>CM042895.1:670000-5470000 GCA_023653625.1 Triadica sebifera
CATCATAAGACCTGCCGTGGTCTTTTCCTTTGCTATGTTGAAAGCAACATTACGGGATAATGTCAATCGGATAACTCCGAGAGCTTGTCTGTCGAGAAGACTCCAGTCTTCTTCCTTCATAGCCTCTGGCTTCTTCCCTGAGAGAGGTTGATACAGATTTCTTTGATACAAATAATCTTCTATTTGCATTTTCCAAAAGCTAAAGTCCGCTCCATCAAACTTCTCAATTTTTACCTTTCCTTCATCTGTGGCCATCGCTCCCACTCGAATCTGACTTCCTTTGGATCGTTTCTGACAATTCTTGTGAACCTCTGTGTATTAGAACACCTCCGTGGATAATTTGGTACAACTGACCAAATTTCACTATTCACAAAAATTTACTATTCATGTGAATAGTAATCGCCCGAAAAAGGACAGAAAAAACGCAACCAATGCTCTGATACCAGTTGTTGGGAAATGACGCCAATTTCCCTATAGTCAGATTTATGAGAAAGCGAAGAAAATGCGAACTAATAAGACAGACAAGTTGATAACGGAGTTCGGCCAATTATGCCTACGTCTCCGGACTGCTGCAGATCTTTTACTGAAAGAAGAGAAATTTACCGAGTGTTTACAAACACTCACAACTCACAACCTTTCACTAATGCTACTCTCTCACTTTTTGATGGAATACATTACAAATGAATTTCTAAGGCTATATATAGGCCTACACCTCCTCAATGGACGGTCAAGATTAATTCTCACCTACTTTGATGGATGGTTGAGATTATTTCTCACCTACCGTTTCACCTACCAAATGTATGGTCAAGATTAATCTTCACTTACCATCTTACCAACCAAATAGATGGTCAAGATTAATCCCCACCCACCAAATGGATGGTCAAGATTAATTTTCACCTACCATCTTACCTACCAAATATTTTGTCAACAAAAGATGCACCGTCCATCTTTATTGTCATTTATTTTATGGTGCATGTGTAGTTTGACCAACAGGAATGTGGAGCGAGGAAGATGCTTCCGTGTTGGTGCCCGGAGACATTATTAGCATTAAACTTGGTGACATAATTCCTGCTGATGCACGTCTTCTGGAAGGAGATCCTTTAAAGATAGATCAGGTAATCAATCACATTCACTGCAGTAGCATGATGTTATCAGTTCACAGCAGCATGATCCTTTGATAAACAACATACCCCTGTGGATTTGCAGTCTGCTCTTACTGGAGAATCGCTTCCAGTAACCAAGAATCCAGGTGATGGAATTTACTCAGGTTCAACATGCAAGCAGGGCGAAATTGAAGCAGTCGTCATCGCAACTGGTGTTCATACATTTTTTGGGAAGGCAGCTCATCTTGTTGAAAGCACTACCCATGTTGGGCATTTCCAGAAGGTTAATCTAAAAACTATGACAGTAGCTGATAGTATGAGAATGATTTTGTAATGTTGCTTGAGCATTAGTTATTGAACTTTTTGTTCAATGGTTCCAGGTTTTAACAGCAATTGGGAACTTCTGCATTTGCTCAATTGCACTTGGGATGTTTATTGAAATAATTGTGATATACGGTATTCAACAGAGGAAATACCGTGTTGGCATCGATAATCTACTTGTCCTATTGATTGGAGGAATCCCAATTGCAATGCCAACCGTTCTCTCTGTTACAATGGCCATTGGTTCCCATCGCTTATCTCAGCAGGTCTGTCGAACCTCAGCTGTATGCTAGATTTTTTCCAAAAGAAATATGACATTTTAAGCAACTCTTTGAATGAAGCAAGCATCCATTGTAGCAAAAATTATTCAAATAACAGATAATCTATGTCTGCTGCAGGGTGCAATTACTAAGAGAATGACCGCCATTGAGGAAATGGCTGGAATGGATGTTCTTTGCAGTGACAAAACAGGCCACTGACACTTAACAAGCTTACAGTGGACAAAAATATGATTGAGGTTTTTCATCCAAAGAAGTTTCATTCTATAGATGAATTAAAATGGCGACTACGGAGAAATTTATGAAAATTTTTAATATGGTGCTGCTAGTGAAAGAAGCAGAGGGACTATTTAGATTGCCTGTCCATTATAAAATCTCCAATCTGTCTTTCGAACTGAATATCAGTGTTCTGAATAATAGCATACGCCAAATATCACTCTGATTTTTGTGCAGGTTTTTGCCAAAGGTGTTGACAGAGATACGGTTGTGCTTATGGCTGCAAGAGCCTCAAGGTTGGAGAATCAAGATGCTATTGATGGTGCAATTGTTTCAATGTTGGCAGACCCTAAGGAGGTAACTAATTTAAGTTCTTCAAATTTACGCAAATCTCCTTTCTTTTTTCTTTTTTCTACTTTGCTTCCTAAGAACTTTGTTAATATTCATATCATGCTAAGAAATGTTAAGATTTGCAGTTTTTGATTGGTTGATTGCTCTTTCTCCTGTGAACTTTTTAAGTAATTTTAATAATTGATACTGCACTTTTTTCTAAAGGCTCGATCTGGAATTAGAGAAGTTCACTTCCTTCCATTTAATCCAACTGACAAAAGGACCGCACTTACATACATAGATGCTGCTAGTAAGATGCACAGAGTAAGCAAAGGTGCACCAGAGCAGGTAGAACATCAAGCATTTAGATTACAAAAGCAAGCAGTCTACTGTTAAGTGTAAGTGCTGAGATCTTTTTCATGTTTTCTGTATAGATTCTTAGTCTGGCTCATAACAAATCAGAAATAGAAAAGAAGGTACATGCAATAATTGACAAATTTGCAGAACGTGGACTTAGATCCCTTGCAGTTGCTCGCCAGGTGACTAACATGCTCTTCTTTATCTGATATATATATATATATATATATATATATATATATATATATGCACTTATTGAAACACTGGAGTTCATCCTCTCTAGGAAGTTCCTGCTGGCACCAAAGACAGCCCTGGCGGCCCCTGGGAATTTGTTGGGCTTCTTCCTCTATTTGACCCTCCGCGCCATGATAGTGCTGAAACAATCAGAAGAGCTCTGGATCTTGGTGTTAGTGTCAAAATGATTACAGGTGTGTGCCATTGCAATTGTTCTCTTTTCATTTTAACTGCCAGTGATCTCAACAAATGAAAATCTCTGCAGGCGACCAGCTCGCAATTGCCAAGGAAACTGGTAGGAGACTTGGAATGGGCACAAATATGTACCCGTCATCATCTCTGCTAGGGGAAGGCAAGAATGAGGCAACTGCATCACTTCCGATTGATGAGCTCATTGAGAAAGCTGATGGTTTTGCTGGAGTCTTCCCTGGTAAACCTGCTAGTTCTCTTGTACACACTGAAAACTCCACAAATTTCAATTAGTTGTCTGATTTTTATTCCATTTTCTCATCTTCAGAACATAAATATGAGATTGTAAGGAGACTACAAGCCAGAAAACATATATGTGGAATGACCGGTGATGGAGTGAATGATGCGCCTGCCTTGAAGAAGGCCGACATCGGAATTGCTGTAGCAGATTCCACAGATGCAGCTAGAAGTGCCTCTGACATAGTTCTAACAGAACCTGGGCTGAGTGTAATCATTAGCGCTGTCTTAACAAGTCGTGCAATCTTCCAGAGAATGAAAAATTACACGGTAATCAGCATGATCAATATACCACAAAAGTTTAAACTACATGAACAGAAATCTAATGTTAATTTTTATTTAGCAGATATATGCAGTGTCTATCACCATTCGTATTGTGGTAAGCTTCCTTAGATTACTAAAAATTCAAAAATGAGAAGTTTAGAAATGCATTCCATCATCTGTCATTTTCTAATTTGCAGTTGATTTTATGTAACAGCTTGGTTTTATGTTGCTGACTGTCTTCTGGAAATTTGACTTCCCTCCTTTTATGGTTCTCGTCATCGCCATTCTTAATGACGGTTAGCTTCTCTGGTTTCTCTACCTCTTGTTATTTCTCTGTAGTATTTTATGTGCCTAGTATTTATATGCAGATTATTCAACTCTTGCTTGTTATGTTGACCTGCTACTTTGGTTCCATTCCAGGTACCATTATGACCATATCTAAAGACAGAGTCAAGCCTTCTCCACTTCCTGACAGTTGGAAGCTGGGTGAAATTTTTGCAACTGGCGTTGTCCTTGGCAGTTACATGGCTTTAATGACAGTCATATTCTTCTGGGCAGCTTACGAAACTAACTTCTTTCCTGTAATCCCTTTCTTCTTATGAAGTTTGCCTTCGCTCCATCAATGCTGCTTCTTGATTTAGGAATCGAATTGGTCCTTTTTATAAATATTTGACTGGGAACCCAGTTGAAGAAATGAATCAATACATACTGATAACCCTTTCTGCAAGCACTTTCATACACTGCACCATGAACCAGATCCACAATCTCAACTTATGATGCATTATTCTTATTTTCTTGATCAATACCCTCTTTCCTTTTTGCAGAACCATTTTGGTGTCAAGAACTTCAACCAGCACCTTTTTAACATGGACGATAAAGAAACTGCAGATAAGCTTAAAGCACAATTAGCATCAGCTGTATATCTTCAAGTTAGCACAATTAGCCAGGCCTTGATATTTGTGACGCGTTCCAGGAGTTGGTCAATCACAGAACGTCCAGGCCTTCTTCTTGTTGCTGCCTTCCTAATTGCCCAACTGGTAATCAGCCCCAGAAAATCCACATCAATCTAAATTTTGCAACCAGATATAATAACTAAAAGTTACTTTCCAACTTATTAATTGCAAACGAGGATTAGACTCTAATAGATAGGTTGAATGCAATCTGCAGAAAGACTATTTCTTTTGTTAAAAGTGGTAAACATTCATTTCAGGTTGCAACTGTGATATCTGCAACTGCAGACTGGGAGTTTGCTGGAATCAGAAACATTGGTTGGGGGTGGACAGGTGTGATTTGGCTGTACAATTTAGTCACCTATGTGCTTCTTGATCCTATCAAATTCGGTGTTCGCTATGCTCTGAGTGGACAAGCCTTGGGTCTGGTGGTAGAGCAAAGGGTGAGTAAGTGGTATTTTATAACCAAGGATAATAATTTGCTAAACTCGGTTCATGACGGACCGAGCAAATGATGAGCCGGGTCTTACAAAGAAATTTGCATATAATGAGAATCTTGAAAGATTTTGAAGGTAATGTAATTGACAAATTGGCATTTCACCAGACCGCATTCACCAGCAAAAAGGATTTCGGTAGGGAAGCTCGTGAAGCTGCATGGGCTGCCGAGCAGCGAACACTACACGGCCTTCAGTCGGCTGAGACAAAATTGTTTCCAGAGAGACACACTTTCAGAGAAATCAGTGTCATGGCAGAAGAAGCTAAAAGGCGTGCAGAGATTGCAAGGTAAGTTCTTTCTATCCTACTTGAAATACTTTTTGTTCTTTCGAATCGTCTCTGATTGATTAATGTTTTCACTTCGATACAGGATGAGGGAGCTTCACACACTCAAAGGAAAGGTGGAGTCTTTTGCTAAGTTAAGGGGATTGGATATCGACGCCATTAACCAGCATTATACTGTCTAAATATTTTTGGTTCCACAGCATTATATTGTCTTTTTTAATTTTTGAAGATTCCTTCCTTCACTGCTCAATCTTATAATTCTTTCCTTTTTTTCTTGCAAGTTGTAACTCAATCTTTTCTGTCTTCAATCACGATGTTTGCATATCGGAAAGGATTATGTATTATGTATAAGTTAATTGGATAAATAATCACCGCAATACAGATTCTCTGCAACTGTACTTTTTTTGTGTATAAGCTTCACTTGTTGTTTTAGCTCATACTTTCCTATGCGATTCCGTCATCAAAGCCCATTCGGGTATACCACACATAAAAATGACATTGACATAAATTGACAAAGTAATATTTCCATTTTTTCATCAGAAGAGACCTATCTACGCCATTTTCCCAGTCTTTCACTCTTTATAACGATCTTAGATTCTTAGTAGGGGCACCGGTTTTGTTCCAGATAATTTTACGTTTACTTTATTTAGTATTGCTAATTGGGAAGGTGTAGAGATGAATAGTCATGTTCTGAATACTGGGTTTTGTTTAAATTTGTATGTTTCCACAGCATGTATGCCGAGTTTGGGAGGTTGGGTATGGCAAGAAATCTTTTTGACGAAATGACAGAGAAGTTTAGAGTTTCTACAGTACTCGCATTGGTGGGTTTGGGTCCGGGGATATGGGACATCGAAATAGTTTCGTGAAATGCAGTCAAGCATATTATTTGAACCAGCAAAAAAGTAACAATTGTAAGCATCCTTCCTGCCAAGCTGATTTGGGGGCTTTGAAGCTGGGAGGATGGATCCATCTATGCTTGAATGAAGAAACTTAATGGAGTAGTAAATCAATGTTTGTACTGCACTTGTCAATATTGTTGCCAAATGCAGCGAAATTTTGAAAGCAAGTAGTGGTTTTGACAAAATGCCTAAAAAGGAACAAGCTTCTTGGAATGCTTTGGTAAATGGAATTGCAGCTAATGGATGTGCTAATGAAGCATCAAAAGCAGTACTTAAGATGTGAAGTGAGGGAATTAAACCAAATGAGATAAATATATGACTTGGAGTATTTGTTTGCTTGCAAGCGAAGTGTTGTTTGAAGTAAGGAATTTTCGCGCTTAGACTGTCCAAGTTCATAAATAAATTCATTTATACATCAATTTAATTATATAAATATATGCAATTAAGCCTAACCAAATAATATATTTGCCCCTAAGGTATAAACGGATCCAATCAAGCCCCCAACTTCCAATTTTGAGACAATTCAATCCCTAAAACGTTAAGCCTCCGTTGGTTGCTAACAGATGGCTGACATAGACAAATTGACCTGCTTCCTCTCTCTCTTTTCATCTCCTTCTCTCTCTCTCTTTCTACATTTCAGAGCTACAAGTTGTGAGTGCTCCGATGAAACTAATTCCATCTGGCTCAAACCCTTTGCTCTGCATCAACTGAAGGTACACTAAAGCTTCCTCTGCATTGGCAATGGTCCAAGAAATCGCATCTCTCTTAAACATTTCATCAAACAACTCAATTGTGCATCTTATTTTCTCATTCCTCATGAAGCCTTGGATCATTGTAATTCCAAGATAGGAAATTATTGACCATTTGCGCTTGAAAATATTAACTCATCTTATCTTTGCAACATTCACACAAAATGTTTGCCCATAAACTCTTCTTCTTATTTCTCCTATTATCTGGTCCATTTTCCAAATTAGTTCTCTCGCGTCGACTGTGTTGCTCTTCTCTCCCTCCGATCCTCGGTGGTCGAACCCGCTTCTGGAACATTTCCCACTCCACCCCTTGCTCTTGGGCTATAATTCTTTGTAAACGTAATCACGTCACTGTGTTTCGTCTCCTGATGGGTCTAGGAATTTTTTCTTCGCTTTGTGGATGGCGACGGCGACACATATAGAAATAGGATTGGTGGTTGTTGCTGGGTGATTCTGGGGACACCGGAAAGGGAACAGTAGAATGGGATGGCGAGTGGGGCAGTATTCACGGCGTCTTTGGCGCCGGCAACACATGGAGAAAAAGAGTAGCAGAGAATAGCACAAACACACCCTCCTCTTTCTTGTACACAAACAATCACAACTTTGAGATTTTTTTATTTGATTTTTATTTTTCATTGGTTTCTCTTTCTTTTTGGCGTTTTCTTTGGCTGAAATAGATTTTGCCTTTTTTTCTCTTTCTTAGTTCAACGGGAAGAAACTTAATTCATTAATGGTGTTGCAATTCGGTTTTTTTTTTTTGTAAAAAAAATTAAAACTTCTACGATTTGCTTAATGACCAGAAATTTTACTTACTATTTAATTTGTTTCAAGTTCTTGTTCTGATAAATTATGAATTGCAGAAAATGAGAGGAGAGATATGAAGAGGAAAAAAGAAGAAATGAGAGAAGAAGAAGAAGGAGAGGGCAGGGTAATTAGAGTTGGGACATGTGAAAAAATTATAGAATTATTAGTTAAACGTCAACAATTTGTTTAGGGAGCAGCGAAAGGCTTAACATTACAGGGGTTAATTTGTCCCAAAATTAGAATTTAGGGATTTGGTTAATGGTTAGTTCGTCTATACTTTAAGGGTAAAGATATTATTTGACCTTTGGCTTAATTGCACATTTTCCTATGTTTATATACTATTACTGTACATATACTCTGTTTTATATCATTTTGCTGTCCCCACAGCATATGATGACACTAATATCAATATAATCACGTGATATATTTAATTAACGAAATCATGCGCTAAAATTGATGGACGAAGGTGATTGATTAACTATAATTTTCATTTGATATGATTAATCTATTTTTTTGGTTGTCAGTACACTGACTGCAAGGACCCCAAACCAATTGAGGTAAATTAAAGACTGAAATTTTCTTTATCAACTCTCTCCCTTCTTTCTTTCGTTTTAATTTTATTTAATATGTATAATTATAAATATAAAATAATTATTTTATTTTATTTAGAAAGACTAAAAACAGCCATGAGTATAATTAATTTATTAATAAAAAATACTTATTTAAAATTAAGATAAAAAAATTTTGATTTTTTAATAGTAATCTAAAATATCAATTAGAGTAAAATAAATTTTATTTTATTACAAGACGTATAAAATGAAATAAAAGGAGCACTATATGTAATTAAATTTATTAAAATGTCATGTAAAAAGCATTAATTACGTGGTTAAAGATTATTGAATTTCAAAATTGTAATGTTTTTTCTGGCTCCTTAATAAAGAAAACCATTTTTTTGTGCTAAAAGAAAATCTGTTTTAGTAAAAAATAAAGAGCATATGGGGAGAGAAGGTTTCTAACTTTCTAGATTCTTGAGAAATTTTGATATGAAACTATATTATTTATAAATTATTTCAGTAAGACAATAATATATATTTTATTATTTTATTTATATTAATTAATATAATATATAATTATTTATATATATATATATATATATATATATATATATATATATATATATATATATAGGATTAATAAGATAGACTAGCTCAACTCGAATTTCTCCTGAGTTTTAATCAAAAGATCCACGTCATAAACATATGAGGTCGTTTAAATAAGAATCTGTTAGGCTTTGTCAGCATTAGGAATGGTAGTTGGGGCGTTATCTCCGGTTCCGACAAGCCAAGCCATCATCTTCCTAAAAGGTTGTTTGTTGAAACCCAAAAGCGTAAACCCCTCACCGGAGGTTTCAGTTAATTCCCAGATCGAGGGGATCTCAATCTAATCTTTTGCCCACCAAAATCCTAATGCTGCTTTTCTTGAACTTGAACCCTTAAACCACTAACAGCAATGGCTTCTCTTCCAACCTCCCCCATCACATTACTCTTCTTCGCTTTGTGCCTTTTTCCAGTCACTCACTCTCTTCCCTTCATTGTTTTGCATGGTAATTTTCTTCTATCCTTTTTCTTTTGATTAATTCCTTCTATCGTTTAAGATTGTGCACTTATTAGTCTTTAATCGAAAATTTTAGAAGATAAATAAAAAAAATGAGATGAAAAGTTTGAATTTTTCTCTGGTTTTGGTCTTGAAACAGCAAAGAATAAATCCTTTGCAAGTCGTCATTATAACTTGAACTGAGAATTTCATTCCAAAAGCCTTTGCAAGTCGTCAAAATGCAACAGAGAAAGAAGTAAGATCAGAGGGATTTGATATCCAAGTACAAGGAAGAGACATAAGACTCCTCATTATAACTTGAATATTCTAGGGTCTTCCTGCATAAGTAGAATCGGTTAAGAATCTGACAGATCATAGGCCACAATTGCGAGCCAACAGTGCAACCTTGTGGAAGGCTAAGGCTTCCCCCATTAATGCAGAAGATCACTGACAGTTACTTGAAAAACCATCAATCTGAGCACCAAAAAAAAAAACAAAATTGCTCAGATTATTATAGCTTTTCTTATTTTGCTCTTTGCTCCATCCATGCCAATTACTTTAGCAGAAGGGATAATAATAATAAGTACGCCTCTAAATTTAAAAAATACAATTTACGCTCATGGTCTCTTACGAGTCTTTTTGTCACAACAGATTGATTAACCCTCTAGGGTTGCTATCCTCAATTTTTTCACTTAATTTTATTTTAAAATTGAAGCTTAGAGCATTGTACATGTAGTTTAAAAATGTAAACATTTGACGAATTTGACTTGCCCTCATTGCTTCTCATTTTTGCTTCGATATGTTTAGGATTTAGTAAGGAAAAATATTTTTTGGAAAAATATTTTTTATTTTTTAAAATTTTAAAAACTATTTTTAGAGAAAAATAGATAAATATATATTTTTTCTAAAAGCATATTTGAGAAAAACAGTTTATAAAAAATTAAAAAAATCAGTCAATTAAATTAAAAGAATTTTAAATATAATTTTTTTGATACCTAATAACAATCTCAAACACCCCTTAATTTAATTATTCAGTATTTAAACTATCAAGGCAGCTGATGGGTAATTAATAATGTAATTTTTTTTTGCCTAGATTAGATAATTAAACCAATCTAATTATACTTTTTCACTTAATAAGTCTCAAACACCCTTATCATTTATGAAAGATATGTCTCAAAGAATACATATATAGAGATGGAAAATAACAAAACAAATAATTATTTACTTGTTTCTAGATCAATCCCCCACCAAAAGTATTTTATAGCAAGTAAGGAATTGTTACAAAAAGGGCAAAAAATTCACTCTAAAAACCAAATAAACCATTTCTACATACCTAACAAGTAGAGGGATGAGGAGGAAGAAGTTACATTGAACAAAGTTGCTTGAGCACATCGTTTGGCTCTTGTATATGGAGATTACAGAACAGTTCTTATTCCTTTACTGCGAGCTTAATAGGCCTCCATCAATGACAATCTAGGAGCGGTTGATTGCTTTCTTCACGTTGAATATTCTATCTGGTAGTGCTCAAAGTTACGCAGTGCAATTCTAGCAAACATTTTGGCGACCACTTTCTTCATATTGACGATTCTATCTGGTGGTGCTCAAGGTTACGCAGTACAATTCTAGCAAAGATTTTGGCTTCGAGTGGTGCAGTTGCAGCAGCTGCTGCAGCACGCACAACTCGTGCAGCTCCAGCATTTTGCATGAGACTTGCATGGTGCATAGCATGTCGGCCACCAGGAATAGTAAACTGCAGAAAGGATCACATTCACTAGTTCAGTTTTCAGGAAGAAAAATTCACCCAATCAATCTTAAAAGGATGAAAAAATAGCAAAACTGAACTCAAAGAAGTTGGAGATGAAACTTCAGGGAGAGAGTCAGTATCCAATTATTACCTGAAGAAGAGCAAATGCAGCACAAGCCTTAAGTATAGATGACGGATTTCGTAGCATGGCAACAAATCTTCCAATTTCAGCGCCACTATATGCAGACAAAAGAAGCAGAGGGGAAAGAAAAACCCAGTCAGGAATATCAAAGCAAAATAAGTAGGTATTCAAATCACATCAAAATGAATAATTCATGAGAAGATAAACTGAGGAAAATTATAGAGAATATTTGAGACTCTAGGTAAAATGATGAACAATTGAGAATTGCGCCCAAACTGCACCCCAAAAGACACAAGTATGCCAAAAGGAATAGCCTTATTATCCTTAGGTGTTGAACAGAATAGATATAGAGGAAAATGTGATTTAGTCAAAGGAGAATTTTGCATCTCAGAAAATCAGCATTTCATATCCAGACATTCAATGATGATTATTACTGATTTTCGTTAACAATGCTAGCACAAAAGCTAGTTTGGTGCTATCTCGTTTAACCAACTCATAATAAGCTCAAAAACTGGAGTGTATTTGAGAGTGTATTTCAGGGGAAGGGGATAGAGATTGTGGAAGAGAAAAAAACCTGCATCTCAGATGTCCTGCTTCTTGAATACGAGCCCTCTCTGTTACTTGTACCAATGCTGCTGGTGCTGATGATGCAGCAGCAACAGCAAATGTTTGTTGATCTGAAAATGTAAGGACAAAAGCTTCAATGTTCCTCAAAGCCATCCTTCTAGCCCCGTCTAAGCTCACACTCTTTGAAGTGCTTTCTGTTGAAGTTCCTATCAATGCAAATTCATCCATTCTGCATAAAAAATAACATTCTGAGTGCCGTTTTAAATAAATTAGCTTCATCACTGGAGGATTTTAATGTGAAATATGAATGTCTGTAATATGTTGGAATATATATATAAGTACCATAAGTTCTTATACATGACAATAGAGAATGATACAAAATAAAGTGTTTCTCTACCTTCTCTTTGGAAGTATTTTATCAGATCCATGAGAACAAATATTGCAGAGTTGGCACTTGTCACATGATGCATGAAAGCCTTGCACTTGGATTAGCCAGCCCTGAATTAATCTACTCTAATATAATCTTTACTGAAGGAAAAAAAAATAACATAGTGTAGTTTCCCTTTTTCTTTTTATGTGGTGGCACTGCCAGGATGCTTGGAGATGGGAGAAAGAAGTTTCGTTTTTGTTCTCATTATAACTACATCTGTATCAAGTACTCCCTACATTGTTACCCAAATGGGTCAAATTTTGGGAATTCAGTTTGCTCATTGCTGTCATTTTTAATTACTTTGGTTTAAATAATATTTGAAATTTGAAATTTCTTAGTTTTGGTTTTTCCTAAAATTTTCTCATTGTTGGCTTTTTAATTTAAGAATAAATTATTTCAGTTAGTGCGGGTTTGAGCAAGTCTTGTTGGCTTTTTAATTTAAGAATAAATTATTTCAGTTAGTGAGGGTTTGAGTAATTCTTTACCTTAATCTTTTCAGTGAGACTATTTTTGGTTTGTGGTTTAAGTCAGAAACTGCCACCTCTGTAATTGACTCATTACTTGGACAAATGCAATAACATCCAAGCACTTATTTACTAAGTTAAATTTTCCAAAATTACCATCAATTTTACTCAACATATTAACATTAATTGGTTTATTTGGCATATTACAACATTGCAGAAAGGCTATAGTATGAATTGGAGCAAAATGATCTACAAGTTTTGCTGATGGACAGACACTGCAGTATTATCACTGAACAGAATATTGATTACTAAGTACTTCAGAAGAGGTTCTCAGAATGCATATTTGTTGGCCACAGTGAAGTTAGTCAAGATAACCTACCAGGATTACCCAAAGTAAAATTATGCGCTGTCTATGCACACATAAAGAAATAGTTTAACAAACAGAACAGAACTTCATGAGGATTTCAAATGATTGTAGTAAGTACCTTCCATCAAACATGTATGCCAATGCCAATGCAGCCATGAAGCGTGCCATCTTTGATACAGATGAAGAGCATAGATGCACAAGGGCAGGAACTCCACCTTCCTCTACTATCCGGAGAGCATTACCTGGGTTGAAAGCAAGATTCCAGAGAGCCCCTGCGGCAGTTTCATGGACATCCTAAAGGTGAAAAAGAGCAAAAAGCTCAAATTAGATTCTACAAACAACAGGAAAAGCTTAAAGATAACTTTTAAGTTTCAAGAAATTATCCACTTATAATTGAAACTTGAAAGAGTCTGACAACCTCTATAACACATAACACATGTCTAAGTTGCATAAAAAAAATTGGAAACAGCATTGACAAGAAAAAGCGCCAAATGATGCATTCATTAGGTTGAGATGACAAAAAGATTTCAAAGAGCACTACAAAGAGATTGAAATACAAACCTCAGCCTCGGATCGAGCCAGAGCAATCAGAGGTGGAACACCTCCTTCTCGTCCAATGGCAATGCTAATACATACCAATAAATACATTAAATGTTAGCAAACATGTTCAGTAATAAAGAATAAACTACCATCTTATTCAGAAAGAATATCAAAACATTATAGTGCCAAGAGCAAATAGATCATAAAATTGCAAGGACTGGAGATAAACCAAAGAGGCTTTTAGCAATCAGAAGGGCCAAAAGGACAATAATTTAAATCAGTTATACAAGTGTAGGTGCCATTTTAATGATGCAGAGATTCCATCCTCATCTAACTTTCTCATAATCAGATACAGCAAATTAATTTATCAAATTAATAATATGGTGAACATTCTTCTTAAATTATTATCAGCAATCAATGTTCCATCCTAAAGCTATCATATAAGACATCATATGGGTTATCAGTAAATCCATTTCTCATAATAAATGCATCACAACACTCAATCTGTGCGGCCAATATCTATCTCCACCTTTCACCAGGAAGGGCACTAATTTAAAAAATCTGAATAAAGTGAAATATGGGAATCTACCTTAAGGGGTAAAAGTGGTCAGATGAGAATGTAATGTCTGCATTTGTGGGTTGATGGCATAGACAAACAAAACTTAAAGCATCATTTACAAGGCAATCAGAACTTTCTTATGACTTCTGACGCACAAAACAAATAAGGGGGAAAATAATTTAAAACAATAAGCTGATCAATATACCTATTGGCTTCTGACACTGACAATCCCCAAAGAGCTCCAGCAGCTCTCTCTTGAAGACCTGGAGAGGCATTTGAACATGATTGTGCAAGAGCAACCTGAATAGCCCACATAAGACAAAACCTTGATCATGAAGTGGCTCTTCAAACTGTACAAAACATACTACAATACAGCAATTGCAATCATATGAAATTCACAAATAAAAATTGTAAAGCTAAAAAATAGATTTCTAACTCTCAGAAGTTAGCAATTGACCGTATTGCAGCCTCATAAAAAAATATTTATCTTAACTAGTTTCAGCAGTAACTGCCACTAAAAACAAAATAGGAGAAGAAGAACTTCACTAACTCTTTTGGTCATGTAAGGTTTTGAAAGCACTTGTTACCGCATGAAATCATGCCAAATCTATCAATTCCAACCACTAAGATGATTCATGGGTAAACGAGTATAATATCATACCAAGGCCTCAACACCACCAGCTGCTGCAATTGCTTCTCGATTCCGGTCATCAAATGATAAGTTCCACAAAGCCCCTGCAGCTTCCTGTCTGCTCAATGAGCAGTTTCAATAGAAATACCAGAAGAAATTCAGTAACAAACAATATGATCTTTTTCACAAGGATAATTTGGTCAAAACAGCTCAGATAAGTAATACAAATCAGGAATTGATAAATAAATTACCTAACACCTTCATGCAGTGAACGTGTGAGTTGCACAAGTGCTTCAAGAGCGCCAGCCTCTTGTCCGACAGCAGCATTGTTTGTATTGCTATCTCCATGAGCAGCCAAGTTAGCTAAGGCACGAGCAGCCTGGCACAATCAAAGTCAAAAAATTAATATATTACATCCCACATCCTCCTGAAAACTAAAAAACCCAAAACACAAGCCCAGACAAAAGGAGACACAATGAACAGAAAACAACTCAGCAGCAGCATTTGAACCGACAAACGGATAACATTACTGATGCCTTGAGAAATTATTTTAGTTCATGTAATGTTAAATACAATGACAATGGATAAAAGGAAACATAGAATGGGCGCAAATAACAAGCTATATCAAAGAAAGAATCGCTGGAAAGAAGTAGCCTAAAAGGACCATTGTGCCTCAAATAGCCCAAGCAGGTCTTCACCACTCAACCGTGTCCACAACCACAACCTTGATGAAGTATTCTCACAGCCAACATCATCATAACTTGAACATTTTTTGACAATTGTTTCTTAAAAACTTGAAAGTCTATGTAATCTGATTGCTCTTAGTTCAGTCTTTTCCATTCTCTCATTATGTTCTACTGTCTTATTCAACATAAAATTGCTGACTGAAGATGCAATCCCAACTTTGTAGGGATAATGGTTTATTTATAAGTGTCTCTCTTAACAAACCTGCTCTTGCACCCCCTCAAACTTGCAGTTACGAGCAAGCATCACTAAAGCGTGAACGCCACCTGCCAAGGCAACCTCCATGCTACACTTGTCATCAGCTGCCAAATTTGCCAACGCACCAGCCGCACGTTCCTGAAGAACCCACAAATGAAAAGCAACCCTAGAATTAGGACTTCATAAATGGCTACTTCACTTCTGTGCAAAAGAACAGCAACGCATATAAATGAAGTATTTGATGCGCTTAAAATGTTGCTAAAGTTATTAGAGAATGGACCAGAACTCCATCGCCGCCAGAGGACCATTTGAATATAAGATCAACTAAAGCTTTTACTCCACCAGCCTCAGCAATCGCACCCTGTCAAAAAAATTCAAACAAACATAATCAGAAGCATAGAATAGATCACTTAATAGAAACAATAAAATGTGAGACATTCGACCTTGTGCTCTTCTCCAACTGAAAGATTCCAAAGTCCTCCAGCAGCCTCTTCAGCCACAAGCCTGTTCATTGACCTCGCCAAGCCAGCAAGAATACCAATTCCTCCTTCTTCAGCAACAGCTTTTGCAACATTCGCATTAACAGACAAGTTTGCTAAGGCCTATACAATTAAACAAATTAATACATTCAATTGAATTCCACAAGTCAAATGAATATCAAGCTCAGAAGCATGAGAGACAATAGACTGATAACCTTATAGGAGAGGAAATAACAGCAGAATCATAAAACATGTGACCTAATCTTATTAACCACTCAAAAGATTGAAATTACATCAATATTGTTTAAAATAATTGGACCACATATAGCTGCAATGACTGTCACTATACATCCAAAAAGGAAGATACCTTAGCAGCCTCTGACTGAAGACCTTCCCTCCAGGATTTTGCAAGGTCTAGAAGAAGGCGTATACCACCATCTTGCATAACTGCCTCAGCCCTTCCACAGTGTATGCTAGCATTTTCATCATCAATGACCACAAAAGTTGCAAGCCCTGTAGCTGCCCTCTCTTGAACATCCTCTTGTAAGCTCTGCATTAAACTGAGTAATATTGAAGCACCTTGCTTTAGCCAGAAACCATCCAGACCTTGTGGATTGCTCTCCGCAATACGCAAAAGCATATGAGACAGGATCCATTCAAGCCAAGTCATCATATCATCCAAGGTTTTGTCATTGGTCTTCGAATTCCTCCAACCCAAAAACACATTTTTCCCACTCTTTGAGTCTGTAGTATCGGCTAATAAAGAAGCTAGTCCTTTGAAAATGTCGGTGAAAAGGGCAACTAATAATTTACCTTTGTATCTGTTTGCACTGAAGGTGGTGTCTTCTTCAAGAACAGAACAATTCAGTGCACACAAAACCTTCAAGCTAGGGGATGACGATAACAATCTAGAAACAGCAGTTGGACCTATATCAGTTCTTGAAACATCCAACCCAATCAGTTTAGGTAGTTTATGCCAAAGATGTGAAATTACAGCCCATTTCATATTTGAAGTCCCTGCAATTGAGAGGAAGCGAACAGATACCACATTTCCCAATGCCACCTCATCAACATTTAGACAGTCCAAAAACCCAATATCAATTAAATTTGGGCAATGTTTGGCCAATGCATTTATGGCATCAGCAGAAACATCCCTTATTCCAGATAGCCGAAGTTTCTTCAGTTTAGGACAGCAAAAAGCTATTGCTTTAATAGCATCACTACTGATCCTCTCACAGAAGTCAGGCCCAAGTTGGAGGTTTTCAAGCAATTCATGCCTAGCCACAATGACAGAAAGAGTTGCATCTGTTATTTTCCTACAATAATCACCACTTATTTCACGCAAATTCTTAGCTTGAATATGTATTATTGCATCAGCTGACTCTGCTCCACGAAATCTAAGCTTCTGAAGATGTACACATCTAGAAGCAAGTGAAGCCGCCATGCCAGCATCACATTTGTGGGCACGGAGATCCAATGAATTCCACAAGCTTGGAGAACTGCCCAGAGCCCTCCATGTCTTACATGTTGATGACAAACTTGCACGGTCACGATAACTCAGACAGGAAAATAGCTGAATTACTGTGTCATCAGGCAAACTAGTCCAATGAACCGCCTCATTGCTATCAGAACATGAAACCTCATCTTCAATTTCAGAGAAACTAGGTAAAACCACCTTCTCCTTACCCTTCTTTGCCACTTTACGCCGCACCCTACGACTCATGTCTCGATCAAATCAGGAAGAACCAGGTTCTAATACCTCCAGACCTTAAACACCAAAATCCTACAACCAGCGAAGAAACAAAAGAAATATTCATCACCACATATTCTTGAAACTTAAAAACCCATATAAGATAAGCACAAACACACCTAACTCTTTCACCTCAAACACCCTAATCCTCAGACCAAAAATAGAATTGCGCATATAAATCACCGGGAATTAAGGATTTATAATCTATAGTCACCTTAAAAAAACGTCTACATATAGTTCAATAAACAGTCCAGTTACAAATGCATTGCAGAGAAAGCAAACAAGCCTTCTAAAACCTGGTAGCTTGAGCTTTATCAGCTTGCGTGTAAACCCTCAAATCGTGAAGCTCGCGATTAAATCAGTTTGCCTTCCGAGGAAGAAGAATCAATGGAGCTTCAACAGATTATCAAGAGAAGACCCAACAACAATAAAATAGAAAACTAATGAAAGGTCGCAAAGAATTCAGATGGACAATACAGAAAATGAGAAACAAACCCTCAAAACATGATCTTTCCACCAATTTATTTCTTTCTTTCTGTTTACAGTTGGGCAACAAATGTGAGAAACAGAGAGAAACGTCTCTGTGTGATAGGGAAATTAGAAAGAAAGAAACTTTGGGATTGAATTACTGCATTGAGGCTGTGAGGGCTCAATGAGAAAGACGATGTGAAACTCCAGCTCATAAGGGAGTATCAGATGGCCATCACCTCCATGGCATAATAGAATTTCTTATTTTTGTTTTTTATCAAATATAACTCCCTCTAAATAATTAATAAAATATCTTTAACTATCAAAAATTGGATCTTGCTCACTATGCCTTCTATAAATTTTTTTTCCAAAAAACAATTAGTAAATATATGAATTTGGAAAATAAATTTTGAAAAATCATTTTATTTTTTTATTAATTTTTTTATATAAATTTGATGAATTTTTATATTATTTGGAAATATGGGTGCATTTAGTATGTATTTGTTATTCAAAGTATGTGTATGTAATGGTAATTGTTAATAGAAAGTGGAGTTTTTATTGCAGTATCATGTTTTTATCATTTGTGTATGCATGATAAAAGTCACTACTCACTACTATCCATTCTTTGCAATGTGGCTTAGTATAGTAGTATGATATATTGTTCTTTTTTTCTTAGGATATCATTGAGGCAAAGATGAATTTCATCTTCTTTTAATGTATATTTTTGTTTATATATAGTCCTTATGAAATGAATAAAATAAATTGAAAAAAATTGGCAGATGAAGATTCAAAAGATTCAATTTGTTCTATGTGAGATTAAATTAAAAAAAACATTTTTTTCATTTTTATATTATTTATTTTAATATATAATACAAATTTATGAATTTAAAAAATAATTTATTTTTTAGAGATAAAAAGGAGATAAAAATAACTATAATTTGAAAGTTGTGTAAATTTGATTATTTGACTCAAAAATCAATTTACAATAGATTGACTATAGACAAATTAATGCATACTTCATCCAAAATTTACCGATAGTCTTTACCATGTTGTTTGGCATTTTAATAATCTTACTAAATATTGATAACATATTTATTGCAGTCATCCAATTATTTAATCAATGAGATCTCCATTTTTTTAATTTGGATTTGATTTTTCGAAATTTCTTTGGATTGAATGTTGGTTATGAATATATCTAACCACAATGAAAAATCAAATGTTTTTTCCTTCCCAAGACACAAATCCTCTCACATGAGATTTGTAGAATGGGTTAATTGAAACTATTAGTGCATGTTTATGAATTATCCCTATCCATTTCATGTATATGATGATTTTGAGTATCTCTATAACATAGTACTAATGTGTAAATATTTTAAATTTATTAACATAATATAAAAAGCTTATATTTCTCTTTATTTTTTTTATAGACGATTAACCTCTTTTTTTCTTATTCTATTAATTTATATCGTTTCAATATCTAAATTTTAAAAGTTTCTTAATTTTTCTCTCTCAATAAACATTGAGGGATAGATTATATAATTTTTCTATACTCGTTAAATTTATATTTTCGAACAACTTAGCTCACCTTCTTTTACCAAAAAAAACATAGACATGTTAAAATAATTTGTGATTAATGGCTAACAGTTAACTCCAAATGCATATATAAATACGAGAGATATATATATATACAAACCAAATATATATGCAAATAGATGCTGCCTAAGTTAAACTCAACTGGGCATTTGAGGTGTGTCCAACTATTACTAATTAATATCATGTTCTATACTCTACGAAAAGATATAATGTTCTAGACTTGCAACTTGTTTGGTATTGGAAGAAAATAATAATAATAATAATAATTTTAAAATTTTTAATTAAATGGATAATTCGAATTTCATTTATTTATTTAGTGACCAAATAATAAAAAGAAAAAAAAATTATTTTATTTTGTTGTATTTTCCATCTAATTCTCTCAATACGAACGAACAAACAATGTACTTTTATTTGGTTGCTTATTGGTGCAAAAGAAATTTTAGTTACCTCAATACAGAAAATAAGAAGAAAGGATGAAAAATTATTACAAAACTCATTTATTTGTTTCGAAGCATATTCAGAGGTAAAGAGAATTTAATATGTTTTTACTATTTTATTCTAATTAAAAAGTTTTATATGGGATGTAGCATAAATAGTGTGTTAATAAATTTAATTTCCTGATAAAAAAATATAACTCTGATTTCTTTTTATAGAGTTTTTATTATTTCTCTCCATTTTTCACATTTGGAAGGAAATTGAGAAATATAATTTTCTTTTTTTTTTTCCTAATTCACTCCTCTTATTGAAATTCAAACAAAAAAAATTATTTGTTTTATTTTCCACTAATTTCTCTTGATCTAAATAAAGGGTTAATGTATGAAACTTCTGGTCCCTGGTCCCAAGAGAAAAGAAAAAATGTATGGACGACTTGAACATATTTGAAATATTACAATATGTCGGGTCCAAGTTTGTCGGAGGCCGGCCCATTGTCAGGTGGATTTAGGAGGAAGAAGACGGATTTGAATCCTACCAGCAAGGCAGAGGTAGCAATCTATATATATGTCTAGTTTCACGCCATAAACGATTCTACAAAGGAACCTAAGCTCATCTGTACGATTCTACAAATCTACATTTTTGCCAAACAGAGCCCAAAGAATCATATGATATGATAAACAATGTGTTCTTTTTATTGTATTACTTTTTTTAGAAAAATGTGATGAATATATACAGACAAGAAATGGAGATTAGATACTGAAGACAAAGCATTTATTAATGGGAGGCCACAAAGGAGGCAGTGCCCAAGCTCCCCCACATCTTGGTTTTCTCAGTGCTGGTCCTCAGCTCGCCGGACTAAACCCTTAATTTCTCACGTCGATAATATTGTCGCTAGAGGTTCCGACCATGGACTCGTCCGCCGTCTCGGTCTCTTCGATCTCCTCCTCCTCGGCGTCGGTGCTTCCATCGGAGCCGGCACTTTCGTCGTCACCGGAACTGTCGCTCGCGATGCTGGACCTGGTCTCTCCCTTTAACCTTTAGAATCCCAATTCTTACTGTGCTACCTACTTTTGTTTCTTTGTTTATCTCCGTTTTGGTTTTATGATCGCTTGAATTTGATTTGACCCTTCTTCGAAAATTTTATTGAAATGTCCATGAATTTGGATAAATTACTTCTTCTTTTTTTAAAAAAAAATGGTTACCTTATTCTTTTCTTTTCTTTTCTTTTTTTCTCGATGAAAGAGGTTACCTTTTTCTTTATTGTTTACAGTTTAATAAATTTTATTTTAAAGTTTGAGGCTTTGCGCTACTTGTTTATTGAGGGAAAATCATATGTATATTGATGTCTCTGTTGTGATCGATTTTTATGAAACTCGATATTGCGATTACTTATATTTCTTGGGTTTGATATTGCATTGCAGGAGTCACGATTAGTTTCATATTAGCTGGATTATCATGTATATTGAATGCCCTCTGTTATGCTGAGTTAGCTTCGCGCTTTCCTGCTGTTGTTGGAGGAGCATACTTGTATACATATTCATCTTGCAATGAAATCACTGCCTTCCTTGTTTTTGGTCAATTGATGCTTGATTACCACATTGGGGCTGCTAGTATTGCGCGAAGTTTGGCCAGTTATGTTGTCACAGTTTTGGAGCTATATCCCATTTTTAAAGGTCATATTCCATACTGGATTGGACATGGTTGTGAGGAATTCTTTGGAGGGACACTTTCTATTAATATACTAGTGCCAATTCTCCTTGCTCTTCTGACTGTAATTCTGTGTTGGGGTGTTGGAGAATCTTCAATTGTCAACTCTTTCATGACAGTGACAAAGGTGCTCTGCCCTATTTTCTTAGTTATTTACTTTTGCACTTATCCTTTTTGACAGATGCTGGGTACTCAAGAACACCCTAGGAAGGTAAGATACTGAAAGAAAATCAAGAATGACGAAAAGAAAAGTAAAAAACGACGTATCGAAAGGAATATATTTTCTGAGCCTTAGGGAAAATGTACCCCTGTAAATGCTTGAAAAAAAAAGGAGATTTTACTGGCTCCGCCTTTTCTTTTCCATTTTTTTCCTTTCTTCCTGCTTTTCTTTTACCTGTCCATCTTCATAATTAAGTTCAATCTTTTACCAATTCAGTAACATTTCAAAATTTAAAGCATTGAGGTTGCTTGTATTATCTGTAAAAGATCAGAACAGAAGTAATAATTACTTTAACTTTGCTGCAGGTTGTCATTGTTATCATTGTCATCTTTGTGGGTGCTTTTGAGGTTGATGTTTCAAATTGGTCCCCTTTTGCTCCAAAGGGCGTTAGAGCAATATTAACTGGAGCAACTGTAGTATTTTTCGCTTATGTTGGATTTGATGCAGTTGCTAATTCAGCTGAAGAATCAAAGAGACCACAGGCATGTTGAGTTCCTTTGTTGCTTTATAGTGCTAACTTATGTAGCCTTTTGCAATGTTCTATTTGTAAAGACGCAAAGATGCTGCAATTTTTTCTCTTTCTTTCTTTTCTTTAACTTTGTCTTTTTTCAGCGGGATTTGCCGTTGGGCATCATAGGAAGCCTTCTTATATGCACCGTCTTGTATATCAGGGTTTGTTTGGTCATCACTAGAATGGTACCTTATTACTTCTCGGAGAAGATGCTCCTCTGGCAGACGCTTTTAAATCAAAAGGCTTGAAGTATGTATCTGTTTTAATCAGTGTAGGTGCTGTTGCTGGGCTTACCACCACTCTTCTAGTTGGCCTCTATGTTCAGGTGAATCACTCTGATCTTTTCACATAATTGGCATGCTATTTTGTAGCCTTTTCATATGTGAATGACAATGTGTTTCTGATAAGCAGTCTCGACTGTATCTTGGGCTTGGAAGGGATGGGTTACTGCCTTCTATATTTGCTAAAGTGCACCCAACTCGGCACGCTCCTATTCATTCCCAAGTTTGGGTTGGTATGGTTGCCAGCATTTTGGGGGGATTATTTAATGTCCATATTCTGACACACATTCTTTCTGTTGGTTCCTTGGTACGCCATTCTAATCCCCTTTTTGGCATCAAAATTCTATTGTGAAAATTTTATTTCTTTCTAGTTTGGTTTGCAGCTAATTTTTATGTTTTGAAACTACGACTGTACTACCTGCTCCTATGTGCCACATCACACCATGCTGACCAGTTCCTGCAATAATGTGATGGAAGCATGCTGTAATATGTTCCTGAGATAGAAAAATATATGCTAATGCATTCTGCTAGTTAACCAGGACTACAGTGGACCGATTTGACTATTATTATTGGGTTTAACTTTTGCAGACAGGCTATTCTGTTGTTTCAGCTTGTGTTGTAACCCTTCGCTGGAAGGATAAGACATCAAGTCAAGTTTCTCCAAGATGGACTTCTGCATGGAAGGAAGGGAGTCATTTGCATCATCATAGTAGCCGTCTGTGGCTTTGGTGCTGGACTATTTTATCGTTATGGTGCTTCATTTATTTTTCTGGTTATAGCAGCAGTTATAGCAGTACTTGCTGCTGCAGCTCTTTATTTCCGTCAAGTGAGTATTTATGTTCTATTATAATGTTATTTCTTCTCTATTCTCATTGAAAAGGCTGAGTGATACAATATAAGCTGCTTCTATTAGGAGGAAATATCTCATACTTTTGTGGTAATGTTGTTAAATTGAATTAATGGCTGTTGAATTTAATTGTGGTGCTTGTCTTGATTTTGAGTGCTGTGATGCAAATTTCTTTTTCTTTTTCCTTGTACTCGCACAAAGACCGACTTTATGCAGTTGTTGAAACTGAAAATCATGACAGCCTTTTGGAACTAGAACAAGCAAATAACAAGAGAATATTGATGACGCCAATTCTGGGTCTCTTTGGATATTGAACTATGCATTATTGATGTTTGTTCTGAGGGATTTTGAACTAGAATTTTTACAGAGCAGTAGTAGCTTTGACACTGCACATTATCTGATTTCGTTCTCCATTGGATTTTGTCCGAAAAAAACAAATTAGATGTATTTTCTGTTATTTAATTATGGCTAGTCCATGACTGCAAGTCTGCAATGAAGGAAAAAAAATTGTAAATCTCAAAAAGTTCTTGAGTGTAATAATGAAGTGAGGATAATGGAACTTAGTCTTAGACCACATAGTCTGGTAGTTCTCTCTCTCTTACCTACTGTGTTCTGCTGAAATCTCAAGTGGCCTTATGCTATTCTCTTTCTCAGGGTTACCAAGATCCTTCTGGGTTCTCGTGTCCTGGAGTTCCAATTTTGCCAGCCTTAGCATCTTCTTCAACATCTTCCTGTTTGCTTAGGTGCGATAAATTTCGAGTTTCACCAACCATTTTTCCTTATAGTTACCTATTATTGAGCTTTGTATTAATACACGATTATTGATGGTCGAATATTTCTTTATGCAGCTGCATCATGAAGCATGGGTGAGGTTTGTTGCCCTTAGCATCATCATGATCGGAACATATGCATTATATGGGCAATATCATGCCAAATCAAGTTCAGATGACATCATTTATCAGATAGCACCCGAGGAAGGAAGTCATTAGTTACATATTCTGATTGTTAGAAGATGATGAAGATAATGTGGCCTTGTTGTCTGTTGTAATTATTGTCTAGTGGTATTCTGTTCATCGGTTATCATTTGTATGATCACTTCTGTGAACACATTTACTTGTAGGAATCCTCTCTTATTCAGAAATAGAGATGTGAGAGGTGGGAATGAAAAAGTCAATGTTTCAATAATTCATGTAAAGACATTAAATTTCTCAGTTTCTTTCCCCTTTGTGAATAGGAAAGGCAAGGAGGCCATATAAGGATGGGTGATTTTACATTAAGCAGGGAGAAGGCGGTAGTTGCACATTCTTCTAGGATTGTACTACTTCTTGGAAGAAGTTTTTACCACGAATATATATTGTCAGAATTCAAGTTATAAATAAAATCTCATTTTTTCATATTGAGAAATTACAGGGTGGAAACTATTAGCCGACCATACAAGATACAACTGATAAGCTAGCATCTAAAACCGAAAATAGTAAATTAAAAACCAGAAAACAAAGAAAAACTAGATCATTTTGCTTCAATCTGCAACCATTAACACAAAATCACTTATTCTTCTGACATCAGTCAAGGGCAAACTTGCAAATTGATTGTTTTAAAAAAGGAAAAGAAAAAAAAGAAAAACGAAAAAGCTGGTCAATTACATACAACATCAGAGTAAAATCCTATAGTCCTCCTTTGACAGTCTTTGATGCCAAGAAGTTCCACATCAAACACTTCAAACTGTTTTGAGCTGAAAAACGTTGAAGGTCCTACCTGTAGGAAAATAAAATTATTTCTTATTAATATGAAATACAGTCAAAACTACACTGGCAGTCTATATTTTATTTGCAAAGTTTATCAAGTTCCAAGTGATTATTGTGAAACTTCGAGATGTTATTCTTGTTTCTTTAAATTCTCCCTCTTTTTTTTCTTTCCCTTTTCGTTTGAATTTGGGAAGGGGTGACATTCAGGATAAACTGACCGGCGGCCCAAGTTCTGGAGGAATGATTATCCTTCTCTTCCCCCCAGGTCTCATGTCTTGAATTCCTTCTTCAAATCCTGCATTATTTTGAATATTAATTTACTATTACCGTATATTTACTATGAAAAGATTAGTAGAGAAAAAGGGGCTCAGGAAAGGAGTAGTACGGAAGCACTATATCCTGTAACAAGGAAAGAAAAGCAAACAGGACTAAAATTATTTCTGGAGTTTTTGTCTTCACCTGGAACTAATGCATTAGTGCCCATGCGTATTTTGGCAGGAGCACCCTGTAAGTAGGTGCTGTCAATGCGCCGGCCAGACTCATTATAGCCAACATAGTGGAAAGTCACCTGCAAAGATTCTCAAGTCAGAGATGCAGCTCAATAATGAAATATGTGATTTTATAGACTTAAATTGATGGCATCTAAAATCCACTGTTAGATTACAGAACTACCACTTCTCTTCTTGGTATGGTCAACTCATCATCTTTACTGACTTTAGTTATAGAATGGACTGATAGAAAATCCACTGTCAAGAAATGATTTTATGATGCACTGTGTGATTACATTCATATGCAACTGGAGAATCTAAACCTTTGAAGATATGAGACCACGAACGCTTTGCACACTCTTCTTCAACTTTCTTGATGAAATTTCCTACCTTATTTTCTTCCTCACTATATCAAGGGGCGTTGAAATGATATGCTCTGTGTGCCGATAAATATATTTTGGGAATGATTATAGTTCAACTTAAATTTTAACTTAAATATCATGCTTATTATACAGATACAGTGAAGAAGTATTTGTGGCCTGCCTCTTTAGATAAGCTAGAAGGAAGAATGAAAACCTGCTTTAAGAAGAGGCAGTGGAAATTGTTCAACAGTCATTTGAATAACTTCCTAAATAAAATTAGGAATAGAGAGATCAAAGTAACTAGCAAGTGTTCTCGAGAGAGGCCTGCCCTGCCAATGATACAAGAATGGTGCCATGTGATGGGAAGGTAACAGTAGAACTGAAAGTTTAAATGATAATTAGAGCATAAGCATATCATTTAGTTTCAATTCATTGAGAAAGACAACTAAGATATAACATTTAAACTTCTCAAGCTGCATCAATCTAATCTATCGTTATCACTCATTTTTAGAATGGTTTGCAGATTATCTAATCCCACGATGGAAAAATGAAAGGAATTGAGTCTGTGAAAGAAAAGGAAAGCAAAACCTGTTGACCAGCCTTTGGGCAATCACCTTTACCAACTTCGAAGTCCCGGTATATAAGCCCTGAATCGCGCTTTACATAATTCTCTGAGATCACTACTTTAACTTGAAAACCTGAATCGCATTCCAAATATTATGATCTATTCCACATGGTATTTAGGCAAGTTATGCCAATGCCAAAGGTTCTCAAAAAGAAAAGGAAGATCATTTTCAGTTCATATCAACTGTGTAAATTAAATTTCCATTCATTATAGCCAGACAAACCTTCTCTAACAAAATTTGGAAAGTCATCAGGTGCATTATTTTCTCTCTGCATCCGTTTGTTCTGCTCTAACAAGCGTTTTTCATCATATGGGTTCTTAGTCTTTGTCTTCCCAAAAGAAGGCAAAGTTTGAAACAAGCCTGAAGAGGCAGAGAAGAAAAGGAGAAACCTACGCCTCAATTTCTCTTCACAGTGTAATACATATCCATTCTGCAAACTGGCCATAAATATGATATAGATAATGAATACTAAGCACACGAACAATCGAAGGAGACAATTTTAGTGTCTCACCAATCATCACTCAAGTTACCCACTGCATGCTTCTTTGCTGCTAAGACTTTTCCGAACGTCAGATAAGCGGAAAGGATTCTAGCTGCCAGAAATTGCAAATGTGCAAATAAGGATAATAATCTACGAGCCAAAGCTGAAAATTTTCATAAAATACAGCGCACACAGATGCAAAAGATTCAGTCTTTCCTATTTTCAGCCATATTTATACTTAAATAGAAAAATTATGATGAATCAGCGAAGTTTCTATTTATACGTTCTTCCACATGCCAAAAGAACAGAGGAAGAGGGGAAAAAACAATATGTAGCAATTGAGTAATTAGAACTCATCGAACTTAAGGGACCAATTAACTAGATTGAACAAGAAGAAAGGGGGGGGGGTGAAGAAAGGAAAAACAAGAAACGGTGATAAACCCCGAGACTGCAAAGCCAGAAACCAATAGTTGAGTTACTTCAGTATATACAATTATGAGTAGCAGAGTAAGTTAAAAAAAAAAAAAATTGAACTGGGCAACGCCCCAAAAGAGTAAACAGCCTAGAGAGAGAGAGAGGAAGTCTTACAAGGAAAAGATGGATTAGAAAAGGGAGGAGGAGAGGACGATTGCATACTCATCAGCATGGCTTTTCCGAAGCAAAGGGACAGCATCTTTCGAGTTATCTTGAATTTGGTTTGCGCAAGAAATCAAAATATCATGTTTCTCCCTACCATTTTTCTCATTTTTCATTTATACCCTTCCTCCCATTTTAGGACGCTACCGTCGGTATTTCTTTGACGCACAGCATGCATGAAAAGCTCGCGTGTCAAAAAATTGAACGTAATAATTAATTCATATATCACGATTTACGATTAAATTAGTTCATAAATTCAACATGAAATATTATCCAGCAAAATTTAGCATCTAACATTCAACAAAAGTTAACAGCAACCAGCAACCTGTATAAGATACCATTAAGTGATTATGATTGTTTCTAGTTCAAAAATGAAGATATGGCATCCCGCATGAAGCTTCGAATCATAACACGGTAATTGAAACAAAACATGGTGTGTGATGGAGAGGTATCGGTACATTGATCAGAAAAGCGAAAAGGCATGTAACGATTCCATGAACATACTTGTAAATGATAAAATCAACAAATTTACAACTCTCTTTTCATATATGCAATTTGAGATGGAGAGATAAATCAACTTCTTTCAAAGCAAAAGTTAAAAATTTGGTAGCCAGAGTACAATCTCGGAATTCTTGCTATTCACAAAGACAACTGATTCAAGAAATGCCATCCACGTTCAACAGGACCAGCAAACTCTTAGATGCTTTCTGAGAAGGATATATGTCGGACACAGCAACAACGGGACGTTATAATCTTCTTTGCAGCTTCCACTTCGCACTAGGCCTGACAATTCGTGTCGTATCATGTTTAATCGTGTCATCATGACACAATTAGACTCGTGTCAAAAATTTGAAACACTGTTAAAATCCATGTTAACACGACACGATTAATTTAATGTGTATAAATTACACGACATGACACGATCTATTTAATGTGTCTAAACGTATACATTTTATTCGACACGACACGATTATACACGATTTTAGTTAACACGACACGATTAGATACGAATATTAAATTAAAAATTTAATTTAATTAATTGAATCTCAATTTAATCCATTTACATTTAAGTAATAATTTTAATTTAATTAATTAAATTTTAATTTAATTAATTAAACTCGAATTAAATATATATAAATTCAATTAAATCAATTTAATTCATTCATCCATATTTATTATATATATTTATAATATTATAATATATATTTGAATTTTGAGTAAAATTAAAATAATTAGTCATATCTTTATAATTAATAAAATAATATTTTTAATCGTGTCTAATCGTGTCTTAACAGGTTAGACAGATAAAATCTGTTTATGACACGATTTTTTTCGTATCGTAATCGTATTGACACGGTTATGACCCATATCCGTTTAGCTCATATCCAT
Source organism: Triadica sebifera (assembly GCA_023653625.1). Lineage (NCBI taxonomy): Eukaryota > Viridiplantae > Streptophyta > Magnoliopsida > Malpighiales > Euphorbiaceae > Triadica > Triadica sebifera. The sequence continues at coordinate 699,769 of CM042895.1, forward strand.
ATACAGTTAAATCAGTATCATTTCGTGTCGTGTCCAAAATTGACAGCTTTACAGTTCGCACTCATCATCCCAAAACAGGAATGCTAACAACGAAGGAGAACAAAATAAGAAAACGTTAAGTACACTTGTAAACAAAATTCACCATTCCTATGTTGACAAAATAAATGAAAAACCAAAAAACGAATAAACTGGAAGTAACACTCCTAGTAAAAGGTTGACATATCAATATACTTGAATGCCGACAGTAAGACTTGTCAATTGACTATCCCCAATGGGGCTTCCAAGCTTTTTTCTGGAGGTTTTCTGGTTTGCATGGCAGCCAAACCACAGGCAGGAAAGTCTGGAAATAAGTGCCTGACTGGCAAACTGAACCCTGCAAACTAGGCTATGTTCTGCCAACCTCTTATCATCCACTACCACTGATTCACAACCAACATCATATCCATCAAGATCGGTATCTGTTACAACCACAAATGAGCTATCATCAGGGGCTACTACATCATGTTTGTTGTCCTCTTTGGTTATAAAATATGTAGTCTTCCTTGCTGTCATGCAACTGGAACTACCACTTTCCTTCACCTTGAGAAGAAAGTAATCTTGAACCGCCTGTTTCATGATATCTACAGAATGAGTTCACAAATTACAAGAAAATAAGCTTCATACCATGATATTCAATTTGCTCAGTCTCAGAAAATTGTATGTCATTTATAACCCAGCTTCCTAAGGAATGCCTGCATCTCGAAGCTTGTGCTGATTTAGTATTAGCAAGAAAAGGATGTCAAGATTCTCAGCACACTTTCAATATAGGCTAAAATACTGTTAATGAGTACAGATCCTAATAAAGGATTTTCAAGTTCTTCCAAAAGCTAGTATTGTTCATTCAAATATGTAATATTTTATCATGACATTGGCACAGCTTACAGAGACTTAAATAGTAGCCGGATATTTCAGTCATGCTTCTACATGAAAACTTTAACTATATGGTTAATGAATTCACAAACTGCAGCCTCATAACATCAACCATTTGAGTGCCTCATTATTAGAAATATTTTATCATGTATTGTTCAAAAGAAATTTGCATACCCGCCACTGGGATGAGGCTAAAAGTACCCTTGGCCGAATAGACCTCACATGCTCATATGCAGAATTGGGTGTCATATGCCTGTGTTGCACCTGTTACAGAAAGAACTAAAGAAATTTAAATTAATGCGAAGAAATTCAGCCAATCAATAAGTTGCATTATGAGCATAAACATACAAGGTAACAGAGAAGAATGGTTGTGCTGCGCCCTCTACCAGCCTTACAATGAATATATGTTGTCTTCCCGAGGGAGGCATTTTCTACAAAAGCAGTTAAAGAAAAAAAACTTTATTGATAACAATATAAATGGATATTCACAACATAAGAACTTTCCGAAGGGAGAAGGGGTATAAACAAATGAAAGACAGTTGCAAATCAAAATATAAAAGGTACACTGAGAACATGCTTACCATGAATAAAATCCACAGCTTGGCATATATCAGCAAGTGAGGGAGCATACAGATAATCTCTAGTTGGAATCACCAAATGAACAATATTGTGAGCCTACAAAACATATTTATCATAAACTTATGAGAGCATGAAAAACACGTATTTGTATGTGTGTTTGTGCGATCAAAGACAGTAATATGATATATGGCAACTGCCACCGGAACCACTAACCAACACAATCTCTTCAGAAACCATATACCCAATTTGTTAAAAAAAAAAAAAAGTAAACACAAAAAGATCCCTACATGCTTTTCTTATTTTACACGAACCTATAATTATGTTGAATAGCTCCAACACCAAACAGGGAAAATATATTTCTTCATGAAGCAAATGATGCTGTCATGCCATATTTTTACTGCTGAATGTAATATTTGTGTCATATTTCAAAGGAAGTATGAAGATGATATTAACAAAAATTAATATGCATTAACTCACATGATATAATGATGTTGGCACCAAAGTCTCATATGGTTCATTTAAAGTAACCACTCCAGAAACGCCAAGTTCCTTTAAGCATGGAACATCAATAGGAAAAGGAACAGCACCTAACAATATGAACTGAAAGGAGAAGAAAAAAAGCGACATATATATATATATATATATATAGAGAGAGAGAGAGAGAAGAATAAGAAGAAGAAGTGTCGGATAAATGGTCAAATATTTAGAAAAGAATTTTCACACACCTTCCATCAGTAACAACAATATATGCCAAAAAACTACCTGTTCCAAAACAATTTACATTATCTAGTAGCGCAACCACATAATGCAAAGCATGGCTACTCAGACTAAGGGTTTATTAGCATTGTGGTTCAACTCAGTTTTTAGAACTGTAATAAGACAAATTGGGGTAGGTAAGAGGAGGTTGGTGGGTTTGGTTTATTGAAAGAGCAGTGAAGCAAGTCAAACCAACATTTTTTGAGGTGCAAAGTACCAGAAACCACATTGCCCAACCACCGTGAAACCAAATATTCCTTGCATGCCATGTTACTATCTATATCATTTTAATCATATCAAATAAAAGGAGTCTAATCAGTGGTAATGAATATCTAACAGCTTGGTTTTGATTCCAATTCCAAAGGTGCAATGAGACAGCCATTCAAATTCCAACCATCTAAAATAATGACCTATATAAATGGTTAAAAGAAAAAGAAAAGACCGCACTATGGTATTTTGTTCAAATGCATAATTCAAATAAGCAACATGATTTGTTTTTGGTAACAATATATAGGGATTCCTCCAACAATATGCAAGTGATTTGATTTAAACCACCAATCTACCAACTCAGGATCCGGAGTTCCGGACCTATTCTACTTATTTCATCCACTTTGCTGTCTAAAAACTATCACCAAAATGAAACTATCTTCAGACATTGTATCCAAAAAGAACAGCTAATTCATTATAGAAAGAATCAGATCCTTTGCAAGTTGAAGAGTCTAAATACGTTTTGGTTTAGGAGCGCAAATCAAAATGGGGTACAATTATGGAGTTTTCATCCGTTTCTACATCCAACTTTACGCTGTTCATTATCTTTAATATTAATGCATATCGTCTGATGAGTGCATTGGCATTAGTGGGAAAAAAATTGAGGTCACAAGCAGGAAATTTTCATTTCACAGGCAACAAATAACGTGGAAAACAAATGGAGTTACGCATTATACCTCATCAACCCTATCCCACCATCGAAACTCTGATTCAATCTTGTTCCTCACAATATTGTACAACAAGGAGGGGTAAAACAAAGCGCGAGAACCTACCCCTACCAAAACCCGTTTCGCATCCAAAACGGCGACGCTACGGCAACAAGCATCCAAACCAGCTCGAGATTTCTCCTCTCCGCTTTTCAGCTCCAGTTCCCCTTCCTTTAATTCCCCGATATGCATGTCTCCCCTAAACTTGCAACCTCAGATAGCGCAAATTCACCTCTGATAAAATCAAAATAAACAGAAATCAGCCTCAAAATCAACAACAAGACCAATTTCGACCCCACATCGATGCTTTAATTGAAACCATAACTGATAGAAGAATGTGCTTAATTTTGATAATTTGCGAATAAAAACCTAAATAGGAAAATTAGGGGAATAGAAACTTAGAGGGAAAACTATAAATAAAATTTGCGGTGGAAGATAAGCACTGGAGTAGGTGGAGGAGATTAACAGAGATATCAATGGAGAATTGAAAGAAGAGAAAGGGACTTTTTTTCTTCTCCACTGACTTTGAAATTTGAATAGCTTTCCTTTTCCCTCAACAAACCTTGGAAAATGACATTCATTATTATTCGTGGAGGATATTAGAGGAAATGATCACCTACATCTCGTTCAAAAATCAAAAACACGTGTGATGTGGACGGTTCGGTTTGAGCTATATATTCAAATTTCAAACCAAATTGATTTCGATAATTTAGAAAAAATCAAATTGAACCAACCATTTATTTCTTTTCTTTTTTTTTTTTGAAACGATTTAGGACACATTTCGATTTTTATTTTGGCCTAAAATTTTAATAATATCATTACATTTGGACCAAAATATCAAATAAAAATTATATTTAATCAATTATCAATTTATCATTAAATTAAATATTACAAATTAAAATATTAATTAACATGATTCGACCTTTTTCGCTTTGGATTTTTCTGTTTTCATTTTTTTGTGCTATAGAAAAAAGCATATGAATAATTTTAATTATAAAATTAAGAAACTACATGATATGTAGCAAGAATTACTTGTTTATACTATAACAACAACATAAATATTATTAATTTAATTAGATTCAATGATAAATTTAGAGGATAAAATGGCAAATCAAATGGATACAGCAAATTTAATTAGACATTTTCTTTTCTTTTCTTTTTTTCTTTATTTTGGACAGGATGCTAAGCTAAAAACTCATTTATAACAACTACCGTTATTGGGTCCCAACTCACCATTGAGTTCAAATATCAAAACCTGCCCGTGAATGAATAACAATTTCAGCCATGCCGTTCTATTTGACAACTGTTCATTCTGACTGTCAAAATGATTAGTCGTATGCTATGGAATGGAACATGGTTCTTTTCAGTAACCTGTCACCAATGTAATTATTAGCCGTCACCGGCATTAGTAAGAAGTAATCCCCGCAACATAGGGGCATAATCTGTTTGCTGCTTTGTAAATTCTAAGAAGGAATGAAAATTACCACAAGCAAACATTTTCATAAGTCGTCCTGTAAATTCATAGGATCCTAAAATACAAAGACAACAAACTGATGACTGGGGCAGAGGTCGGGGGATCCCAACCGCTTCCTTGATTGGGGTCGTCAATTCACCTCTTGCTCCCACTTTCTCGCTAATTTAACTATCAGTATGGGCTCTCTGAACCTCTGCTCCAAGTCATCCATTTCTTCTCTTCGCAGGATGCTTGGAATTCACGGGTACGACTTATAAATTTGCAATATCAAGAATAATTCATGAACTATAAGCATGCCTGCAGGCTGCAGCTTTTCAATTTGTAGAGTTACTCAGTACCAGAAAAGTTCAGACATCAAACAAATTTTTATCAGTTCCTTTTTACACAAATTTTGAAACAGATCCTAATTTTGTCTTCACCAGCTCAACTTTGGTAACACATTTACCATTGAAACAAAATTTTCAATTCGATCAGCATCATCAATAGCTAAATACTAAAAGACGGTATCGTCTTCTTCATTCATGCGCTAAACAGAAGTAATCACAGAAAGTTTTACTTATGATCAAACAATGCTTCCAGCTACTGATATAGGCAGTTTGAAAGCAATGACACAAACAATCATGGCCTTTTAATAAGTTCATTAGCAACTAGAATCATGCCAAAATTTTCTTGCATTGACTCCCAGATGGATCAAACCAATGACAAAATACCATGTAATAGCCTATGTGGCATTCTGTTACTGGCTTGGGCCATGATGGACCAGGTCTAGGCAACAAACTGCAACTGTTAATATCTTTTCTCAAGAGCAGGATAATGGTACGCATAAAGAAGGCTCAACAATTGTGAACCATATCAATAAATAGGTCAATTGAGGCAAAAACTGAATGGAATATATGGAAGAAAAATAGAAACAAAAGAAAACAGTTCTACAATGAAGAACTGAAAATTCCTGATTCTTGGCGAATACACATACAACAAATTTCTACCAAAACTATACTTTGTATCTACAGAAGTAGCAATGGAACACAAATCTGAAGCAGAAACAGAATGGTTCTGAAGAATCTTAATTTTTACCTTTATATTGTTAGATGGTGCAACCTTAAGTTTCACCTTAAATACTTACCACTCATGCGCAAACCTTTTGATCTTTCCATGGATGCCACCTTCTGAAGTCTAATCTGCTCCCGAAACTTTGCTATGAACTCACCAGCCTTTTTGTCAACCTCATTTGGGTCATGTCCTGCATCATTCGCAGAGTAAGTTACAACATCATTATCCAAGCTTGCTCTAAAGTCAGCAATTTCATTCTTGGATTCTTGTTCAGATTCCATGGTTACATTCTTCAGAACTTCTCCCTTTTCTCTATTCTGGTATTTCACAAATGTTGGCTTCAGCACCTCAGAATGAGAATCAAGGTTCTTCTGGTTGATGCCACTAGACATATTATCAAGTCCTCTTTTCATTTCATTTTTCCCTATATTGGCTGCTTTTGTTTCATCGTATCCTTTTCCAACCTTGTCATTGATAAGATTTTTACTTATCTCCCCAGATTTTATTGCCTCTGGAGCATATGCACCATTTCTAATGGTCCTAACAGATTTTCCCCTTGATGAAGCCTTAATAACTGTTGCAGGTTTCTCACTGAAATTCAAAAAACCCAGCCTGCTCTCTTTACTAGCTGATGAATCTTCTCTTCTCTTTCGTCTGAGATCCTTCAAATCAATTTCTGCATTTTTAGGCATGTCCTTTTGGAACAAAGAGCCAGTACTGTATTTCCTCAAATGAAATGCATTCAAAGGAGCCCCACGATTCTTTGATGTTTGCAGTGACTGGGAAGCAGGAGAATTACGATATGTTTCATCCTTCTCCTTCATTTTCCCTGATTCTTCTGTTCTTGAATTCGGAGAATCAGAACACGAAGAGTGTGATGGAGAGAGTCCGTTGGGTGAATTAGACATTGAACTAGCTTGGGACGAGGCAGAAGTTGTGGACCTAAAAGATTGTGATTTGAAAGACTCGAACTGAGTTTCATCAACTGAGAGAGGCCTAAATCGACTTATTCTCTCCCTGAATTCAGGACCACCAGATCTAGAACTCCATGGAACTTGAGAAGGTAAGAAAATATTTTCATCGAACTTCTTCTCTAAGTTCATGGTATCCATATTTCCAAAGTTTTCTTCTTCCATACTCGTTGGATAACTACTCGAATAAACCATCAAGTTTGAACCGGAATCACTTCCATTACTCAATTGAGAACTATCTGGATTTCTAATCGTCGAATTCAAACTCCTAACTGGCAATCCTAACGGTTGGTAACCACCTACTTTTTCAGGTTTCCCGCATTCATCATGTGCATAGTTTGGCTGAGATACCTCAACCATTGATTCACCATGGAAATACTGAGAACTCCAAGCTTGAACGACACTATTCCCGTCATGCTCAAATGAAATCTCAGTTCCATTTCCAGAATTCGAAAAAGGCACAGTTTTACTCTCCTCATCTATAACAGAACTATAATTATCAACACTAACCATAGACTCGCCTTTATAGAACTGCGAATCCCAATTCTGGTAAACATTTTTCTCATCAGACTCAGATTGACTTTCAGATCCATCTTCAAAAATTGGAGAAACATGAAAAATCCTAGATACAAAAGATAACTGTGAATCATCAAAGTAATTGGAGTGGGTTTCAAAGTCTATTTCAACATTTCTACGACTAAACAAGCCATAGCAGACAGCAAGACCAATGAACAGAAGATGGACAAGTTCCCAGAACTTGGTGAGTATGGTCTGTTTGATAGAGTCAGGAGCTTGCGAAGGGAACAAAGGAATAGAAATGAGAAAGAGAAGAAACACAAGAGACTTACAGAAAATGCGAGTGTAGGATTTCTGTGAGCTAATAGAGTGGTTTGCTTGAAGTTCCATAGGTGAAGACTGGGCCTTGGGATAAGATCTTGAATCCGCCATTGATGGAGATCCAGAGTTTCTTTTGTGTGTGAAAATGGAAGGTGAGATTAGGAGGAGAAGAAAGGAAGACTTTGAGGACAAGGAAAATTAGAGTGCCGAGATGGAAGGTGTGTGATGGAGGAAGAAATTTCAAAAGGGCTGTAATTATGACCGTTATGTTAAAAGACAAAAATGTCCTTGCTTTTTATCCACTTTGCAGACGTATTTTCGGGTTTAATGGGGAATTGAATAAAGCCAACTCAATTTTGTATACTCTTTCAAACCTTTCTAAGGAAATTCCAATATTTCCATTCCAAATATTATATATATATATATATATATATATAGCCAAATGGATCACTTCCATACTGTACAATCAAGACCAAGGCAAAACACTTGTTTTTTTTCCTAAATATAGCATTTTTCATTAATGTAATTACATTAATTACACTATTATATAGGTATAATTTTCACATTCAATTATTTCAAAAAAAATGGGGTACTTAATGGAGCGGCCGCACTGTAATAATTTGCAAAAGTTGTGCTTAATTCTAAGTTATTATTAGTTGTTAAATTATAAGTTTATAAATAATTTTTCATTTCTTTGATTTGAAAATTATCAAATTAATACCTCTTCAGATTTAAACTCTTATATTTAATATATAATATCTCTCTATATGGCTTATCGATGTAAAATTTACCAAAAGATGTTACACATAAACTGATGTGAGATTGGATATTCTAAGCTTTTAAGTCCAAATTGCACTAATAACTCCTAAATTTTAATACATGTAATATTTTACCCTCAAATTCCAATTTATGGCAGTAAAATATTTCAACTTATCATAAATATAATGCAATTTTTTTGTCAACAGATTGCAAATAAAATTATTAATTGAAATTAACGAAATAATTTTTTTTCCACGTCAGTTTTTTGTTTAGTTTTCACTATTTAGACTTTTCTCTTTCCCCTCTATTTTCATTTTCTCTCAATTCCTACCCTTATTTTACTATCCTACATTATTTCAAGAACCCGTTTTGAATCGTGATGACATGAATACAATTTGCATCAATGTTTTAATCAAATTTGAATCGATTAATAAATTCAGTTATTAAATCTTTCCATAAAATTTTTGAATTTGAAAATATTTATTTACGGAGAGATTATAAATTTGTCATATATATATATATATTAGGCAGAGCCAAGACTTTATGTCAGGGGTACCAAATTTTATAAACTAGACTTCCAATATCTTTTAGGAGTAGCAGATTTTTAAAAATGGTATAAATTTATATATTATTACATATATTTAAAAAAATAACAATTGCTATATATATATAGTCAAATATGAAATAAGGTTATAATTTCTATAATTAGATTAATAATGTATGTAAATTATTCATTTTTCAAAAAAAATTAATCTTTTATTTATTTGTAAGTAATTTTTATGTTCCAAAAACATTATATGATTCTTAATTCAATTCTAAAAAATTAATAAAATAACAGGGAAACTTTTTAAATTTGGGTTGGGCTAGTAGGAGAGAATGCCCATAATTTCGTAACCAAGTTGAAATCAAACAAATACGGTGCCGTTAAGCAGTGGAAGAAGTGCGGGGGGGAAGAAGACGGACAGTGAGAACTGAGAAGCGCAGTAAGAGAATGGCAGGAACAGAAGAATTCGTAGGAGCAGATAACGCAGAGGCCATAATCACCAGAATCGAACATAAATCACGCAAGATCGAGAGCTTACTCAAACAGTATTCTAAGCCTTTTCCCCCATCCTCCTTCTTATTCCTCTTCCTCTCTTTCCCCTATCCCTAACAATTGGGTCTTTCTCTTTCTCAGGTTTAAACCTGTGGAAGCTCTCAAAACCGCACTCGAAGGATCGCTTCCAAATACGCGAGATGAGCGATGCAAGGTTTTTCATGTTCTTAATTTCAAGTTTCATTTTTTTTTTGGTTTTCAAATGGACCTTTTTTTATGCATATGTTCAACTGGTTTTTTGGTGACCGGAAACTGATTTGGAGTTCTTGCAGTCTGCGAACTGGATTGTGGTGCATAGAGCAATAATGGCTATAAAAGATGTGGACGGGATGTTCTCTTCCTTGGATCCTGAGTACTACGATATTCTAATGAAGTAAGCACATTTTATTCTGACTTTTTTCGATGGCAAATTTGATTTGATGTTATTTGATATGGATAATAAGTTTTCTCCACACTGCATAATTCCTTAACGGACCAATTGATGGTGCAATACTTCACTTCAAATGTGTTGCATGATTGTTTTTAAATGTAGTGAACAATTCTATTTTTAGCCGCTTACTTCAATTGATTATCTTAAATTTCTCACCTTGCGTACATTAAGGTAGCACATTCAGTAATAAAGAATTAATATCAGCAATTGAGCAAAATGTTTTAGGAACTTCTTTGCAGATTATATGTTGTTTGATTCCTCTGATTGGGATTTTAGCCATCTGCTTTTAGTAATTAATGCCAGATTAGAACTTGCAACCTTCTAAAATTTGAGAGACCTTGAATCTGATTAGCTCGCATCTTCTGGCGAGACATTGAATTTCTAAATGTGTTGGCCCAAATGATGCTTCCTATCAGGAAAGAAACTTCTAACTGAATTGCTTCATTTGACTAGCTTTTTTCTGTAAATTGTTCCTTGTATGGAGTTAGTAACTTATTATGTCTTACTCAAGCAATTTGACTTAGTCTTCCGTTGATTGATGGAATGTTGAAATATTTTCAACCCATTACTCCTATATTTTCTGCATGATTGTCTTTCTTTGCATGTGCATTTATTTGGGCGAGAACTGAATGAGCCCCAAATTTAATTCAAATGTTTTTGACTGGAGTACCCCTGTCATTGCCAGCATCATTCTCTCTTCAGCAGAACATATTCTAAAATCAGCATCCTATTTACCATCCGTTCCAATCTTACTTGGTTGAGGCCATTGCAGATTTAGGCAATTGCCAATGGGCAAGTTCCTGCCTTTAAACTATAGATACATGACCTAAAATATTATCTAGAACCATCTTAGAAAATTGTTATCTTTAGGAAAGATCCTTTCCGCTCAATTCTGTTCTCAAAACTACATTTTGAGTCATCAGTTCCTGCACCCTTGTTAGACCTTGTCCTTGTGGTATTCTTGGCACTTCCAGCTATCAAATGAAAGAAAAAACATCATATGATATGAGAACTAAGTTATAGATTCTCATCACTTAGTTCATATGTTCAGTGTTTTACTTGTCCATGGATCAGGTATCACATCCCTGTCTTGCAATTTGCTCCCTGAAGCATAGTTTTCTAGCTTTGGCCATTCTGAAAGGATTTATTTCATCCAAGGGACATACTGTTCTTTCCCTGCTTATACCTTGAAAGCAAAATGCTATTATTATGGAGTCCTGAAGTACAAACATGCTGCATGATTTCTAGAACCTTATTATTTGTATATTTTCTGATCGTCCTTCCTTGCTAGTAATGCTTGCAAATTTAATTAGTTAGATCTATCACAATTGTCAGGTACTTGTACAGAGGTTTGTCAACTGGAGATCGGCCCACATGCGACCAGTGCCTACGCATACATGAGAAGTTGACAGAGAAAGCTGGCTTGGGTTGCATATTGCGTACCCTCGCTGACACTGTGAATACTGTTTGACTCCACTGCTCCGTACATCTGAATATTTTGTCTGGAAAGAATTGTTTGCCATTTGTTGTTATTATATGATATATAGCATTCAAAAAATTCACTATTGATTTTAGCATTTTCCTTGTTTTATGTATGCCAAAATGCTAATTCCTCCGCAGGATAATATATAACTTTCAGGGACCATGTTGTGCAAAAGCTCTCTCTTTTATTCAACAGCTTACTTTGCCCACAAATGTTTCGTGATACAGGATTAATTATCTAATATTTCTTCAACTAGTTAAACATCATCTCTCTTGTGTTTGGATAGCGAAAGGAGCCTAAAGCTCGAAACTAAGCTAAACAATTATGAGGAAGAGCTATCCTAGAAATATCCTGGAGTAAGGCATCCAACTTCCAAGAAATGTGATTGTATGAGTCTCAAAATGATCCATGTGATGTAGTAGGACTATTATCTGTAGTCGGTTAAAATTTGCTACCTTCTGCACTTCGCTTGAACAAAAGATTCTGCTCCTGAATATGTTGCTTAATCGATGCCACAAGAGCAGTGTCTTCAAAGTTCAACTGGGTATTCCTCATGAATAAAATTCACCACTTCTCTGTTATCATATTCAATTTGGGCAAAGGCTCCAGTCCGAAACAGAGTTGTAAATCAATTAAACAATAGCTGAAGATCAGCCATAAATCAGTTAAGCAAGACTACCGTGCCACTCCCTAGTATGGTGCTTTGGTCTACAATTAGTTCTTAGTTTTGTGTCAACTCCATAGACATGTAGCGAATCAAATCAAATACCGCAAAATGCCCAGATAAAGAGAGAATGCCCACATAGACAATGCGGTGGACTGTTTTACTGCCAGATAGATTTGCATTAATTCTTGTCCGGTGTGGACCATGAAGGAGAGGTCAATATAGGATCCGAGTTGACAAAGATATGATCATCATTGATATCAGCTAAAGTGGCCTTGATTCAGTTTTTAAATTGTCTTTCTGCTGGAATGGCTTCTCGTAAAGGGCATCTAAGCAGAAATCGTGAGGATGCTATTCAGCTAAAAAAGATTGCAGCTTTGGTCTTAAATATGTAGGCCTCTACTCTCTGATACCTGACTATACAAATTAGACCAGACGGAAGCTATTATTGCATTTCATTTTCTTCTGCTCTTATAGTTATAGGTGCTTCTTACTATGGGTTGCAGCTCCTTTCTAGGGTCTTAGCCTCATCTGTGCAGCTTCAAATTTCAGTTGCTCACATGGAAAATTGGACTGCAATATTTCATTTACAATAATCATTTACTTCTCAGTTCATTCTAACTGAATATCCTATCCAGTGTGTATCAAGATTCTGTTAAATTTTGATTTTTTTTTCATAAATGGGAAATATAGAGTTGTGATTTTCAATGTAGAAATTCATCAAAAATCAATAAATTGGAGTTTGAAATAAATATCAATAAATTTATTGAGATAAAGAAAACAAAATAGAGATAACTACTCTTCATTGTTTAGTTCAGGACCTGCAAAATATATTTTTGAGCCATTTCAATTTGTTGAAGAAATTTCACTAAAGTGAATACACTTCTCTATAGCTTCAAATGCATTTTTGGTAATATATTTTTTCGAAGTCATTTTATTGCTCAAGTGAGTACACTTCTCTAGAGTTTTTTTTTCTATTAAAGATTTATTTGACAAAATATTGCCAAAACAATTAAACAAACAACGTGTTGGCAACCTATTTTTGCTGGCATCCGTAAATTTTCAGAGCCCAGTTTTAAATTCGGATCCTCATTTTTTTTTTTTTTGCATTTTTACCCTTCAGATATTAACGTGCCAGTCTCTATTGCTGTACTAGGAATGAGGTTCATAGAATCACATGAAATGGTTGGAATCTTATCAACTCTTATATGGACAAAGATCAACGGACAAAAGGAAGCCAATAATTTAGAGACAGAAAAATCATTGCGGATCATGATTCATTCCTTCATCACTCTACATGCTAAAATCCCACTGTTCACATGACAAACCAACAAAAAAAAACACAAATAATAACCAAAGATATAAATATATATATTCAGATTCCTTTGATATCGTTCGAGTTAATTTAATCCAACTACCCACTTATAAACACTACAAGTTTCAGTTACTAAATCCACCCTATACAACACATTCTTTAATACCCATATCCTAAATTCTGTGACCTTGTGTGGAGTAAAAAGAATCACGACCTGGAAGCAGGTGCATGAAAAGATTGATGGTGGATAGGCAATGGAGCCCATGGTTTAATGGGAACAGGGCGTTGGGGGTGGTGGGTTGGGGCTGTTGATGGTGCGGAGGCCGCAGCGGCAGAGGCAGCAGAAGATGATGAGGATGACGATGATACAGCAACACGTTCACAGGAAGGGCACATGGTGAGTGTGGTAGGAGGGTTCATGTGCATGTAGAGCTGTGGAGAGAGCTTCAATGCTCTTAGCTCCTGCACCTCCTTCTGCAGCTTCCTATTCTCTTGTGTTAGATTCTCACAGCATCTTTTTAAATACTCACAATCCACTTCTGTTTGCTTCAACTTTGTCCTGCACACATATTTCTAACTCCAAATCATACTCTGTCAATCTGAACAAGACGATTCATTAAGCATACCTATTTTGATTGCTACACATCCAATTTCAAATTAACAAATATCCAGATTTTCTTATCAAGACTGGAATAAAAAAGAAATCTTTTTTATTATGAAATTTTCCTCGCAGTTTCTTAATTAGTCAATAGTTATTGCAGCAGTTGCTTCACTATTGAAATCCCCTTATTCCAAAACTGGTAATATTTTACTTTATTATTTGAACATGATATCACTGAGAGCTGCACCTGAACGGCAACTTGGTGCAATAAATCCACGCGAGTTGAAAAGACTATTTACAACCCTTAGAAGATTATTTCGGAAGAACAAAAATACCGTTATTAGAATGTGGGAGATAATCTCACCTTGCCCTTCGGTTCTGAAACCACACCTCCACTTGTCTGGGCCTCAGATTCAACTGTTTTGCCAGAGCCAGCTTTTGTTTCTGTAAGCATTTCAACGAAAACACAATTGAGAATTTGGAAGATTATACAAAAAAAAAAAGGTCCTTCTTAAACAGATATTAACCGAAAATGCCACTCACAGGATTGAGGGTATTATGCTCCTTGAACATTTCTTCAAGGACTAAAGATTGTTCCTTTGACAACCTCAGCTTTTTCCTAGAGGCGTCGCCTCCGGCACCTCCGTCTTCATCGTCGCTTCCGTCGCGCGAGCACGAGGCCCTCTCAGCTTCAGTCTCCTCTCCAATCTGTTCTCTCTCGCTTCTCTTCCCGCTTATGCTAGAAATCGTGCTGTTGGGGGAAGAAACGCCGGTCTGATCATCTTCGCAATCAACCACAGTCGGCATCCGATTCATATCGATCCCTCTCTGAAAGGACCTCAAATCAGAGTTCCTATCTGCAACGCGAATCAGAAAACAGCAATCTTGAAATGAATTTCTATTGTGCAACAATCACTCAAAACGAGTGAGGAAAAAAAATAAAACAGAAAAGAGGAAATACATAAAAAAAACGAAATAGATCTGAATTAAGTACCGGAAGACTGAAACAGGTCATTCAAGGGGGTGCGCTCGAGATCATTATGCATGAAAAGAGAAGGAAATGGCATGAGATTAAGCTTCAAAGTAGGCTGGTTGTGTTGCTTTTCTCCTCCCAGACTCAGACTCAAACCCAAACCAAAGCCATCATCTTTCTCGCCCATGATTTCCTTATCTTCAAGAGAAAAACGGAATTCTCTCTAAAAACAAACAAACAGGGATAAGGGTATTGAGATTGGAGGAGACTCTTATAGTGGGTTGTGGAAAAGGGGAAAAGAAGGGTAGAAAATGGCTGAGTTTTTGCAGCCAGAGGTGTCACAGCCTTTTGCTTTATAGCAGAAGAGTGAAAGGATGGGACTAGTCCATACTCCCATTTATAAAAGATACAGAGAGAGAAAGTAGAGAGTGACAGGTGGGTATAGATTCAATCATGACTTGTGTCAGTGCCCTCTATTGGCTCAAATCACCATACCTTATGTTATGTTTTTTTTTTCAAAAATAAATTTCTTTTACCATGGTTGAATTTTAATCCCTTGTTTATTATTGAAATAAAAAAAATTCTATTAAGTTTTATAAAAGTTGCTACCAAGCTTATCAGATTCTGCCATAAAAATAAAAAAGTTATTAGATTCGGTCGTTTGACGAACCGAAAAAATAAAAAGTTTAGAATTTAAAATTAAATCTGAATTAAATTGATTTAAATAAATTTTTTAAAAAATATAATATGTTTTATACATAATTAAATATAACATGTTTCACATATAATAAAATATAAAATAATTTATACAAACTTGTTTCATACAAAAATGTAATATACTTAATTTAACTTATATATAATTATATCTAAATTAAAATATAGCAAAATCAACACTAAAAATTAAAATATAATTTAAAGCGTTTTTTCTTTCCTTCTTAACCAATATTATAATCATTATTTGAGCTGATTGTAAATAATATTCTCATTAATTTAGTTTTTAAATTAGATAATTCTTATTTATGATATTTAATCTCAATATATTTTTTAAAATAAATTTGTATTTATTTTTTATATAAATCTCAAAAATAATTTATATATTTATTTAGTAATATTGCATGCTAATGAAAAATAAATATATGAATATTTTTTCAACTTTATAATATATATATATATATATTGAATAATGTGAATATTTAAAATTAATATTTTTATGATATATATTACTAATATTAAAATTTTATAACAAGAAATATTATTAATTATATAATATTCATTTTTCAATTAATTTTTTTATAAAATAAAAATAATTCATTTGAATTATTTTAATAATGTGTATTATTAATAAAAATATAAATAAGTAAATGTAAGATAATATATATATATATATATTACATGATATATTTAAAATAATATAAATAATAATATGTAATTAAGTATAATAAAAGTTATAGAAGATGTAACAAAAACTTGAATTTGTTCAAGTGGTTTATTGTTGTACCACTTCTGCTTTGTGCCCGAATTCAATTAGCAAATTGTGCCTTTTTTTTATATTTTGGCTGATCAACCGGACTGGCCTAAAATCCGGTTTTCAGTTGAACTGACCGGTCCAAAATTTACAACATTAGTTGTTATGTTAATTTGTTTTTAAAATTTTTTTATGCTTAATTTGTTTAAAAATAAAGTTTTGAATTATTATTAATATGTAATTGTTAATTTACAATAATCTTACACCATTGTATAATAAAAAATATTTTTTTTTCATTTTTACTATATTATTATCATTTATTGTAAATGAAAAATTATGTATTTTTAAAGGCAAAAATAAAAGAAATAACTATAAATCACAAAATTTATTTTATGAAAATATTAAAAAATATATTCTTAAGAAAAAATTATATTTTAAGTTAATTGAAAAAGTAACTTTCAATACAAATTAAATCGTGCAAACAAAACTAAAAAAAATGACAAAAATAGTTGAGAAACTGCTTGACAATTTATTGTAGCATCTCTATTTTTCTTTTAACTACGGTTAAGTTTTTGTCTAAGTCTTTAATAAGTTCGGTCAAAAAGCGGCTTTCTCGGTCGCTGATCGTTGACTCGGATCCTGAAAGAGCACTGGTCTCAAACGCCGAAGATGCACGCGCCTGAAAATCATCAGATCATCATGCTTAATCATATGACAGAAGCATCTCTAGTGGGACCCATTAAATATGGCCTTTCCACAGCATAACAATAGTCACTGTATAAGTAATCAGTAAAATTATAAATTTTTTTTGCTTGTAAAAAATTTAAAATTGAGACTTTTAAAAAGGAGTCAAATATTTTTTTTTACAGCAACACATATTTTGAACTTATTTATAATTTTACTAATATATTTTATACTAATTAGGAATATTCTAAAAAATAATAAATTAGTTTTCAGAGTAAAAAATGAAGGAAAAAATATATTAATTGGATATAAAGAGGTAAAAACATTCGTTAAGGAAACAGAAAGCGTGAAGGCGCGTAGTGTGAGGGCACTGGGCTCAATGGAGAAGCTATTGTTATTATGGCAGAGATAGATAGGGGGGTAGAGGTTTTAGTATTAGCCTGTCAGGTTACATTTTTATGCAGAAATTGAATGCATGGGTACAGGTTACCTATTTGAGGGAACATCCATATGTAAATGCCTCTCATTTATTATTTTTCCAATTTCTCAATGCACATTTAATACTTTTATTTTTTTTTACTGGAATTTTTCATTTTTAATATTTATTGATAAAAAAATTATTTATTAATTTCTGAGTAGTTTATTTATAACCCAATAGCAGATTGCCTTGTAGATTCAAAATCACAATTTTATTCTTCCATTATATATGGACAATATATACACAGTGTTAGCCACCTAGGACAACTGTCTTGAATTTCATGTATGCCATTGGAATAGAAATTTCGATAAAAATATTTAATTTTTTATATAACATATATACTTCTTATTTTTCCTTATGCCATTCAATAACATTAAACATAATATATATATATATATATATATGGAAATATGCTCTTTGCCCTTTAATATTTACATTCTATTGAAATCGAATCCTAAAATGCTTAATGATTTAAACTAAAAAAATAAAAATATATTCATTATAAAATATAAAAAATAATATGAATAAATTAATTAATATTTATATAAATATAGAATTATTACTTCCTTCGTATTTTCAAAATAAAATCATTTTTATTTTTATAATTTTATTCATCTTGAAAAAAGTTACGACCCTCCATTCCACTAACAATCAAACAAATCTCAAATAAATAGCCCAACTGAGACTAATATAAATAGGACTTGAAAATTAATTAAAGCATTTTCCTATCAACCAAGCCAAATTTAGGTGCAATTTTTCTTTTTGAAAGAGGGGGTGCAATTTTTCCAAAAACACACACAACATAAAGGGAAAAATACGTTCCCCTTTGAAATAATATTTTTATTGTTTTTTTAAAGTTAGGTAGATATTAATTCAATCATCAAAATTAATTCAATTGATGTAGAAAATCACATAATTTAAAAGTGAATTTATACGTGAGGCAAGTGTGGGGAGTCAAATGAAAGCTCCGAATACTGAGGAGAATTGTCTCTTCTCATGTTTTAAAACTTGAAAACCCTTTTTTGCTTATATGTTATAATAAGGGAGCGTTTAGAATTACTATCAGTTATTCAAAAAGCAGATTTAAAATTTTTTTAATTTAATTGATTGATTTTTTTAATTTTTTATAAACTGTTTTTTCCAAACTTGCTTCTGATAAAAGTATATATTTATCTGCTTCTCTCCAAAAGCAGTTTTCAAAATTCAAAAAATTTAAAAATAAAATTTTTCTCCAAAAACGCTTTTGGCCAACTCAATATCAAACGGATCATAAGTTGGTTTGGATTTATCCATATCCTACATGGATTTATATAAAAAATTATTTTTTAGGTAATTTATTTTTTATTTGAATCTAATTTATGATACTCTAATTAAATGAACGACAAAATATTTTTTTTTTAAGACATTCAAATGCAATGGAAAAATGATATTTTTTTATTTTTTATAACAACATAATGAAAAAAAATTAGTGATGCTATAAAGTTACTTGATGTTATAAGGTATCACTATTAGGAATTAGATTATACTCTAAAAAATTAATCAAATAAAAATGAATGGATTTATTTTGAGAAAACTAAATTCGATTTACACCCATAAACTTATCGTTAATTGCATATTTCATAGTAAATTTTGATCATAAAAGTAGTTAGTAAAAAATTTGACAAAAAATTGAAGTGTTTGATAATACAATACACAAAATATATTTATAAATTATATTAATTGTGTTTTTTTTTTCTTTTTTACCTTACTATTATTATGAATTGTAAAATTATTATTCATTTTATTTCAAGGTCGGCTTTAATCTGAATAGGCAATATTGCATTTATAAGAAAATATATAAAAATTTGTACTAATATTTATATAAGTTAAGATTGCCTTTGATATTTGTTATTTTCTGGATGTTTGGGCATGGCTGTACGCGCTTGGGTCCAGCCGATTGCAAAACTAAGTTAAGGCCTAGAGGTGGTGGGGGTGGGGGTGGGGTGTGGGGCGTGGGGCGTGGAGAAGGGGTTAAATGATGAAAGGAGGGACAAAGTGGAGTAGATGTCACGTGGGTCCTATCAGGATTTCACGTGCAGTAACACGAGACTTTGGTCCACGTGGCTACACGTGGTACCATGTCAACACTTGTTCATGTCATTCTGTCTCTTGACTACCAGACACGCACTTCTGTACAATCATTGGATACTCTCTATCGCTTTTTTCCTACTAAACTCGCTATGATGGCGCTTGTAAGATAAGCTCTCCTTTCTCCATCACGGCTTGATCTTTTTCATTAGTAATACAATATAGTTTTTTATATTTATTTTTATTTGACGTATCTTTTTTTAATAAATATAGATTATTATTATTATTATTTAATTTTTAATATATATATTTTTACAATGAAAATAGTAATATATTAAAAATATAATCAAAATTATAATTTCAATAATTTGTTGATATTTTTTTATCTGAAAATAGAAACGAGCTTAGTTTCATTAAAAAGGAGAGAGGAGTGAACTTGGAAGTTGGCACAATATAAAAATTCTTATATATTTTATAATATTAAATCTACTTTTATTTTCATACAATCAATATAATTAAGGTTATAAATTTTATTTGTATTTTTTAATACATTATTTCATTATGTAGGAACATATTGAAAAATTAAAAACCAATGCTAATTTATATTTATTTAAATAAGATATAATAAATAAATATTTATGTAAATTTGATTGCAATTTGTGACAATTGATATAAGGTAAGCATAATTGTACATTTCACATTACAAATATGAGAAAGATGGAGGCCCCTCCCACACTTGCGGGTCGAGTGCGTTAGCTGTGACACGTGTTCTCCTCCAATTATTGTTGGAATCCATCGCCAGCCGACCATCACATTCCCATACCATACCTCACCTTAGTGTAACATGCTTAATTTGCTGGCTATGGTCTTGTTCAATTAATGGTGCTTTTGGACAAATCATAAACTTTCACGTAATTTACTTTTGTCATATTCATTTAATGATTTAATCTATAAAAAAAGCCATAAATAATGTTCAAACTCAAACAAATTGAATTTTGTAAGGGATCCACAAGTCTTGTGATGTTTTTTTTTCTTTCACGAATTTTACTAAATAATTTAATTTAAACTAGCTCAATTATATTAAATGAATTTTTAAAAATTAACCGAGTTAAATTAAATTTCTAATATACTATTAATACTCATCTACTACTAATAAAAAACTATTAAATGGGAAATTTCTATATTATTATACTTATTAAGCTGGCTAATTTTAAGCGGTATATATTTAGCATTTTTTCAGATACAAAGGAGGAAGATGATGATGACGACCACATGGGGGAAGAAGACATAGTACGTGATTTTGTGGAATCCATCGACCCCAATTGTCGTATCTTATGTGACTGTCATCATTATCTAATTAATTGAATCATTACAAATTATGATGTAATACGATTCCCAATGGACATGCAAACACATATTGCATGTGCAAGTGCTCCTTTTTTACTTCCTTTATTATTATTATTATTAAAAGAATAACTTATTAATCATTAATAAATATTTAGTCTTATTTTGCTTTATTCATATAACATTTGGAATTGTAACTAATTTTCTCTGGAATTAACTTTCAACTTATTGCTGATTAGCTCCATCAATCTTAGAAATATATTTTGTTTCTTACAAATTTCATTGTTATCATCGTAATTTATAGCGAATAATCAAAAATAAAATAAGAAAAAATATATTTAAAAAAAAACATGATGATGCATAAAAAATATAATACTAATTTACTTTAATAGCTACTAATTTGAAACACATTAAAACTCTACTTCGGATTGTATTTGAGAGAAAATATTTTTTAAAAATTTTAAAAATTATTTTTTTAAAAAACAAATAAATAGATAATATTTCTAATAATTAATTTAAAAAAATTATAAATTCGATTTTTTAATTTTGTTACCAATACTAATTCCAAACACTATAAATCTCACAATAAAAGCGGATAACAAAGAGTTTGACCAGAAAAAAAAAATGTAAAAAGAAAAAAAAAAAAGGAATTTGGAAGTGGGAGTGAATAGAGGAGCGAAAGAGAGTGGGGGAAGGTGAGAATAAAAGGTCACGTGAGGACGAGGAGGCACTGTCAGAATTCACGTGTAGAGACATAGGTAGGTGCCAAGTATGATTTGTTCAGAAAGAAAAGACGTCGTGGTCCCATGTCCAGCCCACGCGTGTCCTCTTGTTCCTTTCTTACTCGACACCCGATCTTTTACTAATCATTGGACACTATCTAAGTTTTCCTTTTCTTTTTTTATTAAAATGAAAATATTTCTTATGATTCTATGATTAGAAAATATATTGATGCAGGTGTGTCAATTATCACACTTTTTCGTGGCATAAAATTACTTATTCTTTTTTAAAAATTAATTAATTTCTTTATTTTGAAATACACATTTTTACCGATAAAATTGCATTACTATTCTAATTAATATTTAGATAATATTAAAAAATATAAATAAATTTATATTTTTAATAATATATCAATTAAATTTTTTTCATTTATGCGAAAATAATAATAAGTAATGAATTAAGGAAACAGCAAATTTTGAAACGACTTTAATCACTTGAGAATGAAATTTAAGACATTTAATTACACATTACACGCATATAAGGTGTTGTTATTCATCTTATCTTTTTTTTTGAACGCATACAATAATTACAAAATTTATCTAATAGAATAAATAAATTATTTTTAATTTAAGATAAGTGAATTAAGTTAAATTTAATAAAATTGGAGCAAAATTTTGATCAGTGGTCTTACTAGGAAGATAAATTCAAAAGAAATCTTAAAAAAAAAAAAGTTGAAGAGATTAAGATATTAAATTAATAGAATTTCGGAAAAAAATATATTGTAAAAAGTAATTAATCCTAAATCGGATCTCTATATATTTTTATTCTTTGTTTTGTATTTGATTTTATAATTAGCCAATAATAAAAATAGCCAGAAACCCAACTCTCTATAATAGATCCATATCTCCTCGGATTACTCCGACATCCTCATCATGCACCGACTGCATTGCAGAATCCATTGCTGTCCCCCCATGTGCTTCGCATGTGAGCCTTATATTTCAGGATTTTTTAAAAAAAAAAAAAGTTTAACTGGGCTATGATCAAATTTTCCATGATATTTTTTTATATGAAAATTAATTTATTATAAAGTTAATTTCTAGATAAATTATGTAGTTTTTTAAGTTATAGTTGTTTTACTTTTGGTCTTGTTTCAAATAAACCTTTCTCGTACATTCTGCCTAAAATTTTTGGTCGTGTAAGCAAATCATGAAATCAAATTGGACAAATCTCAATCAACGGACATCACACATTATTAGTGAAATGCTATACTATGAATAGAGAGGGAGGGAGGGAGGGAGGGAAGATCGAATACATTGAAGTGTGTGCGTTTTTTTTTCCATTAAATTATTCATCCGAATAATTTAGCGGAAATGCAATCTAAGACACCAAGGCGCACGTGTGGTAGCATGCAACGAGACAGCTATTTAATTGAAGATATGGGACTTCATCATATGATTCAAACAAAAAGTCATAATACTTGCCATTTTTCACTCTCCCACAAACTTTGGAAATCTAAAATAATAGCAATTAATATTCCCCACCGCCAGATTAAGTGGGTAGTGATTGCACGTGCGGGGGTATTTTCTTTGGTTTTGTTTCAGAAAAATATGTTCAGAAAATCATGTGCATGGTTGGCTGTTATTGCACGAGTTATAGAGCCGTTTACTAGGCTTCACATGGTTTGCCCATGTGACCCAATTCTTCCCTCAAAAAGACTCATTCGTTTCTAGGCGCAAAATTTAAGTGCATGATACTTTATATGATACGATGCCGTTTTTAACTGTATATTAATTATATTTTTCTTTTTCAGTTTCTTCTTTTTCTCATAAATAAAAGAAAAAAATTTGTATATTTAAAATTTATTTTTAGAAATATAATTTTTTTTAATTTTCATATTTAATTTAATTTTCAATATTTTTAAATATTGTAATGATTGTTATTATTGTTTAGAATAAAAATATTTAATTTTGATTTTTTTGTAACATAAAATGGTTGAATAGAAAAGATTAAGTTGTTGGGAGTTGAAAATGATGGATTTGATAAAAAATAATGATTCTAAAAATGATAAATTTATAAATTATAAACGATAAATATGTAAATAATTAACATGTAAGTTTAAAACGATAAATCTATAATTTTAAAAAGAAAAGAATTTACAAATTCAAAACGATGAACTTGTAAATTTTAAACGGTAAACCTATAAGTGATGAAATAGTAAGTTGTAAATGATTAACTTGTAAAATTTAAACCACGAATTTGTAGTTTCAAATAATAAATCTGTAAGTTTAAAATAATAAACAATAAATTTTTAACTTATAAATAATAAATTTTTAACTTCTAAACAATAAACTTCAAAATAATCAACCTTTAAGTTTAAAATGATTAATCTATAAATTAAAAATAATAAATTTTTAATTTATATTTATTAGTTTACTATAATTAAATTTCTAAAAAAATATTTTTTTGTGAAAAAAATAAATTTATAATGCTAATATAGACTAGATTGATGATATATCAACACGTTTCCATACTCCTCGGCGCCTATAGCCTTATTGGTTCCCATGTTAGGCGCACAAAATACTTTTACCTTTCCCCGAAAATATTGACTTAGTTTTTCTTTTTTATTTAGGTTCAAATTAACTTTATTTTTTAGAAAAAAAAAGATATAATGATTTCTTGTTGAATTTTTTTTATGTTCGTTAAATTATGATTTAGTTTTATTTCTTATATTTTATTTTAAATATATATTTTATTTAATGTATTTTATAATTAAATATAAAATATTATTTTTTTAATTCTTCAATATATCCCCCATTTATATATAAATATAGTAGAAAAAACATAAATACATTCTATAGTTCTAGATCTATTCATTAGAAAGTTAATTAATTTTATGGAACCAAGAGAGTAACACTTAACGGAATAAATTTTATATTGAGTTTTTTTATAAAAAAAATTAATTTCGAACTAAAATTTAATTTACTAAATTGTGTATTTTAATAATATATGTTGTTTTGATTAGGTCATTTATCTAAAATTAGAAAATTTTTCATTAAATTAAGTTAATTATTTTTCTCATAAATCAAATCAATAAAAATATTACAAAAATTATAAAAAATTAATTTTCTATTTTAACATTTTATTATTGACTCACAAGTCACGTACAATACATACTAACCGAGTCCACATAAGTATTGGCCCTGAAATCTGCCGTGTACCTCTTATATCTCTCCTGTCCTAATTGAAGATACTGGGGACAAGTACGGCCCATTTATTTACAGGCAAAAAATGGCGTAGGAGTTGGGCGTTTGAATTGAAATTTAGGCCGAAAATCGATGGAAGCCCAGAATTTCTCCTTAGGTTAGGGTTTCTGAAAATTTAAAACCCTGCTGAGAGGAGGAGGACAACATCGATACAGGATTGCCCAACCTTTCATCTCATCTCATCTCATATCTTCTACTCTCGAAGGTACCTAGAAGACGTTTTGCTTTCAAAAAAGCAGTGATAATTGACTACCTGCACTTCAAGATAGTATAAGTGAAATTAGTTGATTGCTTGCTTTTGCTCTCTTTTATTCCGTTAAGCGTATCTTAAAATTTCTATTTTGTTCCTTATAGATAACTTTGCGCTCAATTCATCTCCTTCATTTACCCATAAATGTTTCGTTCCTTGAATTTTAAGGTTCAAAATGCGGTCTAGAAAAGCAAGAGATGATGACAGTGATTTGGAAGATTTCGATGATCTGGAAGGCGAGAACCTAATGGTTGGTACGGCTTTAGATTTCGTTAAATTATTGATATGTTGGTTTTTAGTTACTCGTGTTAGGATTGATGATGCAGATGGAAGATGATAATGATGATGATGATGATGAGAAGGAGGAGGAGGAGGAGGAGGAGGGAGAAGAAGTAGACGACGAACAAGAGGGAGAGTTAGATGAAAGTGCTGAGGGTGATGAGGTTCCCTATGAAGCGGAGGATGAGAGTGAAGAAGAGGAAAATATGCAGAATGATAGCGGTAAAGTTGCTGAGATTGAAGAACTTGAGAAGGATTACAAGCACCTTCGGAACCAAGAGCAGTAAGACTTCTCTCTCTATGCTCTTTTCGCCAATTTTTTTTTCTCATTGAAATATAAATGCAAATATTTTTTTCCCATTTGATGCTTATAATTGAGACAGTTTCTCCTTCCAAGTAGGCTATGTGCATGGCATTTTTGCTTCTGAATTATTATACCGCTTGCCTTTTCGTATGTTTACTAAGATGTGCCCATGTTAACATTTGTGTAGAGATATATTAAAAAATCTCAAACGCCATAAAGATGAAGATCTTCTGAAAGGTCAAGCAGTGAAGAACCAAATGGTACAACTTTTTATCTTTTGTTTCACGTATTAGTACATTTTTTTATTTTTTTTTACATTGCAAATATAGCTATACATTTGCTGATTTTTGATTCATTATAGTTGCTACAAAAATAATTGATAGTGGTTTTTTATTTATTTATTGATATAATTTGACTGGTTTTCTGCCGCTGCAATGATCTCTTTCCGGTCTTTGTTAAAGGCTCTTTGGGACAAAACTCTCGAGTTTAGGTTTTTACTTCAGAAGCCATTTTCAAATTCAAACAAATTACCACAGGTAATGCTTCTGCTGTGAGTTGTTATCTATCTAGTCTTTTTTTTTTTTTGAATAATATATTTGGAGCTCTGTGGTCTAAATTTTTTTGGCTGTTTGCAGGAACCTATTAGGTCTTCATTTTGTGATTCAGATGAAGCAGTGAGTGCAGCCTATTCTAATCTGATTACTTCATCCAAAAAGACTTTGGATTCTCTGTTGGAATTACATGAGGTATTATAGATGGTTTTGAAACAGTGTATTTTGGTACCTTACACTTGTAGTTGGTGGCAATCTGTTATCTACATCTGAATTACTTTTGGTTGCTATTTCAGGCTTTGCTTGAGAAGAATCCTTCTATTTCTCAGTCTTCTAATGGTATGCTACAATCACCTGTTCCACGTTTGCACACTGTGTCTTTTGTGCTTATTGCTAGCTTACTTGAGTTGAGCATATGTTAAATGCAGTGTATCTTCTTTGTTATGGCGAATCTCTTTTCAATACAGTAGATTAAATTATCGGTGACCTGGAATTTAGCTTGTCTCCCAGACAATTCAAAACTGGAGACATTTATCTAATCTGCTAACTAAAATCTCTCTCAAAAATTGTGATTTTCCTGCATGAGTCTTACATCAAATTTGTTTTGGAGTATCCTGGTATCATGGAATTAGAATTTTGTGGGCTTGTTTAGTTTTTTACATTGACTTTTTCTGTAACAGCCATAGTTCTTCATTTAGTTTTGTATGTAATTCTGAAGTTCCTAGGTATTTCATATTGGCCAGTACTGATTAGCTTTAATAATAGTCCAATTAGTCATTGAAGTCAAGATACCTTTTTCCCCACTTTTTCATAAGGTTTTTTGTAATTTTTTGTTGAAAAGGTTATTTTCCAGTTAACTGTTTCATCATTAAAATGCATAACAATCTATATGATTTTCTTGTCTCTGTCTCCTTTTTAGGTAATTCTGGGAAGTCAAAGAAGCTTTTAAAAGATTCTAAGAATTCAGATATTGAAAGTGATGAAGAATGGTCACAGATTTCTGAAATGAATAATAGGTATTTCCTTTTTATCTTTAGTTTTGATGAGTAAGAAATTGTCTGTAATTATTTCAACCGTATTGGGGTGAATTACAAAATAAAATTTCCCTTGATTTATGTCGATAAGTTGGCACTCCATTTAGAATTGCATTATTCTTCCTCTAGGTTATTTTGTTTTGCTACGCAGGAAACTAGTTGTCTTATTGAATATAAATTGCTTAGTCTACCTTATGTCTCAAATTTAATTTTTCATGTGCAAGAACTACGGCCTATTACCGAATACCAATATTAAAATCTAGATTAAATACCATTCAAATACGTGCCATGTGACAAATGTAAGGTGGGGGGTCTTTTTTCTTCCCCATAACAATGTTATCTTAGATTTCTTACCTAGGGTAATTTGCAATTAATTTTCAGCTTGTAGCATTTTGTGGAGTCTTGAGGAGGAGAGGATTGGGAGTGGAGTCTTGAGCAGGAGAGGATTGGGAAAGTAGAAGTAGGCAAATAATCACAATGAAATCCAAAAGAAAAGCCATTTTACTGGACAATTTATATTGGGAATACTACAACTTCAAAAAAGAAAGTCCTTGACCAGACATTTTTCTATTTTTAGCTAGAATTAAGAATTACAAAGTATTGCAGGGATTTGCAAATAATGTTTTTTGATGTGAAATATCTTATAGTACTGGAACTTTTATCTTGCAGAATAGCTGCTTTCAGAGACAAATCAATTGACAAATGGCACAGAAAGACACAAGTGACAACTGGTGCTGCTGCTATCAAAAACAAATTACAGGCTTTTAATCAGGTTCATTTTTTTTCTTATTGGAGTCCATTTTCCTGTGGACTATGACAAAACTAACCGTATTTTCTCTCCCCTATGCAGAATATTAGTGAACAAGTTGCTTCCTATATGAGGGACCCAAGTAGAATGACAAAACAAATGCAATTAAAGAGATCAACGGTTGGCGTATTTGGAACTGTTAAGTTATCTGATATTCTTTCTAGTTTGAAATCAAGCAAAATTTTATGGAATTATTGTTTTAGGTTTCTTCAGCCATTTTTTCTTTATAATTTTCCTTGTTTATCCCCACAAAATAAAAGCTTGTCCTGATTATAGGCATTACTATTGAGCAGGATCTTGAGCAACTGGGAAATGCCAAGGGAGAGGTATTTTAGTTACCTGTGCATATCCCTGAACTAAATATGCAAGTGATCTTTATCTATTGTGGTAAACAGTTAGTGTCTGGGCATCCCACCTTGTGAAGGGTCATGATTTGAGATTAGATCAAGGTGTGGAATGAGGGAGTGTCTGCATAGTGTTGATAGTTTTTAATTCTAGTGCCCCTGTCCATGTCTGCAGATATGGTTCCTCAGGAGTCCTTTTCTTTTTCTTGTGCATGTGTGCATCTTATGTTGTATATAATGCATATCGGAAATTAGTATGGGACAAATTAATTTATTATTTGTTATTATTACACCTCGTGACATAATATTAACGCTATTTCTGCTAAATTATCAAATATTTTATGGAGACCCTTAATCTTTGATTAGGAAGCAACCCCTGATGGTGATCCTGAACTTCTCGATGATTCAGAATTTTATCAGCAATTACTGAAGGAATTTTTTGAAACAATTGATCCCACATCCTCTGGTTTGTACTAATCTCATTTTAGTATTTTTGTTTGCACATGCTGGATCCTTTTTATCTTAATGACTGATGAAAGTTATGTCATGTTGTCCACTAAATGAATCCTTGAGGCTGTGATTATTGTAAATTCTGTCTTATCTTATTCTCAGAGATGGCCTTCTATGCTCTGAAAAAGTTGCTAAGAAAGAAAAGAAAGATTGTTGATAGGCGTGCCTCAAAGAGTCGTAAGATCAGGTATATTTGTTGTAAGGCATATTTTATTTCTGAAAAAAAAAAAACCTTTGAACTGCTATCTTGTTTCATCATTTTGACTCTCTACATGTGTTACTATATCTATATTTTGTAGGTACAATGTTCATGAGAAAATTGTAAATTTCATGGCTCCTCGGCCCATGAACATTCCTCCAATGGCTCCTAAGTTGTTTGAGAATTTGTTTGGACTCAAGACCCAGCAACCAGATTCTGCAGTTTAATCTTGCATTCTGGTACGGTATTTGGGCTCGATTTTGTAATAATTCGTGATGTTTACTAGTTTGGTTTATGTCATCAAATTTATTGTATCTGAAATGTCTTATTTTCTTAAGCTTGATCTTGTTGAGAGTTAGCATATACTTGAGCTTGAAAAGCAAAACTCAAACCATTGAAAGTCAAATTTTAAGAATTATTAATCATGCCCTGCGACCTTTTTTCCTTCCAATGGGCCTGAGTTGGCCTTGTTTTACGAATTGGTTTCACACGCTCTATTTGAATGTGTAATATTGAACAACCGTTTAGAAGTAGCTCTGTGAATGAAACAATATCTTTGATCAATTTATACCATTCATTCTGTCAGTCATAATCACTAGCAAATTGCGTGTTGGTCTAATATTTTTTTCCTACTATCACTCGACTTCGCTGGAGGTTTGAGCGAGCAGGTTCTTATTTTCCCGAACACAACCGCCCTAACTGCACTGGTACCAACTCTGCCTGCAAAAATTGGATGGGGACATCTCTCATGGACCTCTTGTAATCAGGTCTGACTAGCACCTAAAATACCCATGCTCATGAAGTCGATAAATCCAATGACCATGAAACCCATGTAATCTAGTGTTTTTAGGGACTCAGATACGAGTAATTCTTGAGTGCCTTTTCACGTCAAGTTGGAGTGTACAACAACAGTTAGTGATCTTAGCTTCAAGGTGTTTCAACTTAAATTCTTGAGTTTGAGTTGAAACTTGAAAGTACAATGTATAACCTTAATTCGGCTCAATTAAATGCTCAAGTATATCAGCATTTTATTTTTTTGTACATTTCGGGAACAGCTGTGGTTGACCAAAGACAGTCTAAAACAATTATGGTCTGACTACAGAACTAAATGCCAATGCAAATGTCTTGATGGATTCGCCCAAAGACCATTGAGTTTCCCAATCATATACTTCTTTCGAGGGGAAAGAAATGAGCTTAACTATCACATTATTTTTTCAAAATAATTATCTATTAGTTATTGTTTTTTCACGACTACAAATGCGAATCATCGATTCATTATTTCGATAATTTTTGATAATACTAACAATTGTTCAACTCTATTAAACAAAATGTACACTATTAACTGCACTAACTAAATTTTCTTAACTTGCATAAAAATAAAAACAATTGTTCAACTGTTCAAGTTTGTGAGATAATTACATGGCATTCAAAATCTCCGTACTCCAATACCTCATTGCGCTTGCAGTTCATAGTTTCTCTTTTTTTTTCCCAAAAGAAATCCAATTTCGGTAATTGAAAAAAAAAAAAGGAAACGTCAGTTTAATTAACAAAGTCAATCATTACAATACAGGGATACACACTGTAATCGCACCGAGTATTAAGAAGAGTCCTACATCATTATGGCCACAAACAGAGTATTTCCAAAAACATGGCTCTCATATCAATGTTAATGAAGATGAAGTATGGAGTAAGACCAAGTTGCTGGGATTAGCAATTGCCATCAAAGATCTCCGCTTCATCATCTCTGCAATCTGAGAAGCACACGCTTATCATAGACATGCCCAAAGAATGAGGGGTGTACATTCTCATAAGTACTATCTAAATTCAGTTGGGTTGTGGAGTGGGGGAAAACATATAGGGCGCAAATTCTTAATACATGCTAGCCCATTGACGCATTTGGTGATTGTTTGGGCAAATATGAACCCCGTGAATTGTACGTACGTCTTAAGAGTTGCACTAATTAGATGGGTTCATACAACTTCCCAATCTCAACTTGTATGATTGTTACCTATTGACAAGTTTGTCCCAAACAAGACTGAAAAGAATTACCGGTGAGGTGTGGGGGGAATGGAACTCTACTAGCGCTTCACAAACCCAGAGGGTTTAGCATCAAATTGTCAGCAGGTGGACTAATGTCAGCAAATTCACGCAGAAAAAAACCATGGCCCAACACTTGGATTAAGGTTTTAAAGTTAAAAACCTCACCACGAGTCAAGCTTGAGTATATGTTTTCCAAGAGGATTCCCTCCTCCATAACAGATACAGGGAAAAAATTTGACAAGCAAACATCAATCAACACTTCCCAAAACCAAAGGAAGCATTTAAAACCAGAAACGCTTACACTGACTGTTGAGCTTGAGGTCCAGCTTGTTGTACCAACTGAGAATAAAGGTATTCATCTACCCTTTGCTTTGCCAATGCTACCTGTTACACGTTCAATAACTACATAAACATAGGAAGTCTTATTCTGAATCTCTAAAGTCCATTTTAACTTTCATGTATTCCAGAAAGATCCAAAAGAAATGCTACTTCTTTGCATATTTTTAACAAATACAGGTTCTATTCTAAGAATTAAAACTGAGTATAGATATTTTACAAAGCCATTTAACCCACAAGTTATAATTATAGAAAGAATAATAGCTAGCATGTACAAGCCAAAACACTCAGACCAACATTAATATGATATGTTGTAGCAACAATGTTACCCAACTTTTGCTTATTTCTTCCGAAAAAAGCAGTGATAGTTTTCTTAAAAACCAATTGCTGAAAAAAGGAGAAAACAAATAATGCATTTACCTGTTGAGCAGTGCCACCAAATTGTATATGCCTATGTTTTTGTTCACCTTTTCCACCATAGACCTGCAAATTGTATATGCAGAGAAAAACTCATTTGCAGGGCATAGAATGGGTTAAATGGACAATCTATATGACAACACAAGATTAAATATGCTCTAAAACCCGAAAATGCATAAATATCAGTATTCTCAATCAGCAAAGGATACTTTTACTAATTCTTTTTGGGTGCATCGCATAAACAAATTTGAATTGAGACAACAGGTTAACAATTAATGATGCACCCACCTTGATCATTGCTCCAGATTCATTTCTGATCCTTGATATGTTGGAGCCGCATCTGCCAATCAAGCCACCAACCAACGTCTCTGAGACCATCATCTCCAAGGTTACATAATCAGCTGCAAGATTGGTTGTCCTAAAGATGATGTGGTTATAACACTAATATTAAAACTTGATACAGCCACATAATGTAGCAGTCAGAAGATATGACTATTCCAGAATACAAAATATTGAATAACCTGAAGCTGGGTCTACGTATGGTTGAGTTGGTCGGATTGTGCCATAGTTGTATGTTGGACTGATAGATATCACCTGTTTAGGGGGATTTTCCCTAAACCCAATGAAATTGACAAAAACAATCCCATAAACAAAATTTCAAAAAAGCATACAACATAAAATCAATAAGATGGGTGCCAATCCTACCTGAGTTGACAACCAATCTCCTCTATAGCCTTTAGTACCACAGGGACATCTCCTGATATCTGTATTCAACAGAAATTCAAGTCATACAATCATATCTTTGTAATAACACTCTAAAAATGCTGTTTGGAGTACTTCAAATGAAGATAACAAGGTCACCTGCACCACTCGATCAGATTCATGAGCAGAAGCACACAGGGGCAACTGATTCGGAGCTAGTACAGTGATGGTGGCACCAGATGAATTCCTTAATTTCTCAATGTTTTGACCAGACATCCCTATCAAAGAACCTGCTTGTGATCCTGCTATTAGTAGCCGTATGGTATTTGCAGCCACATGACCTGCACCAACCACTTTGGATGCTTCTGCTGGACTATCATCCTCCTGTATAATAGAAAGAAAAAAGAAAAAAAAAAAGTGAAAAATGCCAATGTACAGTTGGTATACGTACCACATATACCCAAAACAAAAAGCTATCGATTTTTTTATTACTGAGAGTAATTCCAGCAATCTTACTTTTAAAATCAAAGAAGCTATTTGTTTGAGAGCATTCTCGGCATCAGAAATCGAATGATCACTCTCTTTCGAGCTTATGATGATTACCCGCTCTTCATGTCGCTGCATAGTTAATATAAAAATCTCATCTTTTTAATCTTCAATAAGAGAAACACAACTTTGAAACCCTAATTAAACGAAGTTGTAATTAATGAAAAAAACAAAAAGTAAATACCACAATGGCATCTGCAATTTTGATAGTGGCCTTGGTGTCTTCTCGAATCTTCTGGATACGACAACCCTCCTTGCCGATAACCTTCCCGATCTGCCTCGATGGAGCTACGATCCTAAAGATAACATCTTGTGCTTTAACCCGTTTTGGGGCCGAGCCTTCAACTTCACCGGTTGCCGCGGTCGCCGCAACATCAAACTCGTTGCGCCGGCGCTTGGAAGGAGCATAGAATTCCGGACGGAGCAAGGTTACCGGAGGAACGGGGTTCATCGGAATTTCACCCGGTTGAGCCATCATCGTCGATGTGGTCTGGGGATAGTACTGCGTGTAAGGGTAAGGGAAATACATGATTGCCGAGTCGAAAGAGGAGAATGAGGAGAGAAAAATAGAATTTCAAGGGTTTTATGATTTTGTGTTCACTGTAAGTTTACAAATTTGCCCTTGGTATCCTCTCACCCCTCTTTCCTCTGTGTTAGAGTATCTTTATTTTCTTGCAATATTGTTGTAATTTGGAAGCTTGCAGGTTGCAATATTAGAACGTGGAAAGATAATTTCATTTGAATGAAAAATTTCAATAGGCATTATTTTATAATAAATTTAAATAAAATAAAATATATTTATTAATTAATTAATATGCTTAATATCATGTAATTTGTAATTAGTAATTAATTTAAGTTAATTAAAATAAATAATACAAATATAAATATTATTATAATCATCGATATTAATTAATATAAAAAATATTGTAAAATATAATTATATATTTTAATTAAAATAATTATAATTAGTAATATAAGTAGTATATACTTTGCGACCATAATTTGGAAATTGCGATTGTTATTTACATGAATTCAATAAATTATACAGAAATGGAACGATTCGCGACCCTGAGCATAATTGCAAAATCAGCCCTGATTATGTTTCCACAATCTCTACAATGAAATCACAATAGTGTTATTTGAAAGTTGAATATTGCCAAAGTGATATAAAAATAAACGAGTTACATATATAAGAGATTCAGAAATATTTGAATTTCGCAAACTCTTTTTTCATCTATAGTGATTGCATTCGCATATCACAACCGTACTCGTTGAAATGCCGACAATGATTTTAAACAAACACAAAACCTTCATTTTGGGGTCGCAATTTTCTCAATGATTAACAAATCACAGCCACAACAAATAAATAACAATCACCATATATAAATATCCAATTATAAGAAAGCCACATTTAATTTATATATAAAAAATTAACAGAAGCTTGCAATATTAGAAATATCATAGCAGTGGAGACCACAAAACAATTGTAGGGATAAAAAATATCACAGCAGGTGCAATTACAAAAGCTTGATGTAGAAAGTTTTAAGGATATATTGTAAGCTTGCAATATTAGAAATAGGAGATAGACAATTCATTGAATAAAAAAATTCAATGTGCTTCATTTTAATTATTTTATAATAAATTTGAATAAAATAAATGAATAAAATATATCTATATATATATTTATTAATTAATTTTCTTAATATTAATTAATGTGTAATTAATAATTAACAGAATTAAGTTAATAAAAATATTATAAAATTAATTTAAATAATATAAACATAATTATTAATTTAACTAATATAAGATTAATGTTAATTAATATAAAAATATAATTATTTATATTAGTTAAGGGCGATAAGGAATTAGCGGCAGTGATAAGAAATTGGCGATCGTGAATCCAGTCTTGATAGATGTTTTCAATTTATGTTGAATTTTAGTTATATTTTATAATTTTCTACATCAAAATTTTTCTTATAAATGAAATGTTCAATGTTTTTTAATTTGTATAATTATTTTTATTTATATAGTTTATTTATTTTAATAATAAAATTCAAAATATTTGACAATAAATAAAAAAATTAATATTTTAAATATAAATGTGAATAAAATTGATCTCATATATAGAAATTAATATTGATTGCGATTTTAAAATGTAATTGAAATTTTAACAAGACTCACACCTGCAATTGCAGATAGAAATATGCACTTTGGGAAGCAGTACCCAAAAAAAAAGGCCAAAAGCCTAAGCCAGGCCCATCTTGAAAACTCTGTGTCATTCTATGCGGCCATTTCAGCTCACTAAAACTGTCAAAATTTCCCTAAGTGCAGGCCCAAAGCAATCCGAGAAGCCCAGAAAGCTCTGACTGGGTACTTGGCGAGATGAGAGATCACTGCCCTTCACCTACGCGGAGGACATCAGCAAGAACTCCCTCGTCTCGCTTTCCAATCTTATTGCCAATGTTGATTTCTCAGCCTCCAATTTCTCCAAGTCTTTGCGAAAGTTCCTCAGGTACCATCCCATCAACGAATTCGAATTCTTTTATGAAAGTATTGGGATTGATTATGATGAGGTTAATGGGTTTTTGCCCACCAACAAGTTTTTCTTTTCTGAGGATACGCGTGCTTTGGATGCTGCTGGTGCGCTTTCTGGGTTCGGGTTTCCTTGGAACAAGTTAGGCAATTGTACAAGGAGGAAAGTTCTATTTTTTCTAGAGATTCGGAGGAGTTAACCTTTAAGCTTTGTGGGTTTAAGGAATATGGATTTGGCAACACTTCGTGATTGTTATTTGTCTGGGTTTTCCTTTCTTTTTTAGTGGTGAATTGGGAGGATAAATTGATGCTCTATTTGATGATTTGAAGAGTTGTTTTTTGAATTTTGATATGTAAAGTTGTGTTGAAGGAAATGTGGGTGCTTGGTATAATATTTGTATCAAAATTTGGATGTTTTATGATTTGGGTTTTGAAAAGGGGAAGCTAGGGGATTTGATTGGCAAGAGTAAAGGGGTTTTTGTTGAATACTCAGTAGAGGTTTTGGTTCAAAAGATTGAGAATTTTTGTAGATTTGGTGTTAGGTAGAAGCTGGTTTATTGCTACTTCGAAGGCAGGAACTTTTGAATTTTGATCTGGAGATACCCTTGATTTCAGTCAAGGGATTGCTGAAACATTTTGGGTTTAGCGCTGAAGAATTGGAAGTTATTGCTCAAAAGTAGCCTCATGTAATGGGCATAAATGAAATGGCCAATTTACCTCATGTTATGAGAGCAATGGATTTGCACGTTTGGTTTTTCAATAGAATCAAGGATGAAGGTCATCAATTATTGGCAAGCTATGCTATGAGGAGAGGCCCTGATGAAGATTTGGATAAATAATTTAGAGATGGCTTGGAGAGGATCCGAGTTTCAAGAACCCCCACTCATATAATGTCCAAGTTGGATTTTGTACATGGAATAGGATTTGGAGAAAATGCTTTAACTGTTAAGGTCTTAGCTCATTTGCAAGGTACTAGTAGTGAATTACTGGAACAATTCGATTGCCTTCTTCATTCAGGGATTGAAGTCTCAAAGCTCTGTCTTATGATAAAAACGATGCCAAAGATCCTAAACCAAAAACCAGAAAATACTTGAACAGAGTGAAATTCCTCTGCCAGGAATTGGAATCCTCATTGCATTATTTCGATATTTTTCCTGTGCTTCTTTGTTTTAACTCGGAGAACTGAATTAAACCTAGATACAGATTCCATGAATGGCTTACAGAAAAAGGTTTGAGTACACATAGGTACTCCATTTCAAGTACTGTTGCAATTGCAACTAGTGAAAAAAGCTGTATAGTCTTGTATACATAGAATTCACCCAGCTGCTCCAAAACATTGTTTTGAACGTTTTGCTAACAAAACTCCAACTAATGAATGAAATGCAATTAGCAGTTTGTAACTTGGTATTCCTTACAATGATAGTACTGTATACAAAAATTTGTGTATCGATGTTGCTAATTTATTTATTAACTGCTAGGTGGTGGATATTTCACTAGGGATCCTGGTATCTAGCCATTCTGGTGGAGGATTTAGTTGTGGGTAAATTATGCTATATATTGATGCACCCCATGAGAAATTCTCATCAACTTGGCGGTTGGAAACGGTGACAATCTATTACATAGGACCATAGCAAGGAAATTTGGTTTGTTTCCTTAAAAACCAAAATTTGTTTCCATGAACTGATATTCGTAGTGATCTGTGATATTTGGCTGCATTTGTTTTGGTGATTGCTATTTGCATATTGTTCACTGCTGCGGATTTATAGAAGTTTGGAATATATTTCTTACCATTACCAAGGGATGCATTATTTTGTAATGTTTTTTGGTTTATTTATTTATTTATTTTTTGTTCAGAACTAACCATATCATGTATTCTAGTGTTGAAGGCTAAATTTATGTCTAGTTTTTGTAACCTCTAGTTGTTTCCGTCGAGGTTGTAAGAGAACTATATGTTGGAGAGTGAAGCTCGTTCATTTGTTGAAATTTTAAAAATAATAAGTAATAATCTATATTAGGCTGTGATGAGCAGAAAAAGATGAAAAACTAACAGCTTGACCACAGGGAAATGATAAGCATCATAAATTTGGACTACTTAATTGGCCGTATATATGTGCTCAGATTCTGTTGGCATCTGAAAAATGACGTTCTGAATATTGAAGTGTAGGAATTTAATGTTCTACGAAGGTTGATTGATTTCTAATTTTACTGAAAATAACACAAGTGGACTTTGCAAAAACTACAAAATGCTGTGTATTGTTTTTGAGAAAATAATAATAAAATATGAGATTATTATGATTTTTTCATATGCAAGTGGACGAAATGACTGTACCAGAGATAAAAACTGGTGGCCATGGATTATTAGGCAATGAATGAATTGCCATAGTGGTTAACATGTTTGCATAATAATAAATATATCCAAATATAGATTTTATGCTTTAATATAACCATGTTAAAATTAATAACGAACAATTGGCTAAGAGATATTGTGGTCATAATTAATAAGTATGTTTCATTTGGATTTCATGGAAGACCGCTTACGTTGGCTTTATTTGAATAATCATAAGAAGTGGGGTTGCTTTTTCCACAATGAGTTGGATTCACTGTTGCATTGACATTTAATTTGAAAGGAAAAAAAATTATATAATTGATAAAGGGCTTTTCTTAGAATTTTTATATTTAAATTCCGATTCACAGTGAATAAAACAGTAATTAATTCGATACAGTATATAAATTGAATTTAAATAAGTGTTGATCATTCACTTATGATCCTAAAGCATGTGATGTGAGAATTTGATCAACAAAAGATTTTGCCATTGTAAATTAAAATTGTTATAATTAACACTTTTTACCACATAGATTTAACAAACTGGCTCTCGAAAAAACACATTAATCCACAATTATTTAAAGACACAATTCGACACATTTTGCACTAAAATTTATGGTAATATACTTATAAGGCAAGGCGATATTCAAATTACTTCTAATGTTTTTTTTTTAATTTTTTTTAAATTGTTATTTAAAAGGAAAAATGGAGAAATGGAATGACAAATGGGTAGAAAGAAGTGGCGAAACTTTGATGCAACTTATGGATTGGTGGACCTAGCTTTTCTATATGTAAAGCAAAAGGAAATGCAAATAAAATTTCCTCGTGTATGCTTTAAACCGTTCTTGAGTTATTCTAAAACTTTTTCCTATATTTAGTATGAAAGGATTTTACAAAATTAGTTAGATTCTTTATAAATTTGGTCTAGAATCTAGTTTATAAATTTTATTTTCAAAATTACAAAAAATAACTTAATTCAATTTTTAAGAAAAATTATTAATAAATTCTACTAATTATGTAAGATTTATTTCTACCAAATATAAACTTATCCATTTTAGGCACAGTTTGATGTTGCATTTCGAAAAAAAAAAAAACCCTTTTCAAATTTTTTTATTTTATTTTTTTTGAATTTTAAAAACTTTTTATTAAAAAAAACTGATAGATAGATATTTTTTTTAAAAAATAATTTATAAAAAATTAATTAATTAATTAATTATACAAAAATATTTTAAACTTTTTTTTACACACAATATCAATCTCAAACGCTCCCGATTGAATTAGCAACTCTTCCAAATCAACGTTCGTAATTTAGTTCATATACATCTTTTATCTTTTATGACAATTACAAACCTTGCCGAACGAAAATTAATTAAATCCATAATTATCAAATAAAGTATCAGATTTTTTAACTTTTTTTTTGCAATGACTAATTTTACTTTAAAATCAACTTTAAAATTAAATTAATATCTAATTTTAAATTCACAAGCAATTTATTCCGCTTTAACTCTAAAAATATATTTTATTTTTTTATTTCATAAAATCGTTATCTACAACGAACTTTTATTGTAATGTTATTGCGAATAGTGTGAAAATAAAAATATATTTCTTAAAATCAAACAAAATAAAATGAATATAAATCACAATTAGTTTAAAAATTAATCTCAAAGGTAAATTGAAAAATTGCAATTTGCGATAAAGTTAGTAGGCTATATCCGAGAAATCAGCATCCGAGAAGGGCAATTTCGTAATATCAGAAATTTAAAAAAAAAAAAGAAATGGGATATTTGTTTCAATTCTAGTTTCAGCAAGTGTTACAAGTAACTGCTCCTACACAATGCTTCCTGATCTCTTCTTCTCTGCTCAATTTTCTTTGAATTCATTGTTTCTTTCAGGGCTTTAGATTCTTCTCTGTTCCTTTTTATTCAATTATTTCCATTTTCAAGATTTCAGTTTCGTCCATTGCCGCTCTACAGCCAAACGACACAGTACCGCTACCTGTCAAACTCCTTTCTTCCTTGCAAAGCTTCAAATTCGATCCAAGAGCAGAGAAACCGTTTTCTCTGTTCTCATCGATCAATGGTGTTTCGATCAATTTCTCAATCCCAGACATTACCGCATAGAGACTCTATCAAATTCACCGGCATGGCCTCTTCAACTCTGAAATCTCACCAGCCTCTTCATAACTTTCCTTTGCAGGACCTGAAATGGTCCATGAACCATACCAATAATTACCGCTTTCGTAAGTTTGCTGCAGATTCCTCTCATAAATCCTCCCAATGTGAGACCGCTGAGTCCGTTGGGAATTCAGCTTCTCATGGTGTGAAAACTGGCAACTCCGCGTCATCTTTTGATCGGAGGGCCGAGAAATCGGAGAAGAAATTGGGGGTTTTGGATTGCTCTGCTGACAATTCCGATAAGAAATCTAGGATCTTTATTCGTATCAGGACTAAGAGCAGTAAGTCCGCTGATGCTGCTGCTGAGGCTGGGGATCAGACCTTGCTCGTGGACGATGCAGAGGAAACCATGACGAAGACGTGGAATCTGAGGCCAAGAAGAGCAGTGACTAAAGCTCCCAATGGAAATGGAGGTGTTCATAACATTGCTGGAGCTGTACCGCAGGAGAGTAAAGCTCAGGAACCGAGTCGCCATGAAGTGACTCGCTCACGGGCTACTAACGATGCTAAGATGGCTGAGGAGAAAGAGAAAGAGAGGCAGAAGAAGCTAAAGTTCTCGATCCCTCTTACTAAAGAGGAAATTGAAGACGATATCTATGCGTTGACTGGGTCAAAACCTGCGAGGAGGCCTAAGAAGAGAGCCAAGCATGTGCAGAAACAAATTGATGTAAGTTAATTTTCCTTTTGTGTCTATTCCTTGATTTCCTCAGACTTATCCTTACGGACCCTTGTTTTCTTTCTTATGATGTCTTTGCAGTGCTTATTCCCCGGATTGTGGCTGGCTTCGATCACACCTGATATGTACAGAGTTCATGATGCTCCTACTAAGGTCTGAACTTTTGGACTTCTTTAATTCTTATTTGGTAAATGAGTAAACCACTGAAACAAGAAGAGAATTGGGTAAATCCTTATTTAATCAAGCTTAATTCCCGGCAAATGTGAGAAATGCTAAACAAACATCAAGGAAGAGTAGTTGATTGATGGGTTTTATGTAATAATAATCAATGAGCCTCGCATTTTTAGTTGCATTTATTTTGTTAAAGGAAAACTCTTTCGTGCATTTTAGTTATATATCTGATGATATCGTTCTGCTGCTGATACAGGGTTAGATGATTCATTTGAATAATTGGGAACTTGGAGATGAATGATAGCCAACTTTTTGACATCAGCTGAAAGTGTAACAAATTATGAGCCTGTGAAGATGAAAGGGTAACAAATGTATCTTGTTTTTGTGCCTTTTTCTCTTTATGGAAGAGGCTCAGAGCATTG
The DNA here is from genome assembly GCA_023653625.1 of Triadica sebifera. Classification (NCBI taxonomy): domain Eukaryota; kingdom Viridiplantae; phylum Streptophyta; class Magnoliopsida; order Malpighiales; family Euphorbiaceae; genus Triadica; species Triadica sebifera. The sequence continues at coordinate 741,279 of CM042895.1, forward strand.
GTGGAAAGATTAATGTTATACTCCATGTTTTGACTATTAGCCTTTGTACATAAGAACTATCAGTCTAATGGGTAGATATTTCAAATAATTTCGCTTTTAATGTTTCAGTTTCTATGAAATCAAATGCATTTCTAGAGCATTTCTTTTACATGATAATTCAGGAAATATTTTTCATAGTTCTTCCTAGTTGGCTGATGTGCTGGAATACCTTTTTTTATCCGTGTGGTCAGTGTATTGATGCGATTGCTTCCACGTTTAACATCTGTATTCTTAATAGAGGCAGAAGGAGAAAAAGGTTAGATTAACAGTTCGTAATCGATTTTAAAAATGTCATTCTTACATAAATTAAATACATGGTTGTCGTTATTTAAGATTTCATGAATCATGCACGTTATTGTCGTTTTCTGAAACATTAATGAGAATTTGCAATTCACTATAAGTAGCAAGATGCTGCCTTTTAAGAATTGAGCTGATTTTTTGTCAGAGTAGTTTGAGAAATCTTAGGTATCTCCGTTTTGATTATTAGATGCATAACAGTTATTATCTTTGTACAGAATTACAATTGTTAAGATTGTGATATTGATAGTAAGAATTAAAGGTGGAGATTTTTAATAGTTTCACTATCTGTATAAAGTTAAATGCATTTCCAGAGCTCTTCTTTTGCATGATAATTCATGCGATATGTTTCTTGTCAGCCAACATGCTGGAATATCTTTTGTCACCCAAATAGTTGGTGCATGTGAAGCGATTGACGTCCACATATTGTATCTGCATCTGTTATAAAACCAAAAGGAGAAAAAGGAAAAGGTTAGGGTAACAGTTCTTGGATAAATTAAATGTACTATTGTCATTATTTTAGGATTGCGTGAGCCATGCGCATTTTTGTCTTTTTCTGAAGCATAAATGATCGCATACAACACTGCTCTAAATAGGAAGATGCATGCTTTTTGAGCATTAAGTTGTTTGTATGTTAGAGCTGTGTGCTGAGTTCTATTTGGTAGAGCAATCTAAGGAATTCCATTTTGTGTGCAGATACAACATTTATCTTCTCATGATACTACGATTATCAAGATTGTTTTAGATGGTTGAACTATGTAAAAATTAAAAAAACGTACACACTTGGAATTTATTGCTTCCCAGTGTTAAACTATTATTTAGGAGAGTGTAATGATATAATCAGGAATGTCTGGGATAGACTTTGAATTCCTATTTTAACCATTTTATGTTTTTCAACATTTTAGATTATGCAGTTTGTGGCTGAGATTTTTAGAAATCCTGCCCCTCTGCTTTCCCTCCTCCTGATTATGGTAGATTCACGTGTTGCCTACTGGTTGGGAAGAAGTTATATCCATGTATTTGACCAGGATGAAATATAAGAACAAGTGACATGTTTTAAAACTCAGTGTAGTTGCCTAACACAGTTCTTTGTGTGCTCATTACCTTTGTTGTTTGCCTCTTAAATTATTGCAATTACTCTGTTCTTTGAAAGTTATGAAGGCATTATTCTTCAATGATTGAAGTCGCTTTATGCTATGCTTCTTTATTTGATAGTCTATATAAGCTGTTTTTGCAACCAAGGAATGCAACCAGATCAAGTAATTAGTAGAAAAGAAATTCTTTTGCAGATTACATATATTGCAACAGCATTCTGGATCATAGGATTGGATAAGAGTCATAAATGATCAACAAAAGATTCTAGAAGCTGTCCAAGACCTCAACAACTGTCATTTAAATGTGACTGTCCTTGAAGTACCCAGATTGTAGGTAAATTTGAAGGTTTAGCTTTAGCCTAGTTTGTAATGATGAGCAAAATGAGAGAGCAGAAAGAAGCATATAAGGCAAGTATTTGCTTTCTGCATGCTACTTGAAGCCTGACTATGCAAAAGCTTTTGAAGTTGTTCTGCACTCTATATATATGCTTTCAGCTTGTTTAAGAAGACTAATGTAGTGGATTAAATAATGGTAATATTATTAGCCATTATTTTCCATATCCTGCTTCTAGATTAATTCTGAAGGTTTCTCATGAAGGTCTTGGCATTTCTCTTATCCTGCCATGTATTAGATAGTGACCAAACAGGGTGGGGCTACTGTGAAACCTGTTCTCATTTGAGTTTGTTTTACTTTCTTACAACCATCAACTTATTTGATCTGCGTTGACATGATGAAATTTGATATCATCTGTGCTGGGAGCTGGGTTAAGAAATTCAATTGATGTCTTCTGATAATTTATTCTACACAATTTACTTGCTTTTCTGAGTCTTCATACACTATGGTTTTAATTGAATATGAGGAGAAGCTTTCTTGTGTTCCAAATCTTCATTCTTTGAATAACTGAAGAAAATAATGAATTTGCAATTTAGGTCCTAATCTGTTTTTATACCTTAAAGTCTGGGTTCATTTCATCTGTTTGTTATATAAGCTTTGCTATCGGTTGGGGCCTCGGTATGCTGTAATATGTTGGCTTTTAATGCTTGATGTGCTTTTGAGTATTAACCATTAGAATTTTTGTTTTTGTTTTTGTGTTGTACTGATGTTGGTTCAGGTCTAAGCTGGGAAAGTATTGCTTGTTAACGTCTAATTAATCATTTTTGAAAAATTGGAGTTTCATAGCTTTGATTTTCTTTCTTTAATTTTTTCCCCTTGTGATTTTATTTCTTTCTTTATGAATATTCAAAGCAGTTCAATCTTTTGGTTTTCAAGGTTTTCAAGTTTCTTTTTCTTTCATTCATTTTTTTTTTTTCATTTTGTTACTGAGTTTAATAAGTAGTGTTTTGAATCCAGTTATTTTCAGACAAAGGCTTGAAATTGATTATGGATGTGTGTTATACAGAAGTAATGTAGAAGCCTGGAGCTATGCAGCCTGAGAATGGTGCGTAAAATGTGAGTGCGAATGCTTTATGTGCTTTACAGTTCACCATTTTTTTTTTTTCAATTTCAAATCCTGCTGATGTATTTTTGTGAGGGATGCAATCTGGGTTGAATTCAATCAAAGCTGCTTCTGGCCCTCTGTAACAAGCTGCTGAAGGGAATTGAGGTGCTCAAACTTTTCGGAGATGATTATTCCTGTTATTGTTATGGATATTCGGTTTATTAATTTTTATCTATCATAGATTGGATTCTCTTTCCTTCTTTTATGAATATGAATCATAGATTGGAGTTGATTATTAGTATCATGAGTTGTTTGGCAATGGCATTTAATGGGACATTGCTTTGCTAAATTCAGCGGCTGGGAGCTTGTCTAGAAGATATGTAGAGAACAGCACATGGTATTTGAGTTGTTTATGAAACTGCGAACTAAAAGTGTTGCTTTTTACATTCTTGGGAAAATTGAAAGACTTTGTTCCTATTTTTAATTTAATTTAAATTGGCTGAAGTTGCAATTTGGACTTCGAATTCGATTCGAGTCAAATGAGTATACAATTTTTAGTTTCTTTTCCCCTTTATTTTGGCAACATACACGGTAAAATTGCAATAATGAGGGGCCAAAGTGAAAGTTCATTTAATTTTAAATTTGTTGATTTCATTCATTGGGAGAGAGACAAGGAATTTTTGTATTTCAACGAACATAACCAAAATAATTCAACGGTTGACAACTGGGTGCTATATATCCTATTTATTCCAAGTAAGTAAAAAGATCCTAATCCTACTTGGACTGCGATTTTATTAGTATTATTATATATCCATATTCATATAAAATTGTAAATCAATTTCCTTCCCTTTCTCAGGCTAAACTAAACATAATGGCATCAGTGGTAGCAAACCCCTCCTTACAATCGAGTCCTGACGCCCACTGTCTCCACAATCTTGCTGCTAATTCCGCCGTTGCCTCTCCGCCTGACTCTCAGAGTGGCAGAGCCGTGTTGGACAAAAAAACTGTTAAAGATCCATCGCCATCCCCTTCGTTGGGTAGTCTCAAAATCCTGGTGCATATCCCTGCAGCCGGCAGGAGCAAGTCCGCTGACGGCGAAGAATCGAAAAAGAAGTGGAATTTGAGGCAAAAAACAGTGACGTTCAAGATACCTAATCAAGAAAAGTTGGAAATTAATCAGCTTAATTCTGAGGCCGATAAGAAGGAGAAGAGGAAGATAATGCCCAACTTCTCTATTTCACTCCCCAAAAGCGAGATTGAAAAGGATATTATGGCTATCACCGGATCGAAATTAGCGAAAAGGCCCAAGAATAAGAGATCCATGGATGTTCAGAGAAAGCTTGATAGCGTGTTTCCCGGTCTAGGGTTGTCTTCAATTACCCCTAATTCTTACAGAGTTCGTGATAGGAGATCTTAATTTGTTTCACCCATTAAAACTACCTAGGTTGTTGTTTATCATACTTATTTATCAATTTTCTTTTTAGGTTAGGTACCACCTTTACTGTAATTGTTTGTTTGACATAAGAACATTATAAGCATCCGATTTAAGCAAGAAAAATTTAAATGGCGGCAGGGGCAATCAAAGCTAAATCTTGACAGCAGTAATTTGCTAGTCAATCAGCATCGTACGGAGCATTGGGTAGAAACCATCAGAAGATGGCAAACTGAAAATCAATACAGATGCAGCAATTTGATCAAGATGGCGATTTCATATTTGGAGGCGCCTACGGTAGTGCTATAACTGAATCCTAGATGTTGCTGAAGCAATATGCGATTCTGCCTTCGAGAGGCTCTGCCTTGGGCTAAAGCAAATGTTAAATCGATCTCCAATTGATATTGAATCAGATGCACACACTGAAATCCATTGCTTTAAACTCTAAGGCCAAGTAAAGATTTTCAGATCTTGGATTAATTGTTGATGATTGTGTTGACATCTGTAAACATTTTTCTCGCGTAACTTATTTATTTATTTATTTATTTTCCTCTTGAAGTGCTCTGTGAATAAAGTTGCTCATGAATTTTCAAGAGCTTCTTGTTCTATATTAGACGTTACTTTTAGGAGTTCTGCTCTTTTGTTGTTAGCAGCTTTGACTGCATATATATATTTTTTAAATGAAAGTTTATTTTTATTTCAAAAAAAAAAAAGGACAAACCCATTTCTTTGAAAGGACTAATTATCATCTCTACTTATATTGGTCTCTATTTCAATGCACTATAATTGCAGATGATATTTATATTTAATAAAATCTCAAACTATAATTTAATGGGCCCAATATGAATTTGCCTGTTTTTTTAAGGCCCAATATAATTTTGTTTATAGTTAGGTTGCAATGATTTTTATAATTAGGATTATACACAAAAAAATATTTTACGCAGGGTTGAAGTATCCTTTCTAACCATATCCTAATCCTACTTGAGTAGGGATTATTAATTAATATTATGCATATAAATATGAGGTAGAAAATTTTCCTTTCCATGCTCAAAATCTTAATAATATGGCAATGGCGTCGTCGGTAGAAAACGTTGACTTAGAATCGCCAACACTACATAATTTTTCCTTACTGCTTGAATGAGTGATCGTAGCCACCCAGATGCCCGCCGCTTCTACAACCTCTCCAGCGGCGCTGCTTCCACTTGTAACTATTTTACAGCTGAGTCGGGTTCCGAAGTCGCCTCTTCTTCTCATCATAGTGGCAAACCTGTCTCAGACAATAACAACTCTTCCCTTTTGACAGGAAATTCGGGCGATAAAAACTCGATCGGAGGGGGATGATAAAAAAGAATAAGCCCAGACTCGGAAATTTGAGACCCAAAAGAGTGAAACTAAATGCTGATCAAGGTTTGCTAAAGGAGAAGAGGAACAAGAAGAAGATAATGCCGGGTTTCTCTATTTCACTCACCAAAGATGAGATAGAAAATAATATTATGACCATCACCCTTTCCAAATTAGTAAGAAGGGTCAAGAAGAAGAGAGCCATGTGTCACGACCCTAGACTTTAACTAGCAATCGTGCGGCACTTAGCACGGTCCGTTGCACTAAGCCTGCCTTCCAACCCGATAAAAGCACTCCAAAGAGAATAGAACGGAACTTAGAGATCGAGAAGATTTAATAGCAAAACAAGAACACAAGAGAGTTTGAGAGAAAAGCTTTGTATTACTTGAAATGCTTCAATTGATTGAATTGAGTGGATGATTACAAATGAATTTACATAAGGTATATATAGGCCTCCACCTCCTCAATGGATGGCCGAGATCAATTCCCACCTAACAGATGGATGGTTAGGATTAACTCCCACCTACCAAATGGATGGCTAGGATTGATTCCCACCTAACAAATGGAGGGCTAGGATTAATTCCTACCTACCAAAATGGACGGCCACGATCCATTTAATCTAACGGTTTACAATGGCCTTTTAGAATATTACATATGTGCGGAAAAATGTAAATGTACGGGAAATCCCGTATGAACCTTCGCGGGGCGTGACATTCTCCCCCACTCAAGTTCGCGACGCCCTCGTCGCGCCTTCAAGCTTGAACCTTTCTATGTCATCTTTGAACTGCCACAAAGTGTCTTCAGGTTCCCAGCTTGCCTCTATGTCCGGGGCATTCTTCCATTTTACCAAGTATTCCCGATAACTTGGTACACCTCTACGCCGAATTAAGCGGTCTGCCAGAATGGAATCCACTCCTCTATCAAAGGAGGTTACTACTGCAGTGGGTGCCCTTTTTGACTCTCCTCGACTTGCATCTTCTTCGTCTCCATGGTAAGGCTTCAACATACTTACATGAAAGACTGGATAGATTTTAAGCTTCGGAGGGAGTTGTAGCTTGTAAGACACCTTACCAACCTGCTTAAGGACAGGAAATGGCCCTTCGTATTTTCGTACCAACCCCTTGTGAACCTTCCGCAAGGACTTGAACTGTTGTGGTAATAATTTGACAAGGACCAAATCTCCTTCCCGAAATTCAACCATCCTCCTTTTCTTGTCAGCCCACTTCTTCATCTTTTTGGATGACTTGTTCAAGTAGGCTCGGGCCAACTCAGCTTGCTCATGCCATGCTTTAGCAAATTTGAAAGCTGCAGGACTCTTCCCTTCATAGCTTGTGGCCAAAGCATGAGGGGTCATCGGTTGTTGTCCCGTAATGATCTCGAAGGGACTCTTGCCAGTGGATTCACTTTGCTGCAAGTTATATGAGAATTGAGCTACATCCAGCAACTTAGCCCAATCATGTTGGTTGGCACTAACAAAGTGCCTCAGATACAACTCCAGTAGTGCATTGGCACGTTCCGTCTGTCCATCGCTTTGCGGATGAAAACTGGTGGAGAAGTTCAAGTCTGATCCCAGCAGCTTGAACAATTCTGTCCAGAACTTCCCAGTAAATCGTGGGTCTCGATCACTCACGATATTGGATGGAATTCCCCAATACTTCACAACATGCTTAAGGAACAACCGTGCAGTCTCATCAGCAGTGCAATCCGCCGAGGCAGGTATGAATGTTGCATACTTACTGAAGCGATCGATGACCACTATTATACTACCAAAGCCTTCTGATTTTGGCAAGCAAGTGATGAAATCCATCGAGACACTCTCCCATGGTCTCTCCGAAATAGGCAACGGTTCTAGCAAGCCACCGGGTGCACGTTGCTCTATTTTGTCTTGTTGGCAAACAAGACAAGTTCTGACATAGGCTTCAACATCATCCCGCAGTTGAGGCCAATAGTAAATAGACTTGATCAAGGCAAGGGTGCGCTTCATGCCTGGGTGTCCAGCCCATAGTGAATCATGGCATTCCTTGATCATCTCCTTTCTCAAGTTTCCCCACTTAGGAACATAGATGCGATTTTTCTTGCCATAGAGTAGTCCGTCACTCTGCCAAAATCGCCTTGTCTTTCCTTCCTTGATGAGGACAAGGAGGTTTTGAGCCAGGGCATCATGCTCCAACCCTTCTTTGATCTTTTCCAGCAAGGGACTGCTTGGTCTACTCAAAGCTGCTAATTCTGCCTTTCGACTCAGTGCGTCAGCCACCACATTGGCCTTACCGGGCTTGTATTCAAGCTTGTAGTCAAATTCTGCCAAAAAGTCTTGCCACCGAGCTTGTTTGGGACTCAACTTCTTTTGAGTTTGAAAGTAGCTAGTTGCTACATTGTCTGTCATGATCACAAAGTGAGAACCCAACAAGTAATGTCGCCACACCCTTAGACAGTGGATGATAGCAGTCATCTCTTTTTCTTGCACCGTGTAGCGGCGTTCAGTTTCATTGAGCTTGCGGCTCTCATATGCTATCGGGTGCCCATCTTGCATCAATACTCCGCCAATGGCAAAGTCTGAGGCATCTGTATGCAACTCGTACATCTTACATGGGTCTGGCAAGTACAACACTGGTTCTTCGGTAATGGCCCTTTTCAAGTCATCAAACGAGGCTTGACACTTGTTTGTCCACTCCCAAGCAATGTTCTTCTTGAGTAGATCGGTTAGTGGAGCTGCTCTTGCTGAATATGACTTGATGAATCTCCGGTAGTAGTTCACAAGTCCAAGGAAAGACCGTAACTCGGGGACCTTAGTAAGAGGTTCCCATTCTTGGATGGCTTTCACCTTGTCTCCATCCATCATCAACTTCCCATCTTTTATCCCATGACCCAAGAACATCACCTCATCTTGGGCAAAGGAACATTTCTCCCTTTTAACATATAGCTCATTTTCTCTGAGGACCTCGAACACCTTCTTCAAATGCTCAAGATGTTCTTCCATAGTCCGGCTATATATTACTATATCATCAAGATATACTACCACGAACCGATCGAGGTAGGGATGAAAGAGTTTATTCATGAGAGTGCAAAAGGTAGCAGGTGCATTTGTGAGACCAAAGGGCATAACAAGGAACTCATAAGCACCGTACCTTGTTACACATGTAGTTTTCGGCTCATCCCCTTTTGCAATGCGCACCTGGTAGTATCCCGACCGCAAATCTAACTTTGAGAAGTATCTTGCGTTCCCCAGTTGATCAAACAAATCAGCAATGAGTGGGATAGGATACTTGTTCTTTACCGTGATTTTGTTTAGAGCACGGTAGTCAATGCACATTCTCAGTGAACCATCCTTCTTTTTCTGAAAAAGTACCGGGGCACCAAATGGGGCTTTGGATGGTCTAATGAAACCAGAATCCAACAGCTCATTGAGTTGCTTCCGCAATTCTGCCAACTCCGAGTTTGCCATCCGGTAAGGACTCATTGCTGGTGGTCTTGTGCCAGGCTCCAGCTCAATTTCATGGTCCACCTCCCTCCTTGGGGGTAACTGTTTTGGCAACGCCTCCGGCATCACATCCTGGAACTCATCCAAGACAACTTGCACCTCCGTTGGCAAGTTTAGTTGTGGTGATGCTTCATCATCATCATACTCCTTTAGAATGGCCAAGTAACTCTCTTCTTCCCTCTTCAATCCTTTCTTGAATTGAAGTGCTGAGAGAGCTTGGGTAGTAGGTTTGGTGGTCCTCTCCGTCGGTACTAGACAAGCCTTTGGTCCATCCATAATGCACATAGAGTTTGAACATGGAACAAGGAAAGCTCTTACCTGGTCCAAGAACTCCATGCCAAATACCACCGAGAAATCATCCATGGGTGCCACAGATAAATCCACTTGGCCAGTCCATGCACCGAGACTGACCTTTACTCCGCGAGAAATTCCTTGGAGAGGTTGTGCCGCCGAGTTAACTGCTTTGAGGGAGCCACCTCCGTTGGCAACCTTGAGACCGAGTCTCTTGGCTTCCTCTAGCGAAACAAAGTTGTGAGATGCACCTGTGTCGACTAGGGCTTTGACGACTTTCCCATTGATGGTTGCATCCACAAACATGAGTCCCTTGGGGGACTTTGGGGCACTTTGCAATGCACTAAGTAGCCGCATAGATCCCATCTTTGCACCGTCATCTGCCTCACTTCTCTCTTTATCATGAGTGGAGGCAACTAAAGCATTCAATGTCTTCCTTTTGGGACATTCTCGTGCCCAATGCGGTCCGTCGCATATGAAACACGTCACACGGGGCTTTGAGGCACCACGTTCGTCCCTTTCCTTCCCCTTGTCTCGGGGCTTGAATGAGTAGCTTTCTTTGTGATTTTTATGGTTCTGACTCTTGGCATGGCCTCCCCCATTCCTTGCTCCAACAAACTTTCTATCAGCTGGCCTCTGGCCTTCTTTGTTTGAGGAGTAATCAATAAGACTTTCAGCAACGGCAATGGCCGAAGACAAGTCTTGGACACCACGTCGTTTGAGCTCAAGATTAGCCCATGATTGGAGACCATCCATGAACAAGAATAATGCATCTTTGTCCGATGTGTCAGGGACATCTAGCAACAAGGTTGTGAATTCCTTCACATACTCCCTTATGCTACCCATCTGCTTTAGTCGTCGAAGCCGGCCTCTCGCCTCTTCCTCAGCATTTACGGGGAAGAATTGGCTTTTGAACTCCCTTTTGAAGTCCTCAAATGTATCAATTGTGCACACCCCACGTTGCACATCTCCATGTCTTCGTCTCCACCACAGCATAGCAGTGTCGGTCAAGTACATGGCAGTAGTTCGGATTTTACTGGCATGGTCCGTTACGCCAGTAGCCTCAAAGTATTGATCCAGCCCCCATAGGAAGTTCTCAACTTCCCTAGCATTCCGAGCACCATTGAAAGTCTTTGGCTTAGGAACTTCCACTTTCTTGGCCTCAATGATAGTGGTTGTATTGGTTCCCGAAGCCATAGCCCGTTTGCATAGTGCTAGATCACCACCCATATCCTCAACTCTAAGTAACACATTAGAAATTTCTCTTTGGAAGAGATCACGTACCTTAGAAAGTTCAGATTTCAGCCCATCAATCTCTTGCCTTAACCCACCGTCTAGCTCGTTGAGGGACATCTTGACCGCTGCATGGATCTCCGCATCCTCGGCCTCCAAGCCGCTGCAACGTTCCTCCAAGTTGTCTACTCGGTCGAACAACTCTCCCAAGTTGTCCTGAGCACTCACAACACGTGCTTCCAAGCTAGAAATCATGTCTTTCGACTTGGCTCGAGATTCTTTAGATGGTTTCCGAACTTCCTCACGACCACGTTCCATTGATGGAACTTCCACGCTAGGTGTAGCTGGGGCAGTAGCCTTCATTATGCCAAAGGTAGTAAAGCTTCGAACCTTGTCTCTGATACCAACTGTCACGACCCTAGACTTTAACTAGCAATCGTGCGGCACTTAGCACGGTCCGTTGCACTAAGCCTGCCTTCCAACCCGATAAAAGCACTCCAAAGAGAATAGAACGGAACTTAGAGATCGAGAAGATTTAATAGCAAAACAAGAACACAAGAGAGTTTGAGAGAAAAGCTTTGTATTACTTGAAATGCTTCAATTGATTGAATTGAGTGGATGATTACAAATGAATTTACATAAGGTATATATAGGCCTCCACCTCCTCAATGGATGGCCGAGATCAATTCCCACCTAACAGATGGATGGTTAGGATTAACTCCCACCTACCAAATGGATGGCTAGGATTGATTCCCACCTAACAAATGGAGGGCTAGGATTAATTCCTACCTACCAAAATGGACGGCCACGATCCATTTAATCTAACGGTTTACAATGGCCTTTTAGAATATTACATATGTGCGGAAAAATGTAAATGTACGGGAAATCCCGTATGAACCTTCGCGGGGCGTGACACATGGCTGTTCAAAGAAACCTTCCTATTGTGTTTCCTGGTCTGAGTTTTGTCTTCCATAAATCCTAATTCTTACAGAGTTAGTGATGAGGTCTTGATTTTTCCGCATTATTATTTATTCACAAAGACGGAGATAAAGAGATAACGATCATCAAATTTATTTTTCCTTGATACATTAATTTTTTTTTTAAAATAAAAAACTCTTCATGAAAATTTAGACATTGAAATTATATTATTTTTACAATTATATATTATCAAATATATCAATTAAATTACAAATGTCTTAATTAATAATTCATACCAATTTAAATTATTTTTAAAATTTAATTTCTCAAATATATAATGCATCCTCGTTTTCGTCACAATTTTACATGAATTACAAAGTGGGCAAAATATATTATTAAGCTCGCGAACTTTTCATTTTTGGATATATATATATATATATATATATATATATATATATATATATATATATATATATATATATATATATATATATATATATATATATATATATATATATATATATCTTCAAAAACTATTTGCAAACCTATACTTTTTAAGCGATGATATTAAACATTTAAAATACATCTATATCATGTATATATTAAATTAAATTAAATTAAATTACAAATGGCCTTAATTAATAATTCATACCAATTTAAATTATTTTTAAAATTTAATTTCTCATATGCATCCTCGTTTTCGTCACAATTTTACATGAATTATAAAGTGGAAAAAATATATTATTAAGCTCGTGAGCTTTTCATTTTTGGATATATATATATATATATATATATATATATATATATATATATATATATATATATATATATATATCTTCAAAAACTATTTGCAAATCTATACTTTTTAAGCGATTGATATTAAACATTTAAAATACATATATTTAAAGACACGTGGTAGCAAATATGAGCTTTTTACTTAAATATATAAGTTCAAGTATCTAATGAGTCATTTTAAATAAGACTAATTAATAGATCATTTTAAATAAATTCAAGAGTCCTATAAGTCATTTGAAAAGTATAAGGTGTATATATATAAGATCACTTTAATTTAAATAAGTTTAAGTTTCTAATGGATCACCTGAAAAGTATAGGGTGCTAAAAGACTTTTGGAGACAAATTTAGGGGGTGTATTTATATATTAAACCTTTCTCTTTTTTTTTTATAAATATTTTTTTATCAATTAATTAAGTGCTATTAATTGTATTCAGTAGATTTTCATAAATGTATATATTAAACACTAAATATGCACAATAGAGCAAAAAATGTTAGTGTTGTGAATTTTAAAGTTTTAATGAATGTATTTATAAATATTCTGGAGTTTAATGAATATATTAATAGAAGTTCAAGGGCTCAAATGTGTATTAAAAAATTGTCATGATATTAGCGACATCAGATTATATTCCGTCACCAATATATATTTATATTTATATAGTTTTGTAAGTATGGTGTGTCGCTAAAGTGTTTTATAAAGGTCTCAAAAATGTGTCGCAATAGGAGCTTAATAGACTAACATGAGATTAAAAGTTAAAATTACATTCGAGGGGGAAGAAGGGTGAATGGCATTTCATATTAAAATGGTCAGCAATTAAAAGTTTATTAATTCCCATGTTTTTTCTATTGCTGACAAAGTTTATTCCAAAGTAAAAGCAATTCTGGGAATATCTTTTTTTTTTTTTTGGTGAGAGGGAATATCTTTAATTAGCTGTTCATTCATTAATAAATTCATTTCGTTATGATAAAAAAGAAATTAATATATATAAAAGTGAAGTTGGTCTCTTTAATTAATGGCTTTTTCAGAACATGATGAATATGAAACGAGTTTAAAAGGAATAGCAAGAAATTAAAATTATTCTTTGCTTGGAGCTTTTTCACTTCCTCGCTTCTCATGGAGGATTAGCATCTGGCAATGGCAGTTGTTCATATATCTGCTGCGTTATGTCCATGCTCTTCGTCAACTTCATATTGATTTATCAACATTCAAAAACCACTGCTTTCTCAACTCTCAGGTGTGCTTGCATTTAATTTTACTTTTATAATATTACCACTTCCAAGAATCAGTGGATTAATGTACTAATTATTTTTTATATTTGTTAAGTAGTGGTTAGTTTTTGGCAGAATGCAGTTTCTGATGCTTGAATTATAGCATTTTTTAATATCTATTCCCTAAACAATTATTTTAACACACATTTGATGGAAATTTGATAATACTAACTATATTTTACGGTATTGTGTAATTGTTCAAAGACTCAACTGAAATTAATTAGGAACTTAATCTACTTTAATATCGTCATAACTATGATGCTGTCATTTTTGTTTTGGAGAGAACCTTTGAGGGAAAGAAATTTTTATCTAAATTATTTACGTATATCTTTATTCACTAATTAAATTAATATTTTCCTTTATTGTTATGTGAAAAAACTAATTAGTTTTTGGCTTCGATTTCAAATTAATATAAGTAAAAAATGATTCTTATAAAATATCGTGCATTATTATTTAGCTACATATATAAATACATGAATCTCATGTTGAATATATGCATAAACTATATACTAGAATTCCCAGTAGAGGTTATCCTCAATCAAGTAATAAAAATATCTAGATGATTGAGCTTTCAAATTCGAAATTTTTTTGTATAAACCGAGTCTATATATGTAAACCAAATTAATAAGAGAGAATTATGTAAATTATTTTTTTTACGTGATATTCTCTTATTGGTTTAGACTACATAGACCAATGAATAATTTCACTTCAAATTAATATTTATGTTCGTGACTATGGCGTTTGTACAGATGTAATTAATGTGCAGGGGTAACCTTAACAAATGGGAAATAATGAGTTGGGAAGCACTTCAAATCCAACTCAGGAGTTGACAATTGAAATTCCAGAAGACTTGGAGACTACCTTAAGGGATGAATTTTGTATCTACAGTGTGCCTCCTACACTTCGCCAAATCAACCCTTCTGCCTATACTCCTCAGCTAATCTCTATTGGCCCTATTCACTACGACAAGTTGGAATTGCAGAATATGGAAATTCAAAAGCTCAGATATTTTAAAGAATTTTGCAAGCGAAAAACTGAGTCTCAAAGCAAGCCAGGGAAAGAATCTTCGAGCCATGATGTTGAAAAGATTCAGAAAGAATTCTCGACTCAGCTTCTTAACCTAATTGACGAACAAGAAGTCCGCCACTGTTATGCATGTGATTTCTCTGATATTACCAGCACTAAGTTTGTTAACATGATCCTGCTGGATAGTGTGTTCATCCTGGAGCTGTTGTTGAGAAATAGGGAAGTTGCAGAATATCAGAAAGATTTCATAATGGGAAAACCATGGCTGAGAACTGATGTGCAACAAGATTTGATTTTGCTTGAAAATCAGCTGCCCTTTTTCATTCTTGAGAAACTCTATGACTTTGCCATAAAAAGCTTTGCTCCTGACAAAGACTACCCTTCATTCCTTGAGCTCACCTGCAATTATTTCTCCAATTTCAAGCCCAAGAGAACACAAACATCAAACCCACAAGAAAAAATATTACATTTCACAGATTTAGTGAGATATTTCTGGACTCACAATCACCCTCCAATAGTGCCTCGTTACTGTGGTAGCATTGAAAGTCTTTGCAGTATAACAAAGTTGCATCAGGCAGGACTGAAGCTGAGGCCGGCTAAAGGAAAATGCTTCCTGGAAATTGAATTTAGACCAGGAATAACTTGTGTGAAGAGATCAGAATTGCAAGTTCCCTGCTTTGATGTAGATGACACCACAGAATTTGTAGTAAGAAATCTGATGGCGCTGGAGCAGTGCCATTATCCATATGAAACCTATATATGCAATTACATAAGGCTGTTAGATTTTCTGATAGATACAGCAGAAGATGTGGATTTGCTAGTGGAGAAGAAAATACTTGTGAACGGGCTAGGAGACAGTGCTTCAGTGGCTGACCTGGTGAACAAATTGTGCAATCAGATAGCAGAAGTGCGGTCGTGTTACTACATAATAGCCATAAAACTGAATGGGTACTATGAAAATGTCTACAACCATACCATGGCTACTCTGAGGAGTGTATATTTTGGTGATCTCTGGAGAGGAACTGGAACTGGTGCTGCTGTTGTGCTACTTGTTCTCACTTTCCTACAAACTGTTTGGACGATGCTTTAACTGGTCTTTTGCTTCAATGATTCATTTTCTCTAGTTTTCTTATTGGATTTTATTTTATCATTTGTTGACACCTGATTCATATTTTCTTTATCATGATTTAACTAATAATATATTGTAACTGATTGTATTTTTATACTAATTAATAAGACAAAAGTTGATGATGGGCTAAGATAACGATGAATCATATATTATACTAGGATGTAGCCCGTGCTTTGCTACGGGAGCTGCATTTGTCATAGTAAATAAGAAAGTACATTTTGACTTAATTAACTGAAAAAATATATATTTAACCATATATACCAAAATCAAACATATTTATCAATATATGACTTTTTGGACCAGGTGGAGATGGGAGAATTGTGAGAGACATGATCTGGCAATATAGGTTATTGTATGATTGTCACTTGCAGTGGTGATTATATTGTTCACTCATTATTCACTCAAAATAAAATTTGATACTGTAATTAAAAAAAATTGTTTGGATTTTATACGATAATAAAAATAAAAAAATAGTCTTGGTGTCAAAAAATAAAAACTGATACTTCATACAAAAATTAACAAACAAATTAAAAAATAAAAATATCACAGTTCAGTCTGTTAATTTTTTTAATGAATTATCAATTTTTATTTTTTTGACATCGGAACTGTTTTTTTATTTTTATTGTTGTAGATAATCCAAATGAATTTTTTTAATTACGGTATCAAATTTGATTTTGAATCAACAGTGCATGAACATATGTGCATTGATCGATAATGTAACTAGCGATGTATAGTGATAGAGAACATATATCTCTACTATAACTGACGACCATGTATCTCGCACAAACAGATTATAGATCACCAGTGTAACAGACAATCATACATATTTTATAAGTCCAACTGACATAAAAATATATAAATTGATAAATATATTTAATTTTGGTATAAATGGATATATATATATATATATATATATATATATATATATATATATATATATATATATATATATATATATATATATATATATATATATATTCACTTATTTGAGTCAAAACGCTGAATAATATTAACCAAAGCAGATTGAAAGTAAATTTAATTATTGCAATACATAATTAAAAGGAGGAGACATAGTTATAGAAATTTGGAAAGTTTAGAGTTTATCTTGTGAAAACGTAATAATCAATAAAACTTTAATTTTAGGCACAACTAATGAAGCCACAAAAAAAAGACTCCTACACTTAAAGAAGTATAGAGGAATGCACAGGCAGGAAAACCTGGAATCGCATGAATTAATAAGTAACGATAGTTGTATCACGTGTCTTCGTTTTTCAGCCTCACTTTCACTTTGAGTCTGGATAAACTGAACTTTGTCCCCTCTATCTTATCACCATCATCGCTGGTATTTCAATCCTTTCTCTCTCAAAATAGCTCCGCCTGAATTTCGAACCAATGAATCATGAACACAGACCTGCAAAAAGAAGGAAAACGGGTGGGAAACACTGTCCAATCTCCAGCAAAAGAAGTAAAGAAATAATAAGAAAATAATCCAACGGTGACGTGTTTTGAAGGGCTGCGAGCGAGTTCCAGCCTTGAGGTTCCATGAGAAACATTCTGGACAGCATAACATCAGAGAATCTAGAGAAGAACACTTATTGAAAGTTAGAGCGAAAACAAATGATGAAGAGAAATCAAGCGATGAATAAAGGCAAAGGCGGTATTCGCTGGCAAGAAGAGAAACATATGGTTGAGTACAGGGACGAAGAAGATAACATATGATGAAGAGAAATCAAGGGAAATACAAAAGGAGAAGAAGAAAAGCAGAGGAAAGAGGCAAGAGAAGGCGCTAACGACAAACAAAAGAAGGGAATACAGAGCAATCGTCGCCGTCTGATGGAGAAGATTAGGATTATTTTGCAAAAAGACCAAAAAACGGCATGAAGTGTGTAATGTAAATTAAAAGACGGGGTCGTTTTGTAAATGGTTTTTTGGGAAGCACACTGTCATTTGAACAGTCAAAATATATTATGGATTTTAATGTATTTAAATAGATAAAAAGACATTTTAATTTTGCTTTTGCCACCAGCACCACGATAATTAAAATTTATAATAATAATAATATATCTCATAGACTTGTAACCAATATGAATTAAAATTTATATTTAGAAACCTAATGAAATACAATAGCAGTTTAGAGGGAGAAAAAAAAAAGAAAAGAAAATTACATCATTTGTATCTTTTATATTATTTTATAACAAATATTCTCACAATTTTTTTTTCAAAGATAAATATATATATATATATATATATATTTTAAATTTATCTCACTTTTTTCTTTCCCCCTCTTTGTGTTTGTTCTCTCTCTCTTTCATCTCTTTGCATTTCTTCTCTCTCTCCATCTTTGCCTCAAATTCCCTTCCTTTGTTCTCTCTTCTCTCCCCATCGTTACCACTGCCTCAATTTCTGTCTCTCTCCTCCAGTCCAGCGTCTCTCTATTGCCCCATTCGATCTCTCTTCTTAATCGCCTCTACGACCTGCATACCTAAAACGAAAACCTAGAATCCAACCGCAATGTTTCTCTCTGATTCCCACCTGCTCAAAATAGTCAATTCCCTGTTAAGAAAATGGAGATTGCTAAAGAAGTTAAGTGAAACTCTCTCTGAACTTTTTATGAGACTGTTTATTTTGTATTGTAGGTGTTTGGCTGCTCATTTTTCATCAATTTTTATATTTTTAGTACATATTTGATATGTACAATTTTGGAATAGAAATCTGATTCTTGTTATTTATTTTCTATGCAAATAGAATTTTGATTACTCAATATTCTAAAAATCTTGTTACCTAATTTTTTTTTAAAGTTATTTGGACCCATTTCGTATTTTTAAAAGTTAATATTATAATTGCAAGTATTTGATTTTAATTTTTTTAAGGCTCTTGACTATTTTTTAAATTTTTAATTAAATTTTGTTTATTGAGATTTTATATTTCAATTTTTATTGGAATTTTTTTAGTAAAAAAGGTTAATATTTATTTATTGGATATTTGCTAACAAAAGAAAAAAAAAAACACATTTCAAGAGCCAATAAAACAAAATTTAAAAATTGAGGATTCAATAAAATAAGCTATAAAAATTTATAAATAGGAATATTATTTTGTTCATATTTAAGTTCAAGAGTTCAAAATGTTAAAAATAAATTCTGAATATAATAAAAATTTAAATTTAAATAGATTTAATAAAATGAAATTTTTAATTGAAAATTTTGATAAAATAAATTTAAAATTTGAAAATATTTTCAATTTTAACTAAATTAACCAATTGAAAGCAATCATTTAATCAACAAATTTTTGATAAATTAAAAGAGTAACGATAACTCATATTAACCTAACTTTAAAACACATTATTTTAATACTCTAATTGCTATATACCTATAGTTATAAGACATATAACTATTAAAAATAAGGGTGATTATAAAAAATAAATAATTTTTTAATTCTATTTTTTTATTTATAGAATTGCATCAAACATAAAATATATGATTTTAATTTATATTATATATCATACTAAAAATAAATATTAAAATCTTAAACCACACAGGATTTCATTTTCTATTGTTTTTGAATACCAAATGTGACGGGAATAGAAAAGGAATAAAGTGAACTGACTCAAATTGAAGAAAGGAAAGAAATCAATTTCCAATTGGAAAAACAAATTGCAAGAGAGAAACTTGATTCTTGAAGCAATCAAGAGGTGAATTATCGGTAAAGTTGTTTTTGTCTTAATTATCATTTGACACTGTATTTGTTAAAAACGATTTTGGAGGAAATTTTTTTATTTTAAAATTGTTTAAGTTTTAAAAATTGTTTTTGATAAGAAATAGATAAATAAATATTTTTTTATAAATTTTTAAAAAATAATTTTTAAAAAATTAAAAAATCAATCAATTAAATAAAAAATTATAGAATTCAAAAAACACGATACATCTTGCTTGAAAACTTTTCAAGCTAGCTCACCTAAAATTCCAGCACTGTAACCCATTTATTGAGCCCATATTGAGCACGAAAAGGCCCATATATCTAAGGCCCGTAAAATTAATCTCATTATGGGACGCGGAAAATACTTCGACCTAACAAAAACGAGAAAGAGGATCTCGAAGCCAGAGGAAGAAAATGGCGGCGATCGGCGGAGGTAGCAACGTGAACGGGTGGTGTTGGTGGGCTTTAGCAAGCACTGTTCAACTAGCGTGGGGCATATCATCGTATCGGAAAGGTTACACCGGCGATTCTCGGCTTATGCCCTTTAAAGCCTTCGCAGTTGCCTCTCTTTTTGTTGGTTCCACCTCGTCGGCCTCCATTGCTGCCCTTCGAGCCTCAGGGATCGACAAGGTTCAAAATTTCCCTTTTTATAAGATCAAAGATGTAGTCTTTTTTTTTTCTTTTTCCAATTTGATTTCAGTATGGGTATTAAAAATTGCAGGTGGAGGATGTTATGTTAATGGGAGCAAATATAAAAAGTGGACTTGGGATTTCTCGACGATCACGGCAGGAGTAAGTTGGGTCGGTCTTATTTAAGTTGTCCATCCTCTACTTGTGGTTGCTTTGTTAGTGTAACAATTGTTTCTATCTATCAGAAAAGCAGATGATCTATGAGGCTACGTTTTACTCATGAATCATGGTCACAGAGAACTGAAGAAGCATCAAGAAGCTTGAAGAGATGATGATTGTTGGTCTTTAATTACTTTGGGCTCCTTTTTACTGCAACAAGTAGATGATTAACAAGACATCTGATTTTTGTTTCAAGACCATTTTTATCAATGATATAATTACTTCTCTTTTATCTGGCCGCTCAACCATTTGTTTTTCTGTTGCTTTCTGTGTTCTGAGTCGCTTGATCCACAACTGGTATCGTAGGAGTCAATTGTGGTGCATAATAAAGAGAACAAATTTGTTGATATTTTAATAAATTAGAAATAAATTTTTAAAAAATTTACAATTTAATTTTTTAATAAAATATTTATTTTAATAAAATGACTATTTATTTAATATTGAATGAATTTTATATAATGTAATATAATATATAATTTTTTATATTTGAAATATTTTTGTATAAATTTTTTAAAATTTTACGTGTAATCTAATAATTTATTATAAAAATTTATAATTTTTATTCATTAATAAAGATAATAATAATAGAACAATCAATACATTAGACTGTCAATATTCTTAATTGTTATTTTAAATAATATTTTTATAAAAAAATGAATTATTAATTTTTTAAAATTTTATTTCTAATAAATTTAGAAAATAAATATTTTTAAAAAAAATTAAAAATCATGGATTTTACTCAACATCGTTTATGAACCAACAGACACAATAATGTATCATGGGCTCATTGCTTGAATGAAAATATAAATACGGTATATAACTATAACTGTATACATTGGCTCAGTGTTTTATTAGTTTGGAACGGGAATGAAATAAATGATGAATCTTGTAGTTTACTGTTGATTAGTATGCCATAGAAACTTTTTTGGTAATCAACAATTGAAATTTGGTAAACATTTATCGAGTATCATAAATAAATAAATATGCATCAATCCATACAGGTCAATCATTATTTAGATCAAGAGTCCACCACCTTGCAACAGTCCGACTTTAACGGATTCATAATCTGAAATGAAACGGTAAAACGTATCAGATAGAACACCTCTTCCAAAATAAGCTAATTTCCAACATCCAAGGTCAAAACTGGAACCAGACAAAGCCAACAGTACACCATCTCTTATGTTATTGTCGTTTTGCATGGCAATTGATGCGAGTCAGGTCTTGATGTTGTGGTGTATTCCGCAGAATCAGCTGCAAAATAAGCCTTTATCTAACCATTTGAATATTGGTATATATGTTCTATGGAGTCAATGGTGCAGGGGCAGGCATATAAGACTCCAGAATTAATTGTGACTGAGAAGGTTGCATGATCTGAACAATCAAGTATGTATACTTCCACTGCTTGTCTACCTTGTCTTTAAACATCTCAGCAGAAACTTTCCCCGATCCATGCGGCCCGCGGATATAGAAATTAACCTACATTCAGACTCACAAATGGATCACACTTCAATTATAGGGAGATTTCGAACATCATGTTCAATTTTCATCAGCTACAGAATTTCTTGTCCCCTCTTTTCTCTCCTTTTACAACAGGAAGGGGTTCAAATTTTGATTTTTTTAATTTAAGATCTGATAATTTTTTTTTATTATTATTTTTGGGTATATTTTCCTTTGTGTTCCCTATCACAAGAGACAATGAAAATATTTTGGCTATTATGTTGTTCGAGATGTTACCAGGACATGCTCCACGCCATCTTCATCAGTATAGTTCTTATTTGGAATTCGTTGGCGAGCAGCACGATTTCGACTTTCCTGACCATAGCCTGTAATCGGAGATCCAATCCTCACCCTGACCTGTAAACCCTCAGAATTGCAGTAAGAATATTAATTATAGTTTTAAGTAGGAAAAAAGTAAGAGGAAAATAATTGCAAATTAGGATCACCCTATCAATTTTCCATATGCATAAATATATTACGTTCTCCCAAACTTGCTCACAACATTCAGAATCTCCAAAAAATTTCAGGTTGCATTTTAAAAGACTTAAGAAGAAATCAACCCACCATTTTCTATTTTCCAAACTAAACTGCATCCTATGTGCAGGAATAGCATGCCTATTAGCTAGTGATTGCTAAATAATAGCTATGTGATAAGGTGATCATATAGGAATGACTGTGCTATTGCATAACCACACAAATCTGTTTTCTTTTTTTGTTTTGTTTTGTTCATATGAGGCCAAAGCTCGATGGTTTTGGACTCTTGGACCATATTATGGAGAAGTTCACCAACCAGCTCTCGAGTTCTATTTAGTTGCCTTCTTTTAGGTGAAAACAAGAATTGAAAAATGTGACTAGTGCTTATAAATTCTGAGTTGAAAACTTATATACTAATTTTCACAAACCTCAGCATCATCTTGAATCCTTTTCAGAGCCTTGTTGAAGATCTTGTATCTAATAATAGACCATGCCTCAAATTAGGGTAGAATCAAAGTCCTCATGCACAAATCCTTAATTCATAACAGCGTCAAAATTGAATTATAGAAATCAATTCTTACTCTTTCGGTTCAAATATCAACTCTTTGAAAACAGCATAACCTGCAGCAGCTGCAACTCCCAGTCCAGCAAGAATTATAATACTGTAGGAAGCTCCCTCTGTGAATGTCACAGGCTTCTCTGGAATATTATATGTAGGAGCATCAAAGGGATCCTCAATATTGGATACCTCTTTTCTAGTCTGCAAAGAGATTACAGTTAACAATATCAGAATATGAGATAAATTGAAGTAAAAGTAAAAATCAGGAGAACATAAAAATGCAGCTATTATGGGAAGAAAAAGCAACGAAACATTTCATGCCAGAATCACAAAAATGATAATTATATTTGCGAACTTGATTAAAGCAACAAAACAATTTTATGCCAGAATCACAAAAAAAGGTAATTATTTTATTTTTGCGACCTTGATTCAATTTTCACATAAAAGAACTTCAATAATGTCTACAGAAAGTGCAATTTATTCCAATAATGAATAATAGAGAAAAATACTTGTAGGGCCATCCACTATGATTGGTTTAATTGGAAAATGGTCCATACTCGATATTTATCATTTAACACTTCCATCTGCAATTTAGTCAGATATCTGTATGAAGCAAAAAGACAAAATAATGACAATATGGCATCCAAAATATGTATTCAACTGCATTTGTACTCACACTGGCAACATATGCGAGACACACATACACAAATGCATGCACATGTTATGTGTGTGTAAGAGTTATTGAGTATCTGAATTCGAACCTCTGATGTTGTATGCCCAGTTTTCTTTGAAGCTTTTGATGCAAATGATCTAGCAAAGCAAGGATTGGTGGTGCTTGGTCCACACATTTTCATTAGTCGGACTTGTGAACCAAGGCCAACCATGTATTCTTTACGAGCATTTCCTGACAAACATAACTATCAAGATAAAATAGCAGACACAGAGATCATAAGAATAATATTTTCTTAATCCCATAGTTTTCGACTGAAGCATTCTTATACAGGAAGGAAAAGGCTATTCTTGTCTATCCATATACAAATGCTGATTTTGGCTGAGAGAAAATAACAAAATACTGATAAATCTGAATAAATGTGAAGCATATGATCAGCAATGAGACATTCATTAAGAGGGGACAAATAAACATTAAAAAGCCTCCAAATGAAAAACGAACTAACTACAAAGAAGGATTTGAAGGAATAAAATTGCAAATAAGCATTCATATTCCTGAGATGCAAATAATGAATCATTCACTGACCGTTAGCACCAAGAATCTCCTGCAAAATAAAATGAAGGAAAAAACAATTTAGTATGCAATTAAGTATTAAGCCAAAATACAACTGCAAATGAACAAATTACCTTACCTTCCCCTTACACCAATAATTGGAATGAATAGTAGGCTGTATCACATAATCTGACTTAAATTTCATTGGTAACTGCATCAAAATGGCAAAGTAACTCAAAATTGAATACTAATGCATCTCATAAACAGAATTATTAAGGAAGAAAAGTACACCTATAACATTCATGTGAATTTGCAAAGATTCATAAATTAAGATAATATTCACAAACAGTTCGTCATGTCGAGTCACCAACTACTACTGCAAATAACAAAGGCAGGGTTTTTAAAATCTAAGGATCGGCCTCAATGACAAAAACACGATGTCCCAAAAATGAGCAGGAGAAAAAAAAGAAAGTAATCAAAGAACCATACCCTTTTAGTCGAATTAACAATTGCAGCTCTTTGTGTATCCGTAGATGATGAAAAAGCAGCCAAACCCATATCAGACACACGCTTTATATGCTTCTTCTGCGAAATCGAAGACAACCCATTTTCCCATTCCAAAAGACTAATATATCTGCTCCTAAGTAGGATTGCTGATCTCCTAACATGGTCCATCTTCAATTTTTTTTTTTTCAAAAAAGCAATCTCTAACACTTGCAAACCAACTCCTTCTGCGTCTAGACTTGATATAAAGAGGGTTCAATCAATCAAATGGTACAACAACGAGATATTCAAAATGCAGAAATCAGATTTCACAGAGGGAAAGAGGACGACGTTCGCGTAAAGTAAACCCAAAAACCCAAAGGCACGAACTTTGGGGTTTTATTTTACACACTTGCCTCCTAAAAATCGCACGTACGAGAAACTCCGAGATCCTGATGGATCCGATATGTATTTATTGATTCTGGGTCTTTATAACTTTGGCCCAGGCCTTCTTCAACTTCTGTACAGGGTCAAACTATACCTAAACTACTGAATTTCGAATAGTAAAAATGTTCGAATTTGAATTCAAATTAATAAAAATTAATAGAGTCTAACTTAAATTTAAACTTAAATAATTTATTGAATCGAAATAATGACAATTGAATTTGAGTATTTTTATTACTTATTAAATTATATTTATCCTCCTAAAAACCCTCTTATCTCTCTTTATTCCTAAATCCTAACTCTCCAAAGAAGTTGCCCCCTGCTGTTACAACCCAAGCTGTCCTCTTCTCTTCTCCAGCGATTAGCCGTAAACACCGGCCGCCGGTGTCAAATCGCTCAAGAGAGGTATCAATCCGACGTAGATCCTATGTCCTCTTCTCTTCTCTTCTATTCTACAAATCTGCTTTAGATCTCAGTTTTATGTTCATATAGTCTTAGAATAGTAGTTTTCATGTTTGTATTTCATGAAGAACATAAAGAGGCGGAATGGAAACTGTTAAAATTTGTTGCATGGGATAGAAATATTGTTGTTTTTTCAAGGACCCAAAAGCCTCTCCATCAATCTTTGGGCCAACTTATGCAACCTGCACACTGATGTAACAGATTTTGGAATTAAGCAAAAAAAATAAAATCTTGAGCATGTGTAAGGGGCAGGGGCTAAGTTTTCTTCTTTCTGTTGTCTATCATCTTTTTTTTTCCTTGAAAACTGTTATTTTCCCTCATGGATTTCACATTTTATTTTATATGTTAATTATATTTGTGTCTCTATTTTGGTTTCTTTAAGAAGATGCTAGATAAAATTATATATGAACTTGTTTATAAGAGCCCATATTATGATAAAAAGATTTTAAAATGTTATGGTCCTAAACGATTCAGATTTTAACTCTGAATTTAGTAACATGAAGAAATTTCAATGAAATCATGTCTTCTGTGAACTCGGCTGCATTAGAGAGATTAATATCAATTTGATGCTGGGCAACCCCAAAAATTCTGAGACAATGATAAGGTTGGGTGCTGGAGAGGCAGGATGGAAAAATCTCAACCTAGAGAGTTGGGGCAGTCATGGTTGAAAGGTTGTCTGAGAAAAGGTGATGTATAACATAAAAAATGGACAAGTACGAAAGCACAAAGCTAAGTGAAAGCATTAATCTCTCAAACTTTATAGAAATCTCAATTCTTGTTTTTAGAGAATAACAAAATGAGATAGTTGTTTATAGATTTATAACTAGTTCTGCTACTACTGAGATTTGTAATTCCATGCTAGGATAATTCTGAACCAATGCTAAAAAGGATTGAAAGAACATAACTTTTTAAAATAGCTCTAATGGCAATAAAAATTCCCAAATAGATAGTAAACCTAAACTTTCTAAATTGAAATTGTACCAGAAAATCTCAACAAAAATATTAATTTCAAAATTAAAGATTATATCTAAATCATTTATAAAGCTAGTTTCTTTTTGCTGTATCACTGCCCCCTGGTTGGAGAAAACTTGATGTCGAGTTTTGTAGTGTTGAAGTATCAACAACTGGATTTAGGCTAGTTATTACTCTACCTTCTTGGATGGTAACAACAAGAATGAAGCTATGAACTTAATTCTTACCTTACATCCCTAGGAATTATTAAACACATAAAATCAAAAGTAGCTTCTATTTTTGAAATGTTATTGAACTAAAAATGGATGATAGCATTAGTTGAATCTGAAAATCTCATTTGTCTTCCCCATGGTCTCTTCTTCTTTATCTAGAATAGGTTCCTCAAATCTTTCTAGTTCATTCTCATAATCTTTTTTCTTTCGTATTTTTCTCTCAATCTTATCATTTTGGACTTTCAAGCTTTAACACATTATTAGAAATTTCAACAATCAAAGGTTGTGACTCTTTGAACTCTAGTTCTTGATCTTCATTATGGATATCATAACTTGCATATTTTTGAGCTGTACTTTGCAAAACTTAAAGGTTTTACTGGTTTTACTTTTAACATATCAAATTTGCTTCGATAAGCTTTTTACCTTTTGCTTGAGATGAAATATTTGTTTAACTTTCAGAAGTCACGTGTCTATAATCAATTTGTGGCTGGAAAAAGAAGTGTGTCATCTTATTGAAATTCATATGGCATCCTCCTTGCTTGAACTTGTTTCTTCGATAAGTGGCACATATATTCAAATTCTTGTTTTACAATTATTTATGCAATAGTTTGATTCTTTTTTGAGTAATTTAATGATTTGATTCTCTACTTTCATATTTGAATTCATTAAATTCATATTAGATATATAAAAAGAAATTGAATAATCAATGAATAATCGCCATTTAACAACTTTGATTTGATTTTCTTTTTGTAGATGGGAGGAGGATTATTATATTGGTATTGGTGATGTTGAAATTATTAGAGCCTATGGAAGAGACAAAACACTAAAATATTGTTATTTATGGATATTATTATGGTTGTTTCATTTTTATTAGAGGTATTATTTTGATTGTTAAAAAATCTTTTAATGGATATTATTAATTGCTATTAAATTTAAATATATTCGATTTTAATCGAATTAAGTTATCGATTCGATTGCGAATCAAATACTATTTATTGAATTTTTTTAGTTGACTAAATTTGTTGAGTCTAATTGAGTTAGAGTAGTTTGAATATTTTTTGAATTAAGTTTTGAATAATTAAATAAATCTCAATAAGTTCAAAATCAAGTTGAGTATTGAGTATTTTGATTGAGTCGCATTTTGAAAATATAATCAAAGACTAATAAAATATTCTAGCATCAAAATCCAACCACAGACCAAAAGAAAAAAGAAACGATCAGTTAGCTTGCTAAGTAATAAAAAAGAAAAAAGAAACGTTTAGTTGGCTTGCCAAGTAATAAAAAGTTTATCTTAATAAATATCTTAATAAAAGCAAGCAAGTAAAACTATGTCAGCTGAGTGTAAAATTACGAAAAAAGTATCAGACTTCAAACTAGGAAACAATTAATTTTTTTACTTTTTTGGAATTTCTCAGGCTTTGAACTGTTTCTTACAGGTGTGTGTACATACTACATAGGCAGTTTACAGTTTACAGAAAAAGGAAGAAAACAGATGGCGGCAAGGAAATACCGACTGCAGAAACCAAAAAAACTGAAATAACGAAAAAAACGACGATGAAAGAGGAGGAATAGGTAAGCTTCTAATTTCCTTCAGTCCTGTATGTAGGTCAGTCAGCTTTTGTGCTATGCCATCTAATGCTTCTCCCCACTGGCCTTTGTCTCGAGCACCTAATGTTTCCCTTTCATGTTCACTGTAAGCTGCCTCTGTCCACATACACCTGTAAGAAACGGTTTTAAGGTCTGAGAAATTCCAAGAAAGCAAAAAAATGAATTGTGTCCCAGTTTGAAGTCTGATACTTTTTCGTTCGTAATTTTAGACTCAATTGACCATAGTTTTACTTGGGTAAATTAGTACTTCAACTTTTTAGCACATGTCAATTCAATACTTCAATTTTAATTTATAACAGAAAACTCATCTTTAACAGAAAACACCTTTTTGTCTTTAATTTTATAACGTAAAACTATCAAACTTAGTTTTACTTAACCGAGGTAACGGAACGGTGATATATCATTTCCAACCTCCACATCAGGAAAAAAAAATCACTTAGATACCAGGTAAGCAAAGTTAAAATTTTTAAAAAAAAATATTGAGTGAGAAAATCCTTCATCTTCTGAAAGACGGAAAAAGAAAGCAAATCCTTCATCCCCTAGAAGAATTGTAATCGATTTTCCAAGCAGACAAACAGAAATTACATAGCGAGAGAGAAAAATCTCGAGAGAGGAGGCGGCCAACAGCCTCGTTAGGTTCCATGTTACACTCTTTAAGCATCGCTAGATCTCAGGCTTTGGAAAGTTAACCATCTCCTTCAAGCTCTGTAGGTCTTCCTCGACCCGCAAGCTTAGGAGCCTTGACCAGGATATGGTGATGTTCAAAGTTGGAAAATGCCTATGTTTTCAGTCTTTCTTTCGATTTAATAACATGACTCCAAACCCTCCCAAGTGAGTATCCCTGAAATTCCAGTATTACCCTTGCCATTATTGCCCCTGCTCCTCCTTTGCCACTCATCTCTCTGCCTCACGCGCTCTCTCTATTTCTTTGTTCCCCTCAGATCTGAGAAAAAAAAAAAACCCTGAGCTTGAGGCACGCTCTGTCTCTTCCTTTCTCAAGTAAGCCGCGACGAAGGTGAAGAAGAAGAAGAGAATAAATGTAAGCTTTGCTTCTCTGCTTTCAGCACTGAAAAAACCCTCTCTTCTCTCTATCTCTCTTTTTTCTTTTTTCTTTTTTCTTTTTTCCCTTTTTCTATCGTCTCTATGTGTGTTGATTTTTTTTTCCTTTTTTGGTTTTTGCTCGGAAAAATATGGGCATACGTTATCGATGTCAGGAGAATTACTTTTTCAAATACACTTTCAGCATCAAGATCAATGAGGTTGAGAAAGTTGTAGGAAATTGTAGGAGCATATCGAGCTACCATCAAGTATATCATAAGCAAATTGTTTTTTTTTTTCAGCAGTACTGAAACCAAATTGAGTGGGGAGCGTTTATTCTATGTTTGCAAAATTAAACATTGCATTTGAATCTTTTATTTTTAGGAAGACGATGAAGACGAATGTCAAGCATTCGCTTTCGTCGAAGAAAACGAACCCTGGGGAAGGGAATGATAGGAAAGTGAGGTTGTTTGGTTGGTGAGAAAGATTTTCTTTATTTAATTTTTTTTTTCATTTTGACTTTAATGTGTAGATGTCATGTTATCGTTCTGTTACCTCAAGTTAATGGAAACTGACTTAGGTAGTTTTATGTTACAAAAATAAAGATAAAGAGTTTTATGTTATAAATTAAAATTGAGGTATTGAATTGTTACACGCCAGAAATTTGGAGTAATGTCAGTGGAATTTACCCCTTGCTATTAAGATAAACTTTTTATTACTCGGCAAGCTAACTAATTGTTCCTTTTTTCTTTTGGTCTTTGGTTAGATTTTGATGCTAGAATATTTTACTAGTCTTTGATTAGATTTTCAAAATGAGAACATTTTTTTTTCCAGTTTCCATAGGTAGGTTAAGGTAATTGTCAATTGCATCTTATAAGAGTTCAGTTTCACTATGCAAATGATTGGTAGGTTTTGCATAGCATGTTCTAGAGCCCAAAGGAAGAAGTTCCAAAGGGCATACGAGCACCTTAATTAGCATGTGGTATTTTTCATGTCATGTGCCTAAGATCTTGATGGTTACAAATTTACAACTATCATATCTTTCTTTGCATAGGGGAAGTTGAAATTTGATCCTTTTTTCCATTAAATTTTGATGTCAACAGTTCATTGTATATATTATATTAATTCTATAATTTGTCCTAAGTTTGTGATATTGCATGCTAAGGAATTTTCATTTCAAGATGATGAAACTTGGGTTTATGACTAACATAAAATACATTGGCCTTCGACTATCCATTAATTTGTTGTTAATTGATGAATTATATATGTGGTTCTCTTTACATTATTTATGATTTATATTATGTGGATTCCAGATGGCTCGATGGGATGAAATTCTGTCTCTTCCTGTACAGAATCCCCCAACATCGGAATTTTCAGCTGCTGATCTTGTGTGGTCGAAGATTGAAGGTTGGCGTGATAATATAGATAGACTTGCTCTTATACCTTTTGCTAGGGTGGATGATTTTGTGAAGGGTGAATCTGCAAATAAAGAATGTCCAACAAGATTTCATGTTGAAGCAAGACGACGTCGGCCTCCACAAACATCTCTCAAGCAAAAGGTTGATGGCATTCTTGAATACATACTGTAAGTTCCGCTATAGCCTTTCATCATTCAGCAGTTCTTGCTCATGTGGTCTTGGGACCATTCCTGTGAATGATCTGTTTGAATATTTAGGTATTGGTGTTCATTTGGTCCTGATGATCATCGGAAAGGTGGCATAGTACGACCAAGTAGGACTACTTATGTGCCAAAGAAGAAAAATGCTGGTCGACCAAATACTAAAAGAGGGTGCACCTGTCACTTTATTGTGAAGCGTTTAATTGCTGAACCATCAGTAGCACTTGTCATATATAATCAAGACAAGCATGTAGATAAGAAAGGCTTACCATGCCATGGCCCCCAGGACAAGAAAGCTGAAGGAACACGTGCGATGTTTGCCCCATACATCTCAGAGGACCTTCGGCTTCGTGTTCTTTCTTTGCTATATGTTGGGGTCTCTGTGGAGACCATAATGCAGAGACACAATGAATCAGTAGAGAGACAAGGTGGTCCATGTAATCGTGATGACCTGTTAACTCATAGATATGTGCGACGGCAGGAAAGAAGCATCCGACGCTCTACATATGAACTGGATACAGATGATGCTGTTAGCATTAGCATGTGGGTTGAAAGCCACCAGAGTCATGTATTCTTTTATGAAGACTTTTCTGATTCAGATCCTTTTACTTTGGGTATTCAAACAGAGTGGCAGTTGCAGCAAATGATTCGTTTTGGCAATCGCAGTCTTCTGGCTTCTGATTCAAGGTTTGGAACGAACAAATTGAAGGTTTGTTTTTTGTATTCATGTAATCTTTATCCACTTGAATATCATTTTCAGTACCTAAATAGCTTTTAAATATTTTGGATGCTAACTATTCACTTTCTGTTTATTCCATTCAGTATCCTGTTCACAGTCTAGTAGTGTTCAACTCAGAGAAGAAGGCCATTCCAGTAGCTTGGATAATAACACCAAGATTTGCTGCTGAAGATGCACATAGATGGATGAGGGCACTTTACAATAGAGTTCGTACAAAAGATCCTACATGGAGGTTGGCTGGGTTCATTGTGGATGATCCTTCAACAGACATCCTTACTATCAGGTTGGCAGCTAACCTCTTATAGTACTTTAGTTTCAATATTTATGTATCATCCATGTATATAGAACATATGCTTCTAGGATATTCTATAGTTGTTTGGTACCCATGTATTCTGGGGATGATGAGGACATGTACTTAAGATTAATTTGTTTATAAGTATTAGTATTCAATTCTGTTCTCATCATATTCAATTAATTTTGTGACATTTGGAATTTGGATTTGAACTCAGCAACCAAGCAAAGGCCAACTCATTGAGACCTCTGATGTTTAAAGTGCTATTGTATATAGGCCTGCTTAACAATGGTTATTATTTTAGATTGTCTACCTAAGGCTTATCTTACATCTGTGTGGACAATAAACTAGTTATTTAAAGTGTTGGAATTCATTGAAATACGAATATTTGATGCAAGTGTGGAAGCTAAGGTTGATGGGAGTTATTTTAAGTTTTCAATTCACTCGAGAAACGTCCTGAGTGATTAAGATCAATGAGTGTGTGGACAATCTATTGTTTGCCTTAGGACCATGAAGCATAATTCAGGGCATAATGCTTCATCATTGTTTTCTATATGAATATTGTTTGTCCCTATTTAAATTCCACATATTTGGCTTCGTTGTTCTCAGGGATGTGTTTCAGTGCTCTGTATTGATATCTTTTTGGCGGATCCGTCATGCATGGCATAAGAATTTAGTAAAGAGATGCTCAGATACAGAGATGCGAGTTCACATTTTAAGACGGCTTGGAGAGGTTGTTGATGATATTTGCCAAGGACATGGAACTGTTGATTCATTTGAAGTTTTCATGGAAGATTTTGTCGATGGCTCTGATTTTATGGATTATTTCAAGGCAGTATGGTATCCTAGAATAGGTTGGTCACCTTTTCTTTTCTTAAGGAATTAATTGAATTTTTAGCTTTTGTTTTTCCATAATATTTGAACACCAGCTCTAAATGACTAAGTGCAATTGGTAAGAGTTATATTTTGGGCAAACATACAAATATTATATGCATAAATACTATAGAATGAATTTGGAAGAGATTCAGCTAGTGGAGAGGGTTTGTTTGAGTGATAACTCGATATAGTTGGTCTGGCAGTACTATTTGCCGTTTGGAATTGAGAAGATCAAATTGTATGGTTTTAAAAAGGGATTCTATTATTAGAAAAATTAAAATAAACTTTCTTTTGCACCAGGGATTTGGACTACTGCATTGAAAACTCTTCCACTGGCTAGCCAGGAGACTTGTGCAGCAATGGAACTTTACCACAACCAATTGAAAGTTAGGTTACTCAATGAGAAGAATCCTGGTGTTTATCAGTGCGCTGATTGGCTAGTTGATAAGTTGGGAACCAAAGTGCATTCCTACTTCTGGCTTGATGAGTACTCAGAAAAGGATGATTTTGCAAGGTACTGGAAAGATGAGTGGGCCAGTGGATTAACAGCTTGGCGTAAAGCATTAAAGATTCCAGATCTTGATGTTGTCATGGAAGGTAAATGTGCTAAAGTTATTGACCAGCTAGATAGAGACAGGGTTCATATTGTGTGGAACCCTGGTTCGGATTTTGCTATTTGTGATTGCAATTGGGCAGAGATGGGTAACCTATGTGAGCACATATTTAAAGTTATAAGAATGTGTCGCAACAAAGGAAATAGAAGACCATCTATTAGCCTATTTCAGTACAACCATGCCTTGATTGATATGCTTCACTGCCCACCCCATGATTCTTTATTTCGTGATCATGCTGTTTCTCTGGCAATTGCTGTACAGAAGCAATTGTGTGCGCTAGTTGATCTAGATAGCAGCCATGTTATGGAGGATTCGATGCATAAACAAACTGCAGATGCATGTGAGCAGCAGACAGGTGGTGCAGGTTCAGCTGATCATGACAGAGAATCAGCGAAGGAGAGTCATTTAATGGATGAAGATGTATCATTCCTTGACAAAAATGATTGTGGTGACAGACATGAGGGTCCCGACAGTGTTGTAGGTGATTTTGGTGAGAGTATTAGAGAGGAAACTACTTGTACTGAGATGGATATTGACCCATCATCTAACTGCATTTCTCCTCCATCCAGATCACTTCCAGTTGACCAGATGGAGAATGTAGAGAGAGCTACAGATGACACAGTTCCCAACAATAGCAAGAGCTTCCCTACTAAAGATGATGGTTTGTCTGAGCAAGTTGGGCTTGAACATGATAGTGTAGAGAATATGGAATCACCGTCCCTAGATATTCGTCCATCACCAGCAGAGCTGATCAAACAATGCCCGGCCAGCCAGAATGATGATCATAACAATGATTCTGAGCCATCAGTTATTAGTAATACTATAGATGCTGACGTATCATCTGACAAGACCTCCTCATCCTTAACTAAGACTGTTCAGCCGGAAATGACTGGTGTGGTGGCAACTTCTGGCGTGGTAGAGAATGAAATGGCAGCGCTGGAAAGTGAAAACTGAAGCAAGACGAACCATTAGTCAACCAATGAGGTGCACGGTAAGGAGATGCAAAATTCTGATTGTGATCATAATTTCAGTGCTGTTGACAACATGATGGAGTCAGAAGCACTAGCAAATTCCTCATCCATATGGAATTGCTGCGACAAACAATGACCTTCGGAGGCTGCAGCGAAGGTGAAGGTTCTGTTGTGGAAGCTTCCGGATGTACGCTTGAGAAAGCTTCTGTGAATGGTGAAAGTGAGAGTGCGAGGATGGATGTTGTGGATGGTAGTGTTTGCTGAGGACATTGATTCTGGAGATGCTAATGCCATTGAAGCAAGTAAAGCATCTGATAGTTGCCATAAGGATGGTGGTGTTAAAGCTAGCAGTGACTAACAATGGCTGATACTATTATCCTTTCTCAAGTGTACATAACCTCCAAGAGATTTGCTTGATTGGATCAACTTAACATTATTGAAACGCTATGTTATAGAAAGAATTATGTCCATTTTTTTAATATATAATTATATATATATATATATATATATATTTGTACTATATTTTTTCCAACCTATTACAGAATGAAATTTTCATATTTATAAGAAGTTCTAACCAGTGGAACTCTATTTTAATGTACAAATTATAAGATGATTATTATATGCATAATATCATTTGTCATTTATTAAATGATAAAAAAATTATTTTTAAAAATATATATTACAAAATGGATACGAATTTATAATATAAATTCTGACAGGTATGGATTTACGAAAATGAAAGCCCGACACCAAATTCAGGCCCATGGTTCAAAAGGTACAGGGAGAAAAGTGTAGTTTCAGAACATTTTTGAAAGAATAGAAAAGTTCAGGAATGCGGGCGTATTAGGCTATTAGCGGTGGGTAGTGGCAGTAACCTCCTTAACCGGCACTTCCGAGAAGAACTAAAAAAATTAAAAGAGGAAAAGGCAAAAAAGAAAAGAAAAGGAGAACACAGAGAAGAAATCAAATCTCTCGCTTTCAAACTGAGAACGAAGAAGAAAATGGAAGGAAGGAAAGAAAGACGAGATAAGGAAATGGCCTTTGAAAGCGGAAGAAGATGAAGTACTAATTAAACATATATGTGAAGAAGTACGGTCCTCGAGATTGGAGCTCCATTCGATCCAAAGGCCTGTTGCAGCGCACCGGCAAGTCCTGCCATCTCGGATGGGTCAACAAGCTCCAACCTAACTTCAAGAAGTAACTAATCAAATCAATTCCCTACTCTGTATCTTAACTTTAACTTTCTCTTCTAATATTTAATGGCGGAATCTGATGTGTGTGCAGTGGGTGTGAGTTTAGCGTGGAAGAGAGAGGGTAGTGATAGAATTGCAGACGCAATTAGGTAACAAATTGGCGAAAATAGCGACGTATTTACCCGGAGAACTGATACTGATGGGAAGAATTTCTGGAGTAGTAGACAGAAGAGGCTAACCAGGATTCCCCAGACTTCGGCCAGCACTCCTTCCTCTTCCTCCTCCGACCCCAGGCCACGGAAGCCTAAGAAGGAAGTTTCTGCCTTTCTTGATTCCTGCCCTTGAGGAAAACCAATTAATTGGCTATTCTTCTTGAAAACAAATTGTGAATTTTTACTAGGATTTTGAAAATGGAAATGGAATCGGGTGATCTGAAAATCAAGGAAGCAATGGTGATTTAGTTTGGAATATCTTGTGATATTTTGTAGTATATCATGCATGAATCGTCAAAAAGTTAGAATTGGGTTGTTTAAATTTCAAATGGTGAAGAATTAATCCCTTGAACGTGTTGTGGGAGGGCCGAAGAGTTTAAGGAAATATGTTCAAAGAGCCACATATTTTTCATGGGAAAAAAATTTGTTCTAGCATAGAAAATTTACAGAAACGCAAACAGAAGGATCTCAATACCCTATTTCTTTCTAGTTTCGTGCTCTTGATTCAATAACATACCAATCCAATGACGAATTGGCATGTGAGCAAAGTTCTTGTATTATAATCTCAATACCCTATTTCTTTCTAGTTTGTGTTATTTTCCTTTTCTTTTCTTTTTTTTTTTTATCAAGAGTTAAAAACACGTTCACTTATCAAACCAAGAATCACCATTTCAATGTCCTTTTCTCAGAATTTTTCACTGCGCTCATCCAAAACTTGAAGTCCAATCAATTTTATTCATAACTTTAAGATTAAGAACAATGGTCAACCATTATACTACCCCAAGCAAATCAATCCCCTGCATTATTGTCCTTTTCCTTCGGTAAAAATCTCAGCAGATATGAGGCAACGCCACAATGCAACACCTGTATCTAGTTGAGGTGTTACAGTCAATTAGCCATGCATCAACAATTGCTATGATGAAGAAAAATGAAATAAAAGCACCCAAGGAATTGGTGGGGGATTCATGTCAGCGGTGAAAAATGGTCATACAGCAACATCCACTGTGCCACTGGGTGGAGACAATGACGAGAAGTAACGAATGCCAGGAACACTGCTCTTGGTAAGCACCTCAAACTCTCCCGTCATAAATGACTGGTCTTCCTGGAATATCTGTCTTCTAAGTTCAGAATATGCACAATAATCTACTTCATACACTGTCGTGTCTTCCAGGAATGCTGAAATTGAAACACCAACTCCCTCCCCTGAAATTGAACACAAAGAAAGGGAAAAAAATTAGATGAAAACAAAACATGTAACGAAGGAATTAGGATTAATTTGTGGTTTCTTCGGAAAAAATTAACACAACAATCTAAAGGTTGCGGATGGAAGGGAGAGCTGAAAATTCATAACAAAATATTTTTCAGTAAGCGCAAGTGCGTACTAGGCAATATGAAAAATACAAGAAGGTTCTAGGAGAAAAATGTCTTGAAACTGCAATGACAAATGAAGATAATATAAACTCTATATGGGTCATTAATGTCTGCTTGTACATGAGTAGGTGAGGCGTGGGGATAATCTACGAGTGTTATTTTAGTGTGAAAGTGAAGCATACCCATGTCATGATCAAAAACTAATACTACCTAATTAGTCTATAAAATCAGCAGGAAAATTTTGTGTTGCAATTAGAAATGAAGTTTACCATGCGTGACAAGCAGCAAGTTCTCTGATGGGTATTTATCTGCAAGTGCCTTAAAAACACGTTCATATCTAGCTCTTGTTGCTGTCACCGTTTCTTCCCATTTTGGCAACTACAGTTCCCCAAAAGGACAAAAAGAAGAAAATATAAATACAATACATATAGAAATTCATCACCTAGTGTTAAGCAACAAGATTGTGCACATAGATATATATTTAACTTTAGTTATTTATAAATAAATTAAAAAAAAAAAAGGAAAAGGATTTTAACAATATATACCTCTTCATACACTGGTTTTACAGTGTGATCCACTGTACCAGCTGGCAGCATGGCTTCAAGTTCAGAGATTAAAAAGCCAAAATTCCCATCTTTGGGTGCACAATTAAGTCGAATGGCTTGCGTATTCATCATTTCACATAATCCATACTCGATAGAAACCTGAATAGTTATATATAATAGTACAATTCAAACGCTTGAAGCAATAAACACAATGAATCTAAAATGGGAGAAAATCATATAAAGAAATTTCCATATCAAATTAAATTATATGACTATGAAGGCATTACTCTAATACAATTGTACAATAAATTAATGGAAAATAAAGCTGAAGGTGGTCTGACCTTAAGTTTGGAGGGATCGACAGCGACACCGTCGCTGATAGTATGATTGGGATTATCATCGACGGCGCAGAGAGCGGAGATGACCTCAGAGGCGGTCTGGATGCAGCGGAGGAAGGGAGAAAGGAAGACGCGGTGGATGGGGAAGCCGAGGCGGGATTTGAAATTCCTGCCGGTAGAGAATGCCCTGACACGACCATCATCTGCCAGAGGAGGGTCCCAAGGGCGTGCGGCTTTGAGTTCCCAGAGAGGGTCGGAGTTGTCGATGCGGTCGCCGTGTCTCATTACGACGACGTTTTGGTAGCGTCCACCATTGTTGTTAACGGTAGAGGGAGAGTCCATTTGGAAAGCGGTCATGCAATGAAGAGGAAGCGGAAAAATCTAAATATAAATAGGAAACGGAAAGGTAGCCCCGTCAAAGAAACAGCTTACTCGTTATGGAAAAAAAAAACCGATGCATTTTCAGATGGATGGATGAATGGCGTAATTTGACTGACCTCCATTTTTTATTTATGTTATTCCTTTCATTTTCTCATTTTCACATTCAACTTCTCCTCCTTTTTCCATCTCACCATTATTACCATTATTCTTAATTAATTTCTTAGAAGCTTACCCTTTCTGGTTGGATCCAACAAATGCACACCCAGCATTTAAATTTGGATGTTTGGTTCGACTATTCAGAATAAGTGGTTGATAGTTTTTTGAAGTCTTAAACAATTATTAATTAACAGTAATAGTTCAATTATTTTTACCAAATAACAAATATCAAACTGTTATTAGTTATCCTCTACCGCTAAATCAAATGGAGCCGTAAACATTTTTTTATTGTATTATTAATTTAATTTAGATAAATATTGTTCATTTCATCATATATTTCTCTATCATCAATAATTTGATTCTTAATTTCTTTTTTATAATGATTAATTTTTAAGTTGAATAAGGTTGATATTTTCAATTTTAAGATCACCTATTTATTTTTATTTCAAAACACTGTTTTCTATTTTTTATATTTTTTCATCATATTCAATCCATTATAAGAATATAGGCACCGAATTAAGCCGAATATTAGTAAGATTAAACTTGGTTCGTTTAAGTTTATCATATACTTGAGCTCAATTCAAACTTTCATACTTGAATTCGAGTTTGACTTGTTTGAAAATTATTAAATTCGTGAGTGGTTCAAATTTGACTCGTAAGAAACTTATTTATTATACTTATAACATAAATGAACTCTAAATGAACATATTCGCAAACTTTTAAATGAATACGTTTTGTGAAATTTTAATGAACATATTCGCAAGTTAACAAACCAAATAATATTAAACTTGAGTTTAAAAATATTTTCAAACTCGGATTTGAGCTCAAGTTCAGCTCGTTAACAATAATAAACGATTTTAAATGAAATTTTTTTTGAACTGAGATCCGAATAGCTCGCAAACTGCTTGGTTTATTTACTGACCTATAAGAATACAATAAAATTTTATATAAGATACAAATGTGGCAAAACTCATTTTTAAATCACTGAAGTATAACATGATATTTGATTCAATTTATAACATTTTACTATGTTTAAATGGATCTTTAAACTATCATTTTTATTTAAATGTATCTTTAGACATTTATTTACATTAGCTATATATCCAATTATAACGAGGCAGACAATAACGATATACACACCTCACAATTCTCGTGTTTCTCTTATAATTTAATATTTTTAATATATAAATTATTTTATTTTAAAAAATAAAAAATAAATAAATTTAAAAAAAATATAAAATCACTTAAACTCTAATATTTATTCATCACCAAACATGATGTCATGCTTAATTCTTATTGAAACCATAAAACTTGGATCAAAGTCGAAGAATTGCTTAATTTGTTTTATCTTTATAGATCACCAAATACGATACCTAATTTATAGATTCTAAAAACTTTCAATTTTTTTAGCTATGGAATATTTTAAATATTCTACTAGTGTCTGTTTGAGGGGCGATAAAACTTGAGCGAAATGAAGAAAAATGAGTTATTAGAAATGTAAAAGATGGAGAGGTGCTTGGAGATATGTCAAATCCAACATTAATGACTAAATTTTGAGCAACTAAACAATGATCAATGACGGTTTAAATATAATAATACACACAGATGGTGATTAGCTTTTGAAATCTTAGCTACACAATAATTAGAAAAATCAAAGATAAAATAATATTTTGCCGATACCATTAATGATGATATTTTCAAATTAAATTGGATTAAATATTTTTTAAATAAAGTATTATTATATTTAATACTATTAATTTAAAATATTAATTTTTTATTTTTCATTTAAATTGGAATTTGAGATAAACTAAATAAATATTTAAGAATAAAATCAAATAAAAATAATAATTTAAGGATTTAATTAAGCGCAAAAAAATTAGAGACTAAATCAAATAACTCATTATAATTTAGAAATTTGAAAATAAATTTTGCCTAAATTTTTAGGAAAAATGATAATTAAAATAGACAAAATAATCATAAATTAAACATTTTCATACAATTTTAATTAATTTAAAACAATTAATTATTCAAAAAGTCATTATATATATATATATATATATAAGAAAATGGAAATGATGTGCGGTGACAAAATTGAAAAGTGCAATCTAATTTTTTTTTTTTTATCTTTTATCAATTTTCTATTTCTAATATGATCCATATGAACAGAAACAAGAATGCATGCAATTCACATAATTGAAAAAAATAATATAACGAAGGAAATGTGTACTCCGCCGCAAAATTAATTTACAAAAACTATGATAATAACGAGACGACAACGCTGAGGTTAGGTACTCAATTCGTAAGTATGGTCCCGATTTAATTAATATTTGTATTATTTTTTTAATTTATAATTAATTTATTTATTATCATATTAATGAATTGATATATTATAAAATATTATAATTTTAAAATATTTATTATTTTTATACTTTTAAATTAAATAGGATATTATTTTATTATAAAATATATATTTTACATTAAAATTTATTATTAAAAAATTATTTTAAATATTAAAAGATTTATAATTGTATCATTCAATCACATTTAATTTATTTATTAATTATATCACTTTCACAATTCTGACTAAGGTAAACTCTTCTTTTTTTAAAAAAAAAAAAAAAGCCCTAAGGTAGACTCGGTCTTATAATTTTTTTTTCCCTTTCTTTACATACAGGAAAGGAAAGATTGACACGACACTTGGTGATGTGCTGTATTTGTCTATTGGTAATGATGAAAGGAAAAAAAATATTTTAGACTGATCCTTTTTTATTTATTTATTTTTATGAATACTAATTAGTATGGATATTGGATAAGAT
The DNA here is from genome assembly GCA_023653625.1 of Triadica sebifera. Lineage (NCBI taxonomy): Eukaryota > Viridiplantae > Streptophyta > Magnoliopsida > Malpighiales > Euphorbiaceae > Triadica > Triadica sebifera. The sequence goes on from CM042895.1 coordinate 782,692, forward strand.
ACCTGTAATATATATATATATAGTATCAATTTTCTCATCACTTTCTGATTCTGATGGGCATCTAATTCCACCAATTTATGGCATCAGTATCACGAGTTCAGGTAGTCAAAATTTTAAAGATGAAATGTGCAGAAAATGGCCATAATTGTAAAGATGGGTGACGAGGTGGACATAAACAAAACCCTTTCCTAATTGTATTCTATTGGATTGTCAAATTAAAATTTTAGCCTATATTATGTGAAAATTTTATAAATTAAATAAAATATTAATATTATTTGAATACATATTAAATATATGAATTATTACTTTTTTATTCAATTGAAAATCTGCTTAAACTCAATGTTAATAATCAGGCAATCTGAAGAAAACTTAAAAGACTATTTAATTTGGGATTTTTTTTTTAATTTTCACTTTCTTTTCATTACTTTCCAAATAGAAAACTGAAAAATATTTTAAAATAGTTGTAGAGAACTCCATATTTTTTTTAAATTGAAAAATACACTTACTTTTATAAATAAAAATAGAAAATAATATTTTTTAAGTTATAACTTAAAACATTTTGGAAATATGTTTATAATTTTCCAAATTATAAAATAATACAATTAAAAATATATTTTATTTTTAAAAATTTCTCAGAGCAATTTTTATAGAAAAGTGATTATTTTTCACAGCTAATCATGCAATAAGAGTTGATTAGAACAATTGAGAAACCAAAAATGTTTTTACCAAATTGAAATTCTTTTCCATACCCAAACCAAAATTAGAAGTATTGGTCAAAGGGGAAACATGAATTTACAAAATATTCTAAGAAAGTTAAAGAAATAAATTTCATAGATGAAAAAAAAGTTAATAATTCTTTCTAGGGTCTTCTTCTCTGGATCAAAACTCTTGCACCAGAGAGGCTTCTAGTCAACCCAGAACTTGGTTTCTTTTTGGCCGCAGAAGATGAGGGCAGGCACATACGACGCCTTAAACACCACCTTCCCTAACAACGGCAGCAACTTCTTCCCATTCCTCGAATCTGGCCAGCGCACATACTACATAATACCCTTTCTACGCATTCCCCATATTTCCTGCTCACATAATTATAACAACACATCACTGTTACAATATGCTTTAAGTAGCAATTATTAAGTTCCATCAATTCAAGGTTTTTATTCACACAAGCAATTAGAATTCAGAAAATATTTATTTAGTTTGAGTTGATATATTTATTGAACAAATCAATAATAATTTGTGATATAAAAAATATTTAATTGGACTTGCATGCTAGCTAGTATATCATTAAAGCGCATTACGTTGAAAAAAAAAAAAAAGAAACCAAAGATAAATAATATCATGTGAGAAAAATATTTGCTTTTTTTTTAATTATATGTTCGGTCAATTTAAGTCCTTAGCATTCCAAAAATACTTATGAATTAAATGTTACATTGTATTATATAAGAAAAAAATAATAATTTGATTTTAAAAGTGAAATGAGATAATAAAAATCTTTTACCTCTTAATCAGATGTACTGGGTATATAGTACCTTCTAAGTTAAAACTTAGAAGAAAATAGTTTACCCCAGAGTCGTCAATTCAAAATGCTTATTTTACTTAGAGCTTCTGGTAATTCAAAAATATATATGAAAATTAATGATAGACAGGTATTGTAAAATTACGTTTTTTTTCTTTACTTAATTATCCTGTCAATTCAAGTTGCTAAAGTTCTACTTAAGCTCCCGATAATTAAAAAAATACTTAATACTTACGGTACTTGTCAATTTATTAATTACAAACAAGTAACAATTAAGCAAACGTGATTAATGAACTAGCATTTGTACTAACCAATTAAAGAACTTGATGATTTGGCTTTCAGCAAGAGGATATCCATTAGAGAATGTTAAAAACAAGCATCTATATTCCTCAGGCGCTCGCATCCTTAGCCGAAGGATTCAACTTGTATTGCGCAGTTGGTAACAATGGTGAAGAAGAATGTCGAGTCTTTTCCTCTCTTTCTTTTACTATATCCTGAGAATGATGAACAGAGCAGAATTCTGCATAGATATCTGCAATCCCCTTCAACACTTTTCTCTGTCGCCCAAAATTACAGTGGGAGATATGAAACTCCGCTCTATGGAGGGTTAGAGGCATTAGATTCAACGAAACAGATTTCTAAGAATTCACCATTAGAGTCGACGAAAGAGCAGCCTCTGGGCAATAACTTTCATGGACTCTTCTATGGCTCTTCCCATGGCAATCATGAGGCGAAAAGGAGACCTTGCATCGGCGTGTACCGCTTTAGCCGTGGAAATCAAATCTAATTAAGTGTATGATTATCTGTGGAGAGTAAGAATAAAAAACTGAGGGTGGAGAGAAGAGAAAATGAAAATGAGAGCCTGAGAGGAAAAGGGGGAATCCAGAGTTTATATTCAATATTGAAAGAAAGTGAAGGATTGCGATGGTTAGCAAATTGGGTTTGAAAAGGAATTTGCCTTCGTATGGAAATTATTGCGCGGGTTGCTTCGCTTCATCCAATCAGATCTTGCCAACTCAGTGTTATCCTATGATTTTTTATGCATTAATTCATGAATTATACCAATAATAACTTGTTTTATCATGAATTATTTTATAATTTCAATACACACAAAAGGAAAAATAATTTACAAACAAGTGCCATGTAATTTTGTTCTTGGAACATATAATCTAGGATTTTTTTTTTTTACATTAACATTATGTGATATCATTTCATTAAGAGAGATAACCAATGATGAAGTAACCAATAATTAATATTGTCGGGAGAAAATTTAGCATATGAAAGTCTGGAGGAAAATCGTATGCAAGATGAGAGAGATAATTTACCGCAAAATTTTTGTTTTTAATGGATATGACCCAAGTAAATGAAAAGAGAAATGAGCCATCAAATTTTGATGCTTCCCACCAACAAATGGCAGCCGGCATTTGAGTTGTAATGACCAGTTATCATAGGAGATTAGAAATGCTACAGTACTCCCTGGACCGCCCACATTTCAGCTCTAAGGATAGGACAAGATCCTAGGTTAGGGACAAATTGCTGCGATCCAAACACCATTACTGTCTCGTATGAGAGTACTACCGCCAACTGCTGCTGTTGAGTTATTAGAGAGGGAAGCATCCGTATTAAGTTCCCAGAAGCCATTTGGAGGACAACACCAGCAGACATTCCTTATAATCTTGTTAAGCATTCTACCACAATTCTCCAGCTTATTAAAAGCATCAACACAATACAATCTCTTGCTTGAGACAGAGCATAAACATAAAGCTGAATTGAAAGGAACAGAAAGTTTAGAAATTGTATTCCGATTAATTATTATATGAAAAAAGTTTAGTTATATATTTATTCACATTTTTATTTATGAATTTAGTTAATAATTTATTATCATATTACAAAATTTATTATTCACTTTAAATCGTAAAAAAATAAAAATCTGCTCTGAGAAAAAGATTTCCCCAAAATTCGTGTCCACGTATAGCATGAATCAGCTCCCAGTAATGAACTATGAATCAGCTCCTAATAATGGACTAGTTACATTCTTCAAACGTGGGTCTGTTCCTATTGAGTTTTGAAAAAAAATTAATTTTTAATTTTTTTGAATTTTGAAAATTATTTTAAAAAAAAACTGATATTTATAAACAAAATTGAAAAAAACAATTTATAAAAATTAATAAAATAAATAAATAAAATTTCTGTTCTTTTTTAACCTATTAGCAATCCAAACATCCTAGGTGTTAGTCTATTTATATATAGTTAATGGGATTTATTTTAAATATTCAAAGAAATCAATAATAACTTGGGGCCAGGTAAATAAGTGATATCTCATTACTCGAAATTTGTCATGTTGATTGATATGGTCTTTTTTACATTAATTTAATTAAATTGTTTAATTAATTAATTGATCCTGGAACATGAAATATCATTTTCTTAACAAAATATAAATTCATTCACATATTAAGCTGACAAGTTTTGAATTTTGCATGGTTAAGTTAATCATTAGCTTTTTTTTTAATAAAAAAATGAAGTTAATCATTAGTTAATTCATGCAAATATATATATCAAATTTGAATGCATGCAGAGACTGTGCAAAAAAAAAAAAAGGACAACCATAAGTCTCAACTCTCAAAACAATATGTGTATATATGCTTATCATAAACAATATTTTATTTGGCAAATCTCTTGCATGCCTAATAATATACAATTAGGCAATTATATAGTCTATAATTATTTCATCAGCAAAACGATTTATATATAAACAACATCGGCATTGCTCAATGCTTAAAAATAAGCATGTAGATAATATAAATACAACTATAAAAATATATAGAAAGAGGGGGAGGGGGGATTTCAGCCTGAAACTGGGTCCTGAAGGAGGGCGCAGAACCTCAAGCTAACAAGCCAAAATTTAATTTTAATAAGCTCCTCCCTCAACGGTGGTAGAGTGACTGAGTGACAATCGAGTTCCGGCGGCGAGGTGCCTTCACAGCAGCAGCAGCATTCATACCTCTGGATAACATACCATAATTTAAGTCATGGTGAAAGCCAAGTAGGTTGCGTTTGCCTTGTTGCTGAGGTGGAGGATTGCGCAGCTGCTGTCCCAGAAGATTGAATGGTGTCAAGAACCATGGCCTTGGCATTTGTGACTGAAGAAGCACCCGACTACATTGAGCTGTCTCAATTGTGAAACACAAAAGAATCATAAGTACAACAACTGTTTTGCTAATTTCTGTCATTCTTTTCTTTTCTTTTTCCTTCTTCCTTGTTATTGTTTATTTTTTGCTTCTCAATTTGAGTCTGTAATTGTTTGATTCAAGACATGTTACGTTGGCCGTTTATATAAGAGCATAGTCCCCATATATTTCGGATCTCTATCTGATTTATTATTGGTAAAAATTCATTTTTATGAAACATTTTCAACCATTAAAAATTGTTGAATGTTTTCTCCTTACTAGATTTGTACAAGTGTTAATGGGTTCTTAGCGACTACAATTGGTGGCAGAACATGACCAAATTTAATGTTAATACCAGACATCATTTATGTACATTAGATTTATAATAGTGAAATTTAATTATGTATTCTGCCATTGTCATAAATGGTAATTAGTGAATCCGGAATGAGTCATACATAATGGATCCGATTTAAATATATTTTTAATTCAACTTTTAAAATTAATCAGCTGGCAGTCAAATATTTGAACTCCAATGAATGAGAAAGTCAAAATAAAAGTTGGTGATTAAAAATTTTACGGTCATAAGTTTCAAAATTTATAGTAAATTTTGATATTTAAAAAAATATATTTGTTAATCTCATCTTTCTATTATCAAATTAAAAAGCTAGTTTTATTTTATATTTATATTTATAATTATATCGGATTTACAATATATAATCAAAAATATAATTTAAACTAAGTGTGGATATTTATGAGAATAATTATGTGGATTTTTGCGGGTCCCTGTGTTTTGAATGCGGAAAGTTACGCGGTCATCGACAAGAAGCTGAACACCTACTGGCCTCGTAATTTCGTACCGCCATAACTTTCTGACTCTTGTACCTGGTCAAGCCTTACAACCTAAGTACTTCATATAAACCGTCCCAATTTTCGGAATGGACGGTTCAGATCACGAAAAATCTGTCACTCCTTGAGACTCGTGCCACCGCCAGCGATAGGAATTGCTATTTCAACAGCTGCTTCACTTCTTGTCCTAATCTTAGAAGTGGGATTAAGGCGATATCAATTGCCCCAGTATCCCTCCCTCTTGTATTTCGTAAGGTATATTTTTTTCTCTCTTTCAGAGCTTCTCTGTGACTGTGTTTACTGCTTAGATGGGTCTGTCTTGTGATTTAATTTAATTGGATTTAGATTCTTTACATTGACTTCTAACTGCTGCACTTTGAATTTTTTATTTTTATATAAAGATTATTATTTTATTGTTATTATTATTATTGGTTGTCTGGTTTTGGATTCTGTATTGCTGCTGTTTACTAGCCTGTTTGTGCTGTTTCAGTTTTGACCCTTTCAGGGTTGTCTCAGGATCGGAGCTTCAAAAGATCTGTGATTTTTGGTGTCAGGGTTTACGTTGATTGGTTTGTTTTCTTCTGTAATTTCTGGGCGGGGATTTTTTAACCTTTTTGGAGCTTACTGGGAAGTGGTGTGGTAGGATATTCTTTTTAAAGCTTGACGCTTTTTAAAAATTTTGCTTATTTAGTTTATGTATAAGCCTACTTTGGATTTTTTGTATGTTTTGGTATGTTCACTTCGAAAAAAAATCGGATTCAGCTTTCAATGCTATACCAAATCTACAAAGTTACAAATGTAATAAATTTTTGGAGTCTGTTTGTATGGGGAAAACAAAGTAGCTAATTAGGGACTTCGTCTATTGGTTGCACGTCGTTTCAATCTTAGTGCTCTCTTTTTCAGCGCAGTTGGATGTTTGAACGAGGAGAGTTTTTCTGGTGTCTGTGAGGGAGAATGTAGTATATGGTAGCTGAGTTGAAGTTGTTTATAATTCCCGCTCTTGTCTTGTTTATTGCAAAGGATGTAGTTGCAGAACTAGAAATAGCAAAGGCTTTTCTGAAGCTCTGTGATTGAATGACTTTCATTACACTGGATTTGGTTCTGTGTATTGCTATGCTTATATGTACATATAAATCTACCTATTTAAATGATCTATATTTACTTTCTAAAAATTTTTCTCCTCTTTCCTTTGAAACTTGAGATTAGGATGTTGAACATGAATTTCCAAATGCAATACTTAAATTTGCAAATTAGTTTTTTCAATTTGCTGATTGGACTTTTTCTACTTTTGCTGCAGGAGTATTGAAGTGACTAATCATGTTTGGCTACGGTGCAAGAAAGAGTGATAACACAAAGTACTATGAGGTTCTTGGTGTACCAAAAACTGCAACTCAAGATGAAATGAAGAAGGCCTATAGAAAAGCTGCTATAAAGAATCATCCTGACAAAGGTGGAGATCCTGAAAAGGTAGAGATATAATGTGGCTTGATGGATTATTTATTTGCTGCAGAATCATGACTGCTTCGTGTTTGATATCCATGCACAAGAGGCACGACCTTCTGGTCCTGAACATGATGGCTAGCTGGGGCATTAGTGCATTAGTGGCCATGACATGTCAATTCTGCCATGAAGGTCCTAAACAAATAGGTCTTGAATGGTTTGAATGTTCTTCCTTTATTCCCTTTTTATTTTTTTTCTTTGATTGCTGCTGTTCTTCTTATTCATCTTTTATGAATCCCCAAGATTACTTTTTGAGTCTGCTGTTTGTTAAAAAAAATAAGTTTGAGAAAAATCAACTATTAAACGTAATAACCTTAGGATCTGAACTCCTAATATTCTAGTCTAAGAAATGGACTTTAATGGATTTCAAAAGAGACAACGGGATCAATAGTGGACACCATTTTTCAATGGCTTAAAATTCCTTCACCATCAAAATATTAATGAATTAAGTAATTTGCAAGCAGTTGATTCTTGGTATTCATTTGTTGTTTTATATACTGTTAACAGTATTGTTGCAGAGTTTAAATTTGAAATTGTTGTGACATGGGATTGTGTGACTATTCTCTTTATTTCCATCATGCTGATATTTACCTTTTGGTCTTTTTTACCAGTTCAAGGAGCTATCTCATGCTTATGAAGTTCTTAGTGATCCAGAAAAAAGAGAAATATATGACCAATATGGTGAAGATGCACTTAAAGAGGGTATGGGAGGAAGTGCTGGTGCTCATAACCCTTTTGATATATTTGAATCGCTCTTTGGTGGAGGTGGTTTTGGTGGTAGGACATATATCGCCCCTTCTGTCTTATTGCTTAACCTTTTTATCATTCTTTCTGTTTATTTGTTAGATTGGGAGGTCAAAGTGTCTAAATCTTGCAGGGGGTATGAGCTCAAGAAGAAAAAGACAAAAGCGAGGGGAGGATGTAGTGCATACTTTGAAGGTTTCCTTAGAGGACTTATACAATGGAACATCCAAGAAACTCTCTCTTTCTAGAAATATTTTGTGTACCAAATGTAGAGGGTATGTTCTCCATTGCGCCTTATAACCTCTGTATTTCCTTTTCTTGAACCAATTAACTTTTTGGTACAATTGGGTATGTATTTTGTACCCTGTGCTTACATTTCATTTTGCATTGTACTAACTGGTGTCCTTTTCTAATTCCTGTCACATCTCCTTTTTTCACAATGATCTCATTTTACTTGTGTTTTGATCTGTCAAAATCATCCATGCCATTTTCGAATGACAGTTGCAGTTAAGGTTTTAACTGAGGAGATTGGTAGTGTTTTTCCCTATGTACTTTTTGTTAGTGACATCTTTTCTTTTTGGCCTACAAATTTTATTCCCAAATCTTAAATTGCTTCTATGCCTCTCCTCTGTAGTAGCCTTCTATGAATGTTGTTTTGATGTAATTATTACTATCCTGTGCAGAGAAATTTACTCTCCAATGCAGTGACTTTTGGAAAATGAAAAATTTTTGGGGCAAAAAAACAATATTACGAACAAATAATTAGTGGTTTTTGAATCTTATGAAGTTCTCATGGCCATTAAAGATTGGTAAAAGAAAAAAATTATAGTGGATTTCTAAATTTTCTTATTTGCCTGAATGCACAGGAAGGGTTCAAAGAGTGGAGCTTCTGGGACGTGTTATGGATGCCGTGGTTCAGGAATGAAAATCACAACACGACAGATTGGACTAGGCATGATTCAACAGATGCAACATATTTGTCCTGAATGCAGGGGTTCAGGTAGTTGAATAAAACTGATTTATTTCTCTTTATTGATTTTGGCTTTATTTTCAAACAGATTTATTATAGTTTCTTCATTTTGGATGGTATTTTCATTCTGGATTTTGCCTATGATTAATGCAGGTGAGGTGATCAGTGAGAAGGATAAATGCCAACAATGCAGAGGAAGCAAGGTAACTCAAGAAAAGAAGGTGTTGGAGGTGCATGTGGAGAAGGGGATGCAACATGGACAGAAAATAGTATTTGAGGGTCAAGCCGATGAAGCTGTAAGTAAAATTTGAGTCTGCATTGAACATAATATGTCCTTTCTTAATGTACAATCACGAAAGATGAAGCATAACACTATAAAAAAAATATTAAGGTCTTGGACTTTGACTTGAACTTTTAGCAAGTCAAGTAACAGCCTTCAAAAATAACTATGTAGGTATTTATTGACTGAAAAACTAATTTTTCTATTGTTAAGATTAGGAATGAGGAAGAATCTAAGTGAATACCAATTAGGATGTGGAGTCCTAATGACTGTATAATTTCTAAATACTAGTATTACCTAAACTTCCTTGAAATTCATAATTTAAAAATTAAATTAAAATAAATTCCTAAATATAGCTTTCCTTCATTATTTTCCTTATTAGCTTGGTTTGGCTGATGCTAGGTCTCTTATTTGTGATCCTTTCTACTAAAAACTGGTTTTCTGAAGGGGGAAACATAGAATTGAAACGACATGTGTCAATGATTTAATTATTTTGATTATTGAAACAATAATTCCTCTTCTGTAAATTATGCTGTTTATAGTTTAAACTTGCTTCAGGATCCTATTAATAATGACTTAAAAAATCTTGCCATTTGCAGCCTGATACAATTACAGGAGATATTGTTTTTGTATTGCAATTGAAAAATCATCCAAAGTTTGAGCGGAAGGTTGACGATCTCATCGTTGAACACGCCCTCACTTTAACTGAGGCTTTATGCGGGTTTCAGTTTGCCCTTACTCATCTTGATGGCAGGCAACTTCTGATCAAATCAAATCCTGGCGAGATCATAAAACCTGGTATCAGAGGCTTCAATAGTTTTTCATGTCAAATTTCATTTTTAATTTCTTGTTCCTAGATTCCTCACTTTAATTGTTTGAATGCAGGTCAATACAAAGCAATTAATGATGAGGGAATGCCACACCATAACAGGCCGTTCGTGAAAGGGAAGCTTTATATCCATTTTAACGTGGATTTCCCTGAATATGGGGTTCTATCCCCTGAGCAGTGCCGTTCTATAGAGGCCATACTTCCCAAGAGATCTAGCCAGCAGTTGTCAGACATGGAGCTGGATGAATGTGAAGAAACCACTCTGCATGATGTTAATATGGCCGAGGAAGATATGAAACGGAAACAGCAGCAACAGCAGCAGCGATTTGAGGCATATGATGAAGATGAAGATGAGCCGATGCCAGGCGTGCAGTGTGCACAGCAATAGGCAAAACACCTCTTGTTTTTGTTTTTGTTTTTTTTTTTTTATATATTTTTTATGGCATTTGCATCAGCCAATTGTACTGGTTTTTGAAAAGTACCATTTAACCTGCTAGTAATATTCTCTGACTAGGATTTTTTTACCTTAAATTATGGTTGGTGTTATTTATATATCATGTTGTTTCAGAGCTTTCTAGTTATGATTATATAGTTTGGAATCAATCAAGAAAGGAAATCAGTCCCGTCCCCCCTTCCCTTCTTTCTTCCATTTTTCCAATGGTTTTTTCATTTTCCCTGCTGCCAATCACTAATATTTTCTGCATGTGTGGGAAATAGTTTTCAACGTTAACTACTCGGTAGACTGCATGAAAATCTTAATTTTTTTCGTGGAGGATTGAGAAGTAGGTAGTCAAGTCACAGAATTTTCTCAAGCTAAGAGCCGATGGAGAATAGCTGATTGAAGAGTTGTGGAATACTGCTTGATGATTATACTAAAATTAGGATATTGAAGATGGGACCCTGCCAACTGCAACCTGCAGAAGAGAATTTAGTTGGGGTGTGTTTAGGTAGTAAAATGGAGGAAATAATCAAAGTGCTTTTCTATGAGATATCAAGGTAGGTAATTGATTTCTTACCGTTGCGCTTTTTATACATCAGGCTATCAGAAACATTTTCAGGCATAAGAGAGTATATATTTATATTCGCAGCAATATTGCACAGGCAAGAAAGAAAATTACGATGGTAATAAATACTGATCTAATTCATTAGAATAGCTTGATTGCACGGGCTGCTTTACGAGAAGAGTACTCTGGAGTCTGGAGTACTGATTCAGTCCGATCAACCCAGACTGCAGGGTAAGCTCGGCTTCCGGATTGTTATCATCGTTACAGAAAAAGAAATTGATAGAAAGGACAAAAAATCCTGTAATGAAAGTTCCTAACTTAGCATGATTGATAAGATAAACCCATATATTTTCATGTTTTAAGCATTAAAAATTAAGATGCATCCTTACTATAAACGACTGTCTGCTGACATACAAACCCTTATCAAAAGTGTTAAGCTGTTTGCAATTGCTTCCCTGTTCTGTGATGGAAACCACTGAATTTCAGACAATTCAGTGCAGTAGTAGTTAAGTTCACGAGGCAAAAAAAACAGCCACATGAAAACAATCCTTGATGGTCCTTCATTCTATGAACGAAGTTTTTGGTCCTTGAAGATGATTAGATATAGTACTTTTGATGTTATTCTTGCGTTTCATTTGGCTTTGCTAAGCAACACTTGTTCTTTCTTGCTCATTACAGAATCACCCATCTTTTATCATTAACTATTTTCTTTTTTCCACATCAGGCGTCTAAACAATTCTCTATACATCATTGGGTTTAAAGCAATATTCACTTCATCTTACAAAAATTCTTATAATTCATTTTCTTTTTTAATTTAATCTTTGTAAAAGTAGAATTTGAGTCTATTTTTTATGAGGTAAAAGGAGTAATATTAAGTTATATATATAAACTTTTAACTATATAAATAGAAAATAAATGAGTCGTGTATTCATTTATTAAAGTAAAAAAAAAAAAATGAGAGTTGCATAAGACGAAATATACGTATATTTTTATTTGTGTAACTCAATGTTGCTCTACCTTTCAATTTCCCTAATGAAATAACAAAATGAAAGCTTTCATATTACATTTTTAGACTTTATCTATATATTTATTTACAAATAAAATCAATAATAAACTATCATATATACTATACCCATTAATTAAAATAATAATAATGATCTACTATCAATTGGGTTCTTGAATGGTTAATGAAATTGGGAAGAAATTTTGTGGGTAGGACTGGTGACATTGCAAGAAGCACTATATATAAATGGGAAAATAAATTGGGGGGGTTGGGAAGGAGGAATACAGGTTGGCATTTTCCTTTTCTTCTAATGAATAATAAATGCTTATCGACACCATTCTACAATCCATATATGCGAGCATATGATTATATACTCAAAATGTGGGGTCTACTACAGGGTTAGTTGTCATGTTAATTAATTTTAATTAAATCTTCAATTTGGGCAATCTGCTTTTGTCCTCATCTTAAAACCTTCCTTCTCAAATCAGAACTCCATGGCAAATTATTTTCGTCATTAACCTAATTTATAAATAAATTCAGGAATCAAATTTGGATTACAATATCATACCACTAACTATTATTAACTTAAAATTATAATATTTTAAAACCAAAATTGGAGATTTTTTTTTCTTTCTAATTTTCTTACAGTTTTAAAAGAAATTCATCAATAAATGATAGATTAATTTCATATTTGAAAATATATTTTATTTTCACTAAACAAAAAAAAAAGCATTAGTTTATAATGCATAAAGATATGGAGGGAATCCCTGATAAAATTTGCATTAAGATGTTCTTAATTAACAACAATTATGCATAAAATACCGACACGTTTACAGATTCCCTTGTCAACAATACATAAGTACTTAATTATTAAATCAACAGATAAAACTGCCAGGGCTTCAGGAAATTAATTATTAAACTACCAATTGACTACTTGAACATGAACAACTTATTGCAAAGAAAATTAAAATTTTAAAAAAATGATTATTAATAACTACAACATAACTGCTAAACCTTCAGGGCTTGTTTGGATGCATGCTGCATGCGAATATTTCAACTAATTCCCACTTTAATTGGTCGAAAATTAAACTAATTATACCCATTTAGTGGAAGCCCCCTCTGCCTCTAAATGAGTTCATTTTTTCTGTTTCTTGTAATTATCGTTTTTAGAACGAGAAATTTACATTATGATTTGTATTGCTTTAATATTGATTAGATTCGATCTTGTTAATTTTTTTTATAATTAAGCGAAGCAAGTCGAGATAAATTTTAATCAGCGGACTCAAAATTTTATTAACTATATTATTAGCAAAAAAAATTAGTGGATCATTGTTTTTATTTTATTTTTTAAAATTTAATGGAATTATTTATAATTTTTTAATAAAACCAAAGTAAAAATAAATAAATTTACAAGATTGAACTGTAATTGTGTTAAATATGAAAAGGATATAGATGGGTTGGCAGCACTTGGCACTTGGCACTAGCTAATTAAGTAAGTTTTGGAATCTTATAATGTAAAACTTGAGGAGGAGATGTATGGATGAATATTCATGAAAGACAAAATGGATTGAATTATTGTCAGCACCCATGTAAGAGGTAGGTAGTAGGTACCAACAAGTCTGTCAAGCAGTTTGAGCTGAGGGGTTAATTAAACGAAGGAGCAATTTTATTTCTTTTGGAATGAATGAGACAATAAGAAACCACTTCAGCAACTTTGATTTTCTAAATTTTTCAATAAATAATTTAACAACTAAAGAATGAAATCATTGAATCATGCAAGTTCTGAGGGATTAACTAAATTGGAAATATTCATTTTCAGCAATAAATGGACCACTGTCTTCCACGACATGACACTTCTCTACATTGCAATTTCCTTGCTAAGTCTAAATTGTTCATGATTGTAGGGAACAAATCATCACCATACAATTCCTACTCCTTAATTTCTTAATTACTGTTTTTTTTTTACTTAAATCAGCTTTCATGCATCAATATAATTATAATTTATCATATTTAAGGGTTTCAAAAAACATAATTTTTTTGGTAGTTGAATTTCAGCTTTAATAAATCAATATAATCAAATTTAATTATATGTACAAAAAAATATTTATTTTATATACATTATAAAATATAATTAAATTAATTTATAAAAATTAAATTTAGACAAAAAAATCTAATATCATAATGCATTTAACTTACTTATCCCCTACGTGTAATTGTGTTAATAATTTAGCAGTTGGATGGTTACTTTATAGTGTAATAATGGCAATAAAATACTAAAAATAAAAATAATTATATATTTAAATATGCAATTTTAAATTTAAGCAATACTATTAAGAAAAAAAATCAAATTTTGGGTTCCAATACATAAACATTCCATGAGCTAGAAATGTGACTCTGCAGGTGCCTTAATTTCAACTGAATTAATAAGTGAAAATTTGTAAAAAAAAAAAAGAAAAAGAAAATCAAGAAATTAAAGCCTATTGAAAATCTTGATTATGTCAGTTTATCATCACCCTCTTTAAATGCTGCCAAATTATACACAACGGCTTACAATGATTGTGGTCCTAAAAATTTTGTATAAAAGTTAAAAAAGAAAGCTTCGTAACGCAAGTTTTGTACTGAAGCACGTACAAGAAAATAACTAATTAAGTTCTTCTTTTCCTCAATTTTTTTTTCTTTTAATTTCTTTATTATTTTATAATTTAAAGTAAAAATAAATAAATAAAGGCATGACAACCCAGTAGGGGAATCCCCATGAAAATACAGGTTGGAAATTGAAACACAGTGATATATAAAAATATAAAAAGAAAAAGAACAAGAATTGCTTCCATGGTTGACCCATTGGCTAGAAAATGTGGCATTGGTCCCACTACCATGTGAGCCATGTGTAAGATTGTGATGTGTGTTATTTAAAGTATATCCTTGAGCTTGATCCATCTTATTCCTTCTTAAATTTCAAACAAATGGTGATTAGTGAATACTCGTATATTATAAGGAAATTTATTTAATTTTCTAGTGATTTTTGGGATTTGTATACAATGCTGATGAAACCTAATATTGGACTAGTCAGTCAGAATTTTAAAAAAAATATCAAGAACCATTAGTTGGTTCAATTTAATTTGATGAATTTCTCTTTAAAAAGAAAGAAAAATGTCAAGGCGCACAAAAAAAAAACATAAAGCTAAAAATAAATATTTAATATATTTTTTTAAAATTTTGATTAAATCTAATTGAACTTTGCTTAGTCGTCAATCTGATTCCATGTGTGATTGAATTTTCACAGCATTGATTATGTATTTAGAAAATGGCACTGTTAGTTCATGTGTTTGAACGTTGCACTAATTGTCTTTTTCTTTCTAAATGAACCCATTTGCTATTCACTCCTCATGTCCTTATGGCTAATTTCAAACTACTTAATTAATTTGATGCTCTCAATTATTGCTTATTTTCCTTCAAATTAGGTGACAAGAGTCAGATTTCAATGGGTGTACTGTTAACTTTATTTTGCAATTTTAATTTACAACTATATATCCATTTCAATATATTTGTGATGCTCATCACCACAAGAAATAGAAAGGATGAGACATAATTGGGTCAAGCTGAATAAGACATATCAACAAAGCCTAAAAATACTTTGATATAAGTTTTTTTTATAATTCATAAAATGCTGTTACTTTCTCCAAATTAAAAAAAAGCCAATATTTCTTGAGAGAGGCAAATTATTGAATATGCCTCGTTTAATGAGTTATAATTTCTCTCTTTCATTTATATCTAGAAGAAGGTTTTCTAAATTGATTTTACCAGACAAAAGGGTATTTGTGTATAGTATTTGTCTCATGGTTCAATAGATTAGACATTTGAATTGATTCAATAATATTGTAATAAGATATTCGTTAATTTTGCCTTATGAAAGGAATAATAAAAAAAAATTAAAAGCCATGAAAGATCCCAACAAGGGTGTCCTAGCAAAAAATTCATGTTTTAAATAGTGCCAAGTCATGGCCTACCAATGCAATTCCTCAAACAAAAAAGGGCAAAATTAAAAAAAAAATCTGTAAATTTATTAATGAATAAAATTAAGGATAAAATATGTAAAAGCAAAACTGTATATATATATTGAAAGGAGAATAGTAACAAAAGGACATTTAATTAAACCAAAATGTGAATTATTTCATTTCCCACATGGATTACAATTTAGCTGAACTGTATGTCCTTTATAATATGGACCCTCAAAAACTTCTTTATATTTCTTATATTTATTTATTAATCCCCCCTTTTTCTTTAATGGAAATTTATGAAAGAATAATAAAAAGCTACAATCTCTACCTTCTAGTTTATGCAGCAATCACTCAGCATATCTGTAGCTTCTCTGCTAGGCTTCCTCTCATGGCCAAACATATCAACCTAGAGATTGATGCTCAAGATATCTTCCTCACTTCATCTTCTACCACTACCACCACCACCCCCCCTACCCCCGCCACCTCTTCCTCCTCCTCATCCGCCTCCTCCTCCGCAACCTTTTCTTGCTCAAAGTTATCCAGAAAAGCTCAAGAATTACCATTAGAAAATCGCAATGACAGTAGAAAAAGGCAAAAGAATATTGGTGGTGATGATAAAAATGGAAAGCATCCAACATATAGGGGTGTAAGAATGAGAAGCTGGGGCAAATGGGTATCTGAAATTAGAGAGCCAAGAAAGAAATCAAGAATATGGCTTGGAACTTATCCAACAGCTGAAATGGCGGCTCGAGCCCATGATGTCGCCGCTTTAGCCATCAAAGGTGACTCTGCTTATCTCAACTTCCCTCATCTTGCTCATGAACTTCCCCGTCCGGCCACCAACTCTCCTAAAGACATTCAAGCCGCAGCTGCCAGGGCTGCCGCCACCGCCTCCTTCCCTGAAGCCAACCAAAGCCATGAAGCTGAAAATAGCAGTTTGGCATTGGATATAATTAATACACAAGAATCAACAAGCTCTCCTAATTCCACTGATTATGATGACACATTGTTTGACCTACCGGATCTGTTCATCGACGGCGTTGATCATAAGAATGGATTCTTCCATTATACCCCATCGTGGCAGCTGCGCGCGACGGACACCGGTTTCAGGCTAGAGGAGCCATACTTGTGGGAGTATTATTAGAGATTTATTTTTCCTTTCTTACACCAAGTAAATAACTTTGAAAAAATCATTACATTTTTAGCCATATCAAACTCTCTCTGCAAATTCTATTAAGACCATAAGAAAAATCGAACTTGAACTTAATCTATTTGTGTGTCCTGATTAATTGGGCTTACCATGGAAATTTCAGAAAACATTACATATTTCTGCTTGGCACCTTAACTTTTACTGCAGTACTGTAATATATGAGCAAAAATTATTATGATCATAAAAATGACAGTTTTTTCCCTTTAACTAATTCCTTGTTTATGCGTGTAGTTTTAAATATATTAATATTACTTTTATGTTTCTTTTGTTGGGGGTTTCTTCTTGGGTTTTGTGTAATTGACTTCAAAACTGAGAGAAAAGAACATTCTTGCTAGCTAATCAAATTTATAATTTTATTTATAAATTGAATTAATAATAATGTAATATTTTTTATTTTTTACTTAGTATAATTATTAACGACTATTTCTAAACAAAATTATGAAGCAAGGTCCTAAATTTCATATCATTAAATGAAAGTTCAATTCAAGCAACTATATTGACTTTAAAGTAACCCACCTTGTTAAGATACTCACTCTACTATGACATTGGTGGAAAAAGGAAAAACGAACAAAAAAAAAAAAAAGGTTGAAATGCATCATATGGCAATGATGTCTTTAGAAGCTTTTCTCTCTCTGTATTTTTTATTTTTAAATTTTATGATCCCTTTAATTAATAAGTGTCGATATAAATATGTAAAGATAAAAAGAAATTTAATGGATATGTATGTTACATATCGAGGAAGATCTGTTGGTGGAATATATTTTGCCAAGATCACTTTTTCTTCCATGATTAGGGAAAAGAAACTAATGTAGATTCCCAGCCTGTGTGGACATATATGTAGGTACCCAAATAAGGTGACAACACCATCTAACTAAAGTTAGTTTTATTTTTGATTTTTTCTTTCTAATTTGTTCAATAGATTTCTCTTTAGACAAAGTATATCATCAATTTAGAAAAAGTAAAGGGCCCTGTTTCCCATTAATTTAGACTTATTCATTCCATTATATATATGTATTGGTGAATGATATTTGACGATCACCATCAATATCTCCTTTGTATTCTATTTCTTCATCTTTTATATTTTTTCCTAATTTGCTTACGTTTCTTGTAGTGATTGGCTAAGAATTTGAGAATGGACAAACTATTATCTGTTCCCCCATATTCAAATCTTGGTCTCACTAATCATAGAGGTTTAATTGCTTAATCATTCCCAACATATTATATATATATATATATATATAATAGTTGATAGTGGTGATTTTATAGGGTGTTTAGGATTGCTGTTTGGAGTAAAAAAATATGTTTATAATTTTTTTAATTTAATTGATTGATTTTTTTAATTTTTTATAAAATGTTTCTTTTAAATTTGTTTACAGTAAAAGTATCAATTTACTTGCTTATTTTTTAAAAATAATTTTTAAAATTTAAAATATATTTTTTTCTAAAAATATTTTTTCTAAGCACAATAATAAATAGAGTCTTAATTTTTTTTCTAGTAAAAGAAAAATTAATTTCACATCTAAGGCATCAACAAAATAATACGGAAAACAAGTTAAAAGAGTTGAACTAATTAAGGATATGATGAGCTGACATAAAATTAAAGGTGTACATTGCAATAACTAAAAGTATAAGGTTCAATTTATGATATATAACATGTTCGAAGTTGGAGGATTAAATCAATATGCTAAAAAAAAATTACCAACCCACTACACAACCCTCATGATTAGACAAGTATTTTGATTTGAAAATTAATTATTAGGAAATGGATTTGGAGTACTAGTACTAATCATGCAAGCTGTTAAAGCATATGATAGAAGAAGAGACAAAACCAAAAAACAAAACCCAAGAATTTTATAACAGTGTTAGCTAGTGATAATAATTAGTGAAGATAGATGAAAATGATGTTCCAACATAAAGAACAAATGAAGAGGATAAAAACTCTCTTAGTTTAGTGAAGAAACAGTGTAAACATTTGCATTTTTAGGTTTTAGGTCTAACCCCTACAAGAGGCTATTTCTGGCATGTGGATATTAGCTAGGGAATTTGCCTGTCAGCTATCTCCCAGACAATTTAGTTCAACTCGACTTCTCGGATTGAAGGATTCAAAACTAATTTTGCCTGGATCGAATTCGGGTATCTTAACCTTTTGGGTTGGTTAATTTATCTTAAAATTAAATTTTAAGTAGAATTAGTATATAATATTAATTTTCGGTCATTTTGTTTCATTTTCTTAAAAAAAAAATTTATTATATCACCCACACTATAAAATTATAATAGAAATTAATGATAAATAAGAATTTTATAGAAAAATAAATAAAAAGGTATTTTTATAGATGAAATATCATTAAATGACTGTAAATAATATATATATATATATATATCAATGTAGTTTTGAAATTAATTTTAAGACAAATTATATATTGTAAAAAAGTTCAAGAACTAAATTTAGAATAATTTTTCTTTTTTTTTTTTTTGGTGGTGGGGGGGGGGGGGGTCTAACTTGATTTATTTAGAAAGGTTTCCTATACTATTATACAGTTAATTAATTAAATAGCATGTGATTCTTGTTGGACGAATTTAATCAAAGAATGATAGATTTGTGATCTTTGACTATATCTTGAACACAAATCATATCTATTTTGCAAAATCTTAAATTAACTTTCACTTGATAACACCATTATTTCAACATAAATTAACAATAAAATCTTAATGGTTTCGCTTTCCACCACTGTCCTCGTCTAAAATAGCATCATGTCTAGCAGAATTAAAGAAACATTTAACATGGGGGACAATCATGTTTGAGGATAATAATTATCTAATTAATCAAATGATTAATTTAATTTAATTATAATATTATATAATGTAAAATTATGTCCGGCCCCTCCTACAAAAATAAGCTCACATATAAATTTAATTATCCCTATTAAAAAATTAATTAATATAATTGAAATTATAAACTGTATTTATGTTTTTTTTAGTTTAATTGCCACTAAATTATTAGAAACATATTAAAAATTAAGAATTAACTACACTTTGAAAAAGAAAAATTAAATGAGCTATAATTTAAAATATATGAAAAAAATTAAAGTGAATTTATATATGTTTGGAGAACAGGGGAGAATATTAACATTTTAATTAGTAAAAGGAATTGATGAACTTAGTTTTAATTAAAGCTCAATATATAGGAACTCTATTGGGTTACAAGAGGGGAAAAGCGTAAAGAATCCAATTCCATTTTTTTTTCTTTTAAGTTGGAAAGAGGTGCATCAAATGCTTTCTCCTAATTAAATCATCATACATTTGTATGCTTTTCATGCATCTGATCTCTCTTTATCATATAAAAATTAAGATTCATTAATTTTTTTCATAATAAATATTTGGGGCTATATTTTGAATTAATTATTCAAATCAAGTTGGTCTCTAACACCTCTAGCTTGTCTATATATTGCAAGATCTTAGGTTAGAATTCTACAAGTGAAATAAACAACGTGTGTGTATATATATATATTTGAAATCTCTTTCAGGTACAGAAGGACAAAAATAAATGAATAATAATAATAATAATTACAACTACTAATGTATCTTACGTTAGTTGTCTGGTCTATGAATAATATTAATATGTATGAATTATGGAGATTAGTTTAAGGATTTGACAGGCAATAATTCTTGAGAAACTGCTATAGAATATCATTCATCTGTTGTTCTCATTGACACATTTATATTCATTCATTCAAACTTGATCCAAACAAGCAACTTTCTCAATTTCCAGCTGTATGGTCTCGGGAAAACTAATCAATTTTTGTCCAAATCCATACAAAAATCCCATCAACTGCAAATTTTTTTTCAATTACTAGGTGGGTAATAATTTTGCACTTGTAGAATTTAAAGAAATTTTGTCATATTCTCTAGTTTAGACTATCGTACGACGCGTTGCAAGCATTTAAATGATGATATGTAACCAAATTCTTTTTATATTGATCAATCCAGTCATATTTTTTTATATATGCAAAGTAATAACTATTTTACCTATGCAATGGCCTAAACAAATATCAAATTGGAACCTAATACCGATGTTAAAGTGATCTTGCGTAATTATTAGATTAAAATAACTAATATCATTAATTGGATGTTAGTGCAGCTATATGAATATACTTTATACTATCTAAATTTGGTTTAAACAGTCTATTCAGACTTCTAGTCATATTCACTGTATACAAAAGATTTAGTACAAACATCTTACAAATAAGAGAATCAGCACATTTTTCATAAACGGAAAGAGGAATGAATTTCAAATCACTTGTTTAAATTTGGTTCATGCTTTCACTCATGCACCAAGAGGATAACAGTTTTATATTTGTAAAATAAAAATTAAATTTCTAACGAGATATCATATTATTCACTCGTTCATACATGAATTTGGTTCAAATAAAAAAGAGACAATTTTCTTATATATAATTCATTTAATAATTAAAAAATAAACTGAATGCTTTGTGCATAGTATCTAAAGATTTTATTTATAGAGGGATGAATAGTAAAGTGAAACAAAAGGAATAAAAAGATAGGAACAAGAACAAGAACAAGAAAGAAAGAAAGGGCAAGAGGGAGCATGTGCATTAACTTTAGAACACAGACTGAATCATTATGGTTGGCTCTATTTTTGTCTAAAAATGGAACTGATTAGATAAACAAATATATCGCTTTTTTCAAATCGATCCACAACTAATCACTTAATTATTTATTTTGCATACAATCATGCATATCAAGACAGGGGTATCAATTGCTTGTGCCAGGAAGATACCCTAGTCCCTATATGAGATATTAAACGTATTTTCAATTTTCCATGAAGAGAACAACAGAGGAATCCAATGTTTCTTTGTTGTCTGGAAACCGAAAATATGATGTCTGTATATACCGTGTATCAAAATCAGAGTTCAATTCCTGGACACTGAGGACCCAATAGTGCTCTATGCTTGTTTGTTTATAGATGGGACAATTTGGATGAAGGCCTTACAGGCATGATTGCTTTGCTCAGGGTCGGTTGTTGTTGCTTTTTCTTCGCAAAAAGCATGTTTTGATCCCTGAAATTACTATTTACCTAAATATATAGTTTGACATATTACACCAGCAACCTCTTAAAATTTTAAAATTATATTTTTTCCCTGTATTTTCTCATATTATTCTAATAAATCATTTCGTTAAAAAATATGTTTAAATTTTAACAAATGACAAAATAATTCTTTTAAAAAAAGTTACTATTTAACTTTTAAAGTTTCACGTATTACATTAGCACCCCTTAAAATTTTAAAATTATACTATTTTTCTCTTATATTTTACTTCTGTTGGACTATATAGTCATTTTATTAATTTTTAATAGTTTTATCAATAATATTAGATATCTCTCAACTTACTTTCTTTAATACTATTAAAGTAAAAAATAGTAAAATATATTTATTTTATTTTTTTCTATTTTTCTAAAAATTAGAGTAAATTTATAAAGTAATTGGATATTTTTATATTAATAATTAATAATTTTTAAAACATTATTTAACATTAATGTAATGAAATTAACTAACAATTTTAATAAATGGTATAATATTAAATGAATATTTTATAGTTTTAAAATTGATTTCAAGAATTGAATTATACATTAAATTTATATTTTCTACTTTAAATAAAATAATTTTATTGAGAAGCAATAATGTAATATTGTCCTATTTGGCTGTGCAACCAATTATAAATCAAGACATGCTATTTTACACTTCCAATTCATATTTCTCACGTGATGATAAAAAAGGAGTTTTTAATAAATTATAGATAAAAATATTTTTTTTAAATTAATTCATAGTTTATTTTTCTGTGATTTAAAATAATATATATTCATTTAATATTATATAAAATTTAAATATTGTATTATAAATTTTTTTATATATAAAATATTTTTGTACAAATTTTTAAAATTTAATGTGATATTTTATAAAAATTATGTAATATTTTATAAAAATTTAAAAATTTTATTCATTATTAATGACAGTTAACTAGTAAATCAAATAATTTATTAAACTCAAGAATTTTTTGTAATTTGTTGTTCAATACAAACAGCGTTGCTGCAGCGCTTCTTCTTCTTCTTCCAGGTCTCTCGGTCTGTCTCGATGAAGTAGCGAATACTTTTAATTTTTCTATTTTTCTATTCAAACAAACAACTTTTCGTTATCTTCCTTTGAGATCACTCTATTTATATACTGTTTGTTAGTCTGTTACTCAATACAGCTATCTGCAGATCCGCAATCTTGAGGGCATAACAAAATTATTCATTTATTATTCACACATTCATTCTTTCTAAGAAATTGTGTTGAGTAATCAAGTTGACTTCGAACACATTTGGATCCTGTGACCGTACATACATGCTTGCACATTACTATTAACGGCAAAAAACACACTGAGAATCAATCACGTGCATTTTTGGAGCATCTTCTATGCACTATCGACTTGGTCGGTACTCGGACATTGATTGAGTCAAGAAAATCGGCTGTGGACATCGACAGAATGAGGAATGAGAAAGGATTTAATGGGGTGGTCGTTGTCTGTGAGCTTGTAGGTGCTATGGACGAGGTGTACCATTACATAGCCTGAGTCTGTAACCCACGTTATGTGTTGCACATTTTTTGAACATGAACTTCATCACGCAAGGAGACCCATCTTCAGATTTTTGTCGATTTCAGTCCCTTACCAGTCACTTCCAAATCTTGATTGTGATTTTTGTCAAGGATTACTTGTTTGTAATCCTGACTTCAAGCTGATTTCGACAGCCACAAATAATGCAAATGCTTGATTCATGGAGGGAAATCGTGAATTATCACTTCTCTTTAGCAATTAGAAAGACCGAGAGACATATAGGTGAAGAAGAAGAAGAAGAAAGGAAGTAACAATGGTGTTTGCGTTAATGACACAGAGAGTTGGAGAAGGGGAGATGTGATCATATGGATGTGGATTGAAATTTGAAAAGAGTAAAATGACAGTTGTAATAATTTGTTGTAATTAGGAAGCTCGCCCCATCAGTAACGCCGTTTGGGAGTGCGACAAAAATTTATTTATCAAGGTATTTAAAGCCTTAAGGAGTAATTTGTTATTTTGACCTTCTTTTATTTAACTGTTAAAATTTTCGGTAGTGCTATATTAGATCACTAAATGATTATTTGAGTTCAAATTTAATAGATTTAGTGATTGTTTAGGGATCCATTGGGTTGTCAATTTTCTTAGTGTTTTCAAATATGAACTCGAGTGTATTAGTTATTTACGGAGTCAACAAAATACAACAGAAATTTATTAGCTAAATGAAAAAAAAAAAAACAACTCTGTACCTCACGGACAACAAACATGCATTTTCACTTGTTCCTTCTTCCATGGGCACTATAAATGCTACGTTAACATCAAATTTTCTCACATTGATTCGATAGTGAAATGTGAATTCTGCATCACTTTCATGCTTCACTGTCTGTCAAGGACAAGAGCAAGAATTTAATCATTCAGACACTTTATAATTATTGATTGGCCTAAACTATTGCTAAAATTGAAAATAGAGATCAATATTTTTCTGAATTAATTGAATTATTTGGTGTAAAGTATCTTTTACTTTCCCAGGATAAATATAAAGAATATGCACGCTTACGCTATTGTTGTTGCTACGCATTCTGATTCCGCCGTGATATTTGTGTCTTACGTTTTTGCTTTTCTTGGCATAGCAAAATACGTAGGCTGTAAATAACTAAAAATTGGCGAAGCGGCTCTATAGAAGAATTAGAGATCCAAGCGTTCCAAGTATTTAAAGAAACTCTTCATTTAGTGCGAAAGCAGTCTTAAAACTTCCTCACTTGATTGGAGACAACTGGTGATCCGCAATGCAGTAGGAATAATTACTGCGTAGTGTCAAGCCACTCTTAACAAGAACAATGAAGTTCTAAAATGAAAATTTTATAGATGAGACACATCGCATGGGATATCCAATATTCCAACTTTTTCCACGGTCAGAAAATCACGAAACAAAGACAGTTCAATAATTCCTCTTCTCAAAAACAAAATCTGTACAAGTTCAATAACTTCGGCAGACAGATAAAAGTCAATTGTACTTTTGAGATGAAATCGCATTTTTTTTTAATCATAGAACATCGAAATCCCATCGTTATAAATTCCTTTAAGCCTGTATTCCATCAAAGATGACAACACGAGCTCGATACAGCTGTGCAGGAGAAATGTTACCTTCGCTTTGCAGTTTCCTTTCCATAGCAAACAGCCTTAAAAGGCTAGAAGACACCTGCAACCATATTGAACAAAAATAACAGAAAACCACAGTGGCAAACACAAAACTACAATTTTCAATATTTTGCCCCACCCCTCAAAATAACATACACGCATCCGCATTATTCAAACATCACCTCTTAACAGACCAAAAAAAAAAAATAAAGATTTGTAAAATCTGAATTTAGGATGAAAGACCCACTAGGAAAACAGAATTGTAACATCAGAATTCAGGAAGACTGCCAATTAGGGTCCTCAGACTACAATTCACTACAAACAGAAACATTGTTCAGAAAATACCAGGCTCAAATCAGATACAACAAATAAATGAAATTGAATACTCTAAAATTCATTTTCAAAAGCTTTTTTACATATCTAAACCATAGCTGCGTACGACTTGCCCAAACTATCATTATAAATTTCATTAGTTCGTAAAACACAAGACAAACTGATGTTTCTGAAATATCTAGCGTTATTACTAAATCCTGTACAGCCAAAAATTTTGTTCACACTCTACATGTTCTTAGTGGAAGAAGAAAAAAACCATCATCAAATACCGATGCACTTCATAGAGGTTTAGCAAATCACATGCTACTAAAATGGGTTGCACAACCTCCAATGCTTTCGGCAATATCATTCCATCGATTCTGAGCATCTGCAAATAACAAATTGAAAGATTCCTGTGGCTCTAACCAGTTAAATGAAAAAAAGTATTGTAAATACAGTGAAGTCAAGAAACTAAGCAAAATCACAACCTAGACTCGACCTAAAGACGATTTGATAGGTTGATAAATAGAGAGGACCAGCACTGTATCCTGTCATTGTTTGTATCTTAACTATCTGTAACTGATTCGAACCAGTGGCCATCCATAGGTCAAGCCTCTAATCAATCACAGGCTCACATGAGAGCCATTCAAGAATTTAGACTCGTCAACAAGCAGCCCTAGACAACTTAGTGCAACCAGTCATTCCAATCAGATGTAAACAGGCTTGACATCATTAAACCCAAAACTTGTGGCACATGCTGGACACTTCCGGTGACGACTTTCAATAATTCTTTGTACACAGCGGTTGCAGAACAAGTGGTAGCATTTTGTAATGACAACCTGATTGGAAACCAAAAAAGTATTAGAAACCTCTAAGCAACAATGCCAAAAGAATAATGACCCCGTAAGTTAAGCATTGAAGATTAACATTAACCAATCATGTTTGATGACTATATTAACAAATTAATTCACTTTCATAATGGCAGACTGCCAACGGAAAAGCATTTATCCAAATAAACGCTGTTTTCTTAGGAGAAGCAAGAAAGTGTTAAATAACATTTGATCACTCGTATGTTCTCTGAGATTAGAGAGTATTTTGTTCCATTCTTGATTTGCAACTCTGCCATCCAACTCCTGGGATATCTATAATTAGTCCGTTTATTCATAAAGGTTCAACCGGGAGGGTGGGGGGTTGGGCGGGTGGCATAACCTCAATGGCAAACACCATGCATGTGTTAATGAAGAAAAAAGGTTCTGAAATTTTATTAATTCTCTGTGTGTTTTACATTTCATTCTAATCTATATATATATACAATTTTCTGTTACACAAATCAAAGAAAGTCTACAACCAATTCTCCTAACTTTAGGGACAAATTATTAAACTTGATTTCCTCCTGAAATTTCTCCTAAGATTACTCATCCAAAATTTCCTGAAATTTCTCCTAAGATTACTCATGCGAGATTTCCTACACTCCCCCTCAAGTTGGTGAATATAGATCTTCCAATCCCAGCTTGCTAACATTCTCATGAAACATGTTACACAACCATTTTGTCATCACATATGCAAGTTGAAGTCTTGTCGGGACATATGGAGTTGTCCGGTCATGTTGCCCTGGGTTTTGGGCTACACTTATGGCTGATTTGTTATCACAGTATAGCTTCATCGGTTTGCTCCACTGAATCCCCAAGTCCTCTAGGATAATTTTGATCCATAATAATTCACATAGTCCTAACGCCATAGCTCTGAACTCCGCTTCAATGTTTGACCTTGCTACCACACGTTGTTTCTTGCTTCTCCAGGATATCAAGTTTCCTCAAAGAAATCTACAATAGCTTGAAGTTGATCACCTATCGACTAGAGACCCTGCAATATCCACATCTGTGTAAACTGTCAGATCAATTGTGGATCCCTTTTTGGACAAAATTCTCTTCCCTGGATGTGCCTTTAAGTAATGAAGCACTCGGTAGACTATCTGTAGGTGAACTTCCCTAAGATCATGCATAAATTGACTAATAACACTCACAGAGTAAGCTATGTCTTGTCTAGTACGTGCGAGATAAGTTTCCCAATAAGTCTTTGTTACATCTCTCTATCAACTGCCATGTCTCCAAGAATGTCACTTAATATGTGATTTTGTTTAATGGGAGTTCCAACTAGTTTGCTAGCTGTCATGTTTGTTTCCTTGAGCAAGTCTGTAACATAGTTTTGTTGAGAAATAAAAATTTCATGCCTTGATTGTGCCACCTCAATTCCAAGAAAATACTTTAATCTTCCTAAATCTTTTATTTCAAATTCCTTGGATACACTTTTTCGAGGCTTCCTTTTTTACTTCATTTCCTATCACTATAACGCCATCCACGTACACAATCAAAACAGTCACTCCCCCTGAGGCTGAATGTTTGATAAAAAGCATGTGATATCCTTGACTTTGCTTGTAGCCACTAGCTATCATCACTTTGGCAAATTGTCCAAACCAAGCATGTGGGGATTGTTTCAAACCATATAATGTCTTTTTTAATCAACAAACCTTATTCTTGTTAACCCCACTAAACCCCAGTGGAATGCCCATATAAATCTCATCTTCTAATTCTCCAAGAAGAAATGCATTTTTCACATCATATTGCTGCAATTCCCAATTAAAATTAACAACCAAGTACAATAAAATCCTCAATGTATTCATCTTTGCTACTGGAGCAAACGTTTCTTGATAATCTATGTCATGCATGCGTGTATCCTTTCGCAACTAGCCTCGTCTTGTAACGTTCTAGGGACCCATCTACCTTAATTTTTACTGCATATACCAACTTAAAGCCCACTGCTCTCTTACCCTTTGGTAAATCAACCAATTCTCAAGTCCTATTCCTCTCTAATGCATCCATTTCTACTTCCATAACAAGTCTCCATTCTTTCTTTGATAATGTTTAGACAATGAGCTAGGAATAGAAATTGTGTTTAAGGCGAAAAGAGAACTTTGATGGCTTTGAGAAAACTTCTCAAACGACACAAAGTGAGACAATGGGTATAGAGGACTTTTAGTGCATTCTCGGGTCTTTTTCATTACAACAATAGGCAAATATAGGTCTTGGTCAAGGCTAAGAGGCTCGGGACAATGAGGTTCAAGGCTGGAAGAATGATGGTTTGTTGGTGGTGTGGACTCTAGATTTGACTGGCTCATTGTTACTTCATTTATGAAGCTTGGTTCAAAGGATTGTTCTTAACTTGTAGTCACAACAAGATCATCTTTCCTTGCATACACTTGGTCAAACTGAAACCAGTCAAAGAATTTATCATCTCCTTCCCTTTTTCTTTCCCACTCATCAAATTTTGGAATTGACTTTTGAAATTCAGATTTTGACAACTCTAGTGGTGGAAAGTTTGACTCCTTATCTTCAAATATATGCAACTCCCCCTGAAGATGATGAGTGGTGAAATAGGGCTTATTTTCAACAAATGTAACATTGGTTGAAACATAGAGTTTTCTAGTTGGTGGATGATAACATTTGTAACCCTTTTGAGTAGATGAGTATCCCAAAAGACAAATTTAAGAGCATGAGGATCTAACTTCCCACGGTTATGACTATGAACATGGATAAAGGAAATACACCCAAAAACCCGAAGAGTGATATTGAAGGAAGATCGAATATCAGGGTAGAATTTGGACAAGTTTTCCAGTGGACTTTGAAACCCCAAGACCCTGGAAGGAATTTTGTTTATGACATAGGCTGATGTGTGTAAAGCTTCTCCCCAATATGTTTTTGGCACATTTTGTTGAAACAATAAGGCTCTAGTGCATTCAAGAAGATGTTTTTTATTTTTGTCACTCCATTTTGTTGTGTAGTAGTGATACAAGATGATTCATGTATAATTCCTTCTTTTTCGAAATACAGACTTAAATTTGAATGAAAGAATCATGATCATTGTCCAAACGAAAATGCTTTTAGTGCCAAATTGATTTCGAATCATTGTGTGAAAGATAGGAAAAATATGACTCAAATCAGATTTATTTTTGAGTAAATAGATCCAAGAGACTCTTGTGCAATCATCAATAAAGGTGACAAACCATCTAGACCCTGAGATGTTAGAAACACCTTATGGCCCCCAAATATCACTATAGATTAAAAAGAAAGGAAAAAAAGATTTTTTATTACTGATAGGAAATGGTGCACGAGTGTGTTTTGCATACTCACAAATATAATGGAAAGACTGAACATCAAATCCCTTGAACAAATAGGGAAACATTATTTTCAACCCAAGAAAAGACACATGACCTAGACGCCTATGATGTAACCATATGACATCCTTATTGGAAGAAGAAAACGTGGACAAGGTACATTTACTGAATTTAGGTTGACTTGAATGTATCCAAATAATAGAATCCATTATGCTCCTTAGCAAGTCCAATCCTCTTTCTTGAACCCTGATCCTCAAATTCACAATAGGAATCATAGAATATAACACAACCAGTTAGATCTTTAGTAAGCTTTTGTATTGAAATCAAATTTGTGTATAACTGGGGAACATAAAGAATGTTTTTAAGAACCATTTTTAGGGTAACCTAGACATCTCATATTCCTGCAACTGTGGTTGTAAAACCATCAGCAACAACAATGTTCCTATTGCTAAGACAGGGATTATAGGTTTTGAATTTATTTGAAATATGGGTCATATGATCCATAGCACCAGTCAAGGACCCAAACATTCCTAAGCTCGTTAACTAAAGCATTTAACCCAAGAGAGATTAGAGCATTATTGTTGGTTGAGAATTGTTAGGCGTTGGTTTTTCAACAGTTCCCAACATACTTTTAAGCTTCTCAATTTCCTCCATAGTAAATCCTCCAAACACTTGAGTTGGGTCTTGAACTAAGCCTGTCTTTGCTGGCCACCTTTCTTTCCCCATTCATGACTGTTTGTGCATGGTTTCCTATGTAGTTTCTTGTAGAACATGCACCACAACTCTTCGAGTTTAAAGCTTAGAAGAGCAGAATTTTCGATTGAAGGCGATTCTAACATAATGCCCCTACGACTCTCTTCAACACGAGCCAGGGATATTGCTTCTGTTAGAGAAGGAAATTCAGGTCTGCCTAGAATTTGAATTCGTAAAAAATCAAATTCAGAATTTCGACCGGTCAAAATCATAAACTCGATCCCTTTTTATAAACTTTTTGATGGTCATTGCACATTTGTTACAGTTCAAATCAAGTGTCCTGTAATAATCCAGTTCCTGCCACTGATTTTGCAGAAAATTGGCATATGTCACCATTTTCATCCCTTGTTTTGCTCCAATTGTTTCGTCTTGATATCATATATAAAAGTTGAATCATTGACCTTAGAATATGTCTAATAAAGGGCATCCCAAATGACCTTTGCTACATGAAGAAGCATACACATATCACTAACTTCGAGGTTCATGGAATTCCATAACCATGACATGATCATTGAATCCTCTTCTTCCCACGCTTCAAATCCAGTAGATGACCCAACTTCCTTTTTTCCTTTTAGGAACATTCGAACCATATGAGACTACTTTAGACAATTTTTTCCATTTAGTCGATATGCTGCCTGGATGTTTTGAAGCTCTAATGTGCTTCTTGTAATATATTCTTCCTTCCACAGTTGAAGACAATTTCAATGACCCGACATGATTAAATAGGGTCAAATAATAGGCAGGAATAAAAATGAATGGAAAAAAGAAACAACAATGAAGACTGAAAATAATAATAAGGGAACCAACAATTAAGGCTGGGATTAACAAGAGGCAAATGTGGTATAATTTTTTCAGAAACTCTAGATAGGCTCTAATACCATGAAGAAAAAAAGTTCTTAAATTTTATTAATTCTATGTGTGTTTTACATTTCATTCTAATCTATATATATACAATTTTCTGTTACACAAATCAAGGAAATTCTACAACTAATTCCCTTAAACTTTAGGGCCTGAAATTTCTCCTAAGGTTACTCATCCAAGATTTCCTACAATTACATATAGCTAACTAGGGCTATCAGCATTGCTATTAGACAAAACAGCCAAAATGTGTGATGTCATTCATAACATGTGGTATTTTGAAAATTCTTTTACATAGAAGTACTAAACTTTTCTTTTTTTTAAACAAAAAGAAAAGATAAGAATAAGTACACATTATTCTAATTTTGTACTCGAGTAGATAACAAAAAATTTATTTAGTAGATTTTCGAAGACAACTTCAATTGAAAGCTAATTTACCGAGAAAACAATTTTATACTTTTATTTTATAAGTACATTTTTTAGATAATTACTGTTTTATTAGAAAATTCATTGGAAACAATGGGTGCAATAAACATCCAAAAAATAAAAAATTGTAAAATTGTATTTACAAGTTGAAATTCCACTATTCCAATTTTAAGGAGACTGGAAGGTAGAACAGTAGTTTTCCAAGTTACTAATGACCAAAAATACTAAATATTAAACATCTTTTCAAATTTTTATTCTTTATTTAAATTTTAATTTAGCTTAACGTGGAACATTGAATAATAATTTTAGCCTACTTAATGAGTAGTACTAATAATTGTTATCAAATGTTATAGGTTAGGCTAAAACGAAATGTTATCAAATTTTATATGATAGGATATAATTGAAAAGATGAAAAAGGTTTGTGCATTTCAAAACAAGGCTTTTCCAGATTTGGCAAGAAAAAAAACTTGTTTACTCCCTTTTTTTAAATTTAAGCTTTCTAGTTCACTTTATTTATCACCCTAAAAAAATTACAAAATAGAGACAAAACTGGAGAAGAATATTAAAAAAACTAATTCCACCAGTAAAGGCATCCCTTTAACATTCACAACTTCATACCTATCAATGAATGAGCACATTCTCCAATGAATCTATATTGAAAAAAATAATATCATAACTAATTCTTACACACACAACCTTCAAAATTTACCTCCTTAGGTCTTTCTAGGCAGATACTGCACTTTACTATTTCCCTGTACTCTTTAAGTTCCTGCTGAAGCTTTTCTACAATTGATGACCCCTCAGTCTGCATCCGAAGACTCGAGACCTTTCTCCTTTCTACTTCCAACTCCTCCTCTATTCTTCTCTTATCAAACCTGATAAACAAATATTGAGGGACTCATGCCTGCATTTGGCACAAATTAGAAAGAAAAGAAAATCTCTCTCATTACCTCTCCTTCTCTAGTTCTAGTTGTAGCTCCAAAAGAGCCACCCGACTTCTTTCCACCTTTAATTGGGAGTCCTCCAGCGACTCTCTTGCATGATTAGATGATTTTCTAACATCTGACAACCGCTTCTGTGTATTTCCCAACGCAATAGACTTTTGAGACTTTTCTTCTGCTAGTTTCTGAAGCTGGTCTAAAGAAATTTTTAACTGCAAAACAAAGTTATTTATTAGTCATACATAGACATTTTGCACCTATGTTTTTAACTCACCAGCAAATACTTATAAGAAATACCTGATCTTCAATTCTTGCAGCTTTCACATTATAGAAATCAAGAGAAATATTGGCTTGCTGAATCTCCCTTTCCATGGTTTTTTTGTCCAATAATAAAGAGTCCTTGAGCTGTCTCACCCTCACACCCTCTAAAACAAGCTGAAACAGGACCAGCAAGATCCATTAAATCAAGCTAAAGTGCATCTATACCAACAAAAAAAATGTTTCTATATGTGAACCATGAGATGAACTCAAACTAAAATATGGAAAAGAACTGATTGCACGTGTATCATTGTAAACAAATGTTTGACATATTACTGAACCTGCCTGCTCTGTTTCTCAAATTTGTTCAAGTCTGTTCATGTATTTTAGATGTTAATGCTAGAGTTTATTTTCTGTAGTTTATTCATCTATGAATTTGGACATGCACAAACCATCCCATGCTAGCAAGTGCTAAATATTAGCAAGTATGCAACCTAAAAAACCAGAATAATAGAGATGTCTCCCCAAAAATTTCACAAAAGCAACAGCTCCATGTAACAACAATTATTTTCTACAAAAATAGTTAGCAAAATTTATTAGTCTAACACAGTGATGAGTGCTATGAGATCTACAGAACTGCTACAATACATGCAATCTGTAATTTGGATCAATATCAATATCTAGACAACTGAGTCAGAAAGAGATATCACAAGTAATACAAGAGAAAAATGAAAATACAATACCATACCACAGATTAAGCAAACAGCAACCACAAAATACAACCTTGTGGTGATACCGTGATAGGCACTATCAACATCAAACTGAATGCAGCATGACGGACAAGTAAATAAAATGTGAAATAAACTGTGATCACCTTAATATTATAGTCATCTCTCTCTGTAACTTGTTGTAGCAGATGCTGGTTTTGAGTTTGCATGTCATCATATGCTTGTCCAATTGTCTGAAAAGAAACACATTAACAAATATAATCCAGTGCAATGATTGCAGAAAAGCCCAAGATAGTAAACAGTAAACCAACCTCTATTTCAGATAAGTAAGCTTCATTTTCTTCAGTTTTGGATTGCAGAACATCAGAAAGTCCGGACATATCCCTGAAAAAGGTAACAAAACAATAATTGCAGGCTTCTCATAAAATTAAATGGCACCCCACAAACACACACACAAAAATAATAAGTAAATAACCAAAAATTTAAAGGATTTTCAGAGGAATAATTGCATGTTCAACAATAACCTCAGCCCCTGAGAAATTTATTTGCAACAAATTTGTATGAACAACAACCAATCCAATTATCTAGCAAAGAAAAATCATATAATTGTCTGTCATTGCATTAGATAAATGTTGCTAGGAGGATTTTTTTTTTTTTTTTTTGAGGTATATCAGAAGAATACTCATCAAGTTTCGGAAACACATAATGTGCATAGTTCCAAACTAATATCATTCAAATGACATAATGTCACTTTTCCGCAAGAGCATCCCTAACCTTTTGGAAGCTTCCAATTTCTGTCTCAGGTCAGCAATCTCAGCTTCTGCAGCAGCTAGCCTCTGCTGGGATATGGCCTCAGCTTCGTTTGCTGTCTTGACTCGTAATTCCAAATTTTGCTCATCAAGAGAGGATTTCAAACTTTGAACTTGAGCCCATGCCTTGTACTCAAAATCCTTTGCTTCTAAAATATCCCTGCAGTTGCAAAAACACTTCTAAAGCTTTTCATATTACCATGCCAACCATTCAAAAAAATGGAGTGGATGGACAGTATGCTAATGACAGAAGGACAAAGTATTTCATCCAAATGATAAGATATTCGCAGCTACTCTTCCTTTGAGCTGCCACTTTACAAAAATAATCCACCTTTCATCTTATTCAATTTCCAGTAAAGGAAAGCTGAGGAGAGATTCCTCATACAAATCATTCTAAAATAACAAGTATCTATATGTTGGTTGGATGTTCGAAAAGTCAGCTCAGCCAACTAAATGTTATTGCTTATCAATTTTAATGAATAAGTAGGGCAAGTAGTGGAAACAGCTAACCTTGAATCAGCGGATTCACGACTATACATTTCCAGAATCAGCTTCAATTCCATATCACTTTCTTTAAGATCTTGGACCTGCAACCAAAAGAACAGGGGGTAATTTCATGAACCAATCCTCTGAAAATTATATCAGGTGTGATATTATGAAGGAAAACTACCCAATTAAAGTTTCACCTCAGAATGTCTACCCCTTCAGGCAAGATGGGGCAAATAAGCATGCTTGTAGATGCATATAATTCACTCTCTCTTAAACAATAAGCATGATTGCAACAGATGACATGATTATACTCCATCAGGTAAACCAATTTAAGTTTCACCATTTGACTAAAAATTAACAGATTAATTAACAGCCAATCCAAAAGGAGTTTTTTTAAGGATTTACAAGTATATGTTAGTAAAATTGCCCAACATCTCTCTTCAAAAAAAGGTCCAAATAAGCATGAGAAAGCAAGGAACCGAAGAAATGCAAACAACGGTGATTGAATTGTCAACCAAGCCTATCCTTGAGCTAATGAATTTATCATAGAAATTAAGTACACAATCAACCAAGAAAACTAGAACAGGAATTTGAAGCACACATTTTCAAATCTGGCACAAATAAGAATGCTATATTGTTATCAAAAAATCTGGATATTATTTTTTACACTCGTATAATGCTGAAGTGGAACTTCAACTCCTCCAGAACAGCTGGATTTGCAATCTGTGATGGAGGTAGTAGTAGAAACCATCCTTCAATTCCAAGTAAAAGGCAGCCAAACCCATGGAAAGTGCCTTAAAATCTCAAATCCATAATATTTACTACATGAGCAAGACATCATCTCATAAATTATACCATCAGAGAAACAATAAAATTTTTTGCATACAAATGCAAGGGAAGTAGTGGCAACCAACAAAACCTAATTTCTTAATCCCCCTGGATTGTCTAATCAGATAATGCACAATACAGGCACTGTTACTAAATAGCAATGAAGTCAAATTTCAAATTTGACATCCAATACTAACCTAGCCTACGCAATTGTTGGATGAAATTAGAAGATAAAAAGGAATAAAAAAAAGAGTGAGTGAGAGAGAGAGAGAGAGAGAGAGACTGCGAGAGAAGAGTTGAAGTATGACATACCAAAGATTGCAACCTTTGTATCTCAGCAACTTGGTCATTAGATCTAGTGGACAAACTTTCCCATTCTTTTACCTGCTTAAGAAAACCAGATTTAAGCCTCTTAACTGATAACAGAAATTTAAATCCTCAGAGACACTATAATAAACCCACCTTCCTATCAAGAACGGTAGAAAGAGACCGTACATCAGCTCGCAAAGTATGAATATCAGAAGCAGCTTTTTTGTAGTTACTTAATTGGCGCTGCATATTTTCCATTTCATTGGGAAATGAGGAAACCAAGGCTTTAAATTCAGCAATTATTTCTTTTCTTCCTGAAAGAGAGCATCTCCATCACGCTTTAAACACAAAATCAAAGGTAAAAAGGCAGCATTATTTGCAAGATGAACATATGAAAGCATAGAGCTGCAACTAACCTGGTTCTCTCGATGCTTCTTTCAGCTTAGTCTCAATCGTATTCCTCTCATTGATCTGTCTCTGTATCTCTATCCCTAAATCTGCAATCCTAGAATCCACAACAGCAGCAGATCTTCGAAAAACATCAACTAAATCATTTTTCACACTCAATTCTTTCTCCCGCCATACAAGGTTATCCCTCTCAACCTGAATACAAGGAGATGCATATAGTCAATATCAGAACCAAATCCAAGCAAAAAAATTGACAGTCTAAGGCATAAATGAAACTACCGACCAGTTACAACCTGTAGTTTCTCGTATAAGGCCTGATACTGGAAAACTTCTGATTTTGACTTTTCTAATTGATCTCTCACCAACAGATACACTTGTGAGGAAGAAATATACTTCACATTCTTCAATGAGTTCTGTAAGGAAAAATATTCACATTCTATTTATATTACTGAATAAGCAAGGCTAGAAACTTGGCACAATTAGAAGAAAGGATTTCACTAAGACCAGAATAGGCATTAATAATATTAAAAAACAAACCTGCAGATTAGAGAGTTCCTGCAATATTTTTATCCTTTCATCATGAAGACCTTTCAATTCCAGTAGTCGAGAAGAAGCTTGATCCTGTGAAGCACAAATTCAATGATATGTCCAACTCTTCCAGGTCAAGTAACCAATAGAGAAAGGAGGAGGAATAATACAAACTTACTAGAAGCTCTTTGAGAGCAGACTCCATTTCTTGCAGATTTTTCTGTTTATCACTGGTTCTATCATTACCAACTGGCTTATTTCCAAGGTTTAAAACAGGGAAAAATGTGCCTTTTGTTGCATCTTTTTCTGCTTTAAGAATTGCCAGTTTAGAATTACTCTCTTCTAATTCTGAAACTGCACTTTCCAATTCTCCTTTACAAAGCAACAAAAGAGTTACAGTGTAATTTACATGTACAACAACCTTCTACAACAATATAAAACAAGAAGCACTCATTACATCATTTGATTAGTTATAAAACCAGTTTAGCATTGCAAAATTTCTTCTTAGATCACATCATAATTTAAAACATGTTAAATGTCTTTTATAACAAATTAAAAATAAAAATATAGAGAAGCAACAAATGATCATATTAAAAAAATGTGATGTTTGAATCACCCAACTACAAGCAAAATGCCTGAAGGATTATAAATAATCATGAAACAAGTCAAATTGCCCCATCTGGACATAAATATGCATCCACATAACCAAGAACATCACAAATCAAACCAAATATAAAACATACAACAAGAGCATGCAAGCAATTTATATGGAGTATGCACACTGACTAAGCTGCAGTGACAGCTCTGGGCTACGCCTTGAAACTAGACTTGCTCAAACCCCAACAAAAAGTTACCTTTTAGGCGCTTAAGCTCCGCTTTATTTTTAGCATCACTGTCTCGACAGCTCTGCAATTCTCTTGCAAGTGCCTTGTGCTTCAAATGAAGGCCACTCAGTGCCAATCTCAAGTTCTTAACCTCTGCCTCTAGCTCAAAAGATTCCTTTTGCCTGCACACACCTAGTGAAAGGAGAATGCACATGGAACACTGAAAGAAAACTCAAAGAGGAGGCCCACAAAAAATATCAACAAATGCACCTGCAAAGTAAACACTTACCATCCTGCGAAATCTCTTTCAAAACAGCCGCATGCACTCCATCCTTTAGTTTCCAAAGGTCATTAATTGCAGCTACTATATTACCTAAAATATTCTTAATCTTTTCAGAAGCATTTTCTTTATCTTCTTCCATGGGATTGAGGCAATTATTTCCAGAGGAAGTTTCAGTTGCACCAGTTTCTATGAGTCGGCTTAGAAAAGCATTCTTGAAAGAAGATGAAACCCCATCTGACAAGCAATTTGGAACACCCCTATCAGAAAATGCGATATGCTTTAATAATGAAATACTGAAAACTACAAGTCAATTATCACTACTTCCATGTTTTGTGCATGAACAAAAAATTGCACATTCAAATTCCTCATTTTTGGGTTTTCCTGATATTACATAGTTTTAAATGAAAGATATACAACTCAAAATAAGAGTGATAAAGTGCTTCTG
This sequence comes from Triadica sebifera, assembly GCA_023653625.1. Lineage (NCBI taxonomy): Eukaryota > Viridiplantae > Streptophyta > Magnoliopsida > Malpighiales > Euphorbiaceae > Triadica > Triadica sebifera. Next base: position 821,376 of record CM042895.1, read on the forward strand.
CTGAAAATTGCTTAGTATCTACACTTAAGGTCAAGAACTTGAAATTGCAGCAAATTTTTCAGAAAAAAAATGCCCCTGGAGTAATCAGACAAGTGAAGATGGAGAAAATAATAGACATACTTTCAATCCCAAGTAACAAAGCAATATAAAACTTTCAAGAATTATATTCTATAGCGTGAAAATAGTCATGTTCATAGGTATCCTACTGAATGCTATGTTCCAAACCCCAAGAAGGTCAGAGCAAGAAGGTCAGAGGCAAAGCTTAGTCCCATGCCCTTTAGCTAGAAATGAATAATTACTACGATTCAATGAATTTGAAGTCCACAGATATTAAGCAGCTCAAGATATAGGGTATAAATGGAAAAAGAAAATCTATGGCATAATAATGCAGAAAATCCTCACCCTCAGTAATTGATAAGCATTTGACGTCCTGCCCAATGTTACACTCTCTTGTGTTGTTGGAATGTGCTTCCAAGCCAGTAACCAGCTACATAAAAACATGAAGCCAATTTCTCAGAAAACAACATCCAGTACTTAATGCAAAAAATCAAGAAGACATCAAAAGCTTTTCTGTTTCTCCTGGAACCAACAGAAACTAACTAAAAAAATAAAAACAAAATATAGATGAATTACCACTTTCCAAGACTTATTGACAGCTTTCAATGTGGAATCATAACGTTGTTGTTTCTCTTTCAACTGCGAGAACTTACTCTCTAAAGCAGAGTACTCAACCTTTTGACCTTCCAATTTCTGTACAAGCTTTTGATTTTGAAATTGAAGAACAGCAGTATCAAGCTGCATCATCAAATGATAAAGAATGAGTTCAGAAATTACCAAAGCAAGAGGCACATCTAATATGCCTTTACCACAGAGACAAGTTAGGACTAGTTTCCAATAGTCATTTATCAAAGTATTTAAAAAATAAAAGCCGAACTAAACAGTTATAAACATCAAGCTAAAGAACAACCAAGTAAAAAATAAAACATGGACTACAAACTCAGTGAATCAAATTAAAAATGGAATTAGTGCTTGCTTTTAACAGTTATTCTCATTAAGCAGAAAAATCAAAAGGAACCATGTAATCAACAAAGTCATTTGACTTACAACTAGAACTTAGATAGACTTCAATGCGTTATTCATCCGTACACACAGAGGAACCATGTCTTAATCAATGAAGATTCAGATGAATGCAAAGTAAACATTAGGCAGAGAAGTAACGCACTATCTGACCAACTATAGAGTTAATGATCAAGCTTATAATGCTCAACAACCCAAAAAAAAGCAAAGAATATGCACTAAATCATTTCCTGGGGCAGTCAATTCTTAAAGTTAAGCTTCAAGCTCAGAAAATTACAATATATTAAGACCTCTTCTGCTTTAACATCTAAAGCTGTGAAGCATAGAGTATTCAAAGTTTCAGTCAGTTAGTATGAAGGCATAATATGCTCGCCTAATTACAGAAGCATGAAATTTCAAATAATTAAGCAAAGTCAGTCCAGGAAAACCACTAAATTCACATAAGAAATTAACAAAAATAAGACAAACATAATTTATTAACCACAAAAGAACCATGTAAAAATTTGGAGAAAATAGAAACAGACTGAGCACAAAGCTAATACCCTTTTATCCTCAGAGGAGTGTGAAAACGGCTGCTTCTTAGCCATGGCAGCCGTAGGTGATATGGAGCTGAAGTGACGCCGTTTTCGATCAGGCTCACCAGTGCTCCCCATTGAAACCGTAACTCACCTCCCAGCAACAACTTCACTCACATTAGGGCTCACCCAAAATCAATATAACCTACTAATACCCTTGAAAATATGAAAAAAGATGCAACATCGCAGACAGCAGAAGTCAATTTATCGAAACCCTAATTTAACAACCAAATTATTTTCTCACTACAAAACCCTAGTCTCTGGAACCCTAATACAAACACGTATCTAATTTATGAATCAATGTGTTCTTGTTTCTTCTCTCTTTGCCTTAACAATCTCTCTCTCAATCTCTCTCCCTCCGCTCTCACTCGCTCCCCCTACAGCAAACTGGCAGTTATCTGATCTTTCGTATTAGAGCTTAAAGGGGAAAAGAAAGAAATGTAGTTTGCACATCGAAATATCGGAAATGTTGGAAGGATAATTTTGGTATTAGAGGCGAACGAATTTTCGGCACGTACACTTTGTTCGCGGAATCTGTGGTACTGATAGAGTCACCTACAGGGGAGAGAACTAAGCAAATTTTCTTCATTTTGGGACTATCCTATTGGTTGTGGTACATGCAAAGGCCTTTTTTTTTTTTGGCTAAAAATGTAAAATCAAAGCCCTAGTCATTTCAGTTTTGCTCGGGAAATGAGTAGTTTGTTATAAATTATAAAAAATATTTCACAAATTTGTGGCGAAAATTGAAAAAATCTTAGGTTTGGATTTTTTGTCAAAATTATTTCTAATTTTTGGGATGGATTTAGTGCTGTCAAATGGAAAGAAGGATTGTGTGAATTGAAGTGCAGTGCCCATCCCAACCCTATTTTATTAATTATTTCATAAATAATTACCATTTATTGTTTAGCATTGCAAGTGTCATTTTTATGACGGGAATTGCTTAGCATTTAAGTGCCATTTTATTTTATTGTTGCAGTAAATTCTTATTATGAATTAACTGCTCACTAATAGGATTACATATTTTTACTCCCAGGTTCTTATACTTGAAATGTACTACATATAGCATGAAACACAGCCATGCTTTTGCCAATATTTGCACATATTCAGAGTTTTTTAGTTCTTTTAAAATTTCAATATAACCATCTTTAGATTCCTTCAGTTCTTCATTTTGTGTCACTTGATTTCTTTGAATTCACTCGTTATAATTAGCTCTGAATGGTGTAACTTGCAAAAAAAAAAATTCCATGGAAAACAATGCATTATCAAAATAATATCATATGATTTCAATTTATTTAGAAACTCTTTAACAAAATGAAATTGACCATGAGGTACCTAATGTCCATGATGCCACTAGTAAATGTTTATAAATTTTAAAATAATAATAACTACCGCATCTGGATCCTAAAGCTTGTTTTTTGATTGTAACTTACAAGCTTGCCCTTTAGTCCATCGAAGGGCCATGACAATTATAACAGCCACAAATTTAGTGACAAGATTGTTGAACAAAAGCATCAAACCATAACATTCTAGTCTTTCTCTATCAGTTCAATTGGCCGGCAAACTCTCTCTACTAATCTAAATGGCACACAACTGGTTGACCCACACATTTAACCAAAAAATAACTCTAAATCTTTTTTTTTTAAATTATCCTAAACTTGTAATTTTTTTCTTCAATTACGCGATAAAGTTAACGTTTTGTTCATGATTGTTACTATTATATGAACATTCGCCCGTGCAAGCCAAAGGCTAGTTAAAGGTCTAATAATATTAAATTTGATATTTATCATGAATAACAAATAAAATAACACTTATTAACAACTTATATTTGGATTCCAATCTTGTTTAATAGATAAGTATTAACTACTTTCTTTTAATTATATATTCTTATTTTTATGAGTTTCATAATACTTAAAAATATATATTATCAATTTCGAACTTTTGAGTATAAACACTTATAAAATTTTGAGTAACGTGTTGAATGGGAATACAGATTAGTATATAGGTTTTGGATTGTAGTATATTAGATTGTTAAAACCAAATATATATATAATGAAAAAACAAAACAAAATGTAAATGCTCTTTCAATTATTATGAAAGTTATCAAATCCATGTCAATCAAAGACTTGGAAAAGATAATAGATTAAGAATTTAAGATTGAATAGGAGCTAGTCAATGGAATTTTTCTAAAAAAATAATATTTAACATGTATTAGATATAAAATAACTTATAAAAAACATATTTCATATACAATGTTCAAATTATTATAATAATATCTAACATTATTTGGATTATAATTTACAATTAAGTACCGTTGAAAATTATAATATTGATTATCTATCTTTGTATAAAATAATTTTTATATGTCTATATATATTTTAATTTAGCAAACCCGTCTGGATCAACTAGTTCACGGTTAATCCAGCAAGTTCAACAGTATTTTCACCAGTCAAATTCCACTCGGTTTTACTACTCAAAACTGTATGGTTTGGTGATAGGTTCCCAATTTTTCTAGTTGAACAAACCGGTCTGGTTTTTACAACACTGAATATTACTATTCTATTTCATTTTATCTCAAACACTCTGAGTTGAGGGTATAGAATACATCTCCTTATTTGCAACATCGCTAATAATCCCCAATGCTGGTATCCGGGTACGGATTTTATTTTATTTTTTCCCCTTCATTTTCTCTAATAAGAGATTGAATGTGATATAGCAATACGCAAATTAGGTTTTAGTTTTTATAATGTAATTAGGTCAAATGAGTTTTATTTTTAATTTATAATTTTTCATTTGATTTTCTTTTTCTTTCAAATTGTTAAAAAATGATAATACAAAATTAAAAATTATTCAGGCATATGTTGGCGTATTCATACCTATTTTTCCTTTTTTAAAACGGTAAGTAAAATTGGATTATTACTTAAGGTTAAAGGCATTTACAGCTGTCATATTACAGCTGTAATTAATGTGCCTCAAATTAACGCAGGTTTTAGGGATATATAAATATAACGGTAAAATAGCAAGTGTTCAGAAGCCGGCCATGCACAGGTTTTAGGGATATATAAATATAACGGTAAAATAGCAAATGTTCAGAAGCCGGCCATGTACATCCTTGCAGTCCCTTTCTGTTCTAAAACCCCAAAGCCCTTTCCCGTCTCGTCGCCTCTCTGTTCAGCCTTGTGGGTGGATCAAAACCTTGCCCTTCTCGTCGCCTGATGTCGCCTCTTCACTAGAACGTAGTATTTTCTGTTTTTGGAATTGAATTGGTGATTCAAATCTTCAAATTTTGTTTGTTTCATTTTATACTCAAACTTGATCCTGGAAATTCACAATATCTCCCTATTTATAGCAAAGGCGCTCTAGGTGATCATTGTCGCCTTTGCTCAATATCTTTAAACTGATTTTTTATTTTTTGTTGCTGATTGGGTGTTTGTTTATGGAACCTATGCATCAAAAACAAGAAGAAGAAAAGGAGAAAAAGAAGAAATAAGGGAGAAAGACCTCATATTGCATCAAAAACAGTAATCGCTTGGCAGTCTATAGTGGATTTGTGCTTTTAATATATTTCATGTCCATTTTCTTTTTGCATGAATCTTTTTTTTTTTCTTTTTCTAACCTTTATTCATGTCCCTAATATGCTTGTTCAGGTGGAATGACTAGATATTTTTGAACCCAGAAACAAATTAATGAGGTGGAACAAAGAAAATAAGATATTAAAATGTTGATAAGGACTCGAAGGGAAAATAAAAAGAGAATGAATGATGAGAGGCGTTGGTTATAAAATTCTTTTAATTATCTACATCTGGGCTGTTCCTACGTTAGATTTTATCTGAAGAACTGCCAAGTATCATCAGTAAAATATCATTCCCGAACTCAATGCATTGAAACTCAGGTGAGTGGGCAATTGACATTTTCAGAGGTCTCTTATTCTTTTTCTCTTTTTAGCGTGGAAGAATATAGCCATTTTAGAATTACATATGGGTATATCAGGAACGTTTTCATATGTGTTCTCAATCTATTGCCATTTTCTTTTGTTTATATGTGATGTTGATCTTTTTCAGTAGCCAATTCGTTTTATCATGGCCTTGCTTGGAGATTGAGCTGTTTCCCTTTATGTTTGCTGGAGTTTCAAGGTATGTATGATTATCTATCGTCATCTCCATTGTGCTCGTGCCATGTCACTCAAATTGGTTTCTCTGGATTTTGTAATGGTAAAATCATTGAGATATTTACAAATAACTCTACCCAGGTTGAGGATCTTTTGCACTTTCGAGTGGAAACTAATTTATGTGGTAATTGGATAGTTATTTTTTTTTTGTTTTATTTGAGCCACTTCATCTTGGATCACGATTGTGACACCATTCTTATTGTGAATTGTTGTGATATTCTATGCATGAATCTCTGAGAGTAAGCTAAACTCGTTAGTTTGGCAGAGTTATTCTGTTAGTGGAAAATCTAAAAAGAAATTGCTAAACTCATTAGTTTGGCAGAGTTATTCCGTTAGTGGGAAATCTAAGAAGAAATTACTAAACTCATTAGTTTGGCAGAGTTATTCAAAAAAATGTCCTTTTTCTTGATGCAGTGGTATCATATCTATGGTAATTGCTGCTCTTTCACTCACTGTTGAGGTATGCAAAAAATTTACGTGTTTAAATTCCTATGGTATTCTTTTGCTTTTTAACTGATTAGTATGAGTCAAAGATTGATAGAAAAATCTTATTAGAGTTAGATAGTTGGTTTTTGATTGATTTTTGTTTAATCTTTGTCACTGTCAATATTTAGCTCTTTACTGGTTATTATAGTGGGGTTTTAGATGAGATAAGCTGCAAGTACTTTTATTTCTCTGAATTGATTAAAAGCTAAAGCAGGCATGGTCAAGCTAGCTTGGCAGAATGCTTTTTCTGTACTGGCAAAAAATTTTAGGAGCTGTTTGGACGAAATTGGATAAACTTGTTGCACACATGAGCTCCATGATGTTAGTTTCTTTTCTAATGTGTTTTTGGTGAATCTACTCATCATTTGCCATGATGAGTATCAATTTGCCAAAGCTAAATATGATGTCAACATGCGGCAAGCTTAAATTTATTCAGATAGGTTAGTAACCATATACTGATTTTTCATTTTTGCAGGTTATGCAAAAGCATCATCAAAATACTTTAGTCGTTTGTAGAAGTAATTTGGTTACAAAAATAAATTTCAGGCTATTAAAATTATGCATAAACTCACTTTTTGTTTAGCTTGTTTTCAATTAATATTTTACTTAGTAAAGATACAATAGTTATGATTGATCTTTGAGTATTAGATTTATTGAGATTAGCACCTTCATATGTTTAATATGTGGCTGCTAGCCTGCTACTCTTGCAGTTATAATTTATCACGAATAGGCAATACATAACACATTACCAATGCAGCAGATTGCAAGAGATAAAATTTTAGAAGAAATCGCTACCAAAATGGAAATCTACAGCACATCAGACTTTCTTTAGGTACAGTATTTCACTTGATTTTAAGATATGACTACTGCCATCCTATTCCATGTGCGTTTAAAAATCTCTACACATTTTCCTTTAACTCATTTTGTGACTATCAGGTGAGGCTCTGTAAATTGATAATAGACTGATGGTCTATTTATTTTTGTGGAAATTTCTGACAGAGTTAGTGCTGAAAACTTAAAGGAGCTTTTAGACATAGGGATCGACACCTGCAATGGCTTGTTGATGCATGCATGGAAAGAAGGTATAATAGTTTTTTAATTCAACTAATTAAATGCCTGGAAGTTTGGTCACCATATGTTTTTTTGTATAATCTTAAAGTGAGTTTCAGTTTTTTGATTTCTATATTTTCTTAATTCCTTATGATGCCGGTCATTAGTGAAATGTGGAATGTAAGTATTGCTAGATTTCTCATATCAAGTGTGAAAACAAAGTTTGATTCTTGATGTTTCTGGAACTAACATATCTGATAGGAGTGTTTATGCAAGAGATGTATTTCCTTAACATAGGGAATGAGATGTTTGTGCTTTAATGTATTTCATGTTCATTTTCTTTTTGCATGAATCTATTTTTCTTATTTTCTTTTTCTAACCTTTATTCACTAATATGCTTCTACAAGTAGAATGACTGGATATTTTTGAAACCAGAAGCAAATTAATAAAAAGAGAATAAATGATTTGTTTCCTATTCTTATGTTAGATTTTATGTTAAGAGTTGCCAAGTGCCATCAATAAAATATCATTCCCCAGCTCAATGCATTGAAACTCTCAGGTGAGTGGGCAATTGACGTTATCAGAGGTCTCTTATTCTTTTTCTCTTTTAGCGGGGAAGAATATAATCATTTTAGAATTACATATTAGTATATATATCAGGAACTTTTTCATGTGTTCTCAATCTATTGCCATTTTCTTTTGTTTCTGTGTGATGTTGATCTTTTTCAGTAGCCAATTCGTTTTATTATGGCCTTGCTCGGAGATTGAGCTGTTCCCTTTACGTTTGCTGGAGTTTCGAGCTATGTATAATTATCTATCATCATCTCCACTGTGCTTTTGCCATGTCACTCAAATTGGTTTCTTTGGATTTTATAATGGTGAAATCATTGAGATATTTACAAATAACTCCACCCAGGTTGTGGATCGTTTGCACTTTCAAGTGGCAATTAGCTATTTTGTTTATGTGGTAATAGGATAGTTTTATTTTTATTTTTTGAGCCACTTTTTTTGGTGCACGATTGTGGCACCAGTCTTATTGTGATTAGTTGTGATATTCTACGCATAGTCTCTAGGAGTAAGCTAAACTCAATTGTTTGGCAGAGTTAAACTTCCTTTTGTGTTTTTAATCGAATTGGTGCTTGATCATTCAATTACTTTATTCTTCACAAATATAGATGTCATCTAACATGCATATGCTGTTTGTGGTGGATAATTGGGAGAGCCCAATAATGCATCTTTTTGATAGATGCTTTTCTGCAATTTTTGTTTGTTTAATGCCAGTTTACTGATGAACACTTTGAAATCTGTTTACGTGGAAACTTTTGCTGGTGGTTTGGACTAGGAGATTTGGATGGATGGGTGATCACTCAGTCCACCTACTTTCTATGAAGCATAGACACTCCAATTGCATAGCATGTCGTATTTCCGACACCGATACAAAATGTCCTAGGTGCGTTTTGTAGTTTTCTAAAAATCGAAAACGCATTTCTTTAAGTTAAAAACACATTTTGTAACAGTCTCACAATCCTTAATTTTTCTCCTACTAATTGGTCGGTAAGCCAATAAATAACCTCTGCCTTCCAAAGGAGAGAGGTGTGAGATGATACTAGGGCATTCTAGAACAGAAACCTTGAATGTGAAAAAGCTTATGCAAGTACAATAGTTCTGAAGATACATGAATCTAAATGTACTAGTTAAGGCTTATTCCCAACCATTTGATAATGATATTTATGTGATCTACTAACGGGGTTTTGGGTTCCTTTCTCTATGACATATCAACAATGGCTAAACATATAATGGTCGCACCTCCTAATGTCCAGACGCGCACATGAGTTTGAATTATTAGGACTTTACTGTTTGGAAAGCCCTTCACTCTTGTGGACAAAAATGTTGCTACTGACTAGAATACTGTTTTGCAGATTAGGCAGCCTTGTTGGCATATTTGCTGCCAGATGTCGGCCTAGTTCCTCTAATGATCTATTTGGCCTGTGAAGAATCTCTCTAATAGTCTGGTAAGCATCAAATTAAATGTTCATAAGAAATCATATAAATTATTTATTTTATCTTTAAAAAATATAGATTTATCTTTTAGTATTTTTACTACATCTAGTGCTTAAATAAAATGATTTTTTTTTTTGTATCATAGAGCGTTCTCTCTAAAAAAAAAGTAGTGATGGAAGAGAAACTTTTATTAATTAAGGGAAAACAATTCTTTTTCCTTTTCTTTACAACAGATTATTACTTAATGTTGAAGGTAAAAAGATTTTTTACACTAAAAATTGTACTTTTTTTTATAACAATCAGATTTTTACTTAAGTAATTTTAATTATTTTATTACTTGAACGGGAAGGCAATTATATTTATAAATATAACTGAAGATCCATATTATTTCTTTACATACTCCATGCTATTTTAATAAAATTTTCTACACATTAATACACCTAGACTATATATATATTTTCCAATATTATATAATATGTTGTCATATCATATATATACTGCCACAGTGCCACATATATGTGACATTATAATATATAATAATTAGTATTATATGGTATAAATTTATTATGGCACATTTATGTTTTGCGCCTATTTATGTTTTCTGGATTTTTTATTCATATTTTTTTCAAAGCTAATATCTGCCCAACAAGCTAGGTATGATATGCTTCAGAAGACATCTCATGCTTTTATTATTAGTATATTATTTTTAATTTTGAGGATGCTCATTGTTTTGCGGCTATGTTCTTTCACTTACATCCAGGTTGAAACTGTTCCGAATGATGATCAGTATGTTCTTATAATTTACATTAAGAGACTGAAAGCAATTTCATGTCATTGTAGGTTGTGCTATACTCAAACTTGATCTTGGAAATTCACAGTATCTCCTTATTTATACCGTAGGGGCTCTATGTAGTCATTTTTACCTTTTCTCAATGTCACTTCAAAAGATTATATTTTTTGTTCCTGATTGCTTGTTTGTTTGTAGAAGCTATGCATTGTATGCTTTAGTATGTCTAAGTTTAATGAGAATAGGTAAAGACCTCATATTACTTATGCACATGATTGAGAATTTGTGGTTTGTAGAAGGCTGTTTAGGATGTCTGATCATATAGTGATTATGAGAATGAGTCTCAATCTATATTTTGGAAGGCAAGTTGACAGAATTAGGGGCTGATAACATGGGAGCAAAGCCTTGCTCTTTATGTTCAGCCTTGTAGGTGGATCAAAGCCTTGCCCTTCTCGTTGCCTGAGGTTGCCTCTTCACTGGAACTTAGTATTTTCTGTTTTTGGAATTGAATTAGTCATTCAGATCTTCAATTTTTGTTTTTATCATGTTATACTCAAACTTGATCTTGGAAATTCTCAATATCTCCTTATTATAGTGTTAGGAGCTTTCGCCTTTGCTCAATATCATTTCAAACAGATGATTTTTTTTGTTCCTGATTGTGTGTTTGTTTGTGGAATCTATGCATCAAAAAGGAGAAAAAGAAGGAATAAGGGAGAAAGAACTCACTATGCATCAAAAACAGTAATCGCTTGGCAGTCTATAGTGGATTTCTGCTTTTATTATATTTCATGTCCAACTTTTGCATGAATCTATTTTTGTTATTTTCTTTTTCTAACCTTTATTCATGTCCCTAATATGCTTGTACAGGTGGAATGACTTGATGTTTTTTGAAACCAGAAACAAATTATTGAGGAAGAACAAAGAAAATGAGATATTAAAATGTAGATAAGAACTCAAGGGAAAATAAAATGAGAATAAATGATGAGAGACGTTGGTTATAATTTTTTTTTAATTATTTACATTTGGGTTATGTTAGATTTTATCTGAAGGGTTGCCAAGTACCATCAGTAAAATATCATTCTGGAGCTCAATGCATTGAAATTCTCAAGTGAGCGGACAATTGACTTTTTCAGAGGTCTCTTTATTCTTTTTCTCTTTTTTGTGTGGAAGAATATAGCCATTTTAGAATTACATATTAGTATATTAGCAACATTTTCAAATGTGTGAATCTATTGCCATTTTCTTTTGTTTCTATGTGATGTTGATCTTTTCCAGTAACCAATTCATTTTATTATGGCCTTTCTTTGTGATTAAGTTGTTCCTTTTGTGTTTACTGGAGTTTTGAGGTATGTATGATTATCTATCATCATCTCCATTGAGCTTTTCCCATGTCACTCAAATTGGTTTCTTAGGATTTTATAATGGTAAAATCATTGAGATATTTACAAATACCTCTACCCAGGTTGTGTATCTTTGCACTTTCGAGTGGAAATTAGTTTATGTGGTAATTGAATAGTTGAATTTTTTTTTTTGAGCCACTTTATTTTGGTGTCAAATTGTGACACCAGTCTTATTGTGGTTAGTTGTGATATTCTACGCATGAATCTCTATGAGTAAGCTAAACTCATTAGTTTGCAGAATTAAACTCATTAGTTTGGCAGAGTTATTCCGTTTGCGGAATGATCTAAGAGGAAATAGCTAAACTCATTAGTTTGGCAGAGTTATTCAAAAATGTCCTCTTTCTTGATGCAGTGGTATCATATCTTATGGTATTCTTGATGCTCTTTCAGCTACTGTTGAGGTAGGCAAAAAATTGACATGTTTAAATTCCTATGGTATTCTTCTGCTTTTGAACTGATTAGTTTGCAGAAAATTTCCTGTGCTTCATATTCATAATTTACATCTATTAGTTTGATTTACAGAAGAATATCACATATTAGTAATCATAGTACAGAAATCATTAGTTGACTTTAAATTTTAGGAGTAGAAAGTGCAGAATCTTATGTTTAATGAGAAACGCTGGAATTTGTATTGAAATTGAGGCATCTTAGAAGGATGTCTCGTTTTATTTTAAATCTCTTTGCTCCTCTAATATTGGCTTTGGCTTCAGAATAAATGAACTTAGTATTCCCTTCAAAAAATGAAAAAAGAAAAAGTTGACATGTTATCGCACCATGAACATTTACTTTTACTTTGAGGAATGAGAGAAAAGTATCTTGGAGAGTTCTGATGCATTATCAGAAGTGTACATAGGAACTTATTCATATTCAGATAATTTTACTTGATGAGGTAAGCTGTTAAGAGTTTATATTATTGCTTTATATTAAGTATTTTCGCGGTGTTAGGTGTTTTAACGGTGTTAAGCTTTTTCTCAATGATGCTTTAGGTTGCAAATCTTGTTCAGGTACCTGTTTTTGTGCTTGAGAAGTTTAAAAACACCTCCTTTCAGCTTCTAGAAGATCCTCTGACTATGGTAAGCTGTTAGAGTTTATATTATTGCTTATGTTTGAGGAATGGAAAAATCATTGAGATATTTACAAATGCCTCTACCCAGGTTGTGGATCTTTTGCTCTTTTGAGTGGAAATTAGTTTGTGGTAATTGGATAGTTGAATTTTTTTTTTAATTTGAGCCACTTTATTTTGGTCCACAATTGTGGTCAGTTGTGATATTCTATGCATGAATCTCTAGGAGTAAGCTAAACTCATTAGTTTGGCAGAGTTATTCCTTTGGTGGAAGGATCTAAGAAGAAATAGCTAAACTCATTAGTTTGGCAGAGTTGTTCAAGAATGTCCTGTTTCTTGATGCAGTGGTATCATATCTTATGGTATTCATGATGCTCTTTCAGCTACTGTTGAGGTATGAAAAAAATTGACATGTTTAAATTCCTATTGTATTCTGCTTTTCAACTGATTTGTCTGTGTAATGTGTCAAAGATTGATAGAAAAAACTTTCAGAAAATTTCTAGTACTTCATATTCGTAATTTACATCTAAATTGTTCTTATTAGTTTGATTTACAGAAGAATATTGCATATTAGTGATCATAGTACAGAACATTTGTGAAGTTTATTGGCTTAAATATTTAATAATATTTACAACAGAAAAGCTGTTATGCAGCCTTGAAATTTTTGACTTTCTGTTGTTCTAATTTTTCCCCATGGTTTATCGGTTCCTTTTTCTTCTCAAATGGCCTTTTTCCCTAGTTTCATCATTATAATAATACTTGAAAAAACTATCATATTGTGTTGTTGATCCCCCAAAGGGATGTAGTAGTGTAGTTATTGAACTTTTGGGGCCTTTTATATGTTATTCTATATTTGAAATATGCATTTATCTTGCGTCCTGTATTATATTGAATATGATTTGCCTGTGAAATCATTCATGACTTGACTTAAAATTATACGAGTCGAAAGTGCAGAATCTTATGCAAGTTTAATGAGGAATGCTGGAATTTGTATTGAAATTGAGGCAACATAGAAGGGTATCACATTTTATTTTGAATCTCTTTGCTCCTCTAATTTGGCTTAGATTTCAGAATAAATGGACTTACTATTCACTTCCAAAAATAAATAGGAATGGCAATAGGGCAGTGTTCCTCTTCCCCAAACCCCAACCCGCCCCCCAACCCCACCGGAGAAAATGTTAGGGTCTCCGTCCCCGCACCACATGGGAACAAGGATCTCCGGCCCTACCTCGTTCCTCTCGATTTTTATTAAATTTTTTTATTTTATTTTAATGCTAAAAATATCTTTTATTTATTTTATTTTAATTAATTAGTTAAATATATAATTATTTAAGTAAAAAAATATATTTTTTACTTTAAATGAGTGTTATATTTTTATTTTATTATTTTTAAAAAATATTAATTATATTAAAATATAAATAATTGTTTTTATATATATAAATATATAAATCGGGCGGGGTATGTATATACCATCCCCGCCCTGTCTCTGACAAAACAATTTCAGGGTCGGGGTGGGGAAAAAAATCCGCCCTGTTCAGGGCGAGGTCGGGGTTCCGCTGATCGGGTCCAAATTGTCATCGCTAAAAATAAAAAAGAAAAAGTGGACATGTTATCGCACCATAAAACATTTAATTTTACTTTGAGGAATGAGAGGAAAGTATCTTGGAGAGCTCTGGTGAATTAGCAATCTTCTACATGAGGACAGATTCATATTTAGATAATTTTACTTCATGAGGTAACGTCGTTATTTTTTTAAAAAACTGTTAACTATTTTCACAGCTTCAAGCCTTTTCTCAGTAATGCTTTAGGTTGTAAATCTTGTTCAGGCATCTGTTTCTATGCTTGAGAAGTTTAAAAAGACCTCCTTTAAGCTTCCAGAAGTTCCTCTGACTGGCCTTTTGGTTGCCCATGGTGTTTTCTTGTGTAATTTTGTTTCATAAGAAAACATTTTTTGCTAATGGCTGCTCGAATTAGCTTATATTAATAAGCTGAAGAAAATGAATCATACATTTTCATCCTTGAGTACATGTGCAGGTTTCCTCACTATTTTTTCTCATATATGTCTGGTAGTCTCGATCAATGAAAACTTTGCATTTGGATGGTAGTTAAGCTACTTAGAGTTAGATCGTTGGTGTTTGATTAAATTTTGTTTAGTCTTTGTCACTCAATATTTAGCTCTTTACTGGTTATTATAGTGGGGTTTTAGGTGAAGTAAGCTGTAAATATTTTTATTTCTCTAGATTGATTAAAAGCTAAAGCAGGCATGGTCAATCTAGCTTGGCAAAATGCTTTGTTTTGTACTGGCAAAAATTTTTGGTAACTGTTTGGAAATTGGAGAAATTTGTTGAACACATGAGCTCCATGATGTTGGTTTCTATTTTAGTGAGTCTGGTCAATGTACTCATCTTTTGCCATGATGAGGAACCAATCTGCCGAAGCTAAATGTGATGTCAACATGCTGGAAGCTTAAATTTATTCTCATAGGTTATAAACCATGTACCGATTTTTATTTTTACAGGTTATGCAAAAGCATCAAAAGTATTTAGTCGTTTTTAGAAGTAAATTGGTTACAAAAATAAATTTCAGGCTGTTAAAATTATGCATAAACACACTTTTTGTTTATCATGTTTTCAGTTATGATTGATCTATGAGTATTAGATTTATTGAGATTAGCACCGTCATACATCTAAATATGAGGCTGCTAGCCTGCTACTCTTGCAGTTATAATTTTTCACCAATGGGAAATGAGAATAATACATTAGCAATGCAGCAGATTAGAAGCAATAATTTTAGAAGAAATAGCTACCAAAATGGAAATCTAAAGCACATTAGACTTTATATAGCTACGGTATTTCACTTGATTTTAATTATAATTTTTGTATCACTTCCATACTGTTTTGAAATTTATAGGAATGATTCAAAGCATTTGACTATATGTTTGCTATGCTTCAAAATTCAAACTCCATGAACATATTTGACGGAACTTCCTATCTTTGCTTATGATATGACTACTGCCATCCTATTCGACGTGGGTTTAAACTCTACATATTTTCCTTAAAACACATTCGTGACCTATCGGGTAAGACTGTAAATTAATAATAAACTGATGGTCTATTTATTTTTGTGGAAATTTCTGACGGAATTAGACAATTAGTGCTGGAAACGTAAAGGAGGTTTTAGAGAGGGATTTACACCTGCAATGACTTGTTGATGCATGCATAGAAAGGTGCAATAATTTATTAATTCAACTAATTAAATGTTTGGAAGTTGGATGTCATATGTTTTTTTTGTATAATTTTAGGCTCCGTTTTTTTTCGGAAAAATATTTTTTTGGAAAATTTTTTCTTATTTTCCAATGTTTTGTTATATTTTCCAAGTTAACGGAAAATATTTCAAAAATAAGAAAAAAATAACTTTTTATTATGGTTAAATGAGAAGTTATTTTCCAACACTTATTAGATATAAAAAAAAATTATCACTTCACCTTTTTTTTTTAATTTTTCTAATGTTGCAGTTAAACATAAAAAAATATTAAATAAAATATTTTTCAAAGATAAATTATTTTAACAATTGGAGCCTTAAAGTGTGTTTTAGTTCTTTGATTTCTGTATTTTCTTATAGATCGTTTGGTATATGGGATTGCTTAATTAAGTTATAGGATTAATCACTAATTCCATATTTGGTTTAGTAATTCCATGAGTTTACTTAATCCATAGAATGAGTTTTAATTAAAATCTATCTCTCTCATATCTTTACTAATTCATATCTAATTGGATTACTAATCCCTATATTTATAAAATTATAAATCATGAACTACCCTTATTATTATTATTATCCTACAAACTGTCCGTGCTGTTTTTTTGGCCCTCTATTGCCATTTCACTCTTCAACTTGACATAGCGTGGTTCCTGTTTCTTTGAACCCAATAAAGTAAAAAACTAAAGCAGAGCCAAAACAGTTGTTTTTACACTCTTCAGCCTCAGGAATGGAGAAGAAAGGAGGAGATTCACATCACTAGCTTCAATTTTTTTTTGAAAAAGAACACCTTTTTAATGTTTTTAGACCTTTATATGCCACCTAACAAAAGGGATCTATGTTCCTTCAAAATTCTTAGTTTGTGTCAGTCTTTGTAATTTGGAATCTTTTGATTCCTTTTCTCTTTACCATTAAACATTCACATTCCAATTGTTTATACTCTCTCTTAATTAAGAAGTGTTGAGAATGATCAAGAATAAAATAGGAACTCAACAATATTTATATATAGGGCAAAAGGTATTTAAGTAATTTAATTATTTTACTAATTTATCCTATTATTTAAAGTCATACCAAATATGAGATTATAAATTTGGATTAGTTAATAAAAGAATTAAAATATTTCTATCAAACAAGAATTAACTTAATTAATCCTATGACTTTACCGAACCTAACATTAACACTAATCCTATGATGTGAACTAAACTGACAATTAATTCTTTATAAATGCCAATCATTAGCAAAATGTGGAATGTAATTATGCAAGTGTTGTTTGTTGTTTATCATGCTATGCAATTCTACTGACACAGATAGTATGAAAAAAGAAGATATATATTAAGTTGCATTATGTGCGAATTAGGTTCGTGTAGATTAGATATAAATTTGAAGCAAAACAAGCATTGTTTCTTTCATTTTCTTCAATGACTTGATGCATGAGGTTTGGAACTTCATTCTTTTTGCCTAATATAAGGTCTATATTTCTCTTATTATTCAGGTTGCACTGATCTTATTCAGTGAAAATTTAGGTATCTTTGTGGGATATGACTTGCAATGGATTAGCTTTTTTCTGCAAAACCTTCCCTGGCTTCATTGTTCTTTCGGTTTTGGAACCAAAATTAGTTCTTTTTTTTTTTTTCTAACATTCTTATTTTTGGTGCCCTTCACACAATTATGTGGCTCTAAATTTAATGCATACTTAGTATGTTTTCACGTTTTTAGCTTTAGATTGGTTTAGGGTTTATGTTCTTTTCACTCTTTTTCTTAAGCGGATAATTGAGGTATAATTAAGTTGGGATATCGTTACCATTTTTGAATGTATATTGCGTATGGGTCCTTAGATGTTTGTGCAATAAGCTTGAGACATTATGAGTTTACTGTACGGAAATCCAAAAAAGAAATTCTGAGTTATTTGATGATTGCATCTTCTTCTATATTCGTCGATGGGCTGCTTAACATTTGAGTTATTCCTTTGCTCAATTCCTTTGTTTACAAACGAAACATGATAAATAAAATAGTCGCAAGTACTTCTGTGGGGGGTTGTGTGAGTTTTAATTATGTTCTTGTCACTATAAAAATGAACAATATTTTTCTTCTGAGTTATTGGCATTCTCAGTTTTTTTTTTTTAATTTTGAAGTTTTTCTTGTGAAAATCCTTGAATTATTTGGTGTTTATGTTGTATCTTAGTATTTTCTGTTTAATTTTTAATGTTTTTATTGGGTTGTCATATTTATTCTATGTGGTTGTCTCCTGAATTGATGTAAGATATATGTTGGAAATCTATGAAGTGCTGGTTTTGAGTTTTGAATAAATACAAGAAATATTAAGGATAGCACTCAAGATTGAGTTTTAATTTTGGTTTTGAATTTAATTAAAGACAGAAAATCTTTAGCCGAAGATAGTCGATGCCTATATATTTCGATATTTTGGAACTGAACTTGCTAAATATTTTAAATAAATTTGACAAAAGCATTCTCTAGTTATTTCTTGAAAAAAGACACGAAATATATTAATATTTAAAAATTAATACATTAAAATTAGCACGTTAGTTGATTTATTTAAAAAATTACTAATATCACATTAAAATTCAATTCAATTAATTTAAAAATAAAATGAATTTAATGGCTAACAAATTTGGTTGTCTCTAATTTAATTACATTGTTGGTTGTATTATTTCTGATGGGATATATAATTATGAAATTCGTGGTACTTGTTAATCAAGAAGTATCACTCGATCGATAATATGGATTCTCAATTAAAAGTATGCTTCCAACTTTTTAATATTAAAACCTAATATAATATAGTAATAAAATTCTATCTTATTTCGTGGAGGATGTTGTTCTGATTTGTACTAAAATCTTCCCTACATTATTGTCTTCTGTACTCCCTATAAAATAAGAATGAAAAAAAAAAAAAGAAATCAAAAGCTATAAGGCTCTAATTTCGAAAATTAGGATTTCAACGAAGTTTTTTAATAGATGTCAATTCATAAAGAATTTGGAGTTTATTTTTACTTCAAAATTTTTTTATTGATTTATTTTTCGAATCATTTAATCGATTCCATAGAAGTGCTTATGGCACTCATTCTGTAGCTCCTGTGTCCATTCAGCAAATCACTTCAGTAGTTCCATGGCCCAAAGCAACAGTTCTGTACACTGACCTACCTGTCAAGGGTCTGGCCATTAGTCTTCATGTAAGGAGCAAACACTCCATCCAACAACTCCTGCCCATTCTGATGCTTATTTGAGCTCTACTATGTAAGCTAATAGAGAAGGTCTCTGCACCGATAGCTGATTATGGAGATCTGTGTTGCTGCTACTACTTGTTTGGCATCCTCTTTGATAGAAACTCCAGCTTCCAAGGCAACTATCAAGATTTCTAGGCAGCTCAGCTGTTTGTGGTTGCCTATCAATACTTCTTTTAGTTTTTTCATCTTACAAAGACCTTCGATTACTGTGTCACACATATCAATATCAACATTGTGTTGTTTCTCCAAACAAAAATAGCAACATTTTGAGTGCCTCTAGTAACTTCCTACTCTTGCAAAGGAAAACAATCAATTCTTCCATGTTGTCCATATACCCATTATCATAAAGTAACCCAAGAACCTTAAATGCTTTATTTCGCAATCCACTACGGAAGAGTAACCTCACTGTATCTGTTGATTGATTCACATTTTGTCTGAGTCTTCCCTCCAACATCAATACTATAAAGCTTGCTGATTCATGGGCAAGACCCTTTTTCAGAAGTCCTCCAAGTATAGAATGGAAAACGGAAGTTTCAGGGACATAAGAGCTCTATAGCATCTTCTCTAGCGTCTGATAAGCAAGAAGTGGTTCATCCTTCTGCAAGAGACCATCAATCAACACCTGATAGGTCTCGGAATCAGATGCAAAATCTCTTCTTAACATCAAGACCAAAAGCTCATAACCAGCTTCAAATGAACCCTCCCTATTGTGCCCCATTATCAAAATCTTATAAGTAGGATCTTGAGTACCTCTTTTCATTAGCTGCCTGAACCCCCTTTCCGCCTTCTTAGTCTTTCCACTTTTACATAATCAAAGCATAGTGAATTTGAAATAGTTCTTGAAATATAAAGGAAAGAAGAGTGACTAAGAAGTTTTGGCATCACCCCATATTAATTATCAAAATTAGTCATGACAGCTGTTCTAGTATCAACTCCCTATAAAACAGTCAATTCCTTGATAATGAAATTCCCCCCTATTCTAGGTCAGCAAACAAATATTTCAGAAAAGAAAACTTTCCTACAACCTAGATTTATAATGGACAGCAACAAAAGGTGTAAGTTATAGTATAACCAATGACATAATCAAGTACTAACTGACAGATCCAGGCCTGCACTTCAAAATGAATCTGCTCAAGGGGCAGAACTGTTGAAAACATTAATAGTTGATAGTACCATATTGGAAGTAGTAATGCATTTAATTCAGTTTTAGGATTCTATAAGTGGCATTACATTCATTAATACCGTTTCACCGTTAAAACATTTATGGGTGAAGAAAATCTCTCAAGTCTTCATCTTGACTTCTCTCTTCTTTGAGATAATTCTTTTCTAAATAGGAGTGCCAGTCATCAGTAGCAGTCTTGGCATGAGGAAGCGCTCCATGAGAACATTATATAGAACCTGTTAAGATTTATATCCAATAAATGAAACAAAAATATTTTTCCCAGAATATGCACATTACATCTAATTTTACTACAATCATTAAGTACAGATTACATAAAAATCAAAAAGCATTCACCAATATAGCTATACAGTTGAAATTACAGAACAAAAACAAAACATCATTCCCTCCAAAACTTTTAAAAAAAAAAAAAAAAGCTTTAACAATCATATTGTAGTTCTTCAGATCATTCAATTTGTGATATCCAGGTGCACGAGATAAAATCGTACCAATCTACAAAAGCCCAAACACATTCAGGCTCCGATATTAACATGATCCACAGTAAGAACAGGGCCAAATAAAATGAATTCATAAGGATTTGTAAGTCTTTGAGCTTCATCAATTACTGCATAATGCCAAAGTATTTGAGCAAGAAAATCTTGATCCATCAATGCTATGTCATAAGTTGTCAAAAGCCCATCAAAAGGCAACAAGGATCCCTGTAAACAGTTATCAAACCGTGAAAACATGAATTTTAGATTGTAGTGAAAAGCCTTGATTTCAAATTAAAACCAGATACAGGGGGGGAAAAAGAATCTACAAAACTCAAGTGATGAGAAGTTAAACGGCAATTGGACTCAGTAAAGAAGTATTGCAAGATTCCAAACTCACATCAGTTACTGAGGGATGTACTTTTACATGCTCATATAATGTCTTGCATAGACTGCGCCGGTGTTCTTTGTCATCAACATATCTGAGAAACATTAATTTTGGAGTGCATTTGGCAATCTCTGAAACCCAACCATCTGTAACACTTAGAGGACACAGTACCACTGCCAAAATTTTAGGAAGAACATAAATAAATGCAGGTTAGTAGCATAATAGACAGCCTGAATTTATTGCAAGAAACGAAGCACAGAGTGTTTCAAATCAATTAATCAACACAAAAAAGCTAATTGACTCACAAAACGATCCTGGTGACTACTGTTGAACTTTCAAATAACTTGAGAAAGAGCTTGCAGAATTTTCCCCAATCCCATCTGCCAAACACTTGGTCAGATTCAAAACATAATGACCACAATCCCATAACAATCAGTTTATCTATTACCGAATAATAAATTAATTGAACTCTATACAACACTTGTTTACGGAAATTATTGGCATTAATTGTTTACTTTTATAACGAATTGAAGAAAACCACAGTTTTCCCTTCATTATAGAGAACTCTGAGGGTGTTCAACTCCTTAAATTCTCCGAAATGAATAAATACCGCAAAACATAATGAACGCAATCCTACATCAAGTTATGTATGTATTAACGAAGAATATATAAATTTAACTCTGTGTAACACTTAAGTACAGAAATTATTGAAATTAATCGTATACTCTTATAACGAATTGAAGGAAAACTCAGTTTCCTCCATTATAAAGGGCTCTGAGAGTGTTCGACTCCTTAAATGTAAGACACAATGAACTTCATCCCATAGTAATCAATGTATGCATTCAGGAAAAACAAACTAATTGAACTCTATGTGACTCTTAATTGCAGAAATAATTGAAATTAATCGTTTCTCATAAATAATTGAAGAAAAATTCAGTTTCTTCCCATATAAAGGGTTCTGAGAGTGTTCAGCTCCTTAAATTCTCCTAAAGGAATAAAGACCATTCCTAATCTCCTGCAAACAAAATTTTCCCGTTAGTTTTCTATCTTATAAAGAAAAGAATTACAAGAAAAAAAATTACCAAGAATAACGTTGACGCCGAGGAGATATCTTCGAATAAGCCACGAGACACCTTCTACTTGGTGAGGTTTTAGCGGCGCCGTCACCCCAATTGCTGCAGCGTCCAGGGATGCATCTGCGTCAAGTATAATAGTAGCTGCTGCCTTGACCCTCTGCTCGTAATTCATACTTTTCTGTTTGGCTGAGTGAATCGAAAGAAAAATGGCGGTTTGGAAATTGAAAACTAGCTTGGAGGCAAAGAAAAGGTTATTTTAGCATTAAAGATATACGTCACCGTTGGATACAGATGGGGGATATTCCAGGTATTCGCCGTCCAGAAGGCGCCCTTTTTTTTATATGTGGAACTGGAAACAGCATGTCATTGGCGGACTGGGCCGGTTCTAAAGTGATTTATATCAATAGTTTTATCCAACCCCAAAGGGTATTTTCAATTAATCTATTCCACTGATTTTTTATAATTTAAAAAAAAAAATTATTTAGATATTTTTTTTAAAATAATTTTTAAAATTCAAAAAAATTAAAAATATTTTTTTAAAAAAAGATTTAATTTTATTGTATTAGTATCTCTGATATTAAAAAATTATACGATTGGCCTTTTATTTTATTATATTATATTAATATATCATTTCGTTAGATTTTTTATTATAAATATATTAAATTGTGATAAAATAACAAATAGAAAATTATTATTTACCCTATGATATTTGTCTTATTGTATTAGTATTTTCTTGAGTAAAAGATAATATTTTTTCTAATAAATGGTAATTGTTTTAAAATTTAACAGAATAATTATATTGTTTAACAAAAATAGTAATTTTTTATTTTTCAAAAAATATTTTTTTTCAAATACAACACCAAATATCTAAGTTATAACATATATTGATTGAAGAGTATTATATATATATAATTCAAATTAACATAATTCTCATATTCTATCTTAAAAAAAAACTTTAATTCTCTTTAATAGAATCAGATACTTTGAGATATTGGATAAAGTCTGTGATATCATGTCGGATTTGAGTTATTCATCTTGTGTTAAATTTACTAAAGAAAATATAAATTTTATCTAGTACAATTACTTATTTTTAAGAACAATATATATAGCCATGAATGCAAAGTTTGGTAATTATTATTTTTTATATGAATGATTATAATTAGATTAATTCGTAATCTTTATATATAGAGAGAGGAAAAAAAATAGATTTACAATGAGTTTAGGCTAAATAAGTATTATTCTAAAAAATAGTAATTATCTCAAATAAAAATTAATAATTCTTTTATTTGAGTAGAATTTCTGAATGAATACATTAACTAATTCAATTGATTTATAGATTTATTTAAAATAATTACTATTTTGGAAATTAGCATCAAAATGAGAAATTATTTAATCCATACAATAATTTCTGGGGTTTCCGAGTCTTCTCTCCTTTGCTCCCAAATCACGAAACATGCAATTTGTCAAGCCACTACAATCAAATCATTGAGAATAAAATTTTACTCCAAAGTTGAAATATATAGCTGAAATAACAGTAATGGTCAAATCAAAGTTCGAATACAATGGAAGCCCCATGCATATTTATATTCATGCGAATTGATCCTAATTTGGAAGTGTCCAACAATGGCAGATTTTGAGTTGGCGATGTGCTCATCAGATTCCACAACAGACGGCCCCCTTTGTTTTGTCATTATTCTGGCAGAATCATACCAACACCACTCTATGGTATCAAACCCATAATCATTTTCTTTTTCTAGTGCCCTAATTTAATATTTTTTTTCATTTAACTTACTAATTATAGGCTTCATTCGTGTTTAAATTACCACGGTGCCACTACCAGATAATCCATTTTTTATTTTCATTTTTACTTTTTTTTTTTTAAAATACTGTATTTTTATTTATTTTTTCCTATTTTCCCCATAGAGATATGGTTTAGAATATATATTTCTTTAAGAACTATTTCCATTAAAAAAACCAAAAAAAATGCTTCATTTTTAATGAAATGAAACTGAGCATGCGTGTTATAGGTTTGCATATATTAATTTTGAGAAATTAGTAAATATAGACCAAGTTTAATTATTGATAATTAACAAATAATAAAGCATTGTTGAGTAATTAATAATTGATTAAATTATTTGAACTGAAGGCATATGACCTTACAAGAGAACTTTTTTACCTATATATATATGTATAATGTTATTATTATTTTAAATTATTATGAATCAAATTTCCTACAAAATAATACAATCGGAGCTTATATTCTTACTATATAGTCGGAGCTTACAGGCTTAATATATTCTTGAACGCTGTTCCCACTAATTATGCTTGGCATCTAGTGACCACTTTCTAGTTGCTAATCATCGATATTGCAATCCATGGCTAAAACACTTGGGAAAAATTGTTCGCGGCCAAACAACTTATTGCAACTCATAATGAGCATATATGTTGAAAAATTCCTCAAAATGGAAGAAAAATGACACAAAATCTAATTAAATTACTGAAGTATATATATCAAATTAATATCTATTGCCATTAGATCAGTTTTTATATTCCAGCAGAAAGAAAATTGAGGCAATATATGTCTGCCATTTATTGATGGTAGGTCCAACACATAATAAGCTATTGATTCACATAAGTAAATTTTTTGATTATACTCCACTCATAATGGACAAAAATAAATGATACACAGTAAAAAATGTTCTGTGCTATAAATGGGATTTGCATAAAATAGTAAATATTACACTGGCAAATCCGTAATTTAAAGAAATAATCAATCTAATTAATTTCCCTTAAAAATTCCCATATATATATTTGCTGCGCCATGTCAACTTCCTTGTCACCTTCAAAAATTAACTAAGCTCTCACTTGCTTCAAAAAATACTTGCTCCTCATAGAAAAATAAAATGCAGGCCAAGCCATCCCTTAATATTATTCCCACAAAGCTTCCTTCTCCGATACGGCTACCACCGCTGTATCGGATTCCATCGCCGGCGAGGTTAAAACCACCGAGAGTTATATCCATTACGCCTCCTGATAACGGCCATGTCTCCCCCCAAGTAGAGAACACAGAGGATTCTGTTGCTGCGTTTTGGGACTACCAGTTTTTATTCGTGTCCCAACGTTCCGAAACGGCCGAGCCACTGACGCTTCATGCTGTGGACGGCGCAGTCCCGCCGGACTTCCCTTCCGGGACGTATTATCTAACGGGACCTGGTCTGTTCACCGACGACCATGGCTCCACTGTGCATCCTTTGGATGGCCATGGATACCTCAGGGCTTTCAGTATCGATGGAGTGAATGGGGACGTTAAGTTCAGGGCTAGGTACGTGAAAACCGAGGCCCAAGTGGAGGAACACGATGCAGAAACTGACACGTGGCGATTTACTCATCGGGGCCCATTTTCGGTGTTGAAAGGGGGAAAGAAGCTTGGAAATACCAAGGTCATGAAAAATGTGGCAAATACGAGCGTTTTGTGGTGGGGTGGAAGACTTCTGTGCTTATGGGAAGGAGGGATTCCGTATGAGATCCAATCAGAGACGTTGGATACGATTGGCAGGTTTGATCTTATCGACGGGCGTGATTTTTTGGTAAATGCTGAAAATATTAGTGGTGACATATGGGATACAGCAGCAAGTTTATTGAAACCAATCCTATATGGTGCGTATATAAATTCACTAAAAATTAACTTTTGTTATTTATGTAAATTTGAATTCGAAACTTGTTAATATTTATACTGTTAGAATTAAGTAAATAACTTATATTGTATTAATAAATTAATTTTTAATTAATTTCATATTCATATAAAATTAAAATTAAAATTTTAATATATATCAATATATTATAGAATTACCTTTTAAAAAAATTGACATAATTTAATTATTAATATAATTCTAAAAATTTAATTAATTGGTTCCTTTTTTGGTAAATCAATTCAATTTTGTCCTTAAATCTAAAACTTTATTTAAAAAAAACACTTTGATTGACTGATATCATATTAATATGGACTTATTAATAATTGTTGGACAATGTACATTCTTAATTAGAGGAGAGAAGATGAAGGACCTGACAAAACTAATTGTTGTAGCTACAATTTTTTCACATGGAAAATTTTGTCCAATGTGCATCACCTTCCGTTCACACACACACATATTGAGGATAATAATGTAAGATATTACAGTGAATTTTCAATTAATTTATCAGACCTGCCCAAGAACAAACTAGTTGATTAATTAATTATTGCATATATGTGTATTAGATATATTAATATTTGCTTGCTTTCTGTTGCTAACTTTCATAGTTTATACTTTATACAGGAGTGTTTAAAATGCCACCAAAGAGACTGCTATCCCATTATAAGCTGGACGGTAAAAGAAGTCGGCTTCTTACTTTATCATGCAATGCAGAGGACATGCTACTGCCTCGCAGCAATTTTACATTTTATGGTAAATTAATATTAAAGTTGTGCAACCTTTATATATTTTAACACAATTAATTTAGATTTAAATTCTCATGTATTAAATCAATGATAATTTATCACGTAAATTATTATTTTTATATGATTAGGTTATCATTAATTTATTTATATATCGATCTAATAAATAAATATTTTTTTCTTTATTTTACGTTTTATATTTCTTTTTCAGAGTATGATCAAGATTTCAAGCTGCTGCAGAAACAGGAATTTAACATCCCTGATCATTTGATGATACATGACTGGGCATTTACGGATACTTATTATATACTATTCGCCAATCGCATTAAACTTGACATCATGGGTAATTGACTGCACACATTGCATTTATAAAGGAAAAAAAATCACTCTCTATAATATTTTGTCTATTATTTGTATTATGATGTCTAAACCTGTCTTAAGTTCAAAATATGCTTGGTCCGAATTAGGAACTTTCTATTTGTTCATATCATTCTGCAGAAGATATACATTCAAATAAATACTTATTCAATTATCTATTAATTTTTTATCAGCAAACGTTATGAGATATTGCTTTAAATTCTACGAGAAAGTAAACACAGATGTATGTTATTTAATTTTGCAGGATCAATGACAGCAGTGTGTGGGATATCTCCAATGATATCGGCCTTAACAGTGAACCCTAGCAAGTCCACATCTCCCATATATTTGCTACCTCGGTTTGCTGATAAATCCCTTATAATTGGCAGCCGAGATTGGAGAGTGCCTGTGGAAGCACCTTCCCAAATGTGGCTTCTTCATGTTGGTAATGCTTTTGAGGATGTAGCTGACAATGGAAATTTGGAGGTTCAAGTTCATGCTAGCTGTTGCTCTTATCAATGGTTCAATTTCCAAAAAATGTTTGGTAATTAGTTCAATTTCTCAAATGTACTAATGCTTTCTGTGCAAAACATGTGTTATTTTGCATACATTTAATATAGAAAATTAAATTGATGGATTCAATTTAGACAAAAAAAAAAAACATCTCTGTCTCACTGAGATAAGCTCTTTTTTTTTTTTTTCAAATTATGGGTCTCTAGTTTTTTTAAAATATAGTTGATTTGTTGATATTTTATTACGACCTTAATGTTTATAATTAAAATTGATGTATAATTATAAACATATTAATTAAATTATTCTAATTTATGTAAAAACTGAAGTGATACTGTGAAGAGAGTACAAATTTTATATATAATATAATTTTAAAATATACCGAATTAGCACAATTTATTAATTATGCTTTGTTGACCCAATTAATTGAAATTGATTTTGACTATTTAATTGGTGTCATCGGCAGGGTATGATTGGCAAAGTGGTCGGCTAGACCCTTCTATTATGAACAAGAATGAAGGAGAAAATGAGTTACTGCCTCATCTCGTTGAGGTAATATTTATATGTCATAATGATTAATTTAAATAATTGGTGAAATGATTTAGCTTTGAGATTTAACTAATTGGTGCAAGTGCTAATCCGGTATGATTTCAACAACATTGGTTATTTAATTATTTTCTTGATAATGTATCCTTGACTAAATTTATGAATAGATATAATATTGCACGATGTAGATATCTATCAACTTAGATGCCGATGGGAGCTGCCAAATTTGCAGAGTAAAGCCGTTGAATCAATGGAAAAAGCCAGCAGATTTTCCAATCATCAATCCAGCATTTTCTGGCAATCGAAACGCATACATCTATGCTGCAACTTCTTCTGGGTCTCGCCGCACATTGCCCCATTTTCCATTCGATACGGTGGTTAAACTGAATGTATTCAACAAGTCTACACGTACGTGGTCGGTTGGTGCTCGCAGATTCATTGGTGAGCCTATATTCGTTTCTAAACATGGCCAAGAAGATGACGGTTATCTTCTCGTAGTTGAGGTAAGAAATCAATTCCTAAAACTCATAAAATTACTCAATTCAATGGAGATTGATCTAATAGTATTTTGCATATATGACAAAGTATCACTAGACCCTTAAAAACTCCATTGTGATAAATGTTCTAAAATTTATAATATTATACATTCACATTATTAATTCTAATCATAAGTTAAATTGAACTAAAATTTTCTAAATATGTATTAATTAATATAGGAATTGTCTTTGTTTGAATATGGAATTTTTAGGAAGTCATACATCCTAATGAACTTTTGCTTGCTCCACACTTTACAGTATGCAGTGGCAATACAAAGGTGCTATCTTGTCATTTTGAATCCAAAGAGAATTGGAGAAGCTGATGCATTGGTAGCAAGATTTGAGGTCCCTAAGCATTTAAATTTCCCACTTGGATTTCATGGTTTTTGGGCTGGTGATGATTGATATATGCTTGGAAATTTATTTATTAAATTTGAACTCACAGTCTACCATGTCTATTGATAATAAAATATTATATAAAAAATTACGTGATATTCTGTTGTATACTTAATGTATCATATATTTATCGCATTTAATTAAGGGTATTGTTTGCTATTTTAAGTGTAATTTGAAAATAAAAAAGGCTAAAATTTTCTCTCTCTCTCTCTCTATATATATATATATATAATGGAAAACAGAAGAAGATTTCATTCCATTAAAGCCAGAAAACTAGCTAATATTACAAAGATAAGAGAATTCTCAAAACTCAAATTGAAATTATTATTTTGAACTATATATCCAATTGTACTGTGACCTTGGAGATGAAATAATCAGAATTAACTTTGTTTCAATTTAGAAAATACATAAAAACTAAAATTATCACATAATTAAAATAGAGTTAGCTACTTAAACAAAAAAATACTGCTGATTAAGGATAATTTTTTAGTTAGAATAGAAAACCTACAACTACAATCCAAAAATTAAAAAAAAAAAGAAGATTGATTTTCTGATTGGACTTTCATTTTACAAGTGTAGCAATCTCTCAATCCCACATCGGAAGTGGGAGAGGGAGGAAGGAAAATGTTAGCATATAAAAAGGCTTCATCCCCTTCTTAACAATTCATCCCAAAAACATCAATCCCTCTACTTCTAAAATTGGTTGTATTTTTCCTCTCTCTCTTTCTTATAATTTTTCACTTTGTAATATTTTTTTAAAATAGTGAAATATTATTTTAGTAGTGTCCGATGACGTAGGCATAATTGGCCGAACCTCGTTAAATTCTGGTGTTCTTTTTATTTCTATTTAATAGCTATTGTCGGGTTTTTTACTTTGTGATATATTGTGCTTTAAATTATATAGGAAAAATTCTGTCACCAAGACTCTAAGAGTCTGAGGAAGTTGCTTTTTAAGGGAGACCATTTGTGACTCCACCAACTACCTGAGAATTTTTCTTTGTCTTAATTTTTGGCACAATTATTCACTTTGGTAGAAACTAACCCGATTTCCACAACAATTGGTATTAGAGCCAAGGTTACTGAGTTTATGCTCTGTGGTTGCGGCTAAGCTGATCTTCCACATCAGAAAGGTTTTCTTGGATTCTTGGGTATTCCGCATTTGAAAGCTATTAAATAGTCTTAAAGAGAAAATGGCAAGAGACGGACAAAAATCCACAATGGACACAACAGCTTCTACTTCATCAATTTTGGTGAGAACTGTTGTGACAAATACGAGAATTGTAGTGGAGATTTTTGATGGTACAGGTCATTTCGGCATGTGGCAATGTGAAGTTCTAGACGCCTTATTTCAGCAAGGCTTAAACATTGCCATTGAGAGAGAAAAGCCAGAAGGTGCAGATGAGAATGAATGGAAGACAATCAATCGTTTGACATGTGGTACAATTCGATCGTGCCTGTCCAAAGAGCAGAAGTATGCCTTTTGTAAAGAAACTTCTGCAGTAAATTGTGGAAGGCACTGGAGGAAAAATTCTTGAAAAAGAGCAGTCAAAATAAGCTTCATATGAAGAAAAGAATGTTCAGATTCACATATGTTCCTGGTACCACGATGAATGATCACATCACCAATTTCAATGAACTTGTAGCAGATCTGATGAACTTGGATGTGACATTTGAAGATGAAGATTTGGCCCTAATGTTGTTGGGATCCCTTCCTGAGGAGTTTGAGTTTCTAGAAACTACTCTACTCCATAGGAAAATGGAGGTGTCTCTTAGTGAAGTATGTGTTGCACTATACAGCTATGAATTGAGGAGAAAAGACAAGAAGGATAGCACTAGTGGAGTAGCAGAAGCTTTGATAGTAAGAGGCCGTTCGAAAAATAAAAATAGATGAAAGAAAGACATATCAAAGTCCAGAGTGGGCAAAGATGAATGTGCCTTTTATCGAGAAAAAGGGGCACTGGAAGAAAGATTGTCCTAAGTTAAGAAGCAAATCTGGCAAAGACAAGGCTGTTGCAGATTCAAATATAGCTGAATGTGATGATTCAAATTTTTCATTAGCATTGACGTCATCAATAAGCAGTTCGAATGCTTGGATCCTGGATTCAGGCTGTAGCCATCATATGTGTCCCAATCGGGAATGGTTTTTCGATTTTAAAGAAATTGAATGTGGAGTTGTCTATACATCAAATGACAGCCCTTGCAAAACAACTGAAATTGGTTCAATCCAGTTGAGGAATCGAGATGGATCAATCAGAACTCTGACAGACGTAAGATATGTGCTCAGTCTGACGAAAAACCTTATTTCTATGGGAATCATTGGGAGAAAGGGTTTCACTATAATAATTAAAAATGAAATAATAAAGGTTATATCTGGAGCACTTGTGGTGATGAAAATAGTTCAAATGAGCAACAACTTATATTACTATGAAGGCAATACAATTATTGGAACAATAACAGCACTTTCTAGTGATGACCAGAAGCTAGAAACAACCAGATTGTAGCATATGTGCTTGGGACATGCAGGCAAAAAATCCTTGAAATTTCTGGTGAATCAAGGATTGTTGCAAGGAGTGCGAACCTGCAAATTAGACTTCTGTGAGCATTGCATCAAAGGGAAGCAGACGAGAGTGAAGTTTGGCACTGCAATCCATGATACCAAGGGTATTCTGGATTATATTCACTCAGATGTATGGGGTCCTTCTAAAACTTCTTCAATGGGAGGTAAACACTACTATATTACCTTTGTTGATGATTGTTCAAGAAGAGTATGAGTGTATACAATGAAGATAAATGATGAAGTGTAGTTTTTCTCATCTGGAATAAGATGGTAGAAACTCAGACTGTCAGAAATACACCACAATAGAATGGGGTGGCTGAACGCATGAACCGAACTCTACTGGAGAATGTTCGGTGTATGTTGTCTAATGCTGGATTAGGCAGATAGATTTAGGCTAAGGTTGTAACATATGCATGTCATCTCATTAATCGTTTGCCATCAACTGCTATCAATGGAAAAACACCATTGGAGGTGTGGTATGAAAAACCTGCTACAAATTATAATTCCTTACATGTGTTTGGTTCCACTGCATACTATCATATTAAGGAATCGAAGTTAGATCCAATGGCAAAGAAAGCTATCTTTATGGGGATATCCTTTGGTATCAAAGGATATCGATTATGGTGCCCAGAGACGAAGAAAATAATTTTTAGTAGAGATGTTACCTTTGATGAATCTACCGTATTAAAGGTAACAAATGAGCAGACAGATGGTTATCCACAGCAGGTGGAGGAAACTCCCAAACATGTGGAGTTTGATAGAAGAACAATTATTGATCCAGCAATTGTAAAGTCTGATAAAATTACTCCTACGACAGAAAAGGAGATAATGGTAGAAAATGGATCAGATGAGGAATAAGAGGTTTCAGCACAAGAACCTCCTCAGCAACTTGAGTCAATTGCACTACGAAAGACGAAAAGGAATATTAAGAAACCTACTCGACTTGAAGATATGACTAATTATACATCTTCAGTAGATGATGAGATTCCTTCCACTTATTATGAAGCTATTTAAAGCTCAGAAGAAGAAAAATGGAGAAATGCTATGGAATAAGAGATGCAGTCCCTTAAAAAGAATCAGACATGGAAGCTAGCAAGTCTGCCAAAGGGAAAGAAAGCGATTGACTGTAAATGGGATTATGCAAATAAAGACGGATTTCCTGATAAGAATGATATCCGTTATAAGGCAAGATTGGTAGCTAAAGGCTACGCTCAGAAGGAGGGAATTGATTATAATGAAGTGTTTTCTCCAGTTGTAAAACATTACTCCATAAGAATACTGTTGGCCTTGGTAGCACAATTTGATCTGGAACTAGTTCAGTTTGATGTAAAAACTGCATTTTTACATGGAGACTTAGAATAAGAAATTTACATGACTCAGCTAGAAGGATTTAAAGTTGCTGGAAAAGAAAATTTGGCATGCAAGTTGAGCAAATCATTGTATGGATTGAAGCAATATCCAAGATAGTGGTACAAACGATTTGACAAATTTATGATAAGGCAGAAATACACAAAAAACAAATATGATCATTATGTATATTTACGCAAGCTACGGGATGGTTCCTTTATCTATCTTCTCCTTTATGTTGATGATATGCTGATAGCTTCAAAAGATGAAGGAGAGATTCAGAAGTTAAAAGCTCAACTAAATCGATAATTTGAAATGAAGGATTTAGGGGAAGTTAAGAAGATTATCGGTATGGAGATATGCAGAGACAGAAAATTGGGGAGACTTTGTTGGACTCAGAAACAATATCTGAGAAAAGTACTAAAACGTTTTGGGATAAATGAGAAGACAAAACCAGTTAGTACTCCACTTGCTCCTCATTTTAAACTCAGTGCATCTTTATCTCCGAAAAGTGATGAAGAACGAGAATATATGTCAAAGGTTCTATATGCAAATGCTGTTGGTAGCTTGATGTATGCAATGGTGTGTACGAGGCTTGACATTTCACAAGCAGTTGGAGTTGTGAGCATGTACATGCATGATCCAGGTAAAGAATATTGGCAAACTGTGAAATGGATTCTACGGTATATTTAGAATACTGTAGATGTTGGTATAATGTTTGAGCGGAATGAGAAAAGTGGTCAGTATATAGTTGGATATTGTGATTCCGACTATGCAGGTGATTTAGACAAATATCGATCTACTACTGGTTATATGTTCACACTTGCAAAGGCACCGGTTAGTTGGAAGTCCACCTTACAGTCAACAGTTGCTTTGTCTACAACAGAGGCAGAGTACATGACAGTTTCAGAAGCTGTTAAGGAGGCAATTTAGCTTTAGGGGTTGTTGAATAACTTGGAAATTGGTCAGAAGCATGTCAAATTGCATTGTGATAGTCAAAGTGTTATTTGTTTAGCAAAGAATCAAGTTTATCATACAAGGACGAAGCATATCGATGTTCAATATCATTTTGGACGGGAAATTATTGAAGATGGTGGGATACTACTTCAGAAGATTCTGACTGCTGAAAATCCCGCAGATATGACAACAAAAGTTGTGACAGGTATCAAGTTCCAACATTGTTTGGACTTGATAAATGTCATCAGAATTTGAAATTGGGCGCTTTGAAACGCATTTAGAGACATTACTGAAATTTGTAATATAAGAGTTAAAAAGAGTATTGTTTGGAATTGTGAGATCGCCAAGGTGGAAATTTGTTGAAATAGTAGCAATCTCCCAATCCCACATCGGAAGTGGAGAGGGAGGAAGGAAAATGTTAGT
The DNA here is from genome assembly GCA_023653625.1 of Triadica sebifera. Lineage (NCBI taxonomy): Eukaryota > Viridiplantae > Streptophyta > Magnoliopsida > Malpighiales > Euphorbiaceae > Triadica > Triadica sebifera. The sequence goes on from CM042895.1 coordinate 855,652, forward strand.
CTATAAAAAGATTTCATCATCTTCTTAACAATTCATCCTAAAAACACCAATCCCTCTACTTCTAAAATTGGTTGTATTTTTCATCTCTCTCTTATAATATTTCACTTTGTAATATTTTTTTGAAATAGTGAAATATTATTTTAATAGTGTCCAAGGACATAGGCATAATTGGCCGAACCTCGTTAAATTATGGTGTTCTTTTTATTTCTATTTAATAGTTATTGTCGGGTCTTTTACTTTGTGATATATTGTGCTTTAAATTATCTAGGAAAAATTATGTCACAAAGACTCTAAGAGTTTAAGGAAGTTGGTTTTTAAGGGAGACCATTTGTGACTCCACCAACTACCTGAAAATTTTTCTGTCTTAATTTTTGGCACAATTATTCACTTTGGTGAAAACTAATCCGATTTTCAAAACAGTGTCCGATCTCAATATTTGTAAGGAAAAAATATAAATTTAATACAATAGCTTATTGGAAGAAGTTTTACATAATTGAGAAGATTTAAAAAAAAAGCATAATTGAGAAAATATTTATTTGGCAGAAAATGAAGGAAACAGCACAAAAATGCGAAGGCCAGAAATTGGCAATCAAATTCAGGCCCATCCACTTGGAGAACAGAATGTAAAGCCCAAATTTTGGTCCAATTTAGATAAAGTTTGTGCAGATTCAATTTATAATTATATATAGAGATAATAATAATAAAAAAATAATGTGTAATTTTTTGATTTACAATCATTTTGTTGTTTTTTTTAAATGAGATAGAGTAAAATAAATTAAATAATCATAAAAAATTCGGAAACCAAAAAATTGTTAAATTACATTTTTACATTACTTGTTTATTGGGAACCGGATCAAGAAATGTCATAACATAAAGCATAGCATAGCCTAAGGGCCTTTATTTTCTAAACCCTTCAGTTTTTTTTTTTTAAAAAAAAAACAGAGAAAACCCTGCTGTAATTCCATACAAAGAGAGGGAAAGAGAGCGCCACAATGTCAAGCTTCTCTTCCTCATCATCATCACGACCTTTCTCATCTGGATCCTCCACTTCCCCGTTTGGATCCGCGACCACTGGTTCTGGATTCTCTTTCGGATCCTCCCCTTTCAGTGCGTCCACTGTGAACCCTAGTTCCTCCTCATTTTCTTCCTCTTCCCCTTTGTCATTTTCCATTAATACCTCATCAAACTCTAACCCTAGCTCAGCCCCTTGTTTCGGTTTCGGATTCTCTTCCTCCGCTTCTTCCGCCCCTGCCTTGTCCTTCTCTTTTGGTTCAGCTGCTGCTAATGCCGCCACCTCCGCTCCATCACTATTTGGAAATGTTTCTTCTGCAAGTTCTGGTTCGAACCTGTTTGGTGCAGTTTCTTCCTCTGCTAGTTCTGCTTCTTCCTTGTTTGGGGATGTTTCTTCTGCGGCAAGTTCTGTTTCTCCTTCGTTTGCTTCTGCGTCATCATCTGCAGCAGTGCCTTCTGCTTCTCCTCTATTTGGTACACTGTCATCCGTAACACCGACTTCGGCTTCAACATTTTTTGGTGCACCATCATTGGCGGCCGCCAGTACTGGCTCATCCTTTTTTGGGGGAACTACTTCTTCACCCTTGTTTGGAACAACTTCATCCGCGGCAAGTTCTGCTTCGCCCCTGTTTGGCGCAGCTTCATCTGCCGCTAGTTCTCCTTCGCCTCTGTTTGGAACAGCTTCATCTGCGGCGAATTCTTCCACATCTCTCTTCGGAACGACTTCATCTGCGGCTAGTTCTGGGCCATCCGCTGCAAATTCAGGTTCCTTCCTGTTTGGGACATCTTCATCCTCTACAAGTTCTGGACCGTCCCTGTTTGGGTCATCTGGCGCTTCAACTACCGCTACTACATCTACCTTGTTTGGCTCATCTCCATCGGGATCGTCATCTTCAGTTTCAACTACTGGATTTTCGTCTAATTTGTTCTCCTCAACTCCATCTTCAAATTCAAGCTCTGCTTCACCTTTCTCCTCGACCTCCTCAGGATTTTCCTTTCCAAAAAGTAACTCAAGTTTAGCGTCAAGTGCTGTATTGACAGCAGCTCCTTCTCTGACACATTCTTCATCAGCTGCCTCTTCAGGATTCTCTTTGGGGACTACGTCTTCTGCATCTTCAGCAAGCACTTCAGGCTTCTCATTTGGGACACCGTCATCTGCATTGTCGCAACCTTCCTTCAGCTTTAGTAATGCGGCTTCTTCTTCAACCCCTGCTGCCTCTATCACTGCTGCTGCAAAATCAACATCTCCATCGCCATTGTTTTCCACTGTCACAACCCCAAGTGTTTCGACTCCAGCTGCAGCTACTACAGTAGCTTCTTCTGGTACGGCCTCAACGTTTACTTTACCTGCATTTGGTGTGAGTTCCTCTGCTTCATCAACTACCGCTAGCGCATCTGCCTCTTCTGGAACTATAAGTTCGTTTACTGGTTTCGGAGTGGGCAGTACAGCTGCTACGTCGGGGACCACTAGTTCCTTTACTGGATTTTCCCTTACAACCAAAACATCAGCACCCGTTTCAACATCACAAGCTCATGCAAGCACTGCTGCACTTTTATTCAGTGAGTGTGATTTCTTCATGCTGGGATCTGCATTGTTATTTGCCCGAAGGATGTTTCTGATTTTTGGTCTTATGTGATCCTCTTAAACTGGTAAACTTATACTAACTATAGGCAGATGAAAGTACTGTGAGTGGCTTCTTTCATTGATTATGGAAATTAGAGTTTCTTGTGAATGAACTTTGTAAAATGCTAGATTGCTTCGCCTTTAGAAAGCTAGTGGAATCTTAATGTATTTTTATTGCATTATGAACACCCAGTGGGTAAATTAAACAAAAATCCCTATTTTTAGACGAATTGAGATCATGTTCCCTCCAAATTTGACGCATTTAAGGATGCCCTCCCTGCTTAAGTTAAATTTGTGTGGGTTGTTCTAGTATGGTACCTAAGGGTCATTTAGGCAATTGTGGGGCCATGGGGATGTGGATTTCAGTGAGCAGGTAAAGCATGAGTTAGTAAAGCAGTCATTACCCCCAGATCAACATGATGGGAGTGAGGTTAAGTGTTGTCTCTATGGGAGGAAGCATTATTTAAAGTACTCTTTGCTTGTGTTGTTTTTATCAAGGTGTCTGATTACTAGTTGTATCTTCTACTCTCATTTGACACAAAAATATGTATTTTCAATATTCAATTAAGTTAATTTTTTATGCCTTTCTAATATTCACTTGTGTGGGATTCTTACATGATAAATTGCTATCTCTAGTTTTGATCTTCTATCAAATTTTATGGAAGTGCCACCTTGCTTTGTGTTTCCGTGCTGCAGTCTCATTAGTTTGTGAAACTTGTCTTGTATTGACTATCTGTAATCTTTGTCCCAAAAAAAAAAAAAAATGTAGATGTGCAAAAAATTTGATAAAAATCTCTGTTTTTGTTTCACGTGAGCAGTGATAGTTCTTCCACTACAAGTTTTGCGTTAAACTAATCATAATTTTGTCCTTATATTTCTTGCCATCTTATCTTCATATTTTACTTGCATTACAAGTGTTTTAAGTGCCCAAGTCCATCCTTCAGGTGTCCCTACTTCATCTTCTGTGGCCGCTACAACTTCCAGTTCAAGTGCTACCACAGCTCATACAGCACAATCTCTAGTTGTGGCTTCTAGTAGTGGGTCTGTATACTCTCTTTAATCTAAAACATTTTGTTTCCATGCCTGAACCATAGTTGTTATAATTTTCATATTAAAAAATGATATTCTTCCACCTCTGTCTCAGATTTTTTAAGGTGGACTTTTATTTTCAGATTTTTTTTCATTATAAATTTGCTTCAGTTTCCTTTGTATTGTGCATTTGGCCATTATATATTATCTAAAATTTTCTAAAAAGACATGGAATGAACATGGAGTTTCCTTATGGTGGGTAATATGTCTGCATTGGCGATATCATGTTCTGGTTGATCCTATAGGACAAGTTCAAGTGTTAGTGCTGCTGTTTCTGCCACACCAAGATTGCCATCTGAGATTATCGGGAAGACTGTTGAGGAGGTACTAAAATATTTAGTTGTTAACTTTTCCTTTTCTCCCTATATTGTTTGTGCCTTTGTCTTTTAATTTTTACCAGTTCAATAACCATTAAGGATATATGTGTAGTGTAGATGCTTCACCCCTAGTCGTCAAATGTTAGTTTATTTCTCTGTGTATGTGTGTAGATGCTTCACTCCCTAGTCATCAAATGTTTGTTTATTTCTGTGTGTGTAGACAGAGAGAGAGAGAGAGAGTGTGTGTGTGTGTGTGAGAGAGAGAGAGAGATGTAAATATGTTCAATAAAATTAAGGACTCATTTGGTTCAAGTGTGGGAATGAGAACGAGAATGGAAATGAGAATGGGAATGATTAATTTTAGCATGTTGTTTGATTCATTATTATTTATTAAGGAATGATAGCGAAATTCTACCTGCATATGTTTGGTTAAATATTGGAAAACTTATTTTTTAAAATTTATTTTTAATGTATAAATAATTTTGAAAAATTATTGTAATAAAAATTAATAATATTAATTTATAAATTATTAAAAATAACAACAATAAAATTCTAATGATACCAACAAAACAAAATGAAATTGCAAATTTAAATAAAAAACTAGAAAATCATCAAACACAATATTATTCAATGCAAATAAAATTATAAATTCAAGTAAAATACCAAAAAGTTATTTGCCATAACATTATTCAATAACAAAAATAAAAGTGCTAGAAACTCATCAAATATAATATGATCCAAGTTTAAATAAAATGCTAGATATTATCATCCTAAATATGTCATACTTTAGAGAAACTGTGAGGGCTATAAAGAAGACTCATCATATATTGTCTTCTAAGACTGGGTGGAGCTTGATAAAATACCCTCAATTTGTTTGGTTCAGCTGTAAGAATGTCTGCTGCCTGTAACACTTCAGTACTTGACAAATTATCAATTTAAAGCAACTCATTCAATACACTGTTGTTGTTCTCCACCAAATCTTGTTCACACTCTTCTGTATGAGACCATGCACTTGCCACAGTTCCAAGATATTTATTTATGTTCTGTATGAAAGAGTTAAAATTAGCAGACACATTCACAGAAACAACAGTCATGCTTGACTCTTCAGATTCATTATGTTCCTTGCATATAAAATAAAAGAAAATTTATATACTCTCTGAATCAAGATTTTGAATACCTCCATAAACAGGACTTTATAATCCTTTTTTTGGTCAAATTGGGATAGGGAAGGATTGAATGCAAAAAATGACCGCTTATTGTGCAATTTGTAATTAAGGAACAAAAACGTTATTGGGTTAATTAGGAAATTAAATTAAATGGGTATGATGGGCATCGGCGAGGGCAAGTGCATGTATTCAAGCTTTGAGTGCAAGAGAAGTTGAGATTTGAGAATGAGAGGACCCCTAGCAGCCACCTAGCTATCTTTGTCTGTCTTCCACAATAATTCAACAAAAGCATCATCTCCATTTTTTTTCAAAGTGAAACAACTTTAATTTCTTTAAAATTAAAATTTCAGTTAACAATGTGTTAAATACCATATTAATCAATATCAGAATAATAATTCTCATTATCTATAGAAGACAATGAATTATAAAATCATGAATTTTTTTTTAAAAAAAATGACATTAATCATGCTGTCTTCTTTTTATTGCATTATTTCAAGAAACAGCTCACAAGAAAGAATCTATTTCTCTTGCAGTTATCAATTATGCATGTTATTTTCAATGAACTGACTTGTTGGCCATCAAACACAGCAAAATTGGGGACATGCTCCTATATATAAAAACTCCCACTAATGAAAAGGAATTTTGCATATCATGAAGAACAGAAATTATTCAATGAGATATCTTTCATAAATACTGATGAATTAAGCCATTAAAAGAAGAAAAAATACAGAAAGAAATACAAGCTATCTATCTATCTACCTTGGGTAAAGTCATGCAGGGAAATAACTACCTACTTCCAGTTGCATGTTAATACTAGTATATTTAGAATGATTAGAAAGGTGTCAAAAATGGAGAATTGTTACATCCATGATGGAGTTATGTACCTAAGGCCATACCAGTTATTATCCAGCAGCTAAACTTAGGTTAAACTAGAACTTAATTTCAATTTAATTAAAGTTGGCATATCATCTCTTATCAACTTCTTCAATGAACCTTAATTAATATTTATGGGCTCCTGTAAGATTAAAATCTAGCAAACTAATGATGAAAATTTCTCTCTTTTTGCATGAAGACAAGTTAGCATATTAATCAACAATCCCCCTTCCTTCCATTATTATAACATTGACTTATTCTAGTTTGGGAATTAGACCAAAAGAAATATATGGCCAATTGTCCGCTCCCTACTGCCTCTACAGTCTCTGCTCTCATCCAAATACTTTGTAAATTAATATTTCTTAATTTGTACTGCTTTTTTTTCTTTTATTTTAATAAATTGTTTACATTTACTTCTCTTTCATACACTGGGCTTCCTTGATGGAGTCAGGAGGCCGGAAGTTCAGCTATGATTTTAGGGTTTAAGCTGGGGCAATGTGTATACGAAGTTTTTGAGGAGACGGAGGATTGTTTTAGGTGTCCTTACTTTGACCGAAAAAACATGTTACTTTTCATAATATTTAATCATTAATAAATCCAAGTAATAATATATCATATAAAAACATTAATTATGTCTAGAAATACCCATCATCTACATTAGCCCCAATACTGAATAACCAAGTCTATTAAACTACAAAACCACTTTATTGCATATCTTCCTCTTAAACTATGTTCTACTAACACATAAAAATTGCAATTTGTTTCTTTGGATATTTCATAGCATTCCAGAATGAGATGGAGAATACAGTAACTATAGATCTCAATAAATAGCAGCAAACAATTTGATGCTTCAAATAGTGGGAGGCATTGTAGCTGTTCTACAGTAGAATCTATAATTTCAGCACTATTCACATGTGTATTTATCATAAATTAAAATTATAACATAACTGATAATTCATTAACTAAATGTGTTCGTTTAGTCATTTTATGATACACTTGTATTGCATTTTCTTTGCTAAACCACATCATTGCTTATTTGGTCTCTTAATCGTTTTTGCTTTGTTAAAAGTAATTCTAGCGTCAATCCATGTGTTTGTCTCAAAAGTCATAAAATTACAAATTTACAATCAGATTAAGAGTTAGGGGCTCAACTCTTTTGAGATGAAAAAAAATAAACAAAACTGAAATTTGTGGAAGTTTATGAAACATACTTTTCAAGAGAGGAGAACTCAGAACAGGCCAGCGCGGAAGCGTCAAGCCGATAGTGAGTCCAGTGGCACAGCATCCAGACGGCGGTGATTTGGTGAATAAGAGAACGAGAGGACCCTTTATTTGCATTTACGTTAGGTTTAGAAATGGAATAATGAAATTTGAGTAGTGAGCCTGTTTTTCTTTTTGATTCTTGCGGAAATGGATTTTTGATTGTGGAGCATATGGTAGGGAATGATTGATTCCCATTCCTGGGTCAATGGCATTCCCATTCCTGCCCTTATTTTGTTGAATCAAACATTAAAGAAGGGAATGGGCCATTCCCTTTCCCATTCCTGGGCCTTTTTTCCTTGAAACAAACAACTCCTAAGGGTTGAAAAGCCTACAGAAACTGTGTTTATTACTTGACAACTTTTGTCCAAAGTCCACAACTTCCTTGATCATAACCTTGCCTTAATACTTTGATTGCTCCTATATGTTCTTTCTGGTTTTTGTTTTCTGTCTCTCTGTTCATTCTTTCCAAGCTTACATCATGTATCGTCTTCTTGTGAAGATCATCAAAGAGTGGAATACTGAGCTGCAAGAGCGTACAGGGAAGTTTCGGAAGCAAGCTGCTGCAATAGCTGAATGGGATAAGAGGATCCTGCATAATCGTGATGTTCTTCTTAGGCTTGAGGTAATTGAATTTTTTATTTCTCAGTGAAAGAGATCATATTCTGGCAGTACTTTATACCTTGTAGGTATTAATGACAGTCGAGTTGTATTATTGATGGCCTGCAGATGTATTAAGGCACGGGTTCTTATATCCTTTTATTTTTTTGTTACAAAATGATTATTTTCATAGAAAATGTCTTGAACTGATTTTCATTTTTGTATGTGTTCGCTATTCGAAATATATTAATTAAATATTGTATTGTGGTGTTGTTTCAGATCATAGGAAATCACTTGTTTTATAATTTCACTATCTAATATGAGTTCTATTTGTCAGATTGATGTGGCAAAAGTGGTTGAAAATCAGGCTATCTTGGAAAGACAGTTGGAGTTAATTGAGACCCATCAAGGGGAGGTATTTTAACAAGTTATTTGATTATATGTTCAATGCAGAAGGCAAATATTCAGTTTCACCCATCGGTTTAGATTGCCAGCTTGAAGAAAGGGATTTTGTTTTGACATGAGATATAATAACAATATGCATCTAAGTAAAGCTTAGGCCGATCACAACTTTTTGCATGATAGTTAACAAATGGTCCTGTTCACATAATTTTGTTTGTATCATTAGATTGATAAGGCTTTGCTGAGTATGGAAGAAGAAGCTGAACATATATACAAGGATGAACGTGGATTGCTTGTTGATGATGAAGCTGCATCAACACGTGATGCAATGTAAGAATTTTGTCATTCCTTTTGTTTCCCCTTTGCACGGCTTATCTTTTGTTGCATTGATCTAGGCTTAATTAGATGGAAGTCTCAGACTCATTCTGACTGTCTGCTTTGGTGGTTGATTTATCCTAGTCCAACGTAAAAATATTGATAAAGTTGGATAAGACTTCATCATAGTGATTTCTTTGTCTTCTTTGGGAAACTGAAATTTTTGAAGTTTGATTTTTTTTTGAAGGACCTGCTTATGTGATATTCTGATTAATGTTGCTGAGAAGTTCAAATACACGACAAAGTTTTCCTTGCTCAGCCTGTATTTATGTGTGAATCTCCTTTTGTTTTACTCTTGTTTTAATTTCAGGTATGAGCAGGCCGAGCTTATAGAGGGGGAACTGGAGCACATGACCGAAAATATCAAATCAGTTATTGACAACTTAAATGCCAGCCAGGTTAGCCTTCATTTCAGTTATTTACTAATAAATTTTTTCAAAAATTAGAAAGAGATTCATGCATACCTTTTAATTTGTTCAGGGTGGGGAACTTGATTCTATTGATAGGATGACTCCATTGGATGTGGTTGTCCGAATTTTAAACAACCAACTAAGTTCTTTGATGTGGATTGATGAGAAGGTATCATTATTTTGCTTTTGCATTTGTAAGAACTGTAAAATATGTTTCTGTATTATTTCCTTTAAGGTACTTTGCATGCAGATATTTTCTTCAGCAGTATATTTACTGTTTATCAGCTTGAATAGTTATAAAGTCACTAATTCCTCTTCTTGGTCATTTCTATAATGTTATGAGAAATGGGAAAATGATTTATGAATTTGTTTGTAGTTGAAAGTTTGTTATTAAGCCTCTGTTCCCTTTGACTTTTGGTTGGCTAGATCACTGACCTTCAAATCTTAAACAGGCTGAAGAATTTTCTTCACGTATTCAAAAGCTTGCTACTCAAGGATCAGCGGCAGATCGGGAGTTGATGGCTCCAAAACATTGGATGTCTTGATCTTCTTATATGTACTCATGCGTTCAAGAGTTTAGTTTTCAGCCAATTTTGAGTTTTTCCTTCTGTCTTCTGTAGCAGTCCGTACTTTTAATTTTTTTTTTAATCATTACGACTACTACTACTATTCTAGTTATTAAACAACCTAAAAAAAAATCTATTATTTATAAAATTGAACAATCCGATTTTAAAGTAACCTAACCCTAATATAATACCTCAAATAATCTCTATTCTCTCTTTCTGCGTTTTCTTCTTCAGTCGTTCTCAAAAATTCTGCTAATTTGCCTTCCTTCAAGTAGCTTTTCAATTCCGTGCGAGTATTTTTTCTATTAAATTTACTTATTTATGCATTTAATTGATTGAAACAGTACATATATATTGGATTTGTTTTTTCGTCCCTTCTTTTCTTTTCCATGCTTTATAATCTGTGCCTTAAAATGAAATTTGAGTTTTAATTCGTTTATTGATTCTGAAAACCTTCATAATCACCGTTGTTGCTTACTTCCGTAGGGGATAAGTTGATTTTTAATTCATTCCTATTTTGGGATTGTGGGCCCCGTTTTGTTTGCTCTTCCCTTCTTTTGAGTTCTCACTGCAACATAAACATTTGGATTTCAATTTATTATATTAAATGATTTATTTTTCTATTTAATATGGGATTTTAGATTGCAGTAAACTATTTCTTTCCTTTTATTATTTTTTTCCTTTTTCTTACTTCCATGTTTATTGATTTTTGCATCATGGTAACTATTCTGATCCTCCGCTATTGTTATGCTTACATTAGTTTTTCTTCTTTGGTTGAACGAATTGGTTCATTCTGGTCCCATCATTTTTTTTCCTTTTCTTTCCTCTTTCGTCCACTGTTATAAACCTCTTTTTTATTGATCAATATGATTTTACTCTTTTATTCTTCTTCTATCAATAGTGCACAGTGCCTTGCAAAAATATTTTTTTTCTTTTCTCTTTAATTGTGGTTAGCAGAACCCTTACTCTCCTATCAAATTAATTTTGATTTAAATGTTCTTTTATTTATAATATTATATTTCTAAAAATATTTATTTCCATAACTTACATATATATAAACATATTTGAACATTTTTTGTTAGTAGTAGATTATGGATATTCTTAGAATAATTTTTTTTCCTCCCTCCTAATATTAATTAGGAAATCCAAATACCCCATCAGTAGATTGAGTAGCTGTACTACAATTTTGGACTCCACTTGTGTTGGATTCCATAATTATGGTGTGCAACTTGCTCCTTATAAAATAATTTTTTTAATATTTATTAAGCACAAGAATGAATTTCAACAAAAAAATATTACTAATTTGCTATTTTTACTTTTATTTTGACAATTAAATTTTAATGAAGTATTTTACATAAATAAATTTTCTGTAAAATATTTTATTAAATTATATTGATTATTTTGTATTACTTATTATTTCAATTATTTTTAAACATCTCTACAAAGCTTTAGCTATTTGGGAATAAGCTCTTGATATTTTTTATTTAAATATTTATTTTGAAATTATTTGAATTGATTTATAATTATCTTTATTCGAAAAGAATATTATTGAAATTGTAGTTGATTTTATTATTTGAAATTAGATTAATATTGTTGACTAAATTTTCTTAGAAACATTGTTTTTAAACCAGCACATTATACAGTTTATCTTTTATCTGGCTCTATCATAAATAATTTATATATTTATTTTCTGTTATCTAGACTCTCCACAAATATCTCAGCGTTAGGATTGTACTTATTCTCATCATGTATCATATAGCATTTTTCTTGCATTAAAAGCATTTGTATTGGTATCTATGGTGGCTGATATTTATTATCTGTATTTGTTATTAATAGTGTATTTACCAATTATATGACTTTTACTGGTATGGAGTATCACACACTTTGTAGTATTGTATTGTTGATTTTTTTATTTGTTCGGTTGTTTATTTATTTATGTATCTACTAATTTTTTTATTTATTAAATAAATGTTATTTGATTAACCATTGCTTATTTTGAAAGCTGAAAGAATTTATAAAACCATTTGAATGTTTACTTGTCTCGTGTTTACTGTGTACTATAATTATCACTCACTGAGCATGTCGTATGCTTATACCATGTCTTATTTTTCTTTCCAAAGTTTAGTATTTTGTAGCTAGTCTAGGCTTTAGCTACCAATTGGTTTGAGCATCCTTCGTTTCCCTTGAGGCTACAAACTTTGATATAGCCTTTTCGGATACATTTAATAAATTATTTTTCGAATTATTTTCATTTGTAATCTTTAGAGATTCTGCAATTTATTTTTAGGATAATTGTTTAATTTATATGTTTGACTTCAGACTTTAGTTTCATTTCTATTAAGGAAGTATTTTGTGTTTGGATTAGTATTCAATTTTGAAACTTGCATAGGCCAAGTATGGTTAATAAGTGTGTCATGACATGTCTTTTTTATTCGATTCTTTTGTTAAAGAAAGGGATGCACCTAAGGGTGCTGGTGGATGATATAACTCTTGATCAGAATGGGGATTCTAACTTTAGGATGTTCACAACATAAGTATCATGTTGATATTTGATTGCCATCAGACCCATCTTTTAGATCTGTTCGAACCCTACAGCATTGAAGTAAATAGAAAGAATCTTGATTTACCTGTTGACGAAGACTATTTATTCATAAATGTCTTGTAGATATGCAGAAATTCTACTAGCTTCATACCAATGGATAACCTATATGCTTCGACGAAATTGTTATTTGTTAAAACCACTGCAAATTTGGGATTGCATTTTGGTGACGAAAATTCCTCTCCATGAAGATTAGTGAAATTTGGCCCTTAAAACAATTTTAATAAACAAAAAACGGATTTCATAAATTTATACAGAAAAGGCTTTAATGGCTAATCACACGTGACCAGCAGCTGATTCGATCATCTATATTGGTACAAGACCTGTGAAACCCTGCCACAATCAAAATCAAGAGAATCACAAGGAACAAAAAAAATTGATGAACTAGTTCTGTCATCCATTTCATCGTTGCTATCTTCTGCTTGTTTGCCACTCTCAGGTAGTTGGAATATCTGATTCATCAGCAATTCGAATTTCTGGATAAGTTCACTAATTTTGGCTTAGTTATGTCCATAATCCATCTTAATATGCAGGTAAACATATCCGGTTCTTCATTGCAGCCTTGTAACCTATGATTATGAGCTGGAGAAGTCGACAACAGGAAACAAATAAGATAAATAAAAAGATTTTACGAAAATTTCTTCAAAAGCAGTTTAAATGAGCTTAAAATGTTCAGCCACTGAATATCTGCTTCCAAGAAATTACCCTCTCGGATCAAGTCTATAAAATCATTCATGAATTGAAACTGTCGTATCACAAAAATAATTTTTACTTTATGACAATTTGATATTGATTTGGTTGATGAACCGTTGAACCTGAGGGGACATACGATTTTCGCAGCCGCCGCGTTGTTCATAAGAGCACCCCACACAGCTTTATCGGATGATGGCGAAATTACCAATGTCTACAAACAATTTAGACTCATAAGTGACAATGATTAAGAATCTGCAAATTCAATTGGAGATATAGTTCACTATATTTCAATCACTTAAAGATAAGCACCTTAATAATCGGCTCCGTGCTCCGTTAGCAGGTGCAGCAGTCGGATAAACTCCGACTCAGAAGAACAAATCCCCTGCAAAAAACTGAGGAAATAGCAATTCAATAGGCGATAAAGAATCCAAAATAACCCCAATCCATAAAAAAACACTCACTTCCGGTGAGTAGAAATGGCAGTTTCGATTTCAAATTGAGATGGAACAGGGCCAAAGATATCGTTATAGAGTCTGTTTTCATTTTCACTGTGACAATAGCGGCAAGAAACACTACCACAATATTGTCTAAGAGGAGAAGCGTTATTGCCTGAGGTTGGGAAATTAAGACTGGAAGGAGGAGGAGGAGGAGGAGATAGAGGGGAAAATAGCAGATGAAGTTTTGAATTGAATCATAGGAATCTCAATTGGCGGTAAATGTCCTGAATGGAAACTGCTAAAATTAGAGAGATTACAACACTGCTAAAATTAAGGCTAGGAAAAGAAGGTAAATTACAGTATATAACTCAAAGTGGAAACTGGTAACTAGATTATGTTCCTCTTGGAATAAGAAAAGCAAAACGACGTCGTGAAGCTCCATCCCTAATCGGTCAACCTCGAATCGTGAATGTGAATCGTCACGAGTAAAAAGCAAATTGGCGGTTTCCAAAATAAAATAAAATAAAATAAACGGATGCATATTGGGTTTGGTTCCGTTGAAAACGGCATTGAAATCCAAATATATAAATTCAGAGAAGCTGAGGCTGAGATTGAGATCTCTGTAATTCTTCTTCTTCTAATCCGTAGCAGAAACTTCTCTCGCATATTCGTTTAATTCTTCTCTGGCTTTCTATAATCCATTTTCTCTCCTTTCCATCTCATTTCATGGTTCGCGCTGTTTTCTTCCCTGTGATTCTCTTCGTGTAATATTTATCAGTAATTAATACTGTGATGTTTTGGATCAGATGGCGGACGGAAATGCACAATCTAGATACGTGAAGTTGACGAAGGATCAAACCCCTGCCGAAGATATTACTCCAGGCGAACTCAATCAGCCTGTTCAAGTTCCTCAGGTTTCTTTCTCTTTATCTACACGAATCAAACGCTGATCCAAAATGCGCTTCGGAATTTGATGAAACTTAGGGTTTTATTTTTTCTTTTAGTGTTAACTGTTAGGATTTCCTTTCCTTTTTAGCAGTTAATTATTCACAGATGTGAAGAATGTGGACAGCCTCTACCTGATAGCTATGAGCCTCCCGCCGATGAAGATTGGACGACCGGGATTTGTGCCTGTTGCGAAGATTTTGAGAGTTGTAAGAAATCATCTATCTTTCTATTTATCAAATTTGGCTTTCTTATTTCACATTCTTGTCATTTCTTTTGAAACATCTCTTCTTTTATTTTGTTTATTTATCGGTAAGCTGTGTCTGTGTGATATTTACTTGCGCAGTTATAAATCAGATAGCATATTTAACAGATAATATAATGGTGCCAATACAATTCGTGAAACGTTGTGGTCAACATTATTTTTTGTAGAGATTCTTGCCAATGTTGCTGAATCTCTGAAATTTTTTTTTGGTGGACGTGATGTTACATGATATTAATTGAGATTGTCGTTTTGATGAACTTTTTGCTTCCTTTCAATTATTAGTGTAGAACAAGGAAATCAGAAAATCGTAGGCTATTTTGTGTGTGTGTGTGTGTGTAATATTTGTCATTATTTTATTTTCCACCCTTCAATGGCCTAACTGGGGAGAATTTCCTTCAGGTTGGTTGGAGTTGCTCCACTTAGAGATCTTAGATTTTGGATTCGCGAGATTAATTTTAGGAAACCATTGGATTGCTGGGAGAGAGGAAGCAAAAATTAATATATTAATTGAATGAGAAAGGAAGAAGGAGCTTCATAAAAAAGTAGTCTTGAAAGCTGGATATTAGATTCTCAGCATAGAACAATAATCACATTCTACAATAAGGATTCTTTTTTTAAACTAAATGTGCAACAAAAGATCACGTAATGCACCAGTTAGGGGAAGTTCAGTTCAAGATAAATTTGTCACAGGCACTAAACAGTGCTGGAAAAAAATATGCTACTGAATGTTCTGATGTCAGGCACTAGATGCAAAACATGAATTCTTGGTGTATTACAAGGTTCTACCAACTGCCCCTCCTGTATATTCACAATACTAATATGGGTCATTAAGAATGCTTTTCTTTCAGTTTTTCTGCTGTGAATTCCATACGTGACCTTTGAAATTACTGAATCAAAACCATGTGAGAGATCTAAAGAATAGTTTGGAAACAACGATAATGATGATGGTAAGTATCAATTGATGCTTCTTATTGGTAGTGCTGATAATGTTTTTGAATTGAACTTTTTTCCCATAAACATAGGCTTCTATTCATTTACCTCTATTTTTTTAAAAAAATATTTTGGTGCCCTGCAAATACACTTTTGAAGCTCCATTGAATATATTAATTCTCCCTAATCTTAGTAGATAAGTAATATTATTACATTTGTGTTACAGGTCGCACAGGATTTTTTTGCCCATGTGTGTTGTTTGGACATAATGTCGAAACACTAAGAGAAGATATTCCTTGGACCAATGCATGCGTTTGTCATGCCATGTGTGTTGAAGGTGGATTGGCACTTGCGGCTGCAACTGCCTTTTTCCATGGTATTGATCCTAAGACTTCTTTTCTCATTTGTGAGGGCCTGCTATTTGCATGGTGGATGTGTGGTATATACACTGGCCTGTTTCGACAATCGTTGCAGAAGAAATATCATCTGAAGGTAATTTTTTGCTCCATGTTTGTTGAAATTTTCTAGCTGATTGCATGCTAAAACTAGGATAGGTTGTGTTGGCATACCTGCTTAATTTTGAAACTGCACGCACGAAAACCTCAGAAGATATTCATTCAATTTAGGAGTGGTTATAGTTTTGAACCACAGATTTGGACATTATTTTTATAGGCACTGTCTATGTAATCAGAATTGGGAGATGAAATCAAACTGTGGAGGGTTTGTTTCCCTATGTAGCTAGAATATATTTGCCAGTTCTAATCCTACTAAATTCTTTTTATCTGAATTATTCCTTTCTTGCAATCTTTGATGGGCCAGTCTGATCCTACATGCTGACTCAATTCTGTAACTCCTTTGCAGAACTCACCATGTGACCCATGTATGGTTCACTGTTGCATGCATTGGTGTGCCTTGTGTCAGGAGCACAGAGAGATGAGGAACCATTTATCTGAGAACGCTGCAATGCAGATGACTATAGTTAACCCTCCACCTGCTCAGAAGATGAATCCTGGTGAGAGCGGAGAACCTGCATCATCTGCACCAATAGCTACCAATTTAGAGATACAGCCCGTGTAGGATCGACATTTCAACATTAACGCAGATATCGAAGGCTCTTCGAACTCGAGCAACATAACAGGAAATTTGGCGGTTGTAGCATCTTAAATGGCAAAAATTGCAGATGGTTTTTAATTATCTTAACTTTTTTTTCCTTTTTTTCCCCCAGCAAGACAAAATGTTTTCAAACTCGGCAGCCCAACTGCTGTTTTTTTCTCCTTAGAAGGTGTACTAGGGAATGTACTTTATTAAGTTTTACGATGAGGTTATAGGATGATGTAATTGAAACCCCTGGAAATGTAAGAGCAACTGGCAACATCCAGTCGTGCATGCCTTTCACCTTATTCTATGCATAATTTTTGGGAAGTTGGACAATGAAGATCACGCGTTATATATTGTAACAAACAGAAGGGTTCATTTATTTTTGTACCTTAAAAGCCTTGTTCCATTGTAGGTGGAACCAAAAGACTGAGAGGATTTAGAACACTTTTTTTTTTCCCAAATAAAAAAACTGCCAACTACGCACCAGCATTGACCAAATTTCATATAATTCCATGGTGGCACGTCCTGTTTCAACTGTAAAAGCTGCTATATCTCATCATCAATTCATCATCGTCACGGTTATCTTTCTCCTCGATTTTGTCACTCTCGATCCCGTCTCCTCATCTCGGTCTCTTCCTGCTATATATAACAATCTTCTCCAATTTCATACCATCTGCCTCTTTCTCTCTCCTCATCTTAGAGTTTTGGTCAATGGCGCTGCTGGTTCTTTTTGTGCTTTTTGAATTCTCTAAATATCCAAATCGTGTAAAACATGTTAAAAAGAGGAAGTAAACCCATGTAAAAGCTGCGTTCTTTTCTTCAGAATGTGGAGATCTTTCTCGCTTTTCCATTCCATCTGGGTTTGTTTCATATCTTATTCTTTTTCTTGTTACGAAGGTATTATTTAGATTCTATATATTTTTAGCACCTTTTGGAAGATGGAATGGCATCTGTTGATTTTCAACAGTAACCCTTTGTTATCTATCTGTTCTAGAGGGATGGATTCGGATTTTATTGTGCTGCTTCAAAAGATTTTGGTTTTTTTGTTTGTAATTATTCTGGCGTGGAAGATAATTAGATATATGTGCAACTTGCTAAAAGCAGAAAGGAACCAGTGAGAGTGCTGGTAACTGGCGCATCAGACAAGATCAATTGTGTATTTTGGTTTAGTTTTCTTGTTTATTTCATTTATAAGTGAGAATTAGAAATAGTATCCATTTAATCTGATTTTTATGTTTCCAACTATTTGAATAACCTTTTTAATTGTTCTTTGGAATTTGGAATTGCAGCTGCTCTAGCCAAGGATGGTATAGCGATATAATTCTTAAATTTGATTTTTATTCTACAGGGCAAATCGGCTTTTGCTATTGTTCCACTGATTGCAAGGGGAGTCATGCTAGGTCCTGATCAACCTATGATTTTGCACATGCATCTGAGGCGTTGAATGGGCTGAAAATTGCCTTCCCTTTGCTAAAAGGTTGTGTCCCGCATAACTCTTGGGTGTAAGCTCTATGTAAAATTTTCTTAAATTTTGTCTCTTTTCCTGCCGGATAGGGGTTATTGCTACCACTGATGTTGTTGAAGCTTGCATGGGTGTCAATATCGGTATTATGGTTGGTGGGTTTCCTTGAAAGGAAGGTATGGAGAGGAAGGATGTGATGTCAAAAAATGTGTCTATTTACAAGGCTCAGGCTTTAGCCTTGGAGAAGCATACTGCTGCAGATTGCAAGGTGAGAGTGCCAAAACTGCTCCGTTGAATTATTTTTCAGCCTCTACGTCCGCATATTGCAATTTGTTCTGTAAAATTGAGATCTATGGGTCATAAACAATTTTGAATTAATAAACCCTAGAGAGAGACTATTTTTATGCTATTCTTCATTTTATCTTCTAATCCTCCAGATGGCAAAGAATGAATGGTTAGTAGGAGAGCAGATTTTTCCCAGCATCCTACAAGTTTTGCTGATTAAACCTACATGAAAGAATGCTGAGACTGTGTTGCTCGCCTATGTTGATGCATTATCACCTCTTTTGTGTGCAAATGCTAGTGGTGACAAATCCATCAAATACCAATGCACTCATCTTGAAAGAATTCACACCTTCAATCCCAGAGAAAAACATCACTTGTCTTACCCGACTTGATAACAACAGAGCATTAGGCCAAATCGCTGAGAGGCTAGATGTTGATGTCAGTGATGTGAAGAATGTTATCATATGGGGAAATCATTCTTCAACCCAGTATCCAATTGTCAATCATGCAACTGTCAAAACCAGCAGTGGAGAGACCTGTCAGACAACTTACTGATGATGATCAATGGCAAGATTTGGGATTTAACTTCTTGTTTGGGTTTCATATCTCTTAAATTCTAGCATACTTCACTAATATGTCTCCATTTAAAACATTTTCCTTAAGTTAAACACTGAATTCATCACCACCGTTCAGCAACGTGGGGCAGCAATTATCAAAGCTCGAAAGCTATGAAGTGCATTATCTGCTGCAAGTTCTTGGGACACCCAAGGTTTATTCCATGTTATCTCAATATTATCTTATCTTTAAAAAACTTTTTGCAAACTCTGTTTTGGATGTTCTTTTTTTCCTTTTTCTTTTTCCCTTTTCCCCTGTGCTTGATTTCATCTCTCCTTCAGGGAACATGGGTTTCTATTGGAGTGTATTCTGATGGATCATATGGGATTCAGCCTGGTCTTATTTACTCTTTCCCTGTCACCTGTGAGAAAGGAAACTGGTCCATTGTGCGAGGTAAATTCTCCTTATTTGTATGAATTACTAATGTTTTTGTGTTGTTTCATTACTTTCCTACTTGCTTTATTCGACTATGTTCATCTGCTCTCAGTTCTCTGTTTGTTACCATGTCAGGGCTTAAGATCGACGAATTCCCGAGGACAAAGATGGATTCAACAACAAAAGAGCTAAAGGAGGAGAAATCATTGGCTTATTCATGTCTCGATTGAGAATGTTTTCATTTATCTTGGGATAGAATGATGAAAGAGACTCATCAATGATCACCATCCAAGAATAATAGAAATTGTTAGATAAGTTGTTTCTATTGTAATATTAGATGATGATTGGTGACGAATAAATTTCATCTTTCATTGAAATTACTATTTTTCTTCGTTTGGATTTCACTTCAAGCAATTTTTTTTCTCTTTTTATTAAGACTCAAGCGGATTAGCTTTTCTGCACACATTAATGGATCAGATACTAATATCTAATGTGGTATCTAAGGGATTTACAGAGAAAAAGAAAAAAGGTCTCCATCTCCGTTGTGTCTTGGCCTTGTATAGAATCATAGTTAATATAGATTGTAAAAAGAAAAATTTCCACTTTCCTTTTGAGATTAATATAAGGAAATTTCTTATCTAAATTAAACGGGTTCATGGGTCTAAATTAGATAATTATCTGTGCACACAGAAGCCTATAGCTGGATTTGCGAAACTGCAAATGGAAATAATGCTTAAAATCCATAATGAAATTTTTAGCGTGAAAGGAGCTGCAGATACGTAAAAGGTTTTCTCCACAGAAATTTTTTATTATATCTCGCTTTGAAGACATATTGTTAACTGTTAAGGACATGATCTGCAAGAATGGCAAAAGGTGGAGTCAGGATACTGGGTACTGGAGCTGCTGGTAATCATTCATTTTCGCTCTTGTGTTTCATTTGGGGCTAAATTGTGGGGAGAAACAAAGAAATTTGATTGCAGATTGGTGGTTTTGTTCGCATTTGTTTGTTTTTGTATATTTAATCTCAATAATTCTATGAAATTTTCCATTGCATTCACTGGAAAATCAATGTTATCTGCCTGGACAAAGTTACAGCAGTGGTATCAGCTAAAAATAACAATATTTTTCTTGCCTAAACCGGTCTTTATAGACTAACACAATGATACTCGAGCCGTGTATGCTAAGAAGTTACTACTTCAATGTGAAATCAGCCTGTAATTATTCACATGCTTGATACTGAACCTGCTGCTCAGGCCCTCCAGATGCTAATTATGCCATTGTCACCACAAGCAGCGGAGAAAAGCCTGCTAGGGAATTCATCGCAGATGATCATTGGTAGGCTTAAGATATAGTTACTCATCCTATGCATCTATGTTTATTATAAACTTATAACCAAGGAAAATAATTTATTCCAACTATGGTGAATTCATTCACAATGTGAATAATAGTTTTTCACAATTCACAGATTTGAAGCATGGACTAATGGGTGTTCCTGGGTGGAGGAAACATCTCCAAAACAAGCTTTGTCCAATCCACAGTTATAATCAAGATTCCACTTTCACTTCAAACCCTCACAATTACTGCATTTTTTTCCATTTAGTGACCTCACAGCATCAAGAATACTCGTAATTGTCATACAATGCCAAAGCTGAAATTTTTATCAGCCGATAGGAGGAGAAACTAAAAGACTGATGATAGGGTAAAAGATAATCTATGGATTTTCTGTTAAGAATCAATATCAAATAATTTGTTCAAATATTAGGTACATTCATCTTCAGCTAATTTGTTGAAAAATTAAGTTCATATTAGGTACACCTACCATACCAAATTTTTCCACCAAATGTTTGATGAAGATTTGAACAAATGTATGGTGTGGATTAAACTTTGAGCCTATAAATAGGCACACTTCCAAGGTTTAAACCATATAAAAGTGAAGACTACAAGTCTTGAGTATTTGTGAGAGTTGAGAGCTTTTTTTGTAATATTTCTAGCTTAGTGAAGTTTTTTGTTGTGTCTCCAATTTTTGAATGAATTTCTTCTTTGAGATATTTAATTTATAGTTGTGTATTCTAAATTTTTTCTCAACAATTGGTATCAGAGCCTAACTTGAGTATTATTATTTACTTATCGTATGTTCTGTGGTTCCCACTAATAAGTGGATCATCCACATCAGAAAATAAGTTAAATTATTATTCACTCTTGAAGATTGGTATCAGAGAGAGACGATCAGATATCGTTCTTAGTAGAGCTATCTTGAGTCGTGAAAAGTTTGGAAAACTGAAAGTTTGTTGATCAAGCTTGTTCGGTATAGTTAAAATCATATCGATACGATGAGTGACCTTCAAGTAGTCGAAGGAATCAAGAAGCTCAACAACAAAAACTACAATACATGGACAACATGTATGGAGTTTTACCTACAAGGTCAAGACCTTTGAGAGGCTGTCAGTAGTAGTGAAGTTAGACAACCAACGAAAGAAGATGTCTTGCGAAAGTGGAAGATTAAAATAAGCAAAACGATATTTGCTTTAAAAACCACAATTAAAGAAGAAATGTTTGAGCACATTCGAGATGCCGAAACACCAAAAGAAGCATGGGAAACTTTTGTTACACTCTTCTCAAAGAATAATGATACAAGACTGCAACTTCTTGAGAACGATTTGCTATCAATGGTGCAACGTGACATGATGATTGCCCAATATTTTCATAAGGTGAAAGTAATATGCCGCGAAATTTCAAAGCTATATCCAACAGCTCATATTGAAGAAACCAGGATAAAAAGAATAATTATCCATGATTTGAGACCCGAATACTGCGGGTTCGTTGCCACTGTACAGGGGTGGCCGACACAACCATCGCTTGTTGAGTTTGAAAATTTGCTTGCAAGTTAGGAAGCTATGACTAAGCAAATGGGAGGAGTCTCGCTGAAGGGTGAGGAGGAAGCACTCTTTACCAGCAAAAGCAAAGACACTTTCAAGCGGTACATTGGCAGTGGATCTGAAAAGAATAATGACAAGGGAGGCTCTCTTATAGGGGGGTTTCAAAGAATCGCGATAATAGCAGAAAGTTCGATGGAAAGTGTTACAACTGCGGGAAGGTGGGTCACATGGCGAAAGATTGTTGGACCAAGAAAAAATCTATTAAAAGTAACACTGTTACTTCCAGTTCTAAGGAGAATAGCGAAGATGGTTGGGATGCCGAAGCATTAGCTCTCACGATAACGACATCAGAACATATTGACTACAAAAATTATTGGATCGTAGATTCCGATTGCTCTAATCATATGACGGGTGACAAACAAAAGTTGCAAAACTTGTCTGAGTATAAAAGAGGTCATGTGGTAGTGACAGTCGACAACTCAAAGTTACCGATAGCTCATATCGGTAAGACGATAGTTATACCTCGATAAAATTCTAACTAGGTGCCACTTCAAGATGTTTACCATGTCCCGGGAATGAAGAAAAATTTATTGTCTGTGGCTCAATTGACATCATTAGGCCATTATATTTTGTTCGGTCCTTAAGATCTGAAGGTATATCATGACCTAAAAATCTCGGAAACACCAACAATGGAGGGGCGACGATTGGAGTCTATCTACGTGATGTCGGCAGAATCTGCATATGTAGATGGGACGAGAAAAAAATGAGACATCAGATCTATGGCACATGCAGTTAGGTCACGTTAGCTATTCCAAGCTAAGTGTGATGATGAGGAAATCGATGCTTAAGGGGCTTCCTCAACTTGACGTACGAACAGACACAGTTTGTGTGGGATGTCAATATGGTAAAGCACACCAACTTCCATATGATGAATCGAAATTTAGAGCAAAAGAATCATTAGAGTTAGTTCACTATGATGTATTCAGACCAATTAAGCAACCGTCAATTGGTGGTATGCGATACATGGTGACATTCATTGATGACTTCTCAAGGCATGTGTGGGTTTTCTTTATGAAAGAAAAATGTGACACATTTTTAAAATTTAAAGAGTTCAGAGAATCAGCCAAAGGAAAAGTGGGAAAGAAGATCCGTTGCTTATGCACAGACAGCGGGGGAGAATATAGCTCAAGTGAGTTCTCACAATACCTAAAACAATGTGGAATACGTCATCAATACACTTGTGCCAACACACCGCAACAAAATGGTGTAGCTGAGAGAAAGAACCGACATCTTGCAGAAGTCTGTCGAAGTATGCTACATGCAAAGAATGTATCAGGAAGGTTTTAGGCTGAAGCAATGAGGACTGCAGCCTTTGTGATTAACAGACTTCCTCAACCAAGGTTAGAATTTGTTTCTCCCTTTGAGAAACTGTGGAACATGAAACTTACAGTTAGCTACTTTCGATTATTTGGCTGTGTATGTTATGTATTTGTTCTTAATCATCTATGAAGCAAGTGTGACAAGAAAGATGTTAGATGTATCTTTGTGGGATACGATAGCCAAAGAAAGGGGTGGAAATGTTGTGATCCAACGAGTGGAAAATGTTATACTTCACGAGATGTGGTATTTGATGAAGCCTCTTCTTGGTGGTCTTCAGAGAAGAAGGTGTTGTCAGACTCTAGAGAATTTGGAGACAAACTACAACAAAAGATGGAGGAGCATATTGTTCAACTTCAACCAAGTTCAAATGAATCAGGAGATCAAAACAGCGATGATGTCGAACAAAGAGTGACTCAGAGTCCTTGGCAAAATTGCGTGTATCAACAACCAAATGATGAAGGTGAGCCCAATGAAACTGAATAATCAACTCTGCAATCTCAACTCTGAAGGTCAACAAGAACACGAAGGCCAAATCCCAAATACGCCAATGCAGCCATAGTTGCAGAAGACACTATAATAGAACTTGAGAAATTTGAAGAAGCATCGCAGAGTTCTGAATGGATGATAGCTATGAAAGAAGAAATTTATGCACTTGAGCAAAATCAAACTTGGGATCTGGTGTCAAAGCCAAAAGATGTGAAACTCATATCCTGTAAGTGGGTTTACAAGATAAAACGTCGTCTATATGGGTCAATCGAGAGGTACAAGGCACGATTGGTAGCTCGTGATTTCTCTCAACAGTATGGACTAGATTATGATGAAACATTAAGTCCAGTGGTGAAACTTACAACAGTACGAGTTTTACTTGAAACTTACAACAGTACGGGTTTTACTTGCACTTGCAGCCAACAAAGATTGGAATTTATGGCAGATGGATGTGAAGAATGCTTTTCTTCATTGAGAGTTGGATCGATAAATCTACTTGATCCAACCAATGGGTTTTCAGAGCCAATATTATCCTGAATTAGTGTATAAGCTTCAGAAAGTACTCTATGGATTGAAACAAGCACCCAGAGCGTGGTATGGTAAGATTGATGAATTTCTAACACAAATTAGTTATTCAGTAATACCCACGGATTCCATCTTGTTTGTCAAAGCTAATGAAGAAAAGCTAACTATTGTACTAATATATGTGGATGACTTAATCATAACAGGTGATAATGAGTCATAAATTCTTCAGACGAAAGAGAATTTATCAATTTGTTTTCAGATGAAATAACTTTGACAACTCAAGTACTTTCTTGGTTTAGAGGTTGATCGAACACAAAAAGGAATATTTATTTGTCAACAAAAATATTCTAAAGATTTGTTGAAGAGGTTCGGAATGCTCGAATGCAAGCCAATTTTGACACCGATGGAACCAAATGCTAAAATGTGTGCACATGAAGGAAAAAATTTGGAAGATGCGACAATGTATCGACAATTGGTAGGGAGTCTGATTTACTTAATCTTGACTCGTCATGACATTTGTTATGCAGTTGGCGTGATGAGTCGGTACATGCAAAATTCAAAGAAGTTTCATTTAGAATGTTAGGTTTTGAAGAATGAATCATATTCATAAACGCAGCGAAAAATAAAATTTTTCAAAACTCAAAACAAAATATCATTCTTGTACCATTAAAACTAATTTATATAAATATAAATGTTAAAAATTATACCTTGTAATTTTTATTTGTTCTTCAAATCTTCACTTTGTTGGGTTGTAGCAAACCACAACAATCCACACTATAATGTCTCTAATGATAATCCACGAGAAGAATGAAGAAGAAACTATCAAGAGAAAATGGTTTGAGCAAATTCAAAGTGCTAGTTTTGAAAGTGTTCTTGAGAGAATTTTTGTTGTGTCTTAAAAATATTTTTTTTCACAAAAAATATTTTTATGTCTATTTTCTGCCATTTTATGTATTTTCTATTTGAATCAAATTCAAAAATAATATAAAAAGTTAAAAAATGGAGAAAATGACAACTAATGAATAGTAATTGGCCTAATTATGGTCAATTACAGCTGTTGGCCAACGGATGAAAGCTGCAGGCGCGCTGGGCCTACTGCGGGCTGCCGCATCTGCCTAGCCCGCGCGGGCCCGTGACACTTCCAAACAATTTTTTCGTGCGATCTCATCGCGATCCATCCTAAAATAATTCTCTCATATTTTGGATCATATCCAAGACCATTTTACTCATTCTCCATATCTTCAATACGTGTGACCCATTAGATTCCCGGTTATGTTGGCCACTTAAATTAACAATTAATTTAAGTAAATCTTGAGCGGTATCTAGCAACACATCATGACCTCCAATTGATCGGAAAGTCAGTGGTTTGACTACGAACCTTTCCATAGACAATTTATGTGCAATTATTCCTTTCACCATTCTATACCCCACTTGGTTCAGAGTATGGACATGTGTCAACTCCCACTAGACTGACTACGTCACGTCTAGTCCAAGTAATGTTAGTTTTTGTCCTTGAGGCTTATTACTCTATTAGATATGTCATTGAAGACTATCTTTATGACATTTCCACTCCGACCAGAGATTCCTGAGTAATGACCACGACAAGAGATCATGGGTATACACTTCTTCTATCAAGAGTGATGAATCCTTTGTTGGTTACCCAATTACCTTCGAATACCTTAAGCTGTATCCAGTCACTACCCTATAAGCTACCTTTCTGAGGCAACAAGGAATAGTGTCAAAATACATAATCAATATTCAAGATATCCTTAAGTACCTCAAGTCTAAGGATACTTGCATCATTGCTATGATGCGACTATCATTGACATTTGAATAGATTATCCATATGATTGTCTCATAGTTGGTCATCTAATGTACTTAGCTACACTTAACAAGTATCTACATGTTAACTCTAAACATCTCATGTTTATAGATTATGAGATCTACTATTCGATCCAATCAAGGAGTGTAACATGTGCTAGTCTGTCTAGATTAATAATGTCTCATCTCATTAATCCTATGACTAGGGATAATTTTGATACTAACATAATTACACATGATAAGAATCTTAATATCATGATCTCATTATGATTTCCTTCATGCTATGTTATGTATCAAGGACTTCATTAATTGATTTAAGATCACTTATCAATTCATATATCAAATGAATATCAAATTAATGAAAAAGTCTTTTATTAATCAAATAAATTTATACAATAAGTACTAAAGGTGATTGCCTTTAGAGCACTACTCTAACATAGAAGCAGTTCGACGAATACTGAGATATGTAAAGAGTACAATTGACTATGGTCTTTTATACAAAAAAGGTGAAGACTACAAGTTAATTGGTAATTGCAATGCTGACTATGCAGGAGATCATGACACAAGGAAATCAACAACTGGATATGTGTTTAAGCTTAGTTCTGGAACAATTTTTTGGTGTAGCAAGAGACAGCCAATGGTATCATTATCAACCACTGAAGCTGAGTATCGAGCAGTGGCAATGGCAGCTCAAAAGAGTATATGATTGATACAACTAATGAATAATCTACATCAACAAGTAGATTATGCAGTTCCATTGTACTGTGACAATCAATCGACAATTCGTTTAGCAGATAATCCAGTTTTTCATGCAAAAACTAAATATGTTGAAATGCACTATCATTTTATCAGAGAAAAAGTTCTGTAAGAAGAAATTGAGATGAGACAGATCAAGATGGATGATCAAGTTGCGGACTTGCTCACAAAAGGTCTAGGTACAGACAAGCTCAAAATGTTTCGTCGACAGCTCGACATAGTATAGAGAATAGGAGTTGACATTGAGGGGGAGTGTTAAGAATCAATATCAAATAATTTGTTCAAATATTAGGTACACCCATGTTCATCTAATTTGTTGAAAATTAAGTTCATATTAGGTACACCTACCATACCAAATTTTTTCACCAAATGTATGGTGAAGATTTGAACAAATGAATGGTGTGGATTAAACTTTGAGTCTATAAATAGACATACTTTCAAGGTTTAAACCATCCAATAATGAATACTACAAGTCTTGAGTATTTGTGAGAGTTTGAGAGTTTTTTTTGTAATATTTTTAGCTAAATGAGGGCGTAGTTTGATGAGAATCCTGAGACATAAAGCCTATTTAAACAGCGGAGTTTTAAAGGAAAACCGCCTTTTTCTTTCAACTCATCCAAAGCGCTCCACCCTCTCTCTCTCTCTCTGCTAATCCATATGTCTTGTTAGTGCATCTTGCCTTGCGAGATACATGTTTCGACGACATTCCGGTGACTATTCCAGTCCCGTGCTTCCGCGACTGGAAAGGTAGAACATCATTCATTTTCGAGTTTGCCAAACAGAAATTTGTAACATTCATGTATTATTAAGTTCTGTTTCCTCTTTACTGTGGTATCGACCAACCTAGCTTTAATGCGTTGTATAATGCTTTCCATATAATAGAGAACTTTCTTAGCTTTTTGAAGAACTTGAAAATCTTAAGTTTTATTTAGTTTCTTTGCTGCTTCAATAATGCATTCAGATTAGGGTTATCATAAAGCATTCAAAAGTATGAAGCAATTCCAGCAAAGCTTGGTTGAACTTGAAACTGATGCTGAGCATCTCCTTTTTAGTCCGGCATCAGGTCATTCAAAGCATCTAACGTTATATATCTCTCCAAAAACACTTGGATATGTTTGTCTTATTCCTAAATTTGTTTATTTTCCTGCTAATTTTAAGAGAAAATAAAATTTTTGGAGTTACGCGATCTACTTCTAAAATATTTGCCCAGTTTAAGGAAGCCAAGAAAAATGAGTTCAGAAAATAGAGATTACCAGAATATGCATAGTTTTTGAGGATATGGAATGATCATGTTGGCCATTTGTTTTTCAGGTTTATAATTTAAGGAATTTGTGGAATCAAAGGTTTTATTCAACTGAACCTGTTATGAGTATTAACTTTTAACTTTTTTAGTCAGAAGCCAGGTTATGAGTATTAACTTTGAGTAATACAAATGCAGGTGGTTGAAAATGATAAATTAAGGAACGAAAACAGGGAAGCACTTACTGCTCTGAGGAAGAGGGCTAAGACAACAAAAACTAGTATTCCTTCGCCTTTCGAGTCAATGATGAAGGATACTGTAAGATCAAAGCCATTGGTGAAGGAGGTATGCGCAACATGTGGCAACCGCAATTCATATGAGCACACATGGATGATGTTTTCAGGATCCAATGTTTTTGCCAGTGTTCCATTTCATGCTGCTCACACCATCTTGGAGACAGGTTTTCTCTACGTCTATAGCTTTTAAATTCATTAGAATTATGTGGGAGTTAATCAATATGCTATATTAACTAGAAAAGTATTATTGCATATTAAATATGTTAGTTTCTGTTGGACACAGGGGTGGGACTGTGAGCCAGTGCTCCATAATTGACCTGCTGTTAAAAAATTACTTTAATAGACCACATATTAGACAAGGAAATTTGATTTTTCTCATGATTTGTATCTTGCTTTTGGGAAGCTTGCAAGTAGTGGACCAGGAAATTTTCTAAGAAAGATTGTTATTCAGCTATTTTCATACTGAACTGGGATATGGGGAACAATTTAGAGTTTGACATGGCCCTGGTTTTGGATATTTTTGCATAAGGAGGTTGCTCTCCAACTCAAATCTGGACCCTTGCAAATCATACAAAATTATGGAAGCCGGTAAGAGTATTAGTAAGCAACATAGTTTCACACCAAAAACATGAGAAAGCTTATGGAGATGTGATTCTTCCATGAACTCCTATAATGTGACTTAGGCCCTTAAACAGACGGATAGTCTGCCTTCAAATCATTCCAAGTTAGGATCACACTGATGTTTGATTTAAGGTTTCATGGACAGAGCCTTTTATCATGTATTTTTTGTGCATCTTATTTGCAAATTGGCCAAATTCTTCCTTTGCCTCTTCCAAGCCAACAAGAACTGCATGAATGTGATATTTAAGAAGCATCAACATATCTGCATTGAATACAATACTAGTGTGATGAAAGCTAGGGGAACTGGATGTGGTTTTTCTGTATCATTCAACCAACAACTACCTTCAAGCTTGCTTAAATAGTGCATTTGGCAATAACCTCAAGGCACCTGGAGATAAGAACATCTTAATTGTGGTATCGACATTTTTTAAGAAAAAGATTTAAAAGCTTTAGATATTAAAAGCCAAAATGAACCTTGGAAACTACACACCATGCCTTAAGCAGCAGATGTGAAAATTTCGTTCAGATTGGAAGAAATGTCTCTGGATAATGTTGTCTGGTATTCTTCTGCTTTTTTTTTAGCAGCAATTGAAGGCTGTCTTGTTCAAATTGAATGGAAATTAAGGTTTGTTAGCAATGGCTGACATTCATCAGTATCACTGTTATCGCATCTAGGCAAATGTTAAAAACATTGTTTTCATGAAATTTATAGTACTACAAGGCTCTTATTTTAGAGTCATAGAGCATTGCAAATAATTAAAGCTTCTTAGATTCAACTTTTGTTTCCCTTTTCTTCATCCCCCTCCTCTCTTTTTCTCAATTGTAGTTTTTTTTTTTATATCTTTTTGGAAAAAGAAAATGGTATTCCTAAGCTTAATACTTAAATTTTCGCTTCTAATGATATAACTTGTGAACATTGAGTTTCTTTAGTCTTATCTTTGTTGTAATTCAGATGAAGAATGACTTGACTGCGAGGCAAAAAAACTACAAAGCTATGTTAAAGAGAAGTCCTTCGTTATTTCAGACAAAGGTGCGCTTGCTGATAAGATCGGTCCTGGTGTACTCAGATCTCTGGTGAACTTAACAGATAAACGTGGGTAAGTTTTGCCTCGCAAAAATGTCTATTTATCCCTCTTTAAAATTTTCAACAACGTACTAGAGGAAATTATCGAGAAGGGAAATATAGAAAATAATCACACTGGCGAGGTGAGATGTTTTCCTGTAAATGACATGAGAAGTTAGAGAAAATTATTAATATTATAAAGCTCTTTAATGGTGCTGGACGCAAAAATAATTTGTGAAACCATTGTGCATTTTTCCATCCGTTTCAACTGAGGGAAAGATAAAGCATATATCTTGCTGTCGGATATCTCAAGCGTTTCACATTTAATTGCTGTGAAATGGCATGTGCATGTGCATGTGCAAGACTTAGAATTGCTTTCTCATGAATATGCATCTGACTGCCACAATCGTATATTCATTAGTATAAGAACATATGATGAGGAACAAGCTCTGATGATGAATTGTTTAATGAATTGTTTAAGTCGACATATTTTTTGGTTCTACATTAAGATGTCTAGATTAGGTGAATGACAAGCGTCTTATATTATTAAATATCAAATTCACGTCTGCTTTTTTTTTTTTATATAAATTTTAGGTAAAGGGAATGGGTCTAGTTCTCATGCATTGCTTTTTCTTTTTCCTGATTGGCCACAACAGACAGTATGCAACGCTTAACAATGCAGAAAATTCACACGAGTGCATAAACTCAAATGTATATGTAGAATAAAAACATGCTTTATTTTCCCCTTGAAGTTGCTTGTCTCCATTCTACTGGCGGTGCATAGGTCTACATAACAACTCAAGGCTTCTTCCTTTTCTTTCTTTTTCCATGTTCTCTTCCTCCTTACCCAAATTAATTGTCAGAAAAGAATGGTGTCAGTTCCAGGGTCCATTTAGTTTTATCCTTTCACTTAAATGGCGTGAAGGTTTCGTGGGGACTGCTGAAACAGTTGAAGATACCATGAAAGAACCGTGTCTTCGTGTTTTTATGTGGTCCATTTTACCAAAAGTTTCCACATGGTCCAGATGGCCATACGAGAATTGGTTCCTATTTTTCTTATATATATTTTGATTCACTGTGCTCTTTAACTTTTTATTCCCATCATTTTTAACCAAAGAACACTGATGTGACCTTACACTAACTTATGTAAATCAAAATGTGAACTGTGGATGGACGGTCTCTGTCTGCATTTTGCATGACCCTAGAAGCTGGGTTCGGATGCCACATTTGTTCTTCTTATGCAAAAGTTCAGAGACGACATTATTGATTTTGTTATTACTTGCCACCATTTTTACCATCTAAGCTATCAATTTCATTCTTTATAGATGATGGGATCCACATAAATTTCTCTCCTCAACACTCCGGCCAAAGCTTGGAAGAATCAGAATTGGACATGCGAGCCATAACTTGCCTACAGAAACGGAGCTTGTTTCCCGGCCCTAAGTGACACCAACTATATTGATGATAAGCTGTAAATTCCAGATCACTAGTTGCGGTAAACATGCCTGAAAATTTATTTGCTTTAATGCTTTTAATGACATATATGTACCTTTGTTCTATTTCTCACTCGTACCATGTGGGTTTTAGATTTGGTACACATAATGTACCGTACATCCATGAATCTGAACGGTTCGTGATTTTTTTTTTCTTTATGGTTATCACCGGCAAATCAGATGATAATTTTTCATGGGATTTGTCTATGAAAACCTGATTTAGAGAGGAAAAAGTCCTTAAAATAATATGAAACGATTCGGATTTTGTGGTTGTATGGTACTTAATCTGAACCGGATTCATTCAGGGTTTGGGTTATCTTTCATTAGGTCAATTTATTGCACATTTGTTTAATTGGACGAACGCGTTAGATGTTAACAAGGTCTGAAGGCTGAAGGGCGTTTAGATTTACTCAATTGATTTTGCCAAATGGAAAGAGAGAACAATAATTGGCAGTGTTTTTTCATGGTCGTATCTTAGGCTGGCAGAAATCAAATAGTAATTAATTATTTCTTTGTACAATTGGACTGTTGAAAAAATTTTGCTTCTCTGATTGCATGGGCTGTGTACAAATAACATTTCAAACGTGAATTATGATTCCGGTTTGGCTTGGAACACATTTAGCTCATTGTATAATGCGTCCAATATTCATTTTTTAATCTCATGAACATTTGTAAAAGAATTGTTTTTATAATTAAACACTTTTGTATTTATCATTCTCGGCGATGGTCCACGTAATGATAGGTATAAGTGAGTCGTGAATGTGGATCCTTGACTGGGAGAACCGCACCATGGTTGAAATTTTTTTTTTTAAAAAAAAAAGAAGAAATGAATAGAAAATAATTAAATATATCTAATAACCCACAAAACCTTTTTCTGTCTCATGGGCTTTATCCGCTAATCGGCTGCTTGCCATGATGATGATTATTATTATTATTATTATAAAAGTAAAATGCCTCAAGTGAATATGTGATTTCTCTCTTAACATTTTTTACGACAGTTGCTTTACCTTAAAATTAATTTCTGCATTGAGTCAAATCAATATTCAATTTTGGGTCATTTTATTTTGTTTCTTTTCAAATTATACTTTTTTTATTTTTTATTTTTATCCTTTATCAAATAGATTTCAATAGAAATTCATGATTATATATTGATTCTCAAATATTTTTGGTATATAAATAATTTTCAATCTTTTCATGAAAATAAATTTGACTGAAAAATTAATTTTGAGGCAGGTTGATCATTGTTAAAAAAGAAAAATAATGGTCAAATATAATATATGTAGATAGAAAATTGTTTATTGAGTTGATGATTTGTGATAATTTTATATATATTTAAAAAAAAACTGTCTCTTGACTGAAAGAGTAGACATTCCGTACCGAAGAGTCAACGTCCGTGTCAGTCTTTCACCAAATGCTACCAGCCTGTGCTCTTCCTCTCTTTTGGACTATACTGCCATTCTCCGCTATCTAACTTTTCACTGGCTTTATTCTTCAATTTTTTAACGTACTCGCTCGATCTAACCCACACATGGATAGAGAGGCTAATTTCGTAATTCGACTGTCTAAACAGCCAGTTTTATCTAGCGAGTAGAACATTTGCTGCTGCACGCGATTACCTAAGGAAACAAGGACCAAATAAACAAACTACTTGCAACACCGATGCAGATGCAATAGTCTCTCCCTATGTCTTTTCCTGTTTTATATTTGTGCCCTTGTATTTCTCCTTATTTACATTCTCCCCCCCCCTCCAACTCCAAGCGAGATGAGAGGATGATTACATCAAAAGTTCGTACCATTAAAGTACTTAAGACATTCAGCTTAAATTAGGTGAGGCTTTTGGATTTGTCAAAACTAAATTCATCTTTTGAGTCGACAGAGAATCTTTTTTTTTTCCCCCTATTCAGTGTTTTTTTAACTTCTCTGGGTATTTTATTAGGTTTCTGAATATGACTACTTTAACATCCATTAAATTCAAATTTACTAAATTAAATAAATAATAATGTTGTATGCAATATATTGAGTCTTTAGACTTCTTTTTTTTAAAAAAAAAAAATTGAGTTCCATTTTAGATCAATATGAGCCAAATTTAGAGTTAAAAACTATATAAAACACGATAAAAAAATTAAAAATTTGGTCTCAATGTAAAAAGTATTAAGGACTCAAAGAAATTTCCTTGCTCTGGAGTTTGATGACAATATATCTCTCAGTCCCTTTTTTTTAACTTAAATTTTATATTATTAAGCTTTTTAATTTGAATTTAGTTAGTTTTAGGAACTTTTGAGGTATAATAGAAAAAATTAGCGACTTATAGTTAGATGTAATTTATTTTAACAAGTATGTAAAAAGTTTTCAATGTTAGTTTTTTCTTGAACAAGCAATGCTACTAAACTTAATCAAGTTAGTTGATTTAGTATATTAAAAATTTAGTTGAGTAGTTCAATAAAATATAATACAAAATTTAGTTGTCCAAAAATAAAATTTACGTGCTATCAAATTATTTCATAGATATGATAAATTTTGATCCAATCTGAATTTAATTTAAAATCTGATAGAAACTTGAATGAATCAATTCAAAATCAAAAAATAATTTATATTTAGTTTTTTAAAAAAAAGTTAAATTAACTCGAAATCCGAGATTTGAAACTGATACATGTAATTAATAACATGAGTATGTTTTATACGTGGATCATGAAATATGTATAGAATTAACTTTACAATTTTTATCCAAATATTTAATTGTGGATTAAATCAAAAGAAATAGAGACTTGATTAAATTTGTCATTAAATCATTTTTAATATTTTTTTATTTACAACTTTGTTTTAAATTTTAATGGTTTACTCCATAGCCACAAAATTGAACAAATTAACCAAAATATTTCTCAAATCCTAATAATCATATTAATCATGAATGTACTTTATATAAAGAGTACCCTTCATATCATTATATTAAAATCAAATCCTAAATTATTTATGGGTTGTAAACAATAGTAAAAGCAATATAAAATAATAAAATTACATATGAAATTTGATTTATTATATGCATTTAAATAAATAATTAAGGCTTCAAACTGAAATTTAGTTTATATTTTGGTTAATGACAAATCACAATATTTTTCCCCTATTTTAATTAATTAATATCATGCATTAATCTCTATTAAATATGCAAGGCAACTTGATGACTTTTCACTTTTGAATATTTATGTTATATTCTTATATATAGAACTAACTAATATAATACCCGTTATTTATTTTAATACAGTTTATTTGTACATTAAAACAAATTTTGAAAAAAAAAACATATTGTGAAAGATTATTATAACTCGCAAGTCTCACTACATCAATATATAAGTTTCATATCACTTAAAAGTATTTAAAAATAATTATAAAGATAAATATGTATATTTTAAAAAATTTAAATATTTTAAATATTTTTTTCAACCTCCACAGATATAAAGTTTTTTTTTCTTTTTTTGGTTCAATTAAATTCATGGCCAGCCTTCACGTCAAATAGAAAAGGAGAAGAGTTCCAAGTTTCACAAAAGGGCTAATACTAATAAAGAATAATATGAGGAATGTGATAATATGTGTCGGCGACTGAACATATAAAAAAACATTTTTGTCACATCCAGGCATTTCATTCCTAATTTTCTTATGCCAAAACACTGCCCTGCTAAAGCACACCCAATTAGCTGCTTGATTAGCTCATCTCTTTTACTAATTACCCTCAACCAAATTGCACTCAAATACAAATACTATCAATCACTTTCTCAAGAAAAAAAGGTTGCTAGACTTTCGTTTTTATTTCTTTGATTAATGCTTAAAAGATTCTAATTAGGATAATCAATAAACTATCACATTTGTTAATTTGGTTTTTCATACATCTAGTGCATCAATTCCCATTTTATGATAATTCATTGCCCTTATCGATCTATGATGGATTGACTATGTTATGTTGAAGAACGATTTAAAATTAAAAACTTTTGTTAGTTGTGACAGTTTTTATTAGATATTCAGAATTAAATTGAACTTTATTTTAATTTTTTATCAAAGTTTTTTCTTGCTTTTGGGAGTCTAAGTTGTCAGTTTGTTATAAATTTTGTTTTTTTGAAACTGAAAAGGATTTCATTAAAAAAATGGTTCATACAAATAAGGGGTCTCATTAAAAAACTTTAGAAATTAAAATCCATAAGAAAAAACACAACTAGAAAATAATTACATCTTATCACAAGCTAGAAATTAATGGAACCATTCAAGACCCTCATCCCCCAATTAGATAACCTTATTCTGTACCGATTGACCATATCTTACCGAACAATCCACAACTTTATTAATCTGTCTTAATATTACTGCAACCCCTGAAGCTCATAAGTTCTACACTAAACATGAATATCTGAATTTTATAGCATAAAATTGGGTTTCTACCTACCTCTTTTTCTTATTTTTAATTATTTTCTTTTTTGAAAATTCCAACATGTTGATTCATAATTTGGGCAAGTATTTACTCAATTACATTGATCCAGAATTCAATAATTACTCCAGACTTCTTATTTCACTAAAGGAAAACTTTTGTCTAATTTATGAATTTATTTACTTATAAAAATATCATATTAAATTATTTTATTTAAATAACATTATCAAGAAAAGTCATGAATTAATTAAAAAAAAAAAAGCACGGGAAGAGAAAAGGAAAGGATAGAAGAATGTGAAGTGAAACAGAAACTGATAGGGTGATGATGTCCTTGTGTGCAAAATTATTAAAAATATTTGTGAGGGCAAAACAGCAAGCGGGGCCCAAACACTTCAATTCCATCAACGTGGCAAATTTTTACTTCACCTCCAAGCATTTACTGCGAAGCGTTCCTAATTCAATTCCTAACAAGTTGGGGGGAAAAGGGCAAAGAAAAGAAAAAAAATAAAAAGTAATAAAGTAAAAGAAATACCTCTCTCCAGTACACTAGAAATCCATTACAGCGGTCTCACCATAAATATGAAAGTTTGGTATGGGTAAAATGGTAGTTTCCCATTTACACACACAAAACAGTACCGAAGCAGAGCACCAATCACCTCTGCACAAGCCGCCTCATAACTCAGTTGCTCTCAGTTTCACACACACTCCCTCACTAGACTCAGAGAGGAAGGGAGAGACAGCTGATAATTGATAAAGGCGTGGCCTTCTTTAGATAGATAGAGAGAAAGAAAGACAGTGTGTGTGTAAGCTAAATAAAAAAGAAGAGGGAGAGGGGGGCTTGATGTGCACGACAATACAGAAGAAGGGAAAACTACTGTTGAAAGTCTTCAAATGGCAATTTAGGGTTTTTGCAGAAATTCGTACAATTTTTCTCTTCTTAATTTTCTTCTCGCTGAGTTTGATACTGCCATAGGTGAGTTTAATTTAATTATCTGCCTATCCATAAATCTCCCCTAAACACCGACATGTTCCCTAAAGCAATTCCTTTTCATCTCTAAATCAAAAGCTTTTTCAGCTGCTTTTCTTTCCTCAATTATCTCCTCCTGAAAGCTGACATATTTCCCTTAATTTCCACACTTTTGATTCTCATTCTTATTATTATTTTTTTAACTCAATTTTATTTCCCTTTTCCCTTCCTACTATTTTTGGTTTACAGGTTAAGAGCTTCTCCAAAAAAAAAACAATTACAATTTTGCAGCAGAAATGTTGGAGTACGAATTATGGGGAAACCCATCAACGATGATCCTCTCAGGAGATGAACCCACACAAGACCCTGAACAAACCCGTCAGATTTTCGATCATTTCACTTCTCAATCCTTCCACGACAACCTCGTTCCTCAACCATGTACAACCTTGTTTCATCACCCAACTTCCCACCTTCAAGTCAACTCCTTTTATGACCCACGGGCATACGGTGGCACCTATGCCTCCGCCGACTCTCCTCATCCTTCCCTCCTGTCCCTCGATCCCGTTCACAGCCCCCCCGGTGGCGCTGGACCCTCTTACTTCCTTGTCCCGAAGACTGAAGAGGTTCCTCGATCCGCAGATTACACGGCGAGGATTGGGTTGAATTTGGGTGGCCGGACTTACTTCTCTTCTGCCGAGGATGACTTCGTGAACCGCCTCTACCGCCGTTCCAGACCAGTGGAGCCCGGTTCGTCAAATGCTCCGAGGTGTCAGGCGGAGGGGTGCAATGCCGATCTGACCCACGCCAAGCACTATCACAGGCGACATAAAGTCTGCGAGTTTCACTCCAAAGCTTCGACGGTCATCGCGGCCGGGTTGACTCAGAGATTCTGCCAACAGTGTAGCAGGTTCATTGAAATTACCTAAACACCCTCCCCATGCATTCCCATATTCACGTTTTTTTTGCTTCCAATTAGTAGTTTCCTAATTCATAGCCCTCCCCACCCCATAAGACGATAGAGATAGAGCATTGCAACGACGGAAATGCCCCTGTTCTTTCAATCATTGGTTTCGAGTACATGTGGCAATCCCGAGGGTATTTGCGTCTGTAAACTTGTCCTTAGGTTTCCGTTTACGTACCTGGGTTTTAGTTAGTTAATCTCGTCTGTTTACTTCTCATTAAGTTAGCTTTGTTGGAATTGCAAAAACGCCCACAACAGGCATTTGTATTCTCACTTTGCACCCACGTCGACGCAGCGTCTATGTCAAAAACAGTAAAGCGTAACTGATGCAGTTCATATTAAACTGTGTCAATTATTTGGTTGGGGTTTAAATCAAAAATCTCTCTGGACATAGTAGGAAATTAACTCTGCACGTGACGATAATGCCCCTAATTTTATGCATCTGTTGCCAATGATTGGGACGTTGGGTACGGTGTGCAAGATGAAATCCCGAGGGTATATGTGTCCGTATACTGTACACACATTGATTCTTCTATTTTGCTTGAACTATATCCTTTCGTTTTTACGTATTGGTGCGTTTTACCTTGATATGGTAGCTTTGTACATTTTGATTACTTAATTACCTTCATTATGTAAGAGTTTAAACAGTTCTAGAAATTATCAATATATGTGTGTGTGTGTGTGCAAAATTGTTTCCCAGATTCCATCTTCTTTCAGAATTTGATAACGGAAAGCGAAGCTGCAGAAAGAGGTTAGCTGATCACAATCGCCGCCGGCGAAAGTCGCACCAAATAAATCAAGAAACTCACAAGTCTCAGCCCACCGATACTGCCCGCAATTCTTCTTCTGATAATATCACAAGTGAGCTTGCTTTTCTGTACAAAAATCATCGCATACATTCCTTACTGGTTATTACTTAGGCATACAGGATCAGAGAAAGTCTTACATAGATCCTACTTTTGTCATAGATTGAAAAAAATGCAACGTAATTAATAATATACGACATGGAATATGTTCAATTAAGTTTTTTTTTTCAGTAGGATCATATTCTCATTCAACGTATGAAACAATAAAATAGTGACATATTAAAAAATTAGCCCTCACAAGTAATTTTATATTTACAAAATTAAAAATAAAATCAATTTTCTTACATTGCATAACTGCATGAACGAAGTTTTAGACGACAACTTTTTTGCAAGAAAGTTGACTTAGTTTTTCCTTTTTATTTTTTTTATGGAAAATTTGTAATTAGGGTCTCCACCGGAATCTGGAGCGCACAATTCTTCGTCGTCGGTAACAGTGGCAGTATCACCACCGCCAATGTTTTTAGATTGTTTCAAGCAAAGGCCATACCAAGCAACAGCATCTTCATCATATGCGTCATCGAGCTCAATTTTCTTCTCAAGTGGGTAACTAAATGTCACTGAAAATTGAAGGAGTCTCAATAATTTTAGAGTAGCGTGGCAGTCTTACTTCTAATTTTTATTTTTCAATGAATTGGTGTTTGTTATTATAACATCGAATGAAGTATCACTTAACATATATATATGTATGTATTTTTTTTCTTTAGAATTCAAAATTAATGTGGATGTTTTTTTAATGTATTCAATCTGTACTTACCATATGGTATCTAAAAGTTTAATTTAAATTGGAGGAATAAGAAATTAATGTAATTTTCTTACACAAGTGAACTGTTTGGTTTCAGAGATGGAATTGGTAGGCACGGGAGTGCGGGATTATTATCAATTAGGGAAATTGCATTGTTACCAATTTGTCTGCTTTGGCCAAAATCTGATTAAAAAAACATAATAATGACCACGTAATACTAAATGAATTCTCTCCGAAAAAATTAGAGAAGACATGAAGCTGCCTAGCTGTCTCTCCTGCATGGAGGCTTTACTATGCTTAGTCATTATCGACAAAATCAATCAACTTCTTCTCTCTCTCATTGTCATCACTCATTACTATTTCGCCGTTTTCCTTTTCAAGAAGGGAGTGTTAGAAGCTGAGAAAACTAATATTAATTTCAAACGTTGCTTTATTTTTGGTTTTCTAGCCATGGCCAAGTTAATGAACTAAATTATTCATGTGAAATTTTATTATTATTTTGGTAAAAAAGTATTGTTAATCAAAATGAAGCCGCCGTTTATTGATGTCATTAAGAGGAGACCAATACATGGAATCAGAAATTTGGGTTTTTTTCTTCCTGGTAAGAAGAAATTTAGATTATTGATACATATGCAAACTAAACTCATGAAAATGAAAAGTGTCATTTTCTCATATTAAACACTGGAATTATTATGTTCCATGCTTATATGTCTATATTTGCTCTATTAATAATTTTTTTCAAGCAACAGAATTTGTAGTTTTGATTAATAAACAATAAGCCCATTAATTTTGGCATGTAAACCACCAAAATGACTGTTAAGTGTTAATTAAATAAAAAAAACTACAATTTATTAATTTGCACTTTATTTTAAATGAAAGCTGGTTTCTTAGCTATTAGTAATAGAATAACTACAATTGCGATATCATGTGCGCCTATTATGCAACAACAACGAACTTTAGCTTCACATTCCACCAAATTAATATGCTTTAATTATAGGTTTTTGTTTTTCATTTTTTCCCCCACTATTTTCCATTATTTTATTTCATTATTAAATTTCATCCCTAGCTATTATATAGCCTCTCTAGTTGTTCTTATTCGAATAGACTTACTGTTCTTATCATTGAAGCAAATTTGATGACACTGAATCTGATGTTGAAATTTTATGTTTGTTTTATTTTCATTTAGTTGCATAATTCGCTGCATATAATTAATTAAATTTCTTTCTTAATTCATATTCGAATTTACACTTTTTTTATGTCTTTGCTTAAAAGGAATGTAAGTTGAGTTTTTATTTATTTATTGTTATTAAGATTGTTTTCCGCCTTAAATAGAAGGTTGTTGGTCTTTTTATGTGAGAATTATTTTTCTCACATAAATTATCTTATTACAGTTAACATATGAAGTGAGTGTCTGCTCAAAGCCATATTGTTGATGTCGATCATGTTAGCATTATTCATTATTTTTCATTAAAAAAGTTAATATTGTATTAATTTCATTCTTTTTATACATTTTTGTGTATTTTCAAATTATATAATTTTATTTTTATGTTGCTGATGTAATTTCTTATTCTTAATGGAAATTTAATTTGCATTTAAAAAAAAACTACAATTTTTCCATATTTTAACAATGAGAAATGAATGCCATTGAGATTTAAATTCGAAATTCAATAATTTAAATTATCATATTAATATTATTAAATAAAAACTTTAGTACAAGAAATTTTACGTTTAATAGGAAAAAAAAAATTATATTAATGATATAACAAAATGCATGTTATATATATATATATATATATATATAAAGTCCATGTAATTCTTATTTTTAAATTATTAAAAAAATAATCAATTAAACTTGTTAATATATAATGTCACCTCATACTAAATATCTTGCCGTCATAAATCTGGAAGTAGCTTTGAGGAATTAATGCCCCAAGAAACTTCCATCTTTTTATTTCTTACCGTAAAAAAAAAAAATGCATTTTCCTCTTCGAAACAAAACGGGAGGGAGGAAATTTCGTGTCTTAAATTTATAGTCAATGTTGCTTTCATTTTTTCCTCTTTCCCATTTGACAAATAATTTTTGTAAAGACAACAGAGCTGAGTTATTGTGTTGTCGCATGAAGATGCCAAAACTTCTACCAAAAGGACACTTTCCCAGCATGTGCATAAATGCCCTATTTACTAAGGGGGGAGATATATGTCATGTCCCACCTAATCAAATAATCCAAAATTTGGCTACTTATTAAACCTTCGGCTGGAATGATTTTTTTTTTTTATATATATATAAAAAAAATGATACTCCCCTATATATAAATTGCATCTGTTTTTTTTTACTGAATAATCAACATATTTATTAACAACAGTTTAACTGATTGATTTTACTTACTTGACTAAACTCCATCTATTATCTGTGCTTCCATTTATGAGCTTAATAGGATGCAATTTGATGGCCTCCTGAAAGGACCAAAACCCCTTAAGAATATTTAAAATTCCATTTTCATCAATAAAATTTTATATTCCCTTAGAAAACTATTTATAGCTCCCAAAATTATTTATATTTTTATCATGACCTCTATATATTTATATTCATATGTATATTCATTTCGTAATTTAAGTTTTACCTTTTAAATTTATATATATAGGTATTTGTATTTTTTACGTTTCTATCAATATTTTTAAATAATTATATATTTAGTATTTCATAATATCTAATTTTGACACTCCAAATATAAGTCTTATTCTGCGCTTAGAATAGAACCAAAAATAAATTATCATATAAAAAAATTTACTTAATAATTTATTATTGATTCGATTTATAATAGAAAATATGGAATAAAATTTGAAATAAATATTTTTTTATATGATAAAAGAAAGCATATGGGATAGAATAGAAAAACTTCGTTTCCAATTTATTTTTGCTATTAATTGGTTGTATTCCACAAGGGGGAGTGAATTTTATACTTTTTTTTCGTCAATAAATTTGATATTTCCCTAAAGTTACCAAACAAAAATCTAGTTGCTCGGACCAAATCTCGAAAATGTTTGGAGAAAGGTCTCTATCTCGTACCCCTTCACCTCTCAAATTGCTGTCCTCTTTGGTCCTTTGCCTCTTGTAAGACAATGACTCTCTCCCATATGTAAGTTCTCCATAATTAGGAAACAAAATGAAAAACTTCATCAATATATTAGAATCAAAATGTGAAAATCTTTATTTGATGTTAATTTTGTAGTATTTGTGTTAGTTACAGTGTTCAGAACTTCGAACCTTTGTTTGGGGGCAAAAAATTTAGATGTTTTGCTTAACTAATAACTAAGGAAAATTTTGAATATCTAATCTGATGTGGTAATTGGTACAAAGTCAGTTCAAGAATTTGTGTGGCCCAAGGAAACAGTTAATTAGATACCATGAATAAAATTTTTAAATTTATTCAAATTTTAGTTTTCTTACTTTTTAAATGGAAACTCACTAATTAAAGTTTTATATTCAAGTTTAGAAATCAATTCTTTTAGAAAATTAAAAAAAAAAACCTTAAGTAGATGAGTTATATAATATTAAAAGAAAAAAGTTTGAAAAGTAAATTTTTTTTTGTTTTCTCTATGCAAGTTGAGGGAGATATAAATTGTTCAAAAACAAAAAAGAGGTAGGGGTTTATTATGTAAAGTCAAAAGCTAATTGTATTTAAATCAATCTATTAGTTAATTTTTTAACTAATAAAAGCTAAATTTACCCACAATATTTAGCCAACTTACAATATAGTAATTTAAACTGACTGATGACAAATAATTAGTTATTTAAATTTAATATCACACGTTTAAAATCAAATAAAATAGTAAATTTATTTTTTTATATAATTAATAACAAATTTGAGAGCCAAAACACTTATATAATTAATGGAAAAAAAATAGGGGACTCCTCAAAAATTGGGGGCCCTAAGCCAACCTTGTATTGGTACAGTTGTACAATTAATTAATTAAGAGTATGTTTGGTTCAGGCAGTCAGCTATTAGCGACCAGCGGTGGTAGTCAATTGTAACAGTTAACTATTTATAATTGGTTTTAAAGTATTTTATAACTCAACAGCTGAAAATTAATTATAATTTTAAAAATAACTATTGTTAATTGTATAATGTTATTAATAAAATACATATAGTAATTTTTTATTGTTTAATAAAGCATATCATATAAAATGATGTCCATTTAGAAACGGATGGAGTATTTAATTGTAATTAATAATCTAAACAAGATTAGGCAGAAAGGAAATTGGGATAATTACAGTTGTCCATAAAGGGAAGGGAGAACGAAAATGAAAGAAGAAAACAGAACTCCTTCTGGACATGAAAGTTACATTTGTCTCGTGGAACAAGTGCACCGTTTCCTTTAGCTCCCTAATCACCAGTTTAGTGGTCCCCACTAATACCAAAAATATTTTATCTCGATCGGATTGATATATTTATTTATATAACAAATCAATAATAAATTAATATATATGTATAATTAATTTTAATTATAAATATGAAATTATGTATAAATTAAATAATTTAAAATTTTGATAATAATTCAAGCCGATTGTATCTATAAGAACAGTTTGATGTTAAAGTTAGTCATGAAAAAGAACATGATATATAGTAAGTTATTTGTAAATTGTAAGATAATAATGTATTTGAATTCTTGCTGTTACTCTTTTTTATATGCACTAATAATATATTTAAAATGTGCACATAAAAGAATTAT
Organism: Triadica sebifera; assembly: GCA_023653625.1. Lineage (NCBI taxonomy): Eukaryota > Viridiplantae > Streptophyta > Magnoliopsida > Malpighiales > Euphorbiaceae > Triadica > Triadica sebifera. The sequence goes on from CM042895.1 coordinate 900,281, forward strand.
TGGCATATAATAATTAATTACGTCCTCTTATTCCTTAGTTATCCTTCTACAGCATTAAGATGTGAATTTATTGGCATATATTAATTAATTAATATAGTATCAGTTACATCGATCTTAGTGACCAAACAATAGAGAATGAATTAGTCATTCACGATTACTAACCGGAATAAGTAGAAATTGGTGCAGAATTTTTATGGATATGGAATTTGAGACCTACAATATAAGAAGAGAACCCAAGCTGGCAGTATCAACCTAATCACTTTATATATATATATATATATATATCTTGCAACGTAGATGATGCTCTCTTTGCAAATACTGGACAGTTCGGATTTGGGTGTGTTGCTAGGGATGCAAATGGCTCTTTTATTGCAGCTCGATGTAATAAGATTACTTGGCCTTCTGTGTTCCACTAGAGCAGAGGCGTTGAGCCTTAGAGAAGCTCTTGGCTGGTTTAAGAAGAAAAGAATGTGTCAAGTTATTGTGGAATTGGATGCGCTGCTAGTTGTCTAGGCCATGAATTCTGAGGCTACTGATAGCTCTCCTTTAGGTTTAATAATTGATGATTGTAAAAGTTTGACTAAGGAAATTCCTATGTGCAGGATTTCGTTTGTGAGAAGATCAGCGAATTAGGTTGCCCATAGCTTAGCTAGAGCAGCTGCTTCTTTGTCTGATCCAATGGAGTGGAGCTTAATAGCCCCTTCGTTTATCAATGATGAACTAGTTTCTGATTTGCAGTGATCACTTTTAATTTTATATGAGACCCATATAAAAATTTTAATTCCAAAAAGAGAATTAGGTAACAAAAACTCCTTTATATTCAAATTATTCAGAAATTATTATATAGACTTATATATCATATTATCTATAAACTAATTTAATTATATAGTGATACATATTTTATATCGATTGATATAATATAACAATTAATGTAATTATTGTTATGTCTGCGATTTAGACTTTGACTGTATACGTATATTGTGGTTATCTATACTGCAGTATAAAGGTATATCGATCATAGTTTAAATTCGGACAAATAAGCATAAAAAAATATGTTTTAATATGATAATAAAATGTTTAATATGAATATTGAATTGAATCGATAAATCGTTACGATTTCGTTCTTGACATTCAAATTGAGAAAACAACCCGAGTTTGAAATATAAGATTTTCGTCCAGGAGTGAAAGTATAATTTAATCATACAAAAATATAGAAAATATAATTTAAAAGCAATAGGTGAAATTATAAAGAAAGATTTTAAAGTTAAGAGTTCCAATTTGTGGAAGTACGGTTTCTTGTGTGGATTTACAGTTCAATTTTCTAATCAAATGTAACAAAGACGTGTTCATTATAACAATGGTATTAATGTGATCGCAATTGAATTTTAAAATTTTTAAAACTGATAATTTAGAAATCAGATCATGGAGGAATTTTTACGGGTCTAATTAAAAAAAATAACTACATCATAAAAATGTAATTTTTACACTGGAAGTCATTTCATGAAATTGAAAGACTGTTTTGAAGAGAAAATTATTTTAAAATTTTTAGTATATTTAATTTAACAAAAATAAGTTGTTTGAAGGTTGAATTTTAGAGAAATAAATTAAATCATGAATTAATTTAGAGAAAAAAATTGTTATTGGTTAAAATTAAGGAAATTCAAGTTTAATTAAGATTTTATTGGGCTATTTATCAACTTTAGAAATTAATTAAATTTTAATTGGCCAAGATGAGTTTGGATTAAACTTAATTAAGATTAATTAGTCACTAATTGAGCTATAAAAAGACAAATTTGGATTTTTATCTCTCATTTTTCTATAAGATAAATTAAAAAAAAAAGTCATCTTCTTCTCCCTCATCCTTCATGGCCGAACCCTATCTTTTTCCTCTTCCTTGATTTTTTTTCCATTTTCCTCCCATAGATTACCATAAATACCACCATCAAAGTATAAGGAGCAAGAGAATTTAGATTGGGGTGAAAGAAAATTGGTGGAAATTTTGAGAAGTTTGGCCAAATTCTTTAGCTTGTAGGAATGTGAGAAATTCCTCCGATTTCTTTTTTTTTTTCATGACATGATGTTGAGTTTGATTTTTTATATTTTTGAAAGAATTTGGGATAAATTGGTAAAAATTTGTATGGACTATAAAGTTAAGATTTGATAGACAAATGAGAAATTAATGGAATAAAATTCAGAATTGAGTTTATTGGAGGATGGGAAGAATAGTAGTTATGCAAATTGAGAATAAATGAATTTTATGGAATTTTGGTGAATTTTTAGGAAATTAATTAGGTTATGGCCAAAAATAAGGGAAAGGGAAATTTTAAAAATTTAGCTTGATTTTGCTGATTTTTTAGTTGTGGTGAAGTTGATGATGAGAGGATAATTTTAGATTTAAGGAAAAAATTGAAGGAAATTTTTTAGGAAAATATTTGGGTGGATATTGGAATTTGTGTAGGAGAAATTAGAATTTTTGGTCAAATTAAGTAAAAATATAAAATAAGAATATAAGAAAAAATAGATTGAGGAGAAATTTTAATCAATTTAAAATATTTGAAAATTTTAAAAATTTTGCATTAGTAGTGCATAGTAAAAAATGAACATCGATAGGAAAATGTAAATATAATGAGAAAGTCGGAAAAATTAAATGATCAATTTAATTTTCGTCAGAATTTGATAATTTTTATTGACTCCGTAACCAATTAGAAATTTAATGATTATTCAAGTATATTAGTAGGACAAACACCAAGATTAGATGAAGAGAAAGAGCTGGTAAACTCTGGGAGAGTACAATAGAGATTTGTACATTAATTTATAATGTAGACATTAATATTTTAAATTAATTTTGTATGTTTTTTGGTATGAAATATTTTATGAAAAATTAATTATTATAGTATTTGTAAAATGTAATAATAATAATGATAAAAATATTCTTGTTATTTAGAAAATAATTTTATATAACATTTATGAAAATGTTAAATGTTTGGAAATTTGTTAGAAATATATTTCATGATAAAAAATATATATTTTAGGATAAAAATTATATTGGTGAAATAAATGATTTAACATTGTATGTATAATTTTAAACTTATATATTAGCCTAGATAATAATCTGAAAATTTGTTGACATGCCAATAGGATATGAACTCCATAACTTGTGATTATCTTGGTCATGAGATGTATTTTTATGGCTACTGTGATTATTTTATACCCTACATATTTTTTGTCTACTGATCTTGTAGTTATTTTAAATTGAAACTAGTATTGTAGTTATTTTTTATCAAATGATATTATTTAGACTCATGTAATTATCTTTGATTATGTTTCTGTAGTTATTTTTGACCCTGAAATTTTTCATCAATTGGTGGTACTCCTTGTTTCCTAGAAATAAGTATATGACATCTTAATATATAAGTTGAGCAAGTTTTATTTAGTAAATATATATTATTCTTATATTTTGATTATATATTAATTTTATATGCAATAATGGATTGAGTTTCGAAAAATATCATCATTATTATATTCATTTACATAAAATGATTTTATGTTTATTTCAGTATAAAATTTATTAGTGGTTTTGATTTATGCTAAAAGAAATTTTCTGAATTTATATGAATTTTCAATTACTATTCATATTTATAAAAGATATGTATTATAAGTTTTTACACCTATTAATTTTATACTCAGTATTAAAATTTATTTTATTTTACGTAGATTTTTGCAGTGTTAAACAACAACATATACGTGTATAGAAGTCGTTATTAGAATCAGTAAATCATACCAATAGAACCAAGCAATAGTAACAATCATCCTGCACGATTGAGTTTTTATATTATGATTTTTACATATTTCCATTGATGTATTTAAATGTTTAAAAATTATGATACATAAACATGTTTTGTAAATTATATGTATGGAATGTATATAAAAGTTCTAATAATGTATTATTTCAAATAAATATTTCTTAATATTTTTGTACCTTAATCATATGTTTATCATAAATTTCGAAGCTCTGATCACTATAATTAAAACCCACTTCGTAAATTACTCAATTGGCTCTTAATTTCTTTCCATTGAAGCTTCTCTCCTTTCTTCAATCCAAAACTCCCTCCTTCGCCAACATTACTACACCATGTTTTTATCTCCCCTCTTTAAACTCTACACCATTTTTATTATCATCTTTCTCCTCGAACAATGGACTTGCACCGCCGTCAGACCAACACCGGGGAATGCACTAACGCCGCCAACAGCCAAAACCGTTAAAGAGCACAAGAAGTATGCGTGGCACAACTTCAATGGCTTCCTCAATGCCAGGAGTGGTAGCCGAATCGGCGATACTTCGGTATATATCAAGCTAAACTAGGCCATCCAATTATGGGTAAGCTCGATTTTGACACCCTTTCCGAAATTGTGGCACCGAGATGCGGCGTGCCCGATACGGTTCACACACTTCATGCTTCAAGAAATTAAGTGCATTTCCCCGGGAAACCACGGCGGGCTCGCCGCATATTGATGAACCTCACGTACGCATTCTCGACGGATAATTGGATAAGTTATTTGAGGTCATCGATCGGATGTAAAAAAGTGTTTAAACGAGCTTTCAGCAGATGGGAATCGGTGATTCCTGTGACCTTCATTGAGACTGAGATTACGGTTTCGCGGATATAAAGATAGGATTTCACAGTGGGGATCACGGCGACGGAGAGGCGTTTGATGGAGTGCTGGGAGTGCTAGCCACCAGAGAGCGGAAAGCTTCATCTTGACGCATAGGAAATGAGCCGTTGATTTCGAATCTGAGAAATCAAAGGATATGCAGTTGATTTCGAATCTGTGGCTGCGCTTGAGATCGGGCATTTTGTTAGGATTGGCTCAGTCTTCTGTGAAAGAAGCGGTGATATACCCAAGCCTTAAACCTAGAAGAAAGAAAGTGGAATTATATATGGTGGATGATATACAATGAGTCCAAGCACTGTATGGATCTAACCCTAATTTCACACTTCGATCTTTGATAGAATCTGATATTTCTACAAATCAAGCCCTTCATCTTCATATCACATCATCTCTACGGCCCACAATATTCCTTGCTGCCTTCATATTCAAACAATGTAATTTTCCATCAAAATATGTTTTTTTTTTTGAAAAAAATATATCGATGCTGACTGTTAACTCGTTATTTATTCTACACTCTTTAGGATGTGAAAAATTATAAAAATTTCCATATCGTTTTTTCCTGAATGAATTTTATTTTAGTATTTTAATTTGATGTTTAAACATTTTAAAATTTCTCATTGTTTGTTAAAAAAAAGTTTCTTTTTAACTATGTTGGCTAGCAACTTAAACATGAATTTCAAATTTAATATCAAATATACAAGGAAATTGGATTTTTATTTTATTTTTTATCTAATACAAATTGTTCCACTGCCAATGGATCAAGAAATACAGATTGACAATTAGATCCATTTTGTGGTGCTTGCTCCAAATTGAATTTTTTTATAATTTTTCTTTTTCTCACTGTCGTTGCTCTAATCTTAAATTTTTTTGTGACGAACCTATCCTAAAAATATATTTATATATAATGATTATTTATATTTTAATATAATTAATATTTTAAAAATAATAAAATAAAAATATAACAGATAAAATATTTTTTATTTAAAAAAAATAACACAAGTATTAAAAATATTTGTGTAGGCAGAAATGACTTTTCCACAACTCTGCCCTTGTTGTTAGAGTACTTGATTTGTGAAGTGACAATTGCACGAGGATACGATGAGAAGAGTGTCAAATCTAAAAATCCCTGTTCAGTTTGGGAAAACAACACATCTATCACAATAAGATTTCTTTTAACAAAAATTAAAATGATTCAAAGATATTTAATCAGAATAAATTCATTGTAAATTAACTTTAATCATGTCGTTTAATTGGCAAAATCCAAATATGCCTTGTTTGAATTGGATAAAACAGCGTAACTTAAGATTCTCAACGCCACCAACCTTCAAAACTATTAACATATAAGCAATCCATCAATATATTTTTGTTTAATTATGTAAAGTAGCTGGAAGTTTCATCGTAGTTTGACTATATTTAAAATATGTTTAGTAAAATTAACTAATAATTTAGTTATAAATTAATAATTTAATTATAAATTGATAATATAATTATAGTGGTAACTAATTGTTTAAAAATATTTTATAAAACGGTTGAAAAATATAAAATAAAATAAAATTTTGCATTTAAAAGTTAAAATTTGTAATTAAATTTTTCTGCCAAGTGCCATGGTCTTTATGAAAACCTCCCTGAAAAGCAAAGTTCGACTCATCTCCATCAGGTGGTTGGATTGACAATTGGCTTGCCGCTCTGAGGCTCTTCCGTACCAAATTAATCTCTCTCTTGTTTTTAACAAATCCTATATATCTTGTTCATTGAATGTATATAGGCTTTTTTTTTTTTTTGCTTAAAACAAATAAAAAAAAATACATTATTGATGAAAGTGGAAAAATATTTGGTGCGCAATTTAATAACAAATTTAAAAGTCAATGTCAAAGTCAAAGATAAGTCTTAGGCGATCATTGTCTCATTGAATCTGATCAGCATAAGCGGCCAGCCAATGACTTGATAAGAAGGCGGCCATTTATGCGTCATGGGAAAGAAGTGCATTACACAACACTTGATTATTGTTTTTTTTTTCTTTTTCCCAAATTTTTATCACCCTATTGTCAACATCTAAATTTCTGTAGAGCACATGTATATTAGATCTATTTCATTACTAAAATATTAAAAAAATAAATTTGGAAGAATTTAGTAATTTACCCCTAATAATAATTGATAGTTAAAAAAATACAAAAAAAAAACCTAGTGTTTTAAAGCAATCAAATATCCAGCAAGATTGGCATTATTGTAATTAATAAAAGCAAAATTCTACAATTATCTTGAAAGATATATAGCTCTAATATCTCAATTTATTTTCCCTGCCTTTTCTGAAAAATAAAATAAAAAGGAAGCCACATGTTAAATATCCTTCCTACTTTTACATGAGTAATATAAAAATGCCACATGTTTATAAATTTTGAAGAGTGGGGTCCGATCATCACGAGTCTTCTCTTGTTATAGCAACGGTCCCAATTCCTTACCAAGCTCTTTCTGAGAAACCCATTTACGAGCGGCAACAAACATGATGAAAGGCCCTCTCCGTTCACCACCTTCCCACAAAAAGCAACATTTTCTCGGCCTTTCCTCGGGAATCGTAAGGGGATCATTTCTTTCTCTCTCTCTAGTCCTCCGAGTTTCTATTCCATATATACACACACATCATGATCATATTATAATTACAAATTCGGAATTGTTTAATTTTGTTAATGTAATTTGGCAATGCAAGAAAGATTAATTGGGAATATTTTCTTTGTTTTTTGCTTAGATGATTGATCTAACTATTCAAAGATCTCCTAAAATAGAGCAAGAAATTAGAGTTCAAATTTTTAATTGAGAAAATAATTAAGGTTTTCTCCTACAAACTTAAAAGTTTAATTCTATCATGGACATATAAAAAAAAAGTTTAATTTTATCATAACACATGCAAAAGTAGAAGTAAGCAGGCAGATACACAACAGAATTCAATAAGCACTTAATTTTATTTAATTTTTTAAATGTATAATTAACTTACTCATCAGCTTACCAAAAAATCTTCTTATTATTGACTGTTTCTGTCAGGAACATCGAATTTAGGACGGATCAACTTTAAAGTTTTATAATAATAATGGATTCTCATTTTCTTCACCAAAAACTATTACTATTAATAATAATAAAAAAAAAAGGCCTCGTTTGAGTAGAATATAGTTAAAGCGTTGAGTCGTTGACATTTTCCAGGTTAATGGTATACAGGTGTTGATATAAGAGAAGGTGCATTGAGCTTTTATTGCATACATAATTATTCAAGACCATATATATAAGCTTAGTTTAGCTAATTAATTAGGTAAACCCATTACCTAATTATCTCTCTCTGTATATATATGAGATTTATTGTAGATTCATTGAGTTATATAATGATATATATGTAGATTAATTAATTGTCAATTAATATGAATAAAATAATTAAATATTTATTACTGTATGATTTGATTAGTTTACAAACTGATAACGGGGATAAAATTGTTTCAAGCACCCCTTGTTTCAAAGAGAGAATGACGGGTTATTCATATTTCATTTGATGGTCAGAGCAAATTGAAAGCTAAACAGTGGTAATTCTAAAGATTATCTGAGAAAAAAAATAGAAATGTCTCCTACGTTACTTCTAATATGTGGAAGTATCGACGTCATTTTATAGAGTCATTCGGTCTGAATACTACATGAAGACCATAAGCCAGATGAAAGAACAGGAAGACCTAGGATGTAGAAAAGCATAATATGAGTAATTCAGTGGAAAGTGGAAAATAGAATAAGTGTGAGGTAATAATTTTATATTGATTCAAATCAATCCATATGCGCCCATTTTTAATAAGATTCTGCCTAAAAGCATACTAGTATTGTAATGCGCTTCCCACGAGTGTCTAAAGATAGTTGACGCCTCACACCCCGATCCTATAAAAGCCTTAATAGACTAAGTTTTATGACTTTATTTCATAATTATTACTGAAAACAAGGAATTTACATATCTAATTATTAGCCAACCATTTCACGTTTTCCTGGAAGACAAACATCAATCATATATATATAGCATATCTTTATAGAAGATTCTTGTATATGTTTGTGCTTTTTCCTTCCCATAGGATCCAGCACTATTTGTATATGTGTGGTTAGGTTTGTCAATTCCTGTCAATATATATATCGTATAGCCAATTATGGCAAATCTCCGCCATTAACTTCAAACTTCTCACTATCTATCTCTGACTCGATTTGAATAATATCTACCTACATCAGTTCATTATAAATCGACACAATGCAAATTGGTTATTAAAAACTCACATGTATATGATTGAATTGATTTATGAAAATTCTATTTAGATAAGAAAAGTTTCTTCTTTTAAAGTGATTAGGTTAGATCTTGTTTTATGTATCTTAATATTCATTCGAAATTGATTCTTGAATTTATTTATAGGCATCCAACTTAGTGTCACATGTAACAAAGTAACTTCTTCTAATTTGTATATATGATAACTTGTTATTGGTTAATTGGTCCATAATTTTAATTAGGCAAGAAAATTTTGCGACTGAATAAGTGATAGGGAGCACGATTCTGTGTAGAAACAGCGGCTAGCAAATGATATATGCAATGTTGTATCACCCTGCTAGCTGCTATGTAGATACAAAATTCTCACTCTTAATCAACTATTTCTCTTTTAAAAGCCAAGACGAAGAAATGAAGAGAGAAAAAGAAATTCTTATAATCACGTTCCTTTTTGGTGATTTAGGAAAAACCCAGAAAACCCTTTTCTTTATAACATGTATTAATCACAGTCTAGAAAATATTTTTATTTCTTACAAAAAATTACGAAAAGTTGCTCCATAAAGCATTTAGTGTTGGTAAATATTTTGATAAAACAATAAGAATAAAGTAATTAATTATGACAAAAAGAAAATGTGATTGAGGTGTATCCTCAAGTATTTGGCTAATGAAGATAGAAGGACATGAAACTAATAAGCAACCATGTGATTCTTGATGATAGTTTGAAAATAAAGGAAAGCGCAGACAGATATATGGCCAGTCATAATGTTATTTATAGAGATTTTTCTTCATTTTCAAATTAGCTTCACATGAATACCAGACAAGTTTTTGGCGCGGAGAGAGAGAGAGTTGGTGGAGAAATGAAATTGTGGGATAGAGATAAAAATGAGAAAATATACTAGGCAAGGAAGGAACATTAATGAAATCTGTCGACAAAAGCTAGCTCGGAGAATCAAGCTCGAGTTTTATTCGACAACAAATATATTAAAAAAAAGAGAGAGAAGAATTAATGGCAATACAATTTATTTTCCCTGCCAGTTTTTTCTCATTTCCTCTAGCTGTTAAATGTTTCAACTTCAAGAAATAGAAAACAGATTTTGAAATATATATAATGGCGTCATGGCTTCATTGTCATTTCAAGAACCCCATGTAGAAGAAAAGTTTTGTTGTTTTGTCATAAATGGCCAAAACAAATACATGAGTGGAAGAGACTTTATCAGCTGCTGTACTTTGAATACATTTCATACCACTACGTACGCCCAGCATAATTAATAATAAGTCAATATATCTAGACAGGTTGATCACGAATTAATCTAATCATACCCTAAATCCTAATATATAAAAAAGGCATTTAAGAAATATGAAGATTACATGACCTGAATGAATGGTCTAAAACCCACTACGACTCATCTCTTCTCCAAGTCTCTTTTTCATCCACACCAACAAACTCTACAATAATTCTCTCTCTTTTTTCTGCTTTTTTTTTAACACAAAAGGCTTATGTTCCTTTTTTCATTTATTTATTTTCTAATCTAATAATATATTTACACTTTATACCCTTTGTATTTCTTTCTTCCACCAACCATGGACGTGGGGGCCTAGCAATTAAAGGCCTTCAATGAATCTGTAAAAGTTTGAAGGCTTAGGTACTATGAATTATATTCTTTGGCAAAAAGGTACCCAATTGCATTTAATTCTCCTTAAGAGACTCAACAAAGCAAGTTGACGAGGTGCAACTTCTCCCAAGAACCCTCCATTCACAGGGACAAACCCTACTCTTTCTATATATATATATATATATATATATATATATAATAATTTGTATATGTATAATAAAACCATCTTAATTAGCTAGATTGAGTCACCACCCATATGATATCTGTTTATATATATAAATTCTTGATACCTATCCAACATAGCATGATTATTTTATACAAAATTTTCCCGACCGAATCAGATTCTTTAGTTGATCACCAAGCCAATTAAGTTATAGTTAGTTGATCGAACGATTTTTCTTGCACGAAAGCTATATATCAAGCAAAATCCTACTAGCTATATATGAGCTGCTGATGAATTATATGTCAAACAAAACTAGCTAACAAGATTTATAATACAAAAGGAATTCTGGCAAAAGGGAGAGAGAGAGAACACCATAAGAAGTTGTGCCACCGAACGTGAACAATCTCTCTCATTATTTTATTAACAACTTACTGATCAAACCATAGAAGAAACAAAACTCATGATCCATAAAATTGAAAACCAAAAAAAGCAACAAAAAAAAACACTCAAGAAAAAAAACTGCTTATATAATTATAATTAGAATTAGAATTTTGCTACTCTATAGAGATGGAAGAGGAAAAGTTTTTTCACACCCTTCTAATTAATTAACACATCACATCCTTGAGAAGCTTGTACCTGCGGGTAACTGTTCTGGGTGATGGTACTCCGCTGGGGCTCTTCCCTTTCTCAGCGGTGCTATCTTCTCGATCATGCTGTTTGATTTTGTCACCGGAGTACTCGGATCGGTTGGTGACACCTCCCCTATCATGTCCAACTGCTGATTTCTTCGAAGAGTTTCCGTGTCTGGCATTTCTCTCTTCGCTTTGGCACCAATCACACACATCAATTGGCTCCGAGAATTCACTGTAGTAGTTGCTGCAATAACTGTGTGAAAAGATTCAATCTTTAGAAACAAATTACGGAAAGATATATCATTATAAATTGATAATTATAATTAAAATGTCCATGATCATATGTGATTAATTATTATGGAAGTGGTGGTACTGGTAGTGGTGGTGGTGGCTGGTGGGTATATGGGGGAAAAATGAAAAATCTAACCTTCGATGAGAAAAAGATGGATTCAGTTATGGGTTTCTATCAGAGGGTGATCATGATGAAGAAACCCAGAACGTTATATATGGTATATACTTAAACACATATATATCACATATGTGCGTGAGAAGAAGAAGAAGAAGAAGAAGAAGATGATGATGATGATGATGATGATGAAAGAAAGAAAGAAAGCATACGAGTGCTGAAAGCGGTGGCGGCATTTGCAGCAACGGAAGAGCTTGTCAGGAAAACCGACGTCGCCGCACATGCAACATACAGTTTGAAGATCCACCATTGATAAGGAAAAAGAAAAAGGAGCAAGCTTTTCAATTTCCTTAGACAGACTATATATATAGAGGGAGAGAAATATAGAGTGATAGTAATAGAGAAATATAGAGTGATAGTAATAGAGAAATCCAAGCAAGCCAAGAAGACAGAGAGAGAAAACTATCAGAGCAGAGAATAAAGAAATGAGAAATAAGAAAGGGTTTAATCGAGTCGGTGTGTCAATCCCCACATAAAATAAAATAATAAATATATGTAAGGGAAAATATGTGCACAGGCCGCTTGCAGTCGTTTTCAGTTAGGGCTGTGAACCTTAAAAATTTTGATGCACAAAATGACACTCGTGTCCCTGGCTTGCCTCTCTTTATTTCATTTCTTACCTGTTCTTTTTCTTTTTTTTAATGCTTTTCCGGGTTTGTCTTGTTTTGGTTCTCTCCTCCGCCAATATATACCATTATCAGTTGGTTCCTTTACCACTCAAAAACGGAGCGTGACTTACACTTGCATTTTTTCTATTTATATTGGGATTTATGAATTATTATATGAGGCATCCAATTGATTTTGGATCTAGATGAAATGAAAAATTCTTATTTCCTATGAATAGAATTAATAATTTATTATTATTTCATTCAAATAATATAATAATTTTTCTATATGACAACACTTAAAAAGTTTATAAATATTATAAAGTACCCATATTGATTTGGTGATATCTTGTACTTTGAATATATTTTCCATCTGCAATAATCTTCTCTCTTACCTGAGAAAAGGCGAGACAGACCCAGAGAGTGGAATCAACGCGCTGTCGTGGAGACAGAGATGAATTTTCTCGAAAGACGTAAAGGGGTAAAAACGGAGATAAAGGGCAACTAGAAGGGTCAACTTGGTAACTGTCGGTGTTTGTCTAAAACAAGGAAGAGATATGATTGTCATTAACTAAATTGTAATAGAGAATTAGGCTATATTTGGGCGGGGAAAAGTATGGAAGGAAGGAAAATAAAAAAGTAAAATAAGGACAATTTTTTATTTTATTTTATTTGAAAAATAAGGAAAATAAGTTGAGCAGAAAAAATAATTTTTATTTTTTACTCTTAAATATTTGGATAAAAAGAATATTGATATAAAATAAATAAATATTTTCACTTTATCATATTTGAGAATGCAAAAAAATAAAAAGATAAAGTAAAATAATATTTATTTTTTATTTTTTTTATTTTAGAGATAAAATATAAGAGATTTAATTTTAAAAAATCACTGTTACTAATAAAATTATTTTTTATCCTTAATTGTTGTAGTAATATATTTATTATTTTCTTTCCTCAACAAAATTATCTAAATAAAAAAAATAATTTTTATTTTTTTATGTTTTTTGTTATTTTATTTATAGTGATTCAATTCAAAACATGAAAAAAGTAAAAAGAGAAAATAAAATTTATTTTTCTTTCATATTTTCTCGTATTGAGATAAAATTGCCAAATATGATAAAAATAAAGAAAAAATAAATTTATTTTTTTCTTATTTTCCTTCTCTCAAAGAGAAAAAATCCCAAACAAAGCCTTAAGAATGTCAAAGATACAGTTCCTTTAAGCCAAGTCTACTAAACCGTGATCAAAACTAGAAAGCAACCTCCGCCAAAATACCTTAACCTGCTTCTAACCTGTAAACGTTTCTTGTCCATCATAGATCTCAACCGTTTATTATCAGAAAATGTATTTAGTCCACCAAATTTATAGGATATTTTTTCTCTGTTTTTATTTTTTTAACATATATCCAAAGACTTTTTTTTCTATGGTTTGTTTTACGATATAAGATTAATAGTATTAAGAGAATAATAACAATTACAACTCTTTATTTTTTTAAAATGTATTTAGTGAGAATCGAAGTAGAGAGTTTTTCTCTATAAATTTAGTTTATATTGCCAATTGAGACAAAATCTTTAATATGAAAAATATTTTATTAAAGTCAAGGAAATAGTACTTTTTAATTAGTTAATATATATATAAGAAATATAAGCAAAGATCATGTCAAACGTTTTGATTAATTAATTAAACAATGTCCAATTGATGACTCAACTAAAGATTTGAAGGTGAGATCATATCAGATTCTAGAGTTACAAACATGGAATTTAAAATCTGTAAAAGAATGATATGGGGATATATTAAATCAAATGGGCTTTTTATAACAATGAAATAGCTCAAATCTTTATATTTTTTACGTATATTTTGATATTATATCAATATTAATTATTCGACGGACGAATATATTTATTTTAATGAAATCATTATGATTATATATGAAGCGAGCTGATAGCAATTAACGTTAGGTCATTTATGATATAATGATTTAATTTAGATAATCTTAATTATAAATAAATAAAAATGCTCAATAAGTTACTTTAGTTCGATCAGTCCGAATTGAATGATAAGCTCGTATTTCAAATTATTTTTATCAAGTTGAACTTAATAAAAGATTTACAAGAGGATCAAATAATTGAATATTAGACAATCAACATCCATTATTCAAAATCAAAACCTTTTAAAGAAATTTAAAAAAAAAATAGTAAGATGGTGATGAATTAGGACAAAGAGAAATGGTGTGATACACACAAGGCATTATACATGATAAAGCTGATAAGGGTCACGTGGGGTCATGACAAAGTCTCTTTCCATCTGCTTTTGGTTTAAGAATTCACCACATACAGAACAAACAAATAAAAAATATAAAAAAGAAAAAGGAAACAAGGGAAGGACTAAAGGAGGTTCTGTACTTCTGTCATCTGCTGTTCCCCTCCAATAACTCTTTCCATGCCAGTATATATCTTATTCTATGCCTTAAAATATAAACAAATTTTAAAAGCTGTTAGAACCAGCTTAAGTGGAACCCATGAATTAGAACCAAATTGTTTATCAACAATTTGTACATAGTGGAAAAATTAAATTAATTAATATATACTGCGAGAAAGATTATAGTCAACTCTTAAAATTATTTTATTTCTTTCTTATTTTTTCTCAATAAATTAAATGTGATATTTCAGCAGTATTTATCACACCATCGATAACCCAAACTTTGAAATATTATCATTATCAAAGAAAACAATTTAGGAAATAAAAATATTAGATTTCAATCACATCAAATCGACATGTTCGTAATCTCCTCTATTTTGGATTCTTTTTAAAATATGCAGCGTGCATATGCCACTTTTTTTAAAATTATGCTTTAATATTAATCTTATAAATTAAGCCTCTTTATATTTAATTAATTAATTAATTATACTTTAAGCATGAATTAGGGTCCTGATCAGTGATCAGACAGGGAAGGAAATTGATAGATATATACCCATCGTCAATTGTGATCAATGTGAGAATTAGTTATAAATTTCAAAATTTGTTGTATACGCACCACACCATTGAAAGTTTTGATCACCAATTAGTCAAAAAGTCAATAAACAATCGTCATCCCGCAATTTAAATTGATGGGAATAAATTAAACATCTTTCACTCAAGTCATGTCTTCATTTGATTGTTTGTTTTCTAGAAAAATTTAGAATCTATGGACATGTGCGAGAAAAAGCTACGAATTAATTGAATTCTCTTTTCATTTTCATTTTAAAAAAAATTCTTTGTCAATTAAATAGTTGAAGAAATTTTTTTATCTGAACTTGGTTTATATCTCCATCCGTAAATTGAGCCAATAGCTTTTTATTAAACAAGAAATAATTTCGACAGTAAATTTTATATTATAAATGAAACTTAATAACCTGTCAAATGAAAATATATAACTAATTTGGTGCTTAATTGAAAACAAATAAAGAAAGAAAGAAAAATAAAATTGCAACAAGCCCGCGTCTTATTCATGTGTGCATTTTCAAAATATAGCTATAATTAAATTGAAAAAAAAATCATTTTTTGATATCCAAAGTCCGATCCTAATGTGATGTGAATTGAATTTAAATTAAGAATTTGATTATTAATATTCATTTCGTAGTATATATATTAAAATTCGGAAATTTGACAAGTGATCCCAAAATATATAAAAATGAGGTGGCCATCCCGATCGAGAGCTTGGAATTTGGATATTTCAAGTCGAAAGGGGATTCCCAGAAGGAATGCTTCCATCATTTCTCATCACGATGTCTACTGCTGATCTAGCTCCTTTTTTATTTTTTTCCCTTTTTTCGTAGAAATTGTTCTTAATTGTATATATACATATATATAAACAAATGATTTATTATAATATAATTTTTTATTGAAATTATCAAAGACAAATCGGCTAAAAACTTCCACCATTGCTTTGCAAATTAAGAGGCTATTATGGGGTTCCATTTGAAAAATAAATTATTATCTAAATTCGGTTCATATATATTGAATTATGAATAAATCAATATTATAATATCATGCCAAAGAGATAAATTCTATATTTACTTAAATTATAAATTAATATATGATTTTAAATTTGGATAAAAAAAATTGTGTATAGATTGTAGAAGCGAATATTGAATCCAAGAGTTTCTGCTTTTGCTACGATTTATTCATGGTTGATATGCTAATTGAGCTAATCCAATCGGTGGAATTACCATTTATATCTTAATGATATAAAAGTCCACGGAAGGCAGAAAAAGTTGACGTAGTTTAACTTTAATAGCAAGTTTATTTTTTTTAATTTAAACCGATATTTATTGTATTAAATTGTTAATTGTGAATACATGATAAGACATTAATTATCATATTAATTCATTACGAATTCAATTGGGTAGGATAAGAATATATGTACAGCCTATTAAGAAAGTCCAAAGAAAAATGAAGCAATCACATATATATCTAAAGAGTAGTGGGAGGATAATTGATACATAAATAAAATATATAGAAGAATATGACTGTTATAATTAATATACATATTAGATGAGATAATTATTCTTGAGAAAACATAAGAACAAGGTTATCTTTGTTGGGATTAACTTAATTAATTAATTGTAATAATCTGAAAATTGCTCAGAAAATTCAACTAATCAAACTTAATTGTGAATAATATTTATCTTTACATAAAATCTTTTGAAATTTTAACAAATTATAACTAATAATTTTTAAAAAACTAACAGTTTACCCTTTGTTATTTGAGATAATGTCCATTTATTTGATACTGTATGAATTTAAAACATTGCAGTGTAATATTATATAATTTTTTTTAGAGTTTTATAAACAGTTTAATAATATTTTATAAAAATTTGAAATTTATATTTTTAACTAATGAGTATAAAATTGTAGAACAATCAATATATTTAAGTCATAATATTTTTAATTGTTATCTTAAATAATATTTTTATTGACGAACAATTGAATAAACTATTAATTTATTTAAAATTTATTTATAACTATAATTTGTTAAATTTTAGTATAATTTTCTGTTCATATATCTTTTCATTTAGGTAAAAAAAATATTATTTTATATACAATACAAAGTACAATTGAAATGATACATGTAAACTTTTTCCCCTGTATATTAATGTTATTAAATTGTTTAACGTGAGTATATGAGCTTTGCCTTCTACAATATGCATTGCTTAAAATGCCAGCTACTTATTAAATTATTTACTCCATCTCGTAAGAATAAAATTTTAAAAAATAATTAATAAAAAAAAAAAAAAAATATATATATATATATATATATATATATATATATATATATATATATATATATATATATATTAGCATAACTAATAATTATCCTTTTGTTTATGTAATGATTTATTAGCATAACTAATAAAATGTGGGAATTGGATTTTATTAAGAAAAAGAAAAAGAAAAAGAAACCACGAAATGTGCCAAGTCAATAGGACAAGTGACTTTTGTGCACGCCAACCACACGCAAGTGTATCCTAAAGGACGATACACATCTCCTATTCCTTTTTTTTTTTCCCTGAAAAAATGTACACGATCATTGGGACCACCAAAGATCTGTACCAGAATTTTATAAATAGGGCACTCTACAGTCTGTTCCACTCACTTATATCCTGTGTTTATAGTGGAAGTCCTCACCGTCCACGTGGCTTAGATTTTGATCATAGAATTTGAACTGTCCTGTCACCCACAAAGGTTGCTTCTTCAAAAACGAGTAAGCTAATTAGCTAATAAGGCAGGAGAAAGTTGATCGCAGTTCGAGTCTCTAATTCTTGGTTTTTCTTCTAAACATCATCATTATAAAAATGATAAGATAATTAAAATATTTTTAATTTAAAAAAAATCCAGTTATATTAGAATGGAAGGGAGTATTAATTGCTAATTGTCTCATTTGTTTTTATACAGCTTTTAAGTGACACTAAACACGTATTTGTCTTTCGATATTAGTATTCATCAAAATATTTTATCGATGATGAATTAATTTAATAACATATTATCATATAAATAAATAAAAATTATATGATATTTTCTCGTTATTCATTCATCTAACGTTTAAAAGAAAATACATTTTTCTTTACTTTTAAAGCACTTCAAGTTTGCAAATTGCTTATTGCCAAAAGAGTGGCTTGCTAGCTTAACATATAAGAAACATTTCCAATTCATACGATAGAATGTAATATAAAATAATTCACTTAAAATCAATTCAATTAATTCTAAATTGGATATGGAATCGCATTTCTATCATTTGTTAGTATTTTTTTGTGGATTTTATAATTAAAATTTCTATGAATATGAACCTATATATTTAATGCTTTTAGATGCAAGTGTCGCCGTAAATTAAAGGATATTATACGTTAGTTGAGATCATTAATTTATGAGTGATTAGTGGCTAAAGATTTAAAAGTTTATGACCAATCGTTAACAGATATGGACGACAAAACGATTATGGACTTGTTATAAATTCATAAACTCAAGTTTGGATTAAAAAAAATTAATACATTTTATATTTATAATTTCTAAAATTGTATTTAGGAGTTTATATAAGCAGCTCAATTTGCATGGAGTAACCCATGAAATATAATGACTAAAGGGAATCATTGACAAATTAAATTGATGATGCAGCCAAATGTCACTCTCATGGCCCAACTCAATTGACTTCTCAAGGACCTCAATGTCAGAGTTGCATCATTAATAACAAATCAATTTGCAATTTGGACATCCAAGGTATAGATTCATTAATTAACAGCTGCCCTATACTCCATATGGCAATTCTAAGGCAACAGCTCATAATTTGCTGAGAAACAGCTCGGTATATTTTGGGACAAGTAGGCATTAATCATTGCTAGGTAGTTCCCAGCTGGATCAATTAATTTAATCATGTAGTATTACATAGTAATGACTAATTTTTTATGATTAATTCATAATGAATTTGATCAAAGTATTGTTCAACTAATTCAATCCACTTTTATAATTAGATTAAAAGCAAACTGTAAATATTTAAATTTAATAAATTTATAATTACCTTGTGTTATATATATATATATATATATATATATATATATATATTGTATCATCAATCTTACATCATCTTATTTTGAATTTTCTAATATAACATTATAATTTTACTACCCTTTTATTTTATATAGGCAAATATAGAAGTAGATGTCTACCTCTTCATAGAATCTAAATCCGATTCATTATTATTTAACTAGCAATAGAATGTCCATTATTGACTCGATATTGGAATAAAATAATGTACGAGATTAGTCAAGAATTGAGAAATGTGAAAGAAAGAAATGTGTTTTACATTGAAAAAGAGAGGAAAAGGAAAAAGGAAAGGCTGTGTGTCTGGGGACATAACGTAACTTGACAACAAAAACAAAAACAAAAACAAAAATTATTAGAGGTGGATCAGATTCAGAGTGAGTGTCCGGAAATATTTAGTTCAATGATGGGCCCCCTAAAAAATGTGAGGGTAAGAAAGAACAAAGCTCCACACAAAATCCCTAAACACAGAGTAGTAAGGCCTACCTCCACCCACCGACTATTTCCCTTGGCCTCTTCTTCCCCCCTTTCTTTCACTTGATACGATTCTACCCGCTAAAGCCCCCCATTCATTGGCATTAAGCCTTTCTTTTTGCGTCCCAACAATTTTGGGGGGCTTCTTCCGTACTCCAACCCATATGGTATTGCCTCTATGATTATGCCCAGTCCCAGATAGTCGGTTCAAGGCAAAAACGAAACACGAAATTTCTTATTGTATTTCCATTAGTCCCTGAATAATTTTATTATATTCTATTAAATCTAAATGAACATTTTAGCATACACCGGATTCATAAACAATTATTTTACCATATTCTAATAATTATTTAAGACTTCAATAAAATGTTGTTAAATTTCTTTAACATTATCAAATTAACATCCAACCTATGATACAATAATTATTTAAGAAGTCGATTTAAAAAAAAAAACAGCTACAAGTCAAAAACCAAAAAAGATATGCATTTCACCCTTTTCTCCTTTTTTTCTCTAGGTTTAGTCATGGCACGTGAACATGTGACATCATGCAAGCGCACGTGTCCTTTTCTAAAATTTCATATGTTGAACCGATACAAGATTGTCATAAAAGAATTTTAAGATTTTTTTGTTAAATAGTAATATATTATTGACCCGATTAATAAATTAATATATGAATTGGTATGTCTCATAAAATCTAGTCTAACTAAGAAATTTCTTCTAAATTTATAGGCGTGTATGGAGTCCTATACAATATACATTGTATGTATACCAGCACGACAGCATCTGTAAACAGTAATTGACCAAAAGATCAAGGCTGTTCATGCGGGTACATGTAGTCCTGTAGCAACTGGGCCAAACACCCACAATACATGTGAAACACAAATCTCTGGTGGGGGCTCACTGGATTTTTGCGCTAGTGGTGACCACAATTTGGAATCATTGCACTCTGTTATGGACTACGGAGTTCGGATCGGACTTACCTAGCAAGACTGCTCCGTATTAATCATTCGTCATTTACAATATGAGTAGCTCATTCTTCATATGTCAACAAGAAACTTTAATTGCGAAGAATAGACACGAAAGGGAACATGTCCCCCACTGCAATCGTTCCTCGTAATGTGACTGTATCTGCTTTTCTGTCATTCAAACCAATGCAGAATACATCATGGTACAGCAAAATGCAAGCCTAAGATATAATATAACAAGAGATCACTGCATGGTCTGGTTATTTACAAGAAACAACATATTGAATTGGCCTTGCCAGTTCAAGGAATTCAACGGGCAAAAGCTAAAAATCATGTTACATCATAGGGTCAAGTCAACTACCATTATAATGAAAAGAGTTCCCAAAGTTGTTTAGTGATCTACACCATCCAAGAAAAAGCCTCAAGGTGACTGGGAAGATGATGAAATTAGGAATATTCACTGCAAACGTACGAGCAAAAACAAAAAAATTTACACAATCGTCATAATACCAGCACAGCGAAATCCAAGCCACGTAAGTAAGTAATAGTTCCAACTTAGCAGATACAGTTCTATGCATTTGAAAGCTCCTTTATATCAGCAGTAAATTACCAATTAATCATGCTTCTTTCAGACCAAATATAAGGTGCACGTTCAACAATTAAATAATCTCCACATATATCCTTTTCAATTCATATATCATCATCTAGGTAAACAGATTCTGACCTGAAAAATCGGTTCAACTAATGGTTAGGCTATTGTACACTCGTATTAAAAATGGCAAAACAAAAATGCGACAAGTTTTATAGATAACACAATATAATACCTTAGAAACAGAAGACAGGTCAATTTACAAAACACTAAATACAGCACCTTAGAAACAACCGTAAATGAAAGAAAAAGGTACAGAGGGTTGCCTTAAAACAGCTCTAATTTCCAAAAACTGCTCTCCCTGATTGTTTGATGGGCAAAACCTGCCATAAGTTTTATTCATATAGATAGTGATTGCATCTCTAATGCCATCCAATGACCAATCTTGGCATGAATCACCAAAGAAAGATAAAAAACACTTGCAAGTCAAAGTTTGGGCAAAAAAAGTACGAAAAGAAAGAAAGATAACACACTCCTAATCCCCTAATTTTGCTGATAATATCAAATCATCCAAGTGGAGAGTGCAACGATATGGGGATTTCTCTAGTTTGCAAAGCAACATCAGCTCCTAAAAAAGTTGTCGCTGAGTTTAATATGGACCTAAAGATTTGCGGAATTTTCCTTGTGAAAATCCACTGCATTTCATCACATACTTCAACTTCATACTCCATATAAATATAGTGCTTGAAATTATAAAATACAACATAAAAAAGGATCAATCAAGATGACATTGTAAAAGGTAAAGACATGCCACTGTACTTACACCTCCTTGAATATGATCATCATGGACAAAATCAAGCTAAGATTTCATTGAGATTCATTAGCTTCTGCTATAGTTAATCAACAAGCAACCATTTGCTGGATTATACGATGGAGATACAAGCATTCTAAGCTCTTAATAAGGAAATTGCAAATAACAGGTGGAGTATAGGTATAATACTAATTTCTATAACAGAAAGTAAAGGCTTTAAAGATTACTGGGGTTAGAAAGCACAAAGAATCAAGTTGACATCAGGCAGGATCAAACCGACAAACCCACTTTTCGTTCAACCCATGAGAGTTGGAGAGGGAGGGGGGGGGGGGGGGCTCAACACTAAGCGTCAAAGTAGACAAAATCAAATATATATATGTATCCAGATGTTCCAGTAAAACAATTATACTATAAGTGAACTCACATTACATTTAATCATGATGACATTATAGCAAAGCATCATGTTTACCCTTCATTCTTTCCAGGCATATGGAGCATGGTCGACAACTATATAAAATCTCCTCTGATATCCTTCACTACTCGAATATCATCATCAAGATACACAGGCTCAAACCTGTATATTATAGAAAAACATAATGCCGCTTAAACATAGGAGGAAAACATAACGTGAGCAAACAAATAAATTTCTTTCCTATTTTATTTGTCAAATGCAAAATAACCAGTTGAAAGATACAAAGAAATCACAAGCAACAATGAGGAGTAAACTATAGTAAAGGACTGCCTATCACTGAGGTTAAACAGTAAGCACAACTTTGAAGACCAACTTACTGGTCATAAGTCTTTCAAAATTAGAATTACATGAACATCACAAGTTGCTAGGCAAGCACATTAAAATTATTAAAACCAACCCTTTTTAACTTGAGAATGAGATATCAAACTCAACCTCCTTTTCCCCTTAGAATTACAGTTTTGATGCACATTTTCTGCAGTTATAACAACAGCACAGTAACACTTGGAAAAATAATTATAAATTCAAAATAATAATAATAATAACAGAGGAGAGGGAGGTAAGAAGGGTATAATATATTTCTTGAAAGTGATTTATAGAATCAACTACGCATTAAATGACAGATGACTAGATTATTTTAGCTAGTTCAACCTGGACTTAATAACATCATTAAGAAATAAGATCATTGGAGTGGCTTATTGCTTCCTACATTAGCCGATATCCTGGAGCTAAAGATAAACCAGGTATATTTATCAAATAAAGAAGAAAAAAAATGAAAAATTCAAGCTTAATAAGGCCACCGATCTCGTTTTGATTATATATAATATATTTATCACTTACTCGCTTCCATGATTTAAATGGAATTACAAAATACAGAGGAGCTCACCAGCCCTGTTCAAATGGAGGCAATGGAATCTCCCAATTTTTCCCTCTTAAAACCGCAATAGTAAATCTGAAGCAGCAGAAATTTGCAACCAAGAAGAATTACCCATTACATCAATTCTTCAAACGAGAGAAAAGAATGGAAGAACCCAGTTTGGAATTCACTCTCTGAGAATTACCCATTACAAACGTATATGATTTTTTTAATTTCTCATTTAAGGTTGCATCCTCAATTGAATGGATGTTAATAGATTATGGCATTGCCTTTTCATCTCCATGCATCATATAAGTTTTCTAGCTTTCAATGAATCGGTAAAAGGAAATTAATCTTAAACCTAACTATTAGAGTAAATTGGTAAGGGTAAAAATTTATTACACGATCACGTATTCCACCTTCATTTACAACAATCAAATATATATTCCTCATTTTCATAGTCAAATCATTATTGAATACATATGCAAGAGGTATCTTATACAACTAAGTCTTAGCTTGATGATTTATTTGAATTTAGCCTTATTGTTTTAAGATTATTATGAATTATTTAAACTTGAATAGGACATGTTATGGGTATAGATAAAAAAAAAAACAAGTTAATCATATTGTACATTTCTTAGCTAGGCATTTCATCTCTTTTGACATTTTTAAGTTTTTGAGAGCTCTTCTTTGGTGAATGATATTTTTCTTAAAATAATATCTCACTGTTTTTAAATATAGCATTATGTCTTGCTTTATATAAAATTTTCAATTTCGATTTTAAATTTGAGAGTAATGAAAATTATTTATTGAAATATGAAAAAATTATTAAACAAAACATCTATCATATATATAAAAGTCAGTACACCAAATTATTGTTCACAGTACAGTGTCTTTCTGAAAACGTCCCTCAATAAAACGACGACGTATTCCCAAAAATATGTTTCCAATTCACACGCTGGAATACTCTGATCCAGGTTTTGCTTATTGTTACACTTACGATTATAACCTCTTTTTTGTTTATGCCATGTACTACTACCCATCCATAGTAGTGTGTACTTTTATGTCTTTAACCAATACATAAAATTATTTATTTGTCTTCTTGATTTTTTTGTTGGTATTATAGGCTTAATTGGTATCTTATTGAATTGAATGGCATTGTCAAGAGAAACTTATTTTAAAATATAATTCTGTTATCGTTTTTTATTGGAAGTTCTTAATATTGTCAAAATTTAGAGTTAAAAGAGTTTAATAAAATAAAAATTCATTTTAAGATTGTAAAATGTGTTTTGCCTTAGCAATTTGCAAGCAATAATAACCTTTGTATTTGAATAACCTGCTCTCCATTGATAGGATTTAAAGTGAAATTATTCAAAATAAATTTGGAAAACCAGACAATAAAATTTTATAATCAATTTTTAAAATAAGTTAATTAAAACTGATGATGAAGGTCAAGATCAGTAATTTTATAAATTTGTAAATAATGGTAAAGATGTAGAAAAATTATCTATTGATTAACTGTTTATATAAGTGATTATATTTAAAAAAATTTACTGTCTTTTTTCACATAAATTTTTGTATTATTATAACATGATTATTTTTTTGCTAAATAGAAAAGTATTGTATGATTGAAATCATTGCCTTGTTTGTTTTGATTAGTACGTTAAAATTGAGAAACAGTTAATCAATAGATAATCAATAAATAATTTGTGTTATTATACTTTACCGTAAAATTGAGAAACAGTTAATCAATAGATAAATAATTTATCTATTGAAATCAATAGATAATCAATAAATAATTTATCTATTGAAATCAATAGATAATCAATAAGTAAAGAGCAAATAATTTGAGAAATAAGGCAGAAAATAATTTAAGTAAAGTAATAATGAAATCAATGATTTAAGTAACAACTTCAATTTTCATCATCACTAGAAAAAAAAAGAGGCCATTTTTAATTTTTTATTATTAGCAAAATGAGTTACAGGTCATTGCGATAATGGGTGACCTCGAGTTGAGTTAGCCATTTTTCATTTCTATTCTTAGCAAAATGTTTATATTAAAAATATTAATTAGTTATTCCTTATATGTTAATTTATTTGTGTTATTATACTTTTATCTAATTATCTAAAATTTAAGAACCCGATGCAATGCAAGGGTATATATATATATATAAAAGAGACACCAATTTATGTTTTATCTCTCGCATATAAATTATTAGAGACTTTAATTTTTAGAAGTCGTCCGATCGGCGCTAGGGTTTAAGTTTTCCAACTTAGAAAAATGAAACGACATCGTGTAGCACGAAACCCTCGCTTTTGCCTCTATCAAAAAACCGCATGCTAGTTCTCTTTTGAACATTCGAGAGAGGTTTTTCCTAGTTCAGTGCACTTCATTATTTCCTGTGAACTTGCAGAACGTAAAGGCCCTTTCTCATACCAGCACTCGCAGATCAGATCTAGGGTTTCCTATTTTCTTCACTCGAAGCGGAAATGGCGATCGCAGCTCAAACTCCTGACATTCTAGGTGAACGGCAATCCGGCCAGGACGTTCGCACTCAAAATGGTTTTCTCTCCGTCTACATGTTCATTTATATGCATTCACTAGTTTCTATTGATATATGGAATTTTTTTTTTGGCTTACATAGATTCTATATTCTGAGTGAATCGACTAAAGTAATTCGTTGTTCTTTTGCTTTCGTGTTAATTTTAGTGGTTGCCTGTCAAGCAGTGGCCAATATTGTCAAAACTTCACTTGGTCCCGTTGGTCTCGACAAGGTATATCTTCTTATTTATGGTTCATTTTTTCGGATTTTTAAACATTACTGCAGTAGCAGTCTAATGTTTTCCCACCTTACACTAAAAATATCAATTTAATCTAAAATGGCGTCCTAATGACCTGCTTAATAAAAAAGCTTGAGTGCTTGCCTGCTACGACGTAATATTATTTTATTTTGCTGACAATAGGTCTTAACAGAGACAAATGAAGCATGTAACTTGCTATTTTTTGCGTTTCATAACCTTCAACAGACAACTGTTTGTTAAATTCTTTGATGTTTGTTTTGTATTGTTGTTTGGTTCCGCTCGAAATTTGTGGCTTAAATATTGATCAACAAATTTATTGTCAAATTTATGTAGGCCAGTAGGCGCCTACATTTATTTCTCTTGGTCTGTCTTGATTATGTAGCCTTCCTTCATTTACTAGCTACTTGTTGCAGATGCTAGTAGATGATATCGGTGATGTAACAATCACCAATGATGGTGCCACAATTCTGAAGATGTTGGAAGTAGAGCACCCAGCTGCCAAGGTGGATATCTTGTCATTGTTTCCTTTCTGTCCTACAATAGCTATTAATTCCTGCTTTATTTGCTCATGATTGTTAATTTGTTTTCCTTTGATGCCATTAGGTGCTGGTAGAGTTGGCAGAGCTTCAAGACCGAGAAGTCGGAGATGGAACAACTTCTGTTGTTATTGTTGCTGCAGAGTTTCTCAAGGTAGTTACCACTTATTTTGTTTTTTCCCTTGGGATTATTTTGGAATTTGCACTAAATGGATAGGTTCCTTACTGGATGAAAATTTTTGCAGAGAGCAAATGATCTCGTGAGGAATAAGATTCACCCAACATCAATAATTAGTGGATTTAGAGTGAGTTTTATCCTTTTCTCGCTGTTTTCCTCCCTCGTTAAACAAATTCCTGTCAATTCCAGATATTTATGTGCAGAAAAAGATATAGTATGGAGAATCAATCAGTCCTTTATCTTAATGATTTTGCTCATGCAATTCATTTTTTATGTGAACAGCTTGCAATGCGAGAAGCATGTAAATATATTGAAGAGAAGTTGGCGGTGAAGGTAGCTCTTCATTGAATTTATTCTCAGTGTATTTTTTTATCATTATAGGCATGATTTTCCATTGAAAGCAGTTGCATTGATACTGTAAAATTTGTATACTGTTGGTAATGGATGTGTTTTCATCTGTTTCTCAATGAATTGCCTAATCTAGTCTAAAAATAGTATTGTTAATTGTGTAATAATTTTCATAGGTTGAAAAGCTTGGAAAAGACTCTCTGGTAAACTGTGCCAAGACAAGCATGTCATCAAAGTTGATAGCTGGTGACAGTGATTTCTTTGCAAATTTGGTATGTTATTGTCTCTCAAAGTAATATGAATATATTATGCTCGAAGGATATATTTGCTGAAAGTAGGATTTTAGCAGTTCTTAGCTTCCAAACCCTTGAATAAGTATTGATCAAAAGGTTTGAACAAAACAATTCATTCTGTCTTTGGCTGAGGGGAACTTTGTTGATATCTACACTCTATTCTGCTACTTATATTAAACTTGCTGCTCAGTTTGCTGCTTATGATAGCTGATGACACCAGAAATGCAATGGGAATGAATTTTAGTGAATGAAATTAAGCGAAACTCCAATTGCAGTGAGATTTTAAATCTCTCCATGGAGAAATACTAACTGAAACGCCACCTTGGAAGGCCCATCCTAGGATACAGATTTCAATCCTTAGGAAATCCACCTAAGAACAGAGTAACACAATTTACTTTGAAGAGAAAACTCAGTTCTTATTATTAAAAGATGTCTCTAAGAGTACAAGAGAGGCCTGCGTATAGGCTTTTAAATCCTAAGCTAGAAGGAAAACATAATTAAATAGGAACAATAAAGCTACTTGAAATAGGAACAAAACTAGCTAGAATTAGGAATTAAAACTAAACTAATTAAGCTAGGAATAATAATTAAATAGGAATAAAACTAATCCTAGTCAAAAGAGGATTTGTATTTCAATTGCTGCCCAAAAAATCCGAATCCCTGTCAACTGATTACCACTGCCAACAATTAATTTTTTCCCGTCTTGATTTTCACTTTTTCCTTGTATATTTTGTTCCTCAATGAAAATGAACAAAAACATTTTCAAGATGTTATTGTTTTGGATTTCTTTTCTGAATAAAATTATTTGCTTATGAATGATTATATTACTTCTTTGTGTTTGTATGGTACCTCGCCTTTTCTTTTGGCTTCTAGACAGGGGAGATGAGGAACTTAAATATTTTTGTTTGACCATTAATTTATCTTTATAGGTTGTCGATGCTGTACAAGCAGTAAAGATGACAAATGCACGAGGAGAAGTCAAATATCCAATCAAGGTTAGTGGTTTTTGGGTGCAATATTTTGTGCATGCTTAGGTAATAGAATTTTTATTTTTTTTTCCTTATTGCTGTCATAATTGTTTGCAAATCAGTAGATTGATTTCTCATCACTAAAAGATTTCATCAATTTGGTATGGTGCATCCACCTTGCTTGATATAGTTCTAATGCTTAGTTGCTGGTTTGATTTTTCAGAGTATCAATGTTTTGAAAGCTCATGGGAAAAGTGCAAAAGATAGCTACCTGTTGAATGGTTATGCTCTGAATACTGGTCGTGCTGCTCAAGGAATGCCTACAAGAGTTGCGCCTGCAAAAATTGCATGTCTTGACTTTAATCTTCAGAAGACAAAGATGCAATTGGGTGTACAAGTTTTAGTCACTGATCCCAGGGAGCTTGAAAAAATTCGTCAAAGGTGATATTATTATAAACTCAAATCTCCTCTTAAAAAACCAGGCTGTCTCCAACATTTTGATAATATGTTCCTTTTGTTCATAAATTTCCTGAAACTTTGGTAGTAGCAATCAAGACATAGTTCTATGAAGTCATTAATGCCATAAACCCATAACCTTATTTCTCGTTCACTCCCATTCACCACCCACCCTTGTCTTTGGCTGCTGGTGTCATATCAATGTGCATCATCATGTGTTGTGCTTTTGATTAGTTTTTTCATGTAGCTTTGATAATACTGATGCCTTGGCCTTTACAGAGAAGCTGACATGACGAAGGAACGTATTGAAAAACTCTTAAAAGCTGGAGCAAATGTTGTTTTAACTACAAAAGGAATTGATGACATGGCTCTCAAGGTTAGCCTCTATTATGTGTTTCTAACAGTTACCAATCTGTCAATCCTGCTTTAGCAGAATACATTTGCCATTACATTTTCTGCTAAAGTATCAATATGCGATGCATTGGTTGAATGTGTCAGTTAATATGCTGTGATGATTTTATCTGGCTTGTATGATAATGTTGCATTTCATCTTTGGGTCATTGACTCATTGTTTAGATATGGGCTTAAGCTTTATAAATGATTTGCTTATCTGCAAATTATCTATTTCATGGAAAAACGCAATATGTTAAAGTGCTCTCTTTTTTCTGTTTTTTCTTCTATTTTTATTTGCTTTATTCCCATAGCATGCGGAACAGTATTGAGTGCTTAAGCTATTAAGTGATTAGTAGCAGCTACCAATGTAGTGTTTTTGAATTCACTACCAAGGTAGACAGTATGTGCTAGTATTTCCAACCACTTCCCTTTTGTTTTATGTTCATTTTAATTGCGCTGGTCTTCAGTGAGATGCGTCTGCTGTTTCGATGGTTTGCTTATTTATATTTTTCTTTTTATACAATTCTTAATGTGGTTATGAATTAAGCATCATATCAAGTATTGGAATACGGTAGAATTGTGTTCTTATGTTGGATATTTGTGCGTGAAAACAGATCTATTCCGAGTTTCATGCCTATGCATTCACAGCTTTGTGTTTAATAGAGCTATTTTGTTGTCATGAATTTAGATCACACGGTGGGCTCTAGTTGGCAGTTTTTCTGCTTACAATTCCAAGTGATATTGCTTGATCCCACTGCAATGTATCTGAGCCTGAATTTTCTATTCTTCTTTGTCATGATTTTTTATAATGGTGTGGAAGATTCTTATGTGCACGTTCAATGGATTAGTTGCACTTAGAGGCTAACATGAACTATTGTATCATTAATTTTCATTTGTTTAATATTTTTATTATTTCAGTATTTTGTGGAGGCTGGGGCTATTGCTGTGAGGCGTGTTCGAAAAGAAGATATGCGCCATGTTGCCAAGGCCACTGGTGCAACAATGGTAGTTCGTCTGCCCCTCATGTTATTCTTGCAAAAATCAGTACTTGTTGAGTAGGCAGTATAATTTTGGACTCACGAACTTACAATGTAAAATTCAGAGACTGTAGTCTTCCAGTGATACTGCCCTCATTATCAAGGCTTTTTTTTTTCTGCATTTTGCATTTTACCCAACCAACTGATGGATCTTGGAATTTCAAACATAAAGGCTATCCCCATTTTATATTTCATTAAAATTCTGCTGTCAGTGTTTCCCTGGTTAATTGTAGCTCTGTTTGGAAGGGGCAACTTACTTTTTTTTTTACCTCTGTTCTGCCTCCTTTTGTTTGAAACGGGTTATGTCATCTTTGTTGCATGCTAAATTTTGTTGTACACTTTCCACTGCTCTATTGCAGTCATGTTATCTTTTTATTTGTATGCTTTCTTTTATGTATATGTAGGTTTCAACTTTTGCTGATATGGAAGGTGAAGAAACATTTGATCCATCATTTCTTGGATATGCTGATGAAGTTGTGGAAGAGCGCATTGCTGATGATGATGTAATCATGATAAAGGGGACAAAATCTACTAGTGCGGTGTGTGATTTACTTCACATTTCATGCATTTTAACAATGGTGATAGTAGTCATAAATATTGAACATATGGAGAACTCATGCTTAAAGTATAATATACAGTATTTTGCAAGGTTTTAATGCAACTTATTCATTCGAAAAATTGAAAGAGGTTAAGATAAGAAAATAATAATAAATAAATAGAAAATAAATATAAAATAATAAATAAATATAAAATAATAATTAATAATAAATAAAATAATTAATAATAAATAAAATAATTATAATTAATAATAAATAAAATGAGGAACAGAATTGGATCACAAAATTTTTAAGGGTTCGAAATTTGCAGACAATGGTTGTACAATGTGAGTGGTACTCTGACCACCTTAGTTGTCTGATTGATTTATTATATTTGTAGGTTTCTTTAATTCTTAGAGGTGCAAATGACTATATGTTGGACGAGATGGAGAGAGCTCTGCACGATGCTCTATCTATTGTAAAAAGGACCCTCGAATCTAACACGGTAAACTTCATCCCTGCTGATTACATTCATTGCAGTATGTGTTCACAAAATTTATTCCAACCCTTAAAAATTGTTGGAGCTATATGCAATGATTCTTTTATATATCAATATTTTAGTTTTACAATATCACTGAATGGAATTTTTTGAGATAAGAACCATGCCGGCTATAAATCAGTCGAAGTCAGACTTGTCATCAGCCTTGATGGGTCTCTAAACTCTTGGAATTTCTTTTTGGTCCTTCCTGCGTGCAAGTCAAAATGCATACTGCAGTCTGCAGCCAGGTAAACAGTATTTTCACAGGTTGTGACAGGGAAAGTAATGGTTACTGAACCATCTCTCAAACTGTGCAGAAATGCTTTAAATATGAGGCCCAGGGCAGTTTTAGCAGTCTTTTTAGTTACTACACTGAAAGTGTAATTGGCTCTTAGCTGTCTAGCAGTCTTTTTAGTTACTACACTGAAAGTGTAATTGGCTCTTAGCTGTCCTTTTTCTGTGGGATGAATTAGAACTTAGCAAGTGCTCTTTTTTTTATTAAGTGTAATTGGTGGTCTAAATTTTGTTCATTTTTTTCTTTGTTACAGGTAGTAGCAGGTGGAGGGGCAGTAGAGGCTGCCTTGTCTGTTTATCTGGAGCATCTTGCTACAACTCTAGGATCACGAGAGCAGTTGGCAATTGCAGAGTTTGCTGAATCTTTATTAATTATTCCAAAGGTTTAGTATGGAACTTTGGTGGACAACAGTTCCGTCGTCTTCCACTGTGAAGTTATTATGTAATCAGTGACATGTATCTGGTACAGGTACTTGCTGTTAATGCTGCTAAGGATGCCATTGAGTTGGTTGCAAAACTACGGGCTTACCATCATACTGCACAAACAAAAGCTGATAAGAAACATTTATCCAGGTATTATGGTTTATGGTTAGGACATGCTATCAGATTTCGTTGTGTATCTTCATTTGTCTGGAAGATAGCAATTTTTTTTCTTTTTAATCAAATTATTGATAAGAAAAGGAGTATGCTACGATTGCTTTTTATCTTTTAACTAGTACAGGGGAAGGGGGAAAACTCTTCTTTTTGCTCGTCCATCTTACATTATATCTGGCTTCCCTAATTGCTGCAGCATGGGACTTGACCTCTCAAAGGGCACAATTCGGAACAACTTAGAAGCTGGAGTCATTGAGCCTGCAATGAGCAAAGTGAAGATAATTCAGGTAATAGCTTGGAAAACACATGCTTAGCTTTAGAATTTATGCCATCAAGCAGTCTCCAAATGCTGATTGATTTTCCTTGTATGGTAGTTTGCCACCGAAGCAGCCATAACAATTCTTCGAATTGATGACATGATCAGGCTTGTCAAAGATGAAAGTCAAAATGATGAGGAATAGGATGAGTCAACTTCACATCTTTGATTCTATGCTTTGTGTCATTTATATCTGGCAAGAAGAGGGCATGAATTAGGATATGTGGGTTTCATTGTTGAATGGAGTTGAAGAGTCTGGTTTTTGGGGCCGTTCTTTGTTTTTCAGTTAAATATATCGGTGTGCGTCATTGTCGTTTAGAGCTGCCTTATAGCGAGCACAAAATTAACTTAAAAATTTGTAACTTTGTAAGCTGAAGTAACCCGCCAAGCAATCAAGTCCAACTTGCTGGTAGCAAGTGGGTGCCTTTCATTTTTTGTATCATTGATTTGCTGTGGTTTTTTCTGGTAGGTTTAGTTCGGTTTGGCTTTTATCGGGCTTTTTTCTTAATTTATTTTTCTGGCTCACTGTTAGTCACATACATAACTTGGTAATAACATGAGCAGGAGGGACTTCGTCAACCGATAAAATGGTACACTTCTTGGTTGTTACAGAAATTAAACTGTGTGGATTCAAAGTAAATCTAACTTGTGTACATTTATGGGGTCTTCATGACGGTTAGGCTTCTATTTCCGTTTTGCATTCCCTTCAAATTGGGCGCATCCTGGTTTGTTGATGCCATCCATTCAGAAATGTTGTTAGCACGAAATAGGCAGTCTGATATTTCTCTGCAAGTCCTTAATAGAGGCGCCTATTATTGTACAGATCCATGTGACCGTTAACACCATACCCCCACCTACCCACACCTTTCTAACTGCTTTTAATGACTAATTTTCATTTAACGAAGGAAAGACGAAGTATAATTATTGTATTTAGCAGAATGGAAAACAAGGTAATAGCAGTACAAGTCCAAGATGAAAGTGTTATTATTTATTAGAGTAAGTGTGTTTTTCGGAACCAGAACCAGGTAGATAAGTGTATTTTTTGTATCCCATATGCATATAGAAAACATGTTTCCATCACGAAAATCATAAGCTAATAGCTTTTTGAGTTTTGACCACAAAATGACCCGAGAGAGCTATTACGCAAGTTTATGACTTGCACTGCTATTTCCAATTCATTAGAGCATTATGTGCATGATGGTCGTGCTTTGATTCTTTAGGACAGGGAAAATGCCTCTAAGATAATTCTTTTCCTTTATATTCTAAATCGTAAAAAGTACATTTTTTCCAAGAATCTAAAGACTTTTTTTGCCGTTACGATAATTCTTTTCTTTTTTATTCTTTTATATGTAAATTCCAAGATTGACAAGCTGTGTAGACTTTAATGTCGAAAATGCTCAAGATAATGGCCACAGATATGTCGCTTCTACTCCTTAAATCTACTTATTATATTTTCAAATGGAACCCATTTATCTAGTGTTTAAATATCTACAATTCAATGCTGCTATATGTCATCTTTGTGCTATTCATTATCATCTTATTTTCGTGCAAGTTGGCCCCATAACCCATATTCACCGACATGACCCATTAAAATATATTGCACGTGAATCGGACAATATAAAAATTACATGAACACAATGCTACGCCTTAAACTAAATTATTCTGAAATTAAACGCTTTTTATAATTAAAAACAAAAAAAAATTATTGTGAAAATATTTATCTTGTACTACGTAATGAATAATTCAAACTTGAAAACAAATAGGATTTCAAATTGGTGTTTTCTCATTTCCTCAAGGAATACAGAGATTTCCTTCTAAAACTTTACGATGAGGGAAAGAAACAAATTTTATCCCACATAATTTCGCATTCATTTTTTTTCTTTTTTCTTTTGCGATTTATGATTGATTATGCTGGACAATGTCGAGAGAGTTCAATAACAATTTAGTTATAATTTTATAAGCAAATGTGTAATTAATTATAATGATGTTGGAGTAGCACTAGCACATGATCATTCACGTGCATTGCTTTTGCTTTGGGATCATTTCAGCCTGTAACGTCACGTGATTCAAGGTGTCCCTCCACCAATGCCAAATCCTTAGGTTAGTAATTCATGCATTTATCTTATCATGATTCTCATCAATTTCCTAAAAAAAAATTAATCAATCTCCAAAAGACTCCGCTGCATGCTTCTGATATGGCAGCATGCATGATGACAGTATATCCAACTAGGACAATTTTTATTCATCAACCATTAATTTATTAACAGGCATCAAAACCCTTATCAACTTCATCCCAATAATTAATATTACATGAGACTGAATCATATGAGTGGTCTCTGTTAATATTATCACATTATACCATGTAGAAAAAGCTCCATGTAACTTTATAATATTTCCCTGCATATGAACTCTACCATGCATGTATTAAAAGTATACTGTTTCTGTACAAGCTTAATAGCCTTTTTATTGTATATCATTCTCTTTAATTTTTAATATCTAATTTGAAAATTTGAGATGATTCTGAGATTTTGTCTAATTTTTATTATCCTTGATTTATATTTTCTGTATATTAAATTGATAGGTTAGTAAGAGATTCATTCATAGTTCTCCTAGAAAATCATTTTCTGTTATAATAGCTTGATAATGTGACAAGTTTACGTGATTTATAAAGGTTTTGTGTGGAAATCATCTATTTGAAAATTAAAAGAAAATTTTTGGAGAGAAACTTAAATTTATTAAATAAATAATATTAAAAGTATAATTATGGTATTTGGACATGCAATTTTATTTATTTATTTATTTTAAATTTTGAAAAAAAATATTTATGGAACAGCAATAAACTGTTTTCAAAATTTTATAAATACATAAACAACAGTTATTTTTATATTCCTTTTTATTCTTCCTATTATTTAGCACAAATTCTTCTCATAAACATTCTTATAAGAATATTTTTTTTTCAAAAAAATATTTAGAAATTGCTATGGGAATATTTTAGTGGTTTTATTATATCCTATAAAATTTATTATCAATATTCATCAATAATTTTTCAAAATAAAAATAATTAATATTTTAAAAATAGTATTTTCTATACGCTTCAAAATCAAAATCACCTACTGTTCCTAGCATAATCAATACCTACTTTAAAAGGATTTATATGAATGAATAAATAAAAAAGGTACATGCCATTGATGATAGGGGCGCACCGTACGGTCAGTACTTTAGCTATAAACACAGTCTCCACTTCCTCCGTTACGGTCACGCCAGCTTCCCCCCGCCGACCTCTACTCTTTGGACTTTGACACGTGAGGCGAGGCCCTTTACTTTTTATTACAATTTTTTTTTTTAATGAATTTTTTTTCTCCTTTATCTTTTATACAATTTTATTAAGGAAAGAAACACGACCAGCTGGATCCAGTTGTAAGCATAGGTGAAGAAGTAAGTAGAGTAAATAAACTGAGACGACGTCACCATAATAAAAACACGAGCGGACCTAACGGAGCACTGCCTCTTTCTTAGAGATAACTCCGTTGTTTCCAGCTAGTACTTTGGCTCAGAGGCTCAGTTACTAGGTGTGGTTTCCCTTCTCAGCCGCCCGCCACGATTTCTCTCTCTCTTTTTTAGGAAAAAACAAATTGGTAAGAGGAATGTTATTCACCGACACTCAATTTCTAATTAGAGTTAAAATAAAAGAAAGAAAAAAGATTTTTTTTTTTATATTTCAATAGTAAAGAATTAAAGAGTGTATTTGATGGCTAAGCACTGACAAATTTGACATTGCTCACCTCCCCTCTTAATTTTCTCTTATTTTATTTTCCCCCTTGGTAACGGAAGGAAAAAAGAGAAGGATGGGAGACATCACATAACGTTAATCTAATAATAATAATATAATAGACAGGAAGAAAAGTAAAAAAAAAATTCTGAAAAATTAATGAACTTTTGATTTTAGAATAAATTACAATTTATCTCTTAAAAATTTAATAAATTATAATTAAAAATAATTTTTTTAAAAAATTAACAATTTATTCTAATTTCATTTAATAAAATGTCAATCAATTTAATATTGTATGAATTTCAAATATTATAATACAATATATCACATAATTTTTCTACATTTGAGATATTTTCGGGATTTCATATGTAGTCTTATAACTTTTTATAAAGGTTTAAAATTTCTACTTATTACTAATGACTGTAACTGCAGAGCAACTAGTATATTCAATCACAGTTTTCGTAATTTTATCTCAAATAATATTTTTATCAAATGACATAGAGACAAACTGTTAGTTTTTTAAAAATTTATTTATGGTTTTAAATAATTTGTTATTGATTTTATAATATCAAAAATATTTTAAAAATTATGTAGTTACAAATTATATAAAAAATGATATTTCATATATTCGAATTTAATATCCACTTTCAAATTAAAAATTCTATGCGATACTGAAAATTATTAAGTACATACTTAATTCAACATTCACATAACTAAACTAAGTTGCATCAATTCAATATTCAATTCTGTATAAATATCATGCAAATAAAATAACTCATAAGTCACAGGTAGCAAATGCCAGTAATTTGCTATACTAAAATTCTTTTGCCGACGCAAAAAATTAAGCTAACTTCGCCCATAACCCTAATCTATGGACAGTAATAAATACGAAAGGTATTAACCCGAGGCAAATAGGGTTTTTTTTTTAAGTTTCTGTTTCGTTTAATAAATTATATTGTCTCCTTGAAATTATTTTTCTTTAATGAATAATATGATATAAACTTATAAAGTAATCCTATGATTTTTCATTTTCCTTATATTAAGTGAATCGTTTGCATTTTAATATGTTGATCGCATGAGCACGAAAAATGCTACTTGATAAAAGTCGAGCCTAAGAAAGTTTCTTAATTAATTGCAACACAAAATAGCGAAATTTATACCATTGATTTCAGTGCTTAATTATTAAGTGATGTATATTATAATCCATTGCTGTTGGGATTTCAGCCACACCAGTCAGCTCGTTCTTGGTTTCCTTAATTTATAATTAAAAAAAATTTCCTGTCTCTTAACTAAGTAACTAATTCTCGAGGTTCAATTTCGGTGATACTTTCAGGTTACTGATTTTCATTTGTTGATCAAAGAATATATAAAGGTAACTCGAATATATATATATATATATGATTTTTTAGGCTATATGTCAACAATTTATCGAATAAGATGTTTTGATATATGTTTTGTAAAAAGGATAGTCCTTTTGTTTTTCATGGAAAATCTAATATAAATGTTAATCCTATTGTGATTGTAATTATTAATTTGTATAAATATTTATCATATAAATTTATAGCCTCCAAATCATTAATTAAGGGCACCGAAAATGGAAATTATAATTATAAAATGACTCAGTTTATTCATCCCAACGCATGTTTAATAATTAAGTGCAGAAAATAACTCAGTTTATTCGAAAAAGAAGAATTAACCAAAGCCACATTATTTTTTCACATAGTTACTCCATAAATGATAGAACAAAATTGTTTTTGCAAATGAATGATTAGTGTATAGATAAATAATAAATGTAGACCAAAATATTTTTTCCCAAAAAGAAATTGATATGAAAGTTTATTTTTTTATTTAGAAAATTGCAAAAAAAAATTGAGGTTAAATTTAAATATATGCAGTAACCAGTAGCAGTTTGAGCTTTATAAGTTATATTAATGTAAATTATTTATAAGAATATGATTTGAGAAATGCATATGCATGGTGAGTGAAAAGGGAGGCATAAATGCAAAAACACCCATACTAGTACAGAAGTAAAGCATGTGGAGCCATGTGTCCATGCTTGCATGAATGACTCGACTCTTCCAACATCCCCCTTCCCTTACCCAGCTCATCGCTACAAATTTAATAATTGCCATGATAAAATATAATTAAATTGGCTGGTAAATTTTAATTTCTCAAACTCAAAATGATTCTCTTTAGCTATGATAGATTAATTTGATTTGCCTGAGTTAAATTTTTGTATAAATCAATTAATTCAATTATAGTTGATTAATATATATGATAATTTGATTTAAATAAATATAATTATTTTGATTCATTAAAATTCAATTTAGATCAATAAAAATCTAATTAAACAACATTAGTTTATGATTGGATTGATGGGTGACTAACTTTGAGCCTGCCCACATGACTCGCAGCTTGCACGTTCATTTGCCTCCCCCTGTCATCAATATATCAATTCCCTTCCCCCTCTTCCAATTCACTACTTGTTTTCCTGGTTTAGAGAGCTGAAACACAGAGAGAACACACATTAATATTCAGCAGGAAAAGGGAATGGACATTATTTACGGGATTTCGACACCAGATTACTTCCGCATTGATGACCTTCTTGACCTCTCCAACGATGAAATCTTCTCCTCTTCCGCTTCTACCGCCACCGACCATCGCCACCTTTCTGCGCCTGAAAATTCTTCCATTCCTCATTACCCTTCCTCCGACTCCTTCAGTCCCGCTCTCTCCACGGACTTCACTGATCTCCTCTATGTCCCTGTATGTTATAAAACTATAATCCTCTGCCTCTCTTGCATAAGTTTTATGATTTCCCTTGGATTTTGTTTTTGAACTTTCTTTTTGGTTTTGTAGAGTGATGACGTGGCTGAGCTGGAGTGGCTCTCTCAATTCGTAGACGACTCCTTCAGGGACTTCCCTCCCAACTTATTCGCCGGTACCGTAAACGATCGATCCGTCACGTCGTTTTGCGGCAAAGCTCGAGGTAAACGTTCGAAAGGCACGGTAACCAACGCATCCCCCTGGATATCCTCTCCGGCTGCGGAAACTGAATTTCCTGCAACCAGAAAAACGAAAACGAAGAAAGAGACAAGTAGAGCGACATCACCTGCGGAGGAGGGAGGAGTTAGGAGGTGCAGTCACTGTGCTTCAGAGAAGACGCCGCAGTGGCGCACGGGGCCATTAGGTCCCAAAACGCTGTGTAATGCTTGCGGAGTAAGGTACAAATCAGGTAGGTTGGTTCCTGAATACAGACCAGCGGCGAGTCCGACGTTCGTGTTAACCCAGCACTCAAATTCGCACCGCAAGGTATTGGAGCTCAGGAGGCAGAAGGAAATGTTAAGGCAGCAGCAGCAGCAACAGGACGAGCATCCTATGATCTCCCATCCTCGTCGCCATAATAATCACCAGCAGCCCGATTTTGAAGTCTGCTAACGCATTAGAATTCGAATGATGTGATTAATAAATCTAGATTTACGGTAATTTCATCAGCCAAAACGGAAAATAGTGCTTCTACTGATTAAAGTTCTCCGTTCTGTTCAGTTTTTGAAGTTTCAACTACCAATTTGTTGAAGAAAAATTTTAATTTTTGAGGCTACGTTAATGTGCGATTGAGAGAGATGGGTAACGGTCGTAAGATGATGAGAAAGAGACCTCACACTGCACATGGACTGGCAGATGAGGCCACGCGGAATATTCGGAGCTCTATGCCTTTGGCCTATGGAAACCGATCGAGAGAGAGGGGCTGCTGCCTGCTGGTCACTGGTCATGCACAAGGTATTTTCTCTGAAAAAAATTGGGTGGGTGGAGCAATTTGTCTTTTTTTTTTCGGTCAATTTATCTCAACATGCAGTTGAAAGAATAAAAGCTAACAGTTCAGTGACGAAGATCAGATTGGATGGTTCTTTCAAAAAAAAAGATCAGATTGGATGGTGATTGTTCAGAGGTATCTTGAACCCAATTTTGTATATGCATTTATCTCTAATTTAA
Source organism: Triadica sebifera (assembly GCA_023653625.1). Classification (NCBI taxonomy): domain Eukaryota; kingdom Viridiplantae; phylum Streptophyta; class Magnoliopsida; order Malpighiales; family Euphorbiaceae; genus Triadica; species Triadica sebifera. Next base: position 940,990 of record CM042895.1, read on the forward strand.
GTTATTTAACTATCTTTATCAAATAATGTTTTTTTTAAAAAAAAAAAGTATTCTGGAATGGATACGTCTCTTATGATGTCGATTTCACTTAAAAGTTTTCTATATGCAATGATGTTTTGTTGGCCTTTGGAAGTAGAAATGGATTAGTGAGGGAGACCGCACTTAAATTACTTGTGACTTGACTACTTGCAGATGCTTTGATCTGATATTTTTAGTAATATTAAAACACATGCTTAATATAAGTTCCAAAATATAAAGCTAATATACATAAAAACTTCCATAATTCCCAAAAATGAAAACTTAAAGATTTAGCATACCACATCAATATATTTTACTTACTGATGCTTTAATATTTTATAATCATATATACAACATATAATTATTAAAAAATTTATTTATAAAAAAAAGATAATTGAATTGCGTCACAAGTCACGAGCAATCTCAGTTAATTAGTCCTGATTTCTAAGATAAGGCCCACGAAATAAATTTTAAGAAGGATATTCTGGCGGAAGGACGACATAAGCCATAGGATTGACATGTTCTTGTTAGTTGTCTCCCCTGATGACCCATGTTCTTCAGGATTGGTAACTCGGCAAACTCTTTCACCAGAAGGTTTTGATTATGCAAGGAAAAATCAAGTTTATAGTAATGTTTTTTTTTCCTACATGATTTTTAACTTTGTTGCACAGCGATTAGATATGTAATCCAACCAAATTCGAATCAATTTCAGCTACTTAGCAGAAATTTGAAAGTTCTGATATATATAACTAGAAACAATATTCAGCATTCACCAGCTTCATATCTAATGTATTCCCTGACAATTAGTGAGTTGAATTATTTGGTATTCGTGGCGCCCATTTGGAGTCACCTGTCTGCAGCAAAACTCATAATTGCACTAAAGAAATATTTCCCAGTAGAAGAAAACAAATCTTTAACAATGCTTTTGAAATGCGTATTGCAACTGCGAATTTAAAACTCTGTGCACATGCAACAATGGAAGCAGCACAAGGAAACAGCGCTCTCAGACAGAGATCCTGTAGTTACTAATTTTTGTAACTTCTTTCGTCAAGGTATTCCTTTCTTGCTTTGCTTCAGAAGCAAGGCTGGTAACCTGCCAATCAAATGTGCCACATCAGCAAATTTACCATACCCAGTAGCAAACACCGTTGGTCATCCATTTTTATGGTTCAGCATGTAGCACTATGAAAATGTGCCAGAGATTTGAGAGATAACATAGGAAGGTTTGGGAAGCACAAGCATGAACATAGGAAAAACAGTAGCTACATAGATGACAGAGGCAACAAAGTCTGAACCTCTCCAACAATATTAAGCCATTGATAAATGAAATAAAACAAAAGGAATTTTTGTGTTTCCTTCCCCAAGCACAGAAAGATTGAAGCAAAGGCGGGGGAGGTGCTTATATGAAAAGTCACTTGAATCCCATATTTTCATTAGACAACAAATATAAAAGATGATCTAATCTAAGCATACAAGTTCAACTTATCTTTCAAAATCCTGGCTCAATTTGAATGTAAACTACAAAAATGCTCCCAGAATAGGCATAAAACCAAAACCAGGCTATTATTAGTTTAAGATCTGATTGATTTTGGCAAATACTCCATTCTACTGACCTTTAGCAGAACTGTGTACATAGCAAAGTTCAAAACTCTAATTCTACTACATAAATATGATTTTCACCATAACATTTTACCTACAATATTTGAAAATCCATGCATATCCAAATTGCCTTATTCAGAATAATAAAATGTTGATCACTAATCCATGCAGATTCATTCTGTCCAATAAATTCTCATGCAATATGAAACCCAAATGTATTGAATTGCAATGCATTCTCTCCATCACAATCTGCCACAATTTTCATGTTTGGAAAATTTTCTTCATGTCTTTGTTGTGGTAATGGAGCAGAAGATGTTGCCTTCTTGATGAGTAGGTGGGTAGGTGTGTGTATGTGTATGGGTGGGTGGATGTGTGTAAAAAATAAAAATAATAAAAAAAAAACACCATGATAAATGGCCAGATATCTGTCAAGAAGCATTGAGCATTCACTACTATGATACCAAGTGATGCTATGTCTCAGGTTAATCCAAAAGAACTTACTTGTGATCGGAATCTGGATGCTTCCCTCCTAGGCAATTCCCGAAGGATATCCTTCAAGCCTGATGCAACAGAGAAACCATTTGAGAAAGTGGAAGGATAATCATTATCCATACAAGTACAACTTGTTCAATTTGAACAAGGAAGATATGGTAGTTACATGCCTGCTGCTTGCCTCTCAATCTTATAAGTTGACCGAATCACGCCTTGAATCTGCTTTCCAGCTTGTCTATACCACAGAGAAACAAGTTTGAGCAGCAACATCAATAAACTATAAAAAGCCAATATTGCACAACCATAATTGGGATATTGAAAACCTGAGTTTTGTCCTTCCACGAATCAAATGCTCTGCAGCTAATGAGGCCCTCTTCTGAAGAACAGTAACCATATGTCATAGTTTGCATCAAAGGAATGCTTGATTCAAAATGATAATTTGATACAAGGGAAAATGTTAATGCATGATTTAGAACTTCATGAACTAAAAATCATATATAAAGCTTTCTTTTCCATTTCTTTGGAAACTTGGGTGTTTGTCAAGGCTGCAAAATGAACTTCAGTGAAATTACATTGTAAAACTGAACTTTTTGCATTTTGAAACTAAGGATTCAATACAATGTAGCTTTCACCTTCCCCATTTTTCTTCCTTATCCCACACATTAGACCTTATAGGCTTTGTGTAAGCTATAGTTCACCAAGGAAGTATCTCTTCTACTTGAACGTTCCTAAATATAAATATATGATGAGTGCAATTGTGCAGAGCTGACATACAACTTATTCTTGTTCTAAAACAATCAGCAGGACTGAATTTTGGCACTAGGATATTCTTGTATCACAAGAAAACTTGAGAACAATTAAATTTTCTGCCTTTGCAGAAACAAGCATATTGGACAACAAGAAAGCATTCTAGACATAGCCTTTGCAGCTCCAAATAATCATTTGCCAGGAGAACATAGGATACCTCTAACTTCTCACTTTCGGCCTTCAAGAGGTTAATTGAATGCTGCAGTTCCTTTACTTTAGCTTCTGCTCGAGAATATAAGGCCTGTAGCCAGAAAACACATCTAAAGTCAAAATTCTACAAACATAATCATGAATACATCCATCAAACAATACAGAAAACGGTGATGCACTAGGAAATCCTGAAATGAAAAATATCTATGCACAAGTCCTGCAACTGCATTGTGGGTCCCATAATAGTGACTTCCAAAGCCATAAAGCAACTAACTAATTTGATGTTGGTCCCCAAATATCATCCACTAAGAATGCAAATATTCCAACTTAGATTACATGGTTGGACATAGGATTATTAACAAAAAGCAAATCATCCCACACAGAGATACTTATTTAACTGCTGCCCAACAAAATCCTTTTAACTGGTATACTTATCACTGATGAAGTTTTACTCTTATTATTATTATTATTATTATTATTATTATTATTATTATTTTGAAGACAATCTCCAAGTTCGCATTAGGAACTTAAAAGAGTTGACTTTAGTTTCTTGTTGCAGATGTTAAATAAGCATATGTTATGCATGGCCAGGATTAGTATTTTGAGAATCTAAAAAGTTTCAACCAAACACTTACTTGATAAGATGATTCATATAGAGCTAACAGAAATGGCAAGTAAAGGCTAGCCGTTATGGTGTTTTTTGTAATTAATTACTAGGACAGTAAACTTGCTCACCTCTTCACTCACAAGAAGTCGCAAGGTATTGTAATACAGAAAGTGTCTCGGCCCTGCAAATTTTAACTCAAAAGCGTGAGAACAGAGGTAAAAGCTGCTCATTATATATTCTTACACTCATCATGTATTGATTCTTCTCTGGTAAATCAAAACTATTTGTGATAGGAAGAAACTTAATAGAACTCATTAAACCAAAAAAAATGACATTTTACTTAAAATAATTTGAATGTTTGAGAGAGGATGTGAAGTGAACTGATGCCATCCATAAGCAATAAGTTGAAAGATTAACGCAAAGAAGCATATGATAATTAATTCAATAGAAAAGAGAGACAAACTACTTGAAGTTCATACTTTTTAGCAGTACGAATCCCAAACCAGCAGCAACCCCACCAGTAATCAATGGATGTGAAGCTGCCACTTTAACGCTCTCTGCATTAACCATTGCGATAAAATAAGTATCACTGAAAAACTAAACAAATGAGGAGAAAAAAATATTATTACAATGCAAATTCGATGTACCTTTGACCATTCCAAATAGCATATTCTCATAAGTAGCAAACTCAGACTTAACATCTTGCAGATAATCCTGAGCATACAAATAATACGAAATTCATATTGGCGATTCATATATATAAAAAGTAAGATACTCAATTAAAATGAATTCCAATGAGCTTACCATTGTTTGATGGAAGTGAGCAGAAGAAGTAGAACTAATTTCCGATAAACGAGATCTTAGGGCTTGAGTGGCGCTGTCGATCTCCTCTTCGATGGTCTTTTGGTAGATAAGTGCTAGTTGAACAGCGGAGTCGATCCACGGGGTCACTTCTTTTAGTGTTTTGGATTTGATCGTCGGTGGGAAATCACTAGGAGGCGACAGGCTTGGTTTCTCCTCAGCTGATGATGATTCTGCAGCCGCCGCCATTTGTAAGGATTGGCGTTCGATCGGTAATGCTTTCGTTTCTTGATTAACTATTGAGCATAGCAGACCCGATCATCTTCTATATCCACGGCGAAAATAACTCGACTTGAATTTAGTTATTTATGAAAAATAAATCAGAAAATCGCAAAAGCATTCTTACATATGGGCTAACTTTCCCTAGTTGCACATAACAATGGACACAAATTACCATATGCTACCCAAATTTACATTTTTTAACATTTAAAAAAATCCTTCCAAAACTAGCTTTAAAAAAAAAATTTTAATTCCATTTATATGGTTTTAGCTCAAAGGCATTGTAGGCATTGTGCTCTTTTCAATATTCATGTTTTAATCTTTGTTCTCTGCCCCTCCCACTTTCTTTTTCATCTTCATATTCCTCACTGAAGCTAAATGAGGTGAGTGTAATTAGAAAAACTGAAATTTTAGTTTCAATCCTATTGACTAGTTGATTGGTCCAATTGTGAAGATCCCTGTTATTGCCACCATCGCTATTGCTTCTTTGGCTAACAAAGTCTCAGTATAAATTATGGTTACAGTTTGCGGCGGTGGAGCTAGTGGTTAGAAATGGCAATGATGCGAATTTTTTTGTCCCCATCCCTGTCCCTGAACATCTTAATCTGACCACGATCCCACCCTAATCTTTGATGGAAAAAAATTAGTTTCCATCATTGCCCTACTGTCCCATGCGAAGACAGGAATACTCAACCTTGCCCTGATTATAAAGATAAAAAAATTTAAACACATTCAATCCAAGGGAGACAACTCAAAGTATAACTCATCAAGAAAATAAATATAACTTGAAATGATCCGCCGAACTAAATATTTGGCACAATAACTTGTTCAGCACCATATCACAATATTTAAGAAGACACCCATATATGCAATATTTAAATTTCTATTTCAATGATCATCATGATGAAGCTCCTAAACAAAAATTTTCAAAAATGACAGTTTATCATTAGAAATGAGAAGCTTTTTAGGACCCCTACACCGAAGTGGCAATTTTGCAAATGACAATTTCTTTAATCATTATTTCTGGTTGTTTAGTAATTGGTTAGTAGGTTTATGTACCCTCTACTAGATGAAAAATGAATCAAGTAAAAGGCATGTTGCATCACTCGACAATCAATTCCTCCAAAGTTTCATATTCTTATGAAAAAATAAACACTAAATAGACATATTGATAAACTCACGTCCATTAATTTGTTCATTAAAAAAATTATGACTATAATAAGCAGGAACCTTCAATCAGTGAACATACCAATTGCACTAAACTCACTAAACTTTGAACAATTAAGACATTGTTACCCATAATATTGGAAATTCGAAAATATTGAAAAGTAAGGTAAACTCTAAATGTTTTATTTTTTTTCTTTCATACAATTTCTTTAAATACATTAAAACTTATAACAGGGTTACTATTCAAATAACAATGGTTCTCCACAATTAACCTCAATAAATTTGTTTTCCGTCCACCCAAATGTAACGTTCGTGATTAGGGCCTATAAGTTATATTATTGGTTAGTGTGAAATGGGAGATTAAGTAGAGTTTTGAGATTTTGAGAATGACTAAAATTGGATGTTTCACACCTGTGACAATGGGTGTCACGATCGTGAATATCGAATTTTAGTGCACAATTATGATGGAGTTTTTCACAATCCTAAATAGTTGTTTCACGACCATAAAGGATAAGCTCACAACCATGAAAGATGAGTCATAGCCGTGAAGTTTGGGCAGACAGAGCTGGTAAGGCGATCATGTTTTTTTTTGTCATTTCCTTTAAATCCGCTTCCCACACCCTGTTAACCAACAAAACACGTCATTTCATCATCTTTTTCCTCTAGACTCCATCTTATTCCATTAGAGAATCTTGGAAGATCAGTGTTTCCTGAGGAAAAAGTGAGAAAAAATAGAGAGAAAATAAAGGTTGAGAGTTTAAGGAAAAACTTAGTTTTTCCTTTTCTGGATTTGGTTCGAGTTCCAAATGCTAAGATAACTTTTTCATCTTTCTAGGGCATGCAGAAAGTGTTGGAAGTTCATCTCAAATGAGAGGACAAGCTTGAAGAGATCAAGTTTTAGCCAATTTTCATCTTATGTATAAGGTTTGTACATAACAATACTTAAGGCTATTACTTTGTATTTTTGTGTTCTTTGTTTTAAAGGCATATTTTAGATGATAAATGAGTAGATAAATGGTGACATGTGGGATTAATATGCATGATGGGAAAACCTTATAAATATGGTCAAATTGACATGTTTAAGAAACATTTATGGTTATTGTTGATAACTATAGATGATATAGTCATGTTAGATAGCTTGAATGCATGCTGGAATGTTAATAGAGTGGTTAACATTAGTCAACTATAGTGAGTATTGCATATGAAATTGGCATGATTTTGTAATGCTCTGTTTTCTATAAAAATTTCCACATTCACAGTTGTGAAAGGTGGGTTCATGGCTATGAATAGTGTGAAATGCATTGTTGTTGATGAAGCAAACCTATTCACAGGCAAGTTCGTAGTTGGGTTCATGATCATGAAGGGGTGATCACGACTATGAACATGTGTTGATTCATAGGTTGAATCATAGTTTGAGTCATAGGGGGAACTACCCGTGAAGTGATTCTTCACGGCTGTGAATGGTTATTCATGGGCGTGAAGCTGTTTATGATTAAAAATTGATATGTTGGTTTTTGAATCAGATTTGATTCATTGGGAGGCAGTAAGCCTCGAATGCATGCTTTTACCATGGTATGGAAATATATGATTGTAAAAATCATAAGATTTATATAAAATACAGTAATGAATAATATAAATGTATGGATGATAATATTGTAAGCCCAATACTCTAACTATGACTAGAGCTATGATAGATGGTATGTCATTAAGGAAAGAGTTCGTTATCGAGTGACCTAGGTTAGTCATATATATTTGAAGTCTCAAAGGTTAGCAAATCAGAACACCTCTGTTGGTCATATATATTTGAAAGCCGAGATGTTAGCTGTCACATTCGCGAGTTAAACCATACCGTATACGCGTACTGCGATCGTTTATACTGCATTATAGAGGCGCACGATCAGAGTCTAAATACGAATAAATATATAATAATTTAATTATATTAATATGATAAAATGAATAAAAAATTTATCAAATAAAATAATGCAATTTCATATTATACATGTAAATCGAGATGAAAACCCAGGTCGAAATTTGAATTTTTCGCTCGGTAGTGAAATTTAAATTTTACTAGATTTTATGTAATAAGAGGTTCAATAACTAATCGAAAATTTCTATCTCTAGGTGTGACGTCAAGATAGACGTCATCCCAAGATAAGGGGAAAAAGTCGACAGACACCGGCAGAGTATAAAAAGATTAGTGCAACTACCCTTATAATATTAGTCATATAAATATATTTTATGTGAAAATTAGAATTTTTGCAATTTTTGAGTTGAAAATATTTTTTTTTATTCCCGAAAATTTCAATGTAAAAAAAATTCTATATGATGATAATTATTTTGGTATGAAAATAATATTTATTAATAAAAATGAAGTAAATTATGAATATGAGATTTTTTTCCACATGTTAGCCTATGCGTGAATTAGAGTATTGTTGGCATGCCAATAGAGTATAAATTTTGGTCCTATGCATTTCTGTGGACCAATGAAATACTGTGATCCTGTGCATTTCTGTGGATCACCTGATATATTTTTTAGTCATGTGCATTTCTGTGGACTGAGTTATATTACATTTGGATCATGTGCATTTATGTGGATCCTAAGTTGAGATGTAATATGATACCCCTTTGATTCCCTATAAGCAAGTCTATAATGTTATAATAAGTGGGTATATGAAAAAACTATTATTTTATTTATAAAAATGAGATTTAAATTTTGAATTGATTATATTTTAAGAGCATATTTTATTTTAATGTCTATTATTATAAGAATTTTTGCACCACTAAGTTATATACTCAGAGTGAGAGTTTATTTTCTCTCGTGTAGGTTACCAGATTAGCAGAGAACGTCCAGAATGGTAGATAGAGACGCTGATTGGGGACCCGTATTATGAAGTACAACAGTAGCAGTGATAGCCACACAGAGCGGGTTAGACTTTTTGTTATATTTTGATATGTATATATACAAGTTTTTAAATTTTATTACAGTATGTATATAAATAAAATAAAAATATGTGTATGTATAATATTTTAGTATATATTTTAAATTTCTTATATTAAATATGTTTAAAATTAAAGAAGTATTTTTGGAGAGTTTTATTTTTTATAGCATCTATTATCCGTCCGGTATTCGGATTGGTGTAAGGAAGGGTAAGGGATATTACAATTTTATTGGTATCAGAGCGTGGTTTAGGCGATTCTAGGATAACGAGAGGTAGAATCAAGATTGTCTGCTCATGCATTTGTTTTTGAAAAATAATTTGAATGTATAAATATAACTGTTATTGCTTCCTAATGTGGGTCACTGTTGTGCTTTATAGGATTGCACATATATTTATGAGTCACTTGACATTGATGCTTCATACCCTTCATCTCAATGGAGGACAATTGAAGGCAGTGTATCCACCCATGGATCGGATAAATCACATAGACATGAGAGACATGCGTCGATCTCGGGTTCAGCTAGAGAGGAGCTGTTAAAGGATATGGCTGAGATCTTACGGCGTTCTGCCAGACCGGGCACTGCTGAGATGGGATTTGAGAGACTTCAGAAATTATGAACTCCAAATTTCTATGACCGCAGGGAGGATGACGCGGCAGCTGTAGAACATTGGTTGGAAAGGGTAGAGATAGTGTTTAGACAAATGGATTGCACATCTTGAGACAAATATAGATATGCAGAGTCTTTGCTGCAAGAGGGGGCTTATGACTGGTGGAAGACAAAACTACAGTGGCCTCAGACACTCGATCCACCTTCCTGGAGGTTCTTTCTGAAGCAGTTTAGAAAGAGGTACATTCCCCGGGTCTATACTGATCGGAAAAGATAAAAATTCCTGAATCTCAGAAAAGAGGATATGACTATAGAGGAATACGAGAAGGAGTACACCCACCTCAGTAAATATGCAGGGGATATCATTGCTGATGAGATTGATAGTTGTAGGAGGTTTGAGAAGGGACTATGACCCCCTATTTGAGCTAGGTTGGCTGAAGCACAGATTAAAGAGTTTACTGCTTTGAGAACCGCTGCTGAGGTCGTTGAGGAGACTGTTGTTGAGGAGATGAAGACAATAGTTACGAGCCACCCCAAGAGACCATATTTTTAGCTGGGTGCCAGTTCATCCTCTAGTAAGAAGATCAAGTTTTCTGGTAGCAGATTCCAAAGAGGATCTTGAGGTTCGGGTGCATCAATCTGGCGAGGACAACCTGCAAGGTCAGCACCATCAATTGCCAGTACCCTGGGTTCAGTAAGGGGAAGATTTGTTCCACGCCCTCTGTGTCAACAGTGTGGTCAGTATCATAGATAGGAGTGTTGGCTGACATCCAGAGTCTGTTTCATTTGTGGGGTGACAGGCCACTTCAAGAGGAATTGCCCATACAGAGATCAAAGTACGGAGCCTACAAAGGTGAGATTAGTTTCGACATAAGGATCAATACCTGTCAGAGTTCGTGGTAGAGGTCAGATTAGGGGAGGTCGGACTGGATCAGTGCAAGCCGGGTTAGAAACTATTAGTAGACTAGGGGGTAGCCACACCGCACCTGCCCGAGCATATGCTATGAAAGCAAAAGATGAGCATGATGCCCCAGATGTTATCGTTGGTAAATTCTCTTTACTTGGTTTTGAGATTTATGCTTTAATTGATCCCGATTCTACACATTCCTACATATGCACTACACTATTGCCTATGGAACATTTAGAGATTGAGACCTTAGATTATGATATAGTGGTGATGAATCCCCTGTGTCATAGTGCTCGGATTAATAGAGTACACCGACAGTTACCCTTAGTGAGTCAGGGTGAGCTATATCCCACAAATCTGATTGAATTACCATTTCATGAATATGATGTCATATTAGGGATGGATTATTTAGCACGGCACAGGGCAGTAGTAGATTGTGCCGTCAGAAAGGTAATTTTTAAAAAGTATGGGTGCAAGGATAGAGTAGTACAAGATATTAGAATGAAAATTTCTTCTAATATTATTTCTGTTATGAAGGCTCAAAGGTTGATCAGAAAGGGCAGTGAAGCTTATTTGGCATATGTGGTTGATACCAAAAAGGAGAGTCCGAGGCTTCAGGACATTCCTACAGTTTGTGAGTTTCCTGATGTGTTTACCAGGATTGCCTTCGAACAGGGAGATAGACTTTGCCATTGAATTGTTACCTGGTACTGCAGCTATATCCATCACACCGTACCGAATGACACCAGTAGAGCTTAGAGAATTGAAAGTGCAGTGGCAAGAGTTGCTGGATAAGGGGTTTATTAGACCCAGTATATCATCTTGGGGTGCGCCTGTATTATTTGTGAAGAAAAAGGATGACACCCTACGACTATGCATCGATTACAGACAGTTAAATAAGGTGACAGTGAAGAACAGATACCCACTGCCATGGATAGATGACCTATTTGATCAATTGAAAGGGGCAGTTGTATTCTCCAAGATTGATTTGAGATTGAGATATCATCAGTTAAAGGTCAAAGATAGTGATGTGCCTAAGATTGCCTTTAAGACTCGGTATGACCACTACAAGTTTCTAGTCATGCCATTTGGGCGGACGAACGCGCTAGCAACATTTATGGATTTGATGAATAGGATCTTCAAGCCCTATTTAGATCAATTTGTTGTAGTTTTCATTGATAATATTATGGTATATTCCAGGAATAGAGAGGACCATGATCGACATCTTCAAATTGTGCTTCAGACACTATATGAAAAGCAGTTATATGCTAAGCTATCCAAATGTGAGTTCTGGCTCAAGGAAGTTGGGTTTCTGGGTCACGTGGTATCAGTAGATGAGATCAGAGTTGACCCTAGTAAGATTGAAGCCATTATCAATTGGAAGTCGTCTCAAAATATAACCGAGATGGGTTAGCAAACTACTATAAACGATTTTTGAAGGGTTTCTCTTCCATAACTGCTCCCATAACACGATTACTTCACAAGGATATTAAATTTGAGTGAACAGATAAGTGCTAAACAAGCTTTGATCGGTTGAAGACTATATTGATAGAGACACCAGTTCTAATGCAACCCACAACAAAAAAAGAATTTGTGGTATACAACAATGCTTCATTGAATGGATTAGGTTGTGTACTGATGCAAAAGGTAAAGTGATAGCGTATGCCTCTAGACAATTGAAGCGGCACGAGAGAAATTATCCTACTCATGATCTGGAGCTAACAACTATTGTTTTTGCCTTGAAAATTTAGAGACATTATCTGTATGAAGAGAAGTGTTACATCTATACAGATCATAAGAGTTTAAAGTATTTACCTTCACAAAAAGAGCTAAATTTGAGACAGATGCGGTGGCTAAAGCTTATTAAAGACTACAAATGTGTTATTGATTATCAGCCTGGAAAGGCTAATGTTGTGGCTGACATTTTGAGTCGAAAGAGTCTAACAGGTAAATTTGAATTCTAAGTACAATTAGGCATCTGAATTCTTATAATAATATATTCTTAAAAGGTTTCTCTTTGAATGACAGAGTTTTAGGTCCTACCTACATTAGTCTTTCAGATCAAAAAAGCTCAGAAGCATGATTCCAAGCTAATTGAAATAAGAGAATCCATTTCCAACGGGGAGAAACCTGAATACTCAGTTGAAGCTGATAATGGTATCTATTATAGAGGCAGACTATGAGTGTCTGATGTCTCAAAATTGAGATGAGAGATATTGAAAGAGACACATGAATCGAATATTTCCATGCATCCCTACAACAACAAAATGTATCAGGATTTACAGCCTTACTATTAGTGGTCGAGTATGAAGAAAGACATTTCAGAGTATACTACCATATATTTGACGTGTCAGCAAGTAAAAGCAGAACACCAGTTGCCGTCAGGGTTACTGCAACTTATTGCAATACCGGAATGGAAATAGGAAAGAGTTATTATGGATTTCGTGTCAGAACTACCATTGACTAAAAGAAAACATGATGCAGTATGGGTGATTGTCGATAAGTTGATGAAGTCTGCACACTTTTTACCAATTAAAATGGACTACTCTATGGATCGATTAGCAAAATTATATGTACAAGAGATAGTCCAGTTGCATGGTGTGCCATTGTCTATCATTTCAGATAGAGATCCCAAATTCACCTCACATTTTTGGAAGAGCCTACAAAGATCTTTGGGTACTCGCTTTCACTTCAGTACTGTGTTCCATCCTCAGACAGATGGATAATCGGAGCGAGTAATCCAGTTGCTTGAGGATATGCTTTGGAGTTGTGTGATTGAGTTGACAGGAAGTTAGGATAGGTACTTGCCACTAATGGAATTTGCATATAATAACAGTTACCGGACAAGTATTAGAATGACTCTTTATGAAGCACTGTATGGCAGAAAATGTAAAACTACAGATTTATTAGGCCTTTTGAGATAATTGAGTGAGTGAGACCAATAGCTTATAGGTTGGTCTTACCTCATGAGTTGATGTATTTCATGTATCGATGCTCAGAAGGTACATATCAGATTCATCTCATGTCATTCAGGTAGAGAAAATTGAGGTACAACCAGATTTATTGCACGAGGAAGAACCGATAGCTATTTTAGTTAGGGAAGTGGAACAATTGCGGAATAAACAGATACCTCAAGTGAAAGTCCTCTGGCGGAGACATTCAGCTGAATAGGCGACATGGGAAAGCGAGAAGATAATGAGGAGCCAACATCCTCAGCTATTTAGTGATGACTTATTAGGTATGATTTCGTGGACGAAATCTTTTAAGGGGGAGAGAATTGTCACATCCGCGAGTTAAACCTTAACCGTATATGCGTACTGTAGTTGTTTATACTGTAGTATAGAGGCGTATGATCAGAGTCTAAATACAGATAAATACATAAAAATTTAATTATATTAATATGATAAAATGAATAGGAATTTTATCAAATGAAACAATGCAATTTGTGTTATGCATGCAAATCAAAACGACAGACGAGGTCGAAATTTGAGTTTTTTGCTTTGTAGTGAAATTTAAATTTTGCTATATTTTATGTCGTAAGAGGTTCAATAGCTAATCGAAAATTTATATCTCTAGGTATGACATCGGAATAGACGTCATCCCAAAATAAGGGAAAAGAGCAGACAGACACCGACAAAGTATAAAAAGGTTAGTGCAACTACCCTTATAATATTAATCATATAAATATATTTTATGTGAAAATTGGAATTTTTGCAATTTTTTAGTTGAGCATATTTTTTTTTGTATTCCCGAAAATTTAAATGTAAAAAAAATTCTATATGATGATAATTATTTTGGTATGGAAAAAATATTTATTAATTTTATGAAAAATGAAGTGAATTATGAATATGAGAATTTTTTTTACATGTTAGCCTAGACGTGGCATGCCAATATGGTAGAAATTCTGGTCCTGTGCATTTATGTGGACCAATGAAATACTGTGATCATGTGCATTTCTGTGGATTACCTAATACATTTTTCAGTTCTGTGCATTTCTTTGGACTGAGTCATATTACATTTGGATCTTGTGCATTTATGTAGATTTTAAGTTGAGATGTAATATGATACCCCTTTGATTTTCTAAAAGCAAATCTAAAATGTCATAATAAGTGGGTGTATGAAAAAACTATTATTTTATTTATAAAAATGAGATTTAAAATTTGAATTGATTATATTTTAAGAGCATGTTTTATTTTAATGTCTATTATTATAAGAATTTTTGCACCACTGAATTATATACTCAGTGTAGGAGTTTGTTTTCTCTCACGTAGGTTACCAGATTAGCATATAGCGTTTAAATTGATAGATAGAGGCGCTGATTGGGAATCCGCATTATGGAGCACAACAGTAGCAGTGGTAGCCACCCAGAGCGGGTTGATCTTTTTGTTATATTTTGATATGTATATATACAAGTTTTTAAATTTCATTACAGTATGAATATAAATAAAATAAAAAGGTGTGTATGTATAATATTTTAGTATATATTTTAAATTTCTTATATTAAATATGTTTAAAATTAAAGAAATATTTTTGGAGAGTTTTATTTTCTGTAACACCTCTTATCCGTCCGGTATACTGATGAGTGTACAGAAGGGTAAGGGGTGTCAAATTAGCGTACCAGAGTATCTTGGTGGGTTATATATATTGAAGGTTTAGAGGTTAGTGAACCAGAGCATCTTGGTGGATTTTTATACAGCCATATATTAGCAGACCTGAGCATCTCAGTAGGCGGAGTTATCCATATCCATTTTAGTCTAGTTATGAGTAGATGGACAAAGAAAGATAATTAATAAATTGTTATGTGTGATAAAAATGTGTACGTCTTTGAGAGATTGTTTGATATGCTATGTAGTAATGTGCATTATATATATATATATAATTCGGATGACATGTCATGTAGTATACGAGCTAGTGTATGTGCGGACTTCTAAGTAAATGGTCATAGTAGCTCGGTGAATATATTATGCATATTATTTATATTTGTTGTAAGTCTTGCATATTGTTATGTACCACTAGACACAAGTTGCTCAACGTATGAATTTTCCATGCGTAAGTTTGGAGATTAGAGGAGGACCGACAAATGAGGATGCCCAATGATCAGAGTCGATGATATTCATTCGAGATAGGTGATACACTGTTGTATCTTATTTGTAGTTGTTTTTCCATAGGTATGGTAGTTATAATTTTATATGTTGTATTTTCAGAGACATGCAGTTTTATAACTACTCATTTTGTAAATTTTTGGGTTTGTGTATGCCCTTATATTTTGTATTAAAATTTTATATTAGTGAGATCGCTTTCATGTTTTAAGAATATTTTTATTTTGTTATTTCATTATAGCTATGGTGCATGAAGATTTTAAAATTTTTTGATATTTTAACTCATGTGCATTGTAGTATCTTTTGGTATAATTGAGTTTAGTCTTAATTAGTTTAGGCAGTTTTGAACCTAGGTGGGACGGGTGTATTGCGTGTGTGAGTGTTATCCTATATGACTTTGATGTGGGTTATCCTCTATCAATGTGTAGGCTAAAAAGTGAATATGGAGATCAAACCGTATGATGTGGCCGAGAGTAATAGTCCTTCGGATGTTGGGGCTCATAATCAACTAAGCTAGACTAGTGTGCAAGGGTTGACTGACGCACATCTTTTTACAGCAGTTGATGGCTAGTCAGTAGAATCAAACACATGATTCATTGATGTAAAATCTTACTGCCCTGCTGCAGCAGTTAGTATAGGTTATGCCACCACCGCCTCGTCATCCACCACCACCTCCTCAATCACCGCTGAGGCATAAAATTCAGATAGACCGGCTGAGGAGGTATGAGGTTAGGGATGACAACTAGTAGGGTACCCACGAGAATTGTCCTACCCGAACCCGATTATATATATACATACTTGAACTCATCCTAAACTTGTTTTAAATTATAATATTAATACTCGTATCCATCCCAAATTTGATTAATATCTGAAAGCTGAATAATTACCCGTTTATTATTAAAAAATTTAAAATAAAATATAAATCAAACTAATTAAATAATTAAAAATCTAAAAATATATAAATAATCTACCATAAATCACTATAAAATAAAATAAAACATAAAATCTAATTCAACACATCCAAATTAAAATAATTCATCAAATTGTTCAAAAATAACTATAAAATTAAATATTGTTCATTATGATAGAAAAATTATATTTCAAACTTCAAACTTTCATTACATTTGTAATTCATCAATCTATAAAAAATATATGAAAAAATAATTAATTATATTATTATATTCAATAAATTAAAATAGAATAAATTGTATAATATATATATATATATATATATATATATATATATATATATATATATATATATATATATATATATATATATATATATATATATATATGGGTTCACTGGTAGCGGGTACCCCAAGTTCTCTACTTGTAACCTACCCAAACTAGTGACAGATTTAAATATTGCTATCCAAATCCGTTCCAAAACTCTAATAGGATTATCCAATATGGTTTAAACAGGTTCAGGTAGACCTAGATACCTCCGAAATCTGTATCCAATACCACCCCTATATGGTGCTGCAGACTTCACAAGTGGTATTAAGGACAACCCAGCTGCTGCTAAGTTTTGGTTAGAGAGAACTGAAATGGTTTTCGAGAAGTTGGATTATGTCGAATATTACAAGATTATGTATGTTGTTTCACTTTTTCAAGAGTATGTCTATGATTGGTGGAAGTCGATTTTGCAAAAACTGCATATTCCAAAATTTATGTCAAAAAATAATAAATAAAAGAATACGCATTATATTATGATTACAAACCACTATTTATTTAAAGTGAAAATTTTATTTTGATAATATTTCTAAAAATAAAAAAATTAACAAAAAAAACATCTGAATATAATTTTTATTTTTAAAAGACTTAAAAAATATAATATTATAGAATGCACCTTTAAAATATAATTTACATTTTTACATGATAAGTTGGAATTTTTTATTTGCATTAATTGCTATTTTCGTGAGTTTTTTCCACCTTTATTTACGGAAAATAAAAGTTGAATTTTGATAAATATGTAAAATTAAAAAGCAAAATAAATGAAAATAAGTGATTCCAGGAGAACGTGGCAAAAAAAGAAAGCGAAAGTATATCCGAACTGGAAGACCCGCACCCGCAGGTAATGGACGCGTAACCCAGGTGAGTCACTTATCTTGCTTTGTGATTCATCTTGAGATAGTCTCCCCATCGCGACGATTAGTTTATCAGTGCTCGAAATCTTCAAAACCCCCCACCTCCCATTCTTATATCGTTTCTGCTTATCACAACACAGGCATACTCTCACTCTCTACGCAAACCCTAATTTCTTAGTCTCTCCTTGCGATGCCTAACTTATCATCAATAATACCGAATCAGATTCGGTTCTTGCTCCGGAGCTTGAACGAAGCCAACGTCGACGTTGACTCAGTTTTTCGAGAACTCTGTCAGGTTTTCTATTCATTATATAATCAGAGCACTTTCTTGCCCTTAATTTGTCGCACTGATCATCCACTATTGGTCACTGTGTTCACTTAAGGGAAACCCTAACATTTCACTCTTTCGTCAAATGGATTTTCTGATCCTTGTTTGATTTTGGCTGTACGATCTTAGGCTGTTTTTCAAGTTTTCCTGTCGTTCTTTTTGAGTTAGGGTTGCACCTTTTGTCTGGATTGCAAGGGAGAAAGGGAAAAAGAAAAAAATGACGTGCATTTTAGTTGATAGGTATTGCTCGAACTTAAAATGTAGATATCAAGTTGTTTTACTGTTAAGATAAACTTGGATCCAATCTAAAAATGCGGCGATAGTGGAATTAATCGTTTTATTTACCTTTGTTGTCATATAAACTGAGTTTTTATTATAACATCCTGAATTATGTACTAATGATGCTACTTGCACTTTTAGTAGCATAATTGTATCATTCAAGAGTTACATATGTATGTAAATGCTTCAGCTATGCATCCTTTCAATTGGCACGCGTGACTGCACTTTTTCCTCCTCTAATCTTGTTCTAATAGTAGTGATTCTTTATGAATGTTATTTGCTCTCAATCATGTTATGTGTTGAAGGTCTGGAATTGAGTCATTACAAAGTCATTACAAGGCAGGCCTAGTATTTTATTGCCTCAATTTCTCCTTGGTACATTTTGTCAATTTATGAATGTTCAAGGCAAGCCTTTGAAGAGACTGTGAATCTAATAATTGCTGATTACCATAATTTAGTTGTTCTCAACCTGAATTATTGACATATGGTCTTTCATGTTATCAGTTTCAGTTAGCAGTTTGAGATAGACTATCAAATTTTTTCTGGGAATTTATGCATTTATTGTATTTCTTCTGGCAGTTTATTGAATATGGAGCTGAGGGAAGTGTTCTGGTGCTCCAAATCTGCTTGGAACACATGCACTTGCACAGGGAAGACTTGCAAAACGTGCAGCTGGAACAAGTTCTTGTATCAATTTTCAAATTTCTTATTGACAAATCAAATTTCTCTACAGTGCTTTGTGAGTCACTGAGGAGTTCGGAGATTAGTGAAGAATTCTTAGAGAATGTTGCTAATGTATTTCATTTATCCTTATCTGAAAAAATTGACATTGGTCTTGCTTTGTCTGATTTGGAGAACCATGAAACCAGAATTGCCAGTGAGTATTTATTTGTTAGACTGATGTGACACTGATTTTTGCTTCATTAGTTTTCATAGCATTTGTTTAATATCAATTTATTTTTCTTTTTGTTTTCAGCAAAGAAATTTTGCATGTCTCAGATTGAGGAACTGTGTTCAAATCCACTTTCTATAAATTCTGTGGAGCAAATTCAGAATATTCTTATGTACCTTCAACGTTCTGAGGGACTTTCCAACCATGTAGATCACTTTTTTCAGATGTTATCCTTGGTGCAACCAAAAGATTCTTTCCCATTTGTCTTAACTCCGTTGCTTTCAGATGAAATGCGGGAGGCCAATTTCTTGAGGTTTAACCTTTCATCCACTTGCCTGCGTGCTTGTTTTGATCTGTGTTTTATTCTGAGGTGGTCCATCTTTTTATATTGCAGGAATATGGATCTTTTCAATGATTGCAAGGAAAATGGATTTGATGCACTTTTAGCTGAAATGGAGAAGGAAATGAACACAGGTGATATTGTGAAGGAATTAGGCTATGGATGCACGTTTGATGCCTCTCACTGCAAAGAGATATTGTCCCACTTTTTGCCGCTGAACGAGAGCACTATCTCAAAGATACTAGGAACTATTGCCTGTAACTATGCTAGCCTTGAAGACAATCAAAGCACATTTTCAAACTTTGGTTTAGCTCTTGGTTGCAACATTTCCACTGATATGCCTCTGTTAAGCTCCTGGGATATTGACATCCTTGTAAAAACAATCAAGCAACTTGTGAGTTAACTTATTTTTGTGTATTCTTTTGATTTTTGATGTGGTTAATGCTCATCTTTTCTGAGAGAAGTGCACTTTATTCTGATGCTAGTATGCTGTATGCAGGCTCCTGGTATCAACTGGATACAAGTGATGGAAAATATGGACCATGAGGGATTTTATGTTCCTAATGAGGAAGCATTCTTGTTTTTTATGTCTATATATAGACATGCCTGCCAGGTATATATTTTATATGTGCCATAGCCACATGCATCTTTATGTTTTAAGATCTGTCTTTCTTATAGACTCTGTCTTTTGCTGTGATTTAACTATTCAGGATCCATTTCCTCTCCATGCTATTTGCGGCTCTGTTTGGAAGAATACTCAGGGTCAAGTATCTTTTCTCAAATATGCCATATTGGCTCCACCAGAAGTGTTTACCTTTGCCCATTCTGGAAGGCAGCTGGTATGATGCAATGTGATAGATTTGTTTACTTGGCGGAAACTTCCTATGTAGTCTTATTCCCATGATTTACCATGCAATGTGATAGATTATAACTAGTCAGTAATTGTTTGTACAGGTCTATAATGATGCAGTACATGGACATAAGCTTCAAGTTGGACATGCAAATCATGCATGGTTATGTCTTGACCTTCTGGATGTGCTATGTCATCTAGCTGAGAGGGGTCATTCTGGTTCTGTTCGATCAATGCTTGAATATCCCCTTAAGCACTGTTCAGAAATCTTACTTCTTGGGGTGTCGCATATCAATGTATCCTCCTTGTTTTATTATTTTTTAAAGAATTTCCATTTCTTTATTTTCCCAAATATGAATGATATATTTTTTATTCATCCCTGCAGACTGCATATAACCTTCTCCAGTATGAAGTGTCTTTTACAGTTTTGCCTATGGTAATGAAAAGTTCCACAGGCAGTGGTATAATTCTGTACCTTTGGCATGTTAATCCTAATCTTGTTCTGCGGGGATTCGTAGATGCTCACAGCATCGAGCCAGACTGCGTTACCAAGATATTGGACATATGCCAAGAGCTAAAGGTAAAATTTAGAATGAAATTATTTTTTTCTTAACCCCTGTTTTGCTATTTGTTATAGTGAACTACCATGTCTACTGAGTGCTAGGGTGGGAATTAATGGGAACTTTCATTCTTTTTTATTATTTGCTGAATTTTCTTTTCTTGTGTTTTCAAATTCATGTATTTTATGTATTTTATGGCCATTTTTGCTTCTATTTTCTCTCTTTAATTTATATTTCTTATCTATGTTGCAGATTCTGTCATCAGTGTTAGACATGATTCCTTCTCCTACTGGTATCAGATTGGCAGCCCTAGCTTCAGAAAAAGAACTTTTAGACCTTGAGAAGTGGCTTACTGCTAATTTAATTACATACAAGGATTTTTTCTTTGAGGTAATGTTTGCTCCTCCTGGCACTTGCAATCTCTAAGCAGGGTCCGACTAATTCCCAAATCTTATCACACCTTGGAACGTAAAAATCTGACTATTTTTGCACTAGCTGAGTTATAATGTTGATGAAAAATGGTGTGCTGAAATGCGTACTTTGATTTTCAGGAATGTCTGAAGTTTTTGAAGGAAGTCCAACTTGGTGGATCACAGGATTTTACCACTAAACCTTTCCACCACGCTAGTTCTGTGGTGAATATTTATATGGAAAGTAGTTCTACATTTCTGAAGGTTCTGTCATTACTCTCTATCTCAGCCAATCTCCATGCATGTCATTTCTTATCATTTTGTTGTTTTCTTACACCTATTTTTCTCCAACAGGTTCTTAAAGCTCATACAAGCTTAATTATCTCTACTCAACTTTCGGAAGAAATGAAAAAGTTGAATTTAACAAACATGGATTCTAATCCAAAGCTGCAGAATGTTGTCTCTGCAGATTCATCTACCCCTGATGGGTTTTCTGATGATGTTGAGACAGAAGCAAACTCGTACTTCCACCAAATGTTTTCTGGTCAGTTAACAATTGATGCAATGGTTCAGATGCTTGCTAGGTTCAAAGAATCTCCAGTAAAAAGGTACAATGTCAGAGCTTAAGCATATTTTCTAAACTTGCCTTTGTTGTTAATGTCCTTTTTGTCTTTTGCTTTTGCAGTACAGAACCTTGCCCTAGGTTCTCTGGTATACCATGATATTTGAGTAGATGCAGTTTTATCTAAAAATGTTTCCTGTGTAATCTTTTAAAGTTGTTTGATCCAATGCTTTATATATTATATTCATGCCTTTTCTAATCATATGTTTTGTACCTACAGTTTGCTCAACTTATCTGTATATTTTGTGTCGTGGAAAAATGATTCTGATTCTTTAATTTGTTGGTCTCTGATGCCTGTGCAAAGTGGAAGGCTGTCTTTGTAACTGATGTGTGAACTTCCCATTAACTTGTAGTGATCTTCTTTACTGAGTTATCTTCCAATATCCTCTTTAGTAACAAAATTAAAAAGATGCTCTTTGGTTTTTTGGAGGTTTCTTGTTATACATGTTATTTGGTATGGATTGTTATTAACAAGAGAATATCTAGTAAATTGAGCTTTTTGTTATGTTGGTATTATTAATTATTGGCTGCAATAATTGACAGGGAGCAGTTAATTTTTGAATGCATGATTGGTAATCTATTTGAGGAGTACAGATTTTTCCCCAAGTACCCCGAAAGGCAACTAAAAATTGCTGCTCTTCTATTTGGTGAGTCTATTTATAAGATATAATGTTATCATTGCATGTTTTTTCATCTTATTGCTAGATTTCTATAAACTTAGCTGTACTTAATCACATAACTGGGGAATTCTAGATGGTTTGGCTTTTTTGGTTTTCAGTGTTAATCAGCAGCTGCATTACTAATTTCTTACTTTGGGTTCAGCCATTCTCTTAAGAATTAATTGATGTATGTGCTTATATGAATTTGAATAGTTGTACTGTTTATTAATTCGGGATAGTTGCTGATTTTCTTATGTCTTTGCAATTAATTTGAACATCATAGATAACTACTCTACTAGAGATGTCTTGAATAACTGTCTTGGCTAATACGATTGCCAGTCTATTTAAGTGTTGATAATGTCTATTCTGTTAATTTTGAGGCTTAAATTAATGTACATGGCTTCCATGCTCACCTTTCAGCTCGTGTACCAACTCATTATCTGCGTTTTTTCATCAACCAAGCTTGCAGCATTGTTGTTGGGAATATTTTGCCTTGAATTGATTTGCACATTTACAGTACAGCAACTTCAACCAATCAATTTTCCTAATATGACATGATTTGGTATTTTATGGATTTAGATGTTTAATAGTAGCAGATTGGATATAGGCTGGCAAAGAATTCTGCAGGCAATTTGTCTTTGTGCCTAAAATACGTGCTTTAAGAATATAACGGATGATTATTTAAGGCATGTTTTGTTTGTTTATTTCTCAAGCAGTTTTTATATTTATATAGTTAGCCAATCCCCAGCTTTTTTGCAGATGCATTCACCACTAATGTGAATTATATTTCAGGTTCTGTCATCAAGCATCAGCTTGTTACTCATCTAACTCTCGGGATAGCCTTGCGTGGGGTTTTAGATGCATTACGCAAACCTCCAGATTCCAAAGTTTGTTTCATCTCATTGTGGATAATGTTCACTGATTTAGTAGTATAATGTTGCTGATGACTTTCTGGCTGCAGATGTTTGTCTTTGGGACCAGGGCTTTGGAGCAGTTTGTGGATCGCCTGATTGAGTGGCCACAGTATTGCAATCATATCTTACAGATATCGCATCTGCGTGGTACTCATTCAGAGCTTGTTTCTTTCATTGAGCGTGCCCTTGCCAGGATTTCATCAGGTCATTTGGAATCAGAAGGAAGTAACAATGCTTCTGCTGCTCATCATCATGGTTTGCCTCAGACTAGCACAGGGAATGGGGAGGTAAACTGATGTTATTTTCTTCTTGTCCTGTACATTTTTTTTTTTATTGAAGCTTCAATGGAAACAATGAATCTTATTGATGTGCCTGTTTCAAGCATGTATGTTTCACAAATACACCAGTTTTATTAAACCATCTACTATAATTTGCCCAAGTATTTTTTCAATTCTAAAACATGTTTTGTCTATCATTCTAATGAATTTAACTTCTTGGAGTCACCAAACAAATAATTTGTAATGTAAGCTCAACTAATGTTAAGTATAAATTGCATAAATGCAATTAGAATGTGGACTGCCTCTCCATTTCTCTTTTAGGTTGGTTATTTTATCTATGCTGCATAAATCTAGGTGTCGTCCTTTAAAACTTGTGGAAGCAATCTAGGAGCAATGATGAGTCGAAAATATGTTTTTGGGTTGTAAGTAATAGTGAAGCAGTACCTGATATTGTAATCTGTTGAGAAATAACGAAAATAGCAAGAAAGATTTAAGAGAAGATCGAGAACACAAGATTTAACGAGGTTCGGCAATGTGCCTACGTTTTCAGGAGCAGAGCGGCTAGGTTTTCTTATTGATGGTACAATTAAAATAGGTTATAATACACATGTTATATATATATATATATATATATATATATATATATATATATATATATACACACGATAGTATATTACAAAAATATCTTGTACCGTACCGCGGGGCCGTTGCCCATGCACCCCCAACCCACTTAATCCGTAACCATAAAAATAACTGAGAATATATATATATATATATATATATATATATATATATATATATATATCATGTACGATAGTATATTATAAAAATACCCTGTACCGTACCACGGGGCCGTTGCCCCCACACCCCCCAACCCACTTAATCCGTAACCCATAAAAATAACCGAAAAATCCCCCACAAAGACAGATGCTGTCGCTTTGCTCCGCTGCGCTCCAGCATCTGTCCACTTACTGTGTATGAGAGCCATACACAACATAATCTTATAGACGTGAGTAGGAGCAAATCAATTGGTTCAAGTGGCTTTTACAATGATGGTAGGCTTGTTTATCTCATGTGCTGATGTTGCAGGTGAATACTTTTAATATCACACAACCTGTGCAGCAACTCTCCTCAACGCTCCATGTTCAACAGAGACATGAAGGCCCTTTAGATGACCGTCATAAAGTTTCTGTAGGTTCTTCTAATGACATGAAGTCTCTTTTATCTTCTGGAGGGCAATCTTCAGTTGCTCCTTTAGTTGATAATTCAATCATTCAGAAGGTATGCCTTCCACACATTACATGTCATGTGGTCAGTATGTGTTTTTCAATATGATCTTTGCCTTATTGTTTTAGCTTCAATTGCAGAGTGCAGCTACTGCTTCAGCTATGCTGTCTTCTTTTCATGGTTTTGCCCGTCCTTCCAGAGGGTTTACCTCTACCAGTAATTTTCTACTGCTAATTATATGATTATGCTATTTATATATGCAATTTGCATTAATCTGTCATGCCTTGTTTGTTATACTAGAATTTTGTGACTAAGCATTGCTTACAGAACCTTTTTTTTTGCAGGGTTTGGCTCTGCGTTGAACATTGAGACACTTGTAGCTGCTGCTGAGAGAAGGGAGACACCAATAGAGGTATCATCCTTCTGTGCTTCGCTTTCAAAATGGTTAGGGAATTTGACATGGGCAAGCTGCGCACATTGCCATGTCATGGAATAGATATATTACATATTAAGCATTTCTTAAAATAAAGTTTTATTGCACGTGCAAAATTCATGACTTTTTAAGACTTTGAAGTGGATATCTTATGGCTAAAAATCATTAACCCTTTACACGAGTGCAAATTCATGACTTTTAAGACTTTCAAGTGGATATCTTATGGCTAAAAATCATTAACCCTTTACTGTGTTTGTACTGCTGATGTGAGTAACTTATGTTCTCTAGGAATTAAATGTTCCTTTTATCATTTAGGCTTCAAATTTGAAAAAGCTCAGTTTCTAGGACACATATGCTTGCATTTGTCTTCCAATCTTTTGGAGATCTGGTGATCTTTTCCAATTAGCTTTTGTTTGGAGATTGTTAGGAATGCAAAAATTGTTGTTTACATACTGATGCGACTGCTCCTTCTGGGGTTTTGGACGTCTTTTTGTATAGTTAAATTACTAGTTTGACTCATTTCTTCACATTTCGTTATGTACTATAATTGTCTTTCTACTTTCTGCTTACAGGCTCCAGCATCTGAGGTTCAGGACAAAATATCATTCATAATTAACAACATATCAGCTGCAAATATTGAAGTAAAAGCAAAAGAGTTCTCTGAAATATTGAGGGAACAATATTATCCCTGGTTTGCCCAGTACATGGTTATGAAAAGGTCAGAAGCTTTGTTTATATATTTAGAGTATGTATAAAATGTTTCTATGCATATCTCTCTCTGTAAAGCTTTCATCTTTGCTGATCATAGCACCCATCAATCCTGCAGGCCATTCTGATCCTCCCTTCCCTGATATGTGATTGATTCTGTTTGGATAATTAGTCTAAATTTCAGATTTTTGTGATAAATACTCATTTGTCAAAACTCTCTTTTAAATGATAAGTTTGCTTTGGCCTTTCTAAAAAATGTTTTCTCTATCGCTGTTTTCAGATGCTTTTGATTCTCATTTTAGTTTTTTTTTTATTTTATATATTTATGCTTGGTTAATATCCTTTCAGGGCAAGCATTGAACCCAATTTTCATGACTTGTACTTGAAATTCCTGGATAAAGTTAATTCAAAGGCCTTAAATAAGGAGATTGTCCAAGCCACCTATGAGAACTGCAAGGTTTGTAACTTATCTCTGCACCAAGGTTGTTTAAGCAACATGCTCTCAAAAAATGAAGGGAAAGTGATTTTTAATTTTTTTTTTTGAGTTATTGCAGGTTCTCTTAGGTTCAGAGCTTATAAAATCAAGTTCAGAAGAGCGCTCATTGCTAAAGAATTTGGGAAGCTGGCTTGGAAAGTTAACAATTGGTAGAAATAGAGTTTTGAGGGCTCGTGAGATAGATCCGAAATCTTTGATCATAGAGGTAATTCTGTGTCCAGTGCAGTCCTCTGCAATATTAAGCCACTGTAATTTTTTTAATAGTTTTTGACTTTCAAGACTGTTCCGGGCATCTCATTTGATGTTTTTGCTTTTTATCGGGCAGGCATATGAGAAAGGGCTGATGATTGCTGTGATTCCATTTACTTCCAAGGTATAATTCATTGATGATAGTGGATATTTACTCTAAACTTAGAGTCTATGATACTTTCTGTTGCTGCAGATTTTGGAGCCATGCCAAAGCAGTCTAGCATATCAACCTCCAAATCCTTGGACTATGGGTATTCTTGGATTGCTTGCTGAAATCTATTCAATGCCGAACTTGAAAATGAACCTTAAGTTTGACATTGAGGTATAAGGATATGTTGTATCTGCTTCCAGTAGGATGTTTGCAGGAAAAAAAATCCTTTTTTTAGAAGCCATAATGACATGTCCTCAATATCTTATTTTGTTGGCATTTCAGGTTTTATTCAAGCACCTGGGTGTGGATATGAAGGACATAGCATCCACTTCTCTTCTAAAGGATCGGAAAAGAGAGATCGAGGGGAATCCTGATTTCTCAAATAAAGATGTTGGAGCATCACAATCTCATATTGTTGCTGAAGTTAAATCTGGAATTATCTCCCCATTAAATCATGTTGAGTTACCACTTGAGGTCTCCAACCCGCCTAATTCTGGTGGCCATTCACATTTGTTATCTCAGGTTTGTGTTTGTTTGGTCTTCTAGTGTTTTTTCTGTAGTTATCCAATGTTTTCAATCTTAATCTGCCGGTGTTTTTAGTATGCTGCTCCTGTTCATCTTTCTTCGGGACAATTGATGGAGGATGAAAAATTAGCTGCATTAGGCTTGTCTGATCAACTTCCTTCTGCTCAAGGACTATTTCAAGCTACTCCATCCCAGTCCACATTTTCTGTCTGTCAGGTCTTGCAGCCACCTTTTATTTATTTATTTTTTGGGTGCTCTAGGTGTTGTATGAATTTACTAACTGTCCAGTTCTTGTGTGCTTTGTAGCTTCCGACTGCAATACCCAACATTCGAACTCATGTTATTATCAATGCAAAGCTCAATACTTGGGGCTTGCACCTGCATTTTCAAAGGTTTGAAACTATTGCTGCGATATTTGTTTTGCAAAAATGCATATTTGGCTCCTAAACTATGCATGCTTTGTCTATTGAGCCCTTGAACTTTTAGTTGTCTGGATAAAATCCTCCAACTTATATTATGTTATGATTAAGTCGTTATTTACTGGGAGTACATGGTTTGCTGGCTGAAAAAACTGAAGTTGGAGTGCTTGATTTAGATATAATAAAAGTTGGAGGGCGTAATTTTGATAAAATTAAAGTTTAAGGGCTTAATTTGAACATATAAAAGTTTGGGGAATATGTGAGGTTCAGGGGCCAAGATATCTGTTTTTCTTTATCATTTCATTCTTAGCAAGTTAATTGCTCTATGCTGCGATAGTCTCACATCTCATTCAATTTTTTACAGAGCGATTCCTATTGTTATGGATAGAGCTATCAAAGAGATAGTGTCTAGCATTGTTCAGCGTAGTGTTTCCATAGCTACTCAGACAACAAAGGAACTCGTTTTGAAGGTTTGCTGGCTGAACTTATTCTATTGGTTCCTTCTTTTGGTGTTTGAAAGCATTCTCTTGGGCTTCTTTCTTTCTCTGGTGGCTAGTCACGCTTTCATGTCTTTAACCATTACCTCATCTATTTGTTTCACTAGTGTAGCTCCCTCAATTTTTTCACTTATCTTTATGTAGACATAGTCTGATATTTATCCTTGTCTTATGCTCAATCATAGGATTATGCTATGGAATCCGATGAGACACGAATATATAATGCAGCACACTTGATGGTTGCAAGTTTGGCTGGGAGCTTAGCTCATGTAACATGCAAGGTGTCTCTCTTCATTACAGGCCCTTAAGTGTTTTTTTTTTCTATTTTTCTTTGGTTTTGGATTATCAAGCAAATTGTTAATCTGTCATAACTTTTTTTTATGTAGTTGCAACTGCTGTTAACTAACATCTTTGTATTGCCAGGAGCCATTACGTAACTCTATATCAAGTCAACTAAGGAATTCACTCCAGGGTTTGAGTATTGCAAGTGACCTTCTGGAACATGCTGTGCAACTTGCTACAAATGATAATCTCGATCTTGGGTGTGCAATAATTGAGCAGGCTGCCACAGATAAGGTGTTACTTTGAGCTTTGATATATAAACACTTGCTTTTCCCATGTGATGGTTTTTGTAATCTTCAGTGATATATGCAGGAAAAATAAATTGTTTATATAATATACTTAAGTTCAATAACGAAATGTTTTGGGCCAGAAAAAGTTAATTAGGCAAAGTTCAGTTGGGGTGTCAGTGGAGAAAGCCATTTTAATGACCGTTTGTGTAAATAGGTGACTGTGGAAAGGAAGTGAGTTTAGTAAGAATATTTGAATTACTCAATGTTGAGGGGGAAGTTAATGGGAGTTTTTGTACTTGTGAGGCTAGCTATTACAGCTTGCTTGCAATATACAATATTGACCAACAAAAACAATGAGGTCAGACCCATGTTTCACTGTAATGAACCGGAGAGATGTTTAATCTTATTTGTAGGCTGGATACCTAGAGTAACTGTGGCTAATACTCTTCAGTGATGAGTCTGATCTTTGCAAAAATTCTGTAAAATGATTTTTTTATCTGGATGGAGAACTCAGCAATATGCTATAGAAAATGAAAAGTGCCAAAATTTCTCTGACTGCCATGCTCCCCACTCAGAGAGAGAGAGAGAGGATCGAGGTAAGAACATTAAAGATACTTACTGTATTGGTAGGGTTTTAGTACGGACAATAAGAAAGCTCTTGCAGTCTGTCTGATTTTGAAGTATTTAGCAAAAAGTCGAATTTCTCTCATATTCAGCTTCCAATAATGTATTAATTTATGTAGGCGATACAAACCATTGATGGGGAAATTGCTCAACAACTTTCTTTGAGAAGGAAGCATAGGGATGGTGTTGGTCCAACATTTTTCGATACAAATATGTATACACAAGGAATGGGTGTTGTACCTGAGGCCCTTCGCCCAAAACCTGGCCACCTGTCTGTCTCACAACAGCGAGTTTACGAAGTATACCTGTTGATCTTTTTCTTGACATCTATTTTACTCGTAAGAAGGAAGGCTCCAAATTTCACTTGTCTTTTATTTATTTATTTATTTTCTTTCCAGGACTTTGTTAGGTTTCCATGGCAAAACCAATCTAGCCAGAGTACACATCCCCTTCCCACCAGTTCTTCAACTTCTTCTGGTGCTAATGCTTTGGCTAGTGCGTATGGTTCAGGGTCAGGACAGCATAATGCAGGTTACTCATCTTCTCCAGGAAACATAGGATTTGAAGCAGTCTCACGAACTTTGGATGTGGCTTCTGATGCTGTAGAATCCAATTCGGCTGAATTTCTTAGGTATTTTACATCTATTTTCTCAGTATATTTTTTCTGGTTTCTGAGATTTACTAAGACTTTTTTTTTATAATATTCTAGTGTGTCCTCTGTTCATATTGGGGTAACTGATGATGCTATCCAGCCAAGTTCTGAAAACAATGCAGTCAATGCTTCATTTTCTTCAACTGCTTCAGCTCCCGAACTTTATCCAGGGGATAACTCTGATGTTGTGAAGGTTAGGAGAGTTGGTTTTGTTTGTATTTTGGACTGGTGGCTCAGTCATTGTTAATGTTTTTTTTAAATGTTGGAAAGGAACTGGGAATTTCTTCACTGCCAGTATCTTCATCAGTTGCTTCTGATCGAGTTGGGAGCAACATTTCAGAGCCTTCATTGAGCACAAGGGACGCATTGGATAAATATCAGATTGTTGCGCAGAAGGTTGCTTTTTGAATCCTTGATCTTGTGCTTATATCTTGCCTTCTTTTTTCCACTTGTTTTGTTGAGACTATTATAATTTGATGTTCTCTATGCCCTTCTTTATTGATTCTTATATATTGAACCAAAATAGTGGCTTGCAATTACAGCGACTTAGTCCATTGTGCTGAGATTTTAGGCTATGGCTCGCTTCTTATCCTCATCATGTTGTTTTAGTTATTGTTGCACAAAATAGTTCTTACTCTTCTTTTTGCTGATTCCAGTTGGAGGCCTTGGTTAATAGTGATACTAGAGAAGCAGAAATTCAGGTATTATTTCTTCCTCTTCAACTTGGTATGTGCTGTCACCATGTATGTTGTTTGATTTGTCAGATATATCTTTATAATTGGTGCTTCCTCTTTTATTTGGTGTAACATATTTTCTATTTCACTACCTGCACTTTTTTTTTTTAAAAAAAATTCTGTTTGAAAAATATGTTCTATTTTATTTTCTGAAAAATTAAAGTGCATTTATGGTCATCTTAATTTGTTTTTTCAGGGAGTAATTGCTGAGGTTCCTGAAATCATTCTTAGATGTGTTAGTCGAGATGAGGCTGCTCTGGCTGTGGCACAAAAGGTGTGATTAACTTCTGGAGTTTTATTTATGTGAAAATTTCTTTTGCCTGAATATCTCTTTTGACTCACTTCAGCCATTGAACTAATCAAATTTGATCTGTTTTCTTCAAGCGCTAGTGTGAGATTTTATTTCCTGGATATCTGCTTCATCATTTTTTTTTCTGAATTTTTCAACAGGTATTCAAGGGCTTATATGAAAATGCATCGAATAATTTTCATGTTAATGCTTGTCTTGCAATTCTGGCTGCTATCCGTGATGTCTGCAAGCTTGTGGTTAAAGAACTCACTAGCTGGGTGTGTTTTCCTCAATTTTGTCTTTTTGAACTGGTGATGTTATCATAGATTATTACTTTCTTGTTTCTTTCAAATGAATGTAACTCATCCATTGTCTCCTTCTATGTTTTTTTTTTCCTTCCGGAATTACATCTGCATTGCGGGCAAGGCATGGATTATGCTTTACTTTCAGTTGGCTAATTCCGTAATTTTTTTTGGCATCTATATACAACAAAATGTCCTATTCTCATAAATGGCTGTTAATTTGTTTCCAAGTACTATGTGCAGGTGATTTATTCAGACGAGGACCGAAAGTTCAATAAAGATATTACGGTTGGCCTTATACGCAGTGAATTACTCAATCTTGCTGAGTACAATGTGCATATGGCGAAACATCTTGATGGGGGAAGGAATAGTATGTATATGAAAATTTATCATTTAGTGTATCTATTCTTCAGTTAATGCGATTTATTAATTCCATGAAATGTGCAGAGGGTGCAACCGAATTCGCTATTTCCCTTATTCAAGCTTTAGTTATTGAGGACTCCAAAGTTACTTCTGAACTCCACAATCTTGTTGATGCATTAGCCAAGGTTCTACAGTTATTCACATTTCCATTGGTTTGCATTTTTTGCCTTTTCTTTTGTTTTGCCATTTCTTGATCATTGTGATTTCCAGCTTGCTGCAAAACCTGGATCTCCTGAGTCATTACAACAACTGATTGACATTGTGAAGAATCCTGCTGCTAATTCTGCTATGTTATCTAGTTTTACTACAGGAAAAGATGATAAGGCCGGACTGCCTAGAGATAAAAAGGTGAGCAGAGATAGCATTAGTCCTAGTTATTTGACTCCAATTCTCATTCCGGTAATCAACTTTCTGAAACAGGTTACAAATCAGTCGATAGCTAACCGGGAAGACTATGCCAGTGTGGAGTCTTTAGAACCAGATCCTGCTGGTTTTCGTGAGCAGGTATAGCTTAATTGTGTATCAGCATTTGGTTTTTATTGAGTTGTACATATCTTTACAATGCTGTGATGCTTTTCAAGGTGAGGATGACTGAAACTCCATTATCTCCTCCCTTCCTCTCTCTCGTGCTCATGCACACACTTGTACACTCACATGCATGCATGCATGTGTTGACACAGACATGTTGACATGTAGATACCAAGTTAACACTTAACCTATTCTGGAGTAGTCATTTCCACCATCTTGTTCTTGTTTGGTGAGCATGGGATTTATTAGTGCATGTGAAGTTCTTGTACATGTATAAATGTTAATGTTGATGCCATTTTATATAGGTTTCCATGCTATTTGCGGAATGGTTTGGAATATGCGAGGTTCCTGGTGCAAATGATAAATGTGCTCAATATTTGGCAAAATTACGTCAGCATGGACTGTTGAAGGGTGATGATCTGACAGATTGCTTTTTCACCATCCTCATGGTGATTTTTCTACTTGGAGAACTTTTGCGCGCGTGGGCGCATTTCTAAAGTTGAAAGTTTATCCTCTGAGGTGATTAATTCAGGTTGCGTGTGTGTGTTTTAAATTTCAGGAATTCTCTGTTGCACATTGCTTATCCTCTGAGGTGATTAATTCTGGTGCACTGCAATTGCCTCAACAAGGGCAGAATTTGTCCTTCCTTGCCATTGATATTTATGCAAAACTCGTCTTTTCAATCCTTAAGGTATATATTGGTGTTTGTGAGCTTACTTTTTTTGGCTTTTTAATATAGTTAACTTTATTTTAACTTATCTTTTATTTGGGTTGGTAGGAGGAGCTGGGATCAACATCATCAACCCGTTTTTTTCTCTTGCCCAAGGTGAAATTTATACTAAAGATTGTTTTCCTTTTTTATTTTTTCCTATTTCTATTCATTTTGTTTACAAGATAGCTATGGCTTTCAACAGATTTTGTCTGTTGCTGTGAGATTTATTCAAAAGGACTCAGAGGAGAAAAAAACATCTTTTAATCCGAGACCATATTTTAGACTGTTTGTGAATTGGTTGCTGGACCTTGTATCCGCAGACCCCATTATTGATGCTTCAAACTTTCAGGTAAGACTTTTTGCATTATTTGAGATTTTATTGCCGTTCCTCAACTAATAGTAGATGCTTGTTTTTACAGATATTGACAGCCTTTGCCACTGCATTTCATACTTTGCAGCCCCTTAAGGTTCCTGCATTAAGGTAAGCATGGTGAATGCATGCATGGGTTGTATTATTTTTGTCTCATGTTTTTGGAGTTGGTGCTTATTCATGCCTAGGAGGTTTTTTCTGCACACCCGAAAGATTATTTGTTCGTTTTCGGGTCCCAAAATACGATGCAAATAGACAAAGGCTGTTAGTTGTCATCTCCAGGCATTTAGCTATTAATCTTTAGCGATTTATTGAATTTCTACACTTCTGAACTTTGACATTTTGTACCTGGAAGATTTTTGGAGTCACTTCTTCCTTGTGCATGCTTAACTTGGTTATAAATTGTTTATCAGCTTTGCATGGCTTGAGTTGGTCAGTCATAGGAGCTTCATGCCAAAATTGCTCACTGGAAATGCCCAGAAGGGTTGGCCCTATTTTCAACGCTTGCTAGTAGACTTGTTCCAGTTCCTGGAACCATTTTTGAGGAGTGCTGAACTAGGAATGCCGGTATGCCTCTTCCACTTACCGTTTTGTGGCTGTCTTAATGTGTTGGTTGCATTGATTCTTTTTCCTATTGTGTTTATGCAGGTTCATTTTCTGTATAAAGGCACACTGAGGGTGCTGCTGGTGCTACTTCATGATTTCCCTGAGTTCCTATGTGATTATCATTTCACTTTCTGTGATGTGATTCCTCCAAGCTGCATACAAATGCGTAATATTATCCTCAGTGCATTTCCCCGCAATATGAGGCTCCCAGATCCATCTACTCCGAACTTGAAGGTGTGAATATGGTGTTCCTTCTTTTGTAAAATATCCAATGATGAATTGCTTGGTTCTGAGATTGATCCCTGATGTTTCATGTCTGCAGATTGATTTGCTTCCAGAAATAAGGGAGCCTCCTCACATTCTCTCTGAGGCTGATGCAGTTCTTAAAGCAAAGCAGATGAAAGCTGATGTGGATGAATATCTGAAGGTGTATATATATATTGTCTACAAAAGAATTGTTTTTGGCCCTTAAATTGCTAAAATCTCTATGCATAGCTTTTTCCTTCATTTATTGAGCATCATTCTAGGTGTCTTTTTTCCTAATTTCTATTATTCTTTCACCATTTCTAGTTTTATTTAAATCTTATTATTATGCTTTTTCAATAGTAATGTGTTTTAATAGTTGTTATTTTCTTTAGCAATAACATGTCTAATTTTGTTTTGGAATTCATCTTCAGACAAGGCAGCAGGGTTCTTCATTTCTGACTGAATTGAAGCAGAGACTACTACTCTCACCTAGTGAAGCTTCCTCAGCTGGTACTCGGTACAATGTACCATTGATAAACTCCCTTGTGCTTTATGCTGGGATGCAGGTATTTTTTGGTTCATTTTGTTACTTATTATTATAGCTACTTCTCATTATGCCAAAATGTCTACATAGTTATTTGCGTTTAGAATTTTGTCCTAATTATTAATAATGCATGTCTGGGTGTGGAATGCCATTAAACAATATTCAAGAATTTTTCTTAGTGCTGTCATATTTGGAGATGTTCTAAAAATCTTAAGAATGTTTATCACTTTTCACTTTCATTCATTTCTTTGGGCAGTAGTGAAATAAGAACTTCCCAGCTTTTCCAAATGTTTTTTTTTTTAATTTTCTTCTTGATATTGAAATTCTGGTTCAGGCAATCCAGCAGTTGCAGGCAAGAACACCTCATGCACAGTCATCGGGAAATGCTGCTCCGCTAGCTGTATTACTGGTGGATGCTGCTTTGGATATTTACCAGACTCTTATAATGGAACTGGACACTGAGGGTCGATACCTATTTCTGAATGCTGTTGCCAACCAACTGCGATATCCAAATAATCATACACATTACTTCTCTTTTGTCCTACTTTACTTATTTTCTGAATCAAACCAGGTAGAACACTATTCTCAATAGATGGTCTGTTGTGACCCAGTTTCCATTAATGAGAATTTTTCTATGGGTCTTATTTCGGTCTTTTGTTTGCACTAAGGTATATAATTGTAAAATCCCCTGAATCTCAGTGAATATGTTTTAGTGAACGCTGGTTTCCACTGTCATAAAATGGTCAATGGGATGGGCATTTACTTTGTTCTTTCTGTTGGCATGCTTAGGATTTGTTAGCTACTTGATTTATGATTGTTGGCTTTAGCTATCGATGATTATATTGATTATTTTAGATGCTGAAATAGCCCAAGTTTATGTTTATTATTACATATACTTTTACTCCTGCAGGAAATTATTCAGGAGCAAATCACTAGAGTTTTGTTGGAACGGCTAATAGTTAATCGACCACATCCATGGGGCCTTCTGATTACGTTCATTGAGCTCATCAAGGTGAAAGAATATACCGTAGCAGCTTTTTTTTTTTTTAATTTTTATTTTTATTTTTCTTGGTCTTCATCTGTCCTTTCTGCCTTTTTTTTATACTGCAATTAATTTGTGTTTCATGGCAGAATCCTAGATACAACTTTTGGAATCGATCCTTCATAAGATGTGCACCGGAGATTGAGAAGCTCTTCGAATCAGTGGCGAGATCATGCGGTGGCTTAAAGCCTATGGATGAGAGTATGGTCTCAGGCTGGGTTTCTGAGGGCACACACTGAAGCTTCCTACAGGCCTTTCTGATTGTACGCTCTTTTTTGTAGTCCGCACATTGTTTTCTAATCTTAGTTTTTTGGACAATGTAAATATGTATATTGAGAGATCTCACATAGTGCAAGATGGGATTATGTATTTTTT
Organism: Triadica sebifera; assembly: GCA_023653625.1. NCBI lineage: Eukaryota > Viridiplantae > Streptophyta > Magnoliopsida > Malpighiales > Euphorbiaceae > Triadica > Triadica sebifera. Next base: position 977,409 of record CM042895.1, read on the forward strand.
CCATAGCGTGAATGATGATATCTTTGCTTGACCAGTCTGTCAAATTGAGTAGCTTTTGATGGGGCGAAACCAGTATTCTATCGAATGTACAGATATTCTTACTCAATTTAGCCACATATTTCTGAATATTTTAAGGTCTCAGAATATTGCTTCCTCTTTATTATTTGTTTTTAATATGTTTATTTAATTTGAAAAATATTAAAAGATTTAAATATAAATCTATTTATCTGGATTTAAATAGATTAATTTAGCCTAAATTTAGGGGTCATAAATATACACCAACAGAAATTATGAAACCCTAAATTAAAAACACTAACAATCCGGCTTTGAATGGAAACCATAGAGAGAGAGAAGCGTTAATCCTTTAGCTTCATTTGTTTTTTAAGCTCTCCAAAATCCGAAGTCTATCCTTCTTGATTACTAAATAGGAAACAATTAGCAAACCCATGTGGGAAATCAACAGAAGAGAGGCCGGCATTGCTATGATCACCTGGTCGGTGGATGTAGAAGGCTGCGGCAGTTTATCTGATCTGGCAGAAAATGGCGTGAGAGAAGGGTAAGGAGTAGGGGCAGCAACACGAGGGAAGAAGGGCAGAGGCGGCAAAGCCACGAAACGGCAACGCACCTAACTAATCCCAGGAAGGCAGAGGAAAAAACGAACACACTGCTAGGGGAATCGTGAAAAATGTACCTGTTTTGAAGAGAAATGTTCTATTAAAAAGTGGAACATAATTCAAATTTCAACTGAGACGTAGAGGTAAAATCTTTGTTCTAGGGCAAATCTTTAGTCTATCAAGGCACCACTACCAATATGAGAACATGGAAGGCCTGCGTACTATCCTCCTAACAAACTGAGAGAGAAAAAACCGCCGATGTTTGAACTGTAATTTAAATTGGATATCTGTCAATTTACATCACTCAAAATCCAAAAATTCAACATTTAGAACTAATGTTCTTATCATTAGAAAACACTTCTATGCCTCTCTTCGAACAAAGTAGAGTTTCCCCACAACATGAAGAACTGCAACAAAAGCTATGAACCCAATGCTCATGATTAGTACAACATTTGGAGAGATTTTGAGTCCTGGAGCATCATCTGTGTAGAACTGAAGCATAGTCCCAGCCGCACCTCCTGACGCCCCACCACTTGTTGTCCTCCTCCTGCGCATGCTCGCAGCAGCTGCTGCACTGCCTCTTGGAGGGGCTGTTCCACCTAAAGCCATTTCTGCAACCACCGGGAATTCAAATACTTCAGATCCATGTTTGATGCTTATGGCTTTCTAATCATTCATCAAAATAGTTGTTTGTCATTGGCAGCTAGTATTAGGCTATTCTTGTGTATTTACTTTATTCAAATAAAATTCTTGAATTTTGCAGAAAAACAGAACAAATCCGTGACTTAACAAATCACAGGCATTAATAACATTTCTTTTTAAGTTTTGTATATTCCGAAGGAACTGCTTCATTCCAAAAATGGAAGCAAGGAGTCATATCAGCCAATGAAGTCAGCATTAAGAGATCAAATTCTATGGGAGCATCAATCCTAAATATACAAGCATAAGCCAACTTCTAATGTGGCATATGTCTGAGCATGCTTGTATTGCAAGAGATTACATCTAAATTTCTACAATATCATCGAATCTTCAACAACAAAATTGACCGATAAACAACCAGTAAATTAAACATCAGAACGGAAAAACAGAAACAAAGAGCAGCAGCAATGAATGAAAACCGATTGTATCAAAACGACTAATCACACATCGAATCAGTGTAACCCAAAGTAAACAAAGTGAATTAGAAGAACCTCAAAGTAGATCTAATCATGAGGCATAATTCAATACTAAGAACAAGCCTTGACAGCTATAGATTTTCGTTTTACAGAATAATCACACAATTAATCAGCCTCCAATCCCTAACAGCCAAGAAAATAAAACTAGGTCGCAAAAGAATCCATAAAAATTACAATTAAAATCAAACATTGACTAATTCTGCGAATCAGTTAGTCTATAATTCAGCGATTATATCATCACATATAAGCTCAAGAGATCGAGATCGAGATCTCAAAAATCAGCTAGAACGCAATTCGGTAACTAACAAGGCAGATCTATATAGATTTGAAAAGTAGATCTTTGAAAATCTTCAAAATTCCATGTATTACATGGTGGAATTGAAATAGTATATAGCGAAAAGAGAAAAGAACTCGCCTGAATCGAGTGGGAGAATTCGGAGAACAAAGGCGGCTGATGATCAGGAGAAATAAAATTGACTGCGATAGTAATTTTCGGAATCGAGAATCCCTTGGGTTGATGGTGGATCGTAAGCTTCTACTACTCCACGCATCATAGCCAATCATAATCAGCCACGTAATACCAAACAATGTACACAGGTGCCTTTAATCTCCATGCAACATGAAGACTTGGTGGACTACTGCAAGATTTTTCTTTTTTTCAGCAAATTTTTTTATAACCTGTTTTTTCCACAATATTTTTCCAGTGTAATATCATTATCCTATTTTATGTTAATTAGCATAATATTAATAATTTCAATATTTACTAATTTTTGAACAGTAGGTATAGATTAATATTCAATACCACAATAAAAATATTTTCACAATCGAAGAATATGAGAAAAATGAATGGAGATGTAAATTGGAGGAAATTTTTGTGTATTCTTCATTAAGTAAAATTTTAAAAATAATTTTTGCTTCTCTTTGTCATCAATTTGATAAAAAATAAAATAATACATGGATTGAAGTTATTGAGAAAATAAAAAACTTTCCCTTTTTTTAAAAAAAAAAAATTAGAGTAAGGGCACATAAATTTGGCAAAACAAAAGTTAGGGAAGAAACTCAAAACAGAAACTATTAACCTAAATATTAATGTCCTCTCTTTGTTACTAAAATGTTAAATAAAAAATCCCTCTTTTTTCATTGCCAAGAAAAATCCTTGGCTTTAATATTAAAAACAATCCCTTAAATATCTTGGAAAGCATAATAAGAACTGAAGAACATAACATATTTGGAAAAAAAAAAATTGAAGTATATATTTCTATAGGAGATTCTTGAGAAATAAGTCAAGATTATATTCATAACAGAAATAGTATAAAATTAATCCCTTTTTATGGTAATCCTTTCTAAGGAACAAACCATCCAGAAAAAGAAAAGAAAATAAAAGGAAAAAGAAAGGAACAAGTAAAATCTTGAATTAATAATAACTACCAAACAAAAATATAAATGAAATTTCGCCTTCTGCTGGTGCTGATCATCTTCTACTTGGAGATGTTAGTGGAGTTGCTCACCCAGAAGAGTTGTTCTTTAGTTTGCTTTTGTTGTCTCTTTAAGGCACAAAAAAAAAAAAACAAATAAATATATCCCTAGTTCATTAGAATGCAAAAGAATCATATTCTTCTTACTAAGTCAATCCATCAATTCAATCATACTCTGCTTATATACATAAATGAAAAATTACTTACCATACATAACAAAATAATATTACATTACATTGATTTATAATGTATCCAGCCCAAGTAATTATTGTCCCTTTGCCTTTTAGGCTTCAGCACTCTCCTTTGTCTAATTTAGAAACACATAACAAATACTTCCCTTTGTGTCAAGTTTGGCTATTCCTGCAAGAATACTTGCATATGCACATCTCTGTGAAGCTGTAGCATGGTTACTATACAATGTAACACATAAAAGCTATCCAGCAAATATTATGTCTGTTGAATATGGTTTCAAAGCTTAACCAAGTAACTGTATGCGCTAGTGCAGAGGCATTTGCACATTCAACCGACTGTAACTTAAAATAACATGTGAAAAAAGATTTCAAGATGCAGCCATCGTATTGATAATTTGAAATATGTGGTGATTTACACTTAGTAGTCCTACCAAGTCAGATGACTATTCGCTAAACTGAATAATAATATGACCTAGTTGAAGGTTAGAGGAAGAGAGAAGAGGGGGGAAAAAAAGCCCTGGCCGTAAAATACATTGATGCACCATATTATTTAAGCTCGAATCAAAGTGGGTGCTTGAGTAGTAGTTTGGTTCATATGACAGCCCTAACTAGCAGGCTCTTATTTGAAAATCTTTGGCAAATCCTCCAGTGTTGTGATAATGTCAATCTAAATTAGATATATATAATCATCAGAGAATGTCCAAACAGCATCCGTATATCAGCGAACCTTTTGCAGCTGCCATGCAAATCATTAAAATGTTCGATAAAATTGAAGCTCGGATGCTCACCTTCAAGCATTCAACCCTTGAGTCCCTTAAAAAACCTACCACCCTTTTTTCCCACTCCAGTCCCATCAAGACTCAAGGAAAGGAGAGATCTGGAGTCCGGTCGCCATTTCAACTCTTTCAGAACTGAGAATAGAGATGCCAGGGCAGGACTCACTTCGCTGTCCTTTATCTTGTTGCTTGATATTACTCTTAATCTTTGGAGGTCCTTCCAATTAAGAATAGTTGCCTCCAGGCCCGCTGTTGTCAGCGATGAACACCCTTCTAATGATAGAAGCTTCACCCTCCTGCCAAGAAAGATAAAGAAAAAGTTGATCATAACACTAAATTATGCTACATCCCAAGGTAATACGCTAGAATCAAAGACCAATTACATCATTGTAACTGAACAAGCACGGGACATCAGTGAGGTTGTATATTATCGATGCACCTTGGAAAGCAAAATTCAAAATGAAAAAAATCAATGATCAAACGACTCAATGGTGATGGTAAACATAAATATCCTTCCAGCATCCCATTGTGTGGTTAACATAAGGTTCTGAGTGTAAGTAGAAGAGCATACACATAAATCAAGTCTATAATTGGTAACAGCCACTTTCTGCCTTTTTTCCTTTCTAATTTTAGTCAGGCATATTCATTTGAATAATGGAATATCAATGCAAGTACACAACGACCTGATTTTCCTGTTAAAGAATCCTTTGTTTTATGTAAATAAACCACAATTGAAGTAGCTCCAGCATTTGGACAAAGGGTCATGAAAGGTAAGAATGGCTTTACCAATTCCATCAGTTCCTCAACTTTGGTTTGATTTAAGCACGTGTAAAAAACTATTTGTTGAATGCTACGCTTGACTGCAAAGAGTGAACATTTGAGACTTGAAGTAATGTTAAGGTACAGAAAAAAACAAATCGGGAAAAAATAGATGAAGAATAAAAAGAAGATTGGATTAGTTGATATAATTTGACTCAAATTGTTGCCCTGTACACGTATCCGAGTACATCTCTACTCCTGAGTACTCTGATTTAATTCCTCAAAACGAAGATGGAGAATATGAAACCATCATCTTCCAGCCAAACTTTGCGAATGATCATATGTCATTAAAGAAATAGAAGTGAACACAAATATTCTACCGAACATATTATTTGAAACTGTAATAACTATCCTTCTAGGGTGCTAATATCACATAAAGCTTGAAGAGAAGTAAGAATTGAATAATGCAATCACAAAAACCACAAAGATAAGAAACCATACCTACAAACAATTGCGGTGCCAAATACTTCATCTCCCAATCCCCAACAGTTCTGCAAAACAATCTCCCTAACTGCCTCACAAACTGAAAACAGAGCTTTCACCCCCAGTTTATCTCGCATCTGACACTGTAGCAAATGCAGCTCTTCCAGAGTTGGACAAGAACCCAAATGCTCATCCAGACCTGGATTTGAATCAATGACCTTGCACGACTGCAGCCTCAAAGTCTTCAAATTCCCACAAAATGTAAGTGCAGCCAACCATCCACCATCCATTCTATGATCAGAAAGAGTTAATTCTTCAAGCATTTGGCAGCACTGCCCTATTGCTTTAATCCCATCATAGCTTCCTTCACATCCACACAGCTCCAGCTTCACTAACCGCCTACACCCTTGCGCTAATATCGTTAATCCAATATCAGAAACCACTGAATTATAGAACCCATCAATACAACCAATCAATTTCACTACTTGCAAATTCTTACAACCGGAAATGCCCTTCAAGGAAAAATCCCCACAACAATGTAACTCCAATTCTTGCAAAGTGTCGCACTTATCTGAAATGCTCATCAACCCAGTTTCGCTGGGGCCAATTACAGCGATTCTTCTCAAATTAGGGTACCATTTGGCAATCATTTCCAGCCCACAGTCAATCAAATCCGAAGGTAAGAGACCATTCTCTCCAATAAACCCCTTCTCTGAGAATTCTGTACCAACATGAATGGACAAATTCTTGTGAGTCAACACAATACCAGAGTTTCGTGACATTATAACACATGCGTTAACGATACCAATCTCAGTGAGATTGGGGAACCGGTGAAAGATTCGACCCGAATTAAGAAACGACCAGTCGTTGAGCTTGACGGAGTGCACCAAGCGGCCATGAAGATACAACCAGCGTTTGCAGACAAGAGAATTAGAGATGCACTGAGAGATTGGCAGCCTAGAGAAAATTTGGAGAAGAATTTCGTCGGAAAGGAGGGAAGTATGATCAGGTCCAGGCGGGTCCAGGGCAAGAGATTGCAACCCTGCAATCAAAATGTCAGTCTCCGAAGGAGGTGATCCTGATGGTGTATTGTTGAAGGATCTGATTTTCATCTTCAAAAGTGTATGCTTTAGGGTTTCTTCAGCGAACCATGAGTCCGGCAAGCTTAGAGCTCTGCTTCGCCTTGATGATGATGGTGGTGGCCTTGGACCTGGGTTTGGGCAATGGTCATGGTCATGGTCATGGTCATGCTTAGGGTTAGGGTTTGGGATTCTACTTATTAAATGTGACATTTATCCGGAATTGGGGATTTTTTTTATAATTAATTTTTGTTTTTTTCTTGTTTAACTTCTGTTAATTTGAAAATCTCTAGCACTTATTTGCTTGCTGCCTTCATTTTTCACTGCTATTCTTATCTCTGGTTAGTTCTTTTTGTTTTATTCAAACTCCTTTTTTTTCCCTAAGGAAACATAAAATTTTTGTTTGGATTTGTTAGATTTGTGGGGTTCACAATTTTTTCTTTTTTTTTTTCTTGCTAATGATTTTAATTTTATTATGTCTGGTAATGATTCAGTGTGAAAACCACTACGATTGAATCTTTATACTCCTTTTAGCAGGTGCAAAAAGCATATTTTATTTTATTTTTTATTGAGTGTTAGAATTTATTCTCCTTTTAAAAAATTATTAAATATTAATATCCGTTCATATTCCATTCGAAACTAATAAATACGAAGATTTTATTAAAAAAAATTTAAGAATTTAATATTTGTTAAAATAGTAAATATTAGTTTACTCAACTGTGGCATTCAATACCACAATTTTAAATTCTGATATTAAACAAAAGAATATAATTATTGAAGAGATATTCTTTTCCCTTAGAAATAATATAGGGTAAATTATTACCAACTCTCAAAAATTTGGTTGAATTTACTAATTTATCTGTTATTTTTTAGAAATATATTATAAAATTCTTAAAATTTAGTTTAATACACTATTTAATCATTTCGTTTATTTTTACATTACAAATGAATAAAATATCAAATTTGTCCTTCATTTTTTGTCTTAAAAAATACCAAAAAAATTTGAATGTCATCAATTTGATACCAAAATATTAAATTTATTTTTTATAGAGTGTTTGAAATTGCTGTTAGGTGTCCAAAAAATATATTTAATTTTTTTAATTTAATTGACTGATTTTTTTAATTTTTTATAAACTGTTTTTTTAAATCTGTTTTTGAATAAAATATCTATTTACCTGTTTTTCTTCAAAATCAGTTTTAAAAACTCAAAAAAATAAAAAATAAATTTTTTTATCCAAAAATATTTTTTTCAAACTCAACTTTAAAAGGATCCTTAATGTATTTTTTAAGTTAAAATGTCAAAAAATAAATAAGGGTATTTTTAGTATTTTCAAAGTTAATTTTGATTTTTTCAACAAGATTGTAATTAACTGATACTTAAAAGTAACAAAATAACATTTTTAGTTAATAAAACAAAACTTGAAGGATTTCATAATATATGACGAATTAGTGTATTTAATCAAAACTCAATGAGATCGGGGTAATTTGTCCAATAATATATGATGAGGTTGTGTAATTTGATCGAATGAGTTGAAAATGAAGGAAATAGACTTAAAAATATGTTTTGTATTCTAAATTTTAGATATAAATGAAATTTTTATTTCAAATTTAATTTTGATAGGTAAAATATTTAATAATAGAATTCTGATTTATATATAAAGATTTCTAATATCTCAAAATTGTTTGTATTTAAAATATTATCCTTGTTTTTAAATAAAATATTTTATATTTTTAAAAATATATTTAATGAAATTAAACTAAATATAAAAATAAAATTTTATTTCATATATAATTGAAATCCCAAAACATGCATGAACTTTAGCAGTTTGAAACTGGAAACAATTTAGGGTTCGGTGGAACTTGAAAGCATACATTGACTAAGTACCCTTTAAGGCTCAAAAAAGCTTTTTAGTTTATTAACTTTTTTATAGATAGGATAACTAACTATAAAAGTAAAAAAAAAAAAGTTTGCTCTTTGGTTTCTTTTTTTTGTTTTTTAATAACATTGAGGGAGTGGGCTCTATTAGGTAAAAGTTTTCTATATTTTACTACAAGACAATAATAGATAACAAGTATCCAATTCTTTCTGGAAGAGTGAAAGTAAATCTTGGAATTATAAAAGAAGTTACTTTTTACTCCTTAATATAAAAAAGTGCTGGGAGTAATTCTTGTTATCATGCTGGTTCATTTGACTCTCACAATTGCTACTTGATTTCCAATTAACCTTTGTTAACTTTTTTTTCCTTTTCTTTTTGTTAGATATGATTTAGAAAAATTATGATCCACCTATGATTTAGAAAATTTATCTAACACTGATTATATACAAAATGAATTTTATTTTATTTTATTTAAAAATAAAATTACATAGAGTTATTTCTAAGGGTTATCTAAAAAAATTAAAAAAAATAATTTTAATAAAAATCGAAAATTGGATTGGGAATTTCCATTCCCATATGGTGTGAAGACGGAGAACCGTATTTTTTTCTAATAGAATTTCGGAGTTAGAGACGAAAATGGAGAATTTCATTCCAAATTTGTTATGTTGTCATTTTTATTGTTGATAAGGTTTTTTTTTTTTTTTCTTTTTACTGAATAATAAGATCACAATTGTTTTATGTGTAGAGTCATATTGAGATGATAGGTGCATAGTTATAACTAGTGATAAAAAATAAGGTGCAAAATAATTTAAATTAAATTACAATGTTGAATCCTATAATGGGTTATTTATTAGAATAATGTCAAGTTGAAAAAAATAAAATTATTTACAAGTTGTAATGTTAGTTTTTTTATTTAAGAATCAGCCATTTGGAAAAATAGATTTATTGATATATTAATTCAGGCGTCACCAATAAAAAACTTCTGAAAAGATGAACTGATATGAGTTAAATAAGACTGAATTTGTCTGACCAGCAGGCGGATTTAGTGTTTCAGAAAGCGTCCAAAATAAAATAATCGCCGCAGCGCTACCATGCGCTAAATCTGCCTCTTTGAAGGGTGAATTTAGCGCAATATCTCTTCAAGTTTGGTGATCTTTATCTTGGTAGTGATTAATGGGTTCAACAAATTGTAGAAATATGTGAGAAGGAACAAACTCTATATGGAATTGTATGGATTGGGAGCATGCGAACACGACTGAAAAAAATAAAAATATCGTTATAATTGCATTTATTTTTAATCAATTTATGATTTTTTCTACAGTAATCATAATTCATATTGGGAGCATGACTAAAAAAATAAAATATTGTTATAATCATTGGGAGCCTTAAATTAATGAATAATTAACAAACTGTGAAGTAAAAGAACGATTTTATATTTTCAAAATAAAAGTTAATTTATGATTTGTTTGTTTTCAGAAAATATTTTTTAAAAAAATATTTATAAAAAAATAATATTTTTCTATATTTAGTTGCAATACTAGAAAAATAAAAAAATTGAAAAAAATGAAGTGGTATTTTGTATATTTATATATGATAAGTTTGGAAAATGACTTTTCTTTTTAGAATGAAATTTTTTTTTTCATGTTTTTGAAATATGTTATGCTGATTAAAAAAATATTTTCTTTTAACTTTTTTTAGAAATTAAACCAAATATTAGAAAAATAACGAAAATATTTTTCAAAACAAACATATCTTTATTTGGTAAAAAAAATAAAAAGCTACAATATCTTGAAGCAGCACTTGTAGACCCAAAGGCATATAGCTATTCATCCAATCAGCTTCAAAATAAATACCAACATTATTAGTTTTCATATAAGAGAGTTTATTATTAATTATATATTTGAATTTCATTTTTATCACAACCATGTACTCATGTAACAATAGTATATATAACATATATAGCTGACTGATTCATGCAAGTCTGACAATTGTTTCATTTTTATTATTTGCTATGTACAAATGCGGATTCGGACATATAATTTTTATGAATTAAAATTGTTTCATATTTTTCCAAACGTAAGGATAACTTTGCTATTGATTCATATATTTATAGTTAAAATTAAATTTTATTGAATGACTATTTCCTTTTTAAATTTTTGTGAGTTTCAGTTTTAACCATTCATAAATGATTATGATTATAAGCATGACATATTATATTTTTATTGAATATAAAGGGACTCCAATCTTATAAGTATGATTTTTTATTAAAATGGATTTAAATTTATTACTATGGATTAGACTCAAATAAAAATGGGCTACATAGTATATAAAGATGGCATTCATGAATATAGGACAAATTTACATTCTATTTGAAAAATAATGGGTTTTGATGATAATTATAAAATTGAACTTTGAAATTATATAGTACAAATTTACATAGACATTGTCTTGAATCAGCCCTAGAGCTGCAAATATAATTTTACTATGTTCACTTTTGGCAATATTAAATTTGTCAATTGGTCAAGCGGATTCAATCTAATATGATTTGTTTTAATATTTTTGTAACGCTCGTAATTAGGGCTTATAAGTTATGTTATTAGTTAGTGAAAAATTAAGGATTAAGTGAAGTTTAGAGATATGAAATGTGACTGAAATATGATATTTCATGCCCGTAACAATGGGTATCATGTAGTGAATATCGGATTTTAGTGCACAATTGTGATAAAATTCTTCACGACCATGAAGAGTTACTTCATAACCATGAAAGAAAGGCCCACGGCCGTGAAAGAGGAGTCACGACCATAAAGTCTAGGCAAACAGGGTTGGTGAGACAGTCACATTTTTCTTTCTATCATCCCCTTTAAATCTGCTCTCTACTCCTTGTCAACCAACCTAACATGTCATATACATCTTCTCCTTCCTCCATAACTCTTATTCTTCCATTGTTGAAGCTTGGAGAGAGTGTGTGTTCTTTAAGTAAAGTGAGAGAAAAAGTGAGAAGGAGAGAGTTGTGGGTTATAAAGGAAAAAACTTAATTTTTTTTTCTGGACCTTGGTTCGTTTTTAGAGGCTAAAATGACGTTTTTTCATCTTGCTAAGACTTGAAGGGAGTGCTGGAAGTCCGTCTCAAGGGAAATGACAAGTTTGAAGAAATCAAATTTTAGCCAATTTTCATCTTAGGTGTAAAGTTTGTACATAACAATACTGAAGGTCATTACATTGTATTTTTTGTGTTCTTTGCATTAAAAGCTTGTTTTGGATGATAAAATGAGTAGATAAATGGTGAAAATGTGGAATTAATATGCATGATGAGAAATCTTATAAACATGATTAGGTTGACATATTTGTGGAATAATTTTGATTATTATTGATGATTAGAGATAATATAGTCATGATAGATAGCTTGAATGCATGCATGAATGTTGATAGGATGACTGACATTGGTCAGTTGTAGTAAGTATTACATGTGGAATCAACATGATTTGTGATGCTCTATTTTTCTATAAAAAAATTCAGATTCAAAGTTGTGAATGGTGGGTTTACGAGCGTAAATGTCATGATATACATTCTTGTTACTGAAACAAACCTATTCATGGACAACTTTACGGTTGGGTTCATGCCCATGAAGGGCTGATCATGGTTGTAAATATGTGCTGATTCACAGGTTGAATTACAACTTGTGTCACTGGAGGACTACCTGTAACACCCCATTACCCTCTTACATCACAGTCAAATAAGGTGATATCACCAACTATCTGTATAGATAAAAATGTGTAAATCTGTGCATATATCTATATATATGTATTCACGTGCAAATTTTTTTTTGTTCAAGTGCATTTGTGCATATAACTCAATAAATATGTATTATTCATGATACATATATACATAAGTATAAATTTCTGTAAAAATGAACATATTAATTAATATAAATTAAAATACGAGTATATCCATATACTCATCTTTACTCATAATCCCCTGTATAATACGATATATTCATATCTCATATATGCATAGTAAAAACTTTAATTTACATATTGATTTTTTATACATATAATTCATATGACCACAACTAGTCATAAAAATTTACATATTGTTTATATACATGTATAATTGGTTGCAAAAAGAAACCAACCCTATCCGGGTGGCTGCTACTGCTGCTCTATTCTATGTGTGAGACTCACTTGATTAGCGGCACACTTAGATAACTCGCTGCTCTTAACTCTCGTCCTGATACCTGAACGAGAGAAAAAATAAACTATCACGTTGAGTTTTAACTCAGTGGTGCAAAAACTTATAATAATAATAATCATTTTGAAGAAATATTAATATATATAACTAAAAATCATTGAAATTCTTTTTTTTTTTGCATAAAACAATATATTTAATAACATTTACGTTTATATAAATAATCTGACATAAATATTTTCTGTAAATGAATGTAATAGTAAAAATTTTTGGAATATAATTTTATTCATGTGTTATATCATAAGTATATAATTAAAATATAACACTACATCTATTTACTAAATAAAAACTCTTGTCAAACTCATATATTAAGACACCATAAATTCAATCATAGGGAAACAAGGGGTACCGTTAATCAATAGAAAAGTTATGGTCCAATAAATTTATAGGAACGGGGTCAAATTATAATCACATAGCTGATCCAAGATAACCACAAGATCAGTCTCAATCCAAGATAACCACAGGATCGGTAAATATATATATATATATATATAACATGTTTGATCCAAGATAACCACAGAACCAGAGTTAAATCATAACCCCAAATTTGATATAAGATAACCACAAAATCAGTTTCTATCTCTCATGACCAAGATAACCACAGGTCATGGAGTTCATACCCTATTCATATGCCAAAAAATTCCTGAGCCAAGTCTAAACTAATACGTGAGCCAAAATATATTAACTTTTATAAAATAAATAATTTAAAACTTACATGTATATATTACACAAAACTATTTTCAAACTCATTTATTTTCATTCCATATATCACATAAAAATCAAATTCATTTATTAATGGTCAATATTATAAATAATTGTACAAATCTAATTTATCGTCTTGCCGCTTCTGCAGGCTCTTTTTCTTTGCCCGATACCGGTACTTGTATCAAAAGTGTGCCTAATAAAATTATATTTAACTGTCAAATATTTAGAAATATAATATCTTTTCTAATACTGAAAATCTAATCATTTATTAAATTTAACCCAGCGTCACTCATTTTAATATACATTTCTCTCATTCTATTTAATATATACTCTACATAGATAATGTATTATTGGGACTTTCAATTATATAATATGTCTCTTAAAATAAACTAATAGTTTGCTACTTATAATTTAATTAGTGTCTTCAAAATTTTTACCGGTTCAAATTCTTATATCTCCGGTAAGTTACTGACTTTATATTTAATTTATCCATTTAATTTATTTTCTTGTTTCATCTTATTTTTAATTTAATTCTTTAAACCTCAAATTATATACTTTAAAGTTCACTTAAATTAATTAAGACATCAATTAATAATTAATTAGTTATTATCTATTATTAACTCATTTTAATCTCAAATAATCTTATTATACATTTCGGCTAACCTCATATTTCTTTTAGGCTCACTTGCTAATCAACCTCACTAACACTAACCACCATTACTACTCATTTTAATTAAGTTATTTAATTTAATTAAATATAACTTATTAATGTCTTTAATTAATTACTGCTAAACTCATGGCAAACTTAAGCCTTCATCAACTAAATTTATTTCCTTTTTTCTTTTTCTTTTATTCAATTCACAAATAAAACTATACTTTTTTTTTACCAATTAATAGTTTCACCATTTATTTTATTTTCTCCTTAATTTCTTTGTCATACACAATCCCATATTCAACTTCATTGCTACGGTTTTACCCACCCAACTCTATAAAAATCAAATTCTTTCAATTTAATGTTGTATATATATATATATATATATATATATATATATGTATGTATGTATAATTATTAACAATTTAATTGATTAATCTCATAAATTAAACTTGTTTTTCTTCATTTAGTGCAAAGTAAGGATAACTCATATTTTCCTATAATCCACCCACCAATTTTCATGAATTACCTCAATTAATTTCATAATTTTCTAATTATTTTTATTGATTCCCTTGCCTCTCAATTCCACAATTTATTTACAGCACCCAAGCTAAATAACTTCAATTCCTATTTCAATAAGAAGAAACATGGTTTATTAGGAAAGAAATCAAACTTACCTTATCAAAATTCAAGAATGGCCGAAGCACTTCCAACATATATATATATATATATATATATATATATTAATTATTCACTTGATTATGCCTTCAATATTTTGCTAAAGTCACTTACTCTTTGATTCTCATCAAATCTATGAAAAATATATGAAATTTCATGATAAAAGAAAACTTACGAGTGGCAGCAATGGAGGTGAAATGGTACAAAAAAAAGAGATGAGATGAATATGATGATAAGGATGAAGGAAATGACCACTTTCTCTTTTTATAATCACGTTAGGATTCAATTAGATTAGTTAATGGCAAGATTGATATGCTCATTGGTGGGAATGGATGGCAATCAAAGCTATTAGTTATTTATTTAGTTAGTTAAATGTTTAATTATTATTATTTTAATACATTTATCCACAATTGTTAAATCCATTAATTTCAAGTTCGGAATAAATTAATTATCAACAATTAAATATACCATTGTTTATAAATTAATTTTCTCTATATTATGATGTTTTTGGTTTCACAATCGGAGTATCTAAGCAAAAATTGTATTTTTTGGGGTATTTTTACGGTACTGTATACTAAATTTTATCTCCTTAATTTGATGTCCTAAACATTTGAGTTTTGACACAAAATTGTATATGGAAGTCCGCCTTAATATTCTTTACATTATGGTGTACTCCATTCGTGATTTGCTAACAGTGCAAAAATCGCGTATTTTACGGTCGGACGTCATTTTCATCAATTCTCTTAAAAATTTTAGCGTTACATATTTAAAATAAGATTTCTCACTTATTTTATGTCTCAATTTAGACTTTGGTCATATTGTCTCAATTTCAATCGCGCACACGTAAGGTTTTCGGTTGATCCGGCGCGTCCGGTTGTGAAACACCCGTATCGACCGTGACCTAAATTGACGGACGTGACACTACCCGTGAAGTGGTCCTTTATGATTATTTATGGACATGAATCTGTTTATGATGAAAAATTTATATGTTTAGTTTTGAATCGGATTTGATTCGTTGAGAGGCAGTAGGCCTGAGATGCATGCTATTAGTATGGTATGAGAATATATAATTGTGAAAATCATGAGATTTATATAAAAATATGGTAATGGATAATATGAATATGCATATGATAACATTGTCATCTCAATACTTTAACTAAAACTAGAGATATGATAGATGACACATCATTAAGGGGAAAGTTCGGTACTGAGTGACCTATATTGGTCATATATATTAGAAGACCCAGAAGTTAGCAGACCAGAGCTTCTCATTAGGTTATATATTTGAAGGCCCAAATATTAGCAGACTAGAGTATCTCCGTGGGTTATAAATTTGAAGGTTTAGAGGTTAGCGGACCAGAGTGTCTCGATGGGTTATATATTTTATAGTCTATAAATTAGTGGACTAGAGCAACTCGGAGGGATTAAATTACCTATATCCATTTTAGTCTAGTTATGAGTATGTGAACAAAGTTAATATAATTAATAAATCGTTATGTGTGAAAAATATGTGTATAACACTGAGAGATTGCTTGATATGTCATGCAGTGATATGTATTTATATATATATATATATATATATATATATATTTCAAATGACATATCATGTAATATACAAGTTAGTACATGTGCGGACTTCAAGGTAAGTCGTTATAGTAGTTCAATGAGTATATCATGCATATTATGTATATATTGTTGTATGTCTTGCACATTGTTATATACCACTAGGCACGAGTTGCTTAACGTATAAACTTTCGATACTCTAGTTTGGAGCTTAAGGGAGGACCGACAAAGAAAGACGCTCAGTAATTATAGTTGAAGATATACCGTTGGGGTGAGTGATATACTGTTATATTTTATTTTTTGTCGTTTTTGCTATGCGTTGTATAGTTATATTTTTATATACTGTATTTTAAGATACATATTTTTTAATTACTCATTTTATAAAACTTTATATATTTTGTATTAAACTTTTATTTTATTGAAATCAATTTCATGATTTAATATTATTTTATTTTGTTAAGTCATCGTGGTAATAATATATGAAAATTTTTAAAAATTTTAACATTTTAATTTATGTTTATTGTAATATATTTTAGTATAATTGGATTTAATTTTAATTATATCGAAAAATGTTAGAATTTTTTTAGAATTTATTACTAAAGAAATCCGCTACTTAGATTGGCGAATTTCTTTGAACAAATCTATTTTTCTAAGCGGCGGATTATTAAGCAAAAAAATCATCTGTGAATTTTTTTTAAACTTTAGCATTATTTTGATAAATAATAACAGAAAATTAATTTTGGAGTTATATATATCTATGTTATATAATATATTGTCAGTGAAGGGTCAACATTAGTTAATTCAGCTTTACAAGATTGAGAGGGTTAGGCCTATTTTTCTTTTGTATGGCAGTGCACAGCGACATAGCAACTTCCACCAAGGGTTTGGCCCATTGTATATTTTGTTTTTTATTGCAAAAAGAATCCTCCAGATTATTTATTTTTCAATTCTAAATCCAGTTTTCATTAATTGAATCATCTAATTAGTTTAACAAGCAGAAATAAGTAATGCTTAATAATGAAATAATTATCGAGCTACATAGTGAAATACTGAAATTACTCTTCTCATTATCTAAGATTTTTCTTTTGGATTCAAATGTAAAAAGACTAAATTTTATCATTGAAAATCAATTATTGCTATTTATTTGCAAGAATAGTGTAAGATGATATAGGATATAATTATGATATATTAGTATTGTATATGATTATACACAATCAGTCTAATAAGAATATATTTTATGAAAATAAAAGGTAATAATATTTATTAAGATTAAATTTTGGATCAAACTAATACATAATTTTTAATATGAAAATTTTCATATTTCTTATTACAGTTTATCATGAATTTTTCTGTAATATTATAATGAATGATCAAAAAATATAAAAAAAAAATTATTTATGAAAACAAAATGGAGCACAATAATTTAAAAAATCAAATCAATAATCGATTAAGCCAATTTTAATCCTTAATCACATTTATACCCAACAACTTTATATAATTGTACGAGTGACCGAGTGGGGAGCCCACTCTATTCAGCTTAGTCCAATATCTCACTTTCCCATTCCCACGCGCACTCAGTAGGATAACTTCCATTCAATCAATGACGTCCATATAAACAGCATAAAAGTGAGGTAAGACTGGTCTCTCTACCCCACTCTAGTTATTAACCTTTGCCGCATCATATCCGCTCAGCGCTGGAAAATTTATTTTAATAGATTCTTTAACATATAAAAAAATAAAAAAAAATTATACATATTAAAAAAAATAGAGTATTATACCATTTATTATAATTATATTAGAATAGATATTCCCATTAAGCTAACTCCAATTGATCGTGACATATCAAATTGATTATAGAATATTACATATAATATTTACATATTATTCTTTTGTTAACTTAATTCATCGTCACCACAAAAAACATTTTCCCCACGGCAACAAACACAATTGACTCCGACAATCTTAGTGGGAGTAATCTTATTATAAGTTAAAAGAATTCCATTTTCAGTCATTATAAGTTTAAAAAGTGAAAATTAAAATTCAAAAATTTCAAATTAAATTTCCAATAAAATTCATATTTTAATGATATTAGATATAGATAAGCTGTGAAATTGATTAGTGGAAATAATCTTAATTATGAATGAGAACAATAAATATATAAATAAATAAATATACATAGTAATGTTTACTTCATTGATTCGATCTGTAAATAACAAAGAAATGCAGATATAAATAGATAGAGAGGGGGTAGATCTTGTGATGTTGATGAGGAGGTAGCAATTGTACATGTATTGAAGAGCATTTTTGAGGAAATTGAATAGATATATATATCTGGCCATCTTATCATTTGCGAAGTTCCAATATGATGGCAATGGTGGACAGAGGCAACCGTAGGCCCACCTGCTTCCGGCTCATTTAATACCCCAATAGGAAGCAACCTCATCATCTCCCCCTTAATTACTTATTACCACAAATGGGACCAGAATATCTCCATCCATCGTCTCCCCCACCCCCCAAAAAAATGCCTCTTATCTTCCACAGTAAATTAGATTAGACCACTCTACTCTTTCTTTCTTTTCTATCCCACCACCGTCATGATTCTCTTCCCATACATAAAAACCCTCTCAACAACCCAGATGAACCAAACATCATATTAACCCATATACTATTACTCACTATCCGTTAACAAAGATGAGCCAGTGCGTTCCAAGCTGGGATCTCGAAGACAACCCCTCTCCTGCCAAGCTTTCTCTTCGTTCCCATTCCAATTCCAGCGCCCCAGATGTGCCCATGTATTTATATATATATTTAGTCTCTATTGATATCCACATCTGATGTGTTTGTTTATATGCGTAGTATAGTGTTGAGTGTTGGATTATGGTGTTTGGTACAGGTCAGACTATGAAGTAGCAGAGTTGACATGGGAGAACGGACAATTAGCCATGCACGGCCTAGGTCCACCGCGAGTGCCAGCCAAGCCAACAGTGGCGTCTATCTCTTCCTCAAAGTACACATGGGATAAGCCAAGAGCCAGTGGTACCCTCGAGTCCGTTGTCAATCAAGCCACTCGCTTGCCTCAGCACCGTAAGCCTGCTGGTTTTGAGATTACTTCTACTGGGTGTGGACCGGACGAGATTGTGCCGTGGTTCGAGTACCGCCGTGCAGCCCCCACCAGCTCAGCTGCTATGACTATGGACGCCTTGGTCCCTTGCTCTAACCGGGCTGATCGCGACCACGTCACCGGCGGCTTACGCAACTGCGTTGTCGGGAGCTCTACACGCGTGGGGTCGTGCAGTGGGCCAACCGCCACGAAAGATGAGGACGCTAATCTCCTAACCGGAAAACGGGCCAGGGCGGCGCGTGTTCCTGTTGCGCCTGAGTGGAGCAGCAGAGACCAAAGCGTGACTGGTAGCGCAACTTTCGGAAGAGATAGCCAGCATGTAACGGTGGACACGTACGATGGGGAGCAGGGTGTGGGTCTCACTTCCACTTCTTTTGGGTCGCAGGACAACACCAGCTGCGGGAAGCCGGCCACCGTTGATGAGAATGACTCTGTTTGTCACAGTAGACCACAGGCAATCTAATTTCTCTTTAATTCCCATATTCATTAAGCTTTACTTATTTCACAATCTAATTGGGTACTAAAATTGCATATTCACTCTTCTTGTTGACCAACTGTTGTTCTAAAGATGGAGGCAGGAGATGAAGAAGACAAGAAAAAAGGCAATGGGAAATCCTCGGTCTCCACTAGAAGAAGTAGGGCTGCAGCTATTCACAACCAATCTGAACGTGTACGTTCTTAATTTCCTCTCCCATCACAAAACAAAACTATGAAAATTATACTAATTAAGTGATATTTTGTATTGTTAGCTCCATCCGATAATAACACAAGTATGGTCGGTCCCTCCATTCATAATACAGGCTATGATTACTATGGTTTGATTCGGTATAGATATGATTTGACTAAGAGGTTACAAAGGCCGAAAAGCTTATTCAATGATTTGCACATCATCATGCATAGTAATTCAACCTAGCAAGTCAAATTTAAGGACCCAGGAGGCAATTCGACTTCAATTAATAATTGCTTAAAGCAGCAGAAATCGATACATGTTTGGTCCGAATAGAGACTCAACTAAAGTTTTTTCTTTAAGAATAAAAAAATTATATTAACTTTATTTATCGCGAATGAGATTTAAATGAAAAATGTTTTTAGCTAAAAGAACAGCTGAAGACACAGAAGCGATTATTGAGAAGTTAGTCGTCAGTGTGTATTGATAATTTAACATGAAATAAATTACCGAGTGTGGGAACAGTGAATTTAATTGAATAGTTTAGTTTATGAATGCTGCTGCTACAATGGTACGGTTTCCTTTTCTGTTAACTAAGTGTATGATTTTAATGCCAGAAAAGGAGAGATAAAATAAATCAAAGGATGAAGACCCTACAGAAGTTGGTCCCAAATTCCAGTAAGGTATGCAGTTTGATTGGTATCCAATTTATATATTTTGCTTGCAAAGTTGTAAGGTTTTATTTTGCTTTTCCTTTTTTAGTAAAAATTAATGTGCATTGACATATATAGTTAACCATTATGCACTAATAATTATATTGCATTACTTCATTCTATTTTTCACTTGATATATCATATACCTAATTTAGACCACCAAAAAAATAAAATTTTATATAAATGATAGATCACCTACCTGTACAACGGTATAGTCCTTCTCTAGGGAAAATTTAATTTTTGCATGGACATTTACTTAAATTTCAGTTTATGATTTTTCGATTCATAATATTGATACTCGAAATGACACATGTTTAAAATTTAATTTAGTTCAAACCTTTCAATATCACTTGTGACTTGAATTTAATTCATGAGTGGTAAATCTTTATGTGATATCTACACTGCTTAATCCATCATCATGAATTGAATTAAGTCTAAATGTTATGATTTTCTGAAAATTACTCTAAGGTGTTATTCAACTAGTGTAACAGGCTAACAAACCTTGTCAATCTCAATATAAATAAGAATTCCTCTTTTTTTTTTTTGGAAAAAAAAAAGGCCAAATGAGCATAACTATTATTAACAGAATCCACTTTACAATAAATTTATTTTTTTATTTTTTATTTATATATGCAGTTCCAATACGTATATATTAATTTGAAGATAATTCAATTAATATCGAGATAAAATTTATTGGTAGCATAATTTTTTTTTTAAATTGTTCATAGACTAAAAATATGTGATTTTTGAATCGACATATAAATGTTTTGATAGATATGGCTACTATTGTTTGGGTTGATAAATATCATTATCCTGGAACAGGATGTATCTTTAGCAAATCCTCATGGGAATTGCGAGAGTGGATGTTGAGTTGGCGTCTTAGAGTTTAAGTTTTCTATGTATTGTTCCCTCTGTAGGGACACCTCCAAAAGGAAGTCCTTTTAAAATTTCTGTTTTATCAATTCCATATGCTATTAAAATTCAATAATCAAAGAAATTTGAATAATTAACATCACATTATTAGAGAAGGAAAAGAAATTAATTAATAAAATTTGCTAAGTACACACAAAATTTTAACAACACTTAATTAATGGGGTTCATTATAAATCAGTTCAATTATTTTTATTATATATTATATAAAATAGTTATTATTTGATATATAGAAATAAGAATCCAAGGGAATTACTCCAATCATAAGTAATACCTAATATATTCAGAATACAAAATTAGGTGTTGGAATGGCTATGTGTATATTGGGACTGGTCCAGCTATTTTAGTCCACATACCCAGTTTGTTATGGGGACAACTTGACAGAAGGTTGTTTGCTGTTGAGACAGTCGTATCTGCTACCACATAAACTCTTCCCCATTAATGTAGGCCCTCTCTGCTCACTTGTTTGTTCAGAATTGTGCAATTTTTCTTCTTTCTTTTTCATTCATTGCCATTATTAGAATGATTAAATTATGACTTCAGATATTAGAGAAAATTTATAAGCATTAATTTCTCATTTATTTATACCTTTGATAAATATTTTCATTTTTATTTTCATGTTGATCTAATAAATATTGCATATTTAATTATTATAAAAAGAATTATTATTTTTTTAATATGTCAATAAATTATAAGTACAAATCGATTCTAAATAAGAATTTATCTTTTGTTTTATATAAAGCACTAATTATTACGTTTATACTTTTATAATGTAGGACGATACTTGACTATATCATATCTGGACAAGTATTATCTTATATTAACGTGCCTAAGTTTTGTGCTTTATAAAAATAGATGAATTTTTATTTATAAATTGAATTAATAATATATTATCAATTATTAAATTGGGTTTTCAATTAATATGACCATTAATGATATTTGTTTGTGTTTGGTATAGACGGATAAAGCATCGATGCTGGATGAAGTCATAGAATATCTGAAACAATTGCAAGCACAAGTACAAATGATGAGTAGAATGAACATTCAGCCGATGATGTTACCAATGGCAATGCAACAGCAACTACAAATGTCGATGTTGACACCAACTCCCATGAATATGGGGATGGGAATAGGAATGGGGATGGGTGTAATGGACATGAACTCAATTACACGTCCTAATATTGCTGGCTTCTCTCCAGTACTTCACCCTAATGTTTTTATGCCTATTTCTTCATGGGATGGCTCCGGCGCCAGCGACCGCTTGCAATCCACTTCAGCTACTGTTATGCCTGACCCATTGGCTGCTTTCCTTGCATGCCAGTCACAGGTAACCATATAATTAAGTGGAAAATATATATAATTGGGGCCTGTCTCTGATATCAATATTGAAATAAACTCCACCCAACTAATAAAATGGAGTGGAAAGGTAAAGGACTTGGTCTCATGGGTGGAGAATCACAATCCGGATCCTGGTAAAAGACATCTAATTTGAAAAAAAATTAACCTTATCTTTTCGCCTTGAATGAAAAATTTAATAGGATATGAGAATACTTGTTAAGATCCTACCCAGTACCCACCTACTTAGCTCGTATACCTGATTAACTTACATGGGATGTTTAACGCATGGTCTAATACATTTAAAATTTATTGCAGCCGATGACCATGGATGCTTATAGCAGGATTGCGGCCATGTACCAGCAGCTGCAGCAGCAGCAGCACCCTCCTCCTCCTCCTCCTCCTATCTCAAAGAGCTAAGAGATATGTATAGCTTCAAAGCCAGCTGTAGGCCACAGAAAAAAAACAGAAGCTGGGTCCAGAAAGATATTGATTGTGTCCATCGAATATCGAAGTAATTATATCAATCATGTCTATAAAATAATTATTATTTTATATACATGGCAAATTAAAATTAGATTGGTTCGTAAAGATTCATTGCAGACAAAAGAAAAATTCAAAAGAATATATAAGTTAGCTTGCATTCTTGCAATTTGCAAGCGTCAGTGTGGCTGTATATGTTTGAAGTAGATATTTTGTTTGAATGCACTTTAGCCTTACAGATTAGGGAGGACCTCAAGTTGATGTTCCTTTTTACAACTTGTGTATGATTTTTTTTTTTTCAATTTTCTTTAATTTGATGCATAGCTGGTCGAATATTTGTAGTGATTTTTCTTCTTTTTTCTATCTTACTTAAACCCGATTCGTTATTTTTTTATTTTTATGAACTAGACCAGTAATAAAATATTATATATATAAATTAATAATTGTTGGTTCAATCCATGAAAAAATTCATAGACCAGATCTAGGTCTAAGACTTTTTGCACTTGTTCATATTATTTCTTGAGATTTTCTTTTATCCCTAATTATAGTTAATTAAGTCCACAGGGTTAATGATGCGTATTAATTCCTTTGCTAAACGTAATGTATGTAATTATTTCCAGTTTCGTCCTTAAGTTTTAACTAAAATTTTCTTTTATAATTATTTCTAATATATATATATAGGTGATACTTTAATGGTTACGGATTGGCTACTAATTTTTCAACCATTAAATAAAAATTATGATAATTCTAATTAGTTTTACACTAATTATGTGCATTTAATATTATTTAACACTTAAAATTATTATATATGGTTACCAATCGTTGTAACCTGACCATTGAAAAATCTTACAGTTAGTTAGTTAGTTAGTTAGAATTAAAATTTGAATGTTATTGTGTTTGTATAACTTCAATTTATTAATGGATTTTCTATTTCCCTTTTTTCCGTGTATATTAACTGAATCATATAAATTCTACATGTTCTCAATTTTTCTCTCTTATATATTTAATTCAAATAAAAATTTTAATTTGCTAAATGAATCCTCACAACTATTATATATATATATATATATAGAGAGAGAGAGAGAGAGAGAAAGAGAGAGAGAGGAAAGTACTAATAATTCAAAACCATAAAACTTTTTTGAACATAACAAATTAATCTTCCACTTTAATATCAACAATGTTAAAATCTTATCACTTCAGTAAAAAAAAAAAAGAAAAAAAAATTCTAAAACATAGCGTTTGATGATGATAAGATGGGATCAGATAAATTACCAAGAAAACGTAGAACATGAAATGTTTAGAAAAAGGTAAGCATATAAATGATTGGATGCTGATTTGTCAACTTGGATTAAGAAGTCACCACTCGTTTTATACATCCATTAAACCCGGAGTGTCAATGACTTGGGTCTTTGATGGACCCATTTTTACTTGTCCATTTTCAACCTATATAGTAAACTTTCCAATTCATGATTTATTGCTATATTTCATTTCGGATCTCCTTTTTTTTTTTTAAATTATTATGCTGATAGATTCTTGTCTTTTCGTTCTTTTCACGCCTAAAGTTTACCTTTTTGTGAAATTAAAAAAAAAAACTAATTGAAAGATCACTCAAAAGTTGATTTTTTTTTAGGTTCTCTAATCAATTAATTAGTCTTTTAAGGAATCAAACAGCTAATGTATCATTATCTTTGGAAGGAAAAAAAAAAAAAGAAATGAAAAGAAAAGAAAAGCCCTCTTTCTTAATAGGGGGGCCAAAATATTTTCAAGACTGATTTGTATGTTTGGATGGGAATGTGATAGATACCCACCCTTTTTCTTTATTATTATTTTTGTTTATTTATCAAAGGTGATAGATACCCACTTGTGTGTTTTTGTGCTCAATATAATATTATACACACATATTGCAAGGGATAAATGATTGTCCGAGTAACGCTTGGACTATTGGATAACCACATGCTTTACTTTTTATTGAAAATCCGGTGTTTTTTTTTCCTTAAAATGAGATTATGGGTGTGATTAGTTCAGCAAGCAGTGCAACTAATGGTAGTGATTAGTTTTAAAGTTGGTTAAAATTTAATTATATTTTATAAAATAACTATTAACAATATTAAAAAATATATTAATATGATATATATATATATATATATATATACTAAATTTTTATTTGTCCATAATATATATCATATAGAATATAAAAAAAATAATTAAACACCAAAATATAATAGAAAACATAAGTTTTTATTTAATAAAAATTATTGTAAGTTAATCTAAAAAAATAAAAAAAAAATATATTTTACATATTAAAAATCTAAAAGCTATATCTTTTATATAAACAAATTGAAAATTACAACTCTTTATAAAAAGACCTAGTATAAATGCCGATGATTCAAAATTTTAATTGTTAAATTTTATTATTTAACCAAATATCTATTTCAGCTTTTTGATTGTTTAACCACTAAAAACTGATTAATTTTTTATATCATCAAAAATTAAATGAAAAAAGTGAACTAATTGGACATTTTATCTTCTCCTTTTACACTAATTCACGATTTTCCATTCTCCTTTTAATAAGATATTCCTTTTCATTTCTTTTTTTTTTTCTCTCACCTTTTCATTAGGATATTTAAGGTATGATAGGATGGACCAAAAGAGCGAATTTATTATGAGTACTTTTCTTTGTTTTTTCTCCTTATTACCAATTTCGAAGTGGAAAAGTGTTCGATTTTTAATTAGTTAATTTCATCCTATGTGATTTAGGCCTTAATATTCCCATAAAAGTTAAGATGTTTTTCATAATTGGTGGTGGTAAGTTGATTTACTAGTAGCTTCTCCTTTCACTTGTTTTCTTCCTAGATTTAGGTTGTTATGTTTCAATATTCTTTGAAATAAATCTAGTTAAGAATTCTGTTTATATCCATTATTTTTTATTTTTTTTTGTCTTATCAATTATTCAAGTTTTAAAGTTTTAAATGGATTTAAATATTGTCCCAATTTATCATATACAACACAGCTTAAATTATTTTCCTTTTCATTAAGTCGTTATTTACATTCAATAGGAATTAATATAATTATCTAAGACACAAAAAAATACAAGAAAAATTAGAGTAACAAATAAATAAATAAATAAATAAATATATATATATATAGAAACAACTCAAGAACTAGCTTTTGGGAAAGATGAATAATGAAGACCAATCATTTCCGATCATGAAGATATTTAACTTTTAGGCAGAAATTAATAAAACAACTTCTTTTTGCTTTGATATTTAGCATGCTATAGTATTTGGTTTTTATTGATTACGATGGAGCAAGCATGAAAGTTATTAGATACCAAAATTCATTTTCAGCTTTCATATGACAGAAAAAAAGGTGGAATTTATAGCTATAGTTTATTCTTTATACTAAAATTAGAGATACAACAATCTACTAATTTTGACTCAATGTTAAGTTTGTTGGAAATAATTTTAAGTTGAAAATCCACTAAATATATTCTTAGAAATGGGCAAAGAGTTTTAACTATAACTAACTCTCAAATATTATTAGTCTCAAACTATAAATCAGACGAAAGAAACTAGTGGTTTCCAAAAAAAAAAAAAATTAGAGATGCCGCAGGACCAGATGCCGACCCTTCCTACGACTGTCATGCATAAAAGTATGTTGTCGGGCCCATCGGGCTCATGCTTATTGATGACCAGAAAACGAGTCTAATGCTGAAAGGCCTATTTCAACAAGATCTAACATGTTAGTGGGCTAATCTTAGCCCAAATTATCTCTTTTATGTTCTTTTTCTCAACAACAACTCTATTTCCATTAAGAATACCATACAGTAATTTAAGAGAAAACCCATCAATTTCAAATGAAAATCCTTACCTAAAATTAATATATGCCAAAAAAAAAAAACTCTAACCTCACAAGATAGCTAAACCTACTCATCAAGATCACCATCCTCGATTGAACTTATTATCTTTCATATAAATCACAGAATAATAATAATTAACTAATATAAATCTCTTGATCATCTTCTAAAGTTATAATAATATGAATTGCACATGATAATAATGGAAAATAACTCCCACATAAAGAGAAAAATAACTCAAATCTACTCAAAATAATAATAAAAAAAGTGAAGTGTTGAGATTTAATAGCATCATTATGGCTGATTTAGTTTTATGATGTATGGAGTCTTAAGGAAGTATTGTCGGTGGCGAAGTGTTTTGTATGGGATGCAATGTGAGGAGGATATTAACAAGATTCACCCGTTCATAGGGTGGCCCAATTTGGAAGTTTAAAGGGCCCATTAAATATCTCATGCTGGCCAGACCAATTTATTGGGCTTAGTCCTCAACTGCTTTTTAATTGATTGATAATTGGATTACCTCTATTTTTCATTGATTGCATTCTAACGTTGCTTTCAAATCAAATTATAAGGCTCCACTCGCCGTTTCGTTGATTTTTTTTCTTTTTATAATCTTATATAAAATAATTAAATATATATATATACATATACTTTTTTATTTTTTCTTCATTTAAGTAATAAATATTATATTTTTAATTTTATAGGACTCAAATAAGAAAAAATAAGGGTACATATCACTCAAATAAATAGAAAATATAGAAAAAAGAAGGTCGTTTTTTCAAAAAAAAAAATCAATTTACTTAAATTTTTTCTACCATCATTATTTTGTCTCAAAATTAAGTTTTGAGCAAAAATTACCACACGCCTTTTAATTTATTGCTATTATCATATCTAATATTTAGAAACACTGTTTTTATTTTTTAAAATTATTTTTTACAAAATCATTGAAGCATGTACCAAAGAATAAAGAAAAACAAAGGTAAAAAGGACTGCGTTTTGAAGATGGAGTAAAACATAATTACTTGAGAACTATATATTAATTAGTTTAAAAATTAAATTACACATAAATTGGCAATCACAAAAAATGAAAAATTAAGAGACAAAAAGTATTTCAATAGAGTTATTGATCTGATAGGAATTTAGTTAGAGGTCAAAATAGTGATGATGGATTTTATGTGACTTGATAACTCAATATAAATTTATCCTAAAATAACTTAAATATGATATGAATTTAAAAAATTAAGAAAATTTTAAACCAAATTCAGATTGAAAAAAAATGATCTCATCTCATTTGCAACAAATTTATTTTGTTAGAGTTTTCTTTTTCAAAAATTAACCCAAATTTATCTGAATTCAAAATAATTCAAATCCGCTCAAAATATAACACAACGTTTATACTATATAGTATGAGGGAAAATAACATTTACTTGAACAGAAATGGGTGGGATGAGGCAAAGGTACTTCGCCGTCCTTGGCCGGACAAAATGAAAGATATGGCAGGTGCCTACTACTGCCTACTGCCTCGAGTAGCCAAACTAAGCTGCACATTCCACATTCCACGAAATGGAGATAGGTCAAGCAATTGCACGTGTGATTAGTAAATGGACCCTACTTTTTGGAGTTTTCATGCACAAATCTCTATGCAAATTAACTATTCTTCTCTTCTTTAATTGCCGTGGGTCCAGAGACCTACTCCCAGATATCAATTCAATTCTTCTGCTTTCTCTTCCTTCCATAGACCCATTTCTTATTTGCTAATTGCTACTACTCCTTCAAAGCCCACTGTCGGCGACCTCATAACCCTACTCTTATACTAATACTAATGCCCTTTGAAATATAATAATAATAATATTAGAAGAAAGCTTAGCTGTTATTGCGTACTTTGTCTTCACATAGAGGAAGCACTCAAATCTTATAATTTGATATTATCTTTGCTTCCAACCACCTTCCAAATGGCCCAAAACCCATCTCATTTCTTCTTTTCTTATTCACTATCACTAAAAAAAGAAATAGAAAACAATTGGGTTTTCTCTCTTTTGGGTCTTCAATACCAACCTCCACTATAAAATCCCCCTACAACTCCATAACTCCTTCAAAGTTTCATCCTCAATCTTCCTCTTTCGCTCAAAACTGCGGTATCAATCTTGAAATCTTTCTGGTATAAATCCTTTTCGGGAAACTTTATTTTCCACCAACTCCCCGCTCTCTTTTCTTTACTGGTCCATAGATGGCTACTTCTTTTCTTGCAATTTCTCCAAGAAAGCTCCGATCAGATCTGTACTCTTATTCCTACCAAAATGACTCCAATACCCCACTCGTCGTCTCTGTTCTTGCTTCTCTGATTGAAAGAACCATGGCTAGAAATGAGAGAATTGCCAAGAATTGTACATGGGCATTATCCAAAGATATCACAACTCGAGTCTTCGATTGCTACGAGACCCCAGACATGACAATTCAATCCTATCTCGAGAGAATTTTCAGATACACTAAAGCAGGACCCTCTGTTTATGTGGTTGCTTATGTTTACATCGATAGATTTTGCCAGGCTAATCCTGGGTTTAGAATCAATGCAAGAAATGTGCATAGGCTACTCATCACAACCATCATGGTCGCTTCCAAATATGTAGAAGACGTGTAAGTTTTTTTTTTTTTCTCAAATCTTTCATCACTTTTTGGTTTAAGATTCAAGTTCTAATCCGGGTTTGTGTTATTTTCTTGAACAGGAATTACAGGAATTCATATTTTGCAAGAGTTGGGGGATTGACCACGAAAGAGTTGAACAAATTGGAGGTTGAATTTTTGTTCTTGATGAGTTTCAAATTGCATGTGAATGTGAGTGTTTTCGAGAGCTATTGTTGCCATTTAGAAAGGGAAGTGAGCATTGGAGGAGGCTACCACATTGAGAAGACTTTGAGATGTGCGGGGGAAATCAAATATTCAAGGAAAATTGAAGACAAAAGATATATTAATCAAATTGCGAGAATTACCTTATAGAGATTCAAATTCAAACAACCTCTGTCTTCGGGCAATTTTACCTGCCAATATTTATGTACAGAACTACAGATTGAAATGTATAAATATGTGATGGCTTTCCAGGGATTTTGAGCTTTGCTTCAGAGTACTAAAAGCCAATAGAGAGTGATTTTACCTTCTTTTTTTTTTTTTCCTCTTTCTTTTTAACTGGAGCATAGGGAGTGATGTATAATCAAGTATGTTTTGTTATATTGGGTCGGCTTCATCATAGAGATTTTTTTTTCTTCTCAATTTTCCTTTTTGGGTGAAAGTGCAATTTCCCCTTCATTTTTTTTAAAATTTTGTTGACGGTAATTTATTTCAAAGTCAATTCCTAAAATCAATCAATACCTCATTTTCAATTTACAGCCATAATTAAATTAAATTAAATAACTAATCATCGTAAAGAACCAAATTAGTACTTTATTCATTATATTTTACATGGCAAGTAGGCAACACATTTGCTCCCTCATGGAATCATAAATGAGAAATAAATGAGATTTGAGTCGCATTGGGAGATCTAATCAGATTATAATCTGAGAAAAATGAAATAGAGGCAGCATAATTATTTATGCTAGTGGCTTCATGTATGCGAGTTTGCATGTCTTCGAGTGTATTATCAAAAAATTAGAAGGGGAAAACACATGCCCGAATTTTTTATATAATTAATTTGCAATTTGGCACAAAGGCATGAAATACTTATTGATTTGGGATAGTGCTTTGATTTATGCATTAATTATTTGGATTAATATTATAATATTATGTTATAAAAATAGTGAGTTACACAATACATGTATTGACATGACACTTTTATCCTTTTTTATTCTTTTTATAATTCATGAAAATAAAAATGCCTCCACAATAGGGAGCTAGCACAATTCAAATTACAATTGTCAGCCTAATCATTCCAATTTTTTTAGTTAAAATCTGTTAAATTTACTAGCTAGTAGGTTTTATTAATTCTCATTTGGGAGGTCAAGGGAGAATTATGTGATTTTGCGCTATTTTCAATGCTTAAATATGGTTATCAATAATTAACAAAATTTTGAGAATGAAAAAAAAAAAAGAAATATCTTCGTTTTAATTTACTCATTTTATTTTATATAATTAAGCAGTGTCAGCTTTTAAACATTCAATCTTTATCCTCACATAATTTAGCTTTTCTAAAATTATATATATTTAAATGGTCAAGAATCGTCATGGCCGAATTGAAATAGCTTTTATGTGTAGAATGATAACCTTCTCTGAATATTCTCATTTATCAGGGAAATTTTTTAAAAGTTGGTCAGCAGTACCTCAACTTCACTGTCATAGAGTTTTCTGATGATGCTATAATCAACATGTAAATAGAAAATATATATATTTGTTATTTATGAATATTTAATTAAAAGATCAATAATTGCTTATGTAATTAATTAAGTTTGTTTGATAATCTAATATAAATTCAAAATTTAAAAGGAAAAAGAAAGGCTCGCATGATAAAATACTTTTTGAAAATATATATATGTGTGTGTGGAAGGGACACACCTAAACTGCATGAACAAAGTGCTAAACTAGCAATAATTAGCCTCCTTTAGATACTTACTTATTTTTTTTTATTATTTGTTTTGTTAAATATAAGTTCATAATAATGTTTTACCAACAGAAGACTGCTTTAAGAAAGGAAGGAGGAAAGAAACAGGTGGTTGAAAAGACTAATAATTAGCGACAAGTAGTTGATTAAGAAATTAAGCATATACATAATTAAGTATTAGTTTGAGATAATTAGGAACAATACAGCGTAATTAGCATTACTTTAATCGTAGAAAAAGTTGAAGTGTTTTAACATGTTATTCTATTTTGGTCATTTCAGTTTGTATTTTGCATTGGGACAAAGATCTAATGCCAAAGATTATGTGTTGGTTTAATTAAGAGAAGTGGCTCCGTCACCCGCCGACGATTATGATTCCATAGATTTGGTGCAATGTACACACATACATATAGGCTATGTTACTTTATTTCACATTTTTTGGTCCCACACTTATAATAAATCTCAATTCATTTTTTTCCAAAAAAAAAAATGTATGCTAATTAAAAATTATTTGTTTATATAAGGTTTATAAATTCATTTATGAATTTGGAATTTTCTTATTTAATTTGTAATTATATAAATATTAATATTTTTTATATATATAATTGGATTAGAGAGGGAAACGGAATTCATCTTTGAATAGACAGGGAAATGAGGGCCTAAATCAAATTTGCATTGGACAAAGCTCCTTCTAATCTAATCAATGCTTATGGCTTTTGGTTATGAAAGAACCACTTTATGCATTATTTTTGGGTTAAATAATCTAATCAACTTTAGTTGTGATGTACGAATTTACCCAAAGATAAGGAAAAGGGGAAATGATCGATGGTGTGGACCCTTATATTTTATTTGGAGGGAACATTTAATAAAGCACATTGTATAGGTTTAAATTATTAGTTTATTGTTGTTTCAAAAAATATAATTGATTTATTAATTTTCTTTTAATATCCATATAATGTGTCTTATTAATCGTAATTATGAATTATTATTTCTTAATGTTTTAAACTCTTCCTAATTAATGTAGTTGTATATATTTTTTTTTTATAAGAAATAAATTGTTAAAAGTTTAAATTATATTGGATAATTTTTGAGAGTGAGCAGTGTAGGTGATAAGAAAGAAAGAGGGAAGAAGGTTGGTATTTGTGTCTATAGTTGATGGTGATCATTGTTTACAATTAACTACGACCACTTTCTGTAGGGATAAGCACATTTTCAACCTCTAAACTATTATTTTATCCATAATACAACTAAGATTGTCTCCTAGCAACCTGTTTTTATTATTACTTAATTAATTGATAACTAATAATGTAATTAGTCTTTAATTAGTTGTGACCCAATTCTTAATTAGGTCTCTCTATTCGCTTAGTTTTATCATGAGCAAATTACCTTTGGCTTATTGTTTATTATTTCAGAGGTGTCCCGTTAAGATAACAATCTCATTGTTTGTTATCATATATTTTAATTATATTGAGGAAATGGGAATATTATAATCATGGCAATTGTAAATGCACTTAATACTTTCCAAATTAATTCATGTTATAAGCATTTGCAACATTTCAGTGTTCTTTATTTATTAAGTATTTAACCACTTTAATAATGAATGCTCAAATCGTTTTCTGCATATTTTGTTTCAAAAACTTATGGTAATATTTGTAACTTGTGTCTATATAACGAAATTTCAATAATAATTGTTTATAGATAATATAAAATTATTATATAAATTGGTATCATAAAGAAAAATGATGAAATTATTACAGAAGAAATACCGGATAAATTGAAAAAAATAATCTTCAAAGGAAAAATAATCTCTGCTATTATAAAAAGCAATTCACACACACACACACACATATATATATATTTTATATGATAATTTATAGTTAGATTAGTTATAAATTTTTTTAGGTAAAAATATTCATAATACTTATTCTCTCTCCTTTCAAAATTTTAAGAACCTAGTACTCCTTTGCAAAATTTTGGTAACTTATGGGCCTGGGCTTTCATCACTATGTCCAATCCAGCTCAAGAAAAAGCCCAACTTGAGTCCAATATGTAATATAAGCAGCCGCAACACTAACCAAAATCTTCGGTATCTTTGAATTTTGGCAAACCACTTCAACCCGCAAATTATAATAGTTTTATCATTTACTTAAATGATTAAGGTATTTATTTTTTGAAATATATATATAATTGTATTTATGGAGAATATTGGAAATATAACATAAATATAGAAAATATTTTTTATTTAGTACCGATTTCCTTCAGATTGTTATTTTATCCACAAATCAAATTACAAACGAAGAAAATGAAAATTAGAGTTTATGAAAATATAAAAATTATTACAACTTGAATAGTTATCTCTCTCATTTTTATTTTTTATTTTTTTCACTAGCAATCAGCAATCTGAGTTTTGTATAAAGATCTCCATGACGGATTGACGATGTTGTACAATTACGACGAATAAAATCTTATTTTTATTTGAATCGAAAAAACATTGAACTTTTTGGAACCAACAAAAATAAGGATGTTGCCTGTCCAAATTATATATAATTAAAAAGAATACATTATCTATATCCAGATTTTGATGTCATGTCCATTGACATTTTCCATGTCTTGTCTCCATCTATCCATAATTTTTTTTTTTAATTAAGAGAAAAAAGTAGATACACAATTTGAATAATTTCTACCGATGATTTTACCTTATGTGAACTATCAAAATTTTGGCAGGAAGTTGCAATGATTCAGGCATTTTGGAAGCTTTAGAGCTCATCCCGATTGATATTAGTGATCACTTTCAATTTTAAGTTCAACAACAGAAATCTCTTTGAATTTGGAATGATATTAATTTATTTATGAGAAGAAAAAAGATAACTTCAAGCAAATTTTCCTAACTTTACATATACACCCATTATTATTTATTTCGTTATAAATTCAATAATTTGATTAAACTTGCAGTGGGTTAATTTGGAACTAACTTCTGTTTCTCTTTTTTTTTCCATTTTTTTAATTGCATTTGGACCTAACTTTGACAAAAAAAAAAAATTGCAAAAAGTTTACTAGCTCAGCATCCGCCATTTACTTATATCCTCATTTCAGATTAATAGAATCAATGGCCCGGGTCTCTGACCCGCTGGGCTGCAAAAACGCTACATGACCCAAAAATAGAGACAATATTCATCTGAAACGATATTGCGGTGTTCTTTTCATTAAATAATTTGCATATTTTTATTATTTATTCATTATATTCTTTTTTTTCGTCATCTTCTTCTTCTACAAATAGACAAAAGGAAAAAAAAAAATTGTTTATCTACTATATAACTATTTTAAAGAGGAAATATTTTTCAATTTGTATATTTGATTTTATTTTTAGTATTTTTTAATATTTTAGTTATTATTATTATTATTTAAAATGGAAAAGTATTAATTTTTGATAATTTATTGATAAAAATGTTTGAAAATAAAGATATTTAAACTAAAAATGAGTTAAAAAAAGAAAAATGAGTTATTATAAGTTGAAGATGATGAATTTGTTAGAAACATACAAGTTTATCATTTAAAATTTATAAATGTATCGTTTATAACTTACAGATTCATTAATTCTAGTTATAACTTGCAGGTTAATCAGTTATAATTTACAAATTTATCACTCATCAGTTATAATTTATAAGTTCATTGGTTATAACTTACAGATTCATCACATATAACTTATAAATTCATTTGTTATAACTTATAGATTCATCAGTTATAAATTGCAGGTTCATCATGATTAACTTACAGGTTTATCGGTTATAACTTACAGGTTCATCAATTATAACTTATAAGTTCATCATATATAACTCATAAGTCCATCATATTTAAATTACAGGTTCATCGTTTATAACTTATAGGTTCAGGATCTATTGTTTATAAGTTCATCATCTTTAATTTACATGTTCATCAAATATAACATACAAGTTCATCATCTATAAATTACGGGTTCATTAAATATAATTTATAGGTTCATCATCTATAACTTACATGTTCACCAACTTGTACTTTCAGATTTATCATTTATAAATTTATAAATTCAATATAATTTAAATTATATACATATGTATTCAGGTTGATTATGGACAGCTCTTGCTACCATTTAAAAGTAATGGCGCGCTTTATTTTGCACTTGTGAAATACTACGAGTCCCTAATGCAATATAAATTTGGGTCTAGGATATAGCAACTCATAGTCTACAATTAGTCTGATATGTGCTTCAAAGTTCAACCAATCAAAGAATCATAGAAACAATTTTGTGTTATTTTTTTGAAGAGTGTGGAGTAAGAATAACATGTTGATTAAATTTTACAAAATATATAACTGACGACTAGACAAGTTAATTAATTGATCAAATACTATTGACGGGTACTTGATTGTATTTTCAATAAAAGATTAACAAATTAATTATATTTTAAAATTGAAATTAATAAAGTAAATGTAATTAATATATGTAATTATACCTGCATGAGGTTCGGTCTGAGTTGCCTTAAAAGGTAGAAAAGAAAGTCTAGGTTATTGTATATATGATTGCTGATGAAAAGAATTCCAAATATTCAACAGGGCTAATATTTCTTTACAAATTGTATGTTTGTGGAATTTGAGACCTCATTTTCCTTTCATTTTGTATTATCCCATTCCTAATCAATGATGAATTATATACCAAGAAAATCTAGTTTTCCTCTTTTGTGAGCTTGGGTCACTCGTTTCTATCAGGGGAAAGAAAAAAAGGAGAAAAAATCAATACTTGGCCGTTTGAAATGATTTAGAATTCCAACTTGTGAATTAATTTTCTCGCTGATCATCCTATGAAAATGATAGCCACGTGGCTTTTGTTTCCCTTTAGATAAAAAATGGTCTAAATTCTCAATTAATTATCCCTCAAGTCTCCCTTTGATTGTGATAACCATGTGGGTGATCTTGCTTAATTTGCATTTTATTTTCAATTAATATAGTCAAATACCCATAATTCTTCTCTGCACTATACACTGCATTAGATAATTAATTAACTTGCTCAAATGATAATTATTTTTTTTAAACATATCACTTAATTAGCTAGAGGCAAAAAAGTCAGATAATATTATTTTCAATTCAAATATATACAATATTTAAGCACAAAAGGAATTTTGTATAAATTAAATAAACAAATGATAAATACTTAGTTAAATTGAATCGACAATATTGAACCAATTTAATTATAGTTTTTTTTTTCATGTATAGCAAATTATGATTGAATTTTACTTAGAAAATCTAACATGAAAAAGAAAAAATCCATAGAGAAGAAAGTGAATATGTCATTCCGTATATGTTAAAAAAAATCAGATAGCCCCATCCTCATTGAAAAATGATACTTAACAGAAATTATCTTATAATAAAAAAAATAACCCCCAATCCCCGCCAAATATTACGTGCCGTAGAATTTGAATGATGTGGACTCTCACGTGGAAAACGGGATTTTTTTGGACTGTCGGTTTAAATAGCATGGTGGATTTTCAACGAAAAAAACCACCATTAACGGCATTATGATAGAGCAGTTTCCGCTCTCACTCAATTACGATTTACAAACTACCGAATCTTCTACAAGTCCAATTCCGCATCCCCTTGAAAACGGAACAGAGTCTATGTACAGGAAGAAGATAGGAAAACTCCGTTTGGTGGGTCCAGAAATAACTGCCGGATTGGAGCCTCGCACGTGGGACATTCCAAAGTGGACATAACTGTTTTAACAGACAACTCTTTACGGTTGATACAAACCTGCATGCAGAAAGAGACAAAACCAGACGGCGTTACAAGCCATATTAGGAGGCTGCTTTAATTACTCGTATTAATTAATTCAAGAGTAAATTAGTAATGATAATTAATCAAAGATTAAAAAGCAATGGAGACAAGTTGCAGATTTGATCAAATTTGGTAGGGCTTATTTCATTTTAATCAAAATCAAACTGCGTGTTAGAGTGAGAAAGTTTGTTACAAAATTTTAGAAACAAAGGTTAGCTTTGTGAATTCAAAGTCTATTTGCTACTCTAGAATAATACTGATCGATTATTATTTAGCTAAATTTAATTATATTATGGGATTCAGTAAATAAATTATTATCCATATATTGATAGAAAAAAGAATTTGAGATTCTTGCATTTACTAATTTTATTATTTGCAGATTTACTTACTTATTATGTATTTTGACATTCAATTAATCCCTAATTTATACTCTCCACCTTATAAAAACAGGCTTACTAATATTTATTACAGAGATAAAAAAAAAAGAATAATAAGGAATGCACATAAAATATAGACACATTAAAAACTTAACAAATCAAATATACTCTAAAAAAGGTAGACTATAATTTGAGAAAAATAAAGAAACTAAAAATATTTTTGTAGAATGATTTTGGGTATTAAACAATTAATTAGTTGTTGGTACACTAAAAATGTTAAACAGTGTAACATTTTTCGAATGAAAAAGAAATCCATACTCATTCACACTTTACTTTTATGAAATTAATTGCAAAATTCATATTTCATAAGTAATTTTTTCTTATAAATATTCTATATAATGTTAAATTGATTGGATACCATATAAAGGAAAATAAATATAAAATATTTTTATATTACTCTATGGTGTTATTATAGAAATGTATGGGACAGAAGAATGTTGAAATACATTTCGTATCTGAAAAATCTAATAATTTGGCTTATTCAAGAAGATGATATGGACACATGGCGATTGACAAGTGGCTGCAACTTAAGGCATGAACTCTCTTCTCCGTCTATAAATACCATTGTCTTATGCCATTAAATCCATCCCATGCAGTAGCCAAGCCAAATTGAGCTAACATTTATTGGCCATATATTCCAACGTTTATAGAGCAGTAGTGTGTTTGATAATTAGAAAGTGAAGATGGCTACTATCCTTCAAAATGCCTTCTATTTCCCCATTAGTATTGTTATAGTTGTCTTGTTGTTGAACTCCTCCTGCCACTGTTTCAAACCAAAGAATTTCAATTTGTCAAAGACACAGTCTGATTCTGATTGGGCAGTTGGTGGGGCCACTTGGTATGGTAGCCCCACTGGTGCTGGATCCGACGGTGGAGCTTGTGGGTATCAAAATGCAGTAGATCAACCCCCCTTTTCTTCTATGATAGCTGCTGGAGGTCCTTCTTTGTTCAAATCCGGACAAGGCTGTGGAGCCTGTTATCAGGTGCATGCAATTTAATTGCAAGCATCTCTAGTGAACGTGTATATATTTATATGTATGTAGCATTATATAATTGTAGTAAATGATTTTATTGGTCTGAAATTTTTAGGTGAAATGCACGTCTAATCCAGCATGTTCGGGGAATCCAGTGACGGTGGTTATCACCGACGAGTGTCCTGCTGGGGGCGCTTGTAGCGCTGAGTCTGTTCATTTTGATATGAGTGGTACAGCTTTTGGAGCCATGGCGATTTCTGGCAAGGCTGATCAATTGCGTAATGCCGGAGTTTTACCGATTCAATATCAAAGGTAACCTATATATTAAAGATTGCAGTTTCGAAGTTGTCCAAATCGAATTCAATATTAAACCGAATTGATTTTTAGACCACGATTGAACGGTTGAATTGGAATTTGAATTTTTTTTATAAATAATTAAATATTTATGCAAAATTATAAAATCATAAAAATATGCATCGACTTACAAGCTTGATATTTGAGGAAAGAAATTTGAAATAACATGATAAAAAATTAAATTTTTGAGATGTGAAAATTCTTTTGTTATATTCCCGTCATTACTGCCATGTATGGATTTGGTCAAACAAATTTTGTATGGTTGGTAACAATTTTTTCTACAAACCATAATTTTGGGCATAGACTTTATATATCAAACAAATGTAAACAAATTCAACCTAACATTTTCAATATAATATAATGAAATTTGAGGTGCTTATTAGTTTTGTTTAATGATATTGTGGCAATTGCAGAGTTGAGTGCAATTTTCCAGGGAGAACTGTAGCCTTTCATGTAGATGCAGGGTCTAATCCATACTACTTTGCAACCGTAGTTGAGTACGGAGATAAAGATGGTGAAGTTGGTTCCATTGAACTAAAACAGGCCCTGGACTCTGATTCATGGACTCCCATGCAGCAATCGTGGGGCGCAGTTTGGCAACTTAACGCCGGCTCGGTCCTTCGAGCGCCGCTGTCTCTCCGGCTGACTTCACTCGAGTCCGATGAAACTATCGTTGCCAATAGTGTAATTCCTGCTGGTTGGCAGCCTGGAAAAACTTATCGATCCCTTGTCAATTTCTAGGATTTCTTATTCTGAAAGAGTGATTTCTGATACTATCCTGATAAAATTATAATTAGCAAATGAAACAATGTACCAAAGCGTTTTCATGGAGTAGACTTATTAATATCTAAGTCCACATGGAAACTTGCAAATTAAAGCTACAAGTCAGCTGTTGTTTAATTATATTATTTTGCCCATTAATGGAAAAAGATAGTATTTGTAAAAGCTTGCATATATATATATATATATATATATATATATATATATATATATATATATATATATATATATATATATATATATATATATATATATATATTGTTTCCAACTATATCATTGTTGCTAATTAAGTAAATTCTGAATCAAATTAAAGGATGGTGCTGTCCTCCAGCCCCCACCATGAAATTTACAAATTTTATTTTTTTATTTTTGTTCGCTAGAAATGGATCGAGTGAAAGCCCATTTACAGTCGAAAAGGTTCTTGGCTGGGCTCATCTTTGCAAATAGGCTAGGGTCATCCGAAATTCAACATGAGATAAATCATAAGACTAATCTATGAAACATTTACACCTTTACCACCTCTATATTTTGATTATAAATTAAATCAACAGTAAATTATTATGTAAAAAAAATTATATAATATGATATTTTTCTCAGTTTTGCATTTCCTCCAACATAATAATAATTTTGCCTACGATACATCAATAAATGCATAATATGTTTTTTAAAGATTTTCTTTTAACGTGTAGAGTAACGTTAGAAATTCATACACCTATTATAGTAAGAACATAACAGTATAAGTTATCACTAGTAAAGCATAGTTATCAGCAGTGAAGTAGTTGCCACACCAATAGAATGCAACACTGCACCTCAAATGCTTACAAAGGGTAATGCCATTAATCATATCATGATATCATATTTTTTG
Organism: Triadica sebifera; assembly: GCA_023653625.1. Taxonomy (NCBI): domain Eukaryota; kingdom Viridiplantae; phylum Streptophyta; class Magnoliopsida; order Malpighiales; family Euphorbiaceae; genus Triadica; species Triadica sebifera. Next base: position 1,018,579 of record CM042895.1, read on the forward strand.
CAATAGGAGAGCAAAATCTAATGAAGTCACAATCCTAAAGCAAAAATGACGACTATTTTATTAATTATTATTATTATTATTTGAAAAAGAATTCATTAGGTTAATTGCCTCATTTCAGTGAAGTGGTAGGTAGAAGTTATCACCGAAGTTAACCATATTTTCCAATTTTATATTAATAAAAACCACTTTGGTAATGAGTATAGCGACAAATGAGATGGATGTATGAAGTAAAAGTCGACTGTTTCCATCAAGGCCTAAACTATAAGCAAGTGATCAGCTCTTTACTTGTCGAATTCACTTCTTAATTAGTAACAAGTTGGCTTTGTTATTAATTGCTTTAAATCTAAGCAAAATTATGATATAATTGATTGATTAGGCAGCTAATGCCTTTGCTTTGCTAAGAGTTCACTCACTAATCCAAATACTCACTCTTACTTCAACTTCGTCACACTTCTTACATTTTGCATTTAATCTGATTTTTTTTTTCTTTCAGAAGAAAAAATAAAGGGAAAATATTCAGATATTATCAGTAAATATTGTTGTAAAAGTGTGTAATTAAGTGTAGTAAATATATATTATAGCCTTTACCACATCTGACTTCAACACTTCAGTTTTAAGGTTGGCTTCCTGTTTTCTAATATGATATCAAATTTCAAATTGTTTTCTATTTCTCACGTCCATCAGAATTTTGAGAACCAAATTTATTAATAAAATAATTAGCTATTTCTTAATTAATTAATTTTGTGGATAATTAAGGAAAAGATTTATATGCAAGAAGTGAATTGACATCTAAACATTGTGATTTAATGATTTGGCCAAAAATAATGACATCAAATGTCTTTGTTTTTCTTTTAAGAAAATAAAATATAGCTAAAAAGTAAAAATTATTTTATAGTTGCTAGTAATTAAAGTACTGATAGTCTTGTTGTGACAATTTAATATATATTTAGGGGAATAATAATAAAAATAAAAATCAGCAAGAGGCTTCCGCTACCTGTATTTTCTTAACTACTTGTTTGTTTATTTAATTATATAATAATATTTGAAGAAATATTGTGATGGTGTTTGATTGGAGCTAAATGTTTAAAGAAAATTGGCTAGAAATGGTATATTGGACTGAAAAGATAGTTTAAAAAACTACAAATTAAATAGACTGAGATGAAGTGGACTGAACTCACCAAAATTAGTCTAAAAATTAAGCTTTATATAAACATAGCTAGGAACCATATATAGTTATAGATCAAAGTGAAATTAAAATTGGGTGAATGATATATAAAAGAGGGAGAGGATCAATAAAATGAGAAATTAAATATAGTAAGAGAGCATAATATTTGTGTGGATAAGGCAGATTGAACCAACCGACAGACAAGGAGAAGCATTGGTTAGTTTTCTTGGCTTGGAATTGAAGGGATATGAATAGGTTTGGCAGTTGGAACCACTCTCTTTCCTTTCACTCCCATTACTCTCTCTCTCTCTCTCTCTCCCAGACAAACGAAATTCACACATTGCCAATGAACACAAAATTCAAAACAAAACAACAAAAAAAACTAAAACATGGATTTAATTGACACTGGAGGTACGGACGGCCATTGGTTTTGTTTGACTGGCGGCGCCACCGCCACCCCAAAGTCGTAGAAAAAGTCCAAAACCTATTACCTCCCACCACTTGTCACCCACACTCTTCCACACTAATTCAGTGCTCTCTCTCTCTCCTCCACAAAAACCAACCATTCCCATTTCTAAAAACTAGGACTAGTACTCCTCTTCACCATACAACCCTACAACAACTTTCACTACAAGAACATTAACTCCACCCGCTTTTCTCTTCCATCCTTCATTTACTAATTAACTTCACTACTCTCTCTCTTCTCTTTTTTTCTGGGTTCAATTCGTATGGCTTTGATGGTCGATCAACAATCCAACTTCAAGCATTTCTGCAAAATTTGCAAGAAAGGGTTTGGGTGTGGGAGAGCATTGGGTGGGCACATGAGGGCTCACGGGATTGGCGATGAGAATGGCCATATGGACGATGAAGATCCTGCTAGCGATTGGGAAGATAAGTTAGGAGGGAATGTGCCTCCTAGTAGTAAGCGTATGTATGCATTGAGAACAAATCCTAATCGGTTAAAGAGTTGTCGCGTTTGCGAAAACTGCGGTAAGGAATTTATGTCGTGGAAATCATTTCTCGAACACGGCAAGTGCACCTCCGAGGACGCCGAGTCTCTTCTTTTCTCCCCGGGATCCGACGGCGAGGACGCAGCCGCAAGGAGAGGTTGCGGTTGGTCTAAAAGAAAACGATCACTAAGAGCCAAGGTTGGTAATTTTAGCTCCAATTGCCCATCCAGCGAAGAGGAAGATCTCGCAAATTGTCTTATGATGTTGTCTAATGCAACAGTGGACCCTTTAGTAGCTGAACCAGAGGAGTCATGTGCCTCCGCGAGTAAAGAAGAGGAGAGAATTGGAAATCCCATGAATTTTATACCACCAATAGCTTACAGGGCAGCACCTTCCATCGAGAAGGCGAAAGGCGTTGCTGCTAAAGGAATGTTCCAATGCAAAGCTTGCAAGAAAGTTTTCAATTCTCATCAAGCATTGGGTGGGCATAGAGCGAGTCACAAGAAGGTTAAAGGATGTTTCGCTGCTAGGTTTGATCAAGGCCTCGATGATAGTCTAGTTGATGAAGATGTGATCAAACATGAAGAATTTTTCCCAACAAAATCCACCTCCAATTTGCAGTTTGATCATGGTTCTAATCCTTCGTTGGCTTCCACTTCTAAAAGGAAATCAAAGGTCCACGAATGCTCAATTTGTCACCGTGTATTTTCATCAGGACAAGCTTTAGGTGGCCACAAGAGGTGCCATTGGATCACTTCAAATTCTCCTGATGCATCTTCTTTGGCTAAGTTTCATCTGTTTCAAGATCACATAGAGCAAATTCAACAAAAACCCAAGTTCATCAATAATTCTGACACGCTTGATCTTACACTTGATCTCAATCTTCCTGCTCCTTCTGTTCATGATCATGCCGGAGTCCGGCGGGACCCCCCTAAAAACCCATCAAATAACTATGAAGTTTCTACAGATATTTATTTACAAACTTGGATGGGGGTTGAAGATAAAGAAAAGGATGACAACCACCATTACCACCGCCACCAAAAAAATGAGGATGATAATGACGAAGACGACAATAACAACCATAACTGTAATGGTTCAGTGAAGAACAATGTGGACGATGAAGCAGACAGTAAGGTGAAATTAGCAAAGCTTAGTGAACTAAAAGACACCAACATAAATGGAAACTTATCGCCATGGTTGCAAGTGGGGATTGGTCCAATAACTGATGTGGGCGTTGACCCATAAATTTTTTAGTGAAGATATACCAACATCTTCTCGTTTTTTTCTTCTTCTGAATCTTCTTTCTACCCATTTTTGTATTTAAAAACTGTAATTACAGATTCAACAAGTTCATAATTATAATTTTACGCCATTTGCTGCAATTTTACTTTTCTTTTATTTTTCTTAGAGATCCGAATACAAACTCCCAGAATAGGACTTGACTAACCACATATATATACTTCCTTACTATACATTTAGTATTCATTTAGATTTCGTCAAATTTTCACATCCATCCTCTAGATGATGTTTCAGCTAGTGGCAGGTTTGTAAGGACTATGGTATTTATTTTTATAAAGAGGTAAATATACGAAATTCAATCTTAATTTTTAATTTATTTATTTATTTATATTTGTAAATTTGAAAGTAGATAAAAAGAGAGAGAGACAAAAAAATATGAGTAGTAGTGATATTTTAGAATTTTATATCAAATAAGCTATTTTGATTTTTTTTTAAAAAATTTGTTATAAGTAAGGAATTACTTAAACGGGCTGATTTCTTAAGAACAATATTTCTTTAGATTGAATTTATTATGAATTATGATACTCTTTAATGTATTACTATTTCATATGATAAAATATCTTACAAAATAGATAAATAATAATTAAATTAGTGGATGAAAAACACGAAATTTTTATTTTTTAAACTTAGCTTCTCAATAAATACAGAACAAATTAAATAATAGACCCGAAAATTTTGACTTGGTCAGCTTTCTTCTCATTGTTTTCTTGCATTAAGATAATCTTATACACACACAGAGAGAGAAAAGAAACCAAAATGTTAATGGGGAGAGTAAGTCAACGTTGACTATATATGGACAATTGAACTTGGTTGGTGGAATTAAATGAACTGGTTAAAGTGTGGGGCTGTGTTTAGCAGATGAGCTAAAACGATGTTGGGCCTGACGCTTCTGGGGACTCTGAAATTGTGTTCGGCTGTTCAATTAGACTCGAGCAGAGAGTGAAAGGCAGGAGTGATGAATTTCTGGATAAAAAATCAAAGAAAATAATAATAATAATAATAATAATAATAATAAAATATCACTATTTTGTGAAGTTGTTGCCTCACATATGTGAAAGGTTGTTAGGTTTTATAATTATTATTATTAAAATTTAAAAAGGGAAACATTCATGCCAAAAGACCCCTAAAGCAAGAATTGAAACAGATGAATCCAGAAGTTGGTTGTTTGTATATCATCCTTCATATTGGCATAGAATTCATCAAACTTTAGAGTCATTTCTTGTCAACATCCCTGATTTTCCATATGTATAAATTAATGAATATATTGACTCATAGTTATATATATATATATATATGGTCATGATAAGTTGAAAAGTTTCGTAAATAGGCTTTGAATAAATTGTTTAGGGCGGCGGCTTGCTTTTCTGATCATTCCTTTAGGTCAATTCAAGCAGCATTTCTCCTATTGTTATATATAATATTAAGCAAGAACAAATTCCCGAATATGCTGACCTGTTTCTGATATATATATATATATATATGGTGACTATTTTTTATTTATTTATCTATTCATATGTTCTTTTGCCCTCTTATTTAAAGAATCTTACGTGTATTTTAACTATTCGGAAAATCAGTTTAACCCATTATCTAGAATCCAGATTAATCAAGTTGCCCAATCAATACGTCCATATTCGTATTCATAAAGAAGTCGATGACTCAAATCACTATATATATACATATATAAGTTAACTAAGCATTCAATAGAAACAGTACATCCAAACATTATTGCCTCGGTCTCATTAATAAAGCAGATATTTTCTATTAAATACAAAAACCAAATATATATATATATATATATATATATATATATATATATATATATATATTGACAAAAAATTTATAATATTTATAATATAATTTTCTTGGTTATTTTCATTAACTTAATTATATGTCAAATTTGAAAGAAAAAAAAATGTCAAATATGCAAATAGACCCTTAAAGTATAATTAAAAAAAATTATAGTAAAATACGGTCCAACTAGTCCATGTCTACAAATTTTGGTCATTTTACATCTACTACTAAAATTTTAATCCAACTAGCCAACTCAAATTTTAAGCCGTTTTATATTATAAAATTTTAGTATATGAAATTGAAACAATTTAGAGTTTTAGACTGAATTTTTATTATGAGGACTAATTAGATCAAAATCTAGCCTAAGACCAGATATACTTTTTGGCCCATAGGACCTTTTTAATTACACCTTCAGCGTTAACTTAAGGGTTAATTCCTATTTACTTTGATTGTGTTATTTCCCTCTTTTATTATATTATATTAATAAATTATTTATTAGATTTTTTGTTAAAAATATTAAATTATTATAAAATGACAAAAAATCGTTTTATAATAATTATAAGAGAAAATTATTATTCATTTTTTGAAATTTTACATATTATATTAGTATTTATCTGAGCTTTTAAAATTTATATTATTTATCGTTTGAAATTGAGAGTAGTTTTTGAATTTTTTTAATTATTTAACTTTCTCATTAACAGTAATATTATTAAAATTGACAAAATAACTATATAATCTGAAGTAAATAAAATTAAAAAATATATTCTAATTTTAAAATCTTATAGAGTATTGATGTATTATCTAAAACGAAATATTAATTAATCCGTAACTTAAATATTATATTACTTACTCCGTGCAGTGTCTAGAGTTCCTGTCTATTCGCAGGTAATTGTGTAATTTTAATTATATGATTATTTTTTAATATATATTTAATTTTTTTTTTATATAAGAATCAGATTGAAAATTATCTCGCGTCCCTAAAGTCTAAACCATATTTATTTTATAGATACAGCTTGCCTTCTTATCACGAAGTGTGCGTTCACGTCATGTCATATACAGTATAGTTCTGCATAATATATGACCAAAATATTGCATGTTAGTTAAGTATCAATTATTTATAATTTAATTATTAACTTCAATTTTACATATAATATATATAATGATCGCTGTGCTCTCTCTAAATATAATAAGTGTATGGAATTATTTTTTATTTTCTTTTCTGCTGAGTTACAAGGCACAATAAAGGGTTAATTATGCAGCCAACAATAATACCAAATTTCTTCAAAAATAAATAAAAATCAAATGTTGATGGGCAAAAACAGAAGATGAGAACTTCGTCTTATAAAGGTCTTTTCATCCATTGCTATTTATTTGAACTGGTCATTCATCTTCTTTTTTTCTTTTTTTTGGAAATTTACATTTGCATATTCCAAATTTCATTTTTAACTCAAGAAAAGGCATGAGAAATGAATACAGTTCACTAAATTAATGTATACTGAGATTCAATGAGTTTTCAATGGTGAAGCAACACAAGCATCATCTTGGTGAACATCGATAGAGAAGAGTATCTTCGTGACGTTGTTAGCTCACATGTATTAATTATGTCATGAAATTAATATTTGTATGAACTCATCAGTTCACCATGTGTGAATTATGGATTCACTATTTATTTTTAAATATATTTATGAATTATCCATTTTTGTGTATACAATAATTTAAAGTGTAAAATAGTATTAATTAAATAATTGGTTTTTGAATTCAAAATTTCTAATGATTTATTGAAATATTTTATAACGAATGAGTTTACATGATGGATTACAATCAAAATCATGCAAAAAGTTTTCTAAGATACCCGTGTATATATATTTCTGAACGGAATTAATAATATATACACATTACACCTAAAATATGAAAGAAAACTGATTTATAATATTTTATAATAAATTGATTATATATAAATCTTAACTATTAATTTATTTTATAAATAAAAATATGAAGGTAAAACTTTTTCCCATAAAATAATTGCACTGGTGGGTGGGTCTATTCATCTCACACATCTATATATATCTAATACTAAATGAGTAGAATAGGCAGTATGTATAACAAAGAGTTGGCTGGTTGTTCCAGATGGGTATATATCATCCCCAGATCTCCACCGTCAGACGTGCGTTTGTGTGAGCTTTAGTTCACGCCAGAAAATTTCAGATTGCTACATTCAAATTCAATATCAATTAAGGTTTGTTTGGATCTTGCAAGCTCGCAATAACTACCTTTTTTCCCATTTTCCCTGAAACTATCTTTTATATATATTAAACTTGATGTGTCAAAAGTATACCATAAGATGCTTTGTCCACAAACTATGAGAAAATACTGAAATCAATATATAAGTAAATTAAGCAAAGATCATATCCAAAAATATGATCAATGCAATATTCGGGCTTCGGTCTTAAAAACTTTAATACACGTTAACGTGCATACCATTTCTCGTGTGATCTTTTTTTGAATGAACTCTTCTTACTGAATTTGGCAATCCTTGAATTAGGGTAACTTGTAACTCCAAAACAAGAAGGAGAAAGTTTAAGTTAGTAAAATGATTCTTGTGATCCGATCTAATTAATATATGTTTATGTTAAAGCAATAAATTAAATTCACTTGAATTCTGCTTTTTAGAATTTAAAATGACTTTTGTAACAAATTTTCAGTCAAAAGAGTTTGATTATTATTATTTTTTTATTATCATTAGAAGACTCAATATGCAGTAAACTATACAATATTTTACACTAATTATAAAAGTGATAAACTCTCTAGTTGATGAACTAAATCTCCCACAATTCTTACAAGTGAAAATACCATCAAATCACCCTTGATTGGCCGTTTAATTACTTTTTTAACTAGATAAAAAAATTTATTAATTAAAATTGACCCCATAAAATATTATTTTAAAATTAATAAGATATAGCTTAATAGTACTATATTTTGATAACAAGAATTGTAAAGTCACGAATTTAAATTTCTATTTGGATACTTGTGCCAAAAAAATTATTTTTTCAAAAAAAATTGAAGAAAATTTTATGTTTTGTTTTTAGATCTTCCTAAGATATTTATCATTATATAAAAGTACATTTTAAAGAATTGTTATTGGCTTATTGCATGGTGAGTATATATTGAATTTCCCATGTATAATGAATCCGTTTGAGATTCAATATAACAATTGTCAATGGTACATGTTAAGTATGCCACAACTAAGTATAATCAAATAATTATTTTAGAAAATTATTAACTAAAAATATATATATAATTTCATGAAAGCAACTTTTAATACGCGGATTGTAGAAGTCAAATAAAATAAAATCAAACTATATCATTAATCTTTGAAAACAAAATGCTCCAATATCATTTTATCAGATCTCAACAAGCAAAGACATATTACACAAATATCCCTATTACTACATAAATTCTAAGTTTTGTCCCATTGCGTCGACCACGAAAAAAAAAAGAAAAAAAAAAATATATATATATATATATGCACTTCACGATTACGAACAGTCTTCAAAAAAAATTGATAAAATTTAACATATATTTTTATTGATCGAGTTAAAAATTTATTATTATAAAAAAACTATATTATATAAAATAAATATAAATTATTTTAGACGATAATAATTAATTCGATTCATAGTGTTAGAAATTAGCTTTAGGAATGAAAAATAGTACTTAATTACAATTATAGATACTCCGTTCCTATCGCTGTATTTAAGCTTAAAAATATACGTTACTTAAAATTTTGATGGGAAAAAGAAAAACGAAGGACAGAATCTCGAAGTCAACTTAATTGAATATGTAAGTTGGTGATTGTGAGCCCAGCAGTGGCAGTAATGAAAGGTATAAATGCGCACTAATTTGAAGACTAAAATATTTATTTTATAATATTTTTAAATTAAATTCATCGTAAATTAATTTAATCATATACTATTATATATATATAATTATTATTATTATTATTCCATTGATAATCATCAATAATTGAATCAATTTATAATAGACTCCATCTAAGTAAATATAGCACATGGAGTTGGCTTTGTTATTACTACCGATGGGTGGCACCAAGAATTCCAAACTGGGTCTACCCATCCCTAACAAAACGGCATTTACTACTCTCTCATAGAATTGTTTTTTTTTTAAATAAAAAAATAAAAAATAAAACCTCCTTTCTCAAAGGAAGGAGGAAGTTACTTTCCTACTCATTTCCCACCCTTCATTTCCTATCAGACATTTCAACAAAAGATCCAATTTTGCAGGAAACTTACCCTAAATTAAGTTAATAGACCTACTTTTTTTTTCAAAAGAAAAAAAGAAAAAAAAATTTACTTAAAAAATCAATTAACTTGCTAAAGCTACCGACTGTCACAGCTGGTCCTAATATCACTTACTAAAATGGCGAATTACACCGTGTCCTAATTTGATTCGATATTAAATTTACTAAGTGGACACTAAACTTATGGGGTCATTTTCTCATTGGAGATCACTTACTGGTTTTATTTATATATATATAGATATCGTGCTTCTTCGTTACAACAAACCCAGCAGTTTTCTTGAGTTGGACAAGTAAGCCACCCCTAAATTACCCATCATGGTTTTTGCAAATTAAATATTACCGCCTATTGATTTGATGTTACTTCTGTTGATACATATTGAAACCGGACAGAACCAATCAACTGGATCGAGAAAAACTAAAAATCAAATGGCAGTTTGGTCCTATTTAATGAAAAAAATTGATTTTTACATTTAAGAGGAAACACCCATAATTCTTTTAACTTAACTAAATATTTTGAATTCAAGAACTAGATGTATAGATAGCAAAATTTAAGTATGTATAAAATTTATATGATTTCTTTAAATAAAATATTTGATTGCTGCGGAAAAAAATTCAAAAACTCTATTGAATTGGTTGAACCGTGATTCAGTTATCAATTTCGGCACTTATCAGTATATTATTTAATTTTATTGTTGCAAACACATACCTATTCTCATCCGTTTAAGTAACAAATTTGAAACAAATATTCACCAAAAAAAAAAAGAAACAAAAGATAAAAAGGAGGAGGTTGTAGAAAAGGGTAAATATGGAAAAGAAAAGAGTGGCTGAAGATGAAATGGCTAGGAATTAATACAGAAACGGGCGAGCCTCGCATGTTACATGTTCGCTCCTTCTCCCTTCATGCACACGCTTTAATTAAGCTTTTATTAATGGTTTTTAATTGGCGTTTTAAAGAAAATCAATAATAATAATTCCTTCTGCTTTTTTAATTTTAATCCTTCATTTTCTTTTTTCTGATTTACCTTTCATATATATCAATTGGTAGAGAAATTGCTTGTCACCTACTCCTTTTAGCTTCCACTCTCTCTCACAATCACAACTTCTTTTAAAAACAGAGAAAATCAGAGCTCGTAGCCTTTTGTTCGCAAAGAGAAAGAAAAAGAAAAAGTTCTGTTTCTTTCTGGGGTAGTTAAAAATGGAGAGACATAGGTGTAAGCTTTGCTTAAGGAGCTTCTCTAACGGAAGAGCTTTGGGTGGCCACATGAGGTCTCACATGTTGAATCTTCCAATTCCTGCAAAGCCCGAAGAAGAAGAAGAAGAAGAAGAAGAACATATTCAACTCAGTGAAGAAACCGAGTCAGCTCCATCGGCGTCGTCTTCATCTTCAGAAGAAGAAGAAGCAGAAGCAGGAGGAGATGATGACAAAGAGGGTTATTATGGATTAAGAGAGAATCCCAAAAGAAGTATACGATTGGTAGATCCTGAATTTTCTTTTGCCGTTGAAGCTGCTAATTCTGCTGTTCTTCAAGACAGAGAAAGCGAGACCGAATCGTCGAAGAACCCAACTCGGAGACGATCCAAAAAAACTCGGAAATTGTTAGAACATCAATATCATCTTCAACAGCAGAGACAAGAGCCTGATACCAACATAAAGAAGCTTAAATTTAGCAAATTTAGTAAGACGAAGACTGAGTCATGGGCTGAGCCGGAACAACCTGTGAGTTCAATCTCTGACACAACAACCGAGGAAGATGTCGCTTTCTGTCTTATGATGCTATCGAGAGACAAATGGAAGAGAAAAGAGCAACGGAATCAACAAGAACAAGATCAAGAAGATGAAGATGAAGAAGAAGAAGAAGAAGATGAAACCGAAAAATCCATTGAAGAAACAGACGAATCAGACGAGTTCAAATCTTGCAAAACAAGAACTCGAGGAAAGTATAAGTGCGAAACATGCAAGAAAGTTTTTAAATCGTATCAAGCTTTGGGCGGACACAGAGCGAGTCACAAGAAACTCAAACTTCATACAACAAATCAAGAAACAGAGTTAGAAACAGAGAATGCAGCAACTTCAACTTCAGCCCCGAGGAAAAAAACCCATGAATGCCCATATTGTTTTAGAGTATTTTCTTCTGGGCAAGCTCTTGGTGGCCATAAAAGATCTCACGTAACTGGTGTAGCTGCAACTCCTGCTAGAAGTTCAACAAAGATCGAAGATAACTTGAATTTCATAGATCTCAATCTTCCTGCTCCAATAGATGAAGATGACGTTAGCCAAATTGAGCTATCTGCGGTATCTGATGCTGAATTTGCCAACCACATCAAGAGGTGAGCGTTCCTTTACTATCGTGATGGTCTTCGAAAAACAAGGTTCGATCCATAAGTGGAACACTTTTTTGTTACTTTCATTTTTTTTTTGGGACTAAAAAGCATGCCAATTTGTTAGTTTTCATTGAGTTTCACATGGTTCATATTTATCCGAAGAACATTTCTCCCTTCATATTCTAACTGTAATTCATTTTCTTAGTTTCCTCTGTTTCTAGTCTTGATATCTGTAACAAGCTGAATTGGAACCCCATGAATAGAAAAATACTTTTTTTTTGCTAAATTTTCCATAGAATTAACTACAATTATTATCGAGCTTAATTATTAATAAAGTGCTGAAAATTCTTGGTGATGGGTTCTGTTCAAGAATCCAGCTAATGAATCTAGTTGTTTTACCAGTCATTTTTCTTTTCTTTTTTCTACAAAAAGCTACTCTCTTCGAAGTAAGGAAATAGAAAGTTGATAGAAACGGTGTAGTTTTATTAATAGAAAAGTAACTTCCACCACCCATGAGAACTGGCATTGTACACTTCATGAAGGAGAAGCCAATTCTTCTCCATTAACTTTTCTTTTCCCCCTTTTCTTGTTCTGTGACAGTTTCAAACATTACAAGAACAGATCTGCTAAACCAGCACCATAGATTAGAGAGAAGGAAAAAAAAAAAGAGATAGAAAGAAAGAAGAAAGAAAAAGGCATTTAATGGGACGAATAGGCTTTAAGCTGCATCTGATTTTACATTAAATAGTTTTCATTATGTTGGAAATCTGAAAAGCTGATAGAGAGAAAAAGCAAAAAAATCATCTGTTTTAACTGAGAAAGAATAACATGTTGGATTTGGCGTGACCACCCTTTGAATGGTCTCAGTGGAAATTTAAGGAAAACTTCAATTGCATTCATTAAATTTGTAGTAAATGAAATAAGTGCTACTGCTTTTGTAAAATTTTTTTTCCAATATATAAATTTTTTTCTTTATATTAGAATCACAAAAACATTTATTGGATTTTTTTTTTGCTATGTCAACGGGCTGAAATATTTGTTAGATTTTTAACATGCTTCTTATTCTTAAAATAAAAACTAATGAATCTCCAGGAGATAAGATAATATAAAAAATATTTTTTCTCTTTAATTAGAGGGTTCGAGTTCTAATATTGGATATGTAACACCTTCAAAATTTGGAAATAAATTTTGCTGGTTTGGATGACATTTAACATTTTATCTCTTAATAAATTTGGCTGGTGTGAATGCAATAAAAAAAATTAATGGAATGTTTTTGTCATTTTGGTATTTAATTTAATCATTATGGATGCTTAGTTGGGGTCAAAAACCGTAAATAGAAAGAAACTGAGGTAATAATGGGTTTAAAGAAAACTTAATAAATTAAAAAATAACAGAAAAATTTCAGAGATTTTGTCCATGATAATTTTCGTGGATTAAGTCAATAGCAAATTACGGAACCAAAAATATATCAATTTCCGTATTTTGGATTTATTTTGTTTTACAAAAATATGTTTTAATGTTATTTGACATATTATTTTGCTATTAGTACAATAAATATATAAATACTTAAATAAAACCTACCCATCTTCAAGGGAAAAAGATTGTCTTTTTTATCAAAAGGGGATTTTTAAAAAATAAAATAAAATAAAATAATTCCCCTTTAAAGGTCTTTACCGAAAAAAAATAATTATCTTTTTTGTCAATCAAGTCCTTATAGTTAAAAAAATTGTTAAATTGAGTCAATATTGACCCAAATTTATAATCATAAGGAATTAATTGATAAAAAGGGTACTTAATCTCTATATAATTAATTAGTTATTATATTGCCCTAGATAAATTAATCCTCGGCACGTTTATCAATCGGAAATAGGAAAATTCTACCTTTTTTTTCCCTTTTTTTTTGTGTGAAAAACGTTAAATACTTTGATGGCTTGCTGAGGAGTTGTTAACTATACATGCATGCATGCTTTGATTTCAGAAATAATTTTTTTTTAGCCTTTGTACTTGGACGTATTATTTAAATTGAGCTTTTCAATTGAGTTCTTCATTCTTAATTTTTGTTTTATCAAGTCCTAAATTGATGAAAATAGTTAGTACTTTTATTGTATACATGTGTAAACGGTGGCTCAATTTAATAAAAATTAAATATTAATGGAACTCAATTGAAAAAGAAAAAAAAAAACAGAAAATGGAGTGTGTATTTTTGAATTTTTAATGCTTTTTACTTCTATTTTGGAGTGAAATCCTAGGCAGGTAATGAGCCTCAATCCCTAGGGGAGACATATAGAATTTACAATTGGTCACATGGCTTGAAGCATGAGAAATCCCCGTGAAATTATGATATTAATCTATTAGGAATAAAGGGAGAAAAGAACTTTCATTGCAATTAGCATTTCTTTTAACCTTTTCTTTATACTAAGCAAAATTGAATGCACCAAATTTATACTCAAATATATATTTTTCGCACAAATTTTTCTAAAAGGTTTGAAAGGCTACTCCGAGTGGAGCAGAGATGAAACTAATAATACATAACATCTTTTTTTTTAAAAAAAATTCAAAGAAGCATTTCATTTAGGATTAGACTGAATATCTAAATATTGCATTATATTAATGCATGTGCAGAATATATATATATATACCCATTTTAGCTACGTTTAAGTCAAATTTATCATACTTATATTCTTATGATGATGGGTATCATATATATTCCCGAATTGATCCTTCCTTTTAACTTTTGTAGCCTAATGTTTCTTTATTATCCTGATATATTAGCTAGCTAATAATTTAGTTTCAAACTAATAATTTAGTTGTAGTTGAATAATCTAATGGATTCAATTAAAAGTGTATAAAATTAGTGATAAAAATGACTGAAAAATATAAAATAACACAAAAAATATGTTTTTATTAATAAAAAAAATTATATAAAATATATTTAAATACATTATATAAACGAATTATAAATATATAAGCATATTAAATAATATAAAAATTATATTAATTATTTTATCCCAATATAATAAATATATTTATCTTTTCATCATCATCATCGTCATATTATTATTATATTAAATAATTATATTATTATTATAATATGTCATTTGATAAAAAAAACAAGGGTATAAAGATTAAAAAAATTATAATATACTAGATTCTAATCTAAACGCTAGTCTACTAGCTTTTTTTTTTATAGAAATTATGACCATATTTCATAAAATTAGTTAATAATCTAACTGCAAGTTGATAATCTAATTGTAATTGATAATTTAGTAGCTGATTGAATTAAAAATATTTGGTAAAAATAACTGTAAAATATAAAAATACATGTTTATATTAATAAAAAATAAAAAAAATTTAACATATAATACAGACGAATTATATATATATATCAATTCAAAATAATTAAATAATTACATATTCAATGTCAAAATTTAAAAATCTAAATTTTGAGTTAAATGATATAATATGTCATTTGATAAAAAAAAAGATATATGAGAAAATAAGTTATAATCTACTAGGTTTTTTTAACGTTAGTTCTACTTTTTTTTCTCTAAATATGCACTATTTGGTAAATTATAATATATATATATATATATTATAATCTAGTTTGACTATAAAAATAATATAACTTTACCATGTTTGGTAAAATAACTTATAAAAATAGTTTTTTTATAAACTAGTAGATCATGATTTTTTATTTCTTTTTTATCATGATTTTTTATTATTTTATAATAATAATATAATTATTAAATTATATATAATATAATTATTAAATTATTTAATAATAATAATAAATATTATAAGATAAAAATAGACGTATTTATTATATTAGAATATATGTATAATATTATATAATTCATTTTATTATGTATTTAAATATATTTTAGATAATATTTTTAAATAATATAAACATATCGTTTTATATTTTTCAACTATATTTTCAGACGTTTTTAATTAAATCAACTATCAGATTCAAGTACAACTAGATTATTACTTTAAAATTAAATTATCAACCAATTTTACCAAATATAGTCATAATTTACCTTATTAAACACAATTTATTAGTTAAACTAAATTATTTTTATAGTCAAATTATATTATAATCTAAATTGATGTTACCAAATAATACCTATAATTTAGATTTTTTTCTAAAATTATTGGTTAAATTAGATTATAATTAAGAAAAAAATACAAAATAAAGAAAATTATTATTATTATTACTATTAACAGTCAAAATGGCAGCTACCATAACCCTTATTTTACCAAATTGTTAGTAACCATCCGTTTTTCTTTAACCAACTTTGGTGAAATATATAGTTGATATTTCAAACTTACAATTAATTAAGAAGTAGCTTAGCTTAGTTTGATTCCTTGCCCATTTAAAGAAAGGATAACGAAGGCCATGTAATTTTCTAGGACTTGATGAACCTTTAGTGTAGAAAAAAGAAATTGAGGAAATTATATTCTATATCATTTTTTTATAAAAAATATTATTTTTTACTTTTTACTTTTTATATTTTTATTCTTTTTAGTTTTCAATTTTACTCTTATTGGATCACAGTTTTAAAATGCAAATTCTTATCTTTAATGCTGACCTAATCTCAAAAACACATCAAAAGAAAACAAGGCCAAGGCAGCTTTTGGGTTGGTTGGCTGGCTGGGTGGCCTTTATAATTGAGAAGTTGATCCAGATGGCCATATTTTATCAGTCGGTGGATCGGTTCTTGGTTGCATTCAAATCATCATAAAAAAGAAAAGTAATTAAAATTATTTTTTAAGCGTATATCAATAATATTTTTTATTTAATTTTTTTTAGTACAATAAAAATTATTTTATATTTATATTTTTCATTTTACTTTATTTCATAGAAATTAATATTTATTAAAAAAATAAATAACTTTTATTATAAGAAAAGATATTAATATTTTTAGAAAAATACATCAATAAAAATATAAAATATATTTATAAATTAAATGTATATTAATTACAATTAAAATTTAACTTTCTAACATTTTCTACTTCTAAATATAGAAAGTTTATTAGAGACCCTTTATATGAAAAGACTATTTAAAATAAAAAACATAGTTTAAGTAAATATCTATGGGAGATGCTCTAAGTTTATAAATTCAAAATTTGAATTGAAAAAATATAATTAATTACTCAACCTCATGGTAGCTAGATTTTGATCAATTGATTTGACCACAAACTTGTAACATGAACGGTTCTAATAATAACCTTCTTTTTTTCCATGGAATAGGATCCAATTGATCTCTCAGAAGGGTAAAGCGCAAGGTTATATGCATGACTTATGGTAGTGAGTGCCACTTAATTCATTCATGTCTCTCACACTCAAAGTGGGGTTGGGGGTGTGGTAGTACAAAGTTTGAACAATATAAAGAGAGAAGAAGCAAACAAAAACCTTCTTAGTTTGCCGGCATATGTAGACTTCAAATAAGTCCCAAAAGGAAAGAGTCAACATTGTGATCTTTTTCCACTTCTCTTTATTTCTTCAAAGTCCTAACAAACACATCAGCATCATTATCATCATTGAATTACCACTTTCCCTTTGTAATTTTGCTCTCAGCTCATTCCTAACATCAGGCTTTTTATTTATTTTTTATTTTATATTATTATACCACTATTTTTACAATGACTTGCATATTGAACATTGCATATTTCATGGTATGGGCTCAACTTATAAATAGTTGAAAGGCACTATATATATATAGAAAGCATTTGTGTTTGGAACTTGGCATGACTTTTTCCATGTGCATTTGTTGGCATTGCAACTTCATGCCCCTCTATATAAATAGGATTAGTCAAGAAAAAGGTAGATAGGTGGCCTCATTTTATCTAAACCACCCTCTCTCTCTCTCTAGATCTCTTTTCCCTTCTACTGTTAGCTCCAACATTTGACATTGATCTTTTGTTTTTTTTTTCCAAAACAAAAAAGAAAAAGAAAAGGAAAATCCATTAAACACTCTATAAAAGATTAAATTTTAAGGTAGTAATTAATTCCTTGGCAACGTGCAGCAATAATTAATAATAAATGGATGATAAACAAGTGCGAAATCTAAGAATCACCATGTTGTCTCATTTTGGCCGCTAACTATGCACGACAAAAGCAAGAAAAAAAAAGGGCCAAACAGATTCACTTGCATTTGTGCAAATGTATATATGAATGTTTGGTCAAATTGATACCCTAATAAGCAGTGAACCCCTGATTTCGCAATACTCAAAGAAAGATCTTCCCTTTGATTTCTATTGCAAAGGAGATCTCCATTACCTAACATGTGAACAAGTCCCTAACTACCAAACCAAACATTAATAAATGTGCGGGATACATCCTTATTTGTGCAATATGTGGGCAAGCATTACCTTTGGTTGACGATGAAAATGCCATGATTCCATAAGTCATAGGCACTCAAAAGCCATATAAGACAGTGTTTATGTCTCACATGTGAACTCTCGTTTCCAATCCTTGCTGATCATGGGCGCTACGACCCAATTTGGGAGGTAAAGATGTAATTTGCCTGTCCAATATTTTGTTTTTATTTGTAATTAATTTATTATTTGTGTAGGTAAATTAACATATAACTTTTAATTTATAATTATTTATTTCATTTTATCCTAAGAAACACTTATTTTTATTTTTTAAGCAACTCATTACATAATAATATATTACAATAAAAATTCATGGTATATATCGAAAAACAATTTGAATCTAACTCATCCTAAAAGCAAATCACTGTTTTTTTTTCTTTATATAAATTACCATTACTTGCTGTGTACAAATAACAGAAATCAACCAATATGCTTTCAAAACAGAAAAATAAAAAATCAACCAATATAATTTATTTTAGGGTCCCATATGTATATTTTATATGTGGAGTAGCACGTGCAAAGGGGTGTGAAACGAGAAGCGAGAAATTTGTGACCAGTTTTTGCTTTAGTGCTGCTCAAAGACATCGTAAGTTGCTTGGGATCTGATGCTCTTTTCCTGGCACAAGAATTGTTTCCTTTAAGGATAAATTATTTATATCTTTTTTATATAAATTCTTTTGGTCAGTAAGTAAAATTCTAAAAACAAACTAATCATTTTTGTTTATATATAAAAGTTAATCATGATCAAATTTGCATAATTTGTAAATTTGAGTTTTATATTATTATTATTATTATTATTATTATTATTGTCTTGGTTTTTACTTTATAAGACAAATTTGTTTCATGTTCATATTGTATTATGAATTCAACTTATTTCATAAATATAAAATATTTTTATTTTTTATATATTTCAGACGATAAAATTCTTTATTATTTAAATAAATAGTACACAATATATCATGGACCCGGAGAATTTATGATACAATTTGTGGTAATTATCATGCCCATGTACTTAATACAAATGGATTTAACATTTGACTTCATATTTAAAATGATATGAAGGGAAGAAACTTAACTTACATTTGCCAGTCATTGTCAACTTCCCTAAGTTTTAGTTAAGCACAACTTTTAGCTTTTTATTTTTCTTAAGGATTAATTAGGTTCATTACATATTTTTCATTCGTGAAGCAACATAGTAATTTGTTATTATTATATAGAAATTTTATATAATTATTGTATTTGCTACATGACAATATATTATACACTTAATTCTACAAATTAATATTATACGTATAGTCCAAGTAAAAAAATTGGTTGGATTAATGCCATCGTTGAGATTAATAAGTTTTTTTTCCCATTTGTTCTTTATGTTACAAATACACCAACAAAAAAAAGGAAAAATAATTAAAGTGGAAACATTTCCATAGAATTCCTAAAATTGATGAAAAATGGAGTCATAATAGAAAGATGTGGAGTCGTACGATGGACTTCGTTTGAATTTTGATATAATAAATGTTATTGAAAAATAAAATAATGGTCAAAATTTGGTGTGGAAATCTCTTAATATTGAAGTTGAAGGTGCAGTACGCCTTTTCTGAGTCTTTGACATGAGCACACCGTGAAGGCAGGTGTAAGAATTTTTGTATCGAAATTAAAAAAATAAATAAATAAAGTTAAAAAATGCACTTTCACACAAGTGTGGCTGTAGTTTAGTGGTAAGAATTCCACGTTGTGGCCGTGGAGACCTGGGCTCGAATCCCAGCAGCCACAAGTTTGTTTTTGCAACTTTACTCCATTTATGTTAAGAATGGCCGAGTTTTTCAACCCTAAAATTTCATGCCATCCCTGATCCAGCTCCATATCTATTATCGGTCAGAAAAAAATTTGTGGTCTTTGTCCTCGTACCACACAGAGCGGAGATCTCCAATTCTATCCATTTTTCGTTTTCCATTAAATTTTATATTTTATTTTAATATTAAAAATATTTTTTATTTTAATGAATTTGGTTAAATATATAATTATTTAAATAAATAAATATATTATTTACTTTAAATGTTATATTTTTATTTTATTATTTTCAAAAATATTAATTATATTAAAATATAAATAATTATATATATATATATATATATATATGTGTGTGTGTGTGTGTGTATGTGAGACAAAATTTACAAAAAAATATCTTCATTCAAGTTGGCACGAGTCCAAATTGTTATATCTAATTTATGTTATTTTGCTTTTTAAATTTTTCTTCACTCTATATTTTTTCTCGTTTAATGGCCAATTTACTACGAGTCCGTTTAATATTAAATTTAAAAAAACGATTTTGGAAAAATTTTTTATTTTTTATTTTTTATAATTTTGAAAACAGTTTTTAAACAGAAGCAGATAAATAAATATTTTTTTATAAATAAAAAAACAGTTTATAAAAAATTTAAAAAATTAATTAATTAAATCAAAAAAAATTTATTTGATATCTAATAATACTTTTAAATACCCCTAATATATATTGGTACTCTAATATAAGCGATAGTTTAAAATTCTGAAGAGAGTTTTATATGCCCTAGGGAGTGATCATTCTGCCCAAAATTATCATCTCCAAGAGGAATTTCATTTATGATTTTTTTTTCATGTATTGGCTACCAATTGTACTATCTCAATTAATGCATTAACATAGAATGATTATAGTAAAAGTAAAAAGCCATGGATTAAATACCTAACTTCAAAAAATAAAATGAATAAATTATGGTATAAAAATTATTTTTTATTAGTGGTATTTTATGATAAATTATGTCCATAATAAAAAGGGAAATTTCACCATTTATTTTTTAAAATTTTTATTTCAAAAATAAGATTTTTTTATTATCATTTTTACTAAAATATCTTTTCAGTTTTACATTTTTATCATTTCTCAATTTCAAATTTACCATTTTATTTTATTTTTCAATTTCTCTTATAACATTGCAATTTCTCTTATTTTTTCCTACAATTTTTTTTCTCTCAATTCACTACACAATATATGTTTTTTTCTTTTACCAACATATTTTTATTATTTTTTTCTTTTCTGAACAAATTGTTTTATCATTTTTATATTTTTTTAATCAAACAAAATCATTTTTTTATATCGTGCTGTGATTTTTTTTTGTAAAATTTCCACATAATTTTTGTGTTTTTTAACTTTCAATTTCTTTTTATTTTCTTCATATTTCTATTTTTCTGTCATTTCATTTTCAAATGGATTTCTTGTTTTTGTCTTCTTTTATTTTTTTGTAAATTTTTCTGAATTTTGTTCAAATTTTACTTGAGATTTGTGATTTTTTTCCATTTTTTAATATGTAACATATATTTTTGTTTTTCAAATAAAATTTAAATATTATTCACTCAATATTTGTTTGAATTTTTCTTAAGGTTTATTACATTTTTTTTAGAGATATGGTGTAAACGCTGGATAAATAATGTGTAAATATATTATTTATCAAAAAATAAATGTATATCATATATAAAAAAAGCAACAAGTAAATATTAGATAAATATTGAATAAAATTTGGATGAATATTTGATATATGTAAGTGTGTGTCAAGATTAGATAATATTAGATAAACATTGCGTAAACGTTAAGTAAACATTGGATAAATGTTGAGTAAAATTTAGATAAATATTTAAATATCTATAAGTGCAAATTAATATTAGATAAACGTTAAGTAAATATTATGTAAATATATTATTTATTAAAAAAATATAATATATATATATAAACGTAAATTTTTTGTAAAAGTTTGGTAACAAATCTATTATTCTATTCAAAAGATTCAAATAAGGAAAAAATGAATGTATCATGGGGGATTTCAGTTTTTAGTATATTTTTAATTTTAAAATGTTAATTTTGGTATTTTTGAAAATAAATAAATAAATAAAATTTGAAAAAAATTAGCGTTTTTTTTCCATTTTTGAAAATTTCCCTAATAAAAAATTATGGACCCGAGTAAAACAAATCGGCTGAGCCCAACAATTGAAAACACGCTGAAGAGGGCTATGAGCATCTTGAGTTTAGACGGGGGCCCAAAACTAATGGGAGTTGGGGCTCAGATCTTGTTATAACTCAAGTAAAAGATCCAATTCCAAAGCTAACATATGTAGAGCCTGACAGCCCAATATATGGAAACTAAACAGTTAGCTAAAGTACACAATTATTCAATAGGCTGTTAAAAGAGTTATGCAAAACAGAACCGAAATCGAACTGAATTATTTGATTCGGTTATCTATTAAAAAATTGATTTATTCGATTCAATTTTTAATATTAAAAAAACGATTAAACTAAACCGATCGAAATTTATTTTATACATATATGTATACTATATTTTTTAATGATTTATTCTAATTTTTAGATAAAAATATTATAGTTTATAATAATTTATTTTGATTTATAGTATGATATTATGAAAACTTATTATAATTTATGTTAACTAGTTGGAATAATTGATTTTAATCTATAATAATTTATAAAGTCATGGTAATAAAATTTAATTTATGATAATTATGGTAGTTGATGAAGTAATTATTATGTCAATTTATAATAATTTATGTTATTTTATTTTAATTTATAAATTTATGGTATTATAATTTATAAAATATAATAATAATAATTTATATAAATTTAATTAATCGAGAAAATTGATTAAACTGAACCGAAATAATTTAGTTCGATTGTATTCATATGTAAATATTATTCAGTTTAATTTTTATAAATTCAGTTTGGTTCTAAATTTAACCAACTGAATGCTCATCCCTTATTAAAATAATATTATGAATCTTAAAATTAATTAACTCCATTAAATAACAATCAATTCAATGGCTTTAGACCTTTAGTATAGTATGCGCTAACCGGTAGATGACTCTCCTTTACTCCTCCATTTGTGCATCCGATTGATGTTTTTAAGATTTGAAAAAAAAAATTATTAGATAGAGTAATGTTAATAACATTTTTTATCTTTTAATACTTTTTAATTCTTATTATTTTAATTGGTGGGTGGAAATAGATAATAATAAAAGAGAAAAAATAAAAATTATTTTTTTTACTCATCAATTAGAAAATAAATATTGAAAAATATTAAAAAATAGAAAATATCCTTAGTATTCATCTTTATTAGATATATCTGAAATTTTAAATTTATCAAGACTTGTATAGCTCTTATTAATAGCAATAAATTCGATCTCTCTATTTATTATTGTTAGTTTATTTGAGGATTTATATTTTCTCAGGTACTCTAATGGTTTCTTTTCTTTTAACTCAATCATAGTTGTCCGTAATTTGATGATTTATTTTGTGATATGTGACATTGTTTGACTATAAGTTTTAGTTAAAAAAAAACCATAAGACTTTTTAAGTTTTTCTTTTTCTCCTTTGATCAATGTCTCCGATTTACTGAGTGGGTCAGTTGATCGAATGGTGAGGATTTGGCAATGATGACATGAAGAAAATTATTGTTGTTTGGCTGGTTTGGAGGGACACCAAATATCGGTGAAGTTGCTTGGCTATCTGGAGGGACACAAAAAACACCGTTGTTTGGCTGTTTTAAGGAGACACCAAACGGTGTCGTTTTAATCATTGGGTAATAGTGACAATACCTATATTGGAACCATTTATACTAATAAAAAATTTTAAAATACAACTCTGTTAATGCTGATTTCACAACTCTATTAATCAGAGTTATAATTGAACCAGTTTTAATATGTTAAGGGTAATATTGATAAAAAATACTACGACTTAACCCAAAAAGGAATTTAAGTTGAAAATTTTTTAAATCAATAGATTTCATAAAATTTATACATTTTAAATAAATGGATTGTGAGATCCAATGATTATAAAAATTATATTGTTTGGATTGAATATAAAATTCATTGATTACTAAAATAATTTAAATAAAATTGTAATACTTCTTACCTATTCGTATATATTGCCGTACACGGTCAGATAAAAAATATTATAAGATATATTTATTTTAAATAATACATTATTAAAATTTATATAAATATATTTATATATATTGCCATGAATAAAATTTAATAAAATAATATATTATATTAACAAAATAATATGCTCATACAAATAACTTATATATATGTTGAAATACATTATGTGAAATAGATAAAATATATTTATAGTAAAACTCACCTTAGCAGGGTGAGTGACATTGTTACTTGACTCCATATGTGAGATCTACTGATACCAACTACGACTATTATTTATATCATTATCGCCATTTATTTTGTTCAATGACAACAATTCATAGATTTAACAATTAATTTTTAATTTTACTCTTTATTAAATATTAATAATTTATCATTAATCAAATAATTTATAGTTATTTTTATCACATTTACATTTAATTGTGAAATAATATGATTTAAAATAAATTTTATAAGAAATGCAATTGATGAAATTATTATTATTATCAAATTTAAAATATTTACAAATTTTTTGCTCAAAATTTCATATAAACTCATTATCTATACTATATTTATGAATAGATTAATTCATTAATGTTACTCATTAATATTTTTTTAATTAATATTCAAATCAATATAAATAAAATAAGTGAAAATAAAATAAAAAAAAAATTGACAAATAACTTTTAATGTATTTTTAGTATTAAAGAATAATTTTAGAATACTATTAATTTTTTAAAAATAATTTTGGAATAAAAAATTTAATGAATTTTAGAATTTTCCACCGTCAAATTTTTAAAAATAAAAAAATTTTAGAGGATGAGTAATTTTTTAAAATATATAAATTTTGATATTTTCAAATAATTAAACAATAAATTTAAAATAAATTTATAAATTATTTTAACTCATTTATTCAAAATATTTCAATACAATTATGGGAGGAAAAAATTTAAACTGTATTACGGGGCGTTTATTTAGTTGCGGCATTTATAATTTACAGCAGCAATCATAGCGACAACGAGACAGGATTCAGAAATAGACTAAACCCAGTTTCCACCAAGCCGCATTTCTTGCCGCTATTTCCTCTTTCTCCGCTCTCATTACTCTTCTTCTCCTTCTTCTTCTTCTCTTTCTTCACCAGAAAACCCGGAAAATCAAAATGTCCAAACCAAACCCCAATGCTCCATCTCACACCCCACCATCCTTGACGGCTATTACCAACTCGCTCATGACTCAGAACCAATTCATTGACTCGCTTACTGCTCATATCTCTCTCTACAGCTCTAATTCTCTTCCCCCAATTCCTAATCCGCCCAACGCCAATCCCAGGTCTTCTATCCTCAAATGGTTCTCATCTCTTACTGTCCATCAACGCCAGGCCCACCTCACCACTGTGGATTCCAAATTCGTACAGCTCTTGATTCAAATGCTTGGCAAAGTCCGTACACAGGGCCATGGTCGCTTCATCATTCTCCCTGACCTCCCTTCAGGTGACCTCCCCGGCCTCTGCTACAAGAAGTCACATGGCCTCTTATACCGAACCGCTGAGTCCAACGAGTCCGAAAGGTTGATTTTTGAGTCTGCTCGGCTTTTTGTCTCCAGAGAAGGCGAGAAGATCGAGGAATGTTCTTGTTCTTTTAAGCTTCTAGATTCAGTTACTGTGAGCCAAGAGTTGGTTGAAAACGTGGACAAGTTTATTCTAATAATGGATGCGGTATCTAATGGAGATTTTCTAAGGGGAGAAGAGAATGAATTGGGATCGGATTGGGTGGAATTGGGTTGGCTCAAGGCTAAAGGTTATTATAGCATTGAAGCCTTTGTGGCCAATAGGTTAGAGGTGGCATTGAGGCTGGCGTGGCTGAATTGTGGTAATGGTAAGAAAAGAAGGGTTAAATTGAAAGAGAAACTGATTGCTGCGGGTGCGGCTGCCAATGTCTTTTGGAGGAAGAAGGGGTGCGTGGATTGGTGGCTGAATTTGGATGTTGAAACAAGAAAGAAGTTCTTCACTACGGTTCTGCGGAAAGCTGCAAAATCACTGGTATTTTCTGCAAAATTTTGTTATTCAATGTGAATTGGTTGCTATTCATCATTTTTTCCATATATATATATATATATATATAAAGTTATTTCTTTTAGGAAAGACTGACGAGATTATCTGCTTAGCTAATTAGATACATGCTCAATGCTGGAACAATATATATGGAAGTCCATTTGTGAATCCGGTAACAAAAATTATTTACATATAAAATTATATGAATTATTGGTGTCTGGAGTTGCAGAAATGACAAATTTTCTTCTTCTTCTTCTTCTTCTTTTCTCTTTTTTAAAAAAAATAATTAATGGCTGGAGGATTATTATTGTTGAGATAAGAACCTGTTCCCTTTCCTGGAAAATAATTATGCGAATGTAACATAGGATGAATTGTTGTTGATAGAAATGTCAGATATTGATAATGCAATGAAAGTGACAATTAGTTATGTTTAATGTCTTCCATGAACGCTAAAATAATACAGAAACGAATATTGTGGCCTAAAATTTTGGTAATTGCAAGTTCTCAGACTTGTGAGATTGTGAAGGGGGCTAGTGCTGCATTGAAGGATGAGATGTGGTTGTTTACAGCAGGATCAGAACAACCATTGAGGCACATCTATAAAGAGTCAACACAGCGAACTACCTCAAAACTCTCATCTGATGAGGAGTTTGGTTTGCCTATAATGCGTGGTTCTGACATTGCAGAAGCTGCATCTTTAGTTAATCTATTTTATAGTTTATTTGTGGTTCAGGATATTGTTACTTTGATATTACTGGGTCAACATCAGGGATGTGATATATCAAAGATTTTTTTTAGCACGTTGGGTTCCATCAGTAGCATTTCTGATTGCATATTAAGAAAACTACGGGGACTTATTATGGTTATTTCAATTGATTGCACAAAACTTGAACTTCTTGAGGAGGGAAATTTCAAGTGTATAACAAATAAATCAAAGGAAAAGCTTATTGCAGGTAGCTGTAGGAAAAAAGGGAAGACTCATAACGGGAGAAAGTTAAATCCCACTCCAGGAATAGTTATGAATCAGTCTTCTGTCAGCCAACCTTTCAAGGTACCTTTTTTCTCATTGATATTTCCTTATAGTTTTATCTTTTTATTTTTTGGACTTTATTCTGTGATCATTTAGCAAGCAACAAATGGTTCAAATGATGTCTTAGGAACTTGACTGTGCATTAGCATCTTCTAAGAAGATGGATTCTATGGAGTTGAATGGGACACCTGGTATACCTCATGGAAATGATATACAAGGAGACATAAAGTTGTCAGCAGTTGAAATGGTTACATAGTTTTTCATTTGGATAATCTTTCTTATTGATGATTTAAATGGTTTGTAACTGGTAGCCTGTCATCAGGAACACTCCCAAAGGTTGGTCCTTGGAAATGGGCAAAATGCTGCAAGGAAGAACAGAAAAGGGAAAAGCAAAAATAAAAATAAAAACCCAAGCTTTAGGAATCCTGTTGAAGTGAGAAATTCTGAAACAGCAGTTGCAGAAATTCCCTGCTTCTCAGTTACCTCTTCACACAAGGCAGCAAAGCTTGGTAGGATATCTGATAATTCAGCTATTCCCAATGTATCAAATGGTTATTTGGTTGATAGTGTCACGTCTGCATTAAGTACAAGTCTGAGCAGGTTTGGTAATGAACCCACTAAGGAGGGCAGAATTGCTCAAAATATTCAAGAAGGTTATGTAGGGTCCAGTGGAGGCATCTGTAATATAGAATCAGATCGTCATCTGTCCTCAAACGATCTGATTGAGGATGAAACTGTAATTTCCAGAATAGAAACACTAGATTTTAGGATGGACAACCATGTAACATCTCATCTAGTGTCTTCACCAGAGACTGAAAATGTTGTCTGCAATAACGGCATCAATTTTCAGAATGAAGAAACCGAAGAAACCAAAGAAACATCAAAATTTGCTGACAGATCGGTCATTAATTTAAAAGAAGAATCCAGCGTAGTTCAAGGGAAAGAGAGTAAGAACTTCAATAATGCCAGGATGATAGGCCCTTCAGAATACCTTTCATATGAGTGGCCTAGTTTAGCTCCTGTCTACTTTCCATCCATTACTTCACATTTTCCATCTGCCACAGATAGATTGCATTTGGATGTTGGTGGTAAC
Organism: Triadica sebifera; assembly: GCA_023653625.1. Classification (NCBI taxonomy): domain Eukaryota; kingdom Viridiplantae; phylum Streptophyta; class Magnoliopsida; order Malpighiales; family Euphorbiaceae; genus Triadica; species Triadica sebifera. Next base: position 1,046,921 of record CM042895.1, read on the forward strand.
TGGCACAATCACATTCGTCAGCCTTTTGTTCGCACAATACAGGCAAGAACTTCTTCCATTGAAAGTGGTTACAATCGGACCCTATCTCGACCATTGCCAATGAGTTTAGATTGGCCCCCAATGGTTCGGAGCACTTATGCACTAGCTCCATCCATGACATGTAATTATGATTCTGGATTAATTTCTAGACAGCAGTCTGTTTTGCAGCAGAGTTTCACTGCTCATAATATAAAGTTTAATGCAAAGTCGACTGATGATGACAGAAAGTATTCTGGGGATTTTATGGACACACCTGAACCTGCAAATGTCCAGGAAATGATGGATGAATATGAAAGCCAATGGATATCAGAGGATGAATTTGAGCTGCATGCAGTTTCTGGGATAGATTATAATCAGTACTTTGGTGGTGGTGTGATGTACTGGGATCCTTCTGATCATCCAGGAACAGGTTTCTCTCGAGCTCCTTCCCTCAGTTCTGATGATAGCACATGGGCTTTGCATGAAGCTGACATGAATAGGACAGTAGATGACATGGTTGCCTTCCCTTCCTCTTATAGTACAACTGGTTTGCCTTCACCAAGTGCTGCTTCATTTTGTTCATCTATTGATCCTTTGGGCCCAGGGCACCAGGCACTTGGTTATGTTGTATCAGGAAATGAAGTACCAAGCAAGGTGCTACAGTCTTCATCAGCAGCAACAGACATGACTAACGAGGATGATTCTTCTGGATCTTTGGCTAATATGTCATGTGATGTTGAAGGAAAGGTGGGAGATTCACTTCCATATCCCATTTTGCCTCCTATCATTATTCCAAATATGTCAAGGGAAAAATCAATTAGGCGTCATGATCTTAAGAGCCCATGTGTTCCTCCCTCCAGACAGGAACAGCCTCGAATAAAACGGCCAACGTCACCTGTAGTGCTTTGTGTTGCAAGGGCTCCACATCCACTGCCACCCTCTCCTGTGAGCGACTCCAGAAAACATCGCGGTTTTCCAACTGTTAGGTCTGGCAGCTCCAGTCCAAGACATTGGAGTGTGAGAGGTTGGTATCATGAAGGAACTAACTTGGAGGAAGCTTGTGTCCATTTGGATGGTACTGAAGTTGTATGGCCTTCATGGAGGAATAAAAATATTTCAACTCATCCAATGATTCAACCTCTCCCTGGAGCTTTGTTGAAAGATCATTTGATTGCAATGTCTCAGCTAGCACGTGATGAGGAACATGTGAGTATGCTCCTGTAGTAAGCCTTTTCTTATTGGTTCAAGGGACGGGGAATAAAATGCAGGAATTTGGTGTGAGTAGTTGAATATTGAGCTGCTGGCCTCGTGATTTTATTGCGTCATTCTAAGTTTGGTTCATTCTACAGTTACTTTGTTTTTTCATTATTTTGTTTTAACTTTGTCAATCTCATCACAAGATGGGAGATACTTCCATCATTTGAGGATGGTTGTTACTATGTAAGTTTTACTTTGTTTGAAACAAAGTAATCTTCAAAAGAAGTAACCATAGGAAACGCCTTGTAAATTTATAATGGCTTTGTGTAATGGTCTAATTGGTTTCAAATGGTACACAGGCAGACGTGTCATTTCCATTCCAACAATCTGAGTTACAGAACTGTCAAGCACGAGAGACATCTCTATCTTTGATGCATAGCCTCCTTCACAATGAGATTGACTTTTTCTGCAAGCAGGTACGGACTTTTGATGTTCTTCTCTTTCTCTCTAGACTTTTCCCAGAATTGAGAAATAAATTCTTAAGAACTTTGTTGTTTTAAGCTTTTAGTTTTTTTCATTCAAGGGATGTCTGCAACTATTACCGATTACATATCTTCCATGTTTGTATTGAAGGTTGCTTCAGCAATTAAGAATCGGAAACCTTTCATTAATTGGGCGGTCAAGCGGGTTACACGGTCTCTCCAAGTCCTATGGCCCAGGTCCAGAACAAATATCTTTGGATCAAATGCAACTGGGCTGTCCCTTCCAACAAGTGATGTTGACCTTGTGGTTTGTCTCCCTCCAGTGAGGAACTTGGTAAGAACTCTCTTTTGTGGTTATTCTTTTAGTACTTCTACTTGTTGCTAATACTTTGAATGGAAGAAGTTTTAACTGCAGATGCCTTTTCTAGGAACCTATTAAGGAAGCTGGGATTTTGGAAGGCCGTAATGGTATTAAAGAAACTTGTCTTCAGGTATATCATAGCCATAAATTTTTGCCTGCACTACCTGTTGCAGCTGTGTCATGGCTGTCATTATTTGTCTAATCTCTATACTATTTCTTCTCTTTGCATCAGTGGTTGTTCTTGTTGATTTGGTATTTGTTTAGCTATTGTACTTTTATTTTACTATTTGATGGTATTTAAACATGGCTTTGTTGGTCGGAGTTTCACTTTCACTCTGAATTTCCAGAATTCAGTTGGGGCTTCACTGCAGTATATGCCAACCAGTTGGCATGCTAGAGATCAAGCATCCACATTCTGCTTTGTTGGCAGTCTATGTAGTGAGAGTTGGCATGCTAGATATGATGCCTTGAGGGCCTTATTCAGGATATTTATAATGGAATAAGAATGGTTACGCTTGTTCTATAGTCATTAATATTTAAGAATGACAATTCTCATTACAAAAGAACAGTGGTGCATAATATTGTAGGATACTTATATTGCCGAATATTGTACAGCCTGTTCAGTTAGTCCAACACAGAATCTTAAGAAATTTTTTTCCTTTCCTCTTATTGGAATTTGGAAAACTATTATACATTTTTAAATGTAGCAATTAAATTAGGGTGTACTAAGCTGTACCTCTTTGTTGACAGTCATTATGAGGATAATTTTCCTTTAGGAACCTTGTTCTTTTTAGTTCATCTGTGATATCTGGAATATCTCATGCTTTACTTTAACTAATTACTTCAAAAAAAAAAAAGGCTTTAATTGTCCATTGTGCCTTTTGCAAAATTGAAATTGCTCCTTTTTCTTCCAGCACGCAGCCAGGTATCTTGCCAACCAAGAGTGGGTGAAAAATGATTCATTGAAAACTGTGGAAAATACTGCTGTAAGGCCTCATTTTTCAGAATTCTGTAGGCCTTTCTTTTGTTTTGTTACTTTTTTTTTTGTCTTTCTTCTTATGCTGGAACTACTTTTTCTTTCAGATACCTATTATTATGCTTGTGGTGGAGGTCCCCAATGATCTGATTACCTCTATTGCTTCTAATGTTCAATTACCAAAGGAAGGGGCTACCAGGATGACTGCTGAACATGAAAACCATGTTCAGTCTGATATGGTTGGTTCAGAAGACTCAATTTCGCCCAAGTGCTCTGGAATGATATATGATAGCATGAAGGATGTGACACCAATTCGTCTTGACATCAGCTTCAAGTCTCTATCACATACAGGACTACAAACTACAGAACTGGTAATTTTTTTCTTTTTTTTGTCAAGATCATATTATTTAACAAGTTCATATTTATAAATAGAATTTCTGTAAGTTATTCTACTCCCATTTAGTTAGTCTCCACAAAGAATTAAGCTTTATATAGAGTAGTATGTTAAAAGCCTTATTAGGATGTTGCATCTACTCTGATGTTAAACTTTAGTTTTCCTTGTGACAAGGTAAATGATTCTTTGGACAATTGTCATTAACTGAGAGTAAGTTCTATTTTTCTACATCCTGGACCCCTGGTATGGGATTTTCAAGGAAAAAATGTTACAAGGATTTATATTGATTGTACTTATAAACCAGTTCAAGAATATTGGTGCTCATGCTTTATTGCTAACATTGATGTTCCACTAAAATCTTTATGTGTATAAATTTTATATCTCATGCATGGGATCTGCTTGTGAAAACATTGATGACTATTGATGGCTTCTTAAGGAATTCACCCACAACATTTTGGAACTGTGAAACAATATTTTTTTCTCCTAGATTTACTACAGTTATCATGCTTGACTAGCTTTTGAACTCTAAAGAATCTAATTTTTTTCCATTGAAAATTGAAATTATTCTTGACTAATTGGAGTTTTATGAGTGTGTCTGTGATTCATTTCATATGAACTTTCGGTAAAAAGTTCTCTGTGAATTTCCTGTTGATTAAGCTCAGGATATTATTTTCTTTTTGATCCATGTATTATTGGTTACTTACTTTCTTGTGTTTACTTATTCTTTCCAGGTAAAAGAACTTACCGAACGATTTCCAGCTGCAAAACCTCTTGCTTTAGTACTAAAACAGTTCTTGGCTGATCGTAGCCTTGATCAGTCTTACTCTGGTGGCTTGAGTTCCTATTGCTTGGTAATTGCTTTTGCTTTAGTTCCTCAATGGTGCAAGATTTTGCAAATAAATCAGGATTGTTCTTGTCATGGGAGTTTTATCTTTTCATTTGTATCAGTGGTAAACTGATAGGCTGAATGCAATCTTTCACTTCGATCTTGTCTTCTTCTTCCTTCGCTTCTGTCTCCCAACAGACATATAGAATGATTATATAAAATTTTGTAACTAGTTTTTGGAATAACATTGCTTCCAAGCAACATTTTCTTCCTTCCTTTTGCTACACTACCTTTGGGGACCATATTTTCTTCCTTTGCATTGGCACCTTTTGCAATCCAAGCACTTGCAAACTAATTTGTGTTTGCATGACGTTGGATGCCCCTTCTCATTTTTGGGTTCTGCACTTCTCATTCTTGCTATTGAACTTTTGTTACAGGTTCTACTAATTACACGTTTTCTTCAGCATGAGCACCATCTTGGCCGGCCTATTAATCAAGTAAGTTTTGCAATGTGAACCTTACTCTTATTTTGTCTCATAGATGTGCCCTGTACAAATGTTCTTATGTTCTGTTTACTATTTCTTCTGGAGTTTAATATAATTTCCTTTACCCGACTGCTTTTCTTGATATTCTTGCAGAATTGGGGAAGCCTTCTGATGGATTTTCTTTACTTCTTTGGGTGAGTCAAAAGCTCATTGTATATTATTTTTCATACATTTCATTATTGGATGTGGTTATCATGACCGACATTATTGCTTATTTGTTTTCTATTTTTATTTTCTTTTGCACTAATTACTGTCTCTTTACAGAAACGTGTTTGATCCTCGCCAAATGCGCATCTCAGTGCAGGGAAGCGGAGTTTATGTAAACAGGGAAAGAGGTTATAGGTAATGGTAGAACTGGCTCTTCTGTTGAAACTTACATTTGACTTGGGATTCTGTTAAATCTTTTGTTTTGTACATTATATTGATGTTCTACCAATTTGTGTTGTAGTATTGATCCAATACACATTGATGACCCCCTTTTCCCAACAAATAATGTGGGGAGAAACTGCTTTCGGATACATCAATGTATCAAGGTAAGCATGCATGTGATCCTTGTTTGATTCACTGATACATATAAAAACTGTGATTGGCATGGTTATCGAAATGAAGAAATTCCTAGTTGACCTTTGTAAATATGAGATGGAATATTTTGATTTTAGCTTGTGAAAGAGAATTAAACAATTTGCATTTACCCATGGAGAGTTTCTCAGCATATGTTTAGTTGGGTCAATTAAAGTAATATTTCGTGAGATTAGAGGAAATGCAAATATTAGGTAAGGAATTCTGATAAGAATAATTATGAAACAATATTCAACTTGATTACGCTAGATCTCAGTTCTAAGCTATCTGCAATTAGATACAGGGATAGTTTTCTCATATTTTTATCTTTTTTTTTATGCAGCATATTTTTGTCTTTGATACAGCTGAACTTTCAATTAGCTATTGAAATGTCATTTAACATTATGTTTTTTTCTATTTCTCTCATTCTCGTTTATTGCTATTCAAACCAACTCTTGAGCAAAATAATAATTTGGAAGTTCTTTTCCTCCCATAATTCCTTGATAAAAATATTCTTAAGGACAATAAATTTTGTTTGATGTAGGCTTTTTCAGAAGCTTATTCCACCTTGGAGAATGAGCTGACGTCACTTCCTGATGATGTGGATGCATACTCTAGGTCATCATACTTACTGCTTCCCAAAATCATTCCAAGTATTAATTCATTATTGGGAATCTAACAGTCCGCAAAATTTGTTATCCATTTGCAAAGGTATTATTTAAATTGCTTGTAATGTGCAAATGACTTAAATGTTTAAAGGAGTTGCTCATATGTCTATTTTTAAGTTGCATTTGGACGCTAAAGTAGCCAACATGATCATGTTGTTCTTACTCAGCTTCAGAGAAGGCATTATATGTAGGGAAATCAAAGAAGATTATTTTAGTTTTAATGGAAGGCTCTTCAAAGATTTTTTTTTTTCACTCAACAGGCTCACTGCATATAATTTTTCTAGTATTATAGAATGTTATCTTATACGGCTGTAAACAATTTCGTGATGTTCCATTTTGTTGTGGTACTGTCATAAAATTTAGGTTTAAAATTTTAATTTTCAACTTAAACTTACAGTTATTGGAATCCACCTGGCAATCGGTTGTCAGATTACAGCCTGCAACTGTCAGTAATCTCTTGAGCTGATTCTGGATTGAGAAGGAAATTGTAAAGATGTTAGCAGGCTGCTTTTGAAAGCCTCAAGTCATTTTAAAGGTCTGCCTCTTTCGTTTTATGTGGGAATGTTTAGTAAATGAAATATCACGCATATTGCTTTGTATGAATTGTAGCATCATGCTTTGAATTATCTTTAACATAAGGGTTATGGAAAGATGCTGAAGTGTTTTCAGAGTATAAGATTAGTTACATAAAGGAAAAAAGGCAGTTTGTGCCGTTAAATCAAGTAAAAGAATGAAGTATGTTCTCAGATTCTAATATTGCTAATGCCCGTGATTTTTCAAGCAAAAATTTGGGTATTGGAAGGGACAATGCACTTGCTATTTTGTTTTGATCATTATGACGTAGGATAAGCATAATTTTATCTACTTATCATGCCTATGTACCATTTTTTTGATATTTTAAATCCTTTTACTAGATTAAATGGACCAATGAGAGAGTGTTATAACGAATTTCAATATTGACCTAATCATAGTTGCATTAACTAAGTGGAGTCCAACTTTTTTTTTTTTTTTGTTGAGAATGCCTAGAACTCTTAATTTATAATTAACAATGCAGATTATGGTGGGGATACTCTTCGTCAAGAAAATTGCATTGGGACAGACAGTTTGCTCTCATATAAGAAAATAACCTTGTTGGTGACTTTGAGTCACGGTTCAAGAAGGGGTATTTGGCTGAGGGTTGTACTTCCATTTTTATGGTTAAGCCTGCCAAAAAAATAGCAGCTGGGTGCATCTTTCAGAGACTGATACGTGCCTGCTTGAGTCCATCTATGAGTCCTTGGGGTAATTTCAATATATCCAATGTAATACCATCTCCATTAGATTTTTTCAAAAGAAACAAACTTAATAAAAGGAAAAAATAAATTATGCATCTCTTTATCTGGATGTATTTCTTTGTTTGCAGGAAATAGTTTTTGGTGCATTCTTGCCAACTATCATTCATGGATTTTAAACTTGGCTATTCTCATTGTCCTGCAATTTGTTATATTTCAGCTTGTTATTCTAGGTGCAGGACTTTTCTAGCTTGAGGTTTTGAACTTGAATCTACGAAACATAAACTTTTTCATGTTGTGTTGTAGCAAGAAATTCCACATCAGCGGAAAAGCAAAATGTGGGGCAACTTATAAGCAAATGAGATAGATATCCATAATGGCTCGAGCCATTTTGGAAATAAGTCATCCAATACATGCCCAATTACTGGTCCTCGCTTCTTCAATTCAACTTTGATTGGAAATGTTATATTCCAACAAGTGGTATTAGAACCCAAATGGTCTCGCGGCCCATAAAGGTCCAAGGTCCAACATGAAGAGCTCATATCCGAACAAAGACGTGCACCCAATGCCTGGAGCCCAAAAGAAAAGAAGGATCAATGAGGAAGACCCAATCAGAAAATGATCAAAGACTTGAAGCATAAAAGAAAAGAAGAGTGTGTGACATTTGAGATTCAAAAAGTACAACCCAATCAAGAAAAAAATAAAGAGAGACTTGAGGCCTTTGAGAAGGAACACAAATCCAAGCAAAAACTAAAAAGCAAGTCACAAGAAGGTCAGACTAGTTGGACTTGAGGGGGAGCGTGGAAGCAAGAAATCCCACATAGATGGAAAAGTAGCATGCCCAAACCATTTTGAAAACAAATCCTCCAATGCATGCCCAATTACTGATTTGGTCCTCACCTCTCCAATTTAAATGGGATTGGACCATCATACTCTTGACATGTTGGTGAATAAATGTAAATCTCCTATAACTTGAATTTGAGAAACATAAGCTTTTTCTTTTTTGGTGCATGGATTTTTGCAATACACCTTGCCAAAGCTGGCTTGGCATGTAATGAGAGATCTGCTAACTTTCTGTCTGTTATCTTAGTGTCAAATTTAATTCTCCTCTTTTTAAGGATTCTTGTGATATATCATTTATTGAAACTATTTTTCCAACTATATCAAATTCTGAACTGTTTCCCGAAATGTTGAAGATATGATAAGGGCATTTTGGTGCCAAAATGAATAAAATTCACACATGATGAGAAAACCAAAAAGAAGTTGCAATTTTTGTTCATTTGGATTTTGGTTTGCGGAAATAGCCTTAGAAAAATGCATATTGAAAAGGAAAAAAAATCCCCCTTATTCAGAATTTAGGTGAAATCCTAATGAAAGGTGGGGAAATTGCACAATTTCAGTGTTAGAAATGTATTGGTCGAGTGATACTCCTAAAACTTTTCCCTATCAGGGAATTTTGTGATAGTTTTGATGCAATTAGAGGTACCCTATTCTATAGTTCTTCCGTTCTATACTTTTTTTTTTCCATATTCTCATGACATCTTTCATGTCTTATTCTTGAGAGTATAATTTCAATTCTCATTTCTATACTATATAAACATGAGCTGCCTTAAAAGCACCAATCATTTGTTAATTCAATTCATATACCTACTGAATTTTCTGAACTCGTTTTACTTTCAGGGCCGTCGTCTTGTGCTATTTGCTGTGATTTTCCAGCAGAAATTGTCTGCCGATTACTCTGGTCATTTTGGGTTGAATTTACTGGAATGCTGCTGCCAAGTATTGGCCTTGCTCGAAGATGTGGTTTTCTTTACCTCTAAGATTTGATGTGAGTGAGACCAGGTGGTGAGTTAGAAGAAAGGAAAATGGCCAACAACAGAAAGCCAGGAGCAGCCATTTCAGAAAGCAAGTTTATTTGGGTACGCCATGCTTTTTGTTCTCTGTACTTTGTAATGAAGATACAAGATAGTGATATATATATATATAGTGTTATTTTTAATTTATCATTCTCTCTTTGTTTGAATCTTTCAGGTTAGGATATATCACTGAAGATGAAACTGCTTGATCATATAGAAGATCATCAGGGAGGACTGATCAGTACTATTACTGTGCATGTAATTGTATTCTGGATAGATTTAGAATGGACCATCAGATTTGTCTTTTGCAAGATTTTACTGGCATGGTCCTCAAACTGATCCGAACCAAGCAACGAGGTCTTCAATGATTTCCAAGTGATGATAAACTGTGAATATATGATAGCTAAGGCCCATTTAAAAAAAAAAAAAATTGGAGGCATGTTATTGTGATCAAAATTTCTTAAATTATATTGTTTTATGGTTTGAAATTTATTTTTATCATGTGCCCTTCTACTTGATTTAATGTTAAATGAAGTTGACAAACATTTTGAGAAAGGAGAAACAAGAGGTTAGTGCACTTTTGCTCTGTCCATATCAAGGCTTATAACCAGAAAAGAGATGGAAAGAAGCATAATTATACTGATCATGACCTTTCATTGCCAAAACTGGCCTAGCGGTTGATGCACAGTTTTTCACACTTGACATTCTCTTGATCCCACGCAGTACCCTTTTTTGTTTGTCGTATATGGTCTAATTATGTATATATTTTATTTTATATGTGCTTTATAAAATAAAATATATAATATTATAAATACATTAAAATAAGAGGAAAAAGAAAGAATTCGAAATTATTAGACAGAACAAATTTTAGAAATGTTTTTTTTAATATAAATTTTGTAATTTTAAGAATTAAAATAATGAAAAAATATAATTTTTATAACATTGTGTTCTTATTATTACAGGGCAGAAAAACATATGAAAAATGTAAGCTTTTTGATAGAGTGAGAAAATGAAATTGATGATGAATATTACCGTATACTATTTATGCAATTAAGCACAACTGGTTTCAATATATGGAGATACAAGTTAAAGACCGCAGGTAAACAAAAATATTAAACTAAACTAGTATAAAAGCAACCTAATTTACCTTTAAAGAACTTAAACCCAAATCTGCAGAAGACCGACTCCTAAATATCAAAACAAAAATTTAATCAACATTGCTAGCTTAATGTTTCTAGGAACAGCCACATGCTTCCACGTTCTTACTTTCCAAACACATTCCAGGCAATAGTCAATAGCGATCCACCCGAGATGTGATCTAAACAAATGATCGAGTTTGCAGCTCTGTAGAGGTGTTGGGTTGGCGACCAATTAGTGCGCTGAAATAGTTGAATACCTGAGTAGTCTGCAAACAATCAATTAGTTCATTCAACAATCTGCGTAAGTCTCCGTAGGAGCTATGAGCTATCTTTACAAAACAACAGACCCATATACCCAAAATGATCCACCCCAATGGTTGAACAAGCAGAATCAAAAGCAAAATAGTAACTAGAGTTCCAGATAAGAGGCTCAAGTTGCCCACGATTGCATAGGAAATCGAGTTTTCAATATGGAGTTTGATTTCTGCCAATAAGGCTTTGGCATATACTAATATAGCCACAAAGAAGAACACCATTGTGACACTTCGCATATCAATTTCTGAGCCTTTTTCTGATTGGGATACGATCTGTAAAAGAGAACATAATACTGGAATTATAGAAAGCAAAACTGTGCGCTTTGCAACGACAAAATGTAGAGCCAGCTTTCTTGTCCTGCCATTCAAACAAAATCATTAAGTTTATATTAAAATGGAAATATTTGTTGAATTATATTTGTCAGAATTGTTGTTTTATGGTTTCAATTTTATCATTAATCCTATGCTGCCCTCGTACTTTGCCAAGTGTTAATTGTTAAATTAAATTTTGTCATAAATTTCATTTTGAAAGAGAAAATAAAGGCTGCCCATTTGCTATGTTTGTCGAGGCCCAGCATTTCGAATGGATACACAGACCCAGTTGCCCATCCGAGGCCTAAAAACATAACATGTTTTGGTCCCTGAAACTATAGTGTTTTTTTTTACTTTGTAGTTCTTAAATTTTTATTGTATTATATTAGATGCTTAAGTAGTTATTTTTGCACGATAACTCCCAGTTTGACAGATTAAACAAATGTTTAGGGATACAATATGTTGTCGAATTTGTTACTATCGTCAAGTGTGGTCCTAGTTAATGTGTACTAAAATAATCATTCGAAAACCCAATAATACCCAATAAGCATTTTGAGATTTTAAGAAATTAGTCCTTAGTAAATTAATGAGGGGCGAAAATAAAAACACATATATAGAGGTTACTAAAAACCAATAAAGATTTTTTTCAAACAAATATTTGAAATCGAACATTGAAACTAAAACTGTAAAAATTAAGAATTTAAATCAAAACAAATTATTCGATCTATTTATTATTTGATTTTTTGGATTTTACATTTTTTTTCAACCCTAGCAAGTTGCCTTCGAGGGCCTAAAATTAGCAAATGATTGATTTTTGATTGGTATATTATCTAGTAGAGTTTTATAAGCCTATAAGAATAAGAAAATTGAGATAGTAATATAACTATATATATAACTATATATATATATAAGACAAATCCACAACTGACTTAAATTTAGCAACAGTTTAAGTTGACCAAAAACTTGGTGCTAACATTTCATCATTTATGGTCAACAATAACAAAAGCTAAAATCAGTTATGCTTCTTACAAATGGGAGCTAACATTAGAATCATTACTTACCTTTCATTGCCAAAACTGTGCCCGTGGTTGATCCCTTGCCTCTTCTCATCCAAACTTCCTTCGAAGTTACTGGTTTTCGAGAGAGTATTGATAAGAAATTTGAGGTTCAAACAGATTGTACTTAATGATATGAATAGAGGTACTTTTTACTTTATATATATATATATATATATATATATATATATTAAGAAGCAAAAGAAGAAAAGAAAAATAAGCAAAATAAGACTTTTACCAAAAAAAAAAAAAAAAAAGACAACAAAGTCTACCGAATAAAGATGCAATCGAGTCGAGTTGAGTTGATAAATTATCAGACTTAATATCGAATTGATTAAAAAACTCAATTCTTGAACATAATGGAATTCGATTCAATAAAATTTGAATTAATTAAAAATTTTAATAGATAATGTAATTGGTTCGATTCAAAATTGATTCAAATAAAATTCTGAAAATCTAAAAATAATTTAATAAATAAATAAAGTAACTAAACGATTAAATTTCGAGTCCTAAAAAACTTAATGTTATTTTAAACTTACCTTCTGCTAAATGCCCTTTGCCTTTCCTCGTATTGCCGTAAGTAACATATGACATCCCTCCGTGACGCGTCTGTTCATTTCTGCAAACCGAGCAGGGCCTAAATTCTCTGGATCTTCTTGATGGACTCTTCCCGTTCAAGTAGTAAATCAGGGCTTACAAGTGGCAAATCTTAACATTTTTTTTTTAAATTTAACCATATTTATAAATTTTCCAATATAATTCATTAAATGAATGAAGAACAATACTTTATATATTCCGCTTTTTTTTAAATATTCAACAAAAATAAAATAAAATTATTTACTAAAAGAAAAAAAAAACATTGTAAGCTAACTTTAAACACACAATCAACTCCCTACAGAGGAAAATGTAATTTGTCTTCCATTATGGGGCGCAGTAGCAGATTTTGACTAAAATATTTGGGGTCAATCGTCCAAAATAATCAACTAATATACTCAAAGTTCTATAGTTTATATATATATATATATATATATAATATTCCAAATATATAATTTACTACTATAAAATTAATTAGAAAATACATGAAATGAACACAACTCTATTTAAAGTGCTACTCTTCGTTATTTACTTGAGGAATTTGATTTCAGCCATGGAGATTGAAAATATAAAAATTGAAATTTGAGATTGAGATTTGTAATTTAAGTCGCAATAACAAAAAGGAGATGGAAGTGGAAGTGGAAGTGGGATATGAAATTTTAATTTAAGCCTTTATAGTTTTTTCGAAACCATGTTAGCTTGGAAAAGGTTTTGTAAAAATGTTTTAAAGTATAGCACAAAGTGCTAAGTTGAGCCTCTGCTTGACACGAAAATGTTAGTTGATATTCTGATAAATATTATCAAATACTAATTTAGATTTGACATTATAAGCCAATTTTCATAATAAATAGATAAAATTAGAAATTTCCTTTTGTCTCTCAAGATTCATGAAATCAAGAAAAGTTCATTTCTTCTTAAAAAATATAATAAAAAATAAATTAAATTACAAATAATTCCTTTTAAAAAATTACTAATTTTAATATTGAATTGATAGTGGAGAAAAAATAAATTATTGAATTAAATCAATAACTACCCATATATATTATGAAGTTTTTTTGGGGGGCCACACAATACATATACCATTTAAAGATTTTCATTTTGCTTTGGGGGACCGTCGCCCTCCAATGCCCCAACTAAGCCCCAACTAAGTCCCGCCATTGAGGGGGCGTCTTATTGGGATTTTTAACGAGAATAGGCGAACTGCTTGATACAACAATTTCCATAATTCTTGATACGACCCATAAACTGCCACTAGAAAACAGGGGACCCAAATGCCAAACATAATCCACCCAAGAAAAGGGACTGGAATCAGCACAACCAAAACTGCTGCAAGACCTCCAATGACAAGATTAATCTTGCCAATCATTGCGCAGTAGGTTGATCTTTGAATTCGCAGTCTAATTTCCACCACCCTTAATTCACAGTATATCAGTATAGTAACAATATATATCAGCAGGATGGTTCTGTCTGTATCAAATGAAGATGCATTAGCTGATTGGTATTTTACTAGAAGGAAGCCATTTGCCACACGAATTGCATCAACAAGTACTTTGTGGAATGCAGCGTGAAGAGTTGGGCTTGGTTGAATTGTTCTGTCATCAACAAAATGAAAAAAAATAACTAAATAAATAAATAAAGCAGTTGTTGTTCTAAGGATATATAATTAAGACGATTAAGCAATATAAGCAAGAAGCATTTAATCCAATTTCTATGATTTTTTGTGGGCTCATGTCCTATAATAGCAGGAAAAAAAAATAATTTTCCAGTGGCAAGATACTATGTTCTCTGGTGCACAAAACAGAGGATTTTACATTTCAATAACAACGCTGCCACCACCACAAAAATATCTTATTCTTAATGCACTTTACAGTTTCAATTAATGTTATGTGCTAAGAAGGGTAAAATCAGTAAAACCATAATGCAAAATTAATGTTAAACTGACATCATCAGTGACAAAATATATGAAGATGAAGATGAAAGTGAAACAAGAAAAAGAGGAAATGGAAGGGAAGGGAAGGGAAGAAGAAGCAAAACCAGAAAACCAAGAGCCTAAAACAGGGAACATGAAATTGTAACACAAACCTTTCAGCTGTGTGGATACGAGGCATCATCGTCTGATTTCCTTCACCAGCTATATCAAACTTCTCTCTCTCTCTCTCTTGTTTTCTGTGTCTTTATGGTTGGGCAGGAGGCTGAGAGTTTTTACTTTTTATAGATGGTGTCACTGTCTCAGTGTGTTGCTGCTCTTTTCTTAGAAACTCGAATAAATAGTTTAAGCGTATAAAACGTCTCGTTCAAAAAAAAACCTCGTATTTTATGTTTTTTTTTAAACTTATTTTATGTTTTTGTTTTTGAAAAAAACGTATTTTATGTTGTCGTGGATAAATTGGCTCCCATAGATCCGGTCTAGGTCTTGGTCTAGGCAAGTATCTGTCTGACTCTGACTCACATGCCCGCACCACCACATCATACTGATATCCCGCAGCTACACTCAGATTTGACATCCAGATATCACGTTTTATTTTTACTACTTTACTTGAGGTAAATAACGGGGACGTCTCGTATTTTAAACAGAAAGCAGTCTGCATACAGCCAGGATGTTGGGCCCATTTAGCTTTGTTGTAATAATTTTTATTTTTATTTTTCAAAAATGAAGGAAGCTCAAAATTTAATATTTGTATTGGGCTTTTTTGCCCAATTATTTTGTCCCTTCCTGAGATTTCAATACTAAAGGACACAATTACCCACGTGTCCAATATTTTTGCACAAGATTTCACATGGATATCAGTTTATTAATAGGTACAGTTATGTTTATGAAAGAATAGATTAGTATTTTCTCAAATAAAAACATAACACGTTTTATAGGTAAACAATAATCAATAAGAATTTCTTTAAAAAAAATATATTTTTTAGATTCAAACTCAAAATCTCACCACTTTAATTCTACTAAACTAAAATAATTTTTTTTTAAAAAAAGACACATTTTTAAAGCTATAGATAACAATATTCCCTCCATTCTATTTAATTTGAAGTGATTAACTTCAAATTAAATATCTTCTTGTGGAATGATTCTCTGTATTTCCTAAAAGATATATAGATAACAATACTCTCTCCATTTTATTTAATTTGAAGTGATTAACTTTGAAAAATATCTTCTTGTGGAATTATTTTTTGTATTTCCTAAAAGATAAATAACTTCTGCCAATATAATAAAATATAATTTTCGAACTGCTGAATAAATTTAATTTCGAGCGCCAATATCCCAAATATAAATTCCTTTTAGTGTCCACATTAATAAAAGTAAAAACTAACTTTCTAGCTAGAAAATGTAAATTATACTATATGATCATTCTGCAATCTCATGCACGGACCGATCATGAAGACAGGAAATTTTCAACTACTAAACTGCAAATTCATGTCCAGGTACCCAGAAATCCCGATCGATTCATAAGCCTATTTAACAAGTTTAACGTTCCCAAAACTGCCATATATGTCAATTGATAGAGCTGTTGATACAATCTCCAAGCCATGGCCAGGAAGAGAAAAGCCCATAAGATTAAAATGAGATAACCAAAAGCAGGTGCAATGATCAAGAGAAGCAAGGTGGAAGCAAGAGATCCAAAGGTGATGCTTATGTGCCCTAATATCGGAAGGCAGCCTATGCAATGGAATCGAAATATAGCTCCGGTCGCCATGGATACAGCATATAGGAATGTGGCTGCAATAAAAGCTACCATGGTTGCGTAGTGAGTTTCGAATGGCGACACAGACTTGTGTTCATATTTAACGTCAACAACCGCAATCAATAGCGTGATAAGGAGCGCCAATACACCATGCAGGGCTGTCAATGAATTTCGATCTTCTTGAGTCTGCTTCCTATCATATGTTGGAAAATAAAGGGTCAAACTCAAATTAGATACTTTCGATAACATTTAACTTGATCAGATTTTTAGTAAATTAATCTAACCTTATTCTATCATGTATATAAAATATATTTGTTATGATATAATGTAATTGGATTGATCCATAAAGATTTAGTTTAGAAAAGAAAAAAATCATTTCAAATTATTTAGGAGGGAGACTTATGTAATATGGAAAATTTCTTGACTAACATGATTCATGATGAATTAACTAAATTAATTCTTTGACACGATAAATTATATTGATGGGATTTAAAAACATATTCATAAGAAAACCATTTTTTTATTAACATAAATTAAATTCGAGTTAATTCCAAAAATTTTCCAGCTTGCATATGGAAATATTTGACCATAATCTTACATAAGGCAATAAGAAGAAAGGTAAGACATAATTAACAGAACCAACCTGCGAAATCTAAAATTTCGTCGACTATCATGCATAGTTTAGGCTGATCAATAGCTAGGAAGGTGGAAATCAAGTAAATGAAGTTGGAAAGAATATAATAGTACAGTTCGAAAGAAAGAAATACTACATATATATAGCTCATGCTTGAAAGTATATAATACATACATATATATATATATATATAAACTGTTTTAAGGTTTGGTACCATGATTCAACGGTATTAAGCAAAACAAAGTATAAATCAGTTTAAATCTGCGTAGGAAATCTCTGCACGCCGATCTTTAGTGATTATCAATATCTGGAATTATTAGTCATAAAAATAATGATTAAGACTAAGGCACTAATATTACTATCAGTTCCTTTTTCAGATACTTATTTCCTTGTGCCTTTTCTTTATACCCTTGATTTTTATTCAATGAACCAATTAGTGAATCATATAGAAAATTATTATTACTTTTTTATAATTTTTACATCTCATTTTATTATAATTAATTCAATCTATAAGAAAGTAGATTATACTTGGAAGCAAAACAATTTCCAGTTAATTATTTTGTAGTGTTAAGGTATTGTTTTTAACTTTTAACACTTTTGCTTATTAGTTTATATTGGTTATAAAATGTTTTCTTCCACTATTCATTTTTAGGACAATAGTTTATGATATTAACAGAATGATATTATAAATATGTAAGTTGTTATTATTTTACATATATTAGAGAGTATAATTTAATACATTTATAAATTAACATCATATGTAGACATTAGAAAAACCATTTTTGGACAATAGAAGGTTATACTACCCATGTGCTCTTACAAGGGACATCAAATGGACATGGAATGCGACTATACATACATAATTGGGCATGGAATTAATACCACTGATTAAAAAATGAGTACGAATTTCAAAAGATCGCTCTTTCTCTGAAGTAATAGATATTAGTTAATCAATCCGATAATTAAAAATAAGTAATTATCATAAATTTTGTTTATCAAGGCAGATATATATTATAAAGCATTAATTTTTTCTTATTGTCTTAGGAATCCAGTCTGTATTCGTGCTACACAAATCTATTAAAGAGTAAAATATTCTTTTTCAAATTTTAAAGGTGATTCATATAATGTGTAATTAAAAATGTAGGCAGTTTTAAATAAGAAATGGAATTAAAAATTACTGCATCTTAATCTGTAGAAGGATATATAAAATTTATTGATAAGTATCTCACAATCTGTGGTGGTTTTAGCTAGGATTTGATGAATAATTTTCGCCAGTAATACAAACAAAAGCTGAAAGTTGCATTTTGGGTGATGTATCAAATTGGTAGAAAAACTACTGAAATCTCTCCCATTAACTAAAATTCTATTATGGACTTTTTCCTTATTGAAAAATTTACAAGAATTAGAATTTTGAAAAATGCTATCAAAACTTTCTTTTCAATACTTTTTTGGACATTGGTTCTATAATTAGTTCATATTATTAAAGTTTTAATTTATATAAATTTGCTATTTTATTTAATAAATTAAACTTTATGATACAAATCAATTATAGAATAAATATCTAAAAAAAATATTAAAAAAAGAAAATATTGCCAACATTTCTTATTGCAAGATTTTCTCTCCGACTTTAAAATAATGATAGTACTAGCAAATAAAGTGGAAACTGGAAACTTTCTTTTTTTTTTAATAATTCACAACAATCTTTAATTATGCCCTTTTTGACTAATAAATGAAATGAGATATAATTAATTAATACGGTGAATTGGGGGCTACTATACTTTTTAAATATAGTACAGCTGGTTGGTCATTAATTTTAAATTTACTGCTCTCAGATGACATTTTTGTTTTTAGCCTTAGAATTTTTAATATGATATTAGAGTTATACTATAAAATCATCCCTTATCTACTTGATTATTATCAGCAATGTTCTCGCCTGCTTTTCCTCCAAGCACTGTGCTTTTTTTTTTTTGTATCTTTAATTA
Source organism: Triadica sebifera (assembly GCA_023653625.1). Lineage (NCBI taxonomy): Eukaryota > Viridiplantae > Streptophyta > Magnoliopsida > Malpighiales > Euphorbiaceae > Triadica > Triadica sebifera. The sequence continues at coordinate 1,065,786 of CM042895.1, forward strand.
TAGACCAAAAAAATATTACAATGGAGGTTATGATAAATAGGTTAAATGAATAGACGTTTGTTTGAAAAAGCAAAAGAACAAAAGAAGTTAATTTAAGGACAAAGGGGGTTTCCCTAGTATAATAAACGACCACATCCTGTTTTCTCAATGTTCATGAGGGGACTAGGATCAGACTTACCTACCAAGGGCTGTTCGGCATAAAAATTATCAGATATATCCATCCGATTAAATTCAAAGTTGGAATGGGAATTTTTAATTAAGTTTCAGTAATTGATCTTGGCTGCAATTTTTGTGAGATATTATTCCATTTGGGACTGTAGTGATTTAGGTTTAAATTAATGCTTCTGTAGTTAGATATTTTCATTGATTGCTTAAATTTGGTTGAAGAAGAATTAATCGGCGGAAATTCGATTACCGTTAAAGTGGAGGTTGTTGTGGAAATCGGGTTAGTTTCCACCAAAATGAATAATTGTACCAAAAATTAAGACAAAGAAAAATTCTCAGGTAGTTGGTGGAGTCACAAATGGTCTCTCTTAAAAACCAACTTCCTTAGACTCTTGAGTCTTGGTAACAGAATTTTTCTAAGATAATTTAAAGCACAATATATCACAAAGTAAAAGACCCGACAATAGCTATTAAATAGAAATAAAAGAACACCAGAATTTAACGAGGTTCGGTCAATTATGCCTACGTCCTCGGACACTACTAAAATAATATTTCACTATTTCAAATAAATATTACAAAGTGAAATATTACAAGAGAGAGAGAAAAAATACAATCAATCTTAGAAGTAGATGGATTGGTGTTTTTGGGATGAATTGTTAATAGGGGAATTAAGTCCTTTTATAGGCTAATGCTATGGTGAAAAATTGAAATCTTTCCGATGTGGGATTGTCACATTTCAACGGAGGATATATAGCCAATTAAGTTGTGCCTTTGTGTAGCTATTATGATAATATGATACTCTACTATGCTTGATTGGTATTTTTTTTTATGGGATGGTAAATTGTAAGTATTTAATTTCCTTGAAGACGATGACACAAGTAATTGGAAATTAGGTCAAACTGAGTTTAAAGCCTGTGGTCAGGTGGAGTCATTTTCATCATTGGTCCTCATAGTGAGCATTCGGTCGGTTCGGTTCAAAATTGAACCACAATTTATTTATAAAAATCAAATTAAACCGAATAATATTTAGAACTGAACTTAATCGAATCGAAATATTTTAGTTCGGTTTAATCATTTTCTTAATTAATTACCTAATTAAATTTATATAAATTATAATTATAATTATATTTACCAATTATAACACCATAAATTTATAAATTATTATAAAATAACATAAAAAAATTTTAATTAATTAATTAAATTTATATAAATTATAATTATAATTATGTTTTATCAATTATAGCACCATAAATTTATAAATTAATATAAAATAACATAAATTATGGAAAATTGACATAATTATAATTATTTCATCAACTACCATAATTATCATAAATTAAATTTTATTACCATAACTTTATAAATTATCATTAATTAAAATCAATTGTCACACCTAGTTAACATAAATGAGAATAAATTTTCATAATTCATAACTTTATCCTACTATAAATCGAAATAAATTATTATAAACTATAATTTTTTATCTAAAAATTAAAATAAATCATTAAAAAATAAATAAAAATTGGTCAGTTCAGTTTAATCGGTTTTTTAATATTCAAAATGGAATGGAACCGAATAAACCGAATTTTCAATAATAGAATCGATTAAACTAAAAAACGAACAAATAAAACCAAATAAACCGAATTTGATTTGATTTCGGTTTTGGTTCGGTTTTGAACACCCTTATTGGTCCTTACTTGGATGACAGCCCATATATTTGGACCCTCTACTTGGGGAAATTTGATGAGTATCCACATAGACCATGGGCTTGGTAATCAATTTGCAATTCAATACATCATACGCTTTTCTTTTGCAGACAACTACACCGTAGGATTTAGAGATTTTGATTAAAAGAAAGGGCATACAATATATTTGATTAGATTCGATACATAATTTTTTTTTTACATTAATCAATAATAAATTATTGTAGAACTAAAATGATTTTACTATTTTCCAAAGAAAGAGTTTCATTTCATCAAATTGCAGCTTATGTAAGAGAAATAACTAACGAGGACAAAATTAGAAAAAGAGAAGAGCAATGAATAATTGGAAGTATAAACATAGGGATGATGCCTTGAGATATTCATGTTTTTCTTTCCTTTTTTTTTTTTTTTTGCTTGTTCGGGGTGTGTCACCTAGAGATTGATTAATTTTAGATGCCGCCATTACACTAAGCTTTTTTTTTTATTTTAATTATGTTTGGACATTTGATCTTCTAGGGTCTAGACATAGGCAAATAAAAATGCTATTTTTTGAATTTCTTGTTGGTCCTATTAATGGTGTTAGAATATTATGTCCTTGATTCATACAAAGATGCAATAGAAAGATCTCTAGCAAAACAAGCTTTTGGGTCCTGAAGAATATTATATTTTTTTTATTGAAAATTCTGTGGAATATGTTAGACTAAATTTGTACTAAAATTAACAATTATCCAGAAAAAAAAAATATTTTTCCTGAGACTCGAAGATGTGTTTTGCCAAGATCTTAGCTTTCATTAATATGATGTAATTTGCGGGGGCATATTATAGTTTACAATTCACATATTCCTTAATTTGTCTTCTCCCTGAAACTTCTGCCATGTCACATTTCTAGTATAGTAGTATGCAATTTCCATCTTCAGAGGAGATTCCAAGCAGATTCCTCAGAATCATCCCTTTCTCTCCCCCACCACAAAACTCACGTACCAATGCATTCACTCACCCATCCATCACAACCAATAAATAACTTACAAGAGTAGAATTTACATTTCAAAAGTACAGTATGGTCACCAATCAAAATCTACCAAAATCCCATAGGGAGGTGAAATTAAAACTCCCCTTGTCCATTTACCCACTTGCTTAAATTGCATTTATTAACTCTTGGCCTTGCAATTTTGCAAAGAGATGAAATCATTCTCTAGCAGTAATGGTCCATAATTGCAAGAATTTAATATAGTAGCATCGGATAAAAGTCTTTGTTTCATAAGCTTGGTCTTAAGTATGACAATAGTAACCGAATATGCTAAGGAATTCTTACTTCAACGACTCTTTTATGCTTTTTTCTAACAGCCATTTCATCACGCCAAGCATATGCTTTCTAATATTCTATTAATCTTTAATAAAACCCTTCAATTCCTTTTTCTCTTAGCTACCCTCTCTTTTCACACTTGCAGTTTGTTGGCTCTTTCAATTTTTTTTTTTTTTATTAATTGGTAGAATAAGAAATTATGAAGTTCGGCAAGAGACTGAAGCAACAAATAGATGCAACGTTGCCTGATTGGCAGGACAAGTTCTTGTCCTACAAGGAATTGAAGAAGCTTGTTCGGTTGATTTCGTCGGCGCCTGTGCTTTCCACTGGATCAGTCGAGTATGGCAAAACTGAAGCTGAGTTTGTGTATTTGTTAAACAATGAGATCGACAAGTTTAATGCCTTTTTCATGGAGCAAGAAGAGGATTTCATTATCCGGAATAAGGTATTAATTCTGCTTCTTGTTTCTCTCTCTCTCTCTCTCTCTCTCTCTCTCTCTCTCTTTCTGCTATTTCTAAATCGGTCTTGGATTGGATTTTGAGTGTATTTATGCAGATAGTGTTAGGGTAGAATGTAGGAAAATTTGAGTCGGATTACAAAGAAGTGGTGAGTTAACTGAGTTGACCCACTATAACATTTATAACTCGGTGGAAAATGTTAATTTTCATTTGCAATTTTAATTTTTATGCACTTTGGGCTAACTCTGACGAACCGATACATTTGAATTGAGTCCACTGTTTGGTGGCACCATGTGATCTTTGTGATTGGGGGTTAGGAATTAAAATTATTTAATGAGTTTGTGCTTATACTTTTTCTATCTTATATCAATGTAGGGATTGATTGATTGATAAAATTATTAATCACTAATGTGGATGAATGAAGTAAGATAAGATTGCAAGAAAAATGATTTATCATTAATGTGGTGTAGAATTACTTTTTATATAAATACTATATATTCTTAAAAAGTACGAAAGAAACGTTAAAACATAAAGACGACATATCATATAAATTCAGTATAAATATTGTTTATTATTGAATTAGTGCAAAAAAAAAATATGACACTTAGAATGAATTATATGGAATCAGCATAAATACCATTTATTCTCAAAGTACGAAAGAAATATGACATGTGAAACATGAAAGCTAGTGATATAAATTTAACATGTTACTAATATTTTAATTATTCTACTTATACACTTTTGAATTTATATTTGCTGATCATTTTAATTGTTTTTTGTATAAATATTAACTATTCTCAAAATTCAAAATAATTATCAAATTAGGAATTATTTTTTAATATGAAATTAAGTAGTCCTGAAATTAGTCATGAAACTTTCCAAGAAGCATTATAGTCATGACTGCAATGGTTTTACATATACTTGACAATGTTAAATATAAGTTCTTTAAATTGTTTAACTATTCCAAATTCCAAAATCATGTTTGGAAATTCCATTCCAAACATACCCATATGTAATTACTAATATATCAAAGTATTCAGTTTTTACAGCAGAGGATTCAGAGTGTGATTGATACATGGGGGCCAAACGGAAGTCAGCCTTTAGAAGCCAAGTATAAAGAGGAAATTGGCAAGATTAGAAAAGACATTGTCAATTTCCATGGAGAAATGGTGCTCCTTGAGAACTATAGCAATATCAATTACACAGGTATACAGACAATCTAACTAAATTAGCAGTTAATAACTATCTGAATTCAATTCATAATGGTTCAAGCTAAAAATAAATTATTACACAAGTAAAATTAAAATTATTTCATATGACATTCTATTGTTAGCTTAATTCACCATAAATCGGATTATTAACTTCACAAAAGCGCTGAGGAAAAAAAACAAAAGAGAAATCTAACTTAATGCTTAAATAAAATTTTTTTAAAAAATTGTAGGATTGGCTAAGATACTGAAGAAGTATGACAAGAGAACTGGTGGGTTATTGAGGCTGCCATTTATCCAGAAAGTGCTGCAGCAGCCATTTTTCACAACAGATTTGGTTTCGAAGCTTGTGAAGGAATGCGAAAACACAATGGATGCAGTGTTTCCTGTGGATGAAGAAGAAAGAGCAAGAGAAGGAAAAGAAGGAATAATAGTAGCAGGAGAAGGAATTTTTAGGAACACAGTTGCAGCTTTAATGACCATGCAAGAAATTAGAAGAGGCAGCTCTACTTACAGTTGCTTCTCTCTCCCTCCTCTCAATTTGCCAGACTCTGATCTCATTCTATCATTACAACTCAGCTCTCCAATACCCATTACCTGATCAATTAGAAAAAAAATAAATAAATAAAGAATTTCTCAAATACATTTTCGTAGTTATACAAAATTAGCAGCGAGCTAATCATTGTCTGTATTTTGTTATAATAGAAGTGTTCTCGTTTGGGATTATAGCTACTCTTTTAATAGGTTTGCAATTGCATCATGCATCAATTCAATCGTACATGACAATATATAGTTGGATTGATTCATGGAAATCAGGTCTAGTTACGTTTTAATTATTCCTTCTGAATATTGTAGGGATCTAAACTTTCAATCATTTGACTTCATCCCTATTTCATGTTTGAGAAGTTGCTTTCTAAGCATGGAAGTGAAAAATGGATGCTAATGATATACAAGGAAAAGTTTATGAATTGACTTGGCAGCAGTTGATTAGCTAAGAAGAAGAGATACCTTTCGTCAATGAGATACTACAACCGCTTCTGATTTGTGAAAAGGCCTTTCAAAAATTTGGGTAACCATTCCCTTGCCTAATCTTAATTTTTATATATAAGTTTGCAAATGAGTTTTAATAATTATGTGGATTTTAATGATTACATAAAATTTGATACTGTGAAATTTATTTTTATTGAAAAAATATAACGAATTTTACAATTTTCTAGTCAGACAGATTTTTATAATTTCATTAGAAAAACAATTTATTTCATTAAATACAGGATTATAATCTAAGATGAGTTACGTCCACTCGAGAATCGAGATATAAACATAAATTATTCGTAGTTCAAATTAATCCAAACTAAATTGATTTTTAAAAATTAGTTCTAAACATAACAAATTTACATATGGAGTAGGCACGATTTTTTTTCAGAATAATATGACTATTTGACCAAGTTTTTTTTTTCTTTGTTAATTTAATATATTAGTAAAATATATATGTTCATCCAACTATAAATAAGTTTAGTAATGAGAAGAAAAATTTGCTTCAAATAAGGTCGAAATTTTTTGATTGAGCTCTCCATAGAGATGGAAATGGAAAATTTTTTTCCTCCATTGAGCGGGGTGGAGTGGGGACAGAGATGATACTCTCCGCCCCACTCCGATAATTATTTTAAAAATTAAAATATTTTATATAATATGTATATATAATTTTATAATTTATTTTTGTTAAAATTAAATGATTCAAAATTTTTTTATGTAAAATTAATTAATCAGTTCAATAAAATTAAATTATAATTGGTTAACTAGTTTAATAATAAATCGGTTCAAGTAGTTGATAATTTTTTTAACTAATTAATTATAAATAATTTGATTGATTGATAAATAAATCAATCAGATTGTTTGATAATTAAATTAATTAGACTAATTATATAATTAATTATATTTAATCGTATTTAATTGTGTTGATATATTTAAATTATATTTATTTTTTTTACTGATCGATTATATAATTAAATTAATTATTTATTATATATTATTTTTTAAATTAAAAAAAATTGTGGGGAATAGGGATCTCATGGGCAGAGACGAGGACAAGTCTGCCCCGTCAATGTAACAGGCAGAGGAACGAGAATTCTCTGTTAGTGTAACAGGGTACGGGAACGGAGATGGGATCAGTCCGCCGCCCCGTTGCCAAGCATAACTATAAATATTTATTTTGTTTAAAACAAAATAGACTTCGAAGATCATTGTAGTCCATTTTGGAAACAGATCTGACTCTGTTCTTGGTGGCAGCTCTGTGGATTGTATTAAGAATTGTCTAATTTTTGATAATCTACCATTCAATCGCTGCGGTCAGTAAGCAGCTTCAATCCTTCATCTTCAGTTTCTCGTCCTTTAAGGGTAACCCTTAAGCCTCAATTTATGCCCTAATATTTTTTCAGTCACCAAATCTCTGTTTTTAGATTTTCTTTGCTTGGTTCTTCATAATCGTTCAGAAAACTACGATAAGAATTTTTTTCTAATTTCTGGAAATTTTCAAGAGTATTCATAGATTGCTAGGTAATTATATCCGAAGAGTTTCAATATTCGACTTCTGCTTTTGATTCAGTGAGCATTTAGTAGTTAGTACTATAAATTAGAGCCTATGGTGTTCATCATTTGTTTTCATTCTTATAAGAAATGAAATAGTTAGAATATTTGCTGTTAAAGTGATTATGAGGATTCAAATACTGCACACAAGAAAAGCTTAAGAGAATTTGCAAACAATTTCTAAGCTTATAGAAATGTTTGTCATTATTAGGTAATAACAAATGGGTCTACCTTGTTTGCCAGCTGTTATAAATTCCTTTTCTTGTTCGAAGACATCAGCAATTTTTAACATCATTTTATGATTTTGAGGTTTAATAATTTGATGATACTACTGGTTCTCAAACGTTGTAATTTTTATTTTTGATTGGGTCTGTAGCGTGGGGTATTACTTGTATCAACTTAATTATATTCTGCATCTTGTTACATTTTCATTGAAAGTTGATATCTTCTGATTTAGTCCTTGCTTCTGTCTGTTGTTCTTTCAATCTGTAACTGTTCTCTAAAATTCCTATGATTAACTGTTGGGTGCGTGATTAAGTGGTGGTACTGATGTATGGAGCAGTTAAAAAGAACATTACATCCAGGCTGACGTAGAATACTTGTGTATTAGATTGAATCTAGAATACTGGATTGCATCTTCAATCTTGGTGCTACTCTTTTTCTTCTTATGGCTGATGCTTGTTCCCGGACAAAAAACCTGGCACAAGCCAACAATAGCGAGCCTTCTTTTAGTTACAAATTGTGGAACATGGTTCTATCTGGATTTTTTGTTCCTATGAAGCTATTTGGATCTCAAAAAGGCGCTCTTCAACCCCAACTGCCTTTCATATCTTTTACAGTTCTATTGGGTCCCTACCTCTTGCTTCTATCTGTGCAGATTCTAACTGAGATGCTGACCTGGCACTGGCACTCACCAGTATGGTTGATTACCCCAGTCGTCTACCTTGTATTGCGTTTTACAACTGATGAGGGGGTTGAAAGCTTGGGACTGAGCTCAGTGCACCGGCATTGGTAATGTATATGATTAGGGGACTTGTATATTGGTGGATTCTAATCCTTGGTGTGCAACTAATGAGAGTAGCTTGGTTTTCAGGTTTTACAACTCGATCTCGCCAGCAACTATCTTCTGCTTCTGCAGATAGTTAAATATTACTCATTCCTGCCAGACAATGATGAACCAATGCTGCACATGCAAACTTTTTGGTCTTCCATGGTGCAATCACGCTTCTCCATATCTCTCTGCATGTATTTTTATTTGCAATGGGAGATTTTGTGTTAAGCAAACAGGTTATGTACTATAGTTTTTGTTAAATTTACTGTCATTTGCTTAACCAAACCCAACAAACTATTTTTTCCGAAGAGTAAACGAATATAGAAACATGTAAATATCCAGTCCAGGATAACTGTAGGTTAAATAAAAAGAGAAAATTCTCTGGAGAAACAATCCAGATTACACTTCATTGATATATATATAAAGCATGTCAAGAAATTGAGGTTAAGGGTTTGAAGTCCAAGGAACAGAGCACATCGAGTGTTATCGTGTAATGCGCGGCTATCATAAGATTGCTCAATTGAGCTTTTATAGTAAGATTATCTGTCTAATTCAATTTTTGCAATACTAACTTGAACTTCGCGTCCCACGGGCCATGATTTCAAAATTCAGGCCGTGGAGAAGACTGATATTGAAGCTGCATAGGTAGGCCTCACTCAAAATTACTGTTGGGCCAAGGCAAAAGGCCCAACTCTCAGTTGACCTACTTTGCTTGCAGGAAAAATAATAATAATAACTGAGAATTATTTGAACAAAACTACTTGTGAAGTAAGGGTATGTTTATTGTTCCTCATTGGCTAATCTGCAGAGTTAGGCAGCTGGGATATGATAGATCCTTACTAATCCATACTGCAATAGCGCTAGAGCTTCTGTTGCCAGTACACGACATTGTTTCATCCTATAGCTTATGTCCCTATGTTAGTCTCTGCTAGATTTTGCTTTTCATTAAATGATAACATGGGCAAAGTCGATTCATTTTTTGCAAGTCTGGACATCTGATCCTTTGGCTGTGACAGAAAAAGTAACCTTTTTATTCCAATGTCAAAAATACTGTGATGGGGATGATCGAGTACAGAAATTCGGTTTTGGAAGTTGGCTCAAGTTTCACATAAATTTGTTTGGAGGGAATTGGGTGAAAAGATTATTTATATTATTTTTCAACCTCTTGCTTGGTCATCGAGTAAATGGAAAAGGAAAATCATTTAAATTAAGAGAAATTTGAATTCTCAAATTTTCCTTCAAACCAAAGGTAAAAATCATTCTCATCTATTGAAGTAAACAGGAAATTATGCGATGAGAGGGTTTAATTAATATAAATAGTACACAAATCAAACAAATTAAATAGTAATTACAAGTAAACGAAAGACAAAGTAAAGATGAATAATTTAAATAAATGAGAAATTAAATGACAAAAACAAATAAATAAACAATGAATGATGTTTATTGTTCCGTGGTCATATAACAATACGGATATTTCGAGTATTTATACATAGTGATAGACATCCATTTGCGAAAAGATCCTTGGATCTGAATTGAATATAAAAAGGAAAAAAGAGTGGTCCCCAAAGATCCTATCGAGTTTTGAGATTATCTCTACCTTATTTTATGAAATTTATTTCAAAAGGAGAGATTTTAGGCAGGGTAGAAATAAATGTAGGCTTGATGGTTCGGTTTGGTTAGTTTAAATTAAAAATTTATAACTAAATTAATAAAATTAATTTTTAAATGCTTCAACTTTTAACTAAACCAATCATTATTAAAAATATCTAAATTAATGCTATTTAAATTTGGTTTACATAGTCGGTTTGATAAATAAATAAATTAAAATTATAAAATTATAATAATTCGATAAATGTTAACTTAAAATCATAATTAAAATAACATGAATATCATCCAAAATATAAAAATTTAGTACACTACTTTAATTTTTAAAAAATTCAAAATATAATTCATAGATTAGTAAAATAATTTTTTTCTCAATTATAATGTTCCAAATGAAGTTAAAAGATGTAAATAATTAAAGAGTCTATAATTTTAGAAAACTATAAAAATACTAGTATTAATGTACTATATATATATATATATATATATATTAAAAGAGAACCTATATTATTGGTTTGGTTTGGTTTTATTAGATTTATATTTTCTTAATCCAAAACCAAATTAAAAATCAATTTATAAAAATTTTAAAACCATAACCATCAATGAAACCACATAAACTATAATTTTCGATTTAAATTAAATTGAATTAATTTGATTTGATCGATTTGATTAATTTTTATACACCCCTAAATGTTATTGGAAGTTGATGTCCTTCTCCGGTGGAAGAGGTCTATTTATAAGCTCTATAGCCGTCAAAAAGGGTGAATTTTGGTGGAAAATATAAGAGAAATCTTAACAAAATTTTCTTTTTAATATTATTTTAGATATTTGCCCAATAATTTATTTATATCATCAAATTTTATTATTCTATTTAATAAATTAAATTTGATGATGTTAATCAATTATAAAATAAGTATTTAAAAAAATATTGAAAATAATGTATTAATACTCGAAAATATAAATTCAGATTAAATTGTGTAACTTTTTTTTTATAACTCTTATTTTTTTTAAGGTTAAGGTGAATATGCTAAGGATTTATGTGCAAGCCTGCGGATAAATAAATTTAGATTTTTAGGGTGAAAAGCTATGACACTATTTAAAATGCGCCGATTATATTATAGATCTATTTATAATATATGGTATATTATTTATTAAATGACGAATAATTTTATTTTTTTTGAAATATATAAAAAAATAAATAAAACTGTTATTGCACTTATGAATGAGATTAAATTTATAATGCAATATATATCTGATTCCATAATATAAGAATTTTATTTAAAATTTCATGCGACTTTTGGGTTAGTTTGATTCATTTTGGACGTTGGTGATTTTTTAGATTTTTCATTGGAATTTATGGTTTATTTTTTGTTCTTAAAAAATTCTGTCTTTAATTATCCTTAAGTTACTAGACGAAAGTTTACGTGTCCATACCTCAACTGACATGAACAAAAAAATAAAAAGGAATATTTTTCGCTTGTGTGTGGAAGTAACCTATTTGCATGACTTTGGTCCACACTTCAAAAAAAAAAAAGAACTTGCATGTCTTCTAAATGGTTTTATTTTTAATATTGTATTTTTTTAATGGATAATATTTGTCATTTTTTAAAAAATTTATTTATGCATTGCTTTCCGACATGTGCTTCAGTTTCAAAATTTATAATCACACGGTAATTCATCAATTATAATTCTGTTTTATAATACTTGTTCTAATCACCCAAAACATTGACCCTATTATAATTTCAATAATGACATTATATATATATATATATATCTTATCATAATAATTAATAATATTATTAATCTTGGTAGTTATGATCATAATACACACAATATTGTCCATTCAAATGCTAAAAAACAAAATAAAAATGGCCCATTCATTATTCCCAACTACACAGTGCGTATCACTAATTAAGCTGCATCAAGTTGACCAACAAATTTATTTTTCTATCTTTTTAATCAATTTCATGATTGAATTCAATTATGTTATGTGAAACTTTAATCTAAGAAAGAGAGGTCCGCATTAGCAAAACCCCCCCTTCTATAAAACAATTCAAAGCCCACAACCAACCCGTCTAGTAAACTGGTTCTCAATGAAGCCATCATTAGTCGACCCTTTCTGCCGTCCGAATTATATGACAAAAATAATAATAAATTCTCTAACTTCAGTCCACAAATTTCATTTCTAAAATTAAATTATTAATAATTATCAAATAAAAAATAATATTTACTTTTTAATTACACACTTATATGTTTTAATTTGTCTATACAAAACGAGAAGAGAACAGTTTGGATTGAAATTTTTGTACTTCGTTTTTCATTTTTCTATACAAAACGATGTAGTTTTGGGTTGGATAGATATTTAAAAGGAAAAAGTAAAATCTTGTTGTATGAATGAAAATTAATTTTATCAAAACAAATCGGGTTAGCAATTAGTATTTGCTAAAATCGATTAGTCTAATTCAGTTTCAACAAAAATTGATGAAGAACAGTTTTATAAAACAATAAAAATGTTATCATTAATTTACTTTATAATTTTCGGAGTAGGCAATAAATTTAAAATAGGAGAAAAGTGGAACTCCAAATTATATCATAACCGAAAGGACTAATATTCAAAAGGAAAGGATGGATTGGGAAATTTGTGAATTCGAATAAAACCTAAAGGCTAAAAGACAATGGATCCAAAGTAGCTAAGAAATGCAAAAATCTTTTGTAATTTCAGGTGGACTTGTTGTATTTAGCTTCTCTCCTTCGGCCTTATGTTATCGGCATTTACTCATTAATTAAATATTGATTAAAGCCCATGCCATGTCTTTATTATAATGGGCTCTTTTTTTTCCCCTTATAAATAAATATTTTTCATGTTTAATTTCCTTAGGAAACACTCCACATGCATTTTCTACCTGTAATCATGTCAATAAATGGATGCATAAATAATTAGTACTATCATGGAATTTTTCTTTTTCAAATCGTGTTCAAAGTTATATGGTTTTTGAATTATAGAGTTTTTTTTATTTAATTCTTAAATTTTTATTATATTTTATTATGTCCTTACATAATAATTATTTAATTTATTAAATTTGAAGTAATTGTATACTAAAGTAATTATTTAGAAATTCAACAATAAAATACAATTATTTTTGAATCAAATAAAACACAATAAAAATTTAACAACTAAATATAAGAAAATGTCCCTTTTCCAATAGTCAGCAAGGATTCTCAAGAATGAGTTTTCATTTATTGGTTTTTTGACCCCATGTTACAGCGGATCAATCTCGAAAGATATGGACAAAATAATCTTCCTCCAAGCTGTAAGTATAATTTTTCATCGAATATAAATTAAATTATAATTTATGAATAATATATAATTTATCATTAGTTTGATCAATAAATAAATTTATGACAGATTTAAACAAGTATTTCTAATCAAGAAAATAAATCTCAATATTAGTAAAAAAAAACTCCCAGTATTCTCTTGTTCAGGTGAATAAATAAATATTTATTTTCATACTTGGTATCGCACACTTTTTCGTTTTTACATTTAACTGCACTTTGCTTGTTTAGTTGTTTTATACTAGTAAATTTCATATAAATGTTGACTGGATAAATACACTGAATTAATTGATATTTATTAATTTTGTATTTCGCATGGATTATGAGGTTTTTATTTAATTAATGATGAGACAAATTAAAAATACTAAACAAATTATTGGTCAAAATAATTTGTAAGACTCTATGGTAAAGCTAACAGTACTATTAGAAGAAAAATGACTAAAAAATACGCACAATTTAATGACTATAGAAACAAAAAAGAAATTAAGAGGGCCACCAGCTCGACTTGAAGTTTTTGGTTGGTTGCACAAACACAATTTCTCTACATCAACAAGGCATTGACCGGAAAAAAGAAAAACAAAAGAAATCATCAGAAGTAACCAAAATTTACCAAGGTTTGATTTTCCAATAAGAAAGGTAATATATAATAAAAAAAATATTAAGGAAATTAAAAAGGAGAAAAACATGAAAAGTATAAACAGAAAGAAAGGGAAAATAAGAAGTAGGGTTTTTGAAAGTAGCAAAAAAAAATCCATGGAGAAGGATTGTGATTTGTGGAGCCAAATCTCCACCAAATATATACGAGACAGATAGAGAGAGTCTTGACCCTGAAGAGCAATGGCTGATCAATGAGATTGTCTTTGTATTGTGTTAATGGGAGATGACATTGGCCCTACCACAAAGTAGCTTTTGACAAGCATTTTGAGTGCTTACTTTTGGGTTTTGGCATATAAAAGAAAAAATAAAATATTTTTTTTTTGTGTAATACAAAAAAAAAATGTGTGGAATGTAAAGAATGCGTTGTTTCTCAGCTGACTACTAAGAAAATGGGTGAAAAAAGAAAAAAAAAAAAAAAAAAAAAAAAAAAGAGAGAAAGAAAGATAAAAATAATAACAATGAAGGAAACTTAAAAAAGAGTTGGAGAAGATATGGTGGCCAAGCATCTATAAAAGTTAATATATATCAGAAAGAGAAGAGAAAGAAAAGATTTGCAATCAACTTATTCACGCCGGTGATCATCATAAATTTTAATAAATAATACGTTAAAATACTTTGTCATATATTTAAAAATAATAAATTAAGTCGCTATTATTTTAGACAAACAAAAAAATAAATTAATAAATTTAAATTTAATTTACACACTTTTAATATAATAATAATACTAATATATTTAAACAATTAGTATGTGTTTTCTTAGCTTCATTCTAAAGGAAACATCAAATATAGGAAACGTGTATTCTTAAAATTTTAGACATTTCTTCCGTATAATAATTTCATGGATGTGAGACACGTTCTTATATATACTTATATATACGCACCCTTAATTTGTAAGGAAATGATTACCAAAATCTGATAGAAACAATATGATTGATGACTTTTGATGTCTTTCAAAGAGTGGAATATGATTCTTGGAATTAATTTATGATTAAAAAAAAGAACTTTTAAGTTTGGATCGAGAAAGACAATGATTTTTAAGCTTGAAGTATATAAATCACTGCAATATATATATATATATATATATATATATATATATATATATATATATATATATATATTGTTGGTGTTGGTGGTGGTGGTGTTATTATTATTATTTACCATGAAAAAGGATAAAAAAGATATAGAAGGGTTTAATTAACATTGCAAGGAAATGGGTGTTAAAATTGGAAATTTCTTATTAGATCTTGTTGAAAATAGATCAAACTAATAATAAATTAATATATAAAAAAATTATTGAAATGGAAATTAATCTACCATTAATATAATTATTTCAAAATAAAAAATTTTGTATTCAAATTGAGGGTTCAGTCAGTGACCCACACACAACTCAATCTCATGAACTAAAGGTAACTTTTGAGATTTGAACAATGAAAATGGAGATTTTGAAAAGGACAAAAAGCTGGCATAATGTGTTTTTAGGTCTTTAGCAGATAAAATCTCTGTTAGTTGAAATTATAACTGAATCCCTCACTCCTAGGAGGCTTCTTCAAGACAAAAGTGCTTCCCTCAAATTTCTTAATGAAAAGTTTATCATTATACTTTCCACAGGGGAGGAAGAGCCATTTTTGTTCAAAAAAAAGTTGGCTACTTTTATGGCCTTCCATATCCACAGATGCTCTCTTTCTGTGTGTGTGTGTGTATGTGTTTTTGTGTGTGGGAATCTGCTTTGAGGTTATATTCATTGAAGTGACTAAAGGAAGAAAAAAAAAGTAGAAGAAAACAGTTGGAGGTCCATTGAAGTAGGCTTTTAATTTTGGTGTTTATGAAGATGATATAAGGCATGGAAGAAAAAGAAAATCCTCTTTTTCTTTTTTGATTCATTTGCTTAAGTTCTTTCTCTTTCTTTCCTGTCTCCACGTAGCTGCAAAAGAGAAGAAAAAAATCCACTCTCTTATAACTTGACATTCTGCACTCACTATGCCCCCACGCACTATATCGATATATCGATGGATTTGTTTATTACATCGACTCTTCCACAATTTATTCAATTATAATTTGTCTGTGTATATAAAGGATTCTATTTCTTGTCTTTTATATATATATATATATATATATACACACATAAGTTTTATGAAATAATTACCATAAAATGTGTCAATATATAATTATGTGACAATATATAATTATTTAGACTAAATTTATCGTACATTAATCTAACCATGTTATACTCATGGTAGAAAAAATTTTATTAAAATGACTAATCTAAATAAGGAAATTCAATAAAATAGATGATAGAAAACAAAAGAATTCTCATCTAAACAAAGGTTTATCGATAATTTGTTCATATATTCGAGTGAATTAAAGTTATTGACTACATTATGATCTTGTTCTAATGACATATTGAGACACAAGTAAAATTTCTTATATATATGGTTTGTTTGTTAATCGCTGCCTTAATTAGTTTATCACACATTAATTAAATTTAGACAACAAATTATTAAACTTGAAAATAATATATATATATATATATATATATATATATATATATATATATATATATATATATCGTTGTTTTCTTATTTTATTTATAGGTTCACTTTTAAAATTTTGATTTTGTAGTTTTAAAATCATTTACGAATATATCTATGAGATATTAAACTAAATTATAGTTGAAATCATATATTTAAAAGAAAATTATACAATTTACTAATAAATACTCAGTAGTACTGTACATAAAATTATATATAAAATGTTGTTTTTTCGAATTTTAAAAAAAAATATATATATATATATATATAAAAGAATGAGCTCTTTCAAGATCTCTCTCCCTTTGAGAGATTTTATGGTCCAAAATGACTGTATAGACTCCAACTTTTGCTTTAAATTAAAAGAAGTTTTTACTTTATATTTGGAAATTAATTCTCTTTGTTTGTTACTACACAATAAAGTAAAATTGTGCTTCTCCTCAGAGATTTAAATTCAAATTCCCTTTTTTTTTAATCGTTAAAAAAAGGAAAACACAATTAGTTTTTCATAACAATTCTTTTCCAAATCCATCATAAATAATTATGACATCATACAAATAGTACAGATTCATATATTTGAATTATTGAAATTTAAGAGAGAGAGGGGACAAATTAAAAGAAAAAAGAAAGAACAGCTTAAAATACCTATGATTTAATATCATGAGTTATTAATAATTTAAAAAAAAAGAGAGAGAGATTTTGAGTATGATCTTTATCCAAATTCTAATTCGTTCTTGTATATGGATAGCTAGCAATCTTTCGTTTAATCTTTGAGAACCTAACATCAATGGTGATAGAGTTGTGATTGTTTTGGCTACTCAATTTGACAATGAAATTAAATTTTTATTTTCATTAAGCCCTCCAAAATTTAAATATTAATTCTATTAAAATATTTTTATATAGAAAAAAATAAATATTTTTTTCAAACAACGTCAAATATTCCAAAATTAAAAAAAGAATGCATATTTCATTCTTCAAGGTTTTTCTTTTTAATTTATCATATTGAACGTCCAAATAGAAGCCAAAGAACTCAAGTATTGAATTCAACCACCCACTTTTGAACAAGCACAGAGAAGTCACCCTAAAACAGAACTGATCCAACGGTGAAGATCACTTGATCATGACATTTCACTGCTGAAGAGAAATGCTTGCGTGTGATCAGATCATTATTATTTACTGTCCACTGCTTACTCTCCTCTCCAAGGGGCAGCGCAGTAATTGGGTCCCACAGAGCTGTTTTTATTTGATGGGCAATGGTGATGTCTCATTTGTTGTACGTGGCACCACAGAAGATAATGACCATGCATTGATTCTGCCTTCTTGGGCCCCACTTGGGAAGTTGCTTACTTAAAGTAAGGAGATTGAAGATGTGTATCTATCCACTTGTCACTATCAGAGGGTCGCTGTCCCCAGCAATGGCAACAGATGAGACAATTTGTCACCATCGTTGGATTGGTGTTTTGGTTCACAGTCCAGGATGATAGTTTTCTCCTCTTTTGGAAGTCTTTGATTAGTGGATTGTGGGCCCCATCATCACCTTCTTTTCCAATGCATTCCTTCCACGTATAACATCGATTGTTCAGCACAGTTTCTTCGCTGTCCTATTATTACAGCTTATGAAACCCCCTGTACTAAAAATTGCGCGCTCGATCTACCAAATGGCATAATAATATTTATATTAATTTTCTTTTTTAAAAATTCTTAATTTTTGAGATTTTTTATTAGCTATAGTACTACAGACACAGTTAAATGCAAAAGTATAATTCTTATTGTATAAATATAAATTTAATCATGAATAGTAACTTTTTTTAAGTATGAAAATAAATTATTTATTTGATTCATTCATAAAAATATGAATGATGAAATTTAAAAAAAAAAAGTTTCACTTATAAAATTAAGAAGTTGGAAACTAAAACTTATATTCATTTTATTTTTCCATAAAAAGTAAAAGAGTTTATATATATTGATTAGGAAATGAAAGATTACCTATTTGCATTTTTGTGAAAATTTCTTCATAAAATTATATCAAATAGATGAAGGAAGAATTCAGGGTAACAGTGTGAATTAAGGACCCATTTATTCAATATGCTGGAGCTGTATGATTTCCTTTCCTTTGTTGGAAGATTTATTATTATTATTATTATTATTATTATTATTATTATTATTATTATTATTATTATTATTATTATTTTGATAATCGTTGGAAGAATTTTAAGTTGCCCTTCTTTGAAAGAGGAAAAGCACAAAAGGTGTATATCTATATTTTTTTTATTATTTTTTTTAATTTATTTGCTTCTTCATAAAACCAACCAATTAAAGAAGCTGTATTATATTAACTATGATTTGTGCCATGGAACTATTTAATGATATACTCTTCCCCTTGTAGATTTATTAGAAAAGCAAAATCAAAATGGCTTTGCCTGCTATATTTCTTCCTAACAATCCCAATCCTTCGTATTTCAAATGATTTTTAATAAATTAACTTGAAATTCCAACATAAAATCTTATATTAAATAGAATGGTCACTAACCTTTCTTTTAATCAATTTTGCCCTTCCATTAAAAAAAACAATAGGTTTTTCTTTAAATAAATAAATATATAATAAGGTATCCTCTCAATTTTGAGTAGGGGCAGCGCTTTCCTTATTGGACCACAGGCTTAACCCCCTAATAATACCAATTATCCTAAACCTAACCATATAACTCAATTAATAACATTAATAATAATGCTAACAAGGTTGTTAGCCGTGCTATTAGGACATTTCATTGTCTATGAAGCCGACTTTTTTGTTTTTCTATTATTCAAAATATTCACCATAATGTTAATGATGGAGGAAAAAAAAAACTATCTCACACGCAACATGGCCTCCTCCGCACCCAAATATTATTATGATATGATTGTATATATAAACAAAAGAGTACTTAATCAAATTAAATTTGTTTGTAAATGAAGAGCTTTCAAGGTGCTGAGAAAAAGCATTTAAAATAATCAAGCAAAGGGTCCAATGATACAAGACCCATGTGATTTC
This sequence comes from Triadica sebifera, assembly GCA_023653625.1. NCBI lineage: Eukaryota > Viridiplantae > Streptophyta > Magnoliopsida > Malpighiales > Euphorbiaceae > Triadica > Triadica sebifera. The sequence continues at coordinate 1,085,402 of CM042895.1, forward strand.
ATCAAGCTTAATGCTTAAAAATAATTAGTGTATTCAATGTATAATTATATAATAAAATATATCATGATACATTTAAAGGTAAAAAAAAGGCCATTTGTTAATAAATTAATCTAATTAATTATCTATAGCACCCACCTTAACAGAAATTTGGTGGCTAATATGATAAATATGCATAGATAACACTAAATAGTAATGCATCTATCAGAGAGAATTTAGGCCAACATTTTAGCATTCATTGACATCTTCAATCCTCTAAAAATCCATGAACCCTAGAATACCATTATACCCTTCACACCCTCCTGCTAAATTTCATCTAAAATCACTTTCAGGCATTGAGAGCTGAGTCAAAAAAATGAGCTAATTTTTCATCTACAATTAGAATTAAATGGGATATTAGAAAATTTGAATCCAAAATGGTTCTTGATGCATAGCATAATAAACGAAATGCAAATCCAAATTATGCTTAACACAAAAATCATCATATTGCGTCTAATTGTAGCACTGAAACTCTCCCAGGCATATAAGAATAACCTTTGGCAGGAATAATAGGAATGGCTTGGAGAAACATTTTTCTGAGTTCACAAATGACATAGGGCATGCTCAATAGAGAAAAATCATACAACTGAAAGGCAAAAGAGACTAAATTTTGAATGGTTAATATTGATTTCCACATTCCCTTGAAGTCGAGTGTACAAGAGACCATCATATAGTTTAACAGGAAAAGCACCGTAACAGTTATAAGCAAATATGAGAATTGATAGGGATCAAGACTGCACATAGCGCGATCCAGTTACTAGAATGTTTGATTTCTTGACTGGAAACAATAAGCCTAAGACACAGAAAACTAGCATTTAGGAGAACCACAGACAACAAAAATTTTCAGGAAAAAAAATATTAGAAATTAAACCAGTAAGTCAGAGGAACTTCGGCAGACAATGGCTAATGGGTAGAACCAATATCCAAAATGCTAAATGCTTCATTCCTCAACACCTCCAAGCTGAAGCCGAAACAAGCTCCTTGCGCTGCCAGCAGAGAACAAGAGAAGACTGCCTCTTTTCGACATGGAAACCCCTCACTGGAGTTCGCTGCACCAAACATTCAGCTTGTGACTCGGCGAAGTTACTGAATTGGAATGGGGTGAATCCAGCCTGCAAAAACAGACTTCTCCAAGGAGTGGTCCTATCAGGGTGGCAATGGCGACCCAGTACAATTTTTTCAATGCTTGGTTGGACCAAGAACCTCTCAATCTTTTGCAGTGCATCTACATTCATATTCACAGCTTCTAATGATTCAAGCAGACTAGAAAAAGATTGAATAGAATGGTTTACGTGGTGGGCAAATGGGAGGTCGATCCGATCGCAGCCTCTGTCCAAGGAGACCATAATTTTGGGTGATAGTTGCTTCACAAAGCGAAGCACAACAGGAAGAGATGATGGGTAATTAGAGAAAGGTCCAATTGGAAGATTCACAGCAATTACCTCTTTCTCTGATACACGAAGAGGCATTGAAAAAGAACCAGAAATCAAGGATTCAAGTCCTAAAATTTCAAGTTCAAATGGCATGTTGATATCATTAGCAAAAGCTCTTAAGCTTTCCTGAGTAAAACTGAGCTCTACCTCATCATACGAGGAAGGAGAAGCAAAGGCTGTAATTTTAAGAGAAGGGACACCACCATTCTTCAAAGCCAGCTCTTGCATCAGAGAAGCCCATTGCCCACCAAAGCCAATATCAAAATCAATAATATGAATTCTGTCAAAACCCTCACAGGCCTCAAGGAGGGCTTGATTACAGGTAAAATTAGAGAACTGAAGGATGGGTGAGATCTCAGAGAAAGACTTGAAGGCACTAATCTTGAAAATAAGACTACAAGGGGACGTAGTAGATGGGTTAACGTTGGAGGTGGTGTTCATGTGAAGAAGTAACTGCAAAGCCTCCTTGAAGTAATAAGCAGCCCTAAGATGAGGCTTACCGGCGGAAAGAGAGAGCTGGTGATTGAGCCGCGCCAATATCCCTTGCGCGAGTGCCGGATTGCCGGTTTCGATCAGCTCTGCTACTTGGCAAATTGGGTGAATAATCGGCAGAAGCTGCTGGGCCGCCAATTCATCGGTCATAATTTTCTGCTTCATCAATCCCGGTGGCTGCATTTGAAGAGGCTGTCGCTGAAGAAATAACTCAGGCCTTGAATCTGGAAAAGGGACCTTCGGGACCTGATAGTTGGCTCCAATTGAACCCGAATTCAGCCTCTTTGTTGGCGGTGGCGACGAGAGTTGATGGTCTTGCAACTGGGCATATGACAATGGCAAAAACATAGCTGAATTCTGAGCAAACTGAGCTTGATTTTGGTTGATTAGAAGCTGCGGATTAAAAATCTGCGGCTTCTCTTCTGTAGCTTCAATGGGTGGCGGTGGTGGTTGTTGATATTGAAACATACTGGGCAAGAAGTTTGCAGCTGAAGTAGAAATTGCAGGATTCAAGCAGGGGTTTTGGCTCAACACAGGACCAATTCTAGCATTGTGAGCGAGCAGAGGAAAATCATAAGAAGCTCCATGAACAGAAGGGTCAATGGTGTTCACTAAGCTGGCAGTATTCATGGGTTCAAAGCCAAAACCCTGATCCACAGCCCCGAAACCGGCATTGAACTCCATATCCTGAGACCCAGTCCCAGTTTGCAAGAGCTTGTTCAATCCCAAAGATGGGTCTTCAATGTCACCCATAATTAACCTCAAAATAGACTGTTCTTGACTAGGAGACCCAGGCAACACACCCTCCCAGTCCTCCATTCTCAGCTGCCCACATTTTTCAGTACTTACATCTACAGAGGGATTATACCCAGAAACTGCAGCCGCTGCCAGACCGGTGGTGGTATCAGTGGAAGCGCCGCCGCCGCCGTTACTTCCGCCTTGTGAAGAAGACAGTGTTGAGGAGGATGTTGGAGGGCTGGGACTTCTTCTAGCGTCAAGCACAGATGTGGGCTCACTGCCCACATAGCAGTAACTTTCTTCGCAGTTCCTGTTTAGCCACTTCTGTTGCAGTTGATGATTTTTGGGTACTAGCTGAGCCAATGAATCTGGAGAATAAGAAGAAGTAGAAGAGAAATCTAACACCCCCTTCCCTTGATAATCTTCAAAGGGTAGGGGCATGGCCTTCATCTAACAGGACCAACAAGAATGAAATCCAATAACCCAAAACTCTCCAGTTTCCAAAAATTAATAACCCCCCAGTCCCACGACCTAAAAAACAAAACGCTTACTTACAATCATTCAAAAGACAAGATTTTTAATGGCAAATGAGATTAGATTTCATGAAGGAGACAGTTTGCTAAATGCACCCACAGACACAGCTTTTCCTTTCTAGGTAGCTATTTCTCTCTCTCTCTCTAAAATTTATATACAGCATGAAGGAAAAATAAAAACAAGAAGCCATTTCGGGACCATCTTTTATCTTGTTGATTATTTGGTTCGCTTGGGTAGGTTTTCTTTCTTCTCTTCTCTTCTCCTTCTTCTGCTATTTTGTAGTACTTTGTTTTCCTTCTGTTTCCTGCTATAGATGCGTGCAACATAATATAAAAGTAGTGAAGTACCCTTCAATCCTCTCTTTTTCTCTCTTTCTCTAGCTTTTTTTTTTCATAATAATTTTGTATTTATATATATATTTTTATGTGGCTTTTGTCTACAGACGTAGACACGTAGTTATCTTCCTGGTATAGTTTCGTTTTGCTCAATCTATTTCACTCTCAAATTTTTGGCGTGTTACAACGCCTCTCCGGGCAATTAATTCTATTTTTCCCTGTTTTCTTTTTTTTTTTCCTTCTATTTCGATCCATCGTTAAATAGTTTAATTTTTTTTTCTTTTCAATAAAAAGTTTCAACCAATTACATTTAATCTCTAATGATTAATAATTAGTCATGCTACTAATCATTTTGTTAAATAAATTGTATAACAACTTAATTATTGAATCATCATTTGAAAAAATAATTATAAATTCTTTTAAACATGCTGACCAGTAACATAATTTATCTAGTACTGTTTTCACACATCGAAAAATTTATATCACTCAACATTATATTTATAATATGAAAATTTTAAATAAAAAAACTTTATTATATTGTTATAAGGACTTATAACTAACTATACATTTGGACTGCTTATCATAACGTGCTCATTTCATATTCTAGTTAAATAATTACTTTTTTTTCAAAAATAAAGGAAAATTGTATTAAAATATAATATCTAAGGGTGCTTTCAATTTAAATCTTAACGTTTTTTAACTAATTGGGATCTTAATGTTTATTTTATTTTCATTTAATATATTTCATATTCATTTTATCGTCCAATTGAATGTCATAATAATAATGACATATGCAGCTAATTAAGATTAAATCATCACGTTAGCCTATTAACAGTGTGATTCGCTAAATTTTTTTCTTAAAAGCATGAGCTGATATTCTGTAAAATAAATTTGGAATTTTTTTCTCAATTTGTCATATATTATATCACTAAAATAACTCATTTATGAGTTTTAATAAAAAAAAAACTAACCAACACTCTATCTAGCTTGCCAACTTAGCATTTTGTCTTTGTACAAATTAAAAGTAAAATAAAATATTAAAATTCAAATTTATTAAAAAATATTAAGTTTTAAATTGAAAGTGTCATATATATATATATATATATATATATATATATATATATATATATATATATATATATATAGGGGATGTTTAGTTTATAAAAAATTTGGATGGAAATGATAATGATAATGAGTGATTTCTATTGTTCATATTTGGTTAGTAAAAAAAAAATATAATAAAAATGAATTTTTTTATTAATAAAAACCACTCATTCTCATCTCCTTTTACATAATGAATATTTCATTCTCATATAAATCAAGTTAAACTATTTAAACAATTATAAGTTTTTTTATTCTTTCTGCACAAACATACATATATTTTTAATATATTTGAAATTTAAATTTTATTTATAAATAAATTACTTTTTTCATTTATTTTTCATTTTAAATATAGAACCAAATGTATAATAATCTATTAAATTGTAATAAAAATCTAGATTAGACAAAAGTTTTCCAAAATAATATAAAAAAACAATGTACTTTTTTTAATTGTAGTTTTTAATTTTTAATTATTAATACATCTAAAATTGATTACTAATAATAATTTTATATTTGTAATTATTTTTTAATAAATTATAATTTTCTAAAAATATATATATTAAAAATAAATATAAAATATAAAATAAATTTTTATTTTTTAATCAAACATATGTAAATATAATTTTATTCTCGTTACTATTTTTTTATTCCCATTTCTACCACTAAATCAAAAGAGACCTTTATTTTTTAATTAATCCAAAAGAATCACTTTTTATTTTTTTATGCAAAAATTTATGGATACTAAATAATTCGATTGAAATTAACTGTTATCACTTTATAAAATATAAATTTTTTTTAGCGGATATTTTATATATACACAGCCTCAACCTCCAAATCTCATTTTTAATCTACGACACCTGCTTGGTTGCATAATCGCTACGCGCGGGGGAAGCACGTGGCCTTAGCATTCTGCGAATCCCTTTATTTATTATTTAATTTTACAGAGACCAACGAGACAGAGAAAGGGTAAATCTGTCTCGGATTGTTTTTGTAATAAAATCGGATTTCCATTAAAAGCCCTCACGTATTTGCTTCTAAACCAATTGATTCATTGCTTAAGAAACAGGTAAATGCAAGGGCATTACAGTAATCAGATAGAAACAGGTTCTGCTGGCCTGGATTTCGAAACTGAATCTGACGACAGGAGATAATGAGTGAGGCTTTTGGGAGTTCTTAGAAGATCGAGACAGATTCAACGGTTGAGATATTTTGTTTGAGTTAAAAGTGTATGGCTGTGATATACAATCTACAATTATTTTTGCCCTAAAAATAATTAAAAATTCAGTTTTTGCTCGATGTTTGGGTTCGTTGGATGAAGCATTGAATCCCTTTCTACTGCCGGTAAAAAGTAAAAAGTAAAAACTTTTAAAAGTAAAAAAAGTAAGTTGGAAAATAAATAATTAACCCGACCAATCATTTCAAGAACTAGGGGTGTTTCCGTCATTTTACACCACTCTAAAATTCGTGGCTGTCTCCCTTAGGGTACAAATGGAATTATGGAACGGTAATTTTCCTCCTTTTATTTCTTTTTTCAAGATGGTAATGTTCCATGTTAAAATATTATTAGGTTCAATTTTGAAAAATTATTGTCAAAATTAGATTCATGAATTTTTCCATAAATAAATAAATTATAATATATTTTGTATGTAAAATAATTATTATTTTATATACGAAGCTTAAATATATATTTTTTAGTAGGTTATGTGTAGATAAAATTTATCTTAAATTTTGAGAAAATTGACGTTACAGAATAAATATTTTCTTACAAGGCAATGGGGAGAAATTTTATCTTCTTTTTCTTTGCCAATGATCAAAATATATTATATTAAAACATTTATATATGCCCTTAAAATAAGAAAACCAATGATTGAGGAGTGGTCTCGCATCGCAAAATGTCAAGATTGAAATCATTTTTCAATTCAATCTCTCTCCATTGAGTTTAATTTAAAGAATGGATAATAAATAAATTGAATTCTCCATTGTCAAACATCCATCTTTAAAGAACAAGAAAAAGAAAAATAAGGAACAGTCGCATAGTCATGGATGAATAGTGCTCAATCATGAAGCAAGTTTCTAAGGCTTTAAAAACAAATAGTAATAATACCCTATTAATTTCACTTTAATTATTGTTTAGAAAAATAAAATTTATTATACATCACCAATTTATCTATATGCTGGTTTTGGAGAAATTAATTTTATTTGAGTAATTATAATTTATTACTACTTTAATCTTTCTAAAATATGATAATATAATCATTTTATACCTATAATTACATCCATCAAATAACATTTGTGATCTTTATAATACTAATTTAAGCGAAAATTAGAGTAAAATTGAATGAAGTAGTAATAATACTAATAATAATAATAATCAAATACTACTAAGTGGACCTATTAAAATATAATCTATAAGCAATAATAAATGCATCATATAGCGGCTTGTTTCAATAAATAATAAATTCATCATTTAGCAGATGCATTAAAGAATGAAAAAGAGGCAACAAAATGAGAATGCATTGAATTCAATTAAACAACTATACCTAAACATTTTTCAAATACATGGCAACTTATTTCATTGAATTACTTAAATACCCCTATTCAATCTTTAATTTCATGATTAATTTATTTTTTTAATTTTTTAAAATGTCCTTTTTTTTTTTGTTCTTTTTTTTAAATGTCCTTTTTACTTATAAACAACTACAAATTTGGATTGAATTGAAATGAACATTTTGCCATTAAGGTTTTACAATTAGTAAAGGAAGCAACGATTATTTTGTAAAATACTGGTGATATGAAATTCCGTACAACCTCAAACTAATTAGATGATAATTATTGTTGTAGGGGAAAGAGGGCCAAAATACCAAAGAATCCAGCATTCTGAGGAAGAAATTTGGGAATTGCAAGAAGCAAACTAGTTTAGGCAATGTGTTGCTACCAGTCAAATCATATAATGAATCAAAATAAGCATTTTTGTGGGGTGGATGGGTTTCATCTACCTCAGTAAATTTAGTGTCATTTCCTCTCCTGCTCTTTAATTAATTTTATTATATATATTTTTTGTTAGTAGCTTAACCCACCATGAATTTCATTTAAATAATATTTTTTTCCCTAAAAAAGGGTATTTTGGGAAATTGGAGGAAGAGGAGGGAGTAGTTTAATTGTTTATGTAGGAGATTTGAAATATTGGGTAATGATGTGGAAAATAAGAGGAGGAGAGGGGGAACATGCTTAGGTCTGTGGTGAATTGTTTAGGGAAACCATGATTTGTACATGTCAGGAAGAAAGGCTTAATTTACCCTATGAAACCCATGTGAAGCCTAACATAAACAACAACCTTCTTCTCCTTCGTATGAAGTGGAAAGTGACCCAACTCAATTTCACTTTGCTTGCCTCCCTCCATCCCTTCCTCTCTTCCCTCCTTTCATTTTTCTATTCAAAATTTCAAAATTTTTTATATCCCTCTTTCTTTTTCAATTAATTATTTAATCTCCACTTTTTTTTTATTCTTTTTTCTTGTAGGCTAAAAGGGGTGGCCATAAGTTCTTTTCTCTCTTCTCAAGACACCCTTCACCTTAAGCCACACAAACATTAAAAAAAAAAAAATAAATAAAACATTTGCCTATCCTTTAAGCCCAACCATCCCAAAGCTAAAGCATTCAAAGCAATCTTTTCTTTGTTCTAATTTTCTTGTATACAATCAGTTTTCTTAAATTAATTCAATCATATATATATATATTGAATAAAAACATAAAAAAAGGTTTGCAAAAAAAAAAAACAAGCTAATTTGCAACTTCCCAAAGAGAAAACCAGGAAATTGAACCAAGTACATGCATTCATTTGATTTGCTATTAAAAATTTGATTGTGAGTTGTCCATCAAACTTTTATATTTGTAGTAAGTGATAACTTATTAAATATACTTATTCTTTTGTTCCTCATATTCCATACCAATTTCTTATATATATATATATATATTCAGAGTGGATCAGATCTTCCAAATGGACATAAAATATACAAATTTATTTTATTTTTATGTTTTTCTTTCTCATTGCAACTTCATATATCGTATTTTTGCAATATATGTTTCTTACTCTTTTTCATTTAGAATTATAAATCTCAAATTATCCTCTTTGTTCGTAACCTGTCAATTTATTATAACTTTAATGCATGAACTTCGATATTGATTTCAACTTTATTAATACGGTATCAAATTTTGACTTCTTTTTTCACAGTAAATTTTGAACTTATCGAGATAATTTATGCATTAAATTATTGATTCTATTCTTAAGATTATAAAGATATTAAACAATTTGTTAATAAAATGCAAACAATGTCATGATTAGATAATTTCAACATAAATTCCTTTTTTGTTTCCTTTACTCAGCCGATCAATTGGTTAGCTGAAATTCACGTTTAAAAAATTGAATATAACCATCTTTAAGCTAAAATAAAAAGGAAGCTGAGGCTGGGATCACTTATTAGACTGGTGGTTTTTTTTTTTGAATATCCATTATACTACAGTTTAAAGGTTACAAACTAATTTGAATTTGCATCGAACATATATATTAAGAAGATAAAACACTCATTTTTAAATTTTAATGTGGTTCATAATTATAATTTGAACTCAACACTCATAATTAAATAAGAAAATACCCCATAACATCACATCTCTTCCTTAAGGGTAACCTAGTGCTAGCTTGTAACTCCGTGATGGTGTCATTTGAAAAAAAAAAAAAAAAGGCCGAGGCATTATATGAAAACACATGTTCATAATTGTGTTTTGAAGGGTTGTTATATCATAAATTCATATCTATGTTGCATTATGAATATTTTTCTTTCACATGTGTAAAATAAAAATATGTATTTTTCTATAATTGAATTTTAATAAACTAATAAATATAAAACAAGTTACTTAGTTATAACTTATAAATTTATTGTTTCTAATTTATAAGTTTATCAGTTATAACTTACATGTTCGTCGTTTTGAATTTATAGGTTAATCAGTTATAATTTAGATTTATCATTTATAATTTAAAAGTTTACTGTTTAAAAGTTTCAGATTTATCATTTATAAGTTAGAGGTTCGTCGTTTAGAAATTATTGTTTAATCACTTATAAATTTATCTTTATAACTTACATATTCATCATTTTAAAGTTATATGTTCATTATATATAACTTATAGGTTCATCATTTAGATTTTACAATTTTATCATTTATAGATTCAACATTTACAATTTATAGGGTTATTGTTTAAAATTTACATATTTATCATTTATAGATTCATTATCTTTAACATTTAATAACACGATTTTCTCTCTCTATATTTCTCATTTTTAGTTCAAATATATTCATTTTCAACTATTTTATTCCACAAATATATCAAAACTAATATTTTTGATTACAAACAATAAAAATAAAAACTACAAATATTTTAAAATACTAAAAAATAAAATTAAATATGCAAATTAATTTTTTTTTATCTCTCTAAAACAGTTATATAATGAAGAAATAATTTTTTTAAATATTTTTGAAAAAAAAATAAGAAGAAGAAGACAATGATGATAATGAATAAAATAATTGATACAATAATTGTTTATGTCCACAATGCATATTGAATTCATACAGATCCTTTAATTTAAAGAATAATACGGTGCTATTTTGAAATTGGGACCACAATATACAGTAAATATGAGTTTATAATTTTGAGCCCAAGTTAAGGTTTGAACATGAGCCCATAATATAATATAATTTGATTGTTTTTGAGCCCAAGTTAAGGTTTGGGCTGGGCTATCTATATCCCTGATTTTAAAACCCAGTTTACTTAAAGGGCATAAAGTTAATTCTAGCCCAAATTTATTGTATTGACGTGGCAGGTTTTAATTGGAATATTTTACAGTACACGAGCCCAAGCAACCGCAGAGAAATCCGAAACGTTTGTTATTAATACTCACATCTATCCCCTCTGTTTTCATCAAAAGTGACCATTTCCGGCGTTATCCCTATTGTTTTGGTCGGTGCCTTCGATTTCTCCTCTTACAGTAATTTTCTCTTTTTATGTGCTGCAAATGATTGATTAGATCATAGATTTCTTCTTTCTCACTCGATTCAATCCAATCGTTTTCGGAAAATTCTGCATTGCTGTTTTAAAATTTTATGTAATTGATTATTTCAATTTTTTTAAAAGGAAGGAGTCTGAACGAAGATGACAAAGATCGGCTTCAAGCTAGAGCATGAATTTGGTACGATTTTGATGATAATCTCGTGTAGTTTGTGTGGAGTAACCCTAATCTTTTTATTTTTGGTCCTGTATTTCTGATTGGTAAATTATGTTGTTTATGCAGAGAAGAGGCGCGCTGAGGCTTCCAGAATCAGGGCGAAATACCCAGATAGAATTCCAGTGAGAATTTATCAGTAATTGTTAATTGAATTCCATATACGTCCTGAGAGTTGTGCTTCAATTGTTCTTGTTGACTGATTTGAACTATGGGTGAATTTACTAAGTTTTTGCTATGTATTATGAATTGAAGTAAATTAAGTGCAACTTGGGTGTTATAAATCTCAAGGATAGCTTATGTACCGGTAAACAATGTATGAAGAAGTGTTTGAAGTTTCATGGGATGTTTTTGGTATGTCCATTGGGGTAAGCTGTCCGATTGCTGTGATTTGCATTTTCGAATACAACAAGCGTAGTGATTGTTTCGTTCAAGTTAGACATCATTTTTAACAAATAAGTGTAGCATGGGGCTTAAGTTGGACATTTATGGTGCTGAATTTGGCATTATAGTAGTTAACCATGTTCATTGTTTTGAGGTTTTAACAGTGTAATCTTGATTATCTGTTGGGTTGAGATCTGTGTTATAGCCTTTGATTCTTGATTGTTTGTTGGAGCCTTTCAAGTTGCCTTCGAAATGAGAAAGCAAAAAAGTGGAAGAATAAGAAACTATTAATTCTTTGGGGAGAAAATAGTCAACAGTTCTAATAATATCATTTCTATAGTTCACATAGACATTGACATTCTATTTAAATTGTTTAGTGTTAGTGTTGACTTGTAGCATCATCTTACTTTTCTTTCTCAATTTTGCTATATTATTTTCGGACCCTTGCACTTTTCTAGGTAATTGTGGAGAAAGCTGAGAGAAGTGATATTCCTATCATCGACAAGAAAAAGTAAGAATTAATTTCATTCTGCAATCCTTTTGTCAGCTGATTTTCTATGCATTAACATGATATAGTTTATTAATTCCTATATTTTGACTGTTATTTAACTTTTTTATTCAATTATCTTGCCATCATGATTATTATTGAAATACTTCTCAGTCCGATATGCCACCTCAGCCCAACAAAAACCACCACCACCACACAACCATACATCTATTGTCATGTCTTTGATTTGTGAAATTAGGCGTAAAGATTTATTATTCTTATGCTCTGCGGTAAAAATATTCAGCTGTTTCCTGTTGTTCATGTGATACTCTGTTATATTTTTTATGTCGTGGCCTGCATCGAGTGTTTTGATTGTAGACCTGATGTGGGTGCTTCTGCTTTATTGTCCTGTTCTCCCTGCTTGTGTTGAGAACAAAATGATTTCAGTGCTAGAGATGGAATCATCAAACTAAGAAGTCCGGTGGATATGCCCTCAGAACTGTTGATATGATGTCTTTGTTTTATCATTGGTTAAAACTTTGCAGATACCTAGTACCAGCTGACTTGACAGTGGGACAATTCGTCTATGTGATTCGGAAGAGAATTAAACTGAGTGCAGAAAAAGCAATTTTCATATTTGTGGACAATGTCCTCCCACCAACTGGTAGCGATCTCTCTCTATATAGATCTTTCTAAGTAAGAAAGCGGGTTGAGAAATTAGACACTTTTCAGACAACAATGCTCAATGTCTGTGTAATGAATCTGATGTGAATGGGATCTTTAATTTATCTAGTGCGTGCTATTAAATCCATCATTTTTCTATTTAAAATTGAATCATTATGTAGCATAACAAGTAATAGCTGGGTTCTTGTAGCAGTGTGTGAAAATGCTAAAATTCTTGAATTATTTGATTCTGATATATTGCAGGGGCGCTGATGTCTACAATCTATGGTGAAAAGAAAGATGAAGATGGATTTCTCTATGTTACGTACAGTGGGGAGAACACATTTGGGTTGCAGATGCTGCAGTAGCCCAAGTTATTTCAAATCCGTTCCATTATTTGAGATGCTGTCCATACTTTTCTCATCTTTATGATGAATTTGCAAAATCTTTGCAAGTCTTTTCCCGTTGAACAGTTCTGCTATAATGCCTGATTTCTATGAATTTTTTTTCATGTACAGTTGTACATTGTGTATATTCTTTTCTACGAAGTAAATGACATGAACTATGGAGTAATCTTAATCTCTATGAATCATCTACCTGTTGACCATACGATTTCTTAAAAATGAATGTTAAAAGTAACACAGAGCAGAGGAAGGGTAATCTGCGTTTGAATCAGTACAATCCTTTTATGCTTTCTTTAATTAGGGTGATGAGCAGATATGTCACTGTACACATTTTATTTTTCTGCTAATAGGATATTTTCTTGACCATTTTCTCAAACCAAAGTGGTTGAGTCATTGGCCTTATTTTCTTTCCAAAAACCAGTGAGTTCTCAGTTCGCTTGAGGTTGCAGATGTCCAGTTAAGGTTGGTCTTTAATTCTTAAGTTTTTCCCACTCTGGGTGCATTCTTAACTTCTAATCTGACTCATACATTACCTTGTTTCCTCGTGGTCTTCCCGCAGTTGCACATGAAATTAGAAAAGGTTTAGCTTTTATCATATATTACACATGTTTGGTCCTTGTTTCTGTGCAAACATGATGGAATGATCATCGGTTTGTGATAATAAGCTGACTCTTGATTTGAGATGGGGGTGTGTAATCCATCTGTTTCATGATGATTCCAAACTAATGCATTACTTTCGTACAACGAGTAAAACATAGACAGCTTATGTGAGAATTCAATTTTCATTGTACACCAATTGTGCTAAAACATGTTGGTTAACCTTAGCACACAACCTGGGAGAGGACTACTTCACTCTAACATAAGCCGAGGATGCGTAGATTGAGGTGCATTGTCGTGGGGACAAAGGAGCAATATTACCGAGACGGTTGGACTTTAAGAATACAAACGGAGTTGGGAGGATTGTCAGGTGGAGAACGAATCCCCATTCACCTTGAAAGTCGAGCCTGTCGTGTCGTCGATCATATCATATCTCACATCACACACTGCTCTGCCTCTGCCTCTGCCTCTGCTTCTGCGTGCACACCACCCCATTGCTTAATATTATAGCTATTTGCTAAACACAACCCCACTACTTCATTAACATGCTAGAATACGCATACAAACAAACATAACACGTTAGGCTGCTTCATGCTTACTGTCTTCCTAAAACTTATTTAACTACTTGCCTTTTTTCTTTCTTTTACAAACAACTCATTGGCTTAAAAATAGATTATAATATTATATAATTAATATTTACATAGACATGATCTACAATTTTCAAATATATATATAGATATATGAAAGTGAACTGCGGGCCGTGGCTACGCTTCTAGTGTATTTTTGTATGTTCATGGAAGACAGAGGGTTAACAATCGAGCTATGAGTATATTAATGTGTCCAAAGAGGTAAATAAATAAAAATGTGAAGGTGAAACGGAAACTTTTTATCTCTTAGTAGCTATATATGCGTATTCTTGGAACATATATATCTACTTCATTCCTTGTATAATTAGATTAGCGGAGTTTGTTCTTGATTTGATGCTATTGGAAATATTTATTCATCATTTGTGATTGCATTCTCAAGATATAAAATTACTGCTCTCATGTACTATAAATTATGTTTATTATATTGATTGTGTATTGTAATTTGGTACTTCGATTCACCGTCATCATACAAATATATTTTTTAAAATTTATGAATTCTATTTCAATTTATAATCAGAGTTGATTAGAGTATTTATTATTGAGTGAAAACCAACAGATCATCGCAAGATGTTTAATATGGTTGGATTAATGGCAAGGTGGTTTGGATGGGAGGAGTATAGTAAGTGGATCGCCATATCATAGGCAGAAGAAGAAGGGCTAGGCCCATGTAGACGTGGCAGTTGAACTTGAATGTATCACATGGGAGTTTGCCACGTGTCAGATATGGCCGGTATTGACGGTTAGGGCACTCTGAGGTGTTGGTTTGAAAAGGAACATACAAGAGGCGGTTCATGAGCCATTGTCTCCTCCTTTCTCCCTACCTTCTTTCACCAATCGTAGGGTCCATTTGTGTCTAACTCAGCTGATCATGTGGGTGTCACTCAATAATCATCATCACTCCATTTTCCAATGTTTGACATATTCGTTTAACAACATTTACTTACATTTAATTAAGGACATAAATAAATTTTTGAACAGATAAAATTTCCAAGGATCAATAGATAAACTGTATATATATATATACACAGTTTAAAAGTCAAAATTTGCCGTGTTTTTCTATTGTTAATAAGCACCTTAATGATATGTCTAAAGTTTCCAAGTAATCAATAATTAACAGAAATTTCCAATTTGAACTTGGGACAAAGGAAAATTTTATAATGAAATAAATATATAATTATTTTTATATTTAATTAAAAACTTGACAAGAGTTAATATTTTATATGAGCTAGAGACATATAGATTCACTGTGAATTTTAGCCTTATATATTCTTGTGGAAATCAACCACAAAATTGTGTAAGTTGTAAGAAGACCTTTGTGGCCCCTCCATAAAAATAATGGAGTCTAGGAAAAATACTTCCCCTTTCTCATCACCGCTCTAATTAATACCGAACTGAACTTAACAAGTTACAACTATCTTCATTGGATTTTTTTCATCTAAATGGAAAGACTAAATTAATAAGAGAGATCTTTAATTATTTTACTTGTATAGCATTTTTTTTATTGACTTAATCTATATAAATCCTATTTAGACAATAGTTTTTCATATCTTCATATATTCCTTATTTAAGCTAATTAAAAAATTAGCTACAACTATTCAAAACTTAGACTCTTATATATTGTAAGATAATACTTTGAAAACTTTTTACAGATATGTTTAATGTCAACCTTCCTTTTTCATTTTCTAATATTTTTTTCCCGAAAAATTTCATAATTAATTAGTTAGACAATATATTCAAAAAGATATTCTACTTTTCATGGTAAGATTTTCAAGGTGATCGAAGGCAGGCAATGTGCAAGAAACAAGGAGGATTAAAACTATGCTAGTGGTCATGAAAAGTTCCTCACCAAGACAGGGAATGAAGTTCCTCGGTTAAAACAAAAGATGTAAGTGCATACAAATGCTTTTCTTGGTTTTGATCAAATACTATAGTACGTGTGTGTGTGTATATATATATATATATATCTATTTTGAAATCTCTTCTCCTCCCCTCATATATCTACAGGGCAAGTCCCTAAGCTGCTTTCTCTTTCCCCTGGTGGGCCTTCAGACTCTTTGGGACCCCAATAGATTGAAATTTTGGAAGAGAAGGGACAAAAGGAACCACCCATATCTTCACATATTTGCATGTTCTTCAAACAGAAAGTCTTTAGTCTCTTGCTTGCAATTAATGCTCCTACTACTACATATATCCCTACCTAGCTTTCATCAGTATTGCCACTGCGCTACTTAAAATTTTTGGTTGCTTAATCAGGCCTTTCTTTCTTAATTATGTCAATCTCTTCTTGTTCTCTTCTTCTTCTACTTTTATGCGTTTCTTTGCATGCATGTAATGCTAGAAAACTTGCTGCTGCTGATTACAAGAGCCTCGACAAGAGATTTCACATAGGCAATCTGGTTGGTGCATTCAATTACCTTTTTTTTTAATTCCACTGTTATTTTTATTGCCTTTTAACTTTCTGGATTTTGCGCAGAATGCTGAGAAGAAGGTTTCAATTGCACTAAAGGTGGAGTCTTCATATGACAGACCTGCAGCGGAATCAAAGGAAGATATCATCTCCGAGGATAATCGTCATCCTCATCAGTTGGCTCATAATACTCAAGAGTTGAAGGATTTCAAGGCCAAAGAGAGGAAAATAATGGCAGATCAAAAGAAGGGTTTTGTTCAAAAAGGGTCTCTTGTTTCACTACTATGGCGTGTGCCTCATAGTAATCATGGAGAGAAGCATCCAGGTTTCAACTTGGATTACTCACCACCAAAAACACACCCTCCTTCACACAACTGAAACCCATTTACCAATTTTGCTTCTCTCTGTCTCTGTCTCTCTCTATATATATATCTTGTAATCCTATTTCTTTTCTTCCTGTCTCTCCTTTGATACTCTACTGCATTATAATATTTTATAATACTTATTTAGATCGGGTCCATTACGAAAAAAAATCAATATAGCTAGGGACAGTTTTAAATTCATTTACTAGTATAGATAGTAATGAAGAACTCCAAGGTATTCATAAAACCCTAGGGTTCTCGGTTCTTCCTCCTGATGTCAGCATGATTGATTGCATATAACTTAATTAGATATTTTATATAGAAGATTACAAATAACATATATAGGCCTGGGTTTAATGAATTAACCAGGCTTCTGATAATTCATGTACATCAAAATGTTTATTTACTTGTCTTCTTCTTTTCACTTTTTGTTTTTATCATGATTATCGGTAAAAATATGAACTATCATATCATGATAATGTTTACTGCTGATCATTCTCCTCCAAAGCAGAAATATGGGCTTGTTATTCTTCTCATCCTCTGGTAAGGTCTATGGTGTACTTACATTAATTAACTAAGCTTAATATGTCCAGTTAGCTATCTAGGTTTTCACTAATGTAACTTTAATTTAAGACATTGGCAGAAATTGAAGATCTTGTTCAATTAGCTGTGAGATTTGATGTTTAGATTTTTGCTAGCTGAAAAGAAAAAAAAAATGTTAGTTTTTTTTATTGAGTTTCTATTTTTATTTTCTCCTTTCTATTTTCAACACTACGACATAAGCAAATATGTCTATATTCATTTACTTATAACTATATATACACAAATGAAGAAATTCTTTTAGATTCGATTTTTATGAATCAATCCAATTATACTTCTCCTTGCATGTACACATATATAAACACTAAAAAGATTGGTTATGCATTCCGATTAATCCTCTCTAGCTAATGAATTTTTCAAAGTCACATGTGCTTATTCTTGCATAAATTAATGCTGTACTAGAAACATGTATGCATGTGGGTATCAACGTGGATGTAAACTACTGCTTTTAATTTGCTTGTTCCATTAATGGCAAAAATTCTATAGTAAATATATATATTTTTCTTTTTCAACTTATATATCAAAAATTAATTAGCTGTTGATCAGCACAGGTTCATCATAGAGTATGATGAAATGTTGCACGTTTGTTAATTCAATTGAGGGTTTGATAAGAAAGATAACCTCCAAATGATAAAGGAGGAATGGGAACAGAAAAAGAAAAAGAAAATATATGAGCATTAATTGATGGATTGATGCAATTTTTTTTTGAACTGACATATTTGAAAAGTTTAGTTAGTAGTTGGAATATTGCTAGTCTCACATAAGGACGGCCGTTAGATATCAGTTCCCACACTTCCCTATCTATTATGGAATTACTTCTTCCACATGGGACTCTCTCATTCGGTACTTTTGATCTCAGGCAATTGAATCTTCTCATCATCTTCGAATTAAACCACGCTGTCTCTGTCTCTCTCTTTTAAACCCTTTGATTAATATAACCATCTGAACACGTATTTAAAAAAAATCCTTTTTTTTTTTGCTCCTGGAGACGTTGACAATGTTTATATATATGAAGCAAAATTCGTAATTACTGGTTTCTAGTCAAACAGTAGTTTAACATGCAATGTTTTATTGTGATAAAAAAAAGAAAAGAAAATGTAAATAAATCCCTGGGAATATTCAATACATATACACAAGCTACCTAAATATAAGAGGGTGTACAGAGACAAGTTTGGAATCTGGCAAGAGACATTAGCAAATGTTTTTGTAATTTTATAAAATTTTTAAAAATTTTGATAAATTACATTCAGAAATAAATTTTTGAAAAAAAATAATAGTTTGCCCTTTTATTGTTTAAGATAATGCTCATTCATTTGATACTGTATGAATTTCAAATATTACAATACAGTATGCCATATAATTTTTCTATATTTGAAATATTTTTGTGCAAATTTTTTAGAATTTTATATACAGTTTAATAATTTTTTATAAATATTTAAAGTTTATACTTATTACTAAAGACTATAACTGAAA
Source organism: Triadica sebifera (assembly GCA_023653625.1). Taxonomy (NCBI): domain Eukaryota; kingdom Viridiplantae; phylum Streptophyta; class Magnoliopsida; order Malpighiales; family Euphorbiaceae; genus Triadica; species Triadica sebifera. The sequence continues at coordinate 1,104,366 of CM042895.1, forward strand.
ATTAATTAGTATATTTAAATCACAGTATTTCTAATTATTATATCAGATAATATTTTTATTAAAAGAAAAATGATAAATTATTAATTTTTTAAAAATTAATTTTTTTTATAATTTATTAAGAGAATTTTATGTAATTTATTATTTTTAAAATTCCAATAAAGAAAGAAAACCAAGAAAATTGTTTACTGTTACCAAAACAAACATTCTATTCCAATGCAATCCAGAGATGAAATTTGCAGTCCAACTAGTTCCCACTTCTCATTAGACTGTTTCAGTGATTTTATATTATTCCGCCGTATATTTCAAATTAAAGAAGATAAAGGTAGTAGCTAATAAATTAACAAACCCACATCCTAATCCTAATATTTGCTAAATATTTTATTGTTTGAGTTTGATGTGTGATTTTTATAATATTATTAAAAAGTAAATGTACATGTGCAAGAAAAAAAGAACTGGGAAAAAAATTTAAAGCAAAAGGAAAAATGAAACGGCCTTTACGCTTGCGTTTTGATTGCACTCCTCTGTTTTCGAAATTCAAAAACCCTTCCCATTTCCCACCAAATGAAACCGCTTTTCAGGATTTGAAACCATTTTGACATCCTGAAAATCACACTATCCAATTCTTGGCACAAAAAGGAAGATCCAATTCAAGTATTGACGGAGTAGATGGCTGTGAATCAAGCTAGTTCGTCGCTCGATTCTCTGATGTCTTCGTTCAACACTCGAATCCTTGAGCTTCAAGAACTCGTCATCGCCCGAAACAGTCAGTGCACCCTAAACGTTTAATTTTGCTTTTTCTTTCTCAATTTGTGTCTGTCTTATTCTTTGATCAAATTAGAGTTGGAAGCTGCAGTTCACCTATGTCATGTCCTCTCCTATCTCTACAGTGTATCCAGCAAGCAGCATCACCGATTTGTCGGAGGTGGATACAGCATTGAAGGCGATGGAGCTGCAAATACAATCAATCAAGGATCGGGTGCGTGAGGAAATTGAGGCTATTCCCAAAGCTAAGGTAATTTGCTTTGCTCTTTCCTGTCTTCTGTTCTGAGTATCAATTCGGGTTGCTTGATTGCTAACAAGTGGTTGGGGCAAAAAGCTTGAAATATGGCATTATTTAAATCCAAACAAACATGGGGAAAAGAGACACGTATGGGAAATTAATTCTGTTTAAAGCACGTGCAAGCTGGAGAAGTAAATGTAATTATATTTTGACTGAGTTGTCTTCGTGTTGTAATTGCAGAAACTCATTGAAGCGTCACTGCGGCAGCAGAAGAAATTGCAGAGTATGGCTGTTCATATTCCCTCACTTTTGCCTGAAAGAACGACCTCAACTCATTTGGATACAAGTAGAAGGTACCAGAATTGTTACTTGTAGCTGCTATATTTGAATGTCCTTTCTTCTTTCTGATTTCCTAATTTTACATACTACTTTTGTGTATCAGTGTACTGCCTGGAGCCACTAATCAACTGCCTGAATTTGGTTCTTTGAAAATTGAGGAAAAGCCTGCACCATTACCTAAGGTATGAGCAATATGAGGGGGTGGAATCAATATTATCTAAGCGGTATAATGGCAAAGTTAAATTCACCTTAATTAGTCTTGCGTTATTGTTTGTGTTGATATAACTGTATACTGAAATTTTTTAAGAGCTAAAACTTGCATAAAGAAAAGAAATGGTCTGCAAATGCTTGTTGTTGCATTATTGGATAAATATTCTCTTAATTGTCACAACTTTTTATTGCATATAAGGTATATGGCGACTGTTCTAATCTCTTTTCTTAATTTTGTTAATTCTAGGAGAAAAAGGGACGTGCCTCTCCACCATTGTGGTATATAACTGCTAATGAGCTGGATTCCCTGCCCTCGTAAGTTAATTTCATTTTTTTTTTTATTAAATTATGCATTTTTTCTCCTCATCCATGCTAGAATTTGTCTGATGCTTACAACTTGGTTAGATTTCATAGTTATCTATCAACTAGGGCGCTATTTTTTTTTTCCTCAACATCTGTAGACAAGCGTGTCTGTTGGTACAAATATGCTATTGTTCAGAAGAATCCTTATATTTTTGTACAACTACGAGGGATGATTTTCAAGACATACAAACACTAACTTGTAGAGAATTGGGTGAGAAATTGGGATCTGACATTATGTAGAATGCCTACTCTAAAACTTTTTGGTAATGTCCACTGGCTGCAGATACATGAGAGGAAGGCTCACACTTGATAAAGTCAATGCCGCTATTAATGACATGGCAGCTTATGCTGAACTGAATGCACAGCTTATTAATGCCTCAAAGAAGAAGGTGGTGGTGTAAATTTTCTTTTATTTCAATTTGTAAGATTCATAATCTTGCTCCTACTGCTAACTTATTAACTTTTCTTCATTAGCTGGCAGAAAATCTCTGGGAAAAAGCCTTGGTAAGTGAACTTTTCTGTGTAATTGCCTTGGTAACTTTTCTTCAAGCCCTTGTGTTTCTATGAAGGCAGAATGCAATTACATGGCCTTGCACTGGAATTCTACTAGAATGTGATATAGATTAATCAATTCATAAAAAACAGTTAGACACGAAAGCCTGTGTGTACTTTGTCCATCCCAAGTAGTTGGCCTGATACAGCTGCATTATTGTTTATACCATTCTTCTGTTCCTCCTGTACTGATTATGCGGTCAACTCTCAATATTTCATGAAACATGCAGGAAATCAGGGACATTGCAATGACAGAAACAGTAAAAGGGAAACATTTTTTTCTCGAAACCGACATAAAAGGCCCAGCGTTGAAGCTTGACAATACTGGAAAAGCTATACTGACTGTGAGTACACAATTCTTATTCTCTTTGATCCTTCTCTAGGAGATAAAATTTTCTTCCTCATTGAAATTAAGGAAATTCAATCACTCTAGCACACTTGGAAATGTCAACGTAATGCATGCTAGGAAGGACAGAGCTTCGTAAATTGCCAGTTACTTGAACACAGAAGGATTAGTTCATGATAGGGGAAAATGGTCCAAGTGCACAGTTCTAGGAAATTTATGCTGTCTTCGTTTTGGAACAGAAAACTTATTACATAATGTAATAGCATTCATGTAAAGTCATAAGTAATGCCATCCTTCTGCATTCTGATATTTTCCAGGTTCTTCGTCACCTCGGCCGCATCAGTGAAATGAGAATCGGGCGTCATCGCGTAATCATTCTTTTGAAGCCCCACTGAACTGCTTTATTGGTTTCTTTCATTCATTTTTTTTATTGTGAGCTGTAAGGTAGCATGTATGCTAGCTTCATACTAAACTAGAAAAATGTACAATGTGTTTGTCCGAGAAAAATGAATTATCGTTTACCCATCACTGCACATTCAACTAATGGTCACGAACCTCTGAACTTTTCGTTGTTCTGACACTGTAGCCATAACCTGAAGTCTTGCACCTAATTGGTCAACATGGCTAATATATAGTCGAGGCTAGGTTGGTCACATGGCCTAAAAAACTGATCCTTCATTGTTAATTAGTAATAATTTATTAAAACGATGAAGTCCTTTTACATGTGTTCATTATCAATATAAACCTTTAGAAGTTGTTTTATAATTTATTGAAACGGGATTCCTAATTCTCCATACGATTAATTCATCTAGTCTATTCACATGTCTACTCTTGTCGACATCATCATTATTTGAAGTTTCAAACCAATGCTTTAGTGGGGTTGGATTGCAATTTCTTTTCTTTCTTTCCTTTTTTCTTTGTAAGTGAAAATCTATATGATATTCATGATCAATAGATTGCGGTTCGAAATTTGGTAGCTTTTTTATTATTTTGATGATATCATATGAACCCCGATGGTATTCAAAAGATAATTAGTACACGAAAGATTTATATTAATTTGTGTCCCAACTCCTACCTGCGCCAAACTAAATTGAGGAGAGGGATGGATAACTCATTCGCTTTTATGGTACAAAAGATGAGCTAATGTTTTAAAATTGAATATATCCTTGGCAAGCTTGTTGAAGACTGATTCAAATTACCGTTATAGGTGACTTGGTTTTTATTAGTTATATAGCAACTGTCCTGTTATCTTTCCGATTTCATTGTTTTCCATGTACACTGGTGGTGCTATTTTTTTTACCCTATTTAGTTAGCAAGTATACTAAATTTTAGCATTTTTCTCACCATGTAAACCTTTAGATAGTACTTAATTTTTTTTCTGATCTTTCACTGCCCAAAACAGAGCTAGGAGCACTTACAGTTGCTTAAATATGTCGAAGACTAGTTGTTTTCTTCTACTACTTTTATGCCTTTCTTTGTTTGCTACTGATAAAACCGCAGCGGAAGAACAAGTTTATCGTCCACGAAATGATCCGCCGTTGAAGAACTATGACGATGGAAAGAATGTTGCTCAAGGCGGAGAAATGAATGGCGTCCACAAGCAACGAAGACAAAACCCACCTGAAAACTACTGAAACCCACCTTCCAATTTTCTCTCCTTTTATACCATCATAATATCTCAACAGTTTTCATTTACTAGTATAAATAATAATAATAATTAACAGCTCCAAGGGTACTCATGACCCCTAGGGTTCTGGGCTCTAACATTGGCTTCTGGGTTTTATGTATACCAGGCCTATGATATAGCTAATAATACTCCAAAATCTTTATTTCTTTTTCACCTCTTGTTTTTATCATGACAAGTGAAAAATCTGTATTGCCATTTCATGAAAGGATTCTTTGTTGATGTACTCGATCTAGATGGAGTCAGCTCCACCATTAATTACATTAATTAATTAATCTTCATTTGTTACAATTAGCTAATTAGGTTCTCAATAATATTATCTATATTATTGGCGGAAAACCGAGCTTAATTTCTTAATTATGTTCCATTTATAGATAGAGCCAATAATATATTATTAGATTAAAATATAAAATTGTCCTTCAAATTTATTTCAATTGTATTTTTTCTTTTTTGTCAATATTACTTTTAATGCATTAAATCATATCGATTTCACCCTTTTTAATATGTTTACCCAACTTAGCATAACCAAATCACATCTCATATATAAAAGAACCGGTTCCGAACCAAAAACTCATTAAAAATTTTCAATGATATTATCAATAACCTTTTTTTGGTACGACGAAGGCCGAAAGGCGTAGCTTAAATTGATTCCATGGGATGTGACGCCTGACATGATTTACCAAGAAGCATTCATTTTCAGTAATGTAGTCAGTCGATGAAAAAAAAGGCTGAATATCTGCATGGCCTATCAAATTGAATCGCAATTGATTATATGTGGTAATTGTAAATTCAATTACATGAATATTTTGAAAATTTGCAATTTTACAAACTTGTAGGAGTTGAAGAATTAGAAAGAGAAGAAAGAATTTCAAATGAATAAAAAATTTGTAGTGCCACTTATATTATTTTATAAAAAAATTGAATAATTAATGTAATAATATTAAAATAATAATATACAAAAATTTAAGGTATATATATATATATATTATTAAGATTATTTAATTTTAAAATATAATTATGTATATTAATTAAAATAATTATAATTAACAATATACTCTATACACAATTCGCGACAGTTATACAAAATTAGCAACCGCAATTTACAATTTGCTACCACAATTTAATCTAAAATAAATCAAAGCAAGCCATATTTCTAAAAAATTTATGGAACATGATAATTGAAAAATGAATACCTAGAAAGTGAGACAAATCAAAGTAAGTTATGTGTCCAAATGATTCATAAATATTTAAATTTTGCGATTGTTCTTCTATCAATAGTGATCGTGTTTAAAGAATTGTGAACGAGACAAATGTATAACGGTCGTAATTTTGATTTATTTTGAAAATTAAAGTTTTAAACTCTTTTTTGGTGCATTTGAGACAACAACAATAATATTATTAACATTGTTTAATTTTCATTTTCTATGCAATTTTTTAATTTTAATATTAATTAACTGTAATAAAAAAATCTAATTTATTTGATAATTAAAAAATATAACATTTATTATTGTTAATAGTAAATATAATATATTAAAATATTAATTGTATCTCATAAATTGAATTTAATATTAATTGTAAAGATAAAATATATTTAAAAATATAATTAAAAATAAATTTTATGAATAAAAATGCATGTATATAAGTGAAAGAGAGAGAGAAATGAGACTGACAACCTATTATTAGAATAAAATAAAATTTGGCGTGTCTTCTTTTAGATATGGTGGATGAAAGATAATCAAGTGCACTACAATCCAAAGATAATAAGATCCAGAGTGATGTATCTTGTCCCATTAACCATGAAAAAAATGTACAAAAATATCAAAATACTAATAATTTAAAATTTATATTTTATATCATGACTCGAAAATTTATATTTTTTATATATATTAGTTATATTTAATAAATTTTAATTTATTATCTATTAAAAAATAAATTATAAGATTTATTCTAAATGTTACCCAAGTTGCAACTTTTGCCAGCTAGGGGTAGAGGGGTTTGATTCCATACAGTGTGCTCACATGGGTATTTTTCGAAATCTTTAACTTTAAACAAGCAACCATTTGCATCTATAAAAACCCTAAGCCTATTCCACTCCAAGCACCACTCACAAATAATTTTCCTTCTTTCATCTTGAGAGTGTATTTCTGATCCGAATTAAAATGGCTTCCAAGTCTATAGCAAGCATTGCCCTTCTTCTTACCCTTAACCTTCTTTTTTTTACTTTGGTTAGCTCAACTCATCATCACCACAAGCACAAGATCCCTTGCCCACCACCACCACCACCAAAGTCACCACCACCACCATCAAAGGGAACTTGCCCACCACCACCACCATCAAAGGGAACTTGCCCTATAGACACACTAAAGCTAGGGGTATGTGCTAACTTGCTAAACGATCTATTGCACCTTGTAATTGGTACCCCACCAAAGACACCATGCTGCCCTCTCATTGAAGGTCTTGCTGATGTTGAAGCTGCCGTTTGCCTTTGCACTGCCCTTAAGGCCAATGTTTTGGGTCTCAAACTTAATATTCCTATCTCTTTAAGCTTGCTCTTGAATTACTGTGGAAAGGGTGTTCCTGCTGGATTCCAGTGTGCCTAATCGATCATTGAAGTATTTCTCCTTTCAAAATTTCAAAAATTTTCAATCCCCCATTGAATCTTAGTTTGGTTTCACTCATTTATTTCCATGGCTTGTTTGTACTTCTTTACTTGATTTGAGGTGCCATCAGTATCATCTTTTATGGCTCCAATGCTTTAATTGGGTTTGGATTGCATATTTCTTTTTATTTTTGTAAGTGAAAATGCATAAGATATATAATCGAAGTCAATTGATTGAGTTTGAGATCTGATAGCTTTCCGATTATCGGATGAATATGAATCTTGAAAATAAATATAATCACAATTTTAATTCATTTTAAGAGTGAATTTTTGTCAGATTGGCAATGTCAACTTTGCATCATTGTGTTCCCATAAAATAAGAATCCAACAATAAATTCATTTTTACTTCTGAGTTTGAAAGAAAATATCTCTCTTAATTGTTAGGGTAACCTAACAATTATATTATATGTGATTGTTATATCATAAACAACAAATTACATGCAAATGTTTCTTATCAAACAGTACTGTGGAACATTACCCCAAAATAAAAAGAGAATCAAAGACAAATTAAAGAAACCAGAAAGAAGGTATTATCTTATTGTTAATTTATTTGCATGAATAATTGCAACGTACCAAAAGACAAGATTGATCTTTCATATTTAGCTGTAACTTATGACCCATGGCTTTGATTCAAAATTATACTCTGACGATAGTAACGCCAAGGATTTATATTAGAAAATTATTTTGCATATGGGCTCACAACCTGTGACCCCCAAGTTGTTTGTTGCTTAGACCCACTTCCACCAAATCAATATTATCCAAACTGGACTGGACGTTAAATTAAAATTTTGATTTTTTTTAATAAATATTTTTTAAATAACTAGAAATTCGAAGAGATTTTATATAGATATTTATTATCAATGTAAACCATATCCGCTAAATTTGTCTTTGTCTATGGTTGTTGAAGGAATCAAGTCACCCTCCTAAAAGTCATCACCACCACTTTGATCTGCTTACTTATGCTTAACGGTATGTGATATTTCAATATTATTCAATAATCTGATTAAAAAAAAAAACTAATTTTCAATTAAATTATTATTTATTAATATTACATTGAAAATTTTGCTGGCCATACCATACATTCAAAAGATCAAGAAGTTAATGATTCTCTATTAATTGTGGAATATAACAGAGAAGACAATGTGTTGTTTATGGCATATTTCTTTACTTAATATGGTCAGTAGTATGTACTTTGCATGTGATCATATGAGTAGAACATGAAGGCACACAAAATTATGAAGAAATTGTAGAAATTTTCATTTTCCTTGAAAAATAAGTTGCTGCAATTGTATGAATCAAACGAGAATTAAAATTTATTTGTCAAATTTTGATAGCTGGATACCTGCAACTATTTTGCAGGCGTAGCATATAGATCCTATGGGCACTTAAACCCTTGAGGAATTTGCTTTCCACATGAACTAAGAAGCAAACCAATAGCAACAGGAACTTGAATGTTAACTAATCCTATTACATTGGCCTTAATGGCAGTGCATAAACAGATTGCAGCTTCAAGATCTGCAATACCATTAATAAGGGTACACCATTCTTTGCTTGGTTTAGACCCAACAACCTCATGAACCAACCCTTACCAGCTCCCACATACCCCTATCCTTGGGGCACTTGGGCACCTTCTTTGGGACTACTGCAGGAGGCGAAGAGGGCACTCTTGGTTCTGGAGGTGGACAAGCTGCTGGTACCTTATCACATGAAACACTAATGAAAATAATCAGATTGAGGAGAATCACAGCAGTCGCTGCCTTATTTGAACATTTGATACCCATTATTTCCTGATTTAATTACACAAGAGAGAGACATTTTTTCTGCTTTTTTAGGGCAGATATAGTTGAAAGTAACAGGATGAGTGGCTAATATTAATTTTGCTGTGAGTGAATTCTTTTATGGGGGAGTTTAAATAAGTATTGTCTGTAAAGTAATAGTATCATAATTAAACTTTTAATTTATTTTTTTCGATATACTAATCGTAAGTTCTGTAACGATTCAAATTAATTATAGAAACACATATAAGAAATTTTATTTAGATTGTAATCTATCACAAATTATCATGAACTGACACATTCCATATATGTGAATACGGTTTATATCAGCCTCAAATTTCTGTGGGGAGTCAATTTTTATTAGAAAGTATAGCAGCCTTATATCTTGTGAGTGCATTATCTGTTGGATTCAACCATTACACAAACTTCCAATTGATATATAACTCCAGGGCCCGGCCGCCCATTCACTAAACCGCTTTAATTTTATACCATCCCTCTTATTTTGTGTATACTGTGTGCAGAAATTCAAGATTTTCATTAATCATTTATATTTATTTTCCATTAATCATTATCTACTAATTTGTTGTAATGTATGATTAATAATTAATTACTCTGAGTTTCTAATATGGTTTTGTTATGATTTTAGACATGTGTCTGATTCAGGTTTAAGACGGATTTTACCCTTTTTATTTCTATATCTGAAAATTTCATTCAGTCTCCAATCTCATTCCATTTTCAAAAGGAAAAAAATTATTGATTTTCATTTCCGCACCTTGTAGAGACGGAATATCAGACCTTTATCTAATTTCCGATTTTATTACAAAACTTTCTTTTATTTCAATATTAAATTTGTATTAATTTTTTTGTTAATGAGTTAATTACGGAATAAATAAAAAAATAATTTTTATTTTATTATTTTTAAATTTTAATTATGTTATATATATATATATATATGGTCCCATTTTGAGAGATTTTGATTTTGGTGCAGGACATATAAATAGTGAAAAAAATCGTCTGGAACTCCGCATGTCCAACTTTCATCCCTATTTTAACTAAATCTATCAAATTCAGGGTATGGGAAAGTAGATTAATTAAGAAACAAAATGGTTATCGGCATATTTGGCATGTATAGGTTCGATGCTTATCTTTGCTGCTGTTCACTGTTGACACTGCTAGAAAACAACGGGCAAATGGCAGATGTCACGTTTTCATTCCCTCAACTGGGAATGATTTTAAAAAATAATGATGATTATCATTTAAAAAAAATCCCAACCGAACGCGGTCCGTGACTGGGTCGACTCAGAAGCATCCAGAATTTGCAATTTTGAGAGATGAGATGGTCAAAAACAGATGGCAAAAGAGACTAAAAATTTAAATAATGATGGTGGTCGTTTTCTTTTAGAAAATTGAATATTTGACTTGTGAAGTGGTGTGGAGGTTAAGCTTAAGTTTCCTTCCCCTGACATAATCAAATCTTGGCCATCACGTATTTCAAAATTGAAAATATTCCCATCCTATAAAAATTAAATCCCTCCCCAACACTCATGTGCGTATATATGTATACATATAGTTGATTGTATGAGGCCAATAACATCAACAATTATCATAATTAATTAAGTAGAGAGCAGAGCAATGAAGCCTGTAGTGAGCTTTGTTTTGGGGACGATGTTTGGTGCATTCGTAGCCACAGGAATACAGCGCTGTGAACGTCATCGGATGCACACAAATGGGAAATGGGTTTGTCCTCTCCGACCACCCAACAATCCGACCTCTGTACCACCATCCCAGAACACCATTACTGCTCCACCAATGGTGGAAAGTTAGTCTTTTAATTAATATGTTTACGTTTTAGTGCTACTACTATCTATCTTTTATGTTGTTGTTCTACTTTGTTTCTAACAAATGATGTTTATGTATAATTTCATTACAGTTTTTATTTATTAGCGAAAGTTTTCAATTCCTTTTGGGATATTAAATCAATTGTGTTTTTACGCCATGTGATCCTAATCCAGTATCAATACTGTTTAAGCAAGAATTTGTGGCTACCCATTTTTAATTTTACGACTTACATAAAATAAGTTGGAACAACATAATGAGATTATTTAATCTAGTATTATTCAGTCATATAGCATATTAATTAATGGTATTCTATAATTTAATTTACTAAATCAATACTTTTAAAGTATTTAATACATTTCAACGAATCAGGAGACTTCTTAATGTAAGTATATTCGGTTAAAACAAAAAATCATAATAAATAAATTTTATGATTCATAACTCATTATCTTTTTTTTGCTCTTCCCATATTTTTATAGGATATTAGTAGTGTTCTGTTATCTATTTGGTAAAAATTTACTTCTTACTTGAAAAATACCATTTACTTCTTGCTGGGGCAAACAATAAGATTTTGTGAATAATAGATATGTTCATATATAGCCTTAAGCCAGAAAATGTCAATGTCGTATTGGAGTCAAGAGGAGAGAAACAATGGCAATATGCCTAGAATATTGCTCACATAAGCCAGGCAAATAATAAAAGAGGAGAGAAACAATAGCAAGAAGGGAAATGGGCCATAGCTAAAATCATTTTGGGATTTTGGGTTTATTATTTTTTAAACTTGGATATCCACTAAAGTCCCCGATACTTAATGAATGCCACATCGGAGGATTAATGTTTCTGCTGGAATATAAGGGTTGTTCAGCACATTTTTACAAAACTTTCAGGATTTTTGTAATGAGACACATCATTTCCTATCTCACTTGGGCGCTTACTACCTCTTATCAAAAAAGAGGGAAAAAAGAGTTCATTATCTTGTACCGTCTGGAAATGCACTAGCATCAAATAGTCACAACTTGGCCTCTATAAAATATATCAAAAAAAGAAATGCACTACATTATTTATTTTATAAAAAAAATAAATAATTTATTATTTTTATCACGATCATCCCTTAATTAATGATATTCCGAAGTTTCTTAAGCTTTCCAATTTAATTAAGCATGTACAAAAGCAGAGATTTCTTGGGAATTACGGTGCTATATTTCTTGGGAATTGCGGTGCGATAACTTATAAATTCATTGATGACTCAAATCTCCCTCTTTAGTAATCCTTCTCACTTCTCAGAATTTCAAATTCCAATTTAGCAAAGACCGAGAATGAGCAGAAAAGGCAGTATGGCCATAATAAGGAACAGTATGTGGTTCAGACATTGAACAAACCCATCGCAAGCCATCTCCAACTAGCAAGCACTCCGACGAAGCGGCAGACCATGAATGATTAATCCGCCGCCATTCCTTATTCCATGTACCTTGTTTTCTTATTTCTATCAATCTTTCAAATATAAGAATTATATTGCTTATTTACATTCTGTTATAAATTGAAGCATTTACATCCTATAGGGTATTCACTCACAATATCAAAACTCACTTTTACCAAGTTTAAGAACACATGATAACCCAGAAACAATAAATATGACGAAAATGGCGAAACTGTGTGTGGTCGACTTCTTGACATAAAAATCAATCCACTCAAAACAGAAATAACATAATGAAGTACAACATCGATCAAACAATTCACCAAATGCCCGTGGGCTTAATGGTCCGTCTAATCCCAAACTCACGCCAGCAAAAGTATTGCACAAACATCTAACAGATCATTAACTTTTAGCTAGCAATAATACATCATATTATAGTTTTTTACAAACTCACTCCTAAAAGGTTTGGAAAAACTATGGGATGCTGCAAAAATTGAAGCCAGAAACCCAAGCTAACAAATGTAAGTTATTTGGCTGTTAATTCTACGTTCTCTTCACAAGATAGCCAACCAGGATACCTAATATACCAACCAGCATTACAAACAATACCGATAATCCACCAGCTCTATTTTTGCTTACTTGTTTTCTTAGCAGATCCTGTTGCAAGATATTAGTACATTGATGGCAAGAATCAGTAACGGAACAGTGACAAGTGCTATAAAAGAACTAAAACAGACCACCGATCACAGATCAGTGTGAGAAATTTTGCACCTAATGCAATAAACTATGCATCAATATATGGTACTAAATTCGTTCAAAAGCCTTATAATGTATCTCCAGCAGAAGAAAGTAACTTTACACCAAAAACTTCATGTTACAAAATCATGTTTTGTTTTGCAGGTTTTGGCCACTAAGTCTAAGACTAATTATCTGAAAGGCAATATAAGTAAGAGTAGAAGGACAACCTATTTTGGGAAAACCACTAGAGGAGTCCCCTATCTTTCCCAGAAGCAAAAATAGAAACATTGTAACATTAATCATACCAATTCTTGCCGTAGCTGTTGGTTTTCCTGTAGAGCATTAGTTTTCTCCTCAGTTAACTTCGAAATTACAGACCATGCCTGAAAACCCATCATAAATTTGCTATATAAAATTGGATAGAAAAGGGAAAGTGAAACACAAGATAAAGCAACTTAAGAAAAAACATACAATTTTTCAAGAATATGACAATTAAAGCTTTACTTAGAGATTGAATTTTATGCACCTCCTAGACCTAAACTACCAAATCACACAAATATAAGCTTGCAAATATATTGCTGGGCCAATAATTGTGACCTTCATTTTAAAAGGTATCAACAAAAAAAAAAAGTTAATATTTTACATGCCAGCACAAACACATAGGGCCATTAAAATAAGGTTCGTAAGGATACATCCATTTATTTCAAACACCATGTCTGCACCCTACAAAAGGCCCCCAGAGGTTAGATCACTACTTTCCCACTAAGAACATCAGAAGAAAAAAGAAAACCCCCAACTTGAACTTCAGATTCCAAGAATAATTGTTTGATACTGGATACGCCACACGTTCACGAGAATCAGTAATATAAAAGCTATTGCAGGAGATGAACACAGAATAAGATTGTCAAACAGTTTTTCTAAAAGCCAGTAATGTAAAAGCTAAAATCTTACCACTTAGTGATCACAACAAGCTACAGTTAATAGCATTAAGGATAGTCAGGCAGCCAGTTCAATATCAGTTAAACAACAAGTTTGCCCCCTCATTAGAAGCATAAGTTTAGAGACCATGATAACAAGAATGTTTTTGTAAATTTTCTGTTCAAAATTAGATGAAAAAAAAAAAGCATCAAAGCACACAGTCCAAGGCATAATTTGGAGGAAATTTTTTGCAGAAGTACTAAATTAAAAGAGACTTTTCCAACATTAAGGGATCAAACATTTTTAAAATGATGCATCCTTTCAAATTTTCAAGTCCTCCTCCATGAGCTCCACCGAAACCCACTCACCATTATCAGACACATATAAGACCCTGCCCTCTCAGAAATACTGAACTAAAAGGCACAACATAAAGCCAATTGCAAAAGGAAAGAAATTTTTATGGCTGAGCCAACATAAATTATACAAAAGGGAGCAAGTGTATATTTACCTCTGAAGATTTCTCTTTAGGATCCTCCAAAGATCTTAATACCTGAAAATCACAACATGGTGTTATATGGCTACGGTAAATCGCATATACCAGAGGATTATATTTTCACTTGCATAGAGCAAAGAAAACAAAAACTTACAGCTTCAAGCAATGAAGCATCCCGATTGCCATTTTCAAGCACAGAAGCTCTTGGAGACAATTCTTCCTCAGTTTCCTCTGGGACAGGTGATGGAGGATTCGCAGGAATGTAGACAACACGCAATTTGAACTCCTCCACGACCTTACCATCCTCCCTATTAAACTGCGGAAACAAAAAACAGCATCATAACTCCAAAAAGGAATAATGAAAATCAAATTTCAACAATTAAGAAGGGGAAAAAGGAGGGAGAGAATGCGAGCTAGCAAAGAGCCATCTCACCGTATCCGGAGTTATATCATTTGATGTTGCATCATCAGGCGCAGCAATGCTCTGAAGAAGGAATTTGTCCTTGCATTGCATATCAGGAGGTGCCTCTTTTTGGGCTTGCATTGTAACTACAACATTCCAAAATATCAGGAAGCACCCATCAGCAAGCAAATCATCCACAAAAAACGAGTTTTACTATCAAAGACTACCGAGTATATACCTGTAACATTGCATGAGGTCCCAGGCAAAATGATGCCGGTGTTGGGACGAACGCAGTATTTTTTGGGATTGGTCGTTTTAACCTATTCGATTCCAGAGTTCAATAAGTTGCATTACAACTATAACCAACTCAAAAAAAATCTTGATCAGGAGAAGAAAATGAGAGAAGAAATCGTACCTTAAAAGCCACATATTTATCTGACTTGTTAGTCAATTGCATAGAACATGAGCTCTGCTTCCTCAATTCAACTTCGTAATATGCCAAACAATCAGCAACAAAAATAGGAGAGAATCAGACCACGAATATAGAATACTAAATTCGCTGAAAAAAAAAGGTTCAAACTTAACTATCCTTTTCATTCATTTTCCTCCATTCGCACAAGAACTAAAACAAATTAATCGGCCAAGTGGCCAACAACAGTTTGTCTTAATGCAACTACTTCGGTTAACTTCATTTGATCCTCAAGTGATGTGAAGATCAAGTCTCACGAACTTTCTCATCACATAATTATTCTTTCCCCAATTTTCATGATACCAAACAGAAAAAAAAAAAAAAAAGAGAGGACTTGGGGAACTTACATGGGAATTTGAGTTCCGTAGGTTGAACATTGAGAAGATCTCCAGTGCTCATGACTTCCCAATCTGAAAGGTAATATAATTTACAAGAATCGAAACAATATCTCAAATTTAGGGTTTGTAATCGAAGAAGAGGAAATCGTTGAACGCCCTTGGGATCTAACCGGAAGCATAAAATAGACCTTTATTTTATATAAAAAGCTTGTACCAGTTTTTTAATATGAAAAGAAGAACAGTTGTTTTTTTCAGTTTTTCAAATTTGGTAAATTCCCCATTAAAAAAAAGGAAAAAAAAAAGAAAAAGAATTGGTAAATTCCCACCGTTGATTTAATGAAGTGTGCCTTTGAATCTCCGATGACAAAAACCAGGTGAAGGAATTCAATTTGATTGGCCGTGATATTTGGGACGTGAACGCCTGTCAGACCAATATAAAAGGATAAAAAGTCTCTGGGCCTGTTGGGCTTTTTCGAAAGACAGATTGGACCATGTCCAAATAATAATAATAGTAGTTATAATAATGCATTATTTTCAGAAAAAACACCTGAATTATACGAGGAGAGCTTAAAATAGATAAAATTAATTTTGAAAGATCTATTTTTTTTTGTACAAGATAAAAGATTTAATTTTAATAAAATAAAAATTGAAAATTTTAATTTAAACTAAAAAAAATGTTCAATAAGTAAATACAATATACATAATTTAAGATATTGTTTGGAAACTTTCCGTAGGAGAGGAAAAATAAAAAATAAATAAAATAAACTTATTTTTTCATTATTTTTCTTCCTCCTCATCATGTTTGTCAATTTTTCTTTGTGGAGGAAAAATAATTTATTTTATCATATTTTGCATTGAAGTAATATAAGTAAAATAATAGGAGAGATAAAAGAAAATAAGACTTTTTTTGTTTGGATAATTTTGTGAGAGAAAAAAAGTTGTAATATTACATATCTACTATTTTTCACACTATTTTATAAAAATATTAAGAATAAAAAAAGTAATTTTATTAATAATAGTGACATTTTTTATTTAATTTTTCATAGTTTCTCTCTATTTTGGAGAGAAGTTGAGGGGTAGAAAATAAAAATTAATTTAACTCCCTATTTATTTTCCTTATCTTCTCAAATAGAGTAAAGTAAAAATATTTTCTTATTTTTGTTTTATCCAAATATTTAAGGGTGAAAAATAAAAATTATTTTCTATACCCTCTTTATTTTCAAGAGTTACAGTTTTTGGCATTGTATTGCATGTTTTGGCATTGTTCTCCTAGATGACAGAGGTGAGTTTGTAGTTGGTTATAGTTCTAGAGTGATCAGGTCGTTCGATGCGATGGTAGATGAAGTTCTTTGCCTGAAAGAAGAAGCCCTTAGCTGGTTAAAGAGCCTTGGAGTTGAGAATGTCTCGATTGAGTCATGAGATGCCAAAATTGTGGTCTACGCTTTCCTCAAGGCGGAAGTGAATTCAACTGAGTTTTGTTGCGTGCTGCCTGATTGTCTTTCTATTTTCCAGCATTATAATTGTTTTTCAATTGTTTTTGTTAGGTGACAAACTAACGAGGTTGCCCACTTGTTAGCCAAGACAGGTTAATTTTATGCTACTCCAACTTTATGATATTCTGCTCCTGACTTTCTTAGGAGTAGATTGTAAATTGATGTTGATGATTCAGATTAATATATTAGTTTTATTTGCTTCAAAAACTGGCATTTTTTAGCCCACGAAGACTAAAGGAAGTAAATGTGAACGTCATATGTTATGATATGAATATACCACACCAATTCGTTATGTATGGATGATGAGATTCCATTGATACAGAGCCAATTCCAATAGACTTATTGGAGGGTCCCATTGGCGTGCATCCAGTAGGAATTGAACCTACGAATTCGCCAATTATGAGTTGGGCGCTGAGATTAAATATCCAGAGACTTAGAGAGGAAGTGGCTTGACCAGAAGAAGTTAATTCAGACTGACGGCTGAGTTTGTCGTGAGATTGACCACTATTATAAGTGGAGGGCTGAGATTGAATCTCCGAAGAAGTGCAAGGCCGAATGGCTGAGATTAAAGATGGGAAGCAGGGTAGCAGTGTGGATGTCGTCGAAGGGAGCTAGGAGCCTTTTTTTTTTTTTTTTGGTACCCGCACTTGAGCATCGAGGCTCCAGGAAAAATCATGATAGATGACACGTATCAGGTCATGATTGAAGAACCGTTTGATCAAGGGGCCATGTTGGTTGATCATTATTACCCCTCCGAAAAAAAAAAAAGAAAACTGAAAAACTACAATTTTTTGTCTTCCAGTGGTAATCGGCGTCGTTTCCTACGTAAGAATTTGTTTGCCTTTGCATGTAAAGTAGTGGCTTTTGCTCGAGACATTGGTTCATCGTTATTATTTTACATAAAGAATAGAGTATTAATGAAATTAATATATAATAATTATTTTTTTTTTGCTGGAGCATATAGTAATTCTTAATGTACCTAAGAAATTTTATATCTGACATTAGCATTAGTTATAAAGTTAGTGTTGAAAAGCTGAGGGGCAGCCGACAGCACTGGCGTGAATTATAGTTGTTTTGGGCATTAATTATGGAGATAGACCCAAATCAACAGCAGAAGAAAAAAAAGGGATTTTGTCCCTAAAGACAACAGTCAATATGAATATGTGAAAATCACCTTCCCTGCACAATACAGTATATTGATGATTTTTTTATTCATTTTTATTTTCACTTGTTCCTGCTTAAAACCGAAACCACAAACAAAATCAATAATAACATGATAACAAATTTATAAGCCCAAAGCATATATATATCTCTCAACTCAGAAGGATTTTATATACTTGTAAGTTATATAATGGTGTGGTCCCGTACCATCCACACAGCTACATCCAACGATATTCATTATTCATTCACATCGAATTTTATCATAAATCAATTCGATTATGTTCATCGATAAAAATTAATTTCGTTAAATGCTTTTATAAATCAATTTTATGATCAATATTAACAAAAACGAGTATGTATGATAAATTATGATTGAATTAATTTATGATGAATATAGGATAAAAATCAGTATTATGTGGGCACGTAGAGAGCTTGGAGCTGCAGGTTGCTCCATGAAGAAGAATGGTACAAAAAGAAAAAAATGGTCCAGAGCAGGTATAGACACGAGTAAGGGCAAATGCATGTCCTTTAGTTGCTGCTGAGGCCACTGAGCTGATTCATGCAGCAGATACACATTAACATAACAGCAGAATGCATCATTTGCTTCCTGCCATGCTAACACACTTGTCGTTATTTCAGGTGTAAGATTTTAGAAAACGTGTGCCTACTATTCCCAGATAAATGAATTCCAATGCCTCCCCTGTTATCAAATTTTACCATAATTCACGCATGGTTTTACTTGCTATTTTAATTCTACAAATGAAAATTTTTGTTATTTAATTAATTAGAGCGTCAATTTGTCTCCAAACTCGATATATATCAATCTACTCCAATAATATACAATTTTTGTATAGCCATTTTATCCCATTTCACCTTTTATTTTTTGGTACAGATTTAATGATAAAATTTGCAGTAAATCTTTATGATGGGTAAGGATTTTTATGAAAATAATTAAATTTAAGATAAAATGAATTAAACTGGTTGTAAATAAAAGTTATGTATTAAGAAGACACATAAATTAACTTTACAACAAAATCAATCATTGACAAAAATTCGCATAACAATATATATATATCATGGATCTAATTCAATTTTTTTTTTATAAATGTAAGAATATTTTTAATATTTTTATATAATTCAAAAAAATAAAATTTTTGATCATTTATTTAAATGACTGAATGCCTGCATATCGCGTAAATATCTTGCTGCCTGATGGTCCATTCAAAAGATTTGGTCTATGGATTAATGGATATGGAGTCTTTAAGGCTACTTGGTCCCTCGAATCTAAATAACTAAATGTTCTCCTCAAGCCTTTATTGAGTGCAACTGTCCAAGTCCTTTTTCTCGTATAGGTCTCGTATCTTTAATATACTACCATGATTTCATCCATTAATCCAACTATTTACTGTTACCTAACTGTTTTATTTATGCATTTTTTTATTAAGTACATATTGAGAAAAAAAATAGTGAGATTCAAATATAAATTATTTAGAAAACTCTTGGAGTTTTCAACCAAATAAATTGTAGGCAATTCCCATTTATGTAAAAAGTGTCGCATGAATTTAACAGTAATGCAAAATTTGACTCGATAAAATAAAAATGAATTTCAATAACTCCAACAAAATAATTTACAGATAATTTCCATTTATATGAAAAGAGTCTGTATGAATTTATGAGTAATACAAAATTTGACTCGATAAAATTAAATGGAATTTCAATGAAATGGGTCCATGAAATCAGTATTATTCTACTTAACTTTTTTTTTTATAAAATAAAAATTTAAATATCTTAAAATGTATTAACTATAAACTTATAAAAAATTCGCATACCTCACAGAGGACCATCCAAAATGAATAAAAGATTACACAACTTCCCAATAAAATTGAACTTTGATGATATAATAAATTAATAGTAGTAGTCAATAGCTTGCACTTCTCAAATATAGAGGACATTGGGAGGGGAAAACAATAAAGATACAAAACTTGTCTCTACTGTGTCCTAGGGAAGAAGAAAAGCAGGCGAAGAGCGACGAATTAAAAGCCAAAGAGAGGCTGTTTTATTTGTGCCTCTACAGTTGTAGGATCTCAGTGTCACTCATAATTTACTTCAATTTTTCTACGCAAACTGAATTTTCTTTTGTAAATAAATTTATCCAACTTTTAATTAAATATTCTTTTAAACAGTTGATGTCAATTATAATAATAACAAATTTTAAAAAATGTATATGTAAAGATTTGAAAAAATGTATACCTAATCAGAACAATCAAAACCTATGTAATCGGTTAGAATTAGATTGGGTTGATTTTACTCACCCTAATAATTTGCATGTAACATAGCAATAAAACTCCAGGTAAAAGAAGTAAAGAAACTATCCAGACATACGCATTTGATAGCTATTAATTTAAAAGTTGTAAAGGTACAGATAATTGAAGAGTTGAATTGGCAGTAACCCCATCAATCAGGGAAAGAAAAGGCAAGAAAAACAGGTCCCTCTTGTCACTGTTACTTACTGTAACTCTGTAAAAGAAATGGCAAAAAAGAAAGCCATTGAGTAATATAATTTGATTTGCCACCATCAGTACCACTAAAATTTAGAACTATGAGAGAGAAAGAGAGTCCTAGACAAAAATTGGGAGTTTTTTTTTTGTTTTTTAAAATATTTTTCCTTGTCCCCAAATTACCTTTATATTAACAATTAAATTACCACTTATACCCCTACCTCCTCACCACCAGTCACCGGTCACCACTCTCTCCTCCGCCATACTTCTTCACAATTTAATAAAGCGGTGCCCGGTTCGGCGTCTTCTTTCTCCGGTTCATGAAACTAGCTGATATTTCTGATATCTGTGGGAATATCGGCCGGCATGCCGATAAGCTACTCCTTTTCTTTCTCACTATCTCAGTTGTTGCAGTGCAAGCAAGCGTCTTGCACCCTACCTCGCCGCACCCACCTGAGCTAGAAGATGTCCGGGTGGAGGTTGCCGGTTCAAGCACCGAATCTGGAGTCATCGTACCGTCGTATGAACCCTGTTCAGGCAAGGACAAAAACTTGCAATCGAAGAGGAAGTTTGAGAGACCGCCTACACCTTTTGTTCTAATGATATGATCAATCTGCAGAGAGGAGGGCAATTAGGGAACTAAGCGAGACCCAGATGAGGGAAAGTGAAGAAATGAATTGGGTGAGTGACAGAATTGTAGCTAAAGGACCTTGCAGGAGAGGGAGCAGAAGAGATAAAGGTCTTGTAAACTTCTGTCGCAGGTCGCACAAAAGTTGCCGGAGCCTCTGAATTGCCTTGTTTGTGGCCTTGGGTTTAAAAATACCACTTTTGCACTGTTAGTGGTGTAAGACTGGAATCAGAGACAAAAATTTGAAAATGAATTAGGAATTCGAACAATGGAAAATTCAAACACGGATTCTTTTAACTTTACTTCTCTGGCTTTCAATTTCTTTTTCAAGGATATGTTCTGCAACCCAACACTAAAGAACAAGACTGTTTATCTATTCAATTTTCTATTCACTGCATAGTTAATTCTTTGGACAAGTTACAAAAAAATATCTACCAACAGTAAAGAACAAAGATTATGCAGAAATTTGAATGAGCAAAAAAGAAACGAGAACGGTGCAACTGCGTTTCTTTAAGATCGTTAATTAGCGTCTAAAAATTCATGAACTCACTTGAACAAAGGCGCAGTCGAACAATTTCTGAGCATCACCCAATCTTATGACATCATGGTAAACATACCTTCTTATCTGAAACACAAAGATAAACCACCAAAGTTTCTTTCTCTTCTCTCGCCGAGAAACAATAGAATCTTTGCACATATGCGTGATGAAATTAAAGAGAAATGAACCTGCAAGAGTCGGTGAGAGCTGTGTGGAGACAAGCAGTGAGGGCAAATACTGATGCAACAGTCCAAACAAAATATATTCTTTTCATTCTTCTTAGCATCCTCGTGAATTATACAAGCGTTGAAGAACTTTTCCGTGAGAAGAACTTGAAGCCAGTGAGGAAGTAGATTTGAAGAAACCAGCTGCGTAGAAAAGCATGAACATTTAAATCAATCAACTCCCCAAAGCAAACAAAAAAAATGAAGGAAAGAGATATTAAAAAACAAAATTTAAAAAAACACCATGATTTCTTTCTTTTCGTATTTGAATTTTGACGATAGAGAGAGAGAGAGAGAGAGAAAGAGAGCGATGAGGGTATATAATGATAGTGGTGGAGTAAAACTACAATTGCAGAGAGAGAAACGGCGCCCTGGCAACTGATACCACTGCTGTGGTGTTTTACTGTTACCAATGAAAGGGGAAGAAGAAGAAGAGAGAGAAGGGTTTGGTTTGGCCTTGGGTTTTACAGTTACCAATGTATGCGTGTCATGTTTTCCTTTGTTTACAATATTCATTATATATATCAAAAAGGAAAATTAGATGTTGAATGTTAAAAAAAATTAGAATTGGATTTAATTAATTAATTTATTTTTTTATTTTTTATATTAAGATTTTTTAAATCTTAAATTCTCGAGTTTGTATGCTTGTCATGTTTTTTTTCTTTTTTACATTCAATTATTTGATTAAAAATCTAATAATTTTATAATAATTTTAATTAATTAATATTTTAATATTTAATACTATTTTAAAATCTTTCATATTCATTATATATATATAAAAAAGAGTTTCCGATTGTTAAATAATCATATAGTGTTAAATAACATAAAATAGCTATAATATTAATTTATTATAATTATTAAAAATTTTAAAAAAATAATTAGATTTTTAATCTAACAATTGAAAAATAGTAATTATAGATGAATAAATAATGTAATAACATTAAATTTTAATATATATATTGAGTATAAAAAATAAAGATTTAGATTATTTTATTTTATTAATTAATTTTTAATATTTTAAAAATATTTTTTATAAAATTTATCTATAAAAATTATATATTTATCTGTTTTTTTAAATTAAAAAAATAAATAATATTTAAAAAAAAAAAAGAAAAGTACTTTCTTCACGCACATTACCAATAGGGCTACTATATATATAATTTAATACGGGCAAAATTTTGGAGAATAAACATAAATATAAGAAAAATAGAAAATAAGACAAATTTGTATTATTATAAAATATAAATTTTATTTTCCATTGCTGTTTACTAGAGCCCATTCCCGAAACCCTAACCCTCTAACTATATACTCGCTTTCTTTCTGGTGACTGGGCTCTCCCTGCCTCTATCTTCTGTGCTAAGTGCTAAATGACAAGACTTAAAACAGCGACTTTTCTGAATTATGGGTAGAAAACGGAAAAATAGATTGGCGAGTAGAATTAGAGCTTTTTAAAGTCTCCATTTTTATATAATACTCTATACTTTTCACAGTTTATACAAAAAATAATTCCATGTATAACTAGAAATTCTTTTCAACTATTATACAAATAAACAACAGTACTTTTATTAGTAGGCAACAGTGTAATTTCCATATATAATCAACGTCGTTTTTCAACATTGATATTCATTCAGTCAACCTTCGATCATATATAAATGAAAGAGATTGTATTGTATTTTTTTAATGATTTAAATTTAAATTTTATGAGGTAGGAAAACCTCAAAACCCTAACAAGATACTAAAAATAGTTAGGAGTTAATGGGGGAGTTGATATTGTGCGTGAAAATTAAATGAAAGGAAGAAAATGTGGGTGTAGTAAGACCAATGCCAAGCCACAAATTGTAGAAGCGTACAAAATAGCAAACAGTAGTATGAGAAAGAAAAGCAGCTGTAAAAGGACAGTGCTCTGAGCACAGCAGCTGGGCAGCCCATCACCGTTGCATGACGCACCCATCACCTCCTCCTCCTTCTCCTCCTCCTCCTCCTCCCTCTTTTCTGAGCCTACCAATTATTTTACTCATTTACTCCGCCTCTTTATCTCATGATTTGACTATAATACTCTCATTGTTTTCCCTTATTAGAGCCCTAAAAGGATTTGTCTTCTCGTTGTTGAGAGCCCCAATATACAGAGCTGTAATGTTTTTCTTTATCACCCTTTTTTTTATTAGTAACACGATTCACGATTCACGATAACATATGATAAACCTATCCTAGTCCCCACATCAAATATCATTTATCAAGTTAAGCCACTCAAGAAGGTAATTATTAAACTATGCTGATTAGTTATATTAATTAAATTAAATTCTATATTTATTTACATTTTAATAGAGTGAAATTGGTTTATTTATATTTGGACTTGTTTGGAGTTCAAGTCTGATCAAATTTGCGCATGAAAATTTACATTCAATTGATAAAAAAAGGGGACATCTGACTGGTGTTGGTCAAACTACACATGCACCATAAAATAAATGACAATAAAGATGGTAGGTGAAGATTAATCTTGACCATCCATTTGGTGGGTGGGGATTAATGTTGACCATCTATTTGGTTGGTAAGATGGTAGGTGAAAATTAATCTTGACCATACATTTGATAGGTGAGACGGTAGGTGAGAAATAATCTCAACCATCCATCAAAGTAGGTGAGAATTAATCTTGACCGTCCATTGAGGAGGTGTAGGCCTATATATAGCCTTAGAAATTCATTTGTAATGTATTCCATCAAAAAGTAAGAGAGTAGCATTAGTGAGAGGTTGTGAGTTGTGAGTGTTTGTAAACACTCGGTAAATTTCTCTTCTTTCAGTAAAAGATCTGCAGCAGTCCGGAGACGTAGGCATAATTGGCCGAACTCCGTTATCAACTCGTATGTCTTATTAGTTCGCATTTTCTTCGCTTTCTCATAAATCTGACTATAGGGAAATTGGCGTCATTTCCCAACAACTGGTATCAGAGCATTGGTTGCATTTTTTCTGTCCTTTTTCGGGCGATTACTATTCACATGAATAGTAAATTTTTGTGAATAGTGAAATTTGGTCAGTTGTACCAAATTATCCACGGAGGTGTTCTAATACACAGAGGTTCACAAGAATTGTCAGAAACGATCCAAAGGAAGTCAGATTCGAGTGGGAGCGATGGCCACAGATGAAGGAAAGGTAAAAATTGAGAAGTTCGATGGAGCGGACTTTGGCTTTTGGAAAATGCAAATAGAAGATTATTTGTATCAGAGAAATCTGTATCAACCTCTCTCAGGGAAGAAGCCAGAGGCTATGAAGGAAGAAGACTGGAGTCTTCTCGACAGACAAGCTCTCGGAGTTATCCGATTGACATTATCCCGTAATGTTGCTTTCAACATAGCAAAGGAAAAGACCACGGCAGGTCTTATGATGGCTCTCTCTAGTATGTATGAGAAGCCTTCAGCTTCAAACAAAGTGCACCTCATGAGGCGCTTGTTCAACTTGCGAATGACAGAAGGTGCATCTGTAGCTCAACATCTCAATGAACTCAATACAGTCACAACCCAATTGAGTTCGGTTGGAATTGAATTTGATGAAGAAGTACGAGCATTAATACTTTTGTCTTCTCTACCAGAAAGCTGGAATGCTACTGTCACTGCTGTGAGTAGTTCGTCGGGAAGCACTAAGTTGAAATTTGATGATGTTCGTGATTTGGTTCTCAGTGAAGAGATCCGACGGAGAGAGTCGGGTGAATCATCAACTTCTTCAGTTTTGCATACAGAGTCAAGAGGAAGAAATTCAACCAGAGGTAATGGACGAGGCAAGTCAAACTACCGAGGTAAATCAAAGGACAGAAGGTCCAAATCCAGGAATCCAAGTAATTTCCATAGTTCAAAAACTGTCGAATGTTGGAATTGTGGAAAGACTGGACACTACAAAAATCAGTGCAAGAGTGCATTGAAGAACCAGGAAGCAAAGGTAGAGGCAAATGTTGCTTCCACCTCTGGAGGCAATGACGCATTGATATGCTCTTTGGAAAGCAAAGAGGAGTCTTGGGTGTTAGACTCTGGAGCATCGTTCCATGCTACTTCACAGAAAGAATTCTTCGAAAGGTATGTCCCTGGAAACCTTGGAAAGGTATATCTTGGTGATGATCAACCTTGTGCTATTATTGGCAAAGGTGTAGTAAAGATTAAGTTGAACGGATCTGTTTGGGAGTTGAAGGATGTCAGACATATTCCCGACCTGAGAAAGAACTTAATCTCAGTAGGGCAGTTGGCTAGCGAAGGCTATACTACGATCTTCCATGGTGATAATTGGAAGATTTCAAAGGGAGCAATGACGGTTGCTCGAGGCAAAAAGAATGGCACTCTTTACATGACAGCGGGAGCACGCTGTTCAATCATAGTTGCAGCTAGCAATGAAAATCCCAATCTATGGCACCAGAGACTAGGCCATATGAGTGAAAAAGGAATGAAGATTATGCATTCGAAGGGGAAACTTCCAGGTCTACAGTCAGTGGAGATAGACACATGCGAAGATTGCATACTTGGAAAGCAGAAAAGAGTCAGCTTTCAGACAAGTGGCAGAACCCCAAAGAAAGAAAGGCTAGAGCTTGTTCACTCTGATGTTTGGGGACCAACGACTGTCTCATCCATTGGTGGGAAACACTACTTTGTGACTTTCATCGATGATCACTCTCGGAAGGTATGGGTTTACTTTCTAAAACATAAGTCCGAAGTGTTCGAGGCTTTCAGAAGATAGAAAGCTATGGTTGAAAATGAGACAGGTCTGAAGATTAAAAAGCTCAGAACTGACAATGGTGGTGAATATGAAGACACCAGATTCAAGAAGTTTTGCTATGAGCACGGTATCAGAATGGAGAGAACTGTGCCAGGTACACCTCAACACAATGGTGTAGCTGAACGTATGAATCGAACGTTGACAGAAAGAGCCAGAAGCATTCGTATACAGTCAGGTCTACCGAAGCAGTTCTGGGCAGAAGCAGTCAACACAGCAGCTTACTTAATCAATCGAGGACCATCGGTTCCATTAGAGCACAGAATACCAGAGGAGGTATGGAGCCAAAAAGAGATAAAACTATCACATTTAAAAGTTTTTGGTTGTGTAGCATATGTGCATATCAGTGATCAAGGAAGGAATAAGCTTGATCCCAAATCCAAGAAATGCACTCTCATCGGTTATGGTGAGGATGAGTTTGGCTACCGTATTTGGGATGACGAAAACAAAAAGGTCATCCGTAGCAGAGATGTGATTTTTGATGAAAGGGTGATGTACAAGGACATGCATAAAACAGTCGTCAGCAACTCAGAACAGAATGAGTCAGTATTTGCAGATGCAGATGATGTCCCAGTTAGTTCCGTGACGGAACCCATTGTAGCAAGTCCTCAGCCAGAGGAACTTGTTGGACCAAGCAGTGCGCATCAATCCGACACACCACAGCCTCCTACTCCATCTCCTGTATTAAGAAGGTCTTCTAGGCCTCATGTGCCTAACAGGAGATACATGAACTATCTGTTATTGACTGATGGAGGGGAGCCTGAATGCTATGATGAAGCTTGTCAGACTAGAGATGCTAGTAAGTGGGAGCTTGCCATGAAAGACGAGATGAAGTCTCTGATCTCTAACCAGACATGGGAACTAGCTGAGTTGCCTATGGGAAAGAAGGCACTTCATAACAAATGGGTGTACCGGGTAAAAGAAGAGCATGATGGTCTCAAAAGATACAAAGCCCGACTTGTTGTCAAAGGATTCCAGCAGAAGGAAGGAGTTGACTACACCGATATTTTTGCACCCGTTGTGAAGCTCAATACTATCAGAACAGTATTGAGTATTGTGGCTATTGAAGATCTTCATCTTGAACAGCTGGACGTGAAAACCGCATTTCTTCACGGAGACTTAGATGAAGAAATATACATGCATCAGCCAGAAGGTTTCTCAGAAAAAGGGAAGGAGAACATGGTGTGCAGACTTAAAAAGAGTTTGTATGGCCTGAAACAAGCCCCAAGACAGTGGTACAAAAAGTTTGACAGCTTCATGCACAAGGAAGATTTCCAGAAGTGCAATGCTGACCACTGTTGCTACTTCAAGAGATATAAATCCAGTTATATCATTTTGCTACTTTATGTCGATGATATGTTAGTAGCAGGTTCAAATATGAATGATATCAGAAGGTTGAAGCAGCAATTGTCAAAAGAGTTTGACATGAAAGACTTGGGTCCAGCAAAGAAGATTCTTGGAATGCAAATCACAAGAGATAAGCAGAGAGGGTTCTTGCAGTTATCTCAAGCAGAGTACATCAACCGTGTTTTGGAGAGATTCAACATGAACAATGCCAAGCCAGTTAGCACACCCTTGGCCAGTCACTTTCGCCTATCTAAAAATCAATCCCCTCAAACGGAGGAAGAGAGAGAATTCATGGCTAAGATTCCTTATGCCTCAGCTATTGGAAGTTTGATGTATGCAATGGTCTGTACTAGACCAGATATTGGTCATGCAGTGGGAGTTGTTAGCAGATTTATGTCGAATCCAGGAAAAGCTCATTGGGAAGCAGTCAAGTGGATTTTGAGGTATTTACGAGGCACCACGGAGAAGTGTCTGTACTTTGGTAAAGGAGAGCTAAAAGTACAAGGCTACGTAGATGCAGACTTTGGAGGAGAAGTCGATCACCGAAGAAGCACCACCGGTTATATATTCACTGTTGGAACTACAGCTGTTAGTTGGATGTCACAAATACAGAAGATTGTCACTTTATCCACTACAGAGGCTGAGTATGTAGCAGTGACTGAAGCTAGTAAAGAGATGATATGGCTTCAAGGTTTGTTAACTGAGTTGGGATTCAAAAGGGAGAAGAATATTTTGCATAGTGATAGTCAGAGTGCGATACACTTGGCGAAAATTTCAGCATTTCATTCCAGAACCAAGCATATTGGGCTTCGTTACCACTTCATCAGATCTTTATTGGAAGATGATGTGTTAGTACTGGAGAAGATCCAAGGAAGCAGGAATCCAGCGGATATGTTGACAAAGGCGGTGACTATCGACAAACTGAAGTTATGCTCAACTTCAGTTGGTCTGCTAGAGTAACAAGACCAGAAAGGCTGCTGCATTGATCGAGGTGTGAAGACAGATTGAAACCAGTCTTCAAGTGGGAGATTGTTGGTCAAACTACACATGCACCATAAAATAAATGACAATAAAGATGGTAGGTGAAGATTAATCTTGACCATCCATTTGGTGGGTGGGGATTAATCTTGACCATCTATTTGGTTGGTAAGATGGTAGGTGAAGATTAATCTTGACCATACATTTGGTAGGTGAGACGGTAGGTGAGAAATAATCTCAACCATCCATCAAAGTAGGTGAGAATTAATCTTGACCGTCCATTGAGGAGGTGTAGGCCTATATATAGCCTTAGAAATTCATTTGTAATGTATTCCATCAAAAAGTAAGAGAGTAGCATTAGTGAGAGGTTGTGAGTTGTGAGTGTTTGTAAACACTCGGTAAATTTCTCTTCTTTCAGTAAAAGATCTGCAGCAGTCCGGAGACGTAGGCATAATTGGCCGAACTCCGTTATCAACTTGTATGTCTTATTAGTTCGCATTTTCTTCGCTTTCTCATAAATCTGACTATAGGGAAATTGGCGTCATTTCCCAACAACTGGGGCATCCGAATTTTTTTAAAACTTAGTTTTAATGTACTAGACGCTCTATTGTTGTAGGTTTCTATATACTAAGCATAATTATTAAATATATCTTTAAAAAAAAAACTTTGAGTAGACAACCTGATAATTAAAGACTTTTAATCTTTAGAAGAGATATCGAAGATGAAGGAATTCAAAATAAAAAAAATCCTCCCAGATCTTAGCATAGACAAAATTATTAAAATAGAACAACATTGTGCAAGGAAAAACAAAGTTGTCTTGACTCGGGGTCACGACCATGGGAGCTTAAATAAGTATCTTTATTTAT
The DNA here is from genome assembly GCA_023653625.1 of Triadica sebifera. Lineage (NCBI taxonomy): Eukaryota > Viridiplantae > Streptophyta > Magnoliopsida > Malpighiales > Euphorbiaceae > Triadica > Triadica sebifera. The sequence goes on from CM042895.1 coordinate 1,134,385, forward strand.
GGCTTTTTATCTGTAGAAAGTGTAGACTAAGCATTTGTGCAAATTGCCAAATCTCATAACCTTGTAACTCTTCAATGTTAGTTGGGAGACAAAGACTTGCTCAAATTTAATAAGAAAGCGACATGTACAACAAAAGACAAAGCATAATAAAAGCAAGAGTTACTAATTAATATTTCCGTTAATTATAACAAAAAATCCACAGTTTAATTAAATAATTAAAATTAGTGAAAGCAGCAAAAGATAAAAATCCATCAGTCAAGTTAGAAATAGGGAATCGGTTTGCTGTATTCGACTATTCATCATCCATTCTTCCGCTCAAAACGCTCCACTATACGCCTCAAACAAACAACGGCATTCAAATTTTTCTGCTTGGAAGATTCTCTGTTCAGCTCCGGGCTCACAATATCTATAAATTCCTTCAATTTCATCTGCTTCAATCTGTTTTTATTTCTAGTTTTTCTTTTCTCCTTCTCCTTCGTTTTCCTTGTCGCAATTCCTCCCGATATTATTCTCTCCTGCTCCTTGGCGGCGGAATTGCTGCTGCTCCTGGTAGGCGGCTCCGCCACATTAAGGTTTGTCTCATTGTTTTTAGTTTTAGGCGCATTATTCTTGATTGAATCTGCCTTCATACTGACCTAAATCACAAATCTTACGCATAACTACTTCCATATTGAAATCGCCTTGCATTTATGTATGAATTCAAAGCTCTTATGCAACTAAATTTGTAACTTTCGGGTCCCCCATTCCACCTGGGCTTCAAATTCGCTGTTGGACTTGGACTTGGAGTTGTTAATCTTTTCACACGGTTCTTCTTTCTTCGGCCCATTAGTTTTGTAACTTCTGTTCTCAATTGGCTCCAATTAGGCCACTAAAGGATTTTTATTTTTATTAGTCGAGCCTTATCTTTTACTTTTTGTTTTTTTTTTATATATAAAATAAATTCCTTTTTATCTTAACTTTGATTCTTTTCTTATCTCATATGTATAATGCTTCCTAAAAATGTTTTAACTCATAATAAAAAAAATTCATGCACACATAATTAAGCTCCACAATTTACTTTCATCATGGATCATAAAAAATTATATAATTATAATTTAAAAGCACATACGTTTGGGTGTATTTATATAATTGCATTAAAATTTTCTCAAGCTATTCCAAACATGATATATTATATGAAGCCCAAGTGTTTAATATTGAAATATATCAAAAATATAAAGTAAAAATAATAATAATAATAATATTAATTTTTTGAATTTATGTAAAATAAATAAATAAACTTACTTTTATGTGAAAAAGGTAATAATATATTTTTAAAGGTAACAAAAGTATTATTCACGTGTTATTTTAAAAATTACCTTTGTCGGGCATAAGGTTATCTACTCACTTTTCTTTTAGTCGAGTCTATAATTAGTCTGAGCAGGGTATTTTGCGTGCAGACAACCATTGAGTTACCATGATTGCTTAGATTAAATTAGTCGAAACCCACCTCTGTCTTAGGCAATATAATTGATTAATGGATTACTTAAATTATTACAAAAGTTTCGGTTCGAAAAATTAATAAATATATTACCGAAGTTGTTAGCTGCAGCTTTACTTAGGCAAATTAAGCTGGTTAGACAAAAACAAACACTAATCAGCATGATGAGATTATTAACCACTTTAACAAAATCATAAACATTTCATTGCATAATAATAATTTAGTCTAAAAATTAATTTTGAAATAAATTAGAAGCCACAAAAAATGTTGGAAGGCAAATTAATAATTTGAAAGAAAAAAAAAAGTTGAAATCTTTGGGTTACTTACTGAATATCTTTGTATTGACTTGATAACCTTCCCCACGATCATGGCCCCAATTTTCAACAAACCATATACTATAATACTACAGTGAAGTTAGTAACGTTGAGTCAACTTTCAATCTCAAGGAATCCAATACCTACTTCTACAGGCCTTTCTTGGTTTGGTACTTGTAAATGACTCAAATTAACCTACTCTCACCAATCCCCCCCCCCCCCTCTCTCTCTCTCTTACTTGCACTCTTCCCTTCTTTATTCAAAATCCACTTAATTTTGTGATTATACCCACGAAATGGATACGCCAACTCTTACTCCATTCCTTAGTCTCAAATTCTATTATCTTCTCATACTTTTTTTATTTGTGTTGAATTTATCATCAATTTCTTTCATAACACATGCATTTAGTACGTATTATTATTATTATTTAATTGAATCTACATGTATCTATTGATTGGAGCAACTATGTTGTTGATGATGGGATTTATTATTTAATGAATGATCTTTAGTGTAAGTATTGAATCTTGTAAGCTATTATTTTGTTGCAAACACAACACAAGCAAGCATATCTGTGAATACTTGAAAGTGCAGAGTCCCAGCTCCCAGGATATATTGTTATGATCAGCTTAATTGTAAAGGTTTTCTTACCACTAAAAATCTGTCGGCTAAAAGCATATCATATAATTTAAAGTTGCATAAAGTTAGCATGATTATGAGTTTAATTTCTCAAATTAAAATAGCAAAGTTTAGAAGGAAAAGTAACCTGCTTTGAAGAATAGTTGTTTTTTTTAAAAAAAAAAAGCTCAGTAAAACAGTACTATAATGATTGGACCCATTAGAAAAATACCTTTGAGATGGCAACAAGATATGCATTCCAAGCATTTCTCTCTTACTGAGAGGAAAAAAATTAATTAGTTGGTATCATTGACATAATTATATATCTTGATTACTAAATCATCACTCTTTGTCCTTTTCAACACCCCAATGGACCCAAAGAAAGTTAATTTTTTAATCATACCAAATGGTACAGAAAATTGAAGGACAAATAAAATCCTTTTATTCATTTTTATATATGGTTTTCTTTATTTATTTAGTGGAAACTTTACTTTTTACTGTCGTTTTTTGCTGCCTAAACTTAATTGGCTGAAGTTGGAATTGACCATTGAGTTTTTTCTGCGAATAAAATTAAATTAAAAGATAATTTTAATTTATAGTCCTTGTATCCTTTTTCTTCATTAAAAAATATTTTATCATCCTTTTATTTTTTATCATTTACTGTAAAATTTTACAATAAATAAGAATTCTATGGAAAAAATGTTTTTAAAATAAAATAGAGCAAAATGTATGTAAATTAGAAATTGCGTACTCATATATTATCAAGAAATTGATTTTAAGATAAATTAATTATTCGTTGATGCTAATTTTTAATTAACATAACGACACCACCTTGATTTTAAAAAAAAAAAAAAGAAGAAGAAGATAACGCCACTCACAAGCTACAAAGCTTTTGAAGTATTTAATTAATAAGCGAAAAAGAAATAGCACCAAACGTCAAGATTCCTGCTAATAATAATTTAGTTGGTCATTTGGTCAGCATAACAAATATATAAAACAGTAGCTAAGCACAGTATTTTTTTGAGATTAATTCGAAACTATATGTATTATTATATCTTAATGTCATATTATCACAAAATTATTAGACAAATTTAAACTCATCAAAATACAAAATATTGTACAGGTGAAGAGTCAATTCAGAATCTCTGATATTACAACTCTGTGTTACCAACAAATTTCATTCATTATTAAATTTATTCTCAAGTTAGTGTATTTTTCTTTTGCCTTATAGGTTGTAATTTATTGACTGATTATGTGCTCATACACTTAAAATTTATTGAATATGAATTATGCTGAATAATTTTATATGTTTTCAACTCATAATAAATTTATAAATTATTTCAAAATATTATATAAATTATTTTGTTTATATAATATTTAATTATTAAAAAAAACAGTTAAATAAATATTTTTTTCAAAAACAGATTTATAAAAAATTAAAAAAATCAGTTAATTAAATAAAAAAAGTTTAAATCTATTTTTTGGATTTAGTAGTAATTCTAAACACCCTAAAACTTTTAGTTATATGTGTTCATGAATTTACCCTCGAATAAAGAAGTAATACTATTGATTATATAAAAAAAATTGATTATTAGTTAAATATTTATAAAATTAAATGATATGTTATTATTATTTTGATCTATAAAATAATAAATCAACTCACGTTTATCTATTTTATTTTTTTTTGGATAATTAATTTATTTTAAAGTTAATTTTTGTTTCAATTCAGCATGCAATTGAAATTTATTTAGTTTTACTTTATTGTCAAAAGTATATTTTTGTCCTTTTTCACTTATGGGATTGGCTAATATTTGAATAAATTTCATAATGAACAAAAAAATGTAAGAAAGATAAAAAAAATATTTTGAAAATAAAATAATTATGAATTAAAACTATATACCAATTTAATTTTAAAATTAAATTACGGCTATAGAGAAAAATTTTAAGGTCAAATTAAAATTGCCTTTGCCGTGCCGTGACTGCCATCCCAAAAGAATTCATGGATGGGGTAGGTCTAGAGAAGCTAAATGCTAAGGCTCGTAGTACTGATTTTAACATTATTAATATTGTTTAAAATAATAAAATAAAAATTCAACACTTAAATAATAAACTAATTAATTAAAATAAAAAAATTAATAAAAATGAGGAATTGGAGCCGCATCATTCCAATAAGTCTAATGGATTGAATTAAAAATATTTAATAAAAATAGTTGAAAATATAGCTAAAAAAATTTAAAATAACATAATAAAACAGATTTATATAAATAAATTTTTTTATTTAAAATCTATTTAAATATATAATTATATATTTATATTAAATAATATTAAATTTATATTAAATATTTCAATTCAATATAATAAATATATTTACTTTTATTATCCAATATTCAATTATTATATATATATATTAAATCATTTTAAGGTTAAAGTTACAACTTATCATTTGATAAAAAAATAAAAAATAAAAAAATAATAATATACTATTTTATAAATTGAATATTAATTATATTAGCTTTTTCGTGAAGAAATTATAATCTAATTATTTTCTAATTAAATTATAGTGTTAACAAACCGTGCGTAAAGCTCGCTAGCCGTTTCCCTTATTACCGTTAAGCATGATGTCAAAAGTCAGCGGAAAAGAGGAAAAAAAAAAACGAAAACATGATGAAAAATAATTACGAGAAAAAATAATTAAAAAAAAAAGACAAACCTACACATACCTTCCTTCAAAGACATCCAAAGCACGATGATCAAAACAAAAAAGAAAAAAAGGTATCCAAATCACAACGCAGTGAGAAAGAAAGAAGGAAAGAAAAAAGGAGCAGTACGCCTCAAGAATTCTCTCTCTCGTTTTCCTTTTCGTCTCTAGTCGATCAATCTTTCCATATACAATCTGAGGGAAGACGCGAAGAAAAGTTTGGAATTGAATTCCATTCTTAATTCATTCCCAGATAATACCAGAAAAGTAAGAACAAATTCCCCCAATTTCTCATGACAGAAACGATGGCTACCGCTTCAACTACACCCAAAGGTCCACCCATCTCTGAAATGTTCCAGAAGTTCGCCCTCGCTTTCAAGACCAAAACTTTTGAATTCTTCGCCGACGAGACCGTTGACGACCCCTCTGATGTTGACGGTTTCTCCCTCCTCGACTCCGCTGAGGATTTCATTCCTGACCAGAAGGTTATCATTCTTAAGCCCGACCAACCCCTTAATCAAAATTCAGTGAGTTCACCAACTCCATCAGCGTTAACTAAGTCTACTGAACTGACCCAGATCAGGCCTTTAAACCCCCAGTTGGCTCAGACTATGATTTCTTCGATATTTGCGACGACTTCTTCTTTTGAAGCTTCGTATCTGCAGCTGCAGACTGCCCATGTGCCTTTCAATGTGGGGAGCATAAAGACAGCGGATGAGACTCTGGTTTCGCACCTTCAGAGACTGTCTGATTTCAAGCGGTTCTATGTGCATTTGAGCAGAAATCCTGATTTCGGGGCTGATTTGAATTTTGGGTCCTGCTTGGAAGCTCAAGTTCAGGAGAATCAAAGCAAACTGAGAATTTTGGGGACTGTTTCGGACCGTTTGCAGGAAGAGATTGATCGAAAGGATAATGAAGTTTCGGCTTTAAGGAAAAAATTGGGTGAGATGCAAAGGTCTAATTTCAAGCTGTCAGAGAGGTTATCTGGTAATTTGAATTTGCGTTCTTCTTGTGATGTTTTGTTGTCTGTTAGGGTTTATGATTCCGTGTTAGATGATGCTTGTAGACAATCTCACAAATTCACAAAGATTTTTATTGGTTTGATGAAAAAAGCTGGGTGGGATTTGAATTTGGCGGCTAATTCAGTTCATGCTAATATTGAATATGCAAAAAAGGGACATAATCGCTACGCTTTTCTCTCATATGTTTGTTTGGGCATGTTTCGTGGTTTTGATTTAAAAGATTTTGGTTTGGATGAGGATGATGCTGTAGTCCTTTGTAACGGGCATGCTTCTGATTCTTTTAAGACCAATAGTTCATTGAAGCAATTACTCGAGCATGTGTCGAGCAGTCCTGTGGAGTTGATAAGTAGGAATCCTCAATGTGCATTTTCAAATTTTTGTGAAAAGAAGTATCAAGAGCTTGTTCACCCAACAATGGAATCATCAATTTTCACCAATTTGGATCGAAATGAAGTTGTTTTAAATTCCTGGAGGTCATTAAGCATATTCTACGAGTCATTTATAAGCATGGCTAGTTCAATATGGACGCTTCATAAGCTGGCATTTTCATTTGATCCTGTTGTTGAGATTTTTCAGGTTGAGAGAGGAGTTGATTTTTCAATAGTATATATGGAAGATATCACAAGAAGATGCACCTTACCGGTGAAAACCCGGATGAAAGTGGGGTTCACAGTAATTCCAGGATTTAAGATTGGGAGAACAGTTATTCAGTCTCATGTCTATTTATGTGGTTTGAATTGTACAGACTAGTTGTTCTTTGTTGCATTACATAAGAGATTAGGAATTATGCAGCATAAGCAAACTAATTTATTCCTTGCTTTTTGTCTTGAAACTCTGGGCTACAATCCAAGAAGTTCGGCTTGTGGATAAAATGACAGTCATACCGGAATCCAAAGGATTCTATGCTAAGAAAGGATTAAATATAAACACTTGGATAAGCCAACTCTTCGCTTTATTGATGTGCCAAGCAGTGGGAGGAACTCTAGTTTGCAGTTGGTGGCTACCTTGTGATGTGCACTTATACTTCAATCTTTCTTTTCCTTATGCCAGTTGCTATGTAAAAATTGCTGTAAAGTTTTCCTTTTCTTTTCCTTTTTCCTTTTTTCTCCTTTTCAGGTTTTGCTCGCAAGCTCTACTCTTGACACAAAATACATTACCAAACTGTGTATCCACTTCTTTTCTTTTCCTTTTGAGTTCAAAACTCCGTATCCACATTAGCTTCTTTTGATGCATAACAATTCAATCTGGGTTGGAAAGTTGTGCTACAATAGATCTGTTTTATAGTTTATCACAGATGCTAAATCATTGCTCCATTGACATTTTCTTTCCATATTAATCAAGTACCATTTGGATTATTTGAGTGTTTTCTAGATATGAGCTTATCTTGTTGCTTGTAACAGACACTATCTCCATTATGTTTATGGAGTAATTAGCTAAAGAATCTTGCCATTACCTGAATGATTGCATTTTTGCTTGTTTTATTGATTCAAAGGAAAGAAAAAGAGAGGAAAAACACACACACACACACATAGGTGTAATTTGTTCATTGCTATCTGGTTTGTGTCAACTTGCTCCAGATTTTGAGGAATAAATCGTTGCCTCCATATACGCTGAAAGAAATCCTTTAGATTGCGGAATTTTAAGACTAAAATTTGCCTTTTCTTACCTATTAATTTCAGTTTATTGCATGTGGAGATGAATGTAAAGCAGTTTTCTGCCTGGTTACAGCAGTTTGTAATTAGATTGTTTCCCGACTGTGTATATATATATTAAACGGATTTTTTTTAAAGTTCAGTTTATTGCATGTGGAGATGAATGTAAAGCAGTTTTCTGCCTGGTTACAGCAGTTTGTAATTAGATTGTTTCCCGACTGTGTATATATATATTAAACGGATTTTTTTTTAAAGAAATCGATTCAGTTTGATTTTTTTAAAGAGATTTAATTAGTTCAGTTCTGACTTGTTCGGAAATTGGAATCAAACTGAACCGAAAGATTATACAGCCCCAAGTTGGGACGGCAATCTCTGGGTTGATTTCTTTTCCCAAGATAGAATATGCATATACATCTGGCTACGAAATTGCTGACAATGGTGGGCTTAGCCAGAAGTGTAATTGTAGCAATGGGCCTATGTGAATCTCCTTCTCTAACTTTCTTATATACCTCAACCACACATGGGTTAGGTTACGCATTTGGGTTATACTGGATCTAGAGTTAAAGGCCCCATCTTCTACCTTGATTCCTTTGGATCTTTGGGTTAAGAAATACAAGTAAAGTTTTGAGTAATAGAAGAAAAGGCATATCATATATTTATAATATGTTAGCAACGGATGTTGCTCACTTCTAACAGACCAAAAGCTTTCTATATGGGTGTCGCTTTCTCCAACTTTGGGCTGATAACTTCAATAAATAAAGCTACTTCTCCTGCTTTTGGGTTTTCTATATTTTAGGAACCACTATATGGAAGATGATAATGCATTTTCCTTCTACATGGAGTTATAACACTTTTTGAAAAACAATTCTTGATTATCCTTTCTTTTTTATTTATATGAACCTCTTTTGCATACAACTAAGGATCTTTTTGGAGAACTAAATTGAGGAAGACAGTATATTGCTAAACAGATATGGAAATATAAAGATATTAACACTTCTTTCCGATGATTTTTCTTTTGTTTTTGTTTTTTTTTTGAAATTGCCATTGTTTTTCAATTTCCTCTAAGCTTAACTTTGAGTTAATTAGTTAACTTTCAATATATGGCCTTTTTGAAAAATACTTTTAAGTTTTAAAACTTTTTTTCCACAAAATTACTATCTATTTTGAATTTATTATTTAATTTGATTATTTTCCCCTTTTGTTGGAGTAGAGAACTACTATAAATTTACTCTTGCTTGTGAAACTGAGGCAAAACCTTTTTATTTTGTATAATATTGCATGTGTCATTAATATTCCTTTTCTCCGTGGATAAAAGTTCTCTTAAATCATAGTGTTGTTATTATTATTATTATTATTATTATTATTATTATTATTATTATTATTTTGAAATAAGTTAACGGCATAAAATAAAAAATATAGTTGTGAAAAAATTATTAGAAATTCTACTGAAATCGAACAATTCTTACTTAGATTATTCTACTATATATGCAAAATAGTTGTTCTTTTATATCCATGACATAGTTTGATTAGATTAATCAATTAAAATCCAATTTAAGAAAGAAATGGAAACAAAATTTTGAATAGTTAAAAGGCTTGAACTCCAAATATTAGTGAAAGATTGAGCATATGAAATGAAGCGATGATATAACATACTTGGGAAATGCTAAAATTAATTTCCCATAACCTAGAACCCAACAATTTAAGAAAAATTCAAGTGTTAAATTATATTTTTTTTGAAACATATATTAAAATCTAAAATTAATTAAGTAAAGCAAATAACGACTTTTACTAAAGACACAGTAGTAATAATTAGTTATATACAAGCATATGTAACCAACCACGTTATAGAGGATAAGGAAAAAATCACCAACGCTCCATCTGTTCCTAAAAATCTTAGCAACTTTTCCAATTGTATTTTATCATTTATCTTATCTGATTTTATAATATGTCACTTGTATGTATTATTAACTGGATTCATGTATAGATATATAAAGACATGGTCCAAGTAAGAAATTTCAAATGGGTTTTAAATTCTCCCAAGTACAGAATAATTAGATAGTAGATGGTAGGATTCATCGGTCCTAGTAGTGAAATACAATGCTAATATGTTCACAGTTCACATTAAATGGTTCAGGGGAGATTAGGAGTTAGAATTGAAAATCTTCTCCAAAACCATTTACTAACATAAAATCAACCAACCCGTGGTCTTACCAGTCTTCCAGAAAGAAAAGCCTAAAACACTTGCGCAAATAGTGATAACAAGAAAAAAGAGGCGAGAGGAATTAAGAGACGAGCGAAATAGAAAAAAGGAAGACAAGAGGAAAGAAAGAAACTTTAACATTTAGTAGGGAGCAACACCCACATTGGCAGGAGCAGCAAAAAACCCATCTTTCATGAGCACATGATCTTCTCCTTCCTACAGAAACCCAGTTAATTAAGACATCCTGTTAAATACCAATATTGTTATATCTATATATATCTACTTTTTCTGGATGAAAATGTGGACAAACACTTAGCTTTTTAGGGTTCCATAAGTACCTGTTGGCGCACGTTAGTTTTCTTCACGGGTTGATCAGGCATCAGTCCGAAGTGAATGTGTGGAAAGTGGGCCCACTGTAACAAACAAACAAATCGACCCACATTCAATCAATCAATCTCACAATATCCAATTATATCGATTTTATTTTTTATTTTTTGATAAATATCCATTTTATTTTATGATGAACTTTTTTTTTCATTTTTTTTAATTATAAGGGATTCAATTTGATATTTGAAAAATTAGGATCGCATATTTTAAATTATTAAATTAGCATCACTAATTTAAAATTCATTAATAACTAATTTAACCTCAGATTGCAATAATAAAACATGCATGTATGCATAACCCTAGCTAGCTAGCTAGAAAGGAGAAGAGGTAGAATTTGTTGGATCTCACATTCTTTGCTGCTGCACTAAAGGCTTCTCTGTGGCTTATTTCAGGATTTCCAGCTTTGATGCGTTGGATTTCGTCCCTGCAGATTGGTAGAGGTCATGATCAAGCTTAAACTTCATAGAAAGATGAAAGAAATTAAGAGATTTTAATTGTATAACTAAGTAACATACATGTCCAAGCTTTTTTCAAACACTTGATCTTCTCATTATTGTGGATTTCATAACAGTATTATGTTTTAAGTTAATATAAGATGATTAACTTACTTGATAAAGCGGTTGTAGGCAGATGGAACTCTCTGTCTCTTCTCCGGAGCTGGACATGGAGAACACAGCCATAACAAAGACAAACAAACAGACAGAAACATTAAAAAATCTCTTCCCTGACTTCATGAAAGATTTGTGATTAAATTCATTATCCTTTTCTCCCTCGCTCTCTCTCTTCATCATTACCTCATCATCATCATCTCTAACATCTACCTTATCTATCAATTCATATGGATTCTCTATCTAAATTCCCGGGGGGGAAACAGAGATAATTAAAATGCAGTGTAACATGTATGATTGCAACTGAAGAAAATGATTAAAGGGTCCTTTTCAGCTTCATCTTGTTAAAATTGGGACTTAATTGCACACATAGAATAAAAGTAGAATTTGCGCGTATACATCTATATAAATTATATAAGGAAGCTAATTTTGTAGTTGTCTCAAAAAAAAAAAAAAAAAAAAAAACGCAACTAAAAGAGCTAAAAGGCCAGATCTGAAATAGGCTTTTTTGGTAGAAGCATATAGGCATGGAATAGAAAGAAGAAGAAGGGTAGGCATCAGATAAGTGTGAAAAAGATTCATAACACTTTGACAAAAACCAACGAATCTGAGGCACTGTTGATTATAAAACACCCTATGGCTAAGTGGCACAGACTTAAAGGGGGCTACTTAAAGGAGTGGACTAACTTAATTTCATGTCTCCAAGAAATCAAAGGTAGACATATGAATAACTTCATCATTAACCTATTATCCATGAAATAAAAAGTAGGGCCACTGCACTTCACCAAAAAAAAAAAAAAAAAAAGAGGGCCACTGCCAAATATATATATATTCAAGAAAATTATAAGATTAAAGGGCTTTTTATTTTGTGAAGAATCTCTCACGTCTGTTAACAACTGGTGGCTTAGGCAGATGCTCCTCAACTCCTCCTCGCATTGGTATCACTGTCTCATTTGGATTAGCCTGCTGATTCGTCAGCATATTTGCCGGTGGCGTTGCGCTTCTGATATCCTCCTACCATTATGTTTTCAAGCAGCAACCATGAGAAACAAAGATTATTACTTTCATAAATTTTTTAAGTGTTTTTTTTGTCTACTGGAAACCCTAATTGTATTAAATGTGTCTGTATATATAAATATATATTCCAAAAAAGGAATGTGTAGACATTGTTGAATACGTTGGGAACCCTAAATTCTTAATATACTATAATTTTCAATATTTATTCAGGACGAATCTATATGACCAATCTAATCATATTTATACTTGTGTATATATGATTGTGTATATATGGTTATGTACGATTGGATTAGTTTATAAAGATCTGGTTTGGGAAAGAAAAATGAACGGTACCAGAATATTCTGGGGATTGTAGAAAGCATGACCGAGGGGGAACTGGTTAGCTGCAGGAAGAAGGAGGCTACGCATGTTGACCGTCAAGAGGTTGGTGCAGTGGCCGCATCGAACAGTGACAGTCTTAAACAAGCTAGAGCAAGGGACACTCACCTATATAATTAAAAACACATAATAATTCACCAAAGAAAAAAAACACATAAGTAAATAATTGAAACCCTAGCTAATGAATGGCATTGAAGAAATTAAAATTAAGAAGAAGAAGAAGTTGCAGAGGGCACTATAGAAGTAAAAAGAATAGGGGATAAGAAGATTATTATTATTATTATTATTATTATTATTAGAAGAAGAAGAAGAAGAAGAAAGAGAAGGAACAAATTAGACAGGGAAGAAAATGATACCGCTAGGACAGTGTCACAAAAGTTACATTGGACGTAACAGAGCTGGTCGGAGGGAGAGAGGTGGTCCGGTGAAAAGGCAGCTGATGAGGAGGACATCTTTTTTTGATTCTTGATTTGATTTGATTGATGGAGTGACTGATCAGTGGAATTTTATTTTTCGTTTCTGTTAGACCGCCTCTTGGATCTGATCCTCTTTGAATGTTGAATGAGTTGTTACTATATGGGATATAAAGGGAGAAGAAAAGAGATAGAGATAGAGATTTGAGATAGAAGAAAGAGAAACAGACCCAAATGCTCTCTTATGGAATAGGTGAATAAGTAGAAGCTAGTAATTAGATACTTTTACATTAATATTAATTAAAAATGATTATATGCACATGTTTAACAATTAATTTGTACATGATGTATCATATTAAACAGAAACACAGAGTGGGAAGAGAGAGAGAGGAGATGATGAGTTAGCCATGAAAGGCTGAGAGGTTAAAGAGAAAGCAAATGAATGGTTGGCATTCCCAATGGATCGATGTGTTTAGAGAGAGAGGCGGCAGAGGTGGGGGAGAGAAGGAGAGTAAGAAAGGGACATGTGCATGGTGTATTGCCTCATTCATCTGTTGTTTTCATAGTTATTAAGAGAGGTGCTGTTTTTTAATTTTCTTGGTTCTCTACAATTCCATGCCTCCCCCAATTTATATCATTTCCACAAAAACCACTTCCCCCTTAATTATTAATTACTCTCTATTCATTTTGTGTACAGTATAATTATATAATTACCTAAATCGCCTTTATATTTTCATTAATTTAATTATATTTTGTAATTGTGTAGGTAAAATAAATATTAATTATTTTATTTGCACTGATAAATTATAAATTATTATTTTATATAACATATAATATAATTGAATTGATTTATTAAAATAGGTGTGAAAAAACAAATATATATATATATATATATCATCTATGAAATCTGCTCAATTTTGACTTGTAGCTTTTGTCAGCCCTCCTTCTCTGTCTCTCTTCCATTGTCTCGAACCCACACAGCCCTATATTATCAATTAAGTTGCCATGGTTATTCATCAGTTTATTCACTGTTGTTCCAGCGCTTGTTGTAGCCCACAAATTGCCTTGATTTCATTGGTCATTAACTCATTGCTGCTGCCCTCCTTCTAAAACCCTTGTATATTATCCATGAGTTTTTCCTCTCCTTGTTACAAACAATATTCCTAATAAGCACAAACTACTAGCAAATTGTTAAAATGTTAACTAGTTAATTAATTCAATTTCATTTAATTGTACGTTGGTAATTTATTATGATTAAATCTCCCTATGTCATAATTTTAAAAATGATTTCGTTGTCATCAAATTATCTCATTAACTCCTTCAACCCACTTAAACCTGCATTCTTAATTAGTTGGAAAAATGAACATATGAAGCAAAAATGAGAAAGAAAAGCACATGATTGGACTTGGACTGAGAGCTGTTCACAACAGTTTCTGCAATGTAGCTCTTTTATACTTATTTGTTATAAAGATGTACTATGAATAATCGAAGACATATCACATATGTGTGCGGTGAACTTATGAGTTGCAAGAAAACAAGACTTGCAGAAATATTGGCCCCACATATGTTAGATTTTTCTTATCTGACATTACATTGTTATAAATCAATTCAATCTCAATATTACACGAGTCCCGCTTCGGTATAAATATATAAGTAACTATTTACTCCCAGTATCATTTCCAGTCTCGTAGTCCTATATATAAGAGGATGGTAACAACATTTTCCATTTTTCAACATTTTCTAACACTCATTTTTGAATTGTTTTATGATTAGAAAAAGAATTTTAAATTTTTTTTGTTTCTCTTTCTTTATTTTCTCTCTTTATCTATAAATTAAAAGATGAATATTAGAGATTATTAAAAAATAGAAAGTGTTCTTAATATTTTTTCTATATATAATGGTTTCATGGCCAAATTATTGTGACAATTATAACAAAATCACACAAAAAGCATTAAATTTTTTTTTCACCAACTAATCAAAAAATTAATGTTGAAAAGTATTGAAAAATAGAAATGGTTAATCTTTCTCCTCTGATAGTTTATGTCCAAAATTATTGTAGCAATTATAACAAAATCACACAAAAAGCATTGAAGCTTTTATATTTCGAACGATAAGACCACTCAGACTTTTCTTGCCCTCTCTCTCTCTCTCTCTCTAATATATATGTACAGGGATACGTAGTTGTCAGTGACAACAGAAGACAGAGATCCTTTAATTTAATTAATTTATTTTTACTTTTGTTTGTCTTTTGCTAGCTAGATTGCTATATATCTTTCAGGTCTAGTGTTTTAGGTTATTTAGTTAGGGCCTCTACCGCCCAACAGTAATAGAGGGTTTTTATTTTTACTTTCCGTTGCAAATTAAAGAGCCAATTTTTGCTGAAAAAGATGGCTGTCATTTCCCTAACATTTTTGAAAACTATCACCATCTCTTCATGCCCTGGTGAGTGCTAAAGGGTTTTCTTTTTTTCTTCAACAATTTTCTCACTATGGTGAAAATGTCAGTCACACTGTTAAATTATGACAATGGATTGGAGGGTTCATTTCACATAATTCTTATGCTTCTTCAATGCCTGTATTTTAGGGGTATAGCCATATCCCTGGTCCTCACCCTATATACATGTTCTCAGTATCAGAAACTACTTAATCAGACCGGTTTATAAATGAATTCATCAAATCGATAATAATAAGTCATAAAAAAAATGAAATTTAAAATCACGGATAAATATATATTATTCAATTATATCATATCATTTATGTAATTGTATAAATAATAAAAATCTCAGAAAATTATATTTTTACTGTTTCCTTCTACATAACATACAATTTATAATTAATTTGATCTATAAAAAAATTTATCCATCTATCACTAAAACACAACTATTTAGCGACCACATTTTCTATGTTAGTGTCGCTCATTTTTAGAACACAATACTCATTGCGCAAAGTTACGGACATATTATGCACACTTCCTCCTCCAATATTATTAACGTCGTTATTCATGAGACATTCCCTAAGTTGATTCTAAACATTTGCTTTCAGGAAAAAGGGGACAGACTTTGACCGATTCACCCATTGGCCATTAGGGCTCAAATCTATTTTACTTTGGCAAAATGCATCTTTGAATATTGCAGTAACCAAATGGAAACTCAAACAGAGAAACCAATTGATGGAAATCTCTAAGATTTCATTCAACACGATGAATATTGTACGGAGAAAAAACTACCTACAAGTCTCTACTTATATATACACTAAAAATCACATGAATGAGAATTAACTTTCCCACCAACTCTAACAGAAAGGAAACTACCTCTACTTAAGCTTAAATATCCTATACAACAGACATCATATACACAAGAGTTTTCATCCCCCTCAAGTTGAATCTATTGGACTTCCACCATGATAGCAACATTTTGTGAAATAAATATGCAAATAAAGCATTAGTAAACACATCAACAAGTTGTTCTGAAGTGGAGAGATGATGAGTAGTAATGAATCCAACATTTAGTTCTGCTCGAACTAGGTGACAATTGATCTCTAAGTGTATAGTCCTTTCATAGAAGATAGGGCTGGTAACTATGTAGAGCACCCATGTTGTCACATGCAACATGAATAGGAAGATGGAGATCCAATTGCATCTCTTGAAATATGTAAGTAATCCACTTAAGCTCACAGACAATACTTTGTCTCTGCAGAGGATGGAGAAACAGTAACTTACTTTTCGGTCTTCCAAGTGATAGGTGAAAACACTAGAAAAATGCAATAATCTATTGATGAACTTCTAAAGTCAACACGTGAGACTCAATTTACATCACATTATGCTAACAACTTCAGAGAGCTATTAGATGAGAAGAAAAGATCCAAAAAAGGAATGCCTTTAAGATACTTAAGAATGTTCAAAGTTGTCTGCTAATGCTTGTCTTAAGGTTGATGAACGAACTAACTCAATTGTTGAACAGAATAAGAAATATTGGAGTGAATTATATAGATGGTATCTTAAATATTTAACATGTAATAATTCAGTATTCGAATTATGATTTGTAACTATAAAATATTTCAACTATTATTTGTAACAATAAAGTACCACCACCGTCAATGAATTACTATTAATTGGAATATCGTATTGTTGCAATAATAATTAATTGGAGTATAATGATGTTATATTATTTTGAATTAAAGTACCTTGATGTTACTAAGTTATGTAGGAATCATTGACGGAATCTAATGAATGTACTTTATTGTTACAAAAAATAGTTTATGTATTTTATAGTTACAAATAATAATTCAAATATTAAATTGTTATATTTTAAATATTTGAGATATTGTCCGTATAATTCACCCGAAATATTGGATCTAATAAATATCGAATACAATAATTTACCAACTAGTCTTCAATATGAAAGAGAATTTGGTAATAACTCTTCTTCGAAAATAACTTGCCATGAAGTTTAAAACATATTTTTTCACTTGCCCATCTCCATTGTAGAAATCACAATGCCTACTTTTCTTCTTGATCCACTCCTTACTATTGTTTCCTTTTCCTATTCTATTCTTAGCGTTACTCTCATTTTTCACCAATCATAGCACTAGTATCCAGAATTTCTTCAACATTAGTATGTACCTCCCTTATTTTTCTATTATCAACAACATTGAATATGCACTATTCAAATTAGGTAGAGGATCCATCAGTAACATTTGATTTCACACTCCATCGAATGAATCATTAAGGTCCATTAGAAATTGCATCAATTTGTCAAAAGATTGCATTTCTTCAATTTCTCTAGCTACTCCACAAACACAATCTTTTGCAGCTCCACAGGTACGGTGAGGCATTGGCTTCAAGCAATGCAACTCATCCCACAACTTCTTGATTTTGATGTAATACGCCTGAATAGAAAGATTGCTCTGCTTAATTGAAACAATTTTCTCTTTAAATGATACAGTAATGGTTCATTACACACATTATACTTCTCTGCCAACTCATCCCATCGATCCTTAGCATATAAAGAGTAGATGGATGCCTCCACAATTTCTTTTGAAATCGCATTGAGAATCCATGAAAAAACCATCGAGTCTACCCTATACCATTGTTCATAGCCATCTGTCCCTATTTCTAGTGGTAGACAAGTTCCATGTATAAAATCTAGTTTATTTTTAGCACTTAATGCAATTCCCATTACTCTAAATAAGGTAATTATTACCAGTCAAAGGAGACGAATCCAGCAGAATACTGGACTATCAAACCCTTGCAACTGCAGTGAATCGCCATGATTGTAGACTTGAGCCCCTCAAACTCTTGTTTCATTCATCAATTCACCATCCATTTCAGTACAGATCAATCGAGCAAGATCTTCGCACTTCAATTAGAATAACATATCAACAAAACTTAATCTGAATCAGATGCTTTGACACCATGTTCAGATTGCAGTAACCAAATGGAAACTCAAATAGAAAAAGGAAAATGATGGAAATCTCTAAGATTCTATTCAATATGATGAATACTGTCCAGAGAAAAAAAAAAATTACCTACAAGTCTTTACATATACACTCTAAAAATCATGTGAATGAGAACTAACTTTTCTGCCAACTCTAACAAAAAAAAAAAAAAAACTATCTCTACGTAAGCTTAAATATCCTACACTACTGACCAATACAATAATTTTCAGACTTCTAAAAAATAGTAATTTTTATGCAGTTTAATGCTAATTTTTATTTTATTTCATTAAGTCTCTAAGTATAATATCTTAACAAATATTGGGAAATTTAAATTTGACATATTAAGAATTATTATTATTATTATTATTGGACTTTTAACTATAACTTTTTCTATTGAATTCAATTTTAGATTCATGCATAGAACAATATAGAAATTCAAAGTTTCAATAAAGAAAACACCATTCTTCAGAGAACCCAAGATGCGATTTTCTCCTTTTATTTTCTCCCTTTGCATTACTTTTCGCGAATGAATCCCTTCGTGTTCATACATTCAGCTACCAAATTTTCCCTTTAATCTATATCAACAACGTAACTTTTTAATGTAGATATTTCTCAAATTTCATACTTAAAAAAGGTTTATACTGTTCATAATAAAAATGTATGATTTTTTGAATATGAAATTATTAAATAACATATTCTAGTATATCAGCTAATTCAGAAATTAAGTGCGTAATTAATCCAATAAAGAGGGGTATAAATTATTCAGATGTGAATATATATATATATATAACATGTTAATTTTGAAACTCCGAGTGTAAACAAATCAAAGTCACAAGATTAAGCAGACAAAAGACAATAGATGAACGAAAAGATCTAGACATATCAGTGTACTATTACATATCCTTTTTTCATAGTGGGACACATTAGATGTATATCAGATTCAGACTCATATAATTGATTGCATCCTTCTATAAGGTGACCATCCAATTCCATGGCAGAGTCTCTCCCTCTCTCTAACTCCAAAGTACATTTTCCTTATCTCAGCTAATTTTGTTATATATATATATATATATATATCTTCTCTTAGGTTAAAAACATAATAATATAATCGATTTTCTATATTCAATTCTATCAGTTTTCTTCTGCAATAATTTTTAAGGTCATTTCTGCCGATCTCTATCACTTTATATAAATTAATATATCTTCAATTGTTATTAAAATACTCGTTTATGCATTATCGGTGATAGAATTCATGTGGGAAAATAATTTTTACAATGCTTATATAATATTTTATCACATGCTAGAAGAATAAAATCATGAATTGATTTATATAATTTAAATGACGGGAGATAATTTTGATGGTAGATTATTTGGGTATACCTATAATCTTGTCGGGCGGATTTTCTTTTTTCTTTTGCTTAAATAAGATTTTCATGACTATTCTAATGATATTGTCATGTGTGTAAAATAATTATAACTTTATAAAAAAAATTATTGAATTGATTTCATATGAATTCAATTCAAATAAATAGTACCCACGCAGATCCTCTTTTTCAAGTATATATATATATATATTACAAGTTCATTGAGAAAAGAAAAGCTATTAATCACTAACATTAACATTGAGTGAAAAAATATGATATGAAAATATAATTCCTTGATTGTTTCCTATAAGAACATGTAAAATTGAGAATGGGGCGCCTTGAGAGATGCAGCTATGGGCAGGTATTGTGAATATGGAATTGTACTTTGAGTAAATTTGACAAGGAGTTAAGGTAGTTTAACGTTTTTTTTACTGGGAAGTATTAGACTTATTTAAAAAATTCAAGTACTTCTTATAATTACTTGAACATTCATACTTAAACTAATTTTTGGGATGAGTTAGGTTTAAGCTCTATTTATTTAATATAATATCAGAGTCAGGAAAAAATTTGACTCTGATATTAGGCTACCTACAGATGTCCAATCATGCAAATTTTACACTCTAGATTTTTCGCATATATTTGGCTTTTTCCATGAAAAAAATATATTAAGATATCTCATATCAACTAATTAAAAAATTGTAATACTTTTTATAATGGTTTGATTATTCTCCTCTCTTTAAACGAGATTTTATGATGAGTTAGATTCAAAATTCATTTATTCAAAACTACTATCTAACAAGCATTACAAAATTGACTGTGTATGAAATTCTTTTAACTCATGTTTCTTATGTTTGTTCAGAAACAAACTATTTAATTACCAAGAAGGGAGATTAAAAATTTATTAATGTGAATTTAATTTGCATTAAAAAAATCTTTAATTATAGCAACGCCCACAATTAATTTCATGTAAAATTAGAAACCCAGATTGTAAAAAGAGCAAGACAACGTGAATACAGCATAACAATTAATAATTTTTCTTGTTAATAACTCATAAGCATTAAATTGAGTTGGAATTTGCAAATTCCTAATTTTATAAATAATTTTTAATTTGATTGAATTGAAAATCCTTGATGATTGGACAAAGATTAATAAATTAATTGCATAAAATCTAGGTGGAGGATGAGGAAAAGGCTGCAAGAAGTAAGAATTCTTATCTGTAGCCATCAAAGGCAATAGGGTAGAAATCCAATAAAGATGATATTAATGGAGGTGTAACGTTACTTTTGGCATATGAAGCTCTGATCAGAGTAGCATACAGCTAGGTTTAAAGGTTTGTGCGGCAGTGTACGACTTTTACTGTGAAAAATAACGTCGTTTGTTGAGTTGTGAGAGAAATGAGGACAACATTATTTATCTACTTTAATTCCAGTGAATGAAATTAATAATAAAATTTCTCATAATTAAAGTACTTTTTATTAAAATTGTACGTAGCTAGGGCTTGCTTAGTCCCTGACGAATCTTGGTTTACTCAAAAAAATTTATACCACATTTTATTATTATTGCTCTTGCTAATATATAATATCAAACCGAGTTAAAATTTAGCTGGTTCAATCAAATTTAAATGAATTTTTAATTTTTAGATAAAAAATTCATATACACAACTATAAATGATTGTTGAATGATAAATATTTTCAAATTTGACTTAAATTTTTTATGAGAAAAATGTAATATTTAATTTGATTTTTTTAATATCTACTCAATGGTATAATTAGTCGGTCTAATCCAATGTCAACAATACTGACTTTATTCATAATAAACCACATTAATGATAATATGACATGCATGTACAGTCATCTTATTTTGATTCATTACGTATGAGTTAAGACCAAAAAAAAAGAGAGAGAAAGGATGTGTAACACGTACAAGAGTTGTGTCGGATTTTTGTAAGGTTGTAACCTCGAGGCAATTAGGAAAAGACATGAAAGTAAGATCCATTTCTTGTTTGTTTTGTACAGTACTCTCACTTTTTCTGATTCCCCATAAATGGTATAAATTCAGTTCTTTAAGGAATTCAATTTCAGCCCATTCAAACTCAGCTACAATGTAGATGCTTATTAGATTATCATTTACTCCCTTTCTTCTTTTTTTTTACCATTTTCTATTTCTTTTCTTTTCTTATTCCCAGATAATAATAATAATAATAATAATAATAATAATAATAAAAGAATTATTTTTTCAATTAATTACACCCCAATTCTTTTTATTCTTCGAACGCTTAAAATTTACTTCTGTTGTAGTTGATGCTATATATGGTTAGTTTCTTTTTTTGTCTACAGTATTCTTTGTTTTTAGTAATATATATAAATAAAACACAACAAAAATAAACTCTAATATTACCTAGGTTTATTTTTTTTTCAAAAAAAAGGGAATTTTTTTTATAGATTTGGTAAGATTTTTTTCTTTTTCTTTTTCCTTTTTTAAAAAATTAATAAGAGAACGTTTAAACTCCTATATAGCTACTATTTTAAATTCAACTTTGTAATTGAGCTTGTAACACAAGTAATAAATCAAGTCGTTCGCGAGCTATTTAATTCTTCATTAGAAAAAAAAATTATTTGAAATCATTTATTATTGTTAATGAGCTTAAACTTAAATTTGAGTTAAAAAACCTTTTCAAGCCCAAACATAAGTTTAATATTGTTTGGTTTACGAGCTCACGAATATGTTCGTTTACGAACTCGCGAATATGTTCATTTAAAAGTTCGCAAATATTTTCGTTTATGACACGTTTATGTTATATTTTGTTATCAAGGTCAAGCGAGATTGAGATTTTGTCATTATTAGTTAACAAGTCGAAATCAACCTAACCTTGTTAAGCATCACAAGCGAAATTTTTACGAATCGAGTTCGAGCTGCTCGCGAACTTAATAATTTTCAAACGAGCCGAGCTTAAACTCAAATATAAAAGCTCGAATCGAACTCGAGCCAAATTCGAGTCTATGATAACGAGTCGAGTTCGACCTCACCAATATTCAGTTCGGCTCGGCTCGGCTCGACTCGTTTACAATCCTAAGTGAATACTTATAAGAAATTTGAATCTTGACATTTTCTGACTTTAGTATTTTTGAAAAATCAAAAGTTTGATCCTCTATCTCCATGTTAAATTAGTCTAAATAAGTTGTTGCTTTACAAATTAAGATTACTCAATTTTCTATTTGAAAAATGTCATAGGCATTTTCAATCATAATATGTAATTTCATGTCTCGACAACAGTTGTTTTGAGACCATCCACTTTTGTGCATAAAGGCTGGGAGTTCATATCTATTGTTGTCCTATAAAAGCTTCAAATGGAGACCATAACTTCTTTCATATCCACTATTAGTTTCTTTCTTGCTCCCATAATTTCTTATACTAAAATCAATAACCTAAAGTAACAACATATCAAACCATACTTATTTAATTACACTATACAATTGGGACTCAATTATATATATAGTGTCTCGATCAAATCAACTTATACCTCTCCATACACATGAACCTAAAAGTCATGTTAAGTAATATTACACTACACAATTGGAAAGTACCACAAAAAAACTTGATTTAAATTTAAATCTCAAAGAAGAAATTTTATTCAAAATTTGAAAACACAACAAAAAAAATTTTTAACTGAAAATATTATAAAGAAAACTTTCATCTCTCACAAAACACTCAAGACTTGTAGTCTTATTTGATTCTTCACTCTTTTATAATTTAAGTCTTAGAAGTGTGTCTATTTATAGACACAAGATTAAATCCACATCACACATTTATTTAAATCTACACCACACATTGTTAGTGAAAAAATTGGTGATGGTAAGTGTACCTAACATATATTTAATCTTTCAATAAATTATGTGGAGGTGGGTGTATCTAATTTTCCAGCACAACAAACTTATGTGAAGATTTTTTTACGAAAAAAATCTGATACATTCTCAAAATTTAAAGAGTTTAGAGAGTCAACTGAAGAAAAAGTGGGAAAGAAGATCTGTTACTTACACATAGACAATGAGTGAGAATATAGCTCAAGTGAGTTTTCTCAATACATAAGGGAATGTTGAATGCATCATCATTTTACTTGTGTCAACACACCGCAACAAAATGTTATAGCTAAAAGAAAGAACCGACATCTTACAGAAATTTGTAAAAGTATGTTACATGCAAATAACATACCAAGAAGGTTTTAGGCTAAGGAAATAAGGACTGCAACATTTGTGATCAACGAACTTCCTTAACCAATGTTAGAATTTATTTCACCATTTGAAAAACTGTGGATCATGAAACCTATAGTTAGCTACTTTCGAATATTTGTTTGTGTATGTTATATATTTGTTTTTAATCATTTACGGAGCAAGAGTGACAAGAAAGTTATTATATGTATCTTTGTGGGATACGACAACCAAAGAAATGGATAGAAATGTTGCGATCTAGCAAATGAAAGATGCTACACTTCACGAAATGTGGTGTTCAATGAAACTTTTTCTTGGCGGTCCTCAGAGAAGGAAATGCTGTCAGACTCTAGAGAATTTGAAGATAAACTACAACAAAAAAATAAACAAACACATTGTTCAACTCCAACCAAGTTCAAATGAATCAAGAGATTCAAACGGCGATGATATTGAACAAAAAATTACTCAGAATCCTTGGCAAACTAGTTTGTACCAACAACCAAACGAAGAAGATAGGCCTAGTGAAATTGAAAAATCAACCCCGCAATCGCAACTCTGAATGTCAACAAGAACATGAAAGCCAAATTCCAAATACATTAATACAACTATAGTCGAAGAAGCAACTATAATAGAACTTGATACGTTTGAAGAAGCATCATAGAGTTCTAAATGCATAACTATGAAAGAAGAGATCGATGCACTTGAGAAAAATCAGACTTGAGATCTAGTGTCAAAACCAAGAGATGTGAAACTTATATCTTGTAAATGAGTTTGCAAGATAAAGCGTCGTTCAGATGGATAAATCAAAAAGTACAAACAAGTTTAAAATGTTTCGTCGACAACTAAGCATGATACTAAGAATGAGAGTTAACATTGAGAAAAAATGTTAAGAATGAATATCAAACTAAAATAATTAGGTAAAATATTAGGTAAACCCACCACCATCAATTTGTTGAAAAATTAGATATACCCACCTCCACTTATTTTTTGAAAGATTACTCACATGTTAAGTACACCCATAACTACCAATTTTTCTACTAATTATATGTGGTGTAGATTTGAACAAATATATTATATAGATTTATTTTTGTGCTTATAAATAGATACACTTTCAGGACTTAAATTATCAAATAGTAAAAAAGAAAATAAGGCTATAAGTTTTAAGTGTTTTGTGAGAGCTAAAAGATTTTTTTTATAATATTTTCAGTTTAATAAATTTTTATTGTATCTCCAATTTTTGAATAAATTTCTTTTCCAATATATAAATTTAGAGTTGTACATTTTAAATTTTTCTCAATAATGTTAACCCTAAATGAAATTGTGGACGCACATTTCAGACCACAACCAAGATGAACTCATATATGCTACATTTTGAGAAATAATGGGACAATCATAGCAAGCAAATTGTATAGCACCCACAAGCACCCTAAGGAAGATCAAATTATCTCACAAGCTACCATAAGAGAAATTTATGTTTTAGGATATTATCCGGAGCCGTGTTTAAGATATAACAAGAAACCACCGATTTTGACCAGTAACTCTATGCAACCACTAGGCATATTTTCCTTTTGCGGACATCGGCACCGTAAAGGTACTACAAACTTTGTTCTAGGGAACTTGATACATCCTAACATATTACAGGACAAAATTCCTTTTATGCGCAATATCATTTTGCAATATATGTGAAAATCAATCACGCTTTTTATTTTGAGAGCCAGTAAATAATAAGAAACAACGTACAAGCTGCAATGACAGCAGAGAGAATAAGAGTGTCTCTTGAACGTCGCCTCTTGATAAAACCTTAAAACAGAATACAACATTGCATTACTAATTAATTTTGATACTATCAAGAAATAAAGCTAAGTAAAAGAAATTGATTTATGAAGTACCAAGTAGGCCGCGAATGATAGGAAATTTGTCACTTAGAAGCTTCACTTTTCCTTGAACATCTCCAAACAATGCCCTTTGGGAACCTAAGACAGCCCTTGTTGTTTGAGCTTGACTTATGACATCATCTATCTGCAGAAAATGGCAATAACATTGGCAATTGGCTAGCAATCACAGAAGTTGCTGACAAATGTGCCAAAAAATTTAACCGGAAATGTAGATCATAATAAATTAGAGCACAAAAACAAGTATGAAGGGTGTCGTGATGTATTTTTTATATACAATACGTGATGAATGATGCAATATCTGATATAAACCAAGCAAGAGATAATGAACTGTTTTCATCAATCACAGAAAAGAAAAAAAAAACACTAAGACTGATGCTAAGTATGTAAGAATGTGTCGCATGTCCCATGGATGCATGTGAGCATGTATGTGGATGAGTGCACCTGAGAGAAAAAGAGAGGGAGAGGGAAGAAAGCCCCCAATTTTCAAAATTCCACATTTTCATACATGAATCATAAAAATGGACTTGGCTTAATATCCTGTGCATAACTGCTTTTATATCTGTTCGTACCAAGGTCAGCAAGAAAACTTTTTTTTTTTATGCCCACTTGATTCTAAGAAGGAAAACAACTGGGTTCTGTTGATTATTGTCATCTGATAATAACAATTCAAACAATAGTAAAATGATAACAATTCATAAACCATTTCAGAGTAACAGTTTATATAACTGAGTACCTTGGACTATAGGAAACAAACCAAAAGCAATTGCAATGGTGAATAGAAGATTAAGATGTATTTTTAACTTAATATCTGCTCTAGTCAATCACTAATGAATTATATATAAAGTTATTTAATCAAATCGAGATTAATTGAAGTGGATATGGGCTTCAAGAATGCTGCATGAGAGAAGTAAAAAAGTGAAAACAATTTTTATAAGACTAATTTTATTCCAGCCCATTGCAATATAACTTCCCAAATCATATTTTAGATTGATATTCGTGATACTACTAACCATCATATCAGAAAATAGATAAAACTAAAAATACATGGCAATTCTCATTTTCAGACAAAAACAAAAATGTATTTCAGAAAGGCTAACATCGCCTCTATGTAGTATAAAAAATTTTCTTCCACTTTGCTCTACCTAATTCCTGATATGCAAGGAACTCACGTTGCAAATTCTCTACTGCACTAACATCCATTTTGTGCTTCTACCTTTTGTAGCACCTGTCACTTGATTAAAGTTCTGCTTATCCTCTCCACAATTTTCTCATCTTTACATCTTCACAGCACTTTATCAAAATTTTCCCTCTCCAAACTCTTTTATTCTGTTCTTACCAACTCTGCCAGCTAACCATTTCAACATCCTAATTTCTTAATCTATAGTCATATGATAGCAACAAATGCATTTAAGAAAATTTTTTAGAAACACATCTAACATTAAATATTAAATGGAAGGCTTGTCAAAAAGAGAGAGAGAGAGAAATGTAAGTAATTAAATCTTTACATGAGCAATGCTTCCATGGATAGCGGCTCTTTCTCGTAGTAACTGCATTCTTGGAGATGAACTCCCAGATGCCTGTTTGAAGGGAGATAACAAGACCTCGAAATTTAGAACACAACAATGATAGCATACAAAGTCAAATGATATAATCAAAAAATTGAATAACACTCACCTTGTACTCGCTAATATCATCTCTGACTGAACTCAGAAGCTCAACATGTTCCCTCATTGAGCTTATGTTTCCCTTAATCCGTCTGAATTCCTAAAGTAAATATTCATTTTAATGAGATAGAACTGGTGATGCACGAGTTCTTACTGCTGAAGGTCATTTCTAGAACAAGAGAGAAAGAATGCAAATGCCTAATACAACAAGAAATCATATGTGAAGAAAATTATAGAAACAAAAAGTCAATAACTATATGGAAATTGCTATATACAACTCCACTAGCATCTACCAGGATCTTCTAACAACTTTCAAGCATGTCTTTATATCACATGTATTTCTCTCTCTATGAGGTAGCAACAACCGCAGTCATGGACTTGACTATTAAACCATAATATCAGCTGGCAGCAAAAAAAAGAGTTAGTGCTAGTGACTAAAAGAGAGATTGTTAAATGAGATCCTAACCTGACATTAGACATCCTAATTGAAAACAGCTAAGAAGATAAAAACATTAAATTATAAAGAGAAATGAGTATGTGCAAATGCAACAAAAAAATCAGCAAACATCTTGTGAAAATTCATAGGGAAGCTAACGAATATTTAATGCTAATGAATATTTAAATGCACTGAAATAGCTAGCGATTCAAAGAAGTGAACACATACAAAGAGGACAAATCCTATTATGTATCATAATTACTGATTTTTTACAATTTTGCTATGTGTCAGATAGGATGCTAATCTATAGTCGGTGCAGTATTCGGTTCTGTTCAGTGTGAGGCCTAACAACTATAGTAGCACAGAGAATATAATTCAAATGCCATGGACTTCAAATGGAACTAGGAGCAGAAAATGCTAGAACGTGAAGATCATTGCAACTCATGGCAAACCTGGGTAAATTCATGAAGTATGTCTCTGTGCCTTGCTAGCTTTTGAGTAACTGATGTAGTTGGAGCAGCTGATGCAGCACATCTACTCATGGCATCATTTATGTCTAATAGCTTCTCAAGCAATGACTGAATTTCCATTTCCATGGACTTCCATGACCTGCTGGCCCCAACCGTAGGTGAACCAGTATCTACATAACCTGAAACCAGAGCATACATCTTCAGGAAGAATTCTTTCCATCTGAAGGAAGACAAAAATATAATGTTATTAGTTACAGTGGAACAAAGAAGTTATAACAAGTTAGAGGTTAAAAACAAGAAGATAACGATCCCAGATGTCATATCAACCAGCGGGATAAGAAGAGTAAGAATTGAAGCTTTACAACTTGACCACTACATTAGAAAGCTAAACCTTCACCCATCCTTCATCAGCTAACAGAATTATTGCGGAGAAAAGCATAGATAAGCGTGTCACAGCTTTAAATATAATGAAGCAATATTTAGCATCAATAACTGTACTACTATACATTGTAGAGGACAAGAAGTCTCTGCCGTTACTGCTTCCAAAGTAGTTCAAGTCACTGCATTTGCAATGTTAAAGCAAGAATATGCAACCAAAGAATATAATAATAGTGGCACTTCCAAAAAAAAAATCAGGTTACTTAACAGCTAAATAGCAAGTTAAAGAAGTGGTGCAAAATAAAAGAATCAGAGAGTGCAAAGGGGTTTTGAGAAATTATTACCCAGGAAAATAGCACTGAAAAATGCAGTGTTGCTCTGTTAATAACAAAGCATCTAAGCATTAAGATGCTAATCTGGATTGAAAGGACATTAAAACCATTAGATTATTGCAATTAAACGGAGCGCACATACAGACAACTCCTCTCTAATTTTAATACAATTATAAACCTTAGTTGCTGGAAAGCCCATTTGTTATGCACTCCAAACACCAGAAATAGAATGTAACTATGTAAGAAACTGTAGAGGCTATACTCCCGAATCAAAGCGAAAAATAGGCCGCTGACATCGCAGCAATAATAATATCTAAACAGCAATAATAATATCCAAACAAAGTATGGGGCGTAAGACGTCAGTTTTTTTTAAACAGTAGACACTCAGCAATTCCTCATACACTTTCCACACTACACTCCGATGACCTTCCCCCTCAAATTCAACTTGGCTGAGTAAACAGTATCAGGCCACTCAGCGCTGGGGCATCACAAACCAACTCGATCAACGTATCTACTTAGCAACGGAACTACGGAAGTGACCAATACCTCAACAGCACAACAAAAATTAGGAAACAAGAGAAACCATTGCTAAACAGCTTAAGATGGAGAATTAGAGCAACCGCTCCCTGAAATGTGAATTTTAAAGAAAGAGAATCTGTGACGCAGTGATTTAGTTCTAACTTAAGCGCTCTTTAATGTTGAATCAAATAGATTATACACAGTTAAGTCGTCATTAATTTGGAATAAGGCGTATTTCCAACTCCAGGACAAGCACATAGCCAATATCATAAATTTTATTTCATAGAATTGGTGATAAAAAGAAAAATAAAAATGCCAAAAAAAAAGAGAGAAAATGAAACCTCCTTGGGTGAACCTAGCGCCAAGCTTAGCATAAGAGGAGAGCTTGACGTCGAGATCTCCTTCGAGCTTTCTGGCCTCTCTTCTCAATTCCTCCCAACCAGATTCCTGCAACTCTAAACTCGGATCCGTCATTTTAGATCTTCCACAAAATCTGATTCAAATTCCCTTATCTGAAATAGCTATTCAGACATCACTGGCTTCTATGTAGATGCAGTATCGTAGTCTTCTCTTCCTCGCTTCCATTTCACAGGGAACAAAAGGAGCAGCAACGTCCCATTCTTATTGGGCCTCAAATAATCAATCCAATATTCATGGGTCTTAATTATTATCCATATCATATTATAAGCCCACCTATTAAATAACGGGCTGAAACGTATAAATCGATGTTATTTAACGGTTTACTGTTTAGGTTACTAATATTTCACGGGCCGAAAGCAGTGTTGTTAAAAGTGAACTGAATCACCTATAGAAAGCAGGCAAATTATATAATGGATAGTGTATCATATTTCATGTGTATTAATTGGTACAATGCAATTTTTTAATTAGGTATTTAGCGTATTCTTTGTTTTTCTTCTTCTTCTTCTTTTTTCTCTTCTTCTTCTTGTTCACAAAGATTAAAAAAAATGTATATTAAAAGTTTGTTTTTAGATAAAGAAATTGAATTCATTTTTAGTATTTTTGAATATTATAATGATTGTTATTTTTGTTTTGGATAAAAAAATTATTTTTGATTTTTTTTGTGAAATAAAATAGTTAAAAATGAAGATATTGAACTAAAAATAAGTAATATAAATAGAAAAAATCGTGTTGTTAGAGTTTGAAGGCGATGTATTTGGTAGAAATAATGAATTTATAAGTGATGAACTTGCAATTTGTAAACGATAAACATGTAAATGGTAAATCTATAAGTTTTAACTGATGAACCTGTATTTTCTATACGATGAATCTGTAAATTCCAATTGATGAATCTGAAATAAGTAAACGATGAACCTATAAATGATAAACCTGAAAAATCTAAACGATGAACTTGTAGTTTCAAAATGATGAATCTTAAAATTCAAAAAGATGAATCTGAAAATTCAAAACGATGAATCTGAAAGTTGTAAATAATTAGTCTGTAAGTGATAGAGTATGAAGTTATAAACGATAAACTTATAACTTATAAATGGTAAATCTGTAATTTCTAAATAATTAACTTCAAAATTAAAAAGATAAATTTGTAAATTCTAACTGATAAACTTATAAATTCAAAACAATAATTTTGTAAGTTATAACTGATTAACTTATAAGTTCAAAATGATAAATCTATAAGTTATAACTATTAAATTTTTTTTTTATATTCATTAATTTGCACAATTCAATAGTGGAAAACACGTTCTTTTATGAATGAAGAGATTTATAATGCAGTATAGATCCGAGTTCATAATATAACAAAAAAATTTTTGTACACATTGAGAGAGAAGTTCGAATATGAGTTATTTGAGAGATTTTTAAAATTTTTAATTAATTGTGCCATTAGAAAATTCCAGAACCGATCAAATCTTATTTTTTAATGATTCCGTAAAGCAATCTTATTTTTTAATGATTCCGTAAAGCAATCTAACCATATCGATGGAATTGATATCCTATCTAATTTAGATAATATTTTCCAAAATAGACCGTGACATACTTAATTACTCGCTTAATTATATAAAATCATACATCACATATAGAGGTCATTAATTTATAGTCATGGGAAAATAAAGCTTAATGAAATAAAAATATCATTAGTCAAACAGACGATCCAATAGATTAGCACAATACACAAAGTCATCTAGAAACATTAATTGACATTATCAAAACCAAAAAAAGAATATGTATCAATCCTACTCCAAACATTAAAAAAAATTCCCCAAACCCATCTTCTATCACTCTCTTCTTTTTAGTATTGCATTCAGAGGTTAATTAGCAAACAACTTCTTTTTCCTAATTTTGCAGTATGAGAGATTAATGATCCAAAAAAATGATCATTAGCAAACAAATTTATTTGAATACATAAACACGGAGTTGGTTGATAAATGATACAGAAACTATATAATAATCTCATTATAAAACAAGACCAAAAGAACTAAGTTGTCATCACTTACAAATAGTCCCCACAAAATTTGACACAATACGAATAAGATATATTTAAATAATATAATTAATAAATAAATTAAACATAAATTGAATTCTTTAACAATTACAATCCGTTTAATATTTAAAATAATATTTCAATGGTTTTTTTGACAATTATCTTAATATAAAAAAATAAATTATATGTGTTTTTACGATAGTTTAACAACTAGATATATTATTTTGAAATAATTAAACAATATATATTCTAATTTAAAAGTATAAAAATGATAAATTGTAGCACCATCTTACTCCAGCAGCTAATGTTCGGATAAATGGATTCTACACTAGTTTTTTCAGATAAAATATTTAATAAATCATGTAACTTGAATATATATAGCTTATAGAGTAATTTGTATTTTTTGTTAAATCCAACATGATACAATATTAAGATAAAAAGATAACTACGTATTTTATATACAAAAATATTATTTACACAGCATAATACTTGTGCAAAAAATAAAGTTTTTTCTACTAGTATTGTAGGAAAAGAAATACATAATCAAAGTACAAAAACGTAAAACCAAATGTGTAACTTTGATTGCTTTACTACATACTAGATTTTTATGAGCTTTCTTACAAATCTTCGACTTGCGCGAAAAAAACTTCAATGTTAAGTATTAAGACTAGTGATATATATAAATAAGACAATATACTATATACATATAATATTCAATTATATATCATTTACATACAAATACGTTATTCTTATTATGTTCATTATATTCATTTGTATACATAAACAACTAGCATTCATAATTCATATAATATACTTTATATTATTTTCAATGTAATTATACTTATAACACCTAAGGACGAACCACTAATTAGAATAATGAAATAAGTCATCCAGATATAATAAAATTGTCATCCAAACATGGTAACATGTGCATACAAGTGTTATCATCGGCATAATATAAATATCATTACTAGCATAATATAGATATCATCACCGGCATAATATAAATGTTATCACTGGCATAATAATTATATTTATGATTAACATGTCAAACTATTCAATATTCTAATTATATACTATGTACTTTAGGATTTACTTTTATTATTATAAAATTCATAACTTTTTAATTCATATATTTCATAGGTCTAATGGTTTAATTAATTACATAATTACTCAATGTATATATTATTTGCATTATACAATAAGGTCCAATTTAATTTATATATTAAATTTATCAATTTATATTTTGTCCTGACATACTTAATGCTTTTTTTTTAATCTCAACTCTAAATATGTTCTCATCCGAATTTAGTTAAATGATATTCTAAATAATTATAGCCTTGGATTTTAGATTTAATATGCAATTTGAATCAATTAATTTGAAGTTATATATCAAAAGATAAATATAATTAAATAGTAACTACTTATTAAAAATTTTGTCTAAAAATTTCTAGATAGTTTTTTAGTTCAATATTTGTACTCAAATTTAATATAGTTGTCATCAAAATCCGGTTACATGATCTTCATAAACATTTTAATCCTATATCTTAACTTTTGAACCCAACAAAAACTATACTCGTATGAATTAAAGAATTTAAGTTATAACAATTTATATATAAACTGGTCCATAAAATCTAGTAAAAATACACAATCAACACAATTCAATTTTTATCAAATATTATCATAAGTCTAGTAAACATGTTCTATCAAAATCTTAACATAAAAATACTGATATTTTACAATCATTTACATGTCAAATGCTCAAATCATATAATTTGATGATAAAATATAGACTATTATCTTAAATGCATATTTTTTTTATAGAAAGTTAAAGAGTAGATGAAAAATACCATATCTTCAACCTTTTTCCATCTATAGCTGAATTACGAGGTGTTAAAATTTCCTTTTTCTTTGTTATTTTTTCTTCATTTTAGCTCCTTAAAGTTTTCTTTGTTGTGCATGAATTCGTTTTTTTCACTTTCACTCGCTAGAAGCAAATTTTCGTCATGGAGGTGGGATGGTGAACGTGGGGCTGGTTATGGGAGTGCAGAAAATGGGTCAAAAAAGTGATAAGGGAGAAGAAGAAAAGAAATGAAATAAAAAGTCTAATTAAGGGACCCACCTCATATGACCATAATCTAAATATTTTAATAAATTAACATGTTAATCTCTCT
The DNA here is from genome assembly GCA_023653625.1 of Triadica sebifera. Lineage (NCBI taxonomy): Eukaryota > Viridiplantae > Streptophyta > Magnoliopsida > Malpighiales > Euphorbiaceae > Triadica > Triadica sebifera. The sequence goes on from CM042895.1 coordinate 1,168,493, forward strand.
TTTAATTGTAGTAGCCGGATAATATATTATTTTTGTGTCAAATTTATATATTTAATTGATAATTATTCAAAGTAATCCTCTATTTTTTGGAAAATTATAAATTTATTTCAAAATTTTTAAAAACTTACATTTTAATCTTTTAATGTAATTTAACTTATTTAAATATTTTAATCAATTAATTAGATATTTTTCATAATTATTTATCATTATTTTTATTATTTTTCGTTCAAAATCTACATTTAGATTTATGCAGGTCAAACGTGTTGATTTAGCGAAATGCGTGATTCGGATATAAAATTAACGGATATAACATAAATAGTTTAAAATAATATTATTTTATACAATTTAACATATAATATAATGACGAAAATATAAAATGGGTCAATCTGATTATGACATGATAATGAATGGATTGGGTACGGATTAAGAAATATCAACGTAAATATTAATTAGATCGATATGACACATACAAATTGAAATTCAGATAATTTGAAAAAAGTTATAATATATTCACATAATAAGTTTATATAAATTCATATAATTCGAATCAATCCTAATCTAAAATATTATTTTATAGATTTCATCTAGAAATTAATTAACCAATATGAACATATGATTATTAAAAAGGCGTTATCAACGCAACTTAATTACATCAGAATATATATCTTCATTTCATACAAATTAAATGCATAAGAATATCTTCATAACATTACTCTTTATCAACATCACTAGCAAGTAGCAATTAATATATATGCTAAATAATTCCGGTGCTTTAATGGTCCCCTCTACTGAAACAAGTTGCCCTGCTCGGCCCTACATATAAATACTCCCTTGATTAACATAAAACTACGATATGATCGTTATTTACTTGATTTCTCTTTTTTTTAATTAATATTTTAAAAAAGGCATAATTTTCTTATTGCAAATATTTCTAAATGGGCTATCTTTATTCATATATATTTTATTGTAAAAATAAAATAGACACTGACATTTATATTTATCACTATATTTTACTTTAATAGACACACCATTGAAATCGTTTATATTTATTACTAAATTAAGGTATTAATTTGTATAATTTTATTTCAATGCAGTGTGCATTAACTGGTCAATAAAATTTGCATACGGTGAAATTTTCGGATTGTATCATTAAAATATAATCTGATAGTGCAATGCTAAAAAGATATTTTAATGGTAATTTTGTACGTTGGAAAGAGACAAAAGCAGAAGCAACTTTCAAACACTCTGAATTGTCATGTTCTTGGCATTTATTGCTAATAGGGAGACGCTAATGCTTCTGGTGGAGATTAAATTCAAAGACACCTATGTAAAATTAAATTTGTCAAACTCAAAGAAAAATATGCTTTAAAAAATGGAATATTTGCTATAAATCTGAACGTACACACTGAAGTTATATGAATTTTAAGTTGAAACGTTCTAAGTTCTAACCATCATTTAATATTGGCAAAAATTATAATTAAACCCCTCAAAGTTTTCGGTTTTTTTTTTTAATTTGAGCCCTTAACGGTTTTAAACAAACCCATATATTTTATTTTCAGTGACATTAGACTCTTTTGTGACACAATTATACTAAAAATACAAAAGGGGATATTATGAAAAAAGCCCTAACGTTTGAGTTTTTTTTTTAATTTAATTTTTTCTTAATAAGTTGCAGTCTTATTTTCAACATTTTTTTAATTCAACCTTTTTTTTATATTTTCATTTATTTTTATATAAAAATTTGACATAGTGATACAATTGTACGACTAGTATCTACATTTTAGAACTTAATTATGTCTTATTTTTAACATGTATTTTTGCTTTTTGATATTAACAAATGTTTAAACCCACAATTTATTTAAAATAAGGTTAAAGCCACATTTACATGACGTATAAGGATAGAAAATGTAGATAATAAATAAAGAGAGAGAGGGTGAAATATAAGTTTTGAAATGTATGTTTTCAATTATATTATATTTTTATTTCGAAATAAATAAAATTATAATAAAAAATTTGAATTGAAATGTACTCTAAAAATTTGCAAATTTTTTTTTGAATAATTTCATTTTAAAAAATTACATTGGACCACGGAATAAATCATAAAATAGTTAATAAGACCATTGGGATGTGATGCGGGAAAACGAAATCTTTAGACTCTCTCTTTTATCATGAAAAAAGAAGGAAAAAGTAAGGCCACAAATTTCAAAGGCAAACATGGAACAATAAACATCAATCACCCAATTAGGCATTGAAGTAGACTTATTGATATTTTATTAGTAACTCGTTAATAACAAATTATTATAGAAAAAACTTAAATTTCCATCAGTTTTATATTTATAAATTTCTTCATATTAAGAAATTACATTAATTAAGAATAATATTAAGAAATTAATCAATTATACTTTTAAAAAGAAAAATGAATTATAATTTGTGAGAAAAACATAACTCTATTTCTATATTTTGCTCCATAAGAATAATTTATTATTTTCATCTATCCCAAGTTATAGTTCATATTTTTTATAAATAGTTTTTAACTTTCTAATGAGTCCATATACAATATATCTTATCATTAAAAAATATATTATTTTTTAATAGAATTTTTAATATCTCAATTAATTAATATATGATAAGTTAAAAAATATAAATAAAATGTATAAAAATATAATAATGGAATGAATTTTATAAAGAAATTTTTGTAAACTTTATAATGAGAATATTAATTGTATATGATGTTATATTATAAAAGTTGAGTATTTCAATTTTTTATCATGACTATTTTAGGATGGATATAGTAATTAAACTAATATAAAATATTATTAATTTAATTTAACTAATAAATAAGCGATAATAATATTAGTCCAGAAATTTCCAACCTCTTTTGGTTTCCATTTCACACGACTTGGGCCCACATCTTATTTTATCTTTTTATTTATTTTTTTCTTATATTTGTTTGAAAATAAAATTATTTTTCATTTCCTCTTTTTATTTTCTTTTATTTCTAAATAGGACTTTTTCTTTTCTATTTTCCCTCTTTCCAAATATAGATTAATGAATGAAAGGCAGGTGCTGCATATCGGGCCCACCTTTTTTAGTTTTTTTGAATTAATACTAAAGATATTAGCATTGGACGGTCCCACTTTTGCCATATATGGGGGAAAGTACATACAAGGTGTACGGACTACTTGGTTTTTTGACCTGTCTGATTTGCTTGACCCTACCACGAAATACGAAAATTCCAACCTACGTTCATTTTTTTAGGTCAATTAACTATATTAATTTATTTATGTAGTTATATAGTTAATTAATAATTTATTATTCGGAAAAGTATTTTATTTCTCTCACAATTTATTTCATATAATTAAATAAGTTTTCGCACAATTACAGATTATGCATTCAATCGTATATTAATAAATATAAATATTTTATTGCAAATACCTGTAAGTGTATTAAACTCTCTCTTTAGCGAGAATGTTTGCTGAAAATGTATTTTAAATTTTAGTAAAATGCAAATTATGCAATGAATATGCATTACCTAACAGTTTCTAAATTCTGAATAGAAAATTCAATTACAGTGTGGCATTTTCTATCGGCAGTTGTTGACTTTAATTATATTTATTTTTGTCCCTTGTCGTTTTGCATGAGTCACTCTTTGACTTGATAAGCTCATGTAGACAACTAGACATTAACAACCAAAGTCTAAATTTGCAATATAATCAGATTCGCAAGTAAACTTTTTCTCATTCAAATTTTTTTATTAATTAATGTTTTAATGTGGTTTGAAAATTAATCTTATATCTAATTTATCCTCAAATTATAATTTGGTGAGTTGTTTAATCCATGTTTAAGAAATATCTGCACCATCATAAGAAGAGCAACTCCAATACTGCATGAAAAATGAATTTTATGTTATTTTCAAAAAATTATATCAAGTGAGAAGTATTGTTTAATTCATTATAAATAATTAGCTTGTGTAAAATTCTAACACTTAGAGACAAAGTCATATTTTTAATAATATCTTAAATAATTAATATTTGATTTGATTAATACGGTGCTATCAGGGTCGGCTTAAGAATTTTTGAGACTCTATATAGTTAATTATGACTTATTTAATATTATGAACAATTTTTTTAAAATTATTCAAAATTTATTTTTCTTCCTTTTTAAGATGTAAAATCACTAATTAACATTTTATATTCGAGTTTATAAAGAAATTCTTTTAGAAAATAAAAAAATTAACCTTAAGAAGATAAGTTATAAAAGATTAAAAAAATATAAAAAGTAAAAAATAAAAAAATTATTTTTTTATATGCAAGTTGAAACAGATAGAAATTGTTAAAATAAAAAATATAGAAATTGACAAAAAATGAAATAAAAAAATTTAGTGTTTAATTTATTACATAAAGTTAAAAATTAGTTATATTTAAGCCAATTTATTAATTACTATTTTAATATATAAAAATTAAATTTATCCATAAAATTAATTTTTTTATATAACTGTTTAAATTAATTGTTCACAAATAATTAATAATTTAAATTTAATATTATATGTTCAAAATTCAATAACATAATACATGAGTATCAAAACACTTATATAATTAATAAAAAAAATTAGAGGCCTCAAAAATTGGGCCTAGCCGACCCTGCCTACAACAATTATATATTTTGAGAAAAAAATGTTACTTTTTTTTTTAAATTGTATTTTGGTAAAAGCACTTGCCATTATATATTAATTAAACATACCAAATGACAAAGGTTAACAAATAATTTAATGAAAAATACAAAAATATTATAATTTTGCTTTTGCTTTTGCTTTCCAACTTTTTATCCATTCGTATTTATTGAAAGATAAATCTCGGTTGAACTTGCATATAAGATGCACCTGCAGTGTTTATATTGTGCGTCCCAGTATAGTTTAAGAGGGGTAAATTGAACTTTTATAAATTTCTGGCTTTTTATAAAAACGGTTTCTGTGGACATAATAATACGAATAACTTTCAAAAATTAAGAATTTAATCATGTAATTTTTTAAATTATTTAATCTTTTATTACATGCTGTCTGCTTAAAAATTAACAATACAAAAAAAATCAATAAAATGAGAATTGAAAGTTAAAAAATTCAATGTAATAAAAAAATTTCAATAAATTCAGACAAAAGATTTATTTGTTTATTTATGGTTTTGTAGAGATATTTGCAAGGTTCATAGGCTATTCCAACGTCCGCGACCAAATTGTATCCGTAATTGCAAATTATGGAGAGAAGGTAGCCACGTGCCCGACACATGGAAATTAGCAGGAATATGAAGTTAAATGACTACTTTAACCTCCCCAATATTATTTTTCCACATTTGAAAAGGTATTAATTCTGTGTGTTGACGTGGCAAATTGAACAGTTTCTTGGAACGAACGGGGTTCTTTGGACTTCCCAATTCCAATATTATGGAATTAGAGGGAAAACTAAGTTGACCAGCAACTCCAATTAGGATTGACAAATGCTCGATCAGAAACAAGAACAAAAATTTACAAAGTCAAATAATTTAGGCGTACACTCATCCAACGGTGCCGAGTTCGTACTTGTTTGTTGGAGAAGAAGTAGTACCGTACAATTCTGTTAGAATTTAGAAACGACTTTTGTGCAAATCTACCCGCAGCCAGCATCATCGGACCGTTCCTCAATCTGACTTTTGACATATTTAAAGATTTTTTTTTTATTTTTAAAATTTAATTTTATTTAACAGAAAATAATTAATAATTTTTGAGAAATAAAAATAAAAAATAAAAAAATGGTTATCTCAACATTTTAATTTTTTTGAGTTTACTTTATTAAATCTCTTAAGTTCTTTAACAAACCCCCAAATATGCTACTGTTTTTCTGATAAGTATTCAATATAAAACTTAAATTTAAAGACTCAATAAAATAAAATCCAAAAATTTCACATAATAAAAATTTTACTGAGGAACAAAATAAAATAATTTCGAGAAATTGAGGGAAAAAATTACATTTTTTTCTTTATTTATTTAATTTTTCATCCAGGAAATCAGAATCATTTGCCGGCCATATCTAAACTCTAGCTTTTCTTTCATTCATTTTTCCTTTTCTTTTGACCTTAAAAAATTTATAATTTCAGATAAAAAAAAAGAATTTTAACTAATTTCGCAATTTTATTTTATTTTTTTCTCCTATAGAATCTTTCAGTAGTGCTTTATAAAGAGCATTTCCTTGCACCGAGAAAAAAGTTCAAGCCCCCCCGCAACTATTAACACCACCAGCACCGCCGCCTCTGTGAGGATCACAACCATATATACCACCATCATCACCGAGCGCAGGCTGCCTAACCAAGAATTTGATTCGGGGGACGGAAAGGGACTTTGGGATGAAAAATTTGGGAAAGAGTTGGATTGAAATTCTTGTATATTAACAGAAACCAATATGTCAAACATACCTACATCTCTCTCTGAAATATGCCTTACTCTTTTCCGATTAACCATGTCCATCGCAGACCCATGGCCCTTTTCTTAAATCCCTCCTCCACCAACCTCTAGCAAAAAGCTCTCATCTCTTATTACCACAAGCCCAGAAAAACGCCCACTCTAAATAATCTTTTTTGTTTTCAAATTTTATAAAACTTTTGCTCTTTGCCCACACTACATCATGAGAAAAATAAGAGGATTCAAGATCGGAAAACGGTTGCTCCGGATCTCCAGATGGGTCTTCCGGAGGACACCAGGCCCAACAAGGTACGATAGGCTAAGCTCGCCGGAACCCACGTGCAGGCTTAAGCCTCTCACGAAGCTTATGAACTGGGGTTGCCGCCTGACAAAAGGAGCCAAATCAATATGTTATTCAAAACCCGGGTCTGGTTACGTCCCCATCGGCCACGATCCTATTCAGGAAAAACAGGTGACCGTGCCGAAGGGACACTTGGCGGTGTATGTGGGTCAGAAAGACGGGGATTTTCACAGGGTTTTGGTGCCTGTGATTTACATTAATCATCCTCTGTTCGGCGAGCTACTAAGAGAAGCCGAAAGGGAATATGGGTTCAATCAGCAAGGCGGTATCACGATACCTTGCCGATATTCAGAGTTCGAGAGGGTCCAAACCCGAATTGCAGCCGGATCGGGTGGGCGTAAGCTGGCGTGGAAACTCAACCATTACTGCGGTTGATTATGAGATGATGACGATAATTATTCCTACAGATGATATTGATGTTTAGAATTTTTGCCTAGTGCTTCTTTCCCCTTTTTCACCTTTTACTTTTTCCAAAACCCTTTCCCTTTTATTTTTTCCACCCCCGCTCCCCTTCTTCCCTGTTTTCCCCCTTCATACGGTATGTTTCGGAAATTTTTTTTTGTTATGTATTGGAATTTTAGTTGTAAATTAATATAACTTTGCCATTTAGCTGCCCGTTTTGCTGTAGAAATGCTTGGTTGATGATGATTATTCCTTGTGAAAAATGATAATTTACCAGCTCTTTTTGATCAATTAAATTTTGTCGTTCTTAATCCTACCAATTCTTCGGAAGGTGCCCAAAAGTTTATGAATGAGAGGCTTATGATAAGAATCCAAGTATTCAAGCCTAAAGTTTAGGTTAGGTTGAACTCTTTTCAATTGGGTTCATTTGCAGGTAGAATTTAGGTAAGGCATTAGGTAACTTAGCCCTTCAAGATTCAAACACAGTTTAGAAATTCTGTCGTTCAAGTTAATTTGCGAATCAAAAAAGTTTCTTACATCGAGAAAAATGATGTGTTTTAAATAATAAAATGTGGAGATGAGTTAATTTGAAAATATTTCATAAATTTTTTTATGTCCTAGAAAGTTTTTATTTCGAAATTATAATATATAAACATGATTTTGAAATAAAACATGAGAATCACGAAAGGTCACACCCCATTTGTAAAATGTTTTTAAAATAATTCATATTTAAGAACACATAATTTTTATGGTGACAAGTTTTGCCGTCGCCGTGTTTCTAACCTTAGGTGTCCTTATCATGTATCACTCGTATTGATTGGGGTGATAGTGGCGAATCTGGCCATAAAATTAGAAATAAGCTCGGTTTTGGCAATTTCCACAGCCACAAGTCGCCAAGTTGATGGGCAAATTTTGGTCCTTTGATAGTGTCAAGGCCTTTGCCGTATAAAAGTTCCATGGAACAAAAGATTGTGGAGAGTGGAGACCGAGTCAACTGTTGCAAGTTCTCCCCCTAACTCCTAGATAGTACCTTACATTTGCATCATTCGCAATTCAAAATAAGATAAATATCTTATCATTGTTAAGATGGTCCGAAAATGATAAAATTGTTAAGATTTAAAATATGAATTTCATTAAAGTTGGATATAGGGAATCTTTCATTCTTTCTTTTTTTTTTTTTTAAAAAAATCATTTTATACATAATTAGTTTGAACATAAACTGTATTTTACTCCGTATTTTACATAATTGACAGTTTGATTTACGCATGTAAAAAAGTTTCAAGACGATGTAGCTTTGATCAGTTGAAGTATAGAGAGATTGAAATTTTCAAAAGTGGCAACATCAAGGGTTATATCATTATTCATCAACCTCATTAAAGTTGATGCCTGGAATAGACCAGACTATTCTGTTTAAATTAGCTGAGTTATTCTTAATATATAAATATCTCCTCGGGTTAATTCTATCATAGCCACATAAAACTTTCATGTCGAAGCCTAGGGTTTTTGTTTCCAATCGGGCTCTAGACTTGTCCATTGTAGTGAAGTTTGAGCCCAAGTAAATGGGACAACTGGAAGTAGTATAAATCTGGCTTATGGGAACTGTGAGCAAGGCCTATTGAATCTACTTTGCAAAGGGGATAGGTTGACAGTGTAGCTACAAGAAACTATATTTTTCTTGGTTAAATTAGATTTTCAAATTTCCATGGATGAATTCAATAATATGTTATAATGTAAATGCAAAGTAATAACTAATTTTCATATAAAACTTTCTTGTTTAGAGTAAATCTTTAATTTTTATAGACCAATTCAGTTTGTCATTGTCTTATTTAGAATAACATTGGTTAGTGCTTGCTTTTTCTAATTCCTAGCTAGAATTAAAAGCAATGGTATATGCTAATCTTTATGGCTATTTGTTTTGGATGACGTGAAAAGTGTAGAAAATGATCAGAAAGATTATTTATGCAGTTAAAATTACAATATAAAAATAGTACCATGAGGGGCAAATGGGCCCTTTTGCTTGGTGAAAAAGGGCTCTTAGATGAAATAAGAATTCAGGAATAATAAAAAGCAACCCTTATTCTCATTCTTTCACCATCCGAGAACAACTAAACCACAAAACAAAAACAAAAGAAACGGAAAGCCCGAACAAAACTTAGGAGGAAAAACAAAAAACAAAAACAAGAAAAAACAAATGTTGATTAGAAGCCTTCAATTATACTCCACTCACAAAACCGTATTCCACTTCACTTCACTCTTCTTTCTCTTCGTCATTTTTCTCTGCAACCATGGCAATCTTGTTCAAGCTCACATCTTCATCTATGCAGGTTGCTCTCAAGAAAAGTACCAACCCAATTCTCCATTCGAAGGAAATCGCAACTCCTTTCTGTCCTTAGTTGTAAGCTCGTCCTCTCAAGCCTCTTACAACAGTTTCTCCATTGGAAATGGAACTTCAACGCCTCCTGAAGCCACCGTCTACGGCTTATATCAGTGCAGGGGGGACTTGAAGACCGATGACTGTTCAAGATGTATGCAAAGTGCAGTGAATCAGATAGGCCTCGTTTGTCCATACTCTTACGGGGCTGCTCTTCAACTGGAAGGCTGCTACTTAAGATACGAGAATAATGATTTCTTAGGGAAGCTTGATACGGGAGTGAGATACAAGAAGTGCAGTAAAAGTGTGAACAATGATGTGGAGTTCTTTAGGAGAAGGGATGATGTGCTTGCTGACTTGCAAACTGGGATAGGGTTTAAGGTCAGTAGTTCCGGTCTGGTCGAAGGTTATGCTCAGTGTTTGGGAGATTTGAATTCAGCTGATTGCTCGTCTTGCCTTGCCAACGTTGTTGGGATGTTGAAGAATTTGTGTGGATCAGCTGCGGCTGCTGATGTTTTCTTGGGTCAGTGTTATGCTCGCTACTGGGCTTCCGGCTATTATGATTTTCCCGCAGGTTTACTTCCTGATTTTTAATTCTTAATCCATACTGTGCAATTATTTGGAAATAAAAAATAAAATAAAATTATGGGTTTATATTTTAGGCTCTTATATCAACGCATTTTGGTCTCTAAACTGGGATGGATTTGAAATTTAATTTACGGCAAAGTTAATTTAGTTGATAATAAATTAAAAATTATATAAAGATAGTCGGTATATAAAAAAATTTAAATTTTTGAATATTTATATATATTTTGGTATAAAAATAATATAATAATATGAATTTTAAATTATTAAAGGCAAGGTTATATATATAATATTTTAAAGACTAAAAAAATTACTAAAAAATATTTTAAGGGGCAATTGCTTCATTGCACCCCTAAGCTTTTCTTAAAAGCTATAATTGACCCAAAAATTTATATTTTTCTGTGCAAATTGAACTCATATTAGATAGAAAAACGTTACTGTGTATTGCATGCGTGTGAGTAGATGTGAAGTTTGAAAGTCTGTAGGGTTCAATTGAATAAAAATTCAATGTTGAGGGGCTAAAATGTATTTTTCTTCTTTTTTTAACTGTTTGGGGAGGTTCAATGGCTCAGGTGAATAAAATTCAATTGATGGGTTCAATTTCATGCATTTTTTTGATAAATTCAAGGGTCAAAAGATAATTTATCCTTGATAATATTAATGCAGGCCACTGTAAGCTTTATGCTATTTTGTAGGTCAACTTAGCACTAAATCGACCACTTTACTGCTTTCTAGGGACGTAGAGAGAGAAATTTTCTAGACCAGGTGTCAACAAGTATTTCTTTTTGTAAAGTAAAGTATTAAGGGGTCACGTTGGTTGCTTTTCTTCTAGGCACTCTAATTTCTTAGCAGTCGTATAACTCTTGTCTCTTTGCTTTTATTTCCCTTTAATTTATTTGCCATTCATTAACTTTTTGTTTTGTGTTTTCTGCATGAACCATATTCTACTTGTACTTCCTTGCGATTAAGTCAATTACACATTTCAACAATGCAATTGGCAGAATTAAATGCCATGATTTGTTTGCTTTTTGAATTCCATTAAGAATCAACCTTTTGCTATTCAATGAGCTAGAAAGAAGAAGAATTAATATTTTTCCTCTTACTATCAAAACAATTAAAAACATAAGCATTTACAAAAAACAAAATTAAAAGGATAAGGGAGAGAGAGAGAGAGAGAAAGAGAGAGAGAGACCTTTTAAAGATACAATTCTATATGGAAGTGGCAGCTTTGTTTAGTTTAATATATATCAAGCAATTTGAAAAGGATTAATTCCGATGCTTTTGCTTTTGATGCTTGTAATAGATTCCACCAACGATGATCAAATGGGAAAAACAGTAGCCATCATCGTTGGTATAGTAGCAGGCCTTGCCGTTCTAATCGTTCTTCTATCATTTTGCCGGAAAGCGATGAGTAAGTATAAATTTATCTGTCATATCAATTTTTATTAGAGCTAGCTCAAATTATTAAGAAAATAATGATGAATATGTATTATAAAAGCATATATTGATGATTAGTTTCTCTAATGCAGGTTAAGAAGATGGAGATTGGTGGGTGTGGGTTCTTTTTCAAAGAGGGTATTCATTGATTATGGGAAGGTCCAAAACATTTGGTTTTAATATTCTTGTGACAGATTTTGTATTAATTATGGTTTTTGTTTATTTAAATGGACTAAAGTTTTTTGCACAAAAGCTCGGTCTTATCCTATGGTATAAAGTAAACCCAAATCTCTATCAACTTCAAAAGGGCTGTTGATTCCCTTCTCTTCATGCTATCCAACACAAAACCCATTATATATATATATATATATATATTTGAAAATGGAGGTTGTGGAGGTTGCATCCTTGCTGTAACAAAATACCTGCACAAAAAAACTGAGGTTTTGGTTATAGCAGAGTGTTTACTCAACAAGTTAGATTAATAATCCACACGCTGACATTTTATCATTTGTCGGATTCATATTAATAAAAATCATAAATTAAATCTGAGTATAACTTTGATGGACCCAAATTTAAATGCTTTGTTTAATTAGTGGGGATCTTGTTGGACTTTTCGGGCCATGGGGTGGGCTTAATTTTAATACTCTTAATACCCTCCCCCCTAAAAAAAAAAAGGCCTTGAAAATAAAAATAGCACTTCAGGGACAAAAAGGAATATATATTATTTTATTTAATTAGGTGAGGAAATTTCTAGTGGAGAACAAAATTATAGAATAGGTGACTCAATTGAAGCATTATTAATTAATTAATTAATTAATTATAGCCCTTCATTCACAATTAGCAACATATTGGCAAAACAAGTCTAAGGCAACACTAGTTGCCTGTTCCACATTCAAAGCCTTGGCCTTGACAGTGGCCATTAATTTACCCATCTTCTTCCTCCGCGGCAACTCATCAAACTCATCCACACAAGACGAAGCATCAGTCACAGCAGCGCTTAGAAATGTCTGGATGTTACTTACATGGCAAGGAACGTCGCAATTCTCAGCTTTTCCTCTGCCTCGCAATTGGCTGAGCTCTATAATTGATTTGCACAGCGAATCCACTCCATCACCCAAAACCTCCAGACAATCTTCAGCAACTTGATGATCTTTAATGGCCTTGAGCTTGCTGGATACTTTCAAGATATGTAGTCTTGTGTATTGGGCTCTGTACAGGCTAGCTAATAAGGCAGCTTTGGCTAGATTTTTTGGATTTCGTGTTGTGGAATTTGGAAATATGGAAAGGTATTGGATGCATAGGGCTGGATAGCTGGTGTGTTTGCACAAGGTGGGGATACTGGTCGTCCGCCGCCGTGAACGGATGGAAAACACCGCTTCCGCCCTGCCTGAAATGAAGAAGATGATGGACAAAAGCAGTGGTAGAAAGAAGAGAGTAAGATTTGGCATTTTCTGATGAGGAGAAATGGGAATCAAATGCCAGAAATGGAGTTTGGTTTGTGAGAAATAAAAGATGGGAATAAGGTGTATATATGGAAATTCACTGTGTTTTGAGTCTGATGACCTAACCAAAAATTGGAATTTTATACTGGACTAATCAATCATATTCGATCATGTGTTGATTGATTATATCGTGTGTCTGGGATCAAATAAATTTCACATCAGATTATTTTGAGTTCTAATTAATACATGAATTTATTAATATTTTAAACAGTTTTAACATGATCTTAATTGTATAGTAAATTGCGTAATTTATGTTTCTGAATTTGCAAGTAAAGATTTTTAATGTAATATTACCTTTAAAGATACATCTGTTTGTAATTAATGAAGTAGAATTGATGATGTTTGGTATACATTTCTTACACTTCCTTAATTATATTAACTTTTAATGATGAGTTTATACGCACGTCCTTGGCATACAAAATTTCCACAATCAATGACTTGTAATCAATAAAGAGGTTTGCTGGCGTCGACCTCCAGCTGGGCTGTGGAAATGCAATGTTGATGGTGCTATTTTCAGGGATATCGTAGCTGTGGTGGCTATGCTGCAGTTGTGCGTGACAGTGATGGGTTTTTAAGGCTGCTACTACTACTGGTACTCTTCAAGGATGTGTGGAAGCTGATTTATCAGGCCCTTGCACTTAGAAAATAGAAAGGCGTTGGTATGACATGACTTTAATTCCCCTGGCATCATTGGAAATGGATCCCCAGATGTAACCCAAAAAAAAAAAAGCCCAGAGAGCCTGTATTATGCTTTATACAGTCCAATGAACTTGTCTGAGATTGGAACAGTTATTTCGGATTGTAATACTATTTTTAGGCAACATCATTTCTGTGTTGTCAAATGGGTTAGGAGGAATGTGAACTTAATTAGTGACTCATAATTTTGCGAGGGCTTCAAGATTTATCAATAGTCCTAGTTTTTGGGATTCTCCACCAAATGGTATCTCTGATATTTTGCTTTAATAATATTTGAGATTTACTCTTCAAAAAAAACAAAAAAAAGAAGACTCAGAAACTGGCACATTGACGTCACCAACTTCTCCTGCCAAAAAATCCAAATGCGCACTGACGCGTCGGTGGCGGGAGAACAGACAAATTGCTATAAATTATTTTAGTGTACCATTTACCTTCAACTTGGACCACATGATGGAGATGCGGAAAGAGTTGGAAAATAATAAAGAGCCCAAGATTATTACACTATACGACCTAATTAAAATCCCCCCTATAAACATTTTGCTTGGCCATGATCACTTGATCATTATAGGTATTACGGATTATGTTTTTTTTTTCTTTTAAATTCAAATTGAATATATATATATATATAATTAATTCAATCATAAATTATTATTATATAAAATAATAATTATTTTCATATATAAAATGAATTTATGATTAAATTAACATATAAATTTATTTATGAATCTAATTTAATTTAAATAAGTATAGTTAAATCGATCATAACAATTCTCCAATCGCAGCAAGTCACCAATACACCACGAAGGGAACCAAGATTGATATACAATTTATAGTGATTCCTTTTGGTTATTATTCACCATCTATTCATCCTCTTAATTCTTCGCAATAAAAAAAAATCCTTGCAGCGTAGCTCAGGGTCCCAATATATCTCTTCATGATCTTTTCTTTCTATTTATTTATTTTTGATGGCATGAGGAAATTGTCGGCTGAGGCGTGGCAGCCCATGTGCAGGGTTGGCCCTACTGAACTTTGAACTTTTAATGGTGAAGTTTTCCGGGACGAGAGCCCACTCAATTTTACAAGTTTCATATTTGGGCCTTCAAACTTTTTTAAGTTGGGTGGCAAGAAGAGGAAGAAGATTTGAACTTGATTTCTCCCCCCTCCTTTCATTATCATATCAATAAAATTCAGCAAAATTTTAAAGAACTGATTTAATAGGGAAGCGTTTATGACTTTTTTTTGTTTAATAAAAGCATTTATAATTATTTTAATAAGTTAAAATCAATATTTAAAGTAAGATATAGGCAATGTAATTTTTTTTTCATCTATTACTTCATATTGAATCAGTATTAATCATAGTTGCTCGTAGCTTAGCTGGTGTCTTAATCTTCTAACTAGAGATATTTCTTAAGTGTTAAATAATATATAAGAAGCAATTATAGGAGATGTTTAGATTTTAAAGATTTAAACACAAATTAAAAACATGCTCTTAAACGAAAAACAAAGTAAATTATTGCCGAGTTCACCTTATTTATGCTCAATATCCTACACCGCTACACACAATTAAATTATATTTTAATAAGAATAATTAAAATCTCACTTTCAATCATATGGATGGCTACTGGGTTGTTACTGATGGAAGATCCGACACGTTATTTTAAGAATTGATGACAAAAGGATGATATATTCATGTATATGCAATGTCAATGATGCTTCTATCTAAACTAACTATAACCAAATGGAAAATTTCTTCCTTACAACAAAATACCATTTACCAAAAAAAAAAAACCCTTATCGATTGCCAATAGAAAGAATTGTAATTTTTCTTTTTTTAGAAAATAAAGGAATGGCAATATTTTGAACCCACTTCTTATCTGTAAGCAGGGATGAAGCAACGTCAGAAATTTATCATACTAAAAACCTCAAATTTCCATACATTATAATATTCAAACATGAGGCAAAATAATCACTATTATTAATTTTTCAACGTACAATTAAATAAGGGCCACTTGCAGAATAAAATACACATATAAACCAGCCCTTTATTTATCTTTCTTTTTGGGGCAGCAGAAGCTTATTCTTGTGGCATGAATAGAAAATTATTAGTAACCCATAATGGACACCAACAATAACAATTAAATACAGTTTTTATGATTTTTTTTATTGGCCGAGCTTATAATAGAATTTCATATAAAAAATATAATTTTTTTTAAAAACTTCTTATATGATATTTTATAGAATGCTGGGTCCGCATGAAAATATCATAGAGCGGAAAAATCTTTTGTAAGACTGCTTAAAGGCCAGGAGTGAAGGGCAGATTGGTGGCCGGCAACCAAGAATTGCCGGAAATGAAGTTAGCGACGGTGAACTGTGAAGCAACAGTAGCACTGGTGATAACATGGTAGCCTTTCCAACTGACTCTCTTAGCAGTAGAAGAGCCCGGGCCAGTGTTCGAATACTCTGCATAATACAAAGTGTCAAGGGCAAAATTACCGCTCCACGGCATCCAACCTGCCGGGTCAATCAACGAGTCAAGGAAAGTTTTCATAAACACAGTTCTTGAATACTTCTGCCATGGCCTCCCAAGGTAAGTTCTCACCGAGCTTTGGACTGGCTTCAGCTCAGAAGATGCAGTGACCGTACAATCATGGATTATTATGCCGGTGTTTTGGTTAGGGTCGGTTCTGGCTTGGGCGGTGAGGGTGTTGGTCTTGTTCGGGGGATTGCGTGGGTATATGTTGCATTTTTGAAGAACGACAGCGGCGTTGCCGAAGATGAAGTCTACGGTGCCGTAGATATTGCATTCTCTGTAGAATTGTCGTTGAGAGTGAACGTAGAGAGTGTCTTGATATCCTTCGAAGCTGCATCTATAGAAAATTGATAGATCTGCGCCTGAACGAAGAGCCACCGCCTGGTGATTTGCTGCCCCTGCCGTGTTTCTAAATGTTATGTCCCTCGCTATGAATCCATCACCAACCACAGCTGAAATTCCCAAATAATCGAAAATTAATCCCAATATATTTTTTACTCCTCTAAATAACATCTCAAGCCATTACTATAAGTTTTGAATTTCTCGTCTAAAAATGAGTCTTTATTAAATAATTCAATTATACTATTTAGATTAATTAGTCCGTGATTAATATGATTCAAGTAAATATTATCTATAATTTTTAAAAAAAATTCTTATAAACTAGATACAATTTATATTTTCATTTATACATCAAGTCAATATCTTATTGCCATATTAAAAAAAATATATAATAATGAGTTTCATATTTATATTACAAAAATCCTTTTAATTTTTTTTATATCAATTTAGACTCAATAAATAAATGACTATATCATAAGAAATTTCTCTAAACTTTTGATCAACTATTCTTCTGAAATTCTCATAAGCTGATTCCCTTTTTCCGAAAATTTTTGGATTGTTGATTCTGCGGAATATAAACTAATATGAAAGATGACCATAATTTGTTTTATCAAAAAGCAAACATTTTGATCTGTGTATTTAACTAAAGATATACGTAATGATTAGAATATTAAAATTGATGGCGTGCAACATATGTTTGCTATGGGAGAAATGAGAAATCTTTTTCCTTCACCAATTTAAAATTTCTATATATGCTATCAAATCACTATGTACTATATATATAAAAGACTTTTTAATGGTGTAATTAAACCGTAAGACTTATACTAACAAATTGGTTAATTTACGTCATAGCTAGCTTTTGCAAGCAATCAAAAGTTCAACAGCAACCTCTTTGAAGTCAAGTACCACCAAAGAAACATAGATACCGAAATTTTTGTTTGGACTCAGTATTTTGCCATTGATTTCAGATATACACAAATATTATCTAGAAAGATATAGCAAGCTAATTAAAAAAAAAAAGGAAACACATTTTATCTAATCACAATATATTTACTTATATCAAATTAAATATGAATTAATTAAATTAAATTAAATTAAATTTTAATATGTATGTAAATAGTTATTCAAAAGACCCCTATTTATTAGGCGACAAAAAAATCCTTTTAACTTATTAATTTTGTCACATTTCATATGACATGCAAACCTATAAACGTCACGTTTATATATATATATATATAATTAATTAAACACTATATATATATATATATATATATATATATATATATATATATATATATATATATATATATATATAATTAATTAATTTAGAATTAGAAACTCACCAACAGTAGCTGATCTAAAAGTTGTAGCGCCTCCTCCAACACTTTTGCTGCCGGTAACAATAGTTTTCCCTATGCCATCACCAACAAACATAATGTTCTTCAACTTTGTTCCTATCTCAACATTTTCCTTATATGTCCCTGCCTTTATATATATCACATATCTCCCTGTTCCCGTCCTCTTTGCTGCTGCATTTACTGCTTCTGTAATTGTCTTGAAGTTTCCCGAACCATCTTGAGCCACCACAAGGTTAGCCCCGGAAGCCGGCGAAGTTGCCTGCAAGAGCTTCCGGTCGCCCGGCTTAACCCATGTAGGGAACCCATCTTTATAAGTGGGTTCACTATATGACACCTTGTTAATAGCCAGAGTGTTGCTTATTAACTTGGAAACATTATTGGACATCAAGGGCAAAATATAATCAGCCACGCCAAGCTCCTCAAACCCAGTTTTGCAAGTCTCTAAATTGGTTAGTGCAGTACTGAGCCATGTTTGTGCTTCATATTTAGAGCACTTGCTTGTGCTGGTGCGGTTAAGCCATTGAATAGTATACTCATATAGCTCAAGACAATCAGCCCAAGCAGCTTTTTCAAGCTCAGTCCTGCACTTTCCACCTAATGAGTGGGCATTAACTTGGGCATGAAGGGCTCGCTGTAAAGCCAAATCCATAGAAATTTTCATAAAATCAGACTCTTGTTTGATAGGAATGTTCTTTGGGTTCTGACTTAGAAAATATTCACATGGTCCTGGATTTGGTGTTTTGCTGCACCATGATGTTACATCTATGTGATTATATGCTAAAATGGTTGGGGAAAAGAGAAGAGAAAGAAATGTAAGAGCTAAGAGATTGCGAAGCTCCATCGAATATGGATGAAATAAAAGGATCTAAGGTTTAGGGTTTATGATATTTTTTTTGTGGGTTCATCTTCTAAATTTTGATCCTTTATATAGAGGTGAAGATCGTACTGATTGGTAGAAGGTATAATTTAGTGACTAATGGGATACAAATACTTGAACATATACATAACTTGAACGTAGCTAGTTGTTAATTATTTTGACAATATGATTAAGGAAAATAAAAATTATTTATTATACAAATAATAGATATAAACCTTCTTTTTTTTTTTTTGCATTTGACTAATAGGCATGAAACGCGTTATTGACATTTTCTTCCAATTATTAAAAATTATTGAACTCCTCTTTCCCCCCCAAAAAAAAAATTTGGCTTTTGTATATGATTAGTGTAACAGGAATTATTGCCTCTGCATATCACGAAACATGATCTGCACTTAATTAGCTATATATTTATGGACCATATTAATCTGAATCCATCTGCAGTCAAGCATATTTCCTGAATTAATTGTAAGCTGGGATTAAATATGTTTTTTTGCATTAACAAGGGGTTAGCACGCCGGTGATGACTTTTACTCATTCCATTGAAAATGCAGAAGAAAAAAAATACGGAGTTTCTGTTGGTATATATTACTTATCAAAGTGAAAGTGAGATATATATATATATATATATATATATATATATCTTTAATACATAAGAATTTTTTTCTTTTTTATTTTGTTGCCAGTAATTCTTGAAAATCTAAAAAATCTTTTATGTTAAAGCCCGAAAACACAAAGTATATATTTTTGGGTCAAAACAGAAAATGATTAAAAAAAAACTTTCACCAATATACTATTGGTCTGTGAAATTTTGAAGTCGAATATTTAGTTGCCCTTTGTATAAAAAAAATAAAAAATAAAAACTTTACTTCCACATTTGTTAAATTGCGGAAACTCATATAACAGAATAACACTTTATATTATGCTTTTCTTATTAGAAAAAATGTACACCTAATATACACAGATATTCTCACAAATATAATTTAATCACTCTAATTAATTTGATTAAAGATTTAGAGTTACTTCTTCAACGTAAAAGTTCTAGTTCCAACCAATTTGCATTGAACTTCGTATCGTGGATGTTCCGGCACATTATCCTCGTCATCAAGTTAAGCACCAAAGAAATGATTTTTGCAAAGGGTTGGCGTTGTCCCCACCCTCTCCCCTTTCTGTTATCGTTTTATTAGACCTTAAAATTCCTTAAGTTTGAAACTAAATACTAATGCCGTTGCCGTAGGTAGAATGGTAATGATAGAGAAATAAATAATTACCTAACCTATATAATAATTGACTTTAATGAAATCTGACTAACTTATTGCTTTATGAGAGATCATATCATCTATGCATGGGAATTGAAACACATGCTTTTTTTGACTCCAAACTTAAAGTTAAAATTTATTCAATTTCACTTTTTGAAGTTTGAACTATATATATATATATAACTATATATATATATATATATATATATATATATATATATATATATATATATATATATATATATATATATATCTTTGCATTTAAGTCTTTTCACGCATCTTGGAAGTAAAATTAATTAAGGTGATATTCTCTTGTCTCATGCAAATATATTTATTTTATACTTCATAAATATTAAAAGTTTTATATGTTTACCTTCACATCTTATTTTTTATCTTATTTAAAATAAAATTTACTTTTAATCTTATTTTTACCAAACATAAGTTAAATATTTCTAACAAATTGTTGATATGCATTAATATATTTATAAAATAGAAATAGCAATAGTTACTTCCCCTACAACATTAGACTTATTTCAATTTTGCACTCCAAACAAAAGGGGAGAGCACCCATAAGAAAAACTCAATATATTTATTCGTTTCGTTATTATCTGAATTATATTCGATTAGTACATCTAAAAATATTTTTAAATGGATAGCAAATTAGAAATGCATTGAAAGAGTAATATAGACATGCAAAACTTCAGTTCTTTTATATATTAGTTGGCAAAATTTAAAAATATTTTCACATTACAGTCGTGTTCAGAATTATTTATTTATCTCTATTTTTTTCCTAACAAAATCCACAAACAGATATGGCATTTTTTTTAGGTGTGCAAATAATTAGAATATTCAACTAATCCAATCAAGGCAATGCAAACCGTGGGTGCAAGTGGTCTCTGTTGTTTAAGAACTCTTAAATTTAATATAATTAATCTAATGAAGATAAAGACATTAATAAACTTATCTGCTTGCTTGGATTACAAGAATAAAAGAATGATCTGTCAAAAATTCCAGGATAATTTTATTATATAGTTTCTATTTCTGTGATGTAATTAAATATTAAGGTTCATTCCATTGTTAGGTACGAGATGCTAACAATATTATCGATATGTACGAATATTTAGATTGTCAAAATCTTCTTCTCCTTACAGGGGAAGCTTATACTGAATAAAAACAAAAGAAATTAATGGTTATGAGCCATGAAGTCTAAATGAAAATGCTATCTGCTGTCTAAAACTAAAGTAGGCCAAAAATCAATTTTCCAATATTTAAAGTAAAAACAACAACAATAACTTTTTTAATCACGCACATATTTATTTTATTTGAGTTTGTCGTGAATCAATTTAATCATAATTTATCATATGTATAAAATATTATTTTACATATATAATAAGATTATAATTAAATTAATAAATTCTTTTAGGTAAACTCAATATATTAGACTATTCAAATTTGATAATATATGCAAATTCATTATTTATTGTATTCACATCAATCAATATGAATAAATGTATGTCATTATTTGATTAGATTAATCTACGAATAATATGATAGATTGAACCTAACTAAAAATTTCTTTAAAAGTAGTTTATATAAAAATTTGATTTAGATAAGAAAATTTTCATTATGGAAATTAGCAAGGGATATCCTATAACATTTTTTTTGACACATTATCCTTTTGTACAATAAAACAGTTGACTAATAAACATGCATTGCAGTTCATTATTGAACTAATAATTATAATAAGAGAAGACAATGCATACAGCATATATATATCTTCTAAGTTTGATTTATTTTCATTCTGGAATTGTTTCTTAATGTCAATTATGAAGTTGTTCAGGAAATATATATATATATATATATAAGTTAGTTAGTTATTAAATTTGTTATATAATCTAATCAATTAGTAGTTAGCTTATAGTTGACCTGACCACTTCTAACCTGCCCAATTTGAGTCTCGCACAATTACGCAAACATTTAGTTAACAAGCCGAAGAATAGTACTGGTGTAATGGACATTAATAAATACAAAAATATATTTATTTAAACTATTATTTTTTAAATTTATTCATTGAGATATAATTAATTATAAATTACCACATAAAAAGGTACTATTTACTATTTACTATCATTTTCATGTTTATAAAGTAAAATTTATTTTCTTGATCTTGTAACATAAATAAATTTATAAATTCAATATATTTTTAGATTTTATATATATATATATATATATATATATTTCACCCGCATTAATTAATTCCAAACACCAATTTTGACTTGTTGATTTTTGCAAAATACTTAACATATATTTTCCATTATCATTTATTGTTTAATGAATTAAAATGTTATTAATTATGATTGATATAACATTCAATTTATTTTGATATTTAGTTAGCTCTACCTCAGACATGTTATTGACAATTGTCAGATAAATGATCAAAGAATTTTTTTTTAATGAAATAGCTATGAAAGTCTTCCAATTTTAATTTTGATTTTTGATTAATTAATATCATATGTTGGATTTTGTCTTCCAATTTGTTAACTTATTCAATGCATGTTTAATGTCTCAAGTTTAAATTCTTGATCCATTAGGTATATGCATCAATATTAGTTTTATTTTCTTTAAGATAATATATTTATATATTATAAGAGTGATCAATATTTTATTTATTTATTTATTAAATTTCTATCACATAATAAAAAGTGGTGACTGTAAAATTGTGTACAATTGTTCTATTTTTTTAGATTTTTAATATTAAATTTATTATTTATCATTTTATTTTTTATCCATAGTCATCAATTAAATTGACTATCACAAAAAAGATGGATAGATAAAATCATTAGAATGATTCAGAGTTACTTTTTTTTTTAATATTACTACTATATAATTATTGGAGTATTGCCTTTTCTCCCTCTGGCTTAAGCAAAAAGTGGAAATTACCCCGTCTAACTAACTGTATTTATATACTCATTCATTCAAATAAAAAATATGTATATTACTAATTATTATTTTATAAATATAAAATTAAAGGTAAAAAATTATTTTTTTGACACAACAATAAAATATTAGCTCATTTTATTAATAAAGTATGAGTAAGAATTTTAATTTGAAAGTAAAATTTTCTATATCAACAAATTAATTTGAAAGTAAAATATTTAACAACAACATAACGAATAAAACAAAATCAATTTGAAAAGGGGAAAAACAGTTCTCTGCCCACAAAGCGACAACGTAAAGAAAATCTCAGGCTCATAAAATATTATAAAGAGCTAAACTTTGAATTTGGCCAAGATTAATTAGCCATAATTACCAATTAAGTTCTAGCCTTAATCGTAAAAGAAGAAGAAATCCAATACCAGAATACCACAAACAAAATTGTCATTAGTTACGTACCTTAACTCATTGACTGGTCAAAATCTACATTAACTTAATTCATTGTCAACATCAATTTTGTCGGAATGGAATTTGACTTTGGTAGTAGAGACAGCTATATGGAGTATAACTAAATCAATCATTCAAAAATCAAAACAAGGCAGCTCCCCATGGCCCAACTACTATGGATATGTATGAATTAATGGATTAGATGTGGTTGATCATTTTTAACTTGAAAACGCCTTCCAAATCCATCCCATCGCTTAACTTTTGGATCAAAAAATAATTACCATCCTAAAAGAGTTTAATTGTTATTTCAGTTCTACAGCATATTAAGAACTAATTAGTGAAGGTGGATATTAATTAGAACTTTTAATTTTGAGAAATTATAGTGCCATCAAATTAACTATTCGGATCATAATATTTATATATGTGCATTAACCTGTCAAAAGATAATAACTCTCTTAATTATCATGTATATATAATGAAAAGTTTAATTTGGAGATATACATCTAGATTAGGTGTAGATCAATATATATATATATATATATATATATATGAGATTTTTCAATTGTTATATATATTGTTGTATTAGTAATCATCATAAAATTTTAATATTAAATATTATTAAATGCTCATAATTATTATAAAACTAATTAGAACCATTAAATTTTTAATTTAACGGTTGAAAAAATAGTATCCAATAGAAACGTAATCATTAAAATATCATTTATATATATATATATATATGATAGTGTATATATATAATTATTTTATAAAATTTGATTTAAATAAAAAAAAATTTATTTAACCCTGATGACATTAATTTATGCAGACCCAAGAAAGCAATTACAATTTTGTAACTTATGAAGCTATTTTTCTTTGAATTGAATAGTCAAATAATAACTTTTATTTCGATATGTTCCTCTTGGTATAAGCTTTTTTCTTTCTATTCGAATTTTCAAATACCATGTGATTGAAAAAGAAAAACCAAAAGCCATTAATTGGTGGTGTTTTACTTTTTATCCCTTTTTTACCTGGAAAATGA
Source organism: Triadica sebifera (assembly GCA_023653625.1). Classification (NCBI taxonomy): domain Eukaryota; kingdom Viridiplantae; phylum Streptophyta; class Magnoliopsida; order Malpighiales; family Euphorbiaceae; genus Triadica; species Triadica sebifera. The sequence goes on from CM042895.1 coordinate 1,193,053, forward strand.
TAACCTAGCTATATATAGTTTCTAATTTAGTTGCGTATCGGTCAAGAAGTAGCCAACAGTTTTGTTTTATTTTATTTTATAGGATTAATAATGTTTTCTTTTTCCATTATAAAATATCTAAAAATTATCATTTTTAGCTTATTCATCTCTTTTCATAAAAAAAAGTGAAGATTTTCAATTTTTTAATAAAAAAATTTACTACGAATTTTAATAATTAATTTTTGAAAATATTTTACCGAACACTCAACTGTAGCTTTTCTAAAAGGATAAATTTTTAAAAAAATTTACCAAGCAAACACTTATCTGGACTTTTCATTTATTAGACTATTAAAAGTAAGGAGTAAAAACTCAACTAAACATGCACTTATATTAATTTGGATAATCCTCTTTGTTCAAACAAGCTTTTAAAAAGAAGTTAAATGCAATTTTAAGTAGATTTTAGGTATCTATTCGGCTCTAGGTGTAATTATAAGATTAAGATATTTTCTATTGAATAATATTTTTCCTCTTAATTTAGTTTATAAGAGTTAAGGTATAAGATCCATTTTTCTTACATTTATATAATAAATAAATAAATATAAATTAAAGCCTCTATGCGCAATGTATTTCCTTGTATTTCCTTTATCTAATCAATGTATTTCAGGGATGACTAATTGTTTCCAGAAAAATAATGATGATTATTTTATTTGAAAATAAAAGAAATTAATTTCGAATTATGAATAAATTCATTTATTAATTCTGATTAATTTACATATAGACTGTTTACAAATAAAATAATTATATCTTGTGTATATGACACTTTATAAATTATGATTGATAGGTAAGTATTGGTTCTTTGAATTTTTTTCGAATATGTTGAACTCATAAATTTATTTTTTAGTTAGGAGAAATTCATATATGTTTATATATATATATATATATATTAGTAAGCAACACATGCCCTATCTATTAGCTTGCTAAAAAAAACAAAAGCTACTAGTTTAATTAATCAGTAACGTCTATTTTTCATCCTTTTTAAAAAATTTCAACTTTAACGTACATCATATTAATATAATGATTTTTTTGAAGTCATATTAAAAAAAATTATTTAATTATTAATATTATTTTCATTAATTATTTTATAATTTTTTTCGGAATTCCTGGATTTGCTTAATTACACAAAAACTTGGCAGATTAATTCCTCGTCGCTAAATGGGATATCGATAACTCGTGACAGAAAGTTTCGTCGTGTTTTCATTTGAAACTTGCGCAATTAATCTACCGCTAGAAGCGGGGAAGAATTATAAATTTCGTTTCCACCATTTGCTAAGATATTCACACATTTGTAGCGCGCAATCAATTCATTTGTTATCACTGACGATATGAGTCCTTCGATAATTTAACAATTTCTTTTAATTAAATTAATGAAACAAGTTAAAACAAACAGTTTGTAATGAATGAGTAGTAAAAGGCACATAAATATTTGTAATTATGATGGTTATTGATAATAAACAGAACACTTCAAAAATATAATTATTAATCTAAATGATTTTACAATGTCTACTACTCTAATTTACTCATTTTTAATAGATTCCTTATGAAAATATGTAATTCAAATATTCTATGCTTGCAGCTAGCTGTTGAGTGCAATGTGTTTAAAAATTTTCGTTACCGATAATCATGAGTAATTAATTCTAAAAAAAGCAGGTAAAAAATAATTTCAATTTATAAATATAAATATATATATATATAATTAAATTACATATTTTAATTTATTAATACACCAAGATATTAATTAATTTAAAGTTTATTCTTAAGAAAACTTTTTATTTAGTCACAATCTTATACTGTAAATTACAATAATTTTTATAATTTTACGTGATATTTTTTTACTAATATTTGATGCACTATATATATATACATAATAAATTAATTTTTTTTGTGTTGTTCCTTAATTGCATCATCGTTCACCATTATCATATTGAAGAATCAATCATATAATTTTCAGCAAAGTGCCTGTGCCCACTTCTCGACATGCATATCAGCCTCCATTGACACTTGGCCTTAACAAATATCCACGTGTTTGCTTATTCCAATGCCCATATCCATCAATTTAATAAAACTCCATTTCACAGCACATCAATTCCATGCATGTCATCATTTTCCTCACAGTAACATCCAGTATAGAGATCAAAATGTCCACTTGTGGCACCATCTTTTTTTTCTTCTTCTTCTTCTTCATAGTCATAGCCATGCCTGCCACTTCTACCGTTTGCCTTCAAGGCTCAGAGAAAATCCAGATAGCACAAACCCACATTCTAAGAGCCAAAGAGTGGGCTGAATCATTGACTATTGGGTTGAGTCAAAATTATCTGAAAGCAGCTTTGAGTGATTGTGTGAAGCTTTATAGTGAAAGCGAGAATCGACTCTCGGAATTGGTTGCCTGCAGAGAGAAGGAGTACACGCATGATGATGCGCGTGCATGGTTGAGTGGTGTGCTTGCTAATCATAGAACTTGCTTTGATGGGTTGAATGAGAAGGGATTTATTCAGATTCATAATGCTATTTCTCAAAATTTTACTTTTCTGCTTAGTGAAGCTCTGGCTTTCTATGGTCAAGCCAAGGGTAAGCTGCCTTTTGTTTTTCTCTTGATTGTCTTTATATATGAATCAATAATTAATTAATTATTTATACCGGTTCATCAAACATAAAAGTTGTTATAATTCTACATTAATTATTTTATATATCAAAACGAAATGGACTGGTTTATAAATTTGACATACATTCATAAACTAAGTAAATAATGCACTTTTATGGAAAAAAGAATTTTAGTTTACGAATAAATAAGAGTTAATAAGGTCAATGACAAAATAAGTTAATACATCTAGGATTGGTGCTGTCAATGACAGAATGACATAGTAACTTATCAAGTAGGCAAAATTTTCTTCCATGTATGTTATTCTGTGAATTGAGGCTAATTAAAAAATTTTGATTGAAATTTCCCATTTGGAGTAGTGTGTGTATATATATATCTTAATTACCATATGTTGATTGTTGAAATTAATCAAATTATATATAACCTCCCGATCTTCCACAGCTGATTACGTGGAGATGCCAGAAAAAGCGGTGCAGAATGAAAATGGAGGAATTCTAACATCATGGAATGCTGGGAGTTCAAGGGCAGATTTCATAGTGGCAAAAGATGGGTCAGGTTCTCATAGAACAATCAATGAGGTGATCTCTGCAGTGAGCATATCGGGTAAAAGGAGAGCTGGTAAGAGAGTAATAATATACGTGAAAGCAGGAGTTTATAATGAAAATGTCGAAATTCCTCAACACATTAAAGATTTGATGTTCGTTGGTGACGGCATTGATAAAACCATCATCACCGGCAATCGCAATTTCCATGATGGTGCTTCCACCTTAAGCTCAGCTACTTTTGGTAAGAACCCAATTAATCTAAATATCGAGATATAATGTATATGTCTAAAGCAAAACTCTTATCATATATATATCACATAGGGTACACAAGTACATAACGTCAACGTACTACTTCATTCATTAATCAAGTTAATGATTATAAATCATTTGATTTGGATAAAAAATTTCATATTAAGGGGATCATTCTTTTATGATTAATGTTCATGTGGCAGGGATGTCAGGAGATGGATTTTGGGCAAGGGATATAACATTCGAGAATACAGCAGGCCCAACGAAACATCAGGCAGTAGCATTAAGAGTGAGTTCAGATCATTCAGTCTTCTATCGTTGTAGCTTCAAAGCTTATCAAGACACTCTCAATGTACATTCCTTGAGGCAATTCTATAGGGACTGCCATGTCTACGGCACCATTGATTTCATATTCGGTGATGCCCCAGTAGTGTTTCAAAACTGCGACATTTTTGTCAGAAGGCCAATGGCTCACCAAGCCAACTTCATTACTGCACAAGGTAGAGATAACCCACACGAAACCACAGGCATTTCCATACATAAATCGCGAGTTCGGCCATCACCAGAGTTTCTTTCTGCCAAAAGTTCGATAAAGACTTTTCTGGGTCGGCCATGGAAGAAATACTCGAGGACTGTGTTTATGGAAACAGAGCTTGATGGGTTCATTGATCGTTTGGGTTGGGGAGAATGGCGTGGTGATTTTGCACTTTCCACTCTGTTTTATGCAGAATATAGGAATACTGGTGGTGGTGCATCGACTGTTAGAAGGGTTAAATGGCCTGGTTTTCATGTGCTTAAGGATCCTCAACAAGCTACTCCTTTTACTGTTAGTAGGTTGATACAAGGAGAGTCTTGGATTCCTACCACAGGCGTGCCATTTTTGCTTGGAATTTAGACTTCAATTTTCTGAATGTAATTACTATAATTAGGCCTGTTTATATGTATAATCTCCATATAATTCCCTTATTTTACAATTTAGTATGTTTAAATTAATTTGGTTCATTATGAATTAAGTATTGATAAAAGTTTATGACAAAATAGCATGTAAGAATTTGTGAATGGCTGAATGCTATTCTATTTATGTTATACTTTCTATGTGATTTGATCGAATTCATATAATTTTATTTATGAATTGAGATAATTATTTTATTTAAATATAAATTATACTTTTATTTATGAATTAAGATAATTTATTTAGATCTTTATATTTTTATTTATGAATTGTAATAATTTTTATAGATTGGCTTTGCATTTATAAAGTGAATTTTTTTTATAACAATCTATTGTTAGATTGGATATGGTTAATTAAATTCAAACTTATCCTATATTCTGAAAAAAAAGTTAATGGATCAAAACAAATTATTTAACAATATATTAAAAAAGAGAAAATGTTAATGAATTAAATAACATTCATAAAACTTATTAAATTTTAATTGAATATTATTTTTTTTGAAATTAAATATTTAATTCTATTATAGCATAGATTTTTGTTCAGATTTGTATACGCAAGTTATTAATGTTAAGCTATTAACATTCTTCGTCAAAAAGAAGGAAAAAAAAGCTATCAATATTAAATTAAAATTTAATTAGAAACATATACAATACAATACTATCCTGTAATTTATATCTATAAAACTCCAACACTTCAAATGATATTATCGAAATTGTATATACATTTCGAGTATTGTGATTTAATTCGCATCATATAATAATTATATTCTAATAAATACTTTATTTGTGACAATATAATAACTCTTTTTTAATAAAAAATATTTATTTACTCATCTAAATTAATTATAAAATTCATATAAATTATTTAATATACTCAAAATTCTGTTTCTTTTCTTACCACTAAAATTAATAAGGCATAAATTTAATAAAAAAGAGTAATGGAAATTGTAGTTTAGCCCAAAGCATAAGTAGTTTTGTTGTAATTTTTTCACTAAATTTAAATTTACTATTTAAAATCTATAATTTGTAAATCAAATAATAATAAAATATCAAATACAAAATAAAAAAAATTTGGCCTTTTTATTACAGAATTATTAATTTTTAGTTGCCCGTGTGGCACAGTAACAATGCTACACGTGGGATCAGTTGACCATTTAGACTACATTTTCATTTCCGCCGGTAATCGTGTCTAGCCGTCTTCTTCACTCCGTAAACCCTAGCTCAATTTCCTTTCCCCTGCTCAATACTCTCTACTCTCTACTCTCTACAACAAAAACCTCGCTAATCAAAATCCTCCCCGAGAGGTTTCTGCTCTTTATCATCTCTAATGATCTGAACACATATGGCGCAAATCTCTTTGTAATATTATTGTTTATGACTTCTTACCGTATTTATTGAAATTTTGCAGCGTCTTCAACTAATCGATCATCTATATAGGGAAAGCGGTAGGTTTCGATGGCCGGCGGCTCTGATGTGGCAGAAGCATCTGCCTTATCATGTGTCCAATGCGGGAAGCCTGCCCATCTTCAGTACGTAATTTTTTAATTCAATATTCTTATCGGCGAGCGTGAGTATATATGTTGTGAGAAATCTCGAATTTGGATTGTTAGATCTGAATTTGGGTCATAAGAGGTATCAGAATGTTTTCTTGATTTTTGATTTTCTGAAATCGAACTGATATGAATGATATTTGTATTACATTTTCTTATTGTAGAGTTTATCTGATCTTGACGTTGAGATGTTGGGCGCTGTTTCCTATTCACTAAATTTATTTTAATTTTTACTGAATTTATTTGAACCTTCAGTTTCTTTAATCTGAATACGTCCTGATTCATTTACATAAATTTTTGAATTGGTGTTATATTATACTGTGTCTTTTTATTCTTATGCAACACTTTATTCTTTGTAGGTGCCCAAAATGCATGGAATTAAAGCTTCCTCGTGAAGTTGCTGCTTTCTGGTATATAGTTTTTATTTATGCTAGTTCTTTGTTAAAGGAATAATGGCCATGCTTTGGCACTGTAATGATTTTCAGTCTGGAATATTACTTTTTGATCAAGAATTTGAAATAAATATTTTCAGTATTTTAAAATTTTATCCGATACTCCATTTGTTTCCCTTTTATCATAAAAAATGGTTTTCAAATTTCTAGTCATCATTCAGTTTGTATACCTATTTGCGACTCTCTTTTTTCTTGTCTTTTTCTTTCTGTTTCTTTAACGAGTTATTTGTGATGATGGAAAAATGTGTATTTTGGCTTGTGTAAATATCAGAGACTCTGTAGACCTATAACTTTTTCAGTAAAAATCCTTTTGCGCTTTGTAAAATTTTCTACTATTGCAATTGAGTATGGTGATGTCTCAATATCTCCTCCTAATATTTGTATCCAGACGTTATATAATCCCAAAGGATACAGGCGCTTCCAATGTGATTATTGTGGGTTTTGATCGGATGCAATTGAAATTCAATCAATCTTCTTTTGTAGCCGATCCAATCAACTTTTTCAATCAATGCTTTTCTATTTTTTGTTTCCATGATGATGAAGTGTTTCTTATCAGCACACAGGATTGTTTTAAGGCTTCTTGGAGCTCTCATAAATCAGTTCATTTGAAGGCAAAACTGTCTCAACTTGCGACTGGTGCTCCAGGTGAACAAAATTCAGGTGTAGTTAATGAGGGTTGGCTGTACTGTTTGAGGAGAGGGCAGGCTCGAACTCCAAAATTTCCTCATTTTGATTGGACAGGGTATTTTTCAAGAATTGCTTCCTGTTATATTTATAATATCTCGTTCTTTAATTAACATGTAATGTCATATTTTTGTCCAATTTCTCTGGTCTCTAAATTGTGTCTTGCTGACATATATCATCTATTTACTGGGTCATTATGGGAATTCGGGCAGGTGTGACTGCTTTTCTTTCATATAATATATAAATTTGTAATCAAACATTTACCTTTTGCCTTACTTTTTCTTTTGCGGTGGAATAAGACTTCATTTTTTCATCTTATTGAGCACAATGGAGTTTTGTTCTTGCGCAGGACACTAAGGCCGTACCTCATATCTCCCAATCGTATAGTTCCTGCTCACATTGATAAACCTGACTGGGCAATTGATGTGAGTTTTCTCGGTGGCTTTTGTCTAAAATTTGAATGATGCTTTTACTTGTTCTGCTATCTACAGCATTTTGAGCTGAAAACATGATTATCATGAACTGTAATGATGTGTTTATTGTCCATAGAAATGGTTCTCTGACCTCATAGTTGTATTTGTCTCACTTTCCTGTTATCTTTTGCGATTTATTACTTTGCCACATTTCTTCAGTGCCAAGAACCTTTCTTCTTGCCATGCCACCTGCTTCCTCTTTTTGTTAATTGTGTCTCTTATAGTTCTGCATGCTTTTTTCACTTCGTAACTTGCAGGGCATCCCAAAGATTGAGCCCAACAGTGATTTGCAGCATGTAGTGGAGGTAAACTTGTTTTAAACCTCTTAAGCATTGTCAACATTTTGAGTTTAGTGTCTCGGATACAAGGATGCATAATTTTAATGGACTTTTTTTGAGTTCATCTTTTTTTAATTTCCTTATTGATTCCTTTTGTTATATTTATTTGCCTTGGTTGTAGATCAAAACTCCAGATCAAATTCAAAGAATGCGAGAAACGTGCCGAGTAAGTTATCTTTTACTTGCAATAAAATATATTTTCTCCAAGTGTGTTGGCTCGGCTTCATTTTGCATCTTTGTCAAAAAATTGTTACCATGTGTATGGGAACATAATGTGCTATATATGCTTAATTTTTAATAATTTGAATGATTAGAAAATTCTTTTAAAATTTAGCCACATAAAATTCATGAGAAGTAGCTAAACATTAAATTCATGTGAAGTAGCTGAGTTGAGCTGCTCTACTGTTGAAAATTTGTTTGACTTATTACTACTTGTTAGAAGACTATTTTTTATAAGTGGTAACCCTTTCTTGTAGAATAGCAAATTTTTAGGCTTTAGTTGCAATGAAAATATTTGTCCTAGAAAGATTTTAATCTTATATCTCTTTCAGATTGATGTGTGTCCGTAGATGAAATGTTTGAAAAGCTAGACTCTCTGAACTTGCTTATACCAAGTGATTTTCTGTCATTCTTATATTCTAGGTCTACATTTTTAAGGTATGATTAAGAAAGGATTGTGTCGCAATGTCTGGAACAATATAATTACCATTTTTGCACTATAATCTTTTTGCCCATTTAGTGAACCTTAGGCTATCGATTGGGGGTCAGTTTCTCCCATCAGTAAGCCCCTTCCCCATCCCAATCTTGTATATAACCTGTTCTCTGCTATAATTGTTGTTATCAGATAGCAAGGGAGGTTTTGGATGCAGCTGCTCAGGTTATTCGTCCTGGCATAACAACTGATGAAATTGATAGAGTGGTTCATGAGGCAACTATTGCAGCAGGTATGTTGCTTCAGAGGTTTCCACGTCTGTGAAATTTGTTTATGATCTCTTTTTGTCTTATGCTTATTCTTGAATTCTGGTCTTATTTTGCTATGGAATTTAAGTTGTACTTTAAAGAAACAAATTTATTAGTATTTTCAACATTCTATGTAACAGGGTTTTAAGGAGTTTTTGCTCTTGTTATGGAAATATCTCGATGTTTTTATTATTATTTCTGGTTATTTTTGACATTTATGCATTACTTCACTTGTATGTTTTATGACAAGATTAGTTCACAATCAATTTAGTTCCAAATGCATGTTTGCCACTGGCTACTATGATTGCGGTTTGCTAAGTTTCTTTTAATTTACCTCACTGCAGGAGGATATCCATCTCCTTTAAATTATCATTTCTTCCCAAAGTCATGCTGCACGTATGTAGTCCTCTTTTATGCCTTCTCTGTAAATTTACGTTGGATACATTGACCAAGCAAATCTAACTGCCTGTTGCAGGTCAGTTAATGAAGTAATCTGCCATGGAATTCCAGATGCGAGGCATGTGCTAATCTCGTCATGTAAAATTATATTGCACTGAAGCCCCTGAACTTTAGAAAGAATGTTGCATTAGAACTTAATTTTTCAATTTGTTCTACATGTCTTTCAATTGTACCTGTCTAGTAGCATGGGTATGAAAAATATCTGGACAGTTCACCGGTGAAGTCTACAACCATTTTATACCGGAGAACAACTGTGATTAAGTCATTTGACTTGCTAATTTATTTTTTTGCTAAAATATCCCAATGAACCTAAATTTGTGTTCGTTGCACCAGGAAATTAGAGGATGGTGACATTGTAAATGTAGATGTGACTGTGTACTACAATGGTGTCCATGGTAAGAATTTCGCTTCTTTCTTTTTCTCAGGGTTTTTTTTTAATGTTTGAAGAATTCCTTTTATTTGTTAAATGATATTTTGTTGAGCTCTGTTTAATGAAGGTGATCTGAATGAAACGTTCTTTGTGGGGAATGTTGATGAAGCATCCCAACAGTTGGTCCGATGTACTTACGAGTGTTTGGAGAAAGCAATATCCATTGGTATGTGTTAGGTCAATGTTTTCTTCTCCTGTGTGCAAAATTGTGCATTGGTTCTCTAAGTTGAATATTTTAAAAAGCAGGACACCTGCATTCCAATGGTCCATGTTTTGTCATGTTGTCTGTAAGAATGTTAGAAATTGTCTTACCAATTTTGTGGATGATGTAAAAAATTTCCACTGCATTGAAATATATGTAAACAGATGGGAATACTCACCAAGATTCACCTATTATTCAGATTTACTGTCTTTTTAATGAAAATAATTGTTTGGTTCTGTCGTCATGTCTTTATTTGAGGTTCAAAGTTATATTATCTGATGAAACATAAAAACATGTCCCAATTTTTGACATGTTTCGCTTTTCCAATGTTGAGTTCAGTGAAACCAGGAGTTCGATTTCGAGAAGTTGGAGAAGTTATTAATCGTCATGCTACAATGTCAGGGTTTTCTGTGGTAATGTAGATGAACGTCCAAAATTTTATCGCATCTTCTTTGTAGTAGAGATTGTTGGCTGTATTAATGTACAATTTATTTTTCTGTTAAAACAGGTGAAGTCATATTGTGGCCATGGTATTGGAGAGCTTTTCCACAGTGCACCAAATATTCCTCATTATGGAAGTATCCTCAGTAAATTAGGCAATTAAATGCAATAATTTTCTTATGAGAATCACCCTTTTTGAATGCTGAGTGGATGGCTAGTTTGTGACCTTGTTGTAGTGTTGTTAGTATACAATTTGGTTTATTTTATAGTTTTCAGTGGAACTTTCTACATCGCATGCCTTAATCAAAGCAGAAAATAAAGCTGTTGGTATAATGAGGGCTGGACAGACCTTTACAATTGAACCCATGATTAATGCAGGTAGTTTATTGGTGGTTTGAATAGATAGAATAGAGACTTTCATCTTTTGATATCTAAGTCTACATTGAATTCCTAAATAGGGGTTTGGCGTGATCGGATGTGGCCTGATGGATGGACTGCTGTTACAGCCGATGGCAAACGCAGTGCTCAGTTTGAGCATACTCTTTTGGTAAACATCATATTTACATTTGCACTCTATTTGTGCCAGGATCTTCCAAAATAGTTATGCTAATTGACATTTTGATGCCTAAATTTCTCCGGACTTTGGTGTGAATGAATTGTAATGTTATTTTGTGTATGTAGGCATTTCTCATTTTTTTGTGATGTGCTATCCAGGTGACAGAAACTGGAGTTGAAGTTCTTACAGCACGGCTGCCTTCATCCCCCAATGTCTTTCCATGGCTAAATGCATAGCTGGCCCTTTGTTCAGGTGTAAGTTGATAATTAATGGACTCTCATACGGCAGGTAATTGTCATGTGGACTGCTGCAACCGCACCTCTCGGTGGACAAAGTGATGTTTGTAACAAGTTAGGCAATAGATGCTCAATTTTGAATTAAGCTCGTGCATGATTATGATATAAAACAAATGACTAATATAATTTGAGCCTAAGATTATTATTCTTTTTACAATTTGTAAAAGTTGGTTATTTGAATCAATAAACTTGGTGATTTTTATGAAACATGGGTGTAATGCATACTATGCCAGGGGATTTTGCATGTTTACTACCTCCCACCTTTGCATGTTTAATTAATCATGTTCGATATCAGCCAACTGTTTCCACCAATTGACAACTTACTGGCTATGGATGGATGAAGAACAGGGAAATCCAATTTTGTCTGTGATTGAAAAGGGAAACTTTTCTTTTATTAGCACAAAAATATTCCGTTGACTGAAAAACTTCGTGTGCTCCTTTTCGCCTTTGGGTTCTATACGCTCACTCTTTTTAAGTTTGGTTAGCTTGAGTTTCAAGGTGTATGACTGTGTGAAGCTCGCAAATCGCAATGATGGCAGCTTTTAATAAGGCCCATTTTATACTCTTATTATTGAGATGTGTCCTATAGGAAGTTTTGCGGTACAAGACATTAATATGGAGAAATGTACATCCAGTACGTCTTTTTTTTTGAAGTTTTGAACATTTTTGTTGGCATCTGATATTTTTTACCCTTTTTTTTTGTTCTTACTTCTTTACTTTTTTTCCTTATATTATCTTTAGCCGTTAATGACATTTTTCTCTCTTACGTGTCTTTCTCTTCTGGATCTCTCTCAATGAGGTGTTGATCGGTAGGTGGTGGTGGGGCATATTTTCAAAAATCAACAAATAATTTTAGGCTTTGGGTTGTTGATTGTGACGAGGTTGGTTAACTCGGTCATATCTGGAGGTGAAGATAAGGAATTTAGTTGTGATGTAATGAGAGTTAGAGTGTAGTAGTTTGGATGATATAAGGTAGGTTGGTGAGGTAGGGATATTTGTTGTTGATCAAATTGTGATACGAAGAGATTTGGTTGAGGTGATAAAGAGGTGTTGTTAGGTAGAGATAATGTTTTAGAGTATGATGTGACAAGGATAAGGGAGTAGGTGATGGAGATGAGAAAGAATTTGCAGAGGATAAGTGAGTACCTGATTTACCTGAGAACCACGTTAGTTGAGGCATGAATGATGTAATTTGCAACCAAGTACCTCATATATACATCACTTATACCACACATATACCTTATATATACTTTTATCCCAACCACACAATTTGTTGTTAATAAAGTTTTCTGGTTTTTTTAGTCACTTTCTAACATTATTCATAATCCCTTCCATGGGAATACTCGCCAAAATTGACGACTCCGTACAGCAACAAATTCATGAAATTGATATCAAAATTTTAACTTTTTAAAATTACTAATTAAGGGCTTAGCATGACAGAGGTTTATCCCTAATAATACTGATTAGGATGGCTATATAGGGAAAGCAAAAAAAAAAAAAAATTCCTGAGTACTTGAGAATTCAAATAAGGATAAAAAAAAAAAAAATTAGAGAGGGTAATAGGCGCATTAGAGAGATTGACCCGTTCTAAGAGGGAATAAAAAATAAAAACTATTATTTTTTTTTATCTCTATTAATTAATAAGGATATGAGTGTTATGAGAGTATCTTTAACATTCATCTATTTTTTTAATATACTGAATTCTCCCTTTTTAAATGGTGGATTTAATGATAATAAAAATGACAATTAATTTAGCAGATTAAATCAGGTTGTTACATAGTGTAACTATATTTAAAAAAAGTGAAATATTTTTTGAAAAAACTTTAATTTGATAATTAATCCTACAGCCTCAGCAATTTAAAAGGCCTTGCTTCATGAAAATTCTGCATAAACCATTTCTTATTAGTCAGATTGAAATTGGGCTTCTTACGTTCTAAATCATTTTTCAAAGCTTATTCATACATGAATTAATGACTTTCATTAAAAGCGTCAACCATGAAACCCAAAATAACTATTTCTAATCTTGCTATAGAGAGTAGATTTTACTATTGAAAAATCACGTTTATCAGAAAATGAGGGGCGAAACAATAATATATGGAAATTTAGAAAAAGAAAAATGGATAGATAATTAAAACGAATAAAATCAAAGGAGAAATGCTCAATGTATACATATATTTATACAGTAAGATGCATATTATTATTTTTCGAGTCAAAATAATATATTACAGCAAGAAAATAGAAAAACTTCACACATCATATATATTGATATAAACATGTATATTAGAGCAACAAAATTTCAACCCTTCCTAAAATAGGATTTTTCTTGTCTAAATCAGCTTTCTTTTATGAACAATTTAATCAATACTCTATTACATATAATGATGCCAGAATATCATGCAATATGAGTATAACAAGGATTTTTATTTATTTATGGTGTGGAAGCACCAGCTCTATAGCGTGCAGCATACTGATGAAACAAGGCTAAGGCGTTGCTAGCGGTCTGTACCATGTTCAAGACTTTACCCTTGATGGTGGCCTTCAACTTGCTCATCCTCCTGCCGGGAAATTCATCGACGCAATTGTTAGCATTTGTCAGGGCAGCGCTGGTCCAAGTTTCAACATTACTTATGTGCCAAAACACACTATCACCACCGCCCACAGCTTCTTCCTTTTCTCCCAGCCGACGAAGCTCGCCAATTGACTGGCTAAGTTGCAGCACACCATTATTTATTTGGTCTAAACAGTCTTTCACGAGTTGGTACTCCTTGGCTTTCGTTGCCTTGAGTTCTTTTGCCACATTTAACATGTATGATCTCGTCGACTGGGCCCTGTATAGGCTCGCATATAAGGCAGCCTGGGCCACTTGCTGCGGATTCTGTATCGTTGAGTTTGAAAAGCTAGAAAGGTATTGGATACACAAGGCTCGATACCGGGTGGCTCTGCATGAGGCTTCGATATAGGTCCGTGGCCGGGACCGGGGCTGTGTAACTGAGGCTGATTCCACTGTGCATGAGATGTAAAAGATGGAGTGTAGGAGTAGGAATAAGGAAAGGCTGAGTTTGGCCATTTTCTGAAGAGAATAGATGAAATTCGAAATGGGACTTCGAGGGAAATACCAAGGGGTGTAAGGTGCATATATAGAAACTCCGTCACATGTTCATTGCCTTCACTCTAATTAACGTGTACTTTACTTGCATTATGCAAAATATAATGCTGAATTGATCCTATAAGGTAGCCTAAAAAAGTGGGACTGTGTTTATCTTGGTTGGTTGAACAAAATATATAGAAACGTGCATTTTTTAGCGTACCTTAAATTCACAGCAAGAAAATTGATATATAATAAAGATAATGCTGATCTCGATCAATTTCAACTATAAAACAGAAAATTAATATTATTTTGTCAAAATTTCAGGATCTTATTTGATACAATCTTTCATTTTATCTAATTAATGATAATGACTCCTCTGGCAATGAATTGGAGATGTGGCTGTTCTAATGATGAATTGCCTTGTTATCAATATTAAATTAAGGGATTTTGTCTTTTACCATAGGCGACAAACCAATAACCATTCTCTCTCTGTACCTTTAGATGTCTGAAGACTCTGAACTGAGAGGTTTCTCCGATGCCCGCGGCAACCTGTCTTTGGATACCATGATACGCATTTCCATCTTTTAGCTAGAATAATCCATAAATTTAGGTCAAGAAAATTCCAGACTTCCGTTAGTCAAAATTTGTCCAGCTTATTACAATGCGGAATCCGGAATGTAAATCTATACTGCACGTGGTGACACCTCAGTACCTCACCAATCATGTGGGACTGTTAAACGTTGTCTTCCCTCGTGGGAAAAATCAACTCATAAAAGAAATCAAAAGGCATTCTTTTCACGTGCTTAGGCTTCATCGCATTCTTAAGCATGCACCAAAGCAACATTATATCCTGTTTTTCAGATTACTCTTTAAGATATTGTTTGGTTTTTTTTGCCTACCAGGGAAGGTGAGCAAAAAGCATTTACAAAATCAAGTAACCACGGATTCTGATGTTGTGCGGATCTTCAAAAATTGTCAAATGCTCATGCATGCACAGAAGCGCAGAGCAAGGGGGAGAGAACTTTTACATGATACGAAAAACTAATTTCACCACATACAATTTCACAATTCAATTACAAAGATTACAACATGCTATAAGCAAAGGAAATACATTATATCGAAACAAGCCACATTAGACAGTAAGACAGACTATAGAGAGTTGATAATTATTCAGCAACCTTCACGCCTGAGAGATAAACACGGCTCTGAATTGCACTGCCTCCTATCCAAAAACCAGGCATGACCATTAGCCCAACGCTAGGCTTCTGATTTTCATCCAATATCAGATTTTTTACAACACTTTCCATGTAAACCTCTGAGAATTCACTTCCCCTCTTAACCTGAAAGACCTTAACATTAGGATCAAAAGAATATGCCAGCCTGTGCAGAAGCCAGATGGACTTGGCCAATTTTAAAAAAGCTTGGTAAAAGGGAGTTCTTGGATGCCCACCTCCCATGACATAATTTCGCTGATCCAAATTTCCAAAAAAAGAAGCTTCCATCTTTGGGTGAACCACAACCAAGTACTTGCTCCTGCAAAATCTGCCGAAAATGGAATCTGGGTTCTGACCTAGCACATCTAACGAATCCATTTCCCTTAGGGCAAGAAATTGGTGAAAGAAACTCTCCTTGGAGAATGTCATATTGTCAGATTTCACAGAGAAGCTTTCCTGCTGAAACCCACTGAACATTCTTTGACATATATGAGATTCAAATGCATACTTCTTGTGAGCTCTCTTTGCATAAACAACATCAGGTTCAATGGAGCTAGCAGCAGCATCAAGGTCCCACCCAGCTGCTTTCATCATGTTGATTAAAGGTTTAGAAAAATCATGAATGGCTTTGTAAGATGCTTCCACAGCAGATATGAAAAGCTCGGGAGTGAGATCTACAGGAATAAGTCCATTTTCATCTCCAGAACCATCTGAATCTTTGGTTGATAAGCCTCTAAGCTTCAGATTCTTTTCCAATTTTGCTCGCTTCTGAGTTGCCTCATCAATCTGCTGCTGCAACTGATGAATCTCAGAATCTTTGTTCTGAATTTCAGATTGGAACTTCTTCACCATAACCTCATATGTTTTTAGCAGGCTCTGTTGTTCTTGGATCTCTGCAGCTAAGCGAGAGTCTTGAGGAGCAACACATACTGGTTTGGGGTAGTTTTCCCTGTAAAAGTGCTTTAGTTCAGATAGGTTCTTCAGCTCAGAAATTACAAGTTTGTCAGCAGCCTGGATTTTCTCAGGATCATAGGGTGTATGAGCAGCTTGAAGCTGGATGTATGCTGACTTCAAGGAGGAAATGTTTGTAAATATTTTGGATATCAAGGCCTCCACAGCTTCAGGATTTTGATTCATAGACTCTTCCATGGGTTGAGGGTGGACTTTTTGGCTGTTGCTCTCGCGGAGTTGATTATCTTTCAACCCAGTGGGTAGCATAGTTACTACTGAAGAATGGGTGGTCAAATAAGATTCCTTCAGAAAAAGCACCAATGTAGCACAATCTGAAAACTTAAAAACAAGTGTGAGGAAAATATAAATGGTATCAACAAGGTGGTAAAGCAGAATTGATTTTTGATAGTGTTTATTCAAACAAAATCAATAAGTAACCTAAAAAATGCATATACATACTACCAAAGTTAGTTTCAAGTATCTGTCTCAACAGCTTCTGCTGAATATTCATTCATAATGTGACCTCAAGCTGTGGCAATGCCATAACCATTGGCACAGAAGGCCTTCATTATACAGACAAAAATGTTTGAAAAAAATGATTTTGAAGTCCATTCTTCTAGTCTTTTGGCAATATTTCATGTTCAAGTCTTTGGCAATATTTCATGGGTGGTGTAATAATACATTAAATGTTATATCTTTATGTGAAACTCCAAACAGGAAGTGTAAGGATAAACTAACCGCAAAAGTTAACTAACAGTTAAGGTATGTGAGCAGAATGCACCCTAGACAAGAGATCAAAATTGGTAAAAAAACTATATTGGCTACGCTGACACAAATACCATTCTCAATCACCTCTCTTAATAACTATATATAAATGACTTTTAGGATAAACACTAAGATTCACACCAACTGTGCCCTGCCCCTCAAACATTGGATCAAAAAGCCCAAGTCTCTTTCCATCACCAATTTGCTTGGGTAGAAACTTAAGAAATTCCTGCTGCTGCTTGATCACCCTAACACAATTTAGCAAATGTCAAAATCAAAGTTGGGACATGACCTAGATGACAACAGCTAGGATTTTATGTATCTCATAAAAGCTCTTGATCCATATGTTTTTGCACACCAATTTAACAGCAGGCACTTAAGACTCTTAGTCTGTATATGCTTTTGCACACTGAGTTGACAACAGGAACTAAAGAAACAAGCACAACGAGAAAAAGAGGAAATTTTTGGACCTGGTTGGTAAACACACTATTTACAAATATTAACTTTGGCCATATGTGGGTAGAATACAGGCTAAACGATAAGTTCAAATTTGTAGAGCACAGATAAAAGAAGAGGAGAAAGATCATAGATCATTGTCTACCTAGGATCACATAGTGACGCATTGATACTGAAATAATTTAGCTTTCTTAAGCATGTCCTTTGATAGAGAACAAGAAGAACATAGAAAGGCAGAAGCAGAGAATCAGGTCCTACATTCCGGATCTCCTGCTATATGGTGTGTGTATGCTAGAAAGAAGGGAAATACTCATGGAAAGGGGGTACAAGGACTGGATGGTAATTAAAAAACTGAAGTTAGTTATAAAGAGGATGGAGGACAACAGCTCATGCATCTTTTTGGCATTTGGGAACTTTTTGGTCTTTAGGCTCTGCTTGAAAAAGGGGAATACTCTCCCTGGGCTGTGCTTGCACAGATAACTTTTTACTTTTTGTTGTTATTTCTTTTGTTCTCTTCTTTATTTCCTCTCTTGTTGATATTAGAAGAAAAACCATTAATCAATAGAGAGCTTTTCACCTCATCATCTCGAGTTCCATTGCTGTGATATTTTCATTTCACTGTTATTATTTGTGCAGTTGCTAACATCCTTAAACTCCTAGACCATGCATCAATGTACATCACCCATACATGCAAACAAAGTTTGATCACTCAACCCTAATAAGTGCAAACCTAACATGTTGTGTACACTTTGTGTTTGTGAGGTTATAAAATAAACCTAGTTAGCATTTCTTAATGTGAAACAAAAATTTTAAATCTAGATATAAGTATATCAAAAGTTTCTATTTTATTGTTAATGCTAATTCAAGTATGCATGCATAATATGCCTGAGAAATGGCAACATAAAATTGCAGTCTCGACTTAGAATGAGAATTTTACATCAAAAGAACTAACTTTTAGCAGAATTAATACAGAATAACATGTGAATGAACTGTGCAACAAATTCAGGGTTGCATCTCTAGAAGAAACTTGCTTCAAGTAAAAAGGAGTATTTCTTAATGTTAAGCTAGTTTCTTTGACATGGGAAAGCAGCTACAATTAGAAAGAGGGCAACAAATAGCCATATCTTAGAAAAACCTTAAGGCCATTTCTTTTGACCACACGGAATCATCTAATCTCCGCTCAAAACAAACAACCAATGTTTCTTGAAGGAAGTTGTAGCAGTTTATTCTTTTGTGTTTAATAAATGTGAAAATAGAATAGATAAATAATGAAGAATAGTGGTCCATGAGTACCAAATGTTACAAAATGATGGGCAAGCAAAAAGGTAACTACTCATATTATGTACAGCAAATGTAAGGGTTTAATATGAGCTGCTTACCTACAAATATCACAAACCACCCTCAGAATGTATCCAGCAAACATAATACCCTCCAACCTAGAAAAACAAATAAAATAAGATAGATTACACAAAATGGCTCAAAATGAAATTTCCACCACAGACCAAGGCTTATACAATTCATCATAAGCAACAAATTCAATCAAGGTTAGTGCTTAAGTATCCATCATGGAAATTCTTCTTTGAGAAACACTATAAGTAGTCAGAAAATTATGAGTGGAGCAGTCAACACTAGCTAGACAATTTGTATACTTAGCAAATATCCAAAATATCATAACTTTCACAAATGTAACTGGAAAAGGTTCTCCAGTTGTGTGATAAACTGATAATATGCCAAAAAAAATTATAGCACACAGCAGGACTTAAATTTCAGAGAGCTTCCAACAATAGGACTTAAATATCACACAATTTCAACAATAGTACTTAAATTTGAGAGAATTTCAATCACAGTAAGGGGAAAAAAAATACTGGTCAAGTATTGTTGTCCTTAAAATGTAAAATGATTCTCCCAATCTAAAACTTATAATTGTCAGTAACAAGCTAAAAACAGCTGCTTAGCAAAGTGGAAAACACAATGTAGCAGTTGGAGACGCAGATCAAACTCCTCCAGCAAAAATCCCGCTATCATCAACAATGACAAAGAGAAATACAAAAACCCACCCTAGCGTCTAATTTGATGCAAATCCTCCAATATCCTAAGTCCACGAGAGAGTTCCTTCAAGAATACCGAATCTAGGGCTTTAAAAATAGCTTTCGAAAGGTAAAGTGATATTGGTTCAACAATCAGTTAAGCTTTGCTTACATCTATGGAGGAAACATATGGAGTTCATACAATTAACTTAGATTTTCAGACAAAACGAAGAAGAGGAAGATAAGATTTTACCTGATCGGAGAATTTGCCAGGGAATCGCTGAAGATCAACTGACGCAAGAAACCGATGTCTAACAGGAATTTGGTAAAGTTGCAGCTTACTCCCCGACAAAAATAAACCCTAAGCTGGGAGAGACATCATTGTTTTTCCTTAAAAATAAAATAAAATAAAATATTTTCCATCCTATTTTTATTTATCGGGCAATCTTTTTTGACAAAAAAAGAAAAAAAAAAAAAGAGGAAGTCAACTTTCCAATTGAGTTAGTTAGTAACTGATATTATTATTATTATTATTATTATTATTCTTATTATTATTGAAAGAGTTAATTTTCTGCTTTATTTTTCAGAAAAAAAACCTTTAAGGAATAAATAATTCAAAAATAAAAAAAATGCAGCTTATACTCTTGGACATGATCCAAAACTCTTTGATCTAATTATTTAATTAAAAAATTGTTGCTGTTAAACTTGGAATTTGAATAAAAATTTAAACTATATTTTCATTGACTAAAGAGATACTTACTGTATTTAAATTATTAGATTAACAATTAACTGATTTTGCATATTAGCTAAGAAATTTCGATATAACCGAAAATTTTAAATTAAAGCTCACCTAGACCAGCTAAGTCCCTCTAAAGTTGATTCTTCACGGAGTGACTGCTCTAGTTAGTAGTTAGTATTCTACTACTAATAGTTTAATTTAGACAATAGGTCATCTTTTATTTAGAATTAATAATGGGATGAATTAAATATTAAAATTAAAAAATGTATATATATATTATATTAGTTCCATTATGAATGATTAATTTATATCCTAATTTTTCATGATTTATATTTTTAAAATTTAAATTTAAATCTAATTAGTACGAAATTTAAATTTAACAGTCAATTTATCTCATTTGATTTTACAAAAATTGAATTTTTTTTCTCAATTTTAACCTTCTATGAAAAAATAAGAATACAATGAGATAAATTAACTGTAAAATTAAATTTTAAATTACTTATATTTTAAAATTATTTCAAGGGTCAAACTAATACTTCCTGGGAAAATTGTGGGTTAAATATCAGTAAGAACCCTGGTCTCTGTTCTTGTTCCGTATAGTCTTCCACAGAACTACCTCACAAGGGCACAAATGTTTGGAGTCAAGCTCATATAGTCTTGAGTCTTTAACCTATGCTTGGAAACAAACGAGCAATGAGGGAAAACAAGAGAGATCTCTAGAAATTGCAAACTTAATAAATGCTTAAGAAACTTTAACAGAATGCTATCCAGTCAACTTCTTTAAAAACTGATCTACCCCATATCTTAAATAATAGTAAATCCCATAGAGAAACTTCCAGCCTTCCACAACTTCTGTAGCTTACTGACTTCTAGTCCAGTAACTACTTTACAAGCTGATATATGCATTCAATTCTTTAAATGTAATGACAATAACTCCCCACTTTCGGGTATTAGATGTACAGGTCAAATTGCATTTACAGAAGCTAAAACATCCTTCAATCTAGACCACTAGCAAAAGCTCAATGAGGGACTGTGAAAGGATAATACTTACATGCACCGCATCCATCATAGACCAATTTAATCATACTTTGCTGGGTATATAAACTAATATGTGTATACACCGGGGTATTCTTACATCGGTCCATGAAGATCCAGATTAGGCAAGAATAATATCCTTTTGTCGATGAAAAACCATTCTAAAAATAACGTATGTCCGTTTATGATGGTCCAAGGAGGCCAATGAGAAAAGCTAAAGTTTTGTGTATCAACACGGCGAAAGTATTGAAATCATGCATGAATTTCAGGTCCAGGTAAGCCAGTAAACTCATTATCCGCTTGTCCAATTCTGGACCTCCAACAGTGAAATGATACAAACTCTGAAAGTTTGATCCTCTCAATCCAAGAACTTCATGCACTGCAAAAGAAATTATAAGGAGGAATTTTTAGGATGTAAAAGATTCAGAGATGCTATCATGATGCTTCTGTTGAATAGAATCAGCAGATGACTTTGTCCTTTTTCCTGTTAACCTCGTTTATCAACAATAGCACAATAGCAATGGAGTGTTCCCTAATCACTATACTGCACAGCAATGTTAATCAATGTATATACGTTCTCGTGTAGAATAATAGCCTAAACAAACTAACCTATGAAGAAATTGCTAAAAATGATTTAGAGTTGTGTATGACTAGAAAAACTACAATAAACTAGTCTGTAATGCTATACTTTACAATCAAAATTGAAGTAATGCTACCAAGCTTGGTCGCCACCACACAGGAAATCTTAGGTCAGATAGAGTATGAAAAGAAACATACCGGGATCATCAAAGAAGCAACCAATGCCAGTGGCTGAAATCCCAACTGCATGTGCTTCAAGGTATAACACCTGACAGAGGACTCCAGTCTCCCAAAAGAATCGAGATCCACACTCCCATGCCATGCAAGGTTGGCTCAACATGAGCCACCATACCAAGGCTGAAGCAGCAATCACTTGCTATCTCCTGCATTATAGTTAGTGTTTTTAGGAAGTGTTGGAGACAATGAATATAAGTCACCTCCCAGTGGCAATTCTCCTTTTGGCACAGACAGACAAGGAGGGTCTTAAAGCACCATGAGGTCAATTTTGTAAAATTATTCACTGATGAGAAAAGCACAAAATTTTGCCAGATTATAGAGGTGATAACCAATATAAAAGAAATCTTGAAATTGATGATAATCCAACACTCTTCACTCGGTTGATTTAAAGAGGTCAAATAATCCAAGATACTGTCTTGGTTTCTCCCGTTATGAATGTTTAGCAAACATAATTGAAACCGTTAGAATAACTTATTGTTAGCAGTCAATTCAAACTTCAAATTCCAGAAACATATAGTTGATTAAAACAATTTCAAGGTTTGAATTTTACAACCAAATTAAATTGAATAAGTAGAAAAGAAAAATCATAATGCAGAAATTCCAATAACAATTTTATACCTGATGACAGGAGAGCTGTTTAGCAATCTGCTGGCAATCACCACTAGCAAGTTCATACAGAGGTAAATCATCAGGGCACTGCACCCATCTGGTTTTTCCATTTAAAATCTGTTCTTGTAGCTTTTTTAAGTTCGTTGAAATGATCTTCATTTCTCACCAAGAAATACAACCCTTTTCGCACCCCAGTCACTCTATGCACAAATAAAGCAGCATGTACTTCAGCATCCCATGAAAGAACCCGAAATGGCAGCGCCAACTGCCTTTTGTGCCTATTCGTCTCTCTATCTATTTCAGTAACTCCATCCATATCTCCCCTAACCGTAAAACCCTTATATGACCCTTCACTACACATAACACTACCCTGAAATGGATCAATCAACAACTTTTCTCCTAATGTTAACGGCTTTTTGGTAGCCTCTGCAGTTCTATATATTATATATCAACATACATGTTCTTTACTAAGCGAATTTGGTTTCCCTTTCAAATCCAAGCTCTTAAATTCAGTTATCGCTGAGCTCAATTCCTTATAATGAACATCGAAATCATTGAACCATTAGGAAAAACAAGGAGCAAACAGTCAGGATGCTCAAATTCAATATCTGGAATCTTACCTCTAATTGGCTTGTCTGGAATTTGAAATTCCTAGATACGATTTGAGTCCCATTAGTCTCTCCAATTCCCCATATCCAAGCCCATCGAGCAATTTCATGTCCCATCCAAGACCCGCTGCAGACATCGCAATGGCATGACCCACATCGTGATTACAGTACCTAAACGCACGCTCTCCATATTTCCAGGCCTCACGCCAGAAAAATAGATGAAATCCCAATAAGAAATGAATTTTGTGGAAAAAAAATTGGCAAAAAATCAGATGGAGTTGCAGCTGTAAGCGATAAAGAAAGCTCCTTTGGTGAACAATGCGCCACAAAAGCAGAATCGGAAAGTGATTCTATTGGTGGAGCAATAACGTAAGCTTCCGTCGGTTGTAAATTTCGGCTACTCGGGTTATCCCGGAAAGACCAGGGAAAGAAGCCAGTAGTTTTCCAAGCAGGAAGAGCGAGAGAATCATAAAACAATTGAGAAATAGAGGATTTGGAGAAGGAAGAGAATTGAAAACAGAGTGGTATAAAGGAGCAGAATCAGAAGTATCAGTGGGAAAGTGCAGGACAGGAAGGAGCGGAGCGGAGATGTAGCGACGAAATGGGTTGGGTTCGCTGGCCCAATCGAGGCCGCGAGGGCTTCTGGCGTAGTGGGTAAAGGAGTGTTTTGGTTTGCTTATGATATTTTAGAGCTTGGCTCAGCTTTTGGGGGTCTGAGTTTGGATATTTTTCTTCTTTGGGGTTGGTTACAGACGGCGACGGCGAAGGCAATGATGAAGAGGAGAAGGACATGGATGTTGTTGACTTCTTGGCGCTGATGGTGGTAATATCAGGCAGGAGTTTACCGGTTGAAGAGAAAATGCAGAGGTGATGCGTATTCGAGGGGAACAGAGCCTCGAAGACAGATTCGGTGGCATATTTTTTTCTGTTGCCGTTTTATTACAAGTACCTCTTCCCTTTGGCTCCAGAATCTATGTGGATTTTCTTAAATATTGAGTTATTGACACAGGAACCAAAAATTAACAATATATATATTTTTGGTCGCTAAAATTTCCAAAGTTTATGCAATTAAACCTCTTGAGAGGCTTTTGAGTTATTGACACAGGAACCAAAAATTAACAATATATATATTTTTGGTCACTAAAATTTCCAAAGTTTATGCAATTAAAGCTCTTGAGAGGCTAAAAGCTTGAGAGTCTTGACTCTTGACTGGAAGTTTATTTAATTGACCCTTTAATTATTAATTCTATTCAAATGGTTTATATAATTATTAAATTTATTTAATTGACTTTCAATTATCAGTTTTAAAAAAATTTATTCTCAGTCGAATAAATTTTCAGTTTACAAATTTCATCACACAAATAATTAAATTTTAAAACAAAAATATGTTTTTCTTTATTTAAAAAATATAGTTATGGAAAAAGTTTGTAGCCCATGTAATTTTAATATTTGTCCCTTAATTTTGTATCATCATTCCTAAATTTCAATTTATATATAAAAAAGGTTTTGGTTTTAATGTTTATAACATAACAAAATCAGCCATATCATCTATTCACCATTATTTTAACAATGTTTAGAGGGAAAAAAAAGGCATGAAGGATAAGTGAATGGTAAAAAAAATTATAATTTGAAAATCAAAGTTTTAGGATTTTTCCTTTTTAAATTAAAATTCAAAATTATTATTGTAAGTTGCAATATTAAGAATAATGAATGAAATTAATTCAATCCAAGGAAAAAAATTGGTGGACTTTTAAATTTGAATTGGGCCAACCCAAATTATTTTTTATTAAGAACTGAAGAATTTTGGTTAAATTGGGTCAGCTGCATATATTTTTGGACTCGATGGATATTGACTGTGGTAATCCCATAAACTCAACCCGGTTTCCTATATAAAAGGATTGTATGGCCGATAAATTCATCGGCCGTAACTTTATCGGCGGATTCGCAGGGAATGTGGAATTTTCCACTCATCCGAAGTATAGTATTATCAGGCTGTTGATTAGAGTATTACAGAGAATACTAAGCAAATGATGAGAAATATTGGATTTTTTAGAAGCACGCATTTCTTTAATGCCTGCCGTGTTTCGTCTCTTACTTCCATGACTCTGATGCTTCTATTTTTTATATTATCACACTACTTGCTTGTGCTATTCTAAATTTTCTTTTTTCTAATTTTTAAGAATATTTTTAAATTTTGGCGTCTACCCAATATTCAAGTTTTCCATTTTCTTCAGGTTTTTCTTAACGTTTTTATAAGATTCGCGGATGGTGATATTAGACGTAGTTTGCCGAACTGATAGGAGAACCAAGTTCCAAAAAAAAAAAAAAAACAAAAAAGGAAAAATTGATAGAAAAAAGACGGCTAGTTAATCCATTGAACCTCTGGTGCCTAGTGTTCGGAGATTCGATTTTCCCTTTTTTTATTTTCAGAAACGTCTGGTTATTTAGCATTGATCGAATTTCTTAGACCCAAAACGACCGATCGTCGACTGAGAAAAGTAACTATTTTTGTGGAACGCCCCGTTGTTTATCCTTAATTTTTGCGCTAAAATCCTTCAAAACCCTTTAAGAATGTGATGTGAATCAACCCTTTACAGACTTAATAATTTTGACAAAAGCATTTATCCTGTGTTTTTGTTAGTTGTAGCAATTAGGATTTTCATGTGTTTTTGGGTAATGGGTTTCTTTGTACATGAATTCGATTTTTTTTTTTGGCTGGGTATTTAACTCGTTCCCTCTTACTGGAGTAACTGTAAAAATTGTGATCGAATCCTTTAGTATATTTGGTTTAATGATGCAGCGGTATTAGGTTCAGTCGAAGGCTAACGCCACCGCAGATGGATTTTAACAAGGAGAAGTAATTTTAGAGTATTGCTTTACCTGGAGACTTGACAGAAAAAAGTAATTTTGTTTAATTTTTTTTGTATTTCTAAATAATATATACTTAGTTTCGAAATTAATAAAAAAATTAATAGTTTAATATATTATAATAATTTTATCTTGCTGACATCTTCGGTACGGGGAAAAAGTTACCCACAAAAGATGAGGTGCCCAAATCAGTACGCTGAGAGACTAAGACCATCATTAATCAAATTATTTTATTACACGCATAATCAGATCGTTATCTTAATAAAGCCGCGCCATTATCATACTCGACTCGTGACAGCGAAAAAGCTGCATGGCTGCTTCCTGCCCTTTAAGTTAGCCCCAAAACCCCCCCCATTTTCCATTTGATCAATCGAAGAACCCATTTCGCTTTTCATTTCTCCTTCCTCTATAAGGTACAGATGTATATGGCAAAATTATTAATTGCTTACATGTTGGAATATTCTCTTTTTAAGAAATTGTTATTGTTCGAATAGTTTCTTTCTTTGCCATCTGTTTGTATGTTTATATTTGAGTTAGTGGCGATTGGTGTTCTTTCTTTTTTTGATTTTGATTTCAATTTGAAGATTGCAGAAATGTCAGGTATTGGGCGGAGAGGAATTCATTACTTGCAGAATCTAAAAGCTGCAAATATTCCTGCTGAATTGATAGAGAAGGGCCAAAATCGCGTAATTGATGCTTCTCTTACTCTTATTCGGGAAAGAGCAAAGCTTAAGGTATTTCTTTATTTTAATCGCTTTCGGAGTTCCTTTAACCACTGGCTATTGATGATTCTTCGTGGCGGTAATTATGTGTAATTTTTAAATGAAATCTTACTGATATGATTAAATATGTATCTGAAAATATGATCTGTTCTCTGCTTCTGTGAAATGATTCAGTTATATGACATTTTAATGATGGAATTCCCCAGGGAGAACTTGTGCGTGCTCTAGGTGGTGCTGTAGCATCTTCATCTCTTCTTGGCGTTCCTCTAGGGCATAACTCGTCATTTCTTCAGGGCCCAGCTTTTGCTCCTCCTCGAATCAGGGAGGCCATATGGTGCGGTAGCACTAACTCAACAACAGAAGAAGGTAGTCACAGTATCTTCCTCTTTTGGAGAAATAATTGTATCGGATAACATAGGATTTATTTACATGTTGAATTTATTTTTGAGCAGTTTTGGATGGTGATTCATACCCAGATGTAATGATCTCATTTAAATGGAAAACCTTGTATGAGACATTAAACTTGCAAATGTTCAAGTTATTTTCCTGACCTTGCAGCTAAATTTTGTGCATTGTATCAGCTTGTGGAAAATGCAGTACTGAAACCTTTGAGTCCTCAAATATAATATCAATATTTTTTCTGATTATGCTAAATAATAAATGATGGCACTTTGATATAATACCTGTGGATCTCATACTGGTTTATGGATTTCAGGCTGTTCTGGTGCTTTATTTTGTAATAGCGATGAATTTCATATGCTTATGATGATACTCGGTTGTGCGCAGGGAAATAATTGAATGACCCACGGGTGCTAACTGATGTTGGTGATGTCCCTGTCCAAGAAATTCGGGATTGTGGTGTAGATGATGACAGATTGATGGGTGTTATTAGTGAATCTGTGAAGCTTGTGATGGAAGAAGTGACTGTTTATCTTCATCTACCCTTTTTTTTTGGTTCAAAAAATATTCTAGCATACCCTATCTGTACATAGCGGCTAATTGAACTTTTCCTCCTGATGAGCATGTCTTATTTCCTGGCACTGGTTTATTATTTCAAACCAAGAAATTGCTTATTCACATCAGGAAAACAGAAAGCAATTTAATTTCTTACCTTGCTTTCTGCAATATACTACTCTTTCCTTTTGTAAATGAAAAATAAGTCCAGCATCGCTCATTATATTCTTTGTTTGATCAGCTGCATTCTATGTTAATTGACATTGACTTCATGTTGGCTTTATCAAACTTTCATTTGATTGCTTCCTTTCTGAGGAATTCTAGCAATTGGTAGGATAATTGGTTGGGAATTTTGCGAGGAATTATGCCCATCATTCTGCACATGTAGGCCTACCTTCTATGAGAGGTTGCATTTGCTCCTTGTTGATACTTTGTCAGATATCCAAAACTAGGGTGAGATTGAACTAGTTAGCTGAGATTGAACAATGTAATCTGTATTCTGTGCAATTATGCACAATATTAAATAGTGACTCAACCAATAGGGGAAGTATAGTCTGACTGGACTGCCAGTTAGTTAAGATTGTTCGAGGATTTTGAGGTCATAGTTACTGGATAGGAATGATTTAATTGTCAGAATATGTTTCTAATAATTCTATAAGCATCAATGAGAAGACCATCTTTTTTTTATTATTTTTTATTTTAATTACATTTTGAAGGTAATTGAACTTGTAGCACTGTGATGGTTCATATTTTGCATTCTTACCTGTAATGCCTAGAACTTAACAACTGTTTTAGCTTCCAACAAGAATGGATACTAGCAATTCTTATGCTACCTTTTGGTCTAAGCATGTAATTATAACTCTTTGAGTTCTCGTCCAGGATCCATTGCGTCCATTGGTATTAGGTGGTGATCATTCAATATCTTTCCCTGTGGTAAGAGCTGTCTCTGAGAAGCTTGGGGGACCTGTAGATATTCTTCATCTGGATGCTCATCCTGATATCTATCATGCATTTGAAGGAAATAAATATTCACATGCATCTTCATTTGCTAGAATAATGGAAGCTGGTTATGCACGGCGACTTTTGCAAGTATGTCCTGTACTGTACTGAGTGTATATTTTTCCATAGCTCTGATGTTTCATACAAATTTTGTAGATCATTAGGAATCTCATCCAAGTTATTGTGTATAGAATACAAATGTGACATGTAAGGAATAACACAAAATTATATGCTTTTTTATTGTTTGAACTTGATATTACAAAATTTTCGTTATTTCTCAGATTACAAATGTTTTCATTGTTTGCGCTCAATTTTGAAGGTATTAAGATTGTTGTTTCATCTTCTCCTTCCATCTCTATAATCAGGAGTAGAGGAGAGCTAATTATTTCTAGAAATATAATGAATTTGATTGCTGACATCTCCACAATTTTGAAGGTATTAAGATTGTTGTTTCATCTTCTCTGTCCCTCTCTATAACCAGGAGTGGAGGAGAGCTAATTATTTCTAGAAATATAATGAATTTGATTGCTGACATCTCCAGGTAGGTATAAGATCAATTACGAAAGAAGGCCGTGAGCAGGGAAAAATGTTTGGAGTGGAGCAATTTGAAATGCGGACATTCTCAAGAGATCGCCAGCTCTTGGAAAATTTGGTCTCTCTCTCTCCTCCTCTCCCTCCCTTCCTGCTCTACGTTTTGCACATGTATGCGAGTGGATTAATGAATTTGACACTGGGATTTTCCTTGAACAGAAATTAGGGGAAGGTGTAAAGGGTGTCTACATCTCAATAGATGTGGACTGCCTTGACCCCGCCTTTGCTCCTGGAGTATCTCACATTGAGCCTGGTGGTCTCTCTTTCCGTGATGTTCTGAACATCCTCCACAACCTTCAAGCTGATGTTGTTGCAGCAGATGTGGTTGAATTCAATCCACAGCGTGACACTGTTGATGGGATGACTGCAATGGTAGCTGCCAAGCTGGTAAGAGAACTGACTGCAAAGATATCAAAATGATAAGTCTACCACTATCGGACTTTCCAATGATATGGTTCCATGGTGAGCCTGGAGCATTTGGCCGGTGGTACCTGGCTTCCGGCATAGGCATTTGTTTTGATCATTCACTGAAGAGGACTACTGCTATTGAGTTAAAATAACATTTAACTTCAACTCAGTCGTTGATCACCTTTTTGTTTCGTTAAAATAAACATTTAACTTCAACTCAGTCGTTGATCGACATTTTGTTTACCAGTGTTCTCTTTTACAATAAGGACAAAAAAAGATGTATTAAAATGCTGTTGTCGTGCTTGATTTCTGTCTCAAACATGAAAGTAGAGAATTCTTGGGTATTTTTAAAATCCCTGGGGGCCTGGACTTCATCTTCATGAAATAAATGCATCTTACATTTTATCTATCTGGTTGAAAGCGGATTGTAGGATTCATGTATATTTTTATTTCGGACCTCACTTATCTAGTCTAAACAGGTCATGCACCAATACTTATTAGGAACAATACCTACCTAGGTTGGGTCTTTTTGGACCCAGCAAGAAACATGAAGTCCTTGCCTGATTGACTTACGTGGCAATCACAATTTGATTTATCTTAGTCTCAGTTAGGTCAATGGTATCCAGTCATTTTTAATATTTACATGTATGTTCACCGGCAGTTAAATACTTGCAAGGCAGGAAGAAGTCTTTTAATTAATAGCTGCCCTCCACTGGGATTTCAGTATGAAAGCTGCTTCTGGTAGACTACAACATTTCACAATTACATTTTATTTCTCACCCTTCAATCATTTAGAATGCCACTTAAGAAAATCATACTAAATGAGAAAAATAATCAGAGTCCAAGCTTCAATGTATGGTTCAATGTATATAGTTTATTTTGCTTCCCTCCACAAATACCTGCATATTTTCGACTTTGTAGAACAATACTCGCAATGATCGTGGCTAGTTTTATACTTGCCAGTTCGACCCCTATTTGTTTTACTTCGCCGAAGGGTTTAGGTTCCCTTTTCTTTATTTGGATGATTGGGGGAAGAAAGAACTTTTCAGATAATATAACGAAGGCGATGGGTAGATAATGTGGAATATGCAGTCATACTTGCTGGAGGAATGCTAAAGTTAGAGATCGTTCTGTCTTTTGCAGCTCCTTGTTCCACAAAAAGGGATAGAAATTGTGCAAAAATGCTCAAGAGGACAAAAGGGTGCAGCACCAAATATCTTGCGCTCAGCTCCATCAAGAAACCTACTTTTCAGGAAAAACAAAACTCGTTACATTAAATTACTCAGATCAAATAAGGTTTCTGCAATCTTTTCACCTGAAGTCACTAGTGTGGAGTATTTTCCTTGTACAATTTAGTTCACCTCCCATTCTCAATTTGAGGTAATTGAAGCATCATTTTCCAAAATGAAACCACCATTACCTGGGAAAATTTTTGAGATACACCATTCAATGGCAAAAAAAAAAAAAAAAAAAAAAAGAGTTGTCAAAGGTTAGTTCAAAGTTAAATGGGATAACTTAGACATTAATTAAGAAAATTAGAAGGGTATCCCACCAGTTTCCACAGCTTGAAACGGTATCGTTTTTCAATTACACAAAAATAACAAATTTCAATTTGCCGTTAGGCATTAGCTACTAGCCAGAACCAGAAGCTTGTGAACTGGTTGCTGTTTCCTCTGTTCTTTGCTATCAGCTCCCTCTGCCTCCAAAATGTTTTATTCTCTACTACCGTTGTCTTCCGCCATTTCCCGCCTAAATTTCCGCCCGAAGCCCTCACTTCACTATGCTTTATCATCTTTCAAAGCGTTAAAACGTCACAAGCAACAAATAATACCCAACTGGTCACCTCTCGGTTCCTCACTCTATTCTCTATCTACTCACTTATCTCCTTCGACCAATCCTAATTCACCGAAATCCCAAATGGAAATTACGAGCGCTAGAGACGATTTGGTTGTTCTCGGCATCGAAACTAGCTGTGATGATACCGCGGCCGCTGTTGTATGTACCTGAGTTTCTTCTTCTTCTTTTGGGTTGCGTTCTGAAGAGAGCGTTTGTAAATTTTTTATTAATATTGATGGGTTTCGGTTATTTGTTGCGATTTTACTGATTTTAGGTTACAGGCAATGGTGACATTCTAAGTCAGGTGGTGTCTTCTCAGGTATATTGTATGTTTTTTGTAGTTAGCTTGTTAATCAGTTTCTTTTAACGTATTGTGCATTCAATTAGCTCATTCTAAGCTTTCGCTAAAGGCAGACTTGCTTGCACGATATGGGGGTGTTGCTCCTAAAATGGCAGAAGAAGCACACTCACAAGCCATTGATCAGGTATGCTATTAACGTTGCAAGTTGAGTTTGGATTTTAGTGTATTCATTTCCATATGGAATTATAGTTCTTTGAACTAGGGGTTTTTTCCTTTGTAACTCTGTCGTTCTCCTTGATCTGTGTTCTTTTTAATTGCCAGGTTGTACAAAAAGCCCTAGATCAAGCTAATTTAACAGGAAGAGATCTTTCTGCAGTTGCTGTTACCATTGGTCCCGGTTTAAGCCTTTGTCTTCGTGGTAATCTAGCTCTTTCTTTCCGTTTGTTATTTCCTTGTTTTAACTATCAAGAGTAAATTATTAGTCCCAATCTATAGGTGAGAATTTACTTATAGGTAAGAAGGTGTATTATATCCAAACTATGTGGTCAACCTCATCCTCCATGGATTATACAAGGAACAAATAAGCGTTTGGACTAATTTAATGAAGAGGTTCTGCATATTACAAAGATCAGACAAAGGGTTTAATTTCTTATCATTGGTTTGAAATATGTGAGAAGAATGATAAATTTGGACATGTTGCATTTACTGATGTTTAAATTCTTTGTGTATTGTAGTGGAATAGACGAATAGTATTGTTGTTGGGGCCAAAAATTTATGCTTTTGTAATGCAGTTGGTGTGCAGAAAGCTCGTAAACTTGCTGGAAGTTTCAATCTACCAATTATCGGGATCCATCATATGGAGGCTCATGCTCTAGTAGCCAGGTACAGAAGTGAGAAGTATCTACAAATTTCAGAAGAAAGAAGGGCTGCAACTTACAATAGAAACATAGAAAAGCTTTTACTAAAGCCAATAAAAATAGTTTATTGTTGTATATTATTCTTTAAAAGACCTTACATGTTCTGTATTGAAATTGCAATTTATTGGGCTGGTGTGTTCCTTAACTCATTTGCATATGTTCATACCTTTCTTGTTTTAGGCTAATTGAACACGAGTTGCAATTTCCTTTCATGGCTCTGCTTATTTCTGGTAAGCACGTATACTATTTATGGGTTATTTCCTTTTCTTTAGCAACTTAAGCATGTGCCTCGAAGGACTACTAAGAAGATGTGCCTTTATCAAATGTGAGCATAGAGTCCTTGAAATTTTCATTTGAAATCAAAGGAGCCTGTTAAATTGACCATTTTTCTCACTTTATGTATGTTGAACAAGTGTTATAAAAATTGCTCAAATAATGCTAGTAAACAACAATATTGGTCATAGAACATTGGCTTGAGAAACTTTAGTTCTATGACTTCGGCCAAAGCTTAAATTGTCAAATGTTGCTTTATTTCTACATGATTCTGTTGTTGTCTTACTAATATCTGCATTGTTGTATGTCATCGTATAAAAAATTGTAGAACAGTCTATACTTTCGTCCAATTTAGTCAAGTTTCCACCTATCCATTGACTCCTTGCAGGTCAAGTTTTTCTAGCTGTTTGCATAATTGTGTTTTCATTATTCACTTTGCTTCTAATTATCAGGAGGACACAATCTGCTTGTTCTAGCTCACGATCTGGGCCAATATGTACAACTTGGGACCACAATTGATGATGCCATTGGTGAAGCTTATGATAAGACAGCAAAATGGCTGGGTCTTGATTTGAGGAGGAGTGGTGGCCCAGCAGTTGAGGAACTTGCTCGAGAGGGCGATGCAGAATCAATCAAATTTTCAGTTAGTTATTCCGGAATTCTTTGTTATTTCTGTTATTGTTGTTTTTTCTTGTTTGTTCATGTTTGCTAGGATGTGCATTATATGGTCCATTTGAGATATATATGATACAGGAATTTTACCATTCTGTTTTTCAGTCTCCGAATTTTCTGCTGCTTTCTTTTTGTAGATTCCAATGAAACAACATAAAGATTGCAATTTCTCATATGCTGGTCTGAAGACTCAAGTGAGGCTGGCAATTGAATCAAGAAATATGTATGCAAAATTTATTGAAATATCTTCTTTCTTTCTGAGAACTGTTCCCCATATATATGAATGGCTAGTGCCAACCATCAGAAAGCTAATATTCTGTTTCCTTCTCTGATTTGATTATTGATGCATGTATGTGATATGTCCAGCAATGCTGAAATTCCAATATCACTTGCAAGTAGCCAAGACAGAAGCTCCCGAGCTGATATTGCTGCATCTTTTCAGGTTTCTATTTTCCCCCCTTTTTTTTGGGGTGGGGGTTGTTAATTTTTAATCTGTCATGCTGTATATAATGCTCTTTTGATGCATTTTGCTTCTGAAACTTTTTTCTTGTGCAGCGAGTTGCAGTATTGCATCTAGAGGAAAGGTGTGAACGGGCAATTGAATGGGCAAGGAAGATTGAGCCCTCCATAAAACATTTGGTGACATGAACTGCAATTTTTTGTTCTGTTTATTCTATTCCACATTTTCTTATTTATTTATTTATTGAAATGTATTTATGCCTGAATCCATCTTTGACTTTTGCAGGTTGTGTCTGGAGGAGTGGCATCAAATCAATATGTCCGAATCAGGCTTGATCAAATTGTAGAGAAGAAGAACCTCAAACTTGTATGCCCTCCTCCTGGTCTATGCACTGATAATGGTAAGATCTCTAGAAAGTCGAATATTGTAATGATTTGCAATGTTAGAGAATATGAACTCGCATGGCACAAAGTGAAACTAGTTCCTCAAAACGCAATTTTAAAATAATAATGAAATTAATATAATTTTTAGGTATCTTTTCCGAAGCGAAACGAAGGAATATTATGGTTTACCCACATTTTCAGAGTTATACATCAACTAAATAGCTTGAATTGGATTCTTCATTTCTTTGGCATTCTAATGATGACTTCTATGAGCAATCCCTAATCTTGTATTTATGGTCCCAATTTCTTGATGAGTATATTTTGAGGCTTAACAAAGTGCCTTCTCTAACTCATTATGGCATAAAAAGCTTAGGCTTGAATTGGTTGAGTCATACGCTGACTATCAGGGCCTTGATGGTATATATAAAACACTATAAAATCCCTACTTTCCAGATAAAACAGTAATCCATGTTATGAAAGCTTGTTAAGTTTGGGCAACTGAAGCTCAATCAATTTTTGCATTATGGAACTTAATTTTCAGTTCGGAGAAATGCTCAATAACTGTTAACAACTTGCTAAACTTCTTATCCTTATAATGCTTGAAATTTTATTTTTCCTCACGTTAGAGAAGCTTTACCTTGCATACATTTTTTAAGCATGATGCATGAGGTTCACACGACAGACCCACCCACATCTAAAGATCTCTTTCTTCTGGTATTTGCCACATGAACCATGCCCCTTTTGATTGCTGAAGAGATCAGGGAAGATGAACTTCCATATCAGTCATAAAAGTAACAACCTGATTTTGCAGTAATCATAAGGTAATTTGGCACATATTGCTTCTAACAGAGAGCTAATGTAATAGGAGGTTTAAAGGGTTCACAGCAGTTGTACAGACATACAAGATACTAGGTGAAAATTCGTTAGTCATATGATTACTATTATTTCAAGGAAACATTATGTCTTGATTTTCATCTCACTAGGTGTAATGGTGGCTTGGACTGGAATTGAGCACTTCCGGGTGGGAAGATTTGATCCTTCGCCACCTGCAGATGAACCTGAAGATTTAGTGGTTTGCTTTCAAAACTCATGACTGTCATTTGTTTGTCCTTCCTCTCCTAACCATCCTTTCTATTTGACTGTACAACTTCAGCTGTTTAAGACATTGAAAGGATTCTCGGTTACTTGCGGTCAATATTAAAATTTACAGTGACTTATTTGCCTTTGACTCGATAGGTAATAGCATGCTATATATATTAATGTCGAAATTTGCTTTATGAATTAGTATGATCTGCGGCCACGGTGGCCATTGGGAGAGGAATATGCTGAAGGAAGAAGCACTGCTCGGTCACTGAGAAGGGCTAGAGTTCATCCATCACTTACATCTTTGATTCAAGCATCACTACAAGAGCAATGATATACGGTGCCTCTGTACAGCGTTGCTAGTTGGGCAACATTTTTTCACTGATTGTTAAGGATCTGGACGGTTCACCTTCTCTACTCGAAACATGTTTGAATCTGGTGAAGATTGTTTGCAGGCCTGAAACCAATTTCTAATAATTAGTCAGCACAAGAAGTGAGGTTTGAAGCAGCAGCTGGAAATCCGCAATCAGTATGGAGGGGACTTGGCTATTGATGAGATCGTAAGTTGAGTTTCAACTTTCAACATCCCTCTTGTTTCCCTTGGATGTGTGTTCAAGATATTTTCAATCGCCAGATGAGCCAACGCCAAATGGATAATAAAATTAGATTGGTGACCCATACCATCTCGAGTGGTGGGTACAATCGATCTGATTCTTTTTTCTAGATCAGTTTTTTTTTTTCCCTAAATCAGAATTTTGAGGACTAATATTATATTTTATTATTTTTGCATATTATTATTTTTTTGTGTATGTGGTGAAATGTGATTTTGTAAATTTTGTGTGTGTGTGTGCATATATATATATATATATAAAAAGAAAAAGAAAAAGAAATTGAATTTCATGAAGCATTTTGCTATTAACCCATGACTGGATCAAAATAGTGTTAATCCAAACTTCATCATTCTGTGGCCCAAATTGGAGGACAATACTTGGGCCTAATTACTCTTAAAAGATAAACTTGGCTACGCAATATTGCTTATTTGCCAATGTATTTACAATTCTTATATTATGCTCAGATTCATATTATATTTATGGATTCAATTTACTCCACAAGTATAAATGTGTTATATATATATATATATATATATATATATATATATATATATATATATATATATATATATATATATATATATATATATATATATATATATATAACACATTTATACTTGTTCAAAAAACTAGATTCTTTTTATTTAAATGAATAGCACACCCGATGCATTATGAATAAAAATTTATGATATAATTTGTACAGTATTCAAATGTAATAATCCAATATCTGTACATAAAATATTTATACAGTGTTTAGGTAAGCAACATTTTTCTATTTAAAATATTATTTTCTGCAATATGAACTAACACCAGCAAGTATTAAACCACTGACCTAATGTTGAAGGATCTTCCTTTTGAAATTAATTGTTGTCTCATTTTTCCACACAACTCAATTTAATTAACATATGGGATATTAAAGGATTTAAGGATTTGGTTATAGTCGCAATCTCTATGACTCGGTTTATCAACTTTTAAAGAAAACTTCAGCTCAAAAAAAAAAAAAAAAACCTATGATTTGGTTTATAGACTTTTTGCCTAAAGTCTGGTCAATTTCCTATATGCATTTTATCCCCTTATTTGAAAGGTAAAAATACCTAGGAAACTCATTGAATGAATCCATTTCGAGATTTTAAAAAATAGTCAGTATGATTAGGATGTTATATTTATTAATAATAAAAACACATTAAATAGAAATATAATAAGAAATTAATTATATTTTTAAATTAAAATTTAACATTACAAGAAGGAGAAAATTAATAATCAAATGAATATGTTTATAATATAAGATATTTTTATTTGAATCTATCTAAAGTATCTTTAAATTAACCTAGTTAGTTAGGACTCTTATCCGAATCCTTCATGATAAATACCTAACTACAATATCCTCTCAAATTAATCCAAAAAATAATTTAAAAAAATCCATTTTTCTAGTTCTTATTGCATCGGGAATATAATTAATATATCTATCAATTCCATTATTTAAATCAAATAAAACATAAAATGAACATCTAGAAATACAAAATACTTGGTAATATCAGACTTAATTAAACATTACAAGTTTCATTAAACAGAAGTATTGATTTTTTTTAATCAGCAAGCAACATTAGGCAACATTAGCATAACAATTAAACTCCACAAATCACAAATTACTGATCACAACTAATTAAAACCCATCTAATTAATTATCAAATAACGATTAATTAAACTTCAAAAATTAAATAACCAGTGACGTATCTTTTTCTCTACCTTCTTCTCTTTAATAGTATCTAAGCTAGGTTTCCACCCTTTCCCTGAAATTTGCCTGCTCAAATATTCCGGTCTGTTCTCAAAAATCTCTGAATCATACATCTCCAATGCCTTCTTCTCCGCATTTTCCTTTTTTTCTATCACAAGCTTCTGCCCATCTTCACTACTTGCTGGGCAAATCCTTGTAAAGAGAGGCAAAAATCTGGCTGAAGAGAGAAGAGATCGTGATCTTAAAACCGAAAGAGCATGCCTTGCTTCCTCTGAAGTTAATTGTGCAGGCCTTCCTCTCTTCACCGGTAGCATTAGGTAGACCTTCTTATTGTCTAGCTTTTGGTCGGCCGGCAATGGAGTCGGCCTCTTCTCCGTTAAATCTGATCGAAACTCGACCACCACTTGCTGTGGATACTCTAGCATGAGTTCGGCCACCGTCAAGGGATTATCAAACCCATGAACGGTTCCATCGGGCAGAATTATTTTCCCACCACCGTTCGATGATTGGGTTGTGATATAATTTCCCATTGTTAATTGGAAAGACAAAAAGAAAGCATGCAAATTTGGAGAAAATGTAATGGGATTTTATGTTGAAAAGGAAATGGGAATGTGATTGTACTTTGTAGGCTGTGTTTGTTAAACCGCTCCATCATGTGACCCATATAATGGTGGACTTGGTAACAACTTAAGCTGATCAAGATTAGGTCGTCAGTGGTTTTTTTTTTTTTTATTCATATGGATATTCATATTATATCTTATGTGTCTGGCAGAGTATCACTGAATTAATCTACTATGATAATATCAAATTGATCAGTTAATAAAACTCGATTAATGGAAGAAAATAATTTATTTTTTTTGTTTTTAATTGGTTGCCTATAATGTTTGGATTGGTATCTGCCATATTTTTTTTTTCACAACTCGAATTAATAATTTAATATCACGTTAAAAATTTATTTTTATAAAATAAAATTATTATTTTTATATAATATTATCTTATAAACCAATATACTAAAATTTGTGAGGGTAGTAGCTTCAATTTTTATCATGATCAACTTCACCTAATTATTTATATTTGCCTTTCACCTAACGTATTGAGAATTAAAGGGAAGTCAAAGAACGGTTCAGCTATAACTGCATTAACTAAGTTCTTTATAGTTAGTTAATCTATGAGAAAATGTGTTTTAGTTTAAGGAGTTAAAATTGGACTGTCCATATTGTTGGCTTAAAAGACTAGATTTTAATAACATCAAAATTTTGAGAAATATATATTTGTTATGAAATCATTTATGCAGAAATTTATAGTGGAGAAGATAAAGACATGATAGACATCAAAGATCAGCTAATCAAATATCTCAAGGGATAATTGAAGATATTATGGATAAGATATTCAAGAAAGACATGAAGACTCCTAAAACTGAATATAAGACCATTGAGAAAATAGTTTGTATTGCATACATTGCATAAAAAATTAGTTTCCAAAGAAAATTTGAAGATAAACGATTTCTACTTAAAGAAATGCATGAAAACATTTTCATTTACAAAAGTTTTTATAAAGGAAAAATCTGGAAAGTTTTCAAAAGGAAAGTTTTCAAGGAAAAAAGAGATTCATATTGAGTAGAAAAGAAGGGTTGTTCTGCTATGAAAAATTATGCAGAGTAGTTATGCATTAAATGCACTATCTGGCAGCTATAACCCAACGTTTGTACTAACTAGTTTCCCAAATTTTAAGTATAAATATGACTTTAAACAACTTAATTAATAGAAG
The DNA here is from genome assembly GCA_023653625.1 of Triadica sebifera. Taxonomy (NCBI): domain Eukaryota; kingdom Viridiplantae; phylum Streptophyta; class Magnoliopsida; order Malpighiales; family Euphorbiaceae; genus Triadica; species Triadica sebifera. The sequence goes on from CM042895.1 coordinate 1,233,162, forward strand.
AAAAAAAAAAAGAAAAAATTTATATTTGAAGTGCTATATCTTTTCTCTTATTATTATTTTCATATTTTGAGCTTTACACCTTAGAATTCCTTATTTGGTTATAATTTTTACTTATATAATTTGTTTTCAAGTGAGGAATATTTGTGAAAATCGTTTCTTGTGCTTGCTATCCAATTTTGGGTTGTAAACTTAGATAGTTTAATCTTTAGTGTTGAAAAAGATAGAGTTTTGGGACTTGTCTTGAGCCTAGAAAAAAAGACAAGATTTTTTGAGAATTTTACATTGCAAAAAAACTTAGGGATTATACCTTGTCCATTAAAAGGGTCACTAGTGAGAAAAAAATCTTAAAAATGATTTTCTTAAAGAGTGGATATAGGCAAGCAAAATCATTGTGTTGATCTTTCTCTCCTAATTTCTTTTATATTTTTATTATTGCAACAAATGAGTGTTTTTATTTTGATAAATTAAAACTGATTTTGAAGGATATTTAAAGTCATGCAAATAATATTTTTATGTTTAGAAGATAATAGTCAAATTTGATTTTACTAAAAAGGATTTAATATTTTATAAATCAAATTTGGTGCATTGAATTATTTACTGGCTGTATATTGATTACATATCAAAAGATCTCATCTTTATTTCACCTGAAATTTTAAGTGCAAACGATGTAATAGAAACTGTTCATTGATTCTATCTAGTAGAAATATATATCTGTTCTACCTGGGAGAAAAGTGAAGATAGAAACCAGTTTTTTAACGATAAGAAAATTTGAAAATAAGCTCAATTCACTCACTATCTTGGCAATTTTGAAACCTACAAATAAATCTACTTACAAATCTCATCACGGGTTTAATTAAAGAATAGGGCACGAACTAGTATACTAGCGAAACAATATCTGCACCAGCATATGGTCTTTGTATGAATGTTTGAATAAAATGATTCACAGTACTCGTGCGAGACAAGAAATAGCCTGTGCTGATATTGTATGATTATATTGTTGTTTTCTGAGACTGGCTGTATCAGTGTCCCAACTCCGATGTTTAGGTGAATAAGTGAATGATAAATAAAAGCTTAAAAGCAAAGACAGCTCAAGATTACTATTCCTAAACATATAGAGGCAGCTAAGCAATTCTGAAAAAATTCACAGGCTAAAATTGGTTCTCAATATTGAACTTGATTCCTAAACCAGCAGTCTAGCAGGTCAGGAGGCCGTCGATTCGTGGTCAATGGCCCAAAAATATTGGGTCATATTAGACCCAATCCCTAATTAACTTGGTCCGACTGTCGACTACAATTCCACGCCACCTCTCCAGAAACTCAAGAAAAGAACATCACATTAATTATCGTTTTGGTCGTGAATATGGACGACGTTTTCAACTTTGAAATCCATTTATGTTGTTTTCATATTTGTTTATATGTTCTGTTTCGTTTACGTGTCTTCACACAAATTCTGCAATAAATTGCCATGTCATTGTTAACTTGTTTCACTAATCATTGTTCTATATTTTAATCCTGATATATTTCTTTAATTAGTGTTTTTCTGAATCTTTCTGCTTTAGTAAGATAATTACTGAATTAGTCTTCATTTTAGATTTGGTCTCAAGATTTTTAATGGCTATAGAAGTTTGGTAGTTATTACTAATCAAGAGATTTGAATTCTACTAATTGATTAAAAAAAGATAAATAACGAAACAATGTAAATAAATGAGTGATGAAGATATTCACATTCCCCATCGTTAATTATAATAGGAAAAATAATGGAGGCAATTGCAAGTGTATTTCACCATTAATTTATAAATTTTAATTAATTTACATGGAAAGAATTTTTTTCAAAAAGTAATATGAACAACTTGATTTTCGAATCACCTTTCTGAAATTTGGCTATTTCTCTAATTTGCATTAAAGCAGCAAAAATCCCAGCCCTAATTAATTAGTACTTACAGAAAATAAAATTAAATATCGTGTGTCAAGGCTCCTCCGAGATTGGCTCCAAAACCGGAGTCCAGTCCCTGTGATTCCTCAACCGGCAACCGGCAAAACCACCGTCGTCCTGCACTTCCAAAATTTCAGCTTCTTCACTCTTGACTTCTTCTCCAGCCTCCACAGGCACAGCCGGTAAAACCTTAGCTCCTCTATGTCTCTTCCTTGACATCTTCACACTAGCGGCAGCGGATTCTATAATTCCCATCTCCGACTCCGAAATTTTACGGTTAAGCCTACTCAAAGGAACAAACAGGTAAATCTGACCGGCCAAAAGTTCATCCTCAGCTCGCAAGGCAATTACGCGGCCAGTCCGACGAAGCTCGTGATAAGAAGAAACAACGAAGCCAGGCTCATCAAGCATGAGCTCCGCAGCTGTAACAGGAACTCTAACTTGCCTCGGATTGCCACGAAAATCCAACAAATTAACAGTTTTAGGTTTTGAAGGCGGGGTAGTGAAGCAGGAGGAAGTGCAGTTTCCCATAATATATTGAGGAGTTAGTTTGATTTGGAGATTCTGTTATGGAAGAGAAAATGCGAATGTATATATGTACATATAAAAGGTATAGAGGAGTGAAGAGTGGGAAAGAAGAGTAAGAAAGAGTCAGAGTCAAAAATAATTGAGCAAGTAAGAGAGGAGAGATTTGACACAAATTAATTAAAAGAAATAAGAAAAGTGTGGAGATATAACAAACGGGTGCGTGTCATATAAGTTGGTGGATGTGTGTGTACAAAAACGCGGCTTTGGACTGTACGTTTGTTTGTTTTCTTTGAGCGTAGCAATGACGTTCTTCTTCGGTCTTACTCTCTTCTGCATGCTATTTCCTCCCAAACACAGATTTACTTCAACTTTATCCCAATTAAAAAAAAATTATAATTTTTACTCAGGATCAGATTTAGCCATTTAGTGTCATGAGATGGGCCGCTAATATTAGTTTCTATTTCCATTAATTCCTTATTTTACTTATATTTTTTCAAAAAATACATTTATATTAATAAAAAATTATAACAAAATATACTAAAAAAATTGAGAGAAAAAAAATATCAACTAGACTGTAATTTAAGACGGATATTTAACAGGAAATTAAACATTTTTTATGATTCAAGAAATGGGGCTGCCATTTATTTGTTATTTTGTGGTGTAGATAAGAAGGCAGCCGGCATTATAGAACCTTCGATTCTATGGTCACATTATATTAATTCTCATATGCTGATAACAATAAATTGAAATATACAAAAAAAAAAATTAATAATATATTAAAAAGAAAAGTAAACCATAATTAGTAGCAAAAAAGAAAAAGAAAATTATAATATGTGTAATTTTTTTACGTTATGAGCCGAAGTAAATTATACATATGAAAGCTCCACAAATTCTTCGTTCAGATACATGCATGTGAATAATTTTACATCCCTTGCACATCTGTTATTTTATATGGATATAATGAGTTTCACATTTTTAATAATTTTTTCTTTTATTTGTATTCTAAATTTTCGATACAAATTTAATTTTGTTTTATAAAAGGATAATTAATTAAAGACATATCTTCACATTAAGATTATTTAACTGGGCAGCGCACTAAAGATGAGCGGTAACATAGAGTAGACAAACTTCTATCTTCAAGCATCATCTGGTTCAAGATACAACTAAATAAATACATTCCACAGTGCGGCATTGCAGACACAGAGAAGATAACTATGACAGGAATTTCAATTTTTCTGGCTCTGCAGTAATAAGACTGCAGCAAGATATATATAAACAAGAAATTGTTAAAAAATCCAAAGACTCGGTCTTTCCTCTGTTTAGGATCTCAGGCATAAGTTTGACCATGCCAAGGCACTCTGTTTATGCCAATTGGCACCCAGAGGACTGCTTACTAAAATATAACGCAAATATATTGACCCAATTCATAAAATTATATATAGCTGGAAAACTAGCAATACTATTTATGAATAGGTTACCTTGGCATAGTAATCTTTCCAGACTCTGCGACCAATCTGCTGACCTCCCAAATCAACTCCCTTGAACTTAATTTTCCCAATACTGAGCTCTTCAGATGTAGGATACCAGAGATCGTCATTTTATTGGGTTTATATTATTTTGATGTTTTAAGTCAATTCAATTTCAATTATGAACTAACTTATCTAATTATTAGTTATATAAGATAATAATTAATAATTAATAAAATACGTTCTTTATCATATTAATTAAGTTACATTGGTATATAAGCATTTTAAATTTAAAAAAAAATTACTAAGTCTAATTATTATGTTTATTTTCTTCGCAGGTACTCCAACATGTTTGAGAAGTCTTGGCAATCTAATAAAACTCTCAACCCCATTATTTCGTATGAGCAGAGGTTGGTGGGGTGGTCTCCTACTAAGCAAAATTGGGTCAAGCTTAACGATCAGATGGCTGCTGGAAGGGTAACCCATGTAGAGCAGGTGGAGGAGGTGTGTTTAGAGATTATTTTGGAAACTGGCTTTTTGCTATGTGGTTAATATAGAAGAATATTGCTCGGCTGTGGAAGCGGAACTTTGGACTCTTTTAAAAGGTCTGATTCATGCCCAAAATAATGGTTACTTTCAGTTAATGATTGAGGTAGACTCACAGCTTGTTAAATGGATTACAAAAGACTCTGCTCTTGATGGGCAATGTGCTAATCTTATCTATGCTTGTAAGGATATGATGGCCATGTTTCATTGAGTGGATATCTATCATGTGTACCGGGAAGGAAAACAAAGTGGCTGATTGGTTGGCTAATGAATCCCTTAATTATGATCGTGGTGTTACTGAATTCAGGGAGCTGCCTAACGGAGTCACTTCTCTTTTACACGAAGATTTGATAGGCGTTTCATAGCCTAGACTTGTTCCAAGTTAAGGCTTCTTTTTGTTGCTTTTTTGGGTTTTTTCCCTCCTTGTTATCCAAAAAAATGTATTTATTTATTTATTTTTTGGTGGTAACAAGTATTTATTTTTATTTCTTACATATTGAGAAAATTTAATTAATAGAATTAAAATCATAAGTTTTATCTATGCTAATATACCTTATGTTAGTTAAAGACATTAAAAATTTAAAAATAGTAGGCGAGAGACTGATAGTAACTAGTACATATACGTACCTAATCAATTATTAGGTAATTTAAATATCTGCTATGATTTTGAAACAAAGTTGATTTATATACATGATAACTGAAATCTGAAATTATTCATCAAATATATTCAGTATGAGAAAAATCAGTTGTCCTACTCCTGCTCCTGCTTCACGATCACTACTGGACATTTTACATGCTTGGCACAATAGTCGCTCACGCTTCCAAGAAGAGCCCTACATCAACGAACCAATTATAAGACTAATTCGATCGGACCAAGCTAGCTAGTCCATCATAAACTGAAGGCTAATTTAATTACCTCTTCAAGAAGCCATAACCATGGCTTCCCATGACCAAGACGTCGGCTCTTAGTTTCTCAACAATATTACATATAACATTTTTCGCTTCTCCGCTCCCAACTACTCTCTCCACTTTTATCTGCACAAATCCTCCAATCCATAATTCCCAAATATAAAATAAAGAAACAAATAACACACAAAGGGAAGAGTAAGTTACATTATTAACAGAGTTCTTGTAAACAGCTTCTGCTCTTTCCATCACAGAATCCACCAAATCTTTGGCATACTTTTCCATCACCGAAATCACATCAGCAGAAAATACATATCCTGCAATCAAACTCCATCTTTTCACATATTTTTTCCTGAAAATTCTAGTTAAAACCACATGGAATTTTTTTTTACTGCACTGGTCCTTGTGGATCAATCTAGTTTTATTCTACCATGTATATAAAGCAATAACTACTTCAGATGTATAGCATAATATGATCGGATTGGTCTATAATGAACTTGGTCTAAGCAAGTATTGTCAACTAACATGAAACAAAGAAAAAAATTCAAGAAAGAAAAACCTGCAGCATCAAAGGCAGAGTAAACAGGAGGTGGAGGCTTGACATAGAGGAGAACAAGCGTTGAAGTAGGAGACACAAGATTAGCTACACACCACGAGAGAGCACGCATGCTCTCTTTGCTTTCATCCACTGCCACCACTATCTTGCGATCTTTCTTCATGTTTATTCCTTCCATTTTAGCAAAACTTTGATATTGTTTCTACCTTTTTGGCCTAAAATCTGTGCTAATTGACTTCTTTTTATACAGGATGTAAGAAATTTCTTGGCCTTTGAATGATGATAACAAAACACCCAATTACACTGTATTAATATAGACTGTGGGCTGTAGTTTTCGAATCGAAAACGATGACTAATGGTAAAATATTTAATGAGAAACAGCCAATTGGCCAATTCAATTTTGTTCTGCAAGTGGTAGCTGGAATTATTTGTCATATCATCATAAATTAAAAGAGTTTTATATTGTTGACAACATTGTGTAACTATTTACCATTATCCAATAACTTAAGTTAATTTTTTTTCCTTGTTCTTACTTCTTAAATTTGAAGATAACAAAATATCTCAGATGTCGTTCCAAATCCTAAAATGGATTTGGATATATTTTAAGCATATCACCAATTGTATGAATAACTCGAAAATTTTTATCAATGATAAGACTTTTTTTGAGTAGGTATAATTTTAGAAATAATAAAATACTTTGTCCAGTATCAAAACCTGTCAACATGTCGATTAAACATCTGTTTTACATTGAATTTGAAAAAAATATATTTTTTAAAAATATTTTTTTGATTTTTAAAACTAATTTTGGAGAGAAATAGATAAATAGATATTTTTTTTAGAAACATATTTGAGAAAAATAATTTATAACAAATTTAAAAAATCAGTCAATTAAATCAAAAAAAATTTAAATATATTTTTTGGACATTCAACAACAATTTCAAACATCTCTTTAAAATATTGCTGAAAATTGAGAAAAATATGTACCCACTACAAAACTCAAATTTGATATAGTATGTATTTGGAATTACTGTCAGGTGTTCAAAAAAACAGATTTTAAATTTTTTTAATTTAATTGACTGATTTTTTTTTTATTTTTTATAAATTATTTTTCTCAAACTTACTTTTGAAAAAAATATTATTTACTTATTTATTTTCAAAAAAAATTCAAAACTCAAAAAACTTAAAAATAATTTTTTTTCTCTAAAAATATTTTTCTTTTAAATTTAATGTCAAAGGATCTAGGAGTGAAAAATATATTTGAGCTTCAACCACCAGCCCACAGTAGCTTTTGTGTTTTATTTTTCACCAAATTTTATATAATACAATTTTTATGTATTTATAAAATTAATCCATTATATAAAAAACATATATAATTAATAAAATCAATTGTATTTTCATTATCAATATATATTATGATAAAAAAATTTATGTACATAATTTTAAATTTATATTAATGTCTATAAAATTAAAAAATGAATATTGCAGCATATTTTTTAAATTTTTTTGTTTATTTTTATTTTTAAAAATTAAAAGTATATAAATAAAATAATTTTATTGTTATTCAATAATAAATAATATATATATATATATATATATATATATTTGAACATATTTGTAAATAAGTGTTAATTTAAATTATGAATATTAATATTTTAAATATATTATTATATCTGAAATAAATTTAATATAAATTATATTTTCATAAAATTTCAAATTCATCGGTTAAATATCTGACTTTCAATTCTATGTCTCTCCCGGTTTATTAAGGACCGGATCTGAAAATATTACAGTCAAATATCCCATATGGAGAAGGCCAAGTGGAGCCTCAGCCACCAAAGAGGTAATAATCATTAGCTTATCCGATTCCAGCATGGTCCTGCCCATGTCAGTTTGTGGAGATATTTAATAAATAATACACTCTCCACTTGTTATTCTCCTTTAGATCATGAGCTCATCAATAGATAGTTTGTGGGTTGTTTTCCCACCTTTTCTTACCAAAGAAGAAAAAATGCCTATCAAATTAATTTCCAGGAAAATTTTCAAAAAGTCCTTTTCTATTGTCCAAATTGGCTTCCTTTTCCACTTCTTTTATAGCTATAAATACCTTATCTTCTCATCCATTAATAGTTAACAATCTTCTTATGAATTTCATCCATTAATAGTTATTTAAACAAAATTGGGAAAAAAAATCCCTTCTTGAAGGCTTTTGATTCCAAATTTTTGGCTGCAAAAGGTTTCTTTCAAGAAAATCGGAAATGATCTTTCTTTGAATTGATGATTTGTAATTCTGTAGATGCTATTCTTGTGCTGAGGTCTATTTATTATGTCAACATTTTTGTTCTTGCTATATGAAAATTCAAGAATTTGTAACTTATACGCTAAAATTTTATGCAAAAACCATGTTTGGTTCTCTAAGTTATAGGAACTTTTTTGTTTTCTGTTTAATCGCTAAATTTTTTATTGTGTTCTATTATACCTTAAATAATTTTACTTTATTATATTAAATTTCTAAATAATTATTTTAACTCAATTTATTGTGTGCTACAAACAATTATTTAGAGATCCAATTAAAAAAAATTAAAAGTTTAGGAACTAAAAATAGAAAACACAATGATTCAGAGATCAAAACATATATTTTCAAAAAATTTATACATCCAAAATATTTTCTGAAATTCATAAGATGTATGAGTCTAAAATATTTTTGAAATTCATAAGAAAGCAAGGCAGAAGTAAAATCTATTAAAGCTTTCAAAAAAAATTATAATTTATGAAAACCATAAAAATAAGATTAAATAAGGAGCTTTTTATCACATGGATGATCCAACGGAAAGAATGTGAAGGCCATCATCCAAATATAAAAGATGAAGGGCTAAGATATCTTTTGATCAAACGATGAAGAGCTACAATGAGAGAGACAAAATACAAATTGCATTTTAATTTTTGTTTTTGGTCCCCACGAAAGCCGCATTTTGCCAAAAACTTGTGGGCTTAAAAAGTAAGAACTAAAACACAAGGGGACATCATCGAGCTTAAAAAAGTAAACCAGTGGATCACAAGGGGTTGATGTTTGAATTATTGGGTTCTGATTTTAATTTTTATTGTTATGTTATATGTCAAAACACATAAAAATAAAATAGACCTAAGTGATTAGTTTAAATTTTTCTAAAAGCATCTTCAATAAACTTTTTATTTAGATTATACTCTTTATTTTAAAGTATCGTTTAATAAAAAAATATTTCTAATAAATTTTTTATTTTTAAAATTTATGGTAGAAAAATATTTAGAAAGTAAAACTTCATTTTCAATTCTAATTATAATTAATGCACATATATTTTTTTATACATATTATATTTTTTATTAGTGTGCTTTTCTAAAATATTTTCTCTCTCTTAGTAATAAAGTCATTTATTTTTTGTTTAATTAAATATTTATTTATATGTGATAAAGTAAAATGAATAGTAAAATATAAAGAGTTAATTGGAATTATAAAAAAAATTTTACTATCTATATTTAAAGATTATCTAAGATCTTTATTCTATTAAAAATACTCTTCAAAATAAAGAGTATTGTTAGAAATAATGTAAGATTTCAAACAAATATTGACGATACTAACAGCAAGTTTATAAATGATTTATTATGTTAGTATTAATTATTAATAAATTTATCTTATAATCATCAAAAGAAATATTAATATACTTCAACTAAATAGTACAAATTTTATTTTATAATTGTAAGATGTTAATTTAATAATTCTGAAATCAATAGATTTAAAAACAATGTATTGCACCTTTATTAACATGACGGTTTGCTTGACGCTGAATCACAACAGTCTTTCTTACATATTTGCAGTCAAACAATTTGACTCTCACTCAACTTCAAATCCAAAATAATAAACTTAAAAGAAAAAGAAAAAGAAAAATCCAGCTTCAATAAAAACCGTGTTTAATTCTTAACGTCCTAAAAACAATTATTCGCATACTCTTTTCTTATAAATAAGTTTGTGATTTATAGGAATGTTCTTCAAAGGTATTTGAAGGATTTTTTTTTATTTTTTTTTCCTTCATGAGATTAAACTCTAGTGGCTAATGCTAGCGGTGACCTAATTTTTTTTTTTATATAAAATCGATATATGGTAAATTAAATAAATAATAAAATGACGTAAATTTTTTAAATATACATATAACAATCTGTTATTAATTCAGTTTACCATGAACCAAATTTAGATGAATATTATCTAGCAATCATTATTAGAATAAATTTATTTATTTTTATTAGATTAAAATATTTTTATAGTTTGTTTTATACATAGGTCAGAAATCATTTTCTCAAAAAATGTATTTTACTAGTGAATTACAATTTACAATTTAAAATATTATTATTATTTTTTATTAAAGTTATGTTTAGAACTGCATTTGAAAAAAAATATTTTTAAAAAAATATTTTTAATTTTTTAAAAATAAATAAATAAATAAATAGATATTTTTTGGAAAAAAATAATTTATAATTTTTTTTAAAAAAACAGTGAATTAAATTAATGAAATTTTAAATTTGCCATAGGCTACTTTTGGAATTTCGAGCCCAATTTCTTTTCACAGTCGAGAGAGACAGACAAAGTTTGAAAAAAAAAAAAAACACGTAGGGAGATAGAGAGAATTTTCTTCTCAAACAAACAGAAAGAAAAAGGGCAATCTGAGAAGTTGTTTTGTATTTAGATGAATTGCAATCAAGTTGCGCATTATCTCACTGTAGAATTTTCCATGAAGCAGAATTCGAAAGCTGCAAGAGCTTAGAAGCTCCTTGTGCTTGTTCAGGAACTGTTAAGGTATTTCATATTGTTTGTTCTTTCTTCTTTTGGATTTGCATTTTCGCGCTTAGAAATTTCTTAACTAAGAGTTTTTTCTCTTCTGTTTGCACACAGAGATTGCATACAGAGATGGTGCAACGAAAAGGGAAACACAACTTGTGAAATATGTCTCCAGGTATAATTTTGCTTTCGAAAAATATGAGATAGAATAATAGCTCATCTTTTGTTTTCACTTTCTGATTGTACCGTTAAATGATTCAATAATTGAATTGGAAATTTACACCAATTCACAGCACTTTGCTTTCGAAACTTCTCTTGGCTACGTTCACCGGTCCACTCTTCTAACTGTAAGCACTTTCATTGTGGCTGTTTGCATGCACTTCAAGTAACCACCAATTCTATTAAAAAATTGAATTAGATTTTGTATCACAATCATTTGGTGTGGGCTTTTTCAGATACTTGTCTTGAGGGCGAGTGGTATTCTTCTCCCAAAGTTCCCAGTGGCTAGGACAATTGGAGCCATTCAGAAAAGTCTCCGCAGACAATATCAGGTCAGCAACAATTATTGATATATATCTAATCAGATGTCCGTGCACTAATCAATTAATTTTCGGGCTGTTATTAGGATCTGGATAATGAAGAGGATTAAGATGACATGTAAAACTTTGAGGATGAAGATGAGCAACATTCAGAACAAAATTAATATAATTATCCATTATTTCATTTTGTATCCGAACATTCACTGATGCTCATCTTGTCAATATTTTTCCCAGTTTTATGGGCAAAAACTTGAAAAGAAAATTATTTTTACCTGAAGTTTGAGTAATTTGGTGAAATTAATAAACACCCACCTAACACCCAATAATTAAAGACACAAAACTGAAGATGAACCACACTAACTAATATGTAATCACTTTCAAAATAAGTCAATTGCTTGATGGACGCCAACGTTGTTGGTTGGACTCACCTCTTTTACATTTCAACAAAATATAATGAGAGGACTATTACCGTCATTTGATCCGGACAAATCCGCATTTAACAGTTTTTCTTAACAAATATAAAAATATACAAAAAATTTGGTTACCCTCTGTCTGTGTAAACCCTACATTGTCAAGTCCCTATCTAATTGCACGAGGCAGCTAAAAATTTTACCCCACATCACCAGATGATCCCAAAATTTGAAAATAATGCTCCACAGAAAAAAATCAGCAATGCTATAAAACTTACCTCAGTTACAAAGGTGCTTGTGGAGGCGATAGTACAAATGCCAAAGTCAATCAGAAGATAAAATCACTAAGTTTGCTGTAGAAGTAAGCTTGCGCTTTGCTGAAGTGTAATCAGTGAACTGATAATGTTACTCTCAGATATGTAAGGACTCTTTTTCGTGACATCAATCATATTTTTCATGAAGGCTACCATCTCATCACCACTACTTCGGATGATCAAGTTTCCTTCAGATTTTCTGTGTTTACCATATATAGTCTCAAAATCTCTGGACTTGACCGCAGCTTTTTGAAGTATGGAGTCGGGAAGTCCTGAAATAATTTATTCTTTTATGAATGTTGAAAATTTTTCAGCTAATAAATTTATAGATGCAGCAAAAAGTTAAGATATATGATTTCTAGGTGGTTTACAATGAATATGCAACATCTGTTATTTTCCAACGATGATCCACACAAACCATTTTCCATTGTGTATCTGTAAAATTATTTCAGCTATATTTATTTTCAGTCTGAATTCGTTTAGCATGCCTCTTTGGGTAACATTCAATTCAGTGTGTTGAAAAAATAATTATGCAAACATAAAAGACAATTCTGAAGCTTCCAGCACCATATCCACCATGTAAACTGTTAGAGCTGCTAACTTGGCCATCCACTTCCCACAAAGATGAAGATGCAATATAGGCAAAAAACATTACCAGCAAGTCTTGCTACATTCACACCATAGCTTTTAGGGCATGCACCAGGTGTCAACCGATAAAGAAATGTAACCTCTTCCAATTCTCCAACCCCACTTCCAACTTGACATGCCATATGACACAGTGAGACCTGTCGCGTCGACATTTTTAAGAGAACTCTGAGAATAATGATAAAAAGGAACCTCCAACAATCATTGTGGTAAGTACATATTGTGAATAAAGTTTAACCTCAATATCAGCATATCTGTGTACTAACTTGTATATCATAATTACTATAAAAACCAGAGAACATCATTGGTTGCATCTGACAGTTGTCCAAATTCAGAAAGCTTTAGCTTGGGGGGAACAGAAATAATGAACAAAAAAAAAAGAAGAGCATACTTTGGGATCTTTCTGATAGTCTACCGCTATTCGATGATAGTGAGTTGAAAACAATCCTCTACACTGCACCTTGTGGACAAAATGTTCAAGGACAGATTCCCTAACAACAATAAACCAGAAAGGAGAAATGCTTAACTAAAGCCAGCAGAATTGTTAGAAAAGATACGACCTCCTATAAGAAGCGACATAAACAGTGAATTTGCTCAAAAAAAGACATTTAATATACACCAAGCTACTGGCACCTACGCTATTGCCTGTCCATCAGATGTTGATGTGCCACGTCCCAGTTCATCCAGTGCCACCAATGAATTGTGAGTGGCTGATGACTGCCAAAATCCATAAAACTGGTTACACATAAAATTGCCAGAAAAGTGGATCTGTACTTGTTGATCCATCCATACAGAAATTACTTAAAAGTGAACTATGTAGTACTCCATAAATAAGTGTAGCATAAAACTTTCAATGCCAGTAAGTGGAAAAGCAGCATCAGATGCTACCATAAAACATCAAGCATAAAAATTTAATTGTTTCACTCTAATGAATATTGTTGATAAAGCAGAACAATAAGAGCAGATGCTATATATTTTCACAAGAATCCCTGTATCTCACCAGCATCAATGCAGTTTCTGAAAGCTCCATTAGAAATGTACTTTGTCCAGCCATTATATGATCTTTTGCACCCATTCGAACAAAGATTCTGTCAACAGGTGACAATTCAAAGCTCTCTGCAGGGACATCAGCTCCTACCTGTGGAAGAAACAACGATAAAGCATATGGAGAAAGCAGGACATATATGCTCCCTGAACTAAAACTTTACCTGGGCCAGAATCACAGCTAAGCAAACTTGCCGGAGGAGAGTAGACTTCCCACCCATGTTAGGACCGGTGAGGAGGAGAAAGCTGCAACCACTCTTACCGCCAAGACTAATGTCATTGGGAACAAATGCACCCTTGCCTAAAGAATCACTTCTAAGAACAGGGTGCCCTAAACTTTTAGCAGACAAGCATGGCACTTCACTTGAAGATAAATCTTGAATGACAGGACGGCATGCTGCTCCTTCATAAAAGTCACTAGCAATTGCCAGACTGATCAAAACATCCAGTTCTACAACATGAAAGCCAGGCCAAACAAATTGAGATCTTATTACATCATAAAGGTTTAATTTCTATGCTATGATGCATAATTCTTCCATCCTAATGATGATTTCTTTGAATCATTCTGACTTGAGAACAATAAAGAATTTTATAATTTATGACCACTGCAGAAAACATTCTTGGCAGGATGCAGGAGAAAATTGATAGTCATTGTGGGTGATTTATAATGGCACTGTTAACAAGATACTTATTATAGAGTCAATCCTCACATTTATGATTCTTATTGAATGCAGGAGTCGGCATGCATGCATGTGTATATGTGCATCAGAGAGAACTATAGAGGAGCCCATTTAGGAATAAGCTCCGACCAGACATGGATAAAATAAAAGTCTAAACCTGCAGTTGCAGAAACCAGTTGTCTCCACTTATCATGATGCTCACAGAAACAAACAATCAATCTCTGCAGAATGCCCTTCAATGTTGACTCTTTTTCAGTTTCAGCTTGAGAGAGCTCTCCTAAGAATTTCCTAATACTTGGAGTCCAATACCTGTAAAACCCCTGAATGTGCCAAGAAGGTGGAAAAACGGAAGTATACTAAGTAACAAAGCCATTCCAAAGCAATCTTTAGTAAATCATTCATCATAACAGAAGTTGAGATCTCTACAATAAAGTTGCTATTCTTTCTCTTCTTTGAAACTTTTAGAATTATGAGGATAGAAATCACAGAAACAGATGTCATAATCAGCATGCATATGATTTCTTATAATCCAAGTTGCATTTTCCATATACCAATGAGTGGTGATACCAAATGTTAAGAATGCTAATTCAAAAACGAATACCATGCTATTGCTGATAAAGACATGTTCAATGGTCATGATCCATCTCAATATACATTAACACATAAATGTTCAGCGATCGTGTTATTGGGAGATAGAGACACAGCATGACACCAATTAACTTGTTAATATCTAATATTTATTGAAGGCAGCCAAAATGCAGTATCATTTTCATTACAGAGTCAACTTAACTAAATACTAGTTCTAAATAAGTTGATATCAGATATGTGGATCATTTTCCTAGATTTATCTAAGTCTAAGGCTACATCTTCATATATGTATATTTAACGCACATTTGAAACAATACTAAAAATAATAAACATTAGTAGAATTATGTTATTAAAATAAATAATAATGACAAATCTAGTGTAAGGCAATCAACTAAGTGGCATGGAGGCACATTTGAACTTTCTATGAGCATAAGAAAATGAATTCAAAGCCTATGCATCATATATTTGTTATTACCTTTTTGGACGATCGCAGTTCATAATCTCCCGGAATACTCCCGCACAAATGTTCTGGAACTTCCAACAGATATGCTTCTTTTCCAACTGTCACATAAGTTATCTGTAACAGGTGATAGAACATGGTTATTTACTAAAATAAGTCAATTGACAAAGAAAACAAAAATTTCTAGGCCACTTCATACAGATGTCGCTCCAAGTAACTTCCTCTGATCCTTCAGGTGTTTTTTCAAACTAGACTCAATCTCCCCAAGCTTTTTACATGCAGAGTCATAATCCATATCAACTCCTTCACGAGGTATTATACGTCCAGAATTATTGGCTTCCACCCAATCAAAGGCATCCTTAAAATGACTAAGAACTGAATGGATGTCTGGAAGACTTTTACCTGCAGAAATATAATAAAACTGAGATGCAAAACAACAATTTGCAAAATTACTAAGTAATACTAAAAACAACAGCAATACCAGGTGTTAACAAATGATGTAGTTTCCGAGACTCGACGTTTTCCAAAATGACAGCAAGTGAAGAACAAGCTTGGACTATTACTTCACAGCCACGGAGAGCAGATATAAATTCCTGGAGCTGCTTCTTAGCAGCATCCTCATATAGAATTACTTTATTTGCATTTCTTCCATTAGCTTCACTGCACTCAATAAAAATAAAGACATATAATAAGAATATCACATAACCATAAATAGAATACCTTCAAATTTTCCTTTCTCAGATATACCTGCTAGAAAATATGCGTGCAAGCAATCGCTCCATGTCAGGAAGCCTGGACAAGGCTTTTCGAAATTCCAGCACAATAGGTTGATTTACCCCCTATAAAAAATATATGGTATCAGAATGCTCGAATAATAATAATTAGAAGGATAGAAGGAAGAACATACAAGAGGCATAATTTCAGGTGAAACACCGAAAGCCACTAAAAGCGCAAATATGATTTGGAACTCATTCAGGTAATTAAATTGAACAAAAATTTTAAAAAAATCTTATCTCTCTGCCAAATTAGTAGATTCAAATGTAACATCAAAGCAAAATTCACCTTTAGAGCATTCTTTTAACTAGAGAAACAACTGCATAATAGAAACTTACTCAATTCTCCTTTAAAGTATTTTACGAACCAGACATAATAGAAACTTACCCGTAGACCCGCCACAGAATCCTGGCGGTCCCTAATAGATATCAAATGATATAGAGGTCTTGCTAGCCATGTTTTCAGCAACCTCTTCCCAAATGCTGTCACACAATGATTAAGTTGCGCATACAGTGTCCTTCACAGCCAAAAAAAAACATATACTTCAGTCCAGGGTGGGGAAAACATTACAATTGACAGGTTTATAATCATACAACAGTTTTACCCTGAAGTGCCTCCATTTCTACTATTCTCAAAAATCTCAAGGTTCTCTAGGGCAGCAGCATCAAGAACCATGTATGGTTTTTGAGCAACATTACAGAAATCAGAGCACGGAAACGTTTCAAACTTGGCAAATCTAAGTAGTGTCTCATCCAAAAAAGTCTGCTTCAGATAATAGAGAGCGCCTCCAAGAGCTGAAAGTGCTAGGCTACTGTTTTCTCCTTTGTTTATTAGCTCTGACAAAATTTGTGGCAGGCAGCTTGACCCATCATCAGCAACATGAATATTTATTCTGTCCGCGTCTTTGTTTAAAGATCCAAAAGTTGATTTTTCATTCATATGCTTGTAGAAAGCCTTCACTTCACAAACAGTTTTCTCAGCATTCCAGAATTCTGAGAAAGGAACTAACTCATTGACTAAAGGATTTCTGGTATGCCTCAGCAATGCTCTCTCAGTTTCAGAACTGAGAGTCTTTGCAGGTTTTATAATTTCTACAGGCCTCAGCTCAGACAAAAGGCAAGACAAAGAGCTGCACTCTACATCATCCCCAAACTGGCAAGGTGATCACGATCAAATAAAACGGTATTAGCACAAAAAAAAACAATTGCAATAATGACGAAGTGAATTTAATACATATGCAATAATACAAAAACTCATTTAACTCAGAACTTTATGCATATGCAATATATGAAAACTTGTTTATTAATAGCAAAAGTATTTAAAAAGGAAATTCAGTCCACCTGCCCAAGAATGATTCTGCTGGTGGCAACATCAACTACACAAACACCAAAACTTCGCTCAAAATTTTGACTTTCCAAATTTTGAGAGCTTTCAGCCAATGCCATTAGATAAGAAGCATCAGGATTTGCTATGAGCAATTCTCCCTCAGTTAGGGTTCCTTTTGTAACAACTGCACATATTTCACGTTTCACAACCTAAATGCACAGGCAGATGTTTGTCAAAACTTCAAATGTAACAGATTTGTAATTTAATTAGCAAAATCATCAGAATTATTAAAAAAATAAAATCTTCAAGTGTGCAATTTACATCATCATATTATCTTCCTCTACAGGAAAATTCCAGTATTCGCTAAAAAATTAGCCCGCTATGTTTGATCATGGAAATTAACAAAACAACAGGGTTCAGCACAGATATAAAGTATGGTTTCAGTTCCCAGTTCTGGAGAATAGTACCAGTAAAGAAATGGAAATCATTTTAGCAATCTCATGAAATTTCTACTAACCTTGTCTTTAGAACCTTTTTCTTTACGACGAAGCTCCAACTGTTCAGGAGTTTCTGTTTGCTCAACAACAAGAACTCGATAACCCTGTTCAGTCAATAAAGTTCAAATGAAAATTTCCTAGGAGGACAACATTTCCTTATCAAAGAATTATAAGAGCAATAAATCTATTGAATAAAAGTGTAACTTGAGACATAAATTATATATTGACAACCTTTCTAGCCAGTTTCTCTACATTCATTGAGAAATTCCTCTCTGGAAAACCGCAATGAGGCTGTTCTCCCTAAATACCAAAATAAGAATCAAATAATGCCTTGAGTTAAAATGTAGGAAACTTGTAACCAAAAAGATATCCAAACTATGTAGTTAAGAACAAAAGAAAAATGTCTGAATAAAGTTTTTCCTCCTCCCCCTTCATTACATTGATATAATTCAGCATCAACAAGATTCACATATCCATATGAATAGCACTTCAATCCATACCTTCATATATTGCAAATTTAATTCTTTGGCCCCTATGTGGGCATCCACTTCAAAAAGCTCATAAAACTTGCCCATCTGCACCACAAATTGAAAATTTATGTTCTATTGCACTAAGTGACATCTTGATAAAGTACAAGGCTTTATTCGGCTTAGGTGCATACCTTAAAAAACAAAACCTTATCCATATGCTGTGACTTGAACTCCCACCATTGTTTCTGCACGTGGTAAGAAGCATTGAAAGCTCAAATGTAAGATTTAAGATACTTTAAGTTTAACCACTCGTTGCATGAACATTCTTACCTGGCCACCAGTTAAACTCTTTACAAAATTTGGAGGCAGGTATAGAGTCTTCGAATCATAATCCGCATCTCCAGGACGCCTCCTTTTTGCATCCCTTCGTTCTCTGTTTCAAGGCCTAAATGAGCTTGTGAAAGTGTGTATGTATGTATATATATATTATGATAAATATCATTACACTGACTATTTTCAAGAAATTAAAAATTACCTCCTCATTTTAATGCCATATGAATTGAACTTCAAAAAAATGATAAAAAAAAAAGGATAGGCTATTGAGCTGAGTTGTGAAAGGAACTTACGCTCCAAGAAACCACAACTTCTCAGCTTCACGTGCACAGAATCTTTCTGAAGCATCACCCATTAGGGCATTACCAAGGCCATTAGACAACTCATCTGCAGATTATTTGAGAGTGCTATCAACACAAACATATCACTGAATAAAGCAATCATAATTTTGTTTAGAAAAAGAAAGAGAGAAATAAGGCCATTCCATCTAAATGCTAAATGCAATAAACAAAATAATGAAGTATAATATAATCTGTTTCAGCATTTGCAGTCAATCCAACAAAACCATGTCCTGTCATAATCTGTTTCAGCATTGGCAGTCAATCCAACAATCCTATGTCCTGCCATAGTGCCATTGACTTCACTTGTATAAGTGACAATTCCCTTCAGCAGCTGACCCCAACCACAACAACAACAAAGAAAAAGTTAAAGGTGAAAGAAAGACGTACTCCCTTTATTCTGCATCGGTTCCAAAATAGAAACCTTGAACCGTCCTTCACTGACATCTTCACCACTCTTGCTCTTTTTCGCCGAACCTAACTTTCCAGCTCCACAGGCCTTCCTTTTTCTCAATTCAGTCTTCCCACCCTGCTTTTCTTTCTCGTCACTCTCTGCATTATACTCTTCTCCCTCATCCAGGAAATCTATATCCTCATCCTCACTAACGTCCTTCTCTGCATTCTTTCCCCAATCTTCATCACTAGAATCATCACCATCACCACCACCACAGCCCTCTTCAATACCACCAACATCCTTCATCTCTTCATCTTCAATCACAGTCTTCTTGAAAGCTAAAGAACCCCTGCGCAACCGCTTAAATTTCTTCACACTTTCCTCAACCCACTCAATCTTCTCCTTTCCCAAATCCAACACCTCCTCTTCAAAATCATCATACAAAACCGAATGCTTGCCGGAATCCTCATCATAAGATTTAACGCAACCCTCGTACCAGCTCTTATCAAGCGGCCAGTAAACTCTAATCCGCTTCTCCAAAACCTCTTTGCCATACGACTTAGCAGCTGGTGCAGATGTTGTGGGAGATGGGGAAGGCGATGGGGTTTGGCCAATGACTAGAAGTGATTTTTTAGTCTTGGATTGCAAAGGAGGAGTAGAAGGGCTAGGGCTTGGAGGATTAGGTTTAGGGTTAGGGTTAGATTTGGGGATTTGTCCTTTGGAGAGCGTGGAAGCAGGAGATGTTGAAGAAGAGTTTGCCTTAGAGAAGAAAGAGGTGATTTGGCGCTGTGGATTTACCAGAGGTGATCTTCCATTGCTCGGTTTGCGAGATGGCGCCATCTCTGTAGTATCCTTTCCGCTATTCTGAGAGAACGGCGGCCGATGAGACGAGTGAGGATAAGTGAAGATTGAAAAGGAGTAAAGAGCGAGAAGAATATGATAGAAAAATTTCACAGGATGAGAGAGTGGAGAGCAAAAGCAGGGAAAGTAGAACAAAGATGTTCAAGCTTCAACTATAAAATGGAATATGGAGGGAATTTTGTAGAAATTCCCGGCATGTGTTTCCACTTTCCATCGGCTTTCTTTGGCGGGAATTCGATGGCTATCATACATCATTCTCTTTTGTCTAGCGAATCGTGTCGTGTGCCTACCAGTGCCTACGATAAAGCAGCGCCGTTTTAAGCAATTCTATGCGGGCCCAAAATGGGCCTATTCTTGTCCTTACGGGCCCAATAAAATCTGTTCATTTTAGTGGGCTGAACCGAGCACCAGTAACAGTGTTAACATACTCACCGTTAGTTACACCTTCCTGCTCACCTCCGCTACTGGTGTGTACCAGCTTCGAAGTTCCACTGCAGCACTAATCTCAAACCTCTCCTTATAATTCAACTGCTTTTGCTCTTCTTCTTTAATCTCTATTCTTTAATGGCTTGCTAGTGCCAAAATTTCCATCTTGCTCCGCCGCTGTGCGATGGACAAATCTACTTCACCGAGAAGTTTTTCTCTCGTGAGGGAGGAAAACGACGTCGAAGAGAGCAAATGTGCTTTCCTAGTGATAGCTCTCTGCCCTTGTCTCGTTTGTTTTATTATTCTCCTGATCGTAGTTTCTATAATTCTCATCGTCAAGTTCCATTTTTTTTGCCACACTCCTCTTCTCTCTATTATTTTCAAGAAAAATTGCCGCTAGTTATAAACTCAAGAAGGATTTACAATTAATTCTGAGACTTCACTATTGCCTAGTCTTAATGTACGAAGAAATGTTGCTGAGTTAAGTATTGCCTAGTCTTGATGTACGAAGAAATGTTGCTGAGTTAAGTGTTAGGAGTTTTTCTAGCTTCACCGGAGCTGTAGTAGATTCAGTGTGAATCTGAAGTGATAAGGAAGGTACGAGCATCAAGTCAAATGCGGATCTTGCGGAGGTTGCTATAGGGTGTGCAAGTTGATCGATAAGTTGTTGCCGTTGGATCGAAATGTGGAGGCAGTTCTTGATGGATGTGGGATCAATTTATCGCATGATCTGATCATAGACGTGTTGGGAAGAATCTGTCTTGTTAGAAAACCAGCATTTTGGTCCTTACGCTGTCTGGGCAAAATCAGGCTTTTGCCCATGATCCAAGGACTTACAGCTCCATGATTGGTATACTTGCAAAGACGATTCAAATTGAGACCATGATTTTAATGGTTGAAGAAATGGGTGAGAAAGGGCTTTGACAATTGACAAATTTTTTTGAGAGCTTTTGCTGCCTCCAAGAAGAGGGAAAAACTGTTGGGATATTTTAGTTGATGAAGAAGCTCAACTGTAAAGTGGGGTTGAAACTATCGATTCTTTGCTTGATAATCCTGGGGTCCTAAGCTTGGAAACGAAGCACAAACCTTCTCTGGGAAGGTAGAAAACAGATTTCCGCCAAATTTGAAGACTTATTCCGTCTTACTTAATTGGTTGGCGCAGAGAGAAGAATTTGATGGAGGCATGAAGGGTTTGGAATGAGATGATTGATAAAGGGTTTAAGCCTAATATTGCTGCACATAATACTACGCTTGAAGGATTAATAAGGAGTAAGAAGATGTCTGAGGCAATCAAGCTGTTGATGGTCATGCAGGCCAAAGGTCCATCACCTGATGTTTGGAGCTATACAATTTTGATGGGATGGTTGATTCAGGGTGCAATCCAGATGCTGTGATTTATACTTGTTCGGACTACTACCTTTCCAATTTTGAAGAGAATGGACATGGTTCATAACTTGTTGATGGAGATGAAAAAAGCGGGTTGCCCTCCTAATGGGCAGACTACAATGATCTTATCAAGTCGCTAACCAGTCGAAAAAGGTCATATGATGCTGTGTGAATATACAAAAAAAATGGTTCAGAGTGGAATTCTACTTACATTTCACACTTACAACCTGATTATGGAGTCCTACTTTCAGACAATGAACTACATAATGGCTGAGGCTGTTTGGGATGAGATAAATAGGAAAGGTTGGTGTCCTGATGGTAACTCCTGTACAGTTTTCATTAGAGGGCTTATAAGTCAGGAAAGATCAGGCGAAGATTGTAAATACCTGGAGGAGAAGTTAGAGAAAGGAATGAAAACTCCTAAGCTTGACTATGACAAGTTTGTAGCTGATCTCTCCCAACTGGGGAAGCCTGATATGTTGGAGGAGTTAGCTCAAAAAAATTTGGTTTTCTAGCAAGTTTGAAGTCTCCCATGTTCTTGCAGGTTGGACTGAGATGATGAAGAAAAAGAATTTAGATGATGGCGTATATCACTTATTCCAAAATATGCGTGGTTTTTGTTGTATATTATCCTGGTTATTGCTTGAATGCCTGCTGTATTTTTACCTCCATTTGGTGTAATTTCAGTAATTTGTGCCTGTTGTATTTTATAATTTCCTTTTTATAATTTGTTCCTTCAACCTTATTTACATCAGTTTCCTGTTATTTAAGTTGAAGGTAAGTTAAACCTGTTTCCAATTGGTGATTAAACTTGATTATCCTCAATCCTAATCACCCTCGAATCAGGGGAAATCGAAATTAGCTTTCCTTCTTATCTTTTTATATTATTATTATTTGTCATTAGTATTACTCTCTGATAGAGGCTGAAGAGGTTGGAGAAGTAGATGCAGGTGTTATCAACTAGAAGTATAATTTTTGGGCTAAGAAACAGTGATATTTCCCACCCCAGTTTACAATTCACAGAGAGACAAAACACGCGGTTTGCGCAAACTGCTAAGCACCAGCAGCAAATCAAAAATTGTAGTAGATAAGACTGTAAAATTATAGTTACATATTGGTAGAACTTCAAATTAAAAGCAAGAAATGATGTCCAGCAATCCATCTAGCATAAATACCTAAAACTTAATACTTCTACAAATAGAGAAGCTTTCCATGGATGTTTCTAGTTTGGAGGCCTGGATAGGGAAAACTCAAGTAAGTTTCGTTTTCTTTGATTTAACATGAGGCTTCTCCAGAATTTTTTCATCATCGTCCGATGAGGTTTCAACCAGTTCATCAGGGACATCGTTAGGAACATTATGTTTGGTGATGAACTCCTTGAGTACGCTCATGCTTTTCTCTTTCATAGAAACCAATTCCTCAGAGATGGTACTGCCCTTGTTTGCATCGATCGAGTATGTTTCTGACCCGAGTTTAATTGTGGCTTTAACATGAGGCCCATTAATAATTGCATCATGAGCTTGAACCTCCATTGCCACCAAGGAAATCTGTATATTGTGAACAGTTAAAATTAAAAGAAAAGATCTTGTTATGGTATAAATTTGAAGTTCAAGAGGATCTAATGAATCTGCAACTATAGAAACATAAGAATCTCAAGATGCAACGCATCCTATCTCTAAATTCAACTCTATATCAATTTACTACAACTTCTGCATTCAAATTCATTCTCATTCTGCCATCTATATATAAAGAATGGTAAAAAGGAGCAGTGCAAAATGTAATTTACATTCTTCTAAAACAAGGGTTGCAACAGTCAGATGATGAAAAACAAAAGGTTGTCAACTCATATTACGCCTGTTCACAGAAAAAGATGGAATGAAGGTGCAATTTAGATCCCTAACTCTTCTGCGAAGGTAGACCAAATTATCGCCCAACTTTCAAATTACCATCATTTTGCTCCATTTTGTCTTAAAAAACACTCTCTTTTGGCACAAAGCTTGTAATAGAAATACGTAATACATAAAAATTTACGGAAAATGAAAAGAAAAAGTGATTTTGAGTTAAAATTGGGGCAAAATGGCAGTAAATTAAAAGTTTCTTTTCAGTTTTTAATTAAATGCTTAAATTTTTAATTTTGGAGCTTTAAATAATTCATAATATTCCCAATTTCAGTCTTTCAGAAAAGAAATAGAGATCATATCTATTATGAGATCCACATACCAACATTAAGTTCAGATTAACCAAAGAAAAAGCGGGAAGCTACTCAAAATGAGGGAAATAAGAAGAAGAAGAATCTTATTTGAAAAAAATTGTTGGCTGAAGAAGTGGACAAGGAGCAAAACCAGGAAAATGCCAACTGTGCTAAGCAAAATATTATTAATTAAAGAAATTTCAAGGTCAACTAGCTATAGTCATAGTTACCTTCAAGCCTCGTACACCATTCTTCTAAAGAAAAGGAAGGGAAAAAAAAAGCAAGAAAAGAATCGAACTTGCAATTAAAGGAAGGAAAGTATGCTAAAAACAGTAAGGATTAGTTGAGAAACTGACCGAGGACAGGCGGTGAATGAGAGCAGAGGAGATTCGGTCTTTGAGGAGCAGAACGGCGGATTAGAAGAACTAGACGGTTTGTCTTTCTTTTTATCCCCAAGTTATATATTATTTTGTCATCATATATGTTTGGTCGAATCAACTAAAATGCACCCTTAATATTATGAAAATTACAATTTTGCCGAAAATTTGGAAAATCAAAATTCTCAAATTTATCATGCATTTCATGATTTCTCAGTTCTCAGTTGCTAAAACTAAAAAGTAGATCAAGTCTCAATTTTTTTTTTTTTTTGGATCTTCACATAGTGCGCGCGCCTGTGGGGTGAGCGTGTGTGGTTTTTTTTTTTTTTTTGGGCAGTTGATATTTTGATTGAATTGTGTATTTTTTTTCTAATGCAGCTATCAGTATTGATTATCGTCCCATTTTTCTTTTCCCATCAGCAGTTCCCTTCCAATACTAGAAATTGATGGTCAAGCATCAAGACAATAATTTGGAACGATTTCGCTCCATGAATCTGTCTGCATATGTTTTCCATCCTAATCCACCGGCGATGGTCAGCAGATTCATCATTCATCTAGTTTGAAATCTATGAACTTCCTGCCATACCTTGATTGACAATTGCAAGCAGTATCAGTTCACCAATTGGGGATCGTACCATTACCATATACCTGCAGCCCCTAATTACAAACGTAAGCTTGGTTGACAATTGCACTAGTTAGAGAAGCTTGGCTAACTCTTAACTTCCTAAGTACTTATTGGGGCAATAGTCATCATCTAGGCTTTCCTTGCCTAAAGTTTAAATAACTGCCATTACAATAAATCTTTTAACTACCTGCAATAGAGAAAAGAAATGGAAATCACAATAATTACTAAAATGTGATAATATCTATTTCGTCCTGAATAACGTTCAAACACAAATATATTTTAGAACACTAACAAAATTGGCAAAACTTTATAGAAAAAATTATAACTAACAAATGAAAAGAAGAAAGAAAGAAAGAAAAAGGTAACATCTAGGACTCAAATATCATGAGAAGTGTATGCCAGCCATATTGAACCGAGAAAGAAGGTATAGAAATTCCTCTTGTGTGAGTTTAGAGGATCTCTTCTCATAAAAATTTCGTTCTTTCAACACAGCCAACACTTTTTCTTTGAATTCAGTCACCTCTGTATCTGCATCACCATCACCATCACCATCCTCCACATCCATTTCATCATCTGTTCTATCATCCAAGTCCATGCTCTGATCTTCTTTATAATCTCCTAATCCAGAAATATCCATTTCAGTATCAACACCTTCAGATGAACCATTTTGAGAAGCCTGTAGCGCCTGAAGAGTCTTGTAGTTCTTTTCCAGTAAAGATAAGACATTTTTCATCCTGAAAATCGACCCAAGAGTCTTGTTCTTTCGAATGAAACAAATTCGTATAAATCCATCCCATTCCTTAAGATTTACTTGAGGACGTGGTTTCCTGGGCTCAATTCGAACTACAGATGAATCCACCTTTGGCGGAGGCCTGAAATTGTTCTTTCCAACTTTGAGGAGGTGGGAGACTCTGGCATAGAGCTGTGTATTCACAGATAGACGGCAATACAATGTATCACCCGGTTGAGCAACAAGCCTCATCGCAAATTCTCTCTGAAACATTATAATGGCACATCGAAATGAAGGTTGGTGATTAAGTAATTTAAATGTGAGGGGAGATGAAATCTGATAAGGGATGTTCGCCACACATATATCAAAATAGGGAAGGTCAGTCTTAAGCACATCACCCTGAATAACCTGTCAAACCCAAAAAAGCAGATACTGGATTACCTTTACTTCCTAGTTCGATTTTACAGATGCAGCAAAGAAAATTTGTTCTCCACAATAGCAATTGTAATTCCAGAGGCTGAGAACTCATATTCTAACAACTTATTTGGTTACTAACAGTTTGCTTGTTTTAAGGGAATTGGACCTTGTTTAGTTACAAAAACAAAATCATACCTTTAATCGATTGGACAGAGGGGTACCCTGAAACCGGCGCTGAAGCTCGAGAACCATGCGGGGATCAAGCTCAACAGCAATAACCTTTTTTCCGGCTTCTAGAAGCTTCTTGGTGAGATTTCCGGTACCGGGACCAATCTCGAGAATAACATCGGTGCTCTTAATTCCAGATTTCTGGACAATGGTGTCCACCAGCATGGGGTTCTTGAGGATGTGCTGCCCTTTCGATTTGTGGAACGATATTCCTCCTTGGTAGTGATTCGACGGTGCTCGAGAAACTTTTGCCTTCTCTTTCTTGATCTTGCCTCCTGCCATGGGTTTTGATTTTCACGATTGCACTGTGCGGTGGCAGCCAAACGAAAGCGAGGGTATTTATTTGCTGTTTAGGGTTTTATGTTTCGGCGGAGAACATAATCAGGGCACGTGCCGAGTGGGTGTCCTGCTGTGTTTAAGCTATTATGTACGACAGCGTTTAGATGAAACTCGACTATTGGCCAACCAACCGACTCCTTGTTGACGACAATGTTGGAGTTTTTGTTTACTCACGATTGGATGAAAATGGTAGAATATAGTCAAATTGACTATATATATATATATATATATATATACATTTGAATTTGTTTGAAATCTGTTTAAAATTATAATATTAATATTTATAATCATCTCAAATCTGGTTAACATTATCTAAATAATACTCAAATCCAAATAATTATACATTTATTATTAAAAAATTTAAAATAAAATAAAATTCAAACTAATTAAATAATTAAAAATCTAAAAATATATAAATAATCTACTATAAATCACTACAAAATCAAATTAAATAATAAAATAAAACATAAAATTTAATTTAACACATTCAAATTAAAATAATACATTAAATTGTTCAAAAATAACAATAAAATTAAATATTATTCATTATAATAGAAAAATTATATTTCAAACTTTCATTACATTTGTAATTCATTAATATATACAAATATATAAAAAAATTAATTATATCATTATATTCAATAAATTAAAATATAATAAATTGTATAATATATACATATATATTAAATATAATAAAATTTATCGGGTAGCGGATATCCGAAAGCCTTTATCCATATTCTATTCAAATATGTGATTGGTTAAAATATTGATATCCAATTCATCCCAAAACCCTAAATAGAGTTATCAATTAGGATTTAAACGGAAACTCAAATAACCACGAAATTCATACCCTCACCCTACTCACATTTGTCAAAATTCTAATTTTCTTTTGATTCCTCAATTTTACGAATTAAGATAGTCAATTAATTCTCAATTTTAAAATTTTCAGCTCATATGCAATTATCATCTAATTTAATTTAATCGATGAACTAATAATATATTCAATTTTCTTTACTATTATTAATTTAAAATTAATATTTAAAACATTTATTTTAACAAATAAAAAATTTCTGAACAAATCAATTAAATAAAGTTTCAATTAAAATATTTAATTACAAAAATTTGTAAAGTCAAAAATGACTTCTTCTCTTCTTTTTTTTTTTTAACTTAATTTACAGCTCAAAAAAGATAAGTAGAAAACAACTTCAGTTTTTTTTTTAATTTTATTTTTTTAATTATGGAGGAGGGCAAAAGCCAAAAACAACAATAAGAACACTATAAGGGCATTAATGTGGGCTAAGAAACTCCTAACATATCATCACGAAGAAGAGGAACTCTCTCTGCTGGCGGAGCAATGAATTCAGGCCTTTTTGAAGACAAATTATTATAAGATTTGTATTCATAATAATCAAGATATTTATAGTTAAGCATCAACTTGGTTATTTCTTTTATTCTTTTTTTAAATTTTAATTTTATAAGGCTGAACAAGTCATAGTTTAGAACCCAGATTTTTCTAAAAATAACAAAAACAAAAACTTCAACAAATTTCAGAAGACTTTTGGACTTTTTTTCTTTTACTTTATACCCTCTAATTTTTTTCACAGGTTAGACATTGTCTTTTATTATATACAATTATACGTCAACTTATTTCTCCAAGTACACGACAGATTTTGAAAAAAGGTTCTACTATGTCAAGAGATTGCAGGTGAAGCATATAATGCATAATTGTCTCCGCAAAAAGAAAAAAAAAAAAAAAAGGTTTTTTATTTCAGGTGTCATGAAAATTCGGATGCAACTGTATGTATTTCATTAGCAAAATAAAATAGTCAAAACCCGAAAGTCAAGTTGGAATTTTCTTTTCTATATAGGAGACTTTAAAAATGTGACTGTACATTTGAGAGTTAGCTCATCAGCTCCATGAACCCTCTCCACATTTTGGGAAAATATAGATTACAACAACGATCCCCCGTAACTGCTTTTACCGATCAGTCATGGAGGATCCATTCAACAAAAAATGGATCTGTGAGCAGAATGGTGAAATTAAACTTTTCTTCTTTGGCTAAAAAGAAAACACTAACGGTAAATTTACTCAGAGTTTTGACAGTTTCTTAGTATACCACTCTGATAGACGCATCATCTTTTGTGATAGCTCAGGATTTTTTGCAAAATAAGATCGGGCGTTAGCCATCATCACATTCACATCATGTTTCACTGCTTCTACGCTCCGGTAATAGTTGTGTTCTAATCTTGATCGGATAATTTCAGGACAGAGAGGAACCGGAAACCTGCAAGAATCCCAGACATTTAAATATTAATTAACTCTGGAATTTCTTTCTTCTCATTGATGAATTCGTGGCTCTCTATTTTATATCATATGCATTCTACTCAACTACTAATACAAGCGTATTTCTACATAGTTACTACAGAAAATTATATTTGTTTGACACAAATAATGATCTTAGGATTGTTGGAATTCATTGTCATTGTTAAAATTTTGATGCACATAGAGAGGATGAGAGTTTTGGTTGACGAATTCAAAGAAAATAGATACCTGTTGAAGAAATCTAACTTATGTGAGGCTTCATTCAATTTTTGAATTCCATAATTATCCTGTCATTCATAGAGAAACATCTATCAAAGTCAAGATAAAAGAACCTCTTGTGCTATGTCGCCAATAATGGACTTTCTGATTGAGATTTCACACAACAAAGAAAAGATACCTGATTTCTGCTCACTGACTGTTCTAACTTATCAAAAACAGATAATAGCTCATCTTGACTCTCTGAATCAATATGAGGGTGCTCCCACAGCATGTCTGGATCATGCAGTTCCCAAGGACTGTGTCTATGGTAATCAGAGGGATCAATCTTGTACCGGATGGTGTATCTCTCCCATGGACTATCAGGAAACTCCTTAGACTTCGGCTCTGAAGAAATAACTCTACCCTCCCACCAGCTACCATCTTCCCCATTCTCATTCCTCCACCAAACCAGGCATTTGTCTCTATGGCTCCAATTTCTACCAATAGCAGCATCATAACGTGCTTTCTCAACAATAAAATCAGGAAAATTGATCAGTTCATGTAGGGTCAACTTGAATGTTTTACCACATGCGCCAGATGATCGGTCTACAAATCTGAGCACAATTTTACAACAGCTATCCCCTGAACCAGGACATGTGGCATAATCAAGGCTTTCAACTTTGCAAATTTCCACAGCACTAATATATCCCTTAACTGAACTCCAAGGGCCTATTTCTGATACATTATTTGAATTTGATTTAATATACTCTTGATGACCCTGAA
Organism: Triadica sebifera; assembly: GCA_023653625.1. Taxonomy (NCBI): domain Eukaryota; kingdom Viridiplantae; phylum Streptophyta; class Magnoliopsida; order Malpighiales; family Euphorbiaceae; genus Triadica; species Triadica sebifera. The sequence goes on from CM042895.1 coordinate 1,263,597, forward strand.
AATAATCAAAAGCCAATTATAAATATTGAAATGATAAGTTCTTAATGCAAATCTTAAAGCTCATGACAAAGAAACACAAACCACGCATCTAAAAGTACCTGTCTCAAATACACTACTACATCACCTAGCTGAGGGATATAACGATAACCATCCTCCTGTTCTGACAAGATCAGCCATGACAATTTCCTTGCAGGGTGATTTGGCCTCCCTGAAATCAAATATCTTGAGTCACTATCACTTCTGTTTCTAGCAGACCTTGATCTTAATATAATTCTTGAATTAGGCATCTTTTCTTCAGGCAGGGGCTCAGTACCATCATTATATGATGTCCCCGCTAATTCATGACCCAATTTCACCCTCATCTTATAGTTCACATCACTTGGCTCCCGTGAGGTTGCCTTCATCTTCATTGATCTTGTTCTACGTACTGCATCTGAGGCATTTTCTTCCTCACCATGGTCTAAATCCTCTTGATGAGATTTGGTTTTTCTTGAACTTTCCCTCTCTTGGACATCATATAAAGAAGTTGATCTACTGGAACCTCCATCCCTTGCAGGTACTCCTAAAAGTTGATTTTGATCCAGATGAGAACAATTTTCAGACATCATATCAACATCTTGGTGTAAATCATTTGCTGCTCTCACAAGTTTAAGTACAGGAGTTTGTGAGTCCCCTGAAGTCCCTTTTGTTCTTATTTTTAATCTTGTTAACTTTAGGGGAGGATTCTCTTTCAGCTCCTGACAATGGTTTGCACCAGAATCTTCACTTTCTTCCAGTGAAATAAAATTTCTGAATTTACCAGATCCAGACAAATCTCTGTCTCCGTCATCCAGTGCTCTATAATAAGTGACTGAAGCACCACCAGTTGATTCAGGATCATCTGGCAACGATTGTGAAAATGTCAAAGAACTCTGTATTACACCTGAAGGAACAGGCTCTTCAATTCTTGCACCATCTTGATGCACTTCAAACTGTTCCTCATCCCTGCAGGGCAAAATACGTCCATAATTATGGGCTATATTCACACATATATGGAAAGATAAAAAAATATTTGAGGTCTAACATACCCATTGATATCAATCCTACTTTCCTTTTGTGCATCATAAATAGCACTGAATCCAACAGATGCATCACCTGGAATCACATCTCCTAACCTTGAATGGTTGGAGGAGCAGATATTGACCTCTCCCCATCTGATTTTGCTTTCATTGTCACCTGCAGATCCCTGTATGTCATTTTCAACCTTTGCAGGGTATTCTGTGCCAGTAACATTACATTTATTCTCGTTTTGGGACAGCTCTAGACCAAACACATCTGAGGAAGAAGACCCTGGTTCCTTGGAGCTTAAGTTCATCCCAATTTCTTGCAGAGGTTGGGCAGATAGAGTTATATCATCAATTTGTCTCTGAACATTGAGAACGTTATCATCTGGAGATACAGGCTTCTTTGAGTGACGCAATGAAAATTTTAACACCAATTTCTTCCTATTTTCAGCAGGTTCTTGAGATTCAGGGAGCTCGGGACATTTGGTTATATTCTCAGCCTCAGGTAATACAGGTTTTTCTTCTTTTGTATCTTTATCTTGTATACTCTGCAAGTACCTATCAGTTATTTTGCTTTCAATAAGTGAATCTTGCAAACTTGAATCACCACTGGATGTATCGTCTTCTGAGTCACCTCCATCTGTAGATGTTCCCGTGATTCTCGAGAACATATTTAAGGCATTGCGTGCCGCCATACGCTGAGGTCTAGATGACTTTCCTTTGGACGATTTCCCCTTGGGGATTTTCCGACCACTTTTTAGCTTCTTAGCTCCATGACCCCCATGTAACATGCTATCATGTTCATTCAAATTCCTCTTCTTGACATGTTTCCCAGAGGACTCAATCTGAAAACAATTATAATATTCTCATTTGGGAATTCAGAAAAGAAAGAAGATGAGAAATGGACTTATATAGATGAAGCATCCTTACTTCAGTCTTGTGTTTTCTTCTTTTTGACCTGCGAAGGCTATCTTTTTTACCACATCCAATGCCACTGTCCTCCATGCCATCTGAATCACTGTCAGAGCTGTAACACAAACTACCCTGCTCACCTTCACTGGTGCAGTCCTCTGTGAGATTATACTCCGAGTCAGTGTCATCACTTATGATTTCATTTTCTGGTTCCCAATAAATGGCATCTAAGAACTCTGGTAATGGCTCAATCATTCTATCCAAGTCTTCCAAAGGAGGCATTTGATAATCCAGGCCCAAACTGAAATCTGGACCAATAGCAAATTTTATGGATGGAGGACGCCACTCGACACCAAGTGCACCAAGTCGCCTCTTCTGGAACATTGTCTGGTAAGGTTCTGGATATGGAATTAAACCTAAAATCGCATTGAGCCATCGTGTCAGGGATTTATTGTCCCGATACAAAGCATCTTAAATAATCAGGCACATTAAAAGTAGTCATGCATACTGGAATCACAAAGAGGGTCTTGAAGGTTCCTTCGATATGGGGGGAGCTGTGTCTCCTGCATTAATAATCTCATGTTAACAAACCAAACAGAATATAAGCCATAAAAAGTTCTTTTGACTCCCTAATCAGTTGCCCAGGTTGAAGAGCTTCAAAGGACCCCGGGATTGCAATGGGAAGCTACATTTTTAAGAATAGTTGTCTTATTCAGTTATTATTATTTTTCTTTATTTATGGAAGTTATACGTAATCAGGAATTCCAAGTAATTGGGAAATTGATATTGCAGCTGCCATCAGTCTTATTACTGAAGAGATAGAAGAGAACATTAGAGAAAATATTTTCATGGCTGACCAACCCGCTTGAGCTGGCTAGCTCAAAAGACTGACCCCTCCAATGGTTCTTGTCCCAACCATCATTATATTTCTTATCAACTATACTAATTGCTATAGAAGAAGTCTACTTTAAATAGTCAGTCACAAGATTAATATCGAGTTGGTAATTTTTCCATACCAAATACCAGCATAATAAGACCATCAGTGATAGATTGCTCGAGTCCTTTTCCCTTTCCATTTTTTGGGTTCAGTCAATCCAACAATGACCGCGATATAGAGTAAAAGTAAGCACAGTTGAAGTCACAATCAATGGGAACCAACCTGATCAAGAACATTGCCAGCAGCATCCCGGATAAGCGGCTGATAATCCCCAAGGAAAAACTGCAGAGGATTGTAATACAACATCAATCAAAAAGCTGTAAAAAGCTGTAAATAATCAAGAAAATTTCCAATACCTGATTGTATTTTGCATCCTTCTGGGACTCACCCTGGCCAGTGTTCAGCAAATGTATCTGACCAACATCATCTGAAAGCACTATTGATGTCCCATCCCTATAGGAAGGAAGGAAGGAAGGAAGGAAGGAAGGAAGGAAATAAAGAGGGGAGAAGAAAAGAAGAAGAAATTTAGGTCAAGTTCCTAAAAAAAAGTAACTTGTGAATAGTGAAATGGTGAAGAATATCAAACTCCCCAACACCACATACTAAAATTGAGCGCAGAAAGAAAGGGAAGGATGGAGGAATGAAGCACACAATCACAGAGGGAAATCACTAAAATCAAGGGTCACTTTCTAGAACACCTCTGCAGCAACAGCAATGGTTTATGTAAAACAAAAAAAGACATGAGGTTCAACTTACATAGGAAATTGAATTTCAATTATCACATTCTAAGGCAAAAACATAAATAACTAACAATTAATATTGACATATTTTAAGTAGGCATATTCGAACTGATATAGACTAGTTCATGCAAAGGTGACTGTATTGGTAATTCTAAGCCAAGCATGATGAGTCAATCTGCTCGACTTAAGCTTTCAACGTAATAAAACCTGAGTTATGTATTAGTTCTTAGTAGTTAAAGTTTGGAAAACTAATTCTACAATTCTTATGATCAGATACAAGTTAAGTCATCTACTTATTAGTTAACCTTATTTCCTATTCTGTTGCATTTATCTCTCTCAAGAGTTCAATTATCCAACCACAAAATTATATGATAATTGTTCAGATTACTGGTAAAGCAAATAGAACGCATATTCTCTGGATAAGCTTGTCTTCAAAGGCCTAAGACAATAAAGAGCAGAGATGGAACATCAGCAGGATATGTAACTATATGTACTTTAAATGATACCCCGGAGTCATATACAAGTCATGAAGCCTAAACTTCAACACCACCTAACATGAAGGATAAACAGCAGAGGAATAAATTTTTATTTTGCAGCTCAACATGATCTCTCCCGGTGCCATGTCTTGGTACTCAAGCGACCAGACTCATGCTGAGCCCTAAATATTTAAAACCTCAAGAGGCAGAAAATGGTCTATGGAACTTTATTAAAAAAGAATAAAAAAAGAAGTGAGTGCATAACAAACAAAATACACTATTTTTTCTACATAAGAGTACTCAGTTATTAATTTATCTGGAAAAGAGTATGCAATTGTAAAATGAACTAGAAAATATAAAAGGGATCCTATAACTAAAAGACCAAGTAATCACATTCTGAAACAGTAAAATAATCAAATGAGCAAAAGTAGTCTATCCACTAATAGAACAAAAGCAAAATATCAAATTATAATGTTGCCATTCACTTACGGAGAAAATTTCCCATCAACCAATTTGAAACGTCCCAATCCAATTTCATATACACGAATAGGAATTCCCTCCCATATCTATAATGTAACAAACCATAAAGTTACATAAGCATTTGGCATCAGCAGCTCAACAGATCATTAAAAACTTATGGAAACAGAAACATACATCCCAGACTATGGTCCTTCCATCATACCCAGCACTCATAGCTATCCGAGGGTTGAAAGGATGAACATCTAAAACATAAGACTGCCAGAAAATCAACAATAATGCAGTCAATGAGGAGGTAAAATTAAAAAGATATAACAAGTTCATATAACAAACAACAGAATGAGCTGATAATATTTTCAGATTAAGGTGACTGCAATAGCACAAATAAGCTTGTTAGACTGTCAAATTCATAACAAAACCAAGAGTGCAGCCATAAAACAAAGAAATTTGTTAAGAGCATTTCATCTGTGATCTCAGGATAGGCTGAAGTAAGCATGAAAGACATGGCAATGGCATAATAACTACTATCAATCTATAATAGGAATTAGGATAAGAAGAAATCACTTACAGATGCAGTATGACCAGTCAAAGAATGTACTAAGCTACTATCAGCAGCGTTCCAAACACATATTCTGCAATCTGCATAAATTAGACAGAATTCAACCAAAAAGATGAATACCAATTTAAAGGAAACCATCTTGAAAGATTTAAATATTATATAATACAAGGGTCTTGTATCTTCATATCTCCATCTATTGATGTGGATCATCAACTCATCTCAACAAACTAGACTGGGATCCACATTTGCACGAGGCTGGAAATTAAGAAACCAGGAACACAAGATTTCTTTGCTTGGTTGCTATGCTTTATTTTTGAACCACCTGGCACTTTGACAACCTTACTTCATGATGCACATAAAAAATTTACTCTTGAGCAACATTTTTGCAAATGAAGGATTTTTTGTTGGAACAAATGCAAAAAAAGGTGCAACATATGCAAAGGCCCATGTAAGACAAGTTTAACACCATTGAAACTATTTTACCCATTATAGCTGCAAGTACAAAGCGATTATCCAAGCTCCACACAATCATATTAACTCCACGAGGAGTTGGAAGAATTCTCTGACGTGGACCTCCCCTTGGTGGTTGAGGAGGTAGTGGGGGAGGTGGAACTTTCAGATGATAAAGCTTTGTCCAGCGTAAAGATTTTCCCTGAGATTATAAAAGAATTATAAGAAAATTTGTATCCAAATTTGTGCAGTAAATTTTGAGTGCTCCAAACTTTAAAAAGCTCATGGTGCAAAATGATTCTGAAAATGAGCACGAGAAACAAAATACACCTCCCTGAAACTAGACACGGAAAAGAATTCAGAGGATCTCACATGGGATCTGCGTGATCTAGGAGCCCATATAATTGCACTACCATCACGAGAACAGGTGACAATGTTGTCATGACAGAACCTGAGAATAATAGAATTTAAGTAATAAGTAGAACACCCAAAAAAAGAGACTGATTGTAGAAATTATCAGAAGTATGTAACTTTACTGAAAGAGAATATATTGACAAACCAGGTATTTTTAAATTTAGGAATATGCTCCTCCTTCAAAGTTTCAGGCAATGAAGATCTTGAAGCCACAGCACAGCCACTGCAGAAGCAATTCGGTTACTATGAGACTTTACAAGCGAAAACACTTTCCCTGCGAAGTCCGACTAACCTGAATTGGACATAATTGACGTCATTCTCATGACCAGATAATACATCAATCTCATGAATTAGCTGTTCAGACTCATTTGCGCTAGATTTGCAGGCACTCCACACCTGCATAAGCTTGGTTTTTAAAGAAGTTACAAACTACATCTAAAACAATATTAGCAGATAAAAATTCTAAAAAGTGCAATCATAGATGAGCCAAAAAAGAAATTGTTTCAAGGTTCACATGTTCAACATACCCTTGCAAAGGTGTCAGAACTACCAGTGACAAAGACAGTCCCATTAGCATTGTAAGCACAGCATAGTATCTGATTGCTCTGCAACCCATTGACTGAGGATGGTCCAGTACTATATGGACCATTGTCCTTACCTGCAAAGAATTTCTGAATTAAGACTACTCATATTAGCATGCATATGTCCGACAAAACAACTTATGCGCAATCATCTAACCAGCAAAAGCATCTGAAGGTTTTGGCACATAAATTTGTGGACTGCATTGGGAATATCTAGCATCCCAGATTCGACAAGTTCCATCATCCGATGACCTACAAATTTCAGCACACTGACTAACAATACCCAAAACTTCAGACAAGGAAATGCTGTAAATACTAAATACAATTGCAAAATTTTGAGAACAATATTGGCATCCAAATTCCAACATATCACAACATAGTATATGATATATGTCAGAATATTGTCACATCATATAATGATGCACACCTACAACAATATTATTTCACGCAACTGATTGTGGAATTTTCCTCTGGAACATTTAACTAATACTTGTTATTTATATTTTATATTCATCTGACATTAAATTATTGATGTGGCCCGCTGTGCTGGTGTCTGCTGGTGTACATTACACTTTAAATATATCATATGTATACCTCCTAGACAGGTGTTAACTATATTAAACATTCATAACCATGATATCTGGTTTCAAAACTTTTCAGAGTGAACTTCTTAAGTGGCCCAATTAAATAGTGAGAAATGAAATATTTTACAGGAAACTCAAATCAGAAATGAGGCTTAAACTTGTAAACATCTCAGCTGATCGACCAAGCAATTAAATATGAGCAATAATCAAACAAAATTTTGAGAAATAGGGCTCACGATAAAAGCTGATATGGAGAGCTAGGCCTGGGACTAAATGCAATAGCAGTAACAGCTCCAGTGTGCCCTCGCAAGACTGAAATTGGCAACCCATCTGGCAAGCGCCACTGCAGCATACAAAAAGAAACAGTTAGTTACCAAATACTACAGAATATAGCATGCTTAAAGTTGCAGATGTGAAGTAGGGCAATCTTACTACTCGGATGACAAAATCGTTAGAAGCAGATGCCACTAAAGCATTGTTTGAACTTACAGCCAAATCAGTAATGTCACCCTTGAGAACATGCAATGAGGAGACTATATCAAAATAGAGAAGATAACAAGATTTCAAAAGCTATTCTGAAGACTTATAAACACAATATTTTGGACAGGCAATTTAAACTCACTTCATGCCCTCTGCAACTTGCTAAGCAAAATGCAGTTTCCATCGACCAAATCTTGACAAGTCGATCATCCGAACCAGTAATTACATACCTCCCTGAGCGGTCAAATATAGCTACAGAGAGAGAGGCAAAATCATTTCCACGACAGTATTTATCCAAAGAAATGCCAACACGAAAATTTAGCATAAAATATGCATGGAAATGAAAACAGTAGACAAGGTTTTGCAAATGTTTTAATGATGCAGATATAATCCTCTCAATTATTAAATTGATTGCAAGTTAAAAATAGTCTATTATCGTCTACCAGATTAGTTTGGCCAATCATATGAATGGTGACACTGACAATAATGCATCCGAGAAAACATTTTGCAGAACTTTGAAAATGACTCTGCCAAACAAAATGTATACCCTTTTTAATCTCTGAAACAAACTAATGGTTCTTCCTTGCACAATTGCAGACCAAATAAATATTAAAGAAGACAGAATACAACATCAAAAGGTAATTAACGAGCCAAAGTCTAAAGTAAGTTCAGTAAGATATACAAAATAAGTATCATCTAAAGGAAATTTACAAGTTCAAAACACTGGAAAGCCATACCACAATAGACAGCATTATGATGTCCCCTGCACTTCTTTATGTTTTGCATCTTCTGCACCATGGTCAATGGCTTGGCAATAGCATAGCATGAGGAAGAAATAGATGGAGCACGATGGTGCTTCGCAAAACCTCCTCCAATCTCCCTTAGAGATAAACCATGCACTTGATCAGCCTGCATGTGGGGCCAACGCAAGTACGGGGGCAGAAGCTTATCCTGCTTACCCACATTCCTATCAGCTGCAAGAACAGAGGAAGCAGAGGAAAAATTAAGAAAAGGAGACAAGATTAGACAATAAAACTCAGGCAGAACCTAATATTGATAATGGACACAAGATCAGGATCCACACAGAGGAAAAAGCACTCGCCACAAAAAGAGGTATTGACAAGTAGCACAGTAATTAGAATAGTTTCTTCTCAAGGAGAAAAATAGCTAGGTGATTGCCCGTAGGTACTCACAAACTAACACTAATGGAGCAAGATAAGTGGGCAAGGGCATGTGAATAAAAACATAGTCAATCATACCCAGTGCGTTACACAATATAAAAAAAAACTTTCCAAGCTCAACAAATCCACATAGCAGTTTATTATGTTAATTAGCAAACAAAATTCAGGAACTTCCAGTTAATATTGTTTCATTAGAAAGCCACACCAGGGTCCAGGAATAGCAAAGTAGGGTTATTGGCATCCAATTAATATCTAGCAAATTATCTGAAGCTCAAGGCCATTACCTTGTTATGCTTCAGCAAAACAAGGTGACTGGCCCTGCCTATCTTCATTTTTTCATGAAACTAATGCACGCAGTTCTCAAGCCTACAACCTCTTGATTGTAGGATTAAAAATTTTCAGGCAAGAATCAGCCGTCCGCATTGTACACAATATAGAAAATGATGTGTATAGTTGAGGAAAAAGGAAGGTTGTAACCAAAGTAGTACTGTTGCCAATATGCATCTGAAAAGGTCATTTTATAGAATGGGCATAGTCCTAAGGAATCACATACAATCCAGAAGTGAAAAGGAACTAGATCCCAGCAATGTAGGAACATCTGCTGCATTTGGAGTATGTCCTCCAACCTTGCCACACAAAGGAGAGGCTAAGTGCAAAAGCAGTTGCTTCAGAAGCTTTATCAGATGATCTTTTTCAATATGAGGATACCTGACAGTCATGCAAATAGCATTAGAATGAAATAAACAAAAAAACAATCAAACGAAGTATTTAAACATAAACCAAGGCAAATTTTTGTCCATCCAGACAGATTGTCCTTGCATATTCTAAATTACAAAGGCCAGGAATACAAACTTGCACAGCCTCGACTTTTCTATAAGTAACATGTATATCAGTGATAGCAAAACTTTAAAAATTCTGCTATCAGTGACATGTATATCACAAACATCATATATTCACTTGATTGAGGGAGACCCACCCATCAAAAGTGATGAACTCCTACAGCAAATTCCAATACTTCAGCAATATCTGATTTGTTTTATAAAATGTATCTTAAACTAATCATTTTTAAAGTTGTATATACATTTATTAATTAACACCTTAATGATCGAGTAGCATTAATTTAAAATGGAAAAGCAAATAGGTTTTTAGAAGGTCAGCTAATGTTCTGAAACAACCATAGCAATTCAGATTTCTAGCAACAATTGGTGAAATATAATAAATCCCCCAGCCTTCAGGTTATAGTTTATATTGATAAGTGGCTAAAGTGACAAAATAACAAATTTGATGATGCAACAACACCATATAGAAACAATATTTTCTTCCCAGGACTCTAAATTGAAGGACTTGGTATGGAAAACTAAAAACACCACTACCAGGGAACAAGTGAAGGTACGTACCTATCCACCAATTTATTATAACTTAATGCAAGAGAGACACCATCATCATCTTCATGTCCACTATGTGCACCACTTCTTGAAAACCATGCATGATATCTTCTTGGTAGAAGCTCATGTTCCAAAAGTTCACTCCAAAATTGTCCAAAAGTCTTTTGGCAAGGCCCAAAAGATAGGAATTGCATAATCAGAAAGTAAACTTCTCCAAGGTCTACATCTACATCAGTCGTCTTTTGTTGTTCAACCTGAACTGTCTCCACTGTGTTATTTGAAGAATTATTTAAGGGTGCCTTACTCATAGAAGACAAAGACTTCCAAGAATCCATTTTGTGGTGCAATCTGAGAAAACAAGGAAGCCCTTGTTCAGTGACTTTTTATTAAAGATATTGCATGCAGAGAGAAAATAACTACTAATACATTATAACAGGTTCAACAAAGAACACAATTTAGAGACCAAAAGAAAATTACTTTGTTTGGCACAATACTCAAAAATCATGCAACTACAATATCATTAATAAGGAAAGATAATTTCTCATTGGAATTAGTAAGCACTGCCAGAAAATAACTGATAAAGGATATTCAGAAATCAAGCCACGTAAAATGCACACAAGATGCCAGAAATGGTAACCCATCTTCCCCATCCACAAATATACTTTATGTACAGTGCCTAGCCACCAGACTGCTCTTATTGACTGCAACTCAATAATACAAGGAACACGCACTTAACATTACAACACAACTCAGAACCTGCCAAAATTACGCTAGCAAGTTTACATTGATGCCAAATCAAATTTGGCAAAGCATTAATCATGTCTGACTTTCAGCTATTATACCAATGAACTAATCCTGTGTGTGCCCTCTCTTTTCTGTTTTGAAGGAGAGTGGAAGCTTAGACTTGAAAAGAAAGAGTCCCCCCTATTATGCACCGCACAATTCCAAAAACAAAATAAATAGACATTGACAAAAGACAATGGTCAACACGGTGTTATAAAAAATGTGAGTTGACAACTAGTACAACCAAACAACCCACTCAAATAGTCTTTGTATTGGCTCAGTAAAATCATTATTTAATAATTCAGATCTGAATCCCATTTATAGAGCTCTAACAGTCAGGCTCTTTCTTCTTATATTTCATCCCCTAAAGACTGTAATCTAAGTTACATGCTTTTGTTGCCATATCAGCATCATTAAAACGTCTTCAAGCTCTTGAGGAAGTTGTTCACTCAGCCATCTGGCATCACATAAAGGATTTCATGACCATGTTTAATTTCAACTGCATGTTATGACCAATAGATATTTAGACCCACAAGAGACTTGAGATCTGGCTCTCAATTTTACATTGCAACTGTTTCTCCACCATCTTTTAGGAGAAAAAAGAAAAAAAAAGTCAACACTGTAAAAGTTGAAAACATATACAAAAATATAGACACGAAGAGAGAGGACTGGAGGAGTGAGAACTCATGTACAATAGGAACTACCGAAGACTTCGTCAACAGCAATCATCTTTACTATATTCTTAATTTCAGAAGAACGTGTCAATTTCCTTTGCCTATAAACACAGGATATCAAGCCCAATCACAGATACAAAGGGCTTTGCTATTGTTTATTACTTTTGTGCTTCCACTTTTGGTCATCAATTTGAAACACTATTCTCAGATTTATTATGGCAATACTCTGTTTTAAAAGGCAAAATTATACAAAAAATTGAGCTTTTGACATTATTGCAAATTATTGCCTTGTAAAATAAGTACAATATGGAGCCTCAACTGCAACATTTCAAGGTAGAGAAATGCTAAAAAATTTCTTTTTTACCCACTAAACTCTGTGAATGTCAAGTCGCATTTTTTTTTTTTCATTTTAATCACCCATAAAAAAAAGTACAATTAAGAGATGCTTAAGTAACTACATTCATTCATATAGTGGACAAGGTAAAAAAGAAGTTATCTAGCATTCCTCTTCAAGGTAAGACAAAATGGAACTAAAATGGCATTTACTAGTGCCAGGATGATCCATTAAGGAAATTAGGATTTGTAATTTATGTTACCACAAATGCCAGTAAAAATAGAATATAATCTGTAAAACATTCCATAATTATGCACAAAAAATACGCTGTTTGAGTAGATTACAACATACATGTCATTTTTATCTTATTAATAACTACCAAGATCATAAGTCATTTAATTAGCAATAGATCAAAAATCTCATAACAGTAAAGTTGAACTTGGAAAAAGCTCCAAAAGATAGCACTTGCCTACACCAGTCCATGATAGACCAAGCGAGTAGCAAAATGCCTACACCAGTCCATGTTTCACTTGGTTCATCATGGACCGGGTCTGGACAAGAATTTTTCAGCTCAAGCAACAAGAATAGCTAAAGGACCTAACTAATTAATTTTCCCAATGGAAAGTGAACAAGAGGCCATTTATTGGTCCTAGCTAAACACCTTTCAAGGACAGTCTACTTATAAACCACAGTATTTTTATTTTATACTCAGAGGGACTCTCCAATTGAAAAGGCACAGGCTAACATTTGAAATCAATTTATTACTTCAAATTATGGAAAATTACTCAGTAATTTGCACCTTTCTCCCGAGTCTATCAGCAAACATGTAAAACCTCAGACGCGAATCTTCTCAGGCTGATTATGCGTGATATTTAGGTTTAAAAAAGGAACAAAATTTCAGTTACATAGCAATCAATTCTTACAACCAAAAAGAAAAAAGTAAAGATCATAAGTACAGAAGCTATTATCATATGCAAATTCCACCAGCATTGGAATTAAACTACATAAGGTCTAAAATAATATTAAAAAATGCAAAAACGAAAACACGAAAATATAAGCAGAGGTGTTCTTGATTACTCACAGGGAAAGGAGATACTTCATTTATAATTTTATTTCTCTTTTTACCTTAAATGAAGACGGTTTAGATAAGAAAAAACGCAGAGCTTCCTTCCTTCACTCAAAGCAGTGATGCAGAGAGATTGAGAGCCGGCAGAAACAGAAAACAAAAACTAATAATCGGCATATAAAAAAAAAAAAGGAAGAAGAAGAAGAAGAAGTAGGATTCTGATTCAGGCAAAGAAGCCAATTGAGGAAAATCATACAAGAGAAAGAGCAGACACAGTTACATTTTGAAATTTTGTTTTGTGTTTGATATTTTTGAAGTCGGTTTTCCTGTTCATGGAAGAAAAGAAAAACCAACGAGAGGGGGGAGAGGGATTTAAACGAAAACTTTAATCAGAAGAATATTTTAAGGGATTAATTGACGATTAATATAGGAGAATGGAGATATAGAGTGTGCTTAAGAGGGATCCAATTATCCTTTTTTTTCGGAAAAATTAAATTACCTAATTAGGGCACTACGAAATTGGATGAATGGGGGCACTCATTATGAAATGACTTAACGCGCCCATGTCACTTCTTTCTTCTTTTTTTTTTCTTTTTGGTGCGGTGAATGGGTTGACACTAATCCCAATATTTTTTAATTTCTTATAGCAGTTGGTGTACTGGTTTTCCGTGGAATGTAATTAGGGCTTTTTTTGTCATCATGAGAGTGTGGAATGGGATTATGTTAATTCTATTTTTATTTATTTCCTTTTTCGAGCAATAACTACGATTAACTGAAAATTAATTCGATCAATAACTACGATTAACTGAAAAAAATGAAATAAAATTGCTGATAATCACTACTCACTAGAGCTGAGCAAAAATTGAATTGATCCATAAAAAATTAAATGAATCACATAGAAAATGTAATATTTGGAATGGACATAGAATTTTCATTTGCATGAGCAAAATCACTCTATTTTTTCACTCTATTTGAATGCAAACGCCATTGCTAGCTTGAATGAGAAAGGGTATTTGAGAATTGAATTTGGTGTCCCCATGGACAACAATGATTTTTAATTGGTTTTCTCTTGAGGTATGGTTCTAATTTCTGCTTCTTATTGAGTTAACTCTGTTTATTCTTCGAGATATTCTTTTCATGGTGCATTTTGTGAGTTAATTTTGAACTGAAATGTAAAAATGTTCATGCAAGCAGCTGTAACCATAATCCAGTTGGACTTTGAAGTGGTTCCGTTCCTTCTAAGGATGCTAATAATAGAGTTGAACGTTTCCATCTATTTAACATGTTTATTTATTGCAACATTTTTTGTATTGCCATGTGAAGCTTTTCCAGCAATGAACGCAGCTAAGTGTACAAATGGTGATTGCATCCATAGAGAGACTCTTGAAAGTTTACTCCCAATCGATGTTTAGGATGCAAAACTAAACAGCACGAGTCTAGATGCTTCTATGATTCCTCTTTCAAATGCACCAGGTGGTAGAGTCGCAGAAAATCAACCACCTGTTGTTGAGGGAAAAGGTACAACAAGAAGCTGGACTGGGGCTGGGTTTGAAGTAGAAGCTGGAAGTTAGAACTGTCATTACAAGAACACCATTGACTAAAAGCTCTGCTGGGTAATTCTTTAAGCCATCCTATTTTGCTGTTGGTCGGTGTTTTCTATTGACATCCCTTCTGTTCATTCAACTGCAACAAATTTTTGATATAGAGAAAATGCCAGCTGATTTTGGATTTCACTTTGTTTTTTCACTTGTTTAACCAATATTTATCCACCGATCAAGTAATGTTTTAAGAATGTTATAATTATTTTTTTTTCTTTTCAAATCATTTTAAAAATTAAGGAAATATAAAAATTATCACATTAATTGACAAATTTCTACCGCACTTCTGGCTCCAACCTTGGAGCTGCTATATGCTGAAATCCAATGACATACCTGCTTCCTCTCCCTCCTTATTTTTCCAACCTTTTTGACATTGTGGTTCCATCGGCCAAAGCCCTCTCTCATTATTTAATTGCCATTAATTCTTCAGGGATCCCTTCATTTCTCTCATTCCTGGCAGTTGCCACTGCTTATGGACCCAACCTGAGCATGGATTAATGAAAATGTGCAAAAGCTCTGTTCGCCTCTGCCAGTCTATGTTTTTTTTCTTTGTTTATGAATATTGCATCTGCAAGCTTATTTAATGGATCAAATACTTGGTGTTAAACCACATGTTTTTTGTCATCTCTAGCTTAATTTTTTTTAATTATGTAAATGATTATATCTTTAGGCCTTATTTCACTTTATATTCAACATTAATAATTTCAATTTATGTAAAAAAAAATAAGATAAATAAATTAATATTAGTTGATATGCTGCTTGAATATTTTATTGGTGTGGTTCCTAGAACGAAAACATTATTTTTTGCCAAAGAATACATGCAGCTAGGGAACAAGAAGTCAGACAACTTTGTATTACATAATCCAACAGTATTATGCACATGACGCCTGGTCTGAACAGTGATTGCTTCTGCCTGTTGAAACTCATTTTCCAACAAACTAGTTTATTCTTAGCTATAGAAACAAAGTTACCAAATAAACAGGTTCATATGGTTTAACACCATGAGGATTATTAAGCTGATCAAGGCACATATATGGTAATGTGCCATTCTATTTGTAGTGATGGAAAAGGTTGAAAAGCACCCCAAGTGTTCGTTTGAAGTTTAACAGAGCATTGTCTACCCTGCTTTCTGTAATTACTTCATTTATGCCAAAGTGTGAGTGTTAATTGTGTTCTCTTCTCTGCAATAAAGGTTCTTAGTTACTGTCTCTTTTCCGTATCATTATTATTCGTACTTGTGGTTCACTTCACTGAATTTTTAAGATTTTGCGGGTAAAATCCTCGAATGGTTGGTGTTTTTGTGATCTTACTACTGTATCTTGGCATTTCCAGTTTTGTGTTTTTTTTTAATTTTTTATTGGGTTGATTACAATAGTGTGGAGATTTTCAGTTTATATTTGCTTATACCAGATTTGTTTTTTTTTAACAACTGTCTTGGACCATTTTATTTCTTATATAATATGTTATCTTGTCAATCCTCTATTTTTGTCAAGTTCTTAATCCATTGGTGGTTTCCGAATCTATTTTATGTGGTTTTGTCCTCAATTGATATGCTGGTATTTTATTAAAAGTGGTAGTTTGGTGCTTTAATTTTACGTACAAAAACTTTTAACGGTAATAATGGAAAATTGAGTTCTATTTTTAGCTATGCGAACTTTCTTTTAGTGACGTACTATTGATGTAACTTGAAAAAAAAAAAGACAAAGTAAAATTTAGCAACAGTAATTTTTGTTTGCCGCAATAGCCCATGATTATATTTGGATTGTTGTTAGGAGCGTAAAAATATATATTTAGAATTTTTTTGATTTAATTAATTAATTTTTTTAATTTTTTATAAACTCTGTTTCTTAAAAAAATTTCTACTTACCTGATTTTTTCCAAAAATTATTTTTAAAATTTAAAAAAATTAATTTTTTAAAACTATTTTCTTAAAAAATGCAATACCAAATATCGCCGGGAAAAATCGTACCACCAGTGCTTGAGGAGTCCACATGGTACTGCAACGTTTAGCGGACAGGAAAAACTGACGCTATACAACATACAGCGACGATTTTCGTCCTCGTAAATGGGCTATAACTGGCTCCAGATTTTTCATTTAATTATATTTTGGAAAATGCATTTATTTATCAGATTGAACATGTTAAAAATAATATTTAATAGATTTGGTAGCAAAAGCATCTTGTACCTGATTTCAGTCTAATTACATTCTCGAAAATGCATTTATTTATCATATTGAATATGTTAAAAATAATATTAATACATTTGGTGACAAAAGCATCTCGTACCTTTTTTTCTTATTTGCATAAAATATTATTAATATTGCATTAAAATTAAAATGAACTAGTTTAAATATAAAATGAACTTAATGCCTAACAAATTCTAATTTTTCTAACTTAACTGCTATTTTATATATTTTATTTCTTCTAACCATCTCTAATAATTTCAACTCCAATTAAAGTTTCAATTTTAACATTACTTTTCAACACCAAGACTTCATCATATCTTTAAATTCTATCAACATTTCGTTGATGGCATGTTTGGCACACTTCTTTAAGTCAAAAATTGAAATCCACTTAGAGTAAAACTCCCAACATAATCTTTTGATGATTATTAGAGAAAAGCACCAAATATAATTTATAACAATGCATGTCAAGCATCAATGACCGGTTATCAAAGGTGTGGGGATGTATTTAACACAGGTTTAAGACTGCATATTACTCTGGGGGTATTTGGAATTGTCGTTAGATATTCAAAAAGTAGATTTAAAAATTTTTTGATTTAATTGTCTAATTTTTTTAATTTTTTATAAACTGTTTTTCTCAAATTTACTTCTGGAAAAAATATATATTTACCTGTTTCTCTTCAAATGCAGTTTTCAAAATTCAAAAAAATTAAAAATAATTTTTTTTTTCCAAAATCGATGAACCCTAAACATTCTTTCAATTGAGCTTCGCTGTAACCCTGTTCACAAACAATAATATAAAAGAATAAGACTTCTGTATAAAGAGGGACATTTTGCAAATTTTAGATTTGAAAACCCAACACAACTGATGAAAAGTTGAATCTCAAATCTGAGCGATAAGTCTTCCAAACAGTTCACGAGATGCTTAAAGCTTAAATAAAGAAACAGAAAAATTGGGGTTCAACCTACATGCATGGCACGGTGATGATTGATTTTGTACAATCTAAACATTTCCTAAAAGTCCCCCTCTCAGGTATTCCCAAATAATCCATAATATCTGAATAAGATCGTTGTCAGAGGTAAGCTCCTCATGATGGATTCAAAAGGTTTGGCAAATGTTCCAAGTAATTGGTAGTGGATAGCAAAGCAGTAGATTGAATTTGAAATTCTTGAAACCAGCCATTTCCAAATTCCACGTGCAGACCAAATTCCTCAAAGTTCTACCCGAAAGTTCAAAACTTGCCAAAACAAAATTGCAAGAATCTTTTTAGGCGGTGTTACATTAGTCCAATAAAGTTCCATGGTTTTTTAGCTATTCAAATCACTAATAGACAAACCAATTTCAAATCAAATTCAATTTCTATAAAATTTTCACTCACCTTTCTAGAGATCCAATTGAGTGCATGGGCATAGCTTACATCCATTCTATTGGTCCTTGCTGCTTCATCCCGCAAGATTGAATATATATATCAGATATGGCATCCAGACCAGATTTCTGTCGCTCATCGGAATATAAAGAGAATTTTGACATCTGCATTAATCTCAGTGCTTCATCTACATCACTTTGAGAAACAGCTTCAGAGAACCGGAGTCTTGCTAAAGCCTGAAATCAAATGAAATCAGTTTCGAGCTCATTGGTGCAACCCAAAAATCAAAGACAAGTTACCGATTATATTCCATATTTCCTTTAGGTGGGAACTGAAATCTTATGTCGACCCGTTTAGCAACGTATAATACGCTTTCAGAGTCCATGTTCTATACTTGCCTACAAGAAATGTAGTCTAATTAAGACAAACTGGAATTTAAGTGACTAGCATCCAGTTCTATAACCATTTGAGGTCGTAATCCCACCCCTTGCCCTACCTGGGCCAAACTGGTTGCCTTCCCAGCCCCAATTTACTATCTAACACATCCATTATAAATAAGAACAGAAAAAAGTTTGGAACTTGCAGCTGATATGCGGAGAATGCTAAGTAGAGTTCTGACGGTTGTGTAGGAATTTGGGGTATTAGATTTAGCTTCTTCTTGTCGAATGCTAGAATATGCGGTAGCAATATATTCCTCTAGCTCCTTGGGAACATAGGGTGAAAATCTCCTAGCAGCTGAAATATATGCTCTACAAACCAATTCCAAGACATAAGTAATCACTTTTAAGCCATTCATATGCTGGTCAATGAGAAAGCAGTCTATTTAATGATTTTGAAATTAAAACCTATCGCCATATAACTCCTAAATAATCACAGTAAAAATTTTGCAGTAAAACCTACGAGTAAAGCCAAGGAATCCCTAATTAACTATGCACACTTAATAACAGAATTTCCCACAGAACCACGAAACTTCTTGCTCTAGCATATCAATCCATGAAATTTGCATGCGACATATGGCTAGAGCGGTAAGTAAGCAACACAATTAATATGATTTTAGCCAATGAAAGTTACATGCCGATCACCTAGAGTCATCATCCTTACCAGTCAATGGGCCCCTGGAATTTTTGAAATTCTTAGAATTTATTAAATTTGACATTCCTTTAAAGGAAAAAAAAAAAATATATGCATGTCAGTAGTAGAGATTTCTTGTATTTCTTGTTTTGTCTAAAATAAGAGGGTAAAAGTTATTAATTTTAATTTTTTTTTATTTCCATAACTATTTGATTATTTATCACGTAAAAAATTATAATTGTTGATAATTTGATTGTAGTTCATGTGTAATTATTGTCTTAAGCTACTCTCGTTCATGATTTTTAATTTGTTTTGTTTTTTCTTAGAAAATGGAATGATGTTATAAAAGAATGTCACCATCATCCTTATCAGTTAATGCAACTGATATTCAAAAATCGCAAAGCAAAATAATATTGGGCCCTTGAGTTAAATTCCTGACTCCGTCACTGCATGCTGCTACACCAAGATCCGTGACCTCCAAACTAAAAGCTACTTAATTATTCGAAAAATTCTAGAACATGCTAATATATAAATTTGGCAGTAAAAATTAATTTCCATCACATTTTGATGTTTACCGAAGAATAGATGGTTCAAGTGGAGCGAAGCCAAGAGCTGGAGATTCTTTATTCTGGTGCACATAAACCACGTGCCTGGCCATTTCAAGGTCACTATCCATATCTGCTCGATCAAGGATCAGCCACAGGAGATCAAATCTTGATAGAAGAGCAGGAGGTAGATTGATATTTTCAGCTGGAGTTCTCCTTAGGTCGTATCTTCCCCTACAATAAAAATAAAAATTGCAGGACTACCTCGTCAATAAACAAGGTTTTGCATTTAGACTTTTGTTACGTTAAAAGAGAAGCAGAAACTAATAAGTTCATAAAATGGGGAAATCAAAAGAGAAAAAATCCTCCATGTACTAACGGCAAGACATGAGTAGAATGATTTCAGCATGTGAAAGTAAAACTAAAAATGATAGTTGTACCAAGCTGGATTAGCAGCAGCAAGAACAGCGGTTCTTGCATTCAGAGAAGTAGTGATACCAGCCTTCGCAATGCTGACAGTTTGCTGCTCCATAACTTCATGAATAGCAGTGCGATCCGATTCATCCATCTTGTCAAACTCATCAATTGCACATATACCCGTATCAGCTAGAACCTGAAATATATTGGCAGTTCATTTTTATCCCATACACATCTTTAATAAGAACTATTTAGTCTGAACTGATTAAGTTGGAAATGTTAAGAGATTAAAGAATTCCATTGGAAAAAAGCCAATATAGTATATTGCTTGATGTTGTGAAATTTAATCCATGCAAGAAAGCATCCAAAATTTTCTGCCATTTCACACATCCATAGAAATTATCTAGCTTACGCAAATAACTTTTTAAACAAATAGAATATAATCTTATAGATTCATTATTTTTAATTTGCAAGTTTATTTTTTGAAACTACATATTTATAGTTTTAAACTTAAA
The DNA here is from genome assembly GCA_023653625.1 of Triadica sebifera. Classification (NCBI taxonomy): domain Eukaryota; kingdom Viridiplantae; phylum Streptophyta; class Magnoliopsida; order Malpighiales; family Euphorbiaceae; genus Triadica; species Triadica sebifera. Next base: position 1,284,368 of record CM042895.1, read on the forward strand.
TTTTAATCACTTATAAATTTTTCATTTATAATTTATAGGTTCATCACTTACAAGTTCATTTGATTTTTTCTTTCTATATTACTTATTTTTAGTTCAAATATATTTATTTTTAACTATTTTATTTCATAAAAAAATAAAAAATAAATATTTTAATCTCAAAATATAATAACAATTATTACAATATTTAAAAATAGTAAAAATAAAACCAAATATGTAAAGTCAAAAAATTTCTCTTTAAAAAAAGACTTAAAATATAAAATTTTGTCCATTTATTTTTGTTAATAAAAAGGAGAAAAATAAGAAGAAAAATACGATGAAGAAAAAAATGGTGTCATACTAATTAATAGTATAAGAAACATTATACATCCGGATTTATAATATAATTTACGCTAAATTGGTTCGTAAAGAAAGAAAATTAAAAATATATTTTTTTAATTTAAAGCGTATTATTTTTTCTTTTTTATTGATTCAAGCTCTCATTTTTACAATTTCTTTCAATTTAATTCCTTTTATAGTTTTCCATCATTCTTTTATTTTTTGATATACACAAAAATATGTTAAGTTATACACAATTTTTTTTATCAAACACAATTTACTGATTAATATAGCAAAACACATTTTAATTTGCATTTTATTTAAGTATGCTAACAGGTGTTTGCTGAGCAATTCGTCACTCTTCCTCTCCATTGCATGAGTGAACAAACCTGTATTAATTATTGGTCAAAAAACACTAGCATGTAATAATATTTTATTAGATAAACTTAATTTGCACGTTGTTGAGTTAGCTATTAAAATTCAACAGAAAAAATAAATAAATAAATTACAAATAAGGCATTGAAAACGTTTTGAGTTGCATGTATGTAAAATTTATCAGTAAATCTATTTTTTTTTTAAAGAAAGTTAATATGCTTTTAGAATATAACTTTTAGAATAAAAATGAAATTCTTATTTTACATATGAAAATGAAATATTAGAATCTCAAATTATTAATCTAGGAATAGGATTACATTTTTCATGTAATCTTATTTTTTTAATTTATCAAACTTGTTATTAACTCATTTTGAAATAAAATTATATATATAAGTGATTTAACAAACCAATTTTAAAATAGCATAGTAAATTTTGCTCAGTTTTACGGTTCGTTTATTGTGTTTATCAAAAGCGATTTTGAAAAAAAAAATATTTTTAAATATTTTTAAATTTTAAAAATTATTTTTTTAGAAAAATGAGTAAATAAATATTTTTTTCAAAAGCAGATTTGAAAAAAATTATTTATAAAAAATTTAAAAAATTATTCAATTAAATAAAAAAATTATAAATATATTTGTTTATACTTAAAAAGAATCTCAAACACCCCTATTACCCTACATTACAAGGGGTCTATGCCCACACTTTATGTGCCAAATATTATTAATTTCTGTTAATTTTTTTTATTATCAAATAGCAAAATATGAATTCTCATTTGTATGATCGATTATAGACTTTGCTCAGACCATCAAAACAAAGTAACTGCTAACTTACTTTTCTCTGTAAACTCCCTTTTTCAACTCTGATTGTCGTGGTTGCCGTAGGTGATTCCGGCCAGCGGCGGCAACCCTTCCTTTTCTCTTTCTTGCTTTTTTTTTTGTTATGTCGATTTATCCACGGTATGTAATTTCTCTATCCAAAAGGGATTTAATGGGGGACTTTTGTTTTTCTAACACAGATCTAGATTTATCCTAAATCTGGATTTAGAGCAATCTCGGCATGTTTCAAACTACAATGTGTTCTCCACAAGCTGACATCTTTTCAGATTTAGGATGCTTTTCAAAAACCAAAAATGAAATTTCTACAATTTTTGTCTCGAGATTTGGTGGTTTTCCAGGATTTGAAGCCATATATGGACTAAGGCAGTTCCTTCTTTTTCTCCTCTACTCGCTAGTGACTGCCTCATTTTCAGTTTTGCAGTGCAAGTTGGTGCATCTAGTGGGCATTCGGTTAACCTAATCAAACCGAACCAAATTTTATTAGTAACTAAAATTTTTAAAATGTTAACCGAACCGATTAAAATCTAAAACTGAATTTAACTTGACCCAAATTTATCACTTCAGTTATAAAAAAATATTTTAGTTATTGATTAATTTTTAGAATATTTTCAATTTTGTAATATTAAAAGTGCAGAATTTCAAACAAACATACAGATCTAGAAAGTAGAAAAGTACATGATTCCAAATAAACATGCAGATCTTAAAAAAATAAAGTGCAGAATTTCAAATGAAGATGCAGATTTTTAATAAACAAAAGTGCAGAATTTAAACAAAACAATCATACTTCAAAAGAATAAAAGTGCAAAATTTTCGAAAAAGTGCATATTATTAAAGAAGCAATGTGCATAACTTGAAGTAAACAAAAGAGATAAAGGAAATTAAAATAATGAACATACAATCTTCAAGTTTTTCAAGCTCCTCCAAATCTTCTTCTACAATAATTGGATTTGGTGCTATGAGAAACCCATCTTAAATACAAATAAGAGCTTATGCTATTTTAGGAGTTAGAGAGTTTCAAATTTATTTCAATTTTCAATAATAAAAGATAAAAAGGAGTATAAATCATTCATATATATAAGGTATTTCGGTTAAACCGTTTGTATTTTATATATTAACTTGATCGATAATCATAATTTTTTAAATACAATAACTGAACCGAACCAATTGAAAATATAAAAATTCATTACTAAAATAATCAAATTCCATCCGTTTGATTCAAATATTCGGGTTAAAACCGAATATTGCTTAGCCCTAGTGGGATCTGTTTAATTTTCTATATAGCTTTTGTATATTTGCAGTTTTACGAAATTTGTAAATGTCAAGGATCTTGTTATGGAAGATCCGTTCTTTGCCATGTGTAGCTTGAAACATGCATCTGCATGAAGCTTATCACCTCCATCCATGAAAAGTTCTTGTAACCCTGAGTTTATTTATGTAATGAATTTTTTTTCTTTGTTAAATGAATTTTTTTTTCTTTGTTAAAAAATGGCGAAATATGAAAAGCCAGCAATAAAATATAAATTTATTTGCCTGTTAATTCAATCAAATCATTATTCTAATTCTATCCATTTATTTTCAAATTTAATGAAAAAAAATTTACTTTTTATTAAGAAAAATTACAATCATTTAAAATTACTCAAAGCTCAGTAAGATCTTCCTATAAATTTTTTTTTGAAAAAAAAAACGTCAATGATTTAGGCTGATCTAAATATGAAAGGTGTTAGCCACATATTGAATGAATTGGGTTGTCAAGTGATCAGATATGAACATAAAACACTTGCGTAACTTGTAAGAAAAAAAATCATAAACATAAGAAATTTCATAATTTAGGTAAAAATCCCTTATTGAATAACAGATTTTGTAATTTATTTAGTAAGGCATAAATCACGAAAATCATAATTTATTCCATAATTTCATAGGCAGAAATTTTATAAATTAGGTTAAAATATCATATACTGAATATGTGAATTTTATTTTTATTTTTTTAATTCAAAAGAATTATAATTTATTTATATTGAGATTAAGAGATCTATTTGATATTGTATTCCCTTTTTAAGATCCCATATAGAAAGATTTAAAATAAATTCCTATTTAAGTGCTTTGATTAGAATCCCTTCCTTAGTAGGAGTAGATTTAATGTCACCCATATTATTATTATTATTATTATTATTATTATTACTGATAGTAAAATTTAAATATTTACCAGGTAAACTATAAAACGACTTAGAAACAGAAAGTCTATCTTATCCTTCTCTTTTTTTTTGAAGCAATATTCTAATTTATTTACTCAACAACCAATATATTGGAAACTAAAAGCAGCCTTAGAGAACAAACTACAACACTATTTCATCATTTTAAGTAAAGACTTTTTTTCCTCACAAAAAAAAACAAAGAAAGTTGGTTGCATAATTATGAAGAAAAGGCACAAATAAATATTTTTTTTCTGAAAAATAATTGTATCTTTTTTATCTATAGATTTATAGAAATCATTTCATTGAAATGTTTAACTAAAATTTTGTTTTAAGTAAGAAATTTTAATTTAATGAATAAATTTAATAAAATAGATAAAAAATTTAAAAGTTAAAGTATGCCTTTTACATTTTTTTAATATGCTATTTAATTAACATCACATGTGAAAAATATTAATTATTTTTATTTCTTCAAAGAGTTTTTAATAGGTTTTGAAAATTGAAAGTATAAACCAAATTAAAATTAAATAAAAATCCAGTGAAATAATTTCAACAAATTTAATTATCGGAAAAAGGCTCTTTTTTTTTCCTTAAAAAAATTGTTTGGTTGGGCTACAGGCTACTGAACTTGGTAGACCGGGTAAAAGAATCATTGAAGTATATTCCCCTGAAAATCAATAATAATAATAATAATTGGAGTGCCTTAAAAACAAAATAGATGGCGTCATTGTGCACGCCAGCAGCAATGGCACCGACACCACTTATTCACAACAAATTTCCTATTGTTTTTTTTTTTTTTGCCCTTTTTAATCCTACTTGCCAGCGGAATCCAGCCCTTCACTTCCTATAAAATCCCCTTATCCGCAACGAAATCAACCTTCCTACCATTCGCCTCCTCTCTTATGTAGCGTTTCTCTGCTGTTTTTCTCTCTCCCGCGTCTCTTTCGCGTTTCGTTTCTTCGTAGCCGCCGGCTAAGCCAAGTCCTTTTGTTTTTCTTTCTCCGATTTCGATCTGTTTGTTTTTTCACATATATTTCTTTTAATTGGATAGATTGCTTGGTCTTGATTCAGATCTAGGGCTTGCGATTTGTTCTTTCTCCTCTATATCTGTAGTTGCTTTATCCCTCTTTGATTTCAGGAGCTGAGATTACGGTTTCGTAAGAAAAAGTCCCAATGATTTTAGATTTTCTATGAGTTTTACAATCCTCATGCGTCGAGTTCGAATTCTGCATTCCTTTTCGGTTGTGTTTCTCTACTGGTTCTACGTGTTTTCATGAACGAGTTTCTGTGTTGAGTGGGTCTTATAAAATTTGATCTCGTTTTTCCCCTAATCTAATTATTGAGAAAACCCTAATCTTCTAACTCGAATTTGTATATAGTATCAAATATCTCTTTGATAACCCTTTCGAGAAATTAAGCATGCAAAAGCAACCAGCGAGTTCAGGATCCGATTCCGATCCGCGCTATGCTAATGTTGACGAGAGGAAAAGAAAGAGAATGATATCAAACCGGGAATCGGCCAGGCGGTCAAGGATGAAGAAGCAGAAGCAGATGGAGGATCTGGTCAATGAAGTGAGCCGGTTGCAGACTGAGATTGCTCAAATGAAGCAGAGCATTGACGTCACCAGTCAACGTTATTCGCAGATAGAATCCGCCAACAACGTTTTAAGGGCTCAGGCTGGGGAACTGACAGAGAGGCTTCGCTCCTTGAACTCGGTGCTGGAGCTCATTGAGGACGTTAGTGGTCTATCTGTGGAGATTCCTGAGATACCAGATCCTTTGCTGAAACCATGGCAACTTCCTTGCTCTGTGCAACCTATTATGGCATCTGCTGATATGTTTCAGTATTGATGTGCATCTTTTTAATGTGTTTCTGGAAGCTTGAAATTTGTTCGCGAGGTCGTTTTCTGGTTTGAGTCTTTATAACTGTTGTGGGTTTGTCTGGTTTAGTCTTTTAGGTCTGTGTTGGGATGCTATCTCTTTGATGGGAGCTTCTTTTGCAAGTTGCTGAATCTATGCTTACATAACAACTTCCATCTTTGTTAATGGTCATAATGTTTTATAATGTTTCAGACTTCAATTTGTGCGATTTAGTTTATTGCAATTTTTGTCTATTTTTTGCTGTGTTGGATATGGCCATGAGTTTCTTTCTATTCTCGTCTCTTTAATTGTGTGTTTTTATTTGTCATGTCATGCTGATATCCGAAATTTTATGCATTTGGATTTTGGTGGGTGGATGGAGATGTTGTTTTGAATTGAAGGATCAAATTACAGCTGATATGCATTATTTTCTTGCTTTATATGTGAAGTGTAGATGTGCGAAAATCTTTGTGCTATTGCGAATGCCTAAATGATGTTTGTTTTTAATTCTATTATTTGGTCATTTTTAACTGATGTTATCATGACTTGTATGAGAAAAGTTTTTTAAGTTCACCTGAAACTTCAATTAGTGAGGTAGTTTGGGAAATTGTTCAGGATGCAAGTCCATATCTCTGGCATCATACCCCAGAAAAACTAATTTGAGAAATGATGTTTTAAGCATTTGGAATTTAGGTAGTAATAGGCATGTTTATCTAAGAAACAGAATTCTCCATCTGTACGGGTTTTTAAACTGAAATTTTCTTTTAAAATCTATCCATGATGGATAGAGCTAATAACAGAACGCAATGCATCTAAGAAATATTAGTTGCCTGTCAATTTATTTTATCATGGATCGAGTCTAGTCTATGCAAATATTTTCTTTTTTGCTTTATACCTCTTCTATTGCCTTCCCAAGCGTAATTGGACTTGTGGCATGATAGTATTGTATTGGACTGGTTCAAGTGTGCTTTCAGTTTTCTTTGTTTCAAGGGGTGAAGATGAAGGATATGAAGTTATGAACGAAGCCTTTCTGGTTGGATAACTATCAAGTTTCGTTGAATACGTGTTAGACTTTAAACTTTCATGGTGGGTGTGGTGGCTGACCTTTATTTTAGGTATATTTTGCTTTCCTACATTATTAAATCCAGAGGATTAGAGATTAGTTTTAATTGGAATTTTCTGTTTGTTGGGTATTTTGGTGGGTAAACAATATGTAGGAGGCGGAAACTGAAGCTTCCTGGTGATTCATTTGTGCAATAAGGACTGAACAGCTTGCAATTTGCATATAATATACAAATCGCACTAGAACCTCAATTTTGAATTTTCCCTGCTTTGACTTGCAGATAAGAATATTTTACGTAGAGAACCATGATTCATGAATGTTCTTGATTAATGACTGGCTGACTGCCCATCACTCTTATTATCGCAAGTAACTCTGGTTCTTATCCTTTTTTGCTGTGCTCCTTCGCTACTTTATGCAACATAAGATTGCTGGCCTCGGCATGTGAACACAAGTGCGTTGAAAACCTATTATGTTTTCATCCTATGTTAGTGTCTGTAAAGGTTTTGTTTTTGTTTTTTCAGCTTTTGTGCAAATGAAATATATATTTTATTTGTTCTGGTCTTTTTGGCTGCTTGCATAAATGCAATGAAATACTTTACGGGATGCTCAAAAGGGGAAAAATTGTAATTCTCTATTCGTTCTTTTGGATTCATTTGATTGGATTAAGATTTCACAACTATTTATATTGTAATCTAGGAAAGCAGGCTTTCCTTAATTAATAAAAATTACTCCATTTCCTTTTGTTCTAGAAGCCTTGAGGCACCATAGTTGTTGATAGCATTAAGTAAGCCAAATTACCTAAAAAAGTTTCAAATTTTTACACTTTTAACAATTTTAACTTTGGAAAGCAGGCTTTCCTTAATTAATAAAAATTACTCCATTTCCTTTTGTTCTAGAAGCCTTGAGGCACCATAGTTGTTGATAGCATTAAGTAAGCCAAATTACCTAAAAAAGTTTCAAATTTTTACACTTTTAACAATTTTAACTTTACCTAACCATAATTATGGAAGAGTACACATGCTTAATTTTTTTTTTCAAAATTAGCTTTTGGCGAAAAAAAGGGGTGAATTATGCCCTCGTGAACGCCTGAATTTTTGAGAAACGAAAAAATGCTGAGTCAGTCTCAAAACGCTGCGTTTTTGTTATAAAAAAATTATTTTTTGTTGACTTTTCAACGAAGAGTTTTTTTTTTTGACTTTTCAACCGCTTTGATGGTCCACTTTATATATGACCTCCTTTCCTCTATAAAAAATTTCCCCAAAATAAATCCCACCTTCCACAGCACCGAAGCTTATCCATTCCCTCTTGATTCCGTTCTCATATCACACGGGGGAAATCCCTCTCTTTCTTCTTTGCTTTTTAATTTGCGGGGAAATTATGATATAATCTGCGTTTCTAATCACCCACTTTATAATTTGAGTTTTTTTTTTTATTCCAGCAACGGCACCACCATCTCCTCCTCCTTTCCACTTCCCTCATCTTTCTTCTTCTTATTGCTATTTGATTTATCATCAAAATTCTTTAGAGAATTAGGACCCATACCCATCTTAAAAAAAAAAACTCTTAAAAATTTAATCAAGACAGAGATGACTTGAATTGTTCTGGGAAATGTTGGCTTTTGGGGTTGAGCCAAATGCCTTCACTTTATCTGCTGTAATAAAGGCCTTTTCTGATATTGGGGGCTTGAGGCTCGGTAAATGCTTTCATGGGGCAGTTATGGTTCGTGGTTTTGACTCCAATCATGTCATCGCCGAGAGAAAGAAATTGCAGAGAGAGATGAGAGAAACTGATAAACCTGATAAAAAAAACTATGAGAGAAAGAGATGAGATCTCTGCATGAAATTAAAGAGGGTATTAGGGAGATGATTAGAGTGCAGAGAGGAAAGAGAGAGAAACGGGGGGTGAAGGGAGAGAGAGAGATATCTATTTGCTGACTCATTTTCTTTTTTCAGCTCAAATTTTTCTGGCGTTCATATAGCATAATCCATCATTTTTTTAACGACGTGTATTCTCATTTACGATTTAATACTATTCTTAATTAGAATTTAATTACAATTAAAGTTCTTCGTTCCTCTCGAAATATGTATGGAGTAAGATTGAAATTCGAGAGTTATTCCCAAGAAATATAATCCACCATATTTTCTTATTATAGGAAGCTAATTTTAAAAAATAATCATAAAATTTTGTATACTCATTTGTAATTATTCTTGGACAAAGTTTTAATTATAAAAAGTTAAAATTTGTGATTTTTTTATAACAAATTACAATTTATCCCTTTAAAATTTAAAAAATTACAATAAAAAATAAAATTTTAAAATACTAACAGTTTACTCAGATCATTTGATAAAAATATTATTTGAAATAATAATTAGAAATATTAAAATGTGAATGTATTGATTGCTCCATAATTATAGTCGTTAATAATAAGTAAAAATTATAAACTTTTATAAAAGATTATCAGACTATAAATGAAATACTAAAAAATTCATAAAAAAATATTTTTAATATAAAAAAATTATATATTATATTATATTTAAAATTAATTAAGTATTAAATGAATGAATATTTTATTAAAATACATAAGAATAAATTATTAATTTTTAAAAAATTTATTTATAATTATAATTTATTAAAATTTTAAAAGATAAACGGTAATTTTTTCAATTTTATAACAACAATGAAAATATATATTAAAAAGTAAAAGCTTGAGAAAAGCACAGGCAGGCCCATACGTAAAAAGAAACCCCACTAAATTCCAGGGTCCGCCAGTGTGAATTTGGACCCTATAGTCTAAAGATAAAACTACTTGTCTAACTCAATTAATTAAGTCAATCATGAATTAATCGTATTTATAATATTTAATTATTAATTTGATTAATTACAAGTCAGATTTTAATAAAATAATTCCGACAATGTAGTGGAGAAAAAGTTGATTAGTTCCCAATATTTATGTAAAATTAACAAGAGAGCCTTTTTGACGTCCCATCCCCTTGTTTCTTCAAATTCCTCTTGTTCCTTCCTTCATTTTTCCTCTTGTAAATTATAAATTTGTAATTCTTGATATGGAATCCTCTCAAATGGATGAATTTTGGAAATCGGACCCAGAACTAACAAAAAAATTGTACTGTGATAGCTTTACAGGCTATTAATCCATAAATTTAGAACCATCGATCCGATGATAAAATGCACATTAATGAACGAGATACCCATTAGAAACTGCTAAACTTTAACTATGCACTCTAAAAAAAAGAATTAGCTAAAACAAGTATTGATTATCAACATCAACTTCTTTTCCAACATGCATGTATGGTATATGATTCCGATAACACCAGATAAATACATCATACAACCAAATCCAATAATGTATATTTTCACATGATATCGAAACCAAACTTAATAAACATCTAAAACTTGATTAATTACTTATAAACACAAAATCAAAGCATGGAAAACCCACTTCAGTTATCATAAGTACGGCACTCATCTGTCTCAGGGTTATCCTTGCAGTAATTCTCCAAAGGGTCAGATTCCTTCTTCTTATCCCTAGCATGGCTAGCAGCTGCACTCAACTCCTCCACTTCGTCCCAAGCCGCCACGCATTCCCCGCTGGCGGGATCGCCTGCACAAACCTCCTCTGCACTTTTGATGCTCTCCGTCACCTTCTCGGATATGCTATCCGGGGCTGCTCTTGGTGGTTGGATTTGCATACGGCCAGACTGGAACTGGTTGGGCCTCTTCCATGGGTGGTTTAACTTGAAGATGGGTTGAGCCTTCGGTGCTTCTGTAGCCTTGACTATTACTCTTGGGGTTGAAAGGTTAAGACTTGTCAGTGTTGCCATTGTTGTTAGCTGTAGTTTCTTCTTGCTTGCTTTCGGTGTGATAATACTGATATGGTGGTGTGGTCCAGTAATTACTTTGTTAATATCAAAGGGGGGGATAAGCTATGTTATTGACGGTTGTAACGATTTTTGAACACATATTCCTTATCATTTTAGAACCAATTACATGCTTCCACGTTAGAGTGGGGTTTAGATATTTGCATACAAATAATAAATATCGGATGAATAATGACAGATTATTTCTTATTTATTTTTTACAAGTTAATGGAAATTAATTATTAAATATATTATTGTTGACTAATTTTTTAAAGTGAATCTCATATTAATAGCACATAAGATTGTCAATTTTTTTAATTATCTACCCTATCATTCTTCTAATTTTAACATATGATTTTTACTTTTAGGTTTAAATTTTTTAATAATTTAAGAGGGGAATTATTGTTAATGAAGTTTTATATATATATATATATATATATATATATATATATATATATATATATATATATATATATATATATATATATATATATATATATATATATATATATATAAGTCAAGACATTAAGTGGTAAAAGATTTTTATACAGTCTAAATTCTTTCTACGGCTCTCCTTACTTCAGAATGAAATTTTACAGGTTTACAGCCACAAGTAGTCGTCTGCCTTTGAATCCTAGGAGGCTAGGAGATGAAAGCTTCTGAAGTAATTTCAGTTTCAAAAAAAAAAAAAAAAGCAAAGTTTCTGATAATTAATTAGTGATGTGCTGAGTCGAGTTGAGTTCTCACCAAGGAAGAGCATTGGGCCTTGTTGTTGTTCTATTAGTTTCGAATCTGCTTGAAAACTAATGGACCTATGGCACACAAGTCCGACGCGGAAGATTGACCCAAAAGAAGACGTCGTTATGTTTATTTACCTGATATAGTATTAGTATTTTTCTGTTTATTTATTTTATTAAATTTTAAAATATTTACTGTCAATAAAAAAAATTATATATTTTTTTAAAAATACTAGTATAATATATCAAATTTTAGAAAATAATAGTATAATGAATTAAATTTAAATAGATATTAGTAAAATATGTTAAATTTCATAAAATAAATAATAATTTTTTTATCATTTCACCACGATATAATATCATTCTAATAAAAAATATAATAAAATATTATAAAACGGAAAGATCAAATCGTATAATTTTTGAATTTCAAATATACTAATACAATATATCAAATGTCGTAATTTTTTCTAATATAATAAGAATAAATGTATACATGCAACATAATTACATATACATATATTTAAATTAATTAATTAATTAATTAAAAAATATGTTTTTTTTTATGACAGAAAATATGTTACATCATTCACGATTTATAAATAATTATTGTTAAACTTCATAACATATTTGTATTTTCTTAGCGTAAAACCATTTGATAAATATTTTTTTCTTTACCTTATAGCTAATTAAGCCTAAAAGGATGTCATTCTCAGCAGCAACTATTTCATAGTGTTGAGTGTCGACATGGTTGAGAAAACCACCACACTTTTAATAAAGGTTCGAAAAGATGAGAATTTTTTATTTTTTTATTTTCCGAAACCAACAAAATTACAGCTACACGGTCTTTAGACAATAATATTTAGTTGAAGAACTATTACAAATTGACATGATTATATTTTATTATATATGTAAACTAATTATTAGTTATATTATAAATATAGTAAAATATGATTAGTTAATATTTTAAAGTTTAATAAAAAATATAGTTTTAGTAATATTTAAGAAAACAAGAAAAATTCATCTCGTCCTCTTGCCTTGATTCTTTAGTCTATGGAATTTGTATTTTTTTTTTGAATTTTATTGGATATTCTATTTTCATTACAACATTACAACTTATATATTATTATTTTCATCTTTGATAAAATTCTTGAGCTTGTGGCGTTTATGAATTGTAATTGATTGATCCGCACGAATCTTGTTAATTGTCTAATTGTCTTATGTAGTGGGATAAAATGCGAAGGAAGTATTATTATATGGCAACGCTTTACGCAACTGTTCAAATAACTGCTTGGATTTATCGCTCTGTTTTTCTGATGTTTTAGTATTCCTTGTTAGTTCGTTCATTTTTCTGTGCTATCTTCCTTTTGGTCTAATTAAATCTTGTGGCCTCTCTCTCTCTCTTAATGCTTACTGATGCCTTTTTTTGCGTTTCTTTGTCTTTTTTATTTGCGAAGACAATGCGACTTTTTTTCCTTTTACTATTGCATATGCACTGGATTATTTGAGCATGACAACGTGTTTTTTTCCCCTCAATTGATTGTGCTTCTGTGATATCTATGTTTGATTGAGTAGAAATTGAATTATTCTCTTAAATCTCAATGCTCACAGATGGACATTCGTTGATTCTAATTGCATACATTTCATTTATTTTATATTATGTAGGAGCATTCGGAGGTAAGTATCAACTTCCTCCACCAGAGATTAGGGATATATTTGATGCTCCTCCTGTCCCCGCATTGTCATTTTCACCACAAAGAGACAAAATACTTTTCTTAAGAGGAGGTCTTTACCCCCACTGGCAGAACTAGCTAGACCAGAGGAAAAGCTGGCTGGTATGCGTATTGATGGAAAATGCAATACTAGGAGCCGAATTTCATTCTATGTTGGTATTGGTATCCATCAATTAATGGCTGATAGTACTCTAGGCCCAGAGAAGGAGGTACATGGCTTCCCAGATGGTGCTAAGATCAATTTTGATAGCTGGTCTCTTGATGGCAGACATTTAGCCTTTAGCATCAGAGTTGATGAAGAAGATAATGGTAGTAGTAAGCTTAGAGTATGGGTTGCCAATGTAGAAACAGGCAGGGCTAGACTGATGTCTATCTAAATGCTGTTTTTGATAATTTTGTTTGGGTGAATAACTCTTCTTTATTAGTTTGCACGATTCCATCATCTCGCGGAGATCCACCAAAGAAACCTTTGTTTCCCTCTGGTCCAGAGATTCAAACTAATGAGACAAAAAATGTTGTTCAAGTTATAACTTTCAGGATTTGTTAAAAGATGATTATGATGAAGATTTATTTGACTACTATGCCACCTCACAACTTGTATTAGCATCTTTGGATGGGACAGTGAAGGAAATTGGCCCACCAGATGTGTATACATCAATTGACCCTTCTCCAGATGAGAAGTACCTTTTAATTAGTTCCATTCATAGGCCATACTCTTTTATTGTTCCATGTGGTAGATTTCCCAAGAAGGTGGAGATATGGACAACTGAGTGGAAGCTCGTGAGGGAACTCTGTGATTTGCCCCTTGCTGAGGACATTCCTATAGCATTCAATAGTGTACGCAGAGGGATGAGATCAATCAATTGGAGAGCTGACATGCCGTCAACTCTCTACTGGTACATAACTGATCTTTTACCATCCTCATGGTGTGCAGTCACACTCATTGTGGCTGGTATTGTCCAAGTTTAATCACTTAATATTTGTTTATGCATATTTTTTGGATTTTCTGTTGTAACACTTTTGAGATTTTTAGGGCAGAGACACAAGATGGGGGAGATTCAAAAATTGAAGTTTCTCCACGAGATATTGTTTATACACAACCTGCTAAGCCGCTCGAAGGTGAACAGCCAGAAATCTTACACAAACTTGATCTTCGCTATGGGTATGGATGAGTTGGATATTTAATTCCTTTCCTTACAAATTGGCTTCAGATAATGTGTTTCAGAGGACGTTGAAATTTTTTAGATTTTTGTTTTAAATGATTCTGATACTTTAAAAATTGGTGAGCTTGAAACTTTAATAGAGGACCATAGTCCTTTTGTTGATGATTCCAGCACTAGCTCGACTAGAGGTAGCATTTAACTTCTTAATACCCATATATGATTACCTTGCTCATCTTGCCGGTGGTGCTTTACATGCTTAAGGCTGAGAATTTGAAGTTATCAATTATGAATTTCATCAAGATATAGGTGTTAGAGTTTGAGGAGGGTTATTTGAAGGTATAGTGTCACACATTAGACGTACCAAGTATTCATATAAATTATATTGGCAGCTTGCGGCCAACTGTAACTATGTTTTTTAAAACCAGCTCAAAAGATTTGACCTAGATCTGATGTGTGTGTTTTCTTTGACATGCTCAGTGGAATTTTTTGATGTAACAATTGGATGGCTCTAGTTTATGAATCATGGTACAAGACAGGGAGAATAAGAACCTGGGTAATATTTCCTGGCTCTAAATATGTGAGCCCACACATACTATTTGATAGGTCATCAAAAGATGATTCCAAACTGAAAAGTTTAACTGTTTCTATTGAATCAAATTCAAAAGACTTGATTTTTTTGGGTAATTTTCACCTATGGTATTATATGACTCATAACAACTTAATTTTTTAAATTTTATTTGTAACACTAAGCTGATTTTAAAATTATTTTGTAATACAAAACTTTTTCCGTTTAAAGATGTTAACTTAATAGAATAATGACGTGAATTTTAATGGAATAATGACGTTAATTTTCAACATTAGCAAAAAAAATTTCTATTTAAAATTCCAGATGTACAAAATAGGTTATATAAAAAACTTTCTCTCACTTTCTAATCAATTTTATTTACTTTTCTAGCAATCAAACACAATCAAACACATTTTTTTTTACTTTCTTATCATTCTCTTATCAACCAAACATAATAAATGACATTTTTTTCTTCACTTTCTTATAATTTTCTCTCACTTTCTCAACTCCTAAATACAACAAATGACATTTTCTTCCTATACATGATCCCACAAAGTGTTACACAGTGACTTAAATCCAAAATCCCAAATCCATACCAAAAAATCAAGATTTGTAAGATATGAACATATCTATGAAATCAAAATCTTAGATTCCAATAAATTTATCAAATGAGTTTCAAAAAAATTCATTGATATTTTAAGAAAAACAACTTGAATAATTAAAGAAAGAAATTGAAAACCTACAAAGAATTGAAACCCATCGTCCATGGAGGACAATTTCAAAAACCCAAGAAGAATCGAAAATCCAAGATGGATCGATCATGGATGACGATTTTGAGTTGTATTTTTCATCTCACCTGTATTGAATTCTTATCTTGGAAAAAATTTGTCATCTTTTATGTCAATAGAGCTATTTTTTATTTTTATTTTTTAAGCTTTTGCTTGTTAGAAATTTTAACTTGAAAATTCAGTAGCTGTACTATATTTGGATAAAAAAAAAAGTTTAGAGAAAGAGAGAGATTTAATCATTTATGATTGAAAGAGAAATATCAAAGATATAATTATTTTTTGAAAAAAAAAAAGAAGAATGATTTGAGAGAGAGAGGAGAAACAAAAGAAATTAAGGAAAGAAAATGCAAAAAATTCAATAGACAGAAAAAATGGTGACGGAATATGGGAGATGACTTGAGATTTATATGTGAAAAATTATAAAATGATGTGAAAAATCTATGTCAATAAGCGAATTAATATTTTTGAAAAAGAGAGTTTTGTATTACAAAATAATTTTAAAAGTAATTTAAAATTACAAATAAAATTTAAAATATTGTATTAATATGAATCGTATAATTAAACTAGAAAATTACCATGATTTTTTTTTCTAAATCTACACACCCAACACTTAAACTGCTTACATTGATTTTTTTTTTCTGAATCTTTCAGAGGCGGCAAAAATTCAAATTGAAAATTGAAAAAATAAAAATTGAAGAAGCTGGCTTTTTTAATAGCTATGTTGAGCAACCTAACCACAGTGACTTTTTTTAGTGATTGGGCTTTGGACATAAAAGGATAAAATTCAAAAAAATAAGGAGAAAAAATATAAAAAATATTTGAAATTTTTTTCTTCTTAACTAATTAATAGGATAGAGAGTATTGGAATTTGGAAATCATATTTCTATTTGATTAGATTGTGCTGGCTTTAGAATTAGAATTTTCTTGTCCAAATAAGAAATTCATGGATTAATAATATATTTATTATATATGTAAATTAATAAATTATTTACTTTTTGTGACAAAATGTCAAGTAAGTTCCTGTAAAAAAGACAAATAAATTCTCAAACAAAAATTTGAAATAAAATAGCTCAATAGAATGAAAATTAAAATTTTTAAAAGACAATAAATAATAATTGTAGTAATATAATTGAAACAAATTCAAAGATTAAAAAAATTATAGTTTTGAAAATCAATAGACACCGCGACGTGTCACATTATCAAATTTTTTAAATTTTTTTTTATGAAGTGCCACGTAATTGTCCACTCTCTACTAACTTTGTTATTATCGATTTATATTAACCTTTTTTGTTTAGATCCAATCTACTAAATCAATTATTGAATAATATACAAAATAATTAAGAACTGTGAAAATAATTACTTTCTTTGAGAACTTTATAAAAAAAAAGGGAATTATGTTAGAATTTTTTTAATTTAGTTGCCTGATTTTTTTTAATTTTATATAAATTTTATGAAAATAGATTTAATTTTTTTTTTTAATTTAATTAAATAATTAATTTTTTTTATAAATTATTGTTTTCAAATATAATTTTTTTGAAAATATCCATTTATTTATTTTTTTAAAAATAAAAATATTAAAAAAAAATTTCCGATAAATACTTTGGCAGAATACAGTACCAAAAAACATGACCTTTATACGAAACCCCTCCATTTAAAAAAATAAAATAAAATGAAGGGAATTTAGATAAGAACGGTTCTTCTGACTTGGTGTAGTGGTGTTGCCTACGGATTGTCTCACCTTGTACCATATTACAAAAGGACGTTTCTGTC
Organism: Triadica sebifera; assembly: GCA_023653625.1. Classification (NCBI taxonomy): domain Eukaryota; kingdom Viridiplantae; phylum Streptophyta; class Magnoliopsida; order Malpighiales; family Euphorbiaceae; genus Triadica; species Triadica sebifera. Next base: position 1,301,634 of record CM042895.1, read on the forward strand.
CCTTCATTCTCATAAAGCCTCCCCAAAGTTCTCGTATCACTCGGTAGTTGTAACTAAAAGCAAAGCCAGCTTCTGCAATACAACACCAAAAAAAAACAAAGAAAAGAATCTTGCAAAACTGGGATTAAAGAAGATCATTTGATAAAAAAGAAACTTAGGATTTAGTTGTATTTGATATAGCTGTTTTTCAACTTAAGAAATACTATCAACATTTTTTATGCACTTTTTACTATATATTTTTTTTCTTTATAAAATATTATTATTTTTATAATAAAAACTATTATTTTAAAAAAAGAGATATATTTTTTTATTAAAAATATAGGATGAAAAGTTTGAGGAAAAAATATTCTAACATTCCTATGTCAAGTTTGTCCCGTTCGTCACAATTTACAATGAATTTGTAGCTACACTTTTGATGAAAAAATTAGTACAGACTACAACATGCATTTATTTTTGAAAAAAAAAAGAATATCTCATAAAATTTGTTTTTGAAGAACAATTTGGGTTTTGCAATGTCGGTTATCTTTTTCTCGACTCTCTGTATGTGGTATGAGTTATGACTTTATCTCTACGGTTTTGATAAGGTAAGGGTATTTTTGGTAATTAAGGTGCCACACCATTTTCCCCATCACCTGATGCGGCGGTCTTCTCTGTCATTGTCTTTGCTATTTTTCAATTCTATTTTTCCTCACTGGCCTACAGTGCATGCCTTCTTCTTCTTTATAGTTTATACCAAATCTCATCTAATTGTCTTTGACTTGATTTTCTTTTCTTTTATTTTTTTTTTGGAGTTTCTTTGAGGTGTATTACTGTATGTCACATCCCACACTGAACTGAGAAACTGAGAGCTTAGATGGAGAGGCAGAGAAGCTTCTCCTTCAAATCTACAAGATTCCTGGTCTTTTCCTTCACACTCTCATCTTCTATATTCTTCCTCACAGTTTTTACTATCTGGGTACTCAAATCCGGCCCTTCCATTCTTCAAGAAGCAAACATTGAGCTGAATAGAACCTCTGTTGTGGGTTTCAAATCCGTTTCTGTACATACCTTCTCTGTCTTGACTAAAAATTTCTCCGAAAATGGCTTGAACAGTACAATCTTGAAAGATATACCTGAAAATACTTCTGGGTTCGTTAGCATTTCAATTGCAAGAGAGAAAGTTGGATCTGAAAAGCTAAAGGCTGAAGAGAACAAAGATGGCCAAGATAGGAATTTTACTACAGTGCTACAGAATATAGCAGTACCACCAGAGAGTTTATCTCAGAATAGTCAAGATAAAGTGAATGAAGGGGTTGAAGAGAAGAAAATAACAGCAATTTCAACAGGAAAAGGTGAAGTTTCTACGGCTGAGAAAATATTGAAGGATCGAGGGATTGAAGAGAAGAAAAATAATGCAATATCAGTTACGAATATTAGAACTTCAAGTAAAAGCAGAATCAAAGAGAAGCCCATAAAAGAATGTGACATAACAAAAGGGAGGTGGGTATATGATGAAAGCTATCCTCTATACACAAATAGTTCATGTCCTTTCATAGATGAAGGGTTTGATTGTATAGGCAATGGGAGATTGGATAAAGATTACATGAAATGGAGATGGAAACCTCAAGATTGTGACATACCAAGGTATTAATTACAAGATAAAATTCTCCTTTTTTCCTTTATTTCAAGAGAGAAATTTTGTATCTTTATCTCTTTAATGTTATTTGAGTAATTATTTTCTTAATATGGGAATGTTTGTTAGGTTCAATGCCACCAGAATGCTAAATTTAATCAGAGGGAAAAGGTTGGTTTTTGTTGGTGATTCAATCAATAGGAATCAATGGGAGTCCATGCTGTGTATGTTAATGGGAGATATTAAAGATCCTAAGATGGTGTATGAGACCCATGGTAGGAGAATCACCAAGGAGAAAGGGATTTATAGCTTCAAATTTGTGGTAAAGCCCCGATTGATGCCAAAGTCTAGTTATTTCCTCCATCTATTTTTGGTCTAGCGTCTGATCTTTGAGATTGAATTTGCAGAATTATAAGTGTACTGTTGAATACTATGTGTCACATTTCTTGGTTCATGAGAGCAAAGCAAGAGTAGGGCAGAAGCGGGTGCAGACTTTGAGAATTGATGCTATTGATCATGGATCATCAAGATGGAAAGGTGCTGATATCCTCATCTTCAACACTGCCCATTGGTGGTCTCATTTCAAAACAAAAGCTGGGTCAGTGCCCTTCTCTGAACTATTAGGCTTTAGAACCTTAAAGTCAATGCACTTGGTCTCTACTGTGGTTGAAGATGTTAACTGTGTGATATTGCTGTTTCCATTGTTTTAATTTCTCATCTACTACACTATATGGGGATTGTAAAATAGAATGAGGCTTATTAAGAGCCATAAACCTACAGCATTTGCTTTTAAGATTAGACAATCAATTGAAAGACTTTGTTTTGATGAAACCTTAAAAACACAGCACTTATTCAAACGGGTAACAGTACCTAATAAGAATATACTGATTTGAAGAACATTTGAAATATCTGCCAACATTGCAACAGGATCAACTATTACCAGGAAGGCAACCAAGTTCATCCCAAGCTTGATGTTTCTACAGCTTTCAGAATAGCTTTGACTACTTGGGCATTATGGGTTGACAGACACATCAATCCCAGAAAGACTCGAGTTTTCTTTCGAAGTGCAGCACCTTCGCATTTCAGGTTTCACACTGGCATTCATTGGCTTTTGCTTTAGTCTAAAAGTTATCACTTTGCTGATTAGTTCATTACCTGGTCTATAGGGGTGGGCAGTGGAATTCAGGTGGTCATTGCGAGGATGCTAGGCAACCCTTGAATGAAACTTCAGGGAATAGCTTGTCACAGAAGAATACAATTATAGAAGATATCATCAAGCACATGAAAACCCCTGTCACTATCTTGAATGTTACTAGTTTATCAGAATTTCGAATAGATGGTCATCCATCCATATATGGGAAAAAGCTTTTAAAACGCTACTCTTCAGGTGGTCAAGATTGCAGCCATTGGTGTCTTCCTGGTATTCCCGATATCTGGAATGAACTGTTGTATTTTCAATTGCAAGATAAACAAGGGAACAATTATCAATGAAATTGGTTTTGTTTCTTAAGGTCTGTATATTCTTTTTGCCTGTCAATCTTGTAAGCTGCAATATGTAAAATTCCATAGTCATGAGTCATTCAATCTCATGCGAAATGTTTTCCTTCTCATTTATTTTTTGTAATGAAAGTTGAAGATTTGATTCTTTACATGCATGGTGGAATATTAATAGATTATGCATGAAAAGGAAAAAGGAAAAAAAATCCTGGTAGAATAAGTTGATCTACAGAATGCGAAACACTGGATTATTCTTTCACGTTTTTGTTCGGTTTCACTGAGTGCCTACAACACAGTTCAGGCACATAATTTTAACCAAATGCAGAGAACCTGCAAGAAAAATAATATCTGCAGAGTCTGGTACCTTAGAATAAACAATGGCATGGAGAGGAGGGATCATAGAACTGATAAATTTAATTACTTCCATCAGCTTGATAAATATATATTCGCTCAAACAAAGGAAAAAAATTGATTATTATCATCAACATGATACATGCAGTAACAACATTCTTGATCCTTTAACTGTTGCCTAATACAAGAAACTGCTAGGCAAGTCTCAACTTTATTGCCAATAATAATGTGTGTGATCTTATTCCTCAATCTATCTTGTGAATTAACATTCAGAATCCCTAAAACTACACTTATACATCTATGTACAAGTAAATTGCTGGCTTTATCCAGGTATAGTATTGCTCGTGATCTTTCTTCCTTGAAATTGCATGGTTAATAATGCTGTTCCATAATTAAAGCAATATGCTTTGCAATCGAAATAGGCAAGCCAAACAACTCATCAATGAGATTGATGTTTCTTTGCTCTACCTTGGGAGACTGTTGATTCATCTCTTTTGGAGCCTTCCGGTTTCCGAGCCCATGCAGGAGCCTGGTCTGGTCCATAGCGATAATCATAGAACAGCTCCTCACTAGCTTCAATATGTTCCTTGGCAAAGATGCCTACTCTATGATCTCCAGCCACCAACATAACCTGCGAAACCCAATATGTTACTTCACTCGAGAAGAAGAACATAACAGGAGGATCACAAAGTTGTCTATACCTTTGCATAGCAATTAGGATTTGATGAGTGGTTTGCAAATTTCAGCTTATCTCCTTTGCGGTAAGCATCAAGGACATACTGTAGAAGACAGGCATTTCATATTAAACCATGAAGATACAGATATAGAACTTAATATCAAGTCATGACTCGATGTTCTAAATTTTTGAGTAACAGTTTCCATTTTCAGTACAAGCGCAATCTGACATCAATAGATGACCACATTATTCTCAACACCACTTCTTTGTCTTCTAATGCATGCTTCTATGCTTTGTGCTCGAGACTTCTTAAATTGGAGATCTCAAGTTCAATTTGTTGGAGACATATGACAGGATATATAGGCAGGGGAAGGGATACCACTTGCTATGTACGTACCCCAAGATCCAGTAGGCAACCCAATGGACTGTAAGGACTAATGAGGAATAAAAACAGGAATTAAAAAAAAAAAAAAAGAGGCAAGTCATTAACCTGATCATTCAAGTCAAAAAGGAACGATGAATTGGCACGGTCATAGATTTTTCCACGCTTATCTGCCTCCCTGTGGGAGATGAGTTCACCAGTATATTCACCAAGATAATCATTTTTGTTTACAGAGTTCTGAAATCAAATTATCAATTCATTATGCAAAAGTATGACTACTGAAGAAAACAACAATATGTGCAATTCTACCTTTAAAAAGGCACCCCATCCAGCAACATTAGACTTTGCCAGAAGGATCTGAAAAAGCAAAAAAAAAAGAAAAATTATGGCACCACCTTTTTTTTAGAATCAGTCTCCTAATATAACATTATAAATGTTCTGAATTTCTCACTCTCTGCTGTTGCCTAAGAAGAAGCCTCATGTTTCCACATTGGCCATCTCCTCGTTTGAGTGGTTCACCCAATGAACCGTCTCCACAGCTGAAAATTACAGAATATTTTTGAAGAAACAGACAATCAAAGAAATTACAAACTACGAGCTGAAGAGTAAGTAATATAGCTTTCAACAGATGCCGAAGAGTACATAAACCTAGATAAGAGATCAAAATGGAGCTACCAGTTTATGCATTGAATGGTTCAACACTTCAACCATTAATCTCAAGATATTTTGTGGTTAAAAATTTGAAGGACACAAGTAACTATTACATGAGTTCCAAAGAAGAAGCCTCATGTTTCCACATTGGCCATCTCCTCGTTTGGGTGGTTCACCCAATGAACCGTCTCCACAGCTGAAAATTACAGAATATTTTTGAAGAAAACAGACAATCAAAGAAATTACCAACTATGTGCTGAAGAGTAAGTAATATAGCTTTCAACAGATGCCAAAAAGTACATAAACCTAGATAAGAGATCAAAATGGAACTACCAGTTGACGCATTGAATGGTTCAACACTTCAACCATCAATCTCAAAATATTTTGTGATTAAAAATTTGAAGGACACAAGTAACTATTACATGAGTTCCAAAAGGTACATAGCTACTGCAAAGAAATATTGAATATGATATCACAGTATGTATTAGAACTGTAGAAAGCCAAAAACAAGGGTTGAATGATATCCAACAACAATGAATTAATACCACATATTTTACACTGAGAATAAGCATATCTATCCATTACCTAACCCAGCAATTCCGACAAACGTCTGGATCACATTCACGTCCAGCAGCAAAGCATGGACATTGACGGCTTCTGCATTGACTCTTTGCACAGTGGCATCCCCTAAACCGGTTTTTGCAGCCTTTTGAGCACCTGAAAAGTTTTAGTTAATTGTCAATACTAGGCCCTGGTTAAACTGCCCCAGTGGTTGCAGGGTTCCAGTTCCACCTCCGAAGCCATAATTCAACTAACAATAAGAATGCTGTAAGATTCCTACAACTGCATGAGAGGCTATCTGCATGATCTGTATGTTTATTTACTTCAGCAGTCACCTTGTCAAAAAGAAACTTCAGACATACCCACAATATTTCTCACAGCAAGTTTCATTATGTAGACAAGGGCATTGTTTTCCGCACATTGACTGGCATCCACATGGGGTATACTGCTTACATGACTGATTTTTGCCATCAGCAATTCTTTTCCAAATTGATGGATGGCCAGCAGACTTCCAAGAATACTTAAGCTTCCGAGTCCTGCCCCTCCTACGAAGTAACCGCGATCTTGTTGGCATTTCTTGCTCCTAAAAGAAACAAAAGGTGATCAGAAAGAAGGCTTACAACGCATAATCACTTGAGGCTAATAAATGTAGAGCCTCCCAAGAAACAAAGCAAACCTTTAGGAAAGGATTCTTTCTTTCTTCTTCTTTTTTTCTTTTTCCCTTTCTCTTTTACATATTATTCTTTTATTGGGCCTGGGGTGGGGGTGGATCAATAAAAATAGCCTCAAATTGACAATTGCAAGTTCACGGAAGCATGCAAATAATAGAACATTCATCCACATTTGTGGACCACACTATAAATTACACCCAAAAATCCGGTCATGGGATGGTTGAAGCACATGGTACACTGGTACATGCTATTCAATGCAATCATAAAAATGGAGTAATGTAAATTTTGCTGAAAATTTATGATATATACCATACAGTCTGTATCAGTCTGTCCATTCTCTTCCAGAACTGAACTTGGAGTAGCAGATCTATGATGCATTGTTGCTTGATTGTCACACATATAATTTGATACTTCTACACAAGTCTTCAAGCCAGAGAGTAAATTCCTAGCTATAAGACAACTGCAGAGCAAAAACTTGTACATCAAGTAAAACAGAATGAAGTAATGAACAAAGATAAAAAATATCAGGGTAGCCTACCATTGCTTTAGAACCTTATTCTGCCTTTTACATCCAAATTTTATCATTTGCACATGAAATTAGTAATTAACAAAATCTAATTAGGTTAGATACAATTGGAATAAGAGACAAATTACCTCCATCCCAACCCCCTCCAGTTGTAATTTAACTGAATGTTCAGGGACTTGCAAGGTATGCTCAAAAAATGTATATGTGAAAGAAATAAGGAGACAGAAGTAATTGATCCTGTATCTGTTTATGAACTATAGACACAAATCTGCTTCTTTTAACAAGAAAATTTTGTGTTGTATTTTCCCTTTCAGCTCCGATATCATGATTGTCTAATGAGATTTATAAGATCCATGTCCTATATCATTTACGCAGGCCAGTAAGAAAAAACCACCCAAATGTTTTCAAGTCATTCTTGACATTCATCTACATTTTATAGCTACCTGTACGCTAAAATAGTTATGACGTAATTAACAGATTAAAAAAAAATCATTTACATTTTTCCCAGTAGTAAATCAAGCTGTGATTTCGCACCAAAAATACCAGTGAACAACAACACATGAATCTTTACATCCAGATACTCCAGTGACTAAAATAAAACTGGATTCCATCTCATTGCTTCTATCCTGGCTACAAGAAGATTATTCAGCACGTTCCAATTACAAAGGTATAAACTTTAGGCCTATGTTATGAGTACCTACATGCATTTAACAATACTAACATATATTGCATATCTCAATACCTGTTTTTCCCAAATATTTCCACTCCCTTCAAATATAATTCTTTCTCAATAGGTTTCCATTCAGAGCAGCTCGAGACCCCCTCAAGTAGTCTTTCTGTTGAGGATGACTGATTCAATTCAGATACTTCAGTAATACCATTGGCTTTGTCTCTAATTGTTTCCTTGGTGCCAGAACAAACAACTTTTTCTGAAACATGTTCATTTGGATCATTTATTATGTTTTTTGTGATCATATGAATTTCAATCTTATCAGTTGTGTTTTTAGAACCATCAAAGTCATCATGACTGGAGACAGTTTCAACATTCCCAGTTACTACATCCAAACTCAATAATTTCTTCTGCTTCTTACTAAAAGAATCCTGGAGATCATCAGGAACCTGTATGCAGTCATTTATCACTGCATTTGTGCTCTGTGGTGCTTTGCGCTTTCTCAAATGTTCTTGATTTTCAATCATTAAGGAAGGAGTATCCAAATCCAAAGCTCTAGAAGGGAGATCTGATTGATGAGCATCTGAAGTAACAGATATCTCTTCCTCATAACCACATTTATCATCTTGTATTTGCACATCAGTATTTGAAGCCATTGCAGTCCCTTTTACCTCTTCTAAAGTTGCAGTTTGCATCCTGCCCAACACTCTATTAACTGTACCTTCTGGCAAGTCTTTGGCAACTCTAAGCTGCAAATAGCATAAATACTAGACTCAATTTGATCAGAGAAGTGGTAAATCTTTAGAAGAAAATATAAGAGCAGATGCAGTGGAAGACATTTACAAATTAACAATGTCAAATTATTCAGCAAACCTAAGAGTGAAAGAATATATCCAATGGTACGAGAAAAATGCACATGTATATACAAAACGAAGAATGATTGGTTAAAAGCAAAAACAGGTGCTATTCATGTAAAAGACCAGTCTTGAAGAAAACCAGCTTCATAAGCATGGAATAATCCCATAGTATGTCCAAGGAAAAAAAAATGGAGAACATTGCAGTGTATCAAAAATTCACTTTTCCCATTTTCTTGACCTGCAATTTAAAATAGAACTTGAAATATATTCTTTTCATTCCAAATTATAATGTACATATAAAGATTTAACTAACCAAAAAATTGTATTGTGCTTATATTGATTCTTTTAATTGGTAAAAAAAAACATATAAGCCAATCCCAACTAAAGTGTAGATTAGAAAAATACCTGAAGGCAACATTGATCACTGCAAGGTTTCCTATCTTCATATTCAGACCAATATGGCTGTTTTTCACTCTGTAAACCAACACTTCTTATTTGGCGAATGAAGTAACTGATATAATAAGTTGAAAAGAGATATTCAATGTTTCTACTTACAGGATTGATCAAAGTTTGAGAACAGCCATGTAGGCGGCAGTCAAATAGCTGTTCAATAGGTATAAGCAGATGAATATCTATGTGGAAGTAAATCAACGATGATGCAAGACACTGTCAATGAATTCTTATTAAGGCCACAAGTGGTAAGACTAAGTACCAAACAACGACGACAAAATAGGTTATCAAATGAATCCAAAGCAGAACTTAAGCTTTTGTCCATAGATATGCCTTTCTCAGATGCTGAATCCCCAGAATCTTTGTTGTTTTGTTCCTCATCAATTTTTTCCTTGAGCATGCTACATCTCTCCTGCAAATCTCAAACACATAACATCACTTGGCTAAAGGAAGTGAAATGAGTACAAAGACTAAAAGATAATGAAAATAGTTTAAAAATAGAAAAACTGTTAAGACACTGATTTGAAATGCCTGGACTTCTGAAGTTGAAACTCCAATGAACTGGCTAACAATGTTTAGTACTTCCTCAGCCAATCCATGTTCCTGAAAAACCATCCTACAAGATTCAAGAGGCATATCATCAAACTGAAATGATTCTAGTTGATTGGCTTTAATATATAACTAACAGTTTGAAGAAGTCCAAATATAAAAGCTTGTTTATGGCCACAGTCTGTCTCCTTTGCTTTAAAAATAAACACAGTAAGTTCCTTCCAATAAAAGACATAAAATCACCAGTAACTTTGTATTTGTTCTGAGTGCCATCTAATGATTTAATATTATCATACTATCAGCTATGCTAAGTTCTTCTACCTTATTTCTCAATTTGATCTTCATTTTATTGTTGGGCATATCCTATAATGACTAAGTATACTTCTCCAGGTAACTTGAGGATGAAAAAGGAAGATAAAAGAAAAGTAACTGGAATTCAATGTCGTGAACATTATCCAAAATCTTGCAACTGGCAGATAGATTACAAAGCTGAACCATGTTTTGTCAATAATAAATCTGATATGCTTTTGAGTTCTAGATATCTCAACTTAACTTACCATAGAATGCGATCTTCACCCTCAGAAAAGTCATGTTTCTCTTCCTCAGGTTCTACAATATCTTCCTCGCTATCACTACAGATAAGTGCCTCACTGCCATGTTGATCATAGTATATGCGCCTCCTCCCAACCACAGACTGGTCTTCAGCCATTCTCTGATTTCTGTGCTGTGTAAGGCATAACTAAGATATTACAGCAAAACAAAATCCTCAAGTGAAACAACATGAGAGAGAAAACATAACTTATTGCATGTTTTTCATTATATCCCACATGTGCTAAGCTATATTTTCAAAGATCAAACTAGATTTTTGTTATCAATAGAAGAGCACTTCACATGCGTTCACAATAGCCTATTCAGTTAAAAGTTATTTGGCTCTTCATCCATTTACTGTGAGGTAAAAATTGTTAAAGAGATACTGCGAAGGAACATCTATAATTGTCACACCTGTCCAAAAATATCCAGGTTGTATATGGAGGTAGCTTCTCAATAAAAGGAAGCTTTGTGCTTGTTGGGGTTGTAACCTCATGACCATTAATATAGTCTTTATCCCCTGATCCTTGGGCACATCCATTATACTTGGAAAGAGGGTTTCTGATTCTTGGAAAATCCCCTTCAGTCCACCCCATGAATAATGCATTTTTCTTTGATGCAGCCGATATAAGCTGAGAAACATCACATTCTAATTTCTTTTTGTTCTTCTCAACTTTTTCCTACAAGAGATTAATATATCATTTTCCTATGTATAGAACAGAAATAAACAAATGAAAGCCAGTTATACTGCCCGCTTTTATTGATGTCTTAAATCATTACCAGCTACAAATTCCTTATACTTCAATTCGAATTAACCTATATGTTCCCAGCACCATTTAAACACATATATATTAATATGCCCACAATCTGATATAAGGCTGGAAAGTTCAAACTTTATACTTCAGTTTATCTGCCAAAAGAGCCGTTTCAAGTGAATTGAGCACAAGAATCGTTCTTTCAATACACTGAATTGACATTAGCTAATGCATCTTACTCAAACACATGCATGATTAGTCCAAGTAAAAGGTGCTCATCTTATAAAAGAGTGGCATAACGGACTAACATCATATGATAATAAGAGAAAGCATACTTTTATTGAAGCAATTCTCTTTGCTTGGATTTGCTTTTTAAGCTGATTCATCTGGTACCAAAGGCTTCCAATACCTTCATTTGACTGTTCTCCATAAGATTTCTGCCAATATGTAACAGAAGTTATAAAAATTAATGAAAGCTAGACATGATCCACCAATCCTGCATGGTTTCTTTTATTTTTGATAGGTGTAATCCATCATTAGAAAAAAGAAAACCTATATCATAATTAAAATTTTCTAACGTGCCCTATGATATATTAGCAAAACAGGGTTTACATGATTAAATTATTGATCTTCACAGATTAGAATATATCAGTTTGGAGAAAAAGATAAGAATCAGATATGCTAAACGCTCAGAAGCATATACGAAATTGAGAATTCAACCAATCTTCATAATTGTTAAGGCGTTAGCAGAAAATTACTGCTAATTCTGTCCATAAGAATCTCACCCAACCAAAAAACCAGAGAGAGAATAATCGAAGTAAAAACAGAAAACTATATGATGAAGCATGAATAGGAACTAACTCTGGGTTCAGAGGCGGAGTCGCTTGATTTCGACACCATAACTACTGTGCTCAACTTCGCACTGCGACTCAATCGAGAACGAGGGAGACAAGAGGAAGAACAAATCATTCAGACACGGAGTTGACACGTGTCATAGTAGATGACGTGGCCCATACTGTGAAATCGCCTTTAGCCCAGAATCACAAAGGTGGCCCGGCCCTGGAGTTAGATGAGCTGGATTCCTTGAATTATATATTACCAAGTTACAGAATTAATAAAATCTGGGTTGTTGATGTTGCATTATTCACTTTCTTCACGTGTAAAATGAAATTAAAAATGTGTATTTTTTTAGAATTAGATTTTAGTAAATTTATGAATATAAAATATGTTCATTAATTACAATTTGTAGATTTATCATTTCAGAATTTATAAATTCATCAGATATAACTTATAAGTTAATTGTTTTGGACTTATATGATCGGTTATAATCTACAAGTTCATTATTTTGAATTTAAAGATTCATTGTATTGAACTTAGAATTTTATTGTTTAAAAGTTACAAGTTCATTGTTTACAGTTTGAATGTTTATCGTTTATGAAATTGTTGTTTCAGTACTTACAAATTTATCGTTTTCAACTTATAAATTCATTATTTTGAACTTATCGATTCATCATTTTAAAACTTCAGATTTATCATTTAGAACTTACAGGTTCATCATTTAGATTTTATAATTTTATCATTTACAACAGATTTATCGTATAAAAACTACAGGTTTGTCATTTAAAACTTGTAGGTTCCTCACTTATAAGTTTATCGTTTACAATTTGCAAATTCATTACTTATAAGTTTATTATTTCTACAAAATATATCATCTTTAACCTCCAACAACACGATTTTCTTTATCTATATTACTTATTTTTAGTTCAAATATTTTCATTTTCAACCATTTTATTCTATAAATATATCAAAACTAATATTTTTCATCATAAACAATAAAAACAATAACTAAAACATTCAAAAATACTAAAAATAAAATCAAATATGTAAATTAAAAAATTTTATCTCCTTAAAACAGTTCTGCAATTTATTTTTTTCTTCTATTTTTTTAAAAAGAAGAAGAAGAAAATGATAATAATGAAAAAAAGCATTGGTACGATAATTATTTATGTCCATGATGCATAGTGAATATGTGTGGATCATTTAAATCAAAAAGTAACGTGATGCCGTTTTGAAATTGAATCCACAATGTACAGTGAACACGAGTTCATGATATAATTTGCACTTAATTATTTTTAATTTTTATCATGCTTACTAAATTTGGTAAATATTAAAATAAATGCATTCTTATCTCCTAAAAAATAAATTATTTCATATTTAAGATTTTAAGATTATAATAATTTTTTTCTAAAAAAAATATTTTAACTAGGTGATTAAATATTTTAAGATATTAAATTTACATATGTTTATGCATGTATCAATACAATTATATTCAATTATATTTTCAAAATATTAATGATGTTAAGAGATAAGAACTTGAGATTTCAAACAATGTAATGTAGTAAGAAATAAAAAAATGAATAGATAAAGCTTGAGCTTTCAAAATCGAGTAACAAATCAATGATAAAACAAAGAGATAAGAACTCAAACAATCAGAGCTTGAGCAACTAAAGAGAAATAGAACAACGAGTAAAAGATAACTCAAATAACTTGAATATAAAGATAATAACAATTGTCTCGAGCTTATCAAAATTATTAGGGGATTTTATGCAAACTCTGACTTGCTAAAGCTATGATCCTGTTTGAAGTGAATGGAAACGCTTCGTATTCAATTCAACAATACTTGAAATTAACATAGCTTGATAGGCATATTTCAGAATCTATATTTGCAAAGAACCTTCCTTATCTCTCTCTACATAATTTCTAAACAGAAAGAGAAATGCAATGGTGTTCCTTTCCAACCAACAACCAGACACTTGTCGTTCTTATCAAGGATATAAAAATTCCCATAAGCAAATTGCTTAGGAACCAAACTAGCTTGATATAAACATGATTCACTAAGTCCTAGTTCCACCATTCTAAATCTTGCAAGGAATGCCTTCCACACATCGATATTCACACTCTTTGCAATCCTTCCATTGTCCTCCAATGCCACAATTTCTCTAATCCCATAAGAGAATGTTGCTTCTATTATGACTTTTACTCAATGTTTTGATCCATACAAGCTTCAAGGCAAGCGAAATATGCACTACAGAAGAATAATGCTTCGATGAACCAGTTCACAAATATAGGTGAATTGTGATTTGCTTCCAATTCAGTAACCTCCATTAATGATGGGTTGAGGTTCTTTATCACTCTCATTTTAGATTTTTTAAGCAGTCAGGAGTTGAGATCGGTGTCTTAAGAAATATGTTTGGAACGACAATAAGGGATTCATCATCGAAAATTTTGAAAAGCTTTTCTTTAATTTCATTTTAGAGGATACACAATTGCCTTGTATGTGAAAGGAATGTTCATGGATTTAGCAAAACTTTCCAAGCTCTTACTTGTTTCCTCTAATTTGTAGTGTTTAAGCTTTAACACCTCAGTAGTTACCCTTAGATATTCTAGTGGACACTGTTATCTGGCTGCAATAGTTTGTATCGTTGTTGTTCATTGAACTTCATGATGGAGAGATCTATAACATAAAACCTTAAGATCTCAATCCCATGATCTAATACATGCAATTTAGAACACAAAATACATAGTTTAATTGATAAAAATGAAAATATATATCTAATTTGGCCGAATCCATCATTGTAGAAACGATTCAATAAGTTTTGCATCAAGATTTTCTCTCGTTTTCTAACTCAAGAATGATGAAATTCCATTTCCTTATCATTTCCTCAACCTCTATCGTTCCTTATATAGATGAGCTTAATGATTAAAGTTGGCAATAAGAGAGATTTAGCTTACTGATATATAATAATTATGGGTTATCCATCATATCCATATTAGTATATGAGTCTACATTAAATCTTTCATACTTAATTAATAAATGAATTCTTGTTTAAATAAAAAATTGATCAAATTTTTAACCATTTTTATTTGTAAATTGTTCTGATATCTCAATTAAAAATCCACAAATATAAGATATTAAAATAAAATATCTTACATTTTTCCACTTGGACGCATTAATTGAGAACATATTACAAAATGTTTCACATTCTTGCTCGATTCAATAAGATTATTAACATAGGATCATGACGGAAATCACATAATCAAAAACATGACACCTTCCATAGTCACATATGCCAATAATCTTACCAATCATTATGATTGTCGGTGTGGTAATGTGGCAAGAATTTTTCAATACTTACTTTATGATCAAAACTTTATGTGTTGATTTTCTTGTCAGTTAGATTTTTTATCTTTATACAACACAGTTACTCACACACGATCGTGCCAATAATCTAACCATAGTCACATATGCCAATAACTTGACGCATGCCACATGTGTATCACATGCAATCGTACCAACTTTTTGAGCGCATGTGATACATACACTAGCAACAACTCCCATTTCCCTACCGATGTGCCCATGCATGTCTTTGGCGCGTGTGATACATGCGCTAGACACACTATCTCCAGCCGCCTCAATAGGTTCCAGGTGCGCACTATGCACATGTACTGCACGCGCCAACGTCTTTCTCCCCTCAATTTCTCTGCAATTTTCTTCTGAAAAATTTCTCAAAAACATGATTTCACTCCTAAACCCAATTTCTTTCAAATTTACACTTTATATCAGCATGCTACAACATATAATTATGATTTTATCAACGAAAAACTTCAAAAATTAATAAAATTAGAGAATCAAACATGTGATTAACCAAATCAAAATTTGCTCAAAATTTCAATTAAACTCAGTTTTTCTTAAGATCCTGATGAGCAAAACACAAATATAATTCTAAAACACGTATTTAGGCTCTAATACCATTTGATAGAGAGATCTATAATATAAAACTTTAAGATCTCAACCCCAATATCTAATACATGCAATTTAAAACATAAAATAAAGAGTTTAATTGATAAAAAGTAAGATATATACCTGATTTAACCGAATTCATCGTTGTAGAAACGATCCAAGAAGTTTTGCACAAATATCTTCTCTCGTTTTCTAACTCAAGGATGATGAAATTCTATTTTCTTAACTTCTATCATTCCTTATATAGATGAGCTTAATGATTAGAGTTAGCAATAAGAGAGACTTAACTTACTGGTATATAATAATTATGGGTTATCTATCATACCTATATTATTATTTGAGCTCACATTAAATCTTTCACACTTAATTGATAAATGAAGTGCTGCCTAAATAAAGAATTGATCGAATTTTGAAGGTATTTTATTTGTAATTTGTCATGATATCTCAATTAAAAGTTTACAAATATAAGATATTAAAATAAAATATCTTACATTTCACTCCTTATTTCAAGATCAATCACATGTAGTTTCCTAGCTAATCCAACGTTTTCCATTATATATTCGATTGAGGTGAGTTGGGTCATTTGATTAAAAGGAACTTTCTGGTGAAAACAAAGTCCAGTAAGGTTGGTACTTAGGCCGTGAGGAATATCACATTACAAACCTTCCTATTGCCTTGACGATCCTCTCTTGAAGAGCTTATGTGAAGCATTAAACAACTCGTTGAATTGGATTCGCTCGCTCTGATGCAATCCATTCGCAGCGCAAAAGCAATATGCTCGCGTGATCATATTGTTGGTAGCCTATTTTCTCAGCCGCAACTAAAATAATGTGAACTCGTTCCACATCCCTTGTTTCTTATTCTGACAGGCCGGAGAGAGCATATAAGTATGGAGAAATCATCATACCTTTGATTGGAAAATTGAATGTATACTCTAGCTACCCTCATTTTCTCTTCAGTTGATAATTTTTTTCCACTTTGATTGCTTGAATTGCTAAACTGGGTCAAGTTTAGGTTCAGTTTCTTTATACCACTTCCATAATTGTTGAGAAGATCAAGAGACGAGGATTGAGCAAATAAAAGGGTGTGAGGTTTTTTAAAGGATTTGTTAATGTTTTCATATTTGTTCACTTCCTACATTTGCAGCGTTGGAACTGGAAAACAAGAACCGAAGTATTTATCCAACCAATGTCAAACAATTCGATTTCGAGACCTTTTACTGTTGATTTTTGAAGAAAACCTGTTGCCTTGTTTTTCTTTCATCTTCGCTTCTGCTTTCTGATAATCTTGGATAGCATTATAATCACCTTGGATTCCCCTAAAGTCGAACAACAAGAAAGAAAATAAGAAATTAGCTATCTCAAAGCATAAATCAGAATCACACTTAAATCAAACAATATACTTATCTAATTAACATAGACACAGAGATAACAAATTGCGTTTCAATTCTTAGATTAACACATCAATCATGGAGAAGTCTGAAGTGTCTAAGAAAAAAAAATATACTCTAATGAAATAATAATTGTGCCCGTGAATGTGACATTTCGCAATGGGCCACCATGGCCAACTTTGGATTATGCAGTACATGGTAGAGAATATATAAGTTAAGATGTCATTATTGTTAAAACAAAATGCAACTCTCCAAACAAATGATGATAACAATAAAATTCAGTACAACTATTATTTTTGTATAAAGTTTAGTATAAAAACAAAGTCTACTAAGAACTTCGGCAAAAAAAATTAGATAAATACCATGACGAAAGAAAAAAGAAAATGGAATTTCTTTAACTATATACATATATATACATTTTTTTTGTCAACTACAGATATACTCAAATAATTAATTAGGACCACATATCGAAACTAATCATTTTTGTGTCTGGTAGGATATTAAGGGCGATAAAACACTTACTTATGAATTTTCAAGCAACTGTATATTCATGATTTAAATTCGAGACCTATAAGGGAAAATACTTACGCTATTTCATCCACACTTCATGTGTATATATATATATATATATATATATATATATATATATATATATATATATATATATATATATATATATATATATATCCTTTCTTGAAGAAAAACCAAAAGAGTTGAATAATAAGAGTACAAAATGATAGCAAATATGAACCTGGGTTTTGAAGATTTCCATCTGTTTGATGAGCTTGCCGTGCATGCTTGGCTGAATATATACCATCATATATCTATCGTCATCAATGCTTATATGATCAACAAGCTACTTGTTTTCCTGTTCATATCTATTCTGAGCTGTTAGGCTCTTAAACATATTTCTTCAGATGATTGACTACAATTCACAAATGTTATTGAATTTTGATAATATCAACTTTGATTCATGAAATCTGATTCTTGATATTGATAATTTCATTTATATTGTTAAACTGTATGAATTTATTAATATTTGATTGGGAGACAATGAAAGTTAATTAACATGCAGTTTGCAAAATCTTCCCATTGAACTATAAGACCAAAAATATAAATTACTATGAAAATAAACAGAAATTTCGAATTTAAATTCATCTTTTCTAAGAAAAATATTAAAAATAATATCCTTTAAAGACTATATATAATAACCTCCATATACCAAAAACATCACATCGATCTTTCAGAAAAGAAGAGATTTTCTAAATTTTAATTATAAGTCATCTTAATTAAGCTGCTAAGCCCTATGATTCTAGAAAAACATATTTAGATCCTGAATAATTTTACAAATTAAATTAATAAATTATTATGTAAAGAAAACAAATGATTATTTTTTTTCATTTGTCAGTGTGTCATTTGTTTATTCTATAAATAATAATAATAATTATTTTTTTTAAAAAAAACATGATTCTGACGGGCAGTTGTGGGCCGGAAGAAAGAACAAGTCATTTTGGAGACTAGTTGTTACCGGCAGCGTGGTCATGCACATTGGGCTGCGCCGTGGGTTATTCCAACAGGTTATTAAATTCTCTAATTAAATTTCAAATATTAACTCAATAAATGAATTAAACAAACTTTTTTATTCAAAAAAGACTTGCATTTCAGAATTTTTTTTTCTTTTTTATTTTTTTTAACAAAGAGTATGTATATTAATCCATGAGTTAATTTACAATTTAATAGGGCCCACACCAAGCCAAAGGCTTGATAACGCATTTCACTATTTGAGAATTATTTGCGAACCAACAACAATCGGAAACGATTTAGCTAATTAATCTCCAAATAAATCGAGTTTTTTAATTGAGATTTTGTATCTTTACATAGTTGTACATTACAAAGAGAAACATTATGTACTTCATATTTCTCCATGTCCAAGCATCTTTATCCGAGATGGAGTTGAAATTCTTGAGAAGGGACAATTACTTATCAGGAAAAGGAAGTCTAAAATCTTTTTTTTTTTTTAAATGAAACTATCAATCTGTTTCCAACTTTCTTTTGACAATAATCAATTTATTTACAGTTAATTATTTAATATCATTAGTACGAATTATGATGAGTTTATCCTATTTCCATTTTAATTTTTTCTTTTTGTTTTTATTGTAGAATTCAGTGAACAATTTTTATATTAATTACGTACCAGAAGAGAACTTTAATGCTGATTAAAGATGTGTGTTTTTTTTAATTACATTTATAATTTTTTTTATAGCTAATATAGAAATAGAATTGAATACAACTCTTTTGGTATAAAGTTTAATTACAGAAATAGCACCATGTTGATCGTTGACTCAAATAATAAATACAATTTTTTTAAAAAAAAAATGGTGATGGCAGGAGTAATTTCAGACCTTGTCTTCGTTGCCACAAAGTTGACAGGAATTAACATTCCTTCTTGCCTTTCTACAGAAGAAGACCATTACAACCCACATTAGAGTTTTAACAATTCTTACCATGCCAATAGTTACAGTGAGGTAATAAAGCCACCAACCAAGAAAATCACCCAAACCCACACCCATCAACATCTCCCTCTTTGCCTCAGCCACAATAGCCAATGATTCAACTTCATCCCTCAATCTCCACCACCATAAAAAACCCAAGCCCATAGCTATACTCACCCTTTGAACCCAATTCTCTTCTCTACCCAACCCAAATACAGTATCATCAACTACCGGTTTAACCACACTTCTTGACCAGTGAACCACACTCTCATGCAAACCCACGAAAAATACAACCCTACTTATCAAACTTTTCTCAATATCAAAACTGTGCCCTTCAATTCCCGCTGCTATACTTCCTTCAATGCCCAACCCAACACAAATCTGAAACAAACATAGCAACATCCAGGCAGTGTACAA
Organism: Triadica sebifera; assembly: GCA_023653625.1. Taxonomy (NCBI): domain Eukaryota; kingdom Viridiplantae; phylum Streptophyta; class Magnoliopsida; order Malpighiales; family Euphorbiaceae; genus Triadica; species Triadica sebifera. The sequence goes on from CM042895.1 coordinate 1,321,530, forward strand.
GCCCGGTCGATGTAGCTCTCCCGGTGATTGGCTTAGAAAGATTATCTTCCCTGTCAACCCATGAAGAAGAGTGGCTATGCCAAATATTGAAACAATAAGATAAAGAATTGATGGGCTGGTGTGTAGGATCAAAGAGAAGAGAAAAGAAGATGGTGGGTGATCAGTAGGATAAGAGGAGATGGCTAATAGATAGCTGTAACAAGAGAGTCTGGCCAAGAGGAGAAAAGAAAGAGGAAGCAAATTGCTGAGGAGGGTAATAGTGAGAATGTGAAATGGCTGTGTTAAGGTGGAAGAGAGATTTTTAGCTTTGTTTTGCAGATTCTGAAAAGTACCCATGTCCTCGAATAAAAGATGATTGATTTTCTGTTGATGATAAGGAATTCAAATGAACAAGAAATGGAAGTGTATTTATGTAGGCAGAAAAACTAGGTAGATTCTGAAAAGTACCCACGTCCATAATCAAGAGTTTGTTGATACTAAGACATGGTCTTATTCTGTGCCTCATGAAATTTTTTATTTCTAGGGACTATTATTATTATTATTATTATTATTGTGTATTAATTCTAAGTCTTTCTCCATGGAAAATGCGCTGTTATAATCTATCTTATCTGTTGATGGTTTTATTATTATTATTATTAACAAAAGAAAAAAAAAAACAAAATAATTTTGAATTTTCTTCCATAGCGTGCCTTTATAAGTTCTCGGTTCTAAAGTCAATCTGTTCTGAAGTCAAAAGAACATTGCCCCTCTTTATAACTTACTGTAAGAGTATAGAATAATCAATTTCCCACTTTCTGTCGCTCTTATGTATACGATGTTTTTGTCGTTTTTTTCCCTATTTCTTCTTTTATTTATTTTCTTTTTCCAGAAATTAACGGATATTGTAATGGATATTATATATTTAAATCAGTTTGATGAATTTTTTAACATACAGTACTCAATAATAAATATAATATAAAAAATATTTTATAAAATTTTATATAACATTTTATAAATTTAATATATACAAAAAAAACAATACTTATACGCAAAATATACCAACCACAATGAAAAAAAAAGTCTTGCATATATATAACATAACACTTGCTATATATAGAGTAAATTTCCTGGACAAAACAGGGTCTAGTACATTCGCAATAAAATAAATTGAAAGCAATACTGAATTGGTCAAATAACTAAAAATATCCTCAAATTTATAATTTTAAAAATCAAACTAGACAATAATGATAAATAATAATGCATGCCCTTTTTCGACTATAAAAAAAGTAAGTTTATTTATAAAAAAAAGTAAGTTTGAGGACTGTTTCAAAAAAAGTAAGTTTATTTAAAAAAAAATCAAAAAATAACGTCCATAGAATTATGACTATAAAATATCCCTCAAAAACACCATGCTATGATAAACAAACAAAGTACACTAGCTTTGAAACATCTATTCAACTTTTGATTTCTAAATCTCACTTTAAATAATTATTTTTACTTTCCACAAAAATTAAAAAAATAAATTTGAATAAATAAATAAATATTTTATTTATTAATATGCTTAATATTATTTAAAGTGTAATTAATAATTAAAATAATTCATTAATTAAGTTAATAAAATTGATATATAGTTAATGTTAATTAATATAAAAATAATAAATAATATAATTACATATATTAATTACTAATTGCGACAAGGAATTAGCGACTGCAAATTCTTTCGTAATATATGTTTTCAAATTTCTATGTTGCATTTTAATTATATTTTATAATTTTTTATGATAAATATTTTCTTTATAAATGAAATACTGTGTATTTCCTTTAATTTTCATAATTATTTTTATATATACAATTTATTAGTTTTAATATTAATTAATTTCAACAATAAAATCTAATTTATTTCATAATAAATAAAAAATATAATACTTTCAATGTAAATGTAAATAAAATAAAATATTAAATAAATTATAAAAATTAAAATTGATATCAATAGTAAGAATAAAAGTGGTTAAAAATGTAATTAATATTTTGCTTGATATAATAATATGGACTTTATCTAATTTCAGGGATAAAAATACTCTTAAATCACAAAATTTTTCAGTTGGGATGCCTTTTAAATAATTTACATATTTAAAGAGTCAAAATAATTTTTTTATACCAAATTGAAATGTCTCTAAATATATTAAACCAATATAGCTCGACATTTGAACAGATGTAAAACTAATTTGAGCAATTAGCCTAATGCCCTCATCTGAATTACGTCTGTCAAGAATCACCCAATCAATCATACAAGTTCCCGCAAATGTAGGGTCCAATTTGCAGTAGGCCCTACATTACCCTCAGCTGATGCTGATAGCTCCATTTTGATGGACTTTCCGAACAAAAAACAAATTCGGTGGGACGGTGATGGAAAATGGACGGTCTATGATGAAGATGCAATGTGTAAATCGATGCCCTATCCCACAATATAAATACCCTAATCCAATACTATTATCGTATCCAAATCCAAACCATTCAGGCTCATTACGGGACCCATTCCTCTCTCTCTCTGAACAAATTTATTCTGATTTATAAGAATTGCAGTTGAGAAAATGTTAGGTACTTTTTTTTTTTTCCAACTTCTACCTGTAATTTTGAGAATTTTGAAGTTTACCGCTAACTAGCAATAGTTATAAATAAATTTTTATTTATAGTCTCATCTAATATTTTCTCTTCGAAGAATTAATAGAATAAAATTTTAATTGAATGGCTTAATTAAAAAAAATTGAAAAAAAAGCATTTTTCCTGCAAACAACAGTCTCTAATTATGCTATCATGCCAAAACTCCTCAAGGCTGCGCTTGCTTTTCTAACTTACGGGAAACCGAACTGCTATTTTAGTAGAGTAGCTGAATCTTCAGCTCGCGGTGTGCCTACCCTGCAGCCTTTTCTCATTGTGGATATTGCACAACACTTATCCAAATTTTTAAACTGAATTTATCGTAAATCAATTTAATTAATATTATGTATACATAATGTTCATAAATATTTATCTAAAAAAAGAAAAAAAAACTTTATATTATAATTAAATTAAAGACGGACCAATATTGGAACTACATTAGTACAGCCAGTTATCAGGCCTCTAAGATTGGAGGATTTCACTGTATATAGCTAATGTTCATTTTTAACAAATCCTATCCTTGGGTTGTTGCAGACATGAGAGATGACATAATTTCCTCACCAAATCCAGTAAAAATCGAACCTTTTTTCTTTTATCCTTTTGTGATTGGAATTTTCCCATCAATGATGTCTGTAGTATTAAATTAAATTATTAATAATTATAAAGCAAAATATTTTTTTGCGTATAGCAGTAATATCCACATGGCAACTCCCAAAATTGGGTGTGGAATGGGGTTGCCCTCTAGCCTACCAAGTGGGGGAATGGGCTCAGCCGCCAGCATACTTTTCTATTCTATTGGTTTTCTAATATTTATGTAAATTAAATATATAATTTTGTTCATAAATAGTGATAAAATATCATGAAAATTACATTATTATTCACTTGGTTTACAAATTAGTTTATTATTGATTGAATAAAATTTTAAAGATCCAATCTAATTATTCCTTTTCAAATCCTTTCTCTATCCAAAAAGAAATATCTCTCTCTGCACATTTATGTGCAACTGTGGATGTGGGTGGGTTTATTTTATTAATGCACGGTGGGGGGGATGGGGCTGATATATGTACATAGTTTCTTCTTTCTCCTTTGCTTTATATTTAATGAGTGAAAAGAAAAGAGAGATAGCAACTTGATGGGCTGTTTGTCATCATCTATTGCCTAACCACCTTCTTTTCCCCAATTTCTCCTCTCTCTCTCTCTCACTCTCTCTCTCTCTCAATCAATTGGAGTCTGAACTTGATCTTGAGTTTTCTTCTTTTTTCCTTTTTACTGGTTTCTCCAAGATAAATCTTCATAACAATTCTTTCTGTCTAATCTTAAGCTTTTTGGCATATAAGATTTTGTAACAAGGAAAAGTTGTAGAATGGATGATTCTTCCTCTACAAAACTGGACTCTAAAGTTTCAGACTGCAAATCAGAAACTCAGACATCTAAAAGAAGGTGAGTTAGTACACTCCTGTTTCTTTCTTTTTTTCTTCATATTCTTTGCATGTTACAATTTCCCTTTTAGAAAAGTAGATACATATAATGTGTGAAAAGATAACTAATTTTCCTTTTGTATCCGAAATTTCTTTTGATAATTGGATCTTTTTTTCCTGATGCTGTTATAGGAAGGTGGTTGAGAAGACTGTTATTACGGTTAAGATTGGAGAAAATGCTGGGAAAATAAAGAATGAAGGACCACCTTCTGATTTTTGGTCTTGGAGGAAATATGGGCAAAAGCCCATTAAAGGATCTCCTTATCCAAGGTTTTGCTTTGATTTCTTTTTTCTCCTTTGAATAATTTCTAATTTTCCAGCCAGAATTGTCTTGAGATCAACTCAAATTTTCCTCCTTTTTAATTAATTTTCTTCTTACTCTCAACTCCTAAATTTTACAAAAATGTTTGAAAGAATTTTTCTTTCTTCCTCCTCCACCATAATTAACATATAAGGTTTCATGGTTGTTATGTGCAGGGGATATTACAGGTGCAGCACATCAAAGGGCTGTTCAGCTAAAAAACAAGTGGAAAGATGCAGAACAGATGCTTCAGTTCTGATCATTACTTACACCTCTGCCCATAACCATCCAGGTCCTGATATCCATAACCGCCCTCCAAAACCCACTGATGAAGATGAACCCAGAACTGTTAAACAAGAACAGGAAGAGGAGAATCAGACTGAAAATTCCATTGAGGCAATCCATCAGAAAGATGGCAGCTGCAGTAAAGATAACAACTTTCACTACTTACAATCCCCTGATCAAGATATCATGATTAGCCAAGAAGAACCTTTCACGGAGAATCCAGCAGAAAAACCTGATGACGCATTGAGTATTCTCTTGGATGAAGAACCCATCACTTGTCCTAGATTGATGACATTTTCAACACCAAAATCTGAAGAAAATGACTTCTTTGATGAGCTTGAAGAACTACCCACATATTCAGCTTTCACTAGCTTCATGCGGAGCAATTTTTACGATGAAAGGATTCCTATTGTCCCTTCTTGATCTTGGTGTTTTTTCTTTGGCAAGTTGCAGCTTGGAAGAATGTACTTAACAATGCCCATATATATATATATCATAATATTATATTTATTTGGCCACCTACCATTGTGTTTGTTGTATACTTGTTAACATGGCAGCTTCTTCTTGATTTCTTCTCAACCATAATTTTTTTCAGCAAATGAGAGTTAAAAGGTGCATTATTTTGGCACCAACAGAGGTAGTGGAGGGAGAGAGACATTAATATCAGCTTTTATTTATTTAGGTTTCTTGAGATTGAGAGTGAAAAAAAAATTTTGAGAGAGAGGGGAGGGGCCTGCCTGCCTCTTTTGGTGGTTGAATCTTTGTGTGTATGAGTGTGTAATGTTATATTATTATAGTTATTTGTTAATTCAAAGATTGCACGAGGGTCACGAGTAAGTGCTCAAAGATCTCTAAGAAGATAAGGCTCTTTCTTTTTGCTTTTGGCTTTTGTTGAGTGGTTGATTTGGTGCAAGAGAGATGCAATGTCTTTTTGGAATTATTTTGGCATCAAAGCATGCTTCATTGCTTTGATCTCTCAACCATAATTTTTTCAATTAACTTTTTATTCTATTAACTATAATTACTTTTAACACATTAGATTCAAAATTGACTGATTGAATAACTATATTAGAGAAAGAATATTATCTAAATTTTGTTATTAATGTTAATTTTGAATTTAATGTATGTTCAAATCATTTTTCAGAAAAAGAGAATAAAATAAAAGATTAAGAATTAAACAGAAAAAAAAAAGAATTAATAGACCAAGACATATATTTTGCCAATTACTTTTTGTTTTTTTTTTTTTAGGATTGGCATCTCTCTCCTCCTCGAAGGTTTATGTTACATATGTTATTTGTTGGATTAGCAGTTATATAGATTCTCTTGTAGAAAATGCCAAGCCAACAAGGAAGGATTGGCCAAGTTCTCCAAGAAAAACATTTTATTTTTGTCATGTTTTATGGACATTTGAATTGGCGGGCGCAAGTCTCTTGTCAACAAAAGCCAACACAAATTATTGGCTAATCTAATAATTGAATGTCTCCTCCTTTATATGACACAGTATATCTGTTTTTTTTTTTTTAATTTTTACACTTTTATTTTTCTCAAAATAATCAATATTGGAAAGAAAAAAAAAAGAAAATCAGAATGTGCATTGTGGCAAATTTGTGAATTACTGCACTTTATCATCAGATTTGCTTTTCAAATTGATAGATAAATGCCATATTATAATATAAGTTATTTTCTTTCTAAATACTTCAATATTAACGTTGATGGATTACTGAATTGCTTTCGGTCGACCTAAGATAATATGTCAATGATAATAACAATAACCAAAGATACATATCTAGATTGGTGAATTATCATTGAGATGGAGCACATATTTATTTATTAATACCTAGGGTCCAGGAAAACTATATTTTTCGAATCCCTGAAAAATAACATTTTTTTTATTAAGTGTCTAAAATTTTCCATTACGTTTTATTGAATCTTTAAACATTAATTCTAACATATATTAAATGGAAAATTAAATTCAATATAAAAATGATAATATTATTATTTTAATCTTATCCATCAATTTTGAATCTAATATGTATTAAAATAATAATTTAAAGATTCAATATAACACAAAAGAAAATCAAAAACTGAATAGAAAAAATAAAAAACGTTAAATTTCGCAACCCCAAAGATGTGTTTCGCCTATATATGCAATAATAATATCCTATCACCCTATAGTTTTGCCTATATATGTAAAAATAGGTTACAAAGAGCCATCATTTCAATTTGATTTTTCATTAACATTGTAGACACCACTCATCCCCTCTTGTCCTTCAAAAGTCGCAAGTGAGATATTCTGGCACACTAGTTATGTACTTGCGTTCCAGTACTGACTGTGGCACTATGAAATGCACAATCATCATACTATAAATGATGATGCCCAGAGCCAGTGAGCAACATTATCTATCAGTCATCATATACAAGGGAATGAAAAGGCGAAAGATTCTAGTAGCACGAACAATAAATAAAATCCCTCTCTTATTTGCCGGTTAAACTTTTGGGAATTTAAGCAAAACTAAGAACATCGAATTTGATCTTTATGGTACTCTAAAATAAATAGGACCCAAATGACCGCAGGAATTTTACATATGAGACTGATTATTGTTGATCTGCTGCAGCTGCCAGTGGCTGGAAGGCTTTGAGCGGATTCGTGATAACACCATCGATAAGCCCGTAGTCAGTGGCTTCTTTTGCACTCATGAAGTAATCACGGTCTGTGTCCTCGTTGATCTTTTCAAGACTCTGACCAGTGTGGTAGGCGAGATACCCATTGAGGTTTGCCTTATGATGCAGCATTTCATTTGCCTGACAATTTATGTTACTGCTTAGATCGTGCTTAAAGAAAATTAAGAAGAAAAGAAAAAAAGTTTCCATCCATATGAGATGAGTACAAATATATACTGAAAATGAGAACCCATCAGTACTGCAAATCCCAAAATTCAGATGCAAGTTGTGGAATTTACATGAAGTTCTTATTCCCAAAAGATGAGTGATATGTTCAATCTTATATATGCTCATAAACGGAGAAAATTCTCTCATAATTCTATCAAAATGCATTATAGCAATTTCATTAGGAATTGTATGTAGAAGCATTATCCTTATTCACATCACCTTGTCCAAACAGAGAAATGATTTTATATCAGAGGCTACATCACTATTAAGGAATTAAGAGAACTGGTACGAGCTCATTAAAGAAAACTGACAAAAAGAGATGGCATACCTGAATATCTATGTCAGACTGCCCACCTTGAGCTCCACCAAGAGGCTGATGGATCATTATCCTTGAGTTTGGCAAGCTGTATCTCTTCCCTTTGGTCACATGAGAGCACAGAGAAACATGTTCAGTAAACTAAGGAGCAGGTTAGAACTTTTAACCTACAAGTCAGAGTTGTTCTATACCTTTGGTACCGGCACTAAGCAGGAAAGCACCCATACTGTTACACGAAAAAAAGAACAGAAGACAACTATTAGTAAAAGTAGAGAGAGCATCAAGCAAGAAATTTAATACTATTTTCAGAACATTTGCTCCCTCTAAAAACAAGTTGAGGAGCAATTAAGTGATGCTAAAAAAAATGGATTTAGATGGTTCTAATTAGTTTATTGGAATATATATATACTTAGAGAATAAATAAATATATGCCATAAGTGTTTAGCCAAAATATAAATACTTTCTTTCAAAAAAAAAAACTTTATTTAATTATAATTAATATATTTCCAAAGAATCATACATTGTATTGGGAAAAAAAATTAGCATATAAATTTTTGCACCCCTTAACTTAGGGTCCTGGCTCCACTACTGAATATAATGGGGGCAATATTTCCTTAGAGAGAGTGTTTTACACGATAAAAACAAGTTCAAATTCAGCCTTTATTGTACATCATTTTTTCTAACAATCTTTGTATGTGCATTCTGCCCAAATTAGAATAATGATAGAATACTCTGAAACGTGAGCCATTTTTACAAGGACTAAAAATTCTTAAAAGCTTAATTCACCCCTCTCTTGAGCTATTTTGGGATCTAAAGTTATTATAAGTCATGAGATTCACATAGATAATTTAACATGATAGAATGCTATAAACAGGACAATATATCAGCTAGTGTCACTGAGGTCCAAAGATATAATAGCACAGAAGTAAAATTATTAAACTGGTGAATCTTGTACCTAGCTGCAAGACCAACGCAGACAGTTGATACATCTGGTCGAATATGCCTCATTGTGTCGAATATTGCCATGCCTAAGAAGAAAAATAAATAATTAAAAAGAAGTTAAAAATTAGGTGGCAATACAACAGATGACCAGAATAAAATTCGTTACCAGCTGTAACTGATCCTCCTGGAGAATTAATATACATTACAATATCCTGTTTCAATGAAAAACAATATACCAACTGGTTAATCTCCACAACACTTCTTTGAATTCCAAAACTTGTGTTTGAACAAGATCAGTTCACATGATTTTGTGTGTTTCAGTGTTCTAGAGCAAACAAACAAGATAAAATTTCATGGTAATCATGAAACTTATTTATCATCAGTTTGCATGGGCAACAAGAAAAACAGAGTTGGGAGAAAGTTCAATGATGGCTGTAATATCACAAAGTCCAAATGCAAATTCCAATTGACATTGATATAGAAGATTTCAGCTAATGTAAGAGGATACAAAATAAACCTTATTAGGATCAACTGCATCAAGATAGAGAAGTTGAGCAACTATAATATTTGCCATGTCGTCTTCAACAGCTCCACCACAGCGTATAATTCTCTAAAATCCAAATCTCAAAAAACAGAACTTGTGAAACCAAAGATGATTAAAAATTCATTGTAAATCAACCTCATAAAGAAAATAAAGACAATCACTCACATATTGAAAAAGTTGACTGACAACACTCTGAAATCTCTCATGCACCATTGGAGGTGGCCCTTGCGCTTGGCCTTCTCCATTGGCATATGCAGGGAAGTAAGGCGAAGACGGGATTTCCAAATCATCCCTACAAAACAAAGAAGCATTCCCCCCTTCCTTTGAGTACAGCAAGTAAATATGCAATAACAAGGAATACAAACATGGAATATTTCTTTATAAAGCAGACCTACCTTATTGACCAAATTCCCCGCCGTGAACTTTTCCGAGGTGTCCAAAACTCACCAGAGTACACAGCCTTTGCTGGAGATGGCTGAAGGTTTTTTCTATTACTACCTAACTTTCTCAATTTCCTGCAATAGATGTAAAACTTTATCATCTGCTCTGCCTCTAGATAAATGAAAAAGAAAAAAAAAGTGCAAATAGTGGTTTTGAACTCAACCAAAAAAAAAAATTCTTTCTGACCTTCAAATTGCTCAATAGCAAACCAAAGATAGAATCAAACTACTTTTTGATCAAATACCCTAAAGCTGTGACCTCGATTTCTCACATATGAACTCCTTAATGAAAAATAATAATAATGCAAAAAACAAATAAAAAAATAAATCATAAAACCTGGAACGAAGAGGCTCACAGGCGAGAGAGCTCTTCTGGGAATCGAGAGCGGTGCTAGGGTTTGGAGAGAAGCTGAGAGAGCTGAATCTGAGAGAGGAGGCGGACGTGGAGACTACGGAATGCGCCATTCCTCGCCGTTCACTGCTTCACTTAGCTAGTGCAAGTGCTAGAAATTGGTTGTGCCTTTTAAAACTAAAAAATCTAGCGCCTTATCCTACAGATTTTAGGACGAACGGCGCACAAACCAAGAGCGATAAGGAGGAGAAAGGGTACTAGAAGAGTGTTGGAGCAAGAAAGATGTTGATTCGTTTAAGTTTTAACAGTAACTAGCTGAATATCTCGGTTAACCCGTTTATTAAATATTAACGGGTCGGAACTTTCGGGGGTTGAGTACCATTTGTAATGGTGGAGAGCTTAAGGCCCAACTTCTGGGTTATGCACTTATGCTTGCATACGATTTAAATACGCAAAATGCATTTTTGTTTGGGTCCCTCAGCTATTATTATTTTCTTATATTGATTTTCTATTAAATTTCTAAATATTTATGTTAACTTAATTTATTTCAGTTAACAAAAAATTAGTTGAGAGATCTAATATGTGCTAAGATAATATTTTTATTTTATTATAAAAAATTCAAATATATATTAAAATTTTAAAATAATTGTTTAGAAATCCGATAAAACACTATTAAAAATTGAAAATTCAATAAACAAAACATCTTCAAAATGTGTTTTTTTTCTCTTTAAATACCTAAGGTAGGATTCAAGATTTAGTGTATCCCGCGTGGACTGTTCAAAACAAATGATAGAAATTATTAATAGATATGTAACAAATATTTTAATGAAATTTGATCGTCAAATTTTTAGAGTATAAATGTTATAAATGAAAGAAAATCAAATTCTCCTATAATAATCTAATATATCTAAATTTTATCAAAAAACAATTATCTGTAATATTTACACAAATTACTGACCATATATAGACATACATACAATCAACATGTAACATATATTAGTCCTATATCCCAGGCCTTGTTGTCAGCCTTCAGTCGATTTTCAGTTCGAAAAAGCCTCCATCTGTGCCATCGCTATGAGGTAAGAATTCCTTTACCTACACTTTATTAATCAATTCAATCATGACTTTACTGCCAAATTCAATCATAATTTACCATAAAAGATGATTGAAGTGCTTTCAGTTCATTTGTTTGCAAATATTGTCAACAAGGTCAAAGTATTGTGATTTGCATATTGATAATTCCAACAAATACTCGAAATAGAACCAATCTATAGCTATTAGCACCATGAAAACATTTCCTGTACAAAACAAAATTGCTTAGAGTTTGTATGCTGCTTCAACATTTCGGAAAACAGGGACCATTGATAGGTAGAAACAGCCATTCGGCCTCTTCAACATTGCTGAATCAATCAATATAGTAGCATAATTGAAGGTAACCTTTTCATTTATACATATCTAAGTAAAGGATAACAGCAAATCACCCACCCTCTTTGAGCCGTCTGCACCATGACGCCCTTTTGCTAGCCTAATAGTTAAGAAAATATTAACATTGCTGTGCTAAAATATCTTCAGACATCATATAGCTAGAGCAAGACCTATTTTTGGAGCAAAGTCAGCAGCTTCAGCTCACATCCGTTCATGAATTGCCTTGTAGCATTCCAGACTGCAAAGCGGAAGCTTTGATTTGGAATCTCTGTACTTGTAAGGGTTGGTGCAGGAAGGGCCTGCACATTTCTCACGAGGAGGGGGGTAGCTGAATGTCAATAAATAAAAGTTCAAACCATTAGAATTTACAAAACAAGCATTTAAGAAGGATCAAGGGAAACAAATAACTTCAAGTCTGGAGTGAATTTCAGCACAAACCAACCTGCTAGGCCTAGAGTCAAAAATACTAGGGAGGCCCATGTCATTTGAAAATGTCACAACAGTCCCAGTTGGACGCATGGACCATCTGATTGTATTGGATTCAAGCATCATGGCTTTAGCAGCCTTCTCCTGCACACAGCAAGTAATTAAACTAAATGATGAGGCCCATTTATAAACAGCAAAATTATAAAAATATTTTATCAGACAGTTTTGAATACCTGGGCCAATTCTTCCTGACGCTTCTTTATTTTCTCTTCCCGCTTCTTCCTGCCAGAATCTTGACCAAGTATTTTTTTAATAGCCTCAGCCTACAAAAGTTTTAATTTTTTTTTTAAAAAAAAAAGATAGTTCCTTGAGCTCTTGCTTATCTCAGTTATATAAAAGGAAGACAACTGAAATTCTAAATGAAGAGAAAACCGAACCTCGGATTCCCTTGCAGCCTTCTCAACCTGCATTCTCCGTCTCTGAGCAGCCTCGACCTTCTTCGATTGCAGCTCCACTTCTGAAAGTTTCTCCTTTTGCTCTGTATAGAAACAAAAGTAACAAATAAAGGGAGACTAGATGCACCAATAGTCCAATGGGAATTCTGAGAAAGAGAAGAGGTTGTAATGGCAGTTAAATACTCACTTCTTGATGGTGCAGGTGGTAATCCATTAGGAAACTCAATTAAGCTGGTACCATTGTCTTTGCTTGACTGAAGAGCCCGTTGCCGAGTGGTTAAAGTCATCTCCTTCTTACAATCCATTAATGCATCAACAGATTCCCTTTTTTGCTTCTTCTTACCTTGAAGCTCACCATCAGATGTGATATATTCTTCTTCCTCCTCAAAATCAATTTCTTCTGATGCATCCAAAGAGGACTTCTTCTTCCCATCTTTCACAGACTTCAAAGCACCAACTTTTTCCCCATTAGAAATCTTTAGCTGTTTCTTGCATGTTTCTTCATCCTTGTATCCTGCTGCGAACTTTGGAGCTTTGAGTTTCTCCAGGTACCGGATCTCATCATCCTCATAGTCTTCATCAATATCCCCAGATCCATCCAATACACGCCTCTTGGGGACCCGCTTGCTCTTACGAACTGGTTCAGACTTCTCTCCTTGTCTTCCTGATGTATTCCTGCCAGATATCTTCCCCATGGAATTACTTTCTTTTCCAAGACTAAAACCACCACTGGTGAAATCCTTCCAAGGTACTCCTTGTAAACCAGTCCTCTTATCTAAAATGGAATGATCTTCCCCTAAATTCCCCTGGATTTTTTTTTTTAAAAAAAAAAGAGGGAAAAGATGTGATTATGAGGGATTTTGATGTTATCCAATATTGGACACGACAATTAGAAGAGACGATACACATTTATACAAAAGATCTTCTTCCATAAAAGTAAAGTGAAATATAAGATATGCCTTGGAGAAAAGAGAACTTCCAGACATGTAAACCTATGTGCGCAAGCAGAAAAATCACTGTTGATAACTGACACCAAGATTCATAAGAATAAGAAGAATAAGAAAATTTTTTTTGGTCAATGTAATTTTATTGCCAATGAACCCCAGCATTTTATTGCCATGCTAGAGTCATGAAACAAATTCATATATACCTAATTCTATAAGTAAAGTGTATGCATTACTTATTACTAGATGACCGCACGTACGCATAAAGTAAGCTATTTCACTATTCTCACTTAAAAGAACTGAAAAATGGGTAAAATGGACATGTGCATGTACAAGAATTGTGGACACTACACAGACATGCATCCATATAGATACACATATACACACACATATGCAAGTGATAAAACATGTCAAGCTGATCAAGTACCTGAAGATTTTGCTTCTGCAGTGATCTAGAAGTTTCTGAGAATTCAGAGTTCTTCAGAGAACCATTAGCAGTTGACTTTGCCTGAATAGTGCGAGTGACACCACCAACCTTAAGCTTAACTTTTTTAACCTTGTTCTCATTTCCTACTGCATCTAAAACCACCCCCAACTGCTCTGAACTTTGACTTTCACCATTCCTTCCTTTATAAATATTTGCACTTCTTGACTCCAAGTTAAAGGATTCCTTTCCCTTGCTTGTGCTTTTCCAATTAGCAGGAGCAAGGACACCTTCACTAGATCGTTTACTGCTAGATGCACTTCGTCCTGGATCATTACTATAGGATGAATTGAATCTTCCACACTCATTTTTTACATGATACTTTACACCTTCAGCTTCAGCAGCTGAAGAAATCCTGGACATACATTGATTAAGATTGAACTCTTTCTGCCCATAGCTAGCGTCCATGTTCTCATCACTAGATGCCTTACTCCCATCATCTGAAGGTGGGGTTGTTGATGAAGGTGACTGATCACGACTATCAGTCAATGACTGTGCATCTGGCTTAGGCAGCCTACGAGGCATTTGACTCCTTTTCTTCCTTGCAGCACTTCCAATGCCATCCAAACTCCCACAACCAAACTCTTCCATGATAAAAATTTTGTTATAACCCAGTTGTTGTGACGCTTCAACTCAGATCATGACATAAACATAAAAAACCACATGCACTAAAGAGACTTGAAATTGCTACATCAAAGATAAAATGAAAGTGATTAGTTCTTCTGTTGAATAAATTCAAATAAACCACTGAACATGCATTACTTTGTCCCTTGTACTAAAATAAGAAATAGAAAAGATGGATCATGAGCAGAAAGATGAAAAGCACAAACTACAAAGCATTCATATGTAGAAAACAAAAGAATTTACTGGTACATATCAGGACAAATAGTGACTAAGGTAAGCCAAATTAAGAAATCAAAAAGATTAACAGCGCCCAATGCAAAGGATACACCTTTTGGATGTGACATCAAGCACACTCATGCACACATTAGCGAAGACTGAAACCTAAAACCCCAGAAAAATAAATCCTTGACAGATAAACTACTCAACATTGCAACATAAAGCTTCTCAAGAAGTGGAAATTAGTGGCATTATACAGACCCCACCGATAATGAAGTAAATTCCAATTAAACAAACAACAACAAAAATATCAAACAATTTCGACACGCTATAAACCAAAGCAATTAATCAACCCCAAATCAGTCAAGAAAACAAAAGCCATAAGAGAGAACAAACCCACTGATCAATCCCATAATCGGATAATAGAAATAAAAAGCATAACCGCACAAATCAATCCAACAAAATAAAACCCACAACCATAAGCATACTTAAATTCACATAAACAGTCATACATTCATCAATCATTATAAATTTTTTTTATCAAACTCATGAAACCAAAAAGCAATATCTCCAATTACGCACATAGAATCAGCTGCACAAGCAAAAACAAGTGTTACCTCGACAAGAAATCGAAACGCAGGCCTCCTCGTCCCAGAGGAGTTAGAACGTAGACAAGACCCCTGAACAAGAAAAGAAAGCAAACGCCGAGAGAAGACAGGAAAAGAGCAGAGAGAAATAGAAGAGAAAAAAAGAGAATTAGAGATTTGTTGGTGGTGTTCAGTTATGGCTCTAGCGTTAGTAATGGTTAGATAGATAGAGTTAGGGTTAGAGAAAGGAGCGAAACAACGATGATGAGAATGAGAGAGGTAAAGGCATAGAGGATAACTAATAATCCCCTTCTCGTTCTCCATATTTTGGCTATTGCCACACCGTCCTCTCTGTTAATTTTTTTTTTCCTTTTTTTTTTTGGGTGGGATTTTAGACTTAGCCTTTGTTGTTGGGAGTTGTCTCCAATGTTGATTTGGTAACCCAACTCGGCTGATCACGACTCAGTGAATCCAATATCTCACTCTTTTCTTCCTTTCTTTCTCTCTCTAGAGAATTCTCTTTCTTTTCGACTTCCCTTTTTATTTATTTCCCTCTTCTTCGACACACGATTACGCTGCAAATGTGTGCACAGGTTAAGACGCTGCGCACCCCACCTGTTCACGTTAGTTCGCTGACTGTTATTAATAGTTCGCGTGTGTGACGTGCGTGGGACTGGGCAGTACAACGATCCGAAATAACGAACACATCACATACAAATTGTTACGTGGAATTTGTCTATGCTCTGGCGGCTGACCCGCTCAAACTGTAAAAAATTTAAAGTAATTTTTACCGATTTATATTTATTGATTTACAATTGGAATTTTAATCCTTATCAGGAAAGCACTTTAATCCTTTCATTTCCAATCATAATAATAAAATTCCTAATAGTATTAATTGTAACCCAAAAACCTCCAAACAAAACAATTATCTTAAAGGAAAATCCCTGAAATTTTTCCTCGAGGAGACAACTACTGCAATTATCTCGATATAGCAATCCAATTATTCCAATGAGGCAATGCCCTTACTTGCTTTGGATTATGCTTATTCATGAATAATATTATATATTAATTTAATCATAAATCATTATTTATGTTATCCATGATTTTTATTATTTTATCTACATAATAAATTATAATAGAGGTTTACGAGCGGCTGATCCTTGAGGTGGATTTTCAATTAGTTGTTTCTTGACTTAGTTTGGCTTTCCCTATGATGGTATTTTGTGCTAATTTAGTGCAAGCTTATAAGGATTTGTTGGATTGTTTTCTTGCGGTGATCCCAGTGCATGCACAATATGTATCACAAAGTAAACCGTGTGGCTGATTGGCTTTCTTGATGGCAATTTCCCCCTTCTCAAATGGAGCGATTTTTTCAAGTTTTTTTTTCTATCCCGGCTCCGAATTTTTTTTTCTAGGGATGAGACAAGGATAATATATATATCTCCCGCCCCGAAAAATATATTTATATATTTATATTATTTATATATATATAATAATTATTTATATTTTAATACAATTACTATTTTAAAAATAATAATAAAATAAAAATATAACACTTATATTAAGTAAAAAAATATTTTTTTTATTAAAAAAATTATATAATTAACTAATTAATTAAAAATAAAAAAATAAATTTAACGTTAAAAAAATAAAAAATAAAAATTTAATAAAATTCGGGGATCGGGAATTCCCGTTCCAGTATGGTGCGGGAACGGAGATTCAAAAAATTTTCCCGTCGAGGTTCGGGTTTGGGTCGGGGTTGGAGACGGGAACAGAGAACTCCGCCCTGAACTCGCCCTATTACCATCCCTATTTATTCTGAAAATATACATAAGACTTACAAACATTTAGGATCAGTCTTTAGAATGCCTTAATTTACTTCAAGAATATCTGATTTGGAGTTTCTTCACTAAAATTGGTTCTATCTCTTTTGAGTTTTTTCCTTTGATTGTACTCCAAAAAAATAATTAATAAATTTTTATACAAAAAGCAGTATAAATAAATGAAAATTCAAATATTGTTCTATGCAAGTTATTGTAGGAAATCCAAATAGTTCTAATATATATATATATATATATATATATATATATATATGAGGATTTTTAAGTATTTATTAACCGATGTAATTGATCATTTTTTTATAATTTAAACTACTGAATTTTGTATTTGCTTTTAAATTTTAACTTGAAATTATATAGTATAGGTAAACAAGTCATATAAGGAATAATCCAATTGAAACTCGAAAACAATGCAATTCAATAAGCCTTAATAATTTAAATTCTCATTCAAATTTAAATTTAAATCTTGAATTTATCCAATTTATTTAATTATCAGATCTATTTTTCAATAAAGTTTAATTTAATATATGAAAAATGTTTAAATTATTGAAATAAATGAAATCGGATAAATATACAAGTGACACAAATAATGTTACAAAATTTCAGATTATTTAATGAGTTTCATGTGATCAAAATCAAAATACTATTCAAAATAGTGTATAATTTTTTTAAAAAATTTTGTATGCTATAAAATAAAATTATGTTTTTTTTATTTATGAATAAATAAACATAATTAGTTTAGACAAAAAAAAAATTCCTAAACTGCCAAAATATATTTACATGTTTCAAAAATGAAAGGACAACCTATCTTTCTACCCACCTAAATTCCTGAATATTTAAAAAATAATAATCTAAATAGGTAAATATTAATCTAAGAAAATGAATGCATTAACAATGGCGAAGTTGTTGCTGGCCAGCTTCCCCAAGTCGATAGTCTATCCCCTTCAACGGAGATTCAACGCCTGGCTCCTCGAGAAAGGCTTGATTGCAAGAGTTGATATTTGATAGAGTGACACTAAGGGCTGATTTAAGCTGGGGAATATCATGATCAGTAATAGCAGAAATAGCATCGTCCACATCGTTAATCCCACTGTCATATATATCGAGGCAACCATCCAATAGGCTTGTAAGCGTTTCTGAAGTAGAAGGAGCGTCGTTGTTTTCCTTTGCCCTATAAAATGCGCTCTCGAACCCTTGACGGAGAGCTTGCATCTCCATTTTCTTTCAGCACCGAAATTGGATCTGATTGCCCTTTTAGGAAAGGAGAGATGGAGTTCAGACATTCCGTCGGGTGTTCTTTCGTGCCACATATTTCATTCACCAGAGGATTTGAATTTGATCCTTCTGGCTATGGCAAGACATGGTAGGTTTGTGATGCTTGGGATTCGGCGCGTGAAGATGCTGGGGAAGGTAGGTACGATGGGGCTGTTGGGGAGGCAGCTTCGCCATGAATGAAGAATGGGACAAGGTAAGACGAGGAGAAGGATGAAAAGGAAGATTGTAGGAAGGAATTAACGGTATGCCACCCACACTTTTTTGGATTCCTCCTCCAATACATCAAATTTTAAATTTACGCTATATTATTTAATAAATTAAATTTAATGATGGCTAATTATAAAATAAATATCTTAAAAAAGTGTTAGAAAAGTGTTGACAGTAAAAAAAATAAAAAAGATGTAGGATTTTTTAGAGTAGCATGAAGTAAAATATGTGTCAAATTTTCTTACTTGCAAAGTTGATACCAAATTTTTTTAGATTTAATAGAAGTATCGAGTTCGAAACTTGGATATGTAACTGTTTTAAAATTTTTGAAACCACGATTCTGAATTTAAATTAGTTTTAGCCTATTAATATATAATATATAAATTGAGAATACATACGGTTTCGCATAATTTTTTTTTATTTTTTAAAAAGGATTTTAACATTTAGACTGTCAACAAAGATTAAATTTTTTTAAATTAAATTTAGTATTATTTAAATTTTTATTACTAAATCACTTTTTTTTTCTTTACTTTTATAAATTTATTTTTTTATTATTAAATTTTTTATTTTCCCATAAAACTTTCTATTACCCTACTTCCTACATTCTTTTCAAATATAACAAAATATATATGTTATTATACTCCATCTTATTTTATTAAATTCTCTCATCCCATCCAAACAAAACGTAGCTATGGATAAATACTGGATGGTTTGGTTGAGTGAAAGGTTATGCAGGAAAATAGGTTGCCGTACTTTTTAAATCTATTGCAGCTATTTTTGATGGGGAATCTTTTTTACTGTATCGCTGATTCTTGTGTGTAAACTCTCTCTTCAATGGAGAATCTTTTCATTACGTTTCATTAAATTTTTTAAAACTTTTTTAACATATTAATCTAAAATTAAATTCATTAAGAATAATAAAATGACCGTTAAAAAATCCAGTTTAATAACAATGGCATGCCTTCAAGAAATGAACATATTTATTCATTAATTGCGAGATTTTTAATCTATTTTACCAGACTAGTTTCTATCATGGTAGAAATATTGTTAAATCAGGGTGAGACTCATAGGATGAGTGTAAAATGCAGATAAATGATGAATTACCTTTTTTTTTTTTGTATTTTCAAAATAGTTCTATGATAATCTGAATAACTACATGCCCTAACTAACTAAATATGAAGTTCCGAAACTGGGGGTCTGATCTTTTTCCCAGAAAGGTATGCGACTCTACATTTCCAGAAACTTGAAGTGGAAATGTCAGGCAGCAGCGACGAAAAGGACAGGAAAAGGCTGAAAAATTCTGATGAAAAAAAAACCAAAGGAAAAACATATATACAGAACTTCGTCAACCATGTACAGAAAAACCACTGCCTCAGGAAAAACTTCACAGTGGCATTCAACATGGCCCAACAACAAGAAAACCCACTTACCACCTCCCACCAAATATCAATCACAACTACGAAACTATGCCCTTCCCTGAAAGAATTCCTAAAAATACTTTGGCCATATTCGAATTATTGAATTCCTTGCGTCCTGTTATTGCGCAGTCAAAAGAAGGATTTAAGCTAAGTGAAGGCTCTACTTTGAAAGCGTTCATCGTCCTTCATGAAGATCTTCAGAGAAAACTGCCGTCCTAGAGATGTTGTCATTATCAAAAGCACTTAGACCAGAGTATGGACCTGAAGAGAATATTGAAGATGTCCCATCGGACTCAAAGGTAGTAGATGATTGTCTCATGTTTGGCCGCGTGTTGGAGGTTGACATGGAATCCTGATATTCTGTAACTCGCTGTACCATTTTAAGTGACTGGACCACTTCGCCCATGGTGGGTCGCTGGTTTGCCTCAGGGGCAACACAAGCTGCCGCGATGGTGCAAACCCGTACGAAATCTTCCTTGGGATATTTCCCTCCAAGCCTTGGATCAGCAAGCTCTTCTAGCCGATCTTTGTCCCTAAGAATTGGCCTCGCCTGAAATCAACACAACCCACTTGTCGTAACTGGCTCAGTATTCAACTTTTAAGACAAAAGGAATAAGTTCTCAATTACTAAGAAGAGCGAATAAGTACTAACCCAAGTGACAAGGTTTTCCTGCCCAGACGGTTGCGACATATCCACAGGTTTCCTTCCTGTCAGCAACTCAAGTAGAACAACTCCATAGCTGTAAACATCACTTTTTACTAGCAGATGTCCAGTCATAGCATACTCTGGGGCCACATACCTAAAAATCAATGCCATTTTATCTCAACGTCCCTAGATAAATTATAGTAAAATAGACTATATATATGAAGAGGAGAGACTGATACTAACCCAAATGTACCCATGACACGAGTGGAAAGATAATTTGCTCTGCCTTCGGGTGCTTGTTTAGCAAGTCCAAAATCGGCAACTTTAGCATGGAAGTTGTTCTCAAGCAATATATTGGATGCTTTGAAATCTCTATGGATAACACACGGTTGTGAGTCCTCATGCAGGTATGCAAGTCCTCTTGCCGCATCAAGTGCAATCTTCATTCTGGTATCCCAATCCAAAGGACAATTTACACCCAGTGGACCTGAGGCAAAAGGGGATCAGCATGAACACTGTGCACCATATATTCAGTCAACTATCACATGTCGCCTCAGAAGTGTTAAATGCACTACATGATAAGATTCAACCTAAGGATTCTGATCTTAAGGTAGCACAAGAATCCATAAAATTTGTGTATAGGCATGATTAATATTTGCTAATTGGTGAAATTATTACTATGTATGATTTTTCTTTGGCGATTAGGTAACTAGATATTCACCAAGCACATAAATCTAGTCTTAGTTCAATGTATGGACCAGCAAAGAAAGAGAAAATATAGATAAACATTTTTCAATTTCTTCCCATCACTATCAAAAAGACTGTATACAGAGAGCCCAAAAATGTTCAAATAGAAAAAGGCCCCAGGTGTGGTCCTGGACCAACTCAAGTGTGTTTCTTCTGAGTTCTGACACCCATGTTATGACATGCCAATGCAGGCTCATCAGTCTAAGATGTTAAAACAGTGTAACTCAGGTAATTTTTAGTTATGGTTCAAGAATAAATACTCCATTTCATGAAAAATTACCCAAATTAAAATAAATTTAAGAGAGCAAAGTTACCATGTAGCCAGGCCTCTAAGCTGCCATTTGGAACAAGTTCATAACACAGTAGATTCTGGGAAGAGTCACGACTGGTATAGTAACCAATGAGTTTGACAAGATTACGGTGATGCAACCGGCTGAGCATCTCAACCTCAACCAGAAACTCTTTATCCCCTTGTTGACCTCCGCTAGTGAGCCTCTTAATAGCTACAGCTGTACCATCATTTAAGACCCCCTTGAAAACCCTACCAAATCCACCCTCTCCAAGTATATTTCCAGGTTCAAAGTTGTTTGTTGCTTCTTTAAGTTCTTCATAGGCTATAAACCGTGTACTGGTAGGATGTGGAAGAGATCCTCCAGCTGGAACTGCATCCACAGTCCTGGGCTTTACTGAAGGGAAAAAAAAAACAAATTAAAAAATAAAACAATGAAATAAAGAAGAAATGAACAGAGAAACATAAAAATTTCAGTAACAAGAACTAGTCATCTAACATCATTAAGCATTTACAGTCACAAGCTGCAACTAAATGCTTTACTTTAGTGACCAGCAGTATAAAAAAAATTATGCACACAAATCTCATATGACAACAACCAAAACAAATGTCCCAAATGTGAGAGGGATTACTGTCCACTGCCAATTATGGTAATTTGAATATTGCTTACAGCAACAGCATATTTACAGTACTGCAAGCTTAAAAGGTGCTGTTTAAAGCTGCTACTGAGTTTCCATTTAGTTGATATATTTGAACATCACAGAAAAGAGACAATATGATAAAAAGCTGGATGACAAGCCTGGAACTAATATTTTAACATACATACCAGTTTCCTTAGGAGATCCTTTGGGCTTCCCTTCTCGGAATGCACATGAGCAGATTATAAGCATGGATATTATAGCAACGATTACAATGCTGGCGCCAATACTGAGTATAAGAATCAAATTTGAATGTTTGCCCTTGTTTGAAGTACCAACTGATGCGGATGTTGGAGATTGATGTGGTGGTGCTTCCACAAGTGATGAAGCAACAATAGGAGCTGTATATGAGATGCAAAGTTACTTCAACAAACAAACAAGAGAACCAATAATGATATAACAGCAACAAATTTTGATGCCAAAAGAAGATTTTACCAGAAAAGCAAAATATTGGTAAAACTATAGCTGGACACCTTTCATTATTTCATTCATTCATACATTATTTTACGATTAGGATTATGTTTCTTGAAATATCAATGCCATTGTTGTTGTTATTCTAGATAGCAGGGTTGCAAACAATATCAAATCTGAAGTTTCAAGCGGCCATTTCCCCTCTGCCACATTTGAAAATTGAAACTGAAATTTGTTTAAGTTAGAGGTCAGTGCTATTCTGCTCTGATTGAAAGATAAAAAAGTGGCTGGAAGATATCATTTGCAGAGAATTTAGGAATCGTCTTGTACAGTAAATCTGTTGACTCCTACTACTTGGTGCAAAAAAGACTTTAACAGGATGCCCCATCCATCTATGACTTTAGTGTAGAAATTCAACTTATACTCCATTGATTTCCTCTCTACCTAGAACACCTTACATAACCTTTCTTTTATTCCATCAACAAAAAAATATCTGTTCTGTGACCAGAAGATTTCATCAAGAAGAACAGTGCTGAAACAGAAAAAGACGACCTAAACCCCCAGAATAGAAAAAGGAATCATATTGATTTTATTTTAAACGTGTTTTTCTTCAGACTCCACAATACTTTTGTAGACATATACACTGATGCCTTTCAAGAGCCAATATTTCCGGAAGTATAGAAAAATACTAGTTTCTCCCACAAAGAGCTAATTACAAACTCACTTTATGGATAAAAAAAAACATATGGCAACTTTCACAGAACTAAATTATAAAATATCATACATATATCATGAGCATAGTAGTAATGGCAAAGCAATTTGAATCAACAACTAAGCAATGACGAGTGTTAGACGTATGACCATCATTTATGCACTCACTAAGCTATTATTCATTTTCCTAAATATAGAGGAACAATCAATCATCCGCCTATCCACCCAAACCCCACAAACACATACAAAAAAAATAAAAAGTAAAATACCACATATGCACAAACACAGAGCAAAAAATTTGATTGACAAAATCATACCATAGTTTGCAAAATCAAAATCACATACTCAAAGCAACAGAGAGCAAGTTTACCTGGGGAAGGTGCTGGAGGTTCAAACCAAGTAAGATTGAGGAGTTTGTAATCACCCACAAGAGTAGAATCAAAATGAATCTTATGCAACGCAAGAGAGGAGTTAATTGATGACACATCATTAGCAGAGAAGCTGATTCCCGTATGAGGAGTAATATCCATTGAAATATTTAGTCTTGACAAGCTGAGTACATAAAAGTTGATCAACTCAATTTGAGAAACTAGCAAACCAAGCTGGGAAGCTAGTTCTTGCAGAAATAATCTCCAATTAGGATTTTGTGAGACATTCAAAAGGAGAAGGTCAAGCTTTATAGGATACACACAATGGCAACCATGACTCCCTTGTTTCAACACCATGTTAGGTTTGCAACAATCTGAAACAATAATAAACCAACTCCAGTGTCAATATCTAAGGGCAAAGCAAAAAAAAATCACATGTTTTCTTACTATTTCAGAGTTTGTTTGGAAGCTGAGCAGATAATTCCCTTTATTTCTATGCCCTTGGGTAGTACTTTTTATAGGAAGCAATACTTTAACAAATGCTTCCACTTTATGTTTGATAGCTAAGTATTTGCTGAGAAAGAAAAAAGAAAATATACAAAATAAAGATAAAGCACAGTCAGTCTTACCAGAGACATAAGGGGACAATGGTGGCTGAGCTAAACTGGAAGCATTTGCACCGCCACTGAACTGTGTTGGTGCAATGTCTACCAATCCAACACCAGGAGGCACTAATGCGTTCTTCTTGGTTGATGGTTTTGAGAAATGTGAACTAGTAGGCAAGTGACTAGCAGTTACCGGTGGACCGTAATTGGGGGGTTGAGCAGGTGCTACAAGCGGTGAGAAATGTTTTCTATGTGGTTTATGAAATGATGGCAGGTTGGCTGGCAGGGGCTGATCAGGAATAGCTGGTGCGGCCAATGGTGCTCTACTCGGTGCCATTGGTGTACCCACGAGTTGATTATCAACCAATTCAGCATCGGTGATGAAAATTACATAACATGAAATAACGAAAAGTTGCAGCAGCAGACCATGAATTTTTCTTGATACTTCTGCACTTGGTATTAAAACAAAAATCTAAGTAAAACAAAAGCATGCAATAGTGATAAAAAAATTAAATAAATTGATCTATTAAGCAAAATTCAATCCGCTCTGTGCAGAAAACCCCCCTCAAGATCATTTTTTTTAACTATGTATCTATAGCTATCTATCTTTCTCAGTGACATAGAATCAAAATCAACTGCCGAATCTATTAGAAATCAACCTAGAGCTCTAGTTTACACTCTCGAAATGCAGGAGCATTTCTAAATTTTCAAACTTCGTTTTAATTATGGGCGCTGAAATAGTTTAGTAAAGACCTTAACTTTCGAATTTTCTTTCTTTTTTTGTTTTTGTTTTTGCAAGACATACAAGGAAAGATCCTTGTCAAGAGAGTCAATTAAATCGCATTAGCCAATAAAGCTCTAAATTTTCAAGCTTTCCGTGATTATGATACAAAGCATAGAAAATCCTCAACTTAACCCAGCATCTCCATTTTAGCAGTACAGAAACTAAAACATAAGCCTCGATTTCCATCCTCAAATTTCCTAACAGCTTTGATAAACTCTCTCGAGCTCAACCGCCACCAAAAACTGTACCAAAAGAAAACCGAAAAACAAAAATGACAAGGCGATAGAAACTAAAATTACCACTAGTATTTGAGACTGGAAGCACCGACATCACCGACGCAGTTGATTATGAACAAATTAAAAGTTAGATCTATAAGATTTTAACAAATCAACAGCGAGATCACAGTTGGCAGTAAGCATATGAATCCAAAGGGAAAGCAAAGCACTACAAGCAGGATTCCTTTGTCAGAGTAAATGAAGGCGGATCCAACAAAGGAGACATCATCTTAAAGCCGGAAACTAGGAGCTCAAAACTTAGTGCGAAAACTTCCATTATGAGTTGAATCGAGGAAATTGAACTCGAAGGGCTGGAGCTTAGAGAAAAAGAGAGAAACAGAGAGGTTTGTCGTTGCTTTAATGACTGTTGGTGGAGATATCGTTGGTTTCACTCAGCGATCAGTGCTGAAGAAGCTTTTGGCTGTTTTTAGGTTTTTGATTTGGAAATATATGTATTTATTTTACTTTTCTTTTTGTTTTGTTTTCTGCTTTCCAATCCGATAGAGAGGGGCGTGAAAAGCAGAGATGGATGGGTACCGCCTTTTATTAAGGGCTAACGTGGGTCGTTAACGGAAAAGAACAAACTAACGGTAAAAAAAGTGGACTTTTCTTTGATCAGCTGATCAGGAGGTGAACAGATTGTCTGCAGTGCGGTCCACGTATATTCCGTAGACCGTCAAATCTAAACTTTGACATCGCTGAAGTTACGGGTAGTGGCATCTTCTTCTTAATCACCAAAGAATTGGATAAAGAAGTTGGCCTTCAAATTCTTCTGTGTCTGTCTTTTCATGCGTAAGGTGTTGGCAAAACATATGATATGAATTGACAAGGGGGAGGGATTGCACTTATCGTTCTCTAATTTTTGGACACCGAAATTCATGGAGGGCCTCCACACACGCACTTGTCTTCGTATCCACTTTCTCTAAATAAGTAAAAATATTATTTCTCCAATTTTTAATTCAACTTGTCATCAATACTTATAATATACTAATTGAATTTCAACGGGTACGAGTTTTCTTTGGTTAGCAATCCCATTGAATAAGTATCTATGTGTTAAATTTAAAATAAAATGAAGATGTACAGATAGAGTGCTTTCACTATCAACTAAAGATAAATTTTGAGATAAATTTATTATATTATATTAATTCAATTATACAGATGTAAATTTATTAAATTTACTTAAAAATTTCTCATTAAATAATTGTGGGAAAGATAATAACAGAGATTTTTTGATTTTAAATGGCCCCCGCTAATAATCATGTTGTCCGCCAGGCTTCATGGCCCATCATGATATCACTTAATACCTAACCCTGAACGCACCTAACAGTGCCTCGTGCACTTTTCTACTACATTCTCTTCTTAATTCTACCCAAATACATATACTTCATCAAATTAATTTATTTTCAGCAAACAGCTAGGATAAAACACATATTCGAAAGAAGCAACTCAAGAAAAACTGCCTTCACAAAATAAATGTGATGATTTCCTGTTTTAGACTTGGTATGCTGATAAAAGATAAATATTATCAAATATATATATATATATATATATATATATATATATATATATATATATATTATTTTTTAATACAAAATTATATGTCATTATTTGGTTAGTAAGGATTTGAAATATATGTTTTTAACATTCATATAATATTAACTGTTTTAAATTACAATTTATTCAAATATTTGCATAAAAATTTGAATATATAACTATTTATATTAAAAAAAAAGGCCTAAACGAGATTATCGTCCTTATACATATTTGTGGATTTCATGTACTCCTATATATATATATATATATATATATATATATATATATACATTTATATATATTATTTTTTTAATATTTAAATATATATGTGACGATAAAAATGAACACATTAAAATTATTAAAATTTAATTTATTTTCAGTATAAGTGCCCAAATGTTAAAAAAATTATTTCAAAATTTAAATACAAATGATATGAAGTATTAAAAAATGATTATAAAAGATAAATTTACAATTATAAATATCGGGATGAATAGGCTTTAAGTAAAACATAAAAAAAATTGAAATAAATAAACATATTTCAAATAAAAAAATTTCTTTAAAAACAAAGGGCAGATTTTAAGCCTAGGCCCGTTCGTTTCGAGCCATCTGTTTGTGGGCCTACGTAGTGCTTGCCCTATAAGCCCATACGAAACATGAA
Organism: Triadica sebifera; assembly: GCA_023653625.1. Classification (NCBI taxonomy): domain Eukaryota; kingdom Viridiplantae; phylum Streptophyta; class Magnoliopsida; order Malpighiales; family Euphorbiaceae; genus Triadica; species Triadica sebifera. Next base: position 1,349,338 of record CM042895.1, read on the forward strand.
ATCGATCCGCACACAGTTTGTATGGATCGGGCAACACAAAAACACTACCTTATATCATTACCTTCGTCTTCGACGGTGAACAATTTTTATTTTTATTTTTATTTTTTTTCCCTTACCGTTAGCATTTAGCAGCTTTCAAGTTCATATTTTAACTTCAAGCTCTTTCAGCCTCTCCAATTAGGGTTTTCTATATCAGCACAGTTCTTTCTTTCTCACTTTACTAATCGTATCGGAACCGGGAAGTATGTCGAAGCGGAAATTCGGATTCGAAGGTTTTGGGATAAACCGCCAAACGACATACAACTTCGAGCGGTCACAAGCTCCACAGCAGCTCTACGTCCCTCCTTCATCCCGCCACGGTCACGACAACTGCGAAGACACCGACCTCGACAACATCGATTACGCCGATAATGATGATGCTAAGGACACTTCAGCTGATAACAATGAAGAAAATGCAGTCGAAGACGAGGATATTGATCCTTTGGACGCGTTCATGGAGGGAATACACGAGGAGATGAAGACGGCCCCTCCGCCAAAGCCGAAAGAGAAGGCTGAGAAGTATAGGGATGATGAGGACGATGATCCTATGGAAAGCTTTCTCAAGGCAAAGAAGGATTTGGGCTTGACTCTCGCAGCTGATGCGCTACACGCTGGTTATGATTCGGATGAGGAGGTTTATGCCGCTGCGAAAGCAGTGGATGCGGGGATGTTGGAGTATGATTCTGATGATACTCCAGTGGTGGTTGATAAGAAGAAGATCGAGCCAATTCCAGCTCTAGATCATAGCTCGATTGAGTATGAACCGTTTAATAAGGATTTTTATGAGGAGAAGCCATCGATATTAGGTAAAATTTTGATAAAGTAGAAGCAGGTTTGTTACCTTTTTTTTTTCAATGATCGATTCAAAGTGAATTTTTTGCATAGGTGCATACGGTTTTGATATTCTTCATTCAATTGTGAGCAGGATTTGCTGCTTTATTTATTTATTTTGGTCCAGGTGGCCTCGAGTTACTTTTAAAAGCCTAGGAATCAAGATTTAGACCTTAACATGAAATTCTGGGAATTGAGATTCTAGATGCTAACATGGAACTTTCAGCTTAGAAACTATGGTTTTCTCAATCAAAAGATATTGCAGTTTATGTGTAAATTGCTTTGGTTTAAATAAATCATGGAATGGTATTGGGCAAAATTTTACGTAACTTCATAGTCTTTGTCGTTGTAATTCTAAATATTGAATTGTTTTTCGTGGTTTAAATTACTAGCATTTTATCCATTTTGTTTTTTTTTTCTAATATATCCTAGTTTTCAACTTTCTGTTCAAATTTTTCAAGGGATGAGTGAGCAGGATGTTGCTGAATACTGCAAGTGTTTGGCTATCCGTGTTTTTGGTTTTGATGTACCCAGGCCAATTAAGACATTTGAAGAATGTAGTTTTTCACAACAACTGATGAATGCTATTGCAAAACAGGGTTATGAAAAACCTACGCCAATACAGTGTCAGGCATTGCCAATCATCCTTTCTGGTAGAGATATCATTGGTATAGCAAAAACTGGTTCTGGTAAGACTGCTGCTTTTGTACTTCCCATGATTGTACATATTATGGATCAGCCTGAACTTCAGAAAGAAGAGGGTCCAATAGGGGTTATATGTGCACCAACTAGGGAATTAGCTCACCAAATATATTTGGAATCGAAAAAATTTGCTAAATCACATGGGATACGTGTCTCTGCTGTGTATGGAGGAATGTCGAAGCTTGATCAGTTCAAAGAACTGAAGGCAGGATGTGATATTGTTGTTGCAACTCCAGGGAGATTAATAGACATGCTAAAGATGAAAGCATTGAATATGTTGAAGGCAACTTACTTGGTACTTGATGAGGCTGATCGAATGTTTGACCTGGGGTTTGAGCCACAAATAAGGTCTATTATTGGTCAGATTAGGCCAGACCGCCAAACCTTACTCTTTTCAGCTACAATGCCTCGCAAGGTTGAAAAGTTAGCTCGGGAGATTCTCACTGATCCCATAAGAGTGACTGTGGGGGAGGTGGGAATGGCCAATGAAGATATTACTCAGGTTGTGCAAGTTCTTCCTTCTGATGCAGAGAAATTGCCTTGGCTTCTTGAAAAACTACCTGGAATGATTGATAATGGTGATGTTCTAGTTTTTACCTCTAAAAAAGCTACTGTGGATGAGATTGAATCACAACTTGTTCACAAGGGATTTAAAGTTGCAGCTCTTCATGGTGACAAAGATCAGGCTTCTCGGATGGAGATTTTGCAAAAATTTAAATCTGGTGTCTACCATGTTCTTATTGCAACAGATGTTGCTGCTCGTGGACTTGACATCAAATCAATCAAGTCGGTGGTGAACTTTGATATTGCTAGAGACATGGATATGCATGTACATCGTATTGGTAGGACTGGCCGTGCTGGTGACAAAGATGGGACTGCACATACTCTTATTACCCAGAAAGAAGCACGGTTTGCTGGTGAATTGGTTAACAGTTTGATTGCTGCTGGTCAGAACGTCTCTACGGAACTTATGGATCTTGCTATGAAGGTAATTCTTGCCTGGTATTTATTCTTTGATATTGACACTTTTCTAGGTTAGTTACATACATGGGTAGATGCATTAGGGGTGTGCTTGTTATCTTCATTTTATTGAGTCTGGCTGATATATTCAAACTTTAGTTCTAGCAAGTTATAAAATGTGTATCCTGTTTAATAATCGTCAATATAATACATAATTTGTTTAAGGCTTAATGACCTCGAATAATCTTGAATTTGTGTGTTTTTAAATTTAATTATATTTTATAATTTTAAACAAATTATAGATAACCCCCTGAGGTTTTAACAAATTATAGCAAAAAATAAATTTTTAAAAAATTAACAGTACACCTCCCAGTCGTTTGAAATAATATCCGTTTATTTAATACTATATGAATTTTTAACATTTCAGTGCAATATACTATATGATTTTTTTATATTTGAGATATTTTTGTGTAAATTTTCTAGATTTTTATGTACATTCTAAGGTTTTTTATAAAAGTTTAAGATTTCTACTCTTTATAATCGATTGTAATTGCAAGGCAGCCATTACATTCTAATATCAGTTTTTCTAATTGTTATCTTAAACAATATTTTTATCAAAAGACAAAGGGTGCATTGTTAGTTTTTTAAAAGTTTGTTTTTGCCTGTTAAAATTAAAACCTCATGGGAGTTATTTGTAATTTGGTCTGTAATTTTTGATAAGTAAGCACATAATTTAGGTTTTTATTTCAATTGTATCTTGATTAATTTAATTGTTTCTTAGGAGTAATTTTTATTCAAATTAATGTTGATATGGAACAATATTGCTTTTTTTTGGGATGTGGACCAACAACTTGTCATACAATCACTGAAACATCAACATTCTTGGTACTTACTTTCAATCCTAAAGATTTAGTAGCTGTATAGGTTGTTATTGGACCTGCATGTCCTACTAAACAGTAGTCTTCTATATTAGCGTGTCACTTCATGATCACTACGTGTTCAACAAAATAGGATACATTTGAAACAAAAATGGGAACTTATGTATTTAGTTGCCGAAGATTAAAATATATTAATTGAATTGAAAAATCATGTGAAGTTCAGGATTATTGGGGTGATAAACCCTTAGTTTAATTTTGAATGGCTGTAACAGTTGCTATAGATTCTATGCGGTACTCAACTAACCATGTAATGGACAATGAGGAATATAGAATGACATTGTTTCCTTCTAGGCTGTAAATATGAATTTGGTGGGAAAAAAAATCGTGATAGCCAAATAGCCAAAAGGAATAGGAAGGATAAAAAAAAATTTCGTGATAGCCAAATAGTTAAAAGGAATAGGAAAGAGAAGGGCACAGCCCTGCCAAGATCTTTTAGTATTCCCATGGTTTCATTGATCTTCTTGGTCTATCTTGATAATTAACAAGATCACAGGCTTTGCATTATATGAAAGGAACTATACCCTTTTTGGATGGTCCCCAAATCTATGAAAGCCAAAAAAGACGAACTTTCTTGATAAATAGATTTGTAGAGCTGTTAATTTTAAGGAGTTCTCTGTTGCATTCTCTTTTTAGTTGCTATACTATCTTGGCACCACACATACTTTCTCCTTTATCGCTCATTTTTGTGATGCACATAAAATTATTTAGTGACTTTTATCATTTAAATCATTAGGATGGAAGATTCAGGTCCAAACGTGATGCAAGAAAAGGAGGTAAGCCCCCTTTTTTTTGACATCTAGCAATGACATGCTTAAGGGCTAGCAGTATCTGGTCTTCTTGCAATTGCTTTCTTAAGGGTTTGCACTTCTCTTTAAAAATGTTTTATCAAACTATTCCCCTCCTTTTTTCCCTTGGAATTATGCTTTCTATTTTTTATTGAGATTTCATTAGGATATAGAAAATGTTAAGTGATGCATGTAACTCGTCATATGAAGATCTTGTCTTCCAGCTAACTTTTGCTGGATTTTCAAATTTTTTACGAACTGTTTACATGTGCAGGAGGTAAAAAGGGTAAAGGGAGAGGTGGAGGTGGTCGAGGTGTGCGTGGAGTGGATTATGGTCTTGGTATTGGCTATAATCCAGAATCAAATAATGCTCCTTCTAATACTGTTCCAAGTAGATCTGCGGCAGTTAATTCACTGAGGGCAGGGACTATGACACAGTTCAAGAGTAATTTTGTTGCTGCTTCTTCAAACTCTCGAAGTTCAAGTGCTTATCCCAACTGGAGACCAGCATTACCTGGATTTGTCTCTGGTGGCTCAATTGGTGGAGACTTGAGTAGAGCTCAGAGTCAGACAACCACACTACCTGGCTTTGTATCTGGTGGTTCAATAAGTGGAGATGCAAATAGAACTCAAGCAATGAATCAGAACTCTGGAGGAAATCCTAGTCAGAACATGGAATGGTTAAGCTTTTCAGTTCAATTGGCATCTCATTTTGTCTTTATTTATGTTCTGTTAGGATTTGTTTAGTTTCGATCCTGACACGGTTTGTTTATTGCTTCTGTTTTGCAGTTCAAGAGATAGGGGTAGAGAAAGGCGCAGGCCATCTGGTTGGGACAATTGATAGCTACTGTGGTATCGATGACAGCACCTTTTTTTCTAGGATCAGACAAAGATCATCTGTATGATTGTTTATGCTTAATGAGTTCCTTCATGTTCTAGTAGTTTAGTTACTAATTATGTGTGATTTTGTATTTTAATTTATAGAAGGTTGAATTTACTGCATATTAATCAACATGATCTCCTTAAAAGGAACATTAGGTCTCCAAATTTGGTAGCAAAATAGCCATATTCGTTCAGCGCATGTGTTGTAAATTTTCAAAAGCCATTCTTTTAATATAATTTATTTTAATTCTGAAAAGTGTTTTTTTTTTCCTTTTTTTTTTTTCCGTTTCTAATAGCCACTTTTACTGAAGTAATCAAGCATGAATTTGTTAATTCCAATAGCAATGCGGTTGCGTATTCAGGCCGAGCCGATAAATTATCTTTTAAGCATTTATCTACGAGCTGAAATTAGTAAACCATTCTCTATTGACAGAAATCAGTTGCAGTCGGTTTCCATTCGTAAGTAGCCGATCGTTCAATGCTTGAGCTCCTACTTTTTTTGTTTGGACGTGTGATCCCAAAGTTGATCAAAATAGAGCAAGAAGATATATGGGGAAAACGGAATGGGATTAATGTGCAGAATTCTATTACTTTGTTAGAGAATCGACAAATGTATCGTTTTAATCTAATACTTCCACTATATCACTGATAAAACTTTTAAATTCTGTCCGTGTGCAATCGATCGAAGGGTATATCGTCTAAAACTCGCACAAGTACTTGTAGGCATTAAAATTGTGGGGTGAGTCGGTGCGGGTTGTTTATCAGTCACGGTCACGGAATTACCAGAACTCTATTTGCTCTTAAACTTTAGTTCTTTTCTTTCCTAGTATTGGCTAAAGAGAGCAATCTTCTAAGTGATTGTGGCTAACATTTCTCATTGGCTAAAAGCTCTCTCTCCCTAGCTTATATCACACCACAAACAGTACCTAATCAGGTTGGCTAGAGTGACACTGTTTTGTTAATTCGTCAAAAAGATAAATATATACTATAGTATATACACTTACCTGATGACATGCCATATGCAAGTAATGGTAATTTAAGGAGATATTAGGACTTTATTTGATAAAATTATGATAATTTAGTTTTAAACTGATAATTTAATAACTAAAAATAATCTAACTGATTCAATTAAAAATATCTAGTAAAACTAGCTGAAAAATATAAAATGACAGAAAATGATATATTTATATTATTTAAAAATAATATATAAAATATAATTAAATACATAATACAAACGAATTATATAACATATATGCATATTAAATTATATAAAATTATATTAAATATTTTATACCAATATAATAAATGCGTTTATGTTTATTATATAACATTTCATTATCATCATCATCATCATTATTATTATTATTATTATTATTATTATATTAAATAATTTTATAATTATATTATATATAATTTAATAATTATATTATTATTATTATTATAAAATGATAAAAAAATAAAGGTAAAAAAGAAAAAAAAATTATAATCTACTATCTTATAAAAAAAAACTAGTTCTACTAGTTTTTTATTTTGGAGATTAAGTTATTTTATAAGAGACATATATTATTAGTTAAATTAAATTATTTTTATAATCAAATTATATTATAATCTATTTTGGTATAAAAAGTACCGAAAACTAAATGCACCATGAGGATTTATGCCCTACAACGTTTTGAGCAGCTTGCCTTCTTCTACTTGAATTGGACAGATTTAAACACAGGGTTCTTTGAGCGTGCTATCATCTTCAGGCTGTGGAGCAACAACCCCAAACTTAAACTGCCAAAATAAGGTCAGAGAAAAACAAGTCGCGGTCAGATATATATGTATTTTTTAAGAGTTGGACAAATTTCAACAGGGTGCTCATGGTCTAAGCTAGGCCATAAATGAACTCTGTTCAGTTTTCATTTTCCAGACACAGAAAAAGTGATATACAGGGAAAGAATTATGACAAATTCATTTCTAAATGATTCATGTGGTAGAGGATCAAAAACTCCCTCTTGGGATAGTAAAGAAAGCCGGTCTCTGAAAAATGATTTATTTGTTTTTTCCACAAGTAGTTCAAGCTTAGATCTATGACAGTGAATATATAAACTAGAAATGTAGTAAATTCTGAATTTTCCGAGTGTTGATACAAATATTGTGTTCATACATTAAGAAAAAAGGGGTTAAAAAGGATTCTTAATGTGGGGCAGGTGGTAATGGAATGCTAGGGATGGTAGCTTGCTGGAAGCAGTAAGCACAAGATGGCAGCACTCATGGCAGAAAATTGTTTTTGTGGAAGCTGAATATACATCCACCGAAAATATCACTAGCAAAGAAACAGTCAGATAAATCAAGATTTAAGGCTGATTTTCCTGGTAAATCTGCAGGGGAAAATCTATTAATCATGTCTACAACATGGATGTATCATTAATGCATAGAATAGGAATTTGAAGGTGAAATTTTGTGTTGGATTTCTATTCTTTCTACCTATATAAACGTACTTTCTCTTGTCGTCAATAAGAAAAGTGAATGAATTCTAAAGGAAACAGTCAGAAAGATACCTGACAACTATAATTTGTGAAGTTTGGCTCCATCAGTAAGGGGATTCCCATGCAATCCTTCAAGAAAGTCTAGAAAATCAAATTATAAGTTAAAAAGTAAGTCAAACGGGTGATAAACAAAAGAAAAGGCTCAAAATTATATGAGTCAATATGTCTATGTAAAGAAACTTCTTTAAAACTTAATCAGGTAATCAATTACCTGTGTTGGAAGTTTACAGGTATTGATAGAAATCCCAAAACATTTGCTTTCTTCTAAATACTTGCATCTTTCTACAAAGACCATGAAAAACCACAACCAAAATTAGGTTGAGGAATTACTTGTATCAGTTGAAATATGGTGAATTGAAGGGCAAATGTGACAAATTCATTACATCAAAAGAACGGAAATTTCAGGATAATTAACCCACTTTGGCATGAGGTTCCATAAGGAAGATCAACAGAATTAACTGTGCATGTGCCCATAAGCCACTGACAAGTGAGTGCTGTTACCCGCTGTAGAACTCATTATCAAAGAGTTCTATTACCACCAAATATTGAGTTTGTAAAGTTCCTCTTCTACAGAAGGAATGAGAAATCCACTCACCAACCATCTTGGCAGCTAATTTTCCATTTCCTAAAGGAGATATAAGCAATATGTATAGATCCAATATAAGTGGGTGAAAGAGTGACCTCAATATCCGAACCTGCTTTAAGCCAGTGAGTAACACTCAGTAAATAAATGCAGTTCAAAAAAAAAAATAATAATAAATCATACCACTGCTTCTCTGGTTTCAGAATTTGTTTTTCCTGTTAACATGAGACGATTTGCTACGTCAATTAATCCATCATATTCTGGTTTCTCAGAATCCCACCTCCTGTTATCGTCTTCGAAGCAACAATAATCATACAAACACTTTTAACCAATAATAATTTTTCTTTATAATGCTACTTTTACTACATTTTGACATAGAAGAATTTCTTTTTTTTTTTTAAATTAACTAATAGAATATTATTACATCAAAACTAGTTCAACAACAGATAATCAGCAAAAGAATATAACCCAACTACAGCTAATTACAAGAATTAGGAGCAGGAGGCCTCATGTTGACTTTGGCTCCCCAATTTCAGTACAATAATATCTCCAATTAGGGGAAAATTTTATATAATGCAATTATCTAGTGATTAACTTGTAATAACCTTGATCATTTTGTTTTGAAACAGAGTGAGGAAAAGATCATCGATCAATCCAGGCTTGTATTCAGATTTTACCTGAAATTTTTTGTTTTCTCGAGTAAAATCAAAGTGGGAGAAAAGTTTTCCCAGCTGAAGTAATGAATTGATTGAAAAAGAAGGGAGAAACGAACCGGCCCTGGTTGAAGAGAGGAACATGAGACGCGAAAGCTCGGGCTGCGGAGGAGAGGTTTCGGCAAAGAATTAAGGCGTTAAGGAGATGATGAGGAGAAGGTGAGAGGACGAAGCAGAGCCAGTGACCTCATTTTCACTTTCCGCTCCTCCCTTGAGAAGGAAATTAAAATAACGGCTTCTAACTTCTTAACCCAAAACGGTTTTTCCCCTATTTAAGAGTTCGAGGAGAACGAGCGTTTTGTTCAGCATGTGAAAAAGAGCGCCGCTTTTTAATCTAGTCATTAAACGCCATTGCTTTTTATTGGTTTCAGACTTGGTAGATATTCATATAACGAGTAGTAAAGCCCTATGTGAGAGTCTCACTTGAATCTGAGTTAACATGGCGAAGATTTCTAGCCTACAGATAAGGAAAGGATCGTGGCTGGCAAGGAAGCTTTGCACCGCGGCGGAGGCGGCCCCTCCGACGGCAGGTTCATCTGGAAAATCGCAACAGTTATACCGACGGGAGGAAGCGTGTCAAAGACGCTGGACGAGTGCGTAATGGAGGGGAAAGGTATGAAAAAAATTGAGCTGGTTCGATGTGTCAAAGAGCTCCGCAAGTATGGTCGATTTGATCATGCCCTTGAGGTCTGTCCCTTATCCCGACTTTATCAATCTTTCTTCGATCCATTTCTGCCGTACAAAGGTTTTTGCTTTCTGGTTTGTTATGTTATTATATAATATGGGACTGGAACTCGCATGTTGAACTAGTGATGTAGTTTCCTAAAATATAAATTTTCCATTGATAAGCTTTTTCTGATGATGTTTTGCCCACTTTCTGATTTTTATCTGCTTAACAATTTTGAATCAAAGAAGAATGCAGATTTCCCTTATTTTCAATTATTTCCGTTTTCCGTTTAGTAACATGACAAGAGAATAGAAGACCAAGTCTTTTCCACCCAATTCTCTCAAAAACAAATGGTTAATTTTGTGCAGTGGGTTTCTATTTTCAAAACTATTTATGGTTACTTCCAGTTTCTATGTTCAGAAAATGGAGCGGATGGAGAAGAGGACAATGGATTTCGGTTATGCAGACATTGCACTCTGCCTAGATCCTATAGCGAAAACAGAAGAGGTGGATGCGGCCGAGAATTATTTCAGTGGCCTCTCACCATCCGAGAAAAATCGGGCTTCTTATGGTGCCCTTTTCAACTGTTATTGCAAGGAACTCACGTCAGACAAGGCATGCGATCTTTTCGAAAAAGATGAAATGAACTCTCTTTCCTGCTTTGCCTTTTAACAATCTGATGATAATGTACATGAAATTGAGCCAACCTGAGAAAGTGCCTGCCCTAGTACAAGACATGAGGCGGAGGAACATCTCCCCTGCCACTGGCATAACATTTGGATGCAGAGCTATGCATGTTTGAATGATTTTGAGGGAGGAGAAAGAGTTTGGAATGAGATGGTGAGGGATAGTGAAGATATTTCAGACTGGACTACTCACAGTAATCTGTCGGCTCTTAAAAAGCTCGAGGCAATGATGGGTTTCTGGAATCGTGAGGCTTACCATTTTCTGATTAGCTTATATGCTGGTACTTCTAATCTAAGTGAGGTCCATCGAGTATGGAATTCGTTGAAATCAACTTTCCCTGTGATCAACGATATGAGTCACCTTGCTATGCTTCAGGCACTTGCCAAGTTAAAAGATGTTGAAGGTTTAGCCAAATGGTTTAAGGAATGGGAATCCAGCTGCACCAGTTATGATATGAGGTTAGCAAATGTTACTATAAGAGCCATGACATGTTTGAAGAAGCTGAATGGCCTTTCTTCACGGTTCGAGAGGGGTTCATGATATTCCTCTTGAAGATTCATCAGCTGGACTTGGCTTTGAAACATATGAGAGCAGCTATTAGCGAAGCTGAGGGCTATGAGTGGCAACCAAACAAGCAAACGGTGAGTGTGTTTTTAAGTTATTTTTATAAGAGAAAGATGTTGATGGAGCTGAGAAGTTCTGCGAGATCTTGAAGCTTATTACTATTCTCAACTCTAACGCTTACACTTTGCTGATTAAGACATACATAGATGCTGGTAAATCAGCTCCTGATATGTGTCGAAGGCTGAAGGAAGATAATATTGAAATAAGCCCGAGTAGCCAGAAGTTGGATTCATTTCAGAACATCTTGATAGCGTATCAAATGCTGAAGCGTAGCCAGTTCTGGTCGTTCAAGAGATGCTCAGATGTATCAATTAAGCTGTTAACATTCTTGAGCCTCATTTATTTATTGTGTCAAGTGGTAAACAAAATTCAGTAGACGAGAAATGTCTAGCATGTCGATTTTTGCTGCAAGTTATTTTAAAATTCATTGAAGCAGATACGGAATAATGGATTGTCCTAAAGAACGATATTTTTAACACTAAGAAGCCAAACATAAAAACAACGTAGAGAGAAAAAAAGAGGGAACAAGCTCATAAATTGACAGCATGTGAACAGCAACAATCCCAAACACAAACTATCAGCAAAATCAATTTTCTTTTTCAACTTTTACTAGTAAAGAACGCATCTACTTTTATACAGTGTAATTTTGGTGTATGATCCAACCTCAGAAGACAAATTGCCAAAACAAAAGGATAGTAGTTACTAACTACACATGCTAATTTAAAAACAGCTCCAATCATTTTGTGTCGTTCTCCACCCTGGAGCAATGCTTGGAGACAGTACAGGACTGCAAATGCTCATTACTCGTATCAGAAGTCTGGCAGGAAACATGGTATGTAGAATGGATGAATGATGCAATGCAAAAAATATTTGAATCATCATGGCAACCTTTAGACTCTCCATTTTAAAGTCACATTGATGATCCCTATTTGAGATTTAGGCTGATAATATTCGTCCGTATCCACCTCTTCAATTTCCTGGGCAAAAACATTGTTGAACCAGAAATACAAGTCATTAGCTTAAGCTTCGATTAACATAATTTCACTCTGTAAGTTCAGAACAACAATGTAGAGTACCGGTTCTACGGAAACAAATGGTGGTACAACAAAATATCCAAAATAACGATTAAGGCAGCATAAAAATGTGTCTCCTGCTTAGTTGAAACAAAATGTTCACGTTAAATAAAATCCTGTAAAAATCATAACTGAAAGATATAAAATTGTTTACCTGAACAACATCTTCTCCCTTAATGACTCGTCCAAAAACTATAAGCTTTTCAGTTAGATCTGGGATTGGTGCAGTTGTAATGAATAACTCAAATCCTTTCTCGTTGTGTTTTGCTTTTGAAGTTCCAAGCATGAACGCCTCATGTTTCAAACTAATTACAATAAAATCAAATTCACTTACCATTAAGAAATCATAATATATGAAATATTGAATAATTCATAAAATGATAAGAGAACAGAAGAAAGTACAAATATAATTCAGGTAAGCAACCTTGTATCAAGTTGACTGTAATGCTTCCCCTTCAAAGTCCAATCTTCTGCAGCCCCATGATTATCAGCATCCCCTGCTTGAATCACATAATGTTTTATTACATGACGAAAGCGCATCCCCTTGAAGCGCCCCTTTTTACTGCAAAACCAATTGCATTGGTAGTCCAGGAGAATGAGCAATGTTTAAACAAGATTTGTAATCTACAAGGAACCTACTCATATAGCAACTTACTAAGCATTGCATACAATGTTATTACAAGAAGAATTTCTTACTTCTAGATAATCGATCCATTCTTAACTGATTCTAGCATAACTTGCATATCAAAACCTTTCAATTGCAATTACTGCAAGAGAGAGTTCATGCTGTATTGAGTAAAATAAAACTACAAGAGTTGTAGCTGTCCTATAACCCTCTGCAGCTGCCCTACATTGGTTCAAGACATAGTTGACAGCCCCCACCAAGAGTAGGAAAGCAAGGAATGTAATAAAAACTCAATTATCAGATCTGCAAATGAACTTCATGCATTGTCACTTCCCCCTTCTATAAATGATATTGGCTGCCTATTGACCCGACCAAAAGTGACACGCAAAAATAGGGAAGAACCAAAGAAAAACCATATTATGGATGCTACAGGTGCTCATACAAAGAAACAATGCATTAAGCCAGGGGAGACATACTTCCACAGGTTTTAGTACATGTTATATGTGTAAGAGAAAATCAATCAGGTCATGCAATCTTGCTATAAATGCACAATTCCAATAAGCGAACCATGTAAATTTTGTACTGTAAAATGGCAGCCATGGAGAACTATTTCTCAACCTATGAACTACAGGTGAATTTAAGTGGTATATGAACTCACCATAAATCAATGAACCTGTCAACAACTTCAGCAGAACCATCCTTGAAAAGTTGTACTGTTATGGAGCCTTTTGATGTATTTAAAATCTAGTAGTAAAATGAAATTCAGCAAGGTTACATTAGGAGAATATAAGAATAAGATGCAGAGAAATAGACAATAAGACATAGCAGACAAATAGGCAACTCTGCAGAAGTTCAGTAACAATACAAATGGTTTTGAAGCTGACCCCTTCAACTACTCAACCCTTACAACATTAAGGATTCTCAACCATACATGAGAGTTTAGAGCACTACAACCCTAAGCTAGGTTACTCAAATCAATTATCAATGCAGTAGCTTGTGCACAAACAATTCAACTAAGAATTCCTCTATCAATACAAGTACTTTCAGATAAAATGAAGGCTTTCCTGAGTATTAAACCTAATTAGCAGGTCTATAAAACATTCAACATATATGAGTGACAAGCATGTAAATCCAATCTGGTAAAAATAAGAATTCATGTTACTCATTAACTCTAATTACTCAATGAAAATAAGATGTGTCACGAATTCACGAATTCTACAAAGTATGTCCTTGTCACATTTCCTAGAGGATATTTATCCATCCCAAGTTACCAACATGTTTTTTATTAGATAACGGAACATACTAAATACACTGATAATAGGATCTAATCCCACTTGGATGAGAGCACGCAAAAGTTTTTCACATTCTAATATACCAGTTTTTAAATAGCAATTACAACAATAAGAACAGGAAACTAAGTAAAATAAGTACAAATGACTCCGCATGGAATAGAACATACTGCATATTCAGGGAGATCAGGTTTGTTTGAATCAAGCGATGAAAGATCACCCTACAGCACAGAAAAGTTAAGCCAGTGAAAATTAAAGGCCAACAAAGGAAATGACAAATTAACAACAAATGAACTTTTCCCTAAAAATAAATCGTAGAGAAAAATAGGCAGAAGACAGAAAAAAAAATTGCCAGAATAGTCTTCAAAAGTCTAAAAAAGGAAAAAATAAATATGATATACCTCAATGCCCGACTTGTCACTCTCGCTCTGGATTCTTGACCTAAGAGCCAGTTGGAAAGAAATTTAATACAAATCAAAACACCGCATCAAGCAGAATAGTATATTAACCGAATTAAAGAATAAAAACAGTTATAAAAAAAAAATCTAGAATTGCAAGAACCTTAGTGACCAGTGTCTGTATGTAGAATACAAGAAGAAGACACTCAAGATAACAATTAAGGTACATAAAAGAATAGTAACAGCGCTTATTCGACTCGGTCCCTTCTTCTTTTTGCTCTGTTGCAGGAGAGCTTGAGGTTTGATCCTCGCCATCTACAACAGTTCAAATCTTCTATAAATTCAAAACCACCTGAAAAATCACTGTTAAAAGTGTCATGATTGGATTTGGATTTGTTACTGAGATTGAGGATCTAATATTCCATGCTCCATAATTAAACGACTAATAAGCAAATAAATTAAAAAAAAAATCTGAGTGAGCAGGAATTACCTGTGCGATACCTTCGTCGGCCTAGGTAGTTTTGCGATCTTTGATTTAACTGTTTTCTTTAAGGGAAAGAAAAATGGAAATCGATGATAGATTTTACAATTTCTTCGTTTCGTACTATGTTTTTCGGTTTTCGTGTCAGATTTTTGTTTCGCAACTCTTTATCCTTCGATTTTTCTGTTTTAATTTTCAACGGATGCGCTGTTCGACAGCTTTATCGGTTATATTGATTGGGCCGTGCGTCAAGCCTAATTAGCCTGATTTTAATTAGACCTGTTTCTGGGCTAGACTCGCATTTTTCTGGATTTGAATAAGAAGTTTAGTGTAGATCCTAGTCGATCCGAATCCGTTAATAAGTTACACAATAGCACATGCTATTGCTTTCACAAGAAAAAAAATCCATTTTTACTTTCATTTTTTATATTGGACATAAATAAACATTTCCTTCTTAACATTTTTTCAAGTTATATTGAGGTGGATAAAAGTATAAAGGAGGGCAATGGATGAAAAATTGTAGGGCAAGGAGGACATGCAATCAACAATCGTAGTCTGATTAGTGAACGGGCTTCCTCGAGAGTCAAGAAGGAGATTTCGATGCCAAATTTTTTTATTTTCTCGGCAGCATCTATGGAGAAGATGGGCAAGGGCGGAAGAAATGAATGTTCTAAGCCTTGCTCGAGCTAATTGATGGGCCCTTGCATGGTGGAGGTCAAACCTAGCAAAGTTGGCCTCGTCTCCGGAATCCTAGAGCAACACCTTCGAAGAATAGTACGTCCTCTACTTTTTGTATTTCCATGATTCATCTCTCACTTTTTAATTGAATAATGTTATTGCTCTGTAGAGGATAAAGGGAGATTGAACACTTTGATCGGTGTCTTAGGGTTTCTAATTATTAATTTGATTTAATCATTAATAGACATGAAGAATTACAAAGAGATGATGGAACTTTGGTAAGTTTAGAAAGAATTTGAATTTTCAAATTAAGAATGGAGATCAAAGATAATGAGACTTTAACCCCCTTGAGGTAATTAACTTATGATTATTGACCAATGAATTATATGACTACATTTTTTTAGTTATGATATGGAATAAGCAATGGCCAAAATTGAAAATTCAGTTCATTATCGACTTTTAACTATTTTTTTCACATTTTGTTTGACACATGCTGAATATCCAAGAATAACATTCACTTGATATTCCTAATGTTCTGATACATTTAATTTATCTTTTCTTTACTTTAGTCTTTTTGAAATCTCAGGTCATTGTTATTGTGTTGCTCTATGCATGTCAGGTAGTTATATATTCAATTGGTCGAAGTGTCACACAACAGAGCTCAGAAAAAGTTGGGAAGTGAAAAATTAATTTTTTGTCTACTTAAAACTATGTTTCATCAATTGAATTCTTTAGCTTTTTTCAGATACATGTATATTAAAGAGTATGACCTAACTCACTCATCAGTTCATAATGATTAAAACCATCAAGTGATATAGACATTTCATTAGCCTGATGCAAGGAATACTACAATGTCTCATTCAAGTTAATATTTCTTTATTGTTGATGTTAAAGTAGCAAAATAATGGATTGTTTCAAACTATATTGTTTGGAGTCGGATATATCCGACACAGATATATATATCGAAATTCGATTTTTTATTTTCAAAATTTTAGGATACGTAGATATGACTAAAAAATACCCAAAATTAAATTACGGATATGGAAATACATCTATACATATAATTGTAAATATATTAATTTATATATATAATAATTTAAGTTAAAAGATATATCAAATTATAACATTTAATTGCTAAATAAAATAAATTTGGATAAAATACTTTAAATTGTAAACTTAAAGTCTAAAATTATAACCACAAACAAACAATAAAATAATAATTTTAAGACTATTTAAATTAAAAATTAGCCCAAATTTACCATATAATCTATATTAATTTTTGTCATAAATTATAATATCTAATTGTAGGTCATTAAGAAATAATTTTTCTAATTACACAAAATCACTCTCTTTCAATTTTATTTGATATGCACTTGTAATTTAAATAAAACTGAAATTACGAATACTTATTTTTACAATAAAATATCCGATAATAATTTTATACCAATATTAATATTATATCTAAAAAGATACAGGTAGTGGCGGATCTACATGGGGACTGATGGAGTCACAACCCCCTATTTAGTTATTCAATTTTTTTCAGCCCTTTTTTTAACTTTTTTTTTTCAGCCCCAAATATATATATATATATATATATATATATATATATATATATATATATATATATATATATAATTTTCCCTCCTAACTTGAACTAAATACAGATATTTGAAGTGTAAAAGTAAAATAGAGTTAAAATAAATGTGCTTAAATCATTTGGAAATTTAGTTTATTAAACAAAGAGTTTGGGAGTTCGATTGTCAACGGTGATAAATGAAATTATTGGACATAGAAGATTTGGTTGTCTGTTGTGTCCAGGGAATATCCATTGATGGGTTGGACATCTACTGGAGATCCAAATGCCAATGTGGGTGAGACAAGACTTAGCTTCGATAGTGCAAAAGCTGCCAAGGCATTTGCTAAAAAATATGGTTGGGAATAGGTGGTATGCTCCTGTTTAGGATATAGTTTGTACATATATTTGAATATACTCCTATTTAAATAATAAAACATATATCATTACAATATTATAATATTTATATCAATAACAATTATATAATAAAAAGATATATGTTTCTAGGCGAGGGAATTATAACCTACAATCCGATAATGGTTTGCTACTTGATCATCATATTTGTCTGTACAAATATAAATACTTTCATAATCTTTATTGCAAGTGCATGCTGCACTAAAGATGGTTTTTTCTTTAAAAGTTAAATTTAATATGAATGTCAATAATATTTTATTTATTATCATATTTATTTTAACTTTTTGGAAACGGCCAATCTTGCTCTCATATACTAAATATATAATTTACATACATCCATCATATACTTTTTTTTTGTCATAATTGGTAACAAAATATGCAGTGTGTATATGTTGGTTATTAATTGATGAAAAAAGTATATGTAATTGATGTATATATAAGGTAAAAATTAAATCATTGCTTATCCTGCACTAATGCTCGGTCAATTTAAATATACAGTGAAATTATTATATCTCAAATATATGTTTAATATGTGTGAAATATATATGAGATATTATTTATTAAATATATGTGAGTTATATATTTAGTATATATTTAGCATATGTGCAGATCAATGTCTATCAATTCATAGACAATATACACATAACATTTACTAAAATCCCTTCTTAGTAAATTTTAATAAAAGGTATGTTCGACTATATTTATAATATTTATGTTTTACTTATTAAATATACAATAAAAAGTATACGTGAACTGTATGGGTACTTATATATTCAATATATTTTATATATTTTTGTGTTACTCTGAATTATTAGATGTACAGAAAAGTGAATATAAGATTATTAAATATACAATAAAAAGTATACGTGAACTGTATGGGTACTTATATATTCAATATATTTTATATATTTTTGTGTTACTCTGAATTATTAGATGTACAGAAAAGTGAATATAAGAAGTATATGATATATATATATTATAATTTTTAATAAATCTAAATATCGTAATTCTGAAATTATTTAAAAATAAATAAGTTTTTCCTTACAAAACTCAAATTTATATTATTGTTTTATAAACTTTCAAAGTCTATTAATTTAAAAATATCATAATTGATTGTTTAAAACATTAATTATTACTTTAATTTTTGCATAACTCTAAAAATGGACAAATTCAGTAAGTGAGATAAAATAATTTATTTACTAATATATGATTTATATAAAAGATATTATTTATTAAATATAAACACAAAACATATATAAGTCGAATATACTTCTACGGGGTAGATTTTAAATTTTTTTAAAAAAAGAATAATTATTATTATTGAAATATTCCTTTGTTGTTGATTTCTTTATGCATCAAATATGTGTTTCATATAATCTTAATCTAATCAACATATAAATTTTTATAGTTCTAATAGAAAAAAAGTTTTATTCCTTTTTTTTTTATTTAGGATGAATTTTTGATTTTTTAATCATTTTTTTGTGTTCATTGTCAAGTGAACAAGATTACCCTGCATTTTAGTTGGAATATTAGGTTAAATGCCGCCTATTTTGTTCAAGAGAAGATTGCCACGTGGACTGATGATGTCACGTGGTTGTGCTCATCATCACCGGCTGTGAGGCATTTACTTTCTAAGATGCCGCACTCAATCTTGACTTTTCCTTACTTCGTTAAAGTTGCACGTTAATTACATCATACTCGTATCTTATCCTACTCTAATTTTATTAAGTTGAAATTATAATAATTTAATTTATATTATTTGTTATTAATAGACAATTAAAATTAATTTTTATCAATAAATTAAAATTGAAGATTAAATGAATATAATTTATCATGATCGATTCAATATAATTTATTATATTCAATTTAATTTTAATTTATTATATTCATTTAATCTTAATTGAAATTAATTAATTGAATATAATAATTAATTGAATATAATAAATAAATTAATTATTCAATTTAATTTTAATTTATTATATAGCATGATTTTTTTCTTGGGATAAAATAATTAATGTTTCCATTTGACCCGCACGACAAAGGGAAATCAGCTTTAATGCAGAATAGCCTCCTCTTTGACTAGTTGAAAACTTAAAATTGAAAAAAAGAAAAAGGAAAATATACTTTTGGAATTGTTTGAAATGAGAGTTTAAAAAGGAATCACGGTACATAATCGGAAAATTTATGTCCTTAACCCTTGTTTCATTGGGCTACAAGCCTTAGGCCTACGGCAGAGACAGACTTCCGACTTGAATGATTCACTTTCATTTCAGGAATAACTTCAAAATAATTTAGGGAAGCAAAGCATGCAAACATTCTTACAATATATATGCTCGATGCACTTCAAGATCACAGTCTATTATCAGGGGAAGAATTTTTACCATTAAAAAAAACATAGCACTTACCGTACTCTTAAGAAATTTCACAATGCAAAATTGTGGTATCCGAAATCAAGCAAAATTCATTGGTGTATTATCTTCCTTTAACTCGAGAAAATCTATTTAAACTTCATCCGTCTGTATCTGTAATCGCACATGTCAAATAACATGCGTCTCATAAGAACTCCCACGTCTATATCTGTAATCGCACATGTCAAATAACATGCCTCTCATAAGAACTCCACATCTTCTCGTCGTTCCAGGACTATTGATGCAAGTGCACGCCTGAATGCTGATGATCTCAAGTTCCTTACAAGAACATATATTTCCTTCCTCCTCCACTTAACAGGTGTCTCATTCCACTGCTCTTCCCTAAGGCGAGCTAGTAAAACAACTTCACAGAAGGCCTCTGCCACCGGCTTTTTGCTGCAGATTAGACACGTCATATGATTTTACAAGCAAAGAAAAAAACCACATAATTGAAAGAGAAAAAGCAACAGTTTCCAAAGTACAACATATCGTCATCACCAACCTCCCTCTAACAAATCCAGTTGTAACAAAACCAATCGGCCATCGATGAGAATCTGTAGCAACGGGGTCTTTTGGTAACTGGAGTTCCCACTTACCAAATGATTTTTCTTTGAAGTATGACCTCACTGAAGTCTGAGGAAGTTGCAAATCACGCCCATTATCTCCTGACCTGAAGCACATGTCAAACACATCAGCAAACTTAATAATCAAGGTCTGACATAACCAGGAAAATCCCCAAATTATTTCTTCTAATTCTTCTTAAATGGCATCTGCACAGTCCATACCACAGTGAACACTCCACTTGTTTGCCCACTCGTAAAGTACAAGAGAGATACTTGCACAAGTGTCCTTGAACCTTTGTAAAATATTCATTAATCATTAAACTAAATATAGATATCTGCATTATATTCTACCCAGCTCAGATCCCAAAATACAACAAACACTTGCATGAGTATCCTTGAAATTGCGTAAAATACCCATCACATGTTTCTCGAATAATATATCTAGAATAAAATTACAATGCAGAAGTAACAACTCACATAATCAAGCAGACATCAGTTTTTCATGGTTATAACAAAAGAAGATAGGAGTACCTGGAAGTCCACTGCGATATATCAGTAAGACAGGGTGCACATACAACTGCTCCCTCTTCAAAAACACCTTCCTTATATGCATGAAGAAGAACTCTAACAAAACATAATTTACGGTCAGAAGGGATTTTGGAAATACCATTTTGAGGGTGGCCAAGCTTGCTTTCATTCTTCATTAACTCAAACCTTATCTTGCAATTTGGAACTTGAGGAAATAGAAGTAAATGATCACCATTGATTTCATCCAAGAAAGCAGTCAATTCACCAGATGTCCTCGCTACAATTGCATCAAATGAGTTACTATCAACTGTTAGTGATGTCGTGTTACAATCCTCACATGGGGCGTTAGACAATGTATTGCAATCAACCATATCTTTTTCACTAGAAATTGGAGCCCCTTGCACTGCAATGCACCTTTTGTCAACAGTAACACGGACACTATTCCATGGGGGTGGAATGGGTAATTTCAAGGGTCTTACAGCAGCAGGTAGTTGTTCTGCTTTTTGGTCTACAGCAGCCCCTTCAGTTGCCATAGAAGACAAGTATGCATTGCAGCCAGGAAAATCTGAAGGAAAAAATGGCAACCCAGCCTGCAACGACAAAACAATCAGCAGGCATTGTTCTGTAAGAAGAAAAAAAATGCACACTTGTTAAGTCTACATACTTCACATGCAATCCATCGCTTCTCCCTCAGACCTATTGCATGAGCTCCCTTGGAGATGAAAGTAATCCAAAAAACCTTGGCCCAGGATAAAGGGACTATAATCGACCATCTGAAAGACAAGATGAGAACTTATGGGTCATTTGTGCTAAGAAGTTCTCATGTCTATGCATGTAAGCAATCACAGGAATTGTGAGAAAATGAACTAGGGCAGTCTGATCTATTCAAAAATATTTCAAGACAATGGAACCCTTGCTAACATTTGGCAACTAAAGCCAGCAGAAACAAGTCAGGCTTGAACTTTTAACCTTTCATGTCCAAAATAATGATAATGATAACAATTAGAAAGAAGACATATCAGGTCTGCAAGAGACAAAACCAAGCAAAAAAATAAAAGTTTAAGTACATTGACCATGGGTTTTGATTAGGTGTGGAAGGAAGCACTTGATGACTTTGTAGGTTGAAAACATAGCAATGATACAAAGGGGAAGGGAAGAATAGGCTTTTGCTCAACTTCTTCAACCAGTTTAATATGGGTGCAAAATCTTTATCTGCATTTAAATATTCAAACAACAATAAAAACTACAATAAAGGACAAAAGAATGAAAATCACATATGTAAAGGCTGTAATTGGAGACATAGGATTCGAATTATAAAATTTTTTTTACCCTCACTTTCTTCATAAGTCTAAGCAGGGATGAGAGGAAGATTGCTTTCTGAAAGAAAAAGTAACAGAAAAGAAAAAAAAATGTAAAGGTGGGTTTTTATCATGCAAGTTAGTATCTCCTGCTATCTGACAACTGCATACCTAGTAGTTGCAGTTGGCATGATGACACTCACATGTCCAATGTGAGGTCAAAACACAGAAGCCATGGTAAATGAATCTGTGCAATATGAATGTGGAAATTACTTTAACTTAATCAAGATCAAATCTAATAAAAGGAATTACCCCATGAATGCGCCTGTTTGCTTATTGTTTTTAAGAAGTAAAATCGGGCAAGATCTTGAACCGTGCACCTTGGTTGAAGCTCTTAGCTCCCCTGAATTTGGATCATTAAGGCAGAGAAAATCCATACGCAAATGATGCTTTTCCAAGCAAAGAACACTCTCTTCCACTGGGGGGCTTACTCTGCTGCTAGCATCCCAGAGATTCCTTTGATCAGAGAAACTGCTACTCCCTTTGGGTTTTGAACAAGATGGCGAAAGTAGCTCTTTACTCCTTTCAGAATTTCCAGGTGCAGGTACAGAAACATCTTTTTCAGATTCACCTTCTGATACATAATTTACATTAGTAGGAGCTGCTACAGGAACATCACCTATCTTTATCTCAGGCATTGGCCGAGGATCCCTAACAGTAAAATATAAAACTGAACAAGAACAAATGTTCTCCTTGTTTTCAAGTAAGGAAGTCTTAAACTCGAAGTCACCATCTGTCTCTTCTGCCTCTTCAGCAGCACATTTCTTCAGTTGCCCAGAATTCTTTGAATTACTGCTCATAAGCCCATTCAGCCATTGTTAACTTCTAATTTCTCCAAAAGGATTAAATTATATCTCAGGTGGCTTACCCAGAAACAGGAAGTAATATCTTTTGAAGAAGTTGAAATGCCTTTGATCCCATTATCTCTAATTTGGCAAGTTGACCTTCGAGTGAGAAACAATTAATCAAGCTGCTGCTCTCATTCATCTGAAAAATAAGACATTAAACTAAGAAAACCACATATGAGTTGAGTGCAAGAAATAAACGGTGTGTTTTTACAGAAAATTATGTCCTCTAGATTTATATTCTCAAGATCACAGACAAAATTAATGTTCTAAACAGCAATATAAATTCCACGGCAACACGATTTACTAATTTTAAGCAAATGAATCCAAACATGAGGCAGGAAACAAAGACATAAATGTAAAAATATGGCCAACCGCTTATACCAACTACCAGTGATTTCGGAGAAAAAAGTTCCTAAATTCTCAGTTTTAAGGTAAGAAGATCAATTCAGAAACTGATTAACAGCAATAAAGTTTAATGGGTGTTTTTCTTGCAAGAAGAAAAAGCATATACCTGTTTCCGGCAAGCAAATTTTAGAGCATCATATCCCTCACCAAAAGCTGATGCATGTATCCACACCCAAAGATGGCAATGCGAGGAACAAGTTTCAGAAGTTTGAGGCTTATTACATCCATCAAAATTATTGTCATTACCACCATTTTCTCCATTCCAAAGATGAGAAGGTCGAAACATATAGGTCACAGGAGCAATCAACTGAGAACCAGGCTCTCCAACATGATGAAGCTGAAAAAACAAAGAATTTTATGTATGACATCCTTGGGACACCTTTCTTCAAAAACTATAAGTGGAGAGTGACCTACCATGGCACTTCCGTAGATAGCACCAGAAAGAATAGCATTGGTAATTCCCTCAGGTTGTGCTGATGGAGAAGGCTCAAGCACCATCCTCAGGATTGCCATTAATGAGTCCTGGAGTTTGCTTACATGATAAATAAATTTTAAATAAATCTCTCAAGCATAAATCACTACGAATACGAATCATACAAAAACAAAACTTAAAAAAGCACCATCTCTTATTCTTTTATCTTCAAACAATTGAACATCATATACATATTTTAATACCATATCATAACAAGTAATAAAAAATTTCAGTAAAATTATACTAATCACAAAGAAAATGTAATGCCTGCCTGTGGACCCTCCAACTGGATAGCAGTATAATAGCTCGCGTCATGCACAAGGGCTCTGTCCTTGTACCAATTCAATACAGCCCTCGACCCCCTTCCTCTGCATCAAACAGAGCAAGTCTCGTCAAAGAGAAAAAGAAACTTATGAATCAATAAAGAATAATAAAATTACCTGCCATGCAAACCCAGAGGAAGGTAGAAACCCCAGAGCTTTGTCATAGTGAACCGCTTAGCATACCAAACATGCGTTCGCAGCCTCTTCGTACCGTCGCCTGAAGTAGAGAAATCACTTGCTGCATTCTTCCTAAATTCAATTCTCCGCCTGATACGACGAGGAAGAACCCTTTCCTGATCATGCTCCGAACCCAAGGGATTGCTTTTATCAACTACAGCTCCTAACTTCCTCCTTTTCCCGTACCTCTTGTTAGCAGCTCGATTGTCATGAGCAGTGGTTCTTCGTCGCTTGTTTCTTCGAGACCGGAAATCGTTCTTCAATCTGTTCGCTATAATCGAGTGAAGACTCTCAAGCTCAGAAGCGCGGGATTCTGCGAAATTTTGTACATTGATTCTTCGAGGCGGAATCGCTGAAACTTGACTTCTCTTGGTTCTATCGCCAGCCATTGGAAGCTTTACCTTCAGGCTGCTGATCGTTGGCCGATAACTTTAAGACCGATGAACGGCAACGGGATGAAGCTGACAGCTATTTAACAAACGCGGCGTTTAAAATATCTCCTCCTTCCATCTCCAGGTAGAACTAGTAATCCTAGTACTAGTCTCCGAAGTAGCAGCGCACCAATTGGGTTTACTCAAGAAGCCCAGATGAAGACCTTCAAGGCTTCAACTGTGGTAATATCTTGGGCTTAGGCCTTGTAGCTGACCAACAACTGGCGATGAACTAGAACTTGGACCTCAACAAAAATAAATAAATAAATAAAGTATGAATATTAATTTAATTCTTCATTCTTTTATGATCTATTTATTTTAACATTGATTTTCAAAACAAATTAACATGTAATTTAAATTCATGATTATTTTGCCTCCTTTTCATTCTAAATACAAATAAAATACTTATGTACTATGATTTGGTATTGCAATCTTATAAATAAATGAAAGTAAAAATTAAAAGAAAAACGAAAAAGATTTGTTGAAGATGAACCGAGACAAAATGATCATAAGTTGATAATTGCATGCTTATTTGATTTAAATGTTAATTTTGAGATACAAGTCAAAAATCATGCAAATTTAATCCAAAAATTCATTTTAAAACAAATTTCTAGTCGAAACAAAAACCGCCTTCAGCTAAATTGCATTTCTAATATACGAAGGTGAAAATTATAAAATTTACTGCTACAACATCCCAAATTTAGTATGTAAATTAAATTATGCAGCAATTTTTCCCACATATTGAAATGGAGACTAAAATATACCTAAATTCAAATAAGGGAATAGTGTGTTTGGAATTACTGTTAGGTGTTCAAAAAGCAAATTTAAATTTTTTTTGATTTAATTGACTGATTTTTTTAATTTTTTGTAAACTGTTTTTTCCAAATCTGCTTCTGGCAAAAGTATCTATTTACCTGCTTCTGTCTAAAAGCAGTTTTCAAAACTCAAAATTTAAAAATAAAATTTTTTTCTCCAAAAGCACTTTTGACAAACTTAATGCAAAACGACCCTAAACAGTTTTATAATCTTTTGAATATGCATGGAACATACCCAAGAAAAGCCTTCTTTTAGTGTCTCAATAGGAGACTTTAACGCTGAAAGAACTCGGACTTCGTTATACAAAGTAAAACTCTGAATAGAGATATCACAGATCAAAACCCAATACTATACTCTTATACATTTTCTTATAATTTGTCAGTCTATCTGTAAACAGTAATTAGACTACCCCTGTGAAAATATTAGCTTCATATCCGGCTTCATACTTCTTGGGTGGTGCTTGTTACTCAATCGAATCCAATCATATTCTACCATGTTTGCTAAATATATGCTGTAGAGTATAATTGATCCGTGATGAACCTGTTTAACTGTCTAGGTAAGCATTGTCCAACAAAAAGAAATCATTTACTGCTAAGTGCGCACCAGGCAAGCACACACAGCATGACAAAAGGGTAAAACTCGCTACAAAAGGATAGCAATAAAAAAATTATAACGTGTGTGACTATGTGGTAGTGATTGAAGTACAGAACTAAGAAGTACAACTCTAACTTAATAGTACAATTTCAAAGTAATGCTGCTATCCTAAAGATTTTCCATGGGTGTAAAAGGGACATTATTGGGTCTAGCAACTCTATATGCCGCAAAAACAGAGACGCATATAGCCACTACCGAAAATAGAAGGGCAAATGCACTGCCAACTTCTCCTGAGCTACCTGTTACTGATGTGGTCAGAGTTGAACTACCAGAAGAGATATCTAATGATATCCAATCACAGTTTACAGAATAATGGCCAGATCCATGCCATGGATTCCCATCAACTGGATACCAGAATGCAACAGCTATCTTGCTAGATCCACCGATTGTAAACTGAGCATCCTGCAGGAATTGAGACAACAACTCATTCAAGCTTTGCGGCTGCAAGGTAAAGTTTCAAAAATGATAACATAATGCCATCACCCGATTTAAGTTATGACAATATATCTTTTCCGACTGAAGTATTTGTAAAGAAAATGACTAATATATAACATGGACCTAGAAAGCTCAATGATGCTGAACAAATATTGAACCAAAGGGCAGAGATCCTCTAAGCATTACTCCAGCACCATCTCATGCATTAACAACAATAAATTCACAGCATCATCACACTAGCAGATGTGCCAATAACATTCAAAGCTCACGACCTTTTCTCAGAACAAGTAATAGAGGTGCAAGCAATTCTAAGATGGACCAAAATATTTGACAGTAAATGCAAAAAATTTTAAAATTTACTCACATTGCCTAAAAATCCTAATACATCAGCTAGTTACAAACCTGTTGGAGGCGATCTGTGGTTCTTATAGGCCTAGATAATTCAAAATAATATGTGCCCTTTTGACCATCTGAAGCATAAGGACTATCTTCCTCTACAAAACCTGAACATACAACATTAAAAGATCAATCTTATTCAGAAGAATGATGTAGTTCTATCCCCAAACATGAAAGCACAACAAATAATCTAACAAGAGCCGAGCATGAGTAGTAATACAGAACCCAAAGAGAAATAAACTAATCTATATGTTCTTGTGCTATTTAATACCCCTTTTCAAATATACTGCACCTATGACACGAAGCACTAATCACACAAAAGGGAAGCGTGTAATTGGATATTGTAAAATAATCAATCAAGAGAAAATTTTTGCATTGCACACGAGTTAACATACGTGTGCTCATGCCAGGCATATGGCATAGGTAATTTGATTGATTGGCCTAATCATGTATGTCATTTTTCTTCTCTGTTTTATAGCAAAATTGGTTTCCAGTTCCTGCAGTGACCAAGCTACACTTGGTCATACATGACTTTATCAACTATCCTCACAGATGGTCCATAAGAATTTTAATTTAGACATACAGAGAGAGATAAATAGAGAGACTGTTACTTACCTGAGTGAACATCAAAGGTAGAGTGCCACCATGCTCCTTTCCAATTATTCTGTGCACTAGTATCATTTCCTGACATGGAAAATAATATAGCTTAATGGTTATTTACCTATATTTAGGGTGCACATGAGTCAAGTTATTGGTAAAGCTACTAAGATTTGACATACAGCATATTTCAATTCAACCTAATAAATTCAAGTAGCTTGGGTAATAAATCAAGCTGAGTTAGTGATATTATCTTATTTGACTCAGTGGCTTATGAGCCTATTAAAGAATATATAATTTTATATATTATACATGTCAAGAATTAGGACTGAGCTTGACAAGGAAATATTCTAACAGACCAAATGAAAGAAAGAAACTATTCATAAAGTAGCAGAACATTGAAAATTTGAGTAAACATATCTCAATATGCCCCTAGAGTATTTTCAACATTAAGAACAGGGTGATTAATATATCTAAAAGTGCTCCAGGTAGATGCTAATATCTAGAAAGCATGAAATAGACAAAAGGTCATATTTGACTTTCAAGAAGCACGTCACGAATATTATACCAACTTCTAGGTGCTCCCTGCCACTTTGTTTAGTGCCTTATCTCACTTTATTTTTGTTCTATAAATGTAGTCCCATCTTTTATTATGATAAAAACATGTTTTACCACCAATTATAAAGAAAAGTAATCAAATAACTTAATGCTAAAAATACCTGATGGACCTGTTCCATCAATGACCCTACAGTGAGGATTCCATGCATAAAGATCAACCAGATGACCAAACCTGCCCAAAGACAAATGATAAATAACAGACAGTAAGTAAATTACGCAAGCATCCAACTTCAAAAACATATGACTCCATCTCTTTATTGGTCAATGAGGTAATATTGTACTACCTGTCACCACCATTTCCATCACCATTGTCTATCGGATTCCCACCATAGAGCCGTCCCGGAATAGCATTTCCGATTGAGAAGTGCATGATGTCAACTTCATGGCCTTTGCAAGTTTTGCTGGTACAAGCATCAGGTCTTTCCTCACAACCACCCATCTAAGAACACAAAAGATAATCCAACAGATAAGAAGAAAACGCCTTATGATTATGACAACACCACAATCATCACTATAGCCACTTACATTGAGATAGGTAGCATGGTCACCAATTGGAAACATTAGGGCCGCAGATGGGCATTTATTGTTATTTCTGCAATAAATACAGAGAAGAAGCACAATCCAATAAAATCCTTCAAAGTCATGAAATCAAAGAACCATTATTTAGATTTAACAGAAGATGCAATCCCTTAATTATTCCCCCGAGTGTGGACTGACAAATCGAAGCAAGAGTTCAACGTGATCATGACCAAATAAAATCCTTGCCCACATAGCGAATAGTTAACACAACCTTAAAATGATAAATCAAGCTCGCTACTTATTTCCCTTAAATCCAGGTGCCTTCTATAGTTGATTTTGTTTCATTTTGTTTGTGCTTTTTCCTTATTACCATAAGAATAGATTTCTAGCATTTCATCTAACTATAGTTACCAACAAAGAGCACATTACTTTATTAAAAACAAAGGAATGGTAGAATCTCCCTTAAATCAAATCTAGATCCGCTTTATGAATATCCAATCACATCCATTTATAAACAGTAGTAATAGCAATTCACTTCGTGCTCCCAGCTACATGAGTAATTTGGGCATGTTAATTAGATCAAATGCTAAAAGAATAATATGTATATTACTGCGATGATTTTGAAAGGAAGTTTACCCTTTCGAGTAGACGTAATTCCCATCAACTTGCAGCAAGAAAAACACATCTTTGCCATCGTGCAAGGCCTATAAAAAGTCACCAACCGTATATTAAATAATAAAAACAAATTCAAAACTGGATCCATAAAAGCTCATCATAGGCCAATTTATAACTGATTTAAGCATTGCACTTACACTGTATGCAGAACATTCATCAAACACTTGTAATTCACATTCAGATGTTTAAAGCGTTACCTACCTTAACGGTCAATTTTCCATTTTTATACTCTTTATCCTCGTCAGGGTCAAGAGCAGGACGGAGAGAGAACTCGGAGCCATCAATGTCCTTCCAATCATCGGCGTGGCCATCAATAGTGATGAGACCGGGCCTGAAATCGGCTTGCAAACCGATTCCAGCATCCGACTCGCAGGACCAGTCACCCGACTCCTGATGTGAGCTTGCCCACGGGATCGAAACGGAGCTCAAAACCAAGAGCAACAACCATGGTTGAACCATTGAAAGGGACGAAGTTTCGTTGGTAGACAGAGCACTGCACGGGGTTGATGTGGCGTGTTTTTGCCTGCATTCCTTGGCCGGCTTCAGCTTGTAGAATAAATTCGTGATTGACTTTTCGTATAATTAAAAAGCAATGGTAAAAATAGTTCGTCTTTTGAATACTTTGTACTAATATTTCAGATCTGTACTCCTCTCTATTGTGGAAATGGATAATTAGTGGGCCTCTCCATTAATTCTATACCTTCTTGTCAGTTGTTAACTGCGCATAATTAAATTTATCATTTTATTTATATGGTATGCCTAAAATTAAATTAATTTGTAATGAATATGATTTTGATAAATTAATTTTTTGTTACAATTTCTTATGATTCTTAGAACTATATCGTATCAAATATATAAATTTTCTTCTTTTTTTTATTAAATCACATTCATATATTATGCTATATGAATTGAATTAATACTATAATTACTTTGAAAAATGAAAATCAATAAAATTGAACACATGCCTCCTATTTTGACCAACCACAAGAAACTAAACGTACAGGTCGTTTGAAATGCATAAGAAGCCGCCATCTTGCTTGCTAAGAAAATAAATTTAATTTAATTTGTGCGAAATTCAAATGCATAAAAATGTTGTACAGTTGTACGATATATTGCATAGTAACATAGTAATTATTCACGTAATTTTTAAGTTTAATACATGGGCACAATTGGCTGGATGGAAACAGGCGAATTGCCACTCGTCAAAATCTGTTACTCCCTCCATTTTGGATGAAAAAAACAAATTCAGAAATCGCGAAATTACATCAACCTAATTAAAAAAAATTCAAGGCTAAATACACTTTCTAATATTCATTAATAATTTGATTTGTGTGAAAAAAAATCTAAAAAGAAAAAAAGAAAAAAATTATTTTTAAATATTTTTATCTTCCACTAGCCAAACAGAAAAATAATTATTGAAAATTATTTAAAAATAAAGAGTATTTTTAATACTCCTTAACTAAAAATATAAAATAATCGAAGACAATAATTAATTTTTTTAATTTATATTACAATTTAGACTTCCAACTCTAAAAAGTGGTGATTAACTGAATTTACATATAAATATGCAATTATTTTGGGATGATTGTGTTATAAATATAGGTCAAGATGCGTCCTAGCGTATAATCGAATCATAATAAAACATCATTAATTTTTTTAAAGACTTTTGACAACATTTTTTAACAAACATAATAAGCATCTTAGATTCACAAGGATATTATAAATTCAAATTTTAATAAAAAGACAATTATTTTATAGTGAAGGTCAAAGCCAAATAAGTCACACTCGCTATAAGTATATATTCCTATTCTTTTTATTTTTATTTAATGATATAAATAATTCTTTTACACTAATTAGTGTATTTGTTTATGTTTTTCTAAAAAAAATCCATGTGAATTATAAATGTTTAGGCGGAAAAAGCAATTTAGTTATAGTGGGTGCAATTATTGTCAACTCATGACACTTTGAAATATATATTAATTTATATACATAATTACTTATTTTTAAAATGCTTAAATCTTACTTTTATGATCAATAAATCAGTGGTTCAATTTTTATAATGAAATGTATGGGTTTCATGAATTTATAAAATTAAATCTCAAAATTTCAATTCTTTTGTGATTCCCTTAATTATTATATGAGTTAAATTTTAATCAATTAACTTTATTTTACTTATTTATTTTCAGTTTTTTAAAAACTTATTTAATTATAATTATGAAAAATATTTAATATCTAACTAATAATAATTAAATAAAATTTGAATTAATTTATTTTTATAAAAAAGAATTAAAATTTTAATTAAATAAATATTTAGTTGAAGATTAAATTAGTTTAAAATTAATAATTTAAGAAGTTAGTTGAATAGCCATAGGCCAAGGCCTGTCAGGGAAAAAAATAAAAAAAAAAAAGTTAGATGGATAAATAAATTTTCAGCCTATAACCTTAATTATTAATATTTAAGTAATATATACATACTTGCATATCATATACTTCCATAATTTTTTTTTACCAACCATGTTTTTGAGGGAAAAAAAAATTCATCTGAATATAATATATATATATATATACACACAATCATCTTGAATAATTGGTTTATCTGGAAGTTGCAGAGATAGTCTCAGGTAAATATTACATAAATTATTTATGGACGTTTACTTCTTTCTCTTTTTATTTATTTATTCTGTTGAGCTGACCGGTGTGATGCAGTCAAAATCTTAAATCTTTAAGTAAAAAATCAGTAAAATAAAAAACTCAGTAAAAAATTTAGCATGGTAACTTTCCATGGTCAAAATAGCCGTTAAGAACTCAGCGTAGTGATTAAGCAAAAAATCAGTAAAATAAAATCTACCAAAAAAAAATAATAACTCAGTCAAAAACTTAGCATAGTAAGTTACAAAATAGCCGTTAGGAACTCAGCGTAGAAAAGCAAAAAAAAAACCTTACGTACTTTATAAGTCGAAAACTCAGCCTTATTTAAGTCGAAGCAAAAGAGGAAACCCAAATGGGAAAATTGGTTTATCTGGAATTGATGGGTCTTGATTGGTCTCAGATACGTTTGCGAAAATCACAATTTGAGTTTCGGCGAATTCAAATCAAGATGATAAATGGGATGGAGAGGGATTTTATGAATCTATGCGAAACTGAATCCCAACATTGAGAGTGGGAATTCATCTAGAGTGAAGAAACCAAAGCAAGAAACACAGGATTGGTTGACAGGATTCGATGAGCACGTCTCTGTAAGTGAAAGTTCTATTTTATTAACAATGAAAGTGAAAGTTTGGTTGTTCTCAGCAGAAGAAGGCATGCAAAGTGGGTATTCCTTTCATTGGTCAGATCTCGTCTGGGCAAGTGAAAGAGTCTTTTTCTTTTTCCAATTCTATCAATGATCTCGTCTAGGTATGAGCGTGTATTAATGATAAATGCAAGTCTAAAAGTTGCAGAAGAGTGGGCTGCGAGTTGTCGTGGGGGTTAAGTTTTGGGTTAAAATTGACCATAAACCCTTGTCTGGGTATGTGCGTGAATCCGAATATATATATATATATATTTTAAATATTATGGAGGAGGAATTTATGATTTCTAAAACCATAAACCCTCGTCTCTGGTATTGGAAGAGACAGTAGGTTGCAGGTAAAAACAATTCTAGCAAAGTTTCCAGATATTACTCTTGTAAAGTAGCATATCCGTTCTCTCTCTACCCTTTTGCCAAGCTCCAAGTCACAGTTAGAGATGAAGATCAGAGACGCTTTTGCTATACTCTTTGATCTTAATATACTCATTTTCAGTTGCTTCCGCTGATTCAATCCACGGTTGTGGAGGATTCGTCTCAAACCTTGTTTGGCTTTCGAGAAATTACAAGAAATCACCATTGCTTATCGGTTAAAGAGATCGAGCTTTGATATTTCAAGGCAGAATCAAATAATGTAATGCAGATCTGAATTGGCGGATGGCAAATGCAATGCACTATTTTCTTTAACATATTTCTTTGAATTTTTTTTTTGTCTAATGCCTTCGTAAGTACCTTAACTTTGAATTACGTATTCCTAGGCAAGTTCGTCGCTGATTAATTAAGTCGAGGAGGGCGACTGATACAAAATTGGATTATTCTCAGTTGATTTCTCACATCACGGTATGAGTTCGTTTCCTGATATTTTATATCTTTTAGTTATGAAGCAATTATTAGTTTTCCTCAAGCTCTTTAATATCTGTGGGAACTTGCTCGTGCCATGCAACGGGAGGTTGAGCTTCGCACCGTAGATGGATTGGTGAAGGACAGAACAGTGTGCTCCAAATGGTCATTACTTCATTCCAGTATATGACAAGGTATATTTGTGAAATATTGACATAAGATTCACACTCGCTCTAGGACATTTACTTTTTCGTGTTCTTTTTATTGCACTGACTGGTATTGGCTAGTGAAACCATTGGATGATTGATTGACAGTTTCATAGAATTGCTTCACTTCACTTGTTTGGACTTGAGATTGGCTCCTGTTAGTGTTATTCTCGTTTTATCTTTCCTTTATTGTCAAAATATGACGGCGATGAGCTGCTCATAACAGGCTTTATCTGGTTAAGTAACCTGGGAAATAGTCTAGTGCAATATGTATAAAATTTCTAGTTGCAGTTTTATACTAGTTCTTGTCCTCATGTTTATCTTGTGCATGATATGGATATCAGAACATATATGGTGGCGTATAAATATAACAATGTCTTTTATCTCTTTCTTTCTCAAATTTTGTCACAGTGGAACATGCTGGTGTAAGATCGAAGTGGAGCCAAACTCAATATCTTTACTGTGTTTTCGCATTCTTACTTAGTATAGGCTCTGTATCATCCTGGATGTTGTGGGGTTGCATTTTGGTATCTGATTTTGCTCTCTTCAATTATGTGATGCGTTGTTTACATCACTTTTCAGTTTAGTTTCTTCTTGTTTTCGGTAACAAATTCCTTAGCAAAAATTCAAATTGTTCCAGGCTCTGGTCTTAGACTTCCTAGATGTTACCCTAATTTTTCTAATTTTAATCTATAGGGCTCATTTGTAATTAAAGTCAATGGACCAGAAGGATGGTCATGGGACCCAGAAAAAGTTCCTGTTGTTGTTGACGATAGTGGCTGCAATCACAATGAAGATATTAACTTCTTATTTACAGGGTTTGTTGAGATTGTTTTATGTTATTGTTTATTTGAATAACTCAAGCATAGCCTTGTGTGCATGGGACCCAGAAAAAGTTCCTGTTGTTGTTGGCGATACTGGCTGCAATCACAATGAAGATATTAACTTCCGATTTACAGGGTTTGTTGAGATTGTTTTATGTTATTGTTTATTTGAATAACTCAAGCATAGCCTTGTGTGCAAACCAAGTTGTTGCGATAATTTAGTTTTAATATGCTTGTATATTAGGTTCACCTTATCTGGTAGGGTGGTAGCTGTTGAGCTAAAAATGGTGGTAATCGTTGAACTACTGTCTTCTAGTGACTATATCATTTCTTCTGTTATAACATCATCAACAGGGAGTTACTTGTTCAACAATATTATTCCAGATATCACTGAATTTCTGAGCTATCCATGTACAATACATAGAAAACAGAAGAATCTTTAAACAGAATTATGGGCAATGCATGAGGTGAGCATTACATCGTTTACCTCTGTGTGTGTGTGTTCTTTCTTTTCTTTTGATTTCTTTTTTCTCTTTTCAAATGTGTTAAGAAAAATCTACTTCACAAGATTTCTGTAACTGTGCAGGAAAATATAAAGTTCGTGCATCACATCCTTATCGAAAAATTCAAGTGCATCGATTACACTTTTCATAACTGTTTTTCTGTGATTTGCTCTCAAGATCATGAACAGAGATTTTCCACTGTGCGTGTGTGTTCTTTCTTTTCTTTTGATTTTTTTTTTCTTTTTTCAAATATGATAAAAAAAATCTACTTCACAAGATTTCTGTAACTGTGCAGGAAAATATAAAGTTCGTGCATCACATCCTGATCTAAAAATTCAAGTGAAGGATTCCACAGAGGTTGTATGCTTGTTTACTCTATCGTGCAGTTTATTGCCTTTTTGTTTTTCTGCATATGCAGCACACAACAGTAATGTATATCATTGTTTATGACTGTGTTCTGATGAACGTTATTGCAGGTGGAATTGGGGTTAGAAGATGGCATAATTGATGACATTTTCTTTGTCCCTGGGATCTCCATGGATATGTCGTTGCTCAGGTAAAAATCCATTGTAAAGATAAGAATAATCTATATTTTGCCATTCTGTGCTTAAACTCTATGTTTAACATATATTATTTCTGTAGTATGTTAAAAGTTGAATCATGCTGTTATGTAAAATAATAAGTTCCCTCTCCCTCCCTTAATTGGTTTTCGTTTTGGGAAATGTCTCTTCCATACTGAGCATTTTTCTTTTCCAAGCAAGAATATGAAGTGAATCTTTCCCTTGTTTCTTCAGGCCAAGGTTACTATATCCGATCCATCATATTGCTCCAGGTTAATAATAAATATTCAATGTTTGAAAGGGTACACCCTGTTAAAATATATCTTATAAGTACACATGTAATCAAGTATTTTGCCAGTTTTTTCTCATCATTGATCATCTATCGTTGCTCAAATATTTCTTCGATAATATGAAATCCAATTTGGTAGGGAAATCCAATATAGGGAGTGCACATTTATTATTTATTTATATTCCATCGAAGTCACGGAACTAGATTGTCCCTACGGTTCTGGTGATGCCACAGGACAAAGAAAACCTCTTTGTCATGCTGTATCTGACAGTGATGGGATGTTCTCATTTAAATCAGTACCTTGTGGTAATTATCCTTTTGATATTTGTTCATTCTGTGGGCTGCATGTATAAATATTGGGTGTGTGCATGTACACCCATCTTATTTGAATCTTTCTCAGGGAGCTCACTCCATTTTACAAGGGTGAGAATACAATATCTGATGCTTCTCCTCCTGTTCTATCAGTTGAACATCAGCATGTAACAGTTCCCCAGAAGTTTCAGGTAACATACATAATTATCACTTGGTCAAAACATGGAGACTTTCTATTCATGTTAAAAAATTTCCCTGGTGTCTTTCCTGTGAAAGGAAAGAAAGAAATCCTTCTATTTCCTTCCAACCAAACATATAATGGTACAGACTATATTACTTCTTTTATCTCTCTCATTTCATTGTACTATCTCTCATGATTCTTATTCTCCATCCTCCCACCCAAACATAGTGTAAAAGCTAAAACCACGAAGATTTGTTTTTCCTATTATGTGTGTGCTGGCACTTATCTAGTTTGATAGGCACATTGTTTAGAATTTCTTGATGACATGGTTTATAGGATGGTTGTTTGGACTCTTGTTTTTAGTGGCTATTTGGAGAATTGCATCTTTTAATGCACAACGGCTTTTCTGTTGGAGGGCAAGGGGTTGATGAATTGACATGGGGCTTGAGGGCGTTAAAATTGTTGTTGATGGGGCATGAAAGATCTATAAGCTTGACCAGTTATAGTCAAACATGCAATCTGAACTTGTAGTTGCCTGTGGTTATTTTTTTTTAATCACTTGAGCTCTTATAATTCTATATTCATTTGTTCAGTGACAATTTGAGTTTTAGTTTTTCCTTCTGTAATTTCCAAACACATGGTTAAGGTTCAATTAGAAAAAATCAACGCCGATCAAATCAAAACCATACAACCTGGTCGGCTACCATGCTTGGGAGTTAAAGCAAGGTTTGGCATTATGTTGAAACGTTTTATTGGATTCTCTTGGAGAGTTATGTGTTGTTTTTGTCTCCCATCACTCTCTCAGAAGTCTTGTACTATTAAATCTCTTGTTGTCAGTGAATCATCTTAGGCTTCATGGACCCTTGTTTTTATCAGATTAGGATTATGTTTTTGAGATTTGAGATTTCAGAACAACCTAGTGCATGCAACTTATGATAAGGCGAAACTTCATTCTCTTTAATGTAAGCTACGAAAGTATTGCTTTTTCTGGTTACATCTAATCATTATACGATAGAGGCCAGGAAGAAGCATTACAAGTTCAATTCCTTGAAGGAGTATATGGTACATAATATAATATAAGAATCATCTTAGGCTTCATGGACCCTTGTTTTTATCAGATTAGGATTATGTTTTTGAGATTTGAGATTTCAGAACAACCTAGTGCATGCAACTTATGATAAGGCAAAACATCATTCTCTTTAATGTAAGCTGCGAAAGTATTGCTTTTTTCAGGTTACATTAAATCATTATACGATAGAGGCCAGGAAGAAGCATTACAAGTTCAATTCCTTGAAGGAGTATATGGTACATAATATAATATAAGTTTGCAGTTTATTTTTTATTCTTGAGTCTTGAAATTTTATAAGGTTACTTTTTCTTTCTGTTAGTTAGAAAGGAAAAAAGTTGTTATATGTCTGGTTTAATTTTCCTTTTATACCTGATTATATCATTATTAAGTATGCTTCACTCTTCCTACTTGTTTGTTTAGGTTTTGCCAAATATGGCTTCAGTGGCAGATGTTAAGGTTAAATCCTATGACGTTTGTGGTGTGGTTTGGATGGTTAATTCTGGCTACAAGGCAAAGGTCATTTTCAGTTTAATAGAAATTTGCAAGAAAGTTTATTTTTTTTCCGTTATTCGCTTTAAACTTCTATATTTATTAGTTGTAGTATTTGGTTGACACGACTTCTAGGTAGGTAACTTTGATTCATGGACCAGAGAAACCTCAAGGTAGACAGACAGATGGAAGTGGAAATTTCCGCTTTGAGGTATATGGGTCTAGAGTATGACAAGATGATTAGTTGATTATACACGCACAATCAATCTCTCACACTATATATATAGTGAATGTGAAATAGCTTGCTGTTAAGAAAGTAAACTGTTTTTTTTTATTTTAATATTTATGTTATTCTTTCATGTCCTGATGTTATAATTAATTATTTTTTCCTGAAGTCTTATCTCTCTCTTCTTTGTCACCATTTCTCATGGTGAATATCGCTCATCTGCTTTTGCTGTTAGTCCTGAAAGTGCTCCTGGACTTCTTTTCTTACCACCACATGTTGTGATGTTGTTGTCAAAAGTCCGTTATTGAATGTAGAATTTTCTCAGGTAACTTAACATGTTGAGTTTTTGTTTTCTTCATATCCACAAAACATTAATGAATTTTGTTCCGACTTCTTTGGAATTTCTACTCGCTATCTGTGTTCTCTGCTGATTAGATACCCAGAATCATTGCTTAGATCTCTTGGAACCTCAGCCCAGTATGAGGATGAAGTTGATGGATTGCTATCTGTGCTTCTGGACTTCTTTTCTTACCACCGCATGTTGATGTTGTTGTCAAAAGTCCGTTATTGAATGTAGAATTTTCTCAGGTAACTTGACATAATGTAGTAGATTTTGTTTCTTCATATCCACAATAACAATACATTAATGAATTTTGTTCCGACTTCTTTGGAATTTCTCCTTGCTATCTGTGTTCGCTGCTGATTAGATACCCAGAATCATTGCTTAGGATTGGTTTACCTGTGACTCTCTACTGCTTTATACTGCTATTGCACGTATTATATAGATTATAGACAAAAAATTTACTCCTACAGTCTGCCTCATAGTTGATTTTGTGTTCCAAAATACTCCTGATGAAAATTTTATGGAGTGTTTTAGTGATATTAGATTTTATTGTTAGCTATGCATTTCATGGTCAAATTGATGCTCATTAGTCTTCTTTCTGATATAGGCCCTGGTCAATGTGTTTGGCTCCGTAAATTGCAAGGAGAAATGAGGTCCTTCTGTTTCTAGACCCTAGTGATATTAGCCAGTAAATGAAATGAAGAGAGGAAGTTTGTTGCTTTAACGGATGAGAGTGATGAATTTCATTTTGCGAATGTCTTACCTGGAAAATACAAGCTTGAGGTACAGTGCTTGTATGCTCTTATGAACTTCATTCATTTTACAGATAGTACTTTGTGTAATAATATGTTCAAATTTTCCTGATATAGGCCCTGGTCAATGTGTGTAATAATATGTTTCAATGCTATTTATTTTTTTTTTAGGTCAAACATCGTTCCTATACAGCACCTAGTGAAGATAATTGATGCTGGGAGCAGAGCTTCATGGATGTGGATGTTGGTGCTGAGAATGTTAAAGGAATTGAATTCATCCAAAAGGTTGCTGGATTAATATGATCTGAACCCATGATGTAGATGCTTACATGACTCAGCCAGATAGTTCAATTACTAACTTGAAAATTAAGGTACTTGCTTTGAAGTCCATACAAGTAAATCAAGATATCATACTTTAATGCATGACAAATAGAATTGCAGAAAAGTTCCCAGCGTATATGTGTGGAATCTCCTGGAGTGCATGAGTTCCACTTCATCAACTCATGTATTTTATTTGGTAGCTTGCCAATGAAGATTGATACATCAAACCCCTCAGTAATGGATTACGCAACATGCTCCCTTTATTTACTTGTATTTGCAAATTTTGGCTTCCTGAATTTTCTTGTATAGAGAGAGACAGAGAGGCAGATAATTTTCTTGCTTTTTATTTTTCTCATTTCCCATTTCATGTACAGCATATCTATCTGAGAGGAGAGAGGTATCTACTCAAAGGAAAAATCAAGGTTGAATTAGGCTCAGATGATGGTGGAACCCCTCAGTAATGGATTACGCAACATGCTCCCTTTATTTACTTGTATTTGCAAATTTTGGCTTCCTGAATTTTCTTGTATAGAGAGAGACAGAGAGGCAGATAATTTTCTTTCTTTTTATTTTTCTCATTTCCCATTTCATGTACAGCCTATCTATCTGAGAGGAGAGAGGTATCTACTCAAAGGAAAAATCAAGGTTGAATTAGGCTCAGATGATGGTGGATTTGAGTTACCCGACGATATTGTTGTGGATATGCTAAATAGTGAGGGCAGTATTATTGGTGGAACAACTGCAGACCTTGCATCTACTGGAAGTGACCAAACAAGCACCACTTTCTATGAGTAGCGATCTTGGACAGAAAAATACCTTTGCCCCCGAGACACAGGTATGTATGCATATATATCTCAATGGTTTTTTTTTCATTTTCTGTTATCATGCCTCCCTTTTTTTTGGAAGATTAGCAAAATTAAGCTAAGAACTGAACCTTCCTCCTTGCTGCAGAATGGCTGTAATTACTGTTTGAGCTTATTTGACAATTTAGTGGTTGCATGTTTGGTGTTCTACAGAAATGAAAATTGTAACTTCTCTGACTATAAAATCAAAATCTTTGTGCAAAATTTCAGTTTTATAAATTTGTACCTGGAACTTTCAGTTTAGTATCAGTTTAAGTAATTAATTCTCTTACATAAATATCAATTTTAGCAATTTTATTCACATTTGAATGGCGTTGTTTTATTTATGTTTTATTTAAAGTTGATATATTTTTGTTGTTTAAGTTAGTAAGTACCAAATCATAGAAGTCATTAAATAAAAAAAGCCATTGGCTAAAATTGAAAAAGTAGGTGAAGGTGTGGATTTATGTTAATTAAGCCTCTCTTTTTGCTTTGATGGCTGAAATTGAAATTATACAAGTTTAGCGTCTTAAAGTACCAACAGAAAATATGCATAAAGAGTTGGATATTTTCTGGTCACTTGGCCTTTTATTTCAGTATTCAGAAATTAGGTTTCCTTCATTGAAACAAAAAAAATTAGGAGACATAACTATAATGATTGTTTTTCCAGTATTTGTCTTTTGGCTGAAATATCATAAATTGGTTGAAAATAGCGGTTAGGGCTGAGAACAATGCTCTAGATTGACACTAGTTGCAAAAGGCACACTAGTTGTTCAATTTATTATGCTAACTCGAGATTTAATGTGCTGCCTTTCAGGGTTAATGGAGAGAAGAAGATCTTGTTTTATCCCATAGCACATAGTGTAAGAACAATAAAGTATTTCGCCTTTAGCAGTATTTCTTGGATATTTTTCAAATAAGAAAATCTTTTTCTTTGATTGTCAGGTCTTGGTAACCAATGATGGTTGTCAAGCTTCAGTTCCTCAGTATTCTGGCCGTCCTGGATTGTACATAGGGGGATCAGTTTCTCCTCCACTTTCTGGCATATGTATTAAAATATCTGCTACAAAAGATAGCCACATTACACCCCTCAAGAAAAACGAAGTAGCACTTGAAACTGCCACAGGGGATGGATGGTTCATTTGTTGAGGGGCCACTAATATGATGATATAACTTACAGTGTTGAGGCTTCAAAGGTTTGAATACTTTGTTGATGAATTACTTGCATTACTTAATTTTTATTTACACGTATATTAAAGTATGCTCTTTCTGCAGCCTGGTTGTCATCTTAAAATAGTTGGACCTCATTCCTTTTCATGCGAGAAGCTTGGCCAAATTTCTGTTCATGTATATTCAGAGGGTGATGCCTGTGAACCTATTCCTTCTGTGCTATTATCATTGAGTGGTGATGTATAGGAACAAATCTATATCTGGAACTGGTGGAACATTTGTCTTCGATAACTTATTTCCTGGCATTTTCTATCTGCGCCCTTTGCTAAAAGGTATACTTCTAGAATGTGTTTTCTTGCTTTTGTTGCTAATATGTGTGTATTCCTTTTAAATCATTGTTCACTAAATATAGCAATACCAAAATAATCATGTTATATGTTGATGTTATGCCGTTATGGTTACAAGATTTATTTCATCTAATTCTATTTTGTCTCTATAGGAGTATGCTTTCTCATCTCCAGCACAGGCAATAGAGCTTGTTCTGGGGATTCAAAGGAAGTCACTTTCCAGGCTTACCCACCTGCAATATTTTCACACGAGTTAATTCTATTTTCCAGAACCAAATTAAGCGGACAAACCATGAATTTTATCAGAGAGAAATCTCTGATAATATTTGAAATTTGAAACTCATAATTTGCAAGTTGAGCTGCAGCAAACAAATATGCAAAACATTTTTATTTTGGTTCCCTGCACC
This sequence comes from Triadica sebifera, assembly GCA_023653625.1. Lineage (NCBI taxonomy): Eukaryota > Viridiplantae > Streptophyta > Magnoliopsida > Malpighiales > Euphorbiaceae > Triadica > Triadica sebifera. The sequence goes on from CM042895.1 coordinate 1,392,001, forward strand.
AGAAACTATTTTCTAACGTTTCCAAAGATTAAATAGCGAACTTGATGTTATGCATAATATTTTGCTTCACTATTTTTCCCTATTAACTGAAAAAGGAGAAAAAATTACGTATCACTTGTGAAATCCTATGCTCTCGTACTGCATTTTTCTTGATATGACATCATGCTGCTATGAATTCTTTATTTTGATTGAAATAGTAACGCAATGAAGATGACCTTGCAAACTTTTAGATGTGGATGCCTTGCTTCCATGAGAGAGTAATACGGTTTATCCTCTCTAACAGTGCAACAGGTACCGTCATGCTTTTGTATGGCCAGCCAAAAGAAGGTGTCTCAGTTGAAGCTCGTTCAGAGTAAAAAGGATACTATGAGGAGACAGTTACTGATTCATCTGGAAGTTATAGGATGAGGGGATTCATGCCTGACACAACTTATGTGGTTAAAGTAGTTAAAAAGCATGTTTTGGATGCCACTAGAATTGAACGTGCTTCGCCGGATTCTATTACTATCAAGGTTATTTCTTCATCCGGAAATGTATTGATAAAAAGAACTAAACCAACTTTGTTCCAGAGTTTGGATTCCGTTCTTATTTTTCATCTTCATGTAATATGACTGATGTTTTGACACCTATGCTTATGTTCAGCTTTTTTGGCTAGAATGTGAACACTCACGCTAATATTTGTTGACCGTGTAGGCTTAGGATATATCAGGGGATTGAATTTTATTGTCTTTGAACAGCAGATACAACCATTTTGAGTTGCCATGTAGAGGGGATGAGGGCATAATTCATTCACATATACTGGTAGAAATCAAGTCAGCCCTTCAAAGATCGAATCTGTCTTTCCGTTGCCACTATCCAACTTCTCCCAAGGGAAAACACATCCTGCAGCTCAGATCAAGTCTCCAATCAAGTGCCCTCAAATTCACGTCTGTCCATTGAGATACAATTTTGAGGTAACCTCGGAAACCAGCTGTGACAAAAAAGACTTGTTGAACATCCCTTTCATTTCTGTGAATCACACGGGTGTTAAAAATTTGGCCGCCCATTATCAAGTTTTGGAGAGCTACATAGCTAAACTTACATGGAGAGTACCTAATTGTACCCGACTCAAATTACTTTTTCGTTTTTCCCAAAACGTCCAAACTCATGATTTATTTTTTAGAAAGAAAAAAATATCTCGATTCTTGTTTAAATAGGAGAATGGGGGCTGAAATCATATCCCCGCCTCCTGAAAAGAAACATATTCTATTTCCAATTTAAATACATCGAAGCTTTCAAATTTGTAGAAATCCAGTTAGCAAAAATAAGGTCTCGATCCCTTTTATGTTCTGTGTAAAGTTTACAGAGCACAATTATTCATGGCAAACCTCTTTCCATCGAGCCTACCAAGTTATATAGACAATTGCAATGTATAGTCAGATGGCAAGAATATCTAATTGCCTGTGCCTTCAACACTTCACATGCTTGCTTCTCTCATGGCCAAATTGCTAGATACTCTCTTATGTACTTCATGCCTAACTTGTTAAATACCCTCTTATATAAGGATTTCTCTTTTGTCTAGTTGTGGTCCATAAAAAAATTTAAGGACTAATCATCTGTTTGTATATATGTTAGGTTGTGTTTGCTATATAACCAATGTTTTTAAAACCGTATGTTGAACAGGTGTTAAAACTGGGTCGCCGTGTAACTGGCATAATTGGGTTGAACTAGTTTTTAATATATTTTTAAAGAAAAATGTTAAGAATAATTACTTCCTAGTTGATTAGTGAGTATTTAGAAAATTCTAAAAATAGACTCGGTAACCAAGTATCAAAAAAAAATTTGTACCATGCCTTTAACATTTCTTATTTCTTCACAAATAAGCTAATTTGACTGTTGTATATTAGTGGAAAAGTGGTAGCTAGCTGTTACTTTGCCTCAGGAAATGTATTTGAATGTTCTGCACATTTATCAAAGGGGCAGTGAGCTGTTATCTTGCTTCATGAAACGTGAGTTGGAATCCCATTCTGCACATTTACTCTTTTTTAATTTTAAAAGTCCTTTTCTGTATTAATAACATTTAATAGAAGAAAAGTTAAAACCCTAAATACCCTACCTTTAATCTGGAGCCACCCCAGCTTTTTTCTTCTCATCTTTAGCCACCACCACTTTTTTTTTAATGAACCCGAGCCAAATATTGATAATTTATTACAGATTTGAGTTTGATTCGAATTTTTATATTTAAATTTAAATTCGGCTTGTTTGAAAATTATTAAATTCACGAGTGGCTCGAAAAATACTCGTTTATTATGTGTAATGAGTTTAACTTGAATTTGGCTCATTAACTAATAATGACAAAAGTTTGAGTTCGATTCGTTAATTAATAATGACAAAAATTTGAATTCGACTTGTTAACTAATAATTGTTCAATTTCAATAACAAAAATATAATAAAAACGAATCTTAAATTAACATATTGGTAAATTTTTAAACGAACAAATTCATAAATTTTTAAATGAACAAAGTTTGTAAACTTTTAAATGAATATATTGACGAACTCATAAATAAATACGTCCGAGAACTTTTAAACAAATATATTTGCGAGCTGACGAACCAAACAACATTAAACTCGAACTTAATCTCGATAATATTTTCGAACTAGAATTTGAGCTCGAACTCGACTCATTAACAATAATAAACAATTTTAAATAATTTTTTTTAAATCAAAACTCAAATAGCTTACGAACAGTTTTATTCATTTACAGTCCTACCTTTACCTTTTATTCATTTACAATCCTACCTTTACCTTCAGTCCTACCTTTACCTTCATTTTGTCTTACTCTTTTCATTTTACAAATTTTTATTACTTTAATTTTTAACCTCTATTATACATTTTTTCCATCTTTTATGGTAATTTATTATTATTTTTCCACTCTTTTTTGATTTTGAAAAGACAATTTCATTATTTTCAATCTACTTCCAAACCATAAATATTTTTTTTATAGGTTTAAAGTTTTTGATTGATTGTAATGGAGTCATCTATTTCCAATAGATTTTAATTTTTGTGCGGATACCCATTCTAACTGATTTGATATGAATTTTTCGTTTAATTTTTCTTGTTCAGTCCGATTTTATTAGAATAACAGTTTTTATATTGAATCAAATCCAATTAGCTACTAGTTTATGGTTAAACTGATCTAACGAGATGATCCGATCCGGTTTTAATAAAATTGTATATTAGGTTGTGATTGCGTTGGTTAATGAATTTTTCATGGTTCTATATAATTTATATCCAAGCTGTTAAACACCCTATTCATTTTTTTTTCAATGAGATAAATATCCACTTCAATTGCCTATGTTATAAGTATTACTTGCTGGACAAGGAGGTTGAGAATACTCCTTATCAGCACGGGAAACGAGGAAACAATTCATGGACCAAAAATTATGTAGTTCTATTTATTGGGCACACAATTCTATTGCAATAGGTGATAAACATTAGGTGCCCTCCGCTGTTATTGCCCTGTTAATAATATCAGCAATATCCATTGAAGGGAAATTTTGGACCTATTTTCGCCAGCACTGATATCATATTACAATTTTAAAAGAAAGTACTTAAATAAATAATAAATAGAGAAAATGAATGAAACATCTAATTTTTTTCTATAATGAATAATTTATTCTAAAATCAATTGTCATATCAAATTAGCATGCAATTTTCAATTTACAGCTTTTTAAATAAAATAAATTAAATTAAAAATTATATATTAATATAATATAAAAATCAATTTTAAATTAATCATGAGTAAGTCAAGACCAAATTACTAATAACACTGTCCAAAACTAATATTAAGGAATTTGATTGGTTATTACATTAATATAAGTAATTATAATATTAAAATTGATATGCAATTAGATTGAATTGCCAAAATTGATTAAAGTTCCTGGACAATATTTTTTTGAAAAATAATTTATTTTATTTTTCAATATATGATTTATCTCGGTAAAATAAGTTAAATGAAAATATTTTTTAAGTTAATAGGAAATATCTCAAAAATAAATATCAAATCTTGAGGTTAAAAAGGCTGAAGGAACTTATAATTCTATGTATACCAATTTCGGAAATAAAATAGTACGAAGATGTGTAGATTAGTCAGAAAAGATGACTACGTTAATAAAAGAAAAAAGTATCATCTCCTTAACTAAAATTGATATTCGAACAAATAAGTGACTATCAGCGTCGGTGAGCGAAAGAATGGGGAAACTGTCAAATATCAGTCAATGCTTTACTCGATCTACCAAAAGTTTTGACGTACAATTGATCTACTCTTATTCTCACATGGTGGTAATAAAACTCGCTCACCGATGGTGATTAACCAGCCACGCAAACATACACTTCACTCAAGGAATAATCTGCACCGTGCGTCTATGGTCCCACTCTAATATAGCGGCTTTAAAATTTCCCCCAATTTAGGTAAGATCCACTGAATAACCGGAGAATAACGACAATAAATTAAGGGAAAAAAAAAACAGAGCGAAGATTCCAATGTCTGAACCTAAAAGCCAACTCAGCTGAGTTAGCTACGGATTTCAACAGCCCAAATCCCTTATCTCTAATCTGCCAAGCAATGGCCTTTTCCTCTTCATCCTTTCTCTCCAAACCTTAGCAAAACTCCTGCTTTCAATTCCGGGCCTTGCTCAATCTGACATATGGGGATACTGTAATTGCTGTATAAAGTTTTCTTCTTTATCGAGAAATTGGATGGCGTCGACTCCGCCGCACTGTTCACTCACTGCCACCAAGCCTTATCAAAACCACCAATACCCTCAAAACCACTTAAACAACCACCGCCAAAGCCCCCATCAGAACCCACGTCGTCGGTGGACCAATCAGAAAGTTTCCCTTGCCAAATCTCCTCTCTCTCCCGCCCCCCGGAATGCACCAAATCCCAGTGCTACTACCGCCGCCGCCACCCCTCATACCCAGAACCCTACCTTTCCTTCCCTCTCCCCTCTTCCACCTCCAAAATCTGATCTCGCCGCTGATTTCTCCGGTCGTCGATCGACCCGGTTTGTGTCTAAGCTTCACTTTGGGCGCCCTAAAACCTCTCTGAGCACCCGCCACACCTCAGTTGCCGAGGAAGCTCTGCGACATGTGGTCCAATATGGGAAAGACGATAAGGCTCTTGAAAATGTTCTACTTGATTTTGAATCTCGGCTTTGTGGTTCTGATGATTATACTTTCTTGCTTCGAGAGCTTGGAAATAGAGGGGACTGTGCTAAAGCGATCAGATGCTTTGAGTTTGCAGTGAGAAGAGAAAAGAGGAAGACCGACCAAGGTAAATTAGCTAGTGCCATGATCGGTATTCTTGGTAGACTAGGTAAAGTTGAGCTTGCAAAGGCTGTGTTTGAGACTGCTCTGTATGAGGGCTATGGTAACACCGTTTATGCTTTTTCTGCTTTAATTAGTGCTTATGGGAGGAGTGGTTATTGCAATGAAGCTATTAAGGTTTTTGAGTCAATGAAGGATTATAGCCTGAAGCCTAATCTAGTGACTTACAATGCTGTGATTGATGCGTGTGGAAAAGGGGGCGTGGAGTTTAAGAAAATAGTGAAGATTTTTGATGAGATGTCAAAAAATGGAGTCCAACCAGACCGGATTACATTTAATTCTCTGCTTGCTGTGTGCAGTAGAGGAGGGCTATGGGAAGCAGCAAGGAGTTTGTTTAATGAAATGGTGAATAGAGGGATTGATCAAGATATATTTACTTATAATACACTTTTAGATGCAGTTTGTAAAGGTGGGCAGATGGACAAGGCTTTTGAAATCATGTCTGAGATGCCCACCAAGAATATATTGCCGAATGTTGTTACTTATAGCACTATGATTGATGGTTATGCAAAAGCTGGTAGATTAGACGATGCACTTAATTTGTTCAACGAAATGAAGTTTTTAGGTATTGGTTTGGATAGGGTGTCGTATAATACTTTGCTTTCTATTTATGCTAAGCTTGGAAGATTCGAGGAGGCTTCGGATGTTTGTAAGGAGATGGAGAATTCTGGTATTAGGAAAGATGTTGTGACTTATAATGCACTTTTGGGTGGATATGGGAAACAATCCAAATACGATGAGGTGAGGAGAGTATTTGAGGAGTTGAAAGGGGAACATGTATCACCTAATTTGTTAACTTATTCAACCTTGATTGATGTTTACTCAAAAGGTGGTTTTTACAAGGAAGCAATGGAGGTCTTTAGGGAGTTTAAGAAGGCAGGATTGAAGGCTGATGTTGTTCTTTATAGTGCACTTATTGATGCCTTGTGCAAGAATGGATTGGTGGAATCTGCTGTGAGTTTACTTGATGAGATGACAAAGGAGGGAATTAGGCCCAATGTTGTCACTTATAATTCTATAATTGATGCCTTTAGTCGTTCAGCAACTGCACCGTGCATAATTAATGATGCCGGTGAAACCAATGAGTCACAGGTTACAACTTCATTTGCTAGTGTTGTTGAGGAGGCTACTCAAAGTCAAGTAGCTGATAGGGAGGATAATAGAATCATAAAGATTTTTGGGCAGCTTGCTGCTGAGAAGGCAGGTCAAGCAAAGAACAAAGGCAGGCAGGAAATTTTATGCATTTTAGGAGTCTTTCAGAAGATGCGTGGGTTGGAAATCAAACCAAATGTTGTCACGTTCTCTGCCATTTTAAATGCATGCAGGTACGGTAAAATTTTCAGTAATTGCTGTCTTTTAACCACATTAAGGGTATTGTCATTTGATGAATGTTTTCAAATGAGAACTTGGCATGTCTTGACCTTATTGCTTTTGCCAAACTAAAGTTGTTTATGAGGTTATTCATTTGTTGTGGAATTCAGTATCTTGGGAAGGTACACTGCTAGAGCAAGTAAAATTGTATCTTTCAGCAAAATCTGGTCATACCTGCCAACTGATAACTTTAGTTGCAGATAGTGAAGGACTCTTCTTACAATCTTGTTTTTGGAATTAGCAGGATTGAAGTAATATTATTATTTCCAAAATAATGTGTTTATCTCGTAAAAAAAAAAGTAATGTTTGTGTCTATGAGTGGTTTGATTGTTCTTCAATCATCCATGTGGTCTACAGCCAATGCTAAGTCAACAAATGTAAGCAATAGCTTACAGTTCATCTTTCTAAAGTTTGATGACGCTGTCCGTGGCTTTATGTTTGCTATATTTTCTCGGGCTTTTTCTCAAGAAAGGGTGGATGGAGAAAATATTTCCCAACTTAGGGTGAAATGAAAAAAAATTCCTATTTTAGGGTAGTCAAAGTCAATCAGAGTCAAAAGTTGACGGGTCCAACTGCTGTTTGCTGGTTGAAGCGGCGGACAGACATGTTGTGCCAACGACAGACTGGCCGAAATAATTAAAATAAATAAATAAATAACATCGCAGTGGACACAGGCTGTCTGCTGTTTCAACAAGCGGACAGCTTCTGTCTCTGCCCCCACTGAACCCCTTGCTATGTTATCAATTTCCACCCTAAAATGGGAAATATTTTCAAAATACCCTAAAATTAGAAATTTTCAAATTCTCACCCTAAGTTGGGAAATTTTTTTTACACCCACCTTGTTTTGGGAAAATGCCTATTTTCTCTTATACCATTATCCATATGCAGTGAAAACAAGTCAAGCAGATTTACTGTACCAGTGTTTCTTTTCAGCAAGGATTAGCAGTCAAAAATAGCCTTTTATGGAGTTTTAGTAAAGCTTCCTTTTCCTTAGAATGCATATGTTAACAATTAGGATATGAATTGAGGTTGACTCTCTCTGAATGCATGTTGCTGGTTACCTGCTGTTTGTGTCTTATCAAAGCTTGTTTAGACACTTAAAAGGATTTTTTGTTTCAAATTTGATTTGAAACTTCATTTCTCTCTGAGCGCAGTCGATGTGATTCCTTTGAAGATGCTTCAATGTTATTGGAGGAGCTCCAGTTATTTGATAATCAGGTCTATGGTGTGGCACATGGACTTCTTATGGGTTGTAGAGAAAATGTTTGGGTGCAAGCACAGTCCCTTTTTGATGAAGTGAAGTTGATGGACTCTTCAACAGCATCTGCCTTTTATAATGCTCTGACGGACATGCTATGGCACTTTGGTCAGGTTAGTTTACCAATAGCCATTTCTGATTCAAAGCCAATTGTGGCTCGCTCACTTTGGTTGTATCATGTGCGACGTGCTTTTAACATCTTTTCAGAAACGAGGAGCCCAACTGGTTGTGCTTGAAGGGAAACGTCGGCAGGTATGGGAGAATGTGTGGTCTGAATCTTGCTTGGATTTGCATCTGATGTCTTCTGGGGCTGCTCGGGCAATGGTTCACGCATGGTTGCTGAACATACGTTCTATCGTTTTTGAGGGCCATGAATTGCCAAAATTGTTGAGGTGGGCAATGGCTTGCACTTCTATTTGGAAACTGAGAATGTCTGTTATTAATGTCTCTGTTTCTCGAGGAATCATCTAACCCTTGCCATTTTTTTTTTCAGCATTTTGACTGGATGGGGAAAACACAGCAAAGTGGTAGGTGATAGTGCACTAAGGCGAGGTGTAGAAGCACTTCTAACAGGCATGGGTGCACCCTTTAGGTTAGCCAAATGCAACTTAGGTCGATTTACCTCAACAGGACCTGTTGTGGCTGCCTGGTTAAGAGAGGCGGGCACATTGAAAGTGCTTGTACTGCATGATGATAGAACTCCTTCAGAAAATGTGAGATTTGATCAAATCTCTAATTTTCAAATGCTTCAGTTGTAGCTATATGTGTATCATGTTGCACATCTTGTTCCCTCTATGTATGTAATCTCCTCGAGTCATGAAAAACATACCTTAACCTCTCTCTCTCTCTCTCTCTCTCTCTCTCTCTCTCTCTCTCTCTCTCTCTCTCTCTCTCTCACTCACTCACTCCGCACGTGTGCATGCGAATTGCCCGCTAGCTGTTCGCATAATACAGTCAATGCTCTATGGGAATGCCTTATCATTGGCGTAGTTCATTTTAAAAAAATTATTTTTGTACTATATATTTATCCACTTGGTGAACATATATTTTACGAGAATTCAATTTATTTAATGAGTTTCATATGAAAAGGTGAAAACAATTATATTCAAAATAAATTGTATTTTTTATACTTCAAAGTAAAAGTAGAAAAACAAGAATATATAGTTATTTATTTATTTTGAAGTTGGTTGTTATATGGAGCTTCTTCTTTTAGAAAAAAAAAAGAAGAAGCATGTAATCGATATATCCCAAAGAACCTAACGGGGTAAAACTACGTTAACTTTTGGGCTCGCATCACACAAATGCCTAACGCTTAACAGGCTTAATTCTAAAATGAATTTTGGCATGTTGTAATTAATTAATTAATTAGGGAAAGAAAAGAAAAGAAAAGAAAATCCAATCAACTTTATTGGGTCCACGCCCTCATAAATAATCCTGTATATAGAGCAATTAATTGCTCTGTTCTCTCATGTATTCTTTGTTCATCCATCACTTTTTATCATCTTTTTCGTTTCCCGTCATCTAATGGAAAGTGGAGTCGTGCCTAGTAATCAGCACGCCTAAACCTACTACTTACAGCATTAATCTTTGTGGCTAGAACACGGAATGCCTTAAATTAAAGGCACGTATACTCCTCTGCACTTACCGTTTTTAAAGTTTATTTGCTTTATATCTCCAGGTGCTGCAAGAACTGCCCTACACTTTTTCTCCAACCTAGTGGGAAGAACTGGAGGCTATGTTTTTTTTCATATTATTCTGACACGTTTTCTTTAGCAGGAAAAGACTTGCAGCAGCAGGGAGCATAATGCAGTTGACATCCACAGTAAAGCCTTCTTTATAGTTTTGTCACCACATGAAGAATATCACTCTTCATTCTTGCACTATAAATACTGTTATTCCCTCAACATTTGATACAAGCAATACATCGGTCGTATACTTGGTTGTTGAGTTCCATTTCTTTCTTTTTTTGGTCCAAATTTTTGAGTTGCATCTAGCTCTTTCCTTTTGTAAGCTTTGTTTCCATTTATAGAAATTGAACATGGGGAGGTCTTTAGCTAATGTTGCTAGTGTTATGATGCCATTCCTAATGATGATTATGCTGGCAAAAATATCCCATGGACGAAAGTTAAAGGGAGAACCTATTGTAATTCACAAGGCAAGTTGTGGTGGTAGTAATGGAGCAAGCAGTGGTGGAGAAGGAATCGGGGGTGGTGCCAGTGGTGGAGCTGGTGTAGGAACAGGGGGAAGTGTTGGTGGTGCTGGAGGTGTAGGAGCTGGGGGAAGTCATAATGGTGGTGGAGTAGGAGCTGGAGGTGGTGGTGGTGGTATTGGTGCTGGAGCTGGAAACGGTGTAGAAACAGGAGGCAATGTTGGTAATGGTGGAGATGTAGGAACAGGGGGTGGTGTAGGAGGTGGTGGAGGTCGTGGCAGTGGAGGAGTAGGAGTTGGAGGTGGTGCTGGTGCTGGTGCTGGAACTGCTGTAGGAACAAAGGGTGGTGTAGGAGCTGGAGGTGGTGCTAGTGCTGGAGCAGGTACTGGTGTAGGAACAGGGAGTGGTGTAGGAGCTGGAGGTGGTGTTGGTGCTGGAGCAGGAACTGGTATAAGAACAGGGGGTGGTGTAGGTGGTGGTGAAGGAGCTGGAGCAGGAACTGGTGTAGGATCAGAGAGTGGTGTAGGTGGTGGAGGAGCTGCTGGAGTAGGAATTGGTGTAGGAACAGGAGGTGGTGTAGATAGTGGTACAGGAGCTAGAGGTGGTGTTGGTGCTGGTGCTGGTGCTGGAGCTGGAACTGGTGTGGGAACAGGGGGTGGTGTAGGAGCTGGAGGTGGTGTTGGTGCTGGAGCAGGAACTGGTATAAGAACAGGGGGTGGTGTAGGTGGTGGTGAAGGAGCTGGAGCAGGAACTGGTGTAGGATCAGAGAGTGGTGTAGGTGGTGGAGGAGCTGCTGGAGTAGGAATTGGTGTAGGAACAGGAGGTGGTGTAGATAGTGGTACAGGAGCTAGAGGTGGTGTTGGTGCTGGTGCTGGTGCTGGAGCTGGAACTGGTGTGGGAACAGGGGGTGGTGTCGGTGGTGCCAGTGGAGGAGTTGGAACTGGTGTAGGAACAGGGGGTAATGTTGGTGGTAGTGGAGGTGTAGGATCTGGCGGTGGTGCCGGTGGAGGAGTTGGAACTGGTGTAGGAACAGGGGGTAACGTTGGTGGAGGTGTAGGAGTAGGGGGTGGTGTTGGTGGTGGTATGGGAGCTGTTGGTGGTGGAGGAGTTGGAACTGGTGTAGGAGCTGGGGGTGGTTCTAGTGCTGGTGCTGGTGCTGGAGCAGAAACCGGCATAGGAACAGGGGGCAATGTTAGTGGCGGTGGAGGTGTAGGAGCAGGGGGTGGTGTAGGAGGTGCGGGGGGTCGTAGCAGTGGAGGAATAAGAGTTGGAGGTGGGAGTGGTGCTGGAACTGGTGTAGGAACAGGGGGTGGTGTAAGTGGTGGTGTTGGAGCTGGAGCTGGAGCTGGCATAGGAACAGGGGGTGGTGCTAGTGTTGGAGCAGGAACTGGTGTAGGAACAGGAGGCAATGTTGGTGGCAGTGGAGGTATAGGAGCAGGGGGTGGTGTAGGAGGTGCGGGGGTTCGTAACGGCGGAGGAGTAGGAGTTGGGGGTGGTGTGGGTGGTGGTATAGGAGCTGGAGGTAGTGCTGGTGCGGGGGTGGTGTAGGAGCGGGAGGTAGTGCTGGAGTAGGAACTGGTGTAAGAACAAGAGGTAGTGTACGAGCTGGTGCTGGTGTAGGAGCAGGGGGCGGTGTAGGAGAAGGTAGTCGTGTGACTACGGGTGGAGCTGGGGAAGGTAGATATAAGAAAAACATTATTATGACTTCAGCTAAGACTTATTATGTCATATTGTTAGTTTCTATATTGTTGTCGTTGTAATTCCATATTAAATAAAGGGAGTAAAGGCCAGTCTATGCGAGTTTGTAACCTTCATTATAAGTCTCATCCATTTCCATGTATTTTTGTGAAAATTCGTATTTCATGTTATAAAATAGAACATAAACTATCGAATAATTCTCTCTTTACTTTGAATAGAGTAATAACATAGTCCCCGGAATCCCAACCTTGAAGCAGAACAACATAAGATAAAGTTTAATTATGAATAATTACAAGCTCTTCCGAAATTTCCACTAATTTCATAGGTTTTGAACGAAAGCCACTTGCATATTTTGGCCTTTCTTTTTATGTTGTTATACGTCCAGTTAATTATGGTCTGCAGTATTTTCTTACGTCAACTCATATATATATATATTAACTTGTTTTTTGGATTTTCTATTATCATCCAACTAATCTACAAAATCCTACAAAACAGATTATAGATAAACAGAATGCATCGTCTTTTTTTTCTTTTTTTTGGTCTTTTGTGGGTATAGAAATTAGGCTGAAAAATATATGCCTAAAAAATCCCAGTTATATTTGAGAAATATGTGCTTTGATGAATTATGGAAATTGCATTTCGGATAAAATTAAGAATTTATTTCTTATAATGAAATAAGTAGAATCACTGATATTAATGTTCTTCTGAAATTCGCACCTTTGCCATTTGTTTTGGCACACACGAAGAGTGTCAACGTAAAAATTTTCCCCCATGACATAAACATAGTAATTAATTAGAAGGAATCAGGCATCTTTTCAAGCCAGCCATCTTCATTAATGTAAGAAATGTGCAAGAAATTGTTGAGCTTCTGCACTGAGTTTCTTTTCCCAAGGAACTCGGTTTATAGTGTTGGTCCCTGGTCCACTATTGTTGTCGTCTACATAGGTAAAATTTCCTCTACAACACAGTTTTAATGTCATTATTTTCAGATATTCCAAATTTAAGATAAACTAAGTCTATGATAAGTTCTTACCTTGATTCATTATGGGCTGAGTTCAGATAAAAATTCGGCTGGAGTCTTACTCATGGCCAACGTAATGCCAAGCATTCCAACCTTCAGGAACAATCACATCTGGCATGAATAATCATGGAAAATGACTGTATAATAAGGTCCCCAAGCTCTTCCAAGAAATGCTTTACCTATGCCACTTATTGCACATTTTTTGAAAACAAACCCACCTGGTAATTATGGCCATTTCTTCTTATGTGCTGGAATACTTCCGTGTAACCCTGGTGCATACCTTTCTAAATTCAGTGATATTGCACATCCCTTCACATTTTGCAAAAAAAAAAATAAAAATAAAAAAAACATTTTCACAATTAATATTTCATATAACTAAAACAATATATTCCAATCTAAATAAATTAATTTTAAAATATATTTTTTTATCTTATTTAATAAAATTAGTAGAGAAGAGCTCATGAAATTAGGTTCAAATATTTATTAATGAGTGCTAATTAGTAATTCAGCTAGAGTCAGATTGTTTCATACTACTTGAACTTAAATAATATGGTCCTTGACTTGATTCATCCTCTCATACCTAAAGATTCCCTTTTTTGAACACTGTATCTACATTTTTTTTTATGCTAAACAAATATATAACTTTATCCTTGATTCTTTCATCTCTTATTATTGAGCTCTTATTCGTTAATTTCACTATTTTAATTATGCAATCATAATTATTTCAGTGTAACACGAGAATTTCATGTCAAGAAGAAAATTAGCTTAGTTATTCCCACTGATTAATTTATTATGTAAAGTAAATAAAATTTTTAATTTTTACTTCATAAATAGATTGGCCTTAACCGGATATGAAATCAATAGCACCTTGAATATAGCATCCCTTAAAATAGTGACGACCCAGTTCGTCATATAAGGTATCTTGTACTCCTACAAATGCACATTGATGGAAAGCCGTTTTATCCCCATGAATACTAGCTGCTACTGCTTGTTTCAAGGAAACATTTTTTCCCAAGTTATATGTGTTCTAATGATCAGAAAACAAAATATAATGTTTTATGCATACTCCACACTAAATTACACTTAACCTTTCTTGAATTTTGCACAAATTAATGATAAAAACATCCTAAATTTCAAATTGGATTCTTTTTTTATTATTATTTTTACAAATTAAAAGTAGCGGACGTTTCTGTTATTACGGGTAAATTTCAAAAAGCACGAGTGAAAATAATTGCATGATTTAATCTCCACCTTGATTGTTATGCCTTAGACTAAAATGTTTTCAGCATATGAGGTGAAGGTCGTGCTATAGGGAGGATCATCCCATTCGAGAATTGTTAACTTCATGCCTGCTCCCTCTAGAAAAGTGCATGGTCTTTTCACTGAAATTGTAACATTTTCCCTGTAGACGGACAAAAAAATTAAATTAATGACCAGATTATAGGAAAAAGAAAAAAAATTTGTGTGTTTCATTCATACCTATAAATTCCAGGAGAAATTAGAATATGTATCCACTGATTATTATTTTCAGGAACAGAATCAATTGCAGTTTGAACTGAAGTGAAATCATCATGGCCTGATTTATATCCACAGTGATTGTGTGGTTATTGGGATGACAATCCAAAGCTCTACAACCAAATGTACAGTGAAACAACAATAGCAGCGCAGCAAGCAATGAAAAATGGAGATAATTCCTCTTTTTTTTTTTGCTTCAGAATTTAAGAAATGGCCGCTCAAAATTGGCGAGGAGGATTTCTATACATAATTAGAAATGGAGAGTCCACCCATTTGATTTGTGTTTCCTTAGTAAGATTTTATTTGCACTACTCTCATCCTATGTTAACATATATATCAAGCAATCAAATCCCCAATTATATAAGGGAATTTTTCTTTCTACTTTATATTATATAATAATTGTATTTAAGTATTAAGAATATATTTTAACAATTTTTTTTTACCAAGTCATCCTTATATATATCAGTAACCATTCTCAACGGAGAACTGTAATAATATATATATTTTTTACAGAATAAAAAAAGAATATTATATATTAACAGATAGGTGTAGAGACCTCAAGCAAAATAATAGTGTAAATGGTCATATTTGGACGAAGTCCACAAGAGGTTACAAACCGTTTTTTCTAATCTCTCCGTTGGTAAATCACTGTCAGTTATTACTTGTAGGAGAACACTGCTCTCTCTGTATATAATTCATTTTTCGATTAGAAAATACTTTTTTTTTCAATACTTGTTTTTTAACTAGTTGATATTATCAAAATTTTAATTTATAAATTTTTTTACTTTATTTAATAAATTAAATTTGATGATTTGGATTCATTATAAAGCAAGGGTCAAATAAAGTATTAGTAACATTCATCTCTCAATTAAAATATTTTTTTCTTACCAAAATAAATATAATTTATAAGAAAGTTTTCTAATAATGTATATTAATAGTATAATTTAAATTTAATAATTATACATATCTAATAAATAATATATCTTTTGAAAAATAATTTGGAAATAATTTATTTAATATATAAAAGTTAGTGAAGTTAGAACAAATGTGGCCATGTGATTTAGTGGCTCGCAGTAGCAACATTATCCCTGAGATCCCGTGTTTGAATTTTGACCCTACTTCGTGTTATATATGTGTGTTGGATTTCCAGTCTCTTTATGCATCTTATAATGATTGCAGACAACCTTTGCTTTTCTACGTGTCGTGGGAATGTTGCTTGTTGGAAAGGGGTTAGTTCATTTTCACTGGACGGGCATGTTTTAATGGATCTGAAAGATATGTTCTTACTTCAAATGGTGTTATGTATGTACCCCCAAGGGTAATTCATTCAAGTGATTGCTCTCTATTTCTACTATAAAATTAGTTTCCACTGGATAAATTGAGCATAGCTTTTTCTGACATGCTTTCTGCGGAAATAATGTTACATATATATATTGGCTCAGTGGAAGAGATGGTAGACCAAAATGCTTCCATTATATCAATAGTTGCTGCTCTCAGTTAGGGCCATTAACCAGGTTATGAGGGCCTGTGGCAACTATGTTACTAGAATATGTGCCTGTGGCTTTATTAATAACAAGAAGAAAAAAGAAATTTTCGTTAAGGCCAGTGATTTTTTTTCACAATTACCGAATTTAGTTCCATGCTTTAACAGCTTAAGTGCTGAGGTGAGCGATCATATGTGAAATTCTACTGCAGCATATATCCGTAGCATTATTTACTTGTAAATGGGTACAACATATCCCGTGGGCCTAATATTGTGAACTAGGGCCCAATTTATTAATGACCTGACCCATCAGGAAAGAAAAGAAAATACCAAATTACTTTCTTTTTTTTTTTGGTGAAATCGGAAATAGTAAACTATAATAATCATAATAAAAAGAAGAACTACAAATTAACTAATTAATATTTAAGTCTATAATAAGCAACATTAAAATAAAAACACAGTTTTACGCTAAGAGATGGTTTTGTTGTTCACCGGCAAATTTGAATGCCGACCACTCATTTTTAATTTTTGATTGTTACACAATTGGTAATTCCTGGCCCTTGCTAGATAAAAGACAATACACAAAATGTTTTTATATTAAGATTACATTTTAATTGTAGGATTAATTCTTTCGAAATCCTAACTTCACTACTTGGGTTGGAAACTAAAATGTCATATTTCCAATCAATTCAAAAGTGTCATCAGCATATGTTTTGAACTAATGGTTTACTTTATTTTTCAAGGATAAGATGAGAACTGGCAATCCAAATAATCACCAACTCTTATCAATTCTGAACAAACAAAATTGAGAAAGTAGAATCCAAATATTCTCATAAATTTCATATCACAGTGATCAGTTTATCCACGTTCTTCTATGAGGGGAATAATCATATGAGTGGATAATTTACGACTCTTATATTATACAACTACAATGTCAATAATAGAGGAAGGAATATGCAGTTCAAAAGTGCAAATGAATATACCCAGAAGCAATATGAATTAGGGCATTTGAAACTCTTATAGCTTTTTGAAATAATAAAAGCCTCTTTATGTGTTTGCCTTTGGTCGCAGAATCCATGTGATGTGATCACTTATAAAGTGTTCCATCTATACTTCCTTCCATATTTCATATGCACACTACATGTACCTTTATAATTTTGTTGCTACCAGTTATGGGGAAGTAAGTTTAAGTACAATCAACATGATTATAGAGATTATATTCCAATTAAACATTAATTAAGCAATTAAATACTCCTCTAATATATATATATATATATATATATATATATATATATATATATATATATATATTACTATATTAGTAATATAAATACAATTCATATAATTATATTAATAATTATGATGCGACTAAGACACTGTTTTGTAACACTAAACTATATTATAATATAATTTGACCATAAAAATAATCTAATTTGACCAATAATAAATTAACTTATTTGAAGAAAAAAAGTAGATTATAATTTTTAAAATAAAATGCTAATATAACTAATTTTTTTTATAAATTAGTATTTTTTTACCCTTGTTTTTTTTATCATTTTATAATAACAATATAATTATTAAATTATATATAATATAATTATTAAATTATTTAATATGTACATGCATAATAATAATAATAATAATAATAAAATATTATATGATAAAGATATATGTATTTATTAAATTGGGATAAGCTATTTAATATAATTTTTATATTATTTAATATGCATATATATTATATAATTCTTTTGTATTATGTATTTAAATAAATTTTATATAATATTTTTGAATAATATAAACGCATCATTTTATATCATTTTATATTTTTCAACTATATTATTAGTTAGTTTTACTAAACAATTTTTATTGAATCAGTTAAACTATCAGTTATCAATTAGATTATTAGCTAATTTTACCAAACAAATCTAATTGTGATATATAATATAAGCAAAATATGAATCACAATCTGGGAAAGTTTCTAAAGAATTTTTTTTTATAAATAATCACAAATTTACTGGCATCATGCATTCGTATCAAGGAAATACTTATTTATTAAAACATATATTAATATCATTATTATATCTCAAATCATTAAAAAGAAAGTATTAAATAAATAAACTAATAACCCATTACTTTATTTCCAGCTTGCATATACTTCCTGAAATATTCCGGATATTTCTATGAGTTGGCCTGCAGCATATCGATCACACTGTTTTTTCGTATATTTCTTTCTCACCAAGTCTAAAAGGAAAGTACATCCCCAACCTCTTTTTTCTTTTCATATATATCCGATCTTATTTAAGAATCTACACAAGAATAAGAATTAATATTTGTGCTTTCATTTATTTATTACTAAATTTTTTTTATTGAATTTGATATTTTTTTGGTCCATAATGTTAGCTTAAAGTTAAAATATTAAATCTCAGACACCTAAGTTGAGAAGTAATTTTGCCAAATAGACCATAAAATTCCCAATTTTAATCAATAAGTAACGGGAGAAATATAAGTTGGTTTTATGTTTTCCCCCATAAGAATAAAGATGCTACTTAGCTTCGTAGTTCTCTCAAGAAAGTTCCCAGCCAATGGTTTTCGATTGAGCACCGAACGATAATTGGATTTTGATAATACAGTTCAAATTGGTTACGGGTCGTTTGTAGTTATTGATTACAATAATGAAATAACCCTTTAAAAAACAATTTACTTTTTTATATTCAATTCCTGTAAATTTGTTTTTAGCACATTAGGCTATAGATCAACTTTCCCTCTTTACTTATCATGATTTGTCTTTGTAATGTAGAGTTGTCAATGTGGAACTCACGTAGGAATGTGGAACTACGTTTCTGTAATGGGTGATAATTTTGAAAACAAAAAATTGGTTAGAGTTTTTTTTTTTATATATAAATTTTGATATGACATATTAAAATTGTTAAACGCTCAATAACTTATATATATTTTAGTAATTAATTTTTTTTTCAGTGTTCAACAGCCATATAAAAGATATGATGCCAAATAGAAGGGTCACCATTATATTTTTGTGCTGAAATATATATTTAAAAATAAAATATTAGTATAAATATTTTTATAAAAAATTTAAAAGCACGAGTTAAAATTGTTAAATAATATTTTTAGATAATTAACCCATGTAAATAAGTCAAATAAACACGTCTAGATAGAGCTTTTCTAGTTCTATAAGAGTCATTAGTTTCCTAATGTTTTCCTAATTTTTTTATTTAATATAATAAGATCCAAACGAGATAATGGATCAGAGAAGAGAATATCTGATCCTTATATCTCATATAAAAGATGATAATTTCAATTGTAATATTAGATAAAAATATTAAATTCAGATTTCTCATATTTTGTATTATATGAAGTGGAAAAATGATTGATGTCCTGATAAATAAAAATTGATTGAATGAATAATACTCCATTTAATTTTTAAAAATAATTTGTCTTTGAAAAATAATTTATCTTTGAAAAATATTTTTTTTAGAAAATATAATATTTTTTTATATTTACCTACAACACTATAAAAATAAAAAAATAGAAAAATAAAGTGATATTTTTATAGGATATGTGTAACTATATTTCTGTATTTTATGCTAATTTTGAAAATAAAAAATTGATTAGGGCATTTATTTTATAAATTTTGATAGAATATGTTAAAATTGTTAAACGCTCAATAATTTATATATTTTTTAGTAATTAGCTTTTTTTCAATGTTCAACAGACATTTAAAAAATATGATAAAATAAAATATTACTGTGAATAATTTTATAAAAAATTTAAAAGGATGAGTCAAAAATAATTTTTTGTTTCAGAAAGTTATTTTCTCTTATTTTCTATTTATTTGAAAAATATTTTTTGAATTTATTTTTTAAAGGTAAAATAAATATTAAAAAATATAAAATATATTTTCCAGAAAATATAAAATCTATTGACCGCACGTACCAACTTGACATTCATGCAATCCATGCATGAATTGAACATGACACGCATACATAGATACATTACACGCATTCATGAGATTTCAAATAGATTTCTATTTTAAATTTTTTTATGAATATAATTTTTTTAAAAATAGCCAGCATTATAAAATTCATCAAAATGCATACTAATTTAAATTTAGAATAGATAGTACATTAAATAATTAAATAATTCCGAAAAAATGTTTCATGCTAAAAATCCAAAAACTCCAACTTGATGCTTTCTCATAACATATGATGTCATACTAATTATTATTTTATATATTATAAAAATGTGATTAAATGTCATAATATAATTAATTTAAGAAAATGTTATCCTTAATTTCTCTAATTAGACATCGTAAATTTTGTAATTCCTAATCTAAGGAGTCCAGAAAAAAATAAAAAAATAAAACTTTCATTTACATTCCATGCAAACTTTTTTTTTTCTTTTTTTCATATTCAAATTACAAAGGACATTACGCATCGAAAAAGGCCGCAGGCCTAATATCACCAACCGGTCAGATCTTATCTTGGATGTAGGTTGCTTGATTCTTTTTTTATTCAATCTCTCTACGAACCCATTTCTAATTTTCCCCTATATATATGGGATCGCCCTTCCCAGTCTCCTCTGGGCAAGCAATTTCATCTTCTCGTCTGATCTTATTAGCCAGTTTTATTCCATAGCTTTAACTTGAGTAATCCTGTGTGTGATCTTGTGGTCTTCTTCCTTAAACTTCGTAATTCGTGTTTCCATATTAGTGAAGTGTTTATATCAAAGATTGAACATTCCCTATTTGTGAAATTTCCTTTATTGTTTGTAGAATCCATTTGGGATATCCCTGACGATTCTTTGAAATTTTCCTATAAATGTGTCTTCTTCTCTTTCGTAGTGCAAGCAACGCTCTTGTTCTTTAATCATTATTCATCTCTGTTTTTTTGCCCTGTTTTACTCTGTTTTTCCGTTTCGTTATGGCTCCTCCTAATGATACCACTAATTTGCTCGTGAAAGTCCAAAGAACAAGGAGTTTAGACAGATACTTTGATTTATCGAATGGTCAGTTTAGTGTTAAAGGGTTTCCGTTGCTCTCTGATGTTCCAAACAATGTTACTTTTGCTCCCTTTTCGTCTATCTGTAACTCCTCTGAGTCTGATGCTCCGCTTCCCCTGATCCAGCGTGTCAATTCTTTGTCTCACAGTGGTGGATTCCTTGGATTCCATAAAGATTCACCGTCTGATAGATTAATTAATTCCCTAGGAAAGTTCACTGGTAGGGAATTTTTGTCCATTTTTAGATTCAAAACATGGTGGACAACCATGTGGGTGGGTAGTTCTGGTTCTGATTTGCAAATGGAAACCCAATGGATCCTCCTAAATGTTCCTCAAATAAACTCTTATGTCATAATAATACCTATAATTGAAGGTAGTTTCAGGTCTGCTCTTCTTCCTGGAGACGATGGGCATGTGATGATTGGCGTTGAAAGTGGTTCAACCCAAGTCAAATCGTCCTCTTTTAATGCTATTGCATATGTCCATGTCTCTGAAAATCCTTACAACATCATGAAAGAAGCCTACAGTGCACTTAGGGTCCATCTTAATACCTTCAGGCTACTGGAGGAGAAGTGTGCTCCTTCTCTTGTTGACAAATTTGGGTGGTGCACGTGGGATGCTTTCTACTTGACTGTTGAGCCTGCTGGCGTATGGCAAGGCGTCAATGATTTTGTTGAAGGTGGTGTTCCACCGAGATTTATAATCATCGATGATGGGTGGCAAAGCATCAATGTTGATGGTGAAAACCAAAATGAGGATGCTAAAAATCTTGTTCTTGGTGGGACTCAAATGACAGCAAGGCTTTATAGGCTTGAAGAAGGCGAAAGATTCAGGAACTACAAGGCAGAATCTATGTTGGGTCCTAGTCCTCCTCTTTCCTTCGATCCAAACAAGCCTAAGAATCTGATTTCCAAGGCGATTGAGCTCGAACATGCTGAAAAGGACCGCGACAGGGCAATCAAATCAGGTGTAGCTACTGACTTATCAGCATTCGAAAGTAGAATTCAGCAGTTGAAACAAGAATTGGAGGCCTTGTTTGGTGGAGAAGAAAACAAAATTGGCAAACCAAACTGTGGGCATTGCTGTTGCAAGTCTGAAGAAAAATATGGGATGAAGGCATTTACTAGTGATTTGAGAAAGAAATTCAAAAATCTGGATGATATATATGTGTGGCATGCACTATGTGGTGCTTGGGGTGGGGTTAGGCCACAATCTATACCTCATATTAAATCAAAGATTACGCCTTGCAAAGTGTCTCCTGGTCTAGATGGAACCATGGATGATCTTGCAGTGGTTAAGATTTTAGAAGGTGGGATTGGTCTTGTTCATCCTGATCAAGCTGGACAATTTTATGACTCTTGGCACTCTTACCTTGATAGTTCTGGTATTACAGGAGTCAAGGTTGACGTCATTCATGTAAGTTATCCATAAATTAAATTTGAGCACCCATTTAATCAAATTCTTTTTATTTTTATATCATTTAATTTCTGACTGAATTTTTAAAAAATTAATGCAGACACTTGAATATGTGTCTGAAGAACATGGAGGGCGTGTTGAGCTTGCAAAGGCTTATTACAAGGGTCTGTCGGATTCTTTGTCGAAAAATTTCAAAGGAACTGGGCTTATGTCCAGCATGCAACAGTGCAATGATTTCTTGCTTCTTGGGACAAAGCAGATTTCTATAGGAAGAGTAGGTAAGAATAAGCTAGCTTTAATTGAGAATTAAGATATTATAATTAATTTCTGATGAGAACCAATAGGCTCACTGATTGATCATTAATTCTATCTCCATATCATTAATTTGAACATAATTAATTAATTTTGTTTAATTTGTGGACACAATATGCATGCAGGTGATGACTTCTGGTTCCAGGATCCAAATGGGGATCCGACAGGAGTATATTGGTTGCAAGGAGTACATATGATCCACTGTGCCTATAACAGCATGTGGATTGGGCAGATTATACAACCAGATTGGGACATGTTCCAATCTGATCATGTGTGTGCCAAGTTCCACGCTGGATCAAGGGCTATTTGTGGCGGACCTGTTTATGTTAGTGACTCTCTCGATGGCCATGATTTTCAGCTCCTCAAACAACTTGTTTTCCCTGATGGTACCATTCCCAAATGCCACCAGTTTGCCCTCCCCACTAGAGACTGCCTCTTCACTAACCCTCTCTTTGACAACAAAACTATTCTCAAGATTTGGAACTTCAACAAGGTAATTAAAACTTCCTTTTCTTTTCTTTTCTTTTCTTTTCTTCTTAATGTTAATTGTGAAATTTTATTATTAGTTAAGATTTTCCAAGTTTTATTTTTCTTATTGTCATTTTCTAACATATAGTCCAAGGCATAATTTTTTCAATACTTTCAAGGAAATTGAAGTCAATTTGTGATGTATTTGTGCAGTATGGAGGAGTGATTGGAGCTTTCAACTGCCAAGGAGCTGGATGGGACCCAAAGGAGAGAAGGATTAAAGGATATGCAGAATGCTACAAGCCAATGTCTGCCTCAGTTCATGTCACTGACATTGAATGGGACCAAAATGTAGAAGCTGCCCAAATGGGTATGGCAGAGGAGTACGTGGTCTATCTGAATCAACAACAAAAACTAGTCTTGACCACACCAGAATCTGATGCAATTGAACTGACTCTCCAACCATCTTCATTTGAGCTTTTAAGCTTTGTGCCCATCAAGAGGTTAGGATCCAATACTAAGTTTTCTCCTATTGGGCTAATCAACATGTTTAACAGTGGTGGCACAATTCAAGAATTGGAGTATTATGAGACTGGAGCTGAGATTAGTGTCAAGACTAAGGTCAAAGGTGGGGGTAAGTTCTTGGCCTACTCAAATGCTTCACCAAACAAGTGTTTGTTGAATGGTGGCCAAGTGATGTTTGAGTGGTCGAGTGATGGCAAAGTGATGTTGGATCTCCCTTGGAATGAAGAGGCTGGTGGAATATCTAATCTGAAGTTTATGTTTTGATTAGTTAATCAAATGTGGAATCTTCTTTCTTTATACATTATAGTACTGTCACGGTGAAGAAGTTGAATGCTGTGGCTTCTAAATACTTTAAATAACCCGAGTCTTTAATTGTTTGCTTGGGGGTTGGATGTATAAACATCCTAATTTTTAATTAATGCAAATTGTTTCCAGATTTTTTTCCCTTTGAATTTATTTCTTTTTATTCCAAATGCACGCTAAATTTTATTTTTTTTAAAAAAAAAAGAAGTGATTGTCTTGTAAATTTTTTTTTTCTTTAAGCATTCTTTTCTTAGGATAATTTTCATCAATTGTTATGTGAATTATGTATTAAATGATAAGATTGTTCTTGAAATTTAATTTATTGCAAAAGTAAAAATTCTTTCGACTTCAATTTTTGTAATACAAAAATTATTTCATCTGATCATTTGTTCATTATTCAGATATTTATTTTTTTTAATGAAGTGGCAATTTTAATTGTAAAATTTATTTTCTCGTATTTAAAATAATTTTTATTCTATAAATATGTGATTAAATTTAAACTACGTGCTTTTTATGTGATAATATATTATTAATTGGTCAACAAAGAAATAATTTTCAACCTAGAGAACTTCAACGGAAACTGGAAGACACAGGAAAAGGATTAGCCGGCTGCCTCCCTTCACGTTTTGCTAAGTATTTTGCACAATAATCGATTAAAAATTAATAAAATTAAAAACTGGAGTGCTTTATAAATTGATTTCGATTATAATTTATTACCTGGCTGATAAAATTTTCTGGAGAATTATATGATCAATCCTTATTCTCTTGCTAATGACATGAAGCTGTCTTCCATTAGAACCAATTAATTTTTTTTAAATAAAATACAGTGACAGTAGACTCTCTACTACTTTCTCATACGTGGATCCAAGCCGACATGCTCCACCAAAATGGATGACAAGACCTCAAATAATTAAAAAAAAAAATTCGAGAATTGATCGTAATACGTAAATAAAAAAAATTAAGGATGAAATCATTGAGTTTTATTTTTCCTTAGAAATCAGTATGGTTAAAAATAAAATCATTCCTGTTCGGCTGACTAATCTATTTAAATACAAAATTAAGGATTAGAATGGCACAGTAGGAGAAAGGATTAGTTTGGTGTAAATTAAAAAACATTTTATAAATTTAAAGTGAAAATTTTAAATATTTATGCGTTTAGATTTTTCTCAAACTATTTTTTATTTTAGGACGGTTTTGGGTGAAATTGGTGATATGACATTGAAAAGAGCTGTGCGCCACTGTCCTCAATTTTCTTTAATTATTTTTTAATTAATTAATATTTTTAATATTGTAATTAGTTAATTTTATTTTATAATAATTAATTTTATTTTATAATTAATTAATAATTTTTTATACCAGATGAAATATTTTAGCTCATTTGAAGTATTGGCTACTTTTTTATATAATATATTTTTTTATAATAGCAGTTAATTAGAAATAGTTTTTTATTCAGTGATTAAACAAATAAATAACTAAAAATATACAAATATAAAAAAATTTCTTTGAATTTATAATCTGGGCTTTCTCTGTCGTCATCAATAATTCTTATAGAACTCATATCCATCCTTGCACCATATTAAAGATGCCCAAAATGGATTCAGGAAATATGTAAAAATAAAGTCTGAGTATGAAGACCGAAAAATTGATGAACACATAAAATTTAATGGCATCCGAAAATATATGAATTCAGAACGCTGTAAAAGATGTTTGGGTTTTCAAAATTAATGTTATTATAAAAAGTAATATAAATAAAATTATTAAATAATATGTTTAAAAAATAAAGTTAATAAATAATATGTTTAAAATTTTAAAAATTTCTAACAACATTTAAATTTTTAATTTTTTTTTAAAAATCTAACAACATTCGAGTAGGGGGAGGGTCAAGGGAAAACTGGGGCTGGGCTAGGGGAGTTCACGGCACTGGGATGGACTGGTACGGGTGCAGGGCACGCTACTGGCGAAGAACTTCAGTCATATTCACCCTAAACTTGTAAAAAAAAAAAATTCAATTACACTAAACTAACAAATTTCCCGGCACTAGGAAACCACACTGAAAAGTTAAAACTCATTATCCAAATTTTATAGGTGTCTAATCCAATATTGATCACAAATCATTTTCATGAGATCAAAGATTTAATTAGTTGCATCTGATATAGCTGAGTGAAGTTGATCTAATTACAATTACGTACATAACACCAGTAAAGTAATGGGGACCATATACTAAATAAAACAAATGTGTAATAAAACAATTTAATTGTCGGCTTCTACCCCTTCAGGTTTTCTGTTAACACAAATTTATCCCAACAAATATTAAGAAACTTCTAGTTAAAGATTCAAAATTTTAATAGTTGATATTGTCTTTTTTAAAAAAAAAAATAGAATATTTGACATGCAGTTGATAATAACAATAATTTATGTACTTTATAGACCTCGTCCTTAAAGGATTCTTAGAATTAATTAGATTATCCATTTTCTTTTGGTCGGTCCAATGGGAGAAATATAAGAAATATGCAACGTCCAAAAGTTAACCAACTAAACTAACTTTTAACAACTTCTTTTCCAGCTTTTGACTTCCAGTTTCTCAATTTCATATAGATTCGGGTTCATGCGGGGTAAAGCATTAAAAATAAAATGTGGTAAAAAATACAAATAAATATAAAGAAAATTGAATGAATCTATCTCTACTTATTAATTAGTCCAATAATTTATTTGTAATTTCGAATTTGATATGTACAATATTCTTTTTTTTAAAAAAAAAAGCGCGTAATATTTTCAAAATTAGGAAAAATATAATTGACTTATAAAATCAATTATCTTTTCTTCTTTCCTTATCAGGTATATTTAGATGGGTGTTAACAACTACATTAGCAATTAACGATTAAATTATTTTCTAAAGATTAAGACCACGTCTCTGCTTGGATTTGATGATCAGAAATGATGTTTCGCCAATTAATACCATAACCATTTACCGATTAAACGTGTATATATAGCAATGGAGAAAATGTATTGATTACAGAGTCAAACTATATAGTGGAATGTCGGCTTATGATCTATCAATTTCATAGAATCCAAAATCATCCAAACACAGTGTCGAACACCCAATTAACACTTTAAACATATATATATATATATATGAGTGAAAATTTGACAAGTTCCTTGCTTAATTGCTTTCTTATATAGACACGTACAGCGATTTTTTTTTGCATTATCCATGCATGCTTGGTCGGCCCAATGGCATCAAAGTTAAAAGGAAACCGTGTTAGACCGACCAACTTGGCCAACTAACTAACTAACTGAAATTAACTATAATTTTAAGACTTTGAACATGATTTTTTCTGTTGCAAGTTCAAATATTTGATTCCTAATGTCTTTGAGGAATTGGGTTCTATAGTGTCGTGAAATAATTAAAAATTCAGAAGATATTTGTCATATACTTACTTGATATGGCATGATACATGCATTGTTCTTACTAACACCATACATGCCATGAGATAACGTTTTTATACATCCAAAACTGTAATTTATGGTTAAAATACCAACAATTTAAACAGGCGTTTAATACGATTTATTTAATTGGGTTGAAAGTCCATGTAATTTAGCCTTTTAAATGATTAAATATTTTTTACAAAGGCCATTTTACTTCAAATTTGATTCCAGATCAAATTAGCATGTAATTTTAAATTTTTGTTCATTTTGCTGGATTCATATTGAAAAAACACTATTTTCCATCTTTTTTTATGATTGCAATAGAAATTCATATAGACAATAATTTTAGTAAATTAAAAATAAAATGAAATAAATATATACATTTTAAAACAAACCAACCCATTGCAATAGAAAATTTGAAGATGAAATGAAGCTAACTGACATTAGATTGAAAAAACTTATATGCAAATATAATCTAAAAATTAATTTTAAAACAAACCAACCATTGCAAAAGAAAAGCTTGAAAACCAAATTAATATTTTATGTTCTTCATTGCTGGGCTTTAAATACACAATCCTTTGATTTAGCGCAGATGAAGTTTTGGGGATTATTTACGAATTATGTGAGGCTGGCTCAAAGCCTCAAACATTCCCTAAAACAGACAAGTATTTGAGGGTCGTCGCCCGTCTGGGCTTGACCTGTGAGGAATCTCACTAGTTAGTAGTTACTATTTAAAAAAGAGGAAATATTTTTAACGATCTATTTCAAAAATACCGATAAATATTTTTGTTTTTATTTTTACCAAAATTGAAATTTATTTTTATCTTTTTTATAATATTTATATTTCAATAATGTCATTTATCTCATTAATTAATACTGTAGCACATTATTTACAGATATAACTTCCTATTTAATTTTTGTACTTTTTAATTTTCTATTTCTTTTGGTTTTCCTCCTATTTTCCATTATTCCTTGATATTTTTTATATTTTTCATTATTGAAATTCTCTTCTCATGTATAATAAAGTCTTTTAGTGAAATTCTTGATAAAATGAGAAAGTCAAATACTAAATATTTACCTAAATTTCACATGATGTTTATTACTTTTTTATCATTTAATGTTGGATAAATATTATATAAATATATCATTTATAAAAAAAATAAAAGTATGTCATATATTAAACAAATTGTAGGTAAATATTGAGCAAATGTTAGGTATATTGGATAAATGTTTAATATTTATAAGTGCAACTCAATATTAGGTAATGTTGGATAAATATTGAGTAAACATTTAATATGTTGGGTAAATCTTTTTTAATTATCATTTACTTAAAATATATCATATGAAATTTTTTTTATATTATTTCTACCAATATTTGGGAAACATATATTCAATTTTTACTAAAAATTTACTCATTATTTATATACAATTTTGTAAATAATTTAAAAAAAATATAAATGCAATATATTTATGATTTTAGTATTGATGATGTTGTAGGAATGTGAATATAAATGTAAAAATTGATTTTGAAAGATAAAAAAATGTTTTTCTAAAAAAAATTGTAAATAATTTGAGAATAATGATAAACAAATATTATATTTTTTGATATGAATGAAAGAAGTCATGCTCGATTTATTTGACAAAAATTATTAAGCGAAATTTTCAGTTTTTAGTAAATTTAAAAGTTTAAAAATTATTTTTTGTATTTTAAATAATTAAAAATAACTTTTAAATATAAATAAATCTGAAAATATTTTAGCATATTTTTCTATATTTCCTTAAAAACTAAAGAAGCATATAAAAAAACTAATGATTTAACTGTACCACTTGATTCCACATGAGAACAATGAGACTCCTTCCCTGACCCATTTTTATTAGAGAATTCATTACATCAATTTGATAAAAACTTTAATGAATAAAAGTAATAATAAATTATCATATAAAAAGGGTAAATTTTTACTCTATGAATATAGAGTTGATAAGAAATAACACTTCTTTTTTTTTCCATGAAAATTTATTATTTATTTGATCCATAAATCAATTTATGAATAAGATGTGGGTAAATTTTTTACTTATTAACCAGTTTGTGCAACACTTTGAAATCGGTTTCAATTTGGTCTAGATCACCTATCAAGCTTTTTTTCAGTCCACTAACTTTTAAGTAAGTACTCTATGCGTTCTTTTGATTGCAGTCAGACTTATAATGCAGTAATTAAAATTATCCAGTTCTGTCTAACTAAAAAAAAAAATCTGGTTTTGTACCTCCAATATACATGTGATTGTTATCTTATAATTTATTTAAATGGAATTTTCTTACTAAATTCAATTCATATGACTTTATTTTTGTCAAAATTAATAATAAAATAGTCAACTTAATACATTAGTCCCAAAACTTGATAAGAAACACTAGTTGCACATCTGAACTTATAAAAATATATAAATAAACTCATGAATTAAATATAAGTGACATATTTGAGTCCATTTTTGATACCTGACTCGCAATTAAATGAAAAAAATTTTAGACGTGTGGAGTATGATAAAATTTACTAATTCAAACTAATTTGCTCTATCATCTTCTTCTTTTTTTACCTTTTTATCAACCTTTCTTTTGTATTTTAGAATTTTTGTTCGCACCTCCATCTCTTTTCCCTTTTTAGCACCACAAAGATAAAAATACAAAAATAAAAAAAAGATGAAGCGAAGATGCATTTTGTCAAATAAGATGAATATATGAGGTTTAATCAATGGATTGGAATTAATGAGTTTTGACAAATAATATGAGTAATGAGTTGTATTTTCTAGTGACAAAATATAGATTGTCAAGCAATTTGATAGAAAAATTAAAAGAGAGAGGTGAGAGAGAAAGGAACTAATAGAGAGTTCAAAGATAATGAAGGTAATTTATGTAATTTGGTGTTAATTTGAAGGACTATTTATGTAATTAACTGCAAATTCATGGATATGATGTTAGTTGTGTGCACTTTACACCCTTATCTTCATCTTTCTATGGCAAAAAGAGTAAATATTTCATTTATACCTATTTCAGAAGTATATTTATACATTTTGTAAATTTATATGCGCAATGACATTTCTTATCAAATTTGGGATTCATATATGTATTAAACCATAAATAGTTAGGTAAACTAGCATTATTATCCGAGAATATTGGCATTAGCTACAAGATTCAAAATCAGTCTAATGCATATTTATCCTCCAAACTTGGTAAGAAAAATCATTTGTGATCTTGAACTTGCGATGTGGTAATTTACATCCTTCAACTAAGTGACATTTTTGCATCCTTTAATGAACGTGGGGAAGGCAAGTGAACTTTTAAAAATATGGCGGCGTGAAGGTTAAACTTTCAGAGTCTTGAAGCAGTACTTAGCTTCCAAAGGTAGCGATGATCACTTATCTCATTTCCTTTCTCATACTTTCCCTTTCACTTGATCTTTTAGTCTTTGGTCTTTACAGTCCCAATCAAATCTCCATTTTTCCTTCACGTCAATCCTTCAATTGCCAAAAATTATTGTTACACCTCATTGAAAGCTATGCCTGTGTGCCTACGACGGAACGCAGCCGAGGAATTCTAATATTCGGTAGTCCTAAATCCAATTTCATCCTATACACCAACAACTGATCAGTCTTAATCTTCAATCTTGATAACTCACTTGACATCTCCGTCTATGGCGAGCATGGGTTCTAAGTCACGGTCGTTCGCTACTGACCCAATGGCGAGTGGATCGCTTCCTTTGATGTTTCAGGGACTGTTAGGCACTATGGACAAGAGTTCCAAGTTGTATATTTAAGCCAACAAGACCATTTCACATAGTGACATATGAAGAGAATTTCTTGGCGAATTTCTATAAAGGGGACAATGTGAGATGGGTATAATCAGACCGAAAATTTCTTGCAATCAATGTTCCAAAAATCAGACTGAAAATTGAACTGGTATTGAAATCGGTTGACTCCGATTTTTTAATATTTTTAAATTTTAGTTCATTTCCTAATGACAAATGGTGTAGTGGAAATAGTGTGCTAATCCTACTGCTTCAATGCCTAGGATCGAGCCTCAACCTCTACATTTCCATTTCATGGACATAAGTTAACCCCTTTTTTCCATTTTATTTTTCATTTTACACTTTTCTCATTTTAAAATATTAAAAGTCTAACCCATTTTCTCTCATTTTCTTCTCCTTAGCCGCCACCTTCTGCAACTTTTTTTTTTTCCATTCTTCTTCTTCTTTTCTTTTTTCGTTAAACCATTTTCCTTTGTAAATTCCTACAACCATCCTATCTCTCTTTCTTCTTCATTTACCACCACCTTCCCTAATTTTTTCTTTTTTTTCCTTATTTTTTATTGTATAATTCTTTTTTACTTCAAAATTCTAACATCCGCTCTTCGTCCCTGCATTCTCTTTTTTTTTTTCAAATTTTTTTAACATAAATCATAAATTTTTCATTTTATATTGGAATCTTGATAGATTCCCTCAGTTTTTATATTGTTCAGTAGTTTTTTTAAGAATATCTGTAAAAAAAAAAGCATAAATTTATAAGAGGCTGTTTAGTTTGAGAAAATATTTTATGTTTTCATGTTCCAATTTTCACTTTTTTTTTCTTTAGTTTTCTTATTTTCTATTTTTCAAATAGAAAACTGAATATTTTGTTTGTTTATATATATTTTCCATGCTTTTGTTTTCTATTTTTCATAAAATTTATTATTGCTATTTTATGACATTATTATTAAAGAATGAGTAAATTCTTATCATTTTTCACATTACACAAAATAAATAATCAAAGTCTGTGGTAAAACACATAAGAATTTAAATAATAAATATAAGATTAATCTAAATTTGTTGAATTTTATATTAGTTGGTTAATATTACTTCATCAAGAAAGCATATATGAGAACACCCATATTCAGAAACTCAAAGTCATCGATTTTTTGTTTCATTACTTTAAATTTCATTCAACTACCACAATTCCCAAATTCAAAATTCACCAGCATTACCTTTGTTAGTGACAAAATTATACCCAACCCACCCTTGATGAATGAGATCAATCTCGCAAAGCTGAGAAAGTTAAAATAGGAAAAAGCAAAATGATTTCTTTATCAGTTAATCAAACATCAAAATTATTGTGGGTTCCGCCCTAGATGAACGAGACCAGTCCCTTTTGAGTGTTGATAAGAATATAACAAATAAGAAAACTCAAGGAGAAAGAGGAGAGATCGAGAAAGGGAATGATGAAAAAGAAGACGAGAAAATCCTATTTTAGTGTTTTGATTTAATTAAAATATATTGAAATAACTGAACATTGTTCCTCGTTTCAATTAAAAGAAGACAAGAAAATCCCTTTTGAGTGTTGATAAGAAGATAACAGATCTGGTAATTCGGTTCTTGAAGGTATGACCTTTTATCATAAAGGTTTGGAGAAGGTAGACAAGATGGAGAATGTGCATCGGTTAACGAAAGTCTTCTTGCCTGAGAAAAGTCGTTTTTTATCTCCACTTTAAAGCTGAGAATTTGTATTAGTGACACGTATTCGTGTCTTAATATATTCATAATGCGATAAACATCAATTTGAATATGACACGATAAATTAATTATCTAAAATTTAAATATTAATACGATATACTTAATAAATTAGTTAATACGATACGATACATTTAATACGATTAATATAAAAATTGAATTGAATTAGTATAACACTATTTTCTTAATGTGTATATAGATTATAATAGTATATGTTAAATGTGTTAATCCCACAATCCTAATATTGATTTACTCAGCTTCTTTCATACCCAATAGGAAGAGAAGGTGCAGTAGTGGACAAGGGATATCATCATCATCCAGTAAATATAAATCTGCACAATATTCATGTGATCAAATACATTATCATGAGCACAAGAAAAAGAAATCGAAGAGAAGAAGAAATCATGGGGCAATCATTATTCTTAAAGAAAAAGAATGTATATATCAATAATAATAAATTAATAATATTAATTCATTAATCAATATATAAGATAATGGAAAATGTAAGTTAAGTATTTTTCAAAAATCAACAAGTCAAAAATCAGTGTTTCGAATTAATTATAATGTTGGTGAAATATATATATATATATATATATATATATATATATATATATATATATATAGTTTAAAATATACTGCATTTATAAATTTATAAATGATGAATATGTAAGTTATAAATGATGAACTTGTAATTTATAGATGATAAACCAGTAAATTATATTTGATGAACCTATAATTTATATATGATGAATCTTTAAGTTATTTATGATGAACCTGAAATTTATTACTGATGAATCTATAAATTAAAAATGATGAACCTGCAAGTTATACATAAATAGTAAACATGTAAGTTAAAGATGATAAATCTGTAGGTTATAATTGATAAATATATAAATTAAAAAAAATCAACTGTCAATAATAACTGACGAGTCTATAAATTATAACTAATGAATCTGATTATAGATAATGAGCCTCATTGTATATAAAATATGCGTGAAATATTAATATCATAGTGAAAAAATGTTAGTGGTATTAATACATGATGGTTTCGTGTCTTTGGTTCTAGATAATCCCGTTTATAGTAATCCATTTCATAAATAAAAATTTATTCAAAATAAAATTTATTTAATTACACATTTGATTTTTCAGTTTTTTAATAATTTTTGTTTAATATGATTTATTATCAAGAAAATATAAAATATTATTTTTTATGTTCTAATTATGAGATACATTAGAAAATTTTAAATAAAATTTATAGTTCCTAGTTTTCAACTATATTAATTATTAATTTTATAATAACTAGACAAGTTTTTCCGTAATTCAGGTAGTCTCTCACAGTGAAGATATTAATAATAAACAAGTTGTTCAAAGGGGCGAAAGCACATGGAGAACGTGACACCGTTTTGATTCCTACAAAGTGGTGTTGGGTGTGAACAAAGTTTTATGGCCCATAAAGGCCCACGACTACTGATTAGGCCTCCTTGCCTATGTCATTATCTTGTCGTGGCACGTGGGTAGTGGTCCATTTAGGTTCTTCGCACGCTTAAAGAAGCCACTTTTGATTATATTTATTTATTTAAAATAAAAGTGTTTATGTTTGATGCAAATGTATACGTGAAAATTAATCTAAATTGCAAGTATTTTATATGCTTCGCTAGCCTCAGTTTATGATAAATGGAAACATAGCACGTATATTCAATAATGTAGTGCCTATATAGCAACTAATTAATCAAAATTTTAAGATAGAAAGAAAAAAAAATCAATAGTGCAGATTGTGAGGCTATGGATTAATCCATGTGCATAGCAGCCATGGGCTTTTTTTTTTTTTGTAATTAATGCAAACTTATCTACCGGTGCTAAGAAAATGAAAGGGATACCCAACAACCTCATGGCAAGAATACTACATCCTACGCGACATTATTGTTGCTAACCTCTTCATTTTGTGCATCATTAAAAATTAAGCGGATTAAGTCCATTGCTTATGGAATTAATATCATATACAAAATATTGTCTTCTACTCTAAATTTAGAACTAGCTAGCTGCATGTTCAGAACAATAAGATTTCAGATTTTAGTGCTAGGGTTAGATTAAAGATGCACTATTCTTGACCCATCACTCAACAGCTGCATGTGCGTGCATGTTCTTGAGCTTGTGTTCTTGAGGACGGTAGAAGAAATAATGATTTTTATATAATTTTCTTTTATAGATTTTACATATAGTACCTATATCCATATGATGCTAATGAGTATATATACAATCATTTATAAATTTTGGCATTTCATTTTTTTTATTTCAAATTTTTATTGTCTAATTAAATCAAAAATTTATATAGAGTAAACTAGTTCAATCATACTTTATCATTTATCATATTATGATAAAAAAAAAAAGTCTAATTAAGCAATTAAAATAGATCTAAAAGATAATGCCTAATAGAATATAAGTGATCAATCAAGGAAAATTGATTTTGGAATTAAATGTACAATCATTACTAGGAATACCATAATCTTGAAACTGAGAATGTCCTCCTAAGTACCGGTGAGGAAGATGCATGCATCTTTGTCTGTACATGTGAATATTGTCTAAATGTAAGTTCTATTCTAACGTTGTGTTCTGAAGGAGACATGTCAGAACATGATTTGCAGAAAGATTTCTAATAAAAAAATAAATGAAAGAAAACGGAGTTCATGAATGTCAGAAGAAAATCTACCTTATCCCAACATAAGGATCTAAAAATCGGCCAGATAACTCTAAGCAATCAGCAATTGACAAATATATAATTAACAATGTACAAGCACTTAAATTTGTAAATGGTTTTTATAAAAATTAGGTTTCTTGTTCAGAAACATCCAAGTACGGGATGATATAACCACCATGAACTCTAGGGTTTATATAAACAAAAAATATACAGAAATTAATGCCATGTTTTATTGAGCTGGAACGGGGATATTAGTGACCCCCCAATTAGAAAATATATATATATATATATATATATATATTATGCATTGAATTTGGAAAGTGGCGGAGGAATAATCCAGGGTGTTTTGATGAGATGGTGTGATGAAAGATGGTGGGTTTTTGAGGGAGGTTGGAAGTTGGATGGTGGTGAAAAGAATCATGTGGGTGCATGTGTATTGAGCTGGATAACATGCCCAAAGCAACAACAAGCAATAGCCAACACTTGTCTATTTCTAATTGATTTATCCCCATTTCCTTGGAGACCTTCTGTGAAATTATGTGTCGTGGTCCCCACTCCTAGTTACTTCAATTTTTTATTTGTTTTATCCTTATTGGCCACCAACCCATTGCCTTAAACACCATCTATATCTAGAGGGTACCCTTAATTCTGGTACCTCTGCTATCCTATAAGCTCTTTTCTTCGCAACCTGAATTTGACAGTTTTATGTTTTGTTGGAAGTCCTGAAAGTGAAGTTGAAGCTTGATAATGGGTTTTTCTGCAAACAAACTTGTTTCTTTCAAGGGCAAGTTCAAAGAAGGTGAAGAAGTGCGAAATATCTTGGAATTCCAAGCCAAGAGAAGGTTGCAAGAGAGGAAACAATTGGTTGCTAGGAAAAATGGAGGTCGTCCTATGAGGAATAAGCGACCGAGAAGGGTGTTAATGAAGAATAGGGCACGAGAAGGAGGTTCAAGAAGAGACATGAATGGCATCAATAGAAGAGTTAGAACGTTGAAGAAGCTCATACCTGACACTGAATCCTTGGGGATGGAAGGGTTGTTTAGAGAGACAGCTGATTACATTTTGTCTTTACAAATGAGAGTGAAAGTAATGCAGATAATGGTTAAGTTATTAACTGGATCTGATGAGTGAATTACTAATCCCTCATTTGTGTAAAGGCTATTATAGCTTTCTTTCTTTGCTTTTTTAAAAATTTCTTCGCTATAATCTTATAATGTGTTATTCACAATCACAGTTATAGATATGTGATTTCATGATTGTGTAGATTTAACTTCAGTTTCGTCATTTTGTTGTGTGATAATAAATATAGTGACTTCCTGATTATGGAAAAGTGAATTGTTGAATTCACTACTATATATATTTTTTCACAATTTTCTTGTACGAAGTTATATAATCTGCTCTCCCTGATCATGGCTAGAAAATTGTTCTCATCTGATTTTAATTTTAAAAGTTGGCACAATTATATGTATGAAGTTGCAAAAAGAAAAATGATCATGCATATATGATAGAACATGATTAATTTGGTCCATGAAAATGATTTCATCTAGGTAATGAAAATCCTTTGACACAATCAAAAATATATTACGTACCTCTTTGAATTATTAAAGCACAACAAAAACATGCATGTGGTTTTACTAATTCATTACTCAGATTTGATTCATAATATATCAAATCATTAACAGATCTATATAAATAAACTTTCTTATAAGTTTAATATATTATCATTAGTTTGTTATTCATAAATTGAGTTTAATTAGACAAAAAATTCCTAACGAGAGCATTTGAATCAATGCAGTGAACGATTCATATAATTCTGAATGAATTACTATATAGTCAAGCGCAGATGTCCCAGATTTAATCACTCACATGAGACACACTAGCTAATGAGCACTATTGGGGAGGCAAAGGCAACCCCTTCCTTCAAGCTCCAAGATCCCAACAAATATTGGTCCTTAGTCCCAAAATACGTACAAAGCCGGATCAAAGCAAAAGACTAACTATTTTTTGGGCATTATCCAATATAAGATCAATTTGCAATTTCAGAAATTTGAATTTGGAATCAAATAAATGGATAAGAATATCTTTGCCAACTAGCTAGCCACTACATATTCCCATAAGAAATTTCTTATTTTTATGTAATTTAGGACAACTCAAGTCAATAATATAATGTTACAAAAAAATTATAAAAAAATTTATTGATTCAATATTTTATTGTTGTCTTAATTTATTGGGAATCGAGTTCAAATAGGCATTATTAATTTGTTCTTAAATAGATAATAATTATTCCATAAAAATAATATAATATAAAATAACACGAGGATTTATTGTCCTAACCCAATGAAAGAGCGATAAGTGGGCACTGCCGTGTCCATTACGTTGATCCACAGGCCAAACTGCAACAGGCCGGTTTTGAATACGGACAAGTTTAATAATGGGCTGACATTAGCCCCATCCATATTGGAGCCTGTCGACAACTTCACCCTTGTTCAAATTTATCGTCTCTACAGCCGAAAACATTTTGGTACACATCGATTGAGGAGACACCCGCTCTATTGTCTTCCATAGTAGCCTTCACTTTGTTTGTAAGAATTTCAAAACTAGCAGAATTAGGAGCACAACTTTTTCTATCCAAAAGATTTGTATAAAACCAATTCCATAAATGGTGGAGATCCACTTTTTATAAACTTTAATGTACATATACAAATTTGAATTTTTTCCCTTCTAATTTTCTCTATCAAGATGTGGGGGGTAGGTGAGGAAGAAAAAATCATTTACATAGGTTTTTTCATATATCGAATCATTCTCTGAGGTAATTTAATTAACAATTTAAAAGTTTTAGTTTCATCCTTGATCATCTAAACAAATAAAACTGTTAAATATTATTTTGTTATATTAAAAGTTCAATTTTTTTTTGTCAAAATCATATTTTATTCGTCAATGTGTTGTAGTAATTGTTCAGCGGTAGAGGTTCAAGTATCGGATTAGGCGATCACAATCCGAATGTCACACAATCATATCATTTATAAGACTTTCTTTATTATCAATTAATTTTAAAATAACTAGTAAATGATTTAAGTCCACATTTATATTTATAAATTTTTTTGCTAATATATTGCTGTATAAAAATTTATATATGAACCTAAATAAGAAATTATTTCACTATATATCATCAAGTTAAAAAATAAACGTGGAACACTACTGATCACTTACAATTCACTAAAATTTCAATTTTTAACTGGAAATTTTCTTAATGTCAAAAGAAGTTTTTTTCCTTTTTTTCTAATGTAGACTTATAGGAGTGTATTAGGTTGGGATGAATTATTTTTTGTTTCGGCCAAAAAA
Source organism: Triadica sebifera (assembly GCA_023653625.1). Lineage (NCBI taxonomy): Eukaryota > Viridiplantae > Streptophyta > Magnoliopsida > Malpighiales > Euphorbiaceae > Triadica > Triadica sebifera. Next base: position 1,430,896 of record CM042895.1, read on the forward strand.
AGAATTCAAAATTATTTTAATGGTTTTATGCAGTATTGATTTGAAAGTGGAAAACTGTGTTGGGGTGGGAAAAACACAGTGGGACCAAGAAACCAAAAATGTCTAGAAAAAGACACGAAATGGGCAGGGGAAAAACCAAACCAAAATAGCAAAAGATGTTGACAAGATAGTTGGCAAATGATATCTAATACTGTTTCAAAGATTTGCAACATTTCCAATTTGCAACGAAGTGTGGATGTGGCTGTGGGACACTCCATTTTTCTCTGAGCTGTAATACTCATTGCCATGCCACCCAATTAATCAAATAACCTATCTTGATCAAAAATTATATATATAAAAAAAAAGTTTGTTAATAATACTACATGGTACTGTTCTTTGTACTGCTTCCACTATCATGTTCCTCCAGTAATGATGGGTCATTAATTACAAGCAAAATATATGAAATGGACTCGTGAGGAGGCGTGGGGATTTGATGATGATGATTGATGCGTTTTTTGTTTTGGGTTTCATTATTTCATTGGAAATTTTAGGAGAAAATGCCCTAAAAGTTTCGTTGATTTTCTCTGGCTCCAATTTTTTAAATTTGTAACATTCATTCTGTATAGTAGAGATGCATATATATATATATATATATATATATATATATATATGTATGTATCAGTTCAATCTCTCTCTCTCTCTCTCTTTTCTCTTTTCCTTCGCTATAATGCACCGATTTATATTTTGAAATCTTCTTATCAGCCAAGTCAGCAATTAAAGTTTAGCACTCAATTCAATTTGGAAGCTTTCAAACAGAGATTTATAAATATGAAATAACAAGTAATAATAACATTTGCCCCGTAAGATGAGACGTGCTTTTGAAAGACACAAAGTCTAGGTCGTCTAACCAAACAAATAAGTTAATGAAGGAAAAATATTTTCATCTTTCAGTTTTTGCCATATTTAAAAAAATTTGAATAAAAAATAAACACTCTGAGTTTAAGAATTAAATTGTACAAATATTTTTTTATATATTTCTCATTTTCTTGGTTTGACTTTTCGTAGTGTCATTCCCCAACCTAGTTTTGAAAAATCTTAAATGATTCCAAGATTGATGATTCACAAAAAGATTAACATAAGGCCAAGAACGTTACACTCATTCACAAGTTTAGATATAGTGATATACCAAAGGGAGAGCTTCAATTATGTCAATCTTCCAGAAGGTCTATTCTATCCTTCTCCTCTTCTTTACTAAATTATTTATTTATTTAATATATATTTTTCTTGAAAAAATAAAATTATTTATAGAGAGAGAATTGCAAAATGTAAACATTATTGGTTTGTTTTGTTGCTGATTCATTCTTGAAAGGGATGACTCCAACTTGTTTAATATTTAAATTAAAGTGAAGATTAGGTGGGGTTTCAAAAATCGAATCATTTCATTTAATATATAATCAAATTAATAAATCACAAAGAAATAGTGACTAAAGATAATTATTATTTAGCTTATTAGCAGGCTAGCAGCCACTAATCAAGCTGTTAGGCACACGTTGTTTCGCTAATAAATTTGAGAAAATAATTTATCATCACATCAATATAGTTTTACTTTGCTATAATAATAATAATAATAATAATAATAATAATAATAATAATAATAATAATATCTTTTTTGTTTTTAATTATTCTGCATTTGAAATTCAGTCAGCCTCCTGCATGTGATATAATATTATTTTATAGTCAGGAAAACATGTTCACAAAGAAAAATTACAAAATTAAAAATTCAATAAGGTGATACCCAGATTGAGTTTTTTTAGTTTTACTTTAAGTTATTTATTTTCCTAATGAATTTGAGATGTTTGACACTTCACAGTTTGGTTATGCAATTCAAAAATTATCTTTAAATTTCTGAAAATAAAAAATTCGACTATATATTCTAGAAAGACTGGCAAAAGTTTCCCATATGATTTTATTTATCGAATAATGGATGATAAAATATTATAAAGGAAAAACAAATTTAGTTTTTTAGTTTTTTTACTAACTTAAGTTATATAAAGAAATGGACTAATAGATAAAATCACTAAACAATAATACTGTGGAGCTATTCCAATATAGTAAAAATCAAGATATTTGTTTTTCCAAAATTGATTAAAAAAACAAATCAATAATGGAATATTACTGTATTTTTTAATTATAATTTAATATAAATAAAAAATTAATTAATTAAAAATCAAAGTCAAGCAAGAGATTTCCGATTCCAACCAAATAAATTGGTGAAGGATGTAATTGGACCGATAAGGGGGCGTAGACTTATGACCACAGTCAATTCTTTGGGCTCTGTGTCCACAACACAACTAGCCTCTGGTAACGGACGACCGTGACTTTGCACAATACAAACAAATTCTACTTTAATTTTTTCTTTTTTTAATATTTTTGAGCTCCCAAACGTATCCCACAAGCAAACATTAGTCAAATCTCTCACTCATCCTTTCAAATTATTAGTCCCTATTCCTCATATATTTAATTTTAATTTTTTTTATTAGTTTTTTTAAATACCGTACAATTAATTTTATTATATTTAGTCATTGCCTAGGGAGTAGAGATACTTTGGCCTGACCAACATATAAATAAAGGCTTATGTTATCATTGAAATCTAGGCTAAAATTACAAGAATGAAATCAATAATTTAAATTTTTTAAATAAATCAAATATACTATGTAAAAATTATTTTATATATAGAGGTGGTATTATAAAATTTACTGTTTATAAAATACTATTTTTCAATCATCATATTTCTAATTAATTCTATAATATATTTATATGTGTGTGTGTGAAATAGATCCTAGAATATGCTACTGCCGTGTTAAAGGCTTCTACCTCTATCCAATATATCAAGACAAACAAATACCTTTAAAAATGATGGACCAGTATGGACCATCATGAAATTCATTTTTAATTTATTTCTCTTTCAGCAATTATTTTTTCTTAAATATATCTAAAATTGTAATTGCCATTTTTTTTTTTTGAGAGAGAGATGGTAAATTGGTAATTGCATCATTCCACGTATTCGATGAGAAAATAAATTAAAAAAAAAAAGACAAATTGGTATTTCTTTCTATTTTTTACGGTCGGTCATAGAAGCCAATTTTCGCGCCATAAATTATGGCACGTGCGCTTGATGTCATAAAACGAAGATGAACATTGAACGCAGATCGTTCGATTAAAAGAACAAAAAAAAAAAAGCAATCGTGGCGGTGATGTGGGTCCCAATAAATGAAGAAGAAGACAACACGTGCGCAGAAAAGGAAGATCAAGCGGCCCCAAAGAAGCCGTGCATCGATAAGCGGGGAAAAATAGGGACAGACCAGAGCCTGTTATTGGGGGCTCATTTTTAGACAAACCTAATAATATTAAAAACTATGAAAATTTTGGAAAAATCCTAAACTCGGTTTCGATTCTGCGTTGCGGAATATTTTTTTCTTGGTTCTTAATTAATCAAAAACCGCTATTGAGGGTAATTGTGATGGATTACCTGATGTGGTTGATTATAAAATTAAAATTATTATCTATAATGGTTGAATTTCTTTTTAATTTAATTTTTAGAGTGAATTAAAGTATATATTTACTATTTGGTTTTTATATAATATCAAAGCTAGATGATGTTTGCCTCTTTCACGGTGGTCTTCAAGCGCAAGGTTACTCTCTATTGTGTTCTATACTGTCAGGGAATGTTGATTTTCTTATTTTAATTTTTTATAAAAATTAAACTACTTTATAATAATTTGAATAATTTCATTTCATTAAATTAGCTTTTATTACATAGACTTAATAAATATGTTGACTCCTATGCTTAGCAAATAAAAGGAAAAAAAAAAGTTCATATCACAACTTTTTTGAGAAATTATTTAAATTTAAATTTAATTATTTATCATTTTAAAACAATAAAATATCTAATAGTTTGAGTTAATGGTATGAAAAGAAAAAAATTTATGTGCTCGTTATATTTTATTGGAACGGAATATTTAGGGTTGACATGCTATAACAATGATAATAATGTCAATCACACGTCAATTAAAAGTTTTCAAAATTAATAAAATAAGTAATTTAAGTGTTAATGTAAATATTTTTTAAAAAATTTGAATTTTATAAAAAAAATTTATCAGGTAAAAATATTTTTGTATTCATCGTGGCAATAAATTTCAATACAAATATATATTATGGAAAAGTAAGAGTGAATTGCGATAATTACATAATAAATATAATTTAAATAAATATAAATAAATTTATTTGTAATTAAAAAATGTTACCAGCAAAACTAAATATTTGTGATATTTAAAAATGGTAAAAAAAAGTTTAAATATGGTTATATTTTTAGTTTCTTATTAGTCACACATGTAACTAATAATCTCTAACCAATTAAAATTATGGTCCATCATAATATTTATATGAGCAATATTATTTACCAAAAAGTCACCATATTTACATCCGTGGGGAATTTATCATTATGCTGCAACATGTCCGAAGTAAAAGTGAATTAGGAGATGGTTTAAAACCATGGGCAAGTTTTAACAATCAGAAAGTATTGATTATTTTTAATTAATCTTATCATTATTTTTATAGAAAAATATTGATGAAGATATTATAAAATAAAAAGGTAGAGATAAATATGTGAAGAGTGATTTTTAATGGGCATCTTTTGCTTGTGAGTTTTGAAGAATGGATTATTATTAAATGACTGTGGAACAACTTTGGATAGCTACGCAATAAATACTTGTATCTATTTTTGATAGCTACCAAAAGGATATGGTGAGATGTGCATTTCTTAATTACATATTATTCCCCTATGCAATACTCAATAATTAAGATGTCCAATTAATTGATTAATTAAGATTTGAAGTTGTACAAAATAAGTTTAACCAATTAAGCTTTCGTTCCCAAAAAAAAAAAAAAGAAGTTGAACCAATTAAGCTCGTGACATTTAGATTACTCCAATATTCATTTCATACCAAAAAAAAAAAAACTTACTTTTAAAATTACAAATTAAAAAAGTCATTTTTTACTAAAAATATCTTACAACTCATCAGACTGCTTATTAATTATAATTCGCGAGGGACAAACCCATGAAAGAGACAACATGCCATCTCTAAAGGTTTTTATTTTTTAAGATTATTTAAAGGTAGGGAAAAATTATAATAATTTTTTAAAATAACAATCTTAACTTTGCGTCTTATATACCCATGTAATAGCTAATATTTGATGCTCGTAATATTTAATATAACAAAAATATCACTGTGTATGTGTTTGATATATTTTCAAATCAAACACATATTTTCATCATGTTTAAGAAATTTAAATGTAGTATAATTGATTAAAAATTAAAAAAATTTGTCTTAGGTTTAATTTCTATTATCTCCCTTTCTCTAGATAAATACTTAATAGAAAAAAAAAGAAGAAGTTTCAAAAAATGGCACTTTGGCAAATCATGTAACTGTAGGGAAGAATGTATCAGGATATAATTTTTATTTGGTCAAAATTATGACGAGTTGTAATTTATACATTTTTTTAAGAATTTGAATTAATCAATAATTTATATATTATAAATAAAATTAATTTTTATAATTATTTGTATATATATATATAATAAAAATCATTGTACTATACATGATAGTGTATATTAGTTTAATTTATAAATAACAATAAAAAATAAAATTAGGCAAACTAATTATTTATATAGAATAAGAAAGAACAATATATATATATATATATATATATATATATATATATATATATATATATATATATATATATATATATATATATTAGAAAAAAGGGTAATGAAATAATTTACCAGAAAGAAGAAACCAAATAATTGAAGCATGCAAAGGGAAAAAGTGGGGCATATACATGCAACTTATGCCAGCGTGCGATCCTAGACGATGTGTCTCATGGTTCCACCACACGTGCATGAGCTTTTTGCATTCACATTCTAAGCAAAAAAGAGAATTATTATCTTCTCTTTTATTCTTTTCATTTTTCTCTCTTTTGCTTTTATAAATGATTTTCATAATATTAACCGAAATAATATATACATATTTAAAGTTAAAGTAATTTATCAAAAATTATATTATCATATTAATAATGATGGGGACATCTTCTATGGGTTTAACCTCCCTCCATCTCGCCTCCACTAGATGTTGATTTTCGTCACTAACTAAAAGGGTATCTTTGTTTTAATTAATTACTATAGATGAAAGTAAATCGCTTATTTCATATATTTACTAATTTACTAATTAATTTAATGGTGAAAAACTCAAAATGTAAATTTTTATATTTATTTTTTAAAATATTCAAAAGATAATCCAATTGTAGTTCTATATTATATTGTTTCTTTCAAAAAATTAGATTTATTTTTATATAAATTAGAGTATTTAATCAAGATGATTGGAATTTTTTTTTTTTATAAATCCTTATATATATGACTAAAGACATACTAAATATAAAATTTAAAAATAATAATTTATATTTATTAATATTTTAAATAGAGTGGTATTAAAAAATAATTGACTTAATTCTTCAAGAGAAAAGAAAATGAATTATGATTTGAGATCAATAAATAAATAAATAAAAAGAGTTATTTGATGAGATGGGAATTATAGTTAATGTCATAATATTGCCCTTTACAAAGATTGCCCACCATATAGTTTCAACTAAGAAAATAAAATCCCAATTTGAACAAGTCAAAAAGATAATTTCTTGTAATTAATGTGTAATTGAAGAGGAAATCTGGCAATGACTTAAAAAGAGTTATAATTCATCTCAAATCCTCAATATATAATTATTTAATTAAAAGGCCAAAACCACCATAATCTGAATTCAGTTTTTTTATTTTTCTTGTAGGATATAACGTGTATTTTTAAATTTTATTAACAAACATTTAATTAAGTACCACGTGTCATCCTATAATTGAAACAAAAATGTCTCGACATTCTTTTTTCTCTCTCTATGAAGTATGGTCTATTAAAGGATAACATGTGGATGATTTTTATTTTTATATATAAATGATAATTAATTAATGAATATGATAATTGGTAAATCATCTATAGACCACATAATTTTTTTTCTTATAATATCACTAGCTAACTAACAATTATATATGTATATATATCAAAAAAAATGTTAGATGCATTTAATTTATTAGAATAATTATATTAATTGTTGTATTTATATTAATAAATATAAATAAAAAATAAAAATATCTCACAAACCTAATTGAATTAGTCTAAATTTACTTAAAAATATTTCACATATCCATTTTTGAGGATTCACGAATCATAAAATATCCTTTTGGGTTCACATGCACACGAGCGAAAACTTTACATACCTTTCTTTTTAGCCGTAAGCATCTCTAGTGTAGCTCAACCCCTTTCACACTTCGAACCGGTTAACCGGTCAAAATCCACGTATGAATAAGGTTAGGCCACCTTGGCCTTGTCGGTATTACCCTCGTTCATTGAATTTCACGACCGGTTCTCTTCCATGCCCGTACAAATACTTGACCTACAATTGCCGGTCCGCATAAACTCAAAAATACCAGAAAATTAATAAAATAAAAAAACTTCACATCATCATCTCTTAGCCCCAAAAACCTCACTTTCTTTAATGCCACAGCTCTCGCTCTCTCTCTCTCTCTCTCTATATCTCTATTTTTCTCCTACTTACCTACAATAAAAACCAGATCAACCCCCTACCCTATTCTCTCTTTCTTCTTTAGAGCCGTAGACAATTCGCACTCTTTCTTTGTTTCTTTCAATATCAGTGTGTTTCTGTAGGTGTTTCATGAAAGATTTTGCCTCTTTGAAACGGGTATGGAAGGGAAAGAAGCAGTAAAGATTGAGAATATTGTCGGGTCATCGACATTTCCTGATCATATTCAGAGTAGTTATCCTCTGCAGGGTCTATTTGATCAGTTGTGGGAAGGAGATAAGAGCTCTTTAGCGTTTATGGAATTACTGGGTGTGCATCATGACTTTAGTCCTTCAGTGTTTGATATGTTACAGGTACCATCTACGGTGCAACCTGTTGCTGCTTCTAATCCAGTTCATGTTACAAAGATGGAATCGCAATCGCCTGAAGTGTTGAATCCGCCTGCAACTCCAAACTCTTATTCCACTTCTTCAGCATCTAGTGAGGCTTTAAATGATGAGCCGGTTAAGAGTACCGTGGATAATGAGGAAGAAGAGCAGCAAAAGACCAAGAAAGAGTGAGTTTTTAATGGTGCTTTTTTATTTTAATTTTTTTGTTTAATTAAGAAAAAACCCATTTGAGAAAAAAATGGGTTTCCCATTTTGCGCTATGGGTTTGGTTTGGTTTGATGCTTTGTGACCCCGTGTGAGAAGTAATTAAGAAAAGGAGAAGGAGAAACAAGAGAAATAGGTCTTCTTCTTTCTTGCTAAGTGACTTGAAGATCTTTTGTTTGGTTTTTGTGCATGTTTCAAGGTTGAAGCCAAAGAAGACAAATCAGAAGAGACAGAGAGAGCCAAGATTTGCATTCATGACAAAGAGCGAGGTTGATCATCTGGAAGATGGGTACAGATGGAGAAAGTACGGCCAAAAAGCTGTGAAAAATAGTCCCTTTCCTAGGTACTAACTTCAATGTTAACCAATTCTAGTTCCTTTCTATACATCTTAATTTACTTCATAAAACGTATTTGGATAAATTTTATTTGCTTCCCCACAAAAAAAAAAAAAAAAACATATATAATGGGTGGTTTTCATTTTTCTTTTCAATTTTAGGAGTTACTATCGTTGCACCAGTGCGTCATGTAATGTGAAGAAGAGAGTAGAGAGATCTTTCAGCGACCCAAGCATAGTTGTGACTACCTATGAAGGCCAACACACGCATCCTAGTCCTGTTATGCCTCGCTCCAGCTTCGTTGGAGACTCTGCTTTCTCCTCAACTTTTGCCAATAATATGCCATTGCAAAGAAGATTCTCTTTCTATGATCAGCAGCAGCAACCACCACTCAATAGCTTCTCACCTTTGAGTTTTGGTTATAGTGGGACTGCAAGTACTACCAGTTACCTTCATGAGAGGCGCTTTTGCACCGCGCCAGGCCCAGCCTTGCTTGAAGATCATGGCCTTCTTCAAGATGTTGTTCCCTCCCATATGCTCAAGGAGGAGTAGATGGGACCTCCATTGCTGCTTTTCTAGTTCCTCTTAACTGACATGAAAGGAGCTGTAGATGAAAGACATTTTACTGATCTTATATATGAATATATATTAAGATATTAAATATATAGAAGTAATGTTCTTGCTGACTGGTCATGATTTTTCTCGAACAAAAACACTTCTTCTCTTCCCACAAACCCCTGTAAGAATATGGGATTTTTATCTCATGTCAAGGAATAGGAATAGCTTCTTAATTTGCTGGGTTCGGTTTTCTGGCCATTTGTTCTATTTCCCAGCTTTTTTTTTTCCATTTTTTTCTTGTTATGGTTTTTGTAGAGATTATACATAATATGAAAAAGAGGTTTATTTCACCTTTAATATTAGATTCCGACCCTATCGTTTGTCTTACGCCATTTGTTTTTGTTGTCAAAGGAATGTGCATTGGTTTCAAGAGAGCAAGTAGTGCAATCAAGATCTAATAGTCTTTGGGGTTTCTTAAAAAGTATAATTGATAAGTAGAGTTCTTTTCTCATTATTCTTTGTTGGGAACTCCAAAAATCATGATTTCCAATTTTTTCAAAAGAAAATAGGGCACAATCAACAGAATTTGGTAAAGAAAATAAATGCGCTGTCTCTATGCAACGAGCTAAAAAGAAAAGATTCACTCAACTACCCATTTTCCGCTTTGTATGGTCAAATGCCCAGTAAATTTTCTAAGTTCATGTTTTCGGTTCCTTCAAGTTTTTGACCTGAAAGAGAGAAGGAAAAACAGCCAGCCGAGGTAAAATATAGAAAGAAAAAAATGCGGATTGTGCTTATTTGATTCTAATTTGTACATGTAGGAGGGAATTGAATAAACGGGAAATGGCTTGCACACTTTCTGTTGTTCTATACCTCTTGGCCATGTGAACTTGTATGGCTATTTGCTGAGAATATGTGTTGCTTAACCGACCCATCGCTCATCCAACAAACTGTAGCATTAGATGCTTGAACTGCAGCTCACATTGTTCAGGATGCTAATACAGGGAAAAGAAGAAAAAAAATGTTTCCTGGGTATCATTGTCCAAGCCAACAAAGAATAGAGAAATCACCTTGGAAAGATCAATAATATACTCGAGGATGTCATGATCTTATCTCGTTCTTCAACCTTTTCTGTCACTGAAATACCTTATTATAAATGAAGGATTTGAAAGTTGTAAAGTTGTGGATTATCCTGATATTTGATGTGCAACCACCGTCACCAATATTCCAATCCCAAACCTTAAATCAGGTTCGCATCTTCGGTTAATTTTTGACCGCTCAGAATTTATACTCCAACATTTTGGCATCTCTCTGCGTTTACTTGTGCTACACAAAGCTGAGGATTTATGCTCTGTAACTTTAATAACAGTTTCCCAGATTCAACGAAGGGAAAAGAATCCAGTAAAAGCGGTCGTCAAAACAAGCCTTCTTTTCTTCACGAATACGCCAGAGGTACAGGCTAATAGGACCTTGCCCCCAGTTGTTTGCAAAGACAATACTGATTAGTGTGACTGACATAATTTATTAGCAGCCTGAGTTGCACCAAGCAAGGTTCAGCGCTGAGCAAATTCTCTTTTGTAGTTGCTGAAACTTGCAAGAAATTATGCTTCGTCGTTGGCCTTCCACAAAAAGTTGTAAACAATCACAGCCTTAAAGTTGCCAACTCAAATAGCACTTGCACCACCAACCCATTTTGTCACATTAAATCAAAAACATTAATACCTGTGCCGTCAAGTTATTTCATCACATTCCTCAACCAAGACAATCCAAGAACTGCAAATTTCAATTCCTTAAGCACTTTAATTTACATACTACAGGAAACAAAGTAAATTACTAGTTGAGATGCCTGCCAATTCCTTAGCTAAAGCTTCACTTGCATACTGCTGTCACATTGGCTTGGGAACATATATATGGCAAGACAAACGCAAGTAATTGTCACATAATGCACTTCTAAGCATAATATACTTCCTGCAAGGGCAAATATTCAGCAGTCTGTCAAAGACACGATCATGCTGTTTACATTTCTTTATGGTTCTTAACCACAATTTTGACCAGAAGTACCTGATAGTTCAAAGCGAGATACAGGTATTCCTACTAAAATGTTGTATTAGTTTCATTCGGATCTTCCTTTCCTTTTTCATTTTTTCCCTTCTACATGTGCATGCATGTCTTGCATATAAGAGGGATGAAGAAAGAAAAAGAAAGGGGTAGAGGTTCAAACTTTTGAACATTTTACTGTCAGCTGACTTCTATGAGGTCTTCAAATCTAAAATTGACAGTGCTATGGGAAACTAGGTAAAAGTTCAGTATCAGAGGTTATATGAAAAACAAATCATCACTAACATTTATAGGGACTGGCTCACAGTGTTTATACTTTGTGTTGAGGAAACGCCATCCTCTAACGTCTCTTAGAACTAGTGCACAAAAACCACACAGGTCAACAACTTTAACTCCTAATTTTACAACTCGGGTTAATATTGGCTGGGAGCAGAAACAGCCAATGGGGAGGCAGACTTAAGTCCCCAAAATGACTGCATATATTTATTTTATCAGTCTCTTCAATCCATACAAATACCACACAGATAAAAACATTTGACGTTGATTACCTATTAGACACAGGTGGGATCAACTGGACTAGTTTCTGAATGTATTGGCACCTGATCCAAGTCCTGCAGGGAAAAAAAGGTCCAGTGAAGGTGAAATAAGCTCTCCATATATTCATTCAAGGACAAAAAAAACTCAATCTTCCTGAATATATGAACAATTGACCACATAGAGAAACTTCAATAGATGATAGGAGCAAGAAGCATCCAAATTAAATAAGCTTACGGATGCCAGACTCAGAAACAAGCAAGAAGAAAATTCACTTCTCACTTCTTAGTTTCAGCATGACAAAAACCTTACGACTCATTATATCAAATGTTCGATGAGAGCCAAGCGAAGATCAATTGATGTAGGCCATTCCAATTTTTGACAAATTCACAATATTAGTGAACTCAGGATCACATCAATCACATGAAAGAAATTTCAACCAACAAATGTCCTGAGATGTAATTTTGGCCAAGGCCTAGATCAAGACTAGTCCACCTAAAGAACTCAACAAGTGAAATTTACAAGCTACGAATGAACCCAAAAAGAAAATGAAAAGGATAAAGCCCTAGGCAAAAACTGGACAACAAAGGGCAAGTACGCTTAAAACCAATCTTTGTCAGCAGTTACAAAAAAGATATTGCTTTCCAATTGGAGGAAAGGGACGCAATGAGACACTATAAAAACTGAGGATTTGATAGACACAGTTCCAGAATGAAAAGGCTTTGATAATTGACTGTCTAGATAAAAGGAACCTTCTTTTAATCTCTAATTCCTAAATGAAAATTTTATGTGATGAGTCCAAGCCCCCAAGTGACATGGGATTTTTCTGATAAAGGATTACAGTGATTTTCCATGGAAATGAAAAATCTCTATCAATTCGTAAAATACTTTCCAGTTACTTAGAACAATGAAATGGATAGATATCATAACAAGACAATCCTTCGCAAAAAAAGGCTTTTTGCAAAATATTACTAAAGCAATTCATTAGCAGTTGCACTTTTTGAAATCTCATAAAGATCTTCTGCTGTCAAAGCTCTGACAGCTGACAAGAAATCCCTTCCAACAGCAAGAAAAGAGTGCAACTGTTTGCGACTTACAAGCACCAATTATAGAACTCGATGAAAATTGAAGACTATATATAGCTCAGAATATTTGCTGCTTCCCAGAACAGACTAGGAATCCCACAAGAATCAAAATATACTATCAGGTACAACTGCAGCTGGATAATGAACTAATGGTGTTTTCATGAATCACAACAGAAACCCAATTCGGAATGCAACAAGCAAATAGAAAACACATGAAAAAAACAGGACCACAACAGATTATGAAGGATGAGTCATATGGAGTTTTGAATGGAAAAGGTGCAAAGGAAGCACCATTTGTATTTGATCAATTTCTTCACCACAAAAACCTGTTGATAGGGAATCAGGTTGCTGGCTCGGATTGTGTACCTTCTGTTGCTTCTGCAACTGTTGCTGAAATGAGGTAAGCTCAGCAGGTTTCTCCCACTGCAGGAAAGTTCAGATGCAATGATCACATATTCTAGAAGTATGCAAGAACAAGGGATGATAAAAAATTAAGATTGTAAGGCATCATATCAATATATATGTGAAACATATGGATAACATATATAACGAAAGAATATTTGGGGGGCCATAAGTATCCTTCTAATGAAATAAAGAACAAAGGAATAAAAATTTCAAAAAGTTTGGAGGGGCAATAAGCAAACACTTTTTCAAAAATAAAAAGTGGAAATAATGATTGAGAAGCCTGATATAACATAGAATTGCCTCTATTACGGAACAAACCTATCAAATCCTTCATAACATCTCCTTCACTCCCACCCATCTTTTCTCCCCACTATACCATTTAGTTAAATTTTTAACCATTTCAGCTTAAACACATTCAGACTTCATAGAAAAGGATTATCTCCACACTTCATTTCCAACTTCCAAACTTAACCAGTTTTTATTCAGTTTTCAACCTTAATCTTCATTAGAGCTGAGTAAGTGGCCTTGGGGCATTGGCCAAGGTGCAGATCATGCCTGAAGTAGAATTCAGCAACCTGAGGTACAATGCAAGCAAAAGAAATACTAAAATAGAACATTTAGACTACCAAAACAAAAACAGCTGAATGCAAGGCTAATAACTTACTCTACTTTCACAAGTCATGCAGTTGTAATAGTACTTGTACCCATCAGGGCAGCTATGCTCACTCCAATCACACCCTTGTGGATCGGTTGTCTTGGGACTTGGAGGTACTGGAGGTGCAGCAGAAGCAACAGTCACTGCTGGAGGATTGCTTCCAGCGAATGGAGACTGCAGAAAAGCATGACATCAACAGTAGTCACTTACAGTCCTTAATGTAAACAGTTGCAAGAAAAAGAGAAACCCATATGGCCTCAAGTTAAACAAATTTTTCAGAAAGGTCTAGATTAATTAATTAAGTGGAAAAATAAACTGCAAAGACTAACATAATGCCACTATACAGAAACACACGAGTCATTCTCTGCCACAGGTTAATCCCACATATGAAATTTTACTAATGCTCAAGCTAGGCTCTAAAGAAAGGGGAAGAATTCCCATTCCCAAATCAACATAACTCAAGTGTTACTGTGATAGTATACACGAACAATGCAAATGTTAAGGCTGCAAAAATTTGGAATATGCTGGTCTTTTTTGTCAGGGTCCCTAACCCAATGAAGAGTTAGTTGGTTCTTATACTTTGCAATCCAACCCCATCAGGTTATGAATAATTGATTTTGGCAGTGAACTGGCTTATATGGATCCCACTTATCAGCTCATCAGATAGTTGTTATCTACACTAACTACTTAAGAAGTTGAAAGAAGTTAATCATTTGAGAGATATGGGAAAATAAGATCAAATATAATAAAATAAGCAAGGTAGAGCAATTAGAGATATAAAAAAAGAATCATCATAAAGAAAAGAGAGCTTCATGCCTACAGTATCATATATGAACCCAGAAAATTGAGTTCTTATCTTTCTAAACATATTAAAAAAACTGGAGTCATGCAAATTTAAGAAGTGAAGAAAATTTCTCTCAAGGATAAAAAAATACCCAAACTTAAACCTATCAATTAATGCAACAAAAAACAATAAATGAATGTTAACATTAGAAAGGTAAGAAAGAAAGAAGAATTTTAAACAAACCCATCTAAAAATGCTTCAAAATATGCCAATAAGGTTTGATCTGTACCCATAATGCATTTTGATTCTTTTTCACAGTGTGATGAAGAGTGGGCATGGAGTTGATAATAGTGTTGAAGATGAAACTTGGAAACCAAAAGGGGACGAAAATTTAGAGACAGCAGGGAGATTCAATGTGGAATAGAACAGTGTAATCCACTATGCAAAAGAGTTTTTCAATAAACTGTTTGAAGTCAGTTTTATGAAACCCAAAACTGATGGAATTAAAATCTTCGACGTTTTAAATTTGTGCCCAACTGACTGACATCCTATCAACCCAAAAATTCTGTTCAAGTTGGTCAGATCGATATGAATCAGTTGGTTTGACTCATATTAGCACTGCCTAAAAAAGACTGACAAATGTCATGAGTTGGATGCACAAGTATGCAGAGCATATCAATAAATCACTTCGCTTTTGCATTAGAGTAAGGGAATAGGATTAATACATCAACAAAATCCTGACAATTGAATCACTAAATCACTAAATCGAAAAAGAAAAAGAATGAACGTTACCTCCAGGGGAATCTGTGCACTATGCTGCTGCTCTAAATTTTGAGTCTGTTTCATCGTCTCAGACACTGCTTGTTGGGATGATGATTGCAAACAATTCTGTGGAGCCTGTGTTTGTTGCGGCAACACCTGACACGCCTGTGCTGGTGGCAACTTTACTGAAGGAATTGATTGTTCTATGATAGGAGGTGTACCAAGTGCTAACTTTAGTGTGTGAGACACAGTTTGTGGCTGTGAATATATGGAAACTTCTTGCATAGGATATGAAGGATTAGGAAAAACACATCCTCCCATGCCATCACCAAAACTGGATGCTGGCCTGTAGCAAATAAACCATAAAACAGAAATCAAACTTTATTTAAGCAGCACAAGATTGACGTAAAAAGATAGAAGAATGAATACCCAAAATCTACCTAATCATCGGTTCTTGAGAACAAGGACCAAAGGTCTGTCCACCAAATGCATTACTCCCCCTGTGGAACAAAAAGTATTAACTAGTAGTAGCATGGCTAATAGGATAGGAGGACCTATAAATTTCTATCACCCTATGGACGATAGAGCTTAATCTTAATTCAGTACAGTAAATTAGTATTTTGACAATCCACAACAAGAAAAAGCAAGTGGTTAGTTTATGTTTATATGTCCATTTGATTTCGATCTCAAGCTTTCATCTCGAGTAAAACTAACCGGAACGTCATATCTATAGTCAAACCAAAGAGCTACTTCAAGAATAAGCAAAAGTAAAAGCCAAGAACATTTGTTGTGCAAACTAGGATTTTTGCTATCATTAGCACAGGTCATGAGGTAGCCAAACAAAGGTAGTGAACTCATGAAGCAAAGCAAATAGAAATTTGCTATCTCGCCATAAACATTTACTTCACTTACAGAAAGCTAAATAATAGCAAGAAAAAAAACACATTTTCACCTTAATTCTCCTCCATTCCTACGCCTTTTGGGATCCGCAAAACGGACGACCAAAGGCTGGTCACTGCCCTGGAAGTGATCAGGAAAGTAGAAAGAATGAGAAATTATCATTCAGAATCACAATTATAGATATAGAAAAAAAAAAAAAGATTCACATTACTCTCATTATGAAAATCCCATTTAATGCTTTGATTGCTGCCACTGCCATATCTCTGTGAGAAAATTTAATAAATGCACATCCTTCAAAAGAGCATAGACACCGAATCAGAACCACCACAAATTGCCAGTCAACGGATATGTTTCCTTGAAATTTTCAGACCCAAAAATATAAACAATTCAAGCAGCCAAAACTCAACTAGACAAGCCAATAAGAGTATCTCTACACTTCAAATGAACATCACAAACGGAAATGGGTCCTAAAGTATAGAAAATGGAGTTCAATAATCACATTTATCATTGACTGCCCTGAAGCCTTTGGTTTCTTCTTTCCTGTGTCATTTCTCCACCAAATAATGCATGTAGAAACCATGCAAAGAAACAATGAACATATAGGAACCAATAAGACCAGGAATATCTATAGGTGAAGTTCAACAATTTAAGTCTGTAAGGGAGGTCCATATCACAAATGAATGTCCAATATGTCCATTATACAGGTATATCGCAGCTTGAAAAGAAAAATGATTAATGATATTATGAGAAAAGATGGACATACCACGACTTTGCTTAAGCACATCTCGTGCAATGTAGACATCTTCTACATTACCATATGGAGAGAATATCTGACATAGAAAACATACAAATTCAACCTAATATTGGAACATAAACAAAAAGCATATAAAATGTTCATTTTCAGAAATATTGCATGTGAATGTACTCAAATAAAAAAAATCTACGTTTATATATTACATGCACTCTGGTAAATCTATGTTAATATGCTTATAAAGTGAATCTAATTACAGACATATTTCAATTTATGAGATCTAGTGCCCATGATGTGCAATAACATACTTTTCTTTCTTTTTAATTTAAATAAAAAGGTCTTAGCAATTTTCATTTATCCTCATCCTTGAAATTCATGTGTCAGAACAGGGCTGGAATAAACATGAACACTCATTAACTGTGGTTCATACTTCCACAATATCCTATTTAAAGTTTGTTCGTTGATTGAACCCACAGAGAGTTCATTTTGAGAAATATTGTATGCACATGCACTCAAATAAAAGATGCATGATATTATGATAAATGTCCTCAGGTTAATATGCCAACATGACATGTGCCCTCCTGTGGTGCATGCAAGTAGTGTAGCCTATGCAGTGAATTTAATCACAAACAGCCTTCAACTAGAAAGATTAGGAGCAGATAACAGCGATAGCATGCTTTACTCTCTTTTTATACAATATAATGCCTTAGAAAGTTGCATCTACTACCTTCACATATTATTACATGCACAAAAAATTAAAAGGAGGAGTAAATATGAAATTCATTTGTTGAAATAAGGTAGAATAAACATGAGTACTCATCAAATGTGGTTTATACTTCCTCAATTTCCTGTTTTGAAGCTTGTTTGTTGATTGAACCAACATAGAGTTTGTCCACAAACTCCCCTCCCCCTATCACAGGACAATGAGAATAATTAACAGAAACCGCAATAGAGAGAGTAAGACATGTATATATATATATATAAACACACTTAAGAGAAACACTCAAAATCCAAGACATATTGGCTAGACAAAACAAATTTCACTGTTCCCACATAGCAAGAAATCATATTAAAATGGAAAGCCAAGAGCACAATAAGACACACACCCTAATTTCCTTTCGAGAAGAATAAGATCAAATGTAGCTGCTGATATATGGACCTCAAAATTGCAATCCAAAAATAATATTATTTGATTTAGTGCCAACTAATTTAAGCCATCATACCACTTAAAAAAGCTCATTGGCTTCATTGGAGATCTATCAATTAATCCTGATAGTGTTAATATGATGATGTTCGAAAGAAGATGTCTTAAACACGAATTCCACTCATCTAAACAAATTGCAGGCAATTAGGCCAATAATCACAGAAAAAAAAATTAAATATGGAAAAAATACTTGCCAAGGTTTGGCTATAGATTATGATTGGCAGGTAAGAAGTTAACAGAAACGCTTACCAATATGTTCCCTTTCTCCCTTGCCAAGTCGTTCCCTTTCAACAATACCAAGGCGTTCCCGCTCTCCATCAGCATACCTGACTTTAATGGGACATGCTTCCTAAATATTGAGAACATGTCAAAAAAAAAATGCAACTCATTCACATGTCAGCAGCCAACAACAGCAGAACTTATCTTTCAATAACAGCAGCAAAATAACTTACCCCTGGAAAAGTAAACTGACCATTTAAAGCCCTAATAGCCCCATTAGCTTCCTCTACCATTGCATATTTTATAAAACAATAACCTGATGAAGTATTGAATATAGATTCATCTAATCAGTGTAGACATTATGTAACAGCATAACAAATGATGGTCAATTATTGGCAAAGTAGTAAAAGTTTGACATAAGAATAACATTCCTCTAGTCATTGGCATAGAGAACAAACAAATTATAATTGTTGTAATTCCAATTACCCTGTTGTTGGCCACTCCTTTTATCCCTAGGGAAAACAACCTCAACAACACGTCCATGTTCTTCAAACAAGGGGCGGATCTAGCACAAAGAAGTAATAGACAAAGGTTATACAATAAGGAAATGAGAAAGTTAAAATTATGACGAATTATGAGTTACAAGAAAGTAATAACTGAACCTCGTAATAAAAAAGCCAGGTAAGGCCACCAAGCATACTCACCAGAAATGAGTCGAAAATGGGGAGGTAAAGTATTTCAAGATTGGAAAGCCTCTGCCTTTTTGGAGAGGCTCCATCCTTAGTCTAAAAAATTTTCACCTATTTAAGTGCAAAGTATCACCTAAGCTTATTACTGAGTGGCATTCAAAATTTCTTTATAATCAAGTAGATCAATCAGCAGTAAACCTTGCAGCTTAGAGGGTCCCAAAAAATACAGTGAAAGTTAAAATTAAGGTCTTCATTACAGATGGACCTATTCGTTCATATCCAATAGGTATGTGGATAATGGCAGTGGAGATGTTCTCATGAGAAACATGAAGATGGATAAAACAAGCATACAATGATCTGTAGTTTCTCATTTTTGCTGATTCCACAAACAGCCTTTAAAGAGATACTGATTCTTGAATGGAACAACTTACATTTTCTTCAGTTGTAGCATTCGGAACTGGTGCAACATAAAGTTTTGCATTAACAGCATCAGCAGTATGATCTGATAAAACAATAAATGGATAGAGCAACAAAACCAACTACATCAGCCACCTTCAAAGGAAAAAAATATTGCAATTTCAAACATGTAACTGTACCTCCATAGCATAACCATGAACTTCAAGGTAATATTCAACTTAAACTTAAATAATAGAATGTGAAGAAACTAGGCAGCTGGCAGCAATCAATAACAAGAAGAAGTAAATTTAACCACAAGCAGAACAAGTTACGTGTTCTACTTCTTTTAAATAAAAATACCTATATATTCTATCCTTGAAATATTTTATTGTTTTTGTTCATAGAAATGCTGTCAATTTATCTTGGTGTTCTCACTCTTGAAGTTCACTGTTCAACCTTGATTGTAATTTTGGATTTGGAGGTTCAGTCAGATTTCTTTTAGCAGAGAGTATATTAATTTCAGTACCATGGCGGGCTAATTATCGTTTGAAGAACCTCATTATAGGAGTGGTGGATTGTATTTACTTGAAGAATGACATTGGAGGAGTACAATAAGCAGCTTGTGAGTTGTATGATCCCTTGCTTCAGCATGCTATTGAGCTTCGATACCAATGCCAGATCTCAGAATGCTGTTGCCATGGTAGCATACAGCAAATTTTGCAGATAGGTCTTTGAGTTGAGCAGTTTACTTGTACGGATTGATATTATCAAAACCAGATAAAAAATAATAATAGGAAGAATCACCAAATGTAACATATGATCATAATGCAAATAAATATATGCAAACAAATATATAACACAAACAACTTTAGTAATGTGCTGACCAAATATTTAATATAAACAACAGATACATATAGATTAACTATGAGGACCGACTTTATTAATGTGAGTTGAGAACAAATATGTAATTTAAAAACAAATGCAGAATACAAACAGCAGATATGAACAATGATGAGCAACTTAAGTAATGTTATTTCTGTAAATAGAATAACCAATGATCAAGAAGTTTAATTTACAGTAAGTGTCCCAATTAGCAAGCTTAAAGTAAAACTGAATCAACTAATTATGCAAACATAAAATAAACCAGAGAACTTGTATATGCAAATAAACCATGGAGTTAGCTCTATTAATTTGTCAATATATTGGCAATATGGCACTCTGACTCATGGGTAAATGATTTAGACAGAAAATTATTGGAAAAAATTCAACAACGAATACTAGCTTGAATAGAGGTAATTAACCTTATAAAAAAAATTACTGCGTCTAGATGGTACAATACATGGAAAGATCAACAAACCAGTAAGACACAAACAAAATATAATTGAAATTACAATGTAGTTATCATAACTTTAGCACAAGAATGAGAAAGGGTGGGGAAGGGATGAAAAAGGTGATTACCGACCAGGAAAAAATCGGCCTCTTTTGCGGCCACCGGAGCAGAATCCTCCGCCGCTTACCCCGACAAATGATTCATCTAATTCGCTGCTCATCTGGTGGTTATTATCGAAATCAAAATATGAATCGGGGTTGAGATTGTTGAATTTGCGGTCATTATTGTGGTCGACAAAGTGGTCTTGGCGATTAATGTAGTACTGCTGGTGATGGTGCTGGTAATAGTTGGGCGGCGGCGGCTGCTGCTGGTCGGGATGATTGGAGAGGTGATGCCGGTGAAGCTGATAATGGTGGTCTTCTATGTGTCGTTCCATTAGATAAACCCTAGAGAGGACAACGAAGCAGCGTAAATGGAGAACCTAGCAGGTGTGAGTGTGAAGCTGCCGCGTCTTTTGCTTGTCTGACCTTATACAACGGGTCAAACCGCGTGTTGAAACGGTCCAAAATATCTCCCAGTACCGTTAAATGAAGAATTTTTTTTTTATTTTTTTTTTAAAAAAAAAGACAGAGAGAGACAAAACAACATTTTACATAGCAACCTGTCACGGAAAAACTGTTCCTCCAGCATCGCCCAACAACAGCAAACCCCCACTAGGTGGAACTTGGTCATACACAACTTGTTTATCTTGATCGAAAATGGCTAGTTTGTCGACTATATACTATTTGGTCCCGTTAGGCTTTAACAAAGGGAGTTGATATATTGTTTGGTAAAAATAATTATGCTTTTTAGTTAGAGTATAAAATTATCTATAAAAATATTATTTATTTAATTTACTTATTTAATATAATTGTTTATTTTAATAAATTAAAAATTACAATAATAATAATAATTATTGAATAAAAAATTTAAATATGATATAGAAGTAATTAAATAAATAATAAATTCAAAATTATTTTTTTTGTATATATGGATAATTTAGTATAAAAGTAATTTAGTGTTTATATTTTAAAAAAATTTCCGTTGTTCATAAAAAAACTTCAATATAAAGTTTTTTAATCAGTAACTATTTGAAATTTTAAAAAATTATTAGCTTTTATATTTTTATATCAATTGTAAGGTAAAAAAATATAAAAGTTGTATAAAGTAGTTGAATCAAATACTTCATTTATCTCATGATAAACATAAGCAACGTGTATTTCTTAGCAATATTTTTAGATTTGGCTGGATCAGCTAACCAAAAAAGATAGAGTATTAAAATTTAGAGTTTCGATTGGAATTGAACTAATAAAAATGAAATTATTTCAAAATATAATATTTAACATATTTCATGTATAATAAAATGTGAAAAATATTTATATTAAACATATTTTATATATAATAATAAGTTCAAAATATTAAATATTCAAGTTTAAATTAATACAAAAACATACTCAAAAATATTTTCAAATATAATAATATTTATATTTATACATATTATTTTAAACAATAATATAATTGATTTATTTGTATATTCTTTAATTTTTCAAAAATATAATAAATAATAATTTTCAAAAAATATTATTTCAAGTAAAATATTTTTTAATATAAATCATTTTAAAAATAATTTATATGAAAATTTTGTCTGAATTTATATTAATAATAAAAACACAAATAATTGAATTCAACTTTATCAATTATATATATTTTTTGAATAATGTGAATATTTTTTAAATAGAAACTCAAAAAAAAATTGACAAGTAATTTGATACTCTCCTCAGAGAAGGAGCTGCAAAACACCTAGCTAAATTTCACGTTCTAAAATTGTATCAGTTAATTTAAAATAATAAAATTATAATATGAATTACTTACTCGATAGCTTTTATTTTTTGGTACGTAAAGGTGAACATAGCTCATAAGACAAAAAAAAAATAACGACAATAAAATAACTCCACTAATGCCATGAAATAACCAAGGCTTAATGCCCGGAGAGGTTGAGGAAGAAAATGGATTCCAACCTCAAATGACTGGACCTTATTAGCTAGAAAATCAGTTGCAAAATTCGTCACCCTATAGATATATCTGGTACAAATTGGTACGAATGTCTTCAAATTGGGGAATTAAATCTTTCACATCACTAACCAATAAAAATCAATTAGTTATAACTCTATAGTTATATTGAAGCATTACCGCAACATATTTGTTATTTGTTTCAACCAACAACTTTCTAATATTCTAGGAGTTAGCAAGTTTGATGCCTTTGTACATTGCCCATAGTCTAACTTTAGTGATGTCGTCTCCCTATATATATAATTTGTACAAATGTCTTTAAATTAGAGAATTAAATCTTTCACATCACTGACCAAAGAAAAGCAATGAATTATAACTCTTTAGTTATCTTGAAGCATTTTCGCAACATATTTGTTATTCGTTTCAATCAACAACTTTCTAATATTTAAGGAGTTAGCAAGTTTGATGCCTTCATACATTACCCATAGTCTGGCTTTAGTGATGTCACATAACCCCAAGTTCATGACAAAACATTGGATCCAAAAACCATTTGCACGCCTTAAAGAGACTTACTCCATAAGCTCGACCATCCATGTAGAGAAAAAAAACTATTTGAGTTTAGCTTGACATATCCCTAGGAAATGCATAAAGGAGCCTAAATTTCTTATAAGTTTAGCTTGAGAATCTTTAATTGAATGGGCCATCTTGTAGATTTCATTAACAGTATTCTCCAAAGTAAGAAACAATTTCATTGAAGATGAAATTGTTACGTATTTGTTAAAGCCACCAATAGGTCATACCGAACACAAGATGCCAAGGTAAGCCATCTCAAATATCTTTATTAAGCATATTCTCATTTAATCAACCCTGCAAAGAGAAGATATAGCCGAAAAACACTGACCATTTAGATTAGAGAACAAAATAGCAGCAGATAGTACAAGACAAATTGCAATCACAAATGATGTGGATAAAAGTCTTATTGTCGACCTCATAGAAACAACATTGATCTTCAACCGTTGTAACATCCTTGACTTTTTCCATATGCATTTCTACAGCATCTCATTTGCGCATATACATTTTGCATATATATCACTTGAACACATGCATAATATGCATTTTTATTTAAATATATTCATGATATACAATTATCGTATTTTCAATTATTTTACTATTGTATAGAAATGCACATGTCTGTTTTATAATATAGATGAAAATGATATGAAATTAATATTTAAGTGAATAAAGAGACTATATTGAATTAATAAAAATTTGACATAATTAATTTAATTTAATTTAAATAAGTGATTAAATTATATATATTTTTATTATTATTGGTTAGTAAAATTGGATAAATGTATATATGTATACATGAATGTATGTATGTATGTATGTATGATGATGATGATAATAATAATAATAATAATAATAATAATAATAATAATAAAAAAGCATACAGCAAAAGAAGAGAAAAAGGAAAGTAAAAAAAAAAAGGGACGGATGGATAAAAAAAGAAAAGGAAGACAAATTTTTTTGACTTAGGCTAAGTCTTCTTCTTCCTCTTCCTCCTCCTCCTCTTCTTCTTCTTCTTCTTCTTCTTCTTTGCTTCATTCCATTTCTTTGAAGTTCTAGTAACCTTTTATTCTCTCTTTCACTCTATAAATTACAGCAATAAGGTTAGCCAATGGTGATTATAGGTGAGTAAATATTTATTTTGTGTTAATCTTGATTATTGTATTTAGGGTTCATTAATAGACAGTATTTTGTACTACGATTTCGATGCTCTTAGAGATCTAATTTGGAAATGTTTAAAACACAAAATTTGTAGATATATATCTCATATACGTGTGTGTAAAACAGTTTTATAAGATTTGATGTATTTTAAGAGAAATCGTTCTTTGAGTAAAACCAGTTCTGTTTCAATTTCCAGCAGACTATCTCACTGTTTTTATCTATTTTGACTATTTTAGAGATATAATTTGATAAAATATTAAATATTAAATTTTTAGATACATATGTCATCTATCTTTATACCAAATTTAAGCTTCATATATCGTGTGGATTTTGAGTTATTATGAAGAGAACCGTGACTTTTTTATAGTTGCTTACTGCCCTGTACAGGTCTAGAAACTTGTTAAATCATTTTGAGCTTCTTACAGATAGATTATATAAATTATCAAAACACTAAAGTCATATTTATATATTTTATCTAAATTTTGGTACTAATTTCAGATTAATATATTATGTATAGAGTAAGTTATAGTCATTACAAATCATACTGGTCCAGAAGCCAATTTTATTCTGGACCAGTAAAATGTTGCTTATAATTTTAATACCTTAGATATATAATTGATAAAAGTTGCAAACATGAAAAATATTTTATTTGAACCCATATAAGTGGTTGTAAACTTTCATTAAAATATGACTTATATATTATAAGTTATGATAAATCAAAGTTGGTACCCTGAAACTGCTTAAGGGCAGAAAACAGAACATATTTAGAAATTTCACCACAAATTCTACAATGATCCAATTAGTCTGAAATTTTAATATGTTATATAATTATATGTTAATTTTAATTAGGAATAAGAATTAGATTAATTGGTTAAGTATAAAAAAAATTTATAAGCTAAACAGTCTCATAAGGTCACGCTGCCTCATAGGAAAAATTTTAATTATTGATATGAATAATGTATATTAATTTGTTTAAGCCACATTAGGTTTTTTTAGTCATAAATTAATCAATTATATTTCAATATTAGCCTCAAAAAAAATTGGAGATATACAGGAAAGGGTTAGACAATAAGTTAAGGGTTATAATCAAAGAAAAAATGTGAGTTTAATTATCAATTGAATTTTTTAGTGCATATGAATGTTGTTTGCTATGTGATTTATATGATTGTGATGATTTGTCCTTGATAATATAATGATGAATAATTTGTGGCATTTGTGGTACATATAAGTTTGTATACGTGTAGTATATTTGAGGTATATGTTTGACATATGATATATATATATATCTATATATATATATATATACATTGTATATGTATAGTATATGCAAGGTATATGTGTTGGCATATGAGGTATATATGTGATATATGTATGGTATATGTGATAAGATACAATGGTTGATGAATATGTAAGTACAAGTGCATATGTAAGTACAAGTGCATATGCATAATGACTTAAAAGACATTGTGACTAGTTAATCGACATTGCAAAGCAAAAGAAGAGGCCTATGACCCAACAAATGTGCAAATGAAACAAATGATCAAGCTAGCTAGCAAATGCAAATGTTCACATTGAAACCCGGGGCAATGTCTGTTTAACTTGGTCACAACAAAATAAAATGAATAAGCATAAGCATACTTGGTTTTGTCTATATTTATATGTTATTGACTGATGAAATGGAGTATAAAACGTGTATTAAGTATACTTGTTATTTGTTATTATGAAATGTTTAGTGTTTTAGAACTAATTTAATGGTTATTCTCACTTAGTCGCAACTCACTAAATTGCATCATTTTTCATGTAGAGAAGAGTAGTAATTCATATTGAGGTGCATATAAAAGTCATGGATCAAAGGTCACCGACCGAGCCTCCTCACTTTCTCTCTTTGCATTCCACATAAGCATAAGAACATATCATTTTATATTTGAGGGTTGAATACTTGTATATGTATAATTACAATAAATATGTACTAAGATATATATATATATGGATTCAACTTGTAAATTTACTAACTTTTAAACATAATGTTTAAGTTATTAATATATGTGATGTTATAGGCTATGATTAAAACATCCGTATTGATTGTGAAATTATTATTGATAATATGAGATGAGTTAAAAAAAATTACTCTCACTGTAAACATGAATTTTATTTTATTCTTGTTCCATACGTGATAATTTAATATAAAAACAACATATGCGGCATATAGATGTATAAGGTGTTAGGTGTTACATTTTTGGTATCAGAGCAGGATATGTTCCATGGGAACATGCATATGCATAAAAGCATGATAACATATGACATAATTTCATTTATTTTAGGGTCATCATAAGACATGATTCACCAAGGAGAGAGAGGTCGGCCGAAATGCATCCTCATGAGACATCGCCTCATTTGCATAGAGATCAACCAGCACTAGGAGCTAGAGCTCTCGTGCATACATCTCAATCATCATGCAGAAATGTCATATGAAAACCCAGAACAAGAAGTACACTGGCCTGAAATGCATAGAGAAAGGCATTACGATAAGCTAAGAAAACAAGGTGCAGTTGATTTATATGGATCGATTGATCCAGTTGAAGCAGAGACATGGCTTAAAAGGATACGAAGGGTATTGAATATGATGAGATGCACTTCAAAGGAGAATTTTGATTATGCGGTATTTTTGCTTCAAGATAATGCGTATGAATGGTGGAAAACAGTCCCAGATACTGATGCACAACCTTCAGTTCTAACATGGAATGATTTTCTTCGAGAATTTCAAAATAAATATATGCCTGAAGCATATAAAGATGAGAAGAGGAAGGAATTCCTAAATTTAAAACAAGGGAACATGTCAGTTGCTGAGTATGAGGTGTAGTTCAACAAACTTTTCCATTATGCCACTTTTATGGTCTCTACTGAAAGAGACAAATGCATAAAGTTTGAAGAGGGCCTCAAGTATGAGATCAAAAATAAAATCACAATTACTAATCTTCATAGTTATACCAGACCAAAGTTGTTGTGATTAGAGCTGAAAAGTTAATGAAATAAGCTGGAGAACAACAAGTAAAAAGGGTGACACGAGAGTTTGCTAGAGAGTCTAGTAGAGGATATGGAAAGAAAGCTAGATATATGTCGAGCCAGTCTGACAACATAAGTGGGTACTCTAGTTCTAGAGGTGAAGGCATGACTTTCTCTCATTCAGACAAAGGACAAAGCTAGTATATAGAACAAAGACCTATTTGTATTCATTGTGGTAGACAACACACAGGTGAATGCAAAAGGCTCATAGGAGCTTGTTATTTCTGTGGATCCTTAGATCACATGTATAGAGTTTTCCCAAAAAGAGCTAAATTAGCAGAGACCAACAGAGGCAGAGGAGTATCTGAGACTACAATTGAAACACCAAGGGTTAACACTACCAGTGGGACACATGTCAGAGGTAGAGGCAGGGGCAGAACTGGTGGAGTAAGCAGAGGAGTGACCAGATCTGAGGGTCAGAATTCTAGATCCCTTCCACAGGCCAGGGTATTTGCTATGACTAGGCAGGAGACAGTTGATGCTCCTGAAGTGGTTACTGGTAATATTTATATTTATGATATACTGACATTTGCATTAATTGACTCAGGATCCACACATTCATTTATATCATTACATATGACATCCAAATTGCATCAAAAGCATGAGTCATTGGGATTTGATATAAATGTAAGTACTCCACTGGGAGCAGTAGTAGTTGTGAATGAGATATGTCGAGATTGTTCGATATTCATTAATAAAGTTGAATTGAAAACTAATTTGATCTTATTATTATTGCATGAATTTGAGGTAATATTGGGAATGGACTGGTTAACTAAACATCATGCCATAGTGAATTTGTAACACCCTTATAACACTTACTCTATACGTACATTACGTGGGTAAATACGATTATAGCCGATATATGCCAATTTTTTTTTATCTTAACTTAATAACTATAATATTACCAACACTTAATTAATCCTTTTTACTTTTCCAAAAATTTCGGCAGCATAACGGCTATAAACTAACTAACTCACCTGCCAAGTAAACAATCCACAACTCATTTTTGGGCACAACAATTTACACACAATACAATATATTTTTCATTCAACCCCAATTCTCCACATATATTCATTTATCAGAATATATACATAAATTCATCCATACAACACCATATCTAAATCCATATATACATGTCATTTATATAATAACCTACAATTATATCAATATTTCATCAACTCCCAAAGGTTGTATGTCTGCTCCTGCCTTTCCTGCCGTTACCTGCACGCAGTCAAATAACTATGTGCTGAGCATTAATATGCTCAGTGGTAATTACTAATCTAAAAATTTACACTACTGGTATTTTCATGCAATTGTATTTTTAATATACTATTCAAATTTTTCTCATTAATATATAATTCATTTTATTCTTTTTAAATCCTCTTTTTTTCTTTCTTCTTTTCAATTTGTTTTTTATTTGTTACAAATTTCACTTAAATTCTTAAATTTTTATTTATTTACAATTATATCATTAACTATATATTATTTACACTTTTGCCATTAACATTATTACTTTTATTATTTTTATATTTATTTATTTGATTATTTATCTTTACTACACAATTTAATATCTATCTTGTATTTCTCACTTTCATTATTTTTCTTATATTTTTCACTTATTTCATGTTTATCATTTTTTTCATTTTAATAACTTTTCTCATATTTTATTCATAATTGTCACTTTAATCACTTCACTCACACTTGCCCCTAGTTTCAATCTGATAGAAAATCTTCGGACCGGATACATGAGACGTGGACCCCAAGAGTCCACTATACTAAAGAGTAATCCCGAAGGATCACCCGATCACTATACTGTACACTGAATCACTGAGTTACAATCACTGAAGTAGACCATCATTGGCTACATAAGCGAGTCGCCATGACCCGCACCGCGGTAATAGTGTCCCTATGGCTAGCCAATTATATCCTGAGCTAGATTTAACCATCAGAAAAATAACTAAGGGCATTTTTTTTATTTCTTCAATTCAATTTCTATTAAACCATAAATTTCATTATTTTTATATTATTAATCACTTAATAATTTATTCTTTCATAACAATTTTATCATCACCAATTTTTTTCACATTTTTCATTCTAATATATCAATTGAGTTATAAACTCACTAAATATATTTTATTCATTATTTTTCATTTCATACATAATATCATAAATAAATGGAAAAATATTTAATATTTAATTTAAAAATTTTCAATCAATTTCTACACACTTAAAATCATATATTTTTACATTTCATGACTAATTTTTCATTTAATTAGTAAAGAAAATATTAATTTCTTTTTTTTTTACTTATATTTAATTGTCATCATTAAAATTTTTCTTTCAATTTCTAATTGTTCATTTCACTAATTAATACCTTCATTATTCCATATATATCATAATATTACACTAAAATGTATTTATTCCTTAATATTCATTTTTCACATAATAAAGTCAAATATTACAATTTCCACTAGTTAATTTTTTTAATTGAAATTAATCCTCCTAATTCACTTTTCATAATCCATTAATCATGTTTTAAGCATTAATTAATAATTACATACAAAACACACAATTTTCTAAATTTCCATAACCCTAATTTATACTTAATGAATGGAAATAATTAGATTAAGGAATCACTAACCTTAATTTCTTATTTTAGGTCTTCCTAATTTTCCTTTTCCTTTTCCTTTCCTTTGGAAGCACCTTCACCTTGCTTTGAACCTACCATGGACAAAAAAAATTTCTTCATTAATCCACTATTAATTTACTTTCTTAGCTCAAATCACCTTGCTTTGAACCTACCATGGACAAAAAAATTTCTTCATTAATCCACCATTAATTTACTTTCTTAGCTCAAATAAACTTCATAATTATCATCTACATATCTTAAACTACCTATTTGAACAATTAAATTAATTTAAAACCATAAATTTTTCTTACCTCAAATTAAAATTCTAAACTTTCTCCTTTGATTTTCTTCCACTTTAGCCTCCCAAATGAAGATTAAAAACTTCTAATAGCTACTAAAAAGGCTGAAATTATTTTTGGGTGGTTGATTTTGGTGTAAAAAGTGAAGAAAATGGAAGAAAATTGGAAGAAAAATGGGAAATGTGGGGTTTCGGCCATGAAAGGGATTTGGGGAAGAAGAATTTCCAGATTTCCTCTAGATAATTCTGATTTTAAGCCTATTTATAGTGATCTTAAATGGGTGGGCTTGGGCCAAACAAAGCCCAACCCATTTAGGCCCAATTATGCACTATAAATTATTTTTCTCACTTTAAAAGCTCAATTTCATCTAAATTTGATTTCATAATTCTTAAAATATTTTTATATGTCTACACAAAAAATTTCAACTCAATCGGAGTTCATTTTCTGTCCAGCTCACTTAAATCAGACAGATAATCCAATTTTCGGTGTTACCGTAAAATTCCGTTTTCACTGTCAAATAATCTTAAATATTATTTAGAGTCTATCCATATCTTAAAATAAATTTTTGGATGTCGTTTGCTATTTTTTCATAGTCTGGTCAAATTACGATCAACCAACTATTTAATTAAACTAAGTCCCTTTTTTCTTAATTTTGACTTTTGATGACTTATTTGACCTCATTTTCACTCCAAAATTTACCCTCATACTAGTCATAACCTATATTTTCCGATGATCAAATAAAATATTTTTCACCAACAGGTGTATTTTTGACCCCCGGGTATATTGATCAATTTCGAAAACTACAGTTTACGACTAATCCGGTATTTGGGCCATTACATAATTGTTTTTCTAAGGAGGTAATTTTAAAGTCCTCTGATAAACAAAAAATTGTGTTTAAAGGTGAAAGGAAGTTGATACCTGCATGTTTGATTTCAGCAGTTAAAGCTTTTAAGATGGTGAAAGGAGGGTGTGAGACTTTCTTAGCCTATGTGACAGACACAAAAACTCATGATATTATGTTAGAGAATATTCCAGTAGTGTGTGAGTTCTCAGATGTATTTTCAGAGGATTTGTCTGGGTTGCCACCGGATAGAGAGATATAATTTACTATAAATTTGGTGTCTGGAGCCGCACTTATTTCTATATCTCCTTACAGGATGACACTAATTGAGTTAAAGGAACTTAAAACTCAATTGCAAGAGTTACTTGATAAGGGATACATTCGACCTAACGTATCACCTTGGGGAGCCCCAATGTTGTTTGTAAAAAATAAAGATGGAACGATGAGATTGTGTATAGACTATAGACAACTTAATAGAGTGACAGTGAAGAATAAATATCATTTACCTATAATTGATGACTTGTTTGATCAGTTACATGAAGCTCAAGTCTTTTCTAAGATTGATCTAAAATCGGGCTATTATCAGCTTAAGATAGCTGAGGTAGATATTCCTAAAATTGCATTTTGTATTAGATATGACCACTATGAATTTCTAGTCATGCCATTTGGATTAACCAATGCACTGACTGCTTTTCATGGCTTTGATGAATAAGGTATTTCAGCCTTACCTGGATAATTTTGTTATTGTCTTCATAGACGACATTCTGGTGTACTCTAAAAGTAAAGAGGAACATGAGATGCATTTAAGAATAATGCTTCAGACTCTGCAGGAGAAACAAATGTATGCAAAGTTTAGTAAGTGTGAATTCTGGCTTGATCATGTTGTGTTTCTTGGATATATAGTATCGGGAAAAGGCATAGAGGTTGACCCAAATAAAGTTAATGCCATAGTGAGTTGGGAAACACCCAATAATGTGTCAAAATTGCGTAGTTTTTTGGGTTTAGCATACTACCATAGATTTGTTGATGGGTTCTCATTGATTGCTAGCCCTTTGACCAAATTGTCGAGAAAGAATATGTCTTTCAAGTGGACTATAGAATGTCAAAGGAGTTTCGATGAACTAAAACACAAGCTAACCTCAGCACCAGTGTTAACCATCTCTACAGGTATATGTGGGTTTACAGTATATAGTGATGCTTCGCATCAAGGCTTAGGATGTGTATTAATGCAACATGGTAAGGTTATAGCTTATGCATCCAGACAACTGAGACCACATGAGATCTCATATTCAGTGCATGATTTAGAGTTGGCTGCAGTTGTATTTGCATTGAAAATTTGGAGGCATTATCTGTATGGTGAGACATTCCAGATCTTCACAGACCATAAAAACTTGGGTTATATGCTGACAAAAAAAGAATTAAACATGAGGCAGAGACGATGGTTAGAACTATTGAAATATTATGATTGTACAATTGAATATCATACAAGGAAAGTCAATGTGATAACAGATGCATTGAGTAGGAAGATCAGTAGCAGTGTAACTCACTTGCAAGTATCCTCTTTCCCATATTTGATTCAATTACGATCTATGAATGTTGAGTTAAATATGCATGATAGAAGATCACTGATTGCTACTTTTCAAGTCAAACCTATACTGAAGGAGAGAATTAAAGAAGCACAAAGCAAAGATCCTCAATTATGTGAAAAAATTAATATGGTAAGATAGGGAAATAATACAGAGTTTCATTTGCAGAATGATACACTGATGTTAAAGTCATGCATATGTGTTCCAAACACTAAGAATTTGCGTCAAGAAATAATGGAAGAGTCACATAATGCACCTTATGACTATGCAATGCACCTAGGGATGACAAAGATGTATCACAACTTAAGACTTCATTACTGGTGGCCAAGAATGAAGAAAGACATAGCAGAATATGTTTCCAAATACTTGACATGTCAGCAGATTAAAATTGAACACCAGGCACCAGTTGGTAAACTACATCCTTTACCAGTGCCAGAATGGAAATGGAAAAAGATAACGATAGATTTTGTTTATGGATTGCCCAGAACTCCACGAAAAAATGATGTAATTTTCTACCTATCATATGGGGTGTACACTTGAGAGTTTAGCCAAATTATATGTGAATGAGATAGCCAGATTTCATGGCATTCCAATATCCATTGTGTCTGATAGAGATCCACGGTTTACTTCACATTTTTTAGTGAGTTTACATAATGCATTGGGAACAAAATTGAATTTCAGTACCGCATTTCACCCACAGATTAACAGCCAATCAGAAAGAACTATACATACATTGGAAGATATGCTTAGAGCACGTGCTATGGAATTCAAAGGTGCTTGGGATGAATATATAACATTGGTGGAATTTGCATACAACAACCAATATCATAGTAGTATTCAGATGACACCATATGAGGTATTGTATGACAAAAAGTGCAGAAGTCCTATCATCTGGGATGAAGAAAGTGCACGTGCATTAGAAGGGTCAGAGATAGTACAAGCTATAATGGATAAAATCAAAATTGTTAAGAACAAACTAAAGGTAACACAAGACAAACAAAAAAGTCATGCTGATCAACATAGAAGGGAGATGGAATACGAGTTGGGTGAAAAAGGATTTCTACGAATATCTCCATGGAAAGAGGTAATTCGATTTGGCAAGAAAGGTAAATTGAGCCCAAGATACATAGGACCTTACGAAATTCTTGAGAATGTTGGTCCACTGACATACAAATTGACTTTACCATTAGAGATGACTCAGATTCATAATGTATTTCATGTGAGCATGCTTAGAAGATACAGGTCAGATCCTACATATGTACTTAAAGATCAAGTCATTGAGATTGCAGATGACATGAGTTATGTTGAAGAACTAGTGGAAATCATCGGATACAAGACTAAACAGTTGAGAAACCGAGAAATACATTTAGTTAAGATATTATGGAGAAACCATTCACAAGAAGAGGCAACATGGGAAATGGAAGAAAGTATGAAAAAGCAATATCCACACCTATTTTCAGGTATTAAATTCCGATGACGAAATTTTTAAAAGGAGAGGCGAATTGTAACAATCTTGATTTTTTCCATATGCATTTCTACAGCATCTCATTTGCACATATAC
The DNA here is from genome assembly GCA_023653625.1 of Triadica sebifera. Classification (NCBI taxonomy): domain Eukaryota; kingdom Viridiplantae; phylum Streptophyta; class Magnoliopsida; order Malpighiales; family Euphorbiaceae; genus Triadica; species Triadica sebifera. The sequence goes on from CM042895.1 coordinate 1,465,593, forward strand.
ATTTTGCATATATATCACTTGAACACATGCATAATATGCATTTTTATTTAAATATATTCATAATATGCAATTAGTGTATTTTCAATTATTCTACAATTATATAAAAATGCATATGTCTGTTTTATAATATAGATGAAAATGATATGAAATTAATATTTAAGTGAATAAATAGACTATATTGAATTAATAAAAATTTGACATGATTAATTTAATTAAATTAAAATAAGTGATTAGATTATATATTTTTTTATTATTAGTTAGTAAAATTAGGTAAATGTATATATGTATACATGAATGTATGTATATGTATGTATGTATGATGATAATAATAATAATAATAATAGTAATAGTAATAATAATAAAATTAAAAAAAAGAAACATACAGCAAAATAAGAGAAAAAGAAAAGTAAAAAAAAGGAGTAAAAAAAAGGGACGGATGAAGAGAAAAAGAAAAGGAAGACAATTTTTTTGACTTAGGCTAAGTTTTCTTCTTCTTCCTCTTCTTTTTTTTTTTTCTTCTTCTTCTTCTTTGCTTCATTCCATTTCTTTGAAGTTCCATCAAACTTTTATTCTCTCTTTCACTCCAGAAATTATAGCAATAAGGTTAGGCAAGAGTGATTATAGGTGAGTAAACATTTATTTTGTATTAATTTTGATTATGGTGTTTAGGACTTATTAATAGGCAGTATGTTGTACCACAATTTCGATGCTCTTAGAGATCTAATTTGGAAATTTTTAAAACACAAAATTTGTAGATCTATATCTCATATACATGTCTCTAAAACATTTTTATAATATTTGATGTATTTTAAGAGAAATCGTTCTTTGAGTAAAACCGGTTCTGTTTCAATTTTCAGCAGACTACCTCGTTATTTTTATCTATTTTGACTATCTTAGATATATAATTTTATAAAATATAAAACATAAAATTTTTAGATACATATGTCATATATATTTATACCAAATTTAAGCTTCATTTATCATGTGGATTTTGAGTTATGATGAAGAGAACCATGACTGTTTTATAGTTGCTTATTGTCCGTACATGTCTAAAAAATTGTTAAATCATTTTGAGCTTCTTACAGATAGATTCTGTAAATTATCAAAATATGAAAGTCATAGGTATATGTCTTATATAAATTTTTGTACTAATTTTAGATTAATATGTTATGTATAGAGTAAGTTATAGTCTTTACAAATCATACTGGTCCGGAAGCTAATTTTGTTCTGGACTAGTAAAATGTTACTTATAATTTGAAGACCTTAGATATATAATTGATGAAAGTTGTAAACATGAAAAATATTCTATTTGAACCCATATAAGTGTCTGTAAATTTTCATTAAAATATAACTTATATATTATAAGTTATGATGAATCAAAGTCGGTACCCTGAAACTGTCTAAGAGCAGAAAACAGGGCAGAAAATATAACACATTTAGAAATTTCATAAAAAATTATACAATGATCCAATTGGTCTGAAATTTTAATATGTTATATAATTATATGTTAATTTTAATTATGAATAAGAATAAAATTAATTGGTTAAGTATAGAAAAATTTATAGGCTAAACAGTCCCATAAAGTCACACTGCCTCATAGAAAATTTTTTAATTATTAATATGAATAATGTATATTAATTTTTTTAAGCCACATTAGGTTTATTTAGTCATAAATTAATAAATTATATTTCAATATTAGGCTCAAGAAAAATTGGAGATACACAGAAAGGGGGTAGACAATAAGTTAAGGGTTGGAATCAAAGAAAAAAGATAAGTCTAATTATCAATTGAATTCTTTAGTACATATGAATGTTATTTGCTATGTGATTCATATGATTGTAATGATTTGTCCTTGATAATATGATGATGAATAATTTGTGGCATTTGTGGTACATATAAGTTTGTATACGTGTAGTATATTTGAGATATATGTTTGACATATGATATATATATATATATATATATATAGTATATGCAAGGTATATGTGTTGGAATATGAGACATATATGTGGTATATGTATGGTATATGTGATAAGATAAAATGGTTGATTAATATATAAGTACAAGTACATATGCATAATGACTTAAAAGGAATTATGACTAGTTAATCGACATTGCAAAGCAAAAGAAGAGGCCTATGACCCAACAAATGTACAAATGAAACAAATGATCAAGCTAGCTAGCAAATGCAAATGCAAATGTTCACATGGAAATCCGGGGCAATGTCTGTTTAACCCGGTCACAATAAAATAAAATGAATAAGTATAAACATAAGTAAAGAGCAATTAACGAATACTTGATTTTGTCTATATTTATATGTTATTGACTGATGAAATGGAGTATAAAACGTGTATTAAGTATACTTGTTATTTACTATTATGAAATATTTGGTGCTTTAGAACTCATTTAATGGTTATTCTCACTTAGTCGCAACTCACCAAATTGCATCATTTTTCAAGTAGAGAAGAGTAGTAATTCATATTGAGGTGCATATAAAAGTCATGGATCAAATGTCACCGGCCGAGCCTTCTCACTTTCTCTCCTTGCATTCCACATAAGCATAAGAACATATCATTTTATATTTAAGGGTTAAATACTTGCATATATATAATTACAATGAATATGTACTAAGATATATATATATATATATATATATATATATATATATATATATATATATATTCAACTTGTAAATTTACTAACTTTTAAACATAATATTTAAGTTATTAATATATGTGATGTTATAGGCTATGATTAAAACAACCATATTGATTGTGAAATTATTGTTGATAATATGAGATGAGTTAAAAAAATTACTCTCGTTGTAAACATGAATTTTATTTTACTCTTGTTTCATACGTGATAATTTAATAAAAAAACAACATATGCGTATATAAATGTATAAGGTGTTAGGTGTTACAACCGTTAGATGACTTCTCTTTCTTTCAACATTTGTAAAAAGACAGTTATAAAAAAAAACCAAATAAATATTCGAACACGTTGAGGCCATTTCCATTTCTAAATCTTGTCCCACCAAAAAAAAGAAGCACAATAATCTTCCTCCGTGAGATTGAGGGAGGCAGATTTGATAAAGAAAACTCTTAAGGGAGTCATAAAACAAAATATTTCATCTTTACACACGGTTGGTGCTAGAGGGTGAATAAAAGCAATGTGTAAAAGAATGGTAGAAGGTAACTTGTTCTACAACATACCTCAATTCTAATAACCATTAGGCATCGCGAAGCTCGCCACTAGAAAAAGTTGTTTCATTAAGCCCAACATCAATGATAGTATGATTCAACAAATTAGGAAAAGCCAGTACCCGATGGTCATTCCAAAACCTTACGTGAAGACCATCACCAATATCCCAAATCATTTTGCTTTCTATATTTTCATTACCCCATAAATGTTCCGCCAAGTGGAAAAATAAATTTTGGGATAAGATAAAGGCTTTATTATACTTTTATTAAATTTATACTTTGAGGATAGAACCCTAATCCAAATAAAATCTTTTTTTGGTTCTAAAGAACCAAACAAACTTCAGAAATTAGGCCTTGTTTAATTCTGCTAACTATTGTAAACCAATGTTGTTTTTTCTATTTGGATGAGTGATAGTTCCCTATAAGACTCGTGATATTTTTATTTTTTTATAACCACCCCAAATGAATTTTCTAGTTAACTTCTCAATTTCATCACAAATAGAAAGAGGAATTTCGTTGTCTGCCTTGTGTATATAAAAAGAGAAAATAATAAAGATTGAACTAACATTACTTTGCCTGCGAGAGAGAGCTTTGTAACATCTTAGTCGGAAAGCTTATGTCTAACTTTATCAATCAAATACTGATAAACTTTCCTCCTTCCACGTGTATGTAAGAGGGGCACACCTAAATACTTGCTTAAGTCTTCTGTAAGTTTGAACCCCAAACCATTGCTAATTTCTTTTCGAAAAGAATTAGAAACATTTTTAGAAAATAAGATTTGAGTTTTCTCAATGCTCACCATTTAACCAGAACAAAGAGCTAAAGTACTTCAGAAACTTCTTTTATAACTTCAACCTGATCATTGTCTTATTCAACAAATAAAACTATGTCATCCGTGAAATGAGATGAGATAAAGGTGGCCCATATTTGCATAACCGAATAGATTTCCATGAACCATTAGAAATCGACTGTTGAATAACTTGAGAGAGCATTTCAAGACATAGGACAAATAAGTATGGAGAGAAAGGATTCTTGTCTTAAGCCCCTTATTGGATAGAACTTTTCAGAAAGGGTTTCATTTCATATAATCCTCATGGAGTTAGTCTTAGCACATCTCATAATAACATCGACCAAAAAAGAATGAATGTCGGCTTCCAAAAAAGTGTTTGATAAAAAATTCCAATTGATCTAAGCCTTAGCTAGATCAACTTTGATAGCCATAAAACTTGTTTTTCCTTTTTTAATTCTCATGTTGTGCATCACTTTTTGTGCCACTATAATATTATCGATACTTTATCTCTTTGGCATAAAGCTTGACTGACAATCATAAATCAAAGTAGGCATAATTTCCTCCAGTTTATTGACAATAACCTTTGTGCTTTTGTAGGAAACATTACAATAAGTGACAATGCAAAATTGGGATAAGCTCACTGAATTCTCAACTTTTGGAATAAGTAAAAACAAAGTACTATTCATTTCAGGATCAATATTGTCCCCTCCTATGACCCATTTCACCTCAATACAGATAGAAGGTCCCCAGGATATACCACCGATTTTGAAAGAAGTCAACATGTAAACCATCACTTTCCGGTGCTTTCCACGGTTTCATATCAAATAAAGCATTTTTATTTCCTCATTTCCCACTGATTGGGATAAAAAATACAAGGCATCTTCAAATAAAAAAGGAAAGGAATTTATGATACAATAGATCAGCCGAACTAAGGTCTCATATGTGTAAAGAGAAAAGAAAAAAAATATTGTCATATCCTGGAGACTATTTTTATCTTTCACCCAATCTTTAGAAATGTTTCGAAACTTTTGGCACCACAATAGTTAGTCTTGTAACAAAGTTAAAACCAGCTCTTATTTCAGATATTTTTCCAACTTCAACAAATTGGAAGAAGGTTTTATTTGTCCTTCCACTGCATTTTGGATCCAGTGTAATCTTTTAAGAATATTTCTTTTCCTTTAAAAAATGTTGCCAAAGGTATCATGATTCCATTTATTCAAAGTTGCTGCAATGTGGGTGATAGAATCTATAAAAGTGTCATTGCCACTCCAATTATTGGCAACAAATGAGTTGAATCAGTCATGAGTAATCTAAGTTTATTAAAAATGAAAAGGACAATCAACAGTATGGGAACAAAACCACAAAGTTTTAACAGAAGAGGCTTATGATCCAAGTGTAATTTTGGAAGGTGATGGATGATAGCATTTGAAAAAGTCTTTCTCCAATTCTCATTGCAAAGGACTCTGTTAAAGGTGTTGAAAAGGAGAGCCACGTTGCCAAGTGAAAGAATAACTAATAAAACCTAAATCATGCAAATCAGAGCTCCAAAACCAATATTGGAAATAAATACAACATCCTGAGCGATTAGGGACACTTCCTTTCCTTTCAACCAAGTTGAGAATGCTATTAAAGTCACCCATCAAAAGGCAACCATCAAGGCAAGATTTCTGAATATCCATAAGATGGCTCCATAAGCTTTTCTTTTTCATGGGATTGGGGCTCACATAAATAGTTGAAAAAGAGGAACTATTCATTAGTGATACATAAATGAATAAACTGAAAGTCATTAACCAGAATGTCAATTTGCCACCTTTCATGCCAAATAATCCAAATACCTCCAAAAAAGCCACAAGCTTCAAAACGATGAGAGTAAGGAAACTTCAATTGATTAATTACCATGTCAACTTTCTTACCACTAATTTTGGTCTCCAAAAGAATAACCATATGAGGTTTATGTTGGATAGAAAGAAATATTGGACACCAAGAAAAAGAATTTTTACCAGTTCATTGACAGTTCCAAATGAATATTGATATAGTAAGGAGATTAACAAAGGATAAAAAGCTTTAATAAGCTTTAGATTTCGAGGTAAAAATCCCTAATCTCCTCAGAGTCAGCGGGTTCATTCTCTTATTCATTTTCATAATCTTCTTCGTTCATACCATTATTTATATTAACTTGCAAGTTTTGAGGAGAAATATCAGACATCACAAAGTCTAGTGGTCAACCTGCACGACTATGATAAATATTCTCTTGTTGAATAAAGTTCATAGGATTGACTATATTGTGAGCCTCTTTTGCTTAAGGCACCTTTGGATTATCAATCCCTACTACTGAATATGTAACACCTCCTTATCCTTTTGTACTACAATTAGATAAGCGGTATATATGATTGATTATCTCATGTGCTTGCACAAGACTTATAGACAAATGATACATATAAACCAATACATAACTCAAAATGAAAATAAATAATTCTTATAAACATATGTAAATTGTGTTTTTACAAACTATAAAGTAATACATGATTCTTTTACTGACATGTATTTATTTTAAAATATACTTAATACGTAAAAAGAAAATTTATTTTATGAGTGTGATATGACTATCATTATTTCTATTACAGCTGCACTTCTATGGTAAAATTACTGGATATGCAAATTTTTGTCTATCCATATTTTGTTTCTGTTGCACAACTAAATATGTGCGAGAGAAAGACAATTTTCACGATGAGTTTTGACTCAATTGTACAAATTTTATAGTAATAGTCATTTACAATATATATATTTGGAATTATAATTATTTTCAATAATATTTCACAGCAAAAAACAATTATAGATAAATATTTTCTTTTAAATATAGAATTAACTGATTATAAATGAATGCATCATACTGTTATTTACAATATAAAAACTCTTTTTACATGTATATAACATATAATCATTTGAACTTAAGAGTTCATTATAGAAAATCCGTTTAAAAAACACATTCATTTACTTAGCAAATTTTTCATTATATTCATATACCAAATAATAATTTTATTATTTCTTTACTCATATAACATATCAGACACTTGCTCATAGAGAACCAAGGGGTACCGTCAAACGACGGAAATCTTAAGGTCCAAGATAATCATAAGACCGGAGACAAAGTTAACCATATGATACAAAATAATATCATTTGATCTAAGATACTCACATGATCAGTGAATAACTAATATGTATGATCCAAGATAACTACAAGAGGTATACAATACCTCTCATGACCAAAATAATCATAGGTCATAGAATTTTTACCATATTGATATGTCAACAATCTCTAGATCATTTTCTATGTTCTTATATGAGTTAAAAATCGTAAATTCCATAATAATATTTTCAATATCATTTTGTTTGATAAATTATTTAATAAATTAATTTTAATTCATATAATCATTTCTCTAGGTAGAATATTATTTCATAACATATTTTATTTTATAACACAATATATATAAAACATCAAAATTAAAACTTATTAAAACTCGTTTCATATTAGAGTACCAATTTTATTTAATATTATAGTCAAATTAAATACGTATTGACTATTATTACAAGAGTTTGCACAAAATTGATTAGGCACTACCATCGTCGGCCCCATTCTCATCCTTATTCCATTTGGGTTCCTTCGGCATGAACGTATCTAACACATATTTATCAACAATTAGCAGTCATACTGCTTAAAGACCTAGCTCATATTAGTTGTTATTTGATAATAACAACGTAAATTCTTAGTCTTTATATTTCGATTAGGGCTAACTTTTCTTGAATTTTATGTTTTAAAGTATAAGGTTATTCAGTTTATAATGTTTATAATCATGTTTAAAATTCATGATTTTCACCAACTGGTTTCTTTCCAATGTTCACAATTTACATGACATTCCAAGTACTAAATTTACGATGAAAACAGTTAGGATATTGTTATCCTAACTACTCACTAGCATTTGTTTCCCTTAGATTCATACATTCAAGGTCCCTTCTAAAGGCATAGTTAACGACAATTCTTAGGCCCTATTCTTTAAGTTGCTTTGTTCCACAATTTTTTAAATATCGTCTCACTTATTTCTTTTAAAGTTTTCTGATCCCTAATGCATTAATTGTCCTGGGTTTGGGCTTCTTATTTTCATTATCAATTTTAGTCTCAATTTATACCCACAAAAAGTCCCACTTTTATTCTTTTATTTCGGTCCGTTTCTCAAATTTCTGGTTCGTTGGATCTTCGCCACATTAAGTTCTTCACTGATCACAACAGGCTTAATATTCCCAAGTTCAGTTGCTACTATTTTGGCCAATTAGGCTTTACGGATTCTAATTGAATTAGTCTATCTCCCTGCTAATGTTTCCAAGACTTACTTTTCATTGTCCAATTTTTTTACATTTTTTTTTAACTTCAGCTTTTACATTTTTTTTTAAAGTAAAAGTGTGTCCATCTACTTTTTTACTTGCCAAAAGAATAATTGCATGCCATTTGTTACGCATGCAAGCATCCTTTGATTAATAAATTTTGATTAAATTTAATTAATCTCACTTAATTTTAATTATTTCTAAATTTCCCTTTTGGTCCTTTTACTTTTCTCTTTTCAAATTAAATCACATCCAATTTTTAATTTATCCCATTTCAAGCCTCATATATATATATATATATATATATATATACAATTAAATATATCAATATTTATGGTACTACGTTCTTGCATTCTCAATTTCTTGATCCTCATACTTAAGCAAAAATCTTGTTTCTTAATATTATTGGGAAACCGCACTATACATTTTATTTCTTCGATTCGTACCCAAAATTTTAGAATTTTAATACAAAATTTTATCGATAGATTCATCTTAATATTATTTAGTTCCGATATTTTTATTTTGTGATCGGTTGGCAACGCGAAAATTGTATATTTTTCTCTCAATTTTATTTTTTTTTCAATTTTTATGTAAAATTTAATGTCGTATGTTCATAATCAATTTTTTTCTTACTTGTCTATTGTCCAAATTTAGACTTTGATCGAACCTCTATTTCGGTTGATAACACGCTAATTTTTTTTTTCCGATCAATCTAGCTTGTTCAATATCAACACAAATGTGTCGATCGGAGCTTAATAGACGTGACATAATGCCCGGTAGTATCAATAGTGGTTTTCATAATTTTAACATCTGAGCCGGTTTTAAAGATAAAGTTTATGTTATTTGGATCTTATGCGAGAATCTCATTCTCTTTTCTAGCGAAAACTTGTTTGGTAGCTTGGGTTAATGGCTCTCCTATTTTAGTTTGCTGACGTGGCGTGGCTTGTTTAAGTGGTTTTCACCTATTGTTACTGGAAGTTGATGCCTTGCTGGAATCACATGCTACATATCTTTTGTTAGTAGGATCTGATTCAAAATCAAAACTACTTTTTGCGTGATTAGTACCCATGTCATTATTTTTCTTCTACATCAGCTTCCATAATTTTTGTCAGCTTTGAATATCATGAACCAGTGTTTTTAGGCATAACAAGAGTAGAGATTTTGGAAAAGGAAGACTTTCCTGATTTGGTAGGGTCCTTTCCCTGTTTGGTGCTTCTTCTTTGTGTTCGGTGGACATGCATCCATGCCCTAGAGTTTTAGTCTTATCCTTGCTGATCCATCTAGTTAGGATCTATCATACCATCTTGATGATTCTTTGGTTCTGGTTGAATAAGCTCTTCTTGACATGTCTGTTCCTCGTGTCTATAAACTCCACATCTAAAGCATATTATTTGAAGCCCTTCGTATTTTATGGGTTGAGTTCTACTTTGGATTTTGATACTAGAAATCATAGATTTGGATAAATCCAAAATGACAGCCATGCAAGCAAACTGCCCCCTACTAGCTCCAATATCAATGTTATAGTCAATCTTTATGACTTTTCCAGTCACTTAATCAATGGCTCTAAAGGTGTTATTGTGATAAAATTTGACTGGCAAACTTGACATCCTAACCCAGACTGTTGTGAATCATGGCCAAGGAACTGAAGTGGAGAAAGAGTCAGTCCAAGGTTCGATTGTTAAGTAATGGTTATTGATTAACCATGGTCTGATTGATAATGCATGTGTGTAATCCTCAAGCATGCATCTTGAATCGAACCAGATAATATCCATTATATAGTCCAATGACAGTGATCTCAGTTGTTGGTTTCCACAGTCTTCAATCTAAGTTTTGTAACCTACCATAGCATCTAATAGTTTGATCACAACAAATTTCTCCAGGCTTTCATTGAGTTTAGTTATTAGATTGTCATAAAAGCAAATTTCTTCCCTCTATTTAATCACATAATCCGTTTCACAACTATGGACTTCCTCATCAAATCCATCATTAGTTGTCGTGAACAATTTCGAGCTGGTCCATTCAATAAGGTTTCCTTAAAGGAAAATTTGCCCAAGTTTTTCCCATTGTTATCGTGCTTTGCTATATCGGTTTCCATTCCCATGTTGTCTTCATAAAAAATATCCTTATTGTGTTCTTGAAATCGAACTTTCTTGGTGGTTCGGGTTATTGAAGATTGAGGAGAGGGGTACTCCCATTTAAGGAAAGGTTCAAAAATCATAGCATTCGAAAATGAGTTTTTCAATCTCTTTAACTTCTGATAAGCTCGATAATTCGACTTGACTTTCTCTAAAATTCTTGATCAAATCATACTCGATATCTTTTTTATTATAAGCATGAGATCTATAAGAATAGTAGATAGCTCATTTTGTATCTAAATGACTTTTACCTCTTCAAGATTATCCACTTGAATTAAAATTTGTTTCCGATTCATTTTTCCATGCCTTTTGGAGACTTAAAACAGAAAAATAAAAGGCCAAAAAGTTTTATCCTATGAGCGCAACATTTATCTAAAATAACCCAAGAAATAATCCAAACAAACACCATTATCTTGTAAAAAATGATGCATGCAGTCATGGTCTTAATTGTATCTGTCAATTTATGATTCGATATTAATTAATTTTTTTAAAAAAATTAATAAAACTTGATTGAGCCAATTAAAACTTGAAAATAATTTAAAATAAGTTAGCATAAAAATTTGATTAATTAACCTGACTTGAAACATCAAATTGATTTGAATTCAAAAATGATCATATATATAGTTTTAGAGTTAGATTTTTTTTTTTGCTATTATTGTTATTATTTTAGACCAAATGTTACATGATATTGTTATTTTTATCTTTTTAGATGTCAAATATTTACATGTTTTGTGCATTTGTTCGCATTCTACATCAAATTATCATAAATACTTTTGGAGTAAATTGATCTCGCTCATTGTCTCTTCAATAATAGTCCTTATGTGGAAAATGACCAAGTCTATTCTTTGAACTTTTTGTTAGCCCTTTACAAGGCTTTATGAAATAAATATACATATATATATATATATGGTATGCCTAATAGAATAAAAATGGAATTCTCTTTTCAAATTTCAATTTGACACTTATTTTATTTGATAATAGGATTCCAAGGACTCAATATTTTATGATTCTTATGAACTAATTTTTTTTGTGGTATTTTGAATCTCTTCCTTTCTTTCTTTCATCTTTTTTCTTTGAAAGCTTTTTTAATATATTTTCATATTTATCTAAATTTTGAATTATTATATTGCTATAATTTTTTAATCTATTTTCATTTAACAAAAATGACTTAAATTTTAAATTATTTATTCAAGAATTTTAATTTTAATACATTTCTTACTCGAAAATTAATAGTTTAATGTAATGTGAATTTTACTCGTGAGGTTGAATAATTTAGCTTTGATATGAAAATATAAACTTCAAATTTGAATTCGTTAACCAAAAAAGAGAGAAGTTGAAATTATATTTATTTTTAATATTTAATGGACAAACCATAATGTAATGAACATATTATATAGATTATGACATTGATAGTCATTATAAAAAGTATGATTGAAAAAAACATAATAATAATAATAATAATAATAATAATAATAATAATAATAATAATAATAATAATAATAATAATAATAATTTCGTATTTTTTTCAAAAAATGTTTTTGCAATGGTTAGTTACAAAAGCTTTACAATTATTGTTTGCAGTATTTTTTTATAATTGTTCTAAAATTTAAATAATATCAATAATTATTTTATCATATTTTATATAATATATGTGAAAAAAATAGTTTAAAAAAATAAAACATAGAGCATAGAGTTTAAAAAAAATACTAATTCATTTGCTTATTAAAAAAAAGGTAATTATGAAAAATAATTAATTTTTGAATTTTTATCCTCTTATTTATGAAATCATATCAAATATAAAAAAATAATTTCAATTTCTATTGCATAAATATACTAAAAACAAATATTAGAATCATAAAACATCAATTTTAGAAAGAAGATTCTATTTCATTTTCTTTTAGTGTACCAAACATGATCTTAATGTTAAATAATATTAAATAAATATAATTATTATAAAACTGTTTAAAATTATTAAATTTTTACTTTAAATGTTAAAAAAATAGTATTCAATGGAACCGTATCCTTTCAAACATCACTCATATATATAATTATAATTATGCCTATTGTTATTGGTTAATAGTTAAAAATTTAATAGTAAATGTTATTTATATGCTAAATTATAAAAAGATATATATATGGATTAATTTTATTTACTTTTTATTTATATCATTTTAATATCTATTAGTTATTTTATATAATTATAAATAATTTATTAATGTAAAAATATTAATTTTGAGACATAAATATTTATAATAAATAAAAATTTTCAAGAATAATTATGTTTTTTTTATATAAATAAATTGTAAATAATAGTAGTATGAATTTTAGAAATACAAGGGCAGTTCAGTAAATTTTCCAAAACCAGGGGCAAAAAAATAAATAAAACATAAAACCCGAAGTTGCAAAAGCCGATTCCAAACATAGAGACCAGAAATAAACTAGCCCTAGATTGTCCGCTCGTCGTCACAGCGAAGCCCTCAATCTCCATCCCTTGCTTGCCGCTCAGGTAATGTTTCCTCTTCGTTTCTGCTCGACGTTTGGAGATAATCGTACTTTCAAAAGCGATTCCAATGATACAACAATTCCACTTTTATCTACCATTAATGCAAATTTTCATTTTTCCCCAATTGAAATACTGCCGAAGCAAGCAGAATAGGAAAGTGCGTTTTATTTCCCCAATTTTCGTATTGTTTGGTTTTGAGTGAATAGTTTATGGGAGTTTAAGAGCGAAATTCTCTCTATATATACACACTGACGGATACGACTACTACTATTTAGGGGGCATGGCCGTATACATGGTCAGTAGTGGTTTTAACAATCACTATATGCTGAACTTGTCGGTATACCATTGTTCTACGTTTGTTTTTTTTTTCTTTTTTACGGTTATACGTTTCTGTTAAGCACATTTTCCTTCCGCTGTTCTTATTTCCAAATTTCTGCTGAATTTGCACCTGGTGAATTTAAAAGCATATTCTTTTTCAGAAAACTGTCTCAAAAATTTGTATTTGTATTGTTTTATGAAGTTTATTGTTCAATTTTCGATTTTTTGGGGGATGCTGGATGGTTTTTTTTCCCTTTACTTTCACTGCTAATTCGTGATGGGGTTCCTAATTTATCTTGGGAATGCAGGAGTTTGTCTTAATTTTATTTTAAATGGCAACAAGGCCAGATATAGATGATGATGATTTTAGTGAAATATACAAGGAATACACTGGACCTCCAGTATCTACTGTTAATAATGCACAAGATAGGTTGAAAGAAAAGAAGCGGTCCCATGCAGGCTCTGATGAGGAAGAGGAACCTCGGGACCCAAATGCTGTACCAACTGATTTCACCAGCCGAGAAGCTAAAGTGTGGGAAGCTAAATCAAAAGCTACAGAGAGGAATTGGAAAAAAAGAAAAGAAGAAGAAATGATTTGCAAAATATGCGGGGAATCAGGTCACTTTACTCAGGTATTTTTTTCTGCTTGGGAAAATCATTTACTTGTTAATATGACGTAAAACATTTATACTTATACAATGATGTACAGCCAAATCAGTCGCTGTATTTTATGTGGGGATAATACAATTCTCCATATGCTCATAGTGAAATTACTTTTTGGTAAGGTATGTAAGATTAAGGGTCATGCTAGCATATCAAAGATTAAGTTGGCTTGAGAAATGAGTGGTGCTTAAACTCAATTATATCTTACAAACATTTCAACGTTATTAGATTGCTTTGGTTCTATTTTACTATTATTATTTTTGAGCCTTACTAATTTTACCAGTTTGATTTAAGGTTGGCATATTTTAGTTCATATTTTTCCTTTTTGTTTCATATATATGTTGTTGATGAGAAACACTACATGTACACTGAGGGATGCCTTCTACCTTCTGCCTAACTGTCAAATCCATCCATCCTTTTGTCTCCTCTTTCTTTTCTTTTTCTTGCCTTTTTGTCAACGGGGTTAAATTTGTGCCATGCAATCTGGCACATACACAGGGATGTCCCTCCACTCTTGGAGCAAATCGCAAGACTCAGGATTTCTTCGAAAGGGTTCCTGCAAGAGAAAAGCATGTAAAAGCTCTGTTCATTGATAGAGTTATACAGAGGATTGAAAAAGATATTGGCTGCAAAATCAAAATGGAAGAGAAATTTATAATTGTTAGTGGCAAGGATAGGTTAATTTTGGCAAAAGGTGTTGATGCTGTGCACAAGGTGATTAAAGGGGATGGTGATCAGAAGGGTTCTTCTAGTTCTCACAGGAGCAGATCTAGGTCGCCTGAGCATAGTCCAGTTGGTTCACGGTCGCGGCAGTTTGAATCTCAAAGATCTTATTTAGGTCACCGGCGTGATATGTTGCAGTATCAACAAAGGTTTGGAAGACGAGAGAAGAGTGTGGAAGATCGCATTCGTGATGATCCGCAGAAGTTTGCTAGGGGTTCTCCACAAGGTAGGGACAGCTTAGGATTTGTTTATGGCATCCATACAAAACCGGTAATCAATTTTCGTAGTTTTTTAGGTCCCAAAATATTTCTTATGTTTTTTTTTTATTCATTTTAGAAATTTTTAATATATGGTGATGCAACTTGTTGCTTATTGTTTGTTTGCAGCAAGAGGTAAGTTCTTAGCTTCAAGCATAATGTGTACGATTCTGAAGTATTTTCATGGGTGGGTCTCAATTGATCGGATTGTCAGCAAAACAAAATTGTTTACCGAAATCATATTCAGACTTGTTTGTGACCGGATGAGTTCACTGTGTGAATGTTAAATAGCATGTAGTTAAAGCTATGATCTAGCATCTTGAATTCAAGTGCTTAACATACTCTTCATTTCATGAAGCTTATGGTAATGATGGCGGTAGAAGTCACTCAAGCCATTCTAAATCTCCTGTGCGTCCTCCTTATGCTGGCAACTCGTATGGGTCATATGATGGTCACAACCAAAGTGTGGGTGGTTATAGGAATGATGGGTGGGAAACAGAGAGACAGGGATCTGATTTGCAATCTGGCTGTCAATTTGAATACTCAACCTTCCCGCAGACACTAGAAGAGCTAGAGTTGGAGTTTAAGAGGGAGGCAATGGAGCTTGTTAGAATTCGTGACAAGGAAGAAGATGAAGAGAATTATAAGCATCGTGAGGTAATAAAATCTACTTTCTCAATACTTTATACTAGTGTTTGGATTTCAAGTATAACAAACTCATTCACCCTTAATTGCCAGGCATGTGGCTTCATTTTCATGCTTATAATGAGAGAAGAAGAAGCCCGGCTGAACAGTTATCAATATTTATTTTCTGTGACATTTACTTTTAACCATTTGCATCTTGTGCTTGAATGTTCGAATATTGTCTACATATATGAATGTTGTGTAATTTGGTTCTCTATTATTTCTTTACGAACAGTAAATCTTGTCTCATGATGTTCATCTTTTTTCAGTTTTGTCTTCTAACTAGATTGAAGTTAGAGGGCCATGTGGCTTATTATTCAATGTAAACTGTGTATGTTCATCATGTTATGATGTCATCTTCATCATGTGAATACTAGTGCCTAAAAAACCCGTGGCTGTATTGAACAGGAAATTCTGATTTGTGTCCTGATTTTAGACTGTCAGGGAGATGAGAGAAAATTACATGAAGAAACTGGCTGTCCTGAGGAGTACACATACCAGACAGTGGGAAGAATTTCTTCAACTTGATGCTCATAGGCGTCAACAACAGGCACGGCAGCAAATGCCCCCTTCAGGTTTTAGTGGCTATAAGCAGCACACGTACTCTGATTACGATGGCTCCTCGGCCAATTCCCACTATTCTGGGGCAGGTTTACAAATGGATTCGAGGGCCAGGTATCCAAATCATGTTGAAAATTATCCTTTAAGGCTTCATGACAGTTTTGGTGAGTTCCAGCGTCAGAGGCGTGGGGATTTTGGGAAAGCATACAATCGATACTAAACTGGTGTACTGGGTTTTGGTGAGTTGTCTCACTCCTCAATCAAATAAAGAATGATTAATTGTTCTATTTTCTTCTCTTATTCGCTCATATTTTGATTGCCCCCTGGCAACCTTGGTATGTTATACTCATTGGAGACAATGGATGGGAAAACATCATTCAATAACTCTCAGCATGACAGCATTTGACCGAGTGCAATTGTTTGGGCACAATGCACCGTAGTTTGCAGCTTTTGTAAATTTTAATAGGTTTATGGTTGGGCAGAGATGGCACACATTAGGATTCTTTTTATGGGTATTTGAGATTTTGTCATGATTACTCTCCCCTAGTTTAAAATCTTACTCCAAACGTTTTCAGGGTCCAGATCATGGTGGGGTATGAGTAAATGCACAGGGGAGGCCCAATTGTAGGTAAGCATGTCAGTTGTGTAATGGATCTTGAGAAGGGTTTCGTTGGACACGTTCTAGTTAGTGGTTCATTTATGTTCGGAACTGTTGTAAGGAAGTGGTTTTTATTTTCTCAGATGAATGTGACAATGTTTATAAGTTGCATACTTCTAAATGGATGATATTTGCAATGGCGGATTAGTATTTGGCAGACTTTTGAGTTCAAATCCTTTATTTTGCATATGCGTGTGCATGTTCATGAAATGCATAGATAAATGTGACACATATCTGATGCATATTATCTGCCCCTTATGCTGCATATAAGGGAAGCCGAAGTGTATTATGTTTATTTAACCAAAAAATAAGCACATCACATATTAGTACTTCACATGATTGTAAATTCTTGTCCCCACATGTGAGGCCCATGGAGAATATCATAGCAATGAGTATGTATAGCATTACAACTGCTTGTGTTTTTGTTCCTGTTAAATTCTGTTCTAATGTTTTGAAATGCTGTTGCCTTCTTAACAAAATTAGTATAGCCATTGCTTTCTTGCCAATATTGACGTCTGCTTACCCTAAGGTCCATGGATTAGTTGGTGATTGAGCATTTTGCTGGCCTGTGACTGTGATTTGCCTACTACCCTGATTGACGATGACTTTGTAATTGCAAGATGGGCTTTATGTAGCAATTTTATGAACTGCTAGCCGTTAGTTTAAGCTGTGCCCTGTGACATGGGATCAAATTTATTTTGGTACAATCTTCATAAGATAGCTCGTTTTAGGAATTGTTAGATAAAAAAAACTTGTTTGCGTTAATATATGCCTAGATTTTTTTTCAGCACCCCATCATTGTTGACTTCAATAACATTCTTGTAAATTGAGATCGCGGAGGTTGTGTTGTAGTGCAGCTAGAAGCTGAGCTATGTGCAGCCTTGATTGTATTGATGCGAATGCGTATGATTATCTCTCTCAGGACGATTGACTTATCATTATTATTATTATTATTATTTTCTTTTTTAAGAAATTTAACTATTTAGTTAGAACTATAAATTTTACTAATGTTTTTGTTATATATGCCTATATTAAATTAGAAACTTATTAGAAAATTGAAAACAGAGGTTTGTGTTTGTTGATTATATGAAAGTACGAGTGTAGTAACAAATTAAAAAAAAAAAGGATAAATATATCCTTAAAAAAGAAAAGTGAATTATAATTTGGAATAGAAGAAAATTAAAAATTTTATGCATTTGTAGATACCTATTTTGAGGAGTGCTTGTCTTATATCTTGTGCCTGGCTACTGAGCCCATCTCTCCTGATTAGGATTGGTTCTGGGTCATTAAGTCCATCTCAGGTGAAGTTAAATTAGCCCAATGAAGAGTGATTGGATTATTAAGAATCGAAAGATTATTATTATTTAATTTAAAAAAAGATACCTGACTACGATTTTAAATAAAACTCCTAAGAATGATTAACTCTTAATAAGGGATATGCTTATATGTCTTATCTTATTCCTATTTGAACTCTAACTGTCGGTTTGGTTCACAGATTGGTTAAGTTACAAGATTAGTTTTAGTTAAGTTATAGGATTAGTTTACTCTTGTTTGACAGAAATATTTTAATCATAGTATTAATTAATTTAAATTTGTAATCTCATGATTGATATTATGGTTTAAATTTAGTGAAATTAATAAATTACTTTAATATTATTTGCCCTCTAAGCAATTGAGAAACAAAACTCAAAACTAAGGCTATTTTTGAGGAAAACAAAAGTAAAATACTAAGACTAGTTTATTGTTTATAATTTTATAAATGTAGGAATTTATAATTTTATTAGAAAATGATTAGTAAAGACATGAGGGTGATGAATTTTAGTTAATACGGATTCTATGGATTAAGTAAGCTATTGAGATTACTAAGCCAAATTTAATTTTTTTGCACCAAATATGAAATTAGTAACTAATCCTATGGTTTAACTAAGCAATTTCATGTACCATAAGAGTTCTATTCAATCCTATTTATGGAGGGGTAACCAATCTGGACATAGTAGACATGTCAAGAACACAACTGATTCCGTTCTCTGGGAGAGTTATTGAAACAACAGTGGCTGATAGGGCCGAGGTAGTAACTGATTGGATTGGTGGGGGACAAAATGGGAGAATTATAGTAGGATTGGACTGTGAATGGAGGCCGAATACCTCACCATCAATGAACAACAAAGTAGCAATTATGCAACTTTGTGCAGGCACAAAGTGCCTAATAATCCAGCTCTTCCACATGGCCTACATTCCCCAATCTTTGAAGGACTTCATGAGAGACAGCAGCAATATTTTTGTGGGAGTTGAGGTTGCTAGAGACGTGTCAAAGCTAAATAGTGATTATGAACTCAACTGCAGCAGCATTGTTGATGTCCGAGAATTGGCAGTGAGGCGGTGGCCCTTACTGTTCCGTACAAAACCAGGGTTGAAAGATCTTGCTTGGCGGATAGTGGGGGTGGACATGCCTAAGCCAGAGCATGTACGCATGAGTGACTGGTAAAAAAGGGATCTAAATCTTACCCAGATTCAATATGCTGCCATTTACCATTTTTTTATTTAGCACTAGTTTTAGGGAGGACTAGAGTTCAATCTTTGATACTTTATAGTAGAGATTATTGATTTTTGTTTTATTTTTGAGCTTTTGTTCGATTAATTTTTGTCTTTGATTTATCAAGATGTTGAGGTGTGTCTTTATTTACTTATTTATTTTCCTTCTATAATTAATTTGAAGATGCCAAGTTAATTAAGAGGAAGTAACCAAAGTTATTTATGTTCTAATTTTTGTTATCAGTCAACCAGCCTTAAATTTGATTCATGAATAAAAAGTTCTGTATAAATTATTTTTTTGAACAATTGGTTACTTAGAAACTCTAAAAGTTACTACTCTATTTATTAAAATATGAAATCATGGATGAAGATAAGATAACTAAGCTTCATTAACTTACAAAATCTCTGGTATGAATTTTAGATTTTTCATCGCACATTTTAATCCAATTCTTCTAATCAACATGAGCAAAAAATAATTATATTCCACGATTTAAAAATATAGAAAGGAAAATAAATTTGAAAACCCTTTGTCCAAAGTTGAGAATATAACGGACAGATATTAGGCGAACTATACAAATGAAAATATATAAAATAAAAATATATAATACGTAATAATTCACCACTCGAATTATTATTTTTAATTATAAAATATCGTAATTATTATTTTGTAACAGTAAAATACTTTTGACATCTCTTATTAATGTTTTCCTAATGACACACTAAATTGTAATAATATTTATATAATCCTACGATATTCCAATTAACAATAATATAAGAACATAATACTCTAATACGTACTCTAATTAACAACAATATATATATTATTATATAAATACATTTCAATGGGTTGTTAAGAGATATTAACGGAAAAAAAATGAAAGTATTTTTATTATTATAAAATAATAATTTAGATATTTTATAATTATAAATAATAATTTGAATATTAAATTAGTATAAATTATATATTCCATATATTTTCTGTCTAATTCAGCCTCAGACATTCCATTAAAAGGTGCTTGCACTTTTACTTTCACTATTGCACATAGTTTGCATAGTAATATAATATTCTAACAGTCTCATTAATATAATATACTAACATATCTGTTAGGTTAAGGCAGTCTGCGGTCTGCGAGAAAAGCATTATTTTACACAAATAATAAATGCATATGCAAATTAATATTGAATAGTTTTTAATTATTATCAAATACCTTTATTTTGAAAATTTAATAATAAAATCTTTTAAAAGGCTGAATTAAAGTTTAATTCTCTAAATACACAATACAACTTTTATTTATTAAAGGGCTTACTGTTGATGTTTAAACTCAATCAAACGAGAAAAACATCCAATTAATTAAATATACTAATTAATAATGGCATTGTTCAACAGATTTTTATTTATCTTCTAATAACAACAAATCAAATTCAAATCAATTATTCTTTAAAGCTCTGTTGTGACACGTCTTTGTTATTACCGGCAATTACCCGTTCCGTCTTTGAACATAGACAAGTTCAACTTCAAAAGTTATAACTTTTAATCCATTGGCAACAAATAGACAAAATTCTGCTAGGAGTGTTTTTTTTTTCTTTTTCTTTTTTCGCTTTCTTATGTTTTATAACTCTTTCAATTCTAGATTTTCTTTTTCGGTTTTGAAAAGTAGTACTATATTTACATTTTGTGTCTGCAAGAACCTCCAACTTTAGGAATACATCCACACGAAATCATCGTGCAATCATCCGTTTCACTATTCTTGCTGAGGGGCTTCTTCGCTTCTTTTAAAGGTGCAATTTTTATTTTTATTTTCGCAAATTCTAGTGATTTTTCCTTTTAAATAAATAGTTTATAATTTATGTTGCCCAGTTAATTGGTTTAGCAGTTTCTATATTTTTGGTTGATGGGTGTGGCTAAAAGCAGCTTCATTGAATATTGAAAAAAAATGAAAAATGAAAAAAAGATTAACAGAAAAAACAGAACTTTTCTGATTTCCGTAATATGGGTAATTGTTGATTGTGTTTATTCTGTATAAATTTTGAGTTGCTCTTTTTTAAGGCTAAGGAAAATGCGTTCTCATCACTACTTCAAAAGGTTTTGTTTCGTTTCCAACACAGGAATTTTGGATATCCTTATGAAAAGGTTAAACTGTTTTTTGAATATGGTTGAGGGTTTTGGGGAAAAGGAGACATTTTCTGAATTTCTTACGTGAATGAACCGGAATTTCTGGATCCCTTCTCATGGAATTTGTTTATTTGTTTGTTTGAGAGTTTAGGGTTTTGTTCTACTCCTTGACCAAAATTTGTTGTTATGCTTGAAGAAATGGATTATCTTTGAGGTGGAAGGGTATTTCGTTGGATTGCCAGGAGAGGGGTTTGGTGATAGAAGAAGAGTACTATTGGCATGTAAATGGGGGGAGGGCAGTGTATTAGCAATTTACCTTGGATGACGGATCATCTGGATTCAAGAGAACCGGAGCTTAAAGTAGATATTGACAGTGGGGGGACAACCAGTGAAGAGGATGAAACACATGATATTGTTTCTGCAAATAATCAAGGCAGGAAAGTTTTAAATACTGTTTGGAGTGGGCCTTTGAGTTTTGATGCTTTAACAAATTCATCAAAATTCAGTGATATTGCTGATGAGAATGTGGAGTTGTTTATAGACAAGAGTTTAGAAGGAGAAAAGCAGCAGGCAGCTTTTGTGAACAAGAAGCTTGTGGAAGAGAAACAGAAGAAGACAAAAAACTCTAGAAAGGCTCCCAAGCCACCCAGGCCTCCTAAAGGTCCATCACTGGATGCTGCAGACCAGAAATTGGTGCAGGAAATCACTGAGCTTGCTATGAGAAAACGAGCCAGGATTGAACGAATCAAAATGCTAAAGAAGATGAAGACAGCTAGATCATCTTGGAACAGCAGCTTATGTGCCATGGTCATCACTATACTCTTCTGCATTATAATTGTCTTTCAAGGTATAGTGGCATATTTGAATTTAATTCTTGCTATTTTTTTTTCTTTTTACCTCTGCTTTACTGTTTGATACCAAGAAAAGTTTCCCATACAATTTCATATGCCATTTATGTGGTTTAGTTGCTTAACTAGATGCAATTATTCTGATAAGGCGTCCAAAAATTTTCTTTGATCACAACCTGCAACTGTTTCCTGCTTTACAAATAAACTTATTGGAGAACGCATTTGTATTTTTCAGTTTTTAAGAACCAATAACTGGTTTCTGATTTTACTGTCTACATTCTGGTTAGTTGTTTTTTATCAACTCTTATGGTAGTTGATCATTACTACTATCCAAATGGCTCTTCCATTTTTATTGGTTGTTTTCATGTGTCATTGAATTTTAAGGTGTACCAAGTTGTCCTTTATGATGCAGAACATGTATGGATGTCGCATCACCATTTGTTGAACCTTCTGTGGTAAATGCAGTAAAATTCTTGTAGCGTTCTGATTGCACCTTGATGTGGAGTTCAAATTTTGCCTTAATAGTGGTTCTTCGCATGAAGATGATTATGCTTATGCCATCAAACTGTGAAACCAGCTCCAGATTTTAGTTTGAAACTTTGCCTTTCCATGTGATCAAACATCTTCTATGTTAATTAAGGATTTAGAAAGACATCAAATGATTAACATCATATAGCATTCTCTCTAAGTGTCTATTTGAATTCTATATTCTTGGAAAAGTTCACTAATTGAAGCTTCTGATGCACTATGTCCTCTAAGTATAAAAGACTCATAATGGTTGCATGCTTCTATCACATCAAACATCTGCTGTTGGGACTTGCACTTTTATGTCAATGCAAGTTTACCCATAGATCAATTTGCAT
Source organism: Triadica sebifera (assembly GCA_023653625.1). Classification (NCBI taxonomy): domain Eukaryota; kingdom Viridiplantae; phylum Streptophyta; class Magnoliopsida; order Malpighiales; family Euphorbiaceae; genus Triadica; species Triadica sebifera. Next base: position 1,488,818 of record CM042895.1, read on the forward strand.
AGAGTAGCGATGGCAGTGATTTCTTGTAGGATCTTAGAAATGGATTGTACAAAACCATTGAGTTGGGATAACGCCTAGTAGTTCTGACAAAACATGCTGGCTTGGATGGTTAAATTAGTAGATTACTAATGGTGAAATGAGAAAAGATAAGGACAGCAGGGAGTTTGAAAAAGAACTCATTTGGAGGTGTGAAGAGTTTTGTTTTTATAATGGAGGCTATGGAGCCTTACTAGTTACAAGGCACTGCGCAAGAGAAGGGCATGTAATAGGTGGAGTAGGTCTAAGCAAATGTGGTAGTGAGCGTTATTCAATTTTCACATGTTTATTTGGTTAGAATCTTTTGAGTTATTTTTGGAAGCTTTTAGCTTTAGGACATACAATGATTTGCTGGTTGGACTTGAAAATTATGTAATGTACTTCTGGATATTCTTTTGCTTTTTTGTGCTTTTCTTGATTATACTTGTGCTTGTCTTGATTTTAGATAGCCTTTCCTTCTTGAACTTCCTTTCTCCCTATTTTAATATTTAATATGTTTGCACATTGGATCTCATCTTCTGATGTCTATATTTCTCAGTTTTATTTTCTTGGAAATGAAATAAATCTATTAATTTGTTGACTTTTGGCAATATCCGATTTTATTTATAGTGTGAGTAATGAGTCCTAAGATGATAGGACATTTAGTTTAAATTAAACTTGGGATTATTATTGTTGTTTTTCACAACAGCATCCAAAATTCGACTTTCCTTACAAAATGACATTGGAAACAGAATGGAACAAATCCATTCTTGTTGGACATCCGAACAGCTATCAAATCATTTCTCGAAAATATAATTTAAATGTAAATATAAATTAAGAATGCAATTGTTTAGCCTCACTTATCATGAGCATTTAAATGGAGGATTGGAGGTTTCTGAGGGAAAGCAGAGAAGGAATGGAAATAATCAGCAAGTTGTCATTTCTGCATTCTTTCCTGCACAATTTGTAGAACACCCGGTGTTATGTCCTTATTCCTAATCCCTTGACTCACAGAAGTTCAGAGCTTGCTGAAGTTTATGATGCCATAGTGTAGCTTCTTTGCTAAATGAGGTAGTGAACTAGTACACCATCTTCTAGTGTTAGCCTGAAGAGCACTCATGACAAATTTAAGATTACGCATTGATCTAATGGATGTGAATATTTTTTTCTTAATGAGATTTTTTTTTCCTCCTGAATGCGGTAAATTGCTTTAACTGTCATTGGAATCTTTACACAAGCTGACAATTTTTGGTTTTTGACTAGGAGCGCTCAGTACTCATGCCCTGTTGGGCCTGAAAAGGCAGTCTTATAGTTTTTCTTGAAATGTACTTTAATATGTAGCTTGCAGCCTAGCCGGCTCCATATTAAATAGTATACCTTATTTTGCACATTTCTGATCCTCATATTCTAGCATACATGTACTTTTCTTGCAGGAATCTGTGCCAGAAGCAGTAGAAACATGTACCTACAAGGATCACCCGAGCCAGCAGTTGCTGCAAATGAAGATCTGATTACAATTGAATTTTACAAGAACTCTGCCTACAAAAGTGATGGACCTGGCTCTGGCTCTCCAAAGTGCGTATTCCTGTTGTGTTGCTCTTAATAGCTTAGATGTATTTTGTTGTGGCGGACGTTAATGTTTTGTGTCTTTGATTATATGAACTTGGCAAGAATTTTCTAGTCTCTCTTTCATTTGTTAATCTTATGCATTTGTGCATACAGTTTGGCTGAAGGGCAAGTTTCGGGTTCAAGAAAGAAGTAGAGTTGCTAAATATTTTATGGCTTTGTAAACTTCTGCTGATAGCTTCAGCATGGAAGCTAGGTTAAGACTCAAATAACCTACCCCTTTTGTAAACTGAAGCTGGTCAGTACTTGAACCACTTTTTGTTCTCAACATTATGTATATATGCGGATTAACACCAAGTCTGAAGATATGTTTGTAAAGGATTGTTTTGTGCAATGAGTCCTAGGATTATGAGTGATTTTGTAGTTCATTTTGTTCTTTGAGATTTAGTAACTTAAAACCTTACTGTCATATTCATACAGGAAATTTCTATTCTAAATCCAGTTCATGATGGATTAAGTGATAAAACACATCATATATATATATTTTAATTATTTATGTTGATTTGTCATTAGTTTAGTTGATCATAAGTCGAGTTTAATGGAGTGTTATCTATACGAGCAAACACTTTAAAATTGGATAAGCCTTCGAACTTTTTAGTTGGGAAGTACTTATTTAGATCTTGTTCATAATGAACTAAATTAATTATAGATGGTTATACCAGTAGAGTCTTTTATATGTTATTTTATTTTTGGTTGAATCCTTGTTGCTAAGTAAATAATAAGAAATTTGAGTTAAAAAGATAGCTATTTTATATTTTTGAATAAATTGTAATATTAATTAACATTATGATGTAAAAAAATTAAATTACGACAGTATAGTATTTAATACCTGTTAATGCGTGTAAAAGGAAAAAACAATAGCCCTTTGTACATCGATAATCTTTTTTTTATTTTTATTTTTTTTTTATTTTATTTTTTTATTTTGCAAGAGGCAAAGTGATTTAGAAAAATGGATTGTAAGATTATAATTTTTCCTGTCTGACTGAAAAAATTACTTACGTTTTATATTTATATTTATATAAGTTCCTGTCCTTGAACAATTGACTTGTAGTCCCAAAAAAGGATGGTGATTATGTTATTATGGTCTTTAATTAAACAAAGTAATTATGAAAAAGGCCGACTTGGCCGAGTTTGAGTTATTATGTCCTGCATCTAAATGTATTATAAATCCAGAATTTTTCACACATGCAAATAAATAAGCACACTATTGCTTTTAAATGGAAAGAAGAGTTGTCCATGATGAATTTGGATTTATTAACTTAACAAATTCGAAAATAAAAACTAACTGATAATATTAATTAATCATTTATCTGGCAATTGTTATTGTATTAATAACGATAATGACATATTTTTAAGGTAGGGCTAATTGAATATTAAAATAAAAAGAATATGATATCAATAATAATTAATAATATTAATTTATTAATTAATCTATATGATAATGAAAAATATAAGTTAAGTATTTTTCAAAAATCAACGGGTTAAAAATTGATATTTCGAATTAATTATAATGCTTGTGAAATATATATAATCTAAAATATATTGAATTTATAAATTTATAAATGATGAACATGTAAGTTATAGACGATGAATTTATATATTATATTTGATGAATATATAATTTAAAATAATAAATCTGCAAGTTATAGATGTAAACCATTAATTTATAGATGATGAACCAATAAATTATCTTTTAATGAACTTATAAACTATATATAATTGATGAAAATTGATAAACTTATAAGTTATAATTATAAATAATGAATTTGTATGTTTCTAACAATTCATCATCTTTAATATTCAGTCAGTTTCTACTAAATTCAATTTTTTCTTTCTATTACTTATTTTTAGTTTAAATATATTCATTTTCAACTATTTTTATCCATAAATTTATCAAAAAACTAATAGTTTATTCATCATAATAAATAATAACATTAACTAAAACATTCATATTAAAAATAAAATTAAATATGCAAATTAAAAAAATTTTCTCTTTCAAATTTATCTATTTGAAAAAAAAGAACAAAAATATTATAAATGAATAATAAAAATATATTGAATTTAAAATATCATGTGAATTATTTAACTAAAAAAACAACATAATATTATTTTAAAATCAAAATTACTATATACAATAAATACCAATGCAAATTATAATTTGTAGCGGAATTTGGTGGCCGTCGGACTTACGATTTGCTTATTTGTGTAAATAGTTAGTAAACTTATATAAGGCTGAAAAGGGGGTTTAGGCTGACTTATCGGGCTTGAGCAATTGTAGATTCATTTTTCAATGAACCCGGGCCATCTTAACATTTTTGAACTTTTAGCCATGTTTTATTCATTACAAAGTTTATTTTCATGGCATTAGCAATGCTAAGCCCATCTATCCATCCTATTGGTGGAGATTACCTTTAGTCTTTCATTGAAATAGATTAAAAGTGATCAATTCAATCTCCACTATAAATTATATTATGAATCCAGATACATAATACTTTGTATACTATTAATTGGTATGATATCATTTTTAAATCTAAAATTTTTTCAATTGCTCGTTCGATAACTACAGATATTTGGCTCTAGAATTGAATAATTTCCCTGTATCTAAGAAAAATTTATAGATTAATAGGAAGAAAACTTAATCGGAATGAATCATAAAATTTCTTCTATGATTAATCCGTATTCTTCAGCGTATTCTTCATCTTCTTTTTCTTATTTGCATAGATAAAAAAATTTATATATTTTAAGTTTATTTTTAGAGAGAATTTTTTTTAATTTGTATATTTGATTTTATTTTTAGTATTTTTGAATATTGTAATAATTGTTACTATTGTTTGAAATAAAAATATTTCGTTTTGATTTTTTTGGTAAAAGAAAATGGTTGAAAATGAAGATATTTGAATTAAAATATGAGTAATATAGAGAGAAAAAATCGAGCGGCTGAAAGTTAAAGATAATATATTTGGTAAAAAAAAATGAACATGTAAGTAATGAACCTATAAATTATAAATGATAAATCTACAAATGATACATATAAATTTAAAATTAATGAACCTATAAGTTGAAAATGATAAATTTGTAAGTTGTAAATGATAAACCTGTAAATATTTAAGCATACAAAATCTAAATAATAAACATGTAGTTTTAAAAGTATGAACTTGCAAATGATACATGTAAATTTAAAAATAATAAACTTGTAATTTCAAAACGATAAATCTGAATTAAAAATAATGAATATGTAAATTGTAAATGATAAACCTGTAAATATTTGAATAAGTAAAATATAAAGAATGAACATGTAACTTCAAAATGATGAACCTGCAAGTAATATATGTAAGTTTAAAAACGACAAACATATAATTTTAAAATAATGAATCTGTAATTTTAAAATGATAAATCTTCAAGTTGGAAATGATGAATCTATAAATATTTGAATATGCAAAATCTAAATGATAAATATGTAGTTGTAAAAGATGCATTTGCAAGTGATACATGTAAGTTTAAAAATGATGAACCTATAGTTTTAAAATAATAAACCTGTAAGATGTAGACAATAAATTTGTAAATGTTGAACCTGCAACTCCAAAACGATGAAACTTGCACGTTGTAAACGATGACTCTGTAAGTGATGAAATAACAAATTGTAAACGATAAATCTGTAAGTTATAATTGATAAATTTATTTTATATTTACTAGTTTACTAAATTTCAATTATGAAAAAACATGCATTTTGTGAAAAAAGAATATACATAATATAACATGAGTCCGAGTTTATGATAGCATATTGTAATTCTCTTACTACCTTTATGGTGTACTCTCATATAAAAAAATATATGTTATTGATTGTTAAAGGGGAGAAAAATTTTCAAATTTTTTTTATATTTTTCTTTTTCATTATTTTAAGATATTTTATTACCAAACAATAGGAGAATGAGTAATAATAAACTCTCACTTTTGAAGTGATTGTAATTAGCATTCCTCTTTTATATACCTATTCAATTGCAAAATTTATTTTGGACTAGTTTTATTATTATTGTTGTTATTCAAAATTTTTAACGCATGTATCGTATTGTCAAAGAGATAAAAGTTAATGGTCTGAAAAAAATGTAATATTGTTAATAGAAAAACAAGCTTTTAACGAGCTTAGACCGGTAAACAAAAATTTTAACCTAAACTTGAAAAATTGCAAGCCAGCCGATTTCCAAATTCAGAATAGGTCTAGTCTAAGTTAGGTAATCATATCTAGACAGCTCCAAATATCCAATTAATGCTAATAATTATCAACTATATATATTTACTTATTTACTTATCCTAGTTTTATTTAAAGATAGCTCTAACGGAAGTTTTTTCAGTCCATTTAATTGAAGACTTTATAGGTTTTCCAAATAATTAAGGTTTGAATTTCGCAATCTTGTTTCCCTAAATAAGTATTTTATTTAAAAAAATAAAAGAATTACATGTAAAAAAAATATTTTACAATTTTTACATGACATTTTATTATTAATTTTTTTCTAAATAAAAAAATTATAAATTGGAACTCGGTCAAAAAATTTCAACTACCAAATACAACAGTGCATATGCAGACTAGCAGCCGTTACTGAACGTATTGCTCAGGGAGAATGAATCAATGAACCATATATGATATGGTTGTTAATAATAACATTTCGTATGCATGTGCTTGTGCACTGACCTGGTCTACCAGAGGCTGCAACTATATATATACATATGGGGTTTGAAGGGGTATTCTTGGAAAGGAAAATTAATAAATATATTAATAAATTAAAATATCCATGAATGAACACTATAGTTTTATTTTCCCCTTCTTTTAACTTTTTGATTTAATTGAGAGAAATAGCTCGTAGTCGTAGCTAATTCGTTATGAAAAAAATGGTACAATTTGACTGTTTCCTCACCGTTCTGAAGCATACAAATTAGAAAGTAATTTAAAAATCAATTATCTAATTAAAAGTCATTTATATAATAACATTTTATCTAATTAATTTTATTACTTTTCAATTTCTAATTTTTTTTGTTTTATTAATTCAATCTACACCAGCTAGATCAAACATCCGGTCATAATTCATGTGATGGGCGGAATTCTCACGGCAATTTTTCTTGAAAAGTTAAAAACATAGCTTTATGTGGCTAAGATGCAATGGAGCCACTATTTGTCATATCTAAAAATTATATTTATTTAAATCCGACCCACCTAATAGATGACATGATAAAATGCTCACTTTCTATATTGGATGACTAATCGTCAATTATGTAGGTGTTCAATATTTGAAAATGCATACAAATATTATATATATAGAATATTTTATTGAATTCTAATTTCTGAAATTTCTCAAATATGGATCGAGAAAGACTATTAGTGCATATCTACACCAAATAAAAAATTCAGATGATCAATTCCAGAAAGATGAATAAGTCAACAAGGCCGACATGGGTATGAATGTTATAGCAACAAAGAATTAATTGGATGAAGTTATCTTATCCGCACACTTCTTTTTAATGGGGTGAAATTGTGATGATAGGCACTTATCATAGTAGAGATCTAATGTATATTTATACATGCACATACATTCCATTGTACAATATAAATTAAAATATAGCCATGTTTCTATTAATAATTAACGGATGGAAATCCTCAACTTGCCCATCCTGCAAACTGTTCACTAGCAACTTTCTTGGTAATAGAGGCCTCCCCTTCACCAAATTATCCCTGACGAAAATGCAAGAAAATCCACGTCCAAAACTTCGGACAAATTCAATGAATATCTACACTTTGGAGAGATTTTGGTCTGAAGTTTTCCCCCCATATACGTACATATGATTGATGACAATGATTTCTCTAGAAACAAATTTGACTTTGGCTGCTTTAGTAACATGTTTACTGAAAAGATGGGGGTTAGGATTACAGCTGCTGGATGCATTACTCTGATAGTAAAGTTAATAATAAATCGTAAGAGAAAAGAGTAAGAAAAAAATATGTTTAGTGTGCTTATTTTTAATATTTTCTTAATTGATTTTATATGAGCTCGGACAAATTAATTACAAAGGGAGGTAAAAAAACAGTTGTTATAGTGGAAATCGCGAGTGTAACCCTCAAGGTTGAAGCAATTAGCAACAATTTCGTTATAAGACCTATAAATCATTAATACTAAAGCTTGGCCATTGCTGGTTGGACCTGATGAGCTTGTTTATAGATCTCATTCATGTTGTACCTATAGAACATGTTTGAAAAAGAAAGTATAAATGAAAAGAAGCCCCCATGCTGGCAGCTGGGCAACAGTTTATAGGAATTAATCAGCGTGGAGTTCCTATAATAATGGAGGTATGGTGGTATAGTTTGATATTACGTTAGCGTTTTTTGGTGGCCATGCAGCAGATTGCCGACACGCTGAAGCAAAAACACTGGCGCCTGCGGGTCTCTATCGGGTGATCTCTTGGAAGAAACCGTGGTCGGCAAGCTAAATGCTTTGACTTAATTTTTACATCATTTTTTAACCCAAAAAAAATTCATAACGAAATTTGAATTTTGGATATGCTCCAGCTTTTAAGTCCAAGTCCTACCGATGAAATTTTTCATTGGCAAATTGCATCTTATCTGAATCATTGCCTCTTTTTTTTTTACCTTAATTATTTAATCCTTTGAATTAAATTTTTTTATAATATTTTGGTCCTTATTTAATTATTTAATAGGTTAAATTTAGACCAAATGTATGTTACAATAATTATTTACTATTTAGAAACCTAATATGCGTATTGAAATTTAAGAAGAAACAAAAAAAATGTACAAGGCCAAATAAATAATTTATACTGTTTTCCTTCTTCTTTAATATTGGAAGCATTAGACCGATTTAAAGTTTTAAAAACATCTTCCCAGTCTAAAACAGAAGAAAATTCCATAAGTTCCGTATTTGAACTGGCTTCTAATAATAATAATGGTGGTGGTAAAAATATTTGTTCCTCAAAAATTCTTTGGCCGCAATAAACTAGATATAATCTCACATCAAAAATAAAAGAATAAAGTTTATAATTATGAAGAAATTAAATTTAGATTAACTTGAATATTTTTAAAATAATGGAGATTTTACATTAATTATCAAGCCCTTAGGTGCACTCTTAATGCACTTATAAACAATATTTATCTTGTTACATAACATTTGAATTATTATTAATACATCCATCTATAAAATTGTATATCAAAATCTGAACAAGAATTATCCGCATAGAAAAATCAAGTTTCCTCGTTTAATGCCACACTTAGCTGCAAAACACGACGATGAGAGTGTTTAAAATTGATATTAAATGTCCAAAAAGTAGATTTATAATTTTTTTGATTTAATTGATTGATTTTTTTAATTTTTTATAAACTGTTTTTTTTCAAACATGCTTATGGAAAAAATATCTATTTACCTGTTTTTTTTCAAAAACAGTTTTCAAAACTCAAAAAATTTAAAAATAATTTTTTTTTCAAAAGTATTTTTGTCAAATGCAATATCAAATATATCGTAAATCATATGATAATAAGAGTCAACAAAAAGCAGCAGTCTGATCTTAAACATTCAACCAAATACGTACCTATGATAATAATAGTAAATAATTTGGATTAAAATTTCCTCATGTTTGATAGGTCATGTTTGTCCAATCTTAACTATCTATTTATAAATGGATTATTAAGATTAAATCTTATAAAAATTTAAAAAGAGAGAAATTATTTAATTAGATTTAATTTATCCATCCATTTATGAATGGATGGTCAAGATCTCCTAACATGACCATTGACATTTTCCCAAACTTGAAAAAATTATAAATTTCTAATCCAACTAATAACTTATAGCGCATTTGGGGTTGACTAGGTTTTTCAGTTTACATTTTCTTTTTGAAAAATAAAAGAAAAAATGCATTCGGTTGGGAGATTGTGTTTCCACTTTAAATTTGTTTAAATGAAACATTTTCTTTTTAAAAAACTAAAATCAATGAATCATCAAAATATGGTTTCTTTCCATTTTATTACTTTCCAATTTTGTGTGTGATTTCTTTTTTAAAGTGCAAAATACCTTTTTTTTTCCGCATCACCTCAAGCCATTCCTTTGTCGCACCTTAATTAAGCCAGCGATCAGATTGTTTTCTTACCTGCAAAAAACCATTGTGCATCTATATATAAACCCAGACCAGCATTCATTTCTCCCATACTCAAATCCAATAACTCTTTTGTTTGCTCTTTTTAGCTCACAGTCTCCCAAAAATTTAAGGCCTAAGCATTTGTTCAGAATGGCTAATTCATACTTTTTGGTGTTAGCTCTTTGTAATGCAGCGTCATTTTCAAGCACGGATGTGGGAGAAGCTACTTGCAATCTTTTGCAAATGCAACCCACCATTTTATCTCTTCCTTCACACCGTCAATCTTCTCTATCACAGCTGTTATTATCAACCATTTCATCTCTTTCTCAATTCACACTGTCAATTGTACTAACCACCGAATTATTTCTGCCTCCATTTAAAGTAGTTGTTTGGACATTGATCTAAAATAGTTTCGAATATTAAACAATTGAAATCATTGGTTTGCAATTTGTTATATAATTATTTTAAGTATATTCATAAAAAATATTATCATAAGATAGTCTTCCAAAAACGCTATTTCAATTGGAATTTGACAATAACTAAGACCCCACCCCACCCCTCGAGCAACATGACCACCGTATCTGAAAATACATGCAATGAACACTATAATTAAAATTGAAAAATACTTGTTTAGGTCTGGTCCATGTCTCTACATATGGACCAAGTCAATTAAACATTGACACATCATAAATAATGTCATGTCATAATTACTTTTAAAATTCTTTATTTAATTATATATGTAATAAATAAAAAGAAATAACAAGAGTTAAGAGTTTAACCATTAAAATTTTTCACTAGCTTAAAAATGCAGATTCAAACCCATTAACCACAAAAACACAGCAATCACAAAATCAGCAGCCAATTATGTGTTCCACTAATGGTAGATTGATTAAGCAAAATCATCTCAAGTGCTTAAACGAAAACAAAACTAATGAACATATATTTATATTCAAGTATTGAAACAAACTTTGTATTTTTCAATTGCATAGAAAAGAGGAGATTTGCCTCCGGTTGCACAGTTACAATCCCAACGTTTTCAACAAACAAAAAATCTTAGGCTTGGAGTTCAGTTAGAGATGAGGTTCTTAATTTTTAATTAAGAGAATCTAGTTTTTTTTCTACACTGTTAATGCTTATTTTTGTAAAGTTGCACATCTTTGTTTGGGTTCTAAATTTGGACCCCCCAAAAAAATTATAGTTTAAAACTTCTTTTAGTTGCAGCGTTAAATGTTTTTTTTTTTTAATTTCTTTCCATATCAGAGTAAGCTTTAACATAAGTTAGTTTTTTTTGGTTAAATAATTAAATAAAGAAATAATTTTAAAACTAAATCTGATGTGACATTATTTATGATTTATTTGTCAATGTTTAATTTATTTAGTCAATGTGTGGAGACAAACATTGTTCAGACTTAGATTAAAATATGTTGCATTTAGTTTTATTACAAATGGTTTTAAATTCAATACTTCAGTAGAAAAAAAAAATGTAGCACTTCCAATGGCTTCACTTTGATATTTCATTCCTTATTTTTAATTATAACAAGTTTTGGATTAATCATATCTGTAATTCTATACATAGTAATATATAATAAACTTGCCATTTTTTTAAGAAAATGTTAATTTTCAAAATAAGTTAGTTAAACAATGCTAAAATTCTTTTGATATGGGATTGAAATGAGAGTTGTTTTTTACATTTATTGCGAATGAAATGATTATATTGAAATCAAAACCTTCCACCCTCATGCCGTCAGAGCAGAAAATTTTAATTTAACAAAAAAGAAAGACTCAATTTCATCAACCTATAAAAGGCTCATCAGACTTGATAAATAAACATCTCCCTCAAAACTTCAAAATATTTTATTTAAATTCTTTTATTATGCATATGTCACGACTCACGAGTGCATCCACCTTTTTATGCGAAGCCTAAATAACATTGACGATTTTAATGCATAAAAAATTATATATATGTATGATGACTTATTTTCATTAAAATTATTATACCCAAAATAAGGGGAGATTTATAAAATGAGATCTAATTAATTAATTTATATTTATTTCCAGTTAAAATTATTGTGTGTATGATGATTTCATCATCCCCACTGCCACTTGCCCCATTTGGAACTTATTCTGGCGAAATTAATTATTTGATACCGAAAGAACATAACTAGTCATATGAGTCAAGGCACAAAACTATAAATATTAATCTAAATTTTAATTAAAAGACTCATGATGAATTTAGATCATGAGAATTTCTCTGCATATACTTAGTATAATTTTTATTATTATTTTTTAAATATATAATCGATTTTTAAACCTAGAACTACATTATATTCTCTTTACTGTATATATTGTCTTCAATAATTTGTAATTTATAAATTCAATTAATATTGATTAATGTCCAAACTACTAAACAGACAATTCTAATGTATGTGATGTGACATTGATGCCCATTGAAATTTAGGAGTTATTTAGGATTACTATTAGTTGTCTAAAAATTAGGTTTATAATTTTTTTGATTTAATTAACTGATTTTTTTTAAATTTTTTTATAAACTGTTTTTCTCAAATCTGATTTTGAAAAAAATATCTATTTACTTGTTTTTCTCTAAAATCAGTTTTTAAAATTCAAAAAAATTAAATTTTTTTTCAAAATACTTTTACAAACGAATAACAAACAGATTATTATATTTGTTTCCCATTATTAAATATGCCGTCCTGTGAGAACCACTAGATTATATATCATATCAACCCAAGGCTTAATATAATAATTATTTCCTAATTAACTTATTAGAAATTTACGAATATTCATCCTTGTAGCTCTTTTTAAAGATCTCGGCCTCTTGTTGTTCATTGAATGTTATTATTTTTTTATAAAAAAATGCTTTTTAGATATCCATAATGAAATAAATATGATTTTAGTTACATATAATTCCAATCCTTAATAAATATAATATTCATTTATAAAAAAATATTTAAATTTGATTTATATATTTATTATAGTATAATTCATGATTCATATATATTAAATAAATAGGCTGAAACTAATTTATGTAAAAATCTTTACAAAAAAAATCCATAGAATAGTAGTAGTGCAGTTTCATTTTCTCCCACATTAAATTCTCGGCACTCACCCTTGAAATTAAGCAATGATAAGTTTACACGTTACATATATGGGAAAGATATATTGTACTTAACAGATATTACTACCAAGTTGTGCACAGGAAAGAGAATACTTATTAATGCTGTATATTGACGTGCGACTTATCCTTTTCCAATTTTGGGGACTATATGTTGCCAGCTTTGAGCTTTAATTAATTACCATGTGGTCTACCTTTCGACATAGTCTGAATTTACTTTTTATTTTCTATTCATCATTTTTTTGAAAAAAAAAGAGCAAAAAAAATATAAATAATTATTATTTATTTAAATCAAATCTATTATAAATTAATTTAACAATAAATTATTATTTATATATAATAATAATAATAATTTTTATTTTTTATATGTAATATATTGTTATAAATTATTTTCATAAATTTTTAATTTAAATGATAATTTATATTACAAAAGAAATATAGTTTTTTATATTTACCTGATATTTTGTAGATAATTACTGGTCTGTGAATCACAGAAAAGTCGGACAAGATGGCATTGTCGAAATAATCAAGAAAGTGAAGGCTGATTTCTATTTCTGCAACTATATATAGCCGTTTGATCAGTTAGGCTTGCCAAGAAATAAAAACAAACTCACAGTATTCACCACTCAAGGACCAAAATGTTTACTGCAAATTTTTTCTTCAAAACACTCTCTTTTTTCTTCTTTCGTTTTCTGTTTACTAAATTCGGGAACCCAAAAATTCAGCATAGAAGTTTAAGCAATCTTTACTCAGGCCAAAGCAAATACCAAAAGTATCCTTCACTTGCTCGTAGATCAGACCTATCAAACAAAGTTTTGATCTTTAATGTGGAAGGAACATTGTTGAAGTCTTCTTCTTTGTTTCCTTACTTTATGCTTGTAGCTTTTGAAGCTGGAAGTATTATGAGGGCTTTTGTTCTATTTCTTCTGTACCCATTGATTTGCTTAGTTGATGAAGAAGAAATGGGACTGAAGATAATGGTGATGGTTTGCTTCTTTGGAATCAAGAAAGATAGTTTCAGAGTTGGAAGTACTGTTTTGCCTAAGTTTTTTTTGGAGGATGTTGGGTTAGAAGCATTTGAGTTGGTGAAAAAAGGAGGAAGAAAGGTTGCTGTTAGTAAGAATTTCCCTCGATTAATGATTGAGAATTTCTTGAACGAGTTTCTAGAGATTGATGTTGTTGTTGGAAGAGAGTTGAAGACTGTTTGTGGGTATTTTGTGGGACTTATGGAAGTGAGAAATAAAGAAATGGTACCACCACAGGTGATCATTAATCAAGATGATGTTATTGGCGTCTGTCGGTCTAACAGATCTCCTGATGATCATCAGCTATTCTCTCTTTGCAAGGTACGAATTGATTCTGATAAGGACATTTGGGAGCAAGCTCGAGTTAACTGTTATCCCAAATTCAAACTTATTCTAATTATTCATGTGTCTGTAACAGGAAATTTACTTGGTTAGGAAGACAGACAAGAGGAGCTGGCAGAAGCTACCCAAAGACAAATATCCAAAGGCACTTGTTTTCCATGATGGTAGATTGGCAATTAGACCAACACCACTAACTACTCTTGCACTGTTCATGTGGGTCCCTTTTGGTTTCATCTTAGCTCTAATCAGGGTCATTGCTGCCTTAACTCTCCCCTATACTCTCTCCATCCCCATATTAACCTTCTCTGGATTTCGCTGCACCATATCAGAACCGAAATCTTCCAATATTTCCCCTCTAACCTCAAACCAAAACACGAATAAACCCAAAAAAGGCCTTCTTTATGTTTGCAACCATAGAACATTAATAGACCCTCTCTGCCTTTCCTTCTCCTTGAAGAAAGACATCACTGCGGTCACATACAGCCTTAGTAGAATGTCGGAGATACTATCCCCAATCAGGACCGCCCGATTGACGCGTAACCGCGATCAAGATGAGAAAATGATGGAGAAGCTATTAAGCCAAGGAGATCTAGTGGTGTGTCCAGAAGGAACAACATGTAGAGAATCTTACCTCTTGAGATTTAGCCCATTATTTTCAGAAATGAGTGATGAAATAGTTCCTGTTGCTTTAAACACTCATGTCACCATGTTTTATGGTACGACTGCTGGTGGGTTGAAGTGCCTTGACCCACTATTCTTCCTCATGAACCCTCAACCCAGTTACACCATACAGATACTCCATAACGTATTTGGGTTGTCCCCGTGTAATTATCATGATGGTGATGATCGGAAATCAAGATTTTATGTCTCTAATCATGTGCAAAGTGAGATTGGAAAAGCATTAGGATTCGAGTGCACCATGCTTACAAGAAGGGATAAGTACTTGATCTTGGCCGGTAATGAAGGATTTACTACTTCCCCAGCCAGTAATTAAACCCTAGTATCTTCATATTGTGCCAACTGCCAAGCCTCAATATTTACTTTGAACGTGTTTATTTATTAAGGATTATTTTAATTAATTTTTATCATTTTATGTATATGATGAAATATAATTAAACTGATTCATAAAAATTTGGTTTAAAAAAGAAAAATACATACAAGAAGAGTGAAAGTATGATGCACATCTAATTATTTTTGGGATGTGAGAAGATGATACATAATATTTTTAGATTTTTTTATATAGTTATTGGTGATAATTAATGTGCTTTTTTTTCTTCTTTGAGGATTGAGAAATTGTAACCACAAATGAACTTGTGAATATAACTATATATATTCTTAAAATTTGTCCTCTAAAATTGATTCAAATTAACTAATCTTTATTTATAAATTGTGAATATTTTATTATTATATCAAACAAATAATTATTATAAATAATTTAATACTTATATTGATAAAATTAAAATTAAAATTTTAATATAACAACATATTATTGACACGTACTCTATTTGTAAAAAATATAAAGATGTGATTCAGTTGGCGGATACTAAATTAGTACAAACTCACTATATGGTCTTTGCACAATTAATGCTGCAGCGCCAATATCCACAATATACATGTGATTGACCGATCTATATAAACTAACTCTATTATATAAGAGAAATAAATATTAAAAGAATTAATATAACCTATTTATATAATTCCTTTTTTTTAATAGGGGGGGGAGGGGCACGAGTTATTTCATATTTGAATGTTTGATAATGATGATTAAAACGAATTAAAAAAAAAGAGATGTATATAAGTTTACCCTCATAATTTTTTTTAATTATTTATCTTTTGATCTCTTAAAATTGAAGGAAATAAAATTATAAGAGTTATCCCTTCAATGGGGTTTATTATATGAATAATATATGTGTTATAAAATAAAGAACTTTAAAATATAACTAATGCCAAATTGAAAGAATTGACAGGAATGATATTTGTGACAATGAAGTGTTAATTAGACTAACATTTCTGTATTTGGAGATAAAATGTGTAAAACCTTGTTAATTTTGATAGGCGTATTGCCAAACGCTATGCTTATTAACGTTCTCTATTGCATGTTATTAACGTTGTCATTTGTCAAAAACAATTTAAATTAAAACCACAATTATTACTAGGTTTCTATTTATGGTGCTCAAAGCCTAAAATTAAATATCTAATTTAATTAACGGGTTCTGCATGCATTGCCGAATAACGTAATACTTTTTATTCTTACAGAAGTAACATAAACTTGCTTTCCTCTTTGAACTAAGGCAAACTAATTAAGTGATTAAATGATACTGAAAATTTTACCATATATATGCAAACAAATATGGAATCTTTATCAATTATTTTAATTAGGCCAACTACTTCCCTCTCCATTTCATAATTGTGCTAAACTTTTTTGTTATTCAAAAAAAAAAAAAAGGAAAATGACTCTCAAGTGAGGGCCAACAACATTTAGGGGCAGCCCTAATGATGCTCCTTCATGATTGAACCACTTAACAATAAGGTATATATGTACCTTATATGCTCGATCTAATTAGGCAAGAATAGCCTACTCATCACAATATAAATCCATATTATTACTAATTAGAAAAAAATAGTCAACTCGTCATTAGGATAAACTTTTTGAAAAATGCTTATTTACTATTATGTTTTATTTCCTTTCCTTGAAAATTAAATATGCATATATATATATATGAATTCAGTTAATTTTTATATAATTAAACTCGGTTGAACTTGCAAATTTTAATAAATTTTTAACATCTAAAAACAATTATCATACTCACCCGCTTTTGCAATGTATGAAAAGTTATCAAATTTACAAATAGAGTTATTTAAGAAATAAAACTTTATTAATCCAATAGATTTTTCTTTGATTAATTAATTTAATTATTCTGTGTGTAAAAATTAACAAAGAATAATTGTATTTGATTCCGAGGAACATCTACAGGCCTCTTCTCCAATTATTCTCGTGGAAAACTACTGCACATCATAAATGACTAGGCTTCAAATTCACTCCTTTTTTTTATCAATTAGGTCTAATAAATTATTGGTTTTTATTAATAGGGCATTGAATTTAAATTCGCATAAATAGATTTCTACAGAATAGATAATTTCATGTTATTGAATTTAAAATTGATGATATGATTAAAATTGTTTTAAGGTGTATTTCAACTTCTTAGATCCATTATAGTCTCGAATGGTTAATTTTATGGTCTAAAATGGGCACCGACAAATTAATTATCCTTTGATATTTTCCTTTACTGTGTCAGCTGTCGCATATTAATCAAATCCGATGAACTTCACTTTTTTTTCCCATGTCAACCCATTGAAATTAATCTTCGTACAGGTGTAATGTGTGTGTATATATAATGTTTCATTTTCAATCAATTTCTTAAAAAAAGTAATAATAACACAATTATAATAAAAGAAGCTCCTATTTGAATGCCAAAGGACCAAGGCCATGTGTAAACTCAATAGGAGATGTAATTATGACATGTAAGGTCCAAGGCTTCAAGTATTTTTTTTCTTTTTATTCCTATTTTATTTTATTTTATGGAATATTCTCATAAAAATACTTTTCAATCCAAAATTCCAAATATGGGTTTATAATTTGGTAAATAACTTTTCTAAGTCAAAATCTTTTCCTTCTTATCCTTGGTAAATTAGTTTGAACTTTTAATACTCAAGTTACATATCCTTACCTTTGTGTTCAACCTTATAAGCAGAAAGTGTCAAAATAAACAAAAATTTACCAATAAATTTTAATTTAATGATATTAATCTGTTGATCAGATATGTGAGATATCAAATTTGAATTTTTAATTGGACTTTTTATACCAAAAGAACACCCACTTTTGATATCATCTTAAGAAATTCAAATTCAATCTCAGTGTTTTCAAAGACGAATAGGTTATAAAGAGACTCTCCGCTTTATAAGCAACTAACGGTGATAATTAAGACCAAAATTAAAATTAAAAAGAAGATATTAAAATCCTATCTCTATCAAGTTCCTTAAAAATATAAAGAGAAAATCGAACTCTCATAGAAATACAAATACCTGAATTTAATGCAAATTAATTAAAATGTAAGGACTTAAAATTTAATAGAATAAATAAAATTATAGTTGAAGAGTTTACTAATATGTTCTTGCCAAATAACTGCGACGATAAAGAAAAAAACAAAGAATTGATGATTAAAACTGTAGTGGAAGGGCCAGTATGTGCGCACTGCTGTTTAATACTAAAAGCTTCGAAGAAGGCTCATCTCCGACAGTTTTTTTCTCCTTATACACGGCCCATAAATTAATTGCTTTGTGAATTTCAGTTGTTGGTTAGGCAGAGAATCAGACTACAGAAGAAAAAGATATATAACTTCCTCAATTCGAATGATAGAATGATTTTTTCCCCTGAAAACAGTGATAAAACGGCAATCAATTTTTTATTTCCTCTAATTTAGCTATTTATTAAATATATTTTTACTTATCATTTAGTTTCCAATAAAAATACAAAAAAGTAAAAAGTAAAATCCTTTCAAATAACCCAGACATCCAATACAGTCGTACCATTAACAATCAGTCTCCACAAATTTTTTTTTTGGATATACATTATTTATTAAAGTGTCATTTAATAGATAAATTTTGTAAAATTTAAATAAAAAATATATGTATATGTAATAACTATCATTTGATTAAAGATATTTCTTGTTTAAAATAATTTTATATATTCATTTATTCATGAATCAAAATCAATAATAAATTATTGTGTAAAAAAGAGCTTTTTCATTATATAATTAGTAATTGTTTGTTTATTCTTAATATAATAAATAAATATTGATTTAATTGATGAACGAAAATATATCTTTAATTTAAGTTAGAATTTTACACTAAATTATTTATAAGGTCTGTTAGCGGCTATAGATCAGCTATTAACAAACAACGATCACATTTAATAATCCATAATTGATTTTAAATTATTTGATAATTCAACAGTTAAAAATTAATTATAATTTATAAAATATTTATTAATAATTATATTTTCTATTAATATAATATATATACTAATTTTTTATTTGTTCATAATGCATATTATATATAATATAAAAATAATTAATTAAATAAATAATAATAAAAAATATTTTTTTAATTAATAAAATTATAATTATTGATCTAAGTATAAATGAAAAATTATTTTACATATTAAATATTTAAAAGCTAGTTTTTGTCTTTTTAATATAAAAAGTTGAAAATTCATATTTTTTCTTGAAAAATTCCGCTTTTAATATAAATTTTAAAATTGACAGTTTGAAATTTTCAATTGTTAACTTTTACTTTTATTTAACCAAAGACCTATTTTTAATTTTTAGTTTATTAAACCGTTAAAAAACTATATTAACAAAATATACAATTTAATATTTAGTTTGTTATACCGTTTAAAAGCTGGAAGTAAAAACTTAACCAATGAGTGCACGTAAACTTACAATGGTTGTATTCAAGTAAAAAAGGAAAAAAAAGGGTATAGTGGAGAATTTGCAAATACATAGCTTCCATGGGCCTGGGTATCTAAAAACGTAAGGCCCATATAGGCCCATTATTCAGTCGGCCCATCCGACTCTTATTTGGACCAGGCTTATGTTAAAAAGACTAAAGAAATTGAACCTGTTAAAAATGTGAAGCTGTCGGTCAATAGGCGCCAGGCAGGGACCAATCAGCAATTCTCGAAAGTTCCTGTACGAACTTGCTAGTATATATTAACACGAGGCTGGCGCCGTAATCTTCCTCTTCTCCCATTACTTTCTTCTTCTAGGGTTTATAGTTTTTGGCACCAAATACCAACTCTCTGTGCTTTCTCTCTAGATTTGGGTCCAACTCGGCCTAATCGGGTCATCACGGTTCCTCGCTCTTAGTATTCATTGGGATTTGGATGGGTACGGAGAGGAAGAGGAAGTTGAGCTTGTTTGACGTGGTGGACGAGACATCGGTCTCCGCGAAGATCACGAAATCGAACGGTAGTGGAGGAGGAGCAGCGGCGGCGATGAGTAACAATGGAATCGGTAACAATTTGATAAATCGGTGGACCGGGAGGCCATATTCGCCAAGGTACTATGAGATATTGGAGAAGAGGAAAACTTTGCCTGTTTGGCACCAAAAAGAAGAGTTCTTGGCGGTATTGAAGAAAAATCAGGTCCTTGTTCTTGTTGGGGAGACTGGTAGTGGCAAAACTACCCAGGTTGGTTCCTAACTTTATTTTTATTTTGATGCTAGTTTAGTGTAATGGATGGCTATCTGTTGCTGCTGATGATATTGAGTACTTGCATTATTGTGGCGGTTGAGGAATCAGGTGTAAAGTATGACAAGTTTTGAGATTTTAGATAATATTTTGTATTGAGTTTTAGCCAGGAACTTAGCTTGTGCCAGTTTATTGTGTGGATCTTCAGTTGCTCTCGTTAATTGGATCTTTTTCTCATTCTAATTTATATTTTCAAAACGATTGTTCCATATATATATATATATATATATATATATATTAGTTTCGTTGCTGTTCTCTTTTTAGCAGTCTTCTAGCTATGAGCAAGGGCTTAATTAGAGATAGAGGAGTTAGCAAACCAAAATGTATTTACGTACATACATTCTTATTGGTTTTAATTTATCTTGGGTAAAAATCCTGAAAGGAAGGGTTTTGTTGTTTATTTGTTCTTGAGCTGCTCTCTGTTGCCTTTAGCATGTTTGCATTTACTGGAAAATGTGTCTATAAGCATTTCTATGTTCGTGGTTACTTATTCTATTCAATTTTTTAGGGCAAATCCTGATAGGAAGGTTCATGATATCTGTGAGTCCTTGGGCCACTATTTCTGTTGGCATCCTTTTCATGTTCCCTTTTATGTGGGAAAATCTGTCGTGTTGCATTCTCTTATCTTTCTGTTTATTTGAATTTGACAACTGATTAGGTGATGAGATAGAACTTGTTGCCTCTTGCCAGATTGATTCTATTGTAATGATAAAAAATAAACATACTGACCTGTGCTTTACATTACAGATTCCTCAGTTTGTTTTGGAAGCTGTAGAGATAGAAACCCCTGACAAACGTAGGAAGATGATGATTGGATGCACCCAGCCTCGAAGAGTGGCTGCAATGTCTGTTTCTCGACGTGTTGCTGAGGAGATGGATGTGACCATTGGTGAAGAGGTTGGTTATAGCATCCGTTTTGAAGACTGTAGCAGTGCAAAAACAGTTTTGAAGTGAGTTATAAATATCACCTATTTCTGACTGCATTTATCTGATGCTATAAGTTTTGATCTATGCTTGGATTTCTGGGATGTTAACACATTTTTACTCATTCTTTGTCAGGTATCTAACTGATGGTATGCTTTTAAGAGAAGCAATGACTGATCCACTTTTGGAACGATACAAAGTAATAATTCTTGATGAAGCTCATGAAAGAACTTTGGCAACAGATGTGCTATTTGGCCTTCTTAAAGAAGTTCTAAGAAACAGATCTGATTTGAAGCTAGTTGTCATGAGTGCAACACTAGAGGCTGAGAAGTTTCAGGGTTATTTTAATGATGCTCCTCTGATGAGGGTTCCTGGTAGGCTTCATCCGGTGGAGATTTTTTACACTCAGGAACCTGAAAGGGATTACCTTGAGGCAGCAATTCGTACTGTTGTCCAGATACATATGTATGAGGCTCCTGGGGATATACTTGTTTTTCTTACAGGAGAGGAGGAGATTGAGGATGCTTGCCGCAAAATAACTAAAGAAATTTCAAATTTGGGGGACCAAGTTGGACCAGTAAAAGCGGTGCCTTTGTATTCAACTCTTCCACCTGCCATGCAACAGAAAATTTTTGAACCTGCTCCACCCCCGCTAACCGAAGGTGGTCCTGCTGGAAGGAAGATCGTGGTGTCAACTAACATAGCAGAAACTTCTTTGACCATAGATGGCATAATTTTTGTTATTGACCCAGGTTTTGCAAAGCAAAAGGTCTATAACCCACGAGTGCGTGTAGAATCCTTGTTGGTTTCCCCAATATCAAAGGCAAGTGCACATCAGAGGTCTGGACGTGCTGGAAGAACTCAGCCAGGCAAATGTTTCAGACTTTATACAGAGAAAAGTTTTAATCAAGATCTTCAGCCACAAACATATCCTGAAATATTGCGTTCAAACCTTGCAAATACAGTTCTAACCCTTAAAAAACTTGGAATTGATGATTTGGTGCATTTTGATTTTATGGATCCTCCTGCTCCTGAGACATTGATGCGGGCTTTAGAGATGTTAAATTATTTGGGAGCTCTGGATGATGATGGAAACTTAACTAAACTTGGGGAGATCATGAGTGAGTTTCCCTTGGATCCTCAGATGGCGAAGATGCTGGTTGTTAGTCCTGAATTCAACTGTTCAAATGAGATTCTGTCAATTTCTGCTATGCTTTCAGGTATGGTCTCATGCTATTCTTATTTGTTTATATTTGTCTCGAGTCTGGTCTAAATAGTAATAGAGATGTCAGGTTGCATTGGTAATGAATGCACCCCATCATAATAAGCATGGGCATACTGCACAGTTTTTCTTTCTGTGCATGGTGTTAAGTGGTCCAACTTCTTGCATGCATATGCTAGTATGCATGCATGCAGTTGGAAAATTGGTGTGTCCAATTAGGTTGTCATCAGCCACTGTCTTGTATGGGTTCCATGCCCCCGGTTGGCATGCACCATCGGATTCTAAGTAAGTGCTGATGCAGATAGTTGCAGTTTCTCAGTATTATCTCATGAAGAAAATGGTGTCGTCTCGCCTGTATGCATCTGCTGACCTACAATGGGCCTCTTCTGTGATAACCAAATTCTTTCTTTAGTACCCAATTGCTTTGTCCGCCCTAGGGAGGCTCAAAAGGCTGCTGATGAAGCAAAAGCTAGGTTTGGGCATATAGATGGAGACCACCTGACGCTGTTGAATGTGTACCACGCATACAAGCAGAACAGTAAGTCATCTCTTTTTTCAGTTTGTTTCTCTTCTAAAGCTGTACTGTCCAATTTAGGTCTTACTATTGCTCCTTTTTTTTTTTAACTTGGGTTGCAGATGAGGATCCCTCCTGGTGCTATGAGAATTTTATCAATCATCGTGCTCTCAAGGCTGCTGATAATGTCAGACAACAACTTGTACGCATCATGGCAAGATTTAACCTCAAGTTATGCAGCACAGATTTCAACAGCCGTGATTACTATGTCAACATAAGAAAGGCTATGCTAGCAGGATATTTTATGCAGGTTGCTCACCTAGAACGAACAGGGCACTACCTAACCGTGAAAGACAATCAGGTAAGAAAATTTGCTGCCAATTTTTAGAATTTGATTGGATGAAGGTGTAGTTGAGTATGTTACATCTCTATTATTTTCTGTATTGTCCCTGCCATGCTAATTATTGTGCGTCTGGGTTCTTTATTTTGTCATTCTTATCATTCACATCATTTCCCTCTAGTCTGAGTTTAATATATGAGAAAAGGATTTTATACATCATCATTTTGCAGGTTGTACACTTGCATCCATCAAATTGTCTAGATCACAAGCCAGAGTGGGTTATCTACAATGAATATGTCCTAACAAGCAGGAATTTTATTCGAACAGTGACAGATATTCGTGGTGAATGGTTAGTTCCTCTTTCTTGTGATGGTTTTATGTGCTTTATATTTTCAAACTAATTAGTAAACTAGTATAAAGAAGATCATAATGTTCATTATGGTGAACCTCAAATTTCATTACCACTGTATAGTTTAGATATACATTCTATAATTAAATGTTTTTTGTATATAGGCTTGTAGACATAGCACCGCATTACTATGACTTGGACAACTTTCCAAATTGCGAAGCCAAGAGAGTTATTGAGAAGCTTTATAAGAAACGAGAAAGGGAGAAGGAAGAGAACACGAACAGAAAATGAGATACTGACACTGAATGCTGTTGAATCGTATTTGTTTGCCAATATTTCTTCTCTGGCGACAGTGAGATGGTGATTGTGAATGATACAGTGAAAAATTCCATATTGTATCTCTCATTTGCTTCCGGTTCAAATGCCCTTGTATTTCTTCAAATAGTAGGTTTAGTTCTTATCATTTTCAGTTGTACCCCTAGCGTTCCCACATTTATTTTTAGACGTGGCTTCATTGATATTAAAGCTTAGTTGGACGTTCGATGAATGCAACGGATTGGAATGTGGACAATTTATTCTCCGCCATCTTTTAGATGGTCAGTGATTCTTGTGGACAATTTTGCGTATGCTTCGTGCAGGCCTTGCGTGGTGGAAGGAGATATAATGGGGTTTGGCTAGCGGATATCTGCCAAGATCAAACTAACATCATAGTCACTGGTAGTAAGGTTATTTTTCTTACTATTTATAAAACCGAATGGATTGAACCTATTGTCTAAAATAATCAATTGTTGCCAGCCTGCTGCCCCTTTCAGAAACTATGGCTTTATTATAACGTGGATTTTCCACCCGATTACACGTTTGGGAAAGAAACTTGCATATGCTTTAGATTAGGAGGTACCAATCAATGCCGAAGTTAGTTCTTGTTGGACTCATAATTAATTAGACGAGTCGCCTCTGACAAACTTCCGATAATGTAGACAAACTTAACAGAGGTAGCAATCTAGGTAAGGAGTTTTTGTGTCGAGGGTATTGCTGCATGAATCTTACTTTGTTATGGAAAAAAGAGATAACTCGCGGAGTTTTTTCTGTCATGGGTTTTGCTGCACGAATGTCGTATTATTGATATGTTGATCTGTATCTAACGGAGACTCAATCCAGCTAACTGCCTTCTGTTTTTCAACATGTCGTTGTTTCATCAATTTCCTCAACTCCATAATATCACTCCACTCTCCTCTTTCACCATGAATCTTCGACAACATTGAATAAGCTACAGGCTGATTTGTTTTCAGGTTGTGAAGTTCCTTTGCAGCAAACTCACCGAGATCCATATTTGAATGTACGCCACAGGCACCAAGCAATGCACCCCACAAAATCACATCAGGCACGAATGGCATTCCCTTTATCAACTTTTCTGCTTTCTCTAGCTGACCTGCCCTGCCATACAGGTCCACCATGCACGTATAATGTTCAAGCCCTGCTTTTATTCCGTGCTTTGGCTCCATTGATTCAAAGTGCTTTTCGGCTTGTTCAACCAAACCTCCATGCGCACATGCTGACAATAAGTTAAGAAAGGTAACTTGATCTGGTTTAACACCGCTCTTTATCATTCTCTCAAATTGCTCCAATGCTTTTGTGGCAAGTCCATGCCTAGCGCAACCTCCTATTATTGAATTCCAAGACGTCAAGTTCTTCTTTTTCAAGGAATCAAAAGCACTAAATGCTGCATTAATGTCACCACACTTCCCATACATATCAACAAGCGAAGTCAACAAGATGACATCGTTGGGTACACCAGCTTTCAAGATAATGGAGTGAACTTGCTGCCCCATGATAAGAGAAGAACACCCTGCACAAGCATCTAAAACACTAGAACAGGTAAAATGATTAGGTCTAGTCCCTGATTCCACCATTAAGCGAAATAGCTTCAAGGCATCTAAAAACCTCTCATTTTGTACATACCCACTAATCATCACAGTCCAAGAAACTACATTCCTTTCACTCATCTTGTTGAACAGAGACCTAGCCTTATTAATCCTCTTATTTGCAATACACCCATTGACCAATATAGTCCAAGAAATGATATTCCTTTCAGGCATCGCATCAAAAATCCTTTTAGCTGCATCTATGCATCCCAATTCCATGAAACCCGCAACCAATGCGTTCCAAGAACTTGCATCTTTCGCCAAAATCTCATCAAAAACTCTATTTAATGGCATTTGATCTCCCACGGTAGAATATGCTCTTATCAAAGCAGAGCCAACGAAGACACTCGAATTAAGCCCTAAAGAAACTACATGAGCATGGATTTGGGGCACTAAAATATTAAAAGTTCTATCCGAAACTGCGCTAAGCACAATTGAGATTGTGTACTCATTGGGTATCATACCGACTCTCTGCATTTCTAGGAAACATTCACAGACTCCTTGTGGGTTTTTACTTTTCTTCAAGGCGGATAACTTGGCGTTCCAAGAAACAACATTTATCAGAGGCATTTTATCGAACAGCTCGTTAGCGTGTTGAATTTGATAGGCTCGCACAGACAGCAATTTGTTCGACGAAGAAGTATTTTGGAATTGTGGGTTTTGGGCAGAAGGCAAGCTTGCATTAGCTAAGTTGTTGGTTTGGAGGAGGTGGCAGTCGATGGTAAGGCTGTTGAAGATGGCCGTTGCATTTGTATGGATATGGCGAGAAAGTTTTAGACTGAGGACTCTCTCTAATATTCTCATATTGCACTCCGCGGTTCAATCATAAGCTTCCGTTTTGTGTTTGTGGCATATTGCTCTATTTTATAAGGGGTGTATTCTTACATGTTAGCTAAGAATATTTTCATTAAATCATAATTTAAACCGAGAAGAAGAAGAAGAAGAAGAAGAAGAAGAAGAAGACGACGAATATATAGCACTAAAAGTAAGTTATTATTGCTGACAGAGAAATATACAGGATACACAATGGAGGGAAAGTAGCCACAGTCCACAAGTGAGACTGGAGACACTGATTATGCTCGTTTTGCATCTAGTTTTTTATAAAGTCCATCAATCTCCACCTGCAATTACATCACTTATCAGCTCCTTCATTATTAACAAATTGATAATCAGAATACTGAGGCAAATATTACCAGTGGTTCAATTTTTACCTGATAATAGCTGAGCAATTTATTTCTTTTCTTTTTCATTGTTGCAGTCACCAAATCTCTTTCCATGTCGAGAGGGCGAGAATCCAAAATCGCTCCTTTTAGGAATTCAAAACCTCTCAGCTGATTTTCATAAACAGGAAGAACGGAAAAAAAATTTAAAAACAGTTCACAAAATCCACCAGCTAGCCTGTAAATATTCAAAGAATTAACCCATAGATAGGGGAAAAAATTGAATCATTAAATAGCATAGAATACCTTGTTTCTTGCAGCTGTAGATTTCAGTTCTGAGAGCACATACTCCTGTAGCTGGTCGAGACGACAAAGTTCAGAGAATGAACCCATGTAACCATTCAAACTTGCCCATTTTTTGGTGTTTTCTTCATGGGGTACAACCACTGCAACTAGCGTTGACTTGAAGCTGTCGCCGTATACCCATATCTGGAGAATAATTGAGAACAATTAAAGATTCAAAATGTTTCAGTACGAAAATGAGGAATGTGGGATATAAAAGATGTTTACATCATCGACAATCGGAGTGATTGTATAAACATTTTCTAAGTATTCGATTGCAACATATTCTCCTTGGGAGAGTTTTATCAGATTCTTTTTTCTGTCAATAATCTTCACTACCCCATTTGGAAGGATTTCTCCTATGTCCCCTGCAAGGCAGAAAATGAAAATGAAAGATTCAGATTACGAAAACAGCAAAATTCTGTTTGACAGGATTAGGTTAGGCTAGGCTAGTTACTACATTAACCTGTATGGAACCATCCATCTTTGATGGATTCGTTTGTCAGCTGCGAATTCTTGTAGTACCCTGAAAAGAGAGTCTTCCCTCTCACACATATCTCACCGCGAGGAGGACTGGCGAGCGGATCATAGCCCATCTCTGGAACTTCCTCCAGACGCAGCTCGTTGTATACAGCAACTGAACCAACAGTACCCATCATGCACATTTCATCTGGAAAACCAAGGGTGGCTGGTCCACAGGTTTCCGTCAAGCCTAAATGAGTGAAAATATGTTATTAGCCAAATACATCATTTATTTGTTCTCTGTGAGAGTTATGGATATAGCACTTTACCATAGCCTTGGACTACAAAAGCACAGCAAGTAACTCGCAAGAATTCTTCCACCTCGGTGCCTAAAGGTGCACCTCCTGATACAATTAGGCGAAGACGACCACCTAGCTTAGCTTTCACCTATGTAAAAGATGATCGATTCAATATAGAGATCATTGCCAAAGAGAAATAGAAGACGAGTATAAAATGAGATGAGAGCTAGTACCTTCCTGAAGGCTAATAAATCTGCCAATGGTGAAGCATATTTGTGTTTATAACCAAGATTCATCCAATTAAGCTTGCTGCATAAAACAACACAATTAACTTTATTTATGCACTACAGTAGTACCTCAACTATACAGAACAGAATATTACATCGAAGAATCAATGAAAGAGCGACTTACTATTTGTACAAAGCATTAAAAACTCGCCTTCTCACAGGATTCAGTTCATCTAGTGCCTTATTTATACCTGAAAGACAGATTAGCTCGGACTTAATAATCAATGATTTAAACTCAATTGATGTGTATATGGTGATAGGTCGCCATGCCTTCATGAATTTTTTCAAATACGCGAGGTACACCAGCTAAAAATGTAGGCTTCAACTCCATCATGTCATCCCTCAGTGCATTTAAATCCTTCAAGCAAACATAAATTTAAGCAATAATTTGACACGTGAAAGCTACCAAGTTTATATTGAAACTTATCAAAGCTTTTGCTTCTCATATATTGTTGTAGCATGAGGAGAAATTCCCATTCATACCCCATGATAGTAGCCAACAGAAGCACCTTTACTGAAAAAGTATTCCTCAATCGCGCGATCAAGCACATGAGCAAGAGGCAGAAAAGATAGATACACATCATCAACTGTCATCTATATGAAGCAAAAAAATAATGCTTGTCAAAATAACAAGAGATGTAAAGGATAAATCTATGGAAGAGATCCCAATAGACATTTCCTTACCTTGTCTTCAAATTGTTCCAAAAAAAGATCAATGCCTCTTACAAAAGTTGCCATAGTTTCGTGTGTCAACACAACTCCTTTGGGATCTCCACTGGTGCCACTTGTATATATTATTGTGCAAATGCTAAAAGAATTAGGCGGCAATTTTTCTGACGGATTCTCCTTTCCCTGATGGGTAATATTCTTTAAGATTAACCATAATGAAGATCATATAAACACATAATATTCTATTTGTAAATGGACCTTACTCGTGTTGAAACATTGTAAATGTGCTAAAATAAATTTATAAATTTGAGAAAGATTGAATTATCTTTAGGAACTAACCAAGTGAAGAAACTCTGCCCAAGAGTATGATTTCATCCCTAGCTGAGCTGCCCTGTCTTTCTCTTCATCAGTCAATGAAGTGAAACATATGACCGCTGCAACCATAGTGAATATCAGTATGATAGGAATTGAGGTAACAGAAAATCAATATTTGTCTACTCATTTTCTTACATTTAAGCCGCGAAGCTGCATCGCAATTGGGATTTAACAACTGCAAATATGAGAATATGTTCAATTAGAAAATTACCTGCTTTTCTTCCATATCCAAGATTCTGTGAATATATATATATAATTTGAGATGAAGTCACTTCCATTAAACTTACTTCTTTCACTTTTTTATCTTGGATAAAAACAAAATCAACCTCTGCATGATCTACTATATAATTCACAGCATCGGTACCTGCATCCAACTCTACTCGTTCAAGTAAAGTCTTTACAGTTTAATGAAAAATTCCGAGGTGAATAAGATACGAATTATAAAGTCACAGCTATTGTTGAAATTGGAAATGAATTAGGTAGGACAAGATCAAATATGGCTTCTAATCTTCAATAAAAATTGGGAATTCGCATTGAGTTGTCTATGCATAAACAGCCACAGGAAGTTCACGGTGTTCTTCCATTTAAACTAAAAAGAAAGCAAAATTTAGAAAAAAAAATTACATTCCAATTATCCTAGGGGGATCTTTTATTTAGAATCAGTAATAAATGTATAAAGAAGCCTACCAAGTGTATCATAGAGAGGCACGCAGACCAAGCTGTAGGCGCTACAAGCCTCCATTGCCACAATCCATTGAGGACAGTTTGATCCATAAATTCCAATTCGACAACCCTGCCATCGAAAAATCAGTGAAATTGGAGGAAAATAAATAGGTTTGATTCACAAATCTTCATATCATAAGTCAACTTACAGGTTCAGCACCGGATACTCGCAACGCAGAACCCAGTTGCAGAACTTCTTCATCCACTTCTTTGTAAGTTTTCCATACATAAGGGCCCACCTAAACAAACAAACAGTCCCAAGTTTTTTCAATTTAAGAGAAAAAAACAAACAGCTAATCTGCATTGCTTAATGAGCTTGATACTTATAAATTACCTTCCCATTAACAAATTTTCGCCAACCAAGCATTCTATTTCCAGGATACTTCTTTGCAGATACACTAAAAATAAAGACATGAACTACATAAGAATTACTTGTCTGAATTTCATGATGATCAGTTCAGAGAATTACCTGAAAAGATCCCATGCTGTACTCCTTTCAGGATCAGGGGGAGGGAATTCAGTTTTTGAGAGCAGATTACGATATACAGGACCGACTGATGGATTCCCATCTTTCCCTTCCTTTCCCTCCGCCACCTTAGCTGCAAAAAGCTTCATTTTTTTGTGTGTTTATGTTAATTCTTACCAAAACCTGAACATAAAAAAATGGCAACAAAGACTTGTAAATATAAGCAAGTCATTTAAGAGTAGAAAGAATTCGATAAGGCATCAAATGTTTCATGGAAGCCAAAGAAAAACGTAAAGTCAACAATAACTGAGCAATTTAACTAAACTGTGGTTAGAAAAATCGGAGTTGGTTGCTTTCCCGTTAAGAAAATTATTAACTGGTAACAGAAATTGAACAGAATTATCAAAATGTTGGTAACCTACTTGAGCTATATTTTTCTTAAAAACTATATGCAGAATTATTATATAACAATTAATATTTTTATTTTGAATATTTATTTTTTCCCTCGGTAGTTGACAAATAGAGTCCCTAATACAGTTAATTTTTGCTTTGCTAAATGGCAAAGGTATGACATAACAAGTGATGGAAGTACCAAAAACAGAAAAAAAGAATTAAATTTTTCTTGCATTCAAAATAAGAAAGAAAAAGAAAAGAAAAAAAAATAAAAGTAAACTTCAATTGATCTTCAATAATTTAGAGGATTCTTTTTTCAAGCACAGAAGAAGATGAAGATGAAGATGAAGAGAAGAAAATTGACCTGAGAGCAGAAATCTGAAAATGAAAGTTCAAGCTTTAGTCTTATATATGCAGTTTACAATCAAAACTATGCAAATAGAGCCCACAAGAAAATCATCACCATCAACTAGAAAAAGAAATACAGAAACCCGCACTGCAAACTAAGTATATATATATATAATTTTATATGGCAAAAACAAACTGCCATATCCAACAAAAAGAGCATGAAACCATTGAAACAGCATCTTCAGGTCAAAAAAAGGGTGCCCATTAAAACCATACAAGCCATAAAACCAGCTGCTTAGAGAAAAACCAAAGAAAACCCAATACTGTTTTACTTCTTATAATTAATAATTAATTACCCATAAAGGGGAAAAAAGGGATCATTAGCTTTATGTGAAAGAGAGAGCATAAAGAGGGATGGGAGGCTTACAGTAAGAGAGACGATGTGATAGTATTTGAGGGAATTAAATTTATAGGAATTTTGGAACAACAAAGACGGAGGTTTTAAATGCCTTAGTTGAAGGGGTGAGTAAATTTGGTGTTTTCTTCTCTTAATTTCAGGATTTAATTACTTAATCTTAATCATGTTTCTTTTAATATGCTAATTCAGTCCCATATGCAAATCTATCAGCTGAAATTGAAAAATAAGTTTTTTTTCGAATATATACTAAAGTTGGTTAGCTTTTATTTCGCCCTCTGGCCCCGGCATTTTGCTTTTTTCTTTTTTTTTTCTATCAGAATTTTTGCTTTGTTAGGCTTTATTATTTCATCTTCAATAATTTATATGCATAAATTTATTACCAGTAATATTAGTATTAAATGCATAAATTTATATTATATAATACTATCATTAAATACAATAATTTTTTTTAATTTCTCTGAATTAACAAGTAGCAACAAAAGGGAAATTTCGTTTCATGTTGTAGCTTTCGCAATAAATATACTGTACTTAATTACAATTTATTCCACTTTACCAATAAAATGCTGCCACGTAGTCATTTGCAGCTGACCGACGGTATATGCAATGACGTGATTGGCAGGTATGAGGTTAGTACGAATATCCGTGGCTGGTCTTTAATAAAAATAAAATAAAAAAACTTAGTAACAGAGATAATCCGTCGCAAAACTGCCACTAAACTTTAGAATAGCGACAATTTTATCCGTTGCTAATTATTAATAATAATAAACCACCAAAATATTGGCGATGGAGACATCCGTCATTAAAATTTCAGAATAGTGATGTATTAATAATCCATCGCTTAATTATAAATTTTCTTTTTGGCTAGCAACTATTAGTATTCATCGTAAAGTGGCTCTCACCAAACCGTAGCTAATTCGTCACAAATCCAGATACCAATATTTGCTACAAAATTTAGTAACTGACTTTACTTTTGTCGCTAATTTCTCACAAATCTATTTTAATAAAGAAAATTATCTAATGCAAAAGGTTGTCGCTAATTATTTTTTAAAATCTTTTATTATATTCACTTGCTTTTTCATAGTTGATCCGACGCTGATTATTCACATATTCTAATTTGTTGCTAATTTTCACCTCTATTTTAGTCTTTTCTTGTATTGAATTATGCTTCTTTTAATATGGCAATTCAATTCCACATGTAAATTTGTCAACTAAAATAAAAAATAAATTTCTTTTTTCCAATCTATCTATACATTAAAATTGGGGACGCTTGTACTATAGTTAGTACAATGAATTTCTATTAACAACCTGGTTATAAAAGGACGCCACATAGCATGGATGATCATCTCAAGCTTTTTCTCTTTCCGCAAGATACAATTAACTACTCTGTTGATGAAGGGAGCGGAGTCTGTCTTTATTTTTAGAAAAAATTATATACATTTTTTTGAGATTTTAATAAATTACAGTTAGAAATAAATTTTTAAAAAATTAACAGTTTATAATTTTGTTATTTGAATTAATACCTATTCATTTGATACTATATAAATTTTAAATATTATATTTCAATATACTTCATAATCTTTTTTATGTTTAAAATATTTCTATTTGAATTTTTTAGAATTTTATATAGAGTCTAATAACTTTTTATAAAAATTTATGACTTTTGCTCGTTACTAAAAACAGAGCAATCAGTATATTCAACTCATTAAAGAATAAATAACTATTAGTTTTTTAAAATTTATTTATAGTTATGATTAGTTAAATTTTAGAATAATTTTCTATAATTTATTTTTATTTTTATTCATTAATGTTTATTTATTTATTTTTGTGAGAAGAGTTTGTTTTATTTATTATAACACACGTACCCACAAGAAGCATATTATTGTGCCACCTATTACATAAGTGTCAACATGCTTATAAAAAGAACAGATAAGAACAATAAAAAAGGGTAAATTAAAAGTAAATTAGATTTTTTTTATGTCCAATAAACTTATTGAAATTAATTAAAGTGAATTAGTTAAATTGATATAATGAAATCAGTTAATACTCCAATGATAATTTTTATTGTTATTCGTCTAGCTTATGTTAAGTGAAAGAATTTACGTAGTAATAATAATAATAATAATAATAGTTGGATGTTCAATTATTTCTTTTTAAATGATATAATTGTTAGTCATTATAATTATAAGTATTGATTATTTTATATTTAAGTCATTTATTTATACACGTAGTAAATGTATATGTAAAAAATATTTATTAATATCACTAATATATTTTGTATAAGAGCATATTCATCCCTTCAATTTCTTTTTTAAATGAGAAAGTAGCAAAAAAAAATAAAGGAAAAAGCGAAGGAAATCGGAAATGATAACAATATGAAGGATCAGAAAAAAATATTGTAAATTGTATTAATATTTATATGTTATGTGTTGAATAAAATTTATTGATAGTCTTTATTTATGTTAATAACTCTTGCACTTATCATAAATCAAAATCTACTTTTATATTATCACTTTCTTTCTCTTTCTTTTTTTAATAAAATGATGCATATCTATTTTTTAATAATATTTTTATAAAAATATATTATTTATAATATTTTTGTAATTATTTGTTGTATTTATTGTTAAAAAATTTCTATTCGAATCGCAAATACGAGAGGAATATGCTAGTACATACTAAAGTCGGTTAGCTTTTTTGTTGTCCTCTGGCTCTGTCTTTTTGCTTTTTTTTTTTAAGAATTTTTGCTTTGTTATGCTTTATTATTTCATCTTCAATAATTTATACGCATAAATTTATTATTAATAATATTAGAATTATATGCATAAATTTATATTATATAATATTATAATTAAATACAATAATTTTTAAAAATTTCATTGAATTAATAATTAGCAACAAAAGGGGAATTTTAATTTAATGTTGTAGCTTTCGCAATAAATATACTGCACCGAATTACACTTATCCAATATCTAGAGACCAATAGCATGGTGCCACGTAGTCATTACAGCGTATCGACAGAATATGCAATGAGGTGATTGGTAGGTATGAAATTACTCAGAGTATGAATATCCTTTGGGCCCAATAATAATTTTCTTAACCCTGAATTTATAGAAAAAATGTGATCAAACCCTCTCAATTTTTGAAATTTCAATCGAGGACTCCTCACTTGAATTTTCAATTGAGACCATGATTCTTTAATTTATTCAATTAACACCTATTTGATGGAAAATATTACTGTGTATGAATGGTAAATAAATTCTGAAAGATGAGGAGCTTAGTTAAATAAGAATTAAATCTGAAAGGAATAAATATGTATTTTTCTCACTTTTTTTACATGATCTTTTTAAATTTTAATGTCATTTTAATAAAAAATACCTAAAGGCCCAACTAAATAAATATTAGAGGTTGAAGGTCACACCCATTAAAACACATCATCTTGTTGAAGAGTCAAACTATAAACCATAAGACCAACATCTATGTTATATTATAAAACAAACTTTATATATATATATATATATATATTAAAAATTTTAAATTTTTTATTATTTAAATAAATGACACACGATATATTATAGATACAAAATTATATAATATAATATCGCAAGAAACAAAGCTCCATTAATGATGTTGGATAAATGTAGAGTAACAAAAATTTCTTATTTAGATTAAATTTATAAATAAATTTATACTCAATTTAATAATAAAATTATTATATATATAAAATAATAATTATAACAATTTATTATTAAATCAGTTTATAAATATATTTATAAATTCAGTCTAAATAAATAAATATTACTCTAAAACTAAACTCTCTAATATTTTTTTTTGGTACAACAATTAATAAGGTTAAAAGAAAGACATTAATGCAAATAAAAAACTTCAAAAGCATCAATTTTTTTGACTTCCAGTCAACGAACCGTTTACCCATTATCCACTTCATTTTAACGAAAAAAAATTAAAAAATACATATATAATTGAGGGGTTAGATAGAGAAAACATGTAATAGGAATAACAATTGGACAAAAATTTTTTGTTTTATTTTTTATCGGAATTTTTTTTATTTTTATTTCTGATAGAGATCCCTGACGCTATCTAATTTTTTATTTTTATTAAATGTTTTATTTTATTTTAATATTAAAAATATTTTTTCTTTTAATTAATTATATAATTATATAAATTTGGAGCAGGAACGGAACGCTGCAGGCAGGTCCAACTGCCAACTCTGGGAGTTGAGAAAAATCAAGTATGACTTTTTCAAAAACAATTATGCGAAGAGGTTAATGGGGAGTAAGACATGCAACTGACTCAATACCCCCGATTGATATGGGGCTATTTCCAATAGTCGGCCTGTAAAAAGTGGAACCACGAGACGAGAGAGAAGAAAGAGCAAGTTGACTCTTCATTATGTGTCGCTTTCATATTTAATTGATTGATTTTTGCGATTGTAGTTGTGGAGTTAATGTCACAGGAGGTTAGGTGAGTGGAATTATGATTTTTCAACTTTTTTTTTTCTCTAAATTGGATTAAATTAATAATAATTTTTCGTACAAAATAAAGTTGATCTTTATATACACAATAATTTATTTATCATTGGTCAATTTTCTTGAATTTATTAGACAAAACTTACTAAAATTAAGTTTGCAACAAATGAAATGGAAAATAAATTGTATTGTAAATAAAGCTGATGACTTATATATGAAGATAAAAAGGATAATTAGATAGGTCATAGGATAGGATATGCGTATAATAAATATTAGCATTTAATTTGATTCGTTAATCTTAACTAACTAGCCTATATATCGAATCTTTTTGGGTTATGGCATAACACATTGAGTTAATATTGCAGGAAAACTTTAACAATGCATTGAATGATTGAAGTGAAAGCAATATTATAAGTTTTAGTCTTAAATTATTTTTTCTCATAATCAATCAATATAATCACATTTTGTTATACAATAATAATTATATCATATATTATACAGAACAAGGATAAAATTTTCATGATAAATCAGATATAAAAATTAAAACTTATCATAATTTTTTTATTTTTTTTATAAAAAAAAATCCAATATAGTAACGGGCATACCTAGTAGAAACAAATTTGACAACATAATCGGGAATCACAAGAATAAGGAAAACATGCTTATTACCAATTCAGTAACAAAACCCCCCATTATGTTTTATGTATGAATTTTCATTTCACCCAACTGATTTAAGCTTTTTCTGTTTCTGCTTGTGCTTGCAATTTAATCAACCAATAAAATCCTTATAAATATCAAAATCAATACATTAAATTATCAATTGCAAGAAAGGTGAAGACAAAACTGAGATTAAAAGCCTTAATAGAGAGAACCTGGTGTGGTCATATCCACCATCAGTTCTATCAAATTTATTAATTCGAATCTTCAATTCTTTGTTTCTCCGTTAGCTTCAGTAGCGTTTCTGTTAGTAGATTACGGTACCAAACTCCTAAGACGAGAGAAAAACATTCTCAACCCTGGCGATAGAGAAGAATTTATTAATTTAAAACACATTGTCTCCATTTTCACCCCCTCTAATCCAAAACCAATTTCAGTAATCATGCAAAAAGTCTTGAAAGACAATGTGTAAATACAGAAAGAAATACACAGCAGAAAATGAGTATAATGTACATAAGATTTCAGAGACGACTACTCCTGAATTGCAAATGTCAACTTTCATGGTCAGCTACACCCTACATTTCCAAATGTACAAGGAAACTGAATTAGGTACACAGAGCATTAGAGCAATTTCCAAGCGGCACTAGCTACTTTCTTGAAACTTTTCCGAGCATCAGTTAATCGTTTGCTCACAGAATCCATGTGCAACTGCAACCTGGTAATCTCAATATCTTTATTATCCTTCTTTGACCTGTATCCAGAAAGTTCTTCCTGTAATTTGATTATCTTCGTTTCGACATCATATATGTTTGCTTCCAATTTTCCTTTTTCGTCAGTATGATCCCTCATCTGTCTCTCTATGTCTTTTGATTCATTCAGGAGCTCTTCTTTACCATCTTTAATTGATACCAATTCATTCACACGGTCTCGTGGCATGGTAACATCAAATCCATGCCTCTCCAAATCAAGAAGACTTTCCAATGTACTCTCCAATACACTTTTAGAATCATCAAATTGCAGTGACGTTATCTTCTCAAACAAACTGGCAAAGGTTACCATAATACCAATGGCTGATCCTTCTCGATACTCCTCTTTACAATCAGCTAAGGGATGAAAATGTGGTTTTTGCTGACTAATTTGGAACACTTCCATAGATTCAATTGTTTTCCAAATCGGTGACCTCTTTACAAAAGGCAAACACTGATTTCCATCTGATGTGCTTTCATCTGGAGCCTCATTCCCAGAAGACACCAATGCCAGATCAACATCTCTTCCTCTTGTTTCATTCCATCCATTAGAAGCCTTGCTGGATAATCCTGTGCACACAAGCAGTAGTCAGACAAAATGTGACAACAAGAAGGGGTAATTTCACTATCATCCATAAAACTCGTCATTATATACATTAATGTCCTTAAACTTCAATTTATTTCTTAAAATTAGTATACTTTCATTCTTGTGTGAGCAATATTCCTTTTGTTAATCTGATACCAGAAAGGTGATAGGCTATTGTTTTTTTTTTTTTTTTATCCTGTAAAAGGGACCCAATTGAATTTTTACTATGAAACTTTCCCCAAATGTCATCTCTCCTTTCTTCCAGAGAGGGAGTAGAGAAAAAGTAAGAATTTTTGTCAAATGATTGAAATTTAATCATATGAACTCCATTTGCATGGTAAAAAGATTCTAAGAACTAAATAATTAAGTCATTTTTCTAGCTGAGGGTTTACCAGAATTTTAAAATAAATATTTCCAATATAAGAATAAAAGTACAAAATTTTTACGAGAAATTGAAGTTTAAAGACATTAATGTACTAGTGATAAAACACACTCACAGAAAAGCATTTAAAGTGTATCGCACAACTTACTTAATTCTTCAGCACTTGCAGAAGAGTGAATTCCTCCAATCCACATTGATAGTGGTTGATCTTCATCAACCACATCATTTGACACAGTGGCAATGGCTATGTCAACTTCTTTTGCCATGCAATCTGTCTCAGATACTTCCGTGGCCTCCTTTCTAGGTGCAACTTGGGAAACTACAGAGTTCCAAACTGCATTTCAGTTAATGTACAAATTTGTGTGTGCATGTGTGTTGAGACTTTCTTGCTTTTCTTTGTCTCTAAAGCAAGAGTAAGAAAGAAAGAGGAGTGAGAAAGGATTGGTGGAACATTGATGTGCGTTTATTCAAATAACTGATCTTGGAGGCCAGATCACATTTCTTCCAATGGTTTGGTCTTTTTCAATGAACCTTCATACCTGTAAACTCCAACCCCGTCTGTATTGGCAATTCAACTTCATTAATTGTTTGATCTCTCACAAATATTTCCTTCAAAGCATCTTCCATGCCATAGTCCTCCTTACCTACAAATTATAATGTGTGAAGCGTATCTTAAAACATGTACAAGTATCTGGCTAATAGTTACAGTTTGAAGTTTTCTATATACCAGCCTCTAAAGCCTTTGCAAGTATTAGTTTACGCGGTCTTCCCCTCTTTCTTCTCTGACTACTTCCTCCAGGTTTTTGTTGATCAAGTACCTGTAAAAGAAACAACAAAGAGTTTGTCAAGCAACAACAGAATAGGAACGAACTAAACAACTAGACATAATTAGCCAGTGACACGAGAGAAATAAGGTAGATGAAAAACAGGAAGAGCACATTCCTCATCAAACTGAGAACTAAGGGAACACTGGCAAACTGGGTACTGAAACTTTCAGAAGAAAAAAAAAACACTGCATTTCTTGGAATTTTTGAATAGGGATGGCAATTTGAACCCGACCAACAGTGCCCCGCAGGGGCGGATTATTTGTATTTTTTTCTAGCCCCGACCCCGAAATTTTGTTGTCAGGGATAGGGCAGGAATAGTATATATATACCCCGACCCAATATATATATTTATATATATATAAACAATTATTTATATTTTAATATAATTAATATTTTTTAAAATTAATAAAATAAAAATATAACACTCATTTAAAGTAAAAAAATTTATTTTTTTACTTAATAATTATATATTTAACTAATCAATTAAAATAAAAAATATTTTTAACATTAAAAAAATTTAATAAAAATCAGGGGAACAGAGCAGGGGCAGGGGGAGATCCCTAAAATTTTCCCCAGCGGGGATTGCAGCAGCGTTGAGGGGACAGGGTGGGATTCGGGGTCGGGAACGGGAAACTCTGCCCCGAACCCGCCCCGTTGCCATTCCTATTTTTGAACAGCTTATTCAGATGCATTCATTAAGTCAACTGGCAATGAAATGGCAAGTGACTTCCATTGATGGTTCTTTTCTCAAATTGCTCCAAATGTCAACATTTCATATCCAACTGCTTGGCTTCTAACAAATGCTTTCCTCAACATTTTGTTCTACAATGAGGATGACAAAAGCAGTATGAAACCACTTAATTGATGTGGACTATATGGGTTATGGTTTTATATGTGCACTTCCATCTGGCATATTCCACTTAACAAGTAAATTTAACAGATAGACACACACACTCGCACGCAAAGTTCAAGTCAATCAAACATTTTAGTGTACGAGGCTATATAAAACATTTAAAAATAATACCATTCTTAACCAACATTTATATCAAAGATTTCTAACTCCGAAATTGAAATAAAATTTGGCAATTATAGCTGTGTTATTGCACATGCATTAACATCACATGATCCTAGAACCTGAACAATTTCACCCCTATTACTACTCTATAATCCATTTTCAACAGCACACGTTTCCAATTCTGACAACTGATCGTGGCAGTTCTCAAAAAATATCTTTCCTTCAAATAAAACCCCAACAAAGTATGTAGAAGAAAAGTATATTTGCTTACCGCTATCTTGCCTCCTACTGAATCATTTAAATTCTTCTTCCGATCCCTCATAAGCTTCAGTGTCTCCTCACCAGAAAGCTGAGTTCCCCTAGCTTCTAATGCTATGACAAGAGGGACTCCTTTATCCTCACTTTCATTAATGTGAGTAACATCCGCTGCATTGTGAAAACCAATTTAA
The DNA here is from genome assembly GCA_023653625.1 of Triadica sebifera. Lineage (NCBI taxonomy): Eukaryota > Viridiplantae > Streptophyta > Magnoliopsida > Malpighiales > Euphorbiaceae > Triadica > Triadica sebifera. The sequence continues at coordinate 1,529,752 of CM042895.1, forward strand.
ATTAACTGACCTTAAATAGAAGAATATGCAATGCAACACATATCAATCACTGAAGAACAATAGAAATTACTACTTGTTTCCAGAATCTGTGAACGACCAAATGGTGATTTTGTAATTCTGCCTTTCTTTGTCACAATGTCCACTTTTTGGCGATCCATATCAAGAGCTTTCCTTTGCTTAGTCTTCTGCATGAATAAGGAAACGGAATTCAACACACACACACACACACACACAGAAAGTAAGAAAAAAGCCAGAGATATATGTACCCAAATCCTAAAATGAACGAAGTTACTATATGATAATGCACAATGCAAGTGACAAAACTGCTAGTAAAAATATGTGGCCACCATTGTCAACTCAAAAGCTAATAGCCTTTTATTCTGCATCAATAGCTTTTTGACACATGCAAATCTTGTGATATTTTAGTAATATAACATTGTGAATATAAAATGGTACAATTTCACTATCATAACTTCTTTTAGCACAAAATCATATAAAGTTAAAAATCAATTAGAGCTTGTACTCTTTTACCCTGGAACTAATAATCAATTTTTGTACTTGTTAATTATAAAATGAGCTAACAAAATAATTTAACGTAAACAACTCTAACATCATCAACAAAATTATGTCTCATACTCCTTCAAAAATACTGAGAATTGATCAAATGCATTGTCAGTTATCCAAAAATCCATGCAATTCGTCTTATAGACAAAATTGTGAAAATTGTGGACAATTAAGTAAGATAAAACATGTCAAATATATGTCACAACTTAAAGGGACTAATGTACAATACACAATTGGAAATATTATTTGCACTGAACTACAGGCATTTTCAAGTAAAAACACTATAAAGCATATCAAATTATTATTCATTAAATTGTATTCAAAAGCTAACCAATCCTAAGTTAAAGTATTGAACATATTTGAAAAGAAATATTATACAAAGATTAAAGAACATATAAAAAGATAGAATGAGTGGATGGTAATAACTTTTTGGAGAGCAGATGCAGTAAAACATACCTCAGGTAGCTCTTTAATGCGAATGAGGAGTGAAGGGGCAACCTACAATCTCAAAGTTACTTCAATAAGCATAACCAACAAAATTTGTACAATAAATTAAAATATTAAAATTATTGGAGAAGGAAAAAGGAAGAGAGAAACAGAAGACAGAGCATCTGAAATAGTAGATGGTTTCTGATTAAACATTAAGGCCATAGAGCTATATTTCATTGTTAAATCAACAGGTTTAAGTATTCACATGCAGATAGATTCCACATAAGTTTTACCAGAGTGCTTAAGATAAGCATGGTAATAAATAAATTAAAAAGTTCTCTTATGTCTATAATGCAGTATGTGATCATACCCGTCTTATTCAAACATTCCCCAGTATCTATACTTCTATTTAAGGTATAAAATAAAGTGAAGATGTACTTGACCAAAGCTGTTGTACACAGGCCAAACAATTAAATAATTTATCACAACTCTTGAACAAAAAAAGAAGCAGATTTTATCTTTGCAACCACCTGTACCCAATTGCTACAATTAAGAAGCAAGCTAATTGCTAAAACCTCATGATGGGTACACTTGAATCAATGAACATTAAAATTCCTATCTTTCACATTGAAAGTCAAAAGCTAGACTGTTTATATTGCATTGATTTATGGACAATCTGCAGTCACAATATGGAACAAGGAGATGGCAAAAAAAAAAAATTTAGTACTTGCATGTTTCTTTGATCAAAGTTGGTTGCGCAGACCAATTGAAGACAATGAAGGCTCACATCAGATAGATGGAATTTACTTACAAAAATCAAGGATTCAGGAAAATAATTTTGACTCACGTTTCTTTTTCCTCCAAGAAAGTTCTCAGTTTGAGCAGCAGCCTGGTCACCAATCATAGGTTTTTTGGAGTATTTGGTTCTTTTACGTACAGTTCTTGAGATGGCTAAACCATGAATTGTTTCTTTAGCTGTTGTTTCAATTGGCATCTTTGCTAATGGAAACGATGCAACTGTTACTGGGACATCTACAGCATCTTCTTCTGCTGACATTTTGGAAGGACGTGAACAATCACCAGTACCATTAGGAGCTCCCAGCTTAACCTTCTTGCTTGGAGGCAAGACATGAGCAGAAGATTTTTCAGTGCAATGAGTTGACTGCTCCACAAGATTCTTTAAGCCTGTGAAAGTGGAACAAGGCATTTTCCCTTTAGTCATAACCTCATCAGCACCATAACTTTCCACTTCTATGGAAATGTCAAAATTACCTTTACAGTTATGGGCACTACTTAATTGTTTCTGATCATCAGACGCAATCATGACTTCCTGAAACAAGAACTTATTGGTTAAGCTACCTAATGATAAATAGAAATTCCACATTTTTTAGGTTTCCCATTAAAAATGCTGGTGAAAGCAAGTCAAAAGAAAGATAGCACAATTAATCTCGTACCTCTTGGCAATAAAAAGTCAAACATCATTTTGACACATTCCACATTCCAATTGCTATATTGGTCAATTTGCAAGAGAAGTAACAGTAATTTATAATATGTCTCTAATCAATCAATACAATATCAAACTTACACCATGATTAAATTGCAAGTTTGTAAGGAATATCAAATATGGAAGTAAACAACATCACAAGGGAAATTAATTGCTTCTGCTCTTAAGGCTCCATTAAACAGCCCTAATTCTAAATATTTTGACATCTTCTCATTTTATAAATTAAGACAGTAATTTATAATATGTCTCTAATCAATCAATACAATATCAAACTTACACCATGATTAAATTGCAAGTTTGTAAGGTATATGGAAGTAAACAACATCACAAGGGAAACTAATAAGCTGGCACTACAAAGAAATGCTCATTGTTTTACCCTTAGCAGCTAGTGAAGCTGTATAACCACCAACACATGACGGCAGAAGGAACTTATAAAAGCACAACCAACTTAAGCACAGTGACCAAACTGTAATTCAAGCATTAAAATGAAAGATATTGGCAGGTGCAATATCCTAAGCAGATTTCAAACTGAAGATTAATTATTTTACAATGATTTGATGCACCTTTCCATGTCTCAGATAATACAGAGAAAAATTATGAACACAAATGAAGTTCTTGCCTCAGTTTTATTTCATATTCCAGAATCAAGAGTATCTTTCCATAAGTAGCATAAAAAGCTGATTCCTAATAAAAAGCTATAGCTATATCAATGAACCCCCCCCCCCCCCCCCCCGGGGCAACAAAACACCAAAAAGGAAAGTTACCTTGGATTTAAAAATCCATTTGCCATCAATCCATTCCGCATGAGGCCTTATTTCGGAGTGATTAAGTTCCTTGTCTTCATTTCCCTGCTTAAAAAAGACATTGTACCTCCTCCCAGCTAGCAGTTTAGTAATTAGTCCAGCCCGCCAACCAAAGCCATAATGTGCATCCACCTTTTCCAACAACTCATAATCTCTGTCAGCATAATGAGGAGGAATGGGCCGAATATGGCGAGAATCCACAATAACTTTTATCCCAGCCTCGTCGTTGTTCCCTGAGCTTTGATACTTCACGAGGAAAGAGTCATCCCCATTTTCCTTAATGACAACTGAAGGAAACCAAGCATCACGTACATTTTCTTTATCAATGTTCACCTCTACTGTTGTGCCTGAGCTAAAAATTGATCCTGTCGTTTGCTTTAAAAATCAAATTATAAAACCAAATTATTCACATGGTATGCAAACCAGACATAACATACTTCTTCATCTCTGTCCATGATATACAAAAAATCTATGAATTACAACTCTGGAGAAAGTAGAATTCAAACGAAGTGAACACAAAAATAAATGAATATAGAAAAAGGGAAACATAGAATCCTGCAGAATAAATGCTTAAATTTCCATTGAAACTGTTCCAAATGTGTGTATTTGTATATCAACATAGTGAAATGTCTACAAAAGCATCATGCGGGTACCAAAGGCATGCGAAGACAAAAATGCCTAAAGTAGTTACCTACCCAAAGCTTATTAGGCTGGGCTAAGGCAGAAGAAAGTTGAGTAGGCAAATATTCTCTCAAGGGAATCATCTTACTCATGCACCAACGGCACACATCAGACAACAAATCTAGGAAAGCATTTGGCTTTTGCATGCAACTTAACGGAGCAAACATTTTTTTTTCCATCTAACATGCAATGGCCATACCACAATCACCACGATCTCAGGCTTCAATGATAGAGTGAAGCAAAAGACAAAGAAAGATCCAGGTTTCATCTTGTCAATACAACTTTTTGCTATATTACACTATTTTTAACATGCAAGAGGGTAGAGTAAACATCTTATTTACAAAACAAAAAGAACCCACTAAAAAATAATCAGAGTAAAAATCAAGAATTTCGGCCAAAAAGCCACGAATTCTCGATTTAAATACGCGGCATACCTGCTTTTCGGATTGAACCCATTTGTCATTAACCCATTCCCAGTGAGTCCTCAAATCTTTCCCATCAAAATCGATAATATCCGGTGGGTTATCAAAATAAACCCTATATCTAGAACCTTCTAGAACCGTCCTTACAATGCCAGTCCACCACCCATCTCTGTAACCCGCATCAACAACATCGTTCTCTTGAAAAACCTTGTCACGACCGCCCAAATCTTTGGGAGGCAAAGGCCTTACGAGGCAGGCGTCCACAATCTCTTTCAAAGGAGCAAAATCTTCTGTAACTAAAGTCTTGTACTCGACAGTGACCTTTTTCCTCTTCTTGGAAGCAGATTTGGCCGGGGTATCCACAATGGTGGCCGTGTACCAAGCGCCCCTGAGCCCATCCTCGTCGCTGCTCACTTCAACCTCTTCCCCCTTAATAAAGAGAAAGCTTCGTTGGTTATTGGCATGCGAATTACGGGGCTGGGAATCAGATTCCAGACTCACCATAATTTTTCTTTTCCTTTTTGAATTATTGAGCTAAGAGTAGCAGAAAACCCTATGGGTTTTGTGCTTTTACTTGGGTCTGGAATGTAGAATCGATAAAGCTCACAGCTTTTTTAATTAAAAGAGAGATATTTTTAGTGGGTTTTGGCGGGCAATTTTTCACCCAATTTTTTCACTTCAACCATGGATCAGCCATTAGCGGTTCTCCACTTCTAGTCCATGAATTTGTCAGTAACAAATTAATAATCAGATTATAATACGTTGAAGGTTGATTCCTGGATTCTTTGATTTTAGGATTATAAGATAATTAATTAAAAATTAAAATTAGCCATTTCTCTTATTAATCTATTGCAAAGATTATCCGCTTGTTATTTGTTAACGTTAAATTTGATTTTTATGAGTGTGCTGCTGACTATGGAATTTCTAAAATTAGTATATTCTAATTGGTAATCACCTTTTTAATTTATTTGTTAATCAACTTTTTGAAATTTCAATCATAATTTGCTTTTTAATCAAATCCATTGAAGTCGTATGTTTAAATTAATTTATAAATTATAAATGAGATTATAGATTAAAAAAAAAGTTCAAAGACTTCATTTTGTATATTTGATAAGAAAAATATTATCATGAATATTTAAGTAGTAGTTGAGGAAAAATGATATTTAATATCCAAACTTAATTTGAAAAATAATCCTAGATAAATGCAATTTATAAGAAATTTTAAAAAAATCCTCTAGTAACATTTGTAAATTAATATAATTATTATGCTATATAAATTTAAATATTTTATTTACATGAGTTAATATAAATATAACCATTAGTAAATATAGGCGTAATTTATTAGTTTATACATATCAACATAAACTATGCTTAAAAAAATTTCGATAATTCGACTCTGAACTTAAATGGCATGAATCGGGACGGAGAGGCCATGGCCACGGGTCCAAGCGCCGTCAGCCATCTGGCTTACTAATTTATTTTTATTTTTCACCTTGGCCCCAAATATTTTCAAAATTATGGACACGACCCCACTTCTAAAATAGGTCACCATTTTTAAACCTCAAAATTCACATTATTTTCTTCACAGTCATGGCGTCCCTAGCGTCCACTGCCTTGTCCAAGTTCCAGCCGTCTTGTCCAAAAATCCCGGCCAATACCCATCGGCGTCCACAACCATAATTGTACATGGAAGAAAGAGCTTGTCCAAAACGGCCATAAGAGCAACGAGTCAAAGCGCAGCCACTGGTTCCCAATCTCCTGGACTCTACTCTGCTCAGAAATTGGAGCTCACTGCTAAAAACGTAGACATGGTTCTTGAGGGTGTTCGGCCTTATTTGATTGCTGATGGTGGAAACGTCGACGTTGTGTCCGTCGAAGATGGTGTTATCTCTCTTAAACTTCAAGGTAAGTTGACTCTTTACTCTCAATTTCTATTCGCAAAAAAGCGTTTCAAATCGCTAATTAATTGATTCAAGTTTTGTAATCCATGGATTTACGTAATTGTGTAAGATTATGAGATTACGTAAATGAGCCTGACTGTAGTGATAAGTTATTCACTAGACTACCCTATAGGAAACCCTTAGGATGCAGTATTTCTGTTGATAAAAATTTGTGCTTTAGCTTGTAACTATGTGCCTGTGCATGTTTGGTTCAGCAGTGTCGATTACCTGTCAATAGCTGACCGTGGTGATGAAAATACATCTAATTCCTGAAAGGACACCCAATTCAACTTTTAGTTTGATGACAAAAACTGAACCAAACAGACTATAAACATATTCCCATTTTTAAAGGAGCTTTGGAGTCCCTTTATGAAAATTTTACCAGTGAATTGGATTGGTGGATAGGAGCATGTGGAAGCTGCCCAAGCTCAACGACAACCATGACAATGGGAATTGAAAGAATACTGAAAGAAAAATTTGGAGATGCGGTCAAGGACATACGTCAAGTGTATGATGAAGAAGCAAGGGAGACTACTGCCGAGGTATGTATTCTAAAACCATGAATTGGCAATAAAAGAATAGCAACATTGTGTTAGTTATAAATTTTGTGTCAATGTTGTGCAGGTAGTGAATGGCCATCTCGATATATTGAGACCAGCAATTAAGAATTATGGTGGGAGTGTGGAAGTACTATCTGTTAAGGGTGGGGAATGCCTTGTAAAGTATTCAGGACCTGAGTCCATCGGATCAGGAATCAAAGCAGCAATTAAGGAGAAGTTCCCAGATATCACAAATGTTGTATTCGTTGTCTAGGTCAGGCTTTTATTTGAATTTCATAAATAGTGATTATAGAAATGTACAGACTTGAATAAACCACTTTTTGTTATAAAATTTAGCTAAGATGCCTGCGTGTCTGTTTTTATAATTCCATTCCAGTTCTTGCTATTTCTTTGTAATAGGATATCAATATTGGAGCTTGCAAAGCAGAAACATGAGTTTATACTTGTTTTTTCTTCATTTCTTCATCTGTTCATTCTTATGGATTTTCTTTTTGACAATGCAATATTAATTTTGTTCAAATTTATGTCAAATGTGAAGCGAATTGTACGTTTCTACTATTTTCAGTTCTCTTGTTTTATCATATTTCCTTTTTTTGGTTGACATTTAAGAATATTTCTGTCCTTGTGCATCATAATGTGGAACTGGTTACCTTTCTCAAATCTCTCTTCTTCTTTAATGAGTAGCCTGCTTTTTGTAATGAAGGGGTTGTTAATCCAGACACAATTATCAATAAGCTATTGCTTTTATGTCAGAGTGGATATTCTGCTCCACGTGTTCACCCCTTGGCGATGAACCAGGAGCCCAGTACACCAAAATTCTGGTCTCGGTTATTTTTTTTTAAAATTTTGTTTTGACCTGTTATTAATAGCACAGATGCCAGTTAGCGGTTGAAATTATAAGTCCAAGAGACATGGATGATATTTTCAGTTTCCATATAAATACAATTAGACAAACGATGACATATGTTGTTTGATGCACAACTGTGTTGTTCACTCTTCTGCAAGCAAGATGCATTCACATCTCCTAATCTTACAGGCAAAGGGTTGAGGTAAACTTAATGTTGTCTGAAACTAGTGATCTGACTTTTCATTTGTCAAAATTTATTACATCACAGAGACACAGTTGAATGAGGGTTGCAGACTTCAATTCTGCTTATTTCCAAAATATGAAGGAATGCCAACTGCCAACATAATTTCTAGGCGGACTTGTCAGCAGCAGCTCTAACTGATCTCAACCAGCGTGCCAAGCTGATCAGAAATGGTGTGTAAACAAAGTAGCAAGTGATTGTCCAAGTGACTAATACCTGCATACAAAGAAAACTCTCAGATTTTCCACAGTATTAGTAGTCCTAGGGTACGTGTGCTTCCTTTTCCTATTTCTGTTTAGTGTGAAGTACCTGATCAAGAATCTCAATAGTTGTTCGTGGGTAATACCAAAGGTGCAACAACCTGAAAATGGGTTAGAAACAAATCAATCTCACTTACAATGGTATAATTTTGTTGGAGAAGAAGGCAGCCGTACTTCATCAGAGGAATTTCAGCCAATGGGCACGCAAGGCCTATAAAGGATGCTAAGGTGAAGCCATACCATGTCCTATCCAGGGAGAACCATATGATTTCTGCTAATGCAAACAGCAGGAAGGCCTCAACGTTAGCTGCTACTCCAGCATTATACATTTCCACACTCAATTCTATGAATAGCACTAGTGCTCTGTATCAAATGTCAATAGCATTATTCTTTAATTAACTACCTATAATGCTGTTAATGATTGCAGCTCTACAGACAACAATCATTGTGGAAATGAAGGGGGCAGAGTGTAAACTTGCGCCAGTGGAACAGCCACTTTCTCTAAGCTTCCTTGAGGAGTCGGTGAAGATTGCCTTTCATCCAAGTAGAGTCGCAGCAACCCGACAGTGCAGTAAAACAATACAAGTAAAGGAGAAACCTAGTGCCATAAACAGTAATGATGCAGAAGAAAGGAAAGTACAGTAATTAGAGCAGGTAATGAAGCAAGCAGACAAGAACTTAGGAAAGAGTAAGAGCTTGAGCATTGAGCATAGATGATCGAACCCAAAATGGGGTTACCATGCCTGGCATCAGGATTGATAAAGTGCTCGGAAAAGAAGCAGAGCGCTTAACTTAAAACAAACAATGCTCAGCTGGATAATGCTTCATACTACTTAAACTTCAGTTAACGTTGCGCTCAGCTAGGTGATTATCTCATACGCAAGCGCTCTGCTTCTTTTTCAAGCACTCAAGCAATTTGCTTTTCTTTCAATCCTGAAGCTCGGTAAAACTATCGTCGGTTTGTTCCCCTCTGTCTTGTGCTGTTCAATGCTTGAACTTGAGCTGGATTTCCCGAGTTGTTGTCCACTAAATTCATTAGTAGGGAAGTTAACAGATTCTCTGAAGCATATACCCAGATGTTTGTGTGAAGAGTACCAATGTTAATGGATCCATTTTGATAGACAACAAGATTCACTCTTGAATGGAGCCCACCGATGAGGGTACCCAACAAGAATCCTGAACCGAAGAGGGAAAGGGAAACAGACGGCCAAGTATTATTAAGATTTAATCTGCTTTCATCCCGTAAACAGCAAAGAGGTTTTGATACGAAACGTTTTTGATTGAAGGAAGGACGGTGGTTCTGAACAAAGCACATAAGAGGATCTCTGAAAGCAACCCGCCCACTCATGTCATCTCCTTGGCATTTTCCATCAAAATCGAAAAAACAAATCTATTTATTTGGAACCACAAGTTGCATGACAAATAAAATTTATGGCATAAATTTTTTTAAATTTTTAAATTTTGTATAGAGAAATTATACGATGAGGTGTAGGCCCTCCAGGGGCTTATTACATACATTACATTTTATTATTAATTTAGTTTAATTCATCATGTAAAATATAATAGTATAAAAATAGGTAGTGCTGCCTAATTAACCAATTAGGCTATTTTACGCAAAGCAAATGGATAACATCAATGAGTGGTGGAATTTTGCGGTGGTCGTGGTGCAAAGCTTCCTCGCCATCCATGATCCTTTGATTAACAGTAGGCCACAGTTCTTCGTGGGGGAGCTGCAGCGGGTAAAACAGTCTAAGTTATGGAATCAATCAACAACATTGCAAAAGCTCATGGGAGTGTGTCTTGAGTGGAGCAGGCAATCATACTCGTGAGGGAAATTATCTTTATATGGAAATGAAAGAATTTGGAGTAATTAATGAAGAAATATTGCAGAATCAAAATGTATCTCTAGTCCATAGAGTTGGTTTGACTGCTCTGTCAACACATATAAGGTGACCGAAAAAAATAAAATAAATAACTTTTCAATGGTGCTATATTAGAGTTATTCTACAGGTGTATTGTAGTAAAAGCCACTAACAAATTACCCACGTAAAAATTTAAGTTCATTTATGCACCAAGTGCATTGTAGCAAAAGTCACTATATTATTAATTTCAATAAGTATTTGTTTTTTGGCTCGAAATTTGCAAAGTTCAATTTTATATTTCATTCTATTTTCTTTTTAGGAAAATTTCATTTAATGTCTACTTAAAATCTTATTAAATGTTGTTAATGAATTCCAATGCATTTAGCTTTGATCCTCATTAACCAAGGGTTTTGAAAACTATTAAAAATTTACCAATACTTTCTTAGAAACTTGTTTTATAATTTGTCAACAACATCAAAATTTTAATTAATAAAATTTACTAATTATGCTTACATACTTATTGTGTTAATGTGCAGACCTATAACAAATAAAATTTGTGACAAATTTATTTATTTTTCACTTAAATTTTGATTTTAAGTTCTTAATGCCCTCGATTTAATTATTTTTTGAAGACCCCAGCGTTGGAGCTAATTCCTGCCAATGAACAAGCCTTGAAATGGTGGCACCAATAGACCATTAAGTATTACTGGCTGTTGGATTATAATTCTACCGCAAGATTGGAATAATGTTGGTCCTTCTTACAGTTTAGCACAACAGTTACATGCTGACAGGCACAGGAGGCTTCTCAAAAGGAAATATATCCAGTAAAAATATGATTTTTCCATCCTTTTCCTTGAAAAAAATGGGTAATATATAAATAATGATCTTAAATAGTAGCCAATGAACAAAAAAGGTCCATATTACTGAATATTTATCATGCACAAGTGCCCAACTCATTAATTTAAATTCTTATATGGATTCCATATAAATAATGTTAGAAAAGACTTAATACATCTTTAGATACTCCAACTTAGAAATATAATTTATTTTAACATCTTTACTTAACAAGTGACTCTATAGACACTCGAAGTACGAAATTTTCTTATATATAAACACTTTTTTGGTTTATCCCAGAAATTAAGATGTGCATGAAATACAATGGCATAAAAAAAAACTGACCAATTAAATTAAGACACTTAATAAAAAATAATAATAATAATAACCATAATTTTCTCTCCCCTCTCCCTTTTTTCCTTACTTTCCTTCTCTCTTTCCTCTTCATCTTCCGCCCTCCCAATTCTCTTTACTCCTCCCTTTCTCTTTCCTCTTTGCCTTCTCCTCTCCCCTTCTGTTTACTCTTTTGTGTCAGCCATTATGTGCTTTTTTCTTTCCTTTTCTCTTTCCTTTTCACCTTCTTTGTGTCTGCCGAATAGAGCACTCACCTTTCTAAATAATTTTTTTTTTTTTGTGATTTTTGAAACACTAGCAAGCATGGCTAGTAATTCCATTCGAGCCAATGTCTTCATGGCTTGTGGTTCCTTTTTTTCACACAAAGGAGCTGGGTTGAGAGGTGATGGGTGAGAGAGAGAGTGGGGAGGAAAGTGAGAGGGAGAGAAGAGTTAGAGAGGGAAAGGAGTGATGGGCAGTGAAGTTAGCAATGGGCAGTCTCAGATGCAGTTATTATTAGAATTTGCTAACTATGTATAGGTTGTAACATGGTGAAATATTTCAAACATGGTTTGCTGATGGATTGAAGAAGACGATGAAGATAAAGGAGATGAGAGAGAATACAAGAGAGATGACCATTTTTATTATTTTTTTGCATTTTTTTTCACTCTATACATTCATTCATGTGTCCGTACACTCAACTTGCTCTGCCATGTAAGCATTAGATGTTTATTAGGAAAATTTTTCATAAATTTTTAAATAAATTCCATTTATCATATTTTATATTAATTATTACATTTATATAATATTATATTCACATCTATCAATATAAATAAAATAATTAAATATTTATTATTATATAATTAAATTAATCTATAAATAATATAATAGATTAAATCTAACTAAAAATTTATCTGAGATATTCATCCGATTATTGGCTCAGTTAAGATGTAAAAATGACCAAAGAAAACAACTTTAGGGATCCTTTCAGAAAACCTTTGTTCATGAAAATTGGAAAGCCTAACCATTTGTACAAAACTGAAATCTTATGCCCTTGCATACAGATGAAAAGGATTTTACATATAAATATTATAAATTAGCAACTACATCCACCATTGCCTCTTATCGAATGGAAGGCTCCAATTTGGAAAATGGGAGAAAGTGGGAGCCTCATAGTGAATGCCACCCTTCGAAACTTGCTACTTGCCAACCGAGCAGATGCAAACTACAACTTGAAGAGCATATATGAGTTCTACGAAATTAATGATTTAACAACTATAACCCATTTATTCAAGTTCCGTTTGCATCCTCACCATCAAATTCACAGATCAGAAGCCTTCAACTTTCTGGGCCTTTTATGAGCTGGCGACGATGGACCCTCAGATAACCTTCCAGGTCCCTTGCGTTTCTGGTCCCTTCGGCCCGGCCTTTCACCTGATATCCCCAGCAAATATAATATCAGAAGGGCCATATAATTAATATAATGCAGGATAAGCTAAAGGAAACACCAGATGTCAGCAAGTTACCTCCAAAACTCATCGAGTCTGGAACAAATGTTCTATCCTGATCACGGTGTGAACGCTGTGAACAATTTGACAGTCACAAAGTCAATAGTGGATGATCAATGCATCTAGCGTTCCATAATTGCCTGCTAATAGAACAGTAGAGAATAAAACACTCAGAGGAGAGAGTGTAACGACCTTAGGTGTACCCGGCATTTCAGTATATGAACTTTCGCGAAAAGAGGAGCCTTCTGCCTCTTTATATTGCAACTGAAATAAAAAAAAAAGGGAAGGCTGACATGTCAAAGTTTTAACTTTTTTGGCATCCACAAATAAAATCATGGGTATCCCTATTCATCAAAAAGAAAAATTCACATCTTGTATTTAACTTTCCTGAGAAATTCAATCCGAAAAAAATATAGTTTACATTAAATCTTTAACCAACAATATAGACCATATAATTAACAAATAGAATACCCAGAGAGGTCGCACCTCCTTTTCTGATCCAATTTAAAAACAGAACCTCTAAATGGACCTCCAAGATATGCAATACCTGTTTCTGAAGATTCAGAAGAGTCAGTATTTCCTTTCTTAATTCAAGGTGCTCTGCACAAACAGCTTTAGTTGGTACCCTTGGTTTTAAATTAACCTGTAAAAAGGAATATATGTCAAAACCAAATAAGGTAAGCTGCAAGGAAGAATGGAGAATGTTTACATAATTTATAATATTGTAGCACGCAAAGGACAACTACTAAGCAAATTTGAGAGCATCTACTCAAAATAAATTTTCCTAAACACCAAAGAGAACTAAAAAAATATTCTTTAATCTTGTAAAGATATATAAGTATTTGTTGAAACTGGACAAAGGTGAGTACTAATATAGTCAAATGAAAGGACATCTAATAAGTTCCGTTCTAAAATCTGAGGCCAACGAACAATCATAGTTCGAATATGCTCACAGATCATGGCAATCTTGATGAGTAATGAGATCACAACAAAAATTATAATTAACCAACTAGTCCAGCATCTCTCATCCCTCCACTTATTTTATTCTTTCAAGAAAAGGAGAAAAGAAACAAACAGTTGTAGGGGTGTACATTCGGTCGGTTCAATTTTAAATTGAATCTAAACTAAAAAAACCAACAGCAAAAACCGAATAAACCGAAATATAAATAAAAAATAACAGAACTGAAATTTATATAGAACTGAATTGAATTATTACAGTTCAGTTTGATTCGGTTTTATGAATTAATTATATAATTATCATGATTCATAAATTATAATTATTAACATAATTTTATCAATTACAAATTTATTATAGTGATTAGAATCAATCACTATAACTTTATTAATTATCATAAATTAAAATCAGTTACCATAATGTTATGAATTACCATATATAAATTATAATCAATTACTATAAATTAAAATTATAACATAGATTATGATAAATTAACATAACTCATTTCTTTATCAACTACCATAAATAAGAATTACTCACCATAAATTATAACTTTTTTTTACTTTTATCTAAAAATTTGAATAAATCACTATAAAATTATAAAAAACTACAATATATTCGGTTTAATCGGTTTTCAACATTAACAACCATACTGAACCAAATAAACCGAATAAACCGAATAAATCAAACCGAATAGACCGAATTCAATTTGATTCGGTTTGGTCTTCGGTTTTAGCTCGGTTTTGCACACCCCTAGATAGTTGGAATGGGAAGAGTTAAATATATAAAAAAAATCCTCCTCGTTTTCATAAGACCTATACTCATGAAGAGAATAAAACACTAGTAGGTGCTTATAGTAGTAAAATGATAACACAAGGAATATTGTTGCATAATATTCAAAAACATAAAATCAACCAACGTAAAGAATGTTAGAAGAAAACGAGACATTATAAGTTCAGGTAGCATAAACATACTCCAAAATCTTGTAAGGTTTGCTCAACTCTTTTAATTGTCCGGAGCCCTGCAGTTGCACTTGCAGCTTGCACCATTTGCTCAAGCGCATATGATCTCAAGTATACACGAAGCTGACATTTTTATCAAATCAGTCAAGACTGTGTATTATTGTATACATACAATATTCTAGCAATTACGCCATACATAAATAATTAATTTCCTTCAAACAGAAATTAGAAGTAAGTGCTAATGCCATATGGCTTAAAACTTGTAATTAACAATTTACAGAGCAAAAAAAACTAGCACCTAGAAAGCTCAAAGCTACTTTTATAGCCAAGAACAGGAGAAAAAACACTCCTCTGTTTTTTCTCCCCCCTAAGGAAAATTTTCTTTCAAATTGCAGAGGTATGCTGGTGGGGAGAAAAAGTGGGCAAAGATAATCTACATACCATGCGTAAAGTAGCAAAAGTGGAAGCATTCTCTGCCATTAGTGAAGGTGAAGTTGCAACTGCTCCAGAGGCAATCTGAGTGCTGGTTGAAGGTGATACAGTATCATCGAGATTAGTTGCTGTCTCAGCAATTTCTGGACCAGTATTTGATGCTACAGGCAATGTAGATTCTTCGCCA
Organism: Triadica sebifera; assembly: GCA_023653625.1. Lineage (NCBI taxonomy): Eukaryota > Viridiplantae > Streptophyta > Magnoliopsida > Malpighiales > Euphorbiaceae > Triadica > Triadica sebifera. The sequence continues at coordinate 1,545,076 of CM042895.1, forward strand.
CCCTGACAAGAGAAACCCAAAAAATTACAACTAACATGCGCCACATACACATACAAAGACTATTCTCAGAAAAATACTCATAAAAAAACAGAACTAAACTAAAGCATGACAATGGTGATCACCCATCTACAGAAGGAAAATTGCTTTTCTATATGCTATCACAAGTATCTAAACAAAAATTAAATTCCATAATATACTTCAATTGAGGATTTAAATTTAATTATGACATTTAAATACCACTCCCTTGCTTCTTTCACAGTGATAACATTGCCAAGCTCCTTCCCCTCCTTGTTGGTACATTTTACATGTTCAACATCTCCAATTACAAGGAAAACAAGAAAACAGCAACATATCCAATTAATCACTTACCCTAGCAGCCATGCGTGACTCAGTTATCTTTTTAGCTTCTGCAATAACCTGAGAAAACGAAAGTGCATATATACCTGTGAACAATATCCTACACATATATAACTGAGGGGTCCAAAGACAACTCATTCCCAGAAACATCCCACTACATTCATTAACAAGGCAAAGTAAGACCTCAGCATCTTTTCGCTCTTGCTGCTTTGTTTGTGAAAGGACCATGGACAAAGCACGCTTGCGCTCAATCTCTTGTGAAACATTATACGGTTCCTACACGAACAAATAAAAAGCAAAGCCACTAATAAAGATAATATGATTTAGGAATCCTCAAACATGATTTACAACTCATATATAATAACTAAGAGCTTGCACAAAATTCAAATGACTAGAACTTATAAGAAGGCAGTTTAGCATTCATCTGAAAAGCCAGACAAGCATAGCTTCCACACCTTGACAAGAGGGTGTCCAGAAACATCCCCAGGAGATGGAGCTCTAGCAACCAGTATAGCTCGAGAAACTAAAGAAGGAAAATATCATAATTATCAAGATATATTAGATAATTCTCCAATAATTTGTTCAGCTATTAAGCAACTATGAGCTCATTTTTTAATTAAAAAAAAGAAAAGGAAACGATATTTGAATAGCTAGCAGCAAAATATAGTTCACAAATAGATATTTAAGAAAATATACCACTATAATAACGATCCTTTAATTCCTCCACAGTCCGAGATGTTGGGAATCTGTCAGCTATAATAATGAAGCGGAGATCAAATCTTTCACACATGTCAAATAATTGATCTGTCTCTTCCTTGGTCCAACTCTAACAACACAACATTTAAGAGAATTAGTTCATTATAGTGGACAACAGAACATTGGAGTCTTCAGAATAATGATTACTCTTCATTCTTTGCCAGCATGATTAAACCTAAAAATTCATCTGCAACAAATATTTATAAAAATGCAACAGTGAGTTGATACCTACAGGATCAGTCAAATACTTCTCATACTCTTCATCTGTATACTTGACAACATCAACAGACTGCACCATAGCAATAGATCAATAATACTCGATAATAACGAAGGCAATGAAAATAACGAGCTGTATAGATTCTATAAAGGATAATACACATTAATATGAAGTCAAACTGATGCATACCTTGTTATACTTAGCAAAGGAATAGTCACCAGTTGGTGGAACACCATTTACAACTCTGACCTATAAACCATAAAAGACACAGACTTTTAACACACTACAAATGGAAGACTAGATATTTAGCTATTGGGCAACTTCAGCAGGTAAGGAACCTACCCAGTGGTAAAGCTGCAGATTATCTTTCCGAGCAGAGTTTGTAAAAGGAAGCCACTGCCATGTGATCTGATAAAAATTGTCAAGTGTGTAAGAAGCACATCTTAATTCATATATTTGAACGATTTGGACTAATCAGCTCACCGTATAACCAAGTCAAAGCAACAAAAATGAAGCAAATTTATAGACCTATCATCACATTCCATAAACAAAGATTGCATAAATATAATAATGAAATTGTTCCATCTAATGATCTTATCTCATTAACAGAAAGCTAAATTCAAGAATTCATCCAGAGCACCAGCCAAAATTTTTAATGTTTACCAAAAACTAGAGACCAGCCGTAGACAGTCAAGTGAAATCCAATACACGAAATACACGAAAGGGGCTATAATTGGAGATACCATTATTTCTGGTACAGAAGTTCCTATAAAAATGGGAAATGCCATTCGCCTATCTCACATTTCTTCGAATGCCAAGGACTCATAAAAAATTAAAAAAAAAATTTTTAGATCGTCTCTTGTCTATTATGCTATCCATTTTTCTAGTTATTATTTATTATTTTCTAGAGGTAACACCCACAAGCGAAATGACCCAAACAGTACAGTATTAGCTCAACGTTAAGGTCCTTAAGTCCACTAAACCTCGAGTCCGCGTACATCTGTTACAGAAAGTACCCTACAAACTCAATAAATGACAAGTGACTCTGACTGTGAGAAATTACAGCACGAATGTATAGGGTAAATATATAAACAGACCTTCTCGTCTGATGGTGGGCGTCGTTTCAACTGACTAGTATCAATCGAAGGCATAAGAGGTGCCAAACCGCCTGTAAGTGCATAAACCTACGACTTGGCAAATATTATAAGAGAAATTCACTTAATTAAAAGGACAAAACAGTTACAAGCATACATAAGCGTAATGTGTGTTTACATACCTCGCGCGATACGCCATCGGGTTTTCTTTGGGAATCCTTCTTAGGCTGGGATTTCTTCTCTTGCGTTATTGATAATGGAGTTTTAGGCAATCCCAGAATGTCCTTTGCATCCATACCTTATCCTTAAGAAAATCTTTCAGGGTTCTTATTTTACCCTTCTTGGGCGTTTAGATTCGCCAGCAATTCGAATTCCTGACACATGAAGGCTCAATTGGAGTTCTCTTATGTTTAATTTCAGTCTCACAACAGTCGAACTGAAGAATTATGTTTTGATTGATCGAATTTTTTGGGGGTGAAATTAGGGCTCCTTTCCAGCGCGAAAGTACTGTGAGACGAAGTCAGAAGGTGTTGGGTCACAAGCGGATGATTCAAAACTCCCCTCCCACACTTGCACCGTTAACGGTTATCTTAATTCTTAAAGATAAAATTACACATAAACCATATGAGATTTTAATTTTGAGGTATGGAAATAAAATTTTAAACACCTCTATTTTTTTAGGAATCACAATAGAATGATTTCGAGAAGAAATTTTTCATTTCATATCTAATCTCAAAATGTTGTTACATTGTTTAGTTTTTATTAAAAATTTTATTTTATTAATTAATTAGTTAATTTTTTAAATAAAAAATATGTTTTTATTTATTATATTTTTATCTTATTATTTTTTAAAAATATTAATTATATTAAAATATAAATATTATATTTTTTTTCCGGGACTGGATCAAATCGAGCTATGTGTATATAGTATCCGTCTTCATTTCTAGGAAAAAAAAAAGAGTCAAGGTGAGAAAGAAAAATTATAAAAAAAATTGTAGCGATTACGAAAGCCGATCAAATTGTCATTTTTATATTTTTAATAAAAATATCTTTTGATATAACAATTAAAAATTCTGAAATTTAAATGTATTTATTATTTTATAATTACAGTAATTGATAACGAACAAAAATCCTAAATTTTTATAAAAAAATTATTAAATTATATATAAAATAATAAAGAATTCACACAAAAATGTTTAAAATATGAAAAAAATCATGTGGTGCATTATACTATAATATTTAAAATTCATACAATATTAAATAAATAAATATTATTTCAAATACTATTAAATTTTTAAAAATTTATTTTCGATAATAATTTATTAAAAATATAATTTGTTCATTCTTAAACCTCAAGACCCAAACCGCTTCAAAACCATGACTGTAACGAAGAGTGCTACTGAATGGCCCATTGGGCTCAGAAAATGACAAACTGTAACAGCCCGATCCAAACTTTACTGCTTAAAGCTTTTGGCGACAAGAATTTATTTCAGTTTTTCCACCATTACTTTTTCGTTAAACTTTTATTATAATATTTTGAGTTTCTAAATATTAACTTTATTTGAAATTGGATTTAAAATTGATAAATACGGAGGCTCAATAGAATTAAAAATAATTATTATTTATTTATTTATTTATTTTATGCATCGTACTTGAATCTAATATAAGATAATTGTTCATGGATCCAATAATATATATATATATAATTCAAAGATTTAATAGAAAAATAAATAATACTCAATCTTAAAAATGCTTTTATTTTTTCCTAAATATTTTTCAACTTTCCTCTGTTAAAATATTATTGCCAATGGGGAACAAAGCAAATTGAATTATTATATTCAATTTTCTCATTTTACAAAAATTATCAAATTTATATCACGATCATGCTATTATCTTCTTCTTCTTTTTTTTTTTTTTATCTTGAGTATATAGACCAATTTCAAGGCATTACCATGCATATGCTTATCACCTAAAGGATCAGGGTTATTAGTTTAATCCAGGGAATTTTCACTGGAAATCATAATTATGATGATAATCCTCTACATGATATAATTAAAGGACTATTCGGTTTAATTCCCATTTAAAATCATATATAATTATGATGATAAATCGTTTCTGCATATCATCTCTTGAGCTATTAGCTACTCTAACTTGAATTCCTCATGGAGTTGTTTTCTTATATGTAAATATGCAAAAAAGGTGCTTAAGTTTGTAGGAATGATTATTGAATTTGCACTTCTCTAGTTTATTCAAAAGGGAAAAAGAAAAAAAAAATAATGCTAATAATTGAGGAGGATGATATTCTTTAAATTCATTCACATAATATAGAGTTTATATTTCAGTTCATAATAAATAAAATTAATGACAAAATACTATATATTTAAATATATTATTTTTTATTTTAATTTTACATGATATTTTATTATTGATTCATCAATAATTAAATAAATAATAAAATTTTGGATTATTATAAAATTGGATTCCTAATAAAATACCGGAAATTAAAATAAATATATATTTAAAATCTAATAAATTTAAAATAAATTTAATTATTCAAATTTTATAAAAAAAAAAATTGAGGCAAAATTACTTAAAGATATATAGATGACACACTACAATATTTTCTCCACTGCAGAGCATTGATGTGTAAAGTCAAAACGCATTTCATCCGTTAAGCCTTGTTTCGTAACATTCCCCGTAGAAAAGAAAAAATAAGGAAAAAAACGATTTTTTATTTTTTATTTTTACATTTTTTATAATATTTTGCATTGGAATATATAAGTAAAATAATAAGATAAATAATTTTGTTGTGAAAAGAAAAAAATTATATTACATCATTTTATAAAATAATAAATAATTTATTATAATGATAAATGATTAAAAAAATATTTTTATTAGTAGTAGTGACTTTTTTGTTCAATTACTCATATTTTCTCTCTATAATAGAGGAAAAGTGAAAAGTAAAAAATAAATATTATTTTACATTCCTTTTTTATTTTCCTTCATTTCTAAATAAGGTGAAGTAAAAATGTCTCCTCATTTTTTTTTGCTTCTATATTTTTTTTCTATTCAATTACTTGAATATAGAAAATAAAAATTATTTTTTATATCCATCTTATTTTTCTTATTTTCAAAATAAAATAAATTTAAAACAATTTATTATTTTTTTCTCCCTATATTTTACTTCCTGCTAAACATAGGGAGGGCATATCTAAATTTTTTTGAGTAGAAGGCCTAATAGCCTGAACTGAAGTGATGGCCCCCTCTTTTTCTTCTTCTTCTTCTTCTTCTTTGGCAAATGACAAGCACAAAATAACACTTTCACAGTTTTCACTGCCACAGTACCATTTATATAATGATTCGCAATTTCTTGACCGATTTATTAATTTTCCTTTTAATCAGATCGTGTGGGAAGGAGAATAATTTTTAACATAATTTATTCAAAATACAAATAAAAAATCTAAAATTAATCCATATCATAATGGTCCCAAACATTTCCTTTTTTTAAAAAAAAATGTCCCAACTTGTTCATTTTTAAACTTTCGGCGATTATTTTTATAGGTTAATTTAAAAGAGTGATGTAAAATATTATATGATTAATATAAAAATAAAAAAAATCAATAAACCTAATAAGTAAATGGGACAGGCAAGATTAAAAGTACAAGTGGGTGGCATAATAAAATTTGGACAAGTGGGGGCCTATTCTCCCATGAATAAGTCCGATGAGTCTGTCTGATGACTGATGAGGTAATCATTTTAGTTCTTAGGAAATTGGCCATGGCCGGTTTCAGCCCCGAACTGGATCGGTTAAGATTGAATTTAAATCGGATTAATTTTGAACCGTGAATGAACTGAAATTCTAGCTTTGGATATCTTATTCATTTCAGGTTTAAAACGATAATCCGCGGTTCTAATTCGGCTCTGACTTTTAAATATTTTTTATAAAATATATTAATTTTTAATATTCTAACTCTATATTTAATATTTTATTTTTTTCTCTCATGTAATTTATAAATTTATTTTAACTTCATTAGATCTTTCACATTTTCAATTATAAAAACTAATATTCTTCAAAGTTAAAATAGTATTATTTTTTTTTATTTAACGTTATTTTATAGTGATGATAAAAACTTTTAATTGCCCTAATAATTTCAGAGTTATATTTTCTATTTAATTTTTAACTTAAACTTTAACAAAATAACTTATTTTTGAAAATTTTAATTTAATAAAATTTTAATACAAGTTTTTTTTAATTTAAATCTTAATTAAAAAAACACAATACCAAAATTTCTTTCTAAAATTCTTAATTTAACAAGTAACATAACCATATTAAAAGATTATAATTTAAATCGTCTTCTAACTGGAGACGAAATCGATAGTTTATGAATCGAAACCTAAACCTTATATTAATTTAAATTTAAAATTTTGTTGAACTTGTACTGATAATTCATGAATTGCAACCGACAGTTCATGAACCATGACCATGCCCATTAGTACTCAAGAGTCAAGTGAAGACCATTTAGCTCCAATAGCATATGAATTCTAGTACACAGGACTGGTCAAATTACCTTGCACTCCTACCTATCAAATTAGCTATATTTTTAGCTTTTCTGCCCATACTCAAACTCCTTCAAGTGCGATTTGACTCTCCATTTTTTTTTGTTTAATGATTAATTTATTTTAAAGTTAATTTATTTGATAAATTAGGAAGTAATTTTCATTTTATGGTCATTTTACTCTCTTTTATTTAAAAAAATATATATTTTTAATATTTTGTATTGCTCATTAATTATAAGAATATTGTAAAATTCAGGATATAAAAGAATTTTCGAAAAACAAATAAAAAAATGATTTTGAAGGTGAAATGAAGCAAAATAAACGTATATTAAAAGTTGTGTACAAATTTAGTTTATTTATTTTTAGTAAAAGAAGGTGAATATAAGCAAATAAACAAACAGAAACTAAGGGGCAAAATTTCTTTTATAATAAAATCCCAATAACAGCAGAATCCAAAAAAATATATTTCTTAAAGAATAGCAAAAGGGACAGGAAGCTAGTACAATGTTGTAGTAAAAGACATGTTGAATAATTTAACTCGGACAAGTACATATTATAATTGAAGTTTTAAGATTTTCTTTTTCCTTTTTCTCTATTCCTGAAAGGCTAATTGACCACAACCTCAAGATTAGTTCAATGACAAAATCGACAACAGGTTTGAAGATTGAACTTTGAAGAACACAAAGATAGAGTCGACAAAGAAGACAGACTTGAGATTAATATAAAGGATGACAATATCACGGGTTGAATTCCGATGTCTGCTGTATTGCTCTTTTTCCCCTCTACTACTCTAGTCTCTAAAAGCATCAATTGCAAAGTCATGTGGGAATTGCAAATTCTCTTCCATCAATAATTTGCAAACTTGTAACAAAATGAAAATTGAGATACTATTTCAAATGAATAAAGATTATAATGGATCTCACTTATATCATTTTATAATAAAATAAATAAATAATATATATTTCACTAATTAATATATAGTTAATATTAATTAATTTTTAAAATATAATTATATATTTTAATTAAAATAATAATTAATATACATTTCGCAACCATAGCTATAAATATTTACAAATTCCAATTGCAATTTACAAGAATTGAATATAATCCAATAAGAAATAGAATGGTTTGCAACCCGACTGCGAAACCGGTTGCACTTACGGTTTCATATTAATTTTCATAAAATTAAATTTTAGATGCAATTTATTAATTTTAATATAATTAATTTTATCAATAAAATTTAATTTTTTGACCATAAAAAATATAACATTTTAATTGTTAATAACGAATATAATATATTAAAATATTAATTGAGTTCTACGAATTGAAATTGATATTAATTATACTAATAAAATATGTTTGAAAATGTAATTGAAATTTTAAACGTGGCAACCGGAATCACACTTTACAATTGTTTGCAATTTCAATCTTCCTACTATTTTCTTTCTTCTTAATGGTTAATTTTTCTTAAAATTAATTATTGAGTCAAATTATATCAGTTATTTTTACTATCATTTTATCATAACAAATATTTTTTTTTAATTTATGTCCATTCAATATATAAAATTACAATAGAAAACCATATTTTTAAAACAAATGTGTAGAAAAAGGATTTTTTCAAAAGAAATATATATTCTTGAAATCTGGCAAAATAGCCTGAAATTGGAAATTTCATGCTAGTTAAGATGAAAATTTGATTTTGGTATATGTGTGTGTGTGTGACTTTTGTTTTTGGAAGATATAATTTGGATTTCAATTTTTTCTAATAATCAATTTATCTTAATTAAAATAATTTTTTAGGGCAAATTAAAATGAAACTTTCAAGATCATTATATTTAACTTTTTTTAAAAAGGAAAAATTGTAAAAAGTTCTTAATGTGTGGAGATCATTTTTAATATCCTAATTAATTTTTTCCTTTCAATTCGAACTTTAACATTTTCTGAAATTCTGAAATTTGTCTCTTTGTTAAAACTTCCTTTTATTTCAACTTTTAACATTGCAAAGTAAAAAACTTGATCTCAGTAAAATTATTTTAGAATTGGAGGTTGATATCTTCTTCTCCTCCTCCTCATCATCGTCATATTCAAGCTTCAGGTTCATAATTACAGTCTTTTTCCTGAGGAAGAAGCAACCAGAATGTACTAGCTAGGGTTTTCAAATTGCATCATCTTCACTTCAGCTCACCCATTTAATTTCCAGCCGCCTAGCTAGTTTAAATACAACCACCAAGCATTTGACCACCGACTATTTTTTTTCGGTGTGTCAGGATTGGGTTGCCGACCATAGAGAGTAGTTACCCGTTAAGAAAATTTAAATTCAATTATATAGCTCAACAGCTAACTTCCAAATTTTAATTACAGACACTAAATGCACTTATTCATTTGACAGGTTGATTAGTTGTTGCTGTCACTCTCTGTCACTTTTCCTTGCCAATCGATTTTCAAATAATAATTTTTTTTTTTCCAAAACCAAAGAAAAAATATTGTTCACATGCAATTTGTTTTTTCGTACGTTCTTCTCATGTCAGCTCAAAGACAAAGATACACATGATTTGTGCTTTTTTTTTTTCTAATTTTTCTTCAGTAATAATGTCTCCTAGTTTATGTCTCAACTTGTTCATCTTATCTTTTTATTGCTTCCTTTAATCTTTCTGCCTTTTCTCTTTGGTTGCTTCCTTTTTGGTTCTTACTGTCTTCGGGCATTAGCATTATAACATTGGCAGGTCTGGCTACTCTTATCTATATAATATATGTATATAGTTCGATAAACAAACAAAATAAAATAACTATCTATAAATATATATATATATTTGCTTATTGGGTATATAAAAATTTCATCAAATTAATAATTTTAGTAATATGGTCAAATTAACTTTCAAAGATGCATGCGATGTCTATACGTTGTCTGTTCTCTTTTCCCAGTTTATCTGGAGATCGTTTCTGTCTTTCCCACTACTTCTTGTCCTCTACAAATAATAAACCTAATCACCAAATGGAACATAATTCTTTCCATAGTTAACATTAAAGAATTTTTCATATTTGAGAGAATTATTATGTATGACGTACTGTGCATTAAACTAATTCAGTACATAATTATCTTCTTCCTGAAATCATTTAGGCGATAATTATCTGTGAATAAATTAATCTTGTGTGATCAAATCCAAATGATTGCTTCTGTTACAAGTTGTGAATAAAAAATTGCTAGCTAATTAAGTTCATCACCATCTTAAGCAAAACTGCGTACTGAGCTAAACTTGCTTTAGTTTTTCTCTGACTAATTAATGGTCGAAAACAGGATTTGACTATCATTATCATTCTATTTAGTATCACTATCATAGAACAACTACACCAGTAACAAAACCTATATAACCCTAACTTAGATAGCAGAAAAGCGATTGTTGAATTTTTCTTATTTAAATCGAATTAATTTATTAATAAATTTATTTGTTCAAATTTAATCATAAATTACTTTATATATATATATATAATTGGTCCGTCAAATTACTCACGAATATCATCTTGATAAATATTTCTCCATAGTAGTCAGTTGTGCTCAACTGCTCATCTTGCAAATTAAATCATTAATTTCTACCTTTTTTTCTTTTCAATCATTAATCAAATTTCTAATAATATATATTTATCATTATCTTTAATTAATTTAATCTCTCCATAGGAGTAGTTGATTTCATAGGTTATGATGAGGAATAAATTGATTACATAGGTTATGATGAAGAATAACTTCTCAATACAAAAGATAAACGGCTAAATGGTAATAATTAACTGTCAACGGTAAGTGGTGGCAAATTGGTATTTATCTATCAACAATCAGCAATGACAATCAACTAGTGATAATGACCAGCTATAAATATCAATCGCAGTGGTCAATAATTCAAAATTAATTTTAAAAATGCTTGATTATTTAGTGGTTTGAAATTAATTTATTTTCTGAAATAATCATTGTATTGTACTATTATTTATGGAACACACATATTATTTTATTTATCATTATAAATGGATAAAAATAAAAATAATTACATATTAAATATTTTAAAACAAATTTTTAACATGAAAAGCTGACTTTAATTATTGTTATGCAAATAAAATGGCGAGCTTTGCACTCAACATATGTGTTTTAAATCTGACTATGCACTTCAGCTTGGCAATTTGTAGCCAGGCCCATGACTCATCCCTTCTATTCAACCATTCATTATACTAAAGTATTAAATATTATCAAGTGCACCCAATATTTGCATCACCATCCATGTCATCATAATTGATATATATTTTTCCCATCAATCAAATAATTAATTATTACTATAATCTTTCTTTGATTCTTTATCCAATATATATATAACCATCAAGTGAATCTGATATAATATATATATATATATATATATATATATATATATATATATATAAAGTTATAAATAGAATGTTGTATTGTAACTTGTAATGTTGAAGTGTTATTCTGAAATTAATTGTTGATTGAGTCTATTGATGTACAAGATACAGCATGCCAATTAGCTTAGGATTCTTTAACAGACAAGATTCCTTCAGGTTTTTGTAGTTTAAGAAACATGTAACGCAATTAAGTGATAGATAAAAACAACTTTGTAATTATATTTTGTTTAAAGTCTGATAACTATTGCTTGTAATTACACATGGTAATGCATAATGATTCTCAGTATTTTTTTAATAATACATATATTTTATTAAAAAATAGAAAAAATATAGGACAGAGGAATAAGCTATCTTATACCAATAGGTCATTCCAAGAACACTCGAAAGAGTTCTAACATTTCAGAATCTGTATGAAAAAATTTAAGCATACAATACTAACAACTAAATAACAATAGAAAAACTTTGAGTCCATATAGATCACCATAATAGTTCAAAAACAATCACAGTCAAATAAGGAAGTTAAATTATCTATGGATCCCATATTTGGTTAAGCCATCATTTATAGAATTAGTCTCTCTATGGATCCGTTTAGTACTGCATTCGACAAAAGCCTTTTAAGAGAAAAAAATCTTATTTTAAAATTTTTTTAGTTTTGAAAATTGCTTTTGGGAAAAAATAGATAAATAGATTTTTTTTTTCCAGAAACATATTTAAGAAAAACAGTTTATAAAAAATTAAAAAAATCATTTAATTAAATTAAAAATTATAAACCTGTTTTTTGGATACTTAACAGCTATCTCAAATACCCTTTATATACATATTTATAATGATTCTCACTATAATTCTATTTAGGACCAAAAAAATTGTTACATACATTAAATATATTCAATGATAAATTAATAGTTTAAAAATATGATTTATGATTTTTTCATAATGTTGTTTTGTAATAGTCATTTTTGTTTTCTAAAAATACTGCTAACTAATTTCGTACTTAGATAACTAATTTCAGAAAATGTTAGCGACAATTGATAGTCACATAAATATATTTCAAGAATAAAGTCTGTAGACTACTAATAATATATAATTGTGGAATTACATAAAATAAAAATAAAAATATTTTGTTACTAAATATTGTTGATATTGATTTTTCTTTGTCAAATTTTATATCTTAGATTTATAAATTTGAATACCCTTTATAATATAAAGTATTTATTTCTTTAATTCAAATTACTAGTCTTTTCATGTTAACTTCGAATTTTTTAATATTGGAATCATAATTTATTTTTTCTTTATTTTTTACCAGTTGAATATATATATATATATATATATAGTAGGAGATATAAATGTGTGAGAGGGACTTGGGGAGAGGCAGTCGCATACGATGCCATGTGGCAAGAGAGGAATAATTTAGAACCCACGATGTTTATTGTTTGTCTAGTCTACATTGTTTCTCCCTGACTTGGCCTGCACCGTCAGATTGGGGCCTCTGTTTGAGGGAATGCATGCCCCCAAATGGAGGAATTAATCACCCTTTTAATTTTTTTACTAATTATACTTAATTTAATTCTCTAATTAATTAATTAGCTATTCAATTACGCTGCAGAGTAGGCTCCACTTTGTCCATAATTTGTTCATTTTCAGACTTGGAATCGACTATAATTTATCTTTTCTTCATGAGACCCCAAAAAAATAAATAAAATAAATAAAAATGAAGCTCTGCTGGCTGATTGGGAATTGTATGTCTTTTATTATTTAAAACAAAAGACAATTTATTTATTTAAATGAATTTTATTCTTTAAAAAATATCGTTACGAAAAGTATTTATATTATGTATGTAATCAGCAGAAACAAAATCTTTATAATACATGTATAATTAATTTAATTTATATATAATTAAATTAAGTTTCAAAAACTTTATTTAAAGAAGACAAAATTGTACAAGTTGGGCAACAACTGTCATGAACTTTGTCTTTTAAAGTTAAAGTAATGCATATCGGTTGATAAGGCTAAAATTCCGCAAATCAATCGAGAATACATAAAATTTCAAACATGTCATAATAATAATAATAATAATAATAATAATAATAATAATAATAATAATAATAATAATAATAATAATTTTATAGAATATATATGTGGTCATCAATATATTTTAGAGTCAGATCATATATATCAAATATTGATAAATTATTAAGATGAAATAAAAAATAAAAAATGAAGACTTTATTTTTATTGTATAGTTTGGACCGATTAGAATAACAATATATAGTGGATAAAAAATTATGACCCTATACATGAGATAGTTAATATGTATTAACTCAATTTTCCCACGAGTGATCTTTTACGAATTTGTTGTTCCCACTTTTAGATTAATTTTTAATTACGAACTTTTATTAATTATCTATTTAGGGTGTACATGATCAGAGGTTTGTTAATTTATTTCTGTAGGACACACTGCCCATTTCACAGTTAAATTAAATAGTCATCATCCCTAAAAACCGTATGCGTGTCTTTAAATTGGGTGACCAACTACTATTTTAATAATGAGATGCTAATTAATTATAAATTAGTTGTTAATTAATTTGGACACTTCCTGTATTTTCTATAAATTAGTTATTAATTAATTTGGACACTTTCTTTTTAGGCGACGTAGTTTAAATGCTACTTTTCACATCTGATAGTTAGGAATTTCGAATTTGAAAGAAACCATATATATCAAATTTAACTATGAATTTAAAATATAAACATTAACAAGATGATTCACATTTGTATTAATGTCAATCGATTAGTTTCATTTTTAAATTTTGAGAATTTTGTTGGTTACATTTTGATAATAGTATTTTTTTTTACGAGATTTCAATTACTAAAATTGCATAAATACATAAGTCATATTAGGGGTTCATTCAATTGACCCATAACGATCACCTTTTAGTGGTCCAGTAAATTAAAAGTTTAATAAATTACTTTTCGTTTCAACATTTTAGAAAATTTTATATCTAAGAATTGGCAGTTGATCACTAATACTAGTTGTTGACAAGTGATAGCTAACCGCAATGACTAAATCAATATAAATTCATTGATTTTTTTAAGAAGAACAAAAAAGAAAAGTATCGATCATAAAGAAGTTGTTTTCCCAATAAACAATATGGCAGGTGAAAGAAATACATGCATGTATATGACACTTAATTACAAAAAATTAGAGTAATATTATTTAATAATGATTAATAATAGAATTTAATCCATTACAAGGAATAATTGGCTCACCAACAAGGAGTTCAACAACAAGAATATATCAGTTTCTTCAATGGCAGTGGTCTTGTAGTGGGTTGAGACTAAAATAGGGAATCAAGCATCCATGTTCAATGTAATATTCCTTTAAAATATATAAAAAAAAAACCCAAAAAAAAAGGGAGAAATTTAATACTTAATTATTTAATTTAGTTAATATAGATAATTGTGTACACTTTTCTACAGCTCATGTGGAATCTCAAAGGGTCATGTCTGCACTTTTTTTTTTTTTGGTGAGGATGTCTGCACCTTTTTTTAATTGTGCTTTGATCAAACTATATATGAAAAGTTGGTCAACAACAAGGTTTTTACCATATTAATTATTTTTATCTTTATGACAACGTTTGATGAATGAAAAATTCTTATTTCATTTTCACAATTATATATATTTAGTTACAACTTACAATCACTTTAGCCACCTTTTCATTTTCTAAATTCTACAATTTTTTTTTACTGATGATTTCAACATTTTTTTTAGCACAAGAAGATGATCTATAATCACCAACTAATAATCCCTTTTATATCTTTTAAGGATATTGTTATGAGTAAAACTTAAATATTTGATATTATTGACTTTTGAAGATGCTTATCATTAGAGTTCTCACTTTTCTTTTCCGTAAAAAAATAAACATTTCAATTGACAATTTTTCTAAATCAAATTTGAGTCAATTCGTTTGATTCAAAAATTGACTATTATTTTTTTGTTTTTTTTTTATTTAAAAAGAACGAGATATATGAGACGATTTGAATCCATTTGAAATCTAAAATAATAAAAAATAATTGAAATCCAAAATATCATAATTTTAATGGTAAAATCAACTTTCTTGTGAAGGTCTAAATTTCAGAAAACCAAAATTCAAATTTGTTTTGTTTAGTAAAAGATGAAAAATGGAAATTGGTCTTTTGCTTTTATTTATTTATAATAAAAAAAAGCAAATGAAAAAGGTTAGGGTAGACCGTCGAAATCCATCAATCAAAAAATATTTCAGGTTCACATTCACATGGGGATGAGTCAAAGATGAAAAGGTCAAAATACGCGTAAATTTGAAATGCGCTTTTAGATGGAATTTTAGGGCCACACTGTATAGAAAAGCGTTGGGTACATAATCCAAATTGCATGGGACAAACTGCCGCTACCAGCTTTGCTTTGCTTGGCCCCCAACCTCCTCCCCACCTAATGTAACACAGCCACTTCTTACCTTTATCTTTCCCTCCACGCGCCTCCCACTCCCCACTCATCTTTTTTCACTATAGAAATTCGTCATAAATAAATATTCTGCTATAAAAAAATTAAAAATAATTATCTTCATAAGTAAAATGTCACATGTTAATTTTTTCCAAAAAAAAATATTTAAGAGCAAATTAATCATTGTAAAAGAATTAATATGTAGACCAAATTAAAAATATACTATATAATTAATTGATATTTATAAAATAATTTATTCTTTTTACATAATATAAAATCAATTTTTCTTTATTTTTTAATTTTTTAGACGGACGACTGACGTACATATATTAAATAGAAAGTCCACGTCTCCTAAATTCATCAGACTATTTTAATCTAAAACATAAATAAATTAAATAATAAAAAACAAGCCCCGCCTAGGATTAAAATATAAATAATTTTTTTTTTATCTTTCTCTCACCTGATTATGTATATAATAGCTACCACCTCAGCCATGATCTTCCAACTCATCATCATAACTCCGATTTTCAAAGTTGTTCGTTTTGTAAAATTTTCCTTTTGAGTTTCTTGGGAGCAATAGCAAATTAATTTAACAATGGTAGTGCCATCTCCAACGCCAATGATCATGCGCACGAGGAAAACAAAAGCAGTTGGAATTCCCACCATTGATCTTTCACTCGATAGGTCAATGGTGTCTGAGTTGATCGTAAGAGCATGCGAAGATTATGGGTTCTTTAAGGTTGTCAACCATGGGGTTAACAGACAAGCGGTGACGAGATTGGAAGAAGAAGGTGTTGATTTTTTCAAGAAACCAACCGTGGAAAAACAAAGAGCTGGCCCAGCTAATCCTTTTGGCTATGGCAGCAAGAATATTGGCAGCAATGGCGATGTGGGTGATCTTGAATATCTTCTTCTTCAAACCAATCCTGTTTCCATTTCTGAAAGATCTATCACCATCTCTAATCAGCCTGCAAAATTCAGGTAAACCCATCTAGTAATTCTTTTATTTATTTATTACGTTACATACTTGAATTTTCAAGAAAAGGTGACAAAGAAGAAATTTAATGATTAAAAGAATTAAAAACAAAAAAAAAAAAACGAAGAAAAGGGTTTCAATTGGTTTGTGTCTCTGTAATGTGATACAGCTTCGCGGGGTTTATGCTCAGTTTGTGGCGTGTTTGATTGTTTTTTCAACAAATATATATTTTTATATTTCTTAATGTTGTAACGGTTGCTCTAAAAAAAAAGAAGAAGAATAAAAATATCGAATGCATATGGCAAATAGGCGGTGGATAAGGGAATTTAATCTTGAAAACGAAACAGTGGATTAATTTATTTTTTTTTAATGTGTAAATGCTTGGTATACTAGAAAAAGACATATCTCCTTTATGAAAAAAAAGGTTTTTGTATTTAATTCTATATTATTCTAGTTGATTCTTTTCTTTTTTTAAAAAAAAAACTCTAATTATTCTTCTGACTTCTATATTTTTATCTCATTAATTATATATATGAAATCAATTTGTTTAATTATGGCGTATAATTCCTCCAGTTAGTTGGATACCACTCTTTTATCCCTCCTAATAGCTTGAATTATTATATAAAAATTAATATTTTAAAATGGTAGTTTTCTTTATATATTTTTTAATAAAGTAAAAGGGATTGACATGGACTTTTGTTTTTATTTATTTTTTCTTTTAATTTTGTGAATTCTATTTGTGTATGTCGTTATCAATCATTTTACAGTTTGAGGCTCTTCGTCACGGAATTAAATGAGATTATGAACTTAAAGTAATCTAAAGAGCAACACGTGCAACATCGATATGTAAGAAACAATTCAAACTAAATTTTTTTCTAAGTATTGCAGTTTCAACTTTCAACAGTTGTGATGGAAAGAGAGAAAACTTTGCTTTGAATACTGTCAACAACCATTCGAAACATGGCTACTTACTTCTTCTTCCACATTTCCCTGGTTTTTTTATGGATCCAATTTGACAATTAGAACCCCAACGAAAATATAATTAGCTTTTATTATTATTATTTTTTATTTTTTTATCAGACTTAGGAGAGGGAGAATTATGAGATGAAAGAATCGAATTTGAACATTTATGCCTCTTTTCATAGGAAGTTAGCCACTAAACTAGCAGGTGATTTCTTCAATAAAATTAATCTTAATTTTTGGACTTAATCTCATACATATATACATTATATTTAAAATTTTGGTATTACAATAATAAATATATAAATTCTTGCATTGGCATCTGGCAAGTTGCATTGCATAAAAGATAAAATTCTCTTTATAGTTATGTTTGGTAAATCATTATAGAATTATGAATACATCACTGTCGAAACAAAGACTGCCTGGATTTTTTTCCTGCTCTTAACTAAGCCTACACTAAAAAGAGAAAATATAAATGTGCGCCTTTGTATAATTGGACCCTCACATAGAGCTGTACCCAATAGCTTTGTTTCTATTTTCTTTCTTTCTTTTTTTAAAATCATTTTTTCCTTTTTCCAACAGAAACAAATAATTATAATAATGACAATGAACACCTCTTTTTGAACAAAATGCATAGACAGAGACAAACCCGGTCTGTGCATTATTTCATGGATAAATTTTGTCGTTGATTCTATCTAAAGGAAAAAAAATTTTGAATCTAATCCAGGCAAAAAATTTGCCACATGGAAAAAATATATAATTGCAAGAAAATCTCTTCGCGAAATCAATAATGCCTCTTTTGTTTTTATGTCAAAAATAACGACTCTCGTTCAAATTAAGAAAAGACATATTTGCTGTATAAAGGGAAGTTAACGAGAATTTATATGCGGATTTTGAATTGTTATTGCAGTTGTGCTGTGAACGATTACTTAGAAGAAGTTAGAGAATTGGGCTGTGAGATTCTTGAACTGTTGGCGGATGGATTATGGATGGAAGATAAGTATGTGTTCAGTAGGCTAATCAGAGACATCCGTAGTGATTCAGTGTTTAGGCTTAATCACTATCCAGCGGCCGTCAAAGAGGTCAAAGATTGGGACCCATCACCCAAAAGGATTGGATTTGGTGAGCATTCAGACCCTCAGATCTTGACCATCTTGCGATCCAACGATGTTCCTGGCCTTCAAATCTGCTTGCGTGATGGTTTGTGGGTTCCTGTCCCACCTGATCCCAATGCTTTCTTCTTAATTGTTGGCGACGCCTTACAGGTTGGTCGCCTAAACTAGATTTGCTTTTTCTTTTTTTTGGTAGACGGAACCAGTTTTTTTTTTATATATATTAAATGTATTTTTTACTTAATGAGTTTGCAGGTTTTGACAAATGGGAGGCTTGAAAGCGTGAGACATAGGGCGTTAGCAAATTCAATGAAGCCAAGAATGTCAACGATGTACTTTGGGGCACCACCACTTAATGCGTGGATATCTCCTCTGCCAGAGATGGTATCAGCTCAAAATCCCAGCAAGTATAAGCCTTTCACTTGGAGTGAATTCAAGAAAGCTGCATATTCTCTAAGATTGGGAGATACTCGTCTAGATCTCTTCAAGATTCATTCAACCGATAAAATTGCTACATAATGAATTTATTAAATAATTAAAGTATGCTAATGATTAATTAGTTGTTAGTATACATTAATTAAATACCAAAAAAAAAGAAATTAAAGGAATTGAAATTCTTTTTGTAGCTGTAAATAGGCCACAATTGAAGGGTACGTTATCCTATCTTTCTTGGCTGGAATATTTTTATTTTTTTTTTAGCCCTTGTAGCCCATTTGTAATATCTTCTTTAGATGTGGTAATATATATGTTGTTACCCTTGGTAATGTAGGTGTATGTTCAGCATAGCTAGTGTATGAACTTTACGAAAGAATTCTCTATATAGTAAATAGTGTGATTTTTATTTTACTTTTTTTTACCATTGACTAAAATTCCTTCTCTTCTTTCCATCTTTTAAAATAATAATAAGAAAGTTTGTGAAAGATTTTTATACAAGGTCCATATATATATATATATATAATTCATACAATCATAAAAAATACAAAATGGATATCTAAAGGAAGGTAATTAAGCTGGTATGTATGTATATACACTTTGGAAAAAGAAAGGATGAGCAATAAAAGTGCTGTTTTTGCAGAAAAATAATTAATTTGAATACTGCGTTGGACCATATTGGTAAGTATTCATCTTAATTGGTAGAGGTAGAATGTTGCAATCCAACATATTGATAATTATTAGATTAGGTTACCGAACAAACTAAGTTAGACTGATGAACAAATTCATGAATCATATTTTGACCATATTTACAAAAATTACATACCTAAGGTTGAATTCAACAGGCTTAGTTAATTTTCCTTGCTTTAGTTATATATAGCTTCGTTTGCTTGACCAGTTTTGTTACTTTTGTACCTGTACTCTTCTACTTTGATCAGAGTTCATAGCAAACATTTTAATATTTTCTTTCTTGAAATCCCGAGATTTATTATTAATTCACTTTATATGATTTTTCTTTCCTTTTGATTTAATAAACAAAGTTAATAAAATTTAATGCTCGAATGAGATGTGGACCATGTTTGAAGCCCTGTCCACTTGATTAAATTAATAAGGTATACCTAGGAAAATTACATGATACCAAAGCCACTGCTTAATAAGTTCCCTAATAAATTGGTTTTGAGTCATAATCATTTGTCCATTAGTTGTTTTCAAATATTAGGATCCACTTTTATCCAGATGCATGCAAGTCGGATTTAGGGAAGAATTTTTCAAGGAAAACTCTACAATCAAGACGATTCAGACATTGCACTGATTGATTTTGTAATTTGTCCATCACTACTAAAGGTAGCTGTCAGCATAGAGGTTATGAGGGATTATTTCTAATATAATTTTGCTTTTATAAACAAGAGAAGGACTGGGAATTTGAATCTCACCAACCAATGACCAAGAAAAGAGAAAAGAGGAGATGGTGGTTCCATCAAACGACACTTCGCCTTATGAAAGAAAGTTAGGTAAGAAGAAGATTATGACACAACACTATGAATGTTTAGGCCTCTTTAAGCAACTTGCTTCTTCGGGGATATTGCCTTTTCAGGCTAGTTAGTGAAGTCTCTTTACCTTAAGTGATATGATACGGTGCCAGTCAATCTAAACGGCTTACTAAATATGCCTCAATTTTAATGGAGCAATTTTTCGCTGGAAACATATGTAAACCTATTTATTTATAACTACCAGAATAAAAAAAAAAGAACTGAATTTTATTTTATAAATATAAAATTAATTGTAAAAATTATAATTTTGTCATTACAATAGAATTTTAGCTTTATAAACAAATCCGTGGACCGGGTATATGTCTGAATTTTCCATTTTCCACCTTACTAGAATACTCAAATCCAGATATAATTTGGAAACTTGAGGTTCCCATATCACTAACAAATATGGATTTTTTTAATCTGAACCAGGTCATGAGGATAAATTCAGAGATCAGTCTAATCTTAAAATATTATCTATGCAAAATAATAATTATTTTAAATTTATGACAATATGAATATTGAATTGATACCCAGATTTATTTGTGAACTTGATCCAAAAAAGTATTGTCTAATAAATATTGGGTTATAACAAATTTTGATTAACATCATAAATGGGATGGTGTTGAAATATGACAATCCCACATCGGAAAGAGATGATTTTTCCACCATAGCATTAGGCTATAAAAGGACTTCATCCCCTCTTAACAATTCATCCCAAAAACCACCAATCTCTCTACTTCTAAGATTGGTTGTATTTTTCCTCTCTCTCTTGTAATATTTCACTTTGTAATATTTCTTTGAAATAGTGAAATATTATTTTAGTAGTGTCCGAGGACGTAGGCATAATTGGCCGAACCTCGTTAAATTCTGGTGTTCCTTTTATTTCTATTTAATAGCTATTGTCGGGTCTTTTACTTTGTGATATATTGTGCTTTAAATTATCTTAGAAAAATTCTGTCACCAAGACTCAAGAGTCTAAGGAAGTTGGTTTTTAAGGGAGACCATTTGTGACTCCACCAACTACCTGGGAATTTTTCTTTGTCTTAATTTTTGGCACAATTATTCATTTTGGTGGAAACTAACCCGATTTCCACAACAATTGGTATCAGAGCCAAGGTTACTGAGTTATATGCTCTGTGGTTGCGGCATAAGCTGATCTTCCACATCAGAAAGGTTTCCTTGGATTCTTGGGTATTCCGCATTTGAAAGCTATTAAATAGTCTTAAAAAGGAAATGGCAAGAGACGGACAAAAATCCACAATGGACACAACAGCTTCTACTTCATCAATTTTGGCGAGAACTGCTGTGGCAAATACGAGAATTGCAGTGGAGATTTTTGATGGTACAGGCCATTTCGGCATGTGGCAAGGTGAAGTTCTAGACGCCTTATTTCAGCAAGGCTTATACATTGCCATTGAGGGAGAAAAGCCAGAAGGTGCAGATGAGAAGGAATGGAAGACAATCAATCGTTTGGCATGTGATACAATTCGATCGTGCCTGTCCAGAGAGCAGAAGTATGCCTTTTGTAAAGAAACTTCTGCAAGTAAATTGTGGAAGGCATTGGAGGAAAAATTCTTGAAAAAGAGCAGTCAAAATAAGCTTCATATGAAGAAAAGACTGTTCAGATTCACATATGTTTCTGGTACCACGATGAATGATCACATCACCAATTTCAATCAACTTGTAGCAGATCTGATGAACTTGGATGTGACATTTGAAGATGAAGATTTGGCCCTAATGCTGTTGGGATCCCTTCCTGAGGAGTTTGAGTTTCTAGAAACTACTCTACTCCATGGGAAAGCTGAGGTGTCTCTTAGTGAAGTATGTGCTGCACTATACAGCTATGAATTGAGGAGAAAAGACAAGAAGGATAGCACCAGTGGAGCAGCTGAAGCTTTGATAGTAAGAGGCCGTTCGAAAAATAAGAACAGGGGAAAGAAAGACAGATCAAAGTCCAGAGTGGGCAAAGATGAATGTGCTTTTTGTCGAGAAAAGGGGCACTGGAAGAAAGATTGTCCTAAGTTGAGAAGCAAATCTGGCAAAGGCAAGGCTGTTGCAGATTCAAATGTAGCTGAATGTGATGATTCAGATTTTTCATTAGCATTGATGCCATCAATAAGCAGTTCGACTGCTTGGATCCTGGATTCAGGCTGTAGCCACCATATGTGTCCCAATCGGGAATGGTTTTTCGATTTTAAAGAAATTGAAGGTGGAGTTGTCTATACAGCAAATGACAGCCCTTGCAAAACAATTGGAATTGGTTCAATCCAATTGAGGAATCGTGATGGATCAATCAGAACTCTGACAGACGTAAGATATGTGCCCAGTCTGACGAAAAACCTCATTTCTATGGGAATCCTTGGGAGAAAGGGTTTCACTATAATCATTAAAAATGAAGTAATGAAAGTTATATCTGGAGCACTTGTGGTGATGAGAGGAGTTCAAAGGAGCAACAACTTGTATTACTATGAAGGCAATACAGTTGTTGGAACAACAGCAGCAGTTTCTAGTGATGACCTTGAGCTAGAAATAACCAGATTGTGGCATATGCGCTTGGGGCATGCAGGCGAAAAATCATTGAAACTTCTGGCGAATCAAGGATTATTGCAAGGAGTGCGAACCTGCAAATTAGACTTCTGTGAGCATTGCATCAAAGGGAAGCAGACGAGAGTGAAGTTTGGCACTGCAATCCATGATACTAAGGGTATTCTGGATTATGTTCACTCAGATGTATGGGGTCCTTCCAAAACTGCTTCAATGGGAGGTAAACACTACTATGTTACCTTTGTTGATGATCGTTCAAGAAGAGTATGGGTGTATACAATGAAGACAAAGGATGAAGTATTGGAAGTTTTTCTCATCTGGAAGAA
Source organism: Triadica sebifera (assembly GCA_023653625.1). Classification (NCBI taxonomy): domain Eukaryota; kingdom Viridiplantae; phylum Streptophyta; class Magnoliopsida; order Malpighiales; family Euphorbiaceae; genus Triadica; species Triadica sebifera. Next base: position 1,568,814 of record CM042895.1, read on the forward strand.
GATGGTAGAAACTCAGACGGGCAGAAAGATCAAGTGTCTTCGAACAGACAATGGCGGAGAGTACACAAGTGATCCCTTCATGAAAGTTTGCAGAAATGAAGGAATTGTTCGACATTTCACTGTCAGAAATACACCACAACAGAATGGGGTGGCTGAACGCATGAACCGAACTCTACTGGAGAAAGTTCGGTGTATGTTGTCTAATGCTGGATTAGGCAGACAGTTTTGGGCTGAGGCTGTAACATACGCATGTCATCTCATTAATCGTTTGCCATCAACTGCTATCAATGGAAAAACACCTTTGGAGGTGTGGTATGGAAAACCTGCTACAGATTATAATTCCTTACATGTGTTTGGTTCCACTGCATACTATCATGTTAAGGAATCAAAGTTAGATCCAAGGGCAAAGAAAGCTATCTTTATGGGGATATCCTCTGGTATCAAAGGATATCGACTATGGTGCCCAGAGACGAAGAAAATAATCTTTAGTAGAGATGTTACCTTTGATGAGTCTACCATGTTAAAGGTAACAAAGGAGCAGACGGATGGTTCTCCACAGCAGGTGGAGGAAACTCCCAAACAGGTGGAGTTTGATAGAAGAAGAATTGTTGATCCAGCAATTGTAGAGTCTGATAAAATTACTCCTACGGAAGAAGAGGAGATAATGGTAGAAAATGGATCAGATGAGGAAGCAGAGGTTTCAGCACAAGAACCTCCTCAGCAACTTGAGCCAATTGCACTACGAAAGCCGAAAAGGAAGATTAAGAAACCTGCTCGACTTGAAGATATGACTAATTATACATCTTCAGTAGATGATGAGATTCCTTCCACTTATTGTGAAGCTATTCAAAGCTCAGAAGAAGAAAAGTGGAGAAAGGCTATGGAAGAAGAGATGCAGTCCCTTGAAAAGAATCAGACATGGAAGCTAGCAAGTCTGCCAAAGGGAAAGAAAGCGATTGGCTGTAAATGGGTTTATGCAAAGAAAGACGGATTTCCTGATAAGAATGATATCCGCTACAAGGCAAGATTGGTAGCTAAAGGCTACGCTCAGAAGGAGGGAATTGATTATAATGAAGTATTTTCTCCAGTTGTAAAACATTCCTCCATAAAAATACTGCTGGCTTTGGTAGCACAATTTGATCTGGAACTAGTTCAGCTCGATGTAAAAACTGCATTTTTACATGGAGACTTAGAAGAAGAAATCTACATGACTCAGCCAGAAGGATTTAAAGTTGCTGGAAAAGAAAATTTGGCGTGCAAGTTGAGCAAATCGTTGTATGGATTGAAGCAATCTCCAAGACAGTGGTACAAACGATTTGACAAGTTTATGATAAGGCAGAAATACACAAGAAGCAAATATGATCATTGTGTATATTTACGCAAGCTACAGGATGGTTCCTTTATCTATCTCCTCCTTTATGTTGATGATATGCTGATAGCTTCAAAAGATGAAGGAGAGATTCAGAAGTTAAAAGCTCAACTAAATCAGGAATTTGAAATGAAGGATTTAGGGGAAGCTAAGAAGATTCTCGGTATGGAGATATGCAGAGACAGAAAATTGGGGAGACTTTGTTTGACTCAGAAACAATATCTGAGAAAAGTACTAAAGCGTTTTGGGATAAATGAGAATACAAAACCAGTTAGTACTCCACTTGCTCCTCATTTTAAGCTCAGTGCATCTTTATCTCCGAAAAGTGATGAAGAACGAGAATATATGTCAAAGGTTCCATATGCAAATGCTGTTGGTAGCTTGATGTATGCAATGGTGTGTACGAGGCCTGACATTTCACAAGCAGTTGGAGTTGTGAGCAGGTACATGCATGATCCTGGCAAAGGACATTGGCAAGCTGTGAAATGGATTCTACGGTATATTCAGAATACTGTAGATGTTGGTATAATGTTTGAGCGGGATGAGAAAAGTGGTCAGTATATAGTTGGATATTGTGATTCCGACTATGCAGGTGATTTAGACAAACGTCGATCTACTACCGGTTATGTGTTCATACTTGCAAAGGCACCGGTTAGTTGGAAGTCTACCTTACAGTCAACAGTTGCTTTGTCTACAACAGAGGCAGAGTACATGGCAGTTTCAGAAGCTGTTAAGGAGGCAATTTGGCTTCAGGGGTTGTTGAATGACTTAGGAATTGGTCAGAAGCATGTCAAAGTGCATTGTGACAGTCAAAGTGCTATTTGTTTAGCAAAGAATCAAGTTTATCATACAAGGACGAAGCATATCGATGTTCGATATCATTTTGTACGGAAAATTCTTGAAGATGGTGGGATACTACTTCAGAAGATTTTGACTGCTGAAAATCCCGCAGATATGGCAACGAAAGTTGTGACAGGTGTCAAGTTCCAACATTGTTTGGACTTGATAAATGTTATTAGAATTTGAAATTGGGCGCTTTGAAGCGCATTTGGAGACATTACTGAAATTTGTAATATAAGAGTTTAGAGGATGTTTGTTTGGAATTGTGAGATTGTCAAGGTGGAGATTTGTTGAAATATGACAATCCCACATCGGAAAGAGATGATTTTTCCACCATAGCATTAGGCTATAAAAGGACTTCATCCCCTCTTAACAATTCATCCCAAAAACCACCAATCTCTCTACTTCTAAGATTGGTTGTATTTTTCCTCTCTCTCTTGTAATATTTCACTTTGTAATATTTCTTTGAAATAGTGAAATATTATTTTAGTAGTGTCCGAGGACGTAGGCATAATTGGCCGAACCTCGTTAAATTCTGGTGTTCCTTTTATTTCTATTTAATAGCTATTGTCGGGTCTTTTACTTTGTGATATATTGTGCTTTAAATTATCTTAGAAAAATTCTGTCACCAAGACTCAAGAGTCTAAGGAAGTTGGTTTTTAAGGGAGACCATTTGTGACTCCACCAACTACCTGGGAATTTTTCTTTGTCTTAATTTTTGGCACAATTATTCATTTTGGTGGAAACTAACCCGATTTCCACAACAGATGGGACGTGAGTTATTTTAAAAGAATGAATTATAAAAATTTTAAATTTTATTTTGAACAAAATATTAAGTGTTTTGATAAAAATAATAATAATAATTTATTCGACCAATAGAGAGGTCTAAGGCTACAATTTTTTCCCCGGAAATTTGGTGAAATTATTCTTATTTAGAAAGGGATTCCAAACTTCCTTTTAATTATAATCCCTCTTAATTAGAGCCACCATCTTTTAGACCCAATTACCTCAGAGGTGGATAATGATCTTAACCAAGTTAGCTAGATTTATCATACAGTGGGTAAAAACTGATGAAACGGCCGGACGTCTCTCTCTGATCATGAAGTCGTTGGCCCAACGCTCATTGACCCATATTTAAGCGTAACCTAAAGGAGGATTAGATGGCCAAAATTAACCTCTTAATTAATTAATTAACTAAACTAAATATCTAATTAGCTATCAAGGATTGCATGAAGCTGCACGTCAACTGTTTCTTGAACTAAAAGCATATTACTTGCATGAAGGACCTAATAGCAGCAATATTCATTCTTGCAGGAAAATTAATCGTAAATTCAAATAGGTAGTTAAGATTAATACTTTCTTTTGAGAAAATTAATATTAATTGGTTTGCTTGTAATTATATATCTCGTGGGTGCCATTTCTGTTCATTCTCAGGGCTTTTATTTCTGGTGGCAAAAATGGCTTCGTTGCTGTTATTAATAGAAGCATTACTGATATGCAAGCAGAATGATAATCCTTTAGAAATGAAGGAAATCTCAATCACGAGCACAAATAATTGGACAGCTGCTGCCTCTACAAGCAATTTTGCCAGCCAACATCAGCTGGATATCCACACCAGCAGCTGGAAGATAGCTAAGTTCTGCAATATTATTTTGCTTTAATTAGCGTCGAGAAATTGCATTGTCCTTATTTCAAGAAAATCCGATCTTTATCATTGCTACATGCATAAAATGAAATTACACTTTCAAGTTATAATGTGGCTTTGTTTATATTTTATATATATAATTATTATCATTATCATAGATGATAATAAGTTTAACAATTTCTAATGAAGTCGGTAGGCAAAAGCTTCAAAAACTAAGTTCTTTTTTAGATAAATTTCAAAAGAATAAGTTAGTTTTACTCTTTACATATTGAATATGTATACAGAGTCCTGTGTACAATTATTTTCTTTAGAATGAATATCGTTAATTTTCTCTCATAATTCTCTCATTAATTCTCTCTAGTTATATCCCTATTCTCAACTTAAACAATTTCTGATCAATATGGGAGGCAAGGATTAGTTGGAGGGTATTAATATATGCAAGCTAGACAACAATAAACGTGGTTGTTTTATAATCAAATAAATAAACGAGGCTTATTAGTTTGTTAATGATTTAATTTATTTAATAATTTGTTTTTGGAATTATTAAAAACATTAACAACATATTTATAGAGTGATAGAGTGTATTTAAAATGGCAATACATTTCTAAACCTATGTTTGCAAAAGGCGTCCATAGTGTGTAATAATATTTGGATGCGACATTGGCGTCCTTAATAGTTTGTTGCTAATAATTCAGGAATGCTAAAGTTTTGTTGTGCAAGTTGAAGCTTATGGAGGCATGGTTGGCTCTTAATCATACAGAATTAATTATTCAACATATTAATAGGTAAGTTTAATGAAGAAGCCAAGCATCTCTATCAATATAATAAGTCCCAATAAAAGGACGAGTCTCTTCATATGTGAGAATTCTTGCCCATGGCACTCTTCCTGTGAAGTTTGCTCCAGGCTCTGTACCCTTATATTCTCCATAAAATACACTTCTGCAGAAAGTTATTTATTTATTTAACAAAAAAATTATTTACCATTTTAACATGGAAAAATAAAATTAATTAAAAGGAGTACTGATTAAATAAAACTTACGTGTCATGCTTTTGTTGACCCCAGTCATTCCAACCTTGGGGGTGAACAAGCTCGTCCATGCAAGTGTAAGAAAAAACAACCCTGGAGAAATCACCCCATGCTCTTCCTAGATACACCATTCCACTCCCTGTCACCACACAATTCTTGAACGAAAACCCACTTTCCAATATTGTTGAATTGCTGCGTTTCTGTGCTGTAATTGATGCCACTTTCTTTGCTATTGAGTTCAAATGACAATTCTGCACTTCACAAATTAGAATCAATCAATATTAATTAATTAAAAATGATTTAATTGGTTTAGAATAATAATAATAATAACCTCGTAAAGGGACCTTCCGGAGCCAAATATGAAATCAACACAACCTTGAATTAATGAAGCAATTATGGAAATAATGAAGGCCTTTATTACCGTAGAGAGTGTCTTGATTCCCATAGAAACTGCAATTGTAAAATGCGGCTTTGGTCCCTGATATCCGAAGTGCCACTCCTTGTTCTCCTTTCCTTCCAACCTCATGTGGAGCTGTGTTCTGCAATTTTTTTCTCCTTTTTGTTTCACTTTATATATTCATTTTTTTTATATATATATATACTCTAATTAAATTATTTTTTTCCAAATTTATCTTATGCAGGATAAGACCCGTGAACATGCATGTACTCTATAATTTATTGTTTGGAATATTTGGAATAATGGAATCTCTGTGTGACTGTGTCATATGTGTGAAATATATATATGTCTTATCATTATTAACAAATTAAAATGCGTTTTCTTCGATCATTTATTTTTTTAAAATTTATTTTGTTAACTCTTTTTTTTTTTTTTAATCAAACAGCTAGATTTAATTTTCTTATTAAGAATTTATTTAAACAAAAACTATTGGTATGTTTTATGATGCGTGAAACTTAATATGTCAATGTAAAAAGAAGACAAGATTACATATTTTAGGATCTCAAATAAATAAAAATTAAATATTTTTTTGGAGTTTAATTAAACAATTCAAAAAATTTAAGGACCAAAATACGTTTTTTCCTAATTTTTAATTTTACTTTGTATTTTTTATCAAATAATAGAATTAAAATTAAATTTAAGAATTTTAAAAATAAAAATTTAATTAAGGGACTCAATATATATGTGACAATTTCTTAAAATTCTTATTATTATTGCTACTAGTTCAACATATATCTTGCATGTTATGAGAAAATTAAGGAATTTATCAATAAATATGGACTGACTTCCTTTTTTGGAGGAAAAATATACTTTGACCTATTCTTAGTAGTTTTTTGTTTTGTTTTGTGGATTTAACCCGAATTTTCTCACCCAAAAAAAATACCAAATCAAAAAGAGTGACCAACATTTTAATTGTCTTCAATCGAATTATAAACTCTTTGAAAAGTAAATATACCTCAAATTTAATATTTATGGCTACAAAATAATTAGCATCAACAGCAACAGTTGCACTCTGAAATGTCTATAATGCTTTGCCATCTTTTCCTAAAACTGATGCAGTATCGTTCCCAGTAATCAGCGGCGGATCTCTTGAATGCCCCAGAAACGTAATGAAGAGTAGTGTTCTTGGTATGGCAATTTTCTCCCTCAAAACCACATAACAAATTATGTTGATTTGTTATTCCATTAATTAATTTCAATCTTCCGGGCAAATACTTAATAATCTAGCTGGGAGCAATCAAAGAATCAATCCGATGATACTCTGTCATGTGTATGCAGGGTAACTACATGACATAATATAATTGAACTGAGCCATAATTATCCGATTCTGACAAGAAAAATATGAATCATTTAATTGCTAGATACAAAAATAAATAAATAAAATTGATCGAAAACATACCTATAAACTCCTGGTTTGATTGCTTTATAACTCTCGTAGCATTGTGAGAAGGAATGCTACTTGTAGCTTCTCCTATAGTCTTGAAATTAGAAGTCAAATTATGGCTAACTGTTATCGTGACCTTGTTCAACTCTCATCGACAACTTTGCCAGGGGTATCAGCTTCCAAGGTGGATCTTCTTCTATGATTATTAATATTCCATGATACCCATTTATTGAATTATGTTTCTGTGTCTGAAATTGATGCAGAGGATGTTAATAAACAAGGAGTTGATCATGAGAGAAGGAAAAGGAGGAGGGAGAGGAAAGGGTCAAATGAAGCCATATCAGAAGCTTGGGTTTGATGTAATGGCAGCATAGTGGGATAGGGTGTGAAATTGTCATCGTATATAATGCATTTACTATATTAGCCTCCTGCTTATGTGGCATTGGGAGCAGAGTGCCCCAAATGAAGAAGAAAATGTGTATTGGGGTGGGGTTTAAGGTGGAGAGGGAAACAGAATGCAGGAATAGCTGTATTCCAATTTCCAGCTGAAAATTTTGGCTGTGGATTTGAGTATGTATAGTGCTGTCCAGAAAATTAACCCAATTTCAATTCAATCTATACCATTTTTGCTCGCCGCACTTCAGTGGTGTGGTGGGGCGTTTCAATAATGTAAAGTCTGAGCCTTAATACCTACTTGCACTCCAAATTCCCAATAGGGTATTCAGGAAGTTTCTTAGGAGTTTATCACTTCCAACTCTAATTGCATCCTATTTCATCTTAAAAACACTACTTTAATTTATTCTTTTCTTTTTGTTCCATTTACTATAAAATATGCAATAAAAAATCTTAGTAAATGAAGATTTTTTGAAAAAAAAAAGTATAAAATGGAACAAACAAATTTAAAAGTTAATGTTAATTTTCTGAAAAATTAATTTTAAAATAAAATATTAACTACTGAAAAAAAAACTTAGAAGCTAAATTGATACGAAAATCATATAGTTGTTTCCCATATTTTTTGAAGGTCAATGCAGCAGTTAGCCCATTAGAAAACCTGAATTCAAAATTGGGCCACCTTAAAACGAAGATCTTGAGACTAATTACTAACTTCGAATTGCATTTAGGTGGAATCTAAAACTATATAATTTCCCAATACTCTTTGGAGTTTTCTTCCCATTTTTTAAATCATTAACAAGGTATCTAAACTTTATTTTTTTGAAATTAATATAGTCTAATAAGTGACTGTGTTTAATAATTTTTTTTTTTAAAATCCCACTTAAAATTGATTGCAAAATCAAAAGCTACAAATTTAGAGTCAAAGAAAGAAGACGAACTCTATATAATAATTCTTTGTTTTTTGAGGAAAAAGTATATATAATTATTCTTATTTTTATTTATTATAAGAATATTAATTTTTGTCTTCCCTTGGGATTAAACTTTTTCAAAACTATGTTTGGGAACCTATGTGATGGTAGAAAACAAAAACAGAAAGAGGATAATAAGATAAATAATCAATTAAAAGGGAAAGCTTAAATTATTTTGATTCCATTCTTATTATAAAAATGATTACATGATCTATTTTTTTTTAATCAAAAAGGGTAAATTGATAAATAACTATTTAACTTTTTTTTTCCCTCCAATTGGAAAGAAACAGAAACAATTATCTCAATTTATTTCCTTCTAACTTCTCATATTAATTAAAAGCTCACTATAAGAAATTAATCTTTTTAGGCTTCCGCTATTTTTTTTTTCCTTTTCCTTTTCTTTACATAGTTTCTTCCAGTCCAAACATATCGTAGATAAACAATCATCGCACGCAAAGGGGGAAAACATAGGCATATTCTTTTAATTTTGCGCTTAAATTTTAACAAAAAAGAAAAAAATAATAATAATTCCAGGTAAACGTACGTAAGCAATGACTCTATCATTTTTTTTTCTCATTTTTGAAAGATGGAACTTGGAACTACAAAAAAAAAACTATTATTTATCCAATGATCCCACTAAATCGTTTACTTGGAGTTTACTGAGCAATTAACTGTTTGCAACAATAAAAATATATTTTCATGATTTATTTATTTATTTTCTTTGAGAGAATAAATTTTTTTATCTAAGTTTATATTTTATTTATAAATCGAATTTGATAATTATTTACAATATCAACAAAATAATTTTTATAGTTAAAAGGTATAATTACATTTTCTTATATAGTAATACATTATTAACTCGTTTGATGAATATATAAATTTAATATAGAAAAAAAAATTACATGATGCAGAGTTTTCAATAGTTGGACATAACAACCTTTTTGGCTGCTAATTATACATTTTCTAATCAGTCTCTTGTTTAATTGGTGTTTATTATGTTTCCCACTTGAGATAAGACAGACTCATACAGCATGACAGCTAAACCTGTTCAAAAATTAGTTTCTTTTTCAAAAATCTAATAGTCATTTGATATGAAATGAAAGACACATATGACTTAATGCAATTGAAATTAATTATCAGCCGAAATTTAAGGTTTATTTAAATTTCTCCTTTAAAACTAGAATAATAATCGTTTATATTAGTTGACTTATAATTTGAAAGTAAAGTCACAATGAATTAAGAAAAAAAGTGAGGTTGTGATAATAAGACATCTAACTTAATTAATTGCAGTATTTATTTTTAAAACAATGATTTTCTTGTGAAATTATATCTGATCTAAATAACATAAAAAAAAAGAAAGGAAAAAAACTCATGAATCATGTAAATCCAGAATAATAATAAATAAACATGTAAATGCATATAATGAACAACGGGCTTATATTTAATTTAACGTAGAAGGAGTAACATTATTTTTGAGTGAATAATGCTCTAAATTTATTTTTTATAGTAAAAAAATAGAGTTAATGTTTAAAGGAAAATTAGTGTCAACAAAGGACAAACCATAATATTATTTTTCTTGTACCGTTTACAATGAGTAATCGAGGGAGGAAGAGTTGACCGGGGCATTGTGAATTTGTAACGCAGACGTTTCAACACTTGCGGCAACTAGTGCTTTGGTCCAATATATTAAGCTATACAATCATTATAAATTTATTGTCTTACCAATTATAATTACCTGTGATGTTTGAGATACATGAACTTAATTAATTAAACTCCCAAACTGAAATTTATCCTTCAATTTCCTTTTAGTATTTCAATGCTATTAATTAATTTATGACTTGACATAAGTATCAGAGAGTTAACATGTTTAACTACCTACTTAGTAATCAACTTGTGTCCCAAAGAGCAGTCAAGCTGATATAGATATCTCTAATTTTACTTATTTTGCTATTTACATATATATAATTCTTTGACATGATCAAAATTCAAAACTCCTTATTTCTATTGCCTACATGTGAGTGCCAAAGAGCCTTTGTATTTATGTATACATTTCTATAAATTGTATGCCAAATATTTCTCAAGGAAAAGTAATTTCACCATGAATTCGTGTGTAAGATAAAACACACATGATTAGCAGCCAGCATAAATTCGTGTGCTACATAGTACGATTCTTTTTTTTTTTTTTAATAGGCAGGAAGTTGTTCTAGAGATTTTTGACTTGGAAATTGCAATAAATGTGTAAAACATGAAATCCCACATACAGGCTTTTTTTTTTTTTTTAAGGCTATGTATCCCTATCAGCACGTTCCTGAAGTGATAAACATTAAACAATGATGAATTCATGAATTCATGATCATCTTTTTAAAGTTTGAAAGGCTAAACCGAGAGTTTTTCTTTTCCTTTTCTGTTTGATAACTCATTTTCGTTTGTCTGAATATGCACTACCACTAGTAATTATAAATTAAAAAAAAAAGATTTATATATATTTATACTCATAGATCGAATCAATAACTTACAGAAATTAATTTTTTACATTATAATAAATTATTGATTCGATTTATGAATAAATTAACTAACATATAAAAGAAAATTCATGATTTAATATGTAATAAAAGTTATAAGTGTTAGCTATTGTTTTTTGTATACGTAAAATTTCTCTATTAGACCCCACGGAATAGCAGCCTGAATGTTCATTGCCTAATTCGTCACGTAAACAAATTCATCCCATTAGCTGCTGCTGTAGAAACCAGATATTCTCTTCATTCCAGAAATTCTCTATCGATTCTCCGCCGCTCTCCGCCTCCACTTCCACCTTGCTCCAACCCCACCAGCCCGATTCATTCCCCGGATTCAAAACCGATCCGTTTTGGACACCGTCCGGCTCTTGATAGTAATACCCACTGCAGCTGGTAGGATTTTGATACTCTGTCACGTCTGAAACTGGAGAAATTACCTGCGTGTCGAAAGAGTCCGGCGAAGTAACCGATGGCTCCGGCATGATATTAGGGTCATGTATTTGGATACCTTGAGCAGCAGGAGTGAGATGGTTGCTGTGATCGGTGGTGGGTTGACCCGTGGAAGACCCGGAAGCTGCTTGGATTCGCTCAGCTAATCTGGGCATCCAAATATAGCGCATGGCGTCTCTGAATTGCTTGCTGTTAACGTCACATTTAAGCTGTTTTGCCTGTTTTTGTACTCTGGTTCTCCAGTAGTTCTTGATCTCGTTGTCTGTTCTTCCGGGCAGATACTGCGCTATTTTCGACCACCTTAAAGAACAAAAAAAATATCAATCAGAATATTCTGTCAGCAAGCAATTAACATGTTCATTAGTCATCAGAGGTAGTAGAAAGAGGAAAAAAGAAGAAGTAAAAGACCTATTCCCCCATCGAGAATGGAGTTCGAGAATCAAGAGCTGTTCTTGAAGAGTTATGTTTCCACGTCGAACATTTGGGCGCAAGTAATTTAACCATCTTAATCTGCAGCTTTTACCAGTCCGTTTCAGTCCTGCAAATATAATTAACTAAAGTCAAGATTCAAGAACAAATTAACTCCATTAATTACAGTCTTAATAGCTAGCTACATGATGATCACTGGTACCTGCACAGCGAGCAGCGTTGTTCCACCGGCCTTCGCCGTGGATGGTAACGTAGTCCGTCAGTATGGCGTCTTCTTCCACAGTCCATGGACCTTTCCTAACGTCACCATCCTCTTCAGTTGCAGAACCATAATTTCTCATCAGATGATGATCATCCATAATTTCTTCTCAATCAATAAACTAATAATCAAGAGAAATATAGGAATTAAGATAAATTAAATGGAATCTATGAAGGGATGAGGATGGAGAAGATATGGAATATCATATTAATTAAGATGTGTAAGAATGAATAAATACATATACATATATATATATATAGTGTGAGGTAAAGATAAAGTAATAAACTATAAATTTAATTTTTAATTTAATATATAGCTAAGCACAAAGGGTTCATTTAAAGATCATGAGCAGCTTTGACCCATTGACTTTTCAAACTTTCTCACACACGCACACTGGAAGAAAATCAGCTAGTGTGTTAAATTATTAAATAAAAAAAGAAGAGCAGCTAGTGTGTCAAATTATTAAAATGGGTTTCACTGTTTTAATTGCAATTTGCAGCATGTGAAGATGACCAAGAATGGCCGACTAAGGTTTTCGAACGGGATTTTTATTTTATTTATTTATTTTCTCCGACCACTATAACTATAACTATCTCAGACTCTGTTATTTATAAAATATTCACATAATTTACCTAAAAATTTCTACAACTACGAACACACTTGTGCCATTTTTTAATTTTTTTTTTTAAAGTAATAGAATCACTACTCTTTTGGCTGTCCAAGTCTAGGTCTCCGCCACCATGAAGCTATGGCATTGGTCCTAAATTTGTTACATACTTGGACCAAAACAACCCCCTTTTCACTCCTCTAGAATGAAAAAGGAATCCTTTTTCCTTTTTTTTTCCAAAATTTAATTAATATAGAATTTTCTTATTATTTTTTAATTAATTTTCCCATTTTATATTCAAAAATAAGAATTTTTTTTGGATGAATAAATTATTTTTCATTTAATAATAAGGATACATTAACATTTTAAATTTGCAATTAATTCACCCAATTTCACATTCAAATAATTCAAATATAGATGTTAACTCACATTATGATTAATGATAAAAACAAAAAGCTTATGAACTTTAGTATATATATAATCAAATGGAGTCTCATCAAGAATAATTTTTTTTGGGTTAATTAAATTCCTTGATTACTTCCTCAGGGGAGACTGTAAGAATATATGAATAACTCTTTTTCCCTATATTTTTGTTATTAATATATTAAGTTATTAAATAAAGGGTCCCATTTAAAAGATCAAATAATCGGATATCATCCCTTAATTTTTTTTCCAGTTGAATTAGAACATATTATCTTTTAATTAATTTCCCCATATAATCTATATATCACTAGTCATTTGTTACACTATTTCAAATATAAAATCACAAAAAATATAATTTATTTCATACAAAATAAGAAAATAAAAAATTTCATTTCTAAAAATTTATATTGCATTCACTTCTCTATCTAAAACACTTTTAATTTCAAATCTTAATTAATATAATTAATTTTAATGATGTCCCCTTGAATATTGTAAAGAATTCTTGCGCTGCTTTCAAGCATATATATATATATATATATATATATATATATAAATAATTGGATTTTCATTTTCATATAATATTTCATGTAGGGGTTAGGTGAGAATCTATAGTGTGGAGATTAGGTACTTGTGCGATTTTGAATCATGTAAATTGCATGGAGAAATTATAAAGAAAATGAAATATAAATTAACCATGTAAAAACGAAAATACTTCTGTGCCCAACTGAAATTCATGCCCGTTAGGTTGGTTTATATGACATGTATTTTTTTTTTTATATTTGCTCGATTAATTATTAAAAAAATATGAATCTTTTTTAAGTAAGATTTTTTTTTAACTCTTTTCGTTTTATATCATGGAATTTTTAAAGAGACTTTTAAAAACAATTTAAACTACATATTTCTTATTATAATTAATATAATAGTTGGACGATCGAATTAGTTGCTCGATGAAAGTATTCCATAAATTGTTTCTACACTCACTTCTCTCTATATTTAGTTAGCAAAACTATTTTTAATCCCATGATATATATAAATTCATCACATTAACATTCAATTTCCAATTATCTTTTGCATTTTGAATACTTAGTTAAATATTGGTCTAGAGTAATTAACTTCCCTTCGCACCTCTTATTATAACATGATTAGAATGAGAAACTAATTACGAATTCAACTAATACATTTATATTTATATTAGTAGACACTGAAATCCTTCAACCTTATTTTTGAAAAAAGGAAATAAAAGAAGTAAAATTAAGAATGAATTGGTTAAGAACCTTCAACACAAAGATCATATGTATTAGTTTCCTTCCTTATTTATATTTAATGAAGAAATATATGCTAACCCACTTTAATTATAATCATCAATTAGGAACCTAAAAACTAAAAAAGCCTATGAGTGCATTGTGTATATTGTCAAAAGGGGTCTCAGCAAGAATAATTCTTTGTAGGTTAAATTCCTTGCTCCTAAGAGAAGACTATAAGAAAGCAAAAGAACAATATAAAGACTAGCACAAATTCCCCATTTGACAAGTATCGACGTCGATGTCCCTTTTTAATCTTTTTGATCCACAACTATCTACAGTCAAATTCATCGCCATTTAATTTTAATAATCCATTTTATTTATCAGCCCTAGACCAATTATTTAATCAGTATAATTAGAATAGAAGTTTCATCTAATTTAAAAGTACATATTAAGTGGGTAAGATGGCCTTATGGGATACTAGAAGAGGAATCAGAAGCAAGCTTGTTGATGCATTTTAACTGGCATGGCCAAGCACCGTATGAAGTTTGATTCCATTATCTTCAATTAATGTTATTTTGCACTGAAAGTTATGGTGAAAGGTAAAAGATAATATTTATTCCACGGGAGAGAAAATGGTAAAAAAAAAAAAAAAAAAAAAGAAATTGTTGAAGAACAGAACACAAGTGGGATTGGTATAAAAAGAAAATTCCCCATGAAATTTCGGGGGAAATTAGCGAATACATCCGAAGAAGTCACTCAACTTCTCGCACTCAGAAATTTCGAGAGAAAAATTAAATAAAAAAAAAAGAAGAAGAAGACTTTGGCAAAATTTAAATATTACATTATAACTATAAGGTTATTTAATTAAAATATTTAGGGTAGTTGATAATTATTTCATTTCTAATTGTTATGTCAAATGTGTTTTGACAAGATTTAACTGATTATAATCTGATTCAGTTATTATTCCATTAATTTCATTCAATTTGGAGCTTTGTTTTTGCTGATTTTATTTTATTTATTTTTAATTGGTAATATTCATTTTTATTTGAGAAAAAATATACATATATACATTCTAATTTTTGTATACATGTGTCATTTAACAAATTAAAATATAATAAGATATAACAAATTAAGGATAAATATTCCTACAAAGCCCTCTTTCCATTATTGCCTTCTCCATTTTTTTTGGTCAATTTTTATGTCGAGCTTATCTATTTGTAAAGAATTTTGATATCTGTAAAACACTGAAAGTATATATATTAACTTAGTTTGACCACATCTTTGAATGAAGAAGACGTTTCCATCGATACTCAAGAAAGACTACTGGAAGTATCCAATATAGGTTTGACCATATCTTTGAATGAAGAAAAACTATAAAATGTAAAGAATATATATATATATCAATATCCTGCAAAAGCAATCTTCAATTATACCAAGTTTAATTCCCACAACTGAAAGAAAGAAAGAAAAAATATTATTTTACATTTACGGAATTTAAAGAATTTTTTTTTTTTTGCTCTAACCATGCACATTTTATATCAGTAATGGATTATCAGTTACTTAGTCAATTATAAAACGGATTTAAGGAAATATATTATTATTATCCAGTTGAAAAAGGAAAATTTCACTGTTTTCATTATTTTGCAGAATATTAGAAGATTTAATAAATAGGCAGCTAGGGTTTTAAGGTGTGCCACATATCAAGAGTCGTTATTGATCACTTTCCAACAGATGATAATTCTAAGGATCTCAATCATGAAAAAAGTTTGATAGGAAGAAGAATGATAGGTTTAGGTTATTAATTATATAGAACAACATGGTAATAATTAAAGCTTTACGCACGTGTCCATACGTAAGTTTCCAATCTGAGTGGAGCATATCGATATCGGAGTATAGGGTATAATTTGGGTTGAGGGTTAGTTTGTGTCGATTTCGTAGAGTTAGGAAGAAGGACTCCAACAAGTACATGACAAATACTCAAAATTAACAGTAATAAGATCTCAAATCTCTTTGCTTAACCGTCCAAAATTGCTTTTACTTGTTGCGATTTCCAAATTCTGAGCTGTCTAATTCAAATTGATATTGAGATCCATTTCCTAGAAAATGAAATGAAATAATAATGTGTGTAGAATTTCCATATACAAGAGGTTACATCTTATCTTAGCATTAACAGTGCAACATTTCAAATGCTACAGCATTAATTTTACATGCCTTTTTTTTTCCTTTTTCTTTTTTAACTTACAAAATTAATTGATACATATATATATATATATATATATATATATATAAGTCAAAAGTAAATTATTCACATAAAATTTAAACTAAAAAGAATGACCTTGATTAAAGTATTTTAATTATACAGTAAATTTATTGTCTAGAATATCAATTAGTCAAATAACAAAATTACGTATAAATTACTTATGTAGTATTTTGTTATTAATCATCTAATAAAAAATTGTCTTCACACAGAATGAAGTATCCACAAGTAAAACATCATTTGTTATTATGACTTCGTTTTGGCAATAGAATGATAAGAAAATATATTATTTAGATTCGTAAAAAGAAATTTATTTTTGGACCAAATATTAATCAATTAACTATTATACATATGTGTAAGATAAATATTAGTATTTATAGTTAGTTACATGATTCTTATATGGATGATTATGATAAAAAGGAAAAAAAAAAGTTTAATACTGATGATGGCGTTAGATTGTGACGAGAAAGGTGATGATGGCGGCTGAGTTGATAAGGAGTAGAAAGTGTATGTCTGGATGCCAAAACAAAATGAACCTAAAATGTTTATTCCAAATGCTCGATCATGGATTAATTCCTTGTGTAGAAGCTCCCAACTTGGAATTTTTTTTTTAAAAAAAATAAACTAATTGAATATATCCAAATAATCAAATATGCAACTGTCTATATTCATTGCAGGCATCTTAGTGCTGCTGGCCCTCATCCAACATTGACATCTCTCTTTTTTCTTGCATGATTAAATTTACTTTCTCATTGATCATGAGAAAAGGAAAAAAAAAAAAACAAAAAACAAAAGAAAATTGCATTCCCATTAGGGTCCCAAGACACATGCCAAGTAGTTAATCTTACAATGTCAATATATTAGAGAATAGAGATGCAAAATGGAAAAAAATAAAAAATAAATTCAAATTTTCTCGTCAATCATTTAGTATTACGGTTAGAAATTACAAGAATTTACGACTTATTTTGTTATTTAGAGTTTACTTAATTTGAGATTTTGACAGTAATAGCTGATAACTAATGTATAATGACCACTAATAATTAATGGAAAAATTGCTATTTAGCAAAAATTAACTACGTTTACTATTTATAAATTAAATTACTATTTAGATTATTTATTTTTAATTATACTTTTATGCATACAAATTTCATTAAATTTATTTAGAATAATTGCTAGATATAAAATAACTATCACTTATGTCAAATATCTGAAATCAAACACTTCCATATTATTGTTGGATCTTTTAAGCTCTGTTTGAGTAATGTGCACATAATGAATCTGTTATGTCAAATGGCAAAATTTTTTTTTATATGAGAGAAAAATAATTTAATGACCAAAAATGTGCATGCACGTGCCCAGAATTTGTATCAAAATAAGAGTGTTTTTCAAAAGAAAATGAATAATCTACTAATTAAATTCAAAATTTGATTTTGGCAAAAATTAACGGAAAAAAAAAATCGAGTCCAAAGTCAACCTTCAACCAGTCAGAAAATGTGCCAAACACCACTCAATTACTTCGTTAGTACATATCAGGTTTCACCACCACAACAAAAGTCGACGCCTGTATTGCCTCCATAATCAAAATGAACATATGAGTGTAAAATTATGTTTATACTTGTCAAACTATGAACAAGAATAATACCAAACCGAAATATTAAAAGATTTAAAAAGAACATTTTGCATAAACCCCAGTTGAAATTAAGCTCAAATCATCTTTTGTTTATTGCATCCTCTTCTTAGTCTTCTATTTTAGTAGCCACTTGCTAACACACCAACTATGACTCTAATGGTACTTTTTGAGGTTTATTAGGCCAAATAGACAAAACCTTAGATCTAATGACAGTCGGTCAGACCTCTATGGTTGACCAATGATGAGTGTTCTTGGTCAAAATGGAGGCTTCTTAGGCCTAAATTTGAAGCATTCCCATCCGGGTTCGGAATATCAGCTACAAAAGTAATTAAAAGCCATTCTATTGCTTTAAGATACAAGAAGTTGAGGTTTCTGTAGTTTACAGAGTTGGACAGATGCAGTCGCAGACACCACCAAATATTTCAAAGCCAACAATATCGCATTCACGAGATAAAAGAATATATAAATTAGAGATATTTAGAGCTGACCTTTTCTAATTGTATTAGAAGAAAAAGGCTTCAGGATCTATCATGGCTATATTTCATAGGCCATCAAGAAGACTAAGCAAAAGTGCCACCAGGGAATCCAACTCAGTAAAGAAGGATGTTGATGTTTGATGAATATATCCCTTGCCGTACAAGCAAGGGGAATTAGATTTTGAAAATGAAACAAATTCAATCGGTAAAGGGCCACTTTGCACCCCAAAGAAACACACGAGCTCAAATAGAAACTTCCAAAAGGTACAAGTGTCAACTGTAATCTGCACTTGCTTCAAGTTATTAACAACTCGTATAATCAAATTAATTTCTTATGTAAACATATATATTGATAGCACCACATATGAAGAAATTTCAACTTAATTTCAATATCCTAAAATGAACACTCACTGATCATAACCTACGAGATCAGTTGATTATCATTTCCAAAAACCTCTTTTTCTAATTTTTCACTCTTTTCTTTACATGCATCCTTCATATTGTCTTTACAACTCTCAAAAAATAAAAGGAACTTTAAAATTCCAAAGAAGATCCACCAATATGTATCAGCTGTTTGCCACAAGAAAAGGGGAAGAAAAGCAGTTTATTTCTGTAGAAGATTATGGCAAAATTCAATAAGGTCACTTCACTTGCCTCATCAGCATAAAACAGACCAATGTATTGGATATCCTTCCAGTTCAGGCAACTCACACTACACTAAATGCAGACTGTAGAGTAGTCGTGACGTGAGATGCAGTGGTCTGGGAGGCAAATGCTTGAATCTGCTTCTTGGCATCTGAATATGGACAAATCACTATTCAGTATAAAATACAAAATAAAACCTACAAGAGGCAACATGTGACACTGATATTCAAGCACTTAATAACTTTTACTCATGTACAAAACAAGAAATAAGTCGTATGTGGGCCAAACTGATCAAAATGCAAACCAAAATCTTAAGGGATCAAGTTAAAGAAGTCCAACTCATAAAAGGTAGAAAGAAAAGTAGATGATAGGGTAACACTGTATTCATTTTAGATTCCATATGAACCATATTGCATGTGGGAAAAGAAGATAAAATTCAAACTGTATCAACAAGGAAGGGAAATAATTGTAAAATCTCATGCCAAAATTTCATCAGGCCAGGATGAGCCCAATTGGGTTGGGATTATAATCAAGGCCAAATTCCTGGCTTGGATGAATGTTCAGGCGTGGTATTCAGACCATGAACAGACAAAATAAAATATATGCACCGAGGTCTGGTCAAGCATGGACTTCAGGGTGCAGAACCCAGGCCAAGCTCAAGTGGTATTGGACTTCGATAAAAACCCTGGGTTAGAAGGAAATAATACCACTGCCTATGCCCGTGATTTTTGCTGGCAAACCAGGTAGCCAAACCCATGATTACCTCCGGTAAATATTTTTCTTAAAAAGGAAAGTATGAATTATTTGCTTCTCCATTAAACTTCATAGGGTTAGGTGCTCTCTCAGACAATAGAGTGTTCCAGGTACTGTCATACTTTCGCAGTCATCACTATTAATTTCTAGCTGCCGAGTCAAAATGCATGGCATGCCCCCAGCCCAGGCCACATGGTGTTTTAACATGAAAACATCATCAACAAGCAGAAAATGTATCCATCTAAAGCTATTCAGGAGTTTTTCAGCATAGCATTAAAAATAACAACAATACTGATGCTCAAATTTTCAAATAATATAGTATCACATTAAGAAATAATAATAATACTTATTCTCAAATTCTTAAACAATAAAGTTCCAGACCTTTGCGGCATTTGGTAAACCCATAAATGTTTGCAGTGCTGAGGCTCAAACAAGCTCCTACCCCCAAGATATAATCAACCTCAAACCTTATGAGTGAAAATATTACAAGAACAACCCAAGCTACAGCCTGCAGAATAGCCAGGGACAAAAAGAAAGAGAGAGTATAAGACATAAAATGCATAAGTAAAATAGAGTCAAAAAGTGAACAAGAGTTTTATGTAAATAGGTTGGAGCACAACAATGTCGTAGTACCCTGTTTAAACTTACACAAACATTAGTCAAATTTAGTTCTAACTTTATAATTTATTTCCGTTCAAGCATCATCAGATAAATAAACGATCATTTAAAACTTAATCCAAACATCACAATGCCAACACATCTCATATTCCCACTAAGCTCCACCAAAAATTGTATCTGTAGCAGGCAGATTAAGCAGGTGCAACTAAGGTATGTAAGGCACACAATTAGTAAAGTGAAAATAAGACACTTATATGATGTAATAGTAATGATTGCATGGAAAAAAATAATAACAAAATATGAATGCTAAAACAGTATAACTTAGAGAGGTTTAATAAAGTCATGACATTGGATTTAAAATATATTACCACACACGAGCAAACTCCAAATTCTACTCCAGTCTGCTTAAATAAGACAATGAAAGATAATCGAAATTTAACAATTGGTACAGACTAACATTCCAAAGAAATTACGAGCAGAAATTATACTTTCCAAGCCACTCCTAGAAAATTTAATAGCAATCCTCGTTGTCCTTGAGTAGGAGTATCGTCTTATTTTTCATTCCCTTTGTTGAAAAGTTAAGGTCTTCAATGTATTATTCCTCTCCTTTCATCTCCCTTAAATTAGTTCCTTTATCATAAATAACTTGTAACAGAGTAACCTTAAACTTATAACTCCTGTATTTAACACTGCTTCATTAGGTCAAGTAGACTACCAAGAGAGGCAACTTCAATTTAATTACAACACCTGATTGTATCAGGAGATTTACATTTCAAGAATTGATTCTACGAAATTCATTTATTGGCATATAGTCCAACTGTCAAAATCAGATTAAAAAGACCCTCAGTACAGAACGGATACAAGTTTAACCAACAAATAGAAGGTAAGAGAAGAAGAAGAAGAAGAAGAAGAAGAAGAAGAAGAAGAAGAAGAAGAAAGAAAGAAACGAAAGAAACGAAAAGCTGTCCTTGGTGCAAAAAACTCTGATTTCTGAAGGTTAGGAAATGGAAACTATATTATACAGCTTTGCCCAAGGTACATGCCAGGAGTTAGCATCTGAAAATGGAGCTTGGCATTTGGAAAATTTGAGATTCATGGCCAAGGTGTGGATGAGTCTTAGAAATGGAATTGAAATTCAGTGAATACTTCTCCTAACTACATCATGCCAAAATTTTCTTTTCCTTGCCTATTTCATCATCCTCGTAGTATGCCGAATCAAAATGCTAAGCATACTCATTATCATCATATGCCCAGTATCAAATAACATAAATTATGAAAAATTATACTTCAACTTGATGGAAGGAAAAGCAAAAACCAAAAGCATCTATAACCAGTTCAGATTTTGCTTATTACATAAAAAAATAACACCTCCATTCAATTATTTCTTTTTTTGCTGGGTAATAAGGTAACTTCGTAACTAGCTTAAAAATAGAATGTCGTGGATTTTCATAAATTTGACATTTTGAAAATCAATATTTATGCATCAAAGATAAAATGTGAGGGTTCGTTAAGTGAATAACCAACAAAATATTACTCACTGTAAGCGTAAGGTATAATGCCCACCAAAATAACCATGAATCCTTCTTGATTATACGAGCTAATGACTGCATGGAATGTAATTAGAATGTATAAGATTAGTAGAAGTGTATGAATCACAAGTACAAAAGGGATGGACAAAAGGTAGCTCTGTAGAAATGATTAACAAAAATCAATAATACTGCAAACCTGCTGATCAAGGCATTCAAATTTCCACACGCTCTCACCCTCATCGTTTATTTCATTCCACCACCTAAGCCCAACTAAGATACGGCCGCTGACATTCTTTACTACCCAAAAATCAAGGGCAGCAAGAACAACAGTTACCACAAAGATGATAACGAAGCTATCAACAAATAGAGCTGAGAGTATGTAAAATGCCAGCGCAGCAGCCAGTCAAGTTTGAATCAGCTAGTTGAGATGCAGAGTTGATTCTTCTAGGTAGCAAGAAAGAAGGAACTAAAAATATCAAAAACACTTCTAACCTTGAAGATTACATGAAAGAAGCATGTTCTTGGATTGGCATAGTTTTCCCCAACAGGCTGCAAAGAGAGATTTGAATAATCAAAATGAGTATTTAACATTTAGGGACATTCCTACCAAACATAAACAACAATATATGGGGTTAAAAATCAAGTTGTGACAGATCTTACTCCAAAAACTACAAACCTCCCCAAAAATATTTATCCAATGTAGATCACAAATCCTCCATTAAAGAGTCAAATTCGGCGCTTAATCAGCTTACAAGTAACTATAATGATGCAATATCTTCTCAAAAGCATTTGGAGATATTTCACACCTGACAGTAAGAGATCACAGATGTGAATAGAAATGTTCACATTACCAGACAAAAATCCATCATGATTACTATTTTTGATCGATGTCTTTACCCTATTCAGTTTCTTTCGGCCTTTCTTCATGGGTCCATTTCTCCTTCCCTCATTGGGCCACAAACCCAAGTAGAGTTCAAATATTAGATTTTGATGTGGTTAAAGAACTTGATGAACATGGACCCCATATTTCTTTTTCTTTTCTTTTTTTTTTTAATTTTTTTCTCTCTATCTTAAATATAAACTACATAAGTTATTAAGGTTTGTTTGTTATTACTTTTGTCAAAACGCTTTTGGAGAAAAAAAATTATTTTTAAATTTTTTGAGTTTTGTAAACTAATTTTGGAGATAAACAGATAAATATATATTTTATATTTTTTCGAAAAGTAGGATTTAGAAAAATAATTTATAAAATATTAAAAAAATCAATCAATTAAATAAAAAAAATTATAAACCTATTTTTCGAACAACAATCCCAAACACCCCCTAAGTCCTTGAATTTTAACATTCTACCTTACATTTTTCTTTTCTTTTTAACGAAGCTTCTTTCCTCACCCAAAAAAAAAATTAAACTTCAATTTTTTCACATTGAGTTTGTAAATAATTTTTATTTTTTCCGTCAAACTCTTACTGAAAAATAAAATTTCACACAATGTTTATTAATAAATTTTAAATGGATTTAAAAAATGAGAATCCACTCATTTATATTTTTTTCATGGTCTCTACCTATTCTGAAATTTATATTAAAACAAAAAAAGTATTAAAACTGAGATAATAATAATAATAATAATAATAATAATAATAATAATAATAACAACATACGATACATAATTTTTACTTGAAAAAAATTACATACTTTGCCTAACATAATTCACCTTTTTTTCCTGTATTATTGGTATTCAATGATCTATTTTTCAATCTGATAAAATTTTGAAATAAAAAATAATTATTATTTAAAATTTCAGTGATAAAATCAAAGTCGAAATACAAAAAAATTGTGAGTATCAATAATAATAGAAATTCTTAATGATAAATCCACCATTTAAAATTAATTTTCTTCTTCTTCCCTCTACTATCTAGTAAAGAAAGAAAAGGAAAAAAGAAAAAAGAAAAAGAAAATAGTAAAAGGAGGTCAGTTTCGTATTTATGATGGAAAGAACAAACATAGGAAGATCTCAGATCTGGAATGAAAATCTTTTGCTATGTTAATTCTTTGAGGCAAGAATTATATTCACATAGTAAAAAGTCAAAACGTATTGGATCAAATTATGACTTTTGCTTTATTTATTTTTTATTATATAGAATATATATTTACATAGAGATGACCTTATTATTTGATCAATGAAATTGAATTAAATTCAATTGGCATTTAAGCTTAGTTAATTGTTTAAAATCTTATTCTCTTTGAAAAAGAAATGCCATTCAGTGAAAATAAATAAGTGTTTATTTATATAAATGGATTTAAAACTTATTTCCCTATATATATATATTTTAAGACAGATGAAAAGGGAAAAGAGTTTTAGCCACATATGATTGATGATAATACACAAACAATTTAAAGGGAAAAAATATAATATAAATTATGTTATTTTATAATTCAATTTAAAAATAATAAAAGGTAATATAAAATATTTAATTAATGATAAATTATTAATAATAAAATTGAAAATTAATGATTGTAGCGATTGAATAAAATATAAATGTAATTCAAACTAATGGATAATTTATCCATAAATTTTAAAATTCATATATGGAGAAAGAAAGAAAAATTGACGTAAAAAGTTAATTGCCACTTGCGAAAACGACAAAAAGCCGACAAAATTGAATGACTGCTCATTATACACAAACTCAAGTGAAAATGCATGATTTGGCAAGTTGGTAAGCATGCATGCATGTATAAGAAATTGGTCCAAAAATCTAGAGCATTTATAGTATAAATAAATCATCCAAGAAGCTGAAAGACGAATGTAGAAGAAATAGTAATGGAAGAGACATGAAGATTAATCTGGATTATTATTTCCAACTCTACTGTGGTATTAGTTGACGGCTAAGTCAATTGCAGCCACAAAGATACTTGGAAATAACTTAATTAGAGGCTCTAATTTCATTCGGAATAGCATTGGCATGCATGCATGCTACCAAATTCACCTCCATGTTGGAAATTTCTTTTATTATTCTTTACAGAAGCCAATACATGACAAATTTGATCCATATTTGTTATTATAATTAATAATAAATATAAAATCAATTTTAAATTTCACATGTGTTACCAGAGAACTAATAAATTATGAAAAATTTGCAAGTAGTATCTCTAAATAAAATTACAAAAAATGTTAAAGATATCATTCATTTTTTATTATTCTCTAATACTCATTTTATAAATAGTTGATGGAGAGAATTTTTTTTTAAAATAATTTATTTATTTATCTGTTTAAATAAATATTAGAGAATATTAAAAAATAAATAGATATAATTATGCACGATTCAAATAAAATGAGAGTTGATTGATTGTGGGGGGAGACCACATTAATTGTGAAGCAGAGGGCCCAAGTGGAAGAAAACAAGTGGCGTGGGTTTAACCCCTTACAAACAAAAGATACAAAAAGCACAAATCCTAAGCTGTGAACTTCAAACTTGATGATGTGCTACTGTTCACTACACAACACCTGTGGGTTTGCTTAAGTGCTTTTGTCCACTTGTCCCTCTCTATGATTTTTTTTTTTCCTGAATCATTGGAAAAAAAATACATATTTATTTATTTTTGACAATTTTGTTGGATTGAATTTTTATATATCGATACACAATTCCTGAGTGATGAGAATAGTCGAGTTGGATTTTCTCCATGCTACTCCATGACAAAAATTTTATAATTTTTTTTGGTATAAATTTAATATACTAACTTAATTAAATATAGACAATTATCTAAAAAAAGTGTTGGTTGCAATTTTTTATTTTTTATTTTTGTGATTTGCATGACATCATGTTATTGACCCTCGTAATTGCTTTTATTTTCCGGAGGAATAACATCTTCTTGAATGTTGTCGAACAAGAGAAAATAAGTTATGTAATTTATTTTGAGTAAAATGATCGAATACTGATTAAATAATTTTATTTTCTAGCTTTTTTTTTTTATAAAGTATACAGAGTAAACTTGATTTAGTAGGCGGAATTTGATTTATAATATATAAAATATATAAAGCGCAATGCAGATAAAATCTAAAAATATTGGCGTTCATTGCAGTAAGATATTTAACTATAAATTGGAAAATAAAATTAAGGTTGAACTTTATTTTCATGGTTGTTTAATTCTGGTCCAAAAATTAATTACTTATTTCCCAATGTTATGCTAACCGTCCAAATAAAGCAATCACTGATTGCTTATCTAACTGTACCTCTCAGTCTGCAATAACAATCCCGTGAACTGTACGTTGTCACACACGATTCCTCCCCTCATTTACAAAATAAAACTCCTCTTCTTCTAGTGTCTTCCATAGCAGCACTAAATGTAGGCCCATATCCAGAACCTTCCAGGAATCGCCAGCTCTACCGTTGGATCATCTCACAAGGACAGGTGTAAGGTACACAGCCCAATACCACCACAAACAATATAATAATCTCTCTAATCTCTCCTCTCATCCCGCTCTTATTTAATCTCACCACCCCCTCTTCCTCTAGCGTAATAACCCAGTAACATAGACATAAATACAGATCATCAGTAGCTCACTCTCTCTCTTAAGCAGTCTTCCTCCAAGCCTCGTTGATTTCATCGTCCTCTTTAATCATGGCTCCTGAGTTGGTGCAGTCAGCATTGAAACCTGCTGGTTTCATGAAGCCTGCAACTTTACCCAGCCGGGCTTATGTTACTTTCTTGGCCGGTAATGGAGATTATATCAAAGGCGTTGTTGGGTTGGCTAAAGGTTTGAGGAAGGTGGAAACCGCTTACCCATTAGTAGTGGCGGTTTTGCCTGACGTGCCGGAGGAGCACCGGCGGATCCTCGAGTCTCAAGGCTGCATAGTCCGAGAAGTTGAACCCGTTTACCCGCCGGAGAACCAAACCCAGTTCGCCATGGCCTATTACGTTATTAATTACTCGAAACTCCGTATATGGGAGGTACGTAATTGATCTCTTGTTGATTAACACGTGTTGAGATAAATACTATTTAATTTCACACGTGTCAATGTAATGTTGGGGCTGACGTATGCTTATAATGATGAAATTAAACTTGTGTTTGATTTAAATTTGCAGTTCGTGGAGTACAGTAAGATGATATACCTAGATGGAGACATACAAGTGTTTGATAATATAGACCATTTATTCGATCTTCCTGATGGGCATTTCTACGCAGTAATGGACTGCTTCTGCGAGAAAACATGGAGCCACACTGTACAGCACAAAATAGGCTACTGCCAACAGAGCCCTGATCGAGTGAAGTGGCCTGCTGAACTGGGTCAGCCCCCATCTCTGTATTTCAATGCTGGCATGTTTGTATTTGAGCCCAGCATCTCCACATACCATGATCTCTTAGAGACTGTTAAAGAAACACCTCCTACCTCATTTGCAGAGCAGGTAATTAGATTTCCTACATAATTTGCTTAATTAATCAATTTCTCTTTCTAACCATAATTAATTTTGATGGTCATTTTGATTAATGGCTGTATCTGTGGGATGTGGCAGGACTTTTTGAACATGTACTTTAGGGATATTTATAAGCCAATTCCTTTAGTGTACAATCTTGTTCTTGCAATGCTGTGGCGGCATCCTGAGAATGTGGAGCTTGACGAGGTGAAGGTTGTTCACTATTGTGCTGCGGTGAGTATTATAAATTCTTAAATAAAAGATTGATTTGGCTTTGATTTCAGTAGAAACTGACCAATTGTTTTGTGGGATTGACTAAAATTGTAGGGGTCTAAGCCGTGGAGATATACAGGAAAGGAAGAGAACATGCAGAGAGAGGACATAAAGAAGCTGGTGAAGAAATGGTGGGATATCTACAATGATGAATCACTGGACTACAAGAAACAGCGGGTGGCGGAGGGAGAAGTAGAGCCGGTGAATTTGCAGCCATTCATCGCAGCTCTATCAGAGGCTGGTGCTGTTCAATACGTCACAGCCCCATCAGCTGCTTGAAGATGGCAGGCGAGTATATGTATAAGAGGAGTAACTGTAGATGAAGAGCCTCATCTCCTTTTCCAAACTAGTTATTTATGATTAGTATGTTTTCGTTTTTTTTTTCTCCTTTCTTGATAGTGAAGTTTTTTAGCTAGAGAGAACGAGTAAAGGGTTGATGTCTGAATATGGTCTTTTTTTTTTTTTTTACTTAGGAATGAAATGGAAAATATATATAAAAGTTGTATTAATTTTCTACTCTTGCGTAATTGATGGTCCTCACTGCTCCTGATCCTTTTATTTAATTTTTTGGAAATATATAATATATTGACAGGAGGTTGAATAAAAATAGGTATGGACAGGACCTGGTATAAGAATTGTTAAGAATAAGCTATTGGTTCCAGAATTCTCTGTATGGTTCTGTTGACAACGCCCAAATTAGATTGGGTTTAAGCAAACCAAACAAGCTCAGCAATCCAACTCAGAATAAGGAGAGGATATTTTAGTCAAAGGAAATCTCACGGTCATAGCCAATGAATGCGAAGTCAGATATATATGTTACGTAATTTTAATATATATATATATATATATATATATATATATATATATATATATATATAGGACTTATACATAATTAATATATTTGTTGTAAAAATAATTTAATAAATTAACATATATTTTAAAATAAATTATATCGCTCCTGAATGATAATTAGGATATAAACAATATATATCAAATTTCTATTAAAACCAGCAATTTTCAATTTAACACGTCGTGTTGTTTAGTCATTAATTGGCATGACCTATAATTATTTGTTATTAGTTATTTTGGATTGTTGAATGTTTAAATACGTTCTAAATATTTTATTAATCCCTTTCAATGTTAAATACTTAATTTTTAAATTATATAATTTTTTTATATTATTTGAAATATTATATATTACATTTTTAATATTAGGAGATTCACATGAAAAAAAAAAAGTATATATCACTCGATAAATGAAACAGGTAAGGTGGACAGTGATTTATTCTTTCAAAGTTATTTTACTCACTTGAATTTCAGGGATTTTATTTTTATTTTCATTTATCACATTGAAAAAAGACAAAGAAAAGAAATTAAATCTGTATAGAAGAATTTGGTGAGGGGATGTAAGATTAGCTAGCTTGGTCTTTAGGCCTGTTTGGTTTAACTATTTAGTAGCTATGGACTATATACGTGGTAGTTGATAATTGATTAAAAAAAAATTATAAGTATTTAGGGAAAATATGTTAGCTATTCCTTATATTTTAAATGACCATTAAACACAGAGTTAGGCTTAATATGTTAAATAATATAAATAATAATTGAAAATATTATATATTTTTTTCCATATAAAAATAAATATTGTTATTAATTTAACAATTATTTATAGTTATATTTATAAATAATTTATTGATTGAAAAAAATTAAATCTTGTAATTAGTAAAATTTATAAAGATACTATAATTTATATTTTAAATGAAAAATAAAATAAAATCAGTTATTTAGCAGTTAAACTATGTAAATAGTTAACAAATACGTGATAAAAATTAAAGCAAATGCTCCCTAATTTAAAATAAAGGGAGAGCGAATGAAAGAAGGATTCAGTGAAAGATGAATCTAAAACTGTTAATATAGGTCATGCTATTTGTAACCAAAAAATCAAGAATGCATATCAAAAGGAAAAAGGTGATGAAAGAAAAAGAAAAAGGGAAAGAATAATCAATTTACCCACCTTAGATTTAGAATAACACATACCTTAATTATTACACTTGCCTCAACTCTTATAGATTATATTACGCAATCTTCACTTTGTTAAGGAAATAAAAAATAGAAAGAGAAAAAGAAGAAAAAAACTGAAATGAAACAATTGATGCTTCTTCAATGTGTGTATATATATGTAACAGAAGATTATCACATAGAAGAGGGTTTTATCATACTCCCTATTCTTCAGATACTATGCTTTACATTTTGGGTAGGAGTCGTAAATTTGACCATATTGGGGATGTTTTGATTAAAATGAAAAGGAAAGATCCGTCCTTGATTTCTCCTCGCACTATGCAAGTGGTTTTGGGCAGAGTTGCTAAATTATGCTCTGTTAGGCAGACTGTTGAATCTTTTAGAAGGTTTAGGAGGTTGGTTCCTGTGTTTGATACTACTTGTTTTAATGCATTGTTGAGGACTTAGTGTCAAGAGAAGAGTATGAGTGATGCTAGAAATGTGTATCGTAGATTGAAAAAAGACTAGCCCTAATTTGCAAACTTTGAATATTTCTTTTATCTGGTTGGAAAACATCAGATGAAGCTCAGTCATTCTTTGCGGAGATGAGGGAATCGGGTATTAAACCTGATGTTGTTTTGTAGAATTCTTTGATTGATGTGTACTGTAAGGGCAGGGTGATGGATAAGGCTCACAAGCTGGTTAAGAAGATGAGAGAAGAGGATATATTACCGGATGTGATAACGTCTACAGGCATCATTGGAGGGTTGGGGTTGATCGGTCAGCCTGATAAAGGTAGAGATGTATTGAAAGAAATGAAGGAATATGGATGTTACCCAGATGTTGCAGTTTATAATGCTGCTATTAGAAACTATTGTATTGCGAAGAGGCTTGGTGATGCTAAAAGTTTGATGTATGAGATGGAGAATAATGATTTAATACCAAATGCAACTACCTATAATCTGTTCTTTAGGGTTTTTAATTGGTCAAATGACTTTAAGAGCTCATGGAATTTGTACAGGAAAATGATCGATGCTGTCTGCTTGCCTAATACGCAATCTTGTATGTTTCTGGTCAGGTTGTTTACGAGGCATGAAAAAGTAGAGATGGCACTAGTGCTGTGGAATGACATGGTGGAGAAGGGTTTTGGATCATATACTTTGGTATCTGATGTGTTGTTTGATTTACTTTGTGATATGGGGAAGTTGGTGGAAGCAGAGAAATGTTTTTTGCAGATGATAGATAAAGGTCAAAAGCCAAGTAATGTTTCTTTTAGGAGAATCAAAGTCCTTACGGAATTAGCAAACAAGGATGACGCTCTGCAGAACTTGGTAGAGAAGATGGCTATCTTTGGTCTTCTATTCAAATTTCAAGAAGAGAAGAGGACCTTAATTAGACACCATTCATGGACTCGCTTCCAAGTTAATCATAGAATGGTGATCTACGTCAAGTCATTGCAGGAAACCGTACTGTTGTAGCAGGACCTTAGGGTTGCCGAGTATTGTTGGGCTCGATCCAGTCTCTTTCTGGTGCAGAAAGTGAGAGACGAAAGTCCACCCGCAAATCTCTGTGTGTATTGCACTTTGTTCTGCCTGTTTCTCGAAAAAATGCACAAGAAATCAGAAGACTACTTCATTTGGCAACAGTGAAGATCAGAAAGAGGTGAATTTTGAAACGCCATTATTTAGTTCTGACGTTAAAAAGGGTTGGGATTTTGATAGAAGTTGATAGGCCTTGTTTACAAAATGATTGAATGACAGACTTTGTCATCGACAAGAGAAATTTTCGATGTGGCTTGGATAAATTACAATAGAAAAAATGTGCATCCATTCTTGATCCACATATATACAAAAAGAATCGCTCTTTCCATCATGATATTACGCTCCCTTTACTTTTTGGAACTTCCATAATGCTCCATATAGATGAAAATATTGATCTTGCAGCAAAATTTGATTACTGTCAAGGTTTAACATCAACTGGTTTTTGCTCCCACGGCTCCTTTACATGTTTATGGTGAAGCAAGTTTCATTCAATTGATCGAGATTGCCCCAAGCTATACATAGAAATTCAATTGCTCGATCGAGATTGCCCCAAGAAAATATACATAGAATTTCTATGTATATTTTCTTCCACTATAACAAAGTATGATGAAGATGACCAAAATTGGAATTTTTGGTCCAAGATTATTATTAATGAGTAATCCAAGAATACAAAGATGGAAATCAACAATCTCAAAGTGCTACAAAAATTAATCATTACATGGTCATGGCTTAATTTCTCCTATAATTTTCTCATCATTGTAGACCTATAAAATATATATATATATATATATAGAATATTATATCTTATTGTGATACAAGTTAGTTCCATTTGAAGCAACAAGATAAAAACCTGTTAATTTCTTTCCAATTGTTTGTAAGACTGCTGCATTAGTATTCATTTACAACCTCAATATGAAGAGCTGCTTCAGCTGTATCAACCACGTAGCATATTCTCCTGAAAGAACAAAATTATGCTGATTTCTAGCTTTAACCTGGGAACATCATTGCGTAAACCTGGAAAGGAAAAAATTAAGCAATATGACTGCCAGCCTGTGTAAAATAAACTAATGATTGTAAGTACACCATTAATAAGTGAGTAATTACCAATTTAATGGGACTTGGGAATATTAATTCAAATAATGATTCAATACACATTGACAGCAGATATTTAACTCCAGAAACAAACTAGAATTTGTGGTATCCTTATTTCTTACTCCCTTCAGATTCCAAGCTAGCACTTTAAATGAAAGAGTTATCAAGGACAGATAAGATCATTAAGGAAAGTAATGGACCCAGGTAAATTGTCTAGAGTTAATCATGTGAGGCATTCATCACGGGTTCAGTTATCTGTAAAATTTCTAAGCGGGGAAGGACAGTCACAATTGTATCGAGCATATGAAGAAACAAAGAGTTGAACCTCAAATCATGGTTTGTCAAGGTAGAATAACAGGTAACTAAGATCTGCGCAAGAATTTTAATATCCCACTAAAATCCACAATGCTATGATTGGCATACAGATATTCAATCTAGGCATCTGATAGTACATCTAATATTTAGATGAGCATCCTCTCAGAGGCAGCTATTTTAGAAAGGCTACATGGAACAACCAAAATGATGGGAAATAGAAAGATTTTGTCACAAATTATCCTATATGAACAAAAGAAACTGTAAAAAACATTGAAAACGAAGTTCATATTTCATAACACTGTGATTAGTGTAGCTAATATCCCTGGATAGAATTTACGGACTTAAAACCCAAATTGCAGCAACTTTCTCAAATTTAAAAGTAAAGTTAGAAAAATGAGGGTAAAAGCACATCAAGTTCCACCTGGTTCACCAATAATCACGGCAAGAGCACACCCCCATCTTTGAAATGGTGGAACCTCTTGGCATCTCGCATGATAAGTTCTCTCCCGACAATCTTTGAAATGATCTTCAGTGCATTATGGCAATCACCACAAACACGAAGATTCTTGATTACTCGAATAGGAGAGCGAGCAGGAGTAGTAATTAGACCATATGCAGTAGCAAGTCTCTCGCTATGAGAAAGAAGAGCATACTCCTTGCCCTCCTGATCTATGTCATGCAATACAAACCTTGTCTCTGGGATGTAACCAGCATCTTTCATCTGTGACCTTAAACCCCTAAGCATAGCATAGATTCTATCATTTTCGGGATGTGAAGTATCCCCTGCTCCTAACTTCTAAAAGATTTTGGCTCGCCAACTTTTTCTTCTCTCTCTTTTGCCAGGTCTGAAGCTTTTACTGGAATTAGGCCTGCCTTAGTTTTTTCATCCAACCTGGAGGGGTCAAAAGCCTCAACAAGCTCAGCACAACGATTACCAAGCTCCAAGTTCCCATGAACTCGGCAAAGTGTCATCAAGGTTTCCCAAATGTCTATGCCCGGCTCAGTCGGCATCTTTTCAATGAGCTCGAGAGCTTCATCCAAGTACCCATTACTTCCCAGCATATCCACAATGCTTAAATAATGCTCCAAAGACGGGACAATGTCATAGTCTTTTCTCATAGATTCAAAGTGCAGCATTCCTTCATTAACATCACCAACAACACTACAACTCTACAAGCAGAGAAAACTCCAATATACATATGTGCATTAGGTTCCAATCCGGTTAGTTTGAAGTTTGAACTGACTAAAAAAATCAATGGCATCCTCCCCGAGTCCATTCTTAGCAAGCCATGCTATCATAGTATCAAAAGAATCCAAATCGCAATCTGGCATTTTGTCGAACACATCAAATGCATTGTCCATAGCACCACGTTTTCCATACATCTCCAAGATTTTATTAGACAAGCTGATGCTCAAAGGGGCCAGAAATCTCATTACGTGGTCATGAACTGCTTTTGCTTCCTCTAGAGCCTTAGCCTCTCCACATGCCTGTATCAACTGCAGCAAAAGAGGCAAATCCACAGGAATACACCGTTCCTCCAACAAACGCAAAACTTCAACAGCTTCCTTCACTTTCCTTTCCTTGCAGAAGTCATCAAGCTCCTCCGGAGTACCTTTATATGGGCTGCTTATAGACGACTCAGCCAACCCTCCTTCAACTTTGGCATTGTTTGATACTTGAGATGCCTCAATTGCACTCTGAACACCATTCACGTTTGGCTGATATTGTCCAACATTTACATTCTGCTGACTATGCCCAACATTTACATTCTGCTGATATTGGCCAGCATGGGAGCCATGCTGGTACATCCCAATATTTCCAGTGTAATGACCATTTGAGCCAATCAGAAATTGATTATCATTTTGAGTATAACCACTATTCCAGCTTCCTTGTGATTCTGAAAAGCCTCGCGAATAAAGCCCAGTAGGGTTCTGTCTACTGTCATGCACATTCTGTAAATTTCCATATCCTTCATAAACTCTTCTAGTATGATCCTGCAAACGCCTTGAATTAAGCGCAGAATTGTGTTGAAACTGCCCATTGCTAAAATTTCTATGATTTACATTCCTACCGCCTTCCCTATAAGCTCCACTAGAATCCTGATAATCACCATAATTTTGTCGATAAGAACCGCCGGAATTCCTAGTTTGCTGCGCAATTTGATTATTTCCTATGACATTGGCAGTGGTTTCCCTAAAAACCCAATTAGGGTTTAAGCCATCTCCATTTGATTTTTGCGCTAAATCAATAGGCTTTTGGCCCTTGGGATTTCCAAAATGCTCATCAGAATTCTCTAAGTGGTAGTCGACAGAGTTCTGAAACTCCGATCTTTCAACTGCAGTGGAAAGATTTTTGGACAAGGACAAGGTTTTGATAGGATTAAAGGAGTTACTCGAAGAGCATACCTTTGATAAAGCTGAAAGGGAATGGACAGTAAGAAGTGAAACTCTCTTCTTGGACATTGATCGCCCAAATGCTTAGGTGCTTCAAATGGAGAGACTGACTCAGAGGCGCCACGTACCAGCACTTCAGTCCTTCTTCAACCCTATTCCGCCAAGAAGCAAGAAGCCTGTTAAAAGTTTCTGTTGGATTTGGGCCTTTGTTCAAATTACATATATGTTGAATTCGTATTATATTATTTTTCTTGTTTTCTTAATATTAAGCAAATATTATAATCTTCATAATTTTGCGGATTATAAGAAGCATTGCAGCCAAGTAAGGTGTTTTTTTTCTTCTTTTATTTACTATTTTTACAAATCTCGAAAGAGAAAATTGGTAATACTGATATTTCATGAGATTATATATATGGATTAAAAGTTAGATTGCCCTTTGAAATTGTAAGCAAAGTTTAATTTACTCATTACAATCAATTCGCCTTCAAAACTTGCAAGCAAAATTCAATTTATAGCATGTTAGTGAGAATATTAAGGAATAAAATATTGCATTTATTAATGAAAATTTCAATAAAATATCTCAAAATACTCCATATTCATTAATTTTGAAATGAATAATAAAATTTTAATGAGTTTTAATTATATTCTTTATTTTTCAACATTTGAACTAAATTGATCATAAAATAAAAGTTAAGCAATCATTTCAAAATAAAATTAATTTTAGGGCAAATTATATTTTGGTGTCGAGTTTGCAAGACAAACTGACCTTTAATTCAACTATATATGATGAATTTATCTTACTTATTCTATTTGTTAATATCATTTAAGTTTGCTTTCTTGAGATTAGAGTGAGATTGATAGGGAAAGGCAAGTCTAGTTAGTATTCTTCAAAGTTATAATTTTTTATTTTTTGCAATAAAAAAAAAACTTTGTTCCTTTATTGTTAGTACTATTTTTTTTCTCCTTCGAAAGTAAATATTGAATGCAAATCTGAATGGACAAAGATTTTAATCGGTTTTATAAGCTAAAACAAACAAGTGATAGGAATCAAAGATAATTTTCAATTTTTAATTAGGAATAGCATCTACGTAAAAAGGCACTGTCGATTTTCTAAGTTTTTCATTTTTTCTACATCAATTTTCCAAGTTCAGCATTTGCTATTTCAAACCCTTATTGTCTTTTGAGGAGCAGCAGCCTTCGATCGTTATTATTTTTCTATCTTCTTAGGCAAAAAGCCCATCGTCAGATCGAAGTGCTTGTTTTGGTCTCTCATTTTAGCACAGGCTACATTAAGTAGATAAAAGCAATGCGTTCCGAGGAATTAAAGAAGTGCAGCATCCGGGGATTGAGGGAATAGGAAAAATTATGTCAAAATGTACAAAGAAAAGAAATAAAAAAAATTTGCCTCAATATCCATTACCTTGCAAAACCAAAATAAATGCTACTAAGATGTCAACAAGAAACAATGGAAATTTTTGAATTATTCTGAAGCTACAGGAAATAAATTGCGTTGTTTGCAAGAGAAATGACAAACACGATTAAACAGGGGTACAACCGCTAAAGGTTGTTAAAAAAAAGTTAAAAGAAAGAAGGAAAAAAATATTCAGAACACAAAGGAGCACTATCAACTGTATATTCCAGCACTTGTCGCAATCCAAAACTAGAG
Source organism: Triadica sebifera (assembly GCA_023653625.1). Classification (NCBI taxonomy): domain Eukaryota; kingdom Viridiplantae; phylum Streptophyta; class Magnoliopsida; order Malpighiales; family Euphorbiaceae; genus Triadica; species Triadica sebifera. Next base: position 1,605,422 of record CM042895.1, read on the forward strand.
AGTTACGCCTTCTATGCCTGCAGCCAGATTTACTATAATTAAATAAAACATAATCAAATCATTAGTGACGCTCATCATGATCATGTCATCGTTTTTTTCATTTTTCTACCTTGTTTGCAATATTGTTAGACAGCCAGTCCAGTCCCTCATACAGTCCTTCACCAGAAGTGGCGCATGTGCTCTGGATGTACCTGAAACAACATAAACAGTGGGTGCATGAGATGGAGATCAGTGGGTGAATGACGGTGTTGGGATTTTCATTTCTCTTACCAGTGGCGTTGACGGAGAGAGTGAAGGCCAAGCTTATCAGTTATTTCAGCAGCATTCATTGCATTTGGAAGATCTTGCTTGTTTGCAAATACAAGCAGCACTGCATCCCTCAACTCATCCTGCCAATACAAGTTAATTAAAATATTAGGCCACTGAAAAACCAAATAGAACTTTAGAATCAAATTCCAGAGGCACGTCCCTTGTGAACTGCAACTTTCAATAGATCCATAGATACCTCGTTCAACATTCTATGCAGCTCATCCCTAGCTTCAACCACACGGTCTCTGTCATTGCTATCAACCACAAAGATAAGCCCTTGTGTGTTTTGGAAGTAATGTCTCCACAATGGTCGAATCTAAGAAAAGAAAGCAGAAAGAATTCAGCACAACCTAGAATTTTTTGACCAATACATGAACAGAGAAACAAGGCTTTATTTCAGGCAACTAGAAACATTGTTAAGTGAAGAAACGGTACACATGCTAGCATTGGATGGTCCTTTCCTACAAGACATAATCCCTCAAGATGTAAGCCACATCATAAGGTTTTTCGCTTGATAATCAAGGGAAAAAGATTAATGCACGATGGCTCAGATTTTTGTAGCTTACGATTATGTTAAGTGCTGATGGAGAAAATCAAATCAGCACTAGACCGTCCAAAAGCACTGATTTCTTAAAATAAAGGTAAGGTTAAAAGAAAACATTACTACTGACTTGCCTAGCACATTCTACACATTTGACTGAAGGAAGCAGGTGAATAACATGCATACCTTGTCCTGGCCACCGACATCCCAAACAGTGAAGCTAATGTTCTTGTATTCCACAGTCTCTACATTAAAACCTGGTTAAATGATACAAGCATTCTAAGTCAAAGAAGTTACACGCAATAAACAAAACCGAATCATAATCAATGGCATAGGCATGGAGGAACAAACTAAACTTCATCCCAGTGGCCCAAACAGAATCTGTTTGCCATTAAAAGTGCTGATATTATGCGTCAATTAATAGTGAAAAAACTGCCACTGGGATGCCAGCCATAAAGATATTGTAAAAATTTAACACTAGAGATCAAGGTCCAAACCGGAAGTTGTCATGTTATGCATATTTCATCAGAAGCAATAAATTTTTTATATCATGCTGATCAAACAATGAAAAGAAAAAATCAACCAAATGCTTTATAATCCTATTACATGAATTATAATAAGAAATGGTATCATATCAAACTTACCAATGGTAGGAATGGTGGTGACAATCTCTCCAAGTTTGAGCTTGTAGAGAATGGTTGTCTTACCAGCAGCATCAAGACCCACCATCAGTATACGCATCTCCTTCTTAGCAAAAAGTCGGCTGAACAACTTGGTGAAAGACAGCCCCATCTTTTCAAGCCTGACGTTGCCAACAATTCAAAAACAAAATCATTCACAGTCCAATTCATATACCTCCCGAATTATAAGTTTCTTGACATAACTAAGGAGAGGTACTAAAAACTAGGGATATCTTTTAAGTTATTAAATCTGCACCAACTCGTAGCATAAGAATTGAACATAAATACAGCCATTTTGCAATGGTTATCCAATGGAAAGATAAGAAAGAAAACAAAATTCTTTAGGTGACAGATATCAACTGAAAGATTCACATAGCTAATGAATAAGATACATTAGCAATGGAAGAAGTGCTAACATGGCTCCGAGAATAAATCAACGCAATCTGTCTAAAAATGATTGCTGAGAACTCGAATTAGACCTCATTTACTATAGATCAAGCGCCAAATCGTACGGATTTCATTCACAGATGTCCAAATCTAAGATATCATCAAATGAATTCATCATGCAAGCATATGATAAAGCGAGGTAACCAGAATCAGAGATCCACATGGTAATAATCAAATAAGAGAAACAATGTTTAAGATCAAGCCATTACAAACCATAATCCTGTTCGAAATCTTAAGATCAGATGAAATGACAAACAAAACAAGGAATAATTGAATTCAGAGAAAAGGAACCTCAAATCCACGTACTGTGCAAGAGATCGGATCAAATATCAGGTACGAAATCAAAAGAAAAAGTGGATAACTAATAATCAGGGAGAAAATGAGAGCATTAGGGAGCGCGAAATAGAAGAAACTTACCTGATTGAAGAGCCAAAAGCAAATATGAGATCTATCTCCTCACCACCAAATGAGGAAAATTAAAATGAAGAGCTGTCCCTCATGGCGATATTTGCAACTTATATATATAGGACAAGGTTGCCACCAGATTGGACCTTTTTACTGTAGCAAACGCTCCGTTAAAGCGTGTTTCTTATGCTGAAGCTATTTTTCGGTTTGTCGGTTACGCCGTTAACATGACACTATGGGCCTTCGGCCTGCTGCAGGATTTGGAACTTGGATATCTTATTACTACAATCTGTTTGGGAAACAGGAGCCTCGTTTCCAGCTTATGGATGGGCAATTCCCGATCCCGAGATATGGTTATCCTTTTTAAGGGGAGGTGGAGGGCTACCATATTGACACGTAGCGTTACGCTGATCGAGACGATTTGAAATTTGAAAATGGTAACCTGAAAAAGAATAAACCAATGAGGATTTTTTAATTTTTTATTATTTACTTGATGATAAAATAAATTACGAACTTTTAACTGTACAATTATGCATAATATTACACTATCAGACGATTGTAAGTCAATAAATGTAAAAAAAGGGAATATATATTAGTCTTAGTTATTCCATTTTATAAAAAAGGGCAACATTAATTGCTGATACGATAATATTTGCCATAAATCTGAAATTTTTTAATACGAATTCAATAAATAATAATTTGAACTATCGTGGACCAAATGCATAGATGATAAATGTGGTGATGGTATAAATCTATTCCTAAAAAAAAGATAAAATAATAGCTGAATTAGAAACTGGGTCCGAGATGAAATCTAAACATTTCCAGTTCTTATCTATGAATCTAAAAGGCGGCAATAATGCGTCCACATGTCACCGCTCTGCGCTGGTCCCTAAGCATGCCACTTGGGAAAATTCCGACAAGAGCTTAATGGTCCATTGACAACTAAAGCACCATCCATGCCTAGGTTAAGTTAAGGGATCCACAACATGCCATATTTGTTTAACATGAGACAGCTAGCTACTCAAACTGATGCATAAGATTTTGCATACCAATATAACCATGTAACAATCAAGAATTTGTTATCTTCTTCTGTAAACTTCCACTTGGTTCTAGTATTTTGATTAGAAGACGGAAGCTTAATTGAAGGCTATATATGACCCGCAACCAATTTGTCCACTTTCCTCCTCTTCTTAGAGCAAATTAGCTTTTGTCTTGTTTTGATTTATTCAACATGCTAAAAAGGGATAACATGATTTAAAAGTGTCAAGGATGGGTTCAATTAGAAAGAAGCATTCTCAAAATAGAGTTTGATACTAATCTTGAATGCCACATTGCCATTCAAACAGCCAGATCGCCCTCCTGTCATTCTCTCAGCCTTCTCTCCGCGCTCACCTGAAAATTGGAAACATTAGGTTGCTTGCATAAATGCCTTTCACCTCTAAATAATATACAAGAGCCATTGCCCGGATTGAGGCCCCCAAGTAAATTACCAGTGCGATTTCTTATTACATCAGAAACAGGCATCACTGCACAAAAAAGGGATATAACATTAGAAGTTTGATGATATACCGAAGCTTTCTTATAATTGAAGGACCAAATTGTCTAAACATTCGAGATTAATATGCAAGTTGCAGTATGATTATATTTAACTGCATAAAGAATGACTACATTGAGTATGATGCAAAAGGGGTCATCATAATTTTTAGGCATCACTCTCAGGAAATGATTATGCATCTTTGATCCACATTGATAAATAACCATTTAGACTTTACATTGCGACTTAATGATTCATAGGTGACAGTAAAATAGCCAAGTGTAAATGATATGGCTCCATAAAAGTTCATCAGAACTTCATTATGACGCAGCTACATGTTCTGGGATGGGTATGCCAAAATTGACCGATGTTTACTATTGGCTGACTACTCATGATCCAATAACTCACTAATAACTAATAAGCCACAGGAAGCCATGAGTGAACAAAACATGAAATGGCACTCTCTTTCCTCCCTCTACCCACAACTGAAGCTGTTGCTTCCAGATTGTGCAGAAGTGCACACAACAAAGATAATCAGAATGAAAGAGAGAAACCATAGGATAAATCCTAGGGGAAAGAAACTGCTTTCACTCATATTGAAAAATTATAGATCCAATAAACCATCTAAAGCCACAATCTTTTGATAGACTTTAGGTACTTTAACAGATCAACAAATTTCTATGTTTTTTTAATGAGATAATAAATTCCATTCTTTCAAGAAGTCAACAATGCTACAACCAACTAATCCCCAAAATAAAAGCACATGAATGATTATGCAGAAAATTTTTAAAAAAAATTGTTTTGAGCTTCCACTGAAGATCAGAGCTTTAGCGTCTAAGGAACTGAAAGACCACGCAATCTATCACTTCAAATAAATAGATAAAGAAGTTTGTAAGCTTACAGAAAATCTTGCCATCTCCAATCTCACCAGTCCTTGCCTCCTCAATTATCTTTTCTATCACAGCTTCAACCTGTGGATAATAGAAAAATATTAAAGAATAATGATCTGGCAATATAAAAGTTCACTAGGTTTGTTACCACAGAATTACCACTTAGACTAATCATATTATCATACCTGGTCTTTGCTTACCACAATCTCCATCTTAACTTTAGCAACAAACTTGTCTTCAGAAAATTCTGAGCCTAAAGCACCATAAGCAATAATTACTAGGGGAATAATATAATTTAGTAAATTGTATGAACCACTTATCTCATGCAAATAATTGTAAAACTATAGTGTTGCATCAGGCAAAAGCCAGGGTGTCAAATGGGAAAGAAATGAATACAGTTCATGATAGATACTATTATAAAGTACTCAGATTTTCAGAAAAATGAACACCTAGCCAAAAAAGAAAACACTTTTGACAGGTCCACAAGTGAAGAGCTTACCACCCTGTCTCTCTGTTGAACCACCTTGAGCACCAAAGCCTCGCTCATCAGAAACAGTAACACCTCTAATACCAATTTTCAGCAAAGCCTTCATTTAAATAATAGTTATAAAATTAATTACTAACATAGAGCAACTCGGTCATTTACCAAATATGGTGGCTTTCAGAAAATTAACAATTAGCAAGTGTTATGCATATATGTGCAAGTCAAATGACGATGAAATCAAACACACCACTGATAGCCTGACATAAATAAAGAGAATGGAAATTGAAACTTGATCAGGAAAAGGAATATACAGCCATCCTCATATTTTCGGGTTGTTTAAATAGCTGGTTTATCTTCTAACTCATGGCTATAAAGTAATTTTAAGCAACTGATAGCATTATCCATGTAGATGTACTCATCCCTAACACTTATCCTTTCTTGATTTAAAAAAAAAAAAAAAAACTAGGGAGAGAGAGAATAAGAAGTTCCTCAATTCACTACTGTATCAGTATCATCTATCAAAAATTGGTTTACCAATGAACTAACAATCTCTCCATCTGGACAAGAAAGTTGAGCATAAGTGACTAAATGAAATGATTATTTGATTTGCTCAGACATTCTAAACCATCACAAAATTTAGAGATTATGTTAATAAAGGCTCTTATTATGAACAAAGACACGCCAATAGACAAATAATCCCCATCAAGCATTTGAATTATGATCTTAAACCGCCAAATTACAGCTACAAGCAAAAATTCACAATTGAAACATGTAAAGGTGTTTTAGTAAGAACCATTTTCAACTGTCTCACTATATCCTCCCACTGCAAATCAGAGCATCCTCCATAACTAAGCAAAAAAAAAAATAGAGTAGCTAGTAAATTAACTAGTAAAGCCAAAACAGTTGCTGCATGCACAACGAAGTTTAATTTTGAAAGACTGAAGCTACAAGTCTTGCTAGTAAATTGAGAAATTATTCGTCGCATTGTTCTCTTAAACAATTCACAAATCCATTAACTCTTACAGAGGAAACCCGTGAGATTCGCCAGGGCCTATTACGAGTCCGAATCCAGCAGCAAGACGGAAAGATTGAATTAGTAATACTAAAGGGAACAAGCTCATCTTCGCAGAATGAGCTATAGAGAGAATATCATTAAATTTAAAAACTAAAATTAACCATGACAATTGATGCGTGACAGAACCTGAGAATCGCTTCCACTTTGTAGAATTAGCAACTGGAATATAGTCTATGAGGAATCACACATAAAAAGCATTAAATGTTGAGCATACACAGTTCATATTATCTATAAATTTTCAAAAAATCAAGGACCTATAAATCAGTTTTCAGGAAAAAGGAAAAAAGAAATGAAAAACAAAATGCGATACTTGGGGAGCTTTGGGCTTTAATTAGAGGGAGTACGAGAGCATTTCTTGATTGCTTAACCGACGAGCTAAACTGAGAAAACCGAAAATTTGAAAGCCTAGGAACAAAAAAAGTGGAAGGAAAAAGAGGAAATTCATCCCTGAGATGAGCATGGAGAGCAGTAAGCAAGCCTAGTTTTGCCGCAGTAGCCATTTCAGTTGAATGTGGAAGAAGAAAGCAGCAAAATTGGGTACTTTTCTACTAAATCACAGACTGAGGACAAGCAGTAATGGAGCCGTTCCATTACAGATCAAATTAAATTTTGTTAGACTAACGAATTCATTTTTCAAAATTTAACTTTGTTAAATTAATAAATATAAAAATAAATTTATCAATTATAACTTATAATTTATGGTCTTTTAATTTATAAATTTATCAGTTATAATTGATAATTTTATCATTTTTATTTTTCTAAAATTGAATTTTGGTAAACTAATAAATATAAAATAGATTTATCAGTTATAATTTACAGATTTATCGTTTTTGAATTTATAATTTTATTAATTATAATTTACAAATTTATTATTTTGAATTTATAAATTCATTTTAAACTTATATATTTATCAGTTATAATTTATATATTAATCGTTTTGAATATAGTTTTATCATTTTAAACTTAGCTAAAATTTTATAATAATTTAAAGATTCGTCATTTTAAAAATACAGGTTCATCATTTATATTTTACAAGTTCATTATTTATAGATCTATAGTTTAGATTTTACAAATTCATTATTTTGAATTTATATATTCATCATATAGAAACTACAGATCCATCATTTTAAATTTGCATATTTATCGTTTACAAATTTATCACTTATAAATTCATTACTTTTACTAAATTTATCATTTTCAAATTTTAGTAATATGATTTTTTCCTCATTATTACTCATTTTTAGTTAGAATAATTTTTATTTTAAATTATTTTCTTTCAAAAAAAATCAAAATTAAAGTTTTTATCCCAAACAATAATAAGAATCATTATAAAATTCGAAGATACTAAAAATATAATTAAATATGCAAATTAAAAAAAATTATCTCTCTAAAAACACATACTTAAAATATATAATTTTTTTTATCTCTATTAACAAGAAGAAAGAAAAGTAGAAAAATAAAAAGAAGAACAAGAAGAATACACTGAAAAAATGAAAAATAATACAATAAATATCTAGTTAAAAAACAATATCGTATAAATTAATAACACACAAAATATCATTTTCTCACATTTATGATATAATTTGTAATCAAGTAGTGGTGCTAGAAATAGTACTGGGGCGGTTAAGTGGGAAATTCCTCGTCCTCGATCCAAATTCAGCTCCATTCATCGATCCAAATTCAGCTCCATTCATCTGATTCCTATAGTGAAAATTTTAGAGTCCCTATGCAATACAGAAACAAGGATCTTCAGTCCCGTCCCGTTTTTCTGATTTTTATTAAATTTTTTTATTTTAATATTAAAAATAATTTTTATTTTTTATTTTAATTAATTAGTTAAATATATAATTATTTAAATAAGTGTTATATTTTTATTTTATTATTTTTAAAAATATTAATTATATTAAAATATAAATAATTATTTATATATATATATATAAATCGGGATGGAATCGGAATTTATATATACTATTTTTGACTCATTTCTGAAAAAAGTTTCGGAATCAGAGTAAAAGAAAAAACCAAATAATCCATTTAATTCAGTACGGATTCGGAACGTAATACCTCAGTTCCAAATTGTCATTTCATCGCATTTGACGTGGCCACCTGTTATAGACCTTTCTTAGATGTCACGCGTGGAATCTCACTCTTTAAATAGATGGTCTCTGCTCTATTGGGCTCATATTAATTGAGGAAGCCCATGTATCCATTTGATGTCTCTGTCCTTTGGTGGTTATGTCGTTTTACATGTCAGTCGAATGTTAGGCCGTACGATCAAATCTAAAAACTTCACAAAAAACGACATGTCGGGCTATTAGAAATGTTTGTGTGTATATGTAGGATTTAAAAAATTATTTCATGGATTATAATTTGTGAAAAAAGTTAACTTATTTTTTTAGTATTTAAAATTTAAATGATGGTTCATCGACTACCGGATTTTAACTTGGGTAAAGTTTAATTTTTTTATTAACTGTACATAATAATTCGATTTTCCTCTATCTCTAATTGGTTCATAAACCTCTAATCAGTATAGTTTATATCTTTAATGTCATCAATAAAAATTACACCTATCAAATTAAGATGGATTGGTTTGAATTGAAAGAATCGATATCCTTAAAAAAAACTTATTAAGCATAATAAATTTATATTTTTTAGTTATAAAACATTAGTTGAATTATTTTTCAATGTTTTTTATATACTGAGTTTAATATACACTTAATTAATTAACTATGAACAATAAGAAAAAAAATACCCGTAAGGTACTTAAATTAACGAGAAAATATGACATGAAATTTTTTGTGATAAAATTTACCAAGTCAACTAGCACTCTTGTATTTCTAATTTACAATTAGATAGGCATCTAAATGGTTAAGAAAATTTTAATTAAAAGTGTTTGGTTGACAATCTAAATTATACGTTTTTTTATGGAATTCGAAAAAAGAAAATGAGTATGAATTTATTTTTGTTAAAATTTAATGATTAAAGTATATGCTATATTATTTTTTATTATATATTTTTTAGTGGAATAATTCTCAATATTTTTTTTTTGTTCAAAATTAACAACATATTACCAAGCAAATTTCCACCTTTCATTTAATTTTTCTTTCAAATTTACTAAAATAATTTTTTTTCCCTTTGCTTCAAATAACTTGAGAAAAATGGACGTCCGCACTGGTGAAATTGTGTTGATCCTTGGGCTACTTGAGATTTGGGGATCGGGGTGGCCAGCGAAAAGCAGCAGTCATACAAAACTTACAACATGGCAGCGAAAGAGGAAGCGAGCAGGAATGAACGCGCGGACTACGTGTACCGGATTAGTACGGCTAATGAGTGGGAAGAATTGCAGAAAAATGGATCTATTTTTGGTGGAGATCTTGATAAATCTTCGGGTTTCATCCATCTCAGCAAGCTGCACCAGGTTCCCTCTTTATCGTTTTCCTTCAATTGCTTATTTCATCTCCAATCATCTAAATTCAAAGAACTTGATTGCACTCCCTTTATTAGCAGCGCTTAGACCTATTTCCTTTGAGGAATGTTGCTTTTCTTATGAAAAATAGTGGTCTACGTTGGAAGTGTTGTCTGATATAGAAATCAACTACTGCCTAATTTGCTGTTCCTGTTAATTGAAAGATATTATGTTGTTTCTTATACTTGCAATTTTATTAGAAAATTAGCTTTGCTTTAATACAATTTTTTGGGATTTTATTTGCAGGTTAAATCAACATTGCAGAACTTTTTCTTGAACACTAAATTGGAATTGTACCTGCTTCAAATTGATGCTAAAAAGGTAAGCATTTTTTGATTTTGAATTCATTATGCCTTTCTTTGAAAGTTCAGGTTTTTTAAGTTAAAATTATAAAAGGAACATAGACTACACCAGCCCTTGAGACCTTCCAAGAGATGATTATGGCTTACAGGTCTTTATATACGGAGATGATCAGTAGAAAAAAATTGCAGTTCTGCTGTACATTTACTCCATGCATATCACTGTTTACTGTTTGTGAAGATGTTCATTCTTAATTTACCTCCTGCGTTATTTGAAACTGTGCTAACAATATGTTTTGAGGGCTTTTTCTGCTGCTATGAAGGCACTAATTAAGAAAAAACTTATGTCTTGCTAAACTTTTACCATATCTAGTGATATCTAATGTACAAGTATTTGTTATAAATATAGTTAACCTACCTAGTTCCCCGTGAATGATGATGCAGGAAAACCAGCTTGGAGGGGGAATAAAAGTATTTCATTGACTTTACATTATATATATTTAGTTGTTGGCTTTGAGTGCATTTGATGGTGTGTATAGCCTATTGATTCTTAAGAGTTACTTCCAAAGACCTAGCCCAAGTCTCACAACTTACAAGCTATAAATTATTGCAACTTGAAGACGCTGATTAAAGATTGGTAGGCTTAAAAAGCCAATAAATTACAAATAGGAGGAAGAGATCCAAAGCTTGCTACAAAATGCAAGGATGGAATGGTGAGTGACAAATGTGAAATTTTAGAGTTTTTCAAGAGGCACTTAGCTCAAATCTGAGATGAACATTTCAGCAAGAAAGAGAAAAACAATCAAAAAAGGATGTTGGGAATCTCCTTGGCATGTTTTCTTGGAAGCTTAAGTCAGGAGCATAGCTGATACTGAATAATAGAGTGAGGGAATATAGAAAATATTCACTTGAGTGGAGTCTTCTTAGGAGTACAGAATAATTTTCTGATACTCCTTCACCCTCTTTATGTCTAATATGGCCGCATTTTGCCCTTAGATTATCAGCATTATCAGCTACTAAGAACGTTTTTGCAGTTTTGCAGGTCATACTTTATATCATATTTTACTATTGATCAAATGTATATTTCCTGTTGGTTAGATTGCTTATACATTGACATGGTAGTAATTTAAGAATTACTTGATTGGTCGCATAATTGCAATTATGATGTCTTATGTCTCATGTTCCCTGCCTAACATGACCTCCCTTAAAACGTATTTCTCTGCAGCTTGGAGATGGATTGATATACGAAGTTGTGGATGGAACCAACAGCTTCCCTCATTTCTATGGCCCATCCCGAAGTTTCAGTCCTCTCCCTTTGAATGCAGTCACCAAAGCAGAGAAGATTTCTCTATCAGATGGCCAATTTAACTGTAGTCTTCTGAGTTAAAGCTGTTCCTCTGTGACTTCGAGTATTCAATCATTCTGCTGTGAATTGTTTGGAGAGGGTGAGAGACTTTTATTTGTATTGACTATCATGTAATATAACTATCGCAAATCTAAAGATCTGTAAGATAATTTATTGCCGCTGTAAATCATATTTCCCTTGTGAATAGGTTCTGTTTGACAAATCTCCCCATCATTTCTTGGGCACCAAACTGAACTTGTTGGGTAGGAAATAGAAGATCTGGCAGCCAATAATTTTTAATTTTCATTACTGCCGTCGTATATGTGGCCAATTTCTTCACGAACGCTTTTGCATGCTCAGCCCGATCACTTGATTTATGTGTTAGCAGAAACTAGAAACTATGAAAATCTCATTAATAATGTGGAGAAAAACCATTAAAATTTAAAGTCAATAATATATATATAAAAAAAATAAAATTGAAAATTACGGTGGGGAATATATTTTAAAGAACGTTAGTGTAAGAAAATACAAAAATTTACCGTGAAATTAAACGTAGTGTAAACTGTAATCATCTGCGGGGATAGCTCAGTTGGGAGAGCGTCAGACTGAAGATCTGAAGGTCGCGTGTTCGATCCACGCTCACCGCATTTTAAATTTTTTTTTCAATTGATATCATTTTGTGTGTCGTGGTCTTCTTGTTTATATAGACATTTTTTGAGCAAAAGCGTCTGAATTTAGTCATCTCAGTCCATTAAAGTTTGTACATCATGAGGAACCCTCCTCTATCCGAGCCAATTGAAATTTTATTTGGTAGTTTTAATTGCTTATGGTCGGCCATTATTGTGTTTGCTCTCTGTTCCTTCAATATATCATAGCTTTTCAGCTTTTCAGAACCGAGAAGGAAAATAATTACTCGAGCTATATCAAGTTGGCAACATAAGAAGCAGAACAGCAATACGCAAGGGAATAACTGAACTTGAGTATAAGACAAGACAACAATAATCCAATCGAGCTCGACAACTATCAAGCATGAGCAAAGCTTGGTGTCCAGTTCAACATTCTCTCAAGTTACTTTTCTCGTCTTGTAATAATTTTTGTATTGTTTTATTGAGTTAATTACCTCTGTGTGATCAATTTTTCCCGCAAAGTATTCAGTGAGTAGCCAGAATTTTTACACAGTAAGATCAAAATTTACTATAATCATTTTTTTTTTATTCAATGGGATCAAAATATAATTGGGATTTTTATTAAGTGATGTCAAAATGTACAATTAAAAATTGAGTGGGGTCCCAACATACTAGCAACGTGCCCGCAAGATTCACAAGCCATTTTTTGCCTCGTCGATACTTTGGCCAATAGCAGATGGCTATCACGGGTCGATTCACGGGCTTGCTAGCAAATGTACACAGTATGGCATCAACACAATCCTTTTGTCTTCACATGCTTCTGTCTGTTACAGAATTTGCACTTGTTTCCAAACTTTAATTCAGCAATTATTTTCCCACAGCTTTATCATTCTAAATATGCAACTAAAAGGTTTTATTACTATTCTTTTATTCTTCCACTCTTTAGTATATATTAAATATGCTTTCTTCATTGGATCATATATAAATTCAAGATTAACTAGTAGACATACAGAGTGCAACAAGTTTGCATTCTAAGCATTGTATCTCTAGCACTGTCATAGCTGTCTTATTGATTGCCAGGTAAGGCCAAAGCACCATTAATTTTCTGCTCATTCAAATACAATTTGGACATCAATTCATTTTGCTAAATCTGTGCATTGTTAAGAAAATAAGTTTTTCACAAGTCACAAGACAACATTATTAATCTTGTATCCATACAGTAACTTTTGCTTGCACTGTAATATTTCATTTATGTGTATGTATAACAGTTCAACATTTTGCTATTAGTATGATAACCTACTAACCTACCATCTTGCTTAACTTATAATTTTTTGTTTTGTTTTTTTCACATGGTTTCTTATCTTTGTGGGTACATAAAGAGAGCTTGTAGCTATATTATCAAATCAGAGAAAAAAGGAAAATGGAGATTAAAGCGGCAGAAGTTGTAATTTTTGGGATTGCAGCTTGCATGAGTCCCTTGTTTATTTACTCACAATGCAACAGATATCCGGTGGTGTTCACCTTTGGTGACTCCAATACGGACACTGGCGCATATCTATCTGGGTTAGGTATGCTTTTTGGAGCTCCTAATGGACGTGCATTCTTCGAGAAACCATCTGGGCGGCTATGCGATGGACGTTTGATCATTGATTTCCTATGTAGGTTCTTTGTTCCAACCATACTTGCCTAGACCTTGTTTATATTAGACCAAGTTAATTTCTAAAATATCTCACTTGTCATTTTTTAATCATTTCGTCCATCTTTGACAGAGTGTAGGCACGAAACTTTTCCCTAAGAAAGGCTTAATAATGTCCAACATTGATAATGTGTTGTGTGTTTTGCAGGTGAAAGTTTGAACTCTACATACTTGACACCATATCTTGAACCTTTAGGGGCAAATTTTAGATACGGAGTTAATTTTGCCTTTGCCGGTGCAGCCACTTCTCCTAAATTTAAACCTTTTAGCTTGGATGTTCAAATTCTTCAGTTCATTCATTTCCGCACTCGCTCTCCGGAGCTAATTACAAAAGGTACATATATGTAAGGAAATTTATCGTTCAAATCAGATCAAATGATAGAACAAGGGAATGATTAGAATATCATAACTTGTTTGCATGCATATGCTATACTTTCATCTCTATTAATTGTTAAGAAAGCTCTATGCTTATTTTAGGCTACAAAGACTTGGTTTGTGAGGATGATTTCAAGGATGCACTTTACATAATAGACATTGGACAAAATGATCTGGCTGGCTCATTTGAATACCTTTCCTATGAACAAGTTATGGAGAAAATCCCATCTGTGGTTGATGAAATTGACAATGCTGTCCAGGTAAAAATCTTCACTTTTCAATTACCATGCAAAATATTTTTAGTTGTTTAATTACATTTTAAATTCTCGGGCAATTAAGTGTCAGTAATGAACGAGAGAATACTTACCTAGACCGGATGTATAGGCCCTGTATGAGCAAGGAGGGAGGAATTTCTGGATACACAATACAGGACCTCTGGGTTGTCTGCCTAGAGAACTTTCCATATACGACAAGAAAAATCGCGAATTCGATGAACATGGATGCCTTAAGCCTCTCAATGATGCTGCTAAGGAATTTAATCGACAGCTAAGTGCTCTAAGTGAAGAACTCAGATTTGAGTTAAAGGATAGCAACCTTGTTTATGTGGATATGTATTCCATCAAATATGACCTTTTTGCCAATCCTGCTCCTTATGGTACATTATTTACTATCATTAAATACTGTTTTATCTTGTTTTGTTATTGGGATTTTCTTGTTAATACCGAATATTTATGGACCAATTTAATAATATATTATCATATAAATAGCCGAGTGTTATTAGATTGATATATGAATTCAGTCTAGATAAATAAATATTTCGTGAAAATTGGATCTACTCATATATATATATATGGTGTAATTAATTTACAGGTTTTGAGAATCCACTAATGGCATGTTGTGGGCATGGTGGAGCGCCGTACAACTATAACAGGAATATTACATGTGGAGTAAGAGGGCACAATGTGTGTGAAGAAGGATCAAAATACATCAACTGGGATGGAGTTCACTACACAGAAGCTGCCAATGCAATTGTGGCCTCCAAAATACTATCCACCAATTACTCTACTCCTCCAATCAAGTTTAATTTCTTTTGCAATAATTAAAATTTATCTCTATACTTTACTTTTGTATTAACTAATTAAATTGATAATAAAATATAAAGCCAGAATATAAAATATATTCGACAACGGGGCTTGACAGTTAGGAGATATTCATAGGACGCAAGCAATAAAACATTTTGACATGTACTATATATATAATACATATCCCAACCGGACAGAAAGTCAATGCCTTCAATTGATTTGATAGAATAATTAAATTAGTTGGTTCATTGGTGGGATGACTAATGAGTACATTCTCAACCCACATAAAATGAAAGGAAGTTAATGAAGGTTGCACATAAAAACTCTATGCCTATGGCTTATAGAAAAAAAAAACTATAAATAGGCCATGTTGTTGATCAAATTCCTTTGTAGTTTTATCATTATAAGATACTAAGAATACCATGAATTATGATTCTGATAATAAAACAACTGTTTTATCAATATTCTTATCTCCAAAATATTTTATCTTTGGATGATTAACTCAACATTTGTGTCTTGTCAAAATGATTTTTTCTGCTTTTTGTAGGAAATATATTTCCAATTGGGATTTGATTTCGCTCACATTTCTTGAATCTAAAGAGCATGTCCGTCCTATGATTAACCAGTCAAAGATTTAATTTGCCACTTGATCTTGAAAACATCTCTTCAAGAAATTAATCTAGTCTTCAAAGTAATTGCAGTAATTAATCCTATCAAATCTAATTAATAAATCAATATATAATATAAATCTGAATCTAAAAATGATAATATGGCATTCGATATAAAAAGTATTTGATAGTATCTTTTTTTTTTATTTTTTTTACATTTTTTCATAATTTTTTATTTATTTTAAATCAATAAAAAATAATTATTCAATAACCCTATTAATTTCATAATTATCTTCTAAATTAATTTTCCAATCTAATCTATCTATTTATTATCTATTATGCAACTAATATATTGCTTAATATTATCGTTGAATATATGACACTTTTAATTCCGCTAAAAATACTAAATCCAAGGAAAAAAAAGATATTAGTTTGGTTCAAAGTGATTTACCCCAAATAAGTTTTACAATTTCATATGAATTAAAATTAAAAAAGTTATATTTCAACTATATGATTCTATCTCTATAGATCACATTCTTAATCGGCATCATATACTAAAACTCTATTTATTTATTTGCAACTATTCTGTTGTGTATTATTAATTACGTTAAAAATCGGCCTTGGTTTTCATGCAAAATAGGTACTACCAAATCGATTGACTTGGTCTGCTCTTCTCGATCATCCTTTATTATAGAAAACTCTGATGAACTGGAAGCCGGGATAATGTGATTCTGTACATGCTATCAGTGGCACTCTTTCTTTCTTTTTAGAGACTAAAAAGCACAAATTTACCTTTCTTGCTCTCAAAGAGCAGCATAAGAGCACAATCATGGATGGACTTTTTTTTAGTATCTTTAACACATGTGGGATTATTTCAAATATATTTTTTCTGAAATGCTTATAGACTATGAAACTGTGTTGTATTTGGTAAAACATCTCCAGGAAATGCGTGCTGCAACTGTTGTAGCCAGGGTATGTGATGCAGCATGGAGAGGTGAAGGAAATATGACCAAAGCACCAACTGGTTTGGCTGTCCCCAGTCCTGAATGTAAGTCCTTTCATGTATACATTACATCTATGGAATTCATTATCTTCAATATATCTTAATTGCCATGTTTTAGGTAGAAGCAATTTTGTTGATGCTCTTGATAACTGAAATGCTTCAAAGCCTCACAGTGACTCTAACTGAACAGTCCTAATGCTGACACAGACAATTATTCACCACGTGAAGAGTTTCCAGGATTTGCAAGTCCGAATGATGTTAAACAGTCAAGTCGGTGAAGTTTTGCTATGAATAGCATAACTACAACCTTTTTTTTTCCTCTGATTTCCTTGAAAAATAAGATGTTTTTTATTTTAATAAAACAAAATATTTCCACAATTTTGTTTTAAAGTGCTACTCTTTATTACAGGATTTGATATAAACCATTGATATTGAAGTTCAAGAGCGAAATTTATAATTTAAGTCAGTGGAACTGAGATTTGCAATTTTAATTTAATACATTTTATTTTTTCTAAAATCTCATTAATTTGTTAAAAGGCCTTGTAAAAATGTCTCAAAATACAACACAAAGTGTTAAATTGAGCTCCTAACCGATACAAAAATATCATCAGGTACCATGATAAAGATCGTCAAATGCTAATTTAGATTTGAGATTATAGGCTAATATAAAAAATGAATGAATAGGCCTAGATATTCTTTTTTACCTCTCAAGGATGACGAAATAAAAAAATATATAATTTTTTCTTAGCAAAAAATAAATTAAATTACATATAAATTATTGATGCTTTTTAAAAAATTATAATATTAAATTGATATTGAGAAAAATAAATTATTAAAATAAATTAATATTTATCTATATTTTTTTTTGGGGCCACAGAATACATTATGCATATACCACTCAAGAATTTTATTTTTTCTTTGGGGGGCCATGTGCCCCAACTAAGCTTGGCCGTTGGTATGGCATATATATATTTAAGAATTGTTTTTTTTTTTCAACTTTTAATCAACTTTATGTATGAAAATGAACCCTTAGATGTAGTCCATGACTTGAAAGTAAAAAATATGGATGGGCAAAAAGACATTACACAGTGAAAGCAGAAAATGAGATTCTTTTTTTTTTTTTTAAGATAGCAGAAAAAAGGTATCTTAATATAATCATTATCAGGAAAAAAAAAACTGAGATATACCGCACATAAAATATAAATAATTCTATTTTTCTGAGTTTTTTTTGTCAACTTTGAGTGCTTTTTTCCCTTTTTTTTTTTTTTTTTCTTGCAAGCATGGGAGTGCACCATTGTGCCAGCAATAAGAATAATTGAAATGAAATAGAAAATAGAGAATATTAGAAATTTAGGGTGGATGTGAGAGAAATTGCAATTTAATTATAATTATTATTCACTTATGAAGAAAATATATTAAGATGATTCTATTTAATATAAGACTAAGGAAAAAAAGATATCATAATTTAAAAAATTAAAAAAAAACGTGAATCTTAAAAATAAAAGATAACATATATGAATAGAATTTTAAGATTTACTCCTCCCTAATAATAGTAAATATACACAAATCAAGTTCAATAAGATATTGATATTAAAAAATTTATAACTATTACTGTTAGAATAGTAATAGAATTCAAGAACCTTAGAATTAAATGAATATTTTAATATTTATTTCACGTACACAAATATCATCAAGATTTGAAATAATTAATATATAAATTTTAAAAAATTGCTTTTGAAATTAATATGTTAAGTATAAAATATTAATATTAAATTTTTATATCAATTATAAATAGAATTTAGAAGATAAAAATGTATTTTCTTTTTTATGAATTCACAAAAAGTAGAAATAAAAAATAAAAAATTATATATCTTTATAAAATAAAATACATATCTATAAAAGTTAAATAATTAACAATAAACCTGGATTTGCACAGTTCTAGCTACAACTAATTAAATTGAAAATAGACTAATAATCAAATGAGCTCAATGTATACCCACAAGAATGTAAATGAGATGACGTGAATCTTTTTCAGTTTAACTAGAAATCTTGAGTTCGAGTCAGCTATTTTAAAATTCACTAAAGAGTGTTTTGCCTCTTTTGAAATTTTATCCGATACAAATAGAATTAATTTAAGTGCGTGGTCTTAATTGGCTAGTTGAAGATATATACATGTGGTGACCAAGAAAATACTCAATATATTACACTCCTTCTAACATGAAATTTTGGAAAAAAGAAATAGTTATATTACAATTGGATATTAAAACATTTAAATATATAAGTTAAAGTACAATGTATATTGCTGCTACCTTTCCAAGTTCAAACTATGTATTTTCTAGCTTTTTTGTGTTATATTTTCTTAATTTTAATTTATTTAAAATTTTTAACAATTTAATCAATAGTTGAGTTTTAATAAAAGATTGTATAATATTTTTTTTATTTTCATACTTTAATATCCAATAATTAAAATTAAAATTAAAATTAGTTAAGGAAATCCGCGCAAGATCTTGAAGCCTCATTCCATTAAATTTCAAAATTTTTTTGTTTCAATATGTCAATTTTTTTAGAATTTAAAAATAAAATACAAAATTTTTGTAGATTCTATTAATTAGAGTAATATTTAAAAAAATTAAATAAAATCTAATTTTATTTTTTCATCCGCGCACGAAACGCTGAGAGAGAGGACTAGTCACTGCATAAATATAAGCATTTTCCTTTTCTAAGTCGCTCTAATATTTTTAATTTTTTGTTGAAATTTTATTTTTCTTTATCAAAACAAAAGATTGGCTTAAATGTATACTTATATGCTTATAAAATTGTCATTAAAATTCTAATGTTTTTGGCACATTTTTCATTAATTTTAGGATATCACTCATGAAGTTATTGGATTATTTTTTTTATATATAATTTTTTATCTTTTCTAATTTCAAATTTTTAGGCCATATTCTAAAACCTAATATGGTATCAAAATTTAATTTTATTTAACTTATATCTCGCAAGTTAATACATATTGTTAAATATATTCTTTTTCACCCGTTTATTAATCATAAATCTTACATGATTTATGAAATATTTTCTTTTTAACCAATTGTATATGTCATGAATAAATCCCATATTATCTGCATAAATGATTTAGGATCTATTTATAATCTATTAACTTCTCTAATTTGAAATATATATTTTTGCCCATTTTTATAGTAATTCACATTAATTTCGTATAATTAAAATTTATAGCAATTCACATTATGGAATCCATCATGATAGAAAAAAAAGTTAGGAAAATCAAATCCAAAAATTAGATATTCCCGCAGAAAACAATTATTTTTTTCGTCATCCAATTGGCTACTTTAATGAGTTGATCGCGATCAAAAAAGAAAAAAAAATATTTATTTTAATGATTTAATCACAATCATAACGAAAGCCTTTGATGAAAGGCAGCAACATATCTGTAAAGAAACTGCATCATCTTTTAAGCATACAATAATATTATTAATTGTTGGTGTGCAGAAACATACAACAATCAATTAACTTAAATTTTTTGGCCAAGCACTATAAATTTGTTGTATTAATTTTAATTTTTCTAATGACTTTTGAGATGAATATTCATCTACTTCAATAATATATGATCACATAGACTAATTTAGTGGGTTAAATTTTTTTAAAAAGGATCATTATTTTTTATTTTCAATTTCTAATGGATCATTTATGAATTTTTAATGAGATTAAAATAAAAAAAAATTATTTTATAAGGTTATAATACAAATAATATATATTCATGTAAGTGGGTTCAATAGACCCCAGTTCAAGCAATGTAGGTACGCCCCTCGCAAGGATCGATCCATTCTAATTCTAATAACAGCTGCTTGTGGCTATGGCGAATGTGGAGGACCCCCAAATATAATTACAATTCCAACTTGCAAATATTAATAGCTGAAACTACGATTCCTACAATTAATTAAATTTTAAGTTACTGATAATTCTGTGTAATGGCAACCTTCACCAGAAGAGATTAACAAAGAGAAGTCAAAAAGGAGGTCATCATGGGGGCCATGAAGATTATGGTTCTATTAATCAGCGATAAAGAAGCAGAAAATAAGATTAATAATATATATTAAGATGTTTAATTTAACTCGGTAGTATTAGAATTGTTCTTGTAAGATTATAATTCATCTGAATTAATTAAATTGTGTGATGCTATCTTGAACGTGTTTAATCAAATTTAGCCAATCACAACTAACCAAATTTACAGAAAGAAGGAAAGTCTGCCACAAACGCAATAGCCAATTTTAGCTAGATTTAATTTATAATTTTATTAGTTGGTCGAGCTCACAATAAATTGCCATATAAAAATGAAAGACTTATCATTTTATTTTTTTATTAAAAATAAAAAAATCAATGTCAAATATCAAATAAATAAGAGATTAATATTGAAGAAGTCTTTTCTATATAATATCTGTAATAGATCCATCATCCATGAATAAAAACCAAATACAAGATTTTTGTTTTGGAATATTGTGACCGGTTTTTCCGATTCCAACTCAGTTTAGGGCTTTGTTTTAGAATATATACGTAGACATTATTAATCGAACCGTGTAAATTTTGTGTTTTTCTTTTTTCTTCTCTTTACTATTTGCAATTGTGTATGCTGTTGGAATAATTTTCATAATATTTTTCATCCAAGTCCTCAATTATTGTGAATAAATCCCGTATATTTTTAAAACTTGTCATTAGTATCGGTAATAAAGGGTTTTGATATCATATTAAAAAATTAAATTTAAAACGGACAACAAAATTTAATTCATTATAAACTTTAAAAGAACTAATAAATAATGAATTAAAGTTTTAACTTTATAAACAGACGATGAAAGATTAGTGACAAGAAAACGATAAAGCTGGAAAATTGAGTAAATATTGGAAATGATGAAGCCAAGAAAGTGAAGAAATTTGGAATATGGGACGAATATATAGGTCAAATAATGGGGATACCATAAAGCAAATGCACTATCATGAATTGGATAGGCTACATTACTTCCAAAAATTGTCAGTGTGGAAGTAAGGATTATAAAGCAATTAATGTCAACCATAAATCATAAACCATAAATGGGTCTACCACTTAGCCAATGGCTGTGATTGAAAATGATTCATGCCCCTTTTTGGACAGGTGGTTTTGTCTTTGCCTCACAATTTTCAATTATGAACAAGAATAAAGTCGTGTGCTAGACAAAATCATTCGAATGCAACCCCTGTAGCTGTACTTTTTAAATTATTTTTTTTTCCAAAAAATATTTCAAATTTTTTGATAAATAATTAATTTCTAGTGGATGTGGACTTTTCTGGCCAGAAATATTGTTCTAGTGAGACATGGAGGTTAATGGGCCAAGGATTAATAAATTATTCATTCGCATTAATCATATAAGACACGTATCTAACTGTACATGAAAGAGGTTGAAAAAGGAACTTAGAACATAAGTTCGAAAAGAAAATGATTAATTATTTTTCAACGATTGGTAATTCATTATTTGAAAAATGGCCCAATTAAAGGGAGTATAATTTGCTTGTGTAAAAAGCAAAGGATCATAAATATAATTCAATGACACTTTATGGTGGAGGTCTTTTGTCATGAAGATGCGAACACATGAGTTCCACCCCCTTTACAAATATGAAATAATGCAAACCAACAAATATCCTTCTAGTCATATTTTATCACATATATAAAATATTTCTAATTATTTATATATACATATAACAAAATATAATTGAATTAATTTATGAAAATTTAATTTAGATTAAAAAAAAGATCATGAAATTTTTTTATTGCATTCATGATATACATATACTCTTAATTATGATCATATTAACGTATTCACATATAATTCTATTTTCCTCGACACAATCCCTAAATTATACTATAGTATATATATGAACTTACAAAATATAATTGAAAATCATAAATTTACTTATCCGGGTCAAAAGCAAAATAATCCATGGATGTGGTGGATCTACATTCAAAGGAGTGGGGTCCAATTTTTTAAAAGCTATCCAACTATTAATATGGACTCATTATTTTTAATAAATAGATACTATTATTTTTAATAATTGGACCCTAATGAAATTTATCTCATATATATATATATATATATATCACATTGCACAAAAATTTTGGATCCGCCGTTCGAATTACCAATACATTGGAAATGTAGTCCAATCTCAACTGAACTTGAATAAGTTATAAAGCTAATTAGAACCACAATAGCTCATTAAAAAAATCATTTCTAAGTCATATCAAACTCCAAAATTCAATTAATCTTAAAAAAAACCCAAAATTCAATTAATATCAATCAACAACACAACATCGATCCACATATTGACCAAATCATTGATAATCACAATCTCAAAACTGTTCTATATTTATTTTTGAAAGTGCGAAGAATTTCATTTTAACTTGTGTCGTAGATGATAGTGAATGACGACAATGTAGACTACAGAGGGCGATGAGTGAGGGCAATAGCAAAACTAGCAGCAACGGTAGCAGAGAGAGGGAGATAGTGACGGGGCGGGGGAATGGGAAAAAAGGCTCTTGGTCAATTTTTAATAAATAATTGAATATTCAAATAATTCATCATAAATTTTTGCCAAAAAAAATTCATAACTATATTTATGCAATTTTTTCCTTTTTAAATATCAATACCACAGTCAGTAAATTAAATTTGATACCGTTGAAAAAAATTATAACCGGATAGAATATGATCGCAATTAATAATTTAAAAAATTTAAAAACAAAATGGAACATATAGATTTTACATATAAAATTTTTAAATAAATTAGAGTAAAAATCACAGACAACAATAAAAGTATTAACTATGAAAAAAATAGAATATTACAATTTCTCTTTAAAATTTAATGAGATAACAATTACATTTTCTCTTAAAAATTAAGAGAATAAAAATAACAAATAATTTTTTCTCTCTAATTTTTTTTTTCGGATTTGCTCCACCCACTTTAAACTTGCAATGCTTCATTTGCTTCATAAGATGTGTTTTTTATAGACACAAAGGTGCAATTTTTTCAAAAGAAAAAAATTCAATTGTCAAATATTTTGACCACTAAATTTTGTGGTTGAAAATATTGACTTTTAACAAATGTTTCACTTTAATATTTGATTGTACCAATTATATTTTCTCGCCATTATTTCTTGCTTGTCATGTTGCTCATGGCTCTGCTAGACAGTTAGATGATCGACACCAAATAAATTTATCAGCATTTACTGTTTTAGTCAAGAAATCTGTTGGGTTGCTTTTTGTATAAGTTTTTCTGTATAATCACTGTTTCTTCTTCCACTTTCTCATGAACGAAGTGATACTACACTCCAATATATTTTGTCCTTAAATGAAATGTTGAATTATTTGCAAGATACAAAGCATTTTAACTATCACAAAATAGAAACATTTTCTCTTGCTTATGTTCGAGTTCCTTCATTGTCATTTTCAACTAAATTGTTTTTTTACTAGTTTGTGTAACTGTTACATATTCTGTTTTTGCCGTTAATGTAGCCACAACTGACTGCAGTTTTAAAATCCAACTCACTACTCCGCTATCAAGTACAAATATATATTCGGTGGTAGATTTATTTTTGTCAATATCACCTGTATAATTTGAATCAACATATTATTTAACAATAAAGTCTGATTCTCCATAATACAATGCAACATTTATAGTTTCCTTAATATATCTCATGATCCTTTTTACTATATTTCAATATTTTTTTATTAAGATTCGTCATATATCGACTAATCACTTCCACTGTTTGTACAATGTCTAGTCTTGTACAAATCATAGTGAATATTAAACTTCTCACTGCTAATGCATACAATACTCGAGACATTTTCATCCTCTTTACTTCTATGCTAGGACTTATATTGGAAGATAACTTGAACTTAACAAAAAATTGGATTGAAATTGACTTACAATATTGCATATTGAAATATTGCAAGATCTTCTTTAAATAATTTTTTTGAGAGAGCCAAAATTTTCTATAATTTATGTCTCAGTGAATTTGCATCATTAAAATCTTATTTGTTAGTCTCATATCCTTTATTTCAAACTCTCTAACCTACTGTTCCTTTAATTTTACAATTTGGTCTTTGTTGGGGTCTGCTGTCAACATATAGTCTACATATAATAGCAAAATGATAAAATTATTTCCGCTAAATCTTTTAAAATATAAGCAAAATTCTGTGTTGTTTACTTGTAACACAATACTCACAAAAATGTAAGGACGTTTTAATGAGACCTGAAAGCAGATTTTGCTCAGCAAAAATTTTTATTTATTACTTAGATATATGCCTAAGTTTTTGATATCACACTATTGCAAATCTTTCATTTGAACTATTTGAAGCAATTGATATTTTTCCTGCCAATAAAGTCTCTCCCTTCAACATGTACAAGTTGACAGTCATTTTTTCTCCTTTCATTAGTACAAGTATGTCTCAAATCACCTTAATGAGATTCATTTTTCGGTTTCAATTTTACATCCTATGTCATCAACTTTATTAATTAAAGGCTTTGTGGAACTAACAGGTTGGTTTTTTTGGATGTTTTTCCTTAGGTAGAAATGATGCATCATAAACTGAGTTGAAAATTTATAATCAAAGGCTTTTGAACAGGAATAGTACTGGGTTGAGTAGAAACAGAATAATACATATTGTGTCATCATGAAATATCAACTTGATGGTTCCAAAACCGATAATCTTTAAGATATAATCATTGCAGTTACACATAGATTCCTTATAAATAGATTCATATTGATGGAACCATTGTTTTCAAGAGATTATGTGAAATGTGGCTCCCTAGTCAATAAACCACTCATCAACAAATGTATTGTTGCCTTCAATAGTTGTCGCAACTTTACAATACACAACATCACCCTCATTGAATATGCTTGCAAAATTTCCTTGAGCATTTGAGTTTTTCTTATTTAAACTCCAACAAATCTTCTTCAAGTGACCTTTTTTTGTCAAAATGGTAGCATTTCAAGTTCTTTTTGCTTCTTGATTTTGATCTACCTTGACCTTAGCTTCCACTTGAGTCACGTTTTGTTGATCTCCTTTTTATTACCGTTAGGGCTTCCGCTTGTTACAAACTTGTTAACCTATCATCTTTATTCTTGTGCCGATTTTCTTTTTCAATAATAGCATCTGTAACATTATCAAAGTTCAGATAATCTATGAGGACATTATTTGTTAGATTGATGATGAGTTAATCATATGATTCAGGTAGACTTTGAAACAGAAATTTAATATGTTTAGTTGATTTTATTTTATAATCTAGTCATATGAATTGAAAAAATAAAGTATTCAATACATTGATGTACTCTGTCACTAAATTGGATTATGACATCCACATAGTATACAATTTCATTTTAAGAAAAAATTAGTTGTGAAATGATTTGGTATTGTACCACTTTATAAAATGATCCCAAATGTTGCTTGCAATTTCTTCTCCTTTATACTTGACAATAATCTATCTACTACTACAAGATAAACATTTGTAATAATATTTTTATCCATTTTGTTCTTCTTAATATCATATTTGTATTCTACTGACATTTCACTGATAGCCACCAAACAATTATATTTTCTCAAAATAACCTTTATCTTTAATTTTCATAATGAGAATTTACTCTAATTGAATTTATCGATTTCAAATTTTATCACTGTTGCTTCTATAACAATTTTTAAGGATAAATAATAATCTAACTTATTTTCTAATGTAGAGAGTTCACTTATTAGTGAAAACCACAAAGCATAAAATACGTAGATATTAATACCAAAATATGACTCTGATACCATTTATTGAAAAAAAATAGAACTGGATAGATCATAGTCATAGCTAATAATTTAAAAAAATTAAAGAAAAACTCTCAAATAAATCAGGGTAAAAATCACAGATAACGATAAAATAATTTAGATAATTACAATTTCTCTCTAAAATTTAAGGAGAAAATAATTACACTCTTAAAAGTTAGAAGAATAAAAAACGAATATTTTTTTTTCTCTCGGATTTGTTCTCACCCATTTGAAACTTGTAGTGCTTCATTTGCTTCATAAGGGTGTGCCTTTTATAGTCACAAAGGCACAATTTTTTTCGAAAGAAAAAATCTTCAATTGTTAAATATTTCGGGCTACCGAATTCGGTGGCTGAAAATATTAACTTTGAACATATACCATGAATTAACATTAAATTTATCAATAGATAATTTTGTCGATAATTTAAGCTCATTAATGTGTCTGAAAAATCTGTCAGTAACATATTTCAAAAATATTTTATAAATTGTCATTTTTGCCAACAAAAATAATTTGTCGGTGAATTTTTTTTCTGGTCGGTAATTTCATATTCTCTTGTAGCCAAAAGATGAAGAAAAAGGAAGTCATAAAATTAATTAATATACAATATATTTTATGACCCCAAAGAGAAAGAAACATGGGTATAAACATTTCCTTAAGCTCTGAAATAATTTTTTTACGGTCACATATACTGACTATATATGTTTTTTCACTGTCAATGAAAAACTAATTTGGGATAATTTTATTCACGACTATTTTTTTTTTTTTAATTTGGTTGTATATAACAATCTTATCTTGCATCTCCTAGAGGAAGGCTCGTGGAGTTTAAAGAATATGTGAGGACAAATAAACGAGTTGGTATGTTACTTTGAATCTAAAAGTGATGCCCTTTAGTCTTTACCACTTTAATTAATTAAAGTTAATGAAAGAATAATTTTAATGGGAACTTTTTTGTTTCTTTGTAACCATATATTATGCTTTGAATTATAATAACTATGAAATATGATTGAAAATTATGTCTTTAGCGGCAGCAAAAACATTTGTTTTCCATATTAGCGATTAAGCAATAACAAAAAGTTAAATATTTTGTGGCAATTCCTATAGTGGATGTCACTAAAATTTTCTAAAGTAATTTTCCTTAATATTACAAACATTTGCATACTATTAGTTAACAACAACTAGCAATCGTGTGGATTTATCAAATAAATTTATAATTACTGTTTTACTTACTTTTTTAGATCCAAAATTTTTGCAATTTTTCTTTAAAAAATATAAGTTGTATGCTTTTAAACTCTGACATATGAGATAGGTCCATATGTAATGTATAAATGATAGAAGAAGAGAAGTGATTTTCCAATGTTGACATTTTAAAAGAAAAGGAAAATTAATTTCTATATATCAAAAGATAATGTTGCAAAATTTTTAGGGTTTATATTTGTAGAATGATCATGAACGGATGAAATTTAAAATAAGAGCAGGCTGTAGTCATTCTCCGATTTGACTTTGATCTCAATTATTATGATTACTAGATAAGAAAATTGCCAAATAATAAAACACCCACTTAGCCTCACTTTCGATAAAGTGTAGTATAATTCCAATTGTGCGGGATTAATTAAGGTTCAAGTATTTAGGTTTTAATTTTAATTACTCTTTAACTGTGATAATCTCATAATTAAATATATTTTGTCTACACCCATCATTGATTTTATTCGTTAATAGAGCTAATAATAATTAAAACTAGCAATTATTTGTTCTATAATTATTCAACTAGTTTATGAGATTAACATATTTATTAGTTAATTCCAAACATTCATTTTATTGGAAAAAGGGCAGAATATGCATAGAATATTAATGTGTGTATATATATATATATATATATATAAAGTTGATGAGTTGTTTTAAGGCTTGAAAGCACATGGGCAAGAATTGAATAATGCAACTTCTTTAAAGAGATCGATCACTCTTTCTTAGGATCGAGAGTAACTATACAAAATGGAAGTCAAAGCAAATCATATATATGAGAGAGAATCATTTTGAATCGATCTGGGATCAGAAAAAAAAAAAGAAAAAAAAAAGGTCAACTGGTTTCATTATCATCTACGAAAAGCTTATATAGGTAAGTAAATTCTTGGGCTCATCTCTTTTATTTTAACATTCAATGTATAGGAGAGGGTGGAGCCTGCAGTGAGGCCAATAGGTTGATTTCAACTATGTAATTAAAACTAATTTTCTTTACAAATGCGGCTAATAATTGGTTTAAATATATATGATTTAACATTCTTGTTGGTTCAATCTATCTTGTTGTAGTACGTAGTTAATTTTATTTATAAAAAAATAAAAATTTAAAGAGGACAACTTCTGTACAAATTGGTTAGCGAACTCGCTGTTATTGATGCTTTCACAGACACCCCTATCGTCCATAATGAATTCTCTAATTCCTACTCGATTGACATTATTGGGTATCTCATTGTATAACTTTTGTATTGCTTTAGTAGCTTTGCCTCTCCCCCTAATTCAGAAATAAATAAATGAATAAAGAGAAAAATGAAATAATTGATTTGATAAAATAAATTTAAAAAATGAAAAAAAAGAGATTTAATTGGAGTTTGAATTCGAGATTACTCTGGTGATCAAATTAGTATTACTCTACTACTTAAACTAAAATTTATTGATAAAAACAAATTAATAAGATATTTTTATTGGTAATCTTTGGTTACATTAAAAGCATCTTAAAATAAATATTTTATTATTTGAAAAATATCAAATAGTTGTTCTTTTTTATTATCATTAATAAGATTTTATTTCAGATCCAAATTAAAATAAAACGCACTTTTTGCTTCTTCTTTTTTTAAAAAAAAGGCTCAAGATACTAATATATTTCTGTTGATTTATATTTATTTTAAGTAAAAAAGGGAAAATATTGAAGATGAGGAAAATAGGGCAAACTATACATTGCATCTAATATGCATTGAATATTGCCACGTTGAATCCGGACCCAGTATATGTGGGTCGGTGTGCTGACGTGGATCGATCTAAGATGGGTCATCAAAGAAGAATGCTTACACCCCTTATTTTTCAGACATTTTTTAATATTTATTTTTAATTGATTAGTTCTAATTAGTGAGTGAAAAAAAATTTTACTTTTTATTTTTAGATTATTCGTTTTGTTCATTAAAAATGGGGTGTAGAGAGTATTAGGAAAAAATAGGGTCCTTCTCCATTGGGCCCTATAACCAGCGAGGTTTTATTTTCAACCAATTAAAATTGAGTATTAAGTCAACTATTTGTCACGGGGCCATTACTCTCTCCCCAAAAGACCGATCTAGTGGGGTGTGCAGCGCCACCGCTTATAGCCAGGACTCATTCCCTTCACCTATCCGATGTGGGATTTAAGTCTGTGACATTCTCTCCCACCCAATTCTGTGACGCCCTCGTCACAGTGGGCCCCCCTGCCTGCCCCAAACCCGGGGTGCTTGGCGAGACATCGGAGTCGGATCTGGGTCGGCTCTGATACCACTTGTCACGGGGCCATTACTCTCTCCCCAAAAGACCGATCTAGTGGGGTGTGCAGCGCCACCGCTTATAGCCAGGACTCATTCCCTTCACCTATCCAATGTGGGATTTAAGTCTGTGACATATTGCTCAAGATCACATTGCGGTTTGGATGTGCTTGAGAATATACGCGACTGTTTGTCTCCTTAATCAATTAAACTGACCCACCCTGGCTCCTATCAGGAGTAGGGTGCACACGGCTGGAAAATGAAAACGAGGCAGGGGATCACAAAGAAAGCAAAAAAGCCGAAAGAGTTTCGCTAATTCGCTATCTAAATTTTTTGGCTCTCGACCAGCATTGCTGTCTACCCTACCCAACCACAAAAAGTTTTTTTTTTTCCTTATAATTAAGGGTCCGACTAAAAGTTTAATTTTTTGAGCTATATGATACTTAGATCTTAAACTTTTATTAATTATCTTAGTCATCAAATTAATATTATTAAAAGTTAAAATTTATAGCCATAAAAGAATAGTTTATAATAATAGTAATAATAATAATAAGAGTCTAATTAGAGTTGGAATTTAAAATCTTACTGACTTAAAGTTTATTGGTACAGAAGAAAGCTTTTATAGCTATATATATTTGTATATGTTTGAAGCATTCCTCTCTATAGCCAGCTCAAACACATAGCCACCCAGTAGGCCGAGATGCTCCTGTTGGCTGTGACCCGTCGATCGGATAATTTTTTACACTCTTAAAAGTCATATTGAATCGTTTACTTTCAGTTAGTTGTACTTAAGCCTGGATATATACGTATGCAAGTATCATCAAATATTGGCAGCTGCGGTTTGATCTGCATTATTTCTGGTCTCACACCTCAAAGTTGACTTGGCTCAAAAGATATATAATTTATCATCACCCGGTCCATTCATCGATCTCAATGGCGCAGCACAATACTTAATTAGCGGGTATTCTTCACTTGCTGAGGGTTGGAGCTGTACACTTTAATTAACAGACTTGAGAGGAAAGAACAATATTCATATATATATACATATATATATATATAGTGTTAATTTGATCCTGCGTTCTGTGAGGTTCACTCATGGAGGAAACATTTGTCCCTTTCCGTGGAATCAAGAATGATCTTCGTGGAAGATTGTTGTGTTACAAGCAAGACTGGACTGGAGGATTTAGAGCCGGTTTCAGGTATATATATATATATATGATCTTTAATTTGCATTATAATCATACCAATTTTTCTTGTTTTTAGATGATCAGTTTGAATATGAACTGATATATATTCATTTTGTTTCAGGATTTTGGCTCCCACCACATACATATTCTTTGCTTCAGCGATTCCAGTCATTTCATTTGGGGAACAACTGGAGAGAAATACTGGTATTGGGCTTTTTTTTTTAATTTTATTTTACAGAAAGAAAGTCCAAGAATTTTTTTTATTGGTGAGGAGTCTAAGAATTGTTTTTGTTTTCTTTTCAAAACTTGCATTGAATATTCTTGCTTTTCTTAAAAGATAAAAATGTTACCAGCACCTTTTTATGAGAAAAAAAGGACTGTTGAGAAAAATGAATAGTGAAATGAAATCTGGAGAATCATGAAAATCTCTATATTTGGTTGCAGATGGAGTTCTAACAGCAGTTCAAACTCTAGCATCAACAGCACTATGTGGGATCATACACTCCATAATTGGAGGTCAACCACTTTTAATATTAGGAGTTGCCGAGCCTACTGTGATCATGTACACATTTATGTTCAACTTTGCCAAAGAAAGAAAGGATTTGGGCCGCAATTTGTTTCTAGCTTGGACAGGATGGTAAGCTCAATCTTGTTTCGGGCGGGCTTTCGAATCGGGTCAAAAATTGCTAGCTCATGTTTATCTTCTTTTTTTTTTTTCCTTGCAATACAGAAATTACATTCTTATATTGCAGGGTATGCGTTTGGACAGCACTGCTGCTGTTCTTGCTGGCAATCCTAGGAGCCTGCTCCATTGTCAATAGGTTTACTCGTGTGGCAGGAGAATTGTTTGGTCTGCTCATTGCTATGCTATTTATGCAACAAGCTATTAAAGTAATTAAAATTGCTCATTTTCAATTTTCACCAATTAGTCCTTATCAAATTCCAGTGACGAAAAGAAACAAGCTAATTCTTGGTTTCACAGGGACTTGTGGATGAGTTTCGGATTCCACAAAGGGAAGATCCAAAACTGGTGGAGTTTATACCATCATGGAGGTTTGCAAACGGGATGTTTGCATTGGTTCTATCTTTTGGCCTGCTGTTTACTGCCTTAAGAAGCAGAAAGGCAAGGGCTTGGCGATATGGGACCGGTGTGTAACCAATTAGTTTTCTCAACTACATCCCCATTTGTTAGTTAGTGGGCAATGATCTTTGTTCTTGTTTAACTTTTGGGATTCTTTAATTTTGGGAAAAAACTTAAAAAAGGTAGTAACTTTCACAGGTTGGCTTAGAAGCTTGATAGCAGACTATGGTGTACCCCTCATGGTCCTAGTGTGGACAGCTGTTTCCTACATCCCAGCCGGAAGTGTCCCTAAAGGGATCCCTCGCCGCCTTTTCAGCCCCAATCCCTGGTCCCCTGGTGCTTATGACAATTGGACTGTCATTAAGGCATGTTTAAATCAATGTGTTTTTTTTATTTATAATTATCATTATTTTCTTCATGGATTAATTTAATCGTACTCTATAGGACATGCTGGACGTTCCCATTTTCTACATAATCGGAGCTTTTATTCCTGCAACTATGATTGCAGTGCTTTACTACTTTGATCATAGTGTAGCATCTCAACTTGCTCAGCAGAAAGAGTTCAATCTAAGAAAGCCGCCTTCTTACCACTATGACTTGCTTCTCTTGGGGTTCTTGGTATTAATTAAAAGTTTTCCTTCTCACTTCAATTTTTCCTTGTTTAATTAATACCATTATCTTGCTCACTCGAATGCTAATAATTTATGTTTCAGACTTTAATGTGTGGTCTTATTGGAATCCCACCTGCAAATGGAGTCATCCCACAATCTCCAATGCATACAAAGAGCTTGGCCACTCTTAAGCATCAGGTAAATTTTCCCCTACTTAAGATAATTGGCAGATTAAATAATAGCAGTAATGTGCAATTAATTTTTGCCCTTTTCTCATTATATGCAGTTGCTTCGAAATCGACTAGTTGCAACCGCGCGCAAAAGTATAAGAAAAAATGCCAGCTTAGGACAATTATATGGAAATATGCAAGAAGCTTATCAACAAATGCAGACCCCTTTGATCTTCCAACAGGCCTCAGAGGTATAATCACATGCTCACAACATATTCGATTAATTATGGATTTTATGATACAAATATAATTTATCAAATGTATTTGATCAGGGTCTCAAAGAATTTAAAGAATCAACGATCCAGGCAGCTTCATGTACTGGTCATATCGATGCGCCAATCGATGAGACAGTATTCGACATAGAGAAAGAGATAGATGATTTATTGCCAGTTGAGGTAAAAGAACAGCGGCTGAGCAACTTGCTTCAGGCCGCCATGGTCGGAGGGTGTGTGGCTGCCATGCCTTTCCTTAAAAAGATCCCAACCTCAGTCCTGTGGGGTTACTTTGCCTTCATGGCTATTGAGAGTTTGCCTGGCAACCAATTCTGGGAAAGAATATTGCTGCTTTTCACCCAGCCAAGCAGAAGATACAAGTATTAATTAAACATCAAGTCCTTTTAATTTAACTTGTTTAAATACTTAATTACCTTCTTTTTTTTTCCTGGTCACTAAAAATAATTACTTCATTGACAGAGTTCTTGAGGAGTACCATGCCACTTTTGTGGAAACAGTTCCTTTCAAGACAATTGCAATATTCACCATTTTCCAGACAACCTATTTGCTGATATGTTTCGGACTGACATGGATTCCAATTGCTGGTGTAATGTTTCCACTGATGATCATGCTTTTGGTTCCAGTAAGACAATACATCTTTCCTAAATTCTTTAAAGGAATACACCTTCAGGATCTTGATGCTGCAGAGTATGAAGAGGCACCAGCTTTACCTTACAATCTTGCAACTGTAAGTGCCTACTTTTTTATTTTTATTTTTATTATGTTTACAAAACAGACAATATAATCCCCATTTTCTGGATATAATATCCGGACAGGAGACTGAGATAGGGGCAGGGGCAGCTCAGGCAGGGGATGCAGAGATTTTAGACGACGTAATTACCCGAAGCAGAGGAGAATTCAGGCATGTGAACAGTCCTAAAATTACAAGCTCAAGTGGAACACCTGCACATGATGTGAAAAGTCATCAAAGTCCTCGTCTCTCATACTCATATAGTCCTCGACTGAGTGAACTAAGAGGAGATAAAAGTCCAAAGGCAAGCGTAAAAGGATCAGCTAAGAGCCCAAGAACTGCAGATGTAGGATTATCTAAGCTAGGGAGAAGTCCTTCAAATTCAGCACAAAATTAATGAATTAGTGCACTAATTAAGTTTGGGTTAGTTTGAATAGATTTGGATTGCCTAGTGTGCTTGCCCCATCTTTGCTTTCAGTGTGCTGTTTTTATTGAAATTTGCTGTAAAATTTTCCATCTTTTTTTGTTTTTTAGCTCTTACATTTCCATTAGAGTCAAGTTACAAAATGAACTTAGGTATATTGTTCTTTTCAGAATAATTTGTGCATATTTGCTTTTGTGAAGACATTTGGGTGTTCTTAAATATGAATAAGAAAAAAACAATATTACTTTCAAGTTAAAACAAATATTCTCAAATGCAGTGGGTGTGAGCTTCTAAATAAAGGCAGAAAATTAATGTTAAAATTGTTCAGAAGCTCTGATGAGCTATATATAATAATTTCTTAGAAGCTCGAAACTGAGACGTTTCCCAACTTTCAAACAAAACTTATCATAAACTTATCCGTTTAAATATTATTTTTTAACATTTATATGCTATTATTTATTTTATAAGTAAAATTATATTTTGAACTTTTAATTGCACAAACTTATAAATTATTTTTATATGTGAAGCAGATTTATAGTTTAAACTCTCAATTTTGTAATCGTATAAATAGAAAAATAACACTATTAAACTGTGATTCCAATTTTATATATGAATTATAACAATAAACCAACCTTAATATAACAAGTCATAGGTAATATCTTTCTGTTTTCTTACCTTAATGTTCTCTCTTGTAATAATAATAAGAAGAAGAAGATTTGGTAGGATAAAGATGTGAACTATTTTAATAAGTAAATATTCAAAATTGGTAGGATAATTCGGTTGTGGCTCCAAGGCAAGGGCCATTGGGCCCTGCCACTCTAATAATGCCCACAGGGTGGGATCTACTGGTTGCTAATACAAAAATTTGATCAATGGACAAATAATTGCCATCGAGTTTGATCTGAACTTCTCATTCATAATGAGACAACTAAAGGGTCAACCTTTCAAATTCACAAAAAACAATAATAATAAAAAAAATAGAAGACAAATTCAAAAACAAAAAGATTTTATGGTCAGAAATTTTCCCACGAAGCTCTCAAGTGGATACAAGAAGATTGAGCAAATATTGGGCCTACAATTCTCAATTGCAATGAAGAATATGATGTGAAGGAGTCAATAGGGCCTTCTGTTCCTTTTTCCATTACATACAACTTATGGATTTTCCTCTTTATAGCATTTCGACACGGTGGGTTCATCTGTTCACATATTTCATAATTAGATTTTTAGGTCACAATCTAATTATTTCAGTATCTCTGTCTTTGTGTTATAATTCAATGTAACATTCTAAAATCATTATTGTTCAAATCCATCCGATCAGATAGATGATCATATCATAATTCTATGGGTTTAATTAAAAATAATTCAAAAACTTTTTAATAAATAGTTAAATTTTTATAATTTATTTTTGTCGAATAAATTGAAATGATATACAATATAAGAAAAAATAAAATTCATAAAGAGGAAAATAATGACTTGATTGGAGGTTTATGACTTTATTTTCTGTTTTTCTGTATCTAAAATGATGTTATTTTATGAACTCAATTAATATATATATATAACGACATAATTAGTTGAAAATTGATTTTTGTAGGAAATTGGGTAGATTATTTTTTTCAATTCAAAGAACCAATTCGATCTCGGTTTAAATAACACTGTCGACTGAAATGATATGGCTTAGGTTCAACCTTTCATTCGAAGACACAAAATTAAAGAAAAGTAGTTTGTTAAAAATGAAAATCAATGCCAATGTACCACAAAAAATTTGGTTGAGAGGAGTTGACCATCAGCACGTGGGGTTTCCACTCTTACAACTCATTCGATTGTTGAGTTGAAAGGAAACAATTTGTGAAATCAGATCATCCAGTTGTCTCATTCATATTTTTCTCAAATGCACAATTCAATAATTCCTTTAGTTGTAATTTTAATGGTAACCATCACATCTTCAATGCTTCTTTTTTTTCTTTTTATTTTCTTGTCTTGTCTTTTCTTTTTTCTAGACCAGGACTTGGAGAAAGTTAATTACGGAGATAATGATGAAAAATAAACTGGTTTTTGTGAAATCAGATGATTGAACTGTCTAAATCACTATTTTCCTTCACGCATAATAGAGTAGTAAAAATCAAGAAATCTTTTGAAGTGTAATAATTATATTGCTAAACCATTGCATCTTCCTTATTTTGATTTTATTCTTTTAGATAGACAACAAAATATAAAAGAACAAAAAATTATTATAACTTTTTAATTGAAACTTAAGGAATAATATGTTAATAAGAAAATTTCATGGTTTACTAATTTTTAAGTTTTTATTTCAAAATTATCTATAATTTTTATTATTATTTTTTATCAAAGCGTTTTTAAGTTTTGTTATTTTTATCATATTTCAATCTATCTCACAATATTTTAGTGGATTTGAGTTTTGATATATTTGAAATTTTAAAATTTTGATTTTGATATTTTTGAAATAATTTTTAAATGTAAGTAAATTTGAAAGTTGGTTAATTTTCTTTTCTATTTTTGCAAATGTTCTTATATTAAATGAAATTAGTTATATGAATTTTCTATTCCCAATTTTTTTTGTCTAAAATTAAATTCGCCTTAATATTTAAACGATTGTAGATTCGTACATATTATTGTGTTTCATAAGAAATTTTTTTAACAATTAGCTTAATAGGGTATTCATCTAATCATCATCATTGTAAAATCTCAAATTCGAATATCAACCAGAACCTCTTGTCCAATAAAAAAAAATGTAACTTATAAAAAAAAACTCTATTGATTTATTGGAATTATAAAAAAATTAAAAAAATGAAGTTGCCTTTGAAGAGATTGCCTCCGTCCCTAAATACTAAGATCCATCTTTTGGAAAAAAAATTATTTTTAATTTTTTTGAATTTTAAAAACTGTTTTTATAGAAAAATATATAAATAAATATTTTTTCAAAATATAATTTTGAAAAAACAGTTTATAAAAGATTAAAAAAATCAATTAATTAAATTAAAAAAAATTATAAATATTCTTTTTTAACATATGAATTTCCAACAGCCCTAATATACTATATTGTTTATGTAGATTTAGATTTGGTCGGCGCATATCTTATCAGATTAATATGCTTCCATTACACATATTTTGGCTTTTTAAAAGAAGAAAAATAAAGAACCATTGCATTTTGATTTTTTTTAAAAGGAAAATAATAATAAAATAAAAGGTGCAATTGAGCTATCGAATTAACTATTCACAATTCGTTTGTTAGTATTATTAATGAGATGACAAACTCAGAATCGCTTACTCTATACGACAAAATCATTACACTACAAAATATTTTCTTTCGTTAATATGATGAAAAATATAAAGAAAATAATTGGCTTGGACATTCCATAATCTTCATTCTACCTTGGCATCTTATAATAATAATAATAATAATAAATTCACAGTTTATTATCAGAAACATTTATCAGATAATTAAGTAATACTTAATTACATTAATAAACAAAATACTCGCAAAACCGAAGAACAATACAACTGGGAAAAATAAATTAAAAAAGAAACTTGAAAAAAACCCTTAGCAGATAATTAATTAAAAGCATCAAAGAGAGAGGTTGAGATCTAAATCTTCTTTATTCTGTTGTTCATTCTTATTAGAAACCATGACGATGTTACAGTCTTTGAAACATTCATCTGCTGCAAAATCTTCCCAGGTGAAGGATGGTGTCCAAGTTGATGATTTCATTTCTTTTTCCTTTGCTTTTGCTTTCTCCTCCTTCAAATTGCTTGAATATCCAATCCCCAGTTGGTTCTGTGCATCTCTAATATTTCTAATCAAACTATAAAAAATATTGATCTTCTCTTCTTCTTCTTCTTCTTCTTCTTCTTCTTCTTCTTCTTCATCGATGGCCCTCACGACTCTTCTTTCTCCTTCAATATGCTTTCTCTTCTTCATCATTCTTGTGATTTTATTTTCAATATCGATCTTATGATTTAATTAATATAATAAACTAATCAATAAATATTGGACTTGTAACCATTTAAACAAAGACCAAGAAGTTGGTACGTACAAGACTCTACCACGAAACCACCCTTTAATTAATTATTTAATTCCCGAACTGACCAATTTAACCTTTAAACTACCCATCACAACCACCTCAATAGTCAATATTCGACATATGTTGGTCATTTAGGCAATAATTAATTAACTAATAAGTATATAAGTAGGGTCTATATCACGTAATAATCTTTGCCAGCCTTATTTATTATAAATTTATGTGTCTATAAGATTTAATTTTTTTTAATTTATAGTTCAAAGGTTAATTAATTTATACATTTAACATAAAATAAAATATAAAATACAGTACTTATTCAAACCTAACTCATAATAAACTGAGACAATAATAGAATAACTCATATATAAATAAATTGATTGATTTTTTATTATATTGGAATTTAACTAGACATAAATAAATTAACTTTCAAAAATATATTCTTTTATATTTGTATATAAATATTTTTTTCATTAACGTTCATTTTCCCACCATGTATTTAATTTTGGTAAGAATTATGATATGGGGGGAAAAAAAAAAAAGACAGCGAGCCTTTATTCTTGTGGAAGAAAGAAAAAGCAAAAAAGTAGAGAAGAAAAATGTGGAGTCTCTTGTTCATGCACTCTCCTGGTTAGTGAAAAATAAAAACGAAAAATATAAAAAAGAAAAAGTGAAAAAATATGTTTTTTAAATTTTATTTCTTTTTATCAATTAATTAAAAAATAAATAGTAAATAAAGTTTTAGAAAGACGAGTCTTGTTAGCATTTATGACTTGAAAAAATAAGTTAGAATGAATATTAATAATTTTTTTTATTAATATTTTCCATCACTCAATTACGAAGAGGAAAAATGAGAAAAATTTTAAAATAAAAAGTTATTATTTTTTGTCAACCTCCAATAACAAAGTAAAATTGAGAGAATCGTTGGCCATCCGCAATGTGATGGGATGGGGGAGTTGTTGGAATAGAAGATTTGTTCACATTGGGCTCTTTCTTGACAGAACAAAAATGGATATGGCGCATTCTTATCGGTTAACATTCTTGTTTGGTAAGTGGTGTTAGTATTCAACAAAAAGCAATTCTCAAATGGATGTTCACCCATCGACGTGACATCAGCTTTGATTCTTTTTGTCAGCTGTTTCTACCCTCTCATTTTTTTAGTTTAGTATTTTAACTTTTTGCTTAATTTAGGGACCAGAAAATTCTCCAACTTTTATATTAGTAAAAAGTTTTTTGTTTTTTGTTTTTTTTTTGTTCCATTTTAAGATCATTAATCTAACAACGGCATGTTAATTACATTTGTCCTTATTCAATAACCATATATCATTTTTTTATTTTTATCATTTCCAACGTACTTAATTGTATGGGAATGGAAAATCAATATTAAAATGATTTTAGTGTTAAAAAATAATTAAAATTTAGACATTGCTTTATTGCAAATTAAAAATCAATCTCTTTTATTTCCAAATAAATTAAATGAAATATTTTTAATAAATTAAAGTGTTTATATATAACAATTATTAAATAATTAAAATATTATTAACCACAAATTATACAAAATTCCTTAAATTTTAATAAATTACAGTAAAAAATAAATTTTTAAAAAATTAACAAGTGCACTTTCTGTTTTTTTTTTTAAAATTATCGTTTGAGATAACAATTAGAAATATTGAAATTTAAAAGTAATAGTTGTTCTATAGTTGCGATCATTGATAACAAACTGAAATTATAAATTTTTATAAAAAATTATTATTAGACAACAAAAAAATTCTAAAAAATTCATATAAAAATGTATCAAATATAAAAAAGTCATGTAGTGTATTGCACTGCAATATTTAAAATTTATACAGTATCAAATAAATATACATTATCTCAAATGATAAGAGGTGTACTGCTTATTTTTTTATAAAAAATTATTATAATTTATTAAAATTTTAAAAAAATTTATGTAATTTGTTAAATTGTCAAATATAACAGTAAAATACAATTATAATTATGAAGAACTATGACAATGATACATGGGTTTTGATGTCAGATCTTGGGTTTTTGAGTGTTCTTGTCTCCTTTAATGGGAGATGGTGGCATGGATCGGGTGATATTGTACTTTCTGGGCCGATTCCTTTAGTGAGGGTTGCATATGGGAGAATATGACAAATGGTTCTCTTTCCTTCCTCTCTCCTAATAAATAGGTTTCAGATCTGTCAAGATTTATGATTTATGACTTAATGAGACAACAACGGTTGCTTATTCCCGGTCACCGGCGGCGGTTTTCAGGGGTGACTTTGCTATCTCTTGTACTGGAATATTATATTTGGGCATAAAGTATATATAGTGGGTTGTAATGGGT
Organism: Triadica sebifera; assembly: GCA_023653625.1. Classification (NCBI taxonomy): domain Eukaryota; kingdom Viridiplantae; phylum Streptophyta; class Magnoliopsida; order Malpighiales; family Euphorbiaceae; genus Triadica; species Triadica sebifera. Next base: position 1,646,506 of record CM042895.1, read on the forward strand.
TTTCAGCCTCCTCTTTCTTATAATCTTTGACTTTATGGGTAAGGAATGGAATGAATATCTATTTCAGGTGAAATGATTTAAATGGGATTATAAATATTTACAATGCTTTCATTTTGACAAAGTGTGGGCTCATTATGAGCAGTGTATGGCATGGTAAATGAAGTATCTGGATGGAAATAGAAAATTACTTAATTAAATTAAAATTAAGTGTGAGCCTCGGTTTAAAACCAAATCAAATGATGTTTATTTATAAAAATCAAATTCAAACATTTAGAATTGAATATAATCGTATCGAAATATTTCGGTTCGGTTTAACGAGTTTCCTTAATTAATTAATTAAATTCATATAAAATTATAATTATAATTATAATTATTATATTTTATCAATTATAACACCATCAATTTATAAATTACTATAAATTAAAATAAATTAGTATAAATCATGATAAATTTACATAATAATTGCTTTATCAACTACTATAATTATCATAAATTAAATTTTATTACCATAACTTTATAAATTATCATAAATTAAAATCAATTATCACAACTATTTAACATAAATTAGAATAAAATTTTCATAACTCATGACTTTATCATACTATATTATAAACTATAAATTTTTATCTAAAAATTAGAATAAATTGTTAAAAATATAATATATATAAATAAAATTTGGTTGTTTAAGTTTAATTGGATTTTTAACATTTAAAACCAAACCGAATTGAATAAACTGACTTCAATAGATAACCGACTTAATTAAACTGAAAATCAAACCAATTAATTCGGTTTCTAATTGGTTTTGCACACTCCTAGCGAAAACAGTTTATTTTGCTTTCTAAAATTCTAATTGAAGCATGAGGTTGGAGGAAAGGTGCATTGATGTTTGAGGGGTGATTGGTTCCTAGATTTTTACGAAGAAGCCCGAAAATGGGCAAGGACTTTCTACATATGCATAAAAGCCCTATCAAATTCAAATATAATTATGACTCAAAACAGACCCATTTGAGTAGGATCCGAATTAGTTTGGGCTTTGGTACATCGCATCAGCCCCAACCCTTTTTGACACAATAAATTCTAGCTTTAATTTGTACTTCTTTTACATAGTAAAATATTGATTAAAGATTTTTTTTTTAAAAAAAAGTTCAGGGATTCAGAAAAAAGAAAAAAAAAAGAAGAGACAAACTATATATATATCAACTAAAAGTAGAGATATTAAAAAATTATATCTGTTCTAATTAGTTAAAAAAAATTTAAACAACTGAAATTTAAAACTCACCATTTTCTCCTTTAAATATTTAATTGATAAAAAAATGTAAATAATTTTAATTTCACCAAATTAATAGTTTACCCAAAAGGAAAAGCATTTTCCTTTTGCATCTTTCCAAATTCCACCTATCCCTTTTCTTATCTTCTCTTTTTATCCTAATAAAAACTATGAAAGGACTAATTATTGTGTGAACAACAAAATGACATCTCATATTTGTGAACTAAGTCTCTGTTGCTTTTGGAATTGGGAATAATTTCTTTAGAAGGATAGGAATAAAATGAGCACAGCATTGCTCTCATTTGTTAACTTTTATTTTTAAAGTATTTTTAGCTAAAAGATTATTTGGTTATAGCTCTGGAAATCAAAATGATTATTCATTCATTTTTTTTGGTTGGAACTCTGGAATCGAAATCTTATTCCTTTTTTAGCTGTTTGGATTGTAGTTGTTCCAAAATTAAATTTAATATGATTATTTTAATTATTTTTTTAATAATAATAATTATTATTATCATTATAAAAAAAAATTTATTTAGAGATGGATTATTCCATTGATAAAGAGCATTTTTCTGTCGCTAACTTTATCTAGAGCTAGGTTGACATAAACCAATTCAATATGGGTGGCGGTTAGCTATTTGGCTACGAATTTTACATCCATGGTTATATTTATTGATAGATTTTTCTCGTCATTAAATGTCAAAATCCACTTTAATTTTCACTAAATTTAAATTAATTTGTAAATTAAGAAAAACTATAATGTGTTATTGATTTCTATAATATTGAAAGCTCCACAAAATTATTATATTCCTCACAAATTGTAGCTGGTTGGCTTGTAATTAACTTTGAAGATGGGTCGTGACTCGTGAGAAGCATTAGTGATTTAGGGGATATCTGGCGTCCGTCACGCTATATATGATTGCTGTCAGGAAATTCTTTTAGTCCCTAAAATTTCTTCACCACCCATTTTTTGAAAAATAAAATAAAATATTCCATCATTTTTCTACTTTTCAGGTTTCAGTTCCTACATGATTTTTCAAGTTCCCATACCAGGATGCAAATTCAATTTCCCTGTCAATTTATAATTCCATAATTAAATCATCTTAAAATTTTAATTTTGATTTTTATTTCATTTATAAAAAAATATTATTTTGTAAAATTGAATATACTTGCAATGAAAATTCATGTTATATACCAATAATTTTTAACTTAACAATATTGCTATTGAAAATGTGAATTTAATATTAAATATCAAATTTGAATTCCAACAAATAATTGTCATTAAAAAAAGTTCAAAAAATACTTTTTTAAAGAATAAAAATTTAATGGTTGTTGGCCTTAATAGTATTTCTTAATTAAGAGATTAAGCTAATTTTTTATTTTTATTTTTTTGGTACACTCATTTATTAGCACATAAGCTCAGTTAATCCTGATCGATCGATCGTGGAATTAAGTTGGCAAAGAAAGCAGCATGCTACGTTAATTAGGTTAGCTTGGATAGTATTTGATTCCACAACAGGATTAATTGTAATTAAACATCAGATCATACAGATTCACGAAATGTATACATTAAAAAAGAAGAAGAAGAAGAAGGTGCAAGATTCTTTAAAGAGCGAGTTTAAGATCTAAGAAAGCATCGTCTTGTTGCTGGTGTTTATGATGTTCTTGTCTGTGATTACTACTAGGACGAGGAAGGATGACAGGATCAGGAGTTCTGAATTGGATTTCGTCGCTGAAATCTTCCCATTCGAAACAAGGAACCCAACTGGATTTCCCTTCATTTGATTTTCTCATCTTCTTCTTCTTCTCCTCATTCTCTTCCATTAGCAGTTGTGTTTTTCTTCTGTTACTCGCTTCTTTAAAGCTTTTGATCAACGCAAAGAATTCCTCCACCTTCCGATCCACCTGTTCATCATCTTCCTCTTCACCATTAATGTCAACTCTACTTCTCTCAGTTTTGGCCTCTTCCATAGCAATTAAGAAGAAAACACTATCAGCAAGAAGAGAGAACAAAAGCAGACGCGCTCCGTGTTAGTCTTTGACATATTCTTAAAAATCGGCTATTTATAGGAGTTGAACTTTTCAAAGACCAGAATGCCGTGCCGTCTGATTCTGCCATTCTGGCGGTTAGTGACGTCATCGTGAATACTGGGTGGCAACGTTATACAGGGGGCGGGTGGTGATGTTAAATGGATGACGTCAACGAAGACTGCCTGGCGAGTTTCTAGTTACCAAACACTGATAGATGTCCCGATTTTTCTTTTGATTTTGACAAATGTCCCAATTTTGACCACACACACACACATATATATTAAAAAAACACGTTTTTGTTGGACTTTTGGCTAGCAAAGTCGGACTTTAAAAAAATAGAAGTCGTGCATTTTATAAATTAAAATCAGTAAAAACTTATATTTTTATTCCAATCATTTAAAAAAATATATTATTTAAAATAATAATTAAAAATTTTATTAATTGAATGTATTTGTTACTAAACTAATGTTTTTAAATTGTAAAAAAATAAAAAAATTTCATAAAAAAATTTTAAATATAGAAAAATTATGCAGTATATTATATTGTAATATTTGAAATTTATAAAGTATTAAATGAGTTGGTATTATTTTAAATAATATGAGATAAATTGTTAGTTTTTAAAAAATTTATTTCTGACTGTAATTTGTTAAAATTTTAAAAAAAAATCTATAATTTGTTCTAAAAAATGGCGAGCTAATTAATCAAATTAATTTTGGTGTAAAATTAACCTAGTAATGACTGAAATAAATTTTTAAAAGATAACAAAATTAATGAAATGAGGAAACTGGAATTTTGATACCTAAATTTTATCAGTCTATCAAAATTTAATTTGTGAAAAATATGGTAAGTGATATGATCATATTTTAAAACTATTTTTTGAATTAAATAGTTCGAAAAAGGCTTTTAAAATGAAAAATAAAAATAAAAAGAAAGTGAAGGAATACCAAAGTACTAAGGATCATTGAACTTCAATTACGTGTACACGAAATTGAAAATGAAGTTAATGTGGAGAAGCAGCTATAATTTTAAGTGAAATGTGCTTTCCGACGTTGATGGATAAAGTCATAAGAGTAGTAGAAGGTAGAGGTATCCATGAAGACAAGAGGAAATGTACAAGCAAAACATGATCGCACATGAACTTGGTTGTTCATTAAAAGAAAGTTCTTAAATGCTAAGAAATTACAAATGAGGTAAACCCGCATATCTAAGAAATTTATATTTATTAAATTTTTAATTTTGTAAAATAAAAAAAATATTTATTTTTGTAAGACGGGATAATAATTTTTGTGGTTTGAATTTATAATCATGATTTATAAAGAATCTCCTTCTTATAATTGTGCCTTTTGTGTATCTCCATTGAAAATCTTTAAATTAATTAAAAGAAAACTAGTGAATGATATATGATAGGAGGGTAAAATAATTCAATGGTGCTAATATTTTTACGTCTATCAATTTGGTACCAAAAATTTATTTTGTATCAAATTGGTATCAATATTTTGGAATTGAATTTTAAATTATTTATCAAAAACATTTTTTGTGGATTTATATTTGATGTGGACTCCGTCCACATTAGTAAGTCTAATGTATACATTAGTATAAATCAATCTAAAACTTTTTTTAGTACTATAATCTAAAATTCAATTTTAAAATATCCATTACAAAAATTAAGGTCAATGATTCACTCCGCATTGCGTAGGGGGCAGAATTGGCAAAATAATGTCGTGCTGTTTGAACGAGAAGGCCCATGTCCAGGCTCAGCGATGTGACTCTATACAATAATTGAGAAATTTAATTACATATATAACCCATTTGGATGATTTATCAATTACATCTTTGAATTGTCAATTTGTTTCAAAATCAATTTTTAGGACTGGATTGCAAAACAAATTTTAATTTATTTATAAATGTATTTTTTCATTTATTTATATATTTTTTTTTACTATAATCTTATAGTAAATAACATATAAATTTAACAAAAATATTGAATGGGGTGTTTTTTAAAACAAAATGCAGCAAACTGATGACAAATTAAACGTTGGGCGATTCAGGAGGCAAATTGCACCTTCTATCTTTTTTTCTTTTTCCAACAGCAACGACATGATCATTATTCCTCTGCATTAATCACAGGGTTATGAATGTCATAATCCACAGAACATATATACTTATCAAAATCTTAATCTCATTAATTTCTTAGAGTCAAAAAATTAAAATAAGAATAAAATAATAAAGCATTAGCAATATAGTCTTATCCTGTGGAACATATTTTTATTGAGAATAATTCCACCGAACTGCATGCTTTTCGCGTATTTTGTGGAGCGAAGTCATCCCGACAATGATCGATTGATACCGCTCAGCAAGATGATTTTTTTTTTTATCATATATATGTCTTGAGTTAACAAGTCCTAGAGTATATTTAAAACTTTAGAAAAAACATTTTACTCTTTTTATTGTATATCTCAGACGCGAACACAAATTGAATTGTTAAAAAAAAAATATATGGCAACAACCCACCTACACCAACCTCAAATCTTTTCAAAAGCCTAATTCGAGACATCAATACCTTTAATTATAAGGTTAGATGTTAATGTCAAAAAGGGTTTTCTTTACTATTGTTGAATACTTATTTTGTTTGCCGTTAAAATAATAATTTCAATGATTCTACAAGTAATAAATTAACTTTCCGGTGTTAAATCTTTCATGATCAGAAAATTACTTGATTACTCTTGAGCTAAACAAGAAAATACGTTTGACGTTAATATATCTTAAAAAATTTTGAATTATAATTGTTGGAACAAAATGTTTAAATTGTTGGATTAACTTAATTGTATACGGCAGCAAAACAAATATCAGCTTTCCAATTTACTATTATAAATGAATAACAATAATTTCAATGCATATTATAACAGTTATTTAACGCTATTTAAGAAATTTTTATAATAGTGGAGCACTTAGGTTTTAGGAATAATATCATTTTCTTTAATTTCTCAAAATCCAACAACTATAATTAAGTAAAGATTGATAGTCTAAAGAATTAGGTCATCTGTTGAAATGTGATGTGACAATTCCACATCGGAAAGTTAACAAATTTTCACAATAGCATTAGCCTATAAAAAAGTTTCATCATCTTCTTAACAATTTATCCTAAACATCAATCCCTCTACTTCTAATATTGATTGTATTTTTTCTTTCTCTTGTAATATTTCACTTTATAATATTTCTTTGAAATAGTGAAATATTATTTTAGTAGTATCCGAAGACATAGGCATAATTGGCCGAACCTCGTTAATTTCTGGTATTTTTTTATTTCTATTTAATAGCTATTGTCGAGTCTTTTACTTTGTGATATATTGTGCTTTAAATTATCTTAGAAAAATTATGTCACCAAGACTCTAAGAGTCTAAAGAAGTTGGTTTTTAAGGGAGACCATTTGTGACTCCACAAACAACCTGAGAATTTTTCTTTGTCTTAATTTTTGGCACAATTATTCACTTTGGTGGAAACTAACCCGATTTCCACAACAATTGGTATCAGAGCCAAGGTTACTGAGTTATAGGCTTTGTGGTTGCAGCGTAAGCTGATCTTCCACATCAGAAAGGTTTCCTTGGATTCTTGGGTATTCCGCATTTGAAAGCTATTAAATAGTCTTAAAGAAGAAATGACAAGAGACAGATAAAAATCAACAATGGACACAACAGCTTCTACTTCATCAATTTTGGCGAGAACTGCTGTGGCAAATACGAGAATTGCAGTGGAGATTTTTTATGGTACAAGTCATTTCAGCATGTGGCAAGGTGAAGTTCTAAACGTCTTATTTCAGCAAGGCTTAGACATTGCCATTGAGGGAGAAAAGCCAGAAGGTGCAGATGAGAAGGAATGGAAGACAATCAATCGTTTGACATGTGGTACAATTCGATCGTGTCTGTCCAGAGAGCAGAAGTATGCATTAATCACAGGGTTATGAATGTCATAATCCACATAACATATATAATTATCAAAATCTTAATCTCATTAATTTCTTAGAGTCAAAAAATTAAAATAAGAATAAAATATTAAAGCAGTCTTATCCTGTGGAACATATTTTATCCCGACAATGATCGATTGATACCGCTCAGCAAGATATTTGTTTTTTTTCATCATACATAGGTATTGGGTTATCGAGTCCTATATAGAGTATATTTAAAACTTTAGAAAGAGCATTTTATCCTTTTTATTGTATATGCCACACTAGAATTCAAATTGAATAGTTAAAAAAAATATCGCGACAGCCCACCTACGAACCTCAAATCTTTTCAAAAGCCTAATTCGAGACAGCAATACCTTTAATTACAAGGTTAGATGTTAATGTCAAAAAGGGTTTTCTTTACTATTGTTGAATACTTATTTTGTTTGCCGTTAAAATAATAATTTCAATGATTCTACAAGTAATAAATTAACTTTCCGGTGTTAAATCTTTCATGATCAGAAAATTACTTGATTAGTCTTGAGCTAAACTAGAAAATACGTTTGACATTAATATATCTTAAACAATTTTGAATTATAATTGCTGTAACAAAATGTTTAAATTGTTGGATTCACTTAATTGTATACGGCAGCAAAACAAATAGCAGCTTTCCAATTTACTATTATAAATGAATAACAATAATTTCAATGCATATTATAACAGTTATTTAACGCTATTTAAGAAATTTTTATAACAGTGGAGCACTTAGGTTTTAGGAATAATATCATTTTCTTTAATTTCTCAAAATCCAACAACTATAATTAAGTAAAGATTGATAGTCTAAAGAATTAGGTCATCCAACAACTATAACTAAGCAATTAGGTCAAAAGGCATTAGAGGCCAAGAAGAATTATGTTCTACTCTAAATTGAGTTTTTAAGTCCTATATATATATATATATATATATATATATATATATATATATATATGAATGAATGAAATTAATATAAATATATATTAATGCTCTTGCAACAAAGTCTACGAGTTGTACGTTTTATTTTGCAAAAGTAATTGATTTCTTGTAACATAATTAATAGATTCCTAGTTTTTCCTAATGAATTGGATATCCATAATATAAAAACAAACATATGTTACTGATACAAAGATCCCATTAATTAGGTCTATATTCCTACTTAATTCACCCACTCTATTAATTAAGAATACACAATAAATCGGGTGAATCGCAAACGAAAACCGCACATACTTCAAATTCAACTGATCAACTGGGCTTCTCACACACATGATGCTCGTCAACCTACGTTTATTCATGGAAAGCATAGAAATGAGGAGATTAAAGTGAAAGCCTGAGGTCCAAGCCTTGTTTCGTTTCTTCCTTGTTCTGCGAAGTATCCACTGTGATGCCTGTAGGGCTGGACAGGGCCTGAGGCTGAGTCGTCTCTGGCAGGAAATCTTCAAGTTGAAAACCCGGTTCCCAAACAGAAACTCTTGTAGTTTCTTGATCAAATTTCACTTTCTTTTTCTTATTTTCCGAATTGTTTTCCTGTGATCTGTTGATGGTTAGGTGATGGCGAGCCTCGCGAATGCTTTTGATGAGAGCAAAGAACTTCTCTATCTTTAATTCTTCATTTTCTTCATCTTCATGGCACATCAGTTTTCTCTTACTATTGCTCGGATTCTCCTCCATGAATGATGTTGAGTTCTAGCGAAGCACAAAACTGCAGCGAGCGTGAACTTTCTTGGTTCCTTCGTCTGCTGATGCTTGCCGTCCTTTAAAGATCCTTTATTATTTTTGTTTCCGAATTTACCCCTCTCTTATCTTCTTGTACTCATAATAATATTTCAACTATTAAATCAATCATAAAATGCTATACAAATTTATAGAGAATAATGATAAAATATTACATAAAATATTATTTATTATTTAGTTCAATTTACTCTATCATATAGTTTTTTTTTTTGGGTGAAGGTATCATATAGTTATTATTTATATATAAACACGTCCATTGAGTCAATTTGAAGAGCGTGTGGTGGACATGCCTGCTACGTACGGATCTCCTCCTATGTCATCAAACTCAAATGTGACATTTGCCTCATGACATGTCTATTACACCAACTCATCTATTTATTTATTAAACGTCTTTTATGAAAATAATACTATTATTTATATCCAATAAAATTTACCAGTATTTAATTTTAAACTTTTTAAATTAGAGGTTTCAAATTTAAATTTTGAGCATGAAATACTTAAAAAATTTGAGAGAAAATATTTTATCCCCTAATAAATCTAGGGGATAAGAGAGATTATTATCTGAATTTGATCTATAGTTATATTTATTAATATAATTAATAATACAATATTTAATAAAAAAATTAAATATTTATATAAAATTGTATCATTTATTCGTTATAAACAGAATCTAGATTAGAAATTTCTTACAAAGGATGCCCCATTTCCTAAGCTGCCTGCAGCTTCGTCTCCCATGGCTTTTACCATTAATCTTTCTCTCTCTCTCTCTTTTTGCGTGTTGAAAAAAAAGGAAAAAAAATGAACTTTTTGTTTTTGTGTTTCCATACATAAGCAAATTGTTTTTATACATCTTTACTGATTAGGGTTTTTGAGTGAATCAGTGTGTAGTAATTTAAGTGAAGTGATTTCTTTATAATCACGTTTTCTGGAAAAAAAGCTGCATAAATCCACCGCTTGATTCAAGTTCAAGTTGCTTTTTGCTGGGGCACGAATCACGAATCCTTTTTCTCTTTCATTCGAATAACCTTTGTATATCATTTTGTAATTATTTGACTTTATTCAATTTTATAATTAAGTTTCGTTGAATAGAATCGGAATTGAAGACTTTAAATTCGAAAGCGTCTTTCGGCAATTAGAACCTCTTCATCTCACTCAAACAGAAGTTTTTTTTTTTTTAAAAAAAAAAGAAAAAAAAATTGGGTAATCAATCTTATCTATGTTAGCAATGTCTCAAAAAAATAAGCTTGTTTTTTTTTCATCATTATTTGTTCTAAACTATATACAGTCCATTTTTTTTTTATAGAGAATACAATTAATTTTAAATTTTTTTATATACTATTATTATTTAATGTGTTTTATTATTAATAAGTATGAACGGACATTTATTTAGTATACCCATGATTAGCTAGCTTTTTTTTTTTCTGACGATCTCCTTCATTATATCTATGTTTTGAATGATATGTACATTTTTTTTAATTTTTTAAGTGAATTGAGTAATATTTAAAATTATTAATTGTAATTAAAAAATTGAAGATAAAAAATAAAAAATAAAAAAGATAACTAACACTTTTTAGTTTTATTAATTGATAATGATTTCTAGAACATAATATTATTCCTAAATGATATCTATGAGCTATAGAAATGTGGCACGAGATAATAAAAAGATAAAAATTTCCATTATTGTACCATCTAACAAATTTCATTAAAAAAAATTAAATTAATTTGCACATATTACTTTGGAAAAAATTTCTTAATACTAATGATGGTGTTGTTATATAATAAAGAATGACTAAAACTTTTAACCAAAAAAACAAAAAGAAAAAGAATGACTAAAACAAAGAAGACCGACATAAGTTGGTGGCTTTGCTGCAAAGACTAGTGAAACCCGAGCAAAAGAAACCAAACAATAGAAAAATGTTTTAAGAGCACACGTGTCACGTAAAAATCATATAATAAATGATAACCAATATTTTTCCACTCTTTTATTTTTATTTTTATTTTTATTTTTTTGAAAAAATCGATTCAATCTTCAGTCATCCAAGTGAATATAATAGGTGTTGGCTTGGAGAAGAATTTTAGTCACGAGGTTGGTTAGGTTAGCAAAATTTGAAAGGGAAAGGGATGAATTTTGCATTTTTTTAATTATTAATTTAACAATCCATAGTTAACCATGTGTATTGTGAAGATAATAAACATGCGAATTGACTCGCTGATGAAGCGATTAAAGAATACTTGAGATCAGAGCCCTAATAGAGATTGTTTATATTCTATAGGGATGATATTTAGGATTCGTTTGAAGTTGAGTTTTGGAAAAATGTTATTTTAAGAAAAAATTATTTGAGTTTTAAAAACTGTTTTTAATAAAAAAAAAGATAAATAAATATTTTTTTCTAAAAATATATTTGAGAAAAATAATTTATAAAAAATTAAAAAAATTATAAATTTATATTTTTTAATATGTAATAGCAATTTCAATGTCCGCAAATAGTGTCATATAACTTTTCTTTGCTTTGTTTTTGGGTCTCCCACTCTTCTTTGTAATTTAAAAAGTAAAATTCATAGTAAAGACCATCCCAACTTAAAATCACATTCGAGTTGTCCGAAATTGACCAAAATTCAATTAGAAAAAATTCGAAATCATCCAATTTATAAAAGTGGAAAAATTTCAAGTTGGGTGGATACGAAATAACTTATTTTGAGCCCTAAATGAACCGTTTTAATGAGCAATTTTTCATTTTTTTCCCCTCCAAATAACCAAAGTTTATGAATAAAAATAACGAATAACTTAGAAATATATATAAAATATAATTAGATTGGTTCATAATAGATTAAGTCTAAATAAGTGTAATTAAAGGGAGAGAGTGAAATATGAGTTCTAAGGAAATTTTTATGTTATATTTTTATATAAAAATATAATATTAGAAATTTTTTTGGATAGAATATTATATTAAAATTGATTTTGAAAATCAGAGTTCAAAATATCATAAAAATAAAATTTGAATCGAAAAAGCACTGAAAAGAAGAATAAAATAACAAGTCTTGGGTTTGATAATTTGAAGAGGAAAGGGCTAGCCTAATAATTTGAAGCCCAACTACCAGTGAGCTTTACGATTAAAAGCAGAAGACGCAGGCCCAGAGTCATCATCGGCCTGAACAAAGAAACTATATCCAAATTGAGATTAACTCAACAACGAAGAAGAACAAGCATAGCTGCCATAATTTTTGAAACCCACTGAAACAGTTAACAAATTGAGCACAAATTTAAACGAGTCAGAGGCTGATTTTTTTTTAAAAACTTTTTAATAAATTTAAATTCAAGATACATACATTTATTATTATTATTATTATTATTATTATTATTATTATTATTATTATTATTATTATTATTATTATTATTATTATTATTTCAACAGTTAGGTTGAATAGCATTTTCTTATTTATTTTTTTTTATTTCTTGCTTTGGCTATAAATTACCGTTTCATGAACAATCATAAACATGCAATGATTCGTGAAAATAAAGATTATGAAAACTTAATTTCTTAGATTTGGTTAAATATATTTTTACAACTACGTACCGAATTAGCTTTCATATATTTGGTTCAAAATCTATATGTTTATATTAATATATAAAAATACAAATGACTAATATATGAACGGTTAAAAATTAATTTAATCATTAAAAATATTCATAGTAACAGAATCACCAAGTAGGTTTAAAAATCTTTTCTTTTTATTTCAAATATTACAATATAAGCCAACTAATACTAAAGTTTCGAAAATTCTTTTCTCGTAGATGCAACTTTTAATCAATAACTTAAAAAGAAATTTACACTTAATTAAAACAAAAGAAAGAAGATTTAACATTTTTTACATTGAACTAATTAATGAAAATTATAAAAAAATAATTTTAAAACTAATTAAATTTATTATGAATCAATTGTATCATATATATATATATTTATCATGCATTGTATGCACAGGATAATTAATATGATACAATGGATGTGTAAAAACTAGATATTAATAGAACAAAAATAGAAAAAATAACAAAACTCTTACTTTCACATAATAATATTTTTTTTATATATGATGAACAATAACTATAAAGAAAACCAACAATTCAGAGGAATCAAAGCTACTTGAAAACTAAAATAAGAAACATAAACTTTGAAACTTCAAAATTAGGGCCCAGAAATTAATTAAACACTAACTAAATGCCCTGATAAAAGGTAGCAAAAAAAGATGCATGAACAAACACTTGTTTATATATATATATAATATATGCATTTCCCATATTCTAATATATAAAATACACACATACATACATTTGATTAATCTTCTTCTTTGTCTCATTCTGTCGTTTTTTCTTGTTACTTTAATTTCTTCAAACACATATTGAAGAAAAAACAAAATTGAAAAGAAACTAGTAAGATCCCACCATTCCAATTCCTCTTCATTTATACATACATATATATATATATATATATATATATATATATATATATATATATATATATTCATGAAAGAGAGTCTTAAAAGGTGAATTTGGTGGGTGGCCATTGGATTTTAGCTCGTGCACCGTCCAATTTAATCAGACCACGTATTTATGTCTTTTCTTTCCCTCTTTCTATACATATAATGGTCATACACAAGTTAATTTAAATGCTAACTAAGACGACTCAATCTAATTCAATTATTAGAATTGAATGAGTTTAGAAAGTTGAGTTTAATAATTATAAATATATTAAAATGATGAAAATTAAATTAAAATTAGTTACACCATAATTATAAATTATTTTTCTGTTTGAATTATTTTTTTAATTCTTGAGTCACAGGCCTCAAATTTTATCTATGATCACGCAACGGATAGTTCTCTTATAATTCTAATAATATATTAAAATTGGATATATTTAGACAATCGAGTTTGATATTTATAAATTCACAATTATTTTAAAATCATTTAAATTAATATGAAATTAGTTGTATTATAATTATAAATATTTTTTCTATTCCTTACACTCTCCCGGAATTCTCTTCAACATCAATTGCATTAGTAAGAATGTTTAACATTTATTCAAATCGGTTAATCCAATGTGAGATTGACTCAACTTCAAATATATATATATATATATATATATATATATATATATATATATATATATATATATATATATATATATATATATATATATATATATATATATATATATATAACTGGATGCGGTTTATATTATTATGATTATTTTTGGGTGTGCGCGTGCAAGATTGAAGTAAAGTTTGTCATCCCACTTCTTCACCCACCCATTATCAGTTCTAGTGCTGCTAAAGAAGTTCTAGTGCTGCTAAAGAGATGGACAACTACACTTGAACTTCAATCTCTCTCTCTCTCTCTCTTTGCCCTTTTGTTTTTTCTTATTTAATTTTCAGTATGGTTTCTTTTTCCATTTCTCTTTGTTAAAAAAATTATTGTCCCATTCTGCCTGACTCAAAACTTACATGTCATTAGGAAAAGGAATATTCTCCTTTCTATTTCAATAACAAGAAAATCATCTCTCATAATACCAATGCTGATTTTGCCTCACCTCTAAATGTTTCTTCACTCAGTTTGTGATTCTTTCTGATTGCACCGTGTACAAATTGAACATCATGAACACTAAAAATTTTTATGCATTTTTTAATATATATATATATGGAGTTATCGAAAAAAAATTTAAAAATGATATTTCATATTTATTGATTATAAGGCACATTAAATACAAACATAATAAATAATTAAAAATTAAATATGTTTTCAAAAAATATAATTTAGAATAGATAAAAAAGTAAGTGAGCCTGTGTTAAACTATTTTTGAAACTGTAACCTAGCGATTGGTGTTTTAAGCAAATATAAAAATTATTTCAAATTTACTAAACCAAGTAACTGAATTACTGCATTTTTTTTGGTAATTATGTGTATGATCCTCTTTTGAAAGAAAATAGAGAAGCTAGATAATATAAACATTATTGGGAGGTGATTAAAATATTCCACTCCACAATCATTACATAATTAGAGTTACCATGAAGGACAACACATCATGGGATCTCTTTACCACGAAGATCTAAAAATAAATTCAGAGCACAATCAGACAAATCGTGCAATGGATATGCTTTAGGCCAATTATATGTACACATAATTAAAATTGCTTTACAGTTTGAAAGTAGAAGATCAACAATAATCGAGTTGATTATCGAGTAAGGAGCGAGGAGAGCCGTCCATCAAACAAGAAACGGGTGGGATAGTTAAGGTTTCGAGTAGCCCATAAGCATTCCAACAGAAAGGATCCAATACTAAGTCTCCTTGGTCAGGAAGAAGCTCAACATCCGATAGTGTGAGGTTAGTGCAAGGCTCTGAATCACTGCAGGCGAAATGCATAGGTGGGCTTCGAATGTTGTAGGTTCCTTTTATGTTTTCATACAGAATGTTCGATACCAAAACTGCTGATGTTTGGTTGCTGCATTCCTTTGTAAGGCAGTAGAACTGATCTATTATGATTGGATTTCTTACGTTGTCCATGTGAATATTGCTGAATGTTATCCCTGTTACTGCCCCTGATCCTCCTTGCCAAGTCTTTATCCTTACTCCATTATCTGACACTCTAATCACTGAGTCTCTAACTGTGACGTTAGATACGCAGGCTCTTGAATTGTGGTTGCCTAGACTCCCAATGCTGAGTGCAGTAAGATGTAGAAGAAATAAGTTATTAAATTTTGATTTGAGTGGAAATTTTTTTTTATCTATAATTATTTGCCATTCTGCCGTTACCCTATTAATTCACTATGAATAGAGTCTAAGAAAGTATTGGGAGACTAAACCATATAATTACACAGAATAATTTTATAATTAGGATTAAGGAATATTTAATCTTTGTACTTGACATAATTCTCTCAGTTTGTTCTTTGTATATGTTTGGATATTTTAACCATTAATACTTGGATTTTTTTAAATAATTAAACATATTTAAACTCTTGTTAAGTACTGAAGCTGAATATACTTAATTTGAAACTTAATTATAATAAATACCTGATTCCATGACTAGGTCCACAAGTAATGTTACGAATGTCTACATCATAACACCCTGAACCGATTGAGACGCAATCATCACCTGCATAATATTAATTAAGGCAATGGAACAAGCAGATCATGCATGTTAGTTATGTGAGATTTCACAAAAGAGAGGAATAAGAAAGATTTTACGAGGTTGTGTGCTTACCATTGGAGATTACAGAATCATATATTTGCACGTTATTGGTGTTTTCTACGTGAATTCCATCAGTGTTAGGGCTAAGAGCAGGAGCAGTAATGTGAATGGATTCTATATGAACATTCTTGCAGTTGTCAAATCTGAAGTTGAATTGGGGGCTATCCTTGATTCTAATTCCCTCCACTGTCAAGTTGGAGCTCATGAAGAACCTTATGGCCTGCATTACATAAATGACGCTCAATTATTTATCTATTTATTTATTTTTGTGTGTGTGAGCATGAAAATAGAAGAACATAATTGCAGTGGTGCGAACTGCGAACTTACAATTGGACTATCACATGGTCCAGGCAAAGTGGTTCCATTAATTCCCTGTGCCATTAAATATAATAAAAGATTAGCAATTCCAAAATCAAAATGGAGTTCATTATGGATCAATCTAATCCTATTCTGATATATACTTGTAGTAACTATTACTTAAAAGCTTGGGGCAAACAAGAAAAGTCAAGCGATAGAATTTAGCACCTAAATATTAGCTTTAAATTTTTAATTAAGAATAAAGTCATGAATACCTTGTGAGGTTTGCAAGGAAGATCCCACCATTTCTGTCCTCTGCAATCTATTACACCACCTCCTATAAGTGCCATTTTATTGATTTTGTAAAAAACCAGCCATTGTCGCTTGCTATTCTTCTGTGGCCATGACTCTGGTCCATCGGGAGGCATAACAGTCCCATCAACCTGTTGCAGTGACCATAATAATGTACATTAATTACCAAACTCATTAGTTTTTTGAAAATTTATACATATCTCTCCACTGAACAATCACCACTGCCAATATGCTAGTCATACAGTGAGGAGAGAGTTTGCGTGGTTCCTATGTTCTGCCTGAATCATTGACTGAAGATGTAACTTAGTCTCGAATGGTAAAATTATCCCAAAATCCACTTTTAAATTAATTTACAAAAAAACAAAAAAGAAAACTCTTTTTTTTTTTCCTAAAAAAAGAAAAGATTGGCACCGGCATTTAACTGTAAATTTAAAATTGAACACCGCAAAAAAGGTTCAAAGACCAAATTAATACTTGCGCTTGAATCATTCAACTTAGTCTTTTTTAAGGAAAAAGTTTAAAAAGTGAGCTGACAAGAATAGTAGAAGAAGAATACCTGTAACACCAAACCACCTTGACAAGGACCTGTAAAAATTGTAGACTGAATCATGAATTTGAAGCCATAAGGAACCAGTATGACTGCAGACTCAAGCTGCTGCGCCTGACACGCAGTATCCCATGCCGTCTTGAAAGCATCCGTATCATCTGTTACGCCATCCCCAACAGCTCCAAATTTCCGTACATCAAAACCCCCATTGTCTTCATTAGGTGGATTAGCTGGTGCAGGTGAAGGAGTGGAAGTTTCAGGTGGTGGATACGCAGGAGTGGCAGGCTCAGGCGCCGGAGGAGTGAGCTGCTGAATAGGAGAAGGTTTAGCCGGAGGATAGGCTGGAATAACGGGCTCTGGCGGAGAAATGGGGGGTTGAAAAGAAGATTCAGGTGAAGAGTAGGGTGCATAATCTTCAGGCTCAGGTGAAAGAGCCGGAGAATAAGCAGACTCAGGTGCAGGAGAAGGAGCTTCAGAAATTGTGGAGACTTTGTGAGAGTGAAAATGCTTATGCTTAGTATTATAATGATGATGATAATGATGATGATGATGCCACCTAGCTTGGGTGGAAACCAACAAGAAAATGAAAGAAATGCAAAATACAAACAGCAATACAAGAAAGCACCTCATTTTGCTTTCACTGACTTCCTAGGTAGAGGAATTAAAACTTTGTAGTTTGCAGTAACTAAAACGGAAAACAGTTGAAAAAATGTTGTCTCTATCAATAAATATTGTTGGAATTTCCCAAAATTATGGGAAGTAGGAAGAAGCAAGTGGGTTTGGTTAAATTGAAGTGAGGTGCATATGAGCACTAGAGCAAAGCTATATAGCAAGCAACTTGCTAAAGATCAGTAACTAGGTTTTTGGCCTAGGAATGCATGCAGTATCAGAAAGGCTGAATCCCATATATATAAACAAATATAATTACTTAAATAACAGTTGATAGTGGAGGTGACATGGTAAAAAATTAAAGAAAAATATTTAAAAATAAGAAGAATAACACTTTGCTTTATTTTATTTAATTAGTTTTGGTGGCGGAAACCGACCAAATTCCATGGAGTGATTGGCCCTTTTTTTTTCTTTTAATTTTGTGTGTGTGTGTGTCTGTGTGTGAGAGAGAGAATGTGGAGTGCGGTAGCATATGGCTAGTTCTGGAAAAAGTTTAAAGGAATAACAAAAGAGACTATAAGCACCCCATATTCTTCCCATAACTTTCACTTTCATCGGTCCCCATTCTGTTACATTAATTTCAACAGTCTGAATATTATTATAATGGCCTATAGACTACAGTCTCATTCCACAACAACTATTTCAAATTATTCAGATTACTGTTTATTGATCACTGATTTCCAAGGTTGTTATTGTATTACATGCATGATCTTTTTATATATATTTCAGAAATGCATTTTAATTAAGCTGTGGAATCCATCCTCCCTCTACCTCTATTGTTATAACATTTCTACTTCAACCCTTTCAAGTTATATAACGTATAACTTGAAATAGTTAAAGGAGAACAGTTGAATAAAGTTGTGAAGACCTTGTGAGGTTTGCAAAGAAGATCCCACCATTTCTGTCCTCTACCTCTTAAGATTCTAATAATTGTCGTTACTAATGGGCTCAGATCAATGTTTTCGGGGATATGAATATTAGTACGTATAAAATTGGATGAAGAATTCAAATTCTTAAATGTAAATTTCTTTTTTTAGGTAAAAAGGGTTAAATTGAAGATTCAAATTCAATACCTTGGTCTCTATATCAGTACCATTAAATTAAAATTTATTGGTAATGTCAAATTCTTTATTAAATAAGAATCTTTACTGAATAGGAATTTAAGTATTTTTCACACATGTATATTTAGCTTCATTGTTTATGACTGTTCCTAATAATTCCTGATATTCTGATCAGCAAAGCAATTAGTAACCTAGGAAATGATTGGTTTAGATTGTTTATGTTCCTAATAATATTTTCACTTCCACAGATTCCTTTTTTAGATATTTAATTATTTGCCAACAGAGTGATCATCAAAACTTAATTATAGTAAAAGGTATTCAAGGCAAATACTTAGATATCTTGCCTTTCAATGGAAATTCGACTTGCAGCCTCTTCAATGTTGTTGCAGGAGCAAAGTTTGTAGAGTCTTATTCTATAACCGACCAAATTGATCACTGCTCCTTTCGGTGATAGCTAATGATGTTCAGCTCAGTCTATTGCCTCAGCTGATTGCTTCTGTTTAAAGAGTGATCATCAACTGTATATGGATTTTTTTACCAGAAAAAAAAAGAGCAGAAAAAATTTCGAGATTAGCACATTAATTATTATATAATGGTACCTTGTAATATTCTTCCGATATTGGTTAATTTTATTGACGGTCACTAAATTTTCTATCACTTGTCACAAAATAACTATTAAATTTTTTGTTTCATAAAAATAACTAAATTATTTTTTTTCAAAAATCACTTTTGACAACTCATTAGCTATAAAGTGGATGTCGCGCGGAGTCACGGTATGTCAGATGACATGTAAATACAAATACTAAATTCAATTGTCATGTCAGATGTCTACGTGGATGATATTAATTTCATTTGTTATCATTGAACTTATACTTTAATTGTATTTCAGTAATAAAAGAAAATTTAATTTTCAGTTTATCTTCATTTTACTCAAAAAATTTGGTATTTTTTTCATTCAATATTCATTTGGAGAAGAATTGAAAAACATTTTAAAGTTTTGAGTACAATGAAAAAGAATTGAAAATATATATTTTTTCAAAAGACATACTCATCTATCATTATTTATTCATTTTCGTTATTTGCCTCCTTAATCGGTTTTTTTGTCTAAATTACCCTTTATATTTTGTTTTTGGTTTGTTATGCCTCTTAAAAATTCAAATTTCCAACATAATATATTCCTTGTTATACAAAAGAATAGAATGTGTATTTCACACACCAAATGAGTTTTTTTGACATTTCGCGTCATAAAATGATTGTTGGGTCTATCTTGTTTTTGAAATATTGAGTTGTAAAGCAAACCAAAAATCGATTAAAGTGGTAAAATGGAAAAAATGAACAAATGAATGAGTATGTCTTTTGCCAAAAAAAATTATTTTTTATATCTGGATATACCTTATATATTTTTTTATGACTAAAATATAATTAAAGTATAAATCAATGACTTCAAATGAAATTAATTTTGTCAAAGTGACACTGCCACGTAGATTTCTAAAGTAGTAATTGAAATAAAGGATATGTACTTACGTGTTATCTAACATAGTGAAAATTCGACGCCACATCAGTTTTTCCATTGTTGAGTCAGCAAAAGTGGCGGAAGAAATTTTTTTGGAAAAAAAATAGTTTAATTATTTTTGTGTGAATAATTATTTTGCTATAATAGTTAGAAAGTCCAATTACCATGATGAAATTAATCCTTTCAATCTTTATCACGTAGAAAAAGGAGTTTTCGCAATTCTTACTTAACCCATGAATAAAACTAACCGGATGTAGAGAAGAGATTTCGGTAATTAATAATTTGAATTAGATTTCCATATATTCATGTTTTCAAGCCATGGGGATAGGGAGTCCACATTTAATTTTTCTTTCTCATTAAATTCTAATGATGGAGATTTTTATGGAAAATAATGAACTTTTGGATGCTGAGAATTACATGTGTTGCTGCTGCATCAAGGGGTTAGAATTTTGATGCATTGATGAATTTGGATCCCCTTTTTTCACCATTTTCTCAGGTTTCTATGAGTTAAATAATATATAAGCAGCATGGATTCCTCGTCCTGTGTTGGATAATTCTATTATACAAACTCTGAGTGGTGTTATGGCCATCAAGAGAACACCAGTATCTTCTTATTGGTCATTGAAGATCTTACCCACCTGTTCCTTTCTGCCACAAATATCTTCCACTTGAGTTCATTTTATTTTCTAAAGAAAAACAGCAGAATATTTTCCATGAACAGAATGAATTCTTGTACTGCAAACTGCCTTTCTTTTATAATGTAGTTCTCAGACCAATTTAATTCTAAAAATTGTGTTCAACTATGGGCTTACATATATAACTAGTGCTATATCAGTCTTATCAGATCCCATCGAACTAAGTTATAAAGTAAAAATGTAAGAACTCGAGTAATTGATTTGAGCTACTGAGCTATGTAATAGCCTAATATTCATCTTCTTTCCGCTATTCTTTGAAAGATGTCGAAAGGCATTTAAGGCATTGTGGGGCTCAGAATAGACAGATTTATATTATTTAAAAGAAATACTATCTTTATGGACTACGTGAAATTATGTTTTAATTATTTAAACTTTATTAAATATAAACAGTTAATGCTAATCATGCTTAGCTTGTTATATATTTTTTAGATATGCAGGAAGTAGTAAGTTGCTAATTATCGAAATCTGTCCATTCATCAATAGAGGGTTTATCAATTATCATTTTTGCTGTGAGAGTTACCAAAATGGAAAACCTGCTCCTTTTGGGAATTGGAATCCACAATTACCCAATCATTTTACCCCTAATGAAAAAAATTGTTAATGAAAATATGGTAATATTGATAATATATATCCTAGGGATAAATAGAGGTCATAATTAAAATGAGGTGAAATATATGAGTCTATCTAGTGCGAATTCAAATTGATTTATAATCTTTGAATCATAGGATATTAGATGGCTAAGACAAAAAAATGTCTCCTTCCACAGCTACTTAAAGAACCAACCTTTTTTGTGATAATTAATTAGTTGCAAAATTAATTTTAGGATTGAAGTAATGCTTAATTGCCTTTTAAAGTTATTTTATCTCAAAATATTTTTCTTTCTCATTTTCTATTCATAAAATCATCATCTGCCAAGAATTTTTATAGTAATTCTACAGTGTATGGTGTACATGTTACTAGTTTATTTTAGAGCATACTGACCGTTCAAAAAAAAAAAACAATTCGAAGAGTCAAATTGTACCGTCTGCCCAAAAGTTAACGTTGGTAAAATAATTTTTTTTTCCTTCAATAGATAGTGCATTATTGATTTGATAAATATGTAAATCAATTCATAGAGTCCATATTCTTCAAAGTAATTTCCACCATGAGAAGTTGAGAAGGCTGATAAGGAAGACTGGGGCTAACGTATAAAAAAAAGGTTAGCTTTTTCACCGAGTGGATCAACAAAGGCAAATATTCCCATTATTATAAAATAGCAGAATGTTGGTAGGTTGTTTATATACATCATAAGCCCCAGTCCACGCATGCCTGACCTGAACACCATTTTGGTCTAAAGGCAAAAAGTAAGACTCTCCTAAGCTCCTCGCCCATAAAATTTGAGGCCCTACAAATCTTCTGCTTACCCCTCCCTACTATCCTCCTATTTTTTTTTCCAATTTACATTGAACCTAAATTTGGTGCAGGGGAAGAGAAGAGAAGAATCTCTCTTCAAAACTAATACGTAAATCTTTAGAATGTTTATATAGATGGGATTGGATTTATCATGAACCAATTCACTAATATTTTTCTCTAAGTAAAGATATTATATCACTTATATAATAGAGTATAACCCATACCATCCATTTAAAAGATAAAAATCTCAGCTTTATTGATAATAAAAGTCAATTTTTAGGTAATTCTAATTCAGTGGGTTATCATTGTTAAGTGCTGCAGCCTGTTGATGACAAGGAAACGCTGAGAAGTTCTCGGACAAATTTTGCACCAATGAAGCTGAAAGTTCTCAAGGCATCAAGGAATGAAAAGTTTTGCTTCACCTATTCATATAATTTTGAAAGGCTAAATAAATAAATTAATTTTTGAATTTTTAAAAATTAAGAAAAAAAACAAGTACTATTCGGCCTCTAAATTTGCTATTTCACACACTTGACTAGTACGAGATGAAAGTATCCCAAATCATCTAATTTATAAATTCAAATGCATGAAATTAAGAGAAAACTATATATCTTAATCCGATCCATATTCGATCATGTAAAAGTTATGAAAACTACTTCACTTTGATGGTGTTCTATCAATAGCTAATTACTTTTCATACAATATTAAATAGTCAGAAGAATAATATAGCAGATAAAACAAATGTATTGATTTTGCCTCAACTGAACATTTAATGGTCAGCATACCCAACTAGGCTTAACAAAATAATATGCAGATTCTTCTTTCTAACTACTCTCTACAAAAAGGTAGAAGATAAAATAAAAATAAAAATAAAAACTAATTATAGAAAAGGAATAAATGAACAGGGGATGCGTAACAAATGACATGGACTTCAATATGACATCACCACTTGAAACTAGCTACTTCTCTACAGCACATTTTTCTGCGAGTAGCAGAAGACAATTAACTACAGTGAACTGCATCACAAGCCAAGGAAGGCACACTGCTTCCTTGCATGCTCTGGTATTATCTTCACCAACATCTCCATCGGTACTCCCTTCAGTTCTGAGCATAAAGAAGACAGATATCATTATTAATAATATTATCAAAGGTTATAAATGGAAGGGTATTCAATCAATTTCAATAATGGATCATCACCATGCGGCCTAAAGTTGAAAAGTGGTGGAAGGAAATGTCCATTTGGTAAGCGGGTATTAGGGTCACGCAACTCATCGAAGAAGGGATGGGTTAAGGCGTCCACCTGCACGGAAAATAAATACAAATGATGAAACATACTTGAAAAATAAAGGACAGTCATAAATGGAAAGAATATAAATGAAGTTTATTGTCAGCCAAATAATTCATAAACCATCCCCATATATGGCATATGCAGTGCAAACCTAAATGAGAAGTACAAAATTTAAGATGAGATTCCTGTGCTGTAAGAGCACAGCAAAAGTATGCCCCACAAAGAGAAGTGGAGCCTTCAAGAAATAAATTCCCCGGTGGGCAACTGGTAGAAAACCAGCACTTACAGCTGTACTTCGAAGGTTTGGTGAGTACTGCAATAGTCTTGAGACAAGGTCCACTGCTTCAGGGGGTATGCGCTTATGGAATATCTGATGAACAAGAGATGCACATATGAATAGAGGTGGTAAAATTGGCGAAGAAAACACAGATAAAGCAACACTGCTGGTACCTTATGCCATGGATGCGGTTTAATTTGTGGAAATTTGAACTCTGTATAGTTAGGATTCATGCACTTAATTTCCTCCCGCGTAGGGGTACCCAAAACCTGTAAGATAATCACAGAAGTTATTGTTAGATTAAAAACTAAAAAACCTAGCTACCAAAAAAAGTTCAGGATTTTCTAATCTCTGCAAGATAAGAAGCTTTCTCCAGGTTCAACATTTATGCAATTAATTGCCTATCTGAGTCAAACTTAATTACTGCAAACCAATTTCTTTCAACACAGATTTTCATAAAAAATGAAAAAGGAAGAGGTTGTTGGGAGGGGCCGTCAGAGCAAGGAATTATTAGGACTGGTGAGTTTCAATAGCATCCATATCCAGATATTGAGAAAGAAATGGACGGTTCAGAACAGATTAACTGGCACCATTTGATACTGAGAAATTAAAGCAAGTATTACCTTTATAATTTCAACAAGTTGGTCCACTCCACTCTCACCAGGAAAGAGAGGCTGGCATTAACAGAAATATTATGTCAGTTACCTATATACCTGGAAACTACAGGAAATACAGAAAATCAACCATATAAAAAAGAAGCTACTGACCTGTCCAAGGAGCAGTTCCGCCAGAACACATCCAGCAGACCATATGTCAATGGCTGTGGTGTACTCGGTTGCACCAAAAATAAGTTCAGGGGCTCGATAGTACCTAGAACATATATAAGATATGTTTGGTTCCCCTTTCACCTGTTAGAATTAACCAAAATTAGCACAAAAAATAATCAAATATCCATAGTGATGTAAAAAAAAAAGAAAATTTCCAGATTAAGATATACAAACCAAAACTTTTGCACTTCCGAAGTCACATAGTTTCAGTTGATGTGTATGTGGGTTGACCTATTACAAAGAAAATAAAATTACTCAAATTTGAAAAAAATAAAAAACAATTAATAAATTCAAAACTAACAAAAATAAGCCTAGAATAATGAGGAGATAACAGAGCAGGATTTATACATGACGTGAAAACCAAAAACTTCCTCCCCAAAGACACTTAGTTTACAACATTAAGGTTTAAACTTAGGTTCAGACGTTCAGTTATCCAATAAACTTCAACATAATAATTTGACAAAAAGCAATTGAAATTGGGCATTTATAACATACCAATAAATTTTGTGGCTTTATGTCTCTATGGCACACTCCAGAACTGTAGTGAATGTAAGCAAGAGCTCTACAAATCTGTATGTTCGTAAGAAAAAAGAAAGTTCAGAAAATGCCTCAAAATAAAAAGCATTAGAAGCATCAAGCAATTAACAAACAAAAAATGTGCAAGAAAAATATGGCATAAACGATTGCCAATAAGCTATCTAGCAAATGTGCAGCGCATGAATAATATAGTGGACACATATCTCAGACACAGGTGTTGGAACATCTGCAACTCATACCTGGTAAAAATAGAGCTTCACGTATATCAGTGGCATCCTTTGGCCCATCTTATTGTAGTGTTTGATCACCCGGTGAACTGTCTCAGGTACATACTCAAGTACCAGGTTAAGATAGAGCTCATTTTTTTCAGTTGTGGAAAAGAAACAGTGTTTCAAAGACACTACATTAGGGTGGTCTAAAAGACGCATGGTTTGCAGCTCTCGGTTCTTGTACCTTTTATCTTGTAGAACCTTCTTTATTGCAACAGTTTCACCAGTCTCTAAGCATTTAGCCTGAATATCCAAATCAGAGCAAAACAAAATATTCATTGTCTTTATAAGTCGATAACTTTCGAAGGGTCAATTACTACTGACCAGGATAAGTATGCAAATTAGCAACAACATGGGGCCTCAACAAGTTACCTGGAATACTACTCCAAAAGATCCATGCCCAACAATGCGCTCAGCCATATAGCTTATTGTCTACAATAATAAAAGAACAGTGTCATCATTAACTCAAAGCAGCCATAAAGCCCACTTGGCAAAGAGCTTAACATCTCGGAATAAAAAGAAAAAAAATTACCTGTTTTGGCTGGCCATTTTTGCCACCAATAGTTGTGACAATTATATGGCCTGTCTCTGTTCCATTACCATCAACAACAGTGGCTTCCATTTCCTGCAAGAACATTCAACCCCTTTCATGTAAATGATACTGAAACTAATGAATGCAAGGACAAACGGTAGATGCTGATGATAAAGATACAAGTAGAAGCACAAGAGACATTGGTCACCTTGTCATCCCGAATTTTCATGTCATTCATCTGGTCAGGTAACCTATCAACACCAGCTGTATTTCCACTAGGATCTCTTAATCCAGAAGTAGGTACAACACTTACAGAAGTCATTTTGCAAAAATAATGTAACAATAACTGAGGAGATCTATTTGACAATTTGCCTTGCGAACTCAATATAGATTTGGCAATGCACCTGCACACCACATATTGATGTTAACTGTTTCGTTCAACAGGGAAAAGGTAATCATGATACACACACACAGACACGAATGCATCAGCATAATTTGGTTCCTCACTGATGTAAATGCAGATAGCAAGATCATGTGGACATGATATTATTCTCACAAAAGAGTCTTCAAAATGAAGAAAGAACAAAAAAAAAAAGCATCAACTACCAACTCCACACAAATACCAACAACGTCTCCTCATTTAGGAATGTATAATGTCAGAGCACAATCTACTAAAGATTAAGTTCTTTGATGAACTTCGCATAGAAATTAACAGTAAAAAGCTAATGGGCAGGAGGAAGCACTAATAGCAGTAAACCAAACATTTACTTTGATGCATCTTTAAGACACACAAGGTAACAACAAAAAGCAAAACGATACAAAGTTTATTAAGGATTCAAGAGGACAAGAAAATCCATCCACCTAGGAGAAAAAATTAGAGAAATAAGAGAAATATTCATGATCCATCTCAAACAAAATAAACAGAGTACAAATAAGGACACAGCTAAACTACTTGCCGTAGTTAATCGCACGTTTATGTACTCTCTGTTAGCTACAAAACAAATTAAAAACATATCAAAAGAAAGCAAATTGAAACTCCTTCGATATGTGTTTGTCCTACGGGTTCAAAAAAGGGATAAAGGTCTCAAATTGAAACGAACCCGCTATATTAACTAACCAAAACACACCATAGCTGACCAAAATAGAAATAAAAAAAATTAAGTGTAAATATCTCTGAAAACGTGGGAATATGAAGATCCAGGTATTTTATGTACAACTACCCCAAAAAAAACCAACAGACTGAAAATGTTAAAGCAGTTCATGAGATGAAAGAACTGACTGTACAGATCAACTTCAAAACCCGAAAAGAAAACATAAATACATACTACAAACCACCCAAAATGAGAGAAACCGAGGAGAAAACTTACAGATGGAGCAGACAAGATTCATGACAAGATTCAAACTGGATCTTAGCAGAAGAATTAGGCGTTCGAATGGATTGGATTCCGCTGGGAGAGGGAGAGAGAGAGGGAGAGAAAGGAGAAGGTAAGGAGGAGAAGGACAAAGCAGTTTCAAGAAACTACGTGTTAGGAAGGGAATGGTTTGATTTCTTTATTTTCGTGGTTGTGTTTTGAGGAGAGAGAGAGAGAGATAGAAGACAGTCAAACACATTTGCCCCAACATTTATGTGTTTTCCTTTCTTTCTTTCTTTCTTTTTTTTTTTTCTTTCCCCAATTTTCTTCTTTTTGACCATTCAACCTTACTGGGCCCCACTCTTCCACTTTCAAAGTTTTTCCTGTCTGTTTGAATCTCCGCTCCTCCTTTGGACACGCCAACTTTTGCAGTAAGTTACACATCAAAGTTTGGGAATTCAGATATAAATTTATTTTTCAATTTAATAATTCAGAAAAATATTTTATCTGAAATTAAATACATTTATTGAAGTTGATAATTTAAATTTTTTTAAATATAAACTTTACATTTGATTTAATTTTAAATTATATATGAAAATAATATTATTATGATAAGGCCTAAGGGCTCAACTCATATTATAATGTGAATCTTCACATGCTTTTGAAGCGAATACAAACTGTCAAATGAACTTTTTTTTTATTATTTTTTTGGGTTTGACGGGGATAATTAATTGGACTCCTTTTAAATTTTTAATTATTCAAGGCGTGCCTTTTGTCCCCTTTTTATATATATATATATATATATATTTATATATTTATATATATATATATATTTATCTCAGAGTCCAATAAACATAAATTCAATTTAAAAGACGGATAAATTTTTTTTAATAAATTTAATGGCTGCAATTTTTTTGGATACAAAATTGAATTTGAAAATTATAAATAATAATATTAGTCACGGGTTGAATGATGATAGATTATTGACAGTATAATTTTTAAAATAATTTAAACCAATCAGAAGTCAGTTACATTATAATTATAAATTTTTATATAATTTTTAAAAATTTTGGAATTATCTATAATATTTTTCTTGAATACCACTAACTTAATCTCAATTATCACTTAATAAATACTCTAAATATATATTTATTCCAATAATGAAATAGATTCGTCATTTTTCAGATTATTTTAATAATAAAAGAATGCTTAAGTCAAAAAATATCCTCAAAAATCGTTTTAAGTTAAAATTTGAATATTGGAATTTGTCAAAATATAATATTAAAAATAATCGAATTGTCACATATTTTATCTTCCAATTTAATACTAAAACTAATAGAAAAATAAAATAGCATCTTTCAATGCCGCATGGGATTGGATAAAGATGAAGTTGCTCATCTTCTGCTTGGAAAATATGCAAAAGGTTCAAAAAAGTTAGATGCCTATTGTTGAAAAACATTATTGCTACACATGATGCATGTTTGTTGAAACTTAGAATACCCATTTAATAATTAATGGATCCCATACTTTGAATTATTCTCCTTCAAATATGGATGCCGTTTCCTACTTACCTAAATCCAATTTACAATTTCATTTATTAATTCAATTCATGACAATATTAGTAAATAAGAAAGTAATCAATTTTATAACTAATTTTCTTTTTCTTACATAATATTTATATTATTACTTTAGTTTATAAATAAATTCGTTCGGTTCGGTATAAATAAATAAAAAAAATTCCCATCCCTGCCTAGTCAACACAGCAATTTGATTTTATTCAAAAAAAATTTTACAGCCATAAATATAATAATCTATGAAGTTATATGTTACGATGAGTTTGTCACATACAGATTTCTCGAGTTGTTCTGTTTTTTTTTTAAATATGAAAATGCATTCCAACTTGATTGATTGATGACGGCACTTATGGATTGGTCCTTATTAAGTTGGATAACCCTTTTTAAACTTACCAGGAAAATGTTACTCTATGCAAAATCATACAGATGATCAATTTAATTTTATTAAATAAAGTTACAAATTTTATAAATTAAAATTTTGGATAATATAAAATATTTAAAAAAGTATTGGTAACATTTATCTTCTATAGTCATTCCGATTAAATTAATTTTTAAGAGTTTTATGCACGAGATTGATTTTTTTAATATAATACTATGTTATCTCAAAATAAATTAAAAAAGCTTGAAATATAAATTGTAGTCAATTCATAATGTTAATTAAAAATACAGTAAAGAATGTTAAATAAAAAAAATCAAAAGACAAGTCTAATATTGTCGCACAAGATCCAGATGATTTGTTAGTACTAATACTGTCACACAGGATCCAAATTACATGTGTAAATTATTCACACTTATGAATGACCAAATGAATCAATCCTGTTATTTAAAAGAAACAAATTGTTAGATATGGAGGGCTTTTGTAATGTTAAATGCAGGCCCATCCCATATCCAATAAAGCCCAGACAAAATTACTATGTGACCTCATTCACTTGGCCCAATCCGTAGCCCGTGACTGAGATCAAGTCTAGAAGTTTCCTTCAAGAAGCTTCCATTGTCCAAAAAAATCAACTGAAAAAACACGAAAAGACGAGAGGGAGTTTCTTTGTGTCATGAAACAACTACGCAGCTAATGCAAAAGACAAGACTCGTATCAAATCATTCGTGTTTTGTACTAAAAAGTGAAAAAAGAGTAGGAAAGTTTGTTGGGTGTTTGGATTCCCAAGCCTTGGCCTTGCCATCTGTACCTGTAATTAACACTAATTCACGGGCCTTTCCATCTTTTCCAAATTCTGACTAGAAGCATCCCCACTATCCCTTCTATTATAATTTCACAATTTTCTCAATTATTGGCTTAGCTTTAAGCCTTTTTATGGATGATTTTATTTACGAATCCAATTAATGAACAATATTGGAGGTTGAGTTATTTTATGTCTTTTTAGGACAACATGAACAATATATACTGCTGTCCTGTTCTCTTACTCATTTCTCCCCCATAAACAATAACGTAATACGAATCTTATTGCTTTCGTAAAATCGAAGCACTTGTTGTCATCGCTCCATTGGGAATTTGGGACACGGCCTAATAATTGGGGGAACCCATTTCTCATATTTTTCACAAGCAAATTTGTGTAGGCACGAATTATTGGTCGGTTTTATGTGGAATCTAATCCACCAACCATTCTCATTTTTCTATTTTGCTTCCCAAAGTTTGATCCATAATATTCACTTATAATTCGAATTAATAATAACATATCATATATAAAAATTTATAAATTAAACAAATCCAAGTGCAAGTAAGAACCACTATTACCCTTTACATTAGTGACGATGAGAAGTTTCTCAAATTTTTTTTAATATATGTATTCAAGAATCAATGGACACCTGCCCTTAGGTGTGTATGATAATGTCCATATTTGATTTAAGTAAATGGGCAGATGACCATAAGAAAAAAAAATATTTATATAAAATGATACGTCAAATAGAAGGACCAATCATGGATGCCCAGAAAAAAGATTTGTTAGAAAATGAGTGGGTTGGCAAGTTGGACCACCATACCCACTTGTGGCCAATACAGTTTTCTTATTTAATATAAATGGGTCAATCGGCAAAATGATAGTGGCTATCTAGTGTCTTCTTGTGTTTGTGAATGCAGTAAGCTTTGGCATTATTTTATTGGGCAGAGGAGTGTGTGTAGAAAAATGCAAATTATTGGACCCCCTAATTAGGTTGTCTATAGATGCTGAGGCCGTCCCAATTCCCCCAATATAATCGTATTTCTTAAGACATTTATTCCCTCATTATTTTGCTACCAATCATCGAGTGCATAAGCATGCCAATTGCCAAGTCCTTCTTTTTTCCGTATTGGTAAACCAAAATGTAATACTTCTTCCGTCTTAATTAGACTCTCTTGTGCTTTTTTAATCCTATTCAAATTATTAATTTGCCTTTAATAGTATATTTTATTTTATAATTTTATAATATATATATTTTTTCATCAGTAATTATGATCTATTTTATCTTAATTTTAAATATTATTTTATATCATGAAAGGAAAAACAATATATATAAAGATGTGAAGATGTAAAGGATATGAAGATGTGGTTTTTGAAGTAGATTGCAAAGTGGTTGCCACAGCTATAAAAAAAAGACAATGATATTTTTTTTTTTTATGAGTTTGGGGTGCTTATTGAGGATTTTTCTTAAGCATATTTTAAATCGTCTACCGAATTTCTTTATTCGTTGGGTTCCTCAGTTTGCCAATGTGGTCTCTCACACTCTTGCAAAGGGTGGCTATATTTTGTGTATATCGTTTTGTTTGAACTTCACCTTTTTTTTTTATTTTTTTTTTCTGTTACATGTTTTGTTTAAAGGATCTATTTTCATCTTATAATGCTACTGCCAATGTTTTTTAGTTTGAGTGCATGGAGTTGGTCTCCTGGTCTAGATTAGATTGTTATATTGACATTAGCTTTTTCTTATTGTTCTTTGCTTCTTCTTTTTTTTTTTTAATGAATTTTTTGTTTAAAAAATAATAATTACTTAACCATACCTATTACTAAATTTATAAATTAATCTAATCACAATATTAGTTTTAAATTTAGATATATAAATCAAATTAATCTATAAGTAAATCCAATTGATAATTTCATAAACACTGCCATCCATCCATCCATCCATCGATCTGTAAATCAACACATAATCTATATATGCAACTATAAACAGTATATATGTAGTTTATTATTATTTGTTTTTGAAAATATATTTACAGTTTAATATTTATTATGTACAGTGAGTCAACTCCTTAATTTGATCGGTCAAAGACAAATATTCAGCGTCTCCAAAACTATGGGCTTTGATTTTTTTTTTTTGAATTTTTAAACGCGTTCTCTACATTGGTTTTGACATTTAATATGGCAAATGACTCCAATTAATTAAGTTTTTACTATTTAGGGGTTCTTGAGATTTTGTTAACTTAATTCAAAAGTATATATCTCATACTTTGAGCGTTGATGCGGCTCGAATTTTAATAGATTCGAATTGCAATCAAATTTGAGATGCTAAAGTGCAATTTGAAAAATTATGAAAAAAATAGAAGTATATATATAGACTTCATTAGATGAATCTCGTAAATTATGATATTTTGTTCATTTGATAATTATTTTTTATTTTATTAAAAATAAGCTCGCAAAAAAAAAAAATTTAATGAGAGTAAGCTCCTTTGATTTTACGTATTGGATATAATATAACGTTACAAATTTTATGATTTTCTTCCGATTACAAAATATTTCGTTGACGTACACAAAGTAAACCAAGGCAGCAAGTGCGAAAACAGAGAAAACGGAAAGATGAGAAATAGAACGGCGGCTGAAATTTATATTTCCCGAAATGCCCATGATAAGTCCCATGATTCCATTTCCAACGAACGATATACCACAAGAATTCCTGCAGAAGTCAACCTAGTCGCAAATCAGCATGGAAGGTACAGGAAGGAGGATTTGGTCATTCTATATTGCTCAATTGGCATCTCGGTGGATCAAAGGCGAAGTATCCACCTAATAACCGCCACGTGTCCGTCAAGCTAACCTCAAGCGCTTGTGTGCTAAATCGCCAGCCTTTGAAATCGTATGGCGCAGAAACTTACACGTGTCCTCCCGCAGAACCCGTCTTTGCCTGGAGCCACCGGTTACAGGTCTGACCCTTAATAAGTACTGCTAGTAGAAGCCTCACCTGCATCGAAGTTTGATTGCTTCAACGAAAGATAATATAGAAAAAGAAAAGCAGAGAGAAAACGCGAGAAAATTCAGAAAGAAAAAGCGAGAAAGAGAGAGAAAGATATCTAGTGGTTTGTTTATGAGTTTGAGCTTTGAATCCTTTTTGAGGACAGAAATCTGAGAAAATATATGTTTGTTTGTATAGTAAATGAAATATGGTGGCTGAAGCAGAGTTTGTGTGTCAGCAGAGCGTCGCAGCTTTGGATGTTTCATACTTTTCTAAAGGAAGCGGAGTTCACGAGATTGAAGATGTCGTTACTATTTCGCCTAGAAGATTAAATCACGTTTGTGTTTCAGATTCCTTGCTTGTCGATTTGTCTGCTTCTCAACTTGTGAGTTTTCTTCAACATCTTTTTGGTTGATTTTCTATTTCTCTTATATCCTTTTTCATGTTTTGTTGTTCCAAAAAAAGGTTTGAGATTGAGAACTTATGAACTATTGGGTGCTAAATTTGGCGCTTGGATGTTGAATTGCTGAATTTTATAAAGCTTGTTCCGCTGGAGGATAATTTTGATGCATATGGACTATGATCTATATGCCTTCACGGTGTTTTAGCTGTTGTATGATTATATTTTACTTGCGATTTTGGCATATAATTTCTGCACATTCAAACTCTAGCTTCCCGTTGGTAGTTCTACAATGTAATATTTAATAATAGGTCTTTTGATTGCCATTAATAGTTCTACCTGACTGTTTGTAACTGATAAACTTGTTCAGTTGAATATGTATGCTTTGATTTATGATCTGTCCAAATTTTTTGAACTATCATTATCAGGAGTTATTCTGGGTATGCTTGTTGGTTGGGGAGGAGTAATTTATCATTTACAAAAATGAAAAAGAAATGTCTTTCTTTTTTTTAACTACTACAGGAGGTCAAACATTCATATTGCCGCTGGTTTCTACTTTATGAAAATGAAACATAAGAGAAACTCACAATCCATCCACAACCTTTTTGTAGGATCTTAAATCCTTGGATAAAATTCCAGATGTTTCTGCTGAGCCTGCTGTCTTGCAATTTGTTCCCAGCATTCGTTCAGGCAGCTTTGCTGATATTGGGCCGCGAAGATATATGGAAGATGAGCACATAAGAATAGATGATCTGTCTACATACCTTGGCTCTGTTTTCAAGTCTCCGAAGCCAAGTGCTTTCTATGGGGTAATTTCTTTTTTAGCGCTATTATTGTAACTCTCCATCAAATTCCATAATTATTTTTGTGATATGGTTCATTTAGATTTGGGATATATTTGCAGGTTTTTGATGGTCATGGAGGTCCAGAAGCTGCAGCTTATGTTAGGAAAAATGCAATGAGACTCTTCTTTGAAGATGTTAATTTCCCTCAAACATATGAAGTTGATAATATCTTCTTGGAAGAGGTTGAGAACTCTCTCCGGAAAGCTTTTCTTCTGGCGGACTTAGCTTTGGCAGATGACTGCAGTGTGAGCAGTTCTTCTGGGACAACTGCACTTACTGCTTTTATATTTGGAAGGTAATTAAGTTTGTATTGTTTCTTTAACTAGAATACTCGGTCTAGTTAAACCTATATTTTATCTGTAGATATGGCTATGTTGTAATGGCAGAACTAATCATGCATGATTTACTTTAGACTTTGAGGACAATTTTTTCATTACATTTTTTGGTTTTTATTTTTTAAATTTTGGTCCTAGCATGGCGTTTTTGTTTGGCTTTATCATAACAAATAAGAATTTGTGCATACTTCTCCTGTTGTCTGTGATGCGCCCAATGCATAATGCATGTGATCATCAATACAGATGGCTTATATCCTGCTGTTCTGGAAGAGATTCCAATTCATTGCTCCATTTGATGAATTCATGAAATTCATATGTACCATTTCTTATGTACTTTTGCTCGGCATTTTTAATGCTAATGTAATTTCCCTAGCATCCTGACCTTGTTCACCTGTTCCAGCCTATTGATGGTGGCCAATGCTGGTGATTGCCGAGCTGTTCTCTGTCGTAAAGGAGAGGCGATAGATATCTCTCAAGACCACAGGCCTGTTTATCCATCAGAACGAAGGCGTGTTGAAGAATTGGGTGGTTACATTGATGATGGATATTTAAATGGTGTTCTATCAGTTTCCCGAGCGCTTGGGGACTGGGACATGAAAAACCCTCATGGTGCTCCTTCGCCTCTCATTTCAGAGCCAGAATTCCGACAGGTGGTTCTAACAGAGGATGATGAGTTTCTCATAATTGGTTGTGATGGGATTTGGGATGTTATGTCAAGTCAGCATGCAGTCAATCTTGTTCGTCGTGGGTTACGGCGACATGATGACCCTGAACAGTGTTCCAGGGACCTTGTCATGGAGGCCTTGCGTCTCAATACATTTGACAATCTCACTGTGATTATCGTATGCTTCTCTACTCATGACCACCGAGACCCATCACCGCCAAGGCCACGGAGACAGAGGTGTTGTAGCCTCTCTGCAGAGGCCTTGTGTAGCTTGAGAAACTTGTTGGATGGCAGTGCTAACCGCTGAATGTATATACATATGGCATTGATTTCTAAATAAATTCTGTTTTATGATGAGGGAATAAACTGTTTCTGGCTGCTTCAGTTGATGCTAGAAAAAGCAGCTAGCATTTTTGCATGTGGTGATTTTTCAAACAGCACAACCGAAGTTGGATGGATGTAAATAAGCAAAAGGGTAGATGGCGGTGCTGTTGCTGAAGATTCAGTTATTGTATTGTAATATGGTGATCGGGAGTTGTTTGTATTCCATTTTCAATCATGTATTGCCTATACATACAATTCGAATAGAAGATGTTAATTTTTATTTCATTTATTCTTCTTACATTCTTAGCTAGTTTCTATCCAATGCAATTTTAAAATAAAGCTGTTTGTTTGCGCTCATAATATATCTTCTCTCTAGAGCTTGCTTCCTCAGTTCTTGAGAGAATACTATTCCTTCTCTTAAATTTTGTAGAATCCTATTGGTGGCACATTGATATATATATATATATATATATATATATATATATATATATATATATATATATATATATATATATCATCATAGAATAAGATACTAGACAACGATTAGTTGGCTTTTGTGGAACCCATGAACTGAAATGCAATAGAGGATATGCCACTATGCTAGTGACGTTTGGGCATGGAACGGTATTTCCAATCCACTACACAGTGTCATATTCACCATAAAAGCTTCAAGTCAAAAGCAAATTATAAATCCAAATCAAGAGAGAGAAATTTATATGCTCTCCTAACTTCCAAGTAGGGGATGAATCTTCTTCGTCAAAGAAGATATAAGGATGTCCCCAAGTTTCGAGAGAACGAACATGTAGCAAAGCTTTGTGCAGCCAATGTGAGATCCGTTGACCATGGTGCAGCCATATAATTGATAACAATATCATTCTGCACAACCATGCTGATATACTCGTGCCTACTTCTGGCGCTTCGCAATGCCAAATTGACAGAAATAGTTCATCTACTTTGAATTATATTTAGTGCCACTACATTACAGAATCACTATTAATGCAGTAGTGCCCTCTCTATTCTGAAATTATGCATAATTTAGTTGGTGCTTCTACTGCTAAACATTTTACTGCTTGCACGCTGAAAATGTTTTATTAGCACTTTTGCAACTTGGATTAGGGGGTGTCAGAAGCAAATAGTTACTGTAATTTATATGAGGCTTAGCAAACAGAGGACAATTGACGCATGTAAAACTGATGTCCGTAAATTTAATAAGCTATTGATAATTCAAAGTAAATGTTTTAACTGTAATTGATAATAAATCAAGGAGAAACCTCTTTCTGTTTCCTCTATACAACAGCAATTACAAATCACAGAGAGCAATATTCATTCCAACCTTTCTACATTAGATAAATGTTGACAATTATCCAATGTTAAAGTTTGGTTACCCAGTTGAGAACAGAGTTTAGTCTGCTAAAGAGCTTTTAGCAAATGTTCCAAATCTTTCCAAACCACTTTTGAGCAAGCCCTCCAGGAATGGTTGCAGTGCCTGAGAAGGGAAAAAAAAAGAGAAAAATATAGCAAATGGCTGATCACTTCATTCCATTTTCAACTATTTTCAAGTGAAAATATACATTCTTGTAAAACCCATTAATTTATTCTCTTTTTCATCCAACAATACGCATGTGTGTTTGAACATGCACACATGCATATCTACTGCAATTTATTTTTTGTTCCAGGCAAGTTATCAATGACTCTTTTTAAAGTAATCAAATAATGTTTAATTCAAAGTGAGAATGCTTACTGATGCAACTGGAATCAAAAGTTGAGGAACTTCATATGAAACAGTTAGCTGAGAAGTAAGACCAGGATTGTTAGAGTCATACCATTTAATTCTTTATAGATCTATTAAGTGTACGGAAAATAAGATAAATGTAGTAAATTGTACATAACGATATGAAATAACAACTTACTATCTTCGTGATTCATGAGGTCCAAGAAATGTGCTCATGTTTCTTTAGCATAATGTTAGTTCTCTTAATGTCTGTCCATAACTAATTAGCTCATTTAGCTGTCATAAATTTCTTTGAAACAATTTATTTTTTCAAAACAATCTTATCCGAGATATTGTTGAGTATTTATTAACAACAATTTTCAGTTAAATTATTTATATTATTCTTAGTTCTCAAAGTTGGTGTGATGGGATTAGCTACATATATCTATGTTATTCTTCAAAGAATTAAAAAAAATAATAATAATAATAATGAAAACATTAGAACTTGACACTAATTAAAAACCGATAACTTCCTGTTTCCTATATATTTATAAAATTATTAAATTTCTTTTTGTTTTAGAACCTATCCAAATCAGGGGATTCAATGTAATCAATGTGCACGGTAAATGAAGGTTGAAGTAATACGTAACATTTTCCTTTATTATACCCTTGCAAGAATTCTTGCGTCACAAATGCATGGCAGTATTCTTCCACCTTGTAATTTTTTCTTTAATTGCTTGATTTTTTTTATTCATGACTTCATTCATATATCAGTTAACAACATAAGTTTACATAATAATTTATTATTAATTTGATCTAAATTTATGTTTTTATATGGCAAATTATATATATTTATTAATTTATTTTATGAAAGGGATTAATTATGGGCATAAGTTAGCAGCTGCAAGGCACTATCATTAAGTCCAATGATTAATCTACATTTACAATTTTGGTTAAAGAAAAATTACGTTTACAAATTCTGTAGTCAAACATTTCCACGTAAAAGAGAAAGAAGAAAAGAAAAACCCAATAACGAAAGGTAACCACCGTTCAGGGTTTATCCTTTGCTTGACCTCTAATTCTGAAATTTGTGCCCTTAAATTAAAAACCATACTTTATTACTAAAAAATATGCTGAAAAAGCCTCTAAAAGGGAACTAACCCGACAGTCAAAACTACCATTCTCCCTGTTTAAACCTCCACCATAAATCTCCAATGTTTGATCAAACATGAATAGACCCATATTGTATTTCAACAATAATTTTCAGTTCAAATTTCAAACATATATTTCCAAAATTTACAAGCACCAGCAGGGCGAGCTATGGCGCTGCCGGTTTGCTGGTACGATTTTATTTGTTTCGGCATTGTTGGTGCGGCTTTCATTGGGTCTTTATGGGTTCTATGGAGGAAAGAAGTTGCTTCAAGATATGACTCCGCCACCATTTATGAAAGCCTGCTGGTAGCTCCGCCGGATTCCGATGGCTTCGCCAATGCTATTCCTAAGAATCATGTCGGCTCCGCCCAGTTATGGACCAGTTGTTGGAAAGGTATTCGGCCTGGATGGCTACTCGCTACTCGCTTCTTCTCCTTTCTTGTCATGGCCGGATTTCTACTGTGGGATATAGCTGATTGGGGTGCCACCATCTTCATGTACTATACTGAGTAAGTTTGGTTATTTTCTCTTTTTTTTTTTTGACATTTTAATATTACAGTTAATATTATGATTATCCTTATTCTTGAGGAAGGATATTCATGATCATATAAATTTGAGAATTTTTTTTTTCAAATTTTAAAATGATAATTATTGGTAATTTACTGATTAGCGGTTCATGCACTGGAATTCATCATCTAATGTGGGGTGCTAGCCAAGCCACTCTTTCGTTGATTGGAAATTGGAGTGGTCACAATTGAGAACGAGTAGTTTGGACTTTCTGGTGGAAAATGAAATCTAATAGTCCAATGAACTTCAATACTAATGAAGATCATGTTCAATTAATTATTTAATTGACTATTAGATATAAGTACAACAGCAATGCATCATTGGATTCAATGCTGCCTATAACTAACCATTTTTAAATTCCCCCAAATATAATTGAAAATAGTTACTAATTCTATATACGACCTTTAAAACTATTAGTACCAGTTTTCTTAATAATTTTTTAAGGTAATACTCCCTCCATCCACAGATATGTAGATTCTTCACTTCTTATTTATATAGATGAATCAAATTTACTTAATATAATTTGAAAGTATAAATTTTTTTTTGATATACCTTTATATTACTACTTAAAAATTAAAAATTAGGAAATGTTAGTCCATTAATTAAATAGAGGTACATTGATATATTAAATAAAGACATATTAAAAAAATTAACATATCAAATATGCTCTCAAAAAGAAAAATAAATTATAAATAAAAATTAGTTGCGCTAAACTAATAGGGTGTTATTCTTCTTCTTCTTATTATTATTATAATTATCTAGATCATATTCATAAAATTTAGGGACTAATTATAAATTTGTTTAAATATGCGGCCTAATTAATTTATCCAAATGTCCAAATGCAAACCACATTGGGCCCGTTAAACTCAATCCCGCCCATTAGGACTCATATTCAATGCCTATTTGAAAGTCAACGAGCGTGACTATTTCGCACCCTCCATTCTCCAAGAAGCAAAAAAAAAAAAAAAAATGGAGCAAACTGTTCTTCGGCTTTCTTCCCTCCAACTCTCAGCCACTCTTCGTCTCCTCCGTCTATGTCTAAATTCCAAGAAGAAGAAGGTAGTAATGGATATTGGATTGCTAGGCAAGTTCCTATTTGTGGTTTGACAATCATTGCCACAGCTTTAGCTGCCTTATTCACGATAAAAAATGCAAAATCAGGACTGTTGTATTTCGGTAATTTGTGGAAACCGTGCTGGAAATTCCTTAATCCTCTTT
The DNA here is from genome assembly GCA_023653625.1 of Triadica sebifera. Lineage (NCBI taxonomy): Eukaryota > Viridiplantae > Streptophyta > Magnoliopsida > Malpighiales > Euphorbiaceae > Triadica > Triadica sebifera. The sequence goes on from CM042895.1 coordinate 1,687,262, forward strand.
GGCTTCTCTTCTTTAGAGTTTCTGCTTTTATTTTCCTGGCTCCTATGCTTTATGAGATCGTCGCCATTGATGGAGCTTTTGCCTTCTATTTCTACACTCAGTAAGATGCTATGGAATTCTTTTCTTTTTTAGTTCTATCAAAATGCTGGAATTCAAGTTTTGTCCAAATCGCGAGGAATCTTTATATCTTAGCTGAAAATTTTGAATATGAAGATCTGTTGAAAACGGATATGCTTTCTGATTTCGTGTTGTTGAACATTTTATCTGCAGATGGACATTTGCTTTAGTCATGGTATATTTTGCGGTATGTTGAAGCACTATAATTTCATTATTTCCATTCAATTTACCCGTTGAAGTTATGGATTATTAATGGATGAATATCAATATAGCTTTTCGGATTTTTTATGATGCTAAATTTGCTTCAAAACAAACTTCTTAGGCTAAATTAGCACACGGTTTTTAATTTACGGGCATTTTGTGTCTGTTTCATCTTAAAAGCAAGTTTCTTGTTTATTTTTATGTAATTCTATCTACTATGAATTTATATTGCAATATTGCCATGAATTATGCAAAATTAGAGAAAACAAAAACGAAAAACGGATTTTTAAAGACAAAATGGAGCAAAATGAAAGTAAATTGAAAGTCGCATGTTAGTTTGGTCCAAAAATTAATTTTGAGAAAAATTGACGTTCAGAGACCAAATTAAATCTTCAAGGCTTCAACTGATTATTAGTTATTATACTAGAATTGACTTTTAATTGATTCTATGTGGAAATATAAATATAATGCCCCAACTATATTAATGTTATAGTCTTGGAGGTTTACATATGTCATTTTCTCTATGTAGCTTGCCTCTGTCACATCTGGATATGGAATTTGGTTTGCCTCAACACAACGTCCTTACGAAAATGCTGAAATTTTGAGACGTGATGTAGAAGACATTGAAACTACAAACTCTATAACTTACAGGGAGAAAGAAACAAAGGGAACTATTAAGTTGCAAAGTCACTATGCTGCAGAGGCCATTAAGCTAAGAGCTGGATTTTGGGGATATCTAATGCAAACTATTTATCAGGTCAGTATGTCAAGATATTAATATCTTCACTTTTCTTCTTTGTAATAAGCATTCTTTTACTCATGGTCTGAGCCTTCTGAATTTTTAGTAGTAAGCCTAATTTAACCATTTGTCATTCTGAAGTGTGATTGAAACTAACTTATTTTGATCGATATATTTTATAACAGACTTGTGCAGGTGCTGTCATCCTAACAGATATAATTTTTTGGTGTATAATAGTTCCATTCGGATCAAATGCTCATCTTGGACTGAATGTGGTAAGAGTACTGTCTATAGCTAATTTAATATAGGTTGTGTTTAATTTTATTATCTTCCATTTTCCCTGGGCATTGTCTATGTTCCTTTAGCATTGCTAGTTGCTACAGAAAGTATCAATAGAATCATGCTATATACCTTAAGAAAGTTGACTTGGTGAAGTTATTCTTTTTTATCCCATTGTTACAGTATCTGCTAGGGAATTGTTAGAACTGTCACTGGTTTTCTTATTAATATGTTGTTCACAGCTGATGGGTTGCATGCACACTCTAAATGCTGTCTTTCTATTGCTGGATACTGCTCTAAATAGCCTTGTAAGTATACCCATTCATCAAGTAGTCTTACTATCTTTGTTTCTATCTTTTAGACAAGAAAGATAAATTAGAAATCAAATGGGGAATACTCCTTTTTTTGGACATCTTGATAGTTCTTGGATATATAAAAAACTAGTATTTAGTAAATGATATTGACAGCAACGTCAAAGCTATCTTTGTAACTCCTCAAATTTTTAATAAAATTTTACTCAAATAAAATTATTAAGTCACCAAATAAATTAAGAAAAATCTTAATTGAGCAAAAAATAAAAATAAATGTAACACCCCATATTTTTAATTTTTGCTTAATTAAGATTTTTTTTAATTTATTTGGTGACTTAAATGTAATTTTTTACAAATATCAAATTTTTAATAAAATTTTACTCAGATAAATTTATTAAGTCACCAAATAAATTAAGAAAAATTTTAATTGAGCAAAAATTAAAAATATGGGGTGTTAAAATTTTATTAAAAATATGGGGTGTTACATTCTTAAAGCTGGCTTTGTTGTAAAAATGACTGAGTTAACAAGCAGCTAGCCAACTTATCATTTATTTTCCCGTATCTTGTTTTCAGCCATTCCCTTGGTTCCGGATCGCATATTTTGTACAATGGAGTTGCCTTTATGTTGTTTTCCAGTGGGTGATTCATGCCTGTGGTTTTACATGGTAAGGATGATATCGATTATCCATTTTGTACTTCTGTATCAAATCATTAGAGACATAATATCTATTATCCTAGATTTTGCTTAAGGAGATAGAAATGTAATGACTACCTATCTCAGGTGGCCATATCCATTCCTGGAGCTGGATATGCCATGGGCTCCTTTGTGGTATTCTCTTAATCCCATCTTTCATTTATGTTATTAACTCATTGTGGAATAAGAGAAAATATAACATGCATGCTATTGAATTTGCTCATCTATAGGTACTTCGCCCTGGCTGTTGTTCATATCCCCTGTTATGGGATATATGCACTGATTGTCAAAGCGAAAAATTCGATTTTCCCCAGATGGTTTCCTCATGCTTTCGTGAAGTTGTACTGATTTTTCATTCTTAAAAGTGGGCAACATAAAATGTGATTGTGGATTTTGATTGCATGCTTGTGTATATAGAGGAAGGTCTGCTCATCTATCGTTTACAGAAACTGTGGCTTGTATGTCTTGTTCCACATTTTACAGTTGGAGAAAAGTCAAAGGCACCCAAACATTTATGTCATGGACAATACTTACCTAGATCAAGGAATCCAATCATATCAATATTGTGTATGCAAAATATTGAACACAAATCTCAGTTCTAGGCAAGAAAAATCTGTATGTCACACTGAAACTGCACTAGTTTATTTTGTCCCAATTCTCTTTCTAAGCCTGTTTTACTCCGATATTTTGTCTTGTATCATTTATTGTTCAAACGTATTGTTAAAGCATGCATTGCATAGATATAATATAATTTTTATGTTAGATTATTTTCATAAAAATCATTGTTGGTTACTTTTATATTATACATGCTGCTAGTTTATTAAAAAGATTCTGAAGATCTTTATAATTCCAAATATTAAAAATATCAAATAAGGTATAAATATTTAAAATTGTTTAATTGAAAAAGAAAGTTTTTAAAAAAATAGATTAAGGTGTGAGAATAATAAAATATTTCATAATTTTGAATTCTTAATGCATTTTTTTTATTAGAATAATAATTGTATAGCTCTCTCTAAAATCTCTGTTAAATATTTTTCCAGTGTAATGCTAATATATATATAAGTATTTAAATTACGAACATTTATTAAAAATATTTATAATTTAACGGCCGTATTTAATCTCCACTAAAAAGTATGAATTTAATGAATTGCTCGTAGTCGTAGTTAAGACATAAAAGCAATATGTGTGATTAATTTTTGAAATCGTTTTCACAGTATAAGAAAATAGAATTTTTGAAATTTATGATCTGGTTTCACTTTTGACATTGACATTTTATTTGGATAAATTAGTTAAAATTTGTGTTTTTATGCAAATAAACCAATTTTAACTAATCATTTATCATGAATAATATGCATCGAAATTTTTATGCAAAATACTACAAAACTTTAATTGACTCTTTGTCATCAATTGTAATTGAATTTATGCACCATCAACTTGCATACATTTTAAGTTGTGCAATCCATATGCAATTGGATCATGAATTATTTACGTAGCAAAGAAGTAATGATCATTGCTCCGATTTATAAATGAATTAAATTTAAACAATATTATAGCCTACTAAGCAGTTTACTTTTTATTCAAGTACGTTAATTTGATACCGATATCATCACCTATTCATGAGGCTCAGGCGGATTTTTATTCGTGTAACCAATATGCCACTCTCCTTTTAATCGAAATATGATACATGTCAATCTACATATCAAAAACATTTTTTTTAATGAAATCCCATGTATACTACATTAACATAACTGAAATAGTAAAATCATAAGATTTAAAACATGAAATCAACAATCTTTCCATCTCTTATTTAAGCAGATTAGCATAATGATCAATCGAAGTTTGATAATCAAAACCCACATGTTTTTTGCTAAAAAAAATTAAGTAATATAATTTAAAAATATTAAAACAGCTAGCTTACCATCTTCTACATTTCTAGATTAGCATAGTTAGTAGTTACCCATTAAATTTGAACCCATATGTCGGATACCCTAAGAATGACCCGGCTGTCGAAGAGTTATCACTTGTCACTATTCACATTCATAGTACACTGACAATTCTTGTTAGAAAAAGTATATCACTACTCAAGATTTAAAATTGAACATCTCAGTCATATGAAATTGTACATTCAATGATATTCAGACAGTTTCAAACACTTCAAGACTTCCGCAGTATTTTATCTAAAAGTGTATATTAAGATCAACTAAAAAATCAGGCGTTTAAAAATTATGAAAATTATTAGTTTACGCTTATAAAATCAAACAATTTTGTAATTTTACATATTTATTTATGCCATTCAATTTTAGTGTAGAAGATCAATAAACTTCAATTGACAAATTCAAATGTCAATCACCATTGTAAAACAAGCCATAATAAGCAACCATTGAACGGTCAAAAACATTTTAGTTTGGTGACAAAGAATCAAAAAAAGTTTTGTGCAAATCAAACCTAAATGCCACCAAAAATAAAAATAAAAATAAAAAAAATTAAATGTCAATGTAAAAGACAATGCAACTGGTCTGTAAGATAAAAGTTGGAACCAAATTTAGTGAAGACAGTCTGCAGTCGAGGAAAATGGGTTTTTTACTTAAATATATGAAAAAAATAATTTACCATTGGACAAAAAAATATTTTTTATTTATGTTATTTTTTGCTATGTTGACTTGGAGTAGTGTTCATATCCAATATAATTTAAGTTGAATGGTAAGTAGTTTGATTGAAACTTATAATAGTGCTTCTTATACTATATTATTAGATTTTTGCACTCCAGTTACTATAATTATCTATCTCTAAAAAGAATATTAGCGATCTGATTAAAAAAAATAATTATTCATGCTAGCCATAACAATTAAAATTTGTATTATTTATAAATCGCTAATTATACTAACGAATCTATATAAAACTAAATCTCTTTGTATTTTTCTGTGTTTTATGCATCTCATAGATTTTTTCTCGCGAACCTAGATTTTATATAAACCGGTGATCATATGATATTTATAAATATGACTCAACATGGCAAATAAAGACAAAGATAGAAAAATATATAACATATATTGTTTATTATTATTTTTTCACCTATTTAAGTAAAAAGCTTGAGGAAAAGATTAATGCTTATATGCGAAAACACACAGCTTAGGAAACCTATTTCTTGACCATAATGAAAAATACCTCTCTCAATTACGTAGCAATACAAAACACAGAATATACAAACAAATGCCAAACCAACCAAAGGAATAACTCACATCAATAATTACAATCCCAGTGGAATTACTGCCGAACTACCTATCCAGACAATTCATTCATCTATTGTACTTAATATGCAGCAAAATTCAGAAAAAAAACTCCTGATTTAATAACACACGAACCCTGCAACATTCATGTCATTTTCAGCGGTAAAGATCTCCACAAGACACCATTTAAGGACTAATGGTATTCCCGTTATAATTATTAGTTTATCAGGAATTAATATTTGCCTAGTTTATCAAAATTTGTATTATGAGGACATTCATTGGCTGATTAAAACATGTACCTCAAACAATCAGCATAATGTAAATCGCTAATTATCTATTAAACCGCAAAATATTACCTTTCAAAGTAGCCAAATAAACCATGACTGCGAAATAATAAAAGCAAAAACCAAGTCCGTCCAACAGCATAATTGTCAACAACTGAAAACGAAAGATTTCGCCCCAGATCCTGATAAACCATCTCAAAATCAGTCACCGCCAGCTTTTTGGTAAACATAGGTGAGGCCACACTTACCACAGTAGTGTCTATCAAAATGATTGGCCATAAAAGCACCGGCTCCACACTCAGCGTTGGGACACTCCTTCCTCAGTCTTTGCACTTTACCGCTATCATCAACCTTGTAAAACTGAAGGACGGCGAGCTTGACCTTCTTCTTCTTGTGCTTGATCTTCTTAGGCTTGGTGTAGGTCTTCTTCTTTCTCTTCTTGGCTCCACCTCTCAAGCGCAGGACCAAGTGGAGAGTCGACTCCTTCTGAATATTGTAGTCGGAGAGAGTCCGCCATCTTCAAGTTGTTTCCCGGCGAAGATTAGCCGCTGCTGGTCCGGCGGGATGCCCTCCTTGTCTTGGATCTTGGCCTTCACATTGTCGATGGTATCTGAGGACTCAACCTCGAGAGTTATGGTCTTACCCGTTAGGGTTTTCACGAAGATCTGCATCTTTGGCCACCGATGCAGAGAACAAAGAAAAACGGAGATTTTCGGTAACGGTAACTTTGTTGGGTGCCTAGTGTCTGATATAATAACGGATTTTATCTATTTTGCATTACAGATATCACAACTGGCAAACTGGGCCTTTCCTCTGAGCTGGAAAAACGATAAATTTACAGCTGTATATGCCTGATTTGACTTGATGCTTAAGTAATTTTTTTTACCGTTACATAGTACCGTTTCATTTCTTGCAAAAAGTTACCGTTACTGTTCTTCATGACTAATCCTCGGCCTATAAAATTCCAATTCCCAAAGCGAAACTAACTGTCTTTTCACCTATCAAGTGAAAATGGCGGTGCGATGACTCGGCCTCCTCCCTTCCCGCCCTCTCCCTCTTTACTCCTTAATTCGCTTTACACAGTCTTTCGCTCTTTCCCATTTTGTACCAACACAACAAACAGCAACTAGAATCGCAGTCTCAAGCTTCGAGACGGAAAGAGGAGTCTCCGTTTACAAGGCCGACTTCTATGGCGGTGCGGTGCGACAGCCTCCTCCCTTCCCCCTCTCCCTCTTTATTCCTTACATCGCTCTACATAGTCTCTCTCTTTCCGCTTGTTTTTCACTCTTTCCCATTTTGTACCAACACAACAAACAAACAGCAACTAGAATCGCAGTCTCAAGCTTCGAGACGGAAAAAGGAGTCACCGTTTACATACCGACTTCTATGGCGGTGGGGTGCCACGGCCTCCTCCTTTCCCGCCCTCTTCCTCTTTACTCCTTACATCGCTCTACATAGTTGTTCTTTCTTTCCACTTGTCTTTCACTCACTCTTTCCCATTTTGTACCAACGCCAACAGCAACTAGAATCGGAGTCTCAAGCTTCGAGACGGAAAGAGGAGTCGCCGTTTACAAGCCCAACTTCTGTGAAGTTCCACTGATGCTGCTAGTTTACTTATCAAAAACTGTTCTAGGTTCTGGTATAACTGTTGCTGGCGAAGCTTCAAAGATCAGCAGTGACCGGCTGGACACTTCTATATTACGCACCGCCCGTCGCTCCTACCGATTGACTGATCCGGCGAAGTGTTCGAATCGCGGCGCCGCTCGTCGTGAGAAGGCAACTGAATCTTACCAGAGTTTTGCGACATGTAAAATACTTGCTTCATATTTTGTTTCCTCATGGATTGTTGTTTTTCTTTTCAAATCCGGGGTTTAATGATTATGAATTGTCTAGGGATTTTTATTGGGTTTCATTTGCTGCATTTTTTTTTCCTTACGATCTTCCTGTCCATTTTTATCCTTTACCTGGCATATCATTTTTCTTCTTGGTGTTTCCAATTAACATGGGTTTCCTTTACCTGGTATATTTTCTGTTTCGTCATTTAATTGGATTTCCAAGTATGCATAAAATTGATCCCGCACTTCCATTTTTGTTCTGAATCATGCCAATTTTTTTCCCTTTTTATCTTTTCATAAATTGTTTCCCTGTTTCAGGATGATTTTGTTTTAGTCCAAGTTTTGTGGAATGCAGATTCTTTTCAAATCATGGCCCATGGGTGCAAATCATTGAAGAATTGGAATTAGAGACATATTCAGAAAAGTCAAGGTTAGTGATTTTCTTTTGTTGTACCATGCAATAGTGGGTAAAAGGAATATGAAATGTATGCCTGCATTGACAACAATTGGGATAAACAAGTTGGGTGCGTGGACAAATGTTTCAAATGAAATTGTTCTATTTGGCAGAAGTATGGTTGGTTGTTGGGGACAGAAGTATGGTTTTCATGCAATTCTTGGTGCCAATATGGCCAATATAGTTAAATACTAAACTGTCGTTAAAGACTAGATAAATATTTCTTTTTGAAAAACTTCAACTATAATATTTAAACTATGAATCTCAAGTTGTAGGTTCTAGTATAACTGTTGCTGGCGAAGCTTCAAAGACCAGCAGTGAACAGATGGACACTTCTCTTCTACCACAGTTCTGCTACATGTACAATACTTGCTTCATATTTTGTTTCCACATCGATTGTTATTTTTTCTTTTCAAATCCAGGGTTTAATGGTTATGAATTGTCTAGGGATTTTAATTGGGTTTCATGTGCTGCATTTTTTTTCCTTATGATCTCTCTGTCCATTTTTATCCTTTACTTGGTATATCATTTTTCTTCTTGGTGTTTCCAATTAACATGGGTTTACGTTACCTGGTATATTTTCTGTTTCGTTATCTAATTGGATTTCTAAGTATGCTCAATATTGATCTTTTAATTTGTTAATGAATGTGAAGGCCTTTGATTATTCCCTTTCATTGGGAAGTGATGTTGCTGATGAAGTGGATGAACTGCCATATTATTATTTGTTCAAAATATGGTGCCTCAAATCAGCGTTTTGTCGTTCTAATGCCCGTCTCTGAATGATATCTTACTTTTTTTCTCCATATTTTGTTTCCACATGGATAGTTATTTTTCTTTTCAAATATGGGGTTTAACGATTATGAATTGTCTAGGGATTTTAATTTGCTTTCATTTGCTGCATTTTTTTTTCTTAAGACCGTTCTGTCCATTTTTATCCTTTACCTGGTATATCATTTATCTTCTTGGTGTTTCCAATTAACATGGGTTTCCTTTACCTGGTATTTCATTTTTTTCTGTTTCGTTATCTGATTGGATTTCTAAATATGCATAATATTGATCTTATAATTTGTTAATGAATGTGAAGACCTTTGATTATTCTTTTTTATTGGAACTGATGTTGCAGATGAAGTGGTTGAACTGTCATATTATTATTTGTTGAAAAGTATGGTGCCTCAAATCAATGTTTTGTGGTTCTAATGCCCGTCTCTGAATCATATCTTACTCTTTTGCTTTTCTCATCAGAGGTCATTGATACACTTTGTCTGCAATCATTACTTAGAGGTAGGTTCTTGTGAAATGATACAATAATTTAAAATGAGTGATCTGGATAGATCTACAGCTGCAAGTGAATTAGGCTTACTGAGGCAGAGACATATAGTTCTTACAAAATCAGGGACTTGAACGATTTGCACTCTGTTGATTTTCTGCTGATAGCTCTTCTGATATGGTGTTCAGTTTAAATTTTTTGTTTTAAGGCTTTCTTTTGCTTATAAATGTACGTTCTCTGACCGTTATTCACTTTAGTCTCGCTACTTTTAGAATTTTGCCTTGGCCAAATTTGACTTGCTGATGAATTAGGTTAAATCTGACTTTTTGCATGCTCTAAGTTCCAAAATTTGCAGCTGATGTTTTCCTATTAAATGATTTCTTCGGTTTTGGTGTTTCTTAGGTTACTAACGTTGAGTTTTAGTGTTTATTTAACTGTTTGGGGATTCAGACTTATGGGTACTAATTTTGATGTCGGATGCAACGCTGTGAAAGATTTGCAAGAGGCTGGATTGGAGGAAGAGGAAGCAGAGAGAGCACAGTCCTTCGTTGAAAGTTTTGTGGATGATGGTAATTCGTTTTTGACCAAATTATTATAGCTGACTTTACACTTTAAGAGTTCAGGTTCTAAATATAATCTCTCTTTTTTGTTCCTCTTTTCCTATTTATATAAATTTGTGTGTTGTTTGCAATTTTTGTGGAAATTCGTGGGATTGACTTTTCGCCTTTGGTTTTTGAATGATTTTAGTTTGAGTTTAGATTGGTGTCACTATCTACATTGTTTTTGAAGAATAGTATGTGATGAGAGCAATTTGGAAATTTTTAGGGATTGGTTAGTTTGAGAAAACATTTTCTATTTTCTTTTTCTAATTTTCATTTTCTTTTCTTTAGTTTTCTTGTTTTCTATTTTCCAATTAAAAACTGAAAAAATGCTTTAAAATGATTGTAGAAAATCCCGTGTTTTCTAAATTGAAAAACACGCATACTTTTATAAATAAAAACAGGAAAACATCTTTTTTTAGTTTTCTACCTACTGATTAATTTGAAAAATTTTGGAAATATGTTTCTAATTTTTCAAATTAGAAAATAATACAACTAAATAATAAATTCTATTTTCTATTTTTTTTAGAGTAATTTTCTAGAAAACTGATATTATTTTACACAACTAAATACACACTTAATTTCCTTAGCACGTCTTCTCTGGTCTTCTTTTGTTTTGGTTGTATTTCACTTGATTACATGACAAAAATTCTTCCCGCTTTCTTCTTTTTTTTTTTTTTCATTCTGCTGGGCTTGTGGATGCCCTTGCATTGCAGCTGCTTGAATCTTTTTTTTTTCTTTTTTTCCTTCCCTACCTTATCTCCTGAAGTTTGGTGATCTAGTAAATTATTAAAAAGTATTCATACACAATTGGTCGTATTGGATTTCTATGCCTCTGTTACTAATTTATTAGTGATGAATTTCTTTTTCTACAGGTCTCCTTAACTTTGACGTCAAGCGAAATGGATACATAATACGTGCGTGAGAGGGAAAAAGAGTTGTCAAACAGGCTGCACTTTCATTTTTTTTCCCAGAATCATGCTAATTTGTGTCCCTTTTTCTCCTTTTATAAATTGTTTCCCTGTTTCAGGATGATTTTATTTTAGTTTAAGTTATGTCCTCCTAACTATTATTACTCAATTGTTTTAGCTTGATAATAATAATCTTCAGCAGGAGATAGAGATGCAAATACCCTTAGCTTTTATTGTGCCACGGTTACTGCTTTCACTATAAGATATTTTGTCTTTATATCTAGGCATTTATATTCTGAGTATTTACAATTGTTCATCACTTTTGAATTTTATCATCACATTCTTGAAGTGTATGTACGTAAGATAAGAGTTTGAATTTTTTTTAATTATTGTTATTTCAAGCCTTTGCCCTGTGTATCTCCTACTTTGTAATTTGTTTTTTTGTCATCTCTCACTCTCCATTTCACATTGTGATGGCTTAATTTCTTAATCAGAGGAAACTAATTGTTTCTTGGTGCAGCGGCTAAAGCATACAAGTATATTATCAAGGAATTAGAGGGAGTTCAGAGGCTGTTGCGATCTGCTTCCAGGGAAATGTATCCCAGAAGATAGGAATTAGTTTGCTGCTTTTCAGCCTAATACAGCTGTTGAGGTTCATTCATTTCGTCATTTTCTCATCTCTCAACTATAATCGCTTCCGTATAGGAGTTTTTTCTAATTTTGACTTCATGTTTTGATGATAGAAGCAACTGGAAGAATTTAAAATTTGACACTTGAATCACTTATGTTGGCTAATTGTGTGAAATCTAGAAGAATACATGTCTTATTTTTTGACAAGTTAGTCTTTGTTAATGCAGGAAGTTCGTGTAGGAAATATAGTTTGCTGTAGTGAGAATTTCAGTTATGCAGGGAATCTGATTTACAGTCCTTAAAAAGTGTTTTTGCAGTAGATATAAATTATTTGCATTACGAAAGAGTTGGTTTATAATTGGTTCGAGGGAAGAATTGATTTGTGCAGAATTATGATATTAGGAACCCTTGATATATAGCTGGCAATAAGATTTGCTTCGCTACAGGTGAATATTAATTGTAGGTTCTTGAACTTTTCAGTTGATTTTCAAGTAGCTAGACAAGAAAAATAAGGACAATCTCAAATTCTAATTGGTAGAAGAAAACAGCTTTTACGAAAATTATTCCGCTAACAGATCTAATTTTGGTTTTCCAGATAAGGAAACAGATAGTGATCAATGTAGCTTTTGAGAAGACTATTTCAAAGCTCTATGGGACCATTATTTTGCAAGTGGTAACAACTTTTGTGGTACTGTGGACCAACCTGTGGAAGAAAAGAACGTCTGGAGCATGCATTCTCTACTTTCAAGTTGTTTACCAATTTCAGAATTTTAGTTTTCTTTTGGACTTGTTCCTAGAAGAGACCAAGAGAAGAAATTTTGCAATTTCTAATGATAGACAATTGCAGTTGGTTTAATATTTTGGACTTATTTTCTCACCTACCTTTACCATTACTAACGTGATGACAATTTTTATATATCTTAATTAATGGATTATTCTGAAATAATTGTTTGTGGGACTATACTATTCTCTTAAAAGAGTCACTATCTTTTCCGCTCTTAATGATCATTTTCCTTTTGTTATGGCTGGAGGTGCAGAGTTTGGAAGGCTTCAAGCTAGGGAAATGTTAGATAAAGAGGCGCAATTTCTAATGCTTCCATGGATGTGGTCCAAAGTAGCCAATCTGTTGAGTTTAGGTCCAAGGTAGGCAATCTGTTGAGTTTAGGTCAGTTGGAGTTACAAAGATAGAATTCAAGTTTAGCTTATATATAATTTATGACATAACCTTGTATTTTCTTATATTGTAAAGTAGATGCTTTTATGCCATCCAGGGTGCAGCTATTGGTTGAATTCTCCGAGAGATCTTTTGCAGTAAAGGCATGAAAACACCAATCGAATTTTTTCTCTACTTGTGCATTTTTAAGGAAAGGTAATTTGAATAAATGTTGTAAGATGGCATGCTTTTAACAAGTTTGTAGTTTCAACTAAAATGCTGATGAGGTCAAAGTGTGATACTGAATTCGTATAGATTGATATCTTAATCAACCTCAGTGTAGTATAACTTACTGGGTTTAGTTAAATTAGCTTGCTTTTAACAAGTTTGTAGTTTCAACCAAAATGCTGATGAGGTCAAAGTGTGATGCTGAATTCGTATAGATTGATATCTTAATCAACCTCAGTGTAGTATAACTTACTGGGTTTAGTTAAATTAGCTTATAGGTTACAGTGTTTGTTTCAATTAACTGCTTCAGGAATTGTCTTTGACATGAACTGATGTTGCCGATGAAGTGCATGGACTGCCATATTATTATTAGTAGGTCTAATGCCTGTCTCTGAATTATATCTTACTTTTTTGCTTTTCTTATCAGAGGTCATTGATACACTTTTTCTGCAATCGTTACTTAGAGGTAGGTTCTTGTGAAATGATACAATAATTTAAAATGAGAGATCTAGATCTACATTTGCAAGTGAATTAGGCTTACTGAGACAAATACTTATAGTTCTTACCAATCAGGGACTTGAACAATTTGCACTCTGTTGATTTTTTGCCAATAGCTTTTCTGATATGGTGTTCTATTTAAATTATTAGTTTTAAGGCTTTCTTTGCTTATGAATGTGTGTTCTGTGACCATTATCTGCTATTTTTCATATTTTGCCTTTGCCAGTTTACTTTCCAATGCATTAGATTAATCTGACTATTTGCACACTTCGAGTTCCAATTTTTGCTGCTGATATGATTTTTTTGGTTCAGGTGTTTCATTGGTTACTAACGTTGAGTTTTAGAATTTATTTAACTAAACAACAATGATGGATTTATGGGTACTCTAATTTTGTTGTCGGATGCAACTCTGTGGAACATTTGCAAGAAGCTGGACTGTATGAAGAGGAAGAAGAGAGAGCACCGTCCTTTGTTGAAAGTTTTGTGGATGATTGTAATACATTTTTGACGAAATATTTATCGCGGACTTTACATTCCAAGATTTCAGGTTCTAAATATATTGTCTCTTTGTGGTTCCTATTTTCTATTTCTTATATAAATCAGTGTGTTTGCATTTTTTTGGAAATTCATGGGATTGACACCTTTGGTTTTTGAATGATTTTATTTTGTGGTTGGATAGATGTCACTATCTGCATTGTTTTTGGAGAACAGCATGTGATGCAAACAATTTGAAAATTCTTAATTTCCTTAACATGTCTTCTCTAGTCTTCTTTGGTTTTGGTTGTATTTCACTGGATTATATGACAAAAATTCTTCCAGCTTTCTTCTTCTTCTTCTTCTTTTTTCGTTCTGCTGTGCATGTGGATGCCCTTGCATTGCAACAGCTTGAATCATGTTTTTTCCTTTTTTTTTTCTTCCCTACCTTATCTCCTGAAGTTTGATGATCTAATAAATAGAAAAGTCTTCATACACAATTGGTCTTTTTGGATTGCTATGCCCCTGTTACTAATTTATTAGTGATGAATGTCTTTTTCTACAGGTCTCATTAACTTTGACGTCAAGCAAAATGGATTCATCAAATGTGTGTGAGAGGGAAAAAGAGTTGTCAAACAGGCTGCACTTTCATTTTTCTTCAGAATCTTGCCAATTTGTTTCCTTTTTTCTCTTTTCATAATTCGTTTCCCTGTTTCAGGATGATTTATTTTAGTTTAAGTTATGTCATCCTAACTATTATCCTCTCACTCTTATCTCCATGTTGTTTGTGGAATGTAGCTTCTAAAGATCATGGGAGCAAATCATTGAACAATTGGAATCAGAAACATATTCTGAAAAGTCAAGGTTAGTGTTTTTTTTTTGGGTACCCTATAGCACTGGGTAAAAGGAAAATGAAATGAATGCCTGCATTGACAACAATTGGAATAAACAAGTTGGTTGTGTTGACAAATGTGTCAAATGAAATTGTTCTATTAGGCAGAAGTACGGTTGGCTCTTGGAGGCAGAAGTTTCGTTTCCTTGCAATTCTTGGTGCCAATTTGGCCAAAATAGTTAAATGCTAAAGTGTCATTAAAGACTAGAGGAATATTTCTGTTTGAAAACTTAAACTATAATGTTTACACTATGAATCTCAAGTTCTTATTTTGCATTATTGACGATCAACATCAGCCTATGCAATAATTCCTAGCAGGGATATTGATATTAATGAAGGTAAGGTTCTCTATTCTTAAAATTTTGCAAGTTAGATCTTCAAGAGGGTTTCCATCAATGATTCTCTCCCAAAAACTGCTACTGGAATTTTCCAAATATTGAAATATTTTTGAGTTTAGTTCAGATTAATTAGGAAGGGTTTATGGACTGCTGAGGGCTTAGCTGCATACAAGCTAAGGGCATATATGTATGGAAATGGGATCAACTATGGCCTCCTAGATAGATGAGTTGACCTCTAGATAGATATTTTTTTCTTGATTGATGATACAACTCTGTTTTACATATTTCCATTAGTTCTCTTAGAACCGTATTATTATTTAAGAATATCACTTTCCACATTTCTATTAAATTTTAACTACACATTTTGTTTAAAACATATATAACTTATTTAGCTATATTCAACAATTATGTTGACCATGGTAGGTAGATGCTCAAATGAATGAAAAATCAAATTGTTATTCTAAACAGTTAACACTTAAGCAAAGATATTGAAAAATCCAAGAGATATTTCAAAACAAATCTTATAAACTGTATCATGGCTAACTATCTTATTCAAAACCACATAAAAATAAATAAATAAAATTTACAATTATGACTCAAACAAAATTAAATTACATTAATTGTCAAAAAATTATTTGTCTAATCCCGCACTTTGTGCTGGCTACGACTAGTTCTCTAATACAACTCAATTGTTTTGGCTTGGTAATAATAACCATCAGCAGAAGATAGAGATGCAAATACCCTTAGCTTTTATTGTGCCACTGTTACTTCTTTCACTGTAAGATATTTTGTCTTTATATCTTGGCATTTATATTCTCAGTATTTACAATTATTCACGACTTTGGAATTATATCATCACATTCTTGAAGAGGATGCAAGTAAAAGGATAGTTTGAATTATTTTTTTAATTATTATTATTTCAAGCCCTTGCTCTGCATATCTCCTACTTGGTAATTCCATTTCAAATTGTGATGGATTAATTGCCTAATCAGAGGAAACTAATTGTTTAAACTTGGTGCAGCGGCTAAAGCATAGAAGTATATTATCAATGAATTAGCGGAAGTTCAGAGGCTTTTGCGATCTGCTGCCAGGGAATGTATTCTGGAAGATTGGAATTTGGTTTGTTGCTTTTCAGCCCAATACAGTTGTTGAGGTTTGTTCATTTCGACCTATTCTCACCTCTCAACTATCATTGCTTGCATATAGTAGTCTTCTCTGATTTCCACTTTATGTTTTGATGATAGTAGCAACTGGAAGAATTGAAAATTTGACAATTGAATCACTAAAGTTGGCTAATTGTGTGAAATCTAGAAGAATACATATCTTATTTTTTGATAAGTGAGTCTTTGTTAACGCCGGAAGTTCGTGCAGCAAATATAGTTTGTTGTAGTGAGAATTTCAATTATGCAGGAAATATGATTTACAGTAGCTAAAAAGTGTTTGTGCAGTAGATCTAATTTATTTACTGTAGGGAAGAGTTGGTTTATAATTGGTTCAAGGGAAGAATTGATTTGTACAGAATTGGTTCAGGTGCAGATTTTCTTTGATATTAGCAACCCTTGATATAGTTGGCAATAAGATCTGTTTAGCTACAGGTGAAAATCAATTGAAGAAAATTGTTCTTGAACTTTTCAGATGATTTTCAAGAAGCTAGACTAAAAAAATAAGGACTATCTAAAATTCTAATTGGTTGAAGAAATTTGCTTTTATGAAAATTATTCAGCTGACACATCTAATTTTGGTTTTCCAGA
The DNA here is from genome assembly GCA_023653625.1 of Triadica sebifera. Classification (NCBI taxonomy): domain Eukaryota; kingdom Viridiplantae; phylum Streptophyta; class Magnoliopsida; order Malpighiales; family Euphorbiaceae; genus Triadica; species Triadica sebifera. The sequence goes on from CM042895.1 coordinate 1,704,144, forward strand.
TATTGATCAATGCAGCATCTGAAAAGACTATTTCAAAGCTCAGCGAGACAATTATTTTGCAAGTGTTAACAACTGTTGATACTATGGACCAACTTGTGGAGGAAAGAACGTTAGCATTTGGTTTCAAAATGATAGGCATTCTCAACTTTCAAGATATTTTCCGATTTCAGAATTTTAGCTTTCTTTTGGACTTATTTCCTGGAAGAGGTGAAAAGAAGAAACTATGCAATTTCTAATGATAGACAATTGCAGTTGGTTTAATATTTTTGCCTTATTTTCTCACCTATCTTTACTGTTACAAACGTGATCACAATTTTTATATATCTTAATTAATGGATTATTCTGAAATAATTGCTTATGGGACTATACTAATCTCTTAAGAGTCGCTATCTTTTCCACTCTTAGTGATCATTTTGCTTTTGTCATGGCTGTAGATGTAGAGTTTTGAAGGTTCAAGCTAGGGATATGTTACAGCCTCTCTAAGGAGGTGCAATTTCTAATGCTTCCATTGATGTGGTCCAAGGTAGCCAATCTGTTGAGTTTAGGGCAGTTGGTGTTACGAAGATAGAATTCAAGTTTTTATATAATTTATGGCATAAGGGTATTTTCGTATATTGTAAAGTATTTAAGTTGTTTGTTTCTGTTTTTTATGCTTTTATGCCATCCAGGGTGCTGCTATTGGATTGGTTGAATTCTCCGAGAGATATTTTGCAGTAATGGCATGAGAACACCAATCTTATTTTTCCATATTCAACAATTATGTTGCCCATAGCATGGCATGGTATTCTCTTCTGTGCATTTTTTAGGAAAGGTAATTTGAATAACTTTTGTATGACAATGCTTTTAACAAGTTTGCAGTGTTAACTGTAATGCTGATGAGCTCAAAGTGTGATGCTGAGTTCATATAGATTGATATCTTGATCAACCTCATTGTAGTATTGCATATTGGGTTTAGTTAAATTAGTTTATAGGTTGCCGTGTATGTTTCAATTAACTGCTTCATCATCAATCGTCTTGACGATTCAAAAATCACGGCCTTCAACTTCTTCACCATGTAGACTACTTAGTCAGTATGGCAAGCAGCGATTTTACCCAATGTTCAATAAAGGGTATCCTGTACCAAGATTGAATTCATCAGTCAGGAAACAATGCAGGATGCTAGATTTTCTTCCAAGTGCTATACTGTTTGGCGGCTTAGAAAATGCTGGAAAAAGAAGAGAGCTGAATGTCATATATTTTGCTTGGTGTGAACTTACTTGTATGATAAATATTTACCTGCATGTTTCTGTTGGCTGTAACGATGATTAAACTGTTGCTCTGCTTAGACTGACAAGGAACATAGATGCAACACTGAATATTTTTCTTTCCTTTTTTTCTTTTTGTTGCTGGGAATTAGGATTAGTTCGTTAGCTTGGAATAATAGCACAATTTTGTTCACAATATATTTAGGCATCTCAATTGAGCTCACTGGGTTGCAGTGGCCATTCTTTCATTATCTTTTAAGGCCATTAGCAAACAAGCACGAATATATTCCTGAATACCGTTTCTTTTGCCAGGATGGTTCAAGGTTCAAGGCATGGTATTGCAAAATCAGCAGCCAAAATGGCAATGGCAGTCTCCTGTGCAAAGGTTGCTTTGCTGCTTTGAGTCAATGAGAGCTTTAAATAGTAAACACATGTTTGAGAGGATGTTGTTGTCATCGCAGTGGAAGTTGATAGATACCCAACCTTTGGCGCCCATAGCATGGCTTTGATACTTTTTTGACACTTCTCTGTGCAGATGCTGGCTGTAGCATGATCGATAGGAGGATGGTAAGAAGGTTTTTTTTTCTTGCCTTAATCTTGATTGAAACCTCTTTCTATTTCATTTCATTTTAGTCTTTCTGCAGCGTAAACGGAATGATGGTTTGGCTAGAATAACCACTGCTTGAGGAGAGACTAAAGCTGTACTCATTATGATAATTACGTACCATCATTTACTGAGAAAATTTAGGAAGACAAAAAATTCTTTTGAAAAAAATAAGATCCTCACGAAGCTATGTAAAATTTTCTGCAAATTTTGTTTTTGTATTTTTTTTTGGGTGTGAACTAGAGTTTCTAAAAGCAAGTTTGACCAAAAAGAAATTTGTTCAGTATGTCCTCCTTTCAATTAATCTTTTGTGCTGAATAGATGTGATTCTGTTCCAAGATTTGATATGAGCAGCTGAAATTCCCACTAATGCCACTGGGTTGAGATGATATTCTTTCATGAGATTGCAAAGAGAATGTTAGGAAATCATTGTCTAGCACCATTCAAAAGGTCAGTTAATGGAAATATGGAATTTATAGTAACTATACAGTTAGTTTTATTGCTCTGTTTTAGGTTCCAGAACAGGGAAAATTGGATTAAGTTTGCTTTGTATTTTTTTTTTTATATTAAGCTGAACATTTGCTGCTTTGAGTCAATGGGAACTTTAAATAGTAAAGACATGTTTGAGAGGATGTTGTTGTCCTTGCAGTGAAAGTTGATACCCATTCTTTGGCGTCCATAGTATGGCTTTGATACTTTCTTTACATTACAGTTTTCTGTGCAGATGAAGGCTGTAGCATGATCGATAGGAGGAGGGAAGAAAGGTTTTTTTTTTCTTGCTTCCTTAATCGTGATGCAAACCTATTTCACTATTTTTAAAATTAAAAGGTAACTTTATATTTTTGAAAAGAAATTAAAAGGTAATTAAAATGAATCCATGAATACAATTAGATTGATAAAATTAACAGTTTATGATATATATCAATTATTCTGGATTAGATTTTCAAACTTAAAAACAATTTGGTTATGTTGGCATTTAATGTTTCATGTTTTTTATTTTTTGTATTGGGTTGATCACAATAGTGTGGAGATTCTCTATATTTTTTTGCTTATATCGTTAAATTTATTTATTTATTTATTTACAATTTGTATGACACTAGGTAGTTAATTTTTATTTGATAAATTATTTGAATTTTTTTAATTATTATTATTTCAAGCCTTTGCTCTGCGTATCTCCTTCTTGGTAATTTGTTTTTTTGTTATATCTCACTCTCCATTTCACATTGTGAAGGTTTTATTGCTTAATCAGAGGAAACTAATTGTTACTTGCTGCAGCGGCTAAAGCATATTAGTATATTATCAAGGAATTAGAGGAAATTCAGTGGCTGTTGCGATGTATTCCAGAAGATAGGAATTGGTTTGTTTCTTTTCAGCCTCATACAGCTGTTGAGGTTTGGTCATTTTGACCTTTTCTCCATCTCTCAACTATCATCGCTTGCATATAGGAGTCTTTTCTAATTTCGATTTCATGTTTTGATGATAGTAGCAACTGAAAGAATTTAAAAATTGACACTTGAATCACTTAAGTTGGCTAATTTTGTGAAACATAGAAAAATACATATCTTATTTTTTGATAGGTGAGTCATTGTTAATGCAGGAAGTTTGTGGAGTTGCTCTAGTGAGAGTTTCAATTGTGCAGGAAATATGATTTACAGTAGTTAAAAAGTGTTTGTGCAGTAGATCTAAATTATTTGCAGTAGGGAAGAGTTGGTTTATAATTGGTTCGAGGTAAGAATTGAATTGTGCATAATTGGTTCAGTTGATTTTCAAGTAGCTAGACTAGAAAAATATGGACCATCTGAAATTCTAATTGGTAGAAAAAATAGCTTTTATGAAAATAATTCAACTGACACATCTAATTTTGGTTTTCCAGATAATAAATGGAAACTGATAGTGATCAATGCAGCTTCTGAAAAGACTATTTCACAGCTCTGTGGGACAATTATTTTGCAAGTGGTAACAACTCTTGATACTGTGGACCAACAACTTGTAGAAGAAAAGAACATCTGGAGCATTTGGTTTCAAAAAGATAGGGATTCTCTATTTTCAAGTTTTTTTACTGATTTCAGAATTTTAGCTTTCTTTTGGACTTGTTTCCTGGAAGTGGCCAAAAGAAGAAACTATGCAATTTCTAATGATAGAATTGCATTTGGTTTAATATTTTGGCCTCATTTTCTCACCTATCTTTACCGTTACAAACATTACTGCAATTTTTATATATCTTAATTAATGGATTATTTTGAAATAATTGCTTATAGGGGACTATGCTAATCTCTTAAAAGAGACTATCTTTTCCACTCTTAATGATCATTTTCCTTTTGTTATGACTGTAGATGTAGAGTTGGAAGGCTTCAATCTAGGGATATGTTACAGACTCTCTAAGGAGGTGCAATTTCTAATGCTTCCATTGATGTGGTCCAAGGTAGCCAATCTGTTGAGTTTAGGGCAGTTGGAGTTACAAAGATAGAATTTAAGTTTATATATAATTTTATGATATAACCTGGTATTTTCATATATTGTAAAGTATTTGAGTTGTTTGTTTCTGTTTTTGAGGCTTTTATGTCGTCCAGGGTGCTGCTATTGGTTGAAATCTCCGAGAGATCTTTTGCAGTAATGGCATGAAAACACCAATCTACTATATTCTATTCTTGTACATTTTTTTTGGAAAGGTAATTTGAATAACTTTTGTATGATGGCATGCGTTGAACAAGTTTGTAGTGTCAACTGTAATGCTGACGAGTTCAAAGTGTGATGCTGAATTCATATAGATTGATATCTTGATCAACCTCAGTGTATGTTTCAAATTTTCAATTAACTGCTTCAGAATGTCATATATTTTGCTTGGTGTGAGCTTACTTGTATGATAGATATTTACCTGCATTTACACAATAAGGGTTTATAATTGACTCTATTTTTCTTTCCTTTTTTTTTTCTTTTGTTGCTGGGGTATAGATTGATTTGTTAGCTTGGAATAATAGCTCAACTTTGTTCGCAATATATTTAGGCATCTCAGTTGAGCTCACTGGGTAGCAGTGGCCATTCTTTCTTTTTTATTTTTTTTTTATTTTTTTAATGGCCATTACAAGCAGGTATATATTCCTGAATACCATTTCTTTTGCCAGGATGGTTCAAGGTTTGAGGCATGGTATTGCAAAATCAGCAGCAAAAATGGTAATGGCAATTTCCTGTGCAAAGGTTGGTTTGCTGCTTTGAGTCAATGAGAACTTTAAATAGTAAACACATATGTTTGAGAGGATGATGTTGTCATCGCAGTGAAAGTTGATGGATACCCAACCTTTAGCATAGCATGGCTTTGATACTTTATTGACACTTCTCTGTGCAGATGATGGCTGTAGCATGACCGGTAGGAGGATGGTAAGAATTTTTTTTTTTTTTTTTTTTTTTGGCTTGCCTTAATAAAAGATCTTGAAAGGTAACTTTTTTTTTCTGAAAAGAAATTTAAAGGTAGAATCTTTGAATTCAATTACAAATGATATAAACTAACAGTTAATGTTATATATCTATTATTCAGGATTAGTTTAAAAAACAAATTTGGTTTTTTTTTTCTTCTTATTATTTTTCGTATTGCATTTAATGTGGAGATTCTCTCTCTATATATTTTGCCTATATCATTTTTTTTTTTTGACAATTGGATTAGACTAGGGGTAGTTGATTTTTTATTTGATATAGTCTTTCATCGAATCTATATTTTTTACTGTAGTTTTTGGTCTTATTATCGGGTTTTATATCTATTTATAAGTTTTTCTCCTGAATTTATAATACCAAAAATTTATTAGAAGTTCTGTTTTCGATTTTTAACTCTATATTCAAGAGAATTGACCCCTATAAGATGTTAGGAATTATTCGTCGTAAAATGTTTTTGTGAACTCGCTTTCAAAAACATACTGCGAGCAAAAATTCTGTCGCTAAAGAAAAGCTCCACTGTATTGTGTCTCTGACAGATTTTTCCATCTCAAAAAAATGTTGGAAAATGCATGTATATATTTTTTTTCGTCCTCAAAATGCATGTATATATTAATAATACATTAAAATTAAATTAAACTAATTTAAATGTGCACGTATTTTTTTTGGAACCAAAAATATACACGTTTTTAATACATAACAAATTTTAATTTTCTATAACTTATTTATTTATTTTATGTATGTTATTTGTTGTAATTATTTTTAACATATTATTATATAATTACGAAATTCAAACTGTTTTGTTATTTAATTAGTAACTCAATTAAAAGTATACTTTAAAGTAAACTGAACCTAATTGAAATTGAACCTTTCGCCTTTTTGTAGTTGTTTCATGTGTGCAAGAGTTGAGACGAGAGGAAAAAAATTATAATGTTCGAAGCAATGAATTAAAATATTCATGGACTAAAACATTTAATTATTATGAATTATTTTGGCATAAATTGATATATAAAAAAAGGAATGTTTATAATCAGTAATATTTATTATAAAATAAAATTTACTTTTATAACAAGGCAATTTAGACAAATAATTTTCATAATTAAATTTATCATTTACACTTGTTTGTGTCCGAGAACAAAGGCATGTTGTTTATTTTCTCTTCTTTTCCTTGAGTTGATTTCTAATACTGCACCTAAAATATAGACTCATAACACTTTATTTTCAAATATTTTTTTACGGCTTAGTGAGCAAAAATAAATACATAATTGATTCAAAAATAAAATAGAAATTTTGGTTCGCTGATTCAAAATTATCTCCGACAAATCAGTGGAATTTGAATTTGGCGTGGACAAATATTAGGTCACGTTACAAATCACTAACGGGGGTTGGTTAACATTACAGGTTTGAACGATAGCAAGTAGGAAAAGAAATCTTACAGCTTGATCGGCAAGGGTTCTGTGAGATCTTTTCGATTTGGAAGAATTATCAGTGAGTCTGTTTATCTCTTCCATTTTGCAGATGATTGGAAGTCCAATGGGCCACCATCCCTTTATTTATTAATTAATCGAATCATCTAATTATTTATTTCTGCAACAACCCATAACCCTAGAATCGTAACATTTTGTTTCTTTGAAATCTAAATGAGACACAGTACTATTTCTAATAATAGATGGTTCAGTATTATATATATTAGTGGGCTCATCCAGGATTATTAAATTATTACGCATTTTGTCCAATAACGGGAGTTTGATACTTGCAAACCAAGTCATGTGACTATTAATTTATTTTTCCTCACGAAGATAGCCCTCTGTCGGTTCAGGTTAATCTTCCAAGAGATGTAATGTACTGTAGTGCTTGAGATCAGTTTGAATTTTCTTTTAAGAACCTGCCTATATGTTTTTGGCTTGTAACCCCATATTCTCATCTTAATTAATATAAACTAATATACTTTCTTTAAGAATACCAGTTTGATTCCATTCACACTTGTATACCATAATTAGGTTGAAAACTGGTGATTTTCTCTTGAAAAGAACAAAAAAAAGATTGAGAATTGGACTCTATTGGCTCTGAGGTTTTTGATTCTGTTCACATTTGTATCTTTGGCTCCTACTGAAAATTGTCATTAATGAGGATAAAGAACTCTAGAAGGAACAATTTTCCGATGACTAATGCTAAGGATATTTTTATTTTTACAATACTATTTAATTATCACATCTGATTGGGGGAAAAGAGAAAAATTTAAAAATAATTTTCACTAATTAATCAGAGTTGAATATTGAAAAATATTTAAAAAAATGTGTTATTAAATATTACTCATTTTCCTATTCCAACCAACTCAATGATCAATGTACAAGTAATATTTTCGAAGATTTGATTTCAACAATAATTCAATCGATATGGACGAGAATGCATCTGCTTGCACAAAGCAGCAGTCAAAGAGGATAATAGAGATAAACAACGCCGTCGTAATTGCTAACGTCATGTCGTAGTGGCACACTCCCGTGTCCATTTCTTTTCAAGGACCTGGACAGTGGCCACACCCAGCACACAGCACTCACTAACTCGCAAATTTACTCCCACTCCGCATTCCCATTCCCATTCAATCGGCACACATTTCAATGGATCCTAGTGGTACCATCGTCTTCTCTACTGTTGGCCGGCCGTTCTATGGCTTCGACGTATACTCCACTAAACTGCCTACTGATTTGAACAATTGCAAACTCTCCAATTCCGATGAAAATAGGCTCACCGACGGCGTATCAATCAATTGTAACGCCCAGTTCCTCGAAGGACATGATCAAGCTATCGTCTACATCTCCGAAAGAAGTGGCTTCCCAAGAGTGTATTCATCACAACCCAAACTTCCCAAACCTCAGCAGCTGCCATTTGTACAGGAGAGCCTTTTCCATGACCGACCGATCATCAAGAATAACCGCCTCTACTTCATTTCCGCCCATGAGCAGCCTGATCAACCTTACAAAAGTTGGTCCGCTCTTTACTCCTCCTATCTTGATCATCAAAAGGGGCATATCACTCGCTTGACCCCATATGATGTTGTCGACTACAGTCCTGCAATTTCTCGCAGCGGGGAGTTTATCGCTGTTGCGTCCTACGGGTCTCGCCCTTGGGCTGGTGAATTTCACGAGCTTAATACGGATATTGTTGTTTTCAAAGTGTCCGACCCGGAGAAGAGAGTAATTGTTTGTGAAAAAGGGGGGTGGCCAACCTGGTCAGGTGACTCAACGATTTACTTCCATCGCCAAGCCGATGACGGGTGGTGGAGCATTTTTCAGGTAAATTTCCCTCAAGATCTTGAATTTTCTGGGTTTCCAATCACTCCCGTTAGGGTTAGTCCGCCAGGAGTCCACTGTTTTACTCCTGCGGCAATGCTCGATGGTAAAAAAATCGCAGTCGCGACTCGGCGGCGCAACCAGGGTTACAGGCATATCGAGATATTTGAACTCGCGTCAAGGACTTTTTATCCGGTGACGGGGAAACTGAATCCAAATTTCCATCACTATAACCCGTTTGTCTCTCCAGATTCGGTGTTTCTTGGATATCACAGGTCTAGGGGTGAGTCGACGATTCCAAGTCTCGAACCGGTCACATCTCCAATCAAGGATTTACGTATGCTGAGACTGACCGGATCATTTCCCTCATTTTCTCCAGCCGGTGATCTTATTGCCTTTAATCCTGAATTCGCCGAGGCGAATATAGGCTTAAAAATAATTAAATCAGACGGTTCAAAGCGATGGACCTTACTCAACGATCGTGTAGCCTTCTACAACTCGTGGAGTCCAACAGAGAAACACGTAATCTTCACATCGCTCGGCCCAATCTTCGAGTCAGTCAGGACAGCGGTGCAGATTGCGCGCATCACATTTGACCCTTCTCATCTCAACGGTGATAGCAATGAAATACCATGCGATGTAAAGATCCTAACTAGTAAAGACACAGGCAATAACGCCTTCCCGTCATGCTCACCAGACGGAAAGTCCCTGGTGTTCCGGTCAGGCCGATCTGGCCACAAGAATCTATATATAATCGATGCCGTTCACGGGGAGTTGACCGGCTGTATCCGTCAATTAACTAAGGGACCCTGGATTGACACAATGCCCAGTTGGTCACCAAAAGGAGACTTCATTGCATTTTCATCGAATCGACATAATCCAGATGATCCTAGCGTATTTAGCATCTACGTGATAAGACCGGATGGGTCTGATTTGAGGAGAATACACGTGGCTGGATCAGAAGGCTCGAGTGAGGTAGATAGGGAGAGGATAAACCACGTGTGCTTTAGCAAGGACGGAGAGTGGCTTTTGTTTACTAGTAACATGGGAGGCGTGACGGCTGAGCCAGTGTCGTGGCCCAATCAATTTCAACCATATGGAGACTTGTTTGTGGCTAGGTTGGATGGAAGTGGATTAAGGAGGCTGACGTGTAATGGATTTGAGAATGGCACGCCAGCGTGGTCCAAGGGAGATGACGTGGCTCTGGGTCATCTGCGATTGGATGAACAGGTTGGTGATAATCTTACTGGCCACTTCGAAGAGCCACTGTGGATAACTTGCGATATTTAAAGTGTCGTCGTTTATCATTTGTATTTTATGTGTTGTCTAAAATAATATATGGAGATTGTTGTTTAAAATAAAATTTCATTTTTGGGGCTATAGCCTCTGCAGCTTTTCATTAAGCTCCTTCACTGTGTGTTGAGATTTGACACAAATTTCATATGCATTCTACATTTTGATATGTAATTCATGAAAAATTTTAAAAATCAATAATTAAAAAAAATGATATGAACTCATAAAAACTATATTCAAGCTTGATGTAATTGCATTTTGCTTTGTAAAATGGAAAGAGAATAGAGTAGCTCATTATTTAGCTAGAGCTGCTGGTTCTAATGCTTCTCTTTCGGTTTGGATGAGTCCACCAGATTTCTTGGTGAACTCATTAATTTCTGATATTTCTGAATTTGTTTAATGAATTATGCTTTCTTGAAAGAAAAATAAAAGAATATTTGTGGTATCAACAGCTAACTAGCACGTAGGGTAGGAATTTTCATTTTGAGATGGCTATTTAGTATGTGTATATTGGAAATCAATTAATTTTATCATTTCAGGCAGCCTATGTTAGGCATTGTTTTTAAAATATTATAACCCAATAAAACTCGTAAATATGATTTATTATTTTAAATTATATGTAATATTAACAAAAAAATTAGTATCAACCTCATCGTCGAAAAAAATTATTTAGTTTTTTTTTTCTTTTTTTCTGCTCTTCCATACTAAACTGAAATGGTTGTTGTGTGGAACATCTCTCTGATACCAATGGATGAAACTCTGGGTAGATAATTTTTCAAATAACACTTTTGGTTTCTCTGGAACAGGTTGCTGGGTGGGAATCTCATCCAGTCCCATTAATTTAGCCATAATGCTTGACATATGCTGTGTAGATTCCCTTTTTTATTGACATTTCTACAAATGCTTTAAGCACTCTGAAACCTCATGCATTCCCTAGAAAATACCAAGTTTTACTTGCATCAAACAAGAGGGAAATGTTATTATTCATAAATCTAAACACTTCAATGCCATTTATTTTTATTTTGTCCCTTTTTAAGTATTTTCTATTTATGCAAAACCAAGCAGCAAAAACTCCATGAAGCAAGATGATAATGAGCTATTTGTTGTATCTTACTAATTGATACTTCTATAGTAATCAATTTATTTTATATGTCAAATTTGGAAAATTTCAAAGCTAGGGATTCTATGATATTTCAGTGAAATACAAAGCACCCACCTATGTGGGAAAAAACTAAAGACTTATGAAAAAAAATAATAGAGGATAAAATAGCAGATAAAACCTCAGTATAAACTCTAAACATAATCATTGAAAGTCAGGTAAAGAAAAGTTATATTTAATTTTGGAAAAAAACCTAATAATAGAAACATCATGACTTAAACAAAAGAAGAGAGGAAAAAGCACATAAATCTAAAATCTAAAATCTAAACATAACCCAATCATCCTTTTTTTTCCTTTTCACTAATAAGCCTAAACACAATAGAAACAAAAGTATGTGTTTTGCTTTTGAAAATATTAACTTTGAACAAAATAAAGAAAATAGCTAAAACAAAGAAACAGTAGAGGAAAAAAGTGAAATAAATTCTACTTTATTTCACTCATAGGGAAGAAAGAGTTACCGAAGAGGTAAGAAGATTCGCTCCAACACCTCTTCAGGCACAGAGCAAGACGCAGAGATGCAGAAGCAGGGGTGGATAACTTGAAATTTCATAGTGAAATAACCATTTTTCAAGGAAACGATTCAACAAATAATCATCAAGCAGTGCTAACTTGAAATTTCATAATTAAATAACCATCATTAGAGATTCAACAAATAATCATCAAGAATGCTAACTTGAAATATCATAATGAAATAACCATTGATTTATACTAGTCTCAAAATCTGATGAGATAATGAAGCTTGCTTCTTTCATGGATGTCTCCTCTATTTGTCTTTGAGCTGTAGAAATGTTCTAAAACATCTTTATGTATTCACTCACCAATCTTTTGGTGAAAAAAATATTAGTCTAAGGTAGCAATATACCTTCACAAATAGATAAAGTTCTTCGAAATGATTCCAGTCCCTTAAAGTTTCCTTTGTGACTCTTTCAACAACAGCCCCCCTCTATAGACATTGACATTAGTTAAAAATTCATTACAAATTTCCATGTCAAAAATTTTTGTAATAAATTCTCTTTCCTTGCGCTTTTGAAAGAGAGCAAATGCTATAATTTCTTCAGCAAATCAAGGTTAAAATCTAAAGGATACCCAATAGAGATTGATATTGGGTATAAAAAAGTATATTTATAATTATATTATTTAATTGACTATTTTTTAAAATTTTTTATAAACTATTTTTTCTAAATATACTTCTAATAAAAACATCTGGTTATCCTATTTTATTTAAAAGTAGTTTTTGAAACTTGAAAAAAAAAATTTGAAAAGTCGTTTTTCTCAAAACAATTCCAACAGGCAAGAGGACAGGAAGAGGAGACATACTATTACCTGACGAAGTTGATGCGCATATTAAGACTACGGTGGACAACGGAGCAATCAATGTAAAGGAAGATGTCATAACTCACAAATGCCCATGTTCCATTTTTTACATTACAATCAAAATACATCTACAAACAAACATGATAAAAGAAGTAAAATTTTCCATTAAAAAAAAAAAGCAAAAATAAACAAAATCCATAATTGAAATTCAAGATCAAAAAACAGAACAACTAGATCTGAATTAGATCTAGGAGAAAAGAATAAATAAGAAACTCTCGAAACACAAAAAACTCAAAACCTTATTTTCTAATTTCGCTTTGAGCTTTCTGAAAATAACGTTTTTGTCATCGAGGTTTTTGGACACCTTCAACTTTGCTTTCTTTCACTTGGAGGAAAGAACGAGTCACCGAAGAGGTGAAAAAATTTGCTCCAACACCTCCTCTTCATGCACAGAGCAAGATGCAGAGACACAAAAGCAGGGGCTGACTTTAGAATTGTGAAACTGCTCGCGACCACTGATTGGCTCCTCCAGCAAGTAATACCAGCAAGCTACAGGAAGAGGATAGGAGGGCAGCAAAGAGGGCAGCAAGAGGGTGGCAGAGACAGTAATAGGAGGAGGATTTTCTGCATAAGGGCTGGGGTGTTTATTGAATCTTAATCGAAAAATGACGTCGTTTTATTGTAGTTGTTTACTATTGTATTCCAGTTTTAACGAATAGATAGATAGATAGGTTTGGCGATGAAATTAGTTTATGAAGAAAACAACAGTGTAAAGTAGCAACATAAATTTCAATTCAAAAATTGCACTTGATTTGGGGAAAGGAATATCGGGGAAATAGATAGCGAATCCATTGTTCCGTTAATTCTGGTGATTCAATGGAAATGCCGAAACTTTTAGGGACAAAGAAATTCGACACCAATAAGCTATTTATCAGTGTAATTCTGTCGCCATAAGTTGTCTTGCGGCTGTATGTTTCGCCGCCAATATTGTATCTGGCAAGTGGAAATCCGGTCGCCCCAAAACTGCCGATGCCACTGTATATGGTGACAGGTTTCCGAATATATTTAGGAAAATGCATTTTTTTTTCTATATTTTAGAAAATATGATGGCTCTTCATACTTACTATACCACTACAAAAAAAAAAAATCAAATGTACAGATTTAAAATTACTTTAAGAAATTAAAACTATTTCTTAGAAAAACCCACACGTCACTTTATTCAGACAACAATACTTTAAAAAAAAAATTCATGTTTAAGTGGATATTGACATTGTAGACCCGTGGATTTCTGTTTCTCACATCCTTGTTCCCCAAGTCTGGCCATGATTGTTGTAATTGATTATATGTTTTATATAAATGGTACGTAGGGACCAATATACCATAAAAAAAAAATGCAACAATTCTACAAGACAAGAAAATCATCACTAGTTTCTCTTTTAACTGTTGTCTTGTTTTGTTAGCCAATATAAAGATTCAAAAGAACAGAAAATTTAATGCCCATTAATTCCGCAAAGTACTGAGATGCTTATCAATCTCATTCTCTTCTCATATATAATATTCATCTAAATCTTTTATAAACCAATTCATTTATACTTTTTCACATATGATCTATGAATTTATTTATATATACTCGATTTAGACGAAATCAAATATTCCTCGTTTTATATGTAAGATATGTCGAATGGTAATTAAAGAAAATAGTTATTTTCAATTTTCTTTAAATTTTTTTAATAATATCCAAATTAAATTCCATTCAAATTAAACTATTTTTACTATGACCTATGCAAGGGTCTCCACACATTTTTTTCACCGCATGTTATTTAATAAATATTTAAATATATCAAAATAATAACATATATAATTAAAAATATAAGTTACATAACCAAAAGTATTTTTTTTCTTTTTATAATTTATATAGATTAGCCAAAACTACTCATATTTGAATATACAATTTTAATTTCGAATTGTGTCCACCTTAGATAAAATAAGTGAAACTACGTTGTAAATAGATAAATATTATCGACATTTTCTCATTTATTTTTCATCATATACTTCTAATAAAAAAAAATTGTTGTTCACTCATTAAATATTATTAATTTTTATAATAAAAGCTAGTATTTTACAAAAAAAGAGACTATCGTCTTTTTTTACATTATAATTATATGATGAGAAGTGCATAAATAATGTGTGTTTAACATTTCTTTTATAATTATTTCCAACTCATGTATAATCTAACAACACTGTCATTTTTTTTTTTCAAATTTTGGATACATTTAATATTATTTATCATAATAGTTAAAACACTAATTTACACAGCTATATTTTCTCTAAATTTAAACTGTACATATTTAATGATAATGGAACAAATTAAACCTAATTATCCACATTGGAATTTGAAGCTAGTAAAATAAAATTAATATGAAATTCAGCTGAATTTTGAATCTATTGAATTTATGTAATAGTTTAAAAAATACATATCCTAAACCTATGAATTTTGAATCTATTTGAATTTATGTAATAGTTTAAAAAATACATATCCTAAACCTATAAATTGTTGCTCAGTTGAACTCATTAACTTCTAATTTTTGTTTCATTGAGTCAATAAAAAAGTGCAATAATTCAGTGAAATAAAACTCATTCTAACAAAGAATAGAGATTGAGGGATTTAATTGAATAAAAATTTTAATTCAAGAGCTTAATTGCATTTTCTAAGCCAATTCAGGGTGACAGAGTCAGAAAAAGGAAAAAACAAACCGTCAAAATTAGTTCGCTTAAACCCATCACGAAACTATTGAAAGTCGAATAGCTCCGCAATTTCTTTTTCTGTACGGTTGTTTTTCACCTTCGCAAGCCCAAAATACAATTCGAATTGTGAATTGTCTTTCAAATCTCATATATCCGATCTTTCTGTAAACTCTAGATCTCCTGTCGCCGGTTAGCCCCCAGTTTCCATATATACCGATCAAGTTCTGAATCAATTTCAATCGAGGTTTTTGCGAGTCATGGACGATAGTTGTGCGGTTTGCGCCGACTCTCTGGAATGGGTGGCTTATGGAGCTTGTGGGCATAGGGAGGTCTGCTCGACCTGCGTGGTTCGCCTGCGTTTCATCTGCGGTGATCGACGATGCTGCATCTGCAAGGCAGAGTCTCCCGTCGTTTTTGTCACCAAGGTTGGGGATTTCCTACTTCCATAAAATTCAGTCCTCTGCAAAGATTTTTCTTTTCTTGATTTATATATATCATCCGTATGACATGGGAATTTATGCAATTATTCGAGTGTAACTCGCTGTATTGAAGACCTGATTTGCCTTTTTAGCCCATCGCATCTGTTCTAATCTTTGTTAGTCCTAATTTCTGAACTATTATTTGGACTTCGTTGTTGTCCTAATACTGAAATTCTTTTTATACGTAAGATGCATATGTTTGTTTTCGCATTAATAACAAAATTACTGTTTATCATATTAAATTTTTGTGCTTTTGTTTTGGATGATGTTGTAGGGCTTAGGAGATTATACAAGGATGATTAATGACTTTGCAGTATTGCCATCGGAACCAAGGGAGGGTCGAGTTGGGTCCTACTGGTTTCATGAGGATTCACAAGCATTTTTTGATGATGTGGACCATTACAAGATGATAAAGGCCATGTGCAGGCTTTCATGTAGTGTATGCGACAAGATGGAGGAGGCAAACGAGGGCTCAAAGCGTCGGGGAAAGTTTAGGAACATAGAGCAGTTAAAAGGTCATCTATTTCATCGACATAGGTTGCTTATGTGTAGTCTATGTTTGGAGGGGCGGAAGGTAAAATCCTTCTATTTTAAATCTTATATAACTTATTAATTTTTTTCTTGGTTTAATACATGTTCCATTTCTTCACTCTTTATGTGTTTAGAGTGCGTTGAGGTTTGAGCAGCTTGACATTATTTAAAACTTGGGCATGCATGCTTTGGTGTTGCTATTAATTGTTTCTCTTTGTCCTTTGCATTGGACTGTAGAGTTGGAAATTATAGGTCAATTATTTATTTATTTCATTTGTAAAATGTTTGTGCTTTCCTTTATTATTTTTCTTTGTTTGCATGACTTTCTTTTGGCTTTGTTTGATTGTTATAGGTATTCATTTGTGAACAAAAGCTATACAACAGAGCTCAATTGAATCAGCATATAAGCACAGGTGATTCCGAGGTTGATGGCAGTGAGAGCGAGAGAGGTGGATTCATGGGGCATCCTATGTGTGAATTTTGCAAATCACCATTCTATGGAGATAATGAGTTGTACTCGCACATGTCCACTGAGCATTATACTTGTCATATATGCCAAAGGTAACATATGCTAAAGTTTGTAATTTGTAAGACTTAAGATTTTGAATAATC
Organism: Triadica sebifera; assembly: GCA_023653625.1. Lineage (NCBI taxonomy): Eukaryota > Viridiplantae > Streptophyta > Magnoliopsida > Malpighiales > Euphorbiaceae > Triadica > Triadica sebifera. The sequence goes on from CM042895.1 coordinate 1,720,838, forward strand.
TCAAAAAAACCCTACGATTCCAAACACAGGCAGCATCCCGGACAGTATGAGTATTACAAAAACTATGATGATCTTGAGGTATGCTATTTGTTTTCTAATTTTGTTTTTAGGTTGTGGTATTCCCACTAATTTATAAGTGATGTTGAACCGAGAATATATCCCTAATAAGTGAAAGTTGTTGGTCATAGATTCACTTCCGCCGAGAACATTTCCTATGTGAGGATGAGGCCTGTCTTGCCAAAAAGTTTGTTGTCTTTCAAAGCGAAGCAGAAATGAAGGTGATTTCTAGTGCACATATCATGACTACTATATAAGCTTTTCATCTCGTGTTCATGTGTTTGGTGCTTACCTTTGTGTGCATGTGTGTGTTTGTTGGAACTGTGGTAATTTATGTTCTTTTTAGGCTCCTACTGGAGGAGTTCAATTCATTGACTTGTGGAATTTTTTTCATTCAGCGGCATAATACCATTGAACATGGGGGGCGTATGTCTCGTGCTAAGCGCAATGCTGCTCTGCAGGTATGTTTGATTTTTCTAGTTCACATCTTGTGAGGACACGGTTTTTCATAATGATAATTTTTATGCCTCTTCGCTGCTATCTAGTCCATTGATTGATGATCATACATTCTGTAGCTGCAATGCTAAAGGTGTTTCTATCAATTTCTCTGTTTATCGATTGTGTTTCTCATTGATTATATATATCAGATACCTACTAGCTTTCAGTTTCGGCGAAGGAGTGAACAAGATCATCGCAGGGGAAGGGGGAGGTCATTCCATCGTGATCAATATGATAATAACCTATCTATAGCTATCCAAGCAAGTATAGAAACAGCTCACTCAGAAGGCACTTCTCATGATCCATCATCATCATCATCATCATCATCTAATGCACAAATTATCTCTGATCATGTGGATGTTAATGATATTGATCCATTAATTCCACCATTTGAATCATTAACCGCAACAGATTCAGAAATATCTTCAAGATATCTTCAAGCCTTGGGGCAAGGTTCTAGGAGCACACCTTTAGAAGAATCTTCCTTTCCTCCTCTTCCCATGAATACAAGCAGTAATCATCAAAAAAACAAACAAGAGACGGAAGGTTTGCCTAATAACACAATGGCAGCAAAGCTTCGCCAAAAGAGAAATGTAACAGTTCAAAATTCAGCTCAGGCTGTTCTCAATTCAGCTCAGTTATGGCCAGCACCAACCCGTGGTAATGCATCTGGTAGTTCAGTGCAGTATCGATCTAATGTCAATGCTGTACCTTTAACTTCACGAAGTTCTGCTGGTAGACCTGTGCGTTCAGGTTATGCAAGTTCTGTACAGTCTCAGGCTCGCCCCGGATTAATTCAAGGACATCTCGCAGCTGGTTCTTCAGCAATTTTAGGCAACAACAATAGGATCATCCATTCTTCATCATCCCCAAATCTTTCTGAGAGCGGATCATTGAGACCAACCATTCCAGATTTTCCTCCTATTTCTGCAGCACAAATCCGCAAAATTCCGCCTAGCAACTCCACTGTGCTTAATGTGGAAGATGTTCACACTGCAAACAAATCATTGGTGGAAAAAATACGTGCTTCTCTTGAATATGATGAGGATAAATATGCTTCTTTTAAAGATATATCTGCAGAGTATCGTCAGGGTTCAATTGGTACTGAAGAATACTTGGATTACGTGCGGCAATATGGCTTGTCACATCTTGTTCTTGAGTTGGCTAGACTTTGTCCTGATCCTCAGAAGCAAAAGGAACTAATTGACACACACGACACTAGTATGAGAAGCAATGGTTTGCAAGAGAATGGATGGGTTCGTGGCAGCGACCATATCAAACATGATACTGGCTTGAAGAAAGGCAAACGGATAGATGGTGGAGGTAGTTCGAAGGATAGATTGGCAGATAGCATTTTGAACACAGTTCGGACACTGCAGTCACATTACAAGTCGCCGGAGGAAGAGGTGGAGGTACTGCCAAAGGATGGGTATCGTGCTACTAAAGGAAAGGCACAAGTAATGGTTGATGAGAAACAGGTGGATTTGAGCAGCCAAAATGTTTCAATATCTTCTGGGAATGGATCTAATCGGAGTGCTAGAGATGGGGGCACTGGGAATAAGCAACGAAAGAAAACCTCAAAGTTTCATAGAGTGAGGCTCGGCGATGGCTCAATGGCAGCCCTTATGGATCTCAAAAACTCTGAACCTGATCCCGATCCCGATCCCGATCCCAGTCCAACTGAAAACCAGTCAGATGGCAATATCAATAACCCTGCTGGGGGATTACCTGTTCGTGGTGTTTGGAAAAAAGGGGGAGGTCATAAACTCTTTTCGTAATGCTTCATGGAGAAGCAAGATAATGTTAAATGAGCCTGCTACAGAGGGAAAAGTTACCTGTGGTTGCTCTGTCTGCAATTATTTGGCAACACCACATCCTAGTTTTGTTCTGTTTAGGGTCCAGTTGGTGAACTTAGTGCCTTCTGTTCTTTTTTTAAAAATATTCTTGGACAGTGATTTTGCTTGGAACGGGGTAGCCCCTGGATGTATCTTGGTCGCAAGTGTTTATAAACATTATACTTAAAAACAAGATTATGGTTAATTTAAAACGAGGATATTTGCGCAAATTCTCCGCTAACCCCTTTTTTTTTTGTTATTAAATGCAGTGGTACCAATGGAATTGGATGTGTTTGGTACAGCGAGGAAAGAAATCTGCAGAGAATCTAGCTTGTAATAGCTGTTCCTACTGAATAGTAGCTATTGAAATCTGCAGTAGGAGCAAACTCTATTCAACTCTCTCTCTCTCTCTCTCTCTCTCTCTCTCTCTCTCTATATATATATATATATATATGTGTGTGTGTGTGTGTATAGGTAACCCTCGAAGCATTGTAAATAATACAACCTAATATAAAAATATAGTTAAAAAAAGAAAACACTAACAATGTAACAAGTAAATGCAAAAGCTGCTTAAAAAACAGAAAAAAGGAAGCAGGTCGGAAGGCCCGCTCGCCAAGGCTGCTGCTGGCTGGCCAGGGCGATGATGCAGTGGCAGGCAACCCAGCATACCAAGGCGTCCAGGCAGGCAACGGCACCTAGCCCTGCATGCCAAGGCAACCAGGCGGCTCCATGTGCCAAGGCGCCTAGGCAGTGGCAGCCAGCCCCAGAGCAAAAACATCAAATATGTAAAAAAAATTAAGTCGGTGGAAAAAATAGGCTAACAATGTTTTTAAAATATATAATAAATTCAAAAGCAACGTAAAAAATAACTGGAAGCAGGAATACTCCAAAGTTAGAAACAACAGATACACATTTTTTTAAAAAAAAAAAAAAGAGAGCAAATAATAGATCTTTGCATGTGTTTAGAAGAGTGAAGGATTTTATTTGATAAGCTGGGAAGAGTAAAAATCTCGTTGTAAAGGGGAAAAAATGTGTTAGCAGTTTGAATAAAGAAAAAAAAATGAAAAATGGATTTCAGATTTGAGAAAGGAAAAAAGGACAGTTTTATATATTTTTTTATTATAAGCAAATGGCTATTAAAATAAGGGCATTAATGTTTTTAAAGTGAAAAAAAAAAAGTTAAAATCCTTTATAGACATCAAACACAATTTGGGAAAGGAAAAAAGAAGTTAATTTTATTTTTTTATAAGCAAATGGTTATTAAATTGAGGGCATTAATATTTTTTATAAGTGAGAAAAAAAAACTGAAATCTTTAATGGATGTCAAACAAAAACCGCATCGTTTTCTTTGCTTGGAATTTGTTGGCAATATAGAGAGGGGCAATTTTAGAAAGTCACTGTTCTTACTAGAGTAATAAACAGTGCCAAGGAATTCAATTTTAATATATTAATAGATAGATATTTCCACGAAGTAAATTATTTTATGAAAATATAGAAGCAAATTCAGAGGCATATTTGTTCGAAAAAGCACTTTCAATTTTATTTAGTTTATCACTTAACAAGTACTGAAGAAAACTCAGAGCGATTCATTCATGAACGAGTTGATAATGCAGAGAAACGGAAAAAGCAGATAACTTTAAAGAGAAAAACAAACAAATAATTTTGACATATTTTGGTTGAGTTATTTTTACTTTATAAGAGGAAGGAAAATAAGATGACGATTTATTTTCTATCCTCAATTGTGTAGATTAATGGCAAATATGGAAGGAAGTTAAATAATGAAATAAAATAAGAATATATTTTTACTTTATTCTCATTGGAAAGGAAGGAAAATAAAAAGAAATTAAATAATATTTATTTTCTACTTCTCGTTTTCTCTCTATTTTGGAGCTAAAACATAAAAGATTGAATAAAAATATCACTATTGTTTGATTATTGATCATTAAAATAAAGTATTTATTATTTTATAAAATTATATGTAAATTAGTAAATATATAACAATTTTTTTCTCATAACAAAATTATCCAAATAAAGAAAAATAAATTTTATTTTTTTTATTTTTTTACTATTTTACTTATATAATTTCAATCCAAAATATGATAAAAAATTAAAATAAAAAATAAAATTTATTTTATTTCTATATTTTTCCTAAGAGAAAATTTGTCAAATATAATAGAAAAGAAAGGAAAACCCCTCCTTATTTTCCCTCCCATAGGGAAAAAGTTTCCAAGCCTTAAGGGGAAAAAACACCGAAAGAAAACTCGTTTTTGAATGAGATGTTCTTCCTCATCGCCTCAGGTGGTCTGTCTTATAGTTGGAGAGGAAATGGAATTATGGAAGAGAATAGAAACAGAGAAAAGTCAGACAAAAAACGGATAAAGCACAGAAAACTATAAATAAGGATTGTCCATGGGCTTTGAGGCCTATTAGCTCTTGGTTTCTTCAATTCATCACGTATTATAGATTCGACCTATTTCACAAGTATAAGCATGCTTTTATTTTTTATATATTTTAAAAATTAATTTTTTTATATTATTTAAATAAATAATACACGATATATCATAGATACGAATCCATTTCTACTTTAAAAATCTAAATAAATTTACCTACTAGCCCATGAAATGTTATGCTCTAATGCATGTTAAGGTTGGAAAGTGAAAGTGATGAATTTAACTTTGTTAAGTTTGGAATTTGGATCCAAATTTTGGAGATAATATTTTTTTCTATAAAGTAAAATGGTTAAAAATCTAACTAAATGGTAAAATAGGCCTTTTTTTTCAATGATTGGCAATTAGCTTTTTTTATTAATATATGTATTTTCTGTGTCAATTTTCATTTACCTATTTAGTTTTTTCTTTATGATTATCTTATTAAAAAAATTTACACACAAAATTGAAATAAAAATTTATGATATATAAATTTTTTTGTCAAAAAAAGCTTTTAAAAATAAGTTAAAATGACATTTTAAGTTAATTTAAATTTTAAATATTAAAATTCATAATCATTTCAGAAAATTTTGGAGGATAAAGTAATATTTTTCCTTATCTAGTGAACAGAATTACTTAAGACTTGTATTTTATTTTAATAAATAAAAATGAGTAAAAAGAAATAAATTTTATTTTTTCTTTTATTTAAATTCTATTAAGAGGCACAATTTTTTTAAAAAAATTATACTTTTCAATTTTTCCTTTTTAAAATTTATTTTAATTTTTATACAAAATAATAAGAAATAGAGAAAAATAAAAATATATAAAAAAATAAATTAAATAGCATATTCTTTATACTCCATGACATTTCTTGTTCTCACATTTAAATAAGGGAAATATTACTTTTTCCTTAAGGAATAAGGAAAATAAAAAAGATAACGGTCACGTTGATTATTTCCACTTCCCTTTTAACCTTGTATGAAGGTCATTAGAGTCAAACATCTAACAAATGCGAACTGTGGACTGCCGACCAATTCTTTCGATCTGAGGTCAATTTTGGAGAATACTCTAACTCATTTCAATTAATCGAACAAATCATCAATTCTAAGTAGTAGATATTTATTCTTGATCGTTACCTTATTCACCCACTGATAATTGATATAGAGTCGTATGATGTTATTTTTCTTCTTCATAAATAATACTGAAGCACCCTAAAACAACACACTGGGTCTAATAAACCTTTTATCCTAAAATTCTTATAGTTGCACTTTCAATTCCTTTAGTTCAGTAGATGTCATTCTGTAGGGAGTACTAGATATTAGAGTCGTACCTAGAATAACCTCTATAGTAAATTTTATTTCTCTATCTGGTAGCAATCCTAGCAAATCATTCGGAAAGACATCTGGGAATTCACATACTGTAAATATGTCCCTAAGATCAGAACTCCTTTTACTAACATCAACTACATGTGCTAGATATGCTTCACATCTCTTTTTGATAAGTTTTTTAGGTTTTTGTAGCAGAAATGACATGAGTTAGGTATGGTTGATTCTCACCCTGAACCATCATGTCATCCTGCCCCAAAATTGTAATGCTGAGTTAACCAATTCATCCCAAAAATAGCATCAAATTCACGAAAAAGTAATTCAATTAAGTTCGTTAGGAACTTTCTATCCTGAATTTTCACTGGACAACTTTTATACACCTTATTAACTTTAACACTATGGCCCAAAAGATTTGTCACCACTATATTATAATCTAATTTTTATGTCATCATCATGTCTTGATTAGGTGGTGGTGTGCACAAATATAAATGTGTAGATATCGAGGGCATCCTGCTCTTCACAAGTTTTCATAGCATAGGCACGGGCTGGTGCTCGACCTCCCTTCAGTCCATCAACTGTTTTTGATACTCTATGACTATAACCTGTTTGGCCTCCTCTCATCTGACTATGGCCTCTACCTCTGCATTGGCCTGAAACTTTTGTCTAACTGGTGTTGTGCTGCCTATATCCCTGCAATTAGTCCATATTGGACAATATTTCTGCTTATGATATGTATCACCACATTTTAAGCAGGTCCTTGTCATCCACCAACACTTTCCTACATGTGTCCTCCAACAATATGGATAAATCTCTAGAGCTGATCTCCTAGAACTGGATGTAGGTGCACTAGCTGTGGATCCTACAGGTCTCTGCTGCTGACCTCGTCTAAATGTAAAAGCTCTTCCGACACTTCCCATTTAAGGTTGACCTAACAGATGGACCTACACTAGATTGTGATAAGGGCCTTTTAACACTTTTCTCCATTGCCTTCTCTTCTTGAGCTGCTAATGCTTATTCCACACTTTTAGTTATATTGACTAATTTGGAGAATTCTTTTATTTGTGAAGTTGTCTTTTCTGTCCCTAATGGGATGCTTGAGACCCATCTCGAATCGTCTGCACCGATCAATGTCATTCGATATAATACATTCTGCATACTTATTCAGGCGAGTAAACTCTTTTTCATACTTAGTTAAAGTCAGAGTGTCCATTTCAGATCTAAGAATTCATGTTTCTTTTTGTCTTTATATGATATGGGAACATATTTGGATCAAAACTGTTTCAAAAAGAAATTCAATATGGGAGGGTTTAGTGTTTGTGACCTCCGCAAAATGGTCCTCCACCAATCGTATGCACTTTCCTGCAATAGGGATATTGTATACCGATATTTCTGATTAAAAGTACATTCCAGCTGCTCAAACACCATTTCATTTCTCTCCAACTAGTACTCTGTTGTCACTACATCTTTTTCTTTATGAATATAAAAATTTGTAGCACCGTACTTTCGAAGCTTATCAAACCGTAGCCTTGAAGTGGTAGGTCTAGCAGTTTGTCGGATTAGTTTCACTACATTCTCTAATAAATTCCCCTAATCTACACCTCTAGCTTTAAAATGACCATGATATGACGTAGATTCACTAGCTCTTGTGGCTTTCTATCACTGTTTTGAACGAGAAGATACTTTAGTGTCAGATAGATCATTACTTTCGGCACTCACTCTTACAGTTCGCTGTGAACTCGACTCCATAGCTACCTAATGCCAGAAAGAGAAACCCTTATTGTAAGATAATGACATATATAAGATGCATATGCATGAGACACACTTTATTTAATCACCTACTTAAATTAGAATCGCCCTAAATCAGTCTCTGATATCAAAACTTATCACACCCCATTACCCTACTAATAATAACAAAACAAGAAAATGTTATTAGACAATTAATTTTCTGCTTAATTTGTTTAACACAATTATTTTGTATATTCTCGCTTTAAAATATCTGAATACAAATTTAAAATATAGTCTCCCATTTTTTTATCGATATATAAATATTTTATACCAATTTATGTAATTTATCTATTATAAACTATTTTGTTTTCTAAAAGATTATATGCAAAATTCTATTAATTAATATTTTATTTACAGACCCTAACATATAAGTATTACACAATATAAAATAAAACTTGTTAATATATTTTACAAATGTTAATATACTGAAATAAAAAGATATTCAAATGTTGTTATCCACTATCTGACATTTTTCTTTTTTTAATAGCTACGATCTTTATTTACTGACTACTTTAGCTAAGCTTCTAACTTAGTGGTACTTTATATGGAAAAAACTTAATATTCAATTGATAATATCTTACACATTCATATATTTAATATCAAATAAAAGAAATATCATAAATTTACCAGTAATAAAATTGAACAAAAAATATATATTCTTTTAATTTTCTATACATAAATTTCTTTTACATATAATAATTGTGTTAATTGCTAATATTATTGCAAGATATTATTTTAATCTTAACTATTGTCATTAATATTAATATCACTATATTCTACTCATTTTATTTCTTCCATGGTTAATTATAATAAGTAAATTTTATCATATCTTATTTACTTAAATTTATGCACCGAACACCAATAATTAAAACTATCATATATGATACAAGATATTATCTATCGGTAAATTTTAACTCGGAGCATGACGTCTACGTAAATCAACTCGACACAACGTGGTACCTGCACAAATCAACTCGACACATTTAATATTTACATATGTAATCAACTCGGCACATATAGTGCCTACATAAATCAACTTGACGTTTTATGTTTACGTATTAAAGAATTATATCTTTCTTACCCCTTATTGATATATCAATCTATCGTTTACCCTAGTTCCTAACTAGATATTTTAGGACTCAATTATTTTATTTCAATTTATTTAAGTAATCTATTAAAATTTCATTATGGTCACAGCATACATCAAACAATTATTAGTTCATAGTTTTATTTTCTCATTAATTTTGTGGGTTTTATGACTTATTTAACTTAATAATTACTCATATAAATATCATTTATATTATATCATAAGACCTAATTTAATTTACATGTAAAACTCTAGATTTTTCAATAGTCATGTTCTTGATAGATTTTAGGCCCTATTTTGTATCTCAAATTTGACCCTATTATCTTCTGAATTTAATTAAGTGATCTTTTGAAAAATTGTAGCCACATATTTTATCTTTAATTTTCAATTTGAATCACCTAATTCTATTTTTTTTAGAAAAAGTTATAACTATTAAACTACTGACTGTTCGGCTAATTCCATCTAAAAAATTCTGAGACAGATTTCAAGTCCAACATTCATGCCCAATTTCAGCATAGTTAAGGTCAAAATCAAGCTTCATATTATTCTTGAAAGTTTTAGCCTTATGTCTTAAGTTTTTAATCCATTAAAGAATACAAAATTTTGAGTTCCAGTTAACTTATGAAAAAATTAATATATGCTGCTACATGATCAAGTTTCCAGCAATACATACAATAATATAACCATTCATTTAATCATGCAGTTAACAAAAGATTAAGCAATAAAATCAACATATTAAAATTTTGTCATACAAGCACATGCCTTATTAGTCTCTTCTCCCCATACTATGTTTTTTCTTTTCTTTTCCTTCATCAAGTTTGCTTCTATTATTGTCTTTGATTTGCCCTAAAATATTTAAACATATCTCATTTTATTTATACTTAATCTAATAAACTTTTTTTTGTTTCACTCCACTATCATATAGGCAACCCCTTATTCATATATTTCCTTCATTATCTCTTAAATTTTTTATCATAAGATTTGTATTTTTGCTAACTAGAATATAATTTCTTATTTTTCCCAATTCCACAAACTCTAACTTATTCAATTCTTTAATCAACTATAGTTCTTCAATTATAACTCATTTAATCATCAACTTAAATCTCAAATAATAAAGAAAATTAAAGGAATTGAATAAGAAAACTCATATTGAAAAAATTTCTTGTAATATTCGCTAATTTAGACACCGAGTTATACGTGTCGCGAAATTGACGCGTTTGACTAATCGGAGTTTAAATTCGGATTTTTGATCGGAATTAATCAAGTAATGACTAAATTAAATGATATATGCCTAATTAAGTGATTATCAAGTTTAAAGAAATTGATTTACTGTAAAGGACTAAATTATAAATTTTGATAAGTTTTGGGGTCAGATTGTAATTTACCAAAAATTGGAAGATCAATGAGATTGTTTGCTAATTAACATAAGAGATGGGACATTTTAAATTGGTTTGACCGGCCATAGCATGAGGAAGAACAAGAATTAAATGTGATTAAGCCTAATGTCAAAAATTTGTCAAAACTTGTGGGTCCCACATGAGGACTTATATGTTTTCCTTTCTTTTCTTCTTCTACTTATTTTCTGCTCTCTTCTTTCTCTCTTTTCTGCCAGTTACGCCAGCCTCATTTCCTCCATAGACAAACTAGAAATTTAGAGAGAGAAAGGAAGAGAAATAAGGGAAAATATCAAGAGCAAGTGATTTTCATGGTTTATAACTCTTAAGGAAGCTGAGAATAGCAAGAAAAAGGAAGAAAAATCAAGTTTGGCAGAGAGAAAAAATCTCCAAAGTTGTGATCAAGTGAAGAAAATAGTAAGGTAAGAAGTAACTCATCCAAAACTCATATGGAAAGAGAGAGAAATTAGGGTTTTGAGAGAGAATATGAGAGTTTAGAGTCTTTAGAAAATCATATGATAATAATGATCTATGATATTGTAGGAGTTCCAAATGACAAGGAACAAATCATAATGAGCAAAGGAAAAGAGAAAGCTACCTAAAAGAGTATATGAGAAAAATTAAGGTTTGTGCATAACTTAAGACAATAGTCTATCTTTGTTTGAAATAATGCATGTTAGTATGATAATTGATGATTGAAATGCATTAAGGATGACTATGGCATGAAATCATATGCTAGAGATAAATAATGAGTTTTCTTGTGATTTGTTAAATTGAGTGATGCATGTTAAAGAATTTAATTATGATTAAGACATTTATATGTATTAGTCATGATATGTTGAATAAAGGACTCCAGAAATGCATGAGTTTTGTTTTGATATGATTTGATGTAATTAGAATGAATGTAATGTGAATATGCAGATTTTCTGCCGAAAGTAATGGGCGTGACTATTGGGTCACGGCTGTGAACTTGATGGTTCACGGTTGTGACTGATTTGTATTACGGTTGTGACTTTGGTGTGGAAATTGTACTATTCATTCCAGAAGCGTTCACGGTTGAGAATCACGGGCGTGAACTCATTCACGGACACGAATGAGTATTCACGACCGTGAATGCTTTTGGCACGATTCATTCCAGTAGCGTTCACGGCTTTGGATTACGGGCGTGAACTAATTCACGGGCATGAATTAATAGTCACGACCGTGAATGCTTTGTTTTCAAATAAATTATGAATATGATTATCTACTGATGTATCTAGTTAAATAAATGAAAAGATGTTATCCAGTATGTATGAGCATGATAAGATGTTTGCAAAACAAAAAAATTGAGATGTTGATACATGAGAATATTGATGTGTTGAAAATTAAGAATGAAGATGGTGTTATGTATAATATGAGGATGATGAAATTGATGTAAAATAAAGATATATGATTGATGTGGAAATACAAAGATGTCCATTACTCTACTTATAGACTAGAAACAAGATAGATGACATGTCATTAAGGGGGTGAACGGTATCGTACTATATGAGATATTCCTTGATCAATGTGGCTTAAGCTCGGAGAGCGTCATTGATCTGAGATGCTCGGTCAATGTGGCTTAAGCATGGAGAGCGCCATTAACTTGAGAAGCTTTGTGGAGCACATATAAATTGAGGACAAGGTGGCTTAAGCTCGGAGAGTGCCCTTGGTTCGGTTATTCATCTATGATGAAATAATACTCAATTAATGTGGCTTAAGCTCGGAGAGCGCCATTGATTTGAGAAGCTCTGTTGAGCCAGATAGTGGACATGGTGGCTATAGCTCTGGGAGCGCTCTTGATCCATAACTCGTATCCAGTCAGTCCAAATTTAGAGTGATGTGGGCAAGATAATGAAGCTAAGTCGGAAAATAGAAAAGAAAAAAAAATGATGATGATGATATGATATTGAGATATACTAATAAAGAGATTAACAGAGTAACTTACCATCAAAGATAAATGAAAATAACATTGTAAATGTGAACATGATATTTATACTTGTATGACATAGGAACTTGTTGATAGGAATAACATGCAAAGATTTTTAATGCATAAAATGATACATGTTAATGCTTGTTGCATGATATAATATATTGTCTTATTTATATGCACCACTAAGCTTAGAGTTTAGCGTGAGAGTTTTTTTCCGCGCAGATATAAAAAGGTAGCTAAAGGTGATACATAAAGAAAGCAGTGATTCTATTCAAATTAAAGCAGCTGATCTCGAAATAGTGGGTCACAAACTTTTGAACTCTTGTATTTTGCTTTCCGCGTTATATATATACTTATAAGTTGTAAATTAGTTTTCAAAGTTTGTTAAATAGTAAATTGGTATTTATAAATATTATCTTATGTAAGTAAAAAGTACATTATTTATTATATAAAAAAAATGTATGGTTTTGTAGCAAACATAAAAGAAAATAGTGATTTAAAGAAGTAAATAAGACATACAGTAGCGCCCCCGCATCCGGGCACGTGCGGTTTGGGTGAGGGGGTGTTACACTTATCCTTTTCTTTCTTCATTTCTCTTCCTTTCTTCTACTCCCTTTAAAGTAATTTTCCTTCACTTTCTTGAGTTTTCTCTCTTCTATTATCTTTTCCTCTCTTTTGCTAGCTAAATTTGGAACAAGAATAGTGGAGACTTGGTGAAGAAATAGCTGAATATAAAAAATAATGACGGAGAGATATTTTTGGTTGATTTTTATGCCTCAATAATGAGGAAGATTCTAGATTTAGATTTTTTTCCTTAATTAGCTTGATTTTTGTGGGCTCCACTTCCCCTTAATCTCTTATTCTATTGGTCAATTTAATTAATTAATCATAATTAAATTTAATCTTTGAATAATTCATTTTTTAGTCCATAATTTTATCTTTTTACAAAATAATCCCAAACAATTCCATAAATCCTTATTTAGTCCATAAGGTGATTTTATTTTATCTAATTATAGCACTAATTTTTTTTCCAATTAATAATGTCTTTAATAAATTTCCCTTAAATATTGTTATTTTTATGTGTCTTCGGATTTAGATCCAGCGTGTCTAATTCAGTCACGCGCGATTAGTGTCTAAGTGACCAGACGTTACAACCCTGCCCTGAACAGAATGGTTTTTTTTTTATCATTTTTATCCTCGACCCCAAAATTTTTTATATCAGAAACGGTATATACATCATCTTTCCCGATCCCACCCCAAATATTATATATATATATATATATATAAAATTAATATTTTTTTTAAAATAATAAAATATTCATTTAAAGTAAAAAATATTTTTTATTTAAACAATTATATAATTAAATAATTAATTAAAATAAAAAAAATAATATTAAAATAAAAAAATAATAAAAATCGGGGATCGAGTTGGATTGAAGATCTTTGTTCCCATATGGTGTGGGGATGGGGATAAAATTTTTTTCTCTAGATGAGAACGGGATGGGGTCGGAAAACAAGGTAGAATTTTGGAATCAATGATAGGGAACTCCACTCCAAACCCGTTCCGGTGTCATTCTTAGGTCTTCATATAAATAAAAACTACAATATGTATAGTAAAATGCAAAAACTAATATTAAAACAAATTCATTTTTGTAAATGGTGGAATAAAACAAATACAAAAAATGTTGATATAATATAAGAATCATACTAATATAAGAAATAAGTATGAGAAATAATTTTGCAAAAATCATTTTATTTAGAAATATTGAAGGGAAAAAAAGAAGAAGAAGAATCTGCCTAACTTTTAAGAGAAAAATAAAGCAGTAAAACCGCGGTAAGGTAATGAAGAAATGCAAAGTATGGGGTGCTGTTTAAAGAGGTTGGAGTGAGCATGGATAACAAAAATAGTAACAAACAAACAAAACTAAACTAAGGTAAAAAAAAAAAAAACTAAAAACACTCATAACTATGAAGCAATCATTATAAGCAGAGTATTCATCCATAGAAGTTGATAAAATTCAAAATAAAAAATAAAATCCACTGAATAGATTTGCTTTGATAGAATTATTTGCAGAGATATGAATCACAGATGACGTTAGATGGTAGTGTAATAAGTGAAATAATATCATCGGTGCAAATTTTAAACTATAAGATCCAACTCAATACAAAGCAATAGCATATTCAAGAACATTAATCTGTGAATAGAAAAAAAGTAATAAAAGTTGAACAGTCCATAACTTATAGATATATTTGCCTCAGTTTACACTTTTTTTTAATAATAATAAAGAATAAATAAATAATATTTTTAATTATAATATAAATAAATAATTATTTATAATCTTTGTCATATTATTTGAAATATATATATCATTTAAAAACTTATTTTTGTTAATATAAAATTTACAAATGAAATTAAAAGATACTATTATATTATATAAATATAAAAAGAGCCCATTTTCAATTTGGGCGTCTTGTCAAAACAGTAATTTTTCAGTAAAACATCCATTATGCAACTGACCAATCCAATTCTTTTTAAACATTCCAACTAAATATCCGAAATAGCCCATTTACAACCAACATATAAATCTACTATGCCCAATATACAATTTAACACATTTGTCTATTAATAAAATACTGTCTCTAATTATCAGAAGATTCAGCGTCTCCAAGCATCCGAATATTCAACAATAGAGAAATTCTATAAAAATATTTTTGTCTTATAAAAAAATATCAGCAATATTAATAACAAAAACATATAATATTAACATCTAAATTTTCAGAGTTTGGCAGTTTTTTTTTTTAAAAAACGAAATTGAGCTAAACAAAGAGTACAATAGATAAAGAAAAAAATGCAATCTAAAAAAAGCAACACCAAAAGAGAAAAAAGCAAATTAAATTTACAAAAAGCAACGCTAAAAAAGAAAAGATAAATAAAAAAAATATTGAACTAAGAGTGTATCAACAACACATAGATTAATAAAAAAAATAAAAAAGAAATTGGTATACAAGTATTAAATAAAAAAATTATAAAATGAGTATACAAAATAATAGATCTGTATGATATAAGAGCAGGGGAAAAACATTAAAAGAAATATCAATTGAACCAGTAATAGAGAACGAAAAAAAAAAACAATCATCAATTTAATTTAAACTCGGAGCACTCTAATCCCAACCTAACAAGTTCTTCAATAATTAAAAAAAAAAAGTAATATAGCCACAAACTTGAAAAAAAAAAAGGTTAGGATGGCTATATTTTTATCTTCATAAAAAGAACAAAAAACCTAACAATCTCTTAAATCAAAGGTATTAACAGTGCTTAAAGCAGATCGAAGGATTATGAAGCCAAAAAAAGAGCCAGAGCGAAATATTTTCAAATCAAGGGCATTTACTTGCATGTGGAGCGGCGGAAAGAGAAATATAGGAGTGGTTGATTTAGGTAAAATTTGCGGATGAAGATTTGAGTATGGAGTTGACAAAAGATTATACATAGTATGCAAGGCATTTTGGTGATTGAATAATAAAAAGTGAAAAAGGCTCATATATAAGGGAATAAATTCCTTGACATGGCTCACCAATGCCATAATGGGGGAAGCAAAAAAGCTGAGTTGTTGTATTTGAGTGAATACTATACGACGTCGTTTTGGCAAAGATTAGTATGCACCCTTAAAAGATAGAAATAGACTATTGATTTAGCATGTGAAATTTTAGTGGAGACATTTTGATAACTGGATAGTAAAAAGTGAAAAGGTTCATATATAGGGGAATAAATTCCATGACATGGCCCAATTACCCACGCCAACGACATAATGGTGGGAGCAGAAAAATTGTTGTGTTTGAGAGGATACTACACAACGTCGTTTTGTATATGCATTATTTTCAGATACATTTTAGGGAGTTCACGGTCCATACTTCATGATCAACAGTAACTCCCAACACAACTTTAATGTTATAGATAAATATGGTGGACAATAATCTACAGACTGTTACAATACTCAAAGAAATTTACAATTGTGAACTTACAGGGACTCTATCGAGGTGCTCGGCAATGATATCACGGGATTCTTCGAGTTTTTGCTCTGCAATTACGGAAGAAAACTCAGAGCGATTCATTCATACACAAACAGATGATGCAGAGAAACGGAAAAGGAAATGACTTTAGAGAGAAACAGACATAATTTTGAGATTTTAGGGGAAAAAAAAAAACAACGTAAGTGTCTCAGTCGGTTGGTCCCAGAGCTAGAAATGGAATGGAATTACGGAAGATAATAGGAAGAGAGACAACTCAGACAAGAAAGAGATAAAGCACGAAAAACTATACTATAAATAAGGATTGTACATGGGCTTTTAGGCCCATTATTAAGGCTTCTAGCCCATCAAAATAGTTGGCCCTTGGTTTTCTCCTTCTCAAAAACCAAATTAATTTGCCCATTAACCTATTAAATACTCTGATATATTGTGTATCATTTATTAAAATAAAAAAAATTATTTTTTAAAATATATAAAAAAAATAAAAGTATTTTTACACTTATAAATCTGGATATAAGAATTGCATATCAGGTTGGGAAGTGAATCAATTTAACTTTGTTAAGTTTGGAATTTGGTATCAAATTTTGGAAACAATCCTTTTCTATGGAGTTTGTATGAGTTTAAGCTGAAATGGTTAAAAGTCTAACTAAATGGTTAAAGCAGTGTTTCTTTTTTAATTATTTATTTTTTAAGTGATTGGTAATCAGCTTTCTAATTAATGTGAGTTTTCTGTGTCAATTTTTTTTTATCACATTAAAAAAATCACAAATTATATTGAAATAAAAATTTAGAGAAAAAAATGCTTCTAAAAATAAATTAAAATGACTTCTTAAGTTAATTTAAAATTTAATCTTAAAATCCATAATCATTTTAGAAAATCTCGGAGGATAAATTAATATTTTTCCATGTCAAATGAACAAATTTGCTTAAAACTTTTTTTCGATAAATAAAAATGATTACAAGGAAAAGAAAAGAAATAAAAATGAACAAATCCATAATATTTTCTTTTTGTAAAATTCTAATAAGAGGAGTGAATTTTTTTTATTAAAAAAACAAAAGAAAATTGTACTTTTCAGTTTTTCCTTGTAAAATTCATTTTAATTTTTAAACAAAATAACGAGAAGTAAAGAAAAATAAAAGAAATTATATAAAAAATAAATTAAATAGCATATTCATTCCACTCCCCCTCCATGACATAAACATTATTTAATAAAAATAAATGTATATAAACAGTTCTCGTCCTCGCATTTAAATAAGAGAAATATTTCTTTTTCCTTATTGAGGAAGGAAAACAAAAGGTTGCTTTATCAGCAAGCAACCACACAAATGTAACGGCTACTTTGACCATTTCCAAACAAAGGTAACGGTTACTTTGACCGTATCCACTCCCCATGTAACCCTTTACATATATAAAGGTCATCTGAGTCAAACGTCTAACAGACGCGGACTATGGACTGCCGGCCAATTTCACCGTTAATGGTACGACGGCGCCCTTCCTACGTCTAGGGTTTAGCCAATGGAACGACAGAGAGCAGACCACCATTATCAGCATCACCGCACCAACCCTTCTGACCACCAGGAGCAGCCGCCTATTGCTACTTTAACCGCCAAGACCACTTCTTAGTCGACCACAACAATAACCGCAAATTCAACAACCTCAGAAATCAGCCCCATTAATCCCAACTTTTCGTTTCTGCAACAAAATCTGAAGTAGACGATAGTAACACAGAAGAGAAGCAGCAGCAGCTATGATGGAGCCTCAACATAGAATGTTGCGGCAACAGAATGGGCAATACCTCGGCGAAATCTGGGCTCTCTGTTTTCTGTAGCTACCCTCTCACCTTTCTTCTCTTCCTTATCTCCTTGCAGGTAACGTTCATATTATTAGAAAGCTACAGAATGAGCATTCTAGTCTAATGGACTGGTAATTCCTGTTTAATATTGGAACTTCATCAAGAAGTCTTTGTGAAGTTTCTATTTGTTAATTTTTTATTAAAAGCTTGTAATGAGGGTGAGGGTGGGGTTTCTGCCCTTCTTTTGTAATACCCTTGCAGTACAATACAACTTTAACTGTCTATGGCCGTTAGGTTTGTTAAGGTCCCAATTATGTAATTGGGTTTTTTCTGTTCATAATTGTTGAAGGAATTAACCCTAAAAGCTTCTGTAATAGGGCTGTAATCCTCTCTTTTTAACAGTGGACAAGCACAGGGCTATCCATGGATGTAATCACCACTAAATATTTTGTTATTTTTCTTTGTTTTCTATAATATTCTCCGTGTGTTCAATTATTCCACTAACACTAATGGCCTAGATTCAATGTAATTTTTTATGTCAATAAAACACTTGCACTACAAACTTATGAAAAAACTGATATAGATATCCGATTGATGGTAATGTTGATCAATCTGGATAATATTTTATCCAGCACACCTCCTTTTGCTGTTGGTAGGAGGAGGAGATATTTGCACCCATTGGTAAAGATGTATTGTACCATCTCACATTGTTGGTATTTTGAAAGTAAAAAAGGTTCAATTAGCAACATTTAGATGTTGATGGAATTTCAATTGTGATGGTGTTGTGAGTTGTCAAACCAATTAATGTTGGTTTCCCTCTACCTCATTTGGCTCCATGCCTCTGGTGTCCATTTTTGTATCTTTATTATCTTTTTTTTTTTATCTCACATGATATGGATACTTACTATAAACCTTGGCTTTTTTTTGGCAGTAAAAGTGAATATATCCGTTGCTTGCGTTTCAAATGTGAAGATACTCCTGACGTAGCCTTAAACAATGTAAATTAACTCAGGATGTGAAATGGACTAAAGTTGTCCAGGTCAATGAAAATGTGCCGATCATTGGTATGGATTAGCTGTCCAGAAACATGCCTACGCATTCCTATAGCGTTGATGACTGGGTTGCTTCTTGAGATGGTAAGGAAATATGACGATTTTTAAATTTATTGGTGAAGTTTTACACAAGGATTTCAGTTTTACTTGGTTAGCTGAAAGAGGGAATATGACGATTTTTAAATTTATTGGTGAAGTTTTACTCAAGGATTTCAGTTTCACTTGGTTAGCTGAAAGAGGAAATATGACGATTTTTAAATTTATTGGTGAAGTTTTACACAAGGATTTCAGTTTTACTTGGTTAGCTGAAAGAGGAAGACAACTTTTAGGGACCTTCTGGGGCAAGACAGTGGGCTATAGGTAATGACTACTCCTCATGCTATTTCGATAACAATGCCTAATATATGCTCTCTTTCAGGTATATGGTTATAGGCTTGTAATCAAGTCAACATAGTACGAGGCACTAGCTTGATTCGACTCAGACTCTAGGCTTGAAAATATATTTTACTTGATCAAGCTTTATTTTCTTGAACTCCTACTGAACTTGATCATTATGATAAATGTAAATTAATTTCTCTTAATATTATATTAAAATTTGAATACACTCTAGTGAGCTCAAATTCATTTTTTTATATATATATTTAGAAAAGCACAATAAATACTATGCCTTATTTTAAAATATATAATTTTAGATAATGTAAAAATAAAAATAAGTGCTCGTTTAAGTTCATAAATTATTCAAGTATTCTAGTACTTTAGGTCGGCTTGACTTTTTTACTTTTAACTACTCATGGTTATGCTCAGCTCAGTAGAAGTGAAATCAAATTCTAGTATTTTGTGAGTCAAACTCTAGTTGCTCATTAATGACTTGACTCATTTACACTCCCATAATATGGGTACGCACCAGGAGAAGGGGTTCATTCGCTATTAGATTAGTGAACCATCAACAACAGACATATATTTCCCCTTATCTTTAGCTAATAGTTTGAAAGCTCTATGGATGTTTAGGGTGATCTTTTAATTGATTTTTTTTAATGGCTATCTTGCATTGCAATTCTTTCTGTCATGCCATTTCACAGTGTTACTGAAATTACCTGGCAATGTTGGCGGAAAGACATCATAGTCCTGCTTTATTTTTATAACAGAAAATATATAAACAGCTTTTCATTCTGTGATATGAAGGTTCATCTTTACTGCTGGTCCTAGAGTTCTAAAATTATGGAAGTTGTTTCTCACAATTCTGCTAGAATTTTTTACGTGTCCCTTATAGCAGAGTTCAGATCCAGCTTTGAAAATCGGATAATGTGTTTGGATGCATCTTCTGAGGATGAGGTCTCTCTCTCTCTCATGTGAATTTTGTAAATTTGGGACAACTTAGAAGAGTATGAAGATGAATGAGAATTCACTGTCTGGTTTCACTGTTTGTAAGCACAAAAGGTGC
The DNA here is from genome assembly GCA_023653625.1 of Triadica sebifera. Lineage (NCBI taxonomy): Eukaryota > Viridiplantae > Streptophyta > Magnoliopsida > Malpighiales > Euphorbiaceae > Triadica > Triadica sebifera. The sequence continues at coordinate 1,741,508 of CM042895.1, forward strand.
ATAAAAATGAAATTTTCTTGATCCTGTGAAGTCCATATGTAATTTCACCTGATGCTTAAGCTGAACGTTAACTCTGAATATTGATATTGGATATAATATGCTTTATTCATGCCCATTATAGTTGAATTTTGCAGGTTGTGGTTTGTGGGGATCTTCGTGGTAATCTGATTTTATTTCCTTTCACAAAGGGCTTGTTGCTGGACACACCTGCTGTACTCGGAGTGAAAGAATCTCCTCTGAGTTACTTTAAAGGGGCTCATGGAATATCAAGTGTTTCCAGGATCATATCCATATCTAAATTAAGTTCCAGTGAGATCGAAATATGCTCGGTATGATTAAAACTCTACCACTTAGATATTCAATAATAACTTCAATAATCTTCTAGCAGTGACATATTGTTGTAATATTTTACACCTACTTTCCTTTTATATGTTTGTGCATCAAAATTGTACGTAGAATTTTTTTTTATGCAAACCAATATATTTGAAGACTCAATTAAATTTTTTTAATATTTTGGCTCTATGTTCAGACTGGAGGTGATGGTTGTATGTGCTATTTTGAGTATGAAGAAGATAAAAAAAAGCTTGGACTTTATAGTGATGAAACCAATGAGAGAACTGAGTTTGAAAGTTTGATTCAATCTGCCATTGTCAATTATTCTCCTCACAGTTCAGAAAAATGTGGATATGCAATTGGTTTTGCATCAATAGATTTCATAATCTGGAACCTGACAACTGATGTAAAGGTAGGTACTGATTGACTATTGCTGTAGTATACTAGTGTTGCATGCATTGAATAGTTTTTTTATGCTTTAAGTAAGACTGGAGCATGTTTTGCAAATTCCTTGTGGCGGATGGTGACGTCCTCATTCATAATATCTTGGTGATGTTGCAGAAATGGTTGCATGCTTCGCATATGTCTAGGTACTTCCTTTTTGCTATTTGAATCCTATTCCATGGGGAACTTAAGAAAACATATGGTAAATCACTTCAGTTAATTTCGCTATGTTCGATTTACATTTGTTGAGTTTAGAACTATTATGTAGTATGATCATTCTTGCAGGAAATTGCCCGTAACTAGGAACATTTTTATATCATCAACATTATAGTGAGATGCAATGCATCTTTCTGTCTGTGGATGTAGTTTGAGGCCACCATGAAAATTAGTGCAAAGTTCAACGACATAAGAATAATTTACTAACTGATGTTGGTAAAATATGAAAGGGGAGAATTGTGGCTGAAGTATGGCAAGAGATCTTACCTGGCAACCAATAAAAAGCATGCTTTTAAAGAATCCGAGACCATGTTAGGGTCAATTTTATTAATCTCTTCTATTCAATCTAAGGTTATTGGCTTGCACCCTTAATTCTCTTGCATATTTTTTTTTTTTAGTTTTTGTTGAAATAAAATCTTCTGGCACTTGGGGTTCTAGATCTCAAAGCTACTTGCATATTATCATATAAAGTTAATATGGGAATGGTTCATTACTTTTTTTTTTTTCTGATTTTTAGCATGATTTAATCTTTAATTTTAATGGTCTTACTGCTGGACAATGAGAGAAAATAGGAGGAAAGACTAAAAATGTTGCTAGGGGAATCTAGATCTCTATTGCGGGAATACAACGAGACAGAGTCAAAACGAAACCGTGTTGATGAAGATGACAGAAGATACTTGGCTGTCACTGCTTTTCTTGTGAAGTGTACTGATTCTAGGTGAGATGGAAGTATGACCAGCCCTTGTTATAATTTTATCTGGCCATTGAATTATCTGATTAACACAAATGAGATGACATGGCTATTTTTCTCCCTTTCAGGTTGACCTTCTGTATTACTGTTGTTGCTTGTTCTGATGCTACACTTGCATTAGGTGCTCTTGTTTTACCACATTGGCTATGGTAATTGTGAACTATTTATTTAATGCATTCAAATTTATTTTTATTATTATTCCATTTGGTTGCTAATATTTTCTTTTTCTTGTAACCTTCTCTAGGTTTGATGTAGCTTTTTTAGTTCCTCTGTCCTCGCCAGAATTGGCATTGCGGCATGTTATTATTCCTGTTCATCTTCCTTCTTGTGGTTTGGTTATTTAAATTTCAATCTCTTAGAACTTGGCATCAGAAAGATTGGCAGTGTCTGACCTTAAAGTGAATAAAATGTTGGTAATTTGATGCAATTAGTTGTGCATGAAGTTACTAATTACGAAGTATGCACTTGATTCTCAGAAAGCACATGGGTTGGAAATGCGTTTATCGTGATAAGTGGAGCGATGGAAGTATGGCCTTTTGGGATGTAACTGACAGTATTGAATCTTTTGTGAGGTATTTGTCAGCCCTGGACACAGGAAAGCTTATAAATTATCCCACTCGGCCTCGCACTGAAAAAGGAAGTCAGGGTGGGTTGGAAACAATTAAGAAGCAGCGTATATAAGAAGAAAACAGTGGATGATTTAGTTTCTGTTATATGTGTGGTTGACCAAGCAACAAGTGGAGCATCAAGTGATGCTGAAAGCTGCACAACAGAGTCTTCCCAAGCTATGCATAATGTTTCTCTTGATCCAGAAGTGAATAATGTTACCATCCCCGCAATTTGTGAAATAGGACTTCTAGATGTTTTTGATAATGTTCACCAATCTGATGTCAATTGTCTCCATGTTTCAGACATAGAAGATTCTCAGAGTTCTGGCTCTGCTTTTTTCTTTAGTGTAATAATTGGGGGTGATGATCAAGCCCTCCACGGTCTCAAGTTCAAAATATCACTGTTCTCAACAGGCAAGGATTCTGAAATAGTCACACCAGACATCGCAAACAAAACCAATAAATCTGAAAATATAAAGAAGTCTATTCATTTTAGTCAATATCAGATCAACAAGTACAGAATCAGATTGCAATATCGTGATATAATCACCTCAGCTCATAGCTCTGCCATAAAAGGTAACTTTCAATTCGTCAAACTTTGCATATGGTAGATTCATTGATATGTTTGATATCTTTGTCTCTAATTCACATTCCTAGTTGATACCTTTACAGGAGCCAATCTCTGTTATGCATCTTTGCTAAGAACCTTGCTGCATTTGAATTTCTCCTGAACTCTTAGAACACGTTACTGACTGACTAGTCCATATGTTATGGAGATATAGAAGGTTTAAGTGTTTCATACCTTGCATAATCTAATCAATACAGGGTGCTTTTTTTTCCCCATGCAGTTTTCTATATTTTAGAAGGTAGTTGTTGATTTTTTCTAAGACATTTAAACCTTGTGGGAAGAATATAAATCAGGTGTTTACTGGAGTAATAGGCGAATGCTTATTTTAGTTCTACTGACTGATTGCAATTGTTTGTATTTCATTAAGGTGCTTGGACAGGTGGCACTTTTTCTATTGGGCTAAATCAATGCATCAGATGCTGGTTTATAACCCTCATTAATTCATATATCCCAATGTTGTAACATGGCTTTCTCGTTTCAATCAGGCGTGGGTTCGCAAATGTTGCTTTATAATTTAGAAACGGTGAAGATTTTAGACTCGTTTCTAGTGTTTGAAGGGATTCGTGTTCATGGAATCACTTGTGGCTTCAATGATAACCCGCAATCACAACAATCATCTTCAACAAAACCTGCTTTCAAAGTAGCTGTCTTTGGTGAAAAAAGAGTGAAACTTTTTAACTTAAATATTTATATGGGATTGAAGTCAAAAAATCAAATGGAGGTTTTTGCAGAATTACTTCTAATTCATTTCTTCCCCAAGTTTAGACATTGGGTCTTGGATGTTTCCTTTTTGAAGGTAAAACTCTTGCATTTTCATCTCTCTAACGGTATTCTTAATTTATCTGTAAATGTTGCTGTTTTCCTTCTTTAATTGCTAGGAAAAACAAGCAGCCTCTTCACATGAGGTGGTAAAATTCTTACATTTTCATGTTCGGTGGGAAGCCATTGTCTACTACTACTACTACTATTATTATTATTTAATGTGTTCTCTCATTTCTGCAAAACTGTAGAAAGGCGCCCTTTGTATTCCATGCGGCTGTGGGGAGACAATCTTGAAGCTCTACAAATTGCTTCTGGTGCCATATACAATGAGGTGTTCTCTCATTTCTGCAAAACTGTAGAAAGGTGCCCTTTGTATTCCATGCGGCTGTGCGGAGACAATCTTGAAGCTCTACAGATTGCTTCCGGTGCCATATACAGTGAGGTGGCTAATCTTTCCTTCTCATGAAAACATGCTAAATTTCAGCTTCTTTTAATGCTCTTGTGAGCACTCGTCAGATTCACATAATGCAAATTTGGAATTGTCGTGACTTTTTTTTTTCCTTTCAAGAGGCAGTAAGTGGGACAGGAAAGGGACACACCTCATAACATGGAATTATCATGATTGCAGTTATTAGGTTTTGGAAATGTTATTTGTTGTCCAATTGAATAATTGATTACATTATTGTTTTTACTTGGGTTAGGACAGATCATTGTTTGGAAAGTGGTTCCCATGCACAGTTACCTTTGACAAGTTCCTTAGAAGAAGATGAAAAGCATTAGAACAATTCATTCTCCAACCCTTTCCAGCTTAACTCAGCAGCATAAAGATGCCTATATGAGCAGACTTGTTGGACATGAAGGTTCAGTTTTTCGAATTGTATGGTCCTATGATGGATCAAATTTGGTTTCAGTCTCAGATGATCGCAGGTTAAGAAGTCCTCTAACTCTTACCATCCTAATATTTTTTTTAACATTTCCATCATTGGTGCAGTGCTCGTATCTGGGTGTTGAGGCTGGACAGAAAGTTTATCCTAATACACAGGAGATCGCTTGCTCTGTGTTGTTTGGTCACACTGCCAGAGTTTGGGACTTCTGCATCTATGGTTCTGTAAGTTTGATGAAATCTTGGTTCCCCTATTATTTGTATAATAATCTTCCTATTTACATGTGAAAATGAATATGATTACTCTGGTTTACATCCTTGTAACGGCAATTTCACTAAATGCGGATTTCTAGAAACATTTTTTGCGAAATCAAAATTTATTCAAATGTGCTGAAAGGTTTTTAATTGAATTGGCTTATTCACTTAAATTCTTTGCTTTGTAATTATTTGTACCTTACAATTAGCATTGTTCAGTATGATAGTGCGTCTTATCTTGTTGGCACGTTATTGGAAATTTTATCACTTTCCATGACGCGTGATTGTATCCCTGCTCAAATTTGATAGAACTCTTCATAAATGAGAATTGACATTCCATAGCAGATAATTAATTGGCATTAGATGATCAACTTTATTTTAAAATATTAAACATGTTTGCAAATAACAAGTGGTGATGTCATCCAACAGTAATTCATTCCCAATTTGGAAGTTGTCATCCTTCTTTATATATTTGTAATATAGTTTCATGATATTGTGTTGTGAAATTGGTTTCAATTTGACATCCAATATTAGTTAGGAGGTCAGATTTCAACTCGGTTGGTTGCACTCTTAATTCATGAGAGGTACTCTTATTTACATTTGTAACTAGTCCATTAGCAAGTGTTTGGTCCGTTTGCATGTTCTTCTTCCTTCTAATCTCTCCATATATGAACAGTTGCATTTAGAGATGACTCTTTCTTCCATGATTATTCTTAGTTAATTGTGACTACTGGTGAGGATTGCACATGCCGTGTGTAGGTATTAAATGGTAAGCAGTTGCTATAAGTTTTTCTCATTGAAAATTATTTAATATTAACTGGATACTTTATGTTTTGTCGCATGAAATTTGGAATGGATAAAGTATCCTTTAATTTGTAATTATGATTTAGAAGTTTGTTCCAAATATAGAATTTTCTCATTATATCTCTGAGAAAGTTTTTTACCTTTCATTATTTCTGTTGGCAAGGCGTTTGATCCACTTCACTATTGGCTTTTCCCCTAGAATCTGATCATGGGTGAGAGTTATAGAAGAATGCATAACTTTTTTTTTTTTCTCGTAATAAGTAGATAAGACTAAGAGATGTAGACAAGGATAATTTAAGGATTAACACAACACTTCCCTCTTCCGCTTTATTTATCATTTAAAGTTTAAAATCTCCAACTGCTGATTTTAGTCTCCTTGTTGAGTATTGAAACAATACTGTGTGACCAGTAGATTGCCGACCCAGAACCTTTGGTTGGAAGTCTAGCTGCTGCCTATGATCAAAATTTTCCAGGCTATCCATGAACTTGAATTATCATGTGATGATGAAGATGACTAGATACTTTGCTGTCACTGCTTTTCTTGTAAATGTACTGATTCTAGGTGAGATGGAAGTATGACCATCCCTTTGTTATAATTTTATCTGGCCATTGAATTATCTGATTAACACAAATGAGATGACATGGCTATTTTTCTCCCTTTCAGGTTGACCTTCTGTATTACTGTTGTTGCTTGTTCTGATGCTACACTTGCATTAGGTGCTCTTGTTTTACCACATTGGCTATGGTAATTGTGAACTATTTATTTAATGCATTCAAATTTATTTTTATTATTATTCCATTTGGTTGCTAATATTTTCTTTTTCTTGTAACCTTCTCTAGGTTTGATGTAGCTTTTTTAGTTCCTCTGTCCTCGCCAGAATTGGCATTGCGGCATGTTATTATTCCTGTTCATCTTCCTTCTTGTGGTTTGGTTATTTAAATTTCAATCTCTTAGAACTTGGCATCAGAAAGATTGGCAGTGTCTGACCTTAAAGTGAATAAAATGTTGGTAATTTGATGCAATTAGTTGTGCATGAAGTTACTAATTACGAAGTATGCACTTGATTCTCAGAAAGCACATGGGTTGGAAATGCGTTTATCGTGATAAGTGGAGCGATGGAAGTATGGCCTTTTGGGATGTAACTGACAGTATTGAATCTTTTGTGAGGTATTTGTCAGCCCTGGACACAGGAAAGCTTATAAATTATCCCACTCGGCCTCGCACTGAAAAAGGAAGTCAGGGTGGGTTGGAAACAATTAAGAAGCAGCGTATATAAGAAGAAAACTGTGGATGATTTAGTTTCTGTTATATGTGTGGTTGACCAAGCAACAAGTGGAGCATCAAGTGATGCTGAAAGCTCTGACAGTATTGAATCTTTTGTGAGGCATTTGTTAGCCCTGGACACAGGAAAGCTCATAAATTGTCCAACTCGGCCTCGCACTAAAAGAGGAAGTCAGGGTGGGGTGGATACTATTAAGAAGCAGCGTATATAAGAAGAAAACTGTTGATTTAGTTTCTGCTATAGATGTGGTTGACCAAGCAACAATTGAAGCATCGACAAGTGATGTTGAAAGCTGCACAACAGTCTTCCCAAGCTATGCGTAATGTTTCTCTCGATCCAGAAGTGAATAATGTTGCCATCCCCGAAATTTGTGAAATACGAACTCTACTCCACATGTTTTTGATAATGTTAGCAATCTGGTGTCAATTGTCTCCATGTTTCAGACATAGAAGATTTCCAGAGTTCTGGCTCTGCTTTTTTCTTTAGTGTAATAAGTGTGTTGGTGGGGGAGGGGGTTGATGATCAAGCCCTCCACGGTCGGTTCTGGCTCTGCTTTTTTCTTTAGGCAAGGATTCTGAACTTGTCACACCAGACATCGCAAACAAAACCAATAAATCTGAAAATATAAAGAAGTCTGTTCATTTTAGCCAATATCAGATCAACAAGTACAGAATCAGATTGCAATATCGTGATATAATCACCTCAGCTTATAGCTCTGCCATAATAGGTAACTATCAATTCGTCAAACTTTGCATATGGTAGATTCATTGATATTTTTGATATCTTTGTCTCTAATTCACTTTCCCAGTTGATACCTTTACAGGAGCCAATCTCTGTTATGCATTTTTGCTAAGAACCTTACTGGATTTGAATTACTCCTGAACTCTTATAACACGTTACTGACTAGTCCATATGTTATGGAGATGTTTTACATTGAACTTTGAAAAAGTACTTTTAAAAAAAAAACAAATTAATTCTTAATTTTTTTAAGCTTTAAAAACTGTTTTTTAAGAGTTTTATGAAAAATTTAAAAAATCAGTGAATTAAATAAAAAAATTATAAATATTTTTTTTTGACATTCAACAATAATATCAAACACTACACTATTTCATGTCATGCATAATCCAATCATTACTGGGTGTTTTTTTTCCATGCAGTTTTCTATATTTTAGAAGGAATTGCTGATATTTTCTAAGACAAACCTTGTGGGAAGAATATAAATTAGGTGTTTAGGGGAGTAATATACGAAATCTTATTTTAGTTCTACTGACTGATTGGAATTGTTTTTATTTCATGAAGGTGTTTGGACAGGTGGCACTTGGGTGCTTTCTAATGGACTCAAACAATGCATCAGATGCTGTTTCTTTAAGAAGCACTGTTAATTAACCGAGCAAACTCATTTGATTATCCGCCCTCCAGAGCCAGAAGCATTACATGCCAGAGCCTGTGAAAGGTCAGTTCAGTATCTGAAAATAAATCTTTCATCCAAAGTAGTTCGCCAGCATTTTACCGTCATGGCCCGCATAAATAATGCATAAGGCTCAAAGCTAGAGATGGAATGGAATTATGGAAATGGAAGAGAATAGAAAGAGAGACAACTCAGACAAGAAACGGACATGGAAAACTGTAAATAGGGATTGTCCGTGGCTTCAGGCCATTAGTTTCTGGCTTCTGGCCCCATTAAAATAGTTGAATGAGGTTAACCTGAAATGATTAAAGAGGCCCATTTCCCGCAAGCGGTTTGACACTATATAGGCCATCAGAGTCTAACGTCTCCAATCCAAGCACGAAGACAAGGACTGAGGACTTCCGGCCAATTTCACCGTTCATGGTACGTCGGCGCCCTGATTAGCTAGCGATGGAATGTAATTATCAATTATGGAAGTCGGAAGAGGAGAGAGAGAGACAGCTAAAACAAAATAGGATAAAACGCGGAAGAAAAGTATAGATAAGGATTGCTCATCGGTTTATAGGCCCATTGGTTTCTGGCTTACAGTCCATTAGATACTCGGCTTCTCTTTAAAAATCAGCCCATTAAACCCAACTTTTCGTTTCCGCTACAAAATTTGAAGTCGGCGACAGGAACACAGAAGAGAAGCAGCAGCAGCAGCCATGGCGGAGCAGCAACATAGTCTGTGGCGGCTACAGAGTGGGCAGTACCTCGGCGAAATCTCGGCGCTCTGTTTTCTGTACTTACCCTCTCACCTTTCTTCTCTTCCTTATCTCCTTGCTGGTACGCTCCTCGCCTTCAAATTCCAACTCATCCTTCACTCACCTCCTTACTTTTCGAAGCTATTTATTTACAAAGAGGAGAAAAAAAAGGAAAAATATGTATATATTTTTTTTATCAAAATTCAGATTTTATTATCCTCATTAATTCGTATATCCCAATATTGTAACATGGCTTTCTCGTTTAAATCAGGCGCGGGTTCGCAAATGCTGCTTTATAATTTAGAAACGATGAAAATAATAGACTCGTTTCAAGTGTTTGAAGGAATCCGTGTTCATGGAATCACTTGTGGCTTCACTGATCACCGGCAATCACAACGATCATCTTCTAAAAAACTTGCTTCCAAAGTTGCTGTCTTTGGTGAAAAGAGAGTGAAACTGTTTAACTTGCAGATTTATATGGGAGTGAAGTCAAAAAATCAAATGGAGGTTTTTGCAGAATTACTTTTAATTCATTCCTTGCCCAGGTTTAGCCATTGGGTCTTGGACGTTTCCTTTTTGAAGGTAAAACTCTTTTGTATTCCTCTCTCTAGCGGTATCCTTAATTTATCTGTAAATGTTGCTGCTTTCCTTTTTTAATTGCTAGGAGAAACAAGCAGGCTCTTCACATGAGGTGGGAAGCCATTGCCTTGCTATTGGATGCAGTGATAACTCGGTGTGTATCTGGGATATCTCTAATTCTAGTTTAATTCTTGAAGTCCAGTATCCAGGTGGGTTCTTGCATAATACAATTACATACTTGTCCTTTTATTGTTATTATTATTATTATTGTTATTGTTATTGTTTTTATTATTATTATTTAACGTGTTCCCTCATTATGCAAAACTGTAGAAAGGTGCCTTTTGTATTCCATGCGACTGTGGGGAGACAATCTTGAAGCTCTACAAATTGCTTCTGGTACCATATACAATGAGGTGGCTGATCTTTCCTTCTAATAAAAACATGTTAGATTTCAGCTCCTTTGAATGCTCTTGTGAGCATTCGTCATATTCACATAATGCAAATTTGGAATTGTCACGACTTTTTTTTCCTTTCAAGGGGGAGTACATGGGACAAGGATGGGACACACCACATAACACAGAATTATCATGATTGCAGTTATTAAGTTTTGGAATTGTAATTTGTTGTCCAATTGAATAATTGATTACATGATTATTTTTAATTGGGTTGGGACAGATCATTGTTTGGAAAGTGGTTCCTAAGCACAGTGCTTTACCTTTGACAAGTTCTTTAGAAGAAGATGAAAATCATTTGGACAATTCATTCTCCAACCCTTTCCAGCTTAACTCTTCGCAGCATAAAGCTGCCTATATGAGTAGACTTATTGGACATGAAGGTTCAATTTTCCGAATTGTATGGTCCTCTGATGGATCAAAATTGGTTTCAGTCTCAGATGATCGCAGGTTAAGAAGTCCTCTAACTCTTACCATCCTAATATTTTTTTTTGGAGTGATTGCATGAAGTAATACATTTCCATCATTAGTGCAGTGCTCGTCTCTGGGTGGTTGAGGCTGAACAGAAAGTTTCTCCTAATAAACAAGAGATCGCTTGCTCTGTGTTATTTGGTCACACTGCTAGAGTTTGGGACTGCTGCATCTATGGTTCTGTAAGTTCGATGAAATCTTGGTTTCCCTATTATTTGTATAATAATCTTCCTATTTACATGTGAAAATGAATATGATTTACTCTGGTTTACATCCTTGTACCGCAATTTTACTAAATGCAGATTTCTGGAAACATTTTTTGTAAAGTCAAAAGTTATTCAAACGTGCTGAAAGGTTTTTAATTGAATTGGCTTATTCACTTAAATTCTATGCTTTGTAATTATTTGTACCTTACAATTAGCATTGTTCAGTATGATAGTGTGTCTTATCTTGTTGGCACATTATTGGAAATTTTATCACTTTGCATGACGTGTGATTGTATCCCTGCTCAAATTTGATAGAACTCTTCATAAATGAGAATTGACATTCCATAGCAGATAATTAATTGGCATTAGATGATCAACTTTATTTTTAAATATTAAACACGTTTGCAAATAACAAGTGATGTTGCCATCCAACTGTAGTTCATTCCCAATTTGGAAGTTGCCATCCTTTATATATTTGTAATGTAGTTTCATGATATTGTGTTGTGAAATTGTTTTCAATTTGACATCCAATATTAGCTAGGAGGTCACATTTCAACTCGGTTGTTTGCACTCTTAATTCATGAGAGGTACTCTTGTTTACATTTGTAACTCCATGTGCAAGTGTTTGGTCCATTTGCATGTTCTTCCTTCTAATCTCTCCATACATGAACTGTTACATTTAGAGATGACTCTTTCTTCTATGATTATTCTTAGTTAATTGTGACTGCTGGTGAGGATTGCACATGCCGTGTGTGGGAATTTAGTGGTAAGCAGCTCAAGATGATCAAGGAGCATATGTAAGTTGCAATTAGTTTTTCTCATTGAAAATTATTTAATATTAACTGGATACTTTTTGTTTTGTTGCATGAAATTTGGAATAGACAGAGTATCTATTAATTCGTAATTATGAATATGAAACTTGTGCCCCTAATAGCATAATGATTTTTGGCAGTTTGTTCCAAATATAGAATTTTCTTATTATATCTCTGAGAAAGCTTTTCACCTTTCATTATTTCTGTTGGCAAAGCATTTGATCCATTTCAATATTGGCTTTTTCCCTGGAATCTGTTGCTCATGGGTTAGAGAGAGAGAAGAATGCATAACTTTTTTTTTCTTCTCGTAATAAATAGATACGACTAAGAGATGTAAGGATTTCATAACCTTTCCCCCTTCTGCTTTATTTATCATTTGAAGTCTAAAATCTCCAACTGCAGATTTTAGTTTCCTTGTTGAGTATTGAAACAATACTATGTGACCAGTAGTTTGCAGAGCCAGAACCTGATCAAAATTTTCCAGGCTAACAATGAATGTGAATTATCATGTCTATCAAACTCATATATGATATCTCAAAATATTTTGCAACTTAATTTCTAAAGGGCCAAATGTGGATTGATATGTGCAGAGGACGAGGTGTATGGAGATGTTTGTATGATCCGAATTCTTCTCTACTCATTACTGCTGGATTTGACTCTGCAATCAAAGTACATCGATGGCCTGCATCTTTTCCTCAGAGCTTGGAAGGGCTAAATGAATCAGAGCAGTTAATTGACAGAACAGAAATAGTTACAAGTCGAACCCCAAATTCATCTGAGCATTATAGTCTCATGGACAGGTAATTCCTGTTAATTTTTGCAACTTCAATTGTGAAGTTTCTATTTGTCATTTGTGGCTCATATTAATAGAAAATTGTACTGTTCATTTGAAGCTTGTATAAGGGGGAGGGTGGGGTTTTGTGCCCTCCTTTTGCTGGCAATACCCTTGCAGTTCAATACAACTTTGACCTTCTAGGGCAGTTAGGTTTATTAAGGTCACAGTTATGTAATTGGGTTTTTCCTATTCTTAATTTTTTAACGAATTAACCTTAAAAGCTTCCATATAAGGGTTGTGATCCCCTCTTTTTTAACAGAGGACAAGCACAGGACTATTCATGGATGCAGTCACCCCTGCTGAACCAGAAAAAATATTTTTTTTTTATTTTTTCTGTTTTCTATTATATTCTGCATGTGTTATTATTCCACTAAACACTAATGGCCTGGATTGAATGCAATTTCCGCTGTCAATAAAACACTTGCACTATAAACTTATGGAAAAACTTATGTAAATATCCTATTGATGGTAATGTTGATCAATCTGGATAATATTTTATCAAGCAGACCTTCTTTTGCTGATGGTAGGTGGAGCAAACATTTGCACCTATTGGTTAAGTTGTGTTGGACCATCACATTGTTGGTATTTTAAGGTTCAATTGTTATCAAAATTCAAATATTGATGGAATTTCAACTGGGGTGGTGTTGGGACATCTCTATTGTCAAACCAATTAAAGTCTGTTCCCTCTACCTTATTTGCCTCCATGCCCGTGGTGTCCATTTTGGTATTTACATTATCTTTTTTTATCTTATCTCATATGGATAATTACTATAAACCTTGGCTGTTTTTGTTGCAGTAAAAGTGAATATGTCCGTTGCTTGCGTTTCACATGTGAAGATACTCTTTACTTAGCCACAAACAATGGTTATCTCTATCATGGTAAATTGACTCAGGATGTGAAATGGACTAAACTTTTCCAGGTCAGTGAAAAGGTGCCAATCATTTGTATGGATTTGCTGTCCAAAAACATGCCTAGGCTTTCCTATAGCATGGATGACTGGATTGCTTTGGGAGATGGTAAAGGAAATGTGACGATTGTTAGAGTTTTTGGTGATCTTTGTACTCGTGACACTTTCAGTTTTACTTGGTTAGCTGAAAAAGAGAGACAACTTTTAGGGACCTTTTGGTGCAAGGCATTGAGCTATAGGTAATGACTATTCCTCTTGCTATTTCAATAACAATGTCTAATATATGCTATCTCTTTCAGCTGTATAAGGTTGTAATATAATCAACATAATGTCAGGCACTAGCTCGATTCGACTTAGACTCTATAGGCTTGAAAGTAGATTTGACTTGATCATGCTTTATTATTGAACTCTAACTCAACTTGATAATATATTTTGACTCTACTCAACTCATTATAATAAAGGTAAATAAATTTTCTTAGTATCAAATTAAAACCTGAACAAACTCAAGAGAGTTTGAATTCATATTTTTGCTATATATTTTTAGAAAAGCGCAATAGCAATATGCATTATTTTTAAACATATATTCTGAATACTATTAAAATAAAAATAAAACTAAGTACTCACTTAAGGTTGAGTTATTTGAGTCAATTATTCTAATACTTTAGGTTGGCTTAACTTGTTGCTTTAACTACTCATGTTTGAGCTCAGCTGAATAGAAGCGGTATCACATTCGAGTATTTTGTGAGTCAAACTCTAGTAGCTCATGAGTGACTTAACTAATTTACACTCCCATACAAATGGGTATACTCCAAGAGAGGGTTCATTCTCTATTAGATTATTGAACCATCAACAACAGACATACATCCCCCTATTTTTAGCTAATTGTTTGAAAGCTCTATGGATGTTTAGTGTGATTCTTTAATTGATTTTCTTTAACAGCTATCTTGTATTGCAGTTTTCTATGCTTTCTTTCATGCCATTTTTCAGGGTTACTGCGTTGCCCTGGCATTGTTGGCTGAGAGATATCATAGTCCTGCTTTATTTTTCTAACAGAAAAGATATAAACAGCTATTCATTCTCTGATATGAAGGTTCATCTTTACTGCTGATCCTAGAGGAGTTCTGAAATTGTGGAAGTTACATGATCCTTTACTCTCTGTTTCTAACAATTCTGCAAGAACTTTTGATGTGTCCCTTATAGCAGAGTTCAGATCCAGTTTTGGGTATCGGATAATGTGTTTGGATGCGTCTTCTGAGGATGAGGTCTCTCTCTCTCTCTCTCTCTCTCTCGCTCTCTCTCTCTCTCTCTCTCGCTCTCTCTCTCTCTCTCTCATGTGATCTTTCTAAATTTGAGACAAGTTAGAAGAGTATGAAGATGAACAAGAATTTCACTATCTGGATTCATTGTTTATGACCACAAAAGGTGCATAAAAGAGAAATTTTCTTGATCCTGTGAAGTCCATATGTAATTTCACCTGATGCTTAAGCTGAATGTCGACTCTGAAAATTGATATTGGATATAATATGCTTTATTCATGCCCATTATAGTTGAATTTTGCAGGTTCTGGTTTGTGGGGATCTTCGTGGTAATCTGATTTTATTTCCTCTCACAAAGGGCTTTTTACTGGACACACCTGCTGTATGTGGAATGAAAATATCTCCTCTGGGTTACTTTAAAGGTGCTCATGGAATATCAAGTGTATCCAGCATATCGATATCTAAATTAAGTTCCAGTGAGATCGAGATATGCTCGGTATGACTAAAACTCTACAACTTGGATACTCAATAATAACATCAATAATATTCTAGCAGTGACATATTGTTGTAATATTGTATACCTACTTTTCCTTTTCACATTTTCACTAGAAGAAGCAAATAATTTTCAAGGAACTATACATTATCATATTGAAGGGGAAAAAATTATTATGTGATTCTTCAAGAGAAACAGAAACAGCAATTTTATCCTTTTGCTTTGCAGCATCACCATTATTTTGAAATATGGCATCTGTGACAGGGACATATGTGTTTGTGCTTGCAAACTTGTACATGGAATTTTTTGTTTGCAAACCAAAATATTTGGGGACTCAATTAAATTTTTACTATTTTGAGTCTTTGTTCAGACTGGAGGTGATGGTTGCATATGCTATTTTGAGTATGAAGAAAATAAAAAAGGCTTGGAGTTTATAGGGATGAAACAAGTGAAAGAATTGAGTTTGATTCAATCTGCCTCTGTCAATTATTCTCCCCACAGTTCAGAAAATTGTGGGTATGCAATTGGTTTTGCATCAACCGATTTCATAATCTGGAACCTGGCAACTGTTGTAAAGGTAGGTTGTCAGTGTCTATTTATCACTTTTATCCAACCCTGTAGTAATACAAGTGCTGCATGCATTAGATAGTTTTTTGATGCTTAAGCATGACTGGAGCAGATTTTGCAAATTCCTTGTGGTGGATGGCGACGTCCTCATTCATATTATCTGGGTGATGTTCCTGAAATGGACTCATGCTTCGCATATGTCAAGGTACTTCCTTTTTGCTATTTGAATCCTCATCCATGGGGAACTTAAGAAAACATATGGTAAATCACATGTCAATTAATTTCACTATGTTTGACATACATTTCTTGAGGTTAGAAGAGATGACTATTGGTGTATATTTGGAGCTTTTTCCATTTTGGGCAGCAAAGTATTTGTTTAGTTCAAGAACTGCTGTTTTGTTATTTCACTTTTAAACTTTGATTTCCTCTCTGTTTCTTGCTCAATATTCGTCTTTCTTTTTTCCATTGAAGGATGAAATAATATATATTCATCGACAATGCATTTGTAAAAAGGAGATATTTCCTCAGAATCTGCATATCCAGTTTCATGGCAGGGAAGTGCATTCCTTGTGCTTCATATCCAAAAATATGCCCATTGAAGAAAATGCAAAGAATCCTCTTTTTCAAAAATCAAGATGGATTGCTACTGGCAGTGAAGATGGAACTGTGAGGTTGACTAGGTATGCAATGTTGGGCAAAGAGCTGTGACACCTACTACCTCCTTTCATTATGTGAATTATTTCTAAATCATTTTATACCCTACAGTCGTGCCCTCGCTCGTCCTGCTCTAACCTCATTGGCTCAATTGCCACTTCACTCACTGTCTTCTTATCACAGAACAACTGGTAATTGTTTTATTCCTTTACATGGGTTACTAATTTTGTGATGGGCATGCGTAGGCATACTCCTGGAGTTGAGAGCTGGTCTTCATCGAAATTGCTTGGAGAGCATGTGGGTGGATCAGCTGTGAGATCAATATGCTTTGTGTCGAAAATGTACATAGTTCCTTCAAATATATCCAACTTGTCTAACTGGAGAAATAAACAAAACGATTTTGAACTGGAGAGAGAGAGTCCATTTTTACTGATCTCGGTTGGTGCGAAACGGGTTCTAACATCTTGGCTTCTGAGAGATAGGGGGCTAGACAAAAAGGGAAATTCACTTGTTGAACAAGAAAGAAACAAGAATGGAAATGGGCATATGCCTCTTACGGGTGAATCCTCATCAATGTCATTCAAATGGCTTTCAACTGACATGCCTGCCAAAAATTCCAGTACTCTGAGAGAAACAAAAAATATTGAGAAAATAGGAGGAAATACTAAAAATGTTGCTAGCACAGGAACTGAAGGGAAATCTAGATCTCTATTACAGGAAAACAAGGAGAGAGAGTCAAAACGATGCCTTGATGAAGATGACTGGAGATACTTGGCAGTCACTGCTTTTCTTGTGAAGTGTAGTGGTTCTAGGTGAGATAGAAGTATTACCATTCCTTGTTATAATTTTGTCTTGCCATTGAATTATCTAACAAACATAAAATAAGACAACATGGCTTCTTTTTTTTTTCCTTTCAGGTTGACCTTCTGTTTTACTGTTGTTGCTTGTTCTGATGCTACACTTGCATTACGTGCTCTTGTTTTACCACATCGGCTATGGTACTTGAACTATTTATTTAATGCACTCAAATTTATTTTTATTAACGTTCCATTTAGTTGCTAGTATTTTCTTTTTCTTGTAACCTTTTACAGGTTTGATGTTGCTTTATTGGTTCCTCTATCATCACCTGCATTGGCATTGCAGCATGTCATAATTCCTGCTCGTCTGCCTTCTGGAGGTTTGGATTTGAATTTCAATCTCTTAGAACTTAGCATCAGAATTGTGAATGGAGTTGCTAATTCCGAAATATGCACTTGATTCTCAGAAAGCACTTGGGTTGGAAATGTGTACATTGTGATAAGTGGAGCGACTAATGGAAGTATTGCCTTTTGGGATGTAACTGACAGCATTGAATCTTTTGTGAGGCATTTGTCAGCCCTGGACCCAGAAAAGCTCATAAATTTTCCAATTCGGCCTCGCACTGGAAGAGGAAGTCAGGGTGGGCGATGGTGGAAATCATTAAGAGGCACCGCATGCAAGAAGAAAACTGTTGATGATTTAGTTTCTGCTATAGGTGTGGTTGACCAAGCAGCAAGTGGAGCATCAACAAGTGATACCGAAAGCTGCACAACAGAGTCTTCCCAAGCTATGCATAATGTTTCTCTTGATCCAAAAGTGAATAATGTTACCATCCCCAAAATTTGTGAAATACGACCTCTACATGTTTTCGATAAAGTTCACCAATCTGGTGTCAATTGTCTCCATGTTTCAGACATAGAGGACTCTCAGAGTTCTGGCTCTGCTTTTTTCTTTAGTGTAATAAGTGGGGGTGATGATCAAGCCCTTCACTGTCTCAAGTTCAAAATATCACTGTTCTCAACAGACAAGGATTCTGAAATTGTCACACCAGACATCGCAAGTAAAACCAATAAATCTGAAAATATTAAGAAGTCTATTGATTTTAGTCAATATCAGATCAAGTACAGAATCAGATTAGCATGCCATGATAAAATTACCGATGCTCATAGCTCTGCCATAAAAGGTAATTATCAACTCGTCAAACTTTGCATATGGTAGATTCATTGATATGTTTGATATCTTTTTCTCTAAATCACTTTCCTAGTTGATACCTTTACAGGAACCAATCTCTGTTTATGCATTTTTGCCGAGTCCTTGCTGCTCTTAAGTTGCTCCTGAACTCTTAGAACATGAGAATGACTGGCTAATCCAATATTGATTAGTTCAACTGCATGCGTTGCATAATCTAATCAATATTGGGTGCTTTTTTTCTCTTGCAGTTTTTTATATTCTGGGGGGACTTGCTGATATTTTCTATGACATTTAAACCTTGTGGGAAGAATATAAATTAGGTGCTTACTGGAGTAATATGCAAAATGATGATATTTTAGTTTTGCTGACTTATTGGAATTGTTAAAGGTGTTTGGACAGATGGCACTTGGGTGTTCTCTACTGGGCTCGATCAACGCATCAGATTCTGGTTTCTTAAGAAGCACAGTAAATTAACTGAGCAAACTCATTTGATTATCAGCGTTCCAGAGCCAGAAGCATTAGATGCCAGAGCCTGTGAAAGGTCAGTTTAGTACCTGAAGTAAACCTTTCATCCAAAGTAGTTCACAAGCATTTTACAGTTATGTCCTCATAAATAATGCTATGTTCTACTTCTAAGTTGTCTTCTATGCAGGAACCGATATGAAATTGTCGTGGCTGGAAGAGGGATGCAAATGGTTGAGTTCTTTGCATCCTAGATGTGGAAGATTGAGATGCAGTTGTTACTGGTGATTTTTCCTGATCAATCTAGATCTTGAAATTAATTACCTGGTATTTACTGGTGTATATTAATCTGTCGTACATTGTTATTAGCCTGAGAATTATTATTCACGACTGACATACTGACACCCTATACTCAGTGAGAAGTGGTCTTCAGTTCCCAAAATTACATAATTGTTCAACCAATCATCAGGTTCTGGGTTGCTTGCATTTTCAATCAATTATCAAGTTAGTGTCAATGCTGGATTTTAACTTCCCCCTTTATTGACTTTCATCAATAAACGGATCTCTTGCACCAAGGCCCCGTACGTTTTTCTTTTGATTTTTGAAGAATCCTTCGAGGAGATTAGTGGAACGATTGATCATTACAAATGTCATGTTGCCAAGTACTTGGACGCTTTTTCTGGTGATTTAATGTCTTTGAGCATCAATTGCGAAATTTTTGGGTAGGACTACAGTTGGGATGCGCTGGATTTCCAGCTTGACCTAATTTGCAGGCTGATTGAAAATTCTTTTTGTATTATTACAACTCTGTATACAATTTGGTTTTTCCTCCGCAAATTAAGAGGGGGAGTGAACCAAATTCCAAGAAACCCGCATCGGACCTTAACTGAAACTACGCTGAGGTTCTTTTGAGTGTTCTGTATTGACGTCTGCACCCGTAAATGTTATTTAATATTTTTTCTTTCCTTAGTTTTTTTGGGTGTGTAATCCTATTTTAATTATAGGAAACTTGAAAAACGAACTGAATCGCAATTTGAAGGTGATATGTTCTTGCCATTAATATACTTGTATACATAAGTATGAGATGGCAGATCTTGATGTTTAACATGAACTTGATTGCTCAGCCTACTTTCAGGGACAAAGTTGGTGACACAAGCCCGGGAATTGTTGTTGACAGGATCTGCCGCAAGGTTCTCAAGAGGTCCTTTCCCAGTTACAATAGCCTGCACAAAGAAACCAAACATGGAGAACATGACGAACCTCACATTCTTAATTTCTTTCACCTTAAGCTCTGCAAATGCCTTAGGATCATCAGCAAGTCCCAAGGGATCAAAGCTGCCTCCTGGGTACAAATGGTCAGTGACCTCGCCTAGGGGTCCCCCTGCAATGCGGTAGCCCTCAACAGCACCCATGAGTACAACCTGTGTTGCCCATATGGCTAGGATGCTTTGAGCATGGATCAGGCTGGGGTTCCCCAAGTAGTCTAGACCACCCTCACTGAAGATCTGAGCGCCAGCCTTGAACCAAACTGCTTCACAGAAGCTCCGGGAACACACATCCCAAAACCCCAAGCATTGCCCACCTACACCTCCAACTCTTGGCTCGCCAAGGTTTCAGGGTCTGCTGATAAACCCTTCAGTATTCCAATTGTAGTTATTGGATAATTCACCGGTCAAGTAAGTTGCTGGCTCACCAGAGAATGGGCCGAGCTACTTGACACGGTTCATCCCCATACTAGGGGCTCCTAATTCTTATATCATAGACCAGATATCTAGATTCATGTTAAATCATGAATATAATCTTTTTCATAAGTGCAAGGGTACTTTTATTCTTTTTATATATATTTTAAAAAAGCAAATTATTTATCATTTAAATAAATGACATGGATCTATAATATAATTTACGAGGGGTTTCCTGCAACTGACTTTCTGGCTGTCTTCCTCATTAAGACTCTCCCGTTGCACCACTGCAGGTATTTGATGAAAGCTCAGTCCACGCACTCAAAGGAACAGCTTTCCCTGGGAATGTAGATGAGAGATTCATGGTTGCCGTTTTTCACTTAGTGTGGGTGCTGCTGCTTCATGAATGTGGTTACTGAGTTTATGGATGAATGTAAGATGTGAAGGTGGCTGAATAGGGTCTGGTTAGGCCCACAATCCTATCCATCCATGGAGATCATCCTCCTCTTCCCGATTGGAGTCTGGGAACTAAATAAATAAAAGAATGTAATTTTTAATAACATTGATGAAGATTAAATTCTTTTAAAATACATTTGATAAATTTAGCAAAGGAAACTTGAATAATAAATTAAAAGAATAATTTCAACTTGCTTCGATAATTAATTGTGTTATTCAAATATAATTATCTATCTTATCTTTCTTTTCTCTATTTTAATTATTTAAGATTCTTATGCTAAACTCCGCTCATCGTAACACAAATGGAATGCCTATTTAAAGTTAAACCTACTCTTAACTCAACCTTCTTTTCTGAAGAAAAATGAAAATCTGAGCTTCTTTTTTTTTTTTTGCTAAGGAAAGCATGCATGATTGCAATGAATATTATTCGTGAGTTTTATACAACGTTCAACATATCAAATATTTAAAGATTCAAGCAAATGAATGAATAATTGAGATGAAAAGAAAAATGAATTAATAAAATGAATAACTAAATTTTAAAAAATAAAATTAACGGATGAAATTTACAAACTTATTTGACTTGTTTTGGTAAAATCACACTTAAGATACATTAAATGTATTGAAAAGTGACTCGTATTTTTTGCATATTCTAATTCACAAAAAAAAAATGAAATATATATATATATATATATGTTTATTGCATCAATCCACATGGTGCATAGCCATGTGCCTATTAATTAATGGGTGCAAGCTAGCTCCTCAGAATTTTCTTTAAAAGCAACCTTCCTTTTTGTGCCGGACATCACCACTCACCATTAATAATGGATCCTCAAATTTCCCTTTCTTTTCTTTTCTTTCTTTGTTTCCAAGTCCAAAATTTACTTCCAAAAAGTAGTTTCTCAGTTGTTGATAATATATTACTTCTTTAATCATTCTTTATTAAGAAACATTTAACATTTTCTCAGTAAAAGATAAGAAAATAAAATGAAGCAATATGGTACATTAACACTGCTTGCGTTCCGTCACCATGTCCAATCTACACACAAATTTCCATTAGGTTTTCTGATCTTCACGTTCTTCACCATGCCACTCAAAATTAATTAAAGAACAGTGCTTAAGAAATATTTAACAAGATCTGTAAAGTTTTTTAATATTATTTTTTCAATCTATGATATTTTCACCCTATTAAATGTTCACTTTTGTTTTAGCCATATCCACTTCTTATCATTATGCCATTTTTTTAACTTTTAAGGGTCAGGTTTTCAGTCACCTCTGTGTAATCTTTTCTCCTGAAATTGGATTTTCAATAAGAAAATATTGTTATTATTGTTTATATTGTCATTAACAATATAGAAATTCTGCCATATAAAACGTTCACTTTTTTGTTAGCCATATACATTTATTGTCAATTATGTCATTTTAACTTACAACCGTCACATATATTATCTTTTTTTTCTTTAAAATGGATTATTAATAAGCACATATATTGACAGATATTTTCCTTTTTTTTTTAATGCAGTGCAGAATTACATATATTCAAAGGCTATAATACAGTAAAAGCACAAACTTCATTTTTTAAAATTTTTAATAAGAAAATAAAATTCATTTATTTGACAAAGGAGGTGATGTTGTATATTTTTGTTTGGTTGTGTAGAATCAATGAAATTAGGTTTAGGTTTCCACATAAGCCCACTAGCTAATTAAAGCTTAATTTATAAAAATTGTCATCTAAACAAAATTTATAAACAATGTATTATCATGTCAAATTTATATTTATAAACTAAGAAATAATTTTACATATATATACAAACTCAGTTCAATTCATAAATATTACTATAATGTGAGAAATAATTTCTTGAAATGAAAAGAATGCTTGAATTTATTTCAACAACCCCACTCCACTTATGACATATTTCCCAAAAAAAAAAAAACGTGATTATAAAGTATTCCTATAAGGGTGACATAGATTAGTGATAAATGTGACAGCCCGACATCTAATCTTACCAACCGAACCACACACACAACAGGCAAGTGCCGGTCTGCCCCCCAAACTTTTGGGAATTTTACGTATGTTTCAGCAGTTGCTATTATTATTATTATTATTATTGGAGGGTGGGAACCGCACTTTCCTTTGCCTCTAGCAAATCTCAACTGCTCCGCTTTCACTCCTTAGTTGTTCCCACGTCACTTCCCTGAACCGATTTAGCTCTCCTTCTCGATCGGCTAGCTGGTTGAGTTAAATAATTTTTAATTCAAATGAATTTGGGTGTATTTGGTTGGTGGCCAAACTTTGAGAAAAGAACTCCATCAATAATTGTGAGATTTTGACTTGTCATAAATAATTACCATTATTAATATTTAGAGTCATACTCCTAATAAGTTATATTAAAAAAATAATAATACTTCATATATATTCATTAATAATAATATATTAAATTAATCGAATATGCTTTAAAAGAAAAACAAATTAGTCTTTATAGAACATATGTATTATTATTGTTAATTAATTACTTACCAAATTAAGTAGTTATTATTCTTATTATTATTATTATTATTTAAATGAAACTTAATGTTAAACCGTGCTATCAAAGTGGATTAGTTTATGATTTGATAGATTTGCTTACCAAACGCTTGCCTTATAGGCTAAAAATTATCGGTTGATAGATAGCAGTACATCTAAATATCTAATGCCAAGGATTGCAATACTGAAAGTTTAATTTTTATATTCAAAAATTTTAGAAATTTATTTTTCTAATTCCAAAATACATTCCATGACTAAATATAAATAATCGAGTAATAAATTTTAATACTAAATTCTTACATGTTTGACTGTTAGCATGAATCATAATAGAAATTAAATTAAAATATTTTAGCATTACATTTCAATTTTATATATACATTAACAATACTTTCAATTAATTATATTTGTAAGATAATAATTTTTTTTTAAATCTATTTATTCTCAAGGGAATAGTTTTTTTTTTTTTTTAACTCAAAGGAATACTTCAACTTGAACTGAACCTGGCTAACGATTCAAGCCATACACTGGTAAGGGTTGGTGAGTAACCGGCTATTCCGGTAATTTTCACAAAAAAAAAAGGAAAAATTAAACTCGATGTCTCTCTCCCAGTCCCACCAACCCTAACCAATCACATTCTTTCAAGTTCTTACATCCAACGGCTATTTTTTTTGTCCCCAAGGTAAATATCCACCATCAGATGCAGATTCCCCAATAAATTTTAAAGAATCCTAACCGCACTACCCAGTAAACCGGTTGCTAAGACCCGTTTGTCTATAAATATCGAGCGCAAAAGGATCAAGAGTCGTTGAGCCGCTTCCTTTGGGGTCTGGTCAGAGAAGAACGCGAAAGCCTAGATCTGTTTGGGGATTCTAGTCGAAGGTATCTTTCTCTATCCTTCTGCTACGTGTTGCGTCTCCATAGATTTTTCGTTCTGTTACTGCTTATTGTTAAAGATTCTTGCTGATATAGCTTGAAAATGCCTTCTACGTGGTGTTTTATTGCTTGAATATGGTTTCTCGTTTGAGTAAAGCATGATTCAACGCATACAGATCTGGTTAATCTATTGTTCGTATGTTTTCATATGCTGTTCGCGGCTGTGAATTTAGAGCTTTTATCTTCTTCTTTTTTGTAATTTTTGAGATCTTGAAGATTTCTCTGATTTTGAAGTCTTATTATTAGTCACTATTACCTGTTTATTGTTTTACCTTGAATGTTAGTACGTATGTGTTTATCTTGCCTATTCAGTAGAAAATAGCAGAAGATCTGATGATATTACCAATTTGACTCCTACTTGATCTACTTGGTTGACCAGATTTTACATAATTGATATTTAAAAGCAACATATATAGTCCTCTTCAGTATGTCAACCTGGTGTAGATCGATCTAGCGAGTGTTCATTGCTATTTATCTGCTTTCGGGGATTTATAATTTACTGATCTATGAAATGTTGTCAAGTTTTCTGCTTTCAATTGGATTGTGTTGGAGTGGGAAGAATGAAAAACTGTCACGAAGCAAGGCATTTCTGGAATCAGAAATGAACAGTTGTAGATCGATCTAGCATGGTTGTGCATTTTTTGCCTGCACAGCAAATATTTTCATCACCCTGCTTGGTTTCACCATAGCCTTTTGTGAATGGATTCTTGAAATATAATTCTATTTTTTCGTTTGATGCACGACTTCATTTTTCTTCTTAATGTTCAAATATCTAGAACTTAACTGAAAATGACATTTATTTTTCAAGTATTACCTATAAAATTATTAGTAAATTATATATAATTATCTAAACTATGAACTTCTAATTAGAATCGTAAAATTGAGTTATCCATTTGGATATCCCCTATATTTCAAATGCGAATGAAACTTACCCTCAAGGAAATGATATATCAATGGCCTGGGTGTCTAAGTCTAGAGCAGGCTTCATCACTTTGTTAATGGTGAGAGTGGACCCCATATAGATGCAGCCACCCAAACATTAGAAAAAACAGCATCCAATGTATTATTAGGTTCTAAATCTTTTATGATCGTTTATTCCAGTGCTTAAAGAATCTAATAGTTAGTTCTTTATTCCCTATATAGTTATTTGGTAACTGTCTTATTGGGACCATAGCCTTTGAAGATATTTTTCATGCTATTTTCTTGTACTTGGATTCTCCCCTCTTGTGAACTTTCTCATAAAGTTAGTAGATTTAAGTCAATCTTGAGGATAATTTTTGCTTTTATTCTTTGTATTATATTCTCGTGCACCTAATAGGCTTTTGCGCCTACCGCAACAAGGAAGCTTAGATTTCACGGATTTGCTTTTCACCTCCATATTAACTTGTCTTCTGAAACTGTAATTTGCAGCTTAAGGAAATGGAGACCTTTCTATTCACCTCTGAGTCTGTGAACGAGGGTCACCCTGACAAACTTTGCGACCAGATCTCTGATGCAGTGCTTGATGCTTGCCTCGAGCAGGATCCTGACAGCAAGGTTGCCTGCGAAACATGTACTAAGACCAACATGGTCATGGTCTTTGGTGAGATTACCACCAAAGCCAAGGTTGACTACGAGAAGATAGTTCGTGATACATGCCGCAACATTGGATTCGTTTCTGATGATGTTGGTCTTGATGCTGACAAATGTAAGGTCCTGGTTAACATCGAGCAGCAGAGCCCTGATATTGCTCAGGGTGTCCATGGCCACTTCACCAAGCGCCCAGAAGAAATTGGTGCTGGTGACCAGGGCCATATGTTTGGTTATGCCACTGATGAGACTCCTGAACTTATGCCTTTGAGCCATGTCCTTGCCACTAAGCTTGGGGCCCGTCTTACTGAGGTCAGGAAGAATGGTACCTGTCCTTGGCTAAGACCTGATGGTAAGACTCAGGTTACTGTCGAATACTATAATGACAATGGTGCCATGGTCCCAGTCCGCGTCCACACTGTCCTTATTTCCACACAGCATGATGAGACTGTTACAAACGATGAGATTGCTGCTGATCTCAAAGAGCATGTCATCAAACCTGTCATCCCCGAGAAGTACCTTGATGAGAAGACCATCTTCCACCTTAACCCATCAGGGCGTTTTGTAATTGGTGGCCCTCATGGTGATGCAGGGCTCACTGGACGCAAGATCATTATTGATACCTATGGTGGTTGGGGAGCCCACGGTGGCGGTGCTTTCTCAGGGAAGGACCCAACTAAGGTGGACAGGAGTGGTGCATATATTGTTAGGCAGGCCGCCAAGAGTATCGTAGCAAATGGTCTTGCTCGCAGATGCATCGTGCAAGTCTCCTATGCTATCGGTGTTCCCGAACCCTTGTCAGTCTTTGTCGACACCTATGGAACTGGAAAGATTCCTGACAAGGAGATCCTCAAGATTGTGAAGGAGAACTTCGACTTCAGACCCGGAATGATCACCATCAACCTAGATCTCAAGAGAGGTGGCAACAACAGGTTCTTGAAGACAGCTGCATACGGACACTTTGGAAGGGACGACCCCGACTTCACCTGGGAGGTTGTCAAGCCCCTCAAATGGGAGAAGCCTCAAGCTTAAGAATTATTTATCCTACCCCGACTGCTTTCAAAGGCTTGATTGTTTTGTTAATGATGAATAATTTGGCTTGCGTCCTTGCCGCTGCTGCACTATAGATCTTCAAATAGTTTTCTATGTTCTAATCTCATACATAGATGCTTATTCGATTTTCATCTTTTTTTTCCCTTTTGCCTTCTATTACCAGTATGAAATTGAGGCAGCAGCATAATGTATTAACGTGTTCTTTTGTCAAAAAACCAAATAATTGTTTTACTTCATGTCACTCATTATTTCGTCCGCCTTTTCCCTGCCATTCTATTACGTGCAAGATTTCTCCAGTTCCTGGGTTCTTGGTTTGAGCTTTTGTCATGATCTCGAAAGTGGATGGAGGTACCATTCGGCGTGGTGTCCGACACAATAATTTTGAGTCAAGTTGTTGGCACTTTATAGTTGTGTGCAATCTTTCATCCGCTTAACCACAGGCAAGAGAATGAGGTTCCATTTTCTCAAGGGGGGGAAAACAGTCCATTGATTTGAACAAGATAACTCTTTCTCAATGTAAAAGCATTAGTAATTACTAGTTTTTCAATGCGGATTGCTAAAATGTTCCTTTCTCATCCATCCGTATAAAGCAAGACATCAGAATTTATAACCCAAGTCAAAAAATAAAATAAAATAAAATAAAATACCCTACATATAGATGTAGGTTTTTATTTTATTAACTTTTAAAATAGGCAAATCCTCTGCTCTTGTCCTCTCTATCTTCCTCTGTCACAGTGGATAGATACAGGCGCCAAATGCTGTCAAACAACAAACAAGCAACACATATATATAAGGAAACTAATGAAATGGACCAACTTAATACAGTCAGGGAAAAAAAAAAGGGCCTTTAAAGGGGAAACTTACAAGGGTCCTGTGTAACAATGATGCCAGTACCATTGAAATGGCAATCCCATGGGTGCTTGCCTGCAGCCTTAAAGAAGAGGTTCATAGCATAAGAAGCATGTGAAATGCGAGCGTCAGGACGGAAGCAGCTACCACCTGGTTGAATTGGCCTACAGTCCACTCCATTTTGCTCGCAGCTGAAATCTATGTTGCGGGCCAGCTTTACTTCATCTGCTGATGGTTTTGCAATGCACCATATTCCCTGTACATCATATGCCTAAAAAGACATTTGCTTTCGGGGTTTACATCAAGAGTTAAAAATAAAAAAAAAATAAATTTGATGTTGCGTTTCTTATTGGAAAATCAAAACCAACCTCAAAAAATCTAGGTGTTGAAGTTAGAGGGTCTAATAGGTGATAACAAATTCCTCATTCTCACAAGTCAAGAGATAAAAGCAATATATTTTACCAGCTCACCTCCGCATCAGTTTTCGAGAAACAAAGAAAGAATTGTCTCTAATACTATATTAGAGAACTCGACGCTAATCTCAAAATCCAAGTGTTAAAGTTAAATGAAACTAAGAAGTTGTAAGGGGACTCTTAACCTCTGAACCTCATGAGCATGGATATAGGGTTAAGGACAAATGGTGAGTATGTTATAGCTTCGCTTGCATAAAAATGTTAATTAGTTAAATGTCTGCATAGAAACTTGCCTTTAAGTTCTGGTCTCCTCCTGCTCTTGACTCTGCATGGATGTTTTCAAGATCAAAAGAACGTATAGCCATAATCCACCGAGGATAAATTGCCTATAAATTATGGATGTGGAAGCTTGCTTACCTACACAAGCAGCACAAGAAAGAACCAAAAGAAGGGCAAGAGAAAGGAATGCCAAAAGCTGCTTTGCATTATCCATCTTTGTTTGTCTCAGCAACGAAACCAACAACTAGAATGGTTCTGTAAGAGGGATTTTGGTGAAGTTATGTAAAACTCTATGCAGGTATATATAGAATCAGATAAGAAAATTCAGGTTTTATACCAATGAAGGCATTAGTCAACAATCACTCTCTTATGCTTTCAAAGGAGATGAGAAAACATGTGTTTAAAGTGGGAGGAGGAATTTAAAAATGAAGAAAAAGAACAGCTTTAAGTAAGAAAATGATGATTGAAATAAAGCAAAAATCAATTATGTGGGACTAAGCAAGGGTGTAAAGGAGATTTAATGTGGCAAGAAATGGACAAAGCATAAAGACCATGCAGTTCCTCAAATTCTCAGATAGTATTGGCTTAAATTGATCTGGGTAGCTGATAATTGCTTTATGTCCAACATTTATTTGGCTGATAATTATTTTATATTCAACTGCTACTTTAAAAGCAAATTAATTGAATTTTTTAACAAATAATAGATAATAGGCTCGGATGGTCATCTTACAACATATAGTGATTTTTATTTTAGTAAATGAAAATGAAAGAAATAGTTTTTTTCCTTTTTATTTTCTTCTACGAGAGTTTCTTTTTTTTTTTCTTTTTTTTTTTGTTCAAATTTTTTGGGCGTTTCATTACCTTAGGCACTAACAGATTTAACCTCGATTCTAGTGTGAGATACCTGCCCAGTGAGGTATCATGTAAATTCTGTTTGAATGTTTCACCTCCTCCTTTTCATGCCTTTATCGTTACTTTCTCTCTCTTGATTTAGTTATTATTCCTTCGTCCGTTATGAATGAAATGGTTAATTTGGTTGGCTTTATTATGTTCAATTTTCATATTTTTTTTCAGAAAAAATAAAAGTAAAAATCTTTGCCATGTCCAAATACACTCTGAGGTGATGGAGCAGGCTTTAACAAGTTGATTTTGGGCTGGCTTCAGGCTGGGCAAACTATCGCATCCATAGCAGCTGTAAAGGAAATGATGGTGGAGAAGCCGTCTGTTTAATTCTGAAACTGCAAATAACATAAACAATTGTTCCATAGTGCTATAAAACTCAGATGTTAATAGAATTACAGATTAAGAATACACTAACCGTAAATAAATATGTCAATAATAATACTGAATCTGAAAAGTTGTCCATAGCATCGAAGTAAAATTCTCAAACTTTACAGTCTATAAAATTGCACACCACTTATTATAAGTAGGGGGAGCAAGGGACCTCAGATTGTTCCGTAGTCCAACAATTCCCACCTGAAGGGACGGAATACATACACGACTTCAGGGCAACTCTTGAATAAAAGAGCCACACACACACAAACGGCAGCAATGGCCACCATTGATAGCATAGCCGGCCTGTACAGTAAAGACCTGCCCGCCATTCCATAGTCTGGCTTCTGGTGGCAAAGCTTGCAGGGCCACTGAGCCAGTCTCGTTCCTCTCTGTACAATCTCGAAGCTGTTGGTTACTTCATTCTGCTTCTGGTTAATATTGCAGTCAGAGAGTGTGTTAGGAATGTCGAGCACCACATGCCCCACAGTCTTTCTCTTGTTAATTTTCTTCTGTACCAAGTGGATGTACGAGTAGTGGCCACGCAAGCGAGCATAAGCTTCTGGTGTGAAGCCTGTGCTGTCACAAGCATTCTTCCACGCTTCAATTCCCACCTGAACCCAGCAGAAGGATGTCATTTATATCTAAGGATGATTCGAGGATCACACTAGATTCAATTTCTATGTCATGCTTCATATGCAGTTTCTTTTCTTCAAAAATTTACAAGGGAAAGCTCTTTGACGATCCACTGAGTGAAAAATGAAAGCTTGCCAAAACTGCTTAGTTTATAGTATATGATCATTAAATTTACAATACAATGGAAGAATCCACAAATTATACTATGAAAGAAACCTCTGCAAACTATGGTATAATAAAGAAGAAAAACTCCACAAATTGTGCTCTGCGATATAAAAATATCCTGAGACTTTGGAAGATAGAAGACCAATCCTTGGCCACTTATGACCACCCTAGCTTTTCAAAACCTCACGCATAAAAAGCACTAGTTAGGATCCCCAGGCCAAAGAAATTCCAATGGATCCCGCTCCTCTCCCAACCCCACCCCACAAAAAAAAAAACTATGAAAACAACCCAAAGAAAGCTGATTAAGTTTTGCAAACAATCCAGTTAAACATCGTTGGCTAAATTTCCCAATGCCAAATGCAGCCAGAAACACAACTATAAAAGTGATCCACATAGATGATATGCAACAAATAAAAGTGAAACATTAAAGCTTCATTAGATAAATGACAAGTACTAGCTTCCCTTCTCTTTTACCATCTCCATCTGTTTTCTTTTTTCATGTGGGTTCCATGGCATCAAAAATTGCTACAAGTCATTGTCATCCAAATAATGGACAAGGTCAAAGAAAAGGTAACTAACACTACTCTTAGGAAAATATCAAATTTGGAGAATTTTTCCCCCTGACATGTCCAGAAATAAGTTGATTCGAGAAAAAAATTACCATTCCAGGATCAGCAGTCAATGCATCCAGTACATCTTCAGAACCATCTTTACCAGCTGCAATGTGAAGAGGTGTCAAACCAGCAGGTCCAGCAACATCTGGTCTAAATAAAAAGTTTTCATGGGTTCCATCAATTAGCAACTTGTTTCCAGGTTCTGATTTCTCAGGGACATATCTCAAAAGGAACTCCACCAAAGACCTAGAATTCTTTCGTACAGCTCGGTGAAGAAGGCCCATTTCTGATAATGCAACATTTACAGAGGAGTGCTCTCCTGTACCAACAAATCCATTGAGAAGCATATTCAAGAGTTTTTTCACTACAGCACACCATTCATGGTCCATCGAGAACTCCATGAGCCACTTGAACCTTCTTAAAGGGAAGAGCTCTGTGCAAGGATCCAAGTGGCCCAATCTAGACTTTGATTGGCTTCGATGGAGAAGCCAACCCAATTCATGAATGAAATCCATAGCTTGATTTCTGGCTTCCGCTTTTCCAGTTCCACCAACCTCACCATCTATTTCAGT
Organism: Triadica sebifera; assembly: GCA_023653625.1. NCBI lineage: Eukaryota > Viridiplantae > Streptophyta > Magnoliopsida > Malpighiales > Euphorbiaceae > Triadica > Triadica sebifera. The sequence goes on from CM042895.1 coordinate 1,773,321, forward strand.
AAAGTCCAATACACCTTCAAGCATGCAAATCTCAGCACATACATCTCCCTCTGCAACTATGAAGGGAAAGAAACTGCTGCTGAACCCATGATCTTCAATCTGAATAAAGCAAAGTAAATTAAATGCATAGAAAACATGTCCAAATGGGTATCTAATTCCAAAAAAAATCACATCCAGAGAGTAACAGAGCATATTGGCATATATAACTCAACATATTACATCTAAAGGACTTCAACAGTACTTCTGTTTGTATACAAGCCTCCGCAACACAATCCCACAAAGATGCACCCCGAGAGAACAAATTCATATAATCAACATACTACACCAAAATGCAAGTGATAGATCTCGAATGTATACCAGAATCCATATCTACGAAACTAATATATCAACAATGTTAATGACAACAATAGAAGAACAGACATGTGATGGGTGGACAACAGCACCTCAATGAACCCTCTTCCAGATATTGTGGGAATGGAGCAACACAAGTGAACACATTGGGGATCATCATGTCCTTTGGTGTTATCAACCCCATCAATTAGTTCTTGAGTTTTTTCCTGAAACATGTACTTCCCCTCTACTGCACAGAGTAATCTGATAGAAAGGAAGACACAACAGGCTTTTTAGCAGCATATTGAACTACTAAAAGAAAAAGATCATAATATAAAATTCAAAATTTCACTAACATCTCTGCAATAGCAAATTTTAGGCAACAGTTACCTTGTTGTAGGCTGAGACAGGTTGACACCTTTAATCACAAATTCAGCTCTTTCAGAAGCAGGTATAGCAATGGGTTTGACACTTAAAATTTTACTATAGTTACTACTACTGAGAGGTAGAGATCTATCCACAACAACCTGACCTGGAACACCAAAAATTCCCAGACTTCTGTTGAATAAATATAGTTACCATCCTATCACATCACTACATTTAAATTATATGAAAAATCAAAGGAACAGACCATTGCAAACAATTGCTATTTGATGCTGAACCCTAATATAAACCCATCCAATTCTCCAGAAAGCATCATCCGACACATCCAGAAGCCTACTCAAACTGGAGCTAAGATTGCAGCAAAGCTGTGCAACAGGAAATCAAATTGTAAAGCCACAATTGTTGCACCAGGATATGTCAGAAAAGAAAATTTATAAGAATGCATGCAAAGCTTACTTCCTCCCATGAAGCTTCAGCTTGACGAAGATAAATGGTTAGAATGACACAGCCGGGCCGAATGTAGCTCTCAATGTCAGTGGGACTATGAGACAGCCAGTCCAGAATCTGAAAATCACACATTTTGCATAAAAATTTCATTGAGATGAAGGAAATGCAACATAGTTGCAATAAAACATTAAATGTTAAGTACCTGGGCACGAAGGACAAGAGGAAAATCATTTGGTTCTTTACCAAAAAGTTTGAAGATAATTCGATCTGTACGACTCTGTAACAGTTAGATGAGGAAAATCAATATTAGACATTACAAATATAACTCAAAAGAATAAAATGCTTCAAAACCAGAATTATTTACATATCTAGGAAACTAATACAGTAGTCAACAATAGGCCTTTAGAGTAATTTTAGGTAAACTTTATCTGATTCTAGTTTCAGAAACAATAAATGACTCCTCTGAAGGACAAAAACCACAAAAGTCTGAATTAATCTAATGGCCTTCTTACCAAAAGAATACAAAGTTCAGTATAACTATGAAGAAATATACCATCCTGCCAATGTAAAATTATTCGCATTTAGAGAAACTTAAAGAATTTATCGAGGTGTTTTTCTCAATACTGCATCTGTTTAGTCTAAAAAAAGATATGACATGAATTCTTCATTAAAAATATACCTGTGCATCTCCACTAGAACTAGATGGTGACTGGGCAGATGCTGAATCTGAATTTCCACTTGTCTGTGGTGGACTTGATTGATGCAAGTCTTGTCGTATCCATGAAGGACAATCAAGGGAACTAGCCCCCAAGTTCATAGGGACAGGAGATCTCTCTATATCTTCAACTGCATCATCTGAGTCAACATATATGTCATTCAAATCAAAATTGTTCATCTTGACCTGACCAGCAGTGCTGTCTCGAACTTCTGAATATGTCATATAGCTGTTCGGAATGCTAGGTTTCATAGAGGATTGTATATTTGTAACATTAGCTCCATTTGCATGTATAACTTTCTGTGGCATCCCAGAAACAGGTACTATCAGATGATGCTTTAAAGAGGTTGAAAGGACTTCAGCATTTGAGAGTAAAGAGTACCTCTGAATTTCTAAATGAAGTGCCAACATTCAGTAAGTCTCGAGGTTCCTGCAAAAGCCCAGATACATTTTTTCCTCCATTTTCAGTAGTGTGGCTTGCAAGGCTCCTCAAAAGATGAGCTAAAAGATCCTGATCTGATAACTGATTGGACCTATTAGCTGCAATTCATAGAAGACAGAATTGCTGTATCATATATATGCCGAACATACAAACAAGACAATACCATGGTCACAAGGTGGCCAGTATAAATCCAGCATATCAAGAGAACATCAATGGATACAGCTGAATATCTTCATGCACGAGACAATCCTTTAAATATTACCAGGAAAAGAGTGGAATTACTTACAATGCATGTTTGAAAGTATCCTCAAGAGACTTATCAACAGATAGCTACTTGTCTGTTCATCATTCAATGTACTTGGATTAACTACAGGATCAGGATTAGTCTTCCTCCTCCTTTTATTATGGCCAGCCAAACGCCTACGACAACTTCTCTTGCCTTCATCAAACTCTTGAAGGACATGAAACCTGACAAAGATTTAACAAAATATCGCCTTAATGTTCAACAGTTATTTAACACTTCAATATCTACTATGTGAGGAGCAACCATTAGTCTCAGTAACTTTTCAGGAAACCATAAAATTTGTCATGTGCCATAACCTGTGAAAATTTTTTGATAAGAGAAAATCTATGCAATTATATCTTACAATTTTGCACCCCAACTAGGCATCACACAGCATCACTAGAGTGTCAAAATTCACAATGTGTGCATGTTTTGTCATAGTTGTAAGCAACCAATACAATAAAAGGATTAACAATGCAATTCAAAGCAGCCAGCAAATGAATACGTACCTACTGCATTGCTGACAAAATCGCTGCATAACATTTCCCACAAGGGCCTTACTGGCTTTGGAATGCATTTCACAAACCTTATGTCGCCTATTATAGTCCTTCGCATTGCTCAGATCAGCACCACAATCCTCCACCTGACAAACAGCACGGCTTGTGCCACCCCCAGCCAACTTGGTCTTCTTTCCAATACTTCCTTCCCAATTTCTCATCTCCCTTACACCAATCGGACAGCCATGCCCACCAAGCTTCAAACTTAGGCTGCCCACTCCTTCATCATTCGAATTGTCATCTTCAACGACAATAACCCTTCTCCTTTTCTCCAACTCCCTCTTTCCCTTCTCAATTCCCAGATGCACTTCATCAGAGCAGGAGGATGAACTATTTGAAGAATTCCCATTACCTGGAATTGCAAGAGGAAAAAATTGCCTGCTCGTATCACCAGTTTGTACTGGATTTAAGGGGCTGGCAATGAAAAGATCTCCATCCCATTTCCAATCATTCAAATCCCATTCTAGACTTCTCTTCCCTACTGTTTGCATATCAGCAGCATTCATGCCATAAAAAAGATGAGCTTGAGCTTCACCTCCAAATCTAGCCTCCATAGATCAAATCCGAAAACCCAAAAGATCCAAATTCCTCAATTGAAACGACAGTGAGACCGAAACAGGAAAACCCCCAGAAAATTAAACTCACTTCCCCTAAAAGATCAGAGCTTTAATTAAACCCAAGAAAAAGTAATAATTCAAAGAAATCGCCTAATCAGCTTCACTTCTTCCCCAAAAGTCCAAAAAGAGAACACCCACACACCCATGGTTCCAATTAAGAGCAACCCACATACCCAATAACCCTTAATCAGCTGTATCTCCCCCCAAATTCCACTCCAAAAGCATTAAACCCACCCAAGTTCAAGCTCTGAGCTCCAGACAGTAAAATTAACCATGCAACAATCTTTCCAAAAAAAAAAAACAACAACAAAATAAACAAACAAAACAGATAATTAACTGGCCTGACCGGAGCCCAGATTGGCTTCCCACCGGAGAGTGCACGTACACCCAGCACAAGTATGCGAATTGTTCGGCGGGTGATAATGATGCTACTAATGCGAAGGTGTTTTTCTTTCCCCTTTTTTTTTTCTTCTTCTTCTTCTTCTCTTTAGGCAATGGAGTGCGGTAATGGTATGATATATGGTACACAAAATAATGTCAAGTAATCGACAATCTATAGTACTTTTACCTTTGAGAGAGATGAGTTAGAGAAAGGAAAAGAGGGAGAGCACAGTATACCCAACGCAGAAATGGTGGGTCCGCTTCTCACACCGCGTGTTTATCTCGCAGTCACTATAAGCGAAAAAAAAAAAAAAAAAAGATGCTTCGCTTTATTATTTTTATTTTTTTCAAATAGTGTGTTGGGTTTATTACGAAAAAAAATGTAAAAATTAAAAAAAAATTACAAAACAATATTTTTGAACAAAATTGACATTCTATAATATGATCAATCTGCTCAATGGAGAGACAAATTTGATGACAAAGAATCCATCCTCTTCGTTGTGAATGTTAATTCTCACCTGGAAATATAAACTTAATAGTTCCAATCTTAAACAAATAATTGTACTTATAATAAATTAATCAATTTTAATATTTTCTTAATATTAAATAATGAATTTATCTATTTATTAAAATATTTGTCCAATCATTAAATAAAAATATAACAAATGGTTAACACAAAATTAAAAAAAATGCTAATCATTAATCTATAATTGTATATTAATTAATAAAATTTTAACAAATTTTATATCAAATATCGGAATGCGTGAAAGGTAATATCAACATAGAATCTGCCCACCATAAGAAACAAATATATATATATATATATATATATATATATATATATATATATATATATATATATTAAATCGTAGCTTCCCATTTTTCTCATTATAAACCTTCTATTTGTTATTAAAAAAAAGGCCATTATCGAGTGCCTCGTGTACGATAATGGGTCCTCATTATTTAATAAGCTTTACTGCATTGTCCTGATGAGAAACATATCCTCTGCAGCTGAGCTTATCATAATTTCTATATTTAATGACTTATAATACGCTAATATTATGTAATTTAAATGTTGTTCAGCAAGGAAAATGAGAGGAATTATGACATTATAAAAATTTAATTTCCAAATTATGAATCACTCTCTCTATTCTATAAAAATATATTTATTTTCTATATTAATTAAAAATTTAATTAATATGAGAATTATCTATCATTTAATTTGTTGAAAATTTTAAGAGTTTCCTAAATAATTAAAATCCGTCTCTCTTTCTAATATATACTTCATAAAAAAAATTAATTAATATTATTCAAATTGTATATTATTCTTTTAATATGAAAAATAAAAAGTCAATTTTTATGGGTTAAAGCAGTAACGACTAACATCACATGTAAATTTATTTATTCATAAATGAAGTTAATAAAAAATTATTGGCTAAAAATAACTAAATTATATTTTGCAAATTTACAAATAATTTTAGATATTATTTTTTATATAATAAATTACTATTTATTTAATTTCTAAATAAATTAGTAATCAGTTTATGAATGTCATCTCTAGGTAGTATCTAAGTAGGTGGAATAGTAATAGATAAATACTTATTAAAATATTAATTATGTTTAAAAGATTAATAAGATTCCAAGTACTGAAATATATGTCATGACCTATGGTTTCACCAGCATGCCAATAATTTTCAACTTATTAATTTGCGTTTTAAAATGATTATGTCTCATGTTTTAGTGTAGTTTTGTTTTGGGTTGGACTTCTTGCTTCACAACATCTCCCATTTTGTGTCATGGGATGCTTTCAAATGCCAATAATCATGATTAATATATAATAATTTTTTATTTATAAAGAAACAATTTTAAAATTTAGAATGTTGAAATTTTTTTTTAGTATTTGATTTTTCACCAAATGCATAGTTAAATTAATAGCGTTACTAACTCAGAAAAATATTTCCTATTTTTTTTTTCACTTCACATAAAAAATAAAATAAAATCAACATAAGATTTATTTCACTAGTACAAGAGATTGACATTTTGGATAATTTTTGTAAAGTGAAATTTAAAAATGTTACCATTAAGTGTAAAGTTTAGAAACCTTACAAGATAAATTAAATATATATATATTTTTATCTGCTTTTAAGAAAAAAAATTCTTGTTAAAAATATATATATTGGGTTGTACTTGTGGGTTATGGGTAGGTAGTGGGCACATGAGCCCACGAATCCAACCAATTGGGTGGAGAATTCTCTCCAAGCTGTCTATTTGCTCGTATTTCAGTGCATCTATAACCACCCACATGCCACCAAGTACGAACCCACCTCTATCCAACCAACGCATATATTCTCCACCACCTTCACCCTGGTTTAGCCAAGTTTTTACTTAGTTGTCAATTTTTTGCCTGACCTAAAATTCGATTTAAATAAAAAATCATTTCGAATTTCAAAAAAATTTAAATGAGTTTTAGTAAAATGAAGTAAATTTTAGTTTTTTTTATCTGCAATTGGCATAAAAAAAAGGGGAAGAAGAAGAATAAAAATATATTTATAATTTCTTATCAATTTTTTTTTACAACAATTTACTTCGATTTCACAAAACTCATTTAAATTAACTAAAAAAATATTTTGAGAATGTATATATATAAAGCACAACAAGAAAAATTAACTCCATCAATAAATAAATTTGTTCCTTATATTATTATTCATATATAATTTATTAAGAGAGCGCAATTTTTTTAACAATTAATGGAATAAATTTATAAAAAACAATACCAAATATATTTATATTAATATCCTTGTAAAAATCCAAAACTGTGCAAATATATTTATATTGATAGTTTGTATTTCTTTCCTACTTCCTAAAGTCCTCTGCAACCAGAAAAAACAACTACTCTCGCCGGCTCATCATGTGCGATGATAGTGAAATTAAGAGTATTTTAAGAGTTTAGACAATACGATTCGTATGAACATGTTTTTCTGAGACATTTCACAATAGTCTATTTAGATTTTGTCGCCATGAAATTATTACCATATTTAGGACAAAAGTCAAAAGCTTTGGACATATAATTGGACGTGTTGGTCTTATGAATAAACTGTCAATAAATAAAAATCGTTTTGATCCAGTCATAATTAAGGGGAAACTGACTTGAGTTATTTTTATGTTCACATAAAATAATAAAATTCAATTAATATAGTTGAAAATTAAGATTCAAAAAATTTACTACATAATATTGAATAAAAAATATAATAAAAATTTAAGAAATTAATTATACTTTTTAAAACATTGAGTTATAATTTGAAATAAATAATAAAATAAATTTATTCATAAAACTGATTTATAAGTAAATAGAAGCTCCAAATTAAAGTTGGAACTAACCAACCCCAGGAGTTTCCTAGTATGATGCATAAACTTTTTTAATTTGCATAAAATCAACATGATCAAGATTGAAGGCACCCATAAAGGCAATTATATCAAATGGGTAAGTTGTACTGCAATGCAGTTGTCTTGTGAACAATAATGTGCCCAATATATACATGTGTGTGGCCATTAATTGCGACATTTGATTTGTTTTTTTTTTTTTTTTGCTTTCTATCCAATTGCCTGGTTGATGTGGTCAAGTTGAGTGGTTCTTCGTGTGCTGGGCCTTCGCCTACTGCCCAACTGGGGGCAGTGGCACTGCACTTTCCCTCCAGTTTTCAAGAAAATTAAATTACATCACCATATTCGGTGCGCAAAAGAATTGTCTGTTTTTGTGCAGCTTCGCGTAATCTAATTTCTTTTACCTAAAGCACATCACTTTTTCCAAGTGGGAAGAATTCAAAAATTATAGACAAAAATTGGAACTCCATAAAGGATTTCTTTTATCTGAATTTGTATGGATCAATATATGCAAAGCAATAATTAATTTGCTTGTAAAATTTTTAAATTAGTCTGTAGTGAATTGAATTTTGATTGATATTGATATGCAAAATTTGATCTGTGCGACAAATGAAGAAACTTTTATATAAATTTTATTTTGCTCATTTTGGAGATAATTTTATGTAATTTTGTCTCGTTTATGCAATCCGAGCATCAAAATATTACATTTAATTAAAAGAATCATCGATTAATAAGGTATGCTATTGAAGTAATAATGTATTGATATTTGGTTATATAGCAATAATGATTATTCAAAAGTAAAATGCTGGAGCCACTCATTATCCCTTTCATTATTTTCTTATTTTTTGATTTAACTTTTTTTAAGGCTGTCGTCAGTGTAGCTATTGGCCAAAACTCTCTGTTATTATCTTTAATTAGTTTTTTTAATAATATTATATTAATTATTATTTTTTAGAGTGAATCTTTATAAACTTATTTTGTTTTTTTTTTCTATTAAATAAAATTAGATGCTTGTTGAATTTTTTTGTTATGGAAAATTATTCTCCTTATATTTTTTATCTCCTCGTATCCGAATTGTCATTCTCGTACAGGAGAAAACTTATATTTTCTCATGCAATTTATGAATTAAATTAATGAAAAATATTTTATAAAAAATGGAATTTAAAAAAAAGTAAAAAAATATTATTTATTCTTTATATAATTAAATTTATGAATCGTGATAAAATGTAAAAATATTTTTATTACGTGATATTTTTTTGATAAATCGGTGGATGCTGTACCGGCAAGATTTGTCTTGCCTTAGATCATCACCTGTTCGTCTGACTTTTTCTACCTTATATCAATTCAACGGTGGTGATTCGATCTCTTTTGGCTACATTTTTGACTCATGCAATAAACTCTTTCAGAATTCAATCCGACACAATGAAGTCAAGCCTGGCTGGCACAAGCAACCAATTAGAAAAATTAAAAATTAAAAAAAAAATTAAAAATCCGTAATTAATTGCTTAGTTCTTTCTTATATTTTTTAATTATTCCTAAACTATTCATCGAATCAAAGCAAAAAACCACTGTAGCTTCGAGTGAAAAGAAACTCAAATATCTTCATCTAAGAAGTGCTCGATCGCTCATCACCCCTTATCCTGCGCACCCTTGGCCGGCTTTCCTGGTTTCGGATCCCGCTGATTTTGATCAAGCTCACAACTCTCATCGCGGACTGGTTAAAGATAGTTTCCGGTTCTTGTCTTCCCATTTCTCTGCTAAATTTTTCATGTAAGGATCCATGTCTTCTGCTCCTTAATTTTGGTAATTTTTTGTTTAATTCTGTATTTTCTTCACATTCGAGTAGCATGCATGTGTTCAACTTGGTAGTTGGTTTTTTAGTTCTTTTATGTTGTTATTCTGAACTGTATTTATAGCGTTGAGATTTTTATATCTGTGAATATAAGCTTGCTTATTTTTGGTGGTATTGATTCGATCTGGATGTAAAGATGGCTGGACTGGATGAACTGGCCGCAATAACCGTCAGAAATGTGAATGGTTAATCTGGAATTCTGTTGCTAGAAATTGCCGCATAATAGTAAAAATATCATGCTCGCGTCTCTATTTGCATATATGAATCTGCGTTGACTGATCGTAGTTTTGGATTTTCATGAGTGTCTCTTGTTATGGCTGAATTTCGGTTAGGCTTTACTCTTTTGATTCTGGAGAATAAAAATAGTATGAGTATAAATGACAATAACTGGCGCCCTTGACTGTGGAAACTAAAGAGTAGAAGGTTCTTCCATTTAAGTTGATGATATTTAGATTTCTCATCAATTTTTCGATTGCGGATTCCTATCAGTCTTCAAATGCCAACTGATTTGCTTGAGATACCCAAAACTGGTCCCTGGAAATTTCAGTTTGTTATTTGCACGTTTTTTTAATGGATTTGGGTCTAATTGCTTGCTCTTTAAGTGGCATGCATATATATGAACTTTGGAACTTATTCGTGGACATTCTTCTTTTTATTTGGCAATTCGACTGGTAACTACATTAAAGATGGCAATGATGTTGTGTTTATTGCGTTACCAATTAGATGCATATTAAGCTGGAGCCTTGTGTATGTATGGGTTTAAGCAAACAAAAAACAAGCCACCTCAGTCCCAAATGTTTCTAGTGTGTGTGGTGCCATGATTTATTTTTAACTTCAGCAGCATCAAGTTATTCCTAACTGCATCATTTCCTCAACCCTGAGTTTTGGTTCGTGTACTTTTGAGAAATGTCATAATCCTCCTCTAAGATGTTTTTTTTTTTTTGGCAAAACTCATTTCCAAGTTCCTAAACAATAACGAGATATTTGACTCAACCCCTAACCTTTTATTGTGTTTTATTAAATCTTTAAACTATTATTTTTTTAATTTCATTTTTAAGTATTTATTTACTTCATCTTTAAGTCCAATTTAAATGGCAAGAATAAAATATTAATATTTTCAATAAAAGGTGTTAAAAATAATAATATTTTATTCAAAAAATATTTAAACAACCTTGAAAAGATCATCACTAATGACACTGATGATCATTATTTCATCTATGTTTTTTCTAACCATTTTGTAGATGAGATTTTAAAGACAAATTTTGATTCTTATAATACAACTAATTCAATTTCTCTCAATAGCGCCCTGACAAATAGAATCATTCTTACTGGCGGTGAACATTATTATGTTTGCACCATCACTGACCATTGTTTGGTCGGTCAAAATCTAGTCATTATTGTTGGCTTCACCATACCACTAAGCACCTCCCTATCTTTTCCATTTTCGGCCACTCCTTCCCCATCTTGCTCAAGTTCTACCACCCCTCCACCAGACACTAGTGGGAGGTACAAAATATTCTACTTCAACTAGCCAGAAAAATGGGAGCTTATAGGATCTACAAGTTTTGGATACCGTATTTGGTGATAGATAGATATTAAACAAATTAAGTAACTCTTCAGTTTCGACCCAAGCTTTATGTTTTCAACAAGGATTGATTAAGACATCATGTTTGGTAGGATCAAGGTTAATGTGATTTTAGTTTTTTTAAGGATTTTTTACTTTTTACTTTTTTATTTTTAATAAATAAAATAATTTATTGATTAAAAATTTATTAAATTAGAAGACAAACACATGGTTTAACAATGCGTGCGTGTCACTGTCGTCTGTCCCATTATAATTGGACCTAGAGCTACTGTACATAAATGTCTAATGACATATTTAAATAAAAATGATAGTTCAAGAATTCAATTAAACACTATGAAAGGTTAGGCAGGGACTCAAATAACTTGTTATAGTTCAGGGACTTGGAAATGAGTTTTGCCATGTTTTTTTGGTTTCTGGCCATTGCATGATTATGGTTGCTCAGATTGAATGCTATGTTTAGTGGATCTATGTAAGCCTGCTATGGTAGAGTTACATTGTCAGCATAGTTGACTATTGAGTAATTTGGTAAGCATTTTGTTGATAAGTTTGATGTTTTTGAGCTGAAGTTGAACAGATGAGAATAGGAACAAATTTAATTCAATTCAAACTGCAGTATCAATAGTCAATTTTTTCTGTTCAGTAATATATGTCAGGTCTACTATTCTGCAATGTGGAGAGCCATCTTTTTTGCTTGTGACTATAGGCAGGTGCATCATCCAAACATGTATGTTAATTTGATTATAATTTCCATTATAAGTGGCTGGATTAAACATGTATGAACGATGTTCTTCTTTGGTATATTATCTCTGCTTTATAGATATGGCCTGAAGCATGGTAAAATGGAGGAAAATGCTCCATCAAAATGAGCCAACTAGATTGGGATTAAGGCTTAGTTCCAGTTGATTATTTATTGTTTATATATGGATAATCATGCATATACTAGCTTTTTTGTCCCTTCAATGTGTCTTTTCCTTTATTCCCTTGAGTTCTGTATATCCATATTTCACAGAAATCTTTTTGGGTGCTTTTTGTCGAGGTACTCAGTACCCTTAAGGGTTTGAATCATGAGCTGCTTTGGCTGCTGTGAAGAAGATGATATGCATAAAGCTCCCGACAACGGAGGCCCCTACCCTGTTAAAAGTTCAGCAGGTATTTATTCCTACCAAAGTGTGAGGATTCCATCAAATTCTGATATGTTTCGGTCAACAATTTCTTATTTTTCTATTCGAATCTACTAGTTGAATTTGTTGAATGAGCATCAGCCAATTTTTTTTGGTGTTAAGAGTTTGTTTCTTAAATTCATAAGTAACATTTGTGGTTATTTAAAATGTCTCCAGTGGCATTTTTTGATATATATATATTTTTAATTTGATTCTGTTGTAATCTGAACCTAATTTTGCCAAGTAGGAAACATAGGAGGTTATCATGCATCAGAAGCAGCACCTAAGGGTGCTCAGGCTGTTAAAATCCAGCCTATTGAAGTCCCTGTCATTTCAGTTGATGAACTAAAAGAAGTTACAGAGAATTTTGGGACAAATTCTCTTATTGGAGAGGGTTCATATGGAAGAGTATATTATGGGGTTCTTAAAAGTGGGCAGGCTGCAGCAATTAAAAAGTTAGACACGAGCAAACAGCCTGATGATGAGTTCTTGGCCCAGGTATGCTTGAAATCTATAATTGTTTTATCAGCAACTTAACGTTTTTTCTTAATTACTTTGGGCTCACATGTCAAATTCTTCTATGACTTTACAGGTTTCTATGGTATCAAGGCTTAAGCATGAGAATTTTGTGCAGTTGCTTGGGTATTGTGTTGATGGAGGTTCCCGTGTACTTGCCTATGAATTTGCATCCAATGGATCTCTTCATGATATTCTACATGGTATTTCTAGTTCCGCTTCATTGTTTCAGTTGTACAATATGATAGTTCAATGACGTGTGTCTAGCTGCATCAGAAATGTCCTATTGGCAAGTCTTTGCAATAACAATCTTACCCAATGCGAAAAAACGGCCAAATAAATAAAATTAAGAATTCTGCTGAATCCATCAGTCTTTGACTTATGCGTTGGAGAAATGTCAGAACACCCATATGGATAACAAGTGGTTCAATCTAGGAGATAGAATTGACTTCTTGTGTGTGAAAATCTTTTTATTTTTTCATGACATATTTCTGGGTACTGTATGTGTGTGATTAACATTTAAATTATCAATTCCCTATTATCTCAGGTAGGAAAGGAGTTAAAGGAGCGCAACCTGGTCCTGTCCTTTCATGGCAGCAGCGGGTTAAAATTGCTGTTGGGGCTGCAAAAGGCCTTGAATACTTGCATGAAAAGTCTGATCCTCATATCATTCATCGTGACATTAAATCCAGCAATGTTCTGATTTTTGATGATGATGTTGCCAAGATTGCAGATTTTGATTTGTCAAATCAAGCTCCTGACATGGCAGCACGTCTTCATTCTACTCGTGTTCTCGGAACATTTGGTTATCATGCTCCTGAGTAAATACTAATGGACTTCACTATTTCAAATATTAATTGTGGATGAAGCAACAAGAAACTTAAATGCAAGCTAAACATCAAACTGCCTGACATGCATAATTTATCGTCAATTCAATCAACAACCTGGTACTTACGTGGGCTTAAAACAACCGTGGAGTCTATAAGGATGCTTATGCAAATAATCACAGAATGGAAAAATGTAAACTTAATAGAAAATGAAATATCCAGATACCTTGAACGATAGTACAACTTACAAAACTATTTCTGGAATAACTAGTCTCAAAATCTTTGATGTGTACCTTGATATAAAATGTTTGACACTTCTATTTAATGATTGACTGATATATTACGATTTGGAATCTAAAGTTGAGCAATGTTCCATTTGATTGCTAGAAATTTTCAGCGAAGGAGTTTAAACTTGAGTTTTTCCATCATTATATGCAGTTGAGAAGCTTGAAAAAGTGTAGCTTTGACTGTTTTTTCATCTCCTTGGCGGAAGAACTGATAAAAAATTTCATTTACTAGTATTCTCAGTTTGAAAGTCTTCATGTGAGATTGTTTGCCCCGAATACTTATCCATTTACTTTGGCAGATATGCAATGACTGGGCAGTTGAATGCAAAGAGTGATGTGTACAGTTTTGGTGTTGTTCTCCTTGAACTTCTAACTGGGCGAAAGCCTGTCGACCATACATTACCACGTGGTCAGCAGAGTCTGGTGACTTGGGTACTGATTGTTGTTTCTTTTTCTCATGTCTTTATCGTAAGCTTTTGAAATGTAAGAATTTTTCTTTCCCTTAATTCCTGACTGATAATTGAGTTTTGGAATGTGTTAGGCTACACCAAAACTTAGTGAGGACAAGGTTAGGCAGTGTGTCGATACAAGACTTCAAGGAGATTTCCCTCCCAAGGCAGTAGCAAAGGTTTGAGCTGGTCATTTAAAATATCTATGTTAGTCTTCAAGGTTGTGCGTTTGTGATTTCAAATCCAATTGAAGCCCTTGCAGTTTGCACCAATATTCTATTTTCTTCTATCAAAACATTGCTACATCACTGGCACTAAGAAAGCGGATGAAATATGAGATATCAATTCTGCTCTTGAACTATTTTAGGATGTTCAATTTGCCCTAAAATCAAGTTCTGGATCAAATCAGAACGCAACTTTCAATTTACAACCATTTTTACCTATTTCAAGTTCAGTATATAAATCGCAATCTTGGCCCTACCAGAACTATTTCCAACTCTTCTACATATTGCACAAGTAGTTTTTATTTTTATTTTTTTTATGAGCATGAGAGTTCACCTCTAAATCTAATTACCTGAAAGATGTGTAGATTACAAGGAAGGCATGCGTCTGCCATATGATTTATGTAGTCCTATTAAGCAAAAAACTTTTATGGCAAGGTGCAAGATTGAATTGAATGTGACTTTTTAATTATTTCTTTTTCTTGCAGATGGCTGCTGTTGCTGCCTTGTGCGTGCAATATGAAGCAGACTTCCGGCCAAATATGAGCATCGTAGTTAAAGCTCTTCAGCCTCTCTTGAATGCACGGCCAGGACCTGCTGGTGAAACACCAAGCATGTGATTTTCGCTCTCTACCTTTCTACCTGAGCGCATGCTCAAATGTGCATGTATTTTCGTATGCAACAAAGAATTATTAGAGAAAGTTTAGTAAATTATTTGGACAACTCTCTTTTCTCTCATTATTTGCTATGTATTTCATTTGTTCATAATGTGTGAGGCTGTTTTTTGATAGTTTGCAGCATATTTTAATTTTATTTTTCTTTTATAGTTTTTTTCCATGTTTAATATTTCTTTAAGTTGTTAATCTTTACTAGATGAATGACTTTGTGTTTATCATCTCTTCTAGATGAATGAAAATGCAATCCTCATCCAACTTCTTGTAGTTATACACATACTGTTGAACTGAGTCTAAAATCTTTTTGGTTATTGAACTTTTTATGAATATGAAATTTGGGTTCCTTAATTTTGATGAGAGAACAATATTGGCAGCAAGTTCTAGTTTTGCAGAATGGAACCTTTGTTTCTTGCTATCAGATATAACTAGGCAAGTCAAAGGCAGATAGTAGAAAATGAATGTGGATTTTGTGCCAATTAATGACCAATTATTTACAGAATAAATTCCCCCTCTTTCTGTGTTTCTTTTCATCTATAAAAAAAAACCATTTTCTATTTATATATTTTTGGGATTAAGATTTCATATTCAGTAAAACATGATAGGTGATATCAGGTTTATTTTAGCCATTTATCATGTTTGGTGATAATTAGTTAACATTTTTTTTCCTATGAAAAATGGAAATAAAAATTTGAAGATTCAACTATGAAATATGTAATTATTTTATTTGCCTTATTTTGCAACTCTCACTATGTCAAAAATGTTCATTTAACGTGAATGTAGGCAATGCTTCAGCACTGAATCAAATAATATCAAAATTTACATGGAAACATTTATCAGAAAGAAATTTGCATTGAAATATAAGTTGAAAATCTAATATGAAAAAATAAAAATTTAATGGATCAACCGACAAAAATGGGTTTTGCGCTTTGGTTTAGAAAAACAATAACAAATAATTATATTTTTCTTTTTTATAAAGAAAAAAAAAGATTATTAAGACAACAAACTTCGGAGAAGAGGTTTATTATCTTAAATATCGGGGGTATCCCATTCTCCAACAGGAACTGCCGGCACCGCCCCTCACTCTACATCACAAGTCACAAGGCAACGTTACTTTCTTTTTTCGTTGCATCATAATAAAACTATAATTACACAATTACCCCCAGCGCAACGCCTGCGTGCTGGACAAGGCCAAAACCGTAAAATCAACTTAGTAGCCTGCTCCTTACAAAACTGGAAGAACTGTCTCTCTTTAATTCAAACCCGTAGCGGAAAAGTTTCCTAAATATTACCGTTTGCCCATATAGGGGCCGATACAGATGCTTTCTTGTGCCTTGTAAATCGTGCTATCGATCGCCATGGTCGGAGATGTCGCCGGAGCAATATCTTCCGCCGGTACTTCTACCGTTGCGGCGACTTCGGCTGATCGGCACACGAGAGGAGGGGATGTAGTGGAGTCGCAGTACGCGTTGGCGAAAACGTCAGTGTGGTGGGACATCGAGAACTGCCAGGTTCCCAAGGGCTGCGATCCCCACTCTATTGCTCAGAACATAAGCTCTGCTCTTGTTAAGATGAACTACTGTGGACCGGTCGCCATCTCCGCCTACGGCGACACTAATAGGATTCCTCAATCTATCCAGCAAGCTCTCTCCAGCACCGGAATCGCTCTTAATCACGTCCCCGCAGGTATGTATTTTTTTATTTCTTTTAATTTATTTCTTGAGGTTTAACATAGGGTTTTTAATTTCTTTCGTTCATCTAATCACTGCAGTTGATTGATTCGCTTTAAAACCTTTTTGATTGAATGCCGGTCGCTTTGCATTTCTTCGCTTTTTCATTAAGACTTTCAAGAAATGAAATGCTGACGGGTGAATGTGTAAAATTCTGTGAAACTAGACTAGGTTGGTCCTTTGTGATGTTTGAAAATGGGTTTATGAATCTTTAGGTTTCTTTCACGTTTTTGAATGTTTTGCTTTGCTATATCTAATCTCGGTTTAAATGTTCGTTTATTATAACTAGGAGTAAAAGATGCGAGTGACAAGAAAATTCTAGTTGATATGCTTTTCTGGGCGGTAGACAATTCTGCTCCTGCAAATTATTTGCTCATTTCTGGTGATCGAGATTTTTCTAATTGTCTCCATCAGCTACGCATGAGGAGATATAATATACTTTTGGCACAACCAAACAAAGCATCTGCAGCTCTTATTGCTGCTGCAAAGACCGTATGGCTTTGGACAAGCCTTTCATCTGGAGGAAATCCACTTAGTAGTGGTGAGTCAAAGCAACTTGCTAGCAACTGTGGTACCTTGAATGCAGTAACAACTCAAAGCAGATATTCTGAATCTGGTCAATTTAGTCAACCAGTATCTTTTGAATGTGAAAATGTTTCTTTGGGAAATTCAAAGCCCTTTCCTTATGTAAGGGTTGGCGATACTAAATCTAAGGGGAAACATGTCCCTACATCCCCTAATCAGCTTGCCATAGAAAGAGCCTTGAGCGCTTCAGTTGCAATTCAAGAAATCAAGAGCAATGACTACTATTATCAGCAAGAATACATACAAGGAAAGCAGTTTAAGAAAGCTCCACATGAATTCTTTGGAGGCAGTGGGTTAGTTGTCTCTGCAAGTATGTCTACACCAAATTTCTTTCCAGGCAACTCTGACCCTGCAGGGAATAATGCCAGTAATCTCAGAGGAGGTGCTCAGAATCAGCGTGCTCCACTTGTGAGGCCAAATGGGTCGAATAATATCTATGGTCATCATTCAATGCATCCCAAACCTGATGGTACTAAATTCTCTCTGGCCTCACCAACAAATGTGCCTGATATTGGTAACTTAGGTATATCTGATTTACGCAACTATATAAAAGATTCTCCCAAATTCCCTCATCAAACCACTCAAGACTTAAATCTATCAGTTAGAGGCCATATGATGAGCAGTGGCCAAGCATTCAACCAGTATCCTCGTGGTCCAGAGTTTCTCGTTCCTTCATTTCCTCCAGCAGTTAGCAACACCACTGCAAACCAAGGGAGGCCTACACCTTCGGAATATGTGCAAGGTCTTATTGGCATTATCTTGCTGGCTTTAGACACCTTGCAAGCTGAAAAAGTTATGCCTACTGAAGCAAATATAGCTGACTGCATTCGATTTGGAGAACCAAAACATCACAGTACTGATGTACATAAAGCATTGTATAGTGCAATCGAGCAAAATCTGGTTGTGGAGCAAAAATTAGGTGCAATGCAGTTGTATGTTGGTAAAAACCAGAAATTATGGAAGTGCGTGAACCCTATAGGTGGCAATCCTAACCAGTATCCAAAAGCAATATGGGATCGAATAGAAAAGTTCCTATCTTCCGCTGCTGGGCGATCAGCTATGTTAGCTTCTAGTTGCAGGTAGATTTGTTAATTTGTTTATCTATCTACCACTTTGGACATTTTGGAATTCTGACAGCACAAATATTTTTGTTAACTTCTCATCAATTATGCAGGTATGAAGCAGCATTGATTCTAAGAAAGGCATGCTTGGAAGACCGTGCTTTGGGTGATGTGCTACAAATCTTGAATATGATAGTTTTTTCAAAGAGATGGATTGTTCAGAACCAATCCGGATGGCAACCAATTGCTATCACCCTTAAAGGTTAAAACAAAAATAGGTACCAACCTAGGTGCTTGATCTATCAATCAAGATCAGCATCAGTATTGAAAAAGTGGCCTTAAAGTGGTCACAGATGCTAAGTACAGAATCCACTATATTGAACTTGGGTGGGTTTTTTGGGGTTGGGAGTCAGTTGAAACAACGTGGTTAACACCTAAAATGAATCAGATATGCATAAAATTTTCTGTTTTTCTTTTCTTTACTGGGTAAGCTCTAGTGGGCATCTGTACAAAGGATGGGTTATAGTATGGTTGCAGATTTGCAATTATAAGTTGCACCTGCACCATAGGCCCATATTTAAAGTTGTTGATACCTAGATTGTCACCTATCCATTGCAAGCCATCTTTAGATATTATGATGGTCCTGGTGAACATTACACTCATATGTTATGGGGGGCAGTTCTGGGGAGGCAAAGTATTTTTTCCTCCTTTTCTTTGTCAACAGATCAATCTTTTAGAGGGTGGCAATTGTATTCGGGTTCTAGAGTAATATGGCCAGCACTAAAATGCACGTTAGCTTGTGAAGTGAGATGAGCTGATGAGATTAGAGTATTGGAGTTGGTCTCAAGTAAGGATTAGTAGTGCTGGAGATTCTCCTGGCCAATGCCCCAGAAATGGGGATTAATAGCATACACGATGGATGAGTGGAGAATAGCAGAAAAAGATAAGCGATTACATTACATAGATGTAGCAGAAAAATCATGAAGCGACTAGACATGCTGGTGAAGCTTTTGGAAATTTAATGTCACACCTAGAATTTCTATCATCGGAAGCAACTACTCATGCTATATTTTGGAAAATGGAGGGCGTAAACATAAATGTCTATTGCAACGAGGAAATTTCTTTTGCAGCAAATACTATCTTGTACTATGGAATTGGTTGTTATGTTTGTACCCTAGTATCTCACAGGATGGTACACAACAGTGTGAAAACTGGTTTTATCCAAGTTTCGGAATGCATGGTATTTTTTGATTCTTTCGTGCAAATTCCGCTTTCATATTGGAATCAGTTCTTTTTTATTTTTTTAATAATCCATATGCATACGCCTTGAAGTAGGAACCGTTTATTATCAAGAAAAGCACCCCAAAAAAAAGGGTTTTGTTACTTAATGACAGCCGTTTTGATATTTTTATTCATAAAATTTAAGAAATTTCAATATGTTAATTTGTTTTAATTTAACACATGCTCTCCATCGTAATTTCAGCAAATAAAAATTGAAGTAGCACATTTAACATTCTAAAGATTCAACATTGTATGAGTGCTTCTGTATCATTCCCTCCCTCCCCTACCTTTTTTAGTAAACTCGTTAGTTGTATCATTTGCGAGTTGCAATAAGTGATAACTTGGATGCAACAGTAATTTCGAAAGCATGCTCCCATATAAATACTGCTAACCAAGTATTGGACTATTTATAAGGCAAAGGCTACCCAACTAAAGGAAACAGCACTTTCTTTTGGCTACACAAATATTTGAATCTCGAAAATATATATAATTATTATTATTTTTAATCTGTGATTTTTTATTGTGCTCTATCAAATTTCTAATTAATTATTTTAACCCATGTTAGACCTAAATTTGACAGATTAAGTAAAACAATAATATTATTTTAGAACACATAAGGTCTCTGAACTACTAGTCTATCACCTTTTCTTTTTATTGAATTCCATGTGAACTAAATTAATGTTCAAACCATATGTTCTTTCAATGCTCATTTTCTGCTCTAAGTTTGGGACCAAGTGATCCAAAGATGTCAATGGTCTCGAAGTGGCATTCGATGGAGAAGAGAAGTGCCATGGTTCATTAGAAAGACTGGGGTAAGTCTCGCCTTGCTAAAGTTAGGAGAATTGCTTTCATGCCCACTGTATATTATATTTGAACAGCAAGAAATCTACTGGTGTTTAATAATGAGAGAATTTCGGTAGAGAACACATTTAAGATGGTTAGAAACAGTGTTATACTTAGGTTCATTAAAGATAAAAGAACTGAAACTCTTAATTGTTGGATGTAATTTGTTTTTTTGTATTGGGGGCTGTAATCTTGGTACTATGCCTCATGTTCTTTTGTTGTGGTGGTCTTTATGTTAGGGCTGCTGTTGTATGTGGTTGTTTCTTTGTTCAATAAAACTTCTTTTGGTGATTTACTAAAAAAAAAAAATTAATGTTCAAACGCCTAAAATAACACGGTAGAAAATCAGACTAAAAAAAAACCCCTTTAAGAACCAAGAAGATGTAATTTTCTTTTTCTTTCTAAAAGTGGAATAATATCATTTCAATAATTAATCTACCTCTAAAAGACTCAGTTAACCATGCAAACTGTGCCCAGGATGAGACTAATGGCAGAATTTCTGCTAACATACTAACTATTTCAAATTAGCTTGTGAGAAGTTTTTTTCTATGGGGGTAACGTGAAGGCATTATACTTCTAACAGGATCAACGTCCTAAGTGAACTTTAGCTATCCCAATTTCAACTCATCCAATTCCAAATCTTCAATTTCTCATAAACTTACAAGAAATTTGCAATACTTTGGTTATTGTGCATGTTTTGTCCATATTCAGTAAGCTTGAAGCAAACAAAAGTGCCAATAAACAGGAAAATATCAAATATACAAAGCAGTTATCCAGTCAAATATAGCAATAAGGTGTAAATGTGGATATTGCATTAAGGGAGAAAAGGATTGTGTGAAGGGTACGTTTCTCTCTGCTTCTTGTAAGCCCTGAGAAGAAAATAGTGAAAGGAAGACACATTACCAAATGCTCTAGGTCTACATTTTCTAAATAAGAATTGACAAACTCTCTTTGAGTTGATATTGATAATTACCTTGTGGCATTAAAGCCGCCAAGTCCAATTGTTCCCAGTATAATGAAAAGGAAAGGGATTTGGATTAAACCCTGATTTTTTCGTCCCCCATGAGCCCTTGGCATGCCAGTTCTTACAACCCGAGCATAAGTTGCTAATCAAGAGAATTGGATCCAGGTGTGTTAGCAATAAACAAGCCCCCAAAAACAAAGAAAAATTGAAATTGAAGATAATCTGAAATTTATTATTACCTGAAGCTGAATCTTCTCCTCTTGCACCTGTCATAATCATCACATAAAAAGTCAATTCAGTCTCATTGATTTCATAATTGTTCAGTTTATCATCCAGATCATAATCCTCTGATCAAGGTAATTAGAGTTCATACCAAGCTTTGCAAACAGAATTCCAAATGGCTGATTCCAATTAGATAACTTGCAACTTAAATGCCCGTGAAATTTAAAAAAAAAAAAGAAATAACCAACAAAAAAAGGGAGCATTCCTCGGGTTTTCAAATCACAAGTTTTAAGGCCAACAATCTATCGATGTGATGCTTGTATAAAATTAAAATTATTATGTCATTAAGATATCATTAGATCAGTTAGAAAAGAAGGAATGATAAGTAATTGGGAAATGAGGGTCAAGAAAATGCATTGTCACAAATAGAGACTTGGGCAATAAACTCAAACGTAATGTATCATGACATTATTAAATTAGCTTTCAAAGAGGAGCAGATCTTACAACCAAGTTCACATCGTCCATCAATTTCTTCCCTTTCAGTTTTTAACTATCTGGAGCTTCCTCCATCTCATTATATAAATTAGCTTTGAAAGTTAGAGATGCCTGTTCATATTCATTGAGCCTTTGTTTGCGACCAGAATGTCATCCAGGTTTTTTCTCATACTGAATCTTCGTTCGTTGCAAACCTTATCACAATGAGTAACTTCATCCAACATTTTAGTTAAATGTTGCTTCAACCTGAATATTCGACCACTAACTATTTTACCACAGTGATCGCAATTGCATTTGACTTTCTTTTTCCTTTCATCTTGGGCAGTGCCATGCTCCCAACCAAGGTCAACATATCCTTGGACCAAGGGGGGCCATCTCTTCAATCATTTGGAATTGGCAATTAGCACAGAAGCAATAACTTTTATAGCCTTCGGCTGTCAGGATGCAAGTGCAAACAAATAAACAAAGAGCATAGGATACCAATGACCAAAAGTAAAAGAAAAAAAAGGGATGATTATTACATCCACCAGTAGCATGCACCGGATATAAAGGGGAAAATTTAGTAATTGAGAATACCTCTTTGACATACTTGAAGTCCTTTAAGTGCCTTCCTGTTGCATGTCTCCCCAGCACTTGATTTTCAAAATTTAGGATGATCTCTGTTTCTTCCTCAAAATTACTGGCAGCCTCTCTTAAGCATGCCTGAGCTAATCATAAAAACTATAGTGACAGATGATATGGGGACTCAATCGGAATGAAATCACATATTAACCAAAAATCAAATTTGATATCAATGGTCGGATAAGAAACAAAGCAAGGTGACTGGTTTTACAACCCACTATTTCTAAAGTTTATGATATGAATAACTCAAAGCATTAAACCAAAAGTTGCAAGTTTATCCAATAGGTTTCGAGTCAATTTGGGAGTTTGCAAATGAAAATTGTTCGGGCATAACCCTTGATCAATCCCATGACCTATGAAGGCGCAAAAATTACCAGACAGCATGTAAGTGTAAGCTTCAGAAATCTGCAGTAAAAGCAAATAGTGAGGATTCCTTGCAAGTTGCAAGTCCATAAAAGGTACTAAATATTTTGCTATCAGAATTCTAAATGCTTGATTCAACAGTTTTACCGCTAAAATATAGAGAATAATCTGCTGTCTTAGAGTTACAAGTCAAAGTAAATACAGCAACCTGTAGTTTAAATGCTTGATGTTGTAATGGTGGTTCACCGACCAAAGTCCTTAAAATATGTATATGAGAATCAAGCATATAACACGTTATATTTAGAGAATTAATGGTAGATACCTTTCTCATCTAAATTAAGCATATATGATTCAGCAAATTAGTCCCTTTTCATTAACAAACAGAAGAACTGTTAAAAAGGAGTAGTGATGCTTACCAACTTGAACCTGGACTCAGCAAACGGCTTTTCGTGGCCAGGAAAGAGATCAGGATGTGACTCCCATACCTTCTTCTTGTAAGCAGCTTTAACCTACCACAGGATTTAACAGTAAATTCAATTGAATAACCATAACCTAAATGGATAAAGGGTTATTAAAAGTAAGCATTTTTACAACAACATAAAATCACAAATCATAAAACTTGAGTTCAAGAAATGAATTCACAGACGAACAGTCCTCCTCAAAATTAACAGCTTAAATCCACCCCACCAATCTACCCACATGATTAAAAGGGAATAAAGTCAAATCACTCAAATGAAAGATTCAAATTAAATAAATCGAGCTCATAATTGAGCTAATGATTATTGATTAATACATGGCATGATATTTGGCAATCAATATAAACAAATGCAGAATCAGTTAAGAACCGTACAAAGATATGATGTAAAAAGAAAAGAAGAAAAGTGGAGGGAAGGTGCCTGGGCGGAAGTGGGGCGGGAATTGGGAGGGAAGCCTAGCAAGACCCTGGCCTCATTGCCCAGCATTTCTGTCTTCTTTCCTTGGGTTTACTGTGTAATTGAGGCAGACGAGAGACTTCTCTCTCTAATTATTTCCTTTAGAATTAAACCGGCGTTGGATTGCTCGCGGATGATTACTCTATCATCTTCCTGATCGTGATCGGCGCTGTTTCTGATGACGTCAAAATAATTTTTATTTTATAGTCTTTGCTTGACTCGATTTTTTTTTTATTATTCAATGAAGTATATGTTCGCTTTGAAAATTTAAAATTTTCAATTAATTAGGCCATAAATATTTTACTTTACATATCAAAATGAATTTTAACAATAATTTAATGAATATAAATTAATTTTTTTAATTTTAAAAGAATATATATAAGTTATAAACGTAAAATTCAGGATAAATAGGAAAAATTGTACTGAAAGTGACAATATATATAATATATAGATGGTAAAATAGAAAAGAAGAAATAGCAACAAGCAAGCCACAGTTCTCAGCTGCTTTCTTATTTGGCGATTTCTGTGTCACAAAAATGAGAATTGATAGAGGATTAAGGTGGACTATCAATTTGATTTGTGCTATAAATCAGCCTCAACTTGTCTCTGCAACATCTCGTTCACATTTTTGGAATCGTAATTCATTTCTTCAATCCACATAGCTTGTCTCCTCCTTTCTCACTCTTGCTTAACTAGTGCGTTTTCTCTTTCTTTACAGTTTCAGTTAAATAAGTTCACCTACTAAGTAAATTAGTTTCTCTTATATTATGGATTCTTTTATACTTGTTTGATTACATTGCTATTCTAGCGTGGGTTTAATCAGTTGTCGATGGTTCCTTCTAAAACCCTAGTTCATGATGCTTGATTATGTTCGTGATCTAAATTCTTAAATTTTATTTTAGAAATTCTGGATTCGTTTGATCTTTTTTTTTTTAAATATTTTTTCATGTTCTTCTGATTGTAGAATTGTAATCGCAGCTGTCCCCAAACCTTATTAGAATTATGGAACATAGGCTATCGGCTATCGAGCATCAGAATGCTTATTTTGATAATTTCATAAACCAGGTAATTGCAACTTTATGATTCTCAAAGCCATGTAATACGATTTTATTGGTTTAAATAGCTATAATATCTTTTAGTCATTGGTGCCTATGTTGGATATTACATTTTTTCTGTTAATTTTACACAATACCAATGATAATTGAGTGCTTTGTTTTGCTTCCATATATTGGTGTTGATCGAAGACAACCAGAAGTCTCACATACGGAATATTCAAGAGCTAATAAGGAGCTGCGGAAACTCGAGGATTCAATGGACCTTATAATTGAGCTGAGGTCTAAACAGAAAGTACTGAATGGGTAAAAACTATATGTATAGTTTTAAATCTTTTAATCATGGTTCAATATAAGTTCAAAAGCTTCAAGTTTTAGGGTAGCTGTTGATCTTTGTGATCTCCATTATGTATTGTTTTCACTTAATTCATCCAAGCTTACTCAGTGTTACAGATATGGTAGTTGTAGATATGATAACTTATACTTAGGTATTAAATATGTTACTAGTTGATTATTATGAATTAGGTTTGAATTTTATTTCCTTATTAAGTTTATGTAGCTTGTATAAATACCTTCATATAGTGAAGTAATAGAAACTATCAATTTCTCCAAATCCTATGTTTCTACACGGTATCAGAGTTTGGTTTGAAATAAATTCAGATTTTATTTTTTTTCCTTAGAGAGCAAGAGTTTTGGGTCACCATTTTAGGGTGACTTTGGTTTATCACTGCCTGCCCTAGAAGGAGCACCATATATCGACTGATGCTTCCCTTGAATTCAGTGACTAGAATCCTTGTGTGTGAGTCACATGCACCACTTGAAGATTTCCGCTATAGTGTCACCCGCTGGCACATGAGGGCGCGTGTGGCGGACCCATTTTCGCCGATCTTTTCTACAACAGACGACTTGCCTTGGATGTTACTCCGATGGTATTGGTTTGCCTACCAGTAAAGTATTTCTTCTCCGTTCTCTTTATAAATTGATCTTTGATGCTCCTTTTTTTTAATCTACTATTGTTTGGGTTGTTTGGATGTCTGATCTACTATTGTTTGGGGAGTTTAGGTGTGTTTAGGTGTTAAATCTTTTCCTACTTCTTTTTCATTATTCAGAATAATTTTAAATGGTTAGTAGGATTATTTTGACCAAATATGGAGAAAAAGTTTGTCATGGTATATGCTAATGAATATGCCAAGTATTAAGAATTTTTGAAATTTCAGCTTAGTCAGCCTATTCATGTCACTACTCTCATCGAATCAGGTAAATCCAATATATGTCTTGTGTCTTCCTCTTTGAAATGAGTTATTGATTCTGGTGCCATAGAACACATGATAAGTAATTTTAGTTTATTTTCTACCTTTCAGAAACACACATCTTACTCTATTGTTATTTTAGCAGATTGATCCACATCATCTGCTTTTGGGTTTTGACACAATTATTGTTGTGTCTCATTCTTTTCTGATTATTGTGTGTTTCAAGATCTTGCAACAAAAGAGATTATTGGTAAGGAACATGAGTTTAGGGGACTCTACATTCATGATACAAAGGTATCGAGATCCATTACTTGTTCTAGAATAGTCACCTCTTTTGAAGCACATTATAGGTTTGATCGTCCCTCTTTTTTTGTGTTAGAGAAACTTTGTCCTTTGTTTCAAAATCTTTCTTCGTTAGGTTGTGAGTTATGTCAATTTGCAAAATATAATTTTAGCTCAAGTCCTAGATTCAATAAAAGAGCTAGTGCTCCTTTTGAGTTAACTCATTCAAATGTTTAAGGTCCTTGTCTTGTTACTTCCAAAAGTGGATTTAAATATTTTGTTATATTTGATGATAATTACATAGTTATATTTAATGAAAAATCGTTCTAAGCTGTTTTCTTATTTTTCTGCTTTTATATTGAAATTAAGACTCAATTTCATATCTCTGTTCAAACCTTGAGAAGTAATAATGCCAAAGAATATTTTTCTGTAACTTTTCAAAATTTTATGCTTCAACATAGTATTTTTCATCAAATTTCTTGTGTTGATACACTATCTCAAAATGGAGTTGCTGAGCGAAAAAATAAACACATTTTGGAAATTACAAGAGCATTATTGTTCCAAATGAAAGTTCCTAAATATTTTTGGGGAGATATTGTTTCTACAACTTGTTTTCTTATTAATCGAGTGTTCTTGTCTATTCTTAATGGTAAGACACCTTATAATATTTTTTTTCCAAATAAAGCATTATTTCCCATTAAGCCTAGGATATTTAGGTGTACTTGTTTTGTTAGGGATGTGCATCCACATGTCACAAAAATGGATCTTAAATCCCTTAAGTGTATTTTTCTTGGATATTCTTGTGTCTAAAAGGGGTATAGGTGTTATTATCTTACTCTTAATAGGTATCTTGTTTCAGCTGATGTCATTTTCTTAGAAGATACTCAATTTTCTTCAGCTACATCTTACACAAGTTAGAGAGAGAATGATGATTGGTTAATCTGCATTATTACATCTTCAGTTCCTAATCTTGTTAATTCTATCATTGATCAGTTTAAGCCTTCTATAATACAAGTCTATTCCTAACAAATTTTTCCCTCAAAATCATGTCCTAAGCTAGTTGCACCTACTCCATCTTCAAATCCAGTCCCTCAGTTTATAAATTTGGATGTCCTTTCTATTGCTCTTCTGAAAGATAAACATCAGTGTACTTATCTTGTTTTTTCTTTTGTGTCTTATAATTGTTTGTCATCATTATCTTGTTTTTTATTGCTTCTTTGGATTCAATTTTTGTTCCTAAAATTGTTCATAAGGCATTGTCTCACTATGGCTGGCACAAAACTATGATTGAGGAAATAAATACTTTAGAAGACAATGGTACTTAGGCTGTGATGGATTTACCTGTAGGGAAGAAAATAATTGACTAAATGGGTATTTGCAGTCAAAGTTAATCATGATGATTCAATTGCATGCTTGAAAGCTCATCTGATTGATAAATTATGCCCAAACTTATGGCATTGATTATTCTGACACTTTTTCTTCTGCTGTCAAGCTTACATTTATTAGATTATTTGTCTTTATGGTTGCCACTTATGATTGGCCGTTGCATCAACTGGATATCAAAAATATATTTCTTCATGGTGATCTTCAGGAAGAGGTTTACATGGAGCAATCGCTAGCTTGGTTGCATCTAGGAAGGTATATCGTGTTCATAAATCATTGTATATGCTCAAATAAAGTTCTCGCGCTTGTTTTTAAAAATTTATCCAAGCTGTTGAGAATTTTGGAATGAAGAAAATTCAGTATGACCACTCAATATTCTATAAAAAGCCTGTGGATGGTATTATTTTACTAGCAGTGTATGTAGTTGAAATTGTCATTATTAGTAGTGACTACAGGTATTTCATCTCTTAATTTTTTTCCATAGCCAGTTTCATACTAAAGATTTGGGGATATTGAAATACTTTTTGAGTATTGAAGCAAAAAGAAAATTTTCTTATCTCAAATAAAATATGTGCTTGATCTATTATCTGAGATAGAAAAATTGGAGGCTAAACCATGTAGCATTCCAATGGTTCTGAATTTGCAACTCACAAAAGAATGAGAATTGTTTGAGGATGCTGAGAGACATAGAAGATTAGTTGGAAAACTCAACTATCTTACTATGACCTGTCCAAATATTGCATATTCAGTTAGTGTTGTGAGTCAATATATATTTTCTCCAATTATTCATCACTAGGCAACATTAGAACAAGTCTTTTGTTATTTAAAAGAAGCACTTGGAAGAGGCATTTTGTGTGGCAATCATGGTCATACTAGGATCGAGTGTTTTTCTAATACTGATTGGGCGGATTCTAAGGATGATAGGAGGTCTACTTTAGGTTATTGTATTTTTGTAGGCGAGAATTTAGTTTCATGGAAAAATAAGAAGCATACTGTGGTTTCATATTTGAGTGCAGAATTATAATATCGGGCCATGGCATAATTTGTATATGAAATTATTTGGATATATCATTTTTTGACTGAAATAGGTCTTAAAACTTTAAAACCAGCTAAGTTATGGTTTGATAATCAGACTGCTCTTCACATTGCATCTAGTTTAGTGTTTTATGAATGAACAAAACATATTGAGATTGGTTGCTACTTCGTGAAAAAATCTAGTGAGGTATTATCTCTACTGGTTATGTTAAGACAGAATAACAACTAGGAAATATCCTTACAAAGCCTCTTAATGGGGTTTGAGTTGAGTATCTTTGTAATAAGCTAGACATTATCAGTATCTATACTCCAGCTTGAGGGGGAGTGTTACATATATGGTAGTTATAGATATGATAGCTTATTCTGAGGGATTAAATATGTTAATAGCTGATTATTAGGAATTAGGTTGAATTTTATTTCCTTATTAAGCTTATGTAACTTGTATAAATATCTTTATATAGTGAAGTGATATAAACTATCAATTTCTCCAAATCCTCTATTTCTACACTTAGCTTTAGCATAAGACATTCTAAAAGGCATAAGAAGAATTGTGAGTCAGTTCAAATTTTTGAAAATTTATAATGTGTTTATTTGCTCTCATTGCTTCTTACGAATGATTTGGCTGAGGGACACTGCATGAGGTTTGCATTTTTTGACTATGTAGGAGAGAGATGGTTTGAGGTCACTAATAACCGAATGTCCAGATGATAAAGATATGCTTGATATGGCAACTGAGGAACTGGGGCAGGTTATAGAAGAATAGAAAAGGCTTCAGAATTTGCTGCTGAAGTCATTACTAACAAAGGATGATGCTGATGAGAGGGATTGTATTTTGGAAGTGAGAACAGGTAACAATATCTTTAGACTTTAGAGATAATGTTAGATGTATGTCAATGTATCTGAGCATCTTAAAGGGATTTTGTTGTTTGAATTTGACTTTGATTAGGAACTTGAGGTGAAGAGGCTTCTTTGTTCGCAATGGATGTATTCAAAATGTAAGTCATGTAAGTTTCTAAACAGTATATCTTCTTTATGAATTATATTTGCAAGTCATTTTTTAGGGCAATGAACTTGTTCAGATTGCAACAGGTATGAGAGATACTCATAGAAGAAGAGTTGGAAATTTGAAGTAGTGGATATAACAGAATCCGATTTAAAAGGATACAAGGTACAAATCTATCTTTTATTGAATATCTTATTTACCTTTTCTTTTGCTCTTTGTTATTTGCAGTTTTGGGTCTTGGATATCATATCATGAGTTCTCCATCTAGCTGCCTTGCATCTCTCTAACTTCCAATTGTACTTGGCAGGAAGCCAGTGCTGTAATATCAGGAGCTGGTGTTTTTGGAAAACTCAAATTTGATAGTGGAATTCACAGAGTTCAGGTCTCATTACCACCTTTTCTAATAAAATATGTATAGCTTCTATCAGAAATAACCAAAGCTTTTTTTTTTGACAGCGGGTTCCTGTAACAGAGAAGTCAGGACATGTTCACACTGGTTGTATCTGTTGCTATCCTTCGGCAAGCTGATGAGGTTTAATCTCTAGATGTTGTTGTACGTTATGTTAGTTAAGAAATTTGGAAGTTGCTTTTCAGGAATTTTAGCGGTTGCCTTACCACATATTTACGATTTGAGCATTTTTGCAGTTCACTTCTACTTTCTATGTATTGCATTATTGTTGCCGGATGTATTATTATAATTTAATGCCTATTGTTCTCTTTCTCATTACTGTTGCGTTATTTGGCAGTTTCTGATTTGTTTTATATATGGGATGCCTGCAGTTAGATGTCCAGTTGAGAAATGAAGATTTGAGAATCGACACTTATAGATCTGGCGGTTCAGGTGGCCAGCATGCGAATACCACCAATAGTGCTGTTAGAGTTGCTCATCTACCAACTGGGATTGACAGTATCCATACAAGATGAACGATCCCAGCATATGGCAAAAGATTCTACTTTGCAATTTGACCTTTTTCTCTTTGGATAGAATTCGCCTTTTCTTTTCATAG
This sequence comes from Triadica sebifera, assembly GCA_023653625.1. Lineage (NCBI taxonomy): Eukaryota > Viridiplantae > Streptophyta > Magnoliopsida > Malpighiales > Euphorbiaceae > Triadica > Triadica sebifera. The sequence continues at coordinate 1,804,535 of CM042895.1, forward strand.
ATTAGGGAGGTTATCCTGTGCCGATTAGCTGCAGTGTTATGTAAACACTTGCTAAAATTGCCCGATTCTATATCACAGCAGATTAGAAGAGGCTTTGTTTTGACCAATGCTTGAGATGATCTAATGCTTTCCTTTTTTTTTCTCCATTAGATTTTATTATTTTGGAAAGATTGGGGATGAATCTGGATTCTGCGCGTGTCATCTAAGTTGTTGGTTATTTCTATCCTTTCTTTCAATATCTTTTCTTATATTTATGTGAATCTTTTGCAGAACAAAGCCAAAGCCCTTAAGTGCTCTGTGCAAGACTCTATGAAATGGAAAGGTCAAGAATTCAAATGAGTCCATCAAAACTTAGATCAGAGCAGGTGCAAAAGATTATAAGATAATACTACTCATATTGTCGTTTATTTTCCACATGATTGACTGTTTGCCATCTTGAACAGATTGGTACTGGAGACAGATATGAACGTATTGGGACCTACAACATTCCACAAGGTCGAGTCACTGATTATCTCGTGGGCGTTACTCATCATGCAATAAATGATGTGATGCTGGGAGTCTTTGGATGTTTTCATTGATGCACTTCTTCTACAAGAGAAAATGGATGCAATTGCATCATTCAGCTCTTTTGAATAAAACTTCAGGAAATGGGTGCTATTGCATCATTCTCCTGTTGCCCCTATTTATGTTTGTTCTCCTATTATATGATACAAAATATAAGTAATTCTAGGCCTGTTTTATTTATCTTTTTCAATTAAATTGCAATTTACATTTTAGGAAATTTCCTATTCATATGCCATCTGATAGCATAGTGTTAATGCAATTTATATTAGTTTATGGAAGGAATGCTCTTCTAGGTAGGTGAAATACTTCATGAAAATCTTGAACAATTGTGCATATGACAATTTTCACTGCCTGTTGGTACTATTGTGAATGATTCACAACATATGACCTCTCTATGCTGAACGAAACACAATAGGTATAGCTCTCAACTAAAAATACACACAGCCATCAGTGAAAATACTATCCAAAATATTACACCTAGACATTCTAATGGGAAATTTTTGTTGAAACAAAGATGTAAATTATGACCTGATTGTCTATTCATTACATTTCATAATATAGTCCACTTCAGTTGGCGATGATTCCTTTTAATCAAGTAATAGCATTTAACATTGTATTTTGATCAAATTATGGTTGTCGGGTAACAGTGACTTGGGAAAATTATGTATGACAAATTACTTGTCGAGCCATCTCCGCAATTTTGTCTAATCTGAAAATTCGATTCGAATTCATACGAGAAAGCAACCTGAATTTGATTAAGATCAATTTACATAGAAATGTAAATTTATGAATGAAATCTTTTTATCTTCTCTCTTGCCCAGAAGCATTGCAAGACTATTGACATAGAAACGTAACTGCCAATAGGTCGTGATCAAATTTTGAAATGATTAAACAACAAAAATTAGTTCTTGCAGAGAACATAGAATTGTAATGGAGCAATTGCTTGAGAATTCAACAAGTAAAAAATTAAATTTCAACCTTATTATGATTTAATCCACAACATTACAAGAACACAAGAATTCTTGTGTGACATAATCTACATGCTAAAATTTGATGTCTCTAAAACCTACTTCCTTTCATGCTACCTCTCTGTCTTCAAGCTAAAGCTCTTGTCGAGGTATCATTCATTTGAGAACTTAACTACATCATCTAAGGTAACACTTTTCCAAAATATTAAAAATATTGCAGCTTTTAATGATTCTAACCCCAAAACAAGCTGCAAAACTGTTGTTAACAACAGAAAAAGAAAATTGAAAAAATGAAAAATTTCAATGGAGAGATAAACATCTTACACAGGCTAGTATACAAAACATTCGACAAATGTAATTCCCGCAGATTGCAGATGAGGCTTTAATACCATGTGACAGCTCCCCATCAAACTCAGAGCTCCGCAAAACATCAATGAGACGTCTTGGTCTATTGACCGCTCCATCTTGGACTCGAGATGGGGAAAAAACCTGTAGGTGATAATGGAAATACAAGGCCGGGCGAAGGTGGAGGTTGAGGCCCTGGACCTAGAATCCCTGACTGAGCCATTGGTGAAAATGCGGAATTGGGTGTCAGTGGTGGAGGGAAATGGACCCCAGGAGAAAACAATGGATAAGGTGATCGGGGAGACAGTAAATTCATGTAACCAGAGGGAGATGGCAAAAGGAACTGAGATGTGGGTGAAGGTAAAAGGGCAGGGCCATTCATTTGTGGGGAAGGATAATTAGGCATGGGAGGAACAGGACCATTAAATCTTGGTGAGGGTAGCGCAGGCATAGGTGGATTAGGAAGTAAACCCGAGGAAGGTGGGAGTGGCTGAACATGCGCTGGACCTTGTACTTGCGGTTGTTGTGATGGAGGTTGAGCTTGATTTCCCCTTTGACTAGGATCCATTATTGAATTCTGAAGATAACGCATATAAGCTGATATAGGAGACTCGGCTGTATTTGCCCATACAGAATCCCCAGGCATAAATGAAGATCTCATTGTTGGAGATGGTTGTCCATATTGGCCTGGCCTGACAAGGCTATTGTTAAAAGGAACTGGAGGTGGTGCTACTGCTGGAGCAGGGACCGGAGGAGGAATGTGGGGTCGATTGATGGGAGTCAAAGGCGGAGGTCTAATCTTTTGCAACCGCATACTCTGAGGTTTGGGTGCATTTTGTGGAGGTCTAGGTAAAGGTTCGCGGGATGGAGAACCAGTTAGCTGTTGAACAATGTTCCTAAAGTCATGCTTGCTTATGTTGTAGACCTGAGGCTGAGGTTGCTGTCTATTAGCATTATTAGCAAAATCCGGTTGATGCAATGGGCTCTTTCTTATATTCCTGCCCATCTTGTTAACACCCAAATGATCATTCTGCTGCCTGTTTTTTGAGTTATCCATACTGGATACCCAAACTTGGAATCACTAAAGAGAAAACTGAGATCCAATTTAATTATAAAATCAGAGTCAAACCATTCAAATGGCACAACCACATAAATTCCAGAATCTGCACATCCAAATCGAATGAGCCATGTACCGATTTATATTCTCGTATCAACAAAGTCAAACCACAATTAAAAGAAAAGCTTCGAAGTAATACCAGACTTCAAATTTAAGCTCCAAAATTCCGAATAGATCACAAAATCCCAGCATAGATAACAGCAAAAGCAAACCCTAGAGCTGAAATTGAAAAAGCAAAGAACTTTGTGTTCTTGAATCCTTTCCCTCCTTCCCAAAATCCAACCTGAAATCTAATTCAAATCTGAAGCTGCATAACCAAGCAAAAGAACCGGAATCTACCAGTGCCAATCCTTCCAGAAAAGACCAAATCTTGATGACAAATGAACCCAAAATTTTTTTTTAAAAAAGGTAGAAAGCAAGAACCCGATAATTCAAAGTAAACGCCTCAAGTATTCAGTCATTTCTCAAGCTCAAACATGTGGGAAGCAAAGAAAGAGAACGAGTAAACGCAAAAAGAAGTAATAAAAACAAACTCAGAGGTAGGGAGGGAGTTAGAAAAATTAGACGGCTTTGACTTGAAAATTGAGGCAAAAAAATGCGAAAAAGTAAGTTTATATAGTCCCTCGTTCCCACCCGTTGAAAAAGGAAATCGTGGCGAAAGAAACCCTAACGGCAAAACAGAGAGAGCTGAGCTGAGAACCTGTTAGCGTGAGCAGATGGGTCAACGGGGTCCACTCCACCCCATTGAGAATCTTTTCAGTCAAAGAAAACGGAATCAGCGACCATAGATTTTACTTTTCGGTGCCTGTGGCTGACAGTCCTGTGTTTTTAGAAAATCTCTTAACGGGTTCTGGAGTCTCCTAACCTTATCCAATCCAATCATATAATAAAAGCCTAACTTATGGATTTATATAATTCTTTTGATTTGAAGATTTGATGTTTAGTTGAGTGATTTTTCCTTTTTCTTAAAAAAGAAAAACAATTAATTGGGAATAAGTTACACATTGGGTTGGACCTTATCCCTTTGTTTTTTTTTTTTACTTTTATTTTATTTTTTTAATTTTTTGAGAGTGAAAAGTATGTAGTTCTATATAAAGATAGCGAAAAAAGGTCCATCTCTATCTTGCATCATATGACCAAAGAATTTTTCATAATATTATTTGATAAATAAATAAGTATTTTTTCACTAAAATAAAAACCAAATTACACCAATTCGTTGTGCATAAATCCCAAAATGCAATAAAATATTCTCTATATATGGAGACACGACTTGATAATGGTAGATTTTGGGCCTGGGTTTGATAATGGGCTTAGGTCATCAAAATAACTATGACACTTGACAATCGCATAGTGGGCGTTTGCCCCAAAAATTTAAGATATTTCATACTAAGATAAAACATCGCACTAAAAAGAACCCAGCTTTGCTGATGCCACGCTCAAGCAACCTCTCTAACTTACAAATTCTAAATATATCAGCACATTTTTATGAAGATTGTTTTTGCAGGACAATAAATTTTCAGAGATTCCAAATCCAAACACCATAAGCTATTCCATTAGTTTTCTCTTTGTACAGCCTTTTACGCTTCAAAACTAACATCAGAAAAAGATGTAATTGCCATGTTGGAAACTGATCACTTCTTTGTCTGTAAAGTGCTATGAACAGTTAGTTAGTTATTTAGTTATTCCTTTCTGTCTTTTAGGTGGAGAATTCATAAATATTCGATTGAGGATTGTGCTATCAAATTTTGACATAATATCTGACCCCACTTTCTTCTTATTTTTTTGTTTTTTTTTTTGTTTTTTGGATTACAAAAATAATTTGAAAATGCCAATCACCATTTTTTGCTCACTGAAGGTGAGGTCTTTGTGTTCCCCACTCGCAAGTGGGTAATAAAAATCATGGTTAGTATGATCTTATCTCTCCACACACAAAAGCAAATGAAGATTATATAATTATGATTACCTGTCTAATCTCATAATAATGATGTTTAGTAGTAGTGTTTTAATGAAATTGACCCTTCAACCCAATAGTATTGTTATTATAAGAATAAAGCAAAATGAAATGAAAAGAGAGACGACCCATTGGATCACATTGCAATATTCGTGGGGTAAAGGGTAATACCTTTCTTTCTAATTTGGAAACCTTTTTGGCTGAGATTTTCAACTATTTTCTTCTATAGTTCCCCCACCTTGGCCTACATATTTTAATGCTCTCATACCCTCATACTTCTTCTATTATTATTATTACTATTATAAATTTTTAACTTCTATTGTATCGGATAAACTGATTATGATGATTCTTTCACAAATTTGATTTCACTTGCCTAAATTTATCCATACTTTTATTCATCGAGGAATTAATAATAAATTGTTAAATAAAAAAAAGTAATTTTCAAATCTTATTTTGTTTTTATATAAAAATGAAAAAAAATAATTTTCTTATATAATTTAGTTTATAAATAAATATATGAGCCTCATCTAATTAAGAAAGTTCTGAAAATATATCCTATTCACTATAATTTTTTTCTTTTATAATCTTGGAATTTATATTGTGTTTCTTTAATATTAATTTTAGTCTATAACAGTCTAAAATCAATAAATATAGAGACTCTCCAAAAAAATGATGATTTAAGAAACTGGTTTGTCATAAAATAATAATATTATTATTTTAGCAAATCTGTCAAAAACTAAACATAATGTATACTCGAATAATTATTCAAAACTTCAATAAAAAAACAATTAAAGTTTCTGAACTCAATAAGGAAAAAAATTGCAGTAAGTAATTGATTTTTTTTTTTAAAAAAATGGAAGGCTATAAGGTGCAAATTATATTATGAACCTGAGTGTATGATATTTCGTGTGTCATTAATTAGTATGATATTTTTTATTCTTCATCGTATTCATTGTATTTTTCTTCTTCAGCATATTTTTCTTATTTTTCTCCTTTTCTTCTTCTTATTCACATAGATTAAAAAAATTATATATTTTAAGTTTATTTTAGAGAAATAAAATTTTTTAATTTGTATATTTGATTTTTTTGTATTTTTGAATATTGTAATGATTGTTATTATTGTTTGAAATAAAAAAATATTTAATTTTGATTTTTTGTGAAAGAAAATAGTTGAGACAAAATCAAATTGATTGATGTTGAAGATAATGAATTTGTTAAAAGTAATGAAAATACCATTGATGAATTTGTAAGTGATTAACTTATAAATTTAAAACATTGAACAAGTAGTTTTCAAAATGATAAGTTAACAAGTTGTAAACAATAAACTTATAAGTGATGAATCAGTTATATAAAGAAACAAAATCAAGTTAATAAATGTTGAAAACAATGAATTTGGTAAAAATAATGAACATACAAATGATAAAACTATAAGTTATAAATAATGAATCTATAAATGAATAATTTGTAAATTTAAAACGATAAATATGTAGATTCAAAATGATAAATCTGTAAGTTCAAAACGATAAACTTATAAATAATGAAATAATAAGTTATAAATAATAAACCTGTAAAATTTAAACGATAAATCTATAGTTTTAAAATAATGAATTTGCAAGTTCAAAATGTGAATCTGTAAGTGATGAAGTGTTAAATTATAAATGATAAACATATAAGTTCTAAATGATAAATTTATAAGTTCAAAATGATGAAACTGATTAAAATGATAAATCTGTAAGTTATAAATACTAAATTTATAAATTAAAAAATAATAGAATATATAAATTAAAATTTAATTCCATAAAAAATATGAATTTTTATGAATGAATGATATGTATAATGAAATATAAATCTGAAATTCATAATATAATAATTCAAGGAGAAAGAGTTGAGAAGCATAACGGTGGCCTAATCTAATGGATCCAAAACTGTCCTCGATGAAGGAGATAGGTGAACATACCCCGTGATAAAAAAAAAAAAAAAAAAAAGCCTCAAACAAAGAAAAAAAAAACCTATGTTTTATATTTTATCCAATTGAATTAATCCATCGAATTTGGTAAATAAAGAAACATTATCTCTTTGTTTTGGGTTACAACTTGCAAAACAAACATATCTTTTTTACCTAATTCCAGTCTTTTGATCGATTTTTCTCCTCTACAGCAAACTGTAGTGTTCCCTCACATCTAAAAGTCTTTGAAAATGATGTCCTTTCCCAATTTCATTAATTAATTATCAGGTAAACCACTGATCATATCCAGCCCACAAAAGTCATTTTCTTTTCTTGCAAGATACCAAATTTTATATATTATCTCAAAATATTGGTTTCTACTTTCTATTCCTCCAGTCATCGTATGATTTCTGTTATATGTATCTATATTCCTTACAAAATTTTACGTGATGCCAGCAGTTCCGGATTTCACAACAATTGGAATCCAATGCTAGAATTGGAAAAAAATTTAGGATTCTGGTTCTTGGAAGAAATGGTTAGTGTAAGAATCGTGTTTTGTCGTTTTATGATTATTGGTATCCCGTTTTGGACCCAACTGATTAATTTTTTTTTAATTGTTGTATGCTATTTTTATCAGTATTTTATATTTATACGTGTATATAAAATTAAAAAAATATCTCTCATTGCTTACGCCTAGATCTGGACTAAGAGGGCCAATTTGTCTCTGGCACCTCCATAAAATATAGAAACAAAAAGAGAAGATTTTGGGTTCCTAACATACATATCTGACATGCTTCCCAGGTCTGAGGGGTGTTAGAATCTGGTACAGAGAATCAAACAAACTGCCAGAAAAGATCCGTCCATGGATACTAAAATGTGAAAAGGCAAGTGGGTGTTGCCTAATTTTTTTCTCAGGAATTGAGAAATTAATTGGGGATTTGGTGATCATATGGGGGATTTTCCGAGAATGTTGTATGGGTGGAGCTGGGAAGAGAACAAGCTGTTTGAGCTGGCTTTAGCAGTGGTCGACGAGCATGACCCTGATCGCTGGGAGGTTGTTGCTTCCATGGTTGGAGGGAAGAAGAGCGCCGAGGACGTTCAGAAACATTATGTGTTTCTTTTGAAGGATTTGCAGTGTATAGAGTCCGGTGAATTGGATCATACACTTTTTCTTGGAGATGCTCAGGCTTGTGTTCAAGTTGATCCTAAATCTCAATCTCCATGTTGGACTGATGAAGATCACAAGTATTTCTCTTTCTTTTTACTTTTCGTTTATGTTTCGTGAAATAATTCCTAGGCTTGTGTCTCATAAAGATGAGTTAATTTCTTCTGGTGCCTTGCCCTCATGTCTGCTTGTAGAGTTTGAACAGGAGTGATATGTGATTGAATTCTTGTTGTTAAAGATGCCTCTTTTTAAATGGGACAATGCATACACATACAGGGTCCTTCATGAACCATTGCTTTGCATACGGTATAATTGATTATTAATCAACCAAGATTGGTTTTAGATAAGAAAAGTTATGGTAAAATGAATCCGCAATCAGCAGAATTTCTTACTTTTTCATTTTCTCTTCTTTGGCTTGGCTATCATTCTGATTTTAATTCCTTGAGGAATTTTTTTTCCCACAGAACATTAGGATGTTTCTTCTAATTTGAAGGTCAAGACCTTGGAGTTTGAGAGACAAACAAACCTTCCTTAAGAAAATAAAACCATAAAAAGATAGAATTGCTTCATCTTGTGTACGATGCATAGAATTTCAATTATATTTTCTTACTAATATTTAAGTAACTATCTTAATATATATTCCAGAATTTTTTCCCTTGGTAGTTTTTGTGACTATTTGATCCATAGTTGAACTCAACAGTGTTAAAATTGTCATATCATTAGTGAAAACTTTGCTATTGATCTCAACCTATGACATGGGGATTAATATAAAAAGAATGTAATAATGAAAGCAGAGTTGGTTATGAAGCATTTTGATGAGATTTGAGTTTAATTAGGATGACAAGGCTTGCAACACAAATATTGCTTAGAGAAGTAGCAGAAAAATTTAAAGCTGCAGTGGCTTTTTATCATGATTTAGTGTAGATTTCCCTACATTAGGCTATTGAAATTTTGGAAAAAGGGTCAATGTGTTCCTTATTTCAATATTAAATTTTGGGTCCAATTAGTTTGCAACATTCATTTGCAGGTCAATTTATCCCCTTTTCTACTCAAAAGTACATATATACATATATTAAGTTTTCTTTTGTTTTTGCTTCGATTGTAAATCAGAGTGCACTATTCAATGCAAGCTTACAATAGAAATTCATGCTGGATAAGAATTTTAGAGCCAACAATGGCGTTTTCAAGAGAAAAATGAGTTAAATTGGCTGCAATTTAGATCAAATTGATACCTTAGCTACACAAATTCAAGTAAGAAATTTATAAATTTGTCATTGCAATTGATTTACTTATATTAAATTTGTGATGTTGCTGCCTATTTGAACATAGGTTGCTGGTGCAATTGGACATAAATTGATTGTCAGGTCTAATGGGAATTGAACGGAGCTGAGACATCCAAGTCCAAACTTTTCCTGAGAAGAATGCACATAATTGATTTCTGTGGAGAAGCTGCAGTCTGTCAGTACTATCTCAACCCATTTGTAACACAAGGATTTGGAAAACCTATTTTTATTGCTATTATGTAATTCTGTTAGGGAACAGGTCCATATTTTATTTTCTCTTCATAGTTTGCTGCTAATTTTCTATAGCTTCTACAAGTTACTAGAATTTCAGAACTGGTCAGAATCATCTTTGGTATATCCCATTTTAACCATTCCATTGCTAGATAAAATATTGTCAAGATGCAGGGTTACATGATTGGAAAATATGGAAATTAAAAAAAAAAAAGTTTTGTAATTTTAGCTTATGTTAATTTATAAAGTTATGGATAATTGATTTAAATTTATGATAATTAGGTAGTTGTGAAAATCTTGAATTTTGACAATTTATCATAATTTGTGTTATTTGATTTTAATTGATGAAGTTTTGTTAATGGATTATAATTTATATATGGTAATTGATAAAGTTATGATGATTGATTTTAATTTATTATAAATGATAAAATTATACTAATAATTTTGATTTATGGTAATTAATTAATTAATTAATTAATGAAACAGATTAAATCGAATTGAATCTAACTGTAATATTTTAGTTTAATTCTAGATAAATTTTGATTTATTCAAGCTTTCATATAAATTTTAATGTAGGGTGTTTTTTTTGTTTGAAAATATTCATCTTTTATTTATTTATTTTTTTTTTAAAAATGATAGGACATAATTTAACAAAGGGTTTTTTAAAAGAAGCAAGGAATATAGTTGAGGAGGAAGGTTAATTTAAGAGGAATCTAGACATCAATTTCCACTCGAATTCTCATGATACTGGATTTGTCACTAGCGCCTCTCTTAGTATCATAATTAATATAAGAACCAATGAAGTTCTCCAAATGTTTTGCAACATGTTCATACACATACCCAGTTGGAATTTTATGAACTTGAATCCAAAACTCACATAAATTCAGATCCACCTCCTCTGGCGCCTCTGCTTTCTCCATTGTATTCAAAATCAGAATGTGGTTATTGAAATACTGGGGTCCTCCCTCATACACCCCATTCATGTCAAAAATATGGTTGAAACGAAATAGGATACGTCTGTTATCTAGTTCTTTGATATTCACTCGTCTACCAGGTTGCCAGATGCTGACCAAAGTGTTCTTCATAGTCTCAGAACTATATTGTTCAGATGTAAGAAGCCTACCCCCACTAAACACAATTCGCAACTTACCAAGTTATCAACTATAGGATCTCCAACATCCAACTGGTCTAACTCCGCTGCTAGTTGTTTATCAGTAACCACCATATCGTACTTCATAGAAACGGGAAAGAACAAAAGACATAATGGATAAATACTCGTGTCATTATGGCAGACAACATACACTCTCCCAACAATTAAAATAAAAATAAAAAAAGATTTTATAATTTTAATCCGATTGATTTCCATAATTTTTTTATTATTTGATTCAAATCAAATCAATTTTTTTTTTCTAATTTAGTTCAATTTGAATAGTTTAAATGATAAATATATGAATTGATATTGTTATAAATTTATGGTTTCAAATTATTTAATTCATAAATTTAGGAATTGGAATTGTTGGATTCGAATATTGAAGTTGCGTATCCCTACTCAAACGCAAAACTGGTGGGCTGAATCTGATATGGGCTAATAATGCCTAGAGCTGAGCCTGAGCTTATATTGATAATCAATCTTTATTTGATAACTAAATAGGGTCTGCTTGTAGAAAAATAAATGAAAAATATGTATTATTTACATGCCAAAAGTGGAACCTTGCTTAATCACAAATTTTGGTTCCATTCTTTATTTTTTTTAATTTCATAAAGAAATTTTATAGTGATTCTAATTGTTTCATTTTCCATTTCTACAAGATAAATAAAAAATGTTTACTCATACTCAATTTACAATTTTATTCATAATTTGAATCGAATAATAAAATATTATATAAAAAGAATATTTTTTTTTTATAATATTAGTATGGTTCATTAATCGAGTTACAGAGCAAATTCAGGTAAGAAATTTCTTCTGACAAAAGCAGCCTTGTGATATATCTCAAGATATGGTAAATAAAGAAAATTTTTATTTAACTAATATGGTAAATAGTAATTAGGTACAATTTTGCCAATTTCTAAATGAGTAACATTTAATAATAATAATAATAATAATAAGAACAACAACAACAACAAAAGCGAAGTCCCCCATTTTTCTCACCATTCACATCCCTCTATGCAGGAGGAAGTCTGCACCTCATGAATTTGTTGACAAAGCAAGATTTCAGTCGTCACCGTTTTGTCATGGATCTTAGGCCATTAATACAGAAAATGGAATTGCTTAACCTTTCATGATTTAAAATCAAAGCCACACAACTTTTTTTTTTGAAAAAAAAAAAGAAAGAAAGAAAAGAAAAGGGAGGGAGCAGAAAAAGAAGAGCCACAAGCCAGGGAAGAGGCAGTGCATGGGTGGAGCCAAAACAGAGAATTTCTGTTAGTAGCTGCATCCATGCTCTGCCTGTTCCCAGTCTTTATCTGTCTTTTTCCTCCACCCTCTTCATCTCACTTACCTCCCATTAATGATATTGATGCACCAACCTAATAGGAACTTCGCTTTCTTTCTCTGTAGATTTTCAACGTTTTGGTAAAAACAAGAGCCTTCAAAGTTTGTTTTTGGGGCTATGTTGCCGGTGGGATTTTATATATCACAAACGCAGAACCTTATGGTACACACATGTACTATCAATTTCTTCTCGGGAATAGCTGACCGTGTACTACATTATACAGGCTTCCTTTCAGTACTAATCACAATAGGCAGCCTGAGATGTACCGCACTTTGGCCTTTTTTGTACTTGCGGACTCGATCGTGCTGGTTGAACACCTCATTTGCAAACTTAATTAACATGTTTAAATAATATTTTTCCACAAGTAATTTAATTCTTTGACAGTAGATACCTGGCTCACGTGCCACTTGAGAATTCTGAAATCATATTGCATTTTTGTTAGAGAAGATTTAGATAAAAAGGCATTGAATAAGGCGTCATCCGGCGACCGATATCTGTCTCCTTTTTTTTATTTAATTTTTTTAATTGGTGAACAAAACCATCCAACAATATCAAACTAAACCACAAAGGAGGAGAATTCAAGGGAAAACACCATTTAAGCATATACCCTGGCAAGGATGAAAACTTAGGTCCTAAATCTCAAATACCCTGCTTTAAAGAAGCAGACATCATTTTCAGTAATCATGAAAGATATTTACCATTCAAAAAATAAAAAGAATGGAGATACGCGAGCATATCAATATCAAGATTGACGGATTACATATAACCAATTAGTAAAAACTTATTATGAGGGGAAAAAAAAGAACTTTGAAGACAAATGAACATCAAAAAGTTGAGCATTACTAAGTCTTCTATTTTTGAGATGAAGAAAACCAAACAAAAATATAAGCAGATCATGCATGCTAATGCAAAACTTTGATGTTCGCGTAGGGTAAAATTTGTGTTGTTTCCAGCGTAGCTTTCCATCTATGTCATCTCTAGCTGCCAAAGCTCTTGCCTACCACATACCAATCTACCAAGCTCCTGTACATAAATTCACAATTCTATGAAACGTGAAGCATCTACGAGTATACATGGCATGTTACTCTGTTATGGCCTACTCCTTTGCACTTGCTGCAACGCAGTGGCCTTTTAATCACTCCTCTTGATCGAATTCTCCTCTGTTTCAGTGGGCCAGATAGAAGTCGAAGTGGAGGAGGATGTACTTCAACTGAAGATCCTTTATTCACAGGCTTATCTGTTGTTGGAACTGGATTTATAGGCTCCATATATGCCAGTCGATATGCTTCGGTTGTAAAATATCTGGAGCAGTAATCGTACAAGTTTCTATTGCAATGTTGAAGGATAACCACAGCATGATAACACGGGAAACCATTAGGTTGCCATGCCCTGCAACTACAGCTCCAGCAATCAATGTTAACAACATTGGTTTCCCCTAAACAGTCATGTACCTCAAAATTGTTGCCAGGTGACAGTGAAACTTGAAGCGACTGTGCCTTCAGAATCTCTTTTTGCAACTTATCTTCCATGGATGGAGTCAATTTTGTTGACCACTGATCTGAATCCACCTTGCGTGTGTAAATCAACTCCATCATCTTCTGGCGAATGGTATCAATAATCTGCACGACTGGTAATATTGGGAATTCATTTATCCAACTATAAAATGATTGACCTTTCCCTGACGTGAAATGACCATACCGTGAACCTTCAAAAAGCGAATTTGCCCAGTGTTCAGGTCCACTTTGCACGATCCATTCAAAAGCCTCCGGTGAGATACTCTTAATGCTCTCGAGGCACTTTCTAAATCCATCAAGTGTGGCTGCCTGGGCAGCATCATAAAGATGAGCAATGATAACCCTGACAACTTCTTCAGTGTGTGGGCCCTTAAGGTCCTTTTTTAACTCCTCCGATAGATTATGGAGGCAAAAACCATGGTAAGAATCCTCAAATGCCATCAAAATAGCCTGTCTTATCCCCACCTGTCTATCTGCCACAAATGTTATTGGTTGGTAAGGTGAAAGTGCAGATTTCAATTGTACCAGAAACCAATGCCAATTATCATCATTTACAACATCTACTATAGCAAAAGCCACAGGAAAAATGTCATCATTTCCATCCAATGCTGTCGCAATCAGCAGGTCTGACCGATACTTCGATTTCAGCACAATAGCATCAAGTAAAAGCAAGGGGCGGCAACCATTCTGAAAACCAAATATAGAGGCATGCAACGCAACAAACAACCGATGAAAAGTTTTGTCATCCCTTGTGATGAGAGTGACAACACTACCAGGATTTGTCTCTAGCATCTTCCCACATAACCAAGGTAGCTGATTATATGCCTCTTTGTATGAACCCTGAAGCTCCTCCTTAGCAGTCTCCATCCCTCGCCATGCCTGCGAATATCTCAATTCAATTCCAAACTCCTTCCGAATTTGATTGGCCATTTCCTTAGGGCTAAAATTTGGTGTATCAAGCAGCTTTTCCTTGACAATAGTGGCCACTAATTTCCTTGATGCATGAGGAGGATTAAACCTCCCAGTATCAGCTCCACATGTATGTGTTTCATTCAATCTCTTAATTCGAAATAATGGCGTGGTAGACAACCTTGATGCATGAATCCTCCAGGGGCAACCTTCAGCTTTACACTTAGCACTTACACGGGTAGCATCATTATGCTTAAACTTGCATTTGAACCCATGAGCAATAGAATACCTACGCAAAGCCTCACGCAACTGTTGAACGTTACTAAACTGCTGATGCAGACCAGTTATGCAATTTGCCCATGATTTAAAGAGCTTAGGCTGCTCAATATCCTCAACTACAACAGCCTTAGAGCTGGGTTCGATATCTCCTGCAACAGAAGCAAGAGGACAAACATTGGGAATGGTGAAGCTGGGTTCAGTATCTCCTGCAACAGAAGCAAGAGGACAAACATTGAGAGGGGTGACGGGTTCAACCATTGTATTATCACTGGACCTGCAAGAGAAACCCAGCATGAGATAATTAGTTAAAATGTAAGAATAACAGTTGTATGAACTTTTGAGACACAACATACACATGATCACCTGCATCCAAGCTTGCAATAGAATCTTAAAGGTTCGACCTATTGCCACCAAAGTCCCACCAAGAACCTCAAGCACAATTACGGTCATGAGGCAGGTGATCGATTTAAAACAGTAAAACAAAGTGATTCTTTTGCATCCACATTAGAGAAGATAAATACACTACCTACTACAAGGCACGACTGAGGGCTCACTTGGCAGGCTCTCATTTTTCAAGACAAAAATGTCTACAGTTTTGGAATCTTCATGAAAATCAATCATGCGTTGTATGTCTTTGTCGCTAGATATGGTGATGAGAGTACGCCTGTTATTGGGGAGGAAGTATTTAATGGTCAAGGAGCCAGGATCATAATTCCACATCTCTGCCATCTCCGACTTCAATTCATCAAATTTACTTTCACGGTTTATACTAAGAGCGTGAGCATCTCCACCTGTGTACGACAAGGAACCATCCCTAGTTGAGGTGAACTTTCCACCTGACTGACATATAACAATGAATTTCTCCGCAGGCATGTCTTTGCAATAAGTGCCAACAAATTGAAGTCAATGAGGCAAAAAATATCTGCGGAAGTGAAATCCATCAGTCATTAACAATGGAATTTTTCAACTAGCTTCACATTAATAAAGCCAGCAATAGATGATCGAATTCAGTATATGAAGTTTTCGACAAGCTTATGTCATATAGAATTATAAGTAATCAAGAAATATCTTCTTCATCATTATATTGAACTTGACCCCATAGGTACTCGTCAGACACATTCACAATTTCAAATTGTAGGCATTTTAAGCATGAAAGATTCAAATAAAAAAACTCTCTTAGAAGCTCAGAAAATCCAAATTGGAATTATTAAACACACATCGTTGATTTTCTTTAGCAAAAACACCGACAACAAACAGAAGATGACAATGTACAAAAGAAGAGATTTTTACAAAAAGAAAATAAAAGAGAGAAGCTGACTGGTACCTGGAAGCGAAGATTAAAAGAGCCGGAAAAACCCTAACCTTTACAACATTGCAGAAGAAGCCCTAGATTTTTCAGAATTTCAACTGGCGAGAGCAAATAGGAAAATGGGGAATCGTTATTGATGCAGGGTGAAAATAAAACCCAAAATTTTGGAGTTTTTGGTAATTTTATGTTAAGTTCGTTTGGACGTTCGGAAATCAAACGACATTGTTTCTCCGTGTTGTGGGCCTTTTGTCATGAGCCCTTAAGTCCATCTTCAGCTACGTCACGTGCAAGATATGAAATTAAAGCTGGGCCTTTGTGAAGGAGGAAAGAATTGTTATATTGTGAACTCCCTTTTACACCTACGAAATAAAATAAAATAAAATATGCACTTTTTTATATTGAATTTTAATTAACTAATTAATATAGAATATATTTATCAGTTATAATTTATAAATTTATTATTTTTAACTTATAAATTTATCAGTTATAGATTTATCATTTTAAATTTAAAAGTTTATTGTTTTGAACTTACAAGTTTATTATTTAAAAACTGCATGTTAATAGTTTAAAATTTACATATTCATTTAGAAATTACAGATTTATCGTTTAGAACTTACAGATTCATCATTTAAATTTTATAGGTTCATCATTTATAATTTACAGGTTCATTATTTAGTGTTGCAAGTTCATCATTTAGTTCTAACAAAAATAAATCTGCAACTTCTAAATGATAAACCTATAAATTTTAAAAAATAAACTTGTAGCTATTAAATGATAAATCTGAAAAATTTAAACGATAAACTTGTAAGTTATAGACGATAAACTTGAAAGTTATAAACGATGAATGTACAAATTCTAAACGATGAATGATGAAATTGTATATAAGTTATAGACGATAAATCTGTAAGTTCTAAACAATAAACGATGAACTTGTATATTTATAACAAATTTGTCATCTTCAACACCTAATAAACTTAATTTTCTTTCTCTACGACTCATTTTTAATTCAAATATTTTCATTTTCAATTATTTTCGTTCACAAAACTATGATTTTTGATCTCAAACAATAATAACAATAATTAAAATATTCTAAAAAACTAAAAATCAAATGAAATATGCAAATTAAAAAAAAATTATCACTAAAACAATTCTGCAATAGAGAAACAATTTTTATTTCTTTGAAGAAGAAGAATAAGAAAATGATGATAATGATAAAGAACAATAATACGATGACTAGATAATAAAAATATATTACATTTAAAATAATGATAATGATAAAGAATAATAATACAATAATACTATTATAAAAATACAATGCATTTAAACCAAAATACGTGCAAATCATTTAATTAAAAGAATAACGCGATTATATTTTAAAATCGAGACTACGATGCATAATAAATACAGATGCATGATATATTTCTTTTTTTTTTCATTTTTTCCTTAATAACCTAATTTTGCACAAATAATGATGTGTACATAAGAACATTTGCCTTTTCCAAAAGAAATGGGTGCATTTGCCTCTTGGATCACTTGACTATTTAAAGAGTTTGCTTCCTAATACCTCCAAGTCTCCAAAATTAATGAATCAGTACGAAAATGTAATTTTTATAGTCAAATTTATATTACGAAAATAAAAAATTTAGTATGTTATATATATATATATAAGAGGGTATATCATTGGATCAATTTATATGTATATTGTGTTGAAATGGAAGTTTGAGAGAAATTGTGTGGAATACACACATAAATTTGTTAAGTTTGAATTGTCCTTTCTTGAAACTTTGGTATTTTAATGATGTGAGAAATTTGGTAGACTTTAGGTGCTTTAGAAGCCACATGGTAGGTCCAATCTAATAATTCTCTATTTTATTTTTATCCCAATCGACAGATCGTTAGCCATTTTATTCTTCTTTTCTTGTTTGTTAAGATAGCAAGACTGAAGTTTTGCTTCAGCAGGTGGAAACACAACTGAACCAAAGGTCTAAGAATGAAGCACACGCTTTCTATAATTTCAAAATGATACATAAAGACCATTTTGTGAAGCAATCATTATCTTGGGAAAACTTTTGCCATGCATCCAATTCAGAATTGTTACATAACTGATGCGAATAATGTCAAAAAAATCTCATTTGACATTTTATGATAGAATTGGATTACATAACTGTCTCCTCAGGGATGAAGCTGCCTGTCCTTGCGGACTTGTTTGCCAACTTCAATTCCAGAAATCTTATACTTGCAATATCACAGATGATGAATCCTTTGGCTTACTCATCTGCGGTTGTGACTTTTGAAACAAATTATAGTGAAAAGCTTAATGTTGAAATTTTAACTTTCAACTATGTCAAAATGACATCAAAGTCACTAAGATTCCACTCTGCCACTTCATCTTTGTCGCTGACGAAAATTTCAGTACCTGAATCAATGGATGTCCAAATTCTTCTAGCAGGGTGGGTACCTGGATCCTGCAAAGCAAGAAAAAAAATCAGCTACCAACTTTTCATCACATAAATTTGTAATGTGCCTCTTGGAATATGATTGGTTAAGATTGAAAACCTGATAGAAGTACAGTCTACTAGATAGTCCGCCCACATCAAGCTCCCAAGTTCTGGCATCTCCAACCCATCCGTCGCCTTGTTTTGTTGGATAGCCGTACTCAGCCCATATGGGATGAGGCAGCAACTGAACTAGTTCTTGTGCCTGAGGATTGCTATAAGGATCACAAGTGCTGACAGGTTGCTCCAAAAATTGAGCATTCCCTGGAGCACAATAGAAATGATAAGCCCCATACGGGAAGTTTGCTGTATCATTCCTAGAAATTTTTGTGTTGTTTGGAGTAATGTGGTATGGTGGGCAGTTCTGTGGAGATTTGGCACTGCACCAAGCAGGAGTTGCAGGATTGATGATCATCTCACAGTATCTTGTTACATCAGTGAGCACATTTCCATCACAGGGATCACCATTGTTCTTCCAGCAGCTACCGATATCTATCAAATAGAACTGACTCTTGGGTCCTCCCCCTTGTTTGACATCCAACGTCAGTTTCACCTTGAAATTGGGCGACTCTGGAAGCTGGAATATGACTAATTTGTCACTTATGTGATACAGAAATCGGGAACTAACATAAAAATAGAATGGGACTAGCTCAAGTTTTCCCGGGCAAGCAATTAAATAGGGATAAATTGGAAAAGATAAGTAAACTCAATACACATTGATGCATTTCAAACAGGTGATTTGAATTTATAAATGCTAATAACTAGCATAGGCACTGCACAAAACACATCTTCTATAAGTACCTCTAAGTTCTCATATATGTAATCAAAATAATTCTTCATATCAGCATTTTTTTTTTCTCTTTTGATTAATTGACAACTGAGTTCAAATCTGCAACAGCAAGGCTCTCATGAGATCCATAATTCAATATTGCAGATGCATATAAATCAAAAGAAGTATGTGCTTGCATACCATGTTAAAGGGGTTAAATGTTAAAGTGTCGGATCATATCTGATTCAAGGTGTATCCACTCAGTACTGATTCAAAAAATTCCAGTACCAAATTACCAAATAATATAAAAATCAAGTTGTTGATAAGTGAAAATGAAATATGATATGGACATCAAGAAAAGGACAATGGCAGATAAAACAGCCGGTTAATGCCTTGCCCCAACTTCCAAGTTACGTGAATTGTGAAGTCAATTTGATTATCATTAAGAGAACCTAATTAGTATTTGGCTGTCCTATAGCTGGCCTATTGTGAAGTCAATTTGATTATCATTAAGAGAACCTAATTAGTATTTGGCTGTCCTATAGCTGGCCTATTTCACTGTCACAGAGTACTGATTTTCTTAATAAAGAAGCAAGCAAGTTTTTATCTTATATCACAAAGAACACATTTTTCCCATTAAGACAGCTAATTTTTTCCTTGCGTTTACAAGTAGAACAGTACCTATACAGAAGGGAGGAACATCTGGAATCGTATAGTTTCACTATGTGATGATAATTAAAATGACACTGGAAGTAATTGAGAAAGAAAAAAGAGACTCTAAATCGCTGCCACCTTAATAAAAAGCCTCAAAGTATCAAGGCAGCTTATGACTCAAATTTAAGAGGCCTTCTAAAGTTCCTCTATTTTCTATCAATTAGTTCAACAAGGTCTATTTTAACTTAAAATTCAAACTAAGAATCAACTAATAACTATATGTTTGACAACTTCTTGCTAAAAAGTCCTATTTCACCGTGTCACAGAGTACTGATTTTCTTAATAAAGAAGCAAGCAAGTTTTTATCTTTTATCACAAAGAACACATTTTTCTCATTAAGACAGCTAATTTTTTCCTTGCGTTTACAAGTAGAACAGTACCTATAGGAACATCTGGAATTGCATAGTTTCACTAATGTGATGATAATTAAATTGACACTGGAAGTAATTGAGAAAGAAAAAAGAGACTAAATCGCTGCCACCTCAAGAAAAAACCTCAAAGTATCAAGGCAGCTTATAATTCAAATTTAAGAGGCCTTCTAAAGTTCCTCTATTTTCTATCAATTAGTTCAACAAGGTCTATTTTAACTTAAAATTCAAACTAAGAATTAACTAATAACTATAAGTTTTACAACTTCTTGCTAAAAGTCAACAATAATAAAGATCATATAAAAATAATAGATAAACAGTTAAAAAAGCCATGCCCCAACTTCAAAGTTACATCATAAATGAAAGTTTAAAAATGGCCAATGGTATTTAATATGTAGCTCTCCTATCGGTGACCTTACTTTAATAAACAGAAAGCAAACAAGTCTCTATCTGAAAAATCACAGAGAAGTGAGATTAATTTTGTTTCTACTTACAATTTTGAGCATGCCTCTTGTATCATAGTGATACCCTCCAGAAAATCCTTCGGTTGCATCAGCTCTAAGGTACAGCATTAGCCATGGATACTTCTTTGAAGTTTTTAGCTTATGGCTAAAGACCCAACTTCCAGGCCCAACTTTTTTCTCCCAAACCACCTCATAATACGAGATTCCATCAAGTCCACCCCCAATATCAGCATTCAAATCATAAGTTCCTTTGAAACTCCCTCTTAAAGTACTACCATTTATAAGCTCAGTGGGTTGATGATACAATATGGGTTGATTCATACATCCAACTCCAAAGCAAGGAAATCTTCCTGGGCTACTAAAAGGAGGTACCTTTTTCCCATTCATAGGACATAAGCCAGAGTTTGTGTCATAATTGCCATTCTTAAGCATAACCATCCAAAATTGCCATGGATTTGGGGTATCTTCAACTTGGCATAAGGAACCCAGATAAATTTCCTTCTGCGCTGCATAAAGGTCTACATTGTTTAGAGCTTCTGGGGGCAAACCTGGAAATGGTTTGCCTACCCCAAGTTTGTTATCAGCTTCCGTAACTTTATGTTTTAGTGTAGAACCTGCTCCATTATCTCTAAGAATTAGCACATCAATCCAGACATTTAAACAGGGAATGCTCAATAGGTGAAAGAACTATTTTTTTTTAATTTGTTCAGAATCACAGGAGCTAAGAAAAGACATGCATTTTAATTAAATAAATGAAAGTTAACAACAATCCTTTTCAACAAAAAAAAAAAAAAGATTTGGATTCCTATAGATGGTGTTAAACTGAAGAAATGAAAATAGCCAAAAAAAAAAACCCACTTTTTAATACTGTTGTTTGTTTTCTTCTATGGCGGGTATGCTTACTTGAGAAATCAAAGCAATCTGCAGCTCTTGGGCTTCCCATAGCAGGAGCTTCTTCGCCAACTTCGTTGCAGAAATTCCAAGCTTCAAAGGCAACTCTTAATCCATCTCTTCTCATTCCTGGGTCTCCTACAGCTGAGCTGTCCTGATTCCCTTTTACAGAAGAAACAGTTAAAATAATCACATTTACCAATAAAAGACTCAGGCGGAGCTGGGTTTCCATTGCCACGCCCATGGCTGCCCTCCTCCGCTTTACTAACGAAGCTAAAAAGCAGCTATTTATAAAGACAGAGGAGGGATTCTGGAAAGACGCTTCACCGCTTTAGCTGGCAGCTCACGTTGTCTCTTTCCCATATTTATTTTATTTTCTTTGTATGTTTACAAATTTATGACAGATTAGTATGTCTCAATTGACTTTTTAACCATAAATTTTCACTTTTTAACAAAAAATATGTTGGGTTCAAAAAAACAAAAAAAAAATTGAATTTTCAGTTCTTCATGTATAATTCTACAAGCAAGATAAGGATACTTTTATTTTTTAATATTCTAATTACTTATTTCTTAATTTGTTAGTATTTTTTAATTTTTTTTATTTCTTATCAACTAATAAAAAAATAAATATTGAATAGCATTAAAAAATAGAAAATATATTTAACATTTTTTCCATAAAAAAAAATCTATACTATCTCCATTTCACTTATCCATCGCTTAAAAAAAAATTGATACATTTTAAGAGTCAATATTTTTAAAATTGATAAAGTATTTATAATTACTTCTTAATTTTACCCTTATAATATAATTATCACAACATTTATATTTTTATTTTCTTTTCTACCTTATTAATTAATAAACGTGATAAATCAATGAAATTATATAGTCTAATAATTTTTTTAACTATATTAAAAGAAGACAAATTAGCTAAAATGAAGAATTCTTTGAAGATACAACAATGGAATTATTGTTTAAAAGAATAATTAAGATTAAGTTTTAAAAATTAAAAAAATTACAAATAATACTTGTTTAAATCTATTTTTTATTTTATCAATGAATAGAATTAATGATAGAATGTCATCTTTAAAAGTAGGTTTTATAATTTTTACAAAATACTTTATCATAAATTCGATTTATGGATATGAGTTTAGATCGATAAAGAGATTTCAAAAATTTACAATCTTTGAATTTTTCTATGTCAAATTGAATGTATTGTTAATTAATTGGTTAGTTTATTTACTTTTTTTTAATTGTGTATATATTATTTTACACTTGAACACTATATTTGAAGCATTATGAGTCAGAAATTACAATATTAATGAACTAGTAATACAACAAAATGATAATATATAGTAAAGAAAAAAACAAAGGTTCCTAACTTCTTATATAATTTTTCCTTTTATTTTTCTCAAAACATGATTTATTTATTTATTAATTTTGATGTATGACTTGCGAGAAAAGCTACAAACAACAAGTATATTAGGTAGGTTTAAAGGGACCATGATCTATGGTTGGTTACCAGTGGGTTTTTCTTTTCTTTTTTTTTTTTTTTGGGTCAAAAAGAGAAAGCAAAGGAAAAAAAAAAGGGATACAGCGTAAAAAGAGAGCAATACATATATAGAAACAAAGAAATAGCTTTGTGATATTTACGTGGATATGATTGCAAAACGTGAAGATTTGAATTTAGGTGGGTGGATCTTTATCTATTATAAGAATTGAAGAAATTAATATGAAAAGAATCGAATAAATTAGTATGTTAATTATAAATAAAGATGGAATATTACGATATGTTATTTGATATGTCAATGGCTTAAAGTCCAAATCGTTCACAGAAACAAAGAAGTGGCTCACCTTCATTACATTACATGGAAAAAGATGGAAAATTTTAACTCTTTCGTTTTCTACCTTTTCTTTTTTTTTTAAATAGACTACTGATAATTATATATTTACTCTGCCGACATGGAGAGTGAAAAAGACACGAGTTAAGATAAAAGAGTTTGGTAGTAATTGCACAGTCTTAAGTTTGTGTTTGATTATTTGTACATGTATAACAATTTGATGCTTGCACATGCTAAGCTATACATTAATTTGTTATCTACTTTTTTGAGCACGTACTTATTTAGTACTTATCCCACTTTGGTAAAGCAAATTAATGATGCATATATGATGTTAATGTGCCTTAATACTATGTGCTAATTGTGGAAAATTGATTCATATATATATATATATGGTTTATATAAAATTTATTTTCTTTCTGTACTATTATATTAAGTTGAAGAGATGGGGTTGTTAAATTGTACCTACCCCAGTGGATTATGTACTTGGTGAGTGTGTTGGTTCGTGATTGAAAGGATTTCGTATTCAATCTCAATACAAGTCTCTTGATAATACAGCTATATGTGGCTGTATCTGGGGGAATTATCTCCAACCCACTTTACCACTTAATCCTTTGAGTATGAGTGTAGTTGTTAATTAGTTCACTTTAATTAATACCATATTTTCAACGGTCTTCTAAATATAAATTTATTTTTATTTTTATATTAATTACAAAATTATGATGTATTGAAGAAAGTCATATTCCCCGAAAGGAAAGTAAGTAGATTATAATCTAAAACAAATTAAAAAATAAAATGAGTGCAAAATCTGTAGAAATATATGACATTTGAAAAAAAAATAGTTTTAATTTTATATTTATAATTTAAGAATTATTCATACATGTTAATATACTGTTAATTAGACATACGAACGAGTAAATAAAACATTTATTGACAAAAAAAAAACTTCGAGGTCTGAAAATAATAATAAATTAATAAAAGGAACAGGTAACATTAGCCAGTAGGTGGGGATTGCAAACACAAAAGGTAATATGTAGCCAATGTTTATATATATAAAAATAAAATAGCTAAAGTTGACTCGTGTACCTCGCAACTTGCAATTACACTTTCTTTACATGCTTAGTCACAATAGACATTAGAGGTGTGCTAACGGTTTGGTAAACTCGAATTACCAAACTGAATTATTAAATTTTATCATACTAAAAAATAATTTAATTAGGTAACAGTAATAAAATTTTAAATATTCTGATTTTTTGTAATTAACAAATATCAAAATGATATCGCTTTGAATATATATATATATATACACAAAAAAACTTTTCTCAGCCTCCTCAATTTTCATTCTATCACTTAGCTTCCAAAATAAAAAAATACTCACATTTTCCGATTCTCAACCTCTCCATCCTCTAATCTAGCGATCCCTATCCTTCAGGCCATCATTCTGCTCGTCGGACTATTAATTTGTCACTTCTCCACATCAAGTCTAAATTCAGAATGTATATGAGTGAAAATTTTTATCACAAACATACGACGTTAAATCTTGCATGAAATAGAGAAAAATCGAGGCTATATCGAAAATATACGATTTTTACACTATCAGTGAATCGCGAACTAAATACACGGAGATATAAGGAATATTAAGACGAATCAATGGGCATAATTTGGTGCTAAAAATCCATTGTTCAGGATACGAAATTGAAAAAATAAAACTTAAGTTGTGGTTTCATAAAAATAATGGAAAACACAATTTTCGTTTTTGTGTGCCAATCGCGAAATCGAGAGCACCAATACGTATAATAAATTATTTCGTGAATATTATTGTATTTAATTGTAGGAAATCAATTAGTTTAGGGCTTAGGGATAACCCTAATATATAAAGCTATTTTGGAATATCTTAAGAAGAAATTATTTATTATAATTGCATTAATAATTGAAATCTTGGAAAGTTAACGTGACTAAATAAATTTATAATGGTTAAGTAAAAGTCGATTAAAAAAGAATTGAATTTTATTAAGAATATCAATAACGATAGGCTCACTTCGATAAATGATCCATTAGTAACACTTCATGTTGTACCCCATCTTTATTAAGGTTTGGAAAAAAAAATAGCAAAATGCATTGAAGTGTACACATTTATTATAAAAATCTTGAATATAAACCTCTTGCTCCTTATGTCAATAAAAAATAAACATATATTTCATCATGTTAATTCTACTAAATTGTCATATCCACTAGTTTGAACCCTAATCAATGCATATATTTTGAAACCGGATGAATTAAACTGATCAAAAACTGAGCGCATTCGCTATCAAGGTAGCGCTGATATGATCAGAGGCTAAATTTGAACATCATAGAAGTGATAAATAAAAATACATACATTTGATATTAATTAATCGAGTAAAATCGAAAAATCGGACTAAACTATAAAATCATGATTTTTACTTGGATACCACTGAATGTCACACCTCCTGATCTGACTATTACGTAGAAAGGTAAAACGGTATGATTACTTGATTAAGATACAGAAAGATAAGGGATATTACAATAAGTATTTTAAAATAATAAAAATTTATTGTAATTTTCTATTATTTAAACTATTATCTAATTATTTTAAATTATAATTGGATTGCTAATTGATTTTTTTTTTGTTAATGTTAGACAGTGAGAAGCGAAGGAAGTTAGCAAAATGAAAGCATAACGATGAGGCTAAAGGGAGGTCAAGAGTTCAATCCTTGCCTCCAACAACCTACTGTGGCAAACACCTTGAGTGCGATTCCAGTGATGGGTTGGAGGTATTGGGTCATGGACCCCGGCAGTCCGTTAGTCTCAGTGAGACGGCGGGTGGGCTTACTGTGGCAATGGGCCAAGACCCGGATTCCAGTAGATCCAGCCGTTACAAGTGGTCTAAAAGCTAATGTGAGTATTTGCAAAACATATCATGATAATTTGCAAACTCAACAAACTAAGTTGGCTTTTAAATATTGTCAAGGAGATAACGAAAAATATATAGGAGTGTGAAAGTTTGATGGTGAAGTTTCTCAAAAGGCAATATTTGAAATGATTGCTTTTTAAATTTATAGAGCGAAAGAGTTTCAACGAGTTCTTACAACTATGCAACCAAAAGTTTTATAGTCCATCTAGATAGACAATTGTATGAGATTGTTTGAAGATGTACAATAGTTAAAAAGAAAATTTGAAATTATTGTTGCATGAACCAACTCGACATGTTTACTTTACTACGAATTTGTGGATTTCTGTCCAAATAATTAATTATTTGTGTTTAACGTTTCATTTTATTGATAAAAGATTGAACTTTGCATAAGAAAATACTTAACTTTTATCTAATTGGTAGTCATAAATGTGAGTTTATTAGTGCTATAATTAAGAAATATATGAGAGAGTGGGGAATTGATAATGTTTTATCTATCATGGTTGATAATACTAGTTCAAATAATGTTGCAATAAGTGATTTGAAAAGAAAATTCTCAATTAGGAATCTTGTGTTATAAGGGGAAAACATTTTCATATGAGGTGTGTTGCTCATATTTTAAAATTAATTATTTAAGATGGTTTAAAAAAATACAATGAATATGTAGTAAGAGTTAAGGAAGTAGTGAGACATATTAGAAGCTTTCTTGCTAGGTTGAAGAGGTTTAAAAAATGTGTTGAATTTGAAAAAATTAATTGTACTAAATTTTTATGTTTAGATGTGTCAATTAGATGGAATTCAACATATGTGATGTTGGATGTTGCTCAACAATATGAAAGAGCATTTGATAGGTATGATGAACAATATCTAAGTTTTAAAATTGATCTTAAAGTTGAGAAAGAGGGAACTATGTTAGATAAAAATGGAAAATGGGTAAAAAAAACTAAGGTTGGTGGAAGGGCACAATTTGATGATTAGGGGGAAATTAGACAATTTGTTTCATTATTGAAAGTCTTTTCTGATTTAACATTTAAAAATTAGGGATTTAAGTATGTGACTTCAAATCTTTTTTTGCACCAAATCTTTTATTTATATAATAAATTAAAACAATCTAGTTTGCCTTCTAACTTGATGTATGGAATGGAAATGAGAATGTTTGACAAGTTTGAGAAGTATTGGGAAGATCCAACTAAAATAAATGAGTTGTTTTTCATAGTTGTTGTACTTGATCTAAGGTCTAAATGGGAGTTTATGGAGTACATATTGGGTGCAATGTATAGTGTTGAGGTAGGGGGACGTGCAGAAAAATGGTGAAAGATGATTTCTATAAATTATTCAACGAATGCAAGTCAAAGATGGAGCCTGAAAAAGGAAATTTATGAAGACATGTCATTGATTCCAAATGCTAGTGAGGAGGAGGATTCGACTTGATAGTTATAAACATGTTCCAACAATACAAGTCTCAAACTTATTTTGATTAGGGGTATAATCGAGTCAAGTTGAATTAATATTGTGTCAGACTCGATCTCGACTCGATTAAAAAATTTGAAACTCGAACTTGATTAAATTTATTTTTACTTGTTCGAAACTCGACTTGAAAAATATTCGATCTACTTGAACTCGACTTGATAAAACTCAAATCAATTAAAAATTTTAATAAATAATATACTCAGCTCAACTTGACTTGGCTCGAAATCAACTCGAGTTAACTTGACAAGATTTAGCTCGAATATATTTAAATATTAATAGTGTAAAAGTAATTTAATAAATAAAAAAATAACTACTCGATTAAATTCGCAAACTTTACGAGTTGGGTACTATGATACTTAAGCTCGACTTAATAAACTACTCGAGCTTAAGCTTGACTCGATTAATTTCGAATCGAATTCAATTTTTTTACAAGTTAAGTTTGAGGAGTTCATGAGTAGTTTGACTCGTTTACACCCCTAATTCTAATAGTAATAGTGGTAGATGAGTTAGTAGTAGGAGTATGTCAGAATTGTATAGGTATTTGATTGAGGTGTCAAATTTTTTAATGGTAGTGACTTTGATATATTGGGTTAGTGAGCACAACTTGTTACGATTTACAACGCTTTCTCAAATAAATTGTGAAGTGCTTGCCATGCCTATCTCGACAATTCCTTTAGAGTTGACTTTTAGTATAAGTGGTCGGATTTTAAATGATTTTAGAAGTTCTTTGACTCCTAATGTGGTGGAAGCTCTCATTTGTAATTAAGATTGGATCCATGTAAAGGAAAAACTTGAGGATGTTGAAGATTTAGAGGAAACTGAAAAACTTGAAATTGGTGCAAGTTCACAATCAACCTCAATAATAAGTGTAGTCTAAACTATGTTTTGCTTATGCAATATTCAATACTTCATTCGGATATAATTTTAAAAGCTAATTGTTTGCAACTTCATTTTTGGAAATATGTTTATAAAATATGTTTATGTAAAATATAAAAGCTATTTGAAATCTGCTCATGTAAAATATGAAATATATTGTTGTTGTATCACTACCAATTCCAACTGCATGATTGATATAGATCTTCCTCGATTGATTTCAATATAACTCTTCTTCTTATTGTATCACAAGCAGTTTAGTATGTTTTAGAATTTTAGAACTGATCATAAATCGACAATCGTACCTTTATGTAGTAGTCATATTGAAGTTTTGAAGTTTATACATGTTTGAGAATTGTGCAACAATTGATTTTAAGACATAGTGGTATTATATTTGTGAATTTTATTATGATATTTATATTTGTCAAAATTTATTTTTTATTTTATCTCAAAAAACATGTTATTTTATGGTATTTTTAATTTATGTGATATTATTATATATATATATATATATATATTATTTTTATTATAATTAAATAAATTAGTAAATTTGATAAATTTAAGTAAAATTTAAAAATTTTAATTATTTGGAAAATTAGCAAAAATTTTGAATTCAGCAATCGGTATTTTTTATTCGGTTAGGTAATCGATGAGATATTTTTGTCAGTTAACAAAAAAAAATCGGTTCACTAACCGAATTACCGAATGTTCACCCCTAATAGACGTTACATAAGTTACTTTTTCATTTTTTTTTAAATTTGAATGGAACAAATCGCAAAAAAAATTTCTTAAAATTTTAACAAATTACAGTATAAACAAAATTTTAAAAAATAAACAATTTATTTCTCTATTGTTTGAGATAATGTTCATTCATTCGATACTGTATGAATTTCAAACATTGCAATACAATATACCACATGATTTTTTTATATTTAAAATATTTTTATATAAAATTTTTAGAGTTTCATGTACAATTTAATAATATTTTATAAAAGTTAAGAATTTCTATTTGTTACCAATAACTTTAAATATAGAGTAATCAATATATTTAAATCATATTATTCCTTATTATTATCTTAAATAATATTTTTAGCAAATGATAGGAGAGTAAATTATTATTTTTTAAAAATTTATTTCTGATTATAATTTGTTTCTTAAATCTTATAAGAGTTTTATATAATTTATTCATTTGAATGACATATAATAATTATTTTTAAATATTATAAAATTTATATATTCAAAATAATATAATAAAAAATAACTAACACGTATCAGCCAAGGATTTCTATTTTAGGGCATAAAGGGTTGTGCTACTGGTGGCTACTAGAGGATCTCATGTCTGAAACCCCACCTTACTTACGGTGGTGAAAAAAAAAACCCCTGTCCGATATATATACATATATAAAATAACTGATAAAATCAGATAATTTTCATTAGTCTCAGCTATTGTCGTATTACTTAGATATTGCCTGCCGATTTAGTGCATAATTGTATGTATTATTATCTAAAAGAAAAATGGGTAAATAAGCTTTTAGGAAAATGGACAATGGGACAGAGACACCTGGGGAAGCCCTTTATGCACAGAAGCAATCACATGCATCTCATCAGTGGCATTAAATATTTATTTCTTATATTTTTCATTTCCATAAAATATTTCCTATGAATAAAATATAAAAAATTTATGAGATTTTAATAAATTATAAAGAAATAAATTTTTAAAAATTAACAGTTTACTCTAATAAAAAATTAACAATTTACTCTAATCAAAAAAGAAATAATTTATAAAAAAATCTTTTGCATTAATTTAACCAAAAATAAAAAATATATATATATATATTTCCTATCTAATCAAACCCAACTCAGCCTTTGAAGTTATCAATGATATTTCTGCATGTATTACTCTCTAGAATGTGGAGAAAAGTGACTCAACCAATTAACCAATTTATGACAAGGAAAAGAAACCATATTCCATTTGTCATCAATTATTGGTGCCGACCTGATCATGATTATATTATTGGATTTTAAAATTTCAGTTATAAGTTGAATAAAAAGAGTAGTTAGCTAGGAAAGGTGTTTGCAACCAAAAACCATAGGGAATCCATAGACCATATATATATATATATATATATATAAACAATGTTTGAATGAATATGAGATGGGCAATCTTTCTCATAGACACCAAGAAACAAATCTCAAGGGGAAAGTTAAAGGGAGCGTCCACGCAAATGGGTATGATATTGTGGAAAACATTAAAAATGAGATTATGGAATTATGAAAATTGAGAGACGTGCTCCTCTTTCTACTTCCGAAATTCTAAGACGGAGACCTTCTCTTCAAAATCTGGAAATAGATCTTGCGTTTTCATTATTATACAATTATAAATTTCAACTATCATGATCGACATCTGGATAATAATTTTTTTTTGAAATAAAAAATTGGAAAGTCTATTTATCAAAATAATTTAAAATTCACATATGTTAACTAATTTTATATTACATATGAGAATTTATTTATTAAATTAATTTATAGATCGGATCAAGCAAGGAAGATCCCTTGAAAATTTGGTTACATTGATTTTGCAAAGCTTTGAAAAATGGAAAGCCACAGCTCCTGCTTTCCGCTATCCTGCTTGTGATGAGTAGATTTGGGGCTAAGCCCACAAAAGAAAAACATTTGGGAACTCATCCATTTGACTTTTACCTTATTCGGCCATTTAGCCTTTTTTTTTTCTTTTAAACGAAGCTGATGTTTCACAACAATGTCCATTGCGATTTGATCATCCACTCAGTTTAGGATTTGATCATCGATGTGTTATTGTCTTCATGTATTTGTCTTTGTGTTCTCTAATAGTAATCTACTCGAGAAATACTCTATCTATTATCTATTACATGTAAATTAAAACTGATAATTTTATCGAGCAAGTTAGATTCCAAATCTAGTATTGTCTAAAATTATTTTCCTGCTCCAAATTGTTCATTAGCTCGGCAAAGTCATGATAATTCGAGCAACATTTACCTAATTTGATTCATAATTTTATTAAATAAGCCATTTTGTGTAGCTTAAAAATTAATTAGTCAATCATTTCGCCTTCCTGATTTAGTAAACAATTTCCATTCCTCAAGGCTGATTCAGTCTACACGCCACGGCAATATATTCAGTAATGTGATTTATTTTCCGTAAATATTTAATCAGCTTGTTAATCAGTTCAACCAGTTAAACCATTGTCCAGTTTCCAAAAACACTAACAATAACTCACAGTACCTGGAAGTGTAGAATTTTTTTTTTTTTAATAATTTATACACAATGAGTTGCAATAGCCTGTACAGTTTACTCATCGGATTATCCTTTTCTGATTCTTTTTTTTTTCTTTTTTTGCTGTGATGCTTATAAATTGCTATATGACCAGGCATAACCCTCCAATCCATTACCGTACAGTGCCGTGTCCAAAAGCTTTTGGTGGCTAATCAGCAAACATGAGACAATTAACATGCATGCGTACTGCAAAAAATTTCTGCTCAAGTTCTTGCCTTCATTTCAATCCTACCTCAACTTTCTAATTTCTTGTGTTGAGTCGACATAGAATGGAATTCATTCGGTTTAATCATCACAATCGGTTCTCCAAGAGATCAGGCAGGGTTATCTTTCCCAAGTTGTTGGGGTCAAGCTTGCTGAATTGATTGCATATCTGGAATATATCTTTCTCCCCAATCTTTCCCATCTCTTTGAGCTTGTAGATTACATATTCTGATTTGCTGCAGAAAAGATTTACAAAAACATGAGAATTGAAGTTAATTATTAGATTTATAACGCGATATGAGGCCTTACAAATTAAAATTTGGTTTCCTCTAAAGATTTAGTTAATAGTAAAAGATTTCAATTTGCAAATAAAATAGATTTCAATATTACTAACTTCAGAGAGTTCATTCTTCTTAACGGAAGCAAAAATACATAGGTTAACTATATGATCTTCTTGTCCTCAATTGACATTCTTGACATGTACACGTTGAACATATATGTATGATAGCTTTTGAAAAACCAAAGTTTCATAACTCAGAGACACTCAAGCATAAATTAGCTATCTAGAAAACCAAGATTACAAAAGATTGAAAGGTTAAGCGGAGCTTAAATGCTTAATGCATGATTACCAAATTCACAGTCACAGGCATCTTAAAATACCAAATGATTCAAAAACATTTCCAAAAAATGGCCTTTTTCCTAATTAAGAAATATATACCACCTGCTGGCACTGTAAGTTATTCAGTCTCCAGAAATTTATAACATGCACATGCTATTTGATGGGTTGTATGATTGCATTTTTTCCTTGTTCATTTTGCAATGGGTTCGAGCAATTTCAACAGAAAAAAGGGTTGCCAACATCATTCAAAGCAAGCTTATTTACTCATTATCTTCACTTTAAACTGCTTAACATACTTGATTCTTAGGAATTATAATAACCTGTGATTCCAATCATCTAATTGTTGAGTTTAAAATGTTGAAACCAATCAGCTAATTCTATCTATGTACACTTTTTTTTTTGCAGAACCAAATATACTTAACAAAAGGAAGTAACAAAGGAGATCATATCACCAACTCAACAAATATTCACCAAAAAGTAATTCTGGAAAATTGGGCGAAAATTGAACAACCAATGACAGAACCGCACCTGATGAAACCATTGTTATTGATATCAGCAGCAAGCAAATCCTCAACAGTAATATCTCTATGCAACACCCACTTGGTAATCCTTCTGTGCCTCTTATCAATCCTAGCTTCAGCCAAATAAAGAAACGCCCTTGCCACCGCCAGCGTAGAAACCAAGAGCCAAACAGCCGCAAACAGCCTCCCGGGCAGGGTCTTGAAGGCCCTATCACCATACCCAACTGTGGTAACTGACATAACTGCCAAATAGATAGAATCAATCCAATCAAGATCCTCTACAAAGCACAGAACCAAAGCACCAATTCCAATACACAATACCACCACACCAAGGGCCAATCCAACTTTCAATCTTATCCTCATCCTTCCCTTTTCAACATCAACAATATAATTCCTAGCTGAAAATCCTCCATCGGTCTTACCCATTTGAATCCCAGCCAATATCATGCTCTCTTGCAAATCAAGAACATAATTAACAACACCACTCAGTAATATGTCTATGAACCCAAATCCTACCAATACAAACACACAGGAAAATACCTTCGTTGCTGGTGTTAAAGGAGCTATGTCGCCGTAGCCAATAGTGCACATAGTCACTATGCAAAAATAAAGAGCATCAACAACTGGATGGGTTTCTATACCGGAAAAATGATCTCTGTTAAAAGAGTAGATAGCCACGCCGAGAAGTAGATACAGAGTGAGCAAGAAAATTGCTTGCCTGATAATAGAGCTGGATTCAGATTGTGGCCTGGGATCTTGGGGAGGTAATTGTTTCAAGTCTCGCATCACGACTAAAGCTGGAGCGGTTCTTGACCGGTGGAGAGAACCCTGTTTTCTTGTGTGGGTACTAGGAGCTCCGGTAGAATAAGACAGCTGCTCCGGTGAGTGGTCTTGGATTTCGGAGAAGATGAGAGGGGTGGAGAGAGATTGAGTTAGAGTGAAGGAAATATCGTCTTTTTCGGGAATAGGGTGGAGGAGAGACTGAGACTCATGGGGTTGTTGCCATGTTTGGCCGGCGAGAAAAGGCGCATTTTCCATCCCAAAAAAGAACAAAAAGAAAAGAAAAATGGATTCTTTCTTCCAAACCAAGTATAGTAGCAGTAGAGTGGTTGAAAATTTTCTCCTTTTTGTTTTATATTTTATCAATTTCGGTTTATTATTTGTTAATGCCCCGGGGACTGGTACTGAGTGGGGCCTACAAATAAGAAAATTTCAAGTTGCTTCTTCGAACGGCGGTCGGCGGCGGCGGCGGCGTTGGTGGTGGCTATGAGTTGGCGTCACCGCGACAAGGTTAATTTGCCATGTCGGTTTTTGCACTGAACCTCAGTTTTGGTCACCTCCAACCACATGGAGAAAAAAGAGCATACAATTTTTTTCTTTTTATTTGAAAAAGAAAAAAGAAAATTAAGTGACAACGTTTTATCTTTTTTAATTTTCATTTTCTTTTAATTTTATATTTTCTAAATAGAAAACTAAAAATAATTTTAAATGGTCATAGAAAATTCTGCATTCATGTTTAATTTTATAAATAAAAATAGAAAATAATCTATTTGTAACTTAAAAAATTTTGAAAATATATTTAAGTTTTCAAATTAGAAAAATAATACATTTAAACAGTAAATTCTATTTTTTAGTTTTTATAAAATAATTTTCTAAAAAATTAGTGTTATTTTCCATAATTAAACACAATCTAATTTGATTTTGAATTTTTTTTTGATCGATTGATATAAACAAATGTGTAAAATATTCGCAGATAACACAGAATTCAGGTGTGACATCACCCAGCATTCAATTCATTTTTAAGGACCCGATTTGATCTGTAATTTGGGGCAGTCATCAATGAATTCTGGATGCCTATGAATAACAATTTTATAAATTATGATAAATAGAAATAAATTACTAGTTCATATAGCTCCACAATTTTTAAATTTCATTGTATCAGATTAAATTTTAAGAAAAAACACATTTAAATTTACAATTATTAAGTGGTTTGAATTTGTTTTTTATTTCAACATTGAAAGATTAAGTTTGTTTTAAATTGTATTATATTAAATTCAATATTTATATTTGAATTCTCATTAATTTGTATAGCTAAAAGGGCGCGGGTAACATATAAATAGTAATAAATTTAAAATTAAATTGTTTAATAAAATATGAAAATTTTAACAATATCAAATAAAAAAAATTAGAAATAATAAAATAGAGTAAAAGGAGTTGAAAATGACGATAGAGGGCCTATACCATCCGGTACAGAGTCGCATACATCATAAAGTTAAAAAGTACAAAAGCATGATAGAGATCTCAGAAATGAAAAGTAATCCGTAAATGATTTACTCGGGGCCGCGAAAGTGTGTATATAAACGACGATACTCATAGAGAATTCAAGAACAAATTCATAATTTTTGTTTTTGTAAAGTTTACAAATAAATAATTAATAAAGTTAATTAATCGAGAAATTTATTCATGAAAAAAATAAATCCAAAAATAAAGTACTGTGTCTCACCAATGTTTTTTTTTTTTCCGTTTACAAATAAAAATGGCCAACTTTGGGACTGAGTGGTTTACTTATTTTGGTATGTTTGAAATTGCTGTTAAGTGTGTAAAAAATAATTTTATAATTTTTTATTTAATTGACTGATTTTTTTAATTTTTTATAAATTTTTTTTTTCAAATAGAAAAATATCTATTTAACTATTTCTTTCCAAAAACAGTTTTCAAAACTTAAAAAACTTTAAAATAAAAAAATTTTCTCCAATTCAATCAATTTCATATATTAAATACCTTCTCACATAAGTAATATTCTGCCTAAATAATTATTTCATTTGTCTTAAAGATTAATCCACCACATAATTAGAAACAAAAACTCAAAAACTAATAAATTACGCTGAACTCGTTGATTTGATTGGACTGTAAAAGCTCCAATTTCTTCATTTCTTTGACTTTATTATGCCCTAACTAACATAATGGATTACCTACTTGTTAAAAAGATGTAATTTTATGTACCAAAAAAAAAAAGATGGAATTTTATAATTCCGCTTTTGCCTAAGATTAAATTTATGATGATGAAAATTGGAGTACTAATAACTAACGTATTACCGCATAAATAATTTTTTTATAATAATGTTTATTTTTGGCATAATGCATAATGATTTTTATTTACATAAATAAATTTCACATTAACAAAAAAAAAAAACTACATGAAAATTAGTTATTTTGTTCGAATAATTGTATGAATTCATTTATAATAAAAAAAACCAGTATAATATTTTGGGTTTGAGGAAATAATAGCCACAATGAGGATTTAACATTGATAAAGTAGAAAAAACATATTATTTTTGTAGTTATTGTTTTTTATGAATTGAGTTGTGAAGTTATTATATTCTTAGATAAATTCAGTTTGATAATTATAGGCAAAAAATTCTTCATTTAAGCATAGACACACATTAAGAAATCTATATAAGAGTGTCACACTTCACAATAGACAATGATATAAATCTTAATAAAACAATAAAAATACTAAAATAAATCACATATATTCGGGCGAATAATAAAAGATATAATATTACTGTACATATAATTAAAAAAACGGCTATAATCAGCTAAAAGCCGATGGAAGTTCTTGAAAAACAATTAAGAATGTAGCAGCTAACATTGTAGACATGAAAATTTTGAGAAATTTGTGGGCAGCCTTAGATAATGGCACATGACAATTTTTTTTTAGTTAGAACAGAAAATAAAAAAGTCGAATTTAAAATCTATAACTCAAATGAAAATGCACAATCCACTGAATACTTGCGACGCCACATGACAATTAGTTATTAATTAACTGATATCATAAAACAAAAATTTTTCCACTTTAATAAACGGTGGGTCTCATGAAAGCATTACTTTTTGGCTTTAAATAATTGACAATGGGCGTTGAAATAAAAGAAGATTTCCTCCACAACTTTTCAACACATAAAATACGTGACTAGCACATATAAACATTTGTCTATATAACTACAAAAGGAAACCTTACATTATCACATTATTAATGATGAAAAATGACAAATTAATTTGTGTTCAAAAGAAGTTTTCTTCCATTATTACATTATTAATGATCTATTTATTTTTTGGTGCCTATGTTTGGCATTTTGCATAGTATAGCATTTTGCATCTTAAAGGCAGTTAATTTTAACTTCCCTAATTTAGTAATTTAGTATGATAATAAAATCTTACATGATATTTACATAAACAGAAACTCCTACCAACACCAATACTCCAATGGCCGTCCATTCTTTTCCACAAAAGGCAAACACAAAATAATATTCGTCATGTTCTATAGAAATAGATTTACTTTTTCTTTCACTTGTATATTCATTAAAAGTCCAATTGAGAATCAGAATCCGGCCCAATAAATAATGCTTTAAGTCAATTTGATTCCAATAAAAGCCCAATCCAATTAAGCCTTTAATTAGATTTGGGCATCAGTAAAAATTAACAAGCTAGCCTGAACGGCTTTGATCATTGTGTAGGAGCAACGAGCAAGTGGTTCATGTAAGCTGTTGCATACCATAAATGATTCCTTTGATTAATTCATTGTTCATGCCTAAAGCTAAAGATATAAATGTTTAAGCATGTGACATATAATAGGAGCAATTCAACTGGCACAAGCTATTAATTCTTTGTACCGGATGAGAAGTAGACTTTAAGATCAAGCATGGATTATAAACTTTGAAATTTAATAAAAATGGTCTCTACCTATATAAGGGAGTAATAGTTATGCAAATTTTGTA
Source organism: Triadica sebifera (assembly GCA_023653625.1). NCBI lineage: Eukaryota > Viridiplantae > Streptophyta > Magnoliopsida > Malpighiales > Euphorbiaceae > Triadica > Triadica sebifera. The sequence continues at coordinate 1,842,846 of CM042895.1, forward strand.
TGTGCAAGCATGGAATTCTCCATAATTAGAAAAGAAGGAGTACTGGTGAGGCCATATAAGCAGACACCAATAGAAACTCTTGATCTCTCTGTGATTGACGAATTACCTGCCTTGAGATGCAACGCTAGAACGCTTCATGTGTTTACAAATGGCACGGAAGCAGCAAGAGTCATAAGAGAAGCCTTGTCCAAGGCGTTGGTCCATTATTACCCACTTGCCGGTCGGCTCAAGGAAACTAGCCATAGCCATGCCCGCCCTCAGGTTGAATGCTGTGGACAAGGTGTATGGCTTGTCGAGGCATCTGCTTCTTGTACTCTTAATTCTGTTAATTATTTTGATAACGTCGAATCCATCCCCTACCATGACGTTCTTCCTGTTTATGTTCCTCGAAATGAAGACACTGAACCACTTGTTCAAATGCAGGTATACATTCAAATTTGCAAGCAGCAAGAATACTAGAAAAATTTCCACAAAAAAAAAAAAGAATACTAGAAAAATAATGACTTTATAGCGAGCAAATGAGATCTGTCGCTAAAGGGTCTTTCTTTTGCAGTATAACCAACTCCCTACTACTCAATTCTATTTAATTCTGATTAAAACACTTTGGTCTTATTTTTCAGGTTACCCAGTTCGAATGCGGCGGTTTTGTGATTGGACTCATATTCTGCCACACTATATGTGACGGTTTAGGAGCTGCACAATTCTTAAATGCAGTTGGGGAGCTAGCTAGAGGTGTTGAGCATCCTAGCATTTCACCAGTTTGGTGCAGGAATTTTTCTCCGCTACAACCACCGCACCAACAGGCAAATTTCACTGCACAGCCAATTCCGCTGCCACCGATAATGCCCAATTATAAACTAGAGCATGCCAACATAGACATTCCGATGGATGGAATCAGTCAACTCAAGAAAGAATTCCACGAATCAACAGGGCAAACATGCTCCACGTTCGAAGTCGTAGCAGCAACATTTTGGAGACAGAGAACTATAGCAATAAAAATGCAGTCTGAGACAGAAATGAAGCTAGTTTTCTTCGCAAATGGGCGACAAGCGTTGGACACTCCTTTGCCTCAAGGATTCTACGGCAACTGTTTCTTCCCTGTGACAATCACAGCTTCAGCTGAATCACTGGCGCAATCATCAAACACTGAAGTGATAAAACTCATTCAAGAGACAAAGGCTAAGCTACCAATAGAATTCAACAAGTATCTGAAGGGTGAGCATTTGAAAGATGGGGAGGACCCATTTGCGCCGCCTCTGGTGTACACCACCTTGTTCATATCAGAGTGGGGGAGATTGGGATTCAATCAGGTGGATTATGGTTGGGGTCCTCCCGCTCATATTGTTCCAATTCAAGGCTCTGCCATTATACCTGTTGGCATTGTGGGATCTTTGCCATTGCCTAAGAAAGGCATCCGCTTGATGACTTGGTGTGTTGAGCAGCTCCATCGCCCCCAGTTCATTCAACTGATGATGAATGCTACTTCAATCTTCTGAATCAATTCAGGAGTCAAGTCTACAATAAGAAATGAATATAAACGTTCTTTTCTGACTTCCTTCAAGAAAAAGTTGTCCTGAATTTTACTCCAATCTCTTTATAATAATATAGAAAGATTGTCATATTAAATAATAAACATTGCGAATTGTGAATTTATGCAAATTGAGAGATTACAACTGATCTATGCTACTCTGTTTTTCACTTCTAAACAAATGTATATTTACTCAATTTAATAGTTATGAGTTTTTGTTCAGCCTCTAAACAATTAGTTTTTATGGAAATAGTCAAAGAGTTTATGGGCCTCCGAGTCTCCTTAACATAGGCTTGTAAAATCCTCAAATTTTAGCTCGGGTGGGCTCAAACTTCATGCACCCATTTTTTTATATCTCAAATAACATATAAAACGATGTCGTTGATAAGATAACTCTGTCATGAATGCTATAATTTATTGAGAAAACTACATTTTATATCCCTTTTTATAAATAAAAAAATTACTCTTTTTTTTTTTTATCTAATTTACATTTTTTACTCAATTTACATTTTTTTTTAAAAGTGTAAAGTTGAAATCTGGTTTCCTAAAAAAATTAGTTTTGAAATAATTTTTTAGCATAAAAATATAAATTTAGATAATAAATTAGGTATTTATGTCCGTTTTCCAAATCTAATTTTTAATGGCCCATTTTCATTTTCGTAATCTTCAACTTTCAAGAAAAGGTTCTTTTTTTTCCTTTTCTAAAAAAAAGAAAAGAAAAGAAAAGAGGAAATTCATGTCAAAATAAGATTAAACAATGTAAAATAAAAATCCCTCTTTTAGCATGTTAAAATTCTGATTTTTATGCAGCTATGAAATAGTAATTGTGGGTTTTTTTTTTACGATAAATTTTTTTAATAGAATAAACCCCACGTTTTTAACCACAAGTACACATTTATTTGTCCAAATATGATTGCTCTTATAAGTTTGGACGTATGACATGTCATCGTTTTTCCTCCTAAAAAGAAAAGGAAATTATAAGTTTGTCGAAATTCACTTTCTTAAATTAAATGAAGGATTAATTAACAAATAATTAACTGAACGAATAATTCAAAGGGATTGTGATCATTACATACAATGTACAACTTTCCTCCACTTTGTTTCAACGTCAAAAAAGTGCACAATCCACCACACCTAATTGGAGACAAGGCGCATCTTTGGTGGGTTTGTTTCTGCCCTTTTCCCCCAACATTCTTTGGTGTCCAGGGTGAATAATTTCAACAAAGGAGAACCAATTATCAAATAAAATCAAAATAATAATACTAAGAGAATAGAATCTTAATCAAGTAACTTAATTTTTAGAGTCTTGTTTTGAGTTATTATATTGGTAAATCATGAAATTATTAAGATATATAAGAATAAAGTTCTTGTAGTTTATGTTAGAAAAAAAAAAGGAAAGAAAAGAAAAGCTGTTGTATTTATTTTAGTTTACTAGAATTATTCTGCTTCAAATTCAAATTGAGTTCTCAAATTCTTGGAATACCTAATGTTTGCCTTTTTCTAATGAATTTACTCGATTCTTAGGCCATTTGAGATTCGAAACTTTAACTTTGGAACATTACCTAATTAGTTAAATAATTCACTATTAAATCTAATAGCTAGGTTTCGTCCATATTTATGTTAATTGGTATTGGAGTGTAAATATATACTTGGTCTGATGAATCGGAAAGGTTGGGTTATAGATAATTTCTTGATTAATCCTGTTACCTAAACCAATAATAAGGTATCCTTATAATTAATCCATGTACATGAAAATTTTATTTGATTTTACTTCATTTAAAATCATATATAAGATGATAGGTCTTTCCGATGAAAATGAAAGTTGTTGGCTTGGGTTCTATAAATTTATTATGATAGATTGATATATTATGTTAATTTTTTTTAAAAAAAATATTACATTTATGATAATTGCAGATTTAGTAAGGAAATAGTACTTATTTTCTCTAAAAATAAATATTATTCTTTATATGATAATATACTGCTAATTTTATTTATTTATAAATTTATAGAACAATAGAACTATAAATTAGGTAAAGAAATTTTCGAATATTGCAAGGAACTTCTCAAAGTTCAAATGTTGCTTTTGATATTTAGTGAGGAAAGTAAGACCTCGCTATTTTGTATGAGAAATTGGGCTATAATATTTAGCTATTTTTGCAAGGGCGACTGCCCCTCGTTATTGTAGAAATTTAGGGAGTACAAAGTGCTCTTTTTAGTTTCCAGAAAAAATAGCAACTACAAATTTAAGAACGTATTTTGCGACGCATATTTTTCTCACTAAAAACATTGCTAGTTTTGTAATCCTTTTAGCAAGAAATTTTTTGTCGCTAATATTATCGTACACCAATTTCTTTTCGTTAAAATTAGATTGGGCATGCAACTTTTGTCGCTAAGTCACGCAAAATAGCATGCGTGCTATATTTAGCGACGATTTTCTTTGCGACATTGAGGCAGCCATACAACTGGCTACGCAATTGTAATTTTTTTTTCTTTGGGCCATGATTTTTTAGTGTAAATCCAACTCAGACAATAAAAAAAGTTCTATTTCATCCACGCGAATTTGGATAGATTTCTGAGCTCGATATTATATTATTTATTTTTAAACATCCGTGACAAGTATAAATATGTTATTCTATGATGCACATCGCAATTATTGACTAGGGTATGATTACATTATTTCCGCAAGAACAAATTATAGGAAATTTTTTTAAAATTTATCAAATTACAGTTAAAAATAAACTTTTAAAAACTAACAGTTTATCTCATTTTTTTTATAAAAATATTATTTAAAATAACAATTCACAAGATTGTGATGTAAATGTATTAATTGTTTTGTAGTTACAGTCGTTGGTAAAGAACAAAACCTTAAATCTTTATAAAAATTCATTAGATGGTACATGAAATTTTAAATAATTCATATAAAAACATTTTAAATATAGAAAAATTATGTAATATATTGCATTTGAAATTTATACAGTATCAAATGAATAAATATTATTTTAAACAACATGAGTTAAACTGTTATTTTTTAAAAAAATTGTTTATAATTGTAATTTGTTAAAATTTTGTGGAGGTTTTCTATAGTTTATTTTTTATACAATGTGACATTAACACGTGTACATTATAATTGTTATTAATTCATTAATATTATTGTTAAATTCTTATTTGAAAATCGCTACGTAGTAGTATAATTAAATTTTTTTAAAAAAAACTAAGTAGAACAAATTGAGATCAAAATTAGGGTAAAAGAAAAATATAAAATAGAACAGTAACTATTTTCATTGTATATATGAAATTTACATTGATTTTACTTCATGTAAGTGTTAGCAATTTTTTCTCTAATTGATCATAGACTGTATATAAAGGAGGAACGACAATGCCATAAATTGTCAATTATATTAATTATTTTAAAATATTAAAAGAATAGAAGTTAAAAAACCACAAAGCAGACAAGGTGCAATTATATCTGATAGACTTTCCATCAATGTTGAAAGATGAAACACCGTTCTTGAGGTGAAATATTTAATTATTGAAAATACTGAATTTCAAACATTTTTAATAATTAATTAAAAAGTTTGAATTAAAGTTCGCAAATTCCATCTTATAACGGTGCGAAGTGTGAACATGAAAAATAAATCAGTACTGTGAATTCAAATACATCAAAGAAATTTTTTGAAACAAGACGTTGAGATTTGCAAACTTGTCAACTTTGAGATTTGAAAACTTGGCAAACTCTACACCCTATCATAAATAATTTTTGCCAAAAACCCTATCATAAATATTTTTTTTCTTCTAGAAAAAGGAAATTTTCTTCATATTTTTTATTAAAAAAATTAGATACATATAATAGAGAAATTTCCATAATATTGCATATGCAATTAAAGGTTAGATAACTAAATTAATATATATAGAAATGACTTTATTTTATTTTTAATGTTTCAAGAAAAAGAAATCCATGAAAAAAATAAAAATAGATGAATTCAAATTTTATAGACATGCACCCCTGTCTAAATAAATGACGGTTTGATAAAATTTGATGCAAAAAGTAATAATCATTTAGTGATGTAATGTGATCAAATGAAAAATTTAAGATTTAATAATAAAAGAAGATGAGAAATGTTGAAAATTTTCATAATATAATTTTACCTATTCAAAAGAGGTTTTTCCTTTTGCATATAATTTACCAATAATAATAAATTCAATATATAGATAACGTATTTGTCCATTTAAAGGATGAAGCCTTTCATGTGATCATCCACTGAGATAAATTCTTATTGTTATTGCCCACTCAATTATGTTCTGCAATAACAACATGAGCTGGAGTTGCTGACTTGCTGTACCTGAAAAAGCAACACTGCTTTGATCATTACTGGCCGATGGTTGGTGCCCACCCAGGAGCCCTAATGTCAACTTTTCTCCAAATTAAATTTTTAAGTGAATTAATTAGAATTAGAATTTTTAAAAATTTTGAGCCACGGAATAAGATCAACAAAATCAATATTGAAATATGTGACTTGTAAATTAAAAAAAATTAGAGTATTAAATTAATTTTATGTACATAGATTAGGAAGAAAACTTTATGTATATGATCTAGCCGGATTAGGTTGGAAAGTTTCCATATAAAAATGGAGTCTAAGCAATTTAACCAATATTTTTTTAAAATTGATTTTATTTAATTTAACCAATATTTTCTTTCAACAAAATGAATATTTTCTTTAAATAGTCTTTAGCATCAACATGTAGAGTCAATTTTCTTTTCCCTTTTTTCTATTCAATTCTTAATATGTTACTTGCTTATTAACCAATATTTATAAATTAAGTAATTGTTTTATCATAATAGTATTTTGGTGGAAAATTTCCATTAAATTGAATTTTCAATGCAATTACTGAATACCCATTTCATACAATTAGATTCAATGAATCCGTCACAAATGACTTAATAATTAACTATTTATCTTTCGATATCACTAGTATACATTTTCTCTTTTGGAAAAAAAAAAAGTGATTTTGTCACGTAAGAATAGCCTTATTCTCATTCCTAATAAAAGAACTTAATTAATATAATTAAACTTGAGATCGAGTGAAGGAAATCCTGTGAAACCATGCAAGTGGGGTAATAAAGGCCATTCTTCTACACTGATGGAGAAAGCTCTCAATATGCTTTTATAAAATATTCAAATTTCAAAGCTTGGAAATTAAAAAAAAAAATCACATGGTTTGCCAAACCAGAAACTTCTTTACGCCTTTGAACGATCTGCAAAATTGTTGGTGAAAAACTGAATGCTTACTCTCTAAGCTAGGCCATGGAGGCGCACCTATACATAGTGTGAACAGCTCACTCGTAATGGGGACATTCACAGAGCGGAATAATAACTGTATAGTATTATAAGCATTAAGCAGTGTTAGTCCAAATCCCGCCAACTGTTGGTTTCAACTTTCAACTACCCTCTTCTGAAACTTCTCCCTTTCCTTTGTTGGTAAGCAAAAGCGCATGCCTTTTTTCTATTTGCGTTATTTTTAATGGTCACTGTTACTGGGTTTTGCTCATTCTATGTTCTGTTGTTTTCATTTTTGGATTTAATTAATCTCGTTGCTATATATTAATGCCTTTGAATTTGAAAGTATATATGGGGTTGCACAGATTTTTTCCTATTGAAAAAGCTGGTCCATTTCTTGCTTATTTGACTCCTTGGTCTTCTTTTTCTTCATATTTTAATCCAGGAAGAAAATAAAAAAAGAAGAAAGTACTGCTCTAAACATTCTGCAAGTTGGGTTTAAAAAGCATGTATTAGAATATGAAGCAGAGTTTGATTAAAACACAATAACTTTTAATTAGCTGATTTTTGTAGTTAGTTGTAACCGACTTCCCGAACATTGTTTCCGCAAGCTTCTTGCTTGTGTAATATTAATTTACGCATCTCTAAAATAAATAAATAAAGAAATTAATTCATGTAATTGTAGATCTTGATTACTCGGAGTTATAAAAAGGGATTTTTATTTATTTAAATTAAAATTTTGTCAGTTTTATTTTATAGGAATAAGTAACAACCTCTTCAGTTTTTGGTAATCGGATTGAGTAATAATTCAAGTAAATCTCCTATATCATTTTTACTTCAGTTTAGTTCAAGAAAGAGAGGTTACTCAATCCAATATCTGGTTTTATTTATTCATTTATTTTATTTCTGATTTGTTCTTTCCTTAGGAGCTCATAGATTTAAGATTCATTTAACTGAAGAAGCAATGTTTTGTTGGTTCTTCATCTTTAAAAAATTAATTTTCTGTCTTTTTTAATCTGCAGATGCAATATAACTGTTAAATATTCCGAGATAAGAAGATTAGTATCTTGAGGTTGTTGTTATGGCCGAGGGGAACGGCCATAATGGGGTTACAAGTGGGCTCGAGGCTTCCACATCAAAAGGTCATGAAGAGGAGAATAAGTCCTATAATAGGAACCCAGAAGAGTCAGAGAAGAGCAAAGCAGATGAGAAAACAAATTCAGTTCCTTTTCATAAACTCTTCTCATTCGCAGATTCAAAGGATATGACATTGATGATTGTTGGCACAATTGGAGCAGTTGCTAATGGGTTAGCTCTGCCCCTTATGACTGTATTCCTTGGGGATACCATTGATGCCTTTGGACAAAATCAGAATAAGAATGTGGTGCCCGTAGTTTCAAAGGTAAATGACTTCAGCATAATCTTTGAACTTATCTTATTATCAAATACAAATGCAATATCTAGAGGCAAATGCATAATAATGCATCTATTTTTGAAAGAAACTGTTCACAATTGTATGCTGCTACTCATTTATACCTTAATAATTTCAGGTGTCTCTAAAATTCGTTTACTTGGCTGTAGGATCTGCGGTTGCATCATTTTTTCGTAAGTAAATCAATATAATGTATAGCATATCTAAAGAGTAATTTAATTTATGAATATGTAGATTAAGAAAATCTCTACTTAATGTTTGCCAGAGGTGGCTTGTTGGATGGTCACAGGAGAGAGACAGTCTGCAAGAATAAGAGGAATGTATTTGAAAACAATATTGAGGCAAGATATAGCTTTCTTTGATAAGGAAACAAACACTGGAGAGGTCATTGGTAGAATGTCCGGTGACACAGTTCTTATACAAGATGCTATGGGAGAGAAGGTACTATCCTGTTGGAATTATTAATGCAACTTGTACAGAATTTGATACATCTTGCTTATGCATGTCTGTGGCTAAATATATCTATCTATTTCGTGCAGGTTGGGAAATTTATACAACTTGTATCAACATTCATTGGAGGATTTGCAATAGCATTTATTAAAGGGTGGCTTCTTACACTTGTCATGCTTTCCGCTATTCCCCTGATTGTGGTAGCTGGTGCAATCATGTCTCTCACTATTGCGAGGATGGCATCTCGTGGACAAAATGCTTATGCTAAAGCAGCAACTGTAGTTGAGCAGACAATTGGTTCAATCAGAACTGTATGTCGAAAATAGCCTGATATAATTGTCTGGAAAATAACTTTCAGCGAGAGTATTCTCATTGTTTTGGTTTATTCCAGGTCGCATCATTTACTGGGGAGAGGCAAGCCATGAGTAACTACAAGAAGTTTCTTGTTACTGCTTATAATTCAGCAGTGCATGAGGGCTCTGCTACTGGATTAGGTCTTGGTGTACTTTTCTTAATCATTTTCTGCAGTTATGCTTTGGCAATATGGTTTGGTGGAAAGATGATACTGGAAAAAGGATACACAGGCGGAGAAGTGCTTAATGTGATTGTTGCTGTGTTGAGTGGTTCCATGTGAGTTCTTTTATGCAAACACAGAATGCACATATGCAATATTTTTCTCTGATTGATCATCATGTATTGATCTTTATTTGAACTTTTTTTTTTGAAAGAATGCACATATGTATTGATCTTTATTTGAACTTGTATATTAATGTTTCAGGTCTCTAGGACAGGCATCCCCTTGCATGAGTGCTTTTGCTGCTGGACAAGCTGCAGCTTACAAGATGTTTGAGACTATCAGTAGAAAGCCAGAGATTGACGCTTATGATTCAAGGGGGAAGATTTTGGAAGAAATCCGTGGAGATATAGAGTTGAAGGATGTACATTTTAGTTATCCAGCTAGGCCGGATGAGCCGATATTTACTGGATTCTCACTTTCAATCCTAAGTGGCATGACTGCAGCTCTGGTTGGACAAAGTGGAAGTGGGAAGTCAACAGTGATCAGTCTGATAGAGAGGTTTTATGATCCTCAAGCAGGAGAAGTTCTCATAGATGGCATCAACCTCAAAGACTTTCAACTGAAGTGGATTAGGGAGAAAATTGGACTTGTCAGCCAAGAACCTGTGCTGTTTACAGCCAGCATTAGGGATAATATTGCATATGGAAAAGATGGAGCAACTGCTGAAGAGATAAAAGCTGCTGCTGAACTTGCCAATGCTGCTAAATTCATTGACAAACTACCTCAGGTAAGTGATTAACCACGAATCAATTTCAGTATTTTTTTCCTTTTCTTTTTAGGATCTCGTTGGATTGTTCGGTTAATATGGACCTTCTAAAATTTGCAACCAGGGACTAGACACTATGGCTGGTGAGCATGGAACTCAGCTATCTGGTGGACAGAAGCAGAGAATTGCAATAGCAAGAGCAATCCTAAAAGATCCACGGATTTTACTTTTAGATGAAGCTACAAGTGCACTTGATGCAGAATCTGAAAGGGTAGTTCAGGAAGCATTAGACAGGATCATGGTCAACCGCACAACTGTTATTGTTGCACATCGTTTGAGTACTGTTAGGAATGCTGATATGATTGCAGTAATTCACCGTGGGAAGATGGTCGAAAAAGGTATTTTATGATTATAAGCAAAAAACACATATGCTTTAATATACTGGTATTCCTGCTGGTATGTCACAGTATTCTTTAGGCTTTCTCATCATGTAGCGAAGTCTTATTGCGCAAAGGGTTTTGAGTTCTTCATATTGTCTGTCATTTTATTAGTTCTTGATGCAGTTCCTGGATTGTGATTCGTTTTTCCAACCATTACTCGTTTACTGAATTTTCCATAATAATGAAGCAATGGTGTGTGTGCTTGTTTTCTATTTTGCATTAATTTCCACACAACTATAACTTACGAAATAAATGGGCAAGCATGAATACTTGATGTTAATTGATTAATTAGGATCTCACTCTGAACTACTCAAGGATCCTGAAGGAGCATATTCTCAGCTGATACGGTTGCAAGAAGTAAATAAAGATTCAGAAGAAGCGGCAGAGGATCACAAAAGAAAAGAGCTTTCTTCTGAGTCCTTTAGACAGTCGAGTCAAAGAATTTCATTACGGAGATCCATAAGTCGGGGATCATCTGGATTAGGAAATAGTAGTCGCCATTCATTCTCAGTCTCTTTTGGTTTACCTACAGGAATTAATGTCACTGAAAATTCCCAGGTTGAAATTAAAGCTTCTTCATCAGAAGAAAAAGCTCCAAAGGTCCCAATCCGCCGCCTTGCTTATCTAAACAAGCCTGAGATCCCAGTACTAATATTTGGAACAGTAGCTGCATGTATGAATGGGGTAATATTTCCTATTTTTGGAATATTACTTTCCAAGGTGATTAAAACATTCTATGAACCACCTGATGAATTAAAAAAGGATACAAGGTTCTGGGCTATCATGTTTATCATACTTGGCGTGGCATCCTTTTTGGTAATGCCATCACAATTTTACTTTTTTGCTGTGGCTGGTAGTAGATTAATCCAACGGATCAGAACAATGTGTTTTGAGAAGGTCGTTCATATGGAAGTAGGTTGGTTCGATGAGCCCGAGCACTCGAGCGGTGCAATTGGTGCTAGGCTCTCAGCAGATGCAGCAATAGTCCGTGCTTTGGTTGGGGATGCACTTGCTCAGATGGTTCAAAACATAGCATCAGCAGTAGCAGGATTGGTCATAGCATTCACTGCTAGTTGGCAATTAGCATTCATTATTCTCGTACTGATTCCTCTAATAGGAGTCAATGGATATGTTCAAATAAAGTTCATGCAAGGGTTCAGTAAAGATGCAAAAGTATGCTTTTTCTTTTACAGAGAAATACAAGCAGTTGTTTTAGAAATTTACTGGAATTTTATAACAAGACATGAATCTAAATGCATTTTAATGCTTTCAGATGATGTATGAGGAAGCGAGCCAAGTTGCAAATGATGCAGTTGGTAGCATAAGAACTGTTGCCTCTTTCTGTGCTGAAGAGAAAGTAATGCAACTGTACAAAAAGAAATGTGAGGGACCTATGAGGACTGGAATGAGGCAAGGCCTTACAAGCGGAATAGGATTCGGAGCATCTTTCTTCTTGCTGTTTTCTGTCTATGGAACCAGTTTTTATGCAGGAGCTCAACTTGTCCAACGCGAGAAAACTACTTTCGCAGATGTTTTCCAAGTGGGTGTATCTCCCTTATTTCTCAAGCTTTTATTTGAAAGTTCAGAGTTTCCAAGGCTTCCTAATAACACTGAGTTCATGTGTCCAATTTCCAGGTTTTCTTTGCCTTAACCATGGCAGCTGTTGGAATTTCTCAGTCTAGCTCCTTAGCTCCCGATTCCTCCAAGTCCAAGAGCGCTGCTGCTTCCATATTTTCAATTATTGACAGAATATCAAAGATAGATCCAAGTGATGAGTCAGGAACGATAATAGAGAATGTGAGTGGAGAAATTGAACTTCGTCATATAAGTTTTAAGTATCCATCTAGGCCAGATATCCAAATTTTCCGTGACCTCAGCCTGTTAATTCCTTCTGGCAAGGTAATCATTATTGCTGTTTATTGCTTTATTGCGAACCGTATGTGAAAACAAAAATGAATCATTAAAGCATAATTTGTTGCATGATTGTGTTCTTTGTTTTTCAGACTGTGGCTCTAGTTGGTGAAAGTGGAAGTGGGAAATCAACGGTCATCTCATTGCTGCAAAGATTTTATGATCCTGACTCGGGCCATATAACTCTAGATGGAGTTGAAATTCAAGGGCTCCAATTGAAGTGGTTGAGGCAACAGATGGGACTCGTAAGCCAAGAACCAATCTTGTTTAATGATACAATCCGCGCTAACATTGCGTATGGAAAAGATGGGAATGCATCAGAGGCAGAAATTATAGCTGCATCCGAGTTGGCCAATGCTCACAAGTTCATTAGTAGTTTACAACAGGTTAGAACATGATACATCAGTATTGATCTTGACTGCAACTGAAAATCTAATCTCTTTAATTGGATTCTTGTTGCTTACTCTGCTTCTTCTATTTTAAATGCAAAAATGCAGGGTTATGATACTATTGTAGGAGAGCGAGGAGTGCAATTGTCCGGTGGGCAGAAACAAAGGGTAGCCATAGGTCGAGCTATAGTCAAAAGTCCAAAGATCTTGCTATTAGATGAAGCGACCAGTGCCTTAGATGCTGAATCTGAAAGAGTAGTTCAAGATGCATTAGATAAAGTAATGGTGAACAGGACCACAGTTGTTGTCGCCCATAGATTATCAACAATCAAGAACGCAGATGTTATTGCTGTTGTTAAAAATGGGGTTATAGTAGAGAAGGGAAAGCATGAGACTTTGATCAAAGTCAAAGATGGTTTTTATGCTTCCTTACTGGCTCTTCATACTAATGCCTCAACTGCATGATCAATAACTCAACAGTTTTTCTTTTCCTCCCCCATATTACAGTTTTGATGGAAGTTTGCTGTTTAGATGCAAAGTCTTTCTGTTCTTTTTTCTTTTTCTTGGTAATTGAAAAACTTATACTTTAATTCAAGGTTAATTATATATGAATATTTCCTTTTTCAGAGCCAAATATAGCTAATACCTCTCTTTCTCTTCTTTTCCGAATTCCTATGCATTTAAACAATCAAAACCACCATTTCGATTGAAGATTCTGAATTTCAATTCCGCCAAGAGTGATTATGGCCTGAATCCACATAAAATCTTCGCAGTCATGCAATCACTGTTGATTTACCACTCCCACTTTCTCCTACCAGGGCAGCAGTCTGAGACAAATTGAAACCCATCAATTATTTCCTGATTTTGCAATTGTCTGAAACAAATCCCGGATTCAAATTAAAAAAAATTGGCTGCTGTTCGAATTCAAGTAAAAAAAGGCCGCCGGATATAATTGATTTTCAACATGTGAAAAAACTGTAATTCCCATGTTAAAAAAATTGGTTGCTGATTGAATTCAAGTAAAAAGAAAAAAAAAGGCTGCTGGATATAATTGACCTTCAATATGTGAAAAAACTGAAATTTCCTGGATCAAATAGATCAAATTTTCGGGATTTTCCATAATTATTTATTTTATAAAAAACCTAAGCAAGTCCAATTGCTTCAAATATGCCGTTGAAAAATCCAACAGTCCATTAAAAAATCATGTGTCGAATTTAGATGAGAAATTTCCTTGAAATTAATGGAATCTGAAACATTTTTTTTCTTTGGTCTAAGGATTAATCCAAATATCATTATTATAATATTAATATATGAATAATAATAACCTAAAGCAGATTTTAAATATTAAAATTAAATTGTCATATAAAGTAATTTTTTACTTTTGCATATATATATGACACTTGACAGTTTACTATTAATTAGTTTCATGAATAAATTTGTAAATCTAGAAATATTCTTAAAATACACTGCTGCATGTTTTGTTTTTTTCTTTGTTTTTTTTTTAAAAAAATAAAGAAAAAAAGTTGTTTATGTTTGCAAGTTTATTTATTTCCTTTCAACCCAAGATATGCATTTGAACTGACTTTTCCTCCGTAAAAGATCAAGAACATGAAGACTAGGGTATTGACTTATCAAATAAAAGAAATCCAAGCCTCTGACCAATTTGTAGAGCACTAAACGCTTGATCTCCAAGATATGAAAGTGCCTTCCATTTAATCCATAAAAATTTAGCAGAAAATTGGTAAGCTAGAAGAAGAAATTCAATCTAAGAGTAGTTGACGAACAACCTTTGGTGCTATGGCCGAGGAGAATGGCATAGATGGTGGCACTTCAAAAAGCCATAAAGAAGTAGATGATAATAATAGCATCCAACAAGAGACAGAGAAGAGCAAAGGAAATGCGCAAACTAATACAGTTCCCTTGTACAAACTGTTTTCGTTTGCAGATAGCTTAGATATTTTCTTGATGATGATTGGGACAATTGGTGCTGTTGCCAATGGGATAAGTATGCCCTTGATGACCATATTTCTTGGGGATACAATTGATGCCTTTGGAGAAAACCAGACCAACAATGATGTTGTGCATGAAGTTTCTAAGGTAACCATGTTCTTGTTGAATTTGTTCCTTTTTCTTTAATGGGAACATCATAATTTACTAGATTGATGCTTGTGAAAATTTGCAGGTCTCTCTGAAATTTGTGTATCTGGCAATAGGGTCAGCTGTAGCCTCATTTTTCCGTAAGTAAATAAAATATTAGTATAAAGTTGTATAATTCAGGCAGAAATTTGATAAAAAGAATGTAGGATTAAGAGAACCTGTGTTTGTTGTTTGTCAGAGGTGGCTTGTTGGATGGTAGCAGGAGAGAGACAGGCTGCAAGAATAAGGGGTTTGTACTTGAAAACTATATGAGACAAGATATTGCTTTTTTTGATAAGGAAACTAAAACTGGAGAGGTCATTGGTAGAATGTCTGGTGATACTGTTCTTATCCAAGATGCTATGGGAGAGAAGGTAATGTAACTGCTGCATTGTATGCACCATTAAGTATAAGTAGATCGACCTAGTCTAGGAAAGAAAATTATTCTGATCTCGCTAATGCATT
Organism: Triadica sebifera; assembly: GCA_023653625.1. Lineage (NCBI taxonomy): Eukaryota > Viridiplantae > Streptophyta > Magnoliopsida > Malpighiales > Euphorbiaceae > Triadica > Triadica sebifera. Next base: position 1,858,156 of record CM042895.1, read on the forward strand.
CCTATGCAGGTTGGGAAATTTATACAGCTAGTATCAACATTCATAGGAGGATTTGTGATTGCATTTATCGAAGGCTGGCTTCTTACCGTTGTCATGCTATCCTCAATACCCCTGCTTGTGATAGCAGGTGCAGCTGTATCTATCTTGATCTCTAGCAAGGCAACCTAAGGACAGAATGCTTATGCAAAATCAGCAACAGTAGTTGAGCAGACTATTGGCTCCATCAGAACTGTATGTTTACAATAGCCAATCTTAGACTTGTGCCTAGAAAATAATTCTTTGGTGAGTGTATTGAATTCTTACTATTTTGTTTTGCTTCAGGTTGCATCGTTCACTGGAGAGAAGCAAGCCATAAATAATTACAAGAAGTTTCTTGTTACAGCTTACAAAGCAAGTGCAAATGAGGGCTTCATCACTGGATTGGGAATTGGCCTATCTACATTAATCGTATTTGGCAGTTATGCTTTGGCAATTTGGTTTGGAGGAAAGATGATTCTGGAAAAAGGATACACAGGTGGAGAAGTGCTTATTGTGATCATGGCTGTAATGACAGGTTCCACGTAAGTTCCTTCATGTAGGATTATGCATCCTACAATATTTTCTTCGATTCTGTTAAAAATGAGAAAATTTAAAGAAATTATGAGTGAAAATGTGCAACAAAGCTGTCCTTGAACAATAGAAAATGAAAATGCAGCAAAGCTGTCTTTGAACAGCAGAAAACGAAAATGCAGCAAAGCTGTCTTTGAATATTGAAACTTTAACCATAAAATTTGCAGCAGAGCTGCTGTTGAAAACAAGGCAGTGAATAGAATGTGAGGAGACAAAATAAAATTCTAGATTTGGAGAGGAGAAAAAAAGAAAAAAAAGCTTAAAATGTTTAAGTGCAGAAAATTGAAACATAGAAGTGATTTAAACATAAACATCATTGAAACATGGATGAATATATATAAATACATTTTTTTCCTTCTTTTCTTTCTCATTTTCTTTACATGAACATAAAAATACTCTCCAAACTCGGTTAATTCTTTTACAAAATCTGCTCACATACGCTCACCGCATTCCTCACTTTGGAGCTGCTTATATAGCAGTAACATAGCCTTGCTTTTCCCATTCTTCACATGTGGGAGTGTATCATCATGTCCAAAACTACAAGAAAGCCATATGCCATTCTCCCTTGCCCATACTTCACATGTGGGTGTACCAAATCCAACTAAAGTAAGATTTTTATGCAGAAAATGGTCATCAAATCTTTAAAAATCTCAGCAACTCCAACAGATTCCTCATCCTTTAATGATCACTTCTTGCATTATTTTGAATGGATTCTTCAGGTCACTAGGACAGGCATCTCCATCGATGACTGCATTTGCTGCTGGACAAGCTGCAGCTTATAAGATGTTTAAGACTATCAGTAGAAAACCTGAGATTGATGCTTATGACACAAAGGGAAAGATATTGGATGATATCCGTGGAGATATAGAGTTGAAGGATGTATATTTCAGCTATCCAGCTAGGCCAGATGAGCAGATATTTACTGGATTCTCACTTTCAATCTCAAGTGGCATGACTGCAGCTTTGGTTGGACAAAGTGGAAGTGGGAAGTCGACAGTGATCAGTCTGATAGAGGGGTTTTATGATCCTCAAGCTGGCGAAGTTCTTATAGATGGCATCAACCTGAAAGAGTTTCAGCTCAAGTGGATTAGGGAGAAAATTGGACTTGTCAGCCAAGAATCTGTGTTGTTTACAGCCAGTATTAGAGATAATGTTGCATATGGAAAAGATGGAGCAACCATTGAAGATATAAGGACTGCTGCTGAACTAGCCAATGCTGCTAAGTTCATTGAAAAACTACCTCAGGTTCTAAATAATTGCCCACTTATCAATTTTTATACTGTTGTTTTGGTTGCCTGAGTGTTGTATCATATAAATTGTTCATTAAATTTGAATCCAGGGACTAGATACCATGGCTGGTGAGCATGGAACTCAGCTATCTGGTGGGCAGAAGCAGAGAATTGCAATAGCCAGAGCAATCCTTAAAGATCCACGGATTTTACTTTTAGATGAAGCCACGAGTGCGCTTGATGCAGAGTCTGAAAGGGTAGTTCAGGAGGCACTAAACAGGGTTATGGTCAACCGAACCACTGTGATTGTCGCCCATCGTTTAAGTACTGTTAGGAACTCTGATATGATTGCAGTCATTCACCATGGAAAGATTGTTGAAAAAGGTATGTTTATTCAAAATCAGAGCATGATTATCTGCAATTTCTAATGATATGTTTATTAATCAATAAATAATATGTTTACTGATCAATTAGGCTCACATTCTGAGCTACTCAAGGATCCTGATGGAGCATACTCTCAGCTTATACGGTTACAAGAAGTAACTAAAGATTCTGCAGATAATCATATAGTATCAGAAATTTCTTTAGAATACCTTGGACAGTCGAGTCAGAGAATGTCATCACAAGGATCCTCTAGTCAGGTATTATTTGAAGTTGGAAATGGAAACAGTAACGCCAATCCATTTAAAGGCTCTAGAAATTTGAAAGAAAGTGAAGTTTCTCAACAGAAAAACCAAACTGTAGAAGTCCCACTCCGCCGCCTTGCTTATCTAAACAAGCCTGAGATTCTAGTGCTTGCAGCTGGATCAATAGCTGCTGGTATCAATGGTGTAATAGTCCCAATTTTCGGTATCCTGATTTCTAGAGCAATCAAATCATTCTACGAACCACCTCCTGAATTGAAGAAGGATTCCAAGTTCTGGGCAATGATAGTCATGGTACTTGGCATTGTATCATTTTTGGCTTCTCCAGTGCAGATATACTTGTTCGCGGTGGCTGGGTCCAAGTTGATCCAACGAATCAGATCAATGTGTTTCAAGAAGGTGGTTTATATGGAAGTTGGTTGGTTCGATGAGACTGAACACTCGAGCGGTGCGATTGGTGCTAGGCTCTCAGCAGATGCAGCACTTGTTCGTGCTCTTGTTGGAGATGCATTAGCTCAGGTAGTTCAAAACATCGTATCAGCAGTAGCAGGTCTAGTCATTGCCTTCACTGCAAGTTGGCAATTGGCCTTAATTATTCTTGTACTAGTTCCTCTTATAGGCATCAATGGTTATGTTGAAATAAAGTTCTTGAGAGGGTTCAGCAAAGATGCAAAGGTATATACGCTTTTTATCTCTGCTAAGATTTTTCTAGTAAATCATTTGTTGTTTTTCAATTATTGACAAACACATATTTTTGCAGAAGATGTATGAGGAGGCAAGCCAAGTTGCAAATGATGCAGTTGGGAGTATTAGAACAGTTGCCTCTTTCTGTGCAGAAGACAAGGTGATGCAACTCTATAAGAAGAAATGTGAAGGTCCTATGAAGACAGGGATAAGGCAAGGCCTCACAAGTGGAATAGGGTTTGGAGTATCTTTCTTCTTGCTGTATTCTGTTTATGCAACAAGTTTCTATGCTGGAGCTCAACTCGTCGAGCATGGAAAGACAACATTCTCGGATGTTTTTCAAGTGGGTATATTATATATTCTTTATTTCTAAAAGTTCTGTTTAGCAAAAGATTTCTAACTAGTAACATGCCTGCTTGCAGGCTTTCTTTGCTTTGACCATGGTGGCTATGGGAATTTCTTCATCAAGCTCCTTAGCTCCTGATTCCTCCAAGGCCAAGAGTGCTGCTGCTTCCATATTTTCAATCTTGGACCGGAAGTCAAAGATAGATCCAAGTGATGAATCAGGAGTAACTTTAGAGAATGTGAGAGGAGAAATTGAATTTCATCATGTAAGCTTTAGGTATCCTTCTAGTCCAGACATTCAAATTTTCGGAGACCTCAGCTTAACTATTCACTCTGGAAAGGTAATCATTTATTGCAAGCAGTTAGCAGAAACAGATTTCCACTTTGCTGTTAAATCATAAACTGCATAACTGTGGATGTTATCTTTCAGACTGTGGCTCTAGTTGGTGAAAGTGGAAGTGGGAAATCAACGGTCATCTCATTGTTGCAGAGATTTTATGATCCTGACTCGGGTAATATAACTGTAGATGGAGTCGAAATTCAAAGACTCCAATTGAAGTGGCTGAGGCAGGGGCTGGTGAGCCAAGAACCAGTCTTGTTTAATGACACAATTCGTGCCAACATTGCATATGGAAAAGATGGAAACGCAACTGAGGCAGAAATTGTAGCTGCATCCGAGTTGGCCAATGCACAAAGGTTCATTAGTAGTTTACAGCAGGTTAGAACAACAGTACATCAGTATTGATCTTGTTAGTGTTGTGTATAACTTATATATACACAGTTAGTGGACATATGATGGAGCAGAGCGTAACGATGAAATGGAGCGAGGAGTGTACGGTACAGTGCAGGGGCAATTCTATAAAATTGTACAGTACGATATATATATATATATATATATATATATATATATATATATATATATATATATATATCTGAACATAAGTTTTATATATCTAATAAGAAAATGTAGTCGCTCTGATCTTGAGACGTAAATACATTACCGTTAACTTGTTAAATCTGTATTTTTATTGTTGTTTTTTGTTATTTCTCAACCGTTAGGAACTGAAAATCTAATCTCTTTAGATTCTTGCTGCTTACATTTCTTCTTTCTATTTGAAATGCAAAAATGCAGGGGTACGATACTCTCGTAGGAGAGCGAGGAGTGCAATTGTCCGGTGGGCAAAAACAAAGGGAAGCCATAGCTCGAGCTATAGTCAAAAGTCCAAAAATTTTGCTACTAGATGAAGCTACCAGTGCTCTAGATGCTGAATCTGAAAGAGTAGTCCAAGATGCATTAGATAGAGTGACGGTGAACAGAACCACGGTTGTTGTCGCCCATAGATTATCAACAATCAAGAATGCGGATGTTATTGCTGTGGTTAAAAATGGGGTTATTGTGGAGAATGGAAAGCATGAGACTTTGATCAATATCAAAGATGGCTTTTATGCTTCCTTAGTGGCAATTCAAACCACTGCCTCAACTGCTTCATTTAATTAGGTTTTGGATTTTTTTTCCTTTTTTCTGTTAATAGCCAGAATCTATTAGCTTGTCAGTTTGTTAAGCGAAGGTTATGAGTAGTGATGTACGCTGAAGATGTAATCCATTGAATGCGGAATAATACAAATTCTTCTATAAAAAATTATCTCTGTCGATTCTTCCTCTTTTTCCGCTTTATCTATTTACTGTTCTTCTTTCCTTCTGTAATTCTTCTCCGCAAGATCTCCTCTTCACTGGTTATGATCCAAGAACATGACATTTTCAAATTAAGACCATAAGCCATTACGACGGAGATCGCCAGAGTTCGGAGAGCAGATAATTGGCTCAATAAGAAGTCAGAACTATATAGTTTTGATTCAGATCGCGTCATTAACAGGACGGAGCAATACGCAAGAAATTACAAGAATTTTCTGGTTACTAACTTCTTCAGGTTTTTCTTATTTCTCATCACTCAATTTTCAGCAGATTGTCTACCATTTTTTTTTTTTTGGATCATATGGATAGTTCAATTACTTTAGTCCTTTGAATTTTGTATTTAGGGTTTGGTGGAGAAAAGGGCACAATGAAAGTGGCGAGAGCAATCATAAATTATGCACCATTTTTACTTTTAGATGAAGATACAAGTGCGTTTGGCGCGGAATCTGAAAAGATAGTTAAGGAGGAATTACACGGAATTATTGTCAACCAAAGAACAGTAATGGTTGCTTATCATCTAAGCACGGTTTCGACGGTTGAAAAAGGTATCATTTTTATCATCAGAGCCATCTCAAATTGGCTTACTTATGACTTATCAAAAATTCTGCCCCATGTTTACTTATTAAACTAGGAATGATTGATTAGGCTGAGCTTAGAGTCGTTTTGATCAATTCAATTAGCATGGATCATGAAATGCCCAATGGTTAGATGCCTAGCTATTCCGCAACACAGGGTACTGAGTTAGTTGAACTAGTTGAAATAGACAGAGAGCAGGTGCATTGCATACATCATAAGACCATTGAGTAACCTGTTTATGCGCAGAACTTGAATTAAAATAACAAACAGCTGTTTTCTATGTCCTGGATAACCTGTAAAGTGATGGAAGCACATATTTTACTTTGTATTTTTCTACAATCTATGATATTCTTGATGCCCAAGTTATATATAGATTGTTTTCTTCCAGAAAAGAATTAACAATATGGGATGTGGTCGACGAAGAGGAAACTTCAATTCTGACCTGTTCAACTACTAGATGACAAATCTAAGTTGTTAATCTCCAAGCAACGAAAGTGCCTCTATAAGAAGCTCAAATACAAATGTGCATCGCGGGGTAAAACAAGAGCTGTAGGATTAATTCCTTCTTCTGGTAAGCCAGTAAAATAGCAAACGCCTTCCAATGTTTTTTTCCATACAAATTTCTGCTTCAACTGCATGCATGCCATACATGGGATTTGCTTGCTTATGTTTTTTCTTTTAAATAATTTTGAGTAGATATGATAAAATATGAGAATTGACCTTTTCCTTGGCAAGTAAGAAAACAAAACAGAGATGCAAACCCACCACTTTATTAATTTTTTAAATTGCAAGATTCAACATCTAGAAGGATGTGTATTTTTATTTTATTTTATATAATTTCTTCAAAAATGTTTGATAAATTCAACACTCACAGGTTACTACATGCTAAAAAGTCCTATCAAACGTCTAATAGAAGGCTGGAATGCAAAACAAACCGAAGCATATTCAAATGTTTGCAGTCCATACGGCAAACCTTTTCCTCTGTCTCTTGATATCTGTCACTCTTCCTCAAATGGGATCCTGTGAATGTTATACTGACTTACCATATACGGCTTTTATTTTTTATTTTTTTTAAAAAAAATCACTTTCAAAATTTGTTGAAATGAAAAATGAAAGAAATTTTGTTTATTTATATGGAGATTGTGAAGCAAAATCAAATTTTATGATTTTGAAGGGCAGATCAGGTCATTGGTTGTTATTTATCTCATGAAAAGTCCAAATTTTTGTCTTTGAGGCTGTTTGAAAATATTGTTTAAACTTTGTTAACATGATTGCTTTTTTTTTTCTAAGCCGGATTTTTATAAATCAATCTAATTATACATTTTTTATAGTGGAGTATAATTGAATTAACTAATTTAAAAATAAGATTTTAAGCATTTAAAAATATTAGACTGATTGCATGAAATATAAAGAGAATGAAATGGACGAATGAGATTAAGATTTGAGGCATAAACAATTGAGTCCAAGTGATAGGCAATAGAGCAATGAAGAGTAGTTAGTCCAAAATATGGGACGATTGTAATGAGAAATTGTGTGGACACTCGACAGAAAGGTCAGATTGAAATTCATATTGGAAATATGGGAATAGAATTCAATTCTACTTTCTCATGGCTACTCACTAACCTTTAAACATCCATAATTGGACAGATTACGTCAAGAAGTTATGACGTGGCATGAACCCATAGGTTGGATGCCTCAGTTATTCTGACTTGGTCGGTTTGTCAGATTTCACCAATCTCCAATCTCCAATAATTTAAAAATAAGATTTTAAGCATGTATAATCTTCTGCGAGTACTTTCAACATTGCAAAAGGATTAACTAATTTTTATATAAAAAAAATACATGGAATATGTAGTATGATCTCTGAATTGGGTAGTGGACAAACTAGTCTCTAGTTGTTTGTACAGGGTCATACCATAATTATATATATATATATATATATATATATATATATATATATATCAACCCTAATTCTTAGGCTGAAAGAATGTGGGAGCAGGTATACTTTTGCTCTTTTGTTTATATTTGGTAGTAGTTCAGTTATAGTACAATTAATCTGTTAAACATATGTAATTATTTCCACAAAACATACATTATGTCAATTATATGGTAGCTCGTGAAGTCCATGCAGAAGAACATGGAATATATATATATATATATATATATATATGAATCAAAATCGTAAATGGATTTTTATGAACTAATCCAATTATATTTATATATGTATATAAAATAATCATGCACTACTGCATAGCATAACAAATTTGGTAGTAAGTATATAGCCTCCCATTTCGGTGCTAAAAGTAAAACTTGAAAAACTAAAAGCACAAGATAAAAGAGACACACAAACGTAAGGACAGTTGTTTTGTCCAATGGACACAAGGAATATGATTGAAACCTGAAAGCGATAGCATATACAAATAAAAATACACAGGACGATTTGGTGATCAGTCAGTTTTGTTATTTTTGTAAACTCTTTAATTGAGAAGAATAAATATTTATGTTAAATTACGGTTGCTTGAAACGAGAAGATACATGCAAAACAATTTTCTGAATTAAGCTAATGATAAAAACAAAAGAAAAGAACAACTTGGGAATCGGTTAACAATGAAAAACGATAAAATGAGGTGTTAGCCTAACCAAGTTTTGTACTATAGATGTGAATTCCATTGTTATATAAATTTATAAAGTGCTTGTGCAGACTGGCAGGAGCTGAGCCTGCAGGGAGCAACTGCATCAGGTTGACAATCCAAAAAATCCCTGAACCAGATGCTTCTCTGGTAACCAAAGTTAATTTGCTTTTCTTCCATTATCACTTTTTCAGTTTTTGGGTTTTTCATTTTTCATTTTTTTTTCTTTTTCCCTTTTCTTTTGGGGTTCTTGAAAGTCGGATTTTGTCCATTTTGTGAAATAATTTGATATTTCGTTGTATATGGTTTCTAATATGTGATAGGCAGCGGTGGTTCAGATTCTAATATGGAAAAACTACAAAATCTCGGTGTTAAAAGATATATATCTCTCGCATTATATAAATCAAGGACTTTATTGTTATTATAATTGTGAACATCTAAAGAGATGAGATAGTGGAAAAAATAAATTATTCTCGCCTCTTAATTATGTAAACATTTGATTTGAAGTGATTCGCTAATCCTTTTATCAATTTCCATCTGGAACTTGAATTTCTTTCTTTTGATGAATTTCAGCCGGTGCTCACAGATTACAGATGTACAGATTAATTAATCCTAATCAGAATACATCTTTGACTTTCAGGGAAAATGGGTGCCAATAATGTGGACATAACAATTAACAAACTATAGGCATAGCACCTAGGAAATGGGAATAAAATTATAGAAAGAACATCTTTAATTTCTCTTTTTCTTTTTCTTTTCTTTTTTTTTTTTAAATGAGAGGGGAAAATGCCATTTTATATAATAATAGAATATAAAGGTAGAAAGTTGTAATTAGGTAGACATAGTTTTCTCATATTAATTTTAGACCCAAATCTCATTGTTGGAATATAGCCCATGCATGGATAAGTTCACCAGTCCCATAAATGGAAACTAATAATTCTCCTTATGATTACAACCCTGCAATTTTTTTATTAGTCATAATATGCAGAAATTTATGTATTATATATCCTTTGCACTATCTAAGTTTATCTAGAAAATCATTACATCTGAAACTTTTCTTTTATCAGTGTGGAGAAAAAAGTTAAACCTTTTTTGGACAGCATTATTAATCTGGAAAACTAAATTTTCTCTATCTGTTACTTGTACTGCAAATTGTTGCAGCCGCAAAATAAAATTGTCGGTCAATCCTGTGTATTGTCAGTAGTCCATTTTCTGAGTTGATATCTTGGGATCTATACCATGGCGGAGGAGAACGGAGATCCCAAGTTTCATGAGGCTACTACGTCGAAAACCCAAGAAGAAGAAGAGAAAGGAGAAAAGAAAGAGAGAGAAAAAGAAAAGGAAACAGCTAAAACAGTCCCTTTTCTTAAGCTTTTCTCCTTTGCTGATTCCACTGATAAAATCTTGATGATTGCCGGCACAATTGGTGCCTTTGGTAATGGAGTTTCTATGCCTCTTATGTCATTGCTACTGGGAGACATGATTAATTCCTTTGGAAACAACCAAACTGATAAGAAAGTGCTTGATATAGTTTCCAAGGTAAAAAAATCATATTAATTAGTATATGATTCATTTCTGTGTTTTTATTGAATTTTCTTCGAATTGTTAACGTGAAAGATGATGCAGAGTTTGATACCTGCAATTTTTGCAGGTCTGTTTAAAATATATCTACTTGGCTGTGGGAGCTGCAGCTGCCGCCTTTCTTCGTGAGTGGATTTCATATGCTGAAATCTCAATCAAAGTTTCAAATTTTATATAAGAGAAAGCATTTGTAATCAAAAGCAATTGCGGTTTTTTGTTTTGCAGAGGTGACCTGCTGGATGGTCACAGGGGAAAGACAGGCTGCGAGGATAAGGGGTTATTATCTGAGAACTATACTGGGGCAAGATATTGCTTTCTTTGATAAGGAAACAAACACTGGAGAGGTTATTGGCAGAATGTCTGGTGATACTGTTCTTATCCAAGATGCTATGGGTGAAAAGGTACTATCTTTATATATTTTGCGGAAATTTAAATAATTTCATTAGTTATCCTGGAAGTCTTTAAGTCTGTTTGTTATATGCACAGGTTGGAAAATGTCTGCAGCTGCTTGCAACATTCATTGGGGGTTTTGTGATAGCATTTGTCAAAGGATGGTTGATGACCCTCGTCATGTTATCTGTTATTCCCCTTCTAGTAATGAGTGGTGCAACTGTGTCCATTTTGATATCAAGAATGGCAACTCGTGGGCAAAATGCTTATGCACAAGCAGCTACCGTAGTTGAGCAGACGATTGGGTCAATTAGAACTGTATGTTTTTAAATGAATAATGTTTATGTTTGATACTTAAACTTAATTGACAAAGCATGACAGTGATTTGATTTTTTTCTCCAGGTTGCCTCATTTACTGGAGAGAAAAGAGCCATTAGTATTTACAACAAGTATCTCCAAACTGCTTACAAATCAGGCGCTCATGAAGGCTTAGCTTCTGGAATAGGAATTGGCATTGTTATGTTAGTGGTGTTTGGTAGCTATGCCATGGCTGTATGGTTTGGTGCAAAGATGATATTGGAAAAGGGATACAGCGGAGGACAAGTTATTAATGTGATTGTTGCTGTCTTGACCGGTTCAATGTGAGTTCCTGTCTTTTTGTGATTCTTAATTCTATTTCTTGAATAACTAAAATTTAGCTTCTTCCTTATATTTAGATTTATGGAAATTTTGCAGGTCCTTAGGGCAGGCATCTCCTTGTATGAACGCATTTGCTGCAGGACAAGCTGCAGCTTATAAAATGTTTGAGACGATTAATAGGAAGCCTGAGATAGATGCTTATGATACAAATGGAAGAGTGTTGGAGGATATCCAAGGAGATATAGAGTTGAGAGATGTATATTTCAGTTATCCAGCTAGACCTGATGAAGAGATATTTAGTGGATTCTCTCTTTCCATCCCAAGTGGTACAACTGCAGCTTTGGTTGGGCATAGTGGAAGTGGAAAATCAACAGTAGTTAGTTTGATAGAGAGATTTTATGATCCAAACTCTGGTGAAGTTCTTATAGATGGTATTAATCTCAAGGAATTTCAACTCAAATGGATTAGAGAAAAAATCGGTCTTGTCAGTCAAGAACCTGCGTTGTTTACATCTAGCATCAGGGACAATATTGCCTATGGGAAGGATGGTGCAAGTATTGAAGAGATAAGAGCTTCTGCTGAACTTGCTAATGCTGCAAAATTCATTGATAAACTACCTCAGGTTCAAATTTACTAGGAATTTATGAATCACAGGTTCTTTTTTCCTTCAATATGATATGAATTGCTGATTTTGAATTTTGCATCCAGGGACTAGAAACAATGATAGGCGAGCATGGAACTCAGCTTTCAGGTGGACAGAAGCAGAGGATTGCAATTGCAAGAGCAATCCTCAAGGACCCTCGGATTTTACTTTTAGATGAAGCTACAAGTGCACTTGATGCAGAATCTGAGAGGATAGTGCAAGAAGCATTAGACAGGATTATGGTTAACAGAACTACTGTAATTGTCGCTCACCGTTTGACTACTGTCAGGAATGCTGATATGATTGCCGTCATTCATCAAGGAAAGATGGTCGAGAAAGGTATCAATTTTGTGTATTATCCATATGCAGATCACTTTGAATCTGAGTTTCATAATATGTTGACATGTTTGTGCAAGTGGCAGGCACGCATTCTGAACTGCTTCAGGATCCTGATGGAGCATACTCTCAGCTTATAAGATTACAAGAAGTGAATAAAGAATCAGAACAAGCAGCACAAGATTACAACAGATCAGAAATATCCATAGAATCATTTAGACAGTCAAGTCAAAGAAGATCATTGAGACGTTCAATAAGTAGGGGATCATCAAGAAATAGCAGCCACAATTCTCTTTCTCTGTTTGGCTTGCCTTCAGGACTCAATGGCCCTGATAATGATTTGGAAGATGTAGAAGCATTTCCATCTAAAGAACAAATTCCAGAAGTACCAATCCGCCGTCTTGCCTATCTCAACAAGCCAGAACTTCCAGTTCTTATAGTTGGCACTATAGCTGCAAGTATCAATGGTACTATACTTCCAATCTATGGTATACTAATTTCAAAAGCAATCAAGACATTTTTTGAACCGCCTCATGAACTGAGGAAGGATTCAAAGTTTTGGGCACTAATGTTTATGACCCTTGGTCTAGCATCGTTGGTAGTGCACCCATTCAGAACATACTTGTTTTCTATAGCTGGGTCTAAGTTAATCCAACGTATGAGATCTATGTGTTTTGAGAAAGTGGTTCATATGGAGATAGGTTGGTTCGATGAGCCTGAGCACTCTAGTGGAGCAATTGGTGCTAGGCTGTCAGCAGATGCAGCTGCAGTGCGAGCTCTAGTTGGGGATGCACTAGCTCAACTGATTCAAAACATTGCAACTGCAATTGCAGCTATGATCATTGCCTTTACTGCCAGTTGGCAACTAGCATTAATCATCCTTGCACTCATTCCTCTCATAGGTGTCAATGGATTTGTACAAGTAAGGTTCATGAAAGGATTCAGCGCAGATTCAAAGGTATATGAAATAAAATTGGTATTCCAGTAAAATTGTGTATATAGAAATTAATTACTGACATTATTCTACATGAATGAATCTAAATGGTTGCAGATGATGTACAAGGAAGCAAGCCAAGTTGCTAATGATGCAGTTGGAAGTATAAGAACAGTTGCTTCTTTCTGTGCTGAAGAGAAAGTGATGCAACTCTATGAGAAGAAATGTGAAGGCCCCAAGAAGACAGGAGTAAGGCTAGGATTGATCAGTGGTGCAGGATTTGGACTGTCTTCGTTCTTTCTCTTCTGTTTCTATGCAACTAGTTTCTATGCTGGAGCTCGACTGGTTGAGAGCGGCCACATAACATTTGCAGATGTTTTTCAGGTAGCTATATCTTCTGTGTCTTCAGGTAGCTATATATTTTGTATCTATCAAGTTGATTCATACAAAAAATGCATAGTCTTTTCAGGGATATTAAAGCATTTATCTATCTTGCAGGTTTTCTTTGCTCTGACTATGGCGGCTACGGGAATTTCTCAGTCAAGTTCAATGGGCACTGATTCTACTAAAGCAAAGGCTGCTACTGCTTCTGTATTTGGAATAATAGACAGGAAATCAAAGATAGACCCTTGTGACGAGTCAGGAACAACAATAGAAGATGTAAAGGGCGATATCGAGCTTCATCACGTAAGCTTCAAGTATCCATCAAGGCCAGATATTCAAATTTTCAGGGACTTCAGCTTGACAATTCGTTCCGGCAAGGTAACTTTGGTACACTACTTTTTAGTCCCCATTTGTTTCAGTGAACTGCAGTATCAGAAAACATTGATGGGTTTCAATTTGTTTCAGACTGTTGCCCTGGTAGGAGAAAGTGGGAGTGGAAAATCAACAGTGATTGCATTATTGCAAAGATTTTACGACCTGGATTCAGGCCATATCACACTTGATGGAATTGAAATTCAAAAGCTGCAATTGAAATGGCTAAGGCAGCAGATGGGGCTGGTAAGCCAAGAGCCTATTTTGTTCAATGACACAATCCGTGCAAACATTGCATATGGTAAGGAAGGGAATGCAAGTGAAGCAGAAATCATAGCTGCATCAGAGTTGGCCAATGCCCACATATTCATCAGCAGCTTACAACAGGTGGGAAACAAGTCCTTCCAATATATACTAAAGAGTACAATAATCTTGAGTTGATGGACATTAAAATTTTCCTTTATGCAGGGGTATGAAACAATGGTAGGGGAGAGAGGAGTGCAATTGTCTGGCGGGCAGAAGCAAAGGGTAGCCATAGCTCGAGCTATAATTAAAAGTCCGAAGATTTTGCTACTAGATGAGGCAACCAGTGCATTAGATGCAGAATCAGAGAGAGTGGTTCAAGATTCATTAGATAGAGTAATGGTGAACAGGACCACTGTTGTTGTAGCTCACAGATTATCGACAATCAAGAACGCAGATGTGATTGCTGTTGTTAAGAATGGAACTATTGTGGAGAAAGGAAGGCATGAGACTTTGATCAACATCAAAGATGGTGTCTATGCTTCCTTAGTAGCGCTTCATACCACTGCTAAAACTGCATAAGCCTTCTCTTTTTTTTCCCCTTTTTCTTCCTTAGAGGTGTTTGTTCTTTTACTTGTAGAACAAAACTTGAAAATTTTAATTCGATTTAATGTAATTTTTTTTAAAATACAGTTTAATGTGATTATTATATCATCCTTATGTTTAATTTCAGAATTGGATACGTTTATATAAATTAATGCGTTATTGCAATTACGGTTAATGGCGGATAATGGCAAACAAGGAGGCGAAGGTAAAAGGAGATGCAGGGCTGATTCAATTGCATGTAAGGATGGTTCGAATACGAAGCTTATTGATTAAAATTATGTAAACCATTATCTTCATTTTTCACTTTCATTTTCCGTTTGGGGGGAAAAAATGAATCTAAGGCCAAAGAATATCGCACTGGTAAATATATGCAGGAACTCTCAAGGGAATTTAAGAAATTAAATCAAAATGATTATGAATATCCTGAGATATTTATACCAAACACACTAATCATCATCTTCACTTTCATCACTGTACAACACAAGACCAGATTTAGAGGCATCATGGAGCTCAGTAACATTGCCATTAGGTAATTTCGCCAAGTCTGAAGATTTTTCTGTATCAACATCAGGTGTTTTCATTGTGTCCGAATGTTCAACATTTTCCTGATCTGTTTTTGCTTTCTTTGCCTGTGGTTTGACTTTAATAATCATACTTAAAGGGCGAGAAGGCAGATTCCTCTTCCCAAGTGTTTTCTGATCCTGCATGCACGAAAGAAGGTTTCAATCAGAAAAAAAGGATGCCAAGTCTTGGAGATATTCATCATAGAGAGAGTAGAATATCTTTTCATTACTAGCGTTGTAGTTTGATTTCAAATAATTCACTAAATTTAATTTTTCATAATATCAATGGTGTTTGAGTTTTACCACAGAAATGATGACAATTAAATATTAGATACAAGACATGAAATTTTTTAACATTATGAATTATTTTTTGTATAGACTTCTGAAATTACACATGCTAACAGAATAGTTATATGTGCTAACCATAAGAATCCATGCAAAAAGTTAAGTTGCATATGCAGAAACCAGGAAAGTATGGATTGACGCACAAGCAAGCATGTAGGTACGGCAGTATGAGCCTAAAGCCCATAACAGAATGTCATCAAGCACACATTTAATATGATCTTATGGAAACTAACCTGAGCAACAGGAACAGGTGGGATTTCCTTCAATTCGTGCACAATAGCAGACTGTGCTGCAACTGCTGCCTGAGAGAAACCAGACAACACCATTGCAGATAAATGGCAACGGGATAACACAGATCAATAATTCTAAAGATGTCATATAGAAAGGTTTAGAAAACAAAATGGGGGATTTTCCAAAGAGTTAGTATATCAAAACAAATAACTGGTAAATAATTCAAATGCTACTGTGAAATGTTTATGATTTTGAAATGTGAGTCAGACTAACTTAGCAGCACACAGGGAAAAAAGGTGCATACATTCACTTGGTCCAAATTCCTTACAGCTTGAACATTAATGCATCACCAAAAGATATATGGATCTATTAAAATTTACAACTCTAATCATCCACTCTGATAACATATCTATTGATATGTTAGTTTTTCCACAAATAAATGGATAAAAAGTTCCCTTATCAATTTCAATAAACCAACATTGTCAGTATCAATTATTAAATAATTAAATCTAGATTACCAAATATGAAAAAGCCAAACCCAGAATCTATCATCAATTTAACATTTTGAAATATAGTAACTCTACAACTTGAAAAAAGTTAGTAAATTACTTGGAAACTCCGGAGCTGTTTTGCTTCTTCATCTGCCATTTGGCGATCATATTCCCTCCTTGACTGAAAGCACAATAAACACATGATAAAAAGAAAAAAGGGATCAATAATTCTGGTAAACGCAACTTTATTAATTTTATTTTGCAGGATATCCAGAGTTATCAATTTAAAAGGAAGGTGCACCATTTTTTTTCATATCTCAACAGACACATCCTGCAGGCTACTGGACTGATCAATATGCTAGAAGAATCAGGCACAAACATCAAAAATTTTAGATAGTTATAGTAGGACACTTATTGCACTTACAAAAGCCATCTCTATACGAGCACCAGCTGATATATTGATTGACCAGGAATCAATGAACAAAGAGCAGCAAATGGTGGTACTTTTAGATACTCCTACATATTAATAACCCTAAATGATCTGTATATGCACGGGTTGATGTATTGCTTGACCATGAAAATGAATAAAGAGTAGAAAATGGTGGCACTTCTACATAATCCTAAATATTGTTGATATTACAACATTAGTCTCACCATCTCCAATTTATCAAGAAACTCAGTCTCATCTTCATCCAAAGCTTTAGGAGGTCCTGCAACCAAATGATATAGTGATTCAAGCAGTATTTTTACGTATTAGCATTTTGCAAAGCAAAAAGTTTTTCCATTTTTTAACTCGTGAAATAGACAGCGTCCCTAAGATGGCAATGTCAAAGATATGGCATGGCATTTAAAATACTTAAACAAGACGATCCCATTAACACTCATGAAACATTGCAAAAGATGGAAAACTTGAAGCAAGATATAATCTACAAGGCAAGAATGCAAAACTCTGTAATAATATGGATGCTATAGCTGAGTAAAGAGCAAAATACTTACTATGCTTGAACCGTTCATTGAATTCTGCATCCCTCTTGTCTTTGTTCTCCTTTAAAATCTGCACAGATATAAAAGGGCTTATGACAAGAGAAATGGACAAGTGCTCAGGCATTTTACAGTAAGAAGAAAAGAGGACAAACCTCATAGAGAGGCCTGTCCCTCAGGGCAGTGCCATCTTCAACCCGCTCACCCCTTGATTTCTTAGCCTCATCTAACTGTAAAGACGGATTATTTCATCGAGACCAAATATATCAGATAATGAGATCATAAGAACAGGTTAATACAAATAAAATTAGGGTTTAGAGGAAATTAAACAATAGTACCTGTTCTTCAGAGACGAAATTCATTAACCTTAAAGATTTTGGCGATTCACCGGCCATCTTTCACCGTAATTGCTCCAGAATTAGCCAATTTCAGGTTTCGATTCCAGCTTTTAGTTTTGAAATATCAAAATCTAAAAGTCTTCAAGCTTCAGAGTTCAGATTCTCAGATATTTGAACTTCAGGAGCAGATGCAGGATCAAGAAACAAGATCATGGGCTCAATATCCTCTTTGTCCACGGGGCTGAAGCCTGAATCCTTTAATTGCATGCGGAGTTATCACCGTTTCCTATTGCATACATGGGCCGTGGGCCTATAACCCAAATGTAGCAGATTAATTATATTTGGGTGAAACGACATAAATTTTGTTTATCAGTCAAATCACAATACTTTAATTTACAGGGAATGCGTAAAACATTGTCTTATGGTGACAATTTTAAATTTTGTGATTGATGTTATTAGTAAAATTAAATTTTTATGAGAATTTAATTAGTGAATGCAATGTATATTTGCATTAAATTGTTGACAAATAATTTCCAAATAAAAGAATACTTCATTCAGTTTGATTTCATGTTGCATACGTTATTCCTTCCGACTATATTGAGGGTTTTTTTATCTAATAGAACTCTTTCAATTTATAAGGTTATGTGATTTAGAAATTAGAAAAAAAATATAACTATTATACCATGTAGGAAAGAGATAAGTGTTATGTCAGTTTTTTTAATATTGTAATAGAAAAAAAATTAATTTTACTAACGATTTCAAGCACAAAATTCCTTCTGAATAGAAAAAAACTACTTAAAATTGTAAAACTACGTAGAAAATTTTTGCACTTTCCCCTTTATTTAATATGTCTTAATCTATTATTATCCATAAATATAAAATTATGAATCATTATTTTTTTTAGTTGCTAAATATTCAAATAATTAGTCTAAAGATATATTAAGAGTAATGGTTGTATTAATTTATATAAAAATAAAAATAAATTTATTTTTTTGAGATAGCTGAAAAGGTAAATTAATTTGTTTTTTTCATCTATCTCATCTCAATTTGTACGCTAATTTTTTTTCTCAAGTACAATTAATTTATTAATTATCTATCTATATATATAGATTATTATTTATTAATTTTAATATACATTTAATTAATATAAATATATGTTAAAAATAATCTTTAATTATATTAATTAGAAACAATTTTATTTTTTTGAGAGGAGTAATATGCATTTGATTTCATTTTGTGTCATATTTTTATGGAAAAACGAATAAAAGTTTTATCATTGAAATTAAAATTTATCAATTCGTAATTACCATTAAGATACAAGTGCATGGGTGGCACAAAGAGCAGCAGAAGTTGGCAGCTGGTATAATTGTCCCCTCTAGCTGTCACATACTTCGACATTGTTTATTGACACGTCATTTAATCCCACCGCTTGGAGTTGGAGTTGTCGCCCATGAAAGCCGCCGTCAAATGCACAAAAGAAGTCACAAGCGCGCCATAATTAATCAATAGTAACCACCCAGGTCAGCTTCAGATCTTCGCACACCAACCAAGACTCGCCACGTTTTTTCAGATTTCCCCTCCTCTTCTGATTGTGGGATACGGAAGAAAGAAACCGATTAAACGTCGAATTCCGAAGTCTCTTAGAATTTGCCTCTTTCTTTATATAAATTTTCAGACTTTTGCTAGCTGGCACCTTGATAATGAAAGTATGGAAACGGCCCGAATTATTTCCTCCTCTGTTCTTCGCTTCCAAGGCACCGGAGCCGATGCTCGCACATTGAAGTTACCTTTCCATCAACTGGGTAATATCCGAGCCTCCTTCAAGACAAGAGATGATGCTGGGATTTTTAGTTGTGAGTTTTCTGATCCTGGGCATATGCAGTATTATCAATCAAGGAAGCAGAAAGGGAAGACTAAAGAGATGAAAACAGAGGAGAAGAAGAAGAAGAAGAAGAGGTTGATTAAAAGATTATCCAAAGATTTGGACTTTTTCTCTCGAACTGCATATGGCGAAGAGTTTGGCAGCCGTTTGACGGGTGAGGTTAAAGGGAAGATAATTTCAGTAAGTTTTGAGAGAGCTGTTTAATTGGCGTTTTTTTCTTTAAAAGCTTAAATTCAAGAGAACTAAATAGTTACTTGTACAATTCAGGAAGCAGCGGAGGTTTTGCTTGCAGAACTGGAACATCTTAAATCAGCGCATACGGAACAAAAAAGAAAGAGAAAAGAAGAGAAAGACCGGAAGAAAGCCACATTGACAAAATCCAAGGCCATGATCAACTCTGGATCATCATCATCCTCAAATTCTTCATCTGAGTCGAGCGACGGTGGCGGCGGAGTGATTGTGGACGTGCAGCGGTTTACAGATAATAAAGCAGAAGAGGTGATATTGGCGGAGAATAATTCACAGACTCAGGACAGGCACAAGGAGATATTGTCAAGGACAAGCAATTTGAGCTATGAAGATCCCGGAGAAGATTGCTGCGGGAGGAGGGGCAACGAGTGCAGCAGCTCAAAGGGTAAAAGTAGCAGGACGGCAGCGAAGATTGGGATATGCATGGGCGACAAGTGTAAGAAATTGGGAGCTGCTGCGCTGTTGCAAGAATTTGAGAGGAAAATTGGTAGGGAGGGATCGGTTGTCAGCTGCAAGTGCATGGGGAAATGCAAATATGGTCCCAACGTCAGGTTCTCTAATTGTCTCGGAGGAATTCAAGAAGAGAGCGTAAAAAGCCTTGTTCAAACTCCAATCAATCCGCTATTCATTGGGGTTAGATTGGAATACGTGGTTGCCATTGTTGCTAATTTTCTCAGCCAAGACTTAGGCAGCAATGGCGATTCTCTGTTTTCTGTTTCCTGAAAGCTTCTTCCGCCTTCCTGAAAGCTTCTTTCTCGTAATTAGTTTAAGGAACTGACTGACCAGGCCAACAACTGATTAACACGGACATATTTTTTCACATAATATTTTACTATTGCATATTATTGCCTTGTTTTATTATGAACCTTGTTTAGTTCTTTTGGTAGCTCATGTTATTTAAACTGAGGATTTATTTGTTGACCATTAAAAAGGAAAAATTAATGCACCAAAAAAAATTATTCAGGGCTCATGTCTTCTGAAAATCGGTTAGTAATGCAGTAAAGAAAAAGGAAAAATTAAAATTCGGAGTTCGTCACAAATTGAAATATGCTAATGTAACGTCTCTCTTATTGTTTTCTTACAATGGAGTTGTAATTTGCAACCCCACCAATTGGAGACAATTATTTCCATTCACCCTTTCAATCCTACACTCTATTTATTTATTTATTTATTTAAAACTTATATGAAGAAGAAAACTGTCTATTTTTCCTGTTTTCAGAAGGTAATGAAATCCAAATTGAACACGGCATTTGCCTTCCAATGCCAAATGTCCTCCATATTTTCAATTTTTATATAATGAATTCAGATGATTTATGTTGTATTATAAACTCAGTGAAAAATATTTATTTTTTATTTTTTTATATATTTTAAAAAACAAAATTTTTGATCATTTAAATAAATAACACTAACACTATTGTGGATACGGACCCATTATATAATTTGCGTGGTATTGTTTGCTCCATGATGTAGTAAATTAGCTACATAGTCTATTAGATAGTCCATAGAACATAGTCTATTAGATAGTCCATAGAAATCTTTTTACAGTTTCAATCACCAAACAATGTCTCGAATCTGATGTATTGTGCCATACAGTGGAATCTTAACCATCAACTAGGGAAACAAGAGAATTTTTCTGTAAAGGCTGCTCCAATATCTCTAATCTGATTTACTGAGGACAATTTCTAAACGATGTAATTTGGTAATTTATCTTGTTAAATACATACATGTCTTTCATCCCCAAATCCGTATCAGGTATTGCCCTTCAGACGCAAATCAAATACCTCGTGCAGCAATAACAGATATACCATACAACTCAAGTTCTTCTCTTGCAACCCTAAAATTTAATTACTTACGCAATTTGTTGCATCCAAGCAGAATGCTGGCTAGCAATTCCCATTCAACCGAATAACAGCAAACTTCCATTAGAGAACAGAGGAGTAACTTAACTGGCAGGGAATTCAAAGTGATCACCATTACCATAGAGGTTTTAAATAACCATCATTGAAGCCATTGTCCTGCAAAAGACATGAAATGGTCCCATATTGTTTCACGACTATTTCATCCCCTGCAAAGTTAGCTTCCACTTTTGCCGAAAATGTGTCTTTTCTACTTTTTTTTGGCAAAGAGAAGTGAAGAACCTTGGTGTGGGACTCGAAAAAATCATTAATGCTACTCAAGTAGCATGCTTGACTACTCCAATCCTCATATAGGAGGAGCAAATGTCCCTATGGACTACCAGGAGGAGCAAATGAATAGCAAAGAGTTTCCAGAACCATGATTGAGAAAACAACCATTGCAGGCTTACGGCCGAAGGTTAGAAGTGCAACCAGAACACACACAATAGACACTAGTTTAAAACTGCTGAAGCACAGCTATCAGCCATAAGATACACGAACAAGATTGAAAAAAGATAGTCGAAACTGAAAATACAAAGGAAATGCCAATTCATTTCAAGCAGCCATACTTTCAAAAATCCACTTGATCGTTTCTTTTTGCTGCAAAACAAGGAAACCAATCCAGCAATTCAACTAATCCTATATCTGAACTGATAATCTACAATTAACTGATGTTCATGTTATTGTTGCTTAAGCTCTGTTGTAATGGGAACGTTAAGCAATACAAATTTTCTTCAAAAAAATTAACATGGATACAAGTAACATTACTTCGCGGTACAAGTATTTCACAAGAAACTCAATTATTAGACAAGAATACCTCCTCACTCGGAAAAAAGCTTTTCCGCTATCTGTGGGTCTTCAAGAAGCTCATTTATTGCATTCCGAAGCTTGTAATAATCCTCAGAAGTATTATAAACCTGATGAGAGATCCTAGCATATGCTGTTATAAATCCATCCTTATCCTTCACTGCCATCTCACCGTCTCTTGGGGCCTGATAATGAATAGGAACCTCAACCCCATAGTTTGCACGCAAATGCGACCTCAACTTCAAGGCACCATCTTGACTCATAACACGCAATCTTGAAGGCAAGCTAACCATAATCATGCCTGCACACATCTCTGGTGGAGCCCCAAGAGATGTGCCCCATGACTCTGCCAACATTTTTCCCATCTCAACAACCTTCTCATGGTTCCCCTTCATTATTCCGTAAATTCCTCCTTCAAATCGATTTATGAACTCCATTGCAGATGGCACTACCATCTGTGCACTGTAATCCCTATTCCCAATCCACATACTCTCTACCGGCAATCCATTCCCATATTCAGTGGAAACCACAGGGTGATGCACATCAAATGGCGAACTCCTTTTTTTACAATACAAAAATGCAACCGATGGCGGGCAAAAGAACCATTTATGCAAATTGCCAGCGTAGAAATCAGCTCCAATTTCCTTAACATCTAGTTTAACACTGCCCAAAGCGTGAGCTCCATCGACAAAAACTTGCTCTACGCCTTGTTCTCTACAAATGTTAACCAATTCTCGAACCGGAGTAACAACGCATGGCATTGATGTTATGTGATCGATTATGGCTAACCTAACTTTTCTACCATTAGATTTACCTGTCTCCAATCCTTTCATGAACGCAGTGATAATTTCTTCATCGGAGCTAACCGGAAATGGAAGCTGAACCTCGATTGCTGTCCCACCGGCACGCGTGACATAAGCGTGGATAGATTTCTTCACGGCTTCAAAGGTACAGTGAAGCATCAAGACGGCGTCGTTCTTATGGAATTTTCCCTCGGCGAAGGAGCGGCCTATCTGTTGGAGGACGATAGCGGCGGCGGTGGTAGCATTGTCGACCAGGGAGATCTCATCTACGTCATCGGCATTGATGAGGTCCTTGACCACGGTCCGCGAGTGAAGAATGGCATTACGGTGGGTATTAAAGTAGAAATCGTCCGGTTGCTGAAGGAACTTGAGCTGCCACTCCCTCTGGGCGGCGAGCACCGATCCAGGGCAGCTCCCAAAACTGCCGTTGTTAATTCTGGCTACGCCAGGCAGGTGGTGAGCGAACTCTTCTCGGATTTCGGGTTCGGTTATGAACCGAGTGAGTCGAGGCTTCTTGGTGACATGGGGGCGGTGAGCCAACTCGCCATTTCCAGAATCGTTGTTTTCCATCGAACTGAGTTTGAGCGAGTTAGGGTTTGTAGGCATAATTTGCGGTTTGAAAGGGTGAAAAGGTCCCTTAACAACTGACTGTTTAGCATCAGGCATCAGGGAGGCCGAATAGCCATTAGCCATATGTGTCGTTATCCAGTGAAAAATGGTACAGGATGAAGTCAAAAAACGCTGTCGTTTTATAATTTCGGATATATTAAATTAGCATTTCGAATTTCGTGTCAAGTCTATAGACCCGTGAGCCTTTCGACCAGAAAATAAATAAAGGGAAAAAAAGAGGAGGAAAAGCAACTTAGGCCTAACCCAGGGCGAGAGCTATTTTATTATTAATAGGAGTATAATCGAGTGTGAAATGTGTTATACGATTAAAAAATTTAAAATTTTAATTTTAATTATTTAAAATTTGAATTGAATAATATTTAAATTTAATTCGATAAAATTTAAATTAATTAAATTTTTTTATAAATAATATATTCTACTAGAATTAATTTAACTCGATTAAATTTAAATATATTTAAATATTAATGATATAAAAATAATTTAATAAAAAATAATTATTCAATTAAATTCATAAATTTTACGAGACGTGTATTATAATGCTTAAAATCAATTCGATAAACTATTTGAATTTTACTTTATTAATTTTAAATCAAATTTAAATATTTTACCAATAAAGTTTGAATAACTCACAAATAAATTGAATTATTTATACCTTTGAGTATAAAATGACAAATTTTACAGCACATGCTTTAATGGACCAATGGAGTTTACAAGGGGAAGCTCTAACTCAATAGCTCTACACTAGGGGTGTAATTGAGTGTTAGACTTGATTGATTAAAAATTTTGATATTTGAATTCAATTTGATCTCAATCGAATATTTTTTATTATTCAAATCTTGACTCAAAAAATATTTAAATTTGAATCAATAAAAAAATTTAATAAATATTATACTCAGTTTGACTAGACTCGAAATTAACTCAATTCGGTTAAATTGAATATATTTTAACTTAATTTAAATACTAAAAATATAAAAATAATTTATTAAATAATAAAAAAACAATTACTCAATTAAATTCATGAATCTTATGAGTGGATAATTGTAATATTTGATCTCAACTCGACAAACTAGTCAAACTATTTAAATTTGAACTCGAGTCTTTTAACTTAAAAACTAATTTGAATATTTTTTTAATCGAATTCAAATAGTTCACAAATAATTTGACTCGTTTATATTCATACCACAACCCTGATGCAATTAATAGAGATGTAATCAAGTAGAATCAATATAGTATTATACTCGAACTCAATTAGATTAAAAAATTCAATACTCGAACTATATTTAATTTTTTTTTAATTGTTGAAAATTCAATTTGAAAAATATTTGAACTATTCGAGTTTGATTCGATAAAACAAAAATCAACTAAAAAATTTAATAAATAGTATACTTGATTTGAGTTGGTTCAAAATCAATTTGAATTAATCCGATTAAGCTATTTTATATATTAAGAATATTAAAATTATTTAATAAATAATAAAAAGAATATTTATTCAATTAAATTTATTAGCTCTTACAAATTGGATATTGTGATATTTAAAATCTAATCCAATGAACTATACGAATTTGGGCTCGACTCTGATCAGGGCTGAGTAAAATTTAAATCTCAAATATTTTGCGATTACAGGTTGATTCTTTTAGAGCCATATACAGCAGCCTGTTGGTTATAACTGCTAAAGTCAATGCTCGTTTAGAGCTATATACAGCAGCCTGCTGGTTATAACTGCTAAGGTCAATGCTCAAGACCCATAACCCAGAATCCAAAATAAGATTAATATAAAACTGAACTAAATTGTTTTTAAAGATTGCTTTGCTATTTCTCTGAATCATTTGCCCCTTTATCAGATATCTGGATTTTATCTATACTCAATTTAATCAAATGTTGATACCAATTGGCATAAAACCCCTAGATCTTTTCTCTGACGAAAGGTTAATTCAAGGTTATTTCCTTTTCTTTTGTCTCGTGGTGAGATTTCAGTGTGCAAGGAGGGAATTAGTGGCCAATTATGCGGAAGTAAGAGAACTCGGTGATCAGATTTACATCTCAAACCCCGGCGTTGTATCTCACAAAATTTGATATCTGAAGGTCAATATTTGATGCTTTTGGAAGATTCTTTATTGGGTCTTGACTATATTATTATACCTTGAGCTGGGTTTGATCGAAATTCACTCTTAATTCTCGATTGCTTCTGTGGTTTAGGTTTCTCTAGGCGGGCAATTCTTTTTACTGTCCTCCAATCAATGAGGATTGAATTAGAATGCTTCATCTGCCTCCCTACCAGGAATTATTAGGTTGTTGTTTGCCATTCTTTGATTAAACTGTTATGAATAACCCATTGGAATTGCTGAATTCTCAAAGCCCTTACTCTGAATCTTCGTCTCCTTGATTTCCAGATTGAATTGCGTGTCGCTTTCTGTAAAATCAGATATTTGGTTTTGGCCAGTGGAAAATTCTTGTTCTTCAATAAGGGAAAAACTTTGAATTTCAATGGCTAGTCCACCACAAGCTTCCTTCAGACATCCTCCTATTGTTACTCCCTCAAATTCTGATACGTCAACACCTCAACATGAGAAAAGCACAATTCCTCCTTCGTCTATGTTAACTGGAGCTCCCAAATTCCCCCTTCCCAGTTTGCAGCAAGATCAGATCCCTTCCCCCTCGATCAAAGTTTCAAATTTATTATCTCCAGCAAATGGATTTAAGACTGGAAGCTCAATTCCTCATTTAAGCACCCCTCCTGGCCCACCTGTTTTTACTTCACCAGTCCGACCTGCTACTGTGCCATTTCGAAATTCTCCTGCAACTCCTCAGCCGGTTGCTTTCTCATCAGGATCCTCTTTGCCCACGTCATCACCTCCCCAATTCTCAAATGGATCTGTTGAGTTGCAGCACCAAGTTGTGCAAGCTTCAGAGGACTCGATGCCTGTTGCGGAGTTACCAGGTGTCTTATTTTCTGCTCTAAAGGTATCTCTTTCATTGTTGCCATGAATAACTTTCGTGATTTTTTTTCTCCTTTTCTTTTGGAGCATCATTGTCATTGCATTGCTACCAGAGTTTCAATTATCATGAGATTCTCATTGCATTGAGTTACTGATTTTATATATTGTTGTTGGATAATCTTATCTGCATTCTTTCAATTCCAACACTCGTATATTTTTGGAATGTTATGAATTGTTTCTATTTGCCTTATATTCTCATATAGGTTTTGAGGCAGAAGAAACTTGCAAATGTGCCCAGTTTGGGTTTCGGGGCATTGATTTCTCCTGGGCGAGAGATTTCACCAGGTACTCAAATAATACAGCGTGATCCCCATCGCTGTCAAAATTGTGGAGCTTATGTAAATCTCTGTTGTAAGATGCTACTGAGGTCAGGCCAGTGGCAATGTGTAATTTGCCGAAAATTGAATGGAAGTGATGGTGAATACATAGCTCCAAGTGGAGAAGATCTCCGTAACTTTCCAGAACTGTCATCGCCTATTGTTGATTATGTTCAAACTGGAAACAAGAGGCCTGGTTTCATTCCAGTTTCTGATTCCAGAATGTCTGCACCTATTGTTCTTGTTATAGATGACTGTTTGGATGAACCACACCTGCAACATTTACAAAGCTCCTTGCATGCATTTGTCGATTCACTTCCTCCTACAGCAAGAATTGGAATCATACTTTATGGCCGCACTGTGTCAGTTTATGATTTTTCAGAAGAATCAATGGCATCCGCTGATGTACTTCCTGGTGATAAATCACCATGCCAAGAATCCTTGAAAGCATTGATATATGGAACTGGTGTGTACCTATCACCTATACATGCTTCAAAGGAAGTAGCACGCCAAATTTTCTCATCACTGAGACCATATAAATTGAACATTGCTGAAGCTTCACGAGATCGGTGCCTTGGTACTGCAGTTGAGGTCGCTCTCTCTATAGTTCAAGGTACATCTGCAGAAATGTCTCGAGGTGTAGTCAAAAGGGCTGGAGGTAATAGCAGGATTATTGTGTGTGCTGGCGGACCTAATACTTATGGTCCTGGATCTGTTCCTCATTCTTTTAGTCATCCAAATTATCCTAATGTGGAAAAAATGTCATTGACATGGATGGAACATCTGGGTAACAAAGCTCATCGATACAATACAATGATTGACATCCTATGTGCTGGAACTTGTCCCATTAGAGTTATGGTTTTGCCGCATCTTGCTAAAGCCTCTGGGGGTGTTTTGGTTCTTCATGATGACTTTGGAGAAGCCTTCGGTGTAAATTTGCAAAGAGCATCTACCAGGACATCAGCTTTCCAGGGTTTATTAGAGATTCGGCGTTCTGATGATATTCTTGTTACTCAAGTTGTCGGTCCGGTGAAGAGGCACATGTAGATACTCATGGAAATTTTAAAAATGACAAATCTCTCTCCATTCAAATGCTAAGTGTAGAAGAAACCCAGAGCTTTGCTATCTCAATGGAAACAAAGGGAGAAATCAAGAGCGATTTCGTATTTTTCCAATTTGCAATTCAATACTCAAGCATTTATCAAGCTGATGTCTCAAGAGTTATCACCGTCAGATTGCCTACAGTTGATAGTGTTTCAGCATACTTTGAGAGTGTTCAAGATGAAGTAGCTGCAATCCTTATTGCCAAAAGGACTCTCTTGCAAGCCAAAAACTATTCTGATGCAATTGATATGCGGGCAACAATAGATGAGAGAATTAAAGACATTGCTGTGAAATTTGGGTCTCAGCTACCAAAGTCAAAACTTCATCGATTCCCTAAAGAACTCTCTCTATTACCAGAGCTCCTTTTTCATCTTAGAAGGGGCCCACTTTTGGGAAGCATCGTCGGCCACGAAGATGAGAGGTCTGTGTTACGAAATTTATTTCTCAATGCCTCCTTTGATCTTTCACTCCGTATGGTAGCACCTCATTGTCTAATGCACCGGGAAGGAGGCACATTTGAGGAATTGCCCGCTTATGACCTAGCAATGCAGTCTAATACAGCAGTAGTTCTTGATCGTGGCACTGATGTTTTCATCTGGTTGGTAAGCTGATGAACTTTTCTTCTTGCCATTTTATTGATCTCTGGTGCTGCAGAATTATTGATTCTTTTCTCTTCCCCACTTCCCCTCCCCCCCACCCCCACATCTCGTGCCCATGATCTATGCACCTTTGACCTGCATATATGATGTATCTTTGCTTTTGTGCGTATCTGAACTATTTTGAATAATATGAAGGGCAGATGCAAAGCCTTGAGATGTAATATAATTTGTATAACAGTCATGCTAGGATTAATAACAAATGGTTTAACATTTAGAGGAACATTTACTGATTTACTGAAAGGAATATTGCCTCACTGCTCGCCATACCCTTATTATCATATCCAAAGTTCTGTTATTAACCTGTCATTTTTTTTTTAATGATTCTGACTGGGAGGATTTCTTCTTTTTTTTTTAAACTAAAAAAATGAACGAGTTGCTCTCTGAATAAAAAAATTGCATGAAATAACATTTATGTCAATGGACTTCAATATGCTTTCTTCAAGTCATTGCTAAATACTGAGATCCAGTAGGGCCATATTGCTAGCATTTGTTATATTATTGCAGTCTCACGCATGGATAAGAAGCTATATGTTCATTCAGCTTTGGACTGTCTCAGAATTTTCATGTTACGAATGCTATATCTTAAATGAATCTCTGATTGTTTTGTCTCTGCATACATCAAAAATGTGTTGGTATCAATGTACAAAATTTACTTTGATAATATGTCCTTGGCGTTCTGTATTTATTTTTCTGTTGGGTGAGAATTTTGCTCTTGAATCATGTTATCCTAACCGCCTTTAATCTGCACTCCCTATTAAAGACATTTTCCCAACAACTTTTAACTGTAGGGTGCTGAACTAGCTGCTGACGAAGGAAAAAGTGCAGCAGCTTTAGCAGCTTGCCGAACATTAGCAGAAGAGCTCACTGAGTTACGGTTTCCAGTTCCTCGGATCCTTGCATTCAAGGTTCATCTTCCCATGATTCTCTTCCAATCTTTTTCGATATGGGTTCATCCATATTCCATTTATACCCAAAGTAAAGAACTAATAGGTCTGAGTCAATAACAGGAGGGAAGTTCTCAAGCACGATACTTTGTTTCTCGGCTGATACCAGCACACAAAGATCCTCCTTATGAGCAGGTGACGATGCAAAGTTAAAAAAAGACCAGTTTATTGAATTATTTTTAGCTCGGGTTACCCCAGCTTATTGAACTAATAGATCTAATCCTTGTAGTTGTTTAAATTTGATCCACTTTGATTTTAGGAGGCAAGATTCCCTCAGCTTCGATCTTTGACAGCAGAACAGCGGACAAAGCTGAAATGTGGCCTTATTCATTTCGATGATCCTAGTTTATGCGAGTGGATGCGAAGCTTGAAAGTGGTGCCGCCCCAACCAAGTTAAGTAATAACTAAACTGCAATTAGTGGCTAGTACCTCTCCTCCAGGAAGAATCTTAGGAACTGCATCCTCTACCAATTATTCACCTTTCTTCTCCTTTTACAGTGGTTAAGGGGATGTTTCTTGCATGATGTCTATGAATATCAGGCCAATCTCAGGTATTGCAAATATGGGGATGACGACTAGCATGGAGAAGTGAAAGATGAAAAACTGGTTTAGGTTTTAAATTAAAATAAAGAAAAAGATAAAAAGTAAAAAAAATAAAAAATATTGAATAATTATGAAGATTTAATGGATAAATTAAAGCACTGAAAATCAAAGATTATTTACTAAAAATGACATATCTAGAGATAGAGAGATATTTTATTATTGGTTGTATTTATTTGTTAAGAAAGTGAGGGAAAGTGAGAGACTCCATTGTGCAGAGTTAAATTTCAGATGATACTTCCATTATTTTTCCTTTACAATTGTTTTTTCAATTGATTTTTTTTAAGTTTGGTGGTTAGGAAAGTGAGAGAAAGTGATAAATTTTTTTGTGGGACCTATTTTGTATACGTGAATATTTTTTGCTTTGCTAATGTGGAAAGTCTACACATCAACAATCCATTAGCTGAGTTAATGGTGGATGACAGATGAAGTTTCTTGTTACAAAATCAAATTTTAAACGGTTTTATATTATAAATAATAATTTAAATAATGAGTTATTACGAGTTAGATAGTTAGAATATTGTTTGTACAATTCACTTCATGTCTCTATGTAGTGTATACAATATTAAGTAACCCTACTCGTACATTCTTCATGAATACAACTTAGCGGGCGTTGGGTTCAATTGTTAAATATAACTAATAGCTAATAGTTGGTATCTGATAGCTGATTAACACTAATATTTGGTAAAATTAATTGAGTTGTTGCTGTTATGATATGAAATTACTATTAGAGGTATAATTTATTTCAAAAAATATATTTTTCTATGATATTTTTATATATTACTTGATATAAATATATTTTTTAATTATTAAAATGATTATTATTATAAATAAATAATTTTATAAATGTATATCTATAATTTATAAATATAATCGTTAATTTAATATATTTTTAATAGAATATATTTTATATTGAATAAAGTGATTTTAAAGAGATGTATTTTATTTTTAATAAAAAAATTTACAATATGATGAATGTATTTTATTATAAATATGCTAATTTTGTCGAAAAAATATCAACTTTTTCAATTAATTGTTGTTTGAATTTTTTATCAGCTATTAATTGAAATTACCAAATATTTATATTTAGCTGTTGAAAATAAAAAAAACTATCAACTGTCTGCCTATCTCCAACGGCTGAACCAAACATTATTTTAAGCAGTTTTTGTTGTTCTAATAACTATTGTTAATTAAATCAATCAAGTTATGAAATGCAATTTCAATTTAGGAATGATAATGGGGCGGAATTCTCGGTTTTCAAATCCAAAATACCACCCCATTCTCTACAGGAGAATTTTTTTTGATATATGTCCTCGTACCATACGGGAACAGGGATCCCCAATCTCGACTCGATATCTAATTTTTATTAATATTATTTTATTTTATTTTAATTAATTATTATATTATATAACTGTTTAAATAAAAAAATATTTTTAGTTTAAATGAATGTTATATTTTATTTTATTATTTTATTAAAATATTAATTATGTTAATATATATATATATATATATCGGGTTAGAGTTGGGGATGAGAATGTATGCCCCGTCTCCAATACAAAAAAAAATTTAGGATTAGGACAGGGGATAAAAATTATTAGAAAAGTTGTCTCATTCAGAGCGGAGTACTGCGAGGCAGATCTAACTATCATCTCTATTTCTATTTGAATGACGTTGTGTTTTTAAACAATTTGAATTTTTGTATTTAGATTTAAAATTTTAACGTATTATTATATTTTAGGGATAAGGTAAAAAAAAAGCTCCCAAAGTTAAATCAATTTGTTGATGTCTTGATTTTTTTTCTTCAATTTCTACAATTCCTTCCTCCCTTCCGACAACACACCACAACCACACTTCTATTACACATGGTGTTGTTGGGGTCATATTCTTTTCTACCATGGTGTTCTCCTTGGGCCAAGAGGTCTATGTTAAGGTGCCACCTTTGGCTAAGAAGTTTCTCCCTAAGGATGTCATTCTCTACCAGTACGAAGCTTGCTCGTCCTACAACAAGGTTAGAGGTATTTGTTTATTGACAACTTTCATTCTTTTGTTTGATTGTTGAAAAGGAAATACTTTTTTAATTGAATTATTAAGAATTTTGCTATGAAGTCTAAGCTTCCTAATTGGTCAAATAATTCGGAAGGAAGAGTACCAAGTTAATTTTGATATCGAATTAAAGTTATTTTTAACTAAATTGATTGTATATTCAGAAATAGAGTTCTTTCTCACCATGTTATAAATTTCTTTTTTCTTTATCCAGAGGTTGTTGGATTAACTTTGTAATATATTCATATGAAGTTTAACAAAGTATTTCGATTTTGTTTGGTAAAATTAGTTGATAATCTAACTATTAGCTGATAATCTAATTGTAGCTGCTACTAACTGAAAATTTAATAGTTAATAATATAGTTAATTGAATTAAAAGTATTTGGTAAAACTAGCTGAAAATGTAAAATGACATAAAAAAATATATTTATATTAATAAAAAATAAAATATATAATACAAACGAATTATATATATATATATATATATATATATATATTTCCTTTACTCCTACATTTTTCACCCATAAAAGGAAGAAAATGAAACAAAAGAAAATATAAAAAAATACCACCATCTCTAATCCGCCATAACCACCAGTTAAGACATCGGGCAACAATTTTCTTAGGTTCTCATTTGCTTCTTCTATTCTTGCGACTCTAAACCCATACACCTTTATGGGTAGGCTCCAAAAAATTTTAATGTTGATATTCACCAAATTGTAATGTTTTCCAAGTTTTCTTCAAGGTAAAAAGAAAAATCTAAGATAAGTTATAAAAAAATAGGTTTCATATTTAGTAAAAAGAGCTGAAAATGTAAAATGATATAAAAAAATATATTTATTAATAAAAAATAAAATATATTTCAATACATAATATATATATATATATATATATATATATATATAATAACATCAATCGAAAATAATAAAAGAATGACATATTAAGTATCAAAAATTAAAAATCTAAATTTGAAATTAAATGATATAACATGTCATTTGACAAAAAAATAAGAGTATAAAAGGAAAAAAATTATAATCTACTATTTTTTTTAAACGCTAGTTCTACTAGATATTTTTGGAATATTATAATATAGTTTTTTTTCAAATAATATATTTTACCAAATACAGTTTATTGATCATAATCTAATTTGATTTTACCAAATATTGTCTTCATCTAATGAAATTTGAATAAATTACAGTTTATCTCTCTGAGATTTTAATAAATTACAATCAGAAATAAATTTTTAAAAAATTATCAGTTTATCTATTGTCTTTTGATAAAATATTTATTTATTTAATACTGTATGAGTTTTAAATATTGTAATGCAATATATCATATGATTTTTCTATATTTGAAATATTTTTGTGTGAATTCTTTAAAATTTTATTTGTAATATAATGATCTT
Organism: Triadica sebifera; assembly: GCA_023653625.1. Lineage (NCBI taxonomy): Eukaryota > Viridiplantae > Streptophyta > Magnoliopsida > Malpighiales > Euphorbiaceae > Triadica > Triadica sebifera. Next base: position 1,891,974 of record CM042895.1, read on the forward strand.
TTATAATGATTTATATATTTCATTATTTACTAACGATTATAACTGTATAACAATCAATACATTTAATTTTCAATATTTTTAATTATTATATAAAATAATATATTTTATCTATGAATATGAGAGTAAACTATTAATTATTTAAAAAATTATTTTTTATTGTGATTTATTATTTTTTCAGGAGGTAAACTGTAATTTATTCATGAAGTTTTTATAGAGAAACATTGTCGTACAAGTTCCAACAATGTTATGCAAATTTTTTTGGTGAATCTAATTGGAAAAGCCTTATTTTATTTTTTAATCATTTAATTATTATCTACCAATTTAAAGGATTTTATCTTTCACTTTTTTCCATTAAAGCCCCATAGCACCTATATTTATAGTCTCTGTTTTGTTTTCAAGCATATAAGGCATTTGAAGGGCAATAGATATATTTTCTAGGTGACTCATTTATATTTCTGCTACATGATTGTAGGCGGGAGGTTGTGGTGTCCTGTTGGAGGGGAGGAAGAAAATGTAGAAATTGCAGAAAGAAAAGCTAGCAAGAAAGAAGAAAGAAGAAAAATGATGATAATATCTGGTAAACAAAATAACTTATACAATACTCTTTCATGAATTTATTCTATATAAATTCAATTCATGCAACAATTTCAGACAACTCGAGTATTTATACCTTAATGAATTTTCTTATTTTGATATGTGAACTTTCTTCAAATTTTTATTTTTTTTTCGAGTATTTCTATTTGAAACTATTGGTCAAATTAATAAAAATATTTTATTTTTATTTTTAAAAAAGAAAACATTTTTATTACCACCATTATGATTCATATTTAAAATAAAAGACGCGTTTCATGGTTTAAATCAAGAGGTCCATTAATTATTCAATTTGCTTTAAAAAAAATAAAATAAGAAAATTCAGCTCTAATTATAGCAATTAGCTGTTGAAAAAGCCTCATGAATTTAAAAATTATATGTGGATTAAAATAATAATCCGAGAGCTAAATGTATAAAACTAAAATTATAGGCACCAAATTATGAAAAATATAAAAATAACAAAGTTATATATATTTTTTAAATATTTATTTACAAAAAAGAAAGTTGTCAACGGTTATAATAAAAATATCGGATCCAAGTAAATAAATTGACCCGAAAAGAAAAGCTCGATATATACGGATCGACCTACCTTACGGCGCCGGGGATCCACGGATATTAAATTTAGACAAAGTCGTTAGTTGGTCAGCACTGTTTTGCACTAGGTTTTGCGCATTGTTTATCTGTGTGTATAGCGCCCTCGCTTCCTCTTATCGTCTCTGTGTTTTCTTTTGACTGTGCAGAAGAGAGGGGAAGAAGAGAACTCCTAACAAAAAATCGAATTAAATTGGTTCGCTTACTTATTTTTTCTCATTCCCCCCCCCCTCGGTTATTTTACATTAATATAGTGTAATGCGCATCTCTGTATAGGTCAAATCTAACTGTTCTAAGATTTGCGTCGCATTTAAGCTCCAATTTCGCATTTCTCTTTAATTTTTTTCGTTTCCTATAATCGATTCGTTGCGTCACTGGTATTCGTTTTTTTTTCTCCTGTTCGCAGTGCAAACCCATAATAGTTGGCTAGTTGGTAATAGCTTTGAGCACTAATGAATTTTATTATGTACTTTAGGGTTGGACTTGAATTACTTTGATTGCGATATTTTTCAGATTTAACTGTATGCCATTTTCCACCTTTACTGATATTGTAGTTATTGTGTCATTTTCAAGTATTATTTGTTTTTTTTTTCCAAAGTGTTGTGTTTCAATCTACTTTGGTTTAATATTTTACCAGGTATAGTGCTCGAATTGAGTTCAGAAAATGGCTAGTGGTGAGTATATGCCTCCAATTACATATACTCTTTGTGTTTGACAGTATATACTTACCTACTCATGTGGGTACGTGTTTTGGCACAATATATTTGTCAGGGGGCAAGGGCAAAAAGAAGGAGGTGAAGAAAGAGACTGGATTGGGACTCTCCGTCAAAAAGGAAGAGAATTTTGGAGAGTGGTATTCGGAGGTACTACCGTAGATCTTTTAGTTTACGCATCAGATGTCGGTATTTTTATGCAAGATGCTCTTGAAGTAAGGTTTTGTTTTTCTTGATTAGAAATTGGGGTAATAGGGGATGTGATAATGAAAAAGCACAAATTATTTAAGTTAGCTAAAAGTAACATTAGATTTTAAGACAGTTCTTGAACACGATGTATGGAAATTCTGTGTGTTAGAATACTTTCATATTCTTCAAAGGATTAATTTGGTTATCCAATGATATCTAAGATCAGATGTCTCAAAAGTTTTCAATGATGGTCAAACATTTATATATCGTTAAGGTTCTCTCTTGGTTGATTTATTGCACTGATAGAAAATAATCTAGCCAGAAATTGATTGCCCTGTTGCAGGGGAGTAAAATGAAAAATGTTATTCCCCAATGAATTTCTATTTTTGTTAGATGCTGTTACTGTTATCGTATGAGAGAGTATAGACATGCTGGCTAACACACTTTTATAGTAATATTTGCATCCTTGTTCATCCACTTATTGTTGATTTATGATGTTCTTGCAGTTGAATTCTCGGGCCCTAATCAGCATTTTGTGTCCCTTTTTTGACTTGTTTAGGTGGTTGTCAATGGTGAGATGATCGAGTACTATGATATTTCTGGCTGTTATATTTTGAGGCCGTGGGCAATGTCAATTTGGGAGATCATGCAAGTATGTTCAAACTCTTAAATCCCTAAAACATTTATTTTCTGATGTTGGTACTTTTTAAGCTATTTTTATATTTCCTTTTTGTGTTATGGGGCTAAGGACTAAGGTTTTTTTTTCCTCTTAGCTGATATTTTCTTGAATACTAGTGCTAGCATCTATTAAACATGGTTCATGTTTTTCCTGGTTTTTGATGTTGTCTATAGAGTACTAGTTACTTTGTGAAACAAAGTTGTACTATTTTTTTATTAATTTCACATTCTTCATATATATATAAATTATGCATATATGTAATGTTTTCCAGTTATGTGAATCTGCAGGCATTTTTTGATGCAGAAATCAAACAAATGAAAATTAAGAATTGTTACTTCCCTGTTTTTGTTTCATCTAGCGTACTGGAAAAGGAGAAGGACCACATTGAGGGCTTTGCTCCAGAGGTAAGATCTGAATTCTTCTTGCACAATTTGGAAAAAAATAAATTTACTGACTTGCATCGGGATTCTTCCTTATTTTGAACTAATTTGTTTTTTTTTCAAGTCACATTGTTGCACCCTTCATAGACCATGTAGAAAGTGAGCTTGCAAAGAATGTTTCTTCTTATATGTGGTTTTGTATTTGTGGAGACTATTTCTTCACTATGGTACAATTACGTCTGGCCTTTACATTGTTTCTTTATGGAAATAATTCAGATTATGGATCGTATCCAGGGTTACTAATTTAGGCACATCCTTTTTCCTTTTTTCCTTGAACAAACATACTTCATGTTTTAATTGGTATTGCTTGGTTAAAAGATATATAAATTCCTGTTATCCTCTCATGCATTTCTTTTACTATAAGAAAACAATTAAATTATGAAAATAAAAATTTGAAAGAAATAGATGTTTTGGTGGTATAGGTTGCTTGGGTTACAAAATCAGGGAAGTCTGACTTGGAAGTTCCTATTGCAATTCGCCCAACTAGTGAGACTGTTATGTATCCCTACTATTCTAAATGGATAAGGGGGCACCGAGATTTGCCTTTGAAACTTAACCAGTGGTGCAATGTTGTTCGTTGGGAGTTTAGCAATCCGACTCCATTTATTAGGTGATTCATTTATATTTCTTTGTATTTATAATTTTGCTTTTATCTTTTCTGATGTTCATGTGAAATATTTAGACGGCAATTTGGTTATGCATTAAAGCTCTATTAGGTATGCCTTTGTGTTGTAATGCAAGTTCTCAGATTTTTGGATGTGATATTCTTATCTGTTCAGTTTTGCTAACAACCTCTTTATTAATTTTATGTCTGAGCAATGACTGAAATTGCACCTATGATTTCAATCCATTCCTAAGATAAACTACTTGTTGAAGCCTCTTCTTTTAATATGCTTGCTAGTTTTGTCAAACATGTTTTACAAAATAATTTCTTGATATTTGAGATTCCTTTAACAAATATTAGTCCATGCTAATGTGCTTTTTCTATTTTAGGAGCCGTGAGTTTCTTTGGCAGGAAGGGCACACTGCATTTGCAACAAAGGCGGAAGCAGATGAAGAGGTATTAAACTAAGTGCCTAACTCCTGTCCTTTCACAAACATGTTTGATGGAATCTAATAAGAAAATCATATAAGTTGATGAAAAATTGCTCATCATAGTTTTACATGAGTTCATCATATCATAAACCAGATAGTTAACTATCGGCTTGTGGCATGTGTTGTCAGTACAATTCTCATTTTTTCTCTGACAAAAGTACTTATTTCACATCGAAGACACATTTTCAAGCTTTCAAGGTACCTTGAAAAGCAGTTGCATGACATAATAATAGAGGAGTGCAGTTTTCCATTAAAATACTTTTGGGCTTTAGCTTTATTTTTAGCTGGTTGTACTTCAGTTCCTTAACATAAGTAAGCAACTGAACTTTTTAAATTTTGGTCTACATCATATGATATTAGTTGCCAGTATGATATTTTCTGGATGATAATTGTTTGTCTCTTATTATTATTATTTTTAAAAATGACAATTTGAGTTAAGAATTCATGCTGACACTGTATACTCTTAGAATATTATGCATATCATGGTTCCTTTGTTTTTTGTTATGATTCAGGTCCTTCAAATATTGGAACTATACAGACGCATATATGAAGAATTCTTAGCTATTCCTGTTATTAAAGGCAGGAAAAGTGAGATGGGAAAATTTGCTGGTGGACTTTACACCACAAGTGTTGAGGTATTTATCACTTACATGTAGAGGGGAACAATCTGATACAATTTTTATTGAAGTTTCTACCATTTATATTGGTATAGCAGGGTTTACCTGAATCAAATTGTTTCGCTGTGTATGCAGGCCTTTATTCCCAACACTGGACGCGGTATACAAGGTGCAACTTCTCATTGTCTGGGCCAAAATTTTGCAAAAATGTTTGAGATAAATTTTGAAAATGAGAAGAGTGAGAAGTGTATGGTCTGGCAGAATTCCTGGGCCTATAGCACTCGAACAGTAAGCTTTGTTTTTTTTTTTCCTTTCATCTTGAGCTGTATAATTGTCATATCTGAATTCTGAAGTACTACTAAGTCATGAAGAATTGACATTTCAGTTTGGAATTTTTTTAGTGGGTGCTATCATTTGCATGTGATAAACTGTATTTTAATCCCTGTTTACACTTCAGACTAGCTTTTTATTATAATTAATAAATTATTTCTTCATTCATCTTTATCTTTGGGATATAGACTTAATTGATTTGGCTTATTTTCATGTTGACTGTTGCTGCTCATTTGAATTTCCTTCACTATCATGATTTTACATTCTTCTATCTTTCATAATCTTCTGCAGATTGGGGTGATGGTGATGGTTCATGGGGATGACAAAGGCTTGGTGCTGCCACCCAAAGTTGCATCTGTTCAAGTTATTGTTGTTCCTGTACCCTACAAAGATGCTGATACTCAAGGAATCTTGGATGCTTGTGCTGCAACTGTGGATGTCTTGTCCAAGGCAGGTATCTGTGCAGAAGCAGACTTTAGGGACAATTACTCACCTGGCTGGAAGTATTCTCACTGGGAAATGAAAGGTGTTCCCTTAAGGATTGAAATAGGGCCAAAGGATTTGATAAATAATCAGGTGAGCTACCTTATTGCCATTTTTCTCTGTTTTTTCTACTCTGTTTTTATATTTTTCTCTGGATATTTAACTTTATCATTTTTCTCTAAGGTAATGTACTTTCTATGTCAGGTACGTGCTGTTCGTCGTGACAATGCAGCTAAAAAAGACATGAGCAGGGACAATTTGGTTGAGTTAGTAAAGGAGACCCTGGATGAAATTCAACAAAGTCTGTTTAATGCTGCTAAGCAAAAGCGAGATGCTTGCATCCAAGTTGTAATGACTTGGGATGAATTTAAAGAGGCTTTGAACCAAAGGAAAATTATCTTAGCTCCTTGGTGCGCTGAGGAGGTATGATATCATCCTTATAAAGTTTTCCAAATTGCTCGTACTATATTAATTTTCTGTTGCTGCAATGTTCTTTCTTAATTATAAGGTTTTTTTTGATTTGTACTTCCTCCGTCTCCCGAAGATAAGCATATTTACCTTTTTCATTTGTCCCAAGTTACTTGCCTTTTTGAAAATATGGCTGATTTGTTAATTCTCTATTATGTCCATATTTAAGGTGCCTTGTTATATCAAAAATGAATTATCATTCTTAGTTTTCCAATATGTCCCTAATTTATATAGGGTATGTTAGGAAAAATTTGTGCTTCCAATCATATCAACTAAATTTTCTTAGTATGTGTAAAGATAGAGGCAAGCTTATGTGGAATAGAAGGAATATTAAATAATTTGTGCTGGATTCATCAAATTGTTTCGATACCTGATCTTGTTGCTGCTTAATTATTATGAAGCGAGAATCATGCTGGCTTTGTTTGTAATATAATGTTTGATGTTTCTACTTTTTGTTTGTCTCTGACATTTTCCTACTCAATGCTTCTAGTAAATGAATGTTACCACATTATTGTGTTGTAATTTAGGGATAACAGTAATCTCACTTGTCAAGCCTCTTCTTTCTGCCCTCATTTTTGTGTTTGTATCAGAGTAGCAAGTTATGTACACAACTATATGATGCCTCTTTTTTGTCCATGTCATTGATATAGATGGTATACACCCATTTTTAGTTTTGGATGGATTTATGTTCTGCGGATAGAATGAATTCTGCATTATCTATCAAGTGCTATAAACAAACTCTATGTCCCATTCTTCCTAAAATTTCCTTGAAGATGGCTTTGGTACTGTAATAACTCTACAGGAGGTGGAAAAAGATGTAAAAGAGCGGACAAAAGGTGAAATGGGAGCAGCCAAGAGCCTTTGTACTCCATTTGACCAGCCAGAACTCCCTGAAGGTATTATCCTGCACTTTAGCTTAGGAGCTAATATCGATCTTAAAGAAATCCTGCCAATTCTGCTTTAAAAACTTGTCAAGCTGGTGGGATCTCTTATTATAGCTTTCATTGCCGTAATTATTATGTTTCTATTGATTAGGGGAGAAAAAATTCACATGCTAGAGACATCCTAAATTATTTGAGCGCATTTAGACTTGGTGTAATGATATTTCAAATTTAGACTGTGCAATTGGGCCTGTTCTTGCAGCTGTGTGTTTCAACACCAATGCACGCATTTCAACTATACTATTGGTAGATAGAACACCGGTAAGATTATGAATTTTAAGGACCTATGCCGCTGCGTGTAGAATTCCCGACTGAAGTGAAGTGAAGAGTGAATAGTGAAGGGAGGCAGTTGAGAAATAAAATAGAAAAAGAGGAAAAGGAAGAGGGAAATGAGTGTTTAAGATTCCATCTAACAGTTCAGACAACTGCTTAGCCAACAGTTAGATGTACTAACAGAATATCAGTTATTTAGTTAGCTTATCACAACCTTTAGACTTCACTAGTGCAGATATTGACTCCTCGACTCCAGCTTAGGTTATTGATTCTTAAATCTTAACTTAATCTGCTCTTCTTTTTTTTTTTTCTTTTTTTTTTCAGGAACTAAATGCTTTGCCTCTGGGAAGCCAGCAAAGAAATGGACCTATTGGGGCAGAAGTTACTAAATTATTATTAGGCCCCTTCAAAATTTTATTGTCTTGCTTTTTACACTTAGCTAAATATGCTGGGGACATGCTAAATTTTGCTTGTGCAACTGGAATTGATACCTGACTAGTTGCTTTTAGTGGAACGCTTGTACGAAATTTGCGAGAACTAAACAAAGAGGTTCGGTTATCAGATTATTTCAACGACATTCTCAGCCTTTTGTATCTGGTGCAAATCTTAGTTTTATATATGGGAGTTTTACAATTTTTTATTTTATTTTTACGGAGTTTTTCGTTGTTGGGGTTGTTTAATTTCAGCGCACTTCCACGTTTACATCTCCAGATGATCCCCGTAGTTTTTTTATTTCCATCTTCTGTAGCCTGCACTTTATAATATTTATATCGTGATCTTCACTTTGTAACCCAAAAAAAAAATTTAAAATTTTAATTTTTGTAACAGTAAAATAATTACCAGTAAATCTTGATTAAGTATCTAAATTCATTTTTACATGGAGTCAATCACTAGAAGAGTAATTTTAGCTAAAATGATAATTTTACCTTATGGGATGATATGTGATTTAATTTTAATTTTAAATTTTAATAAAATGGATTATATGCATGTCATGTTGAATGATAATAATCTAACTGGCACCCTCAATTTTTTCCTTTTTTTTTTTCCTGTTGGACCTGAAACCTCTCGTTGAGAAGAAGAATCTCAATATTGCCTGGAAAAAGAAAAAGAATCTCAATATTTGAAATAAGAACTTAAAAGCAAAAAAAAACAATCGTGCTCCACTGAATTTAAGCCACTTGTCATGTTTGTACACCGTCATGTAAGACTAGATTTTCCGCAAATGATTACTGGCTTACCTTATCCCTTCCCTCTCTCTACTCTGCAGGTCTGCAGTCATCTTCGCAGACAATACGAAGTATAAACTCATTTGCACTCTGCAAATGTATCTTGCTCATTTAACTAACTGGAAAAGAATATGAAATCTGCTCCTTCTCTTCTCCATTCCCTCCATCTATGAATTCCCCTTATTTTTAATCAACTATTTGAACTTGACCTCAGAACTCGTCATCATCTTTTCTGATTTGGAACTTAAAAAATGGCGCCTTTAGTCAACCGCTTTACCTCAGTTTCTTCCTTCCCTCCAAAATCTCTCCTTACCAATGAAAATTACCGCAGGACACCTCATCTGGGTTCGTCGTTTCTTGGTGCTAAATCACCCCAATTGTTGGGTTCTGCAGCGAAAACATCGAGATTGGGGAGTACGAGAAACAGGAGGATGGTTGCAGTGGCTTCATTGGGAGGTTTGCTAGGTGGAATGTTTAAAGGGACGGATACAGGGGAGTCCACGAGGCAGCAGTATGCTTCTAGTGTGAGTGTGATCAATAGTTTGGAAGCAGAGATGTCCTCATTATCTGATTCGGAATTGAGAGAGAAAACTTCTGTTTTGAAGGAGCGAGCTCAACGTGGTGAATCTTTAAATACTCTTTTGCCTGTAAGTTAGTAAATTTGTTGGTGGAACTGTTTAACCGTATTTTGAATGTTTGAAAGAAAAATTTTGTTACTTTAGGGGATGTTAGGGTTCGGATTTTGTGAGCATTTCTGTCAAACAGTACTACAATTTGCTTATGATAATTACGAACAATTATATTGCAGGAAGCATTTGCTGTGGTGAGAGAGGCTTCCAAGAGAGTTTTAGGGCTTCGTCCCTTTGATGTGCAACTGATAGGTAAACATTTTGTCTTGTCGTTTTCACTTCAACACGAAAGTGGCGTGCTTTTCCCCTGCATTAGTGTGTCTTGACATGTTCAAATTTCAAATTAGGTGGGATGGTTCTACACAAGGGGGAAATCGCTGAAATGAGGACAGGAGAAGGAAAGACACTTGTTGCCATTTTACCCGCTTATCTGAATGCATTAAGTGGGAAAGGAGTTCATGTTGTGACTGTCAATGATTATTTGGCTCGAAGAGATTGTGAATGGGTTGGTCAAGTTCCCCGTTTCCTTGGTTTGAAGGTTGGCCTAATCCAACGTATGTCACATACTTTGTATTTGTCTGCTACATGTTTTACTCTGAGAACTTTTCTACGTTTGTGCACATATCTGGTTATATATCTACATATAAAATTCATTGATTCTACTATGTATAATCAGATGCCACTTATAGTTTTTTGTTTATGGTTTTCATTTCACTGTGCCTGTTAGTTGCTAGTTAGTTAGCTCTATTATATATCTGCATTTTTTTTTCTGTTGTCTTATGCTTGAGGTTTGAATCTGTCGCAGTTACCTTCCTGTTCTCTTTAATTTATATTCTTGTGAGTTCTGTTGTGATATTTGATTGGTATGGTAATCTAACAATTGCTTATATTGTTGTTTATATTGCCAGAAAACATGACAAGTGAACAAAGAAGAGAAAATTATTTGTGCGACATCACATATGTCACCAATAGCGAACTTGGGTTTGATTACTTGAGAGATAATCTTGCCACGGAAAGTAATTCTTTCTTTATGCACTAAATTATCTAGATCATTTACTGTCTTTGTTTCAGTTCATGTATTGAAGAGCTTGCTGGATATATGTTCTCAGCTAAATTTATTTTCTGGCACATACAGAATGTTGAAGAGCTTGTCTTGAGGGGATTCAATTACTGTATAATTGATGAAGTTGACTCCATCCTTATTGATGAAGCAAGAACTCCCCTTATCATATCTGGGCCTGCAGAGAAACCTAGTGAACGATACTATAAGGCTGCAAAAATAGCTACAGCCTTTGAACGAGATATACATTACACTGTAAGAATGATACTGATATTACATTTTTACTGAAATCAAGAAAGTATAAGTTTGACAACTATACTTTGTGTCCAAAGAATTATATTATTGCATTGTCAAAGCTTTTATATCATTATAATATGGTTTCTTGGTGTCGGACATGAAATGACATTGCTCCATTAAATCATAAGCTGAGATCTAGTGATTTTCTTCGGTAATGTTGGATATGGGCAAAGGTTCTTGAGTTGCTTCGCATATTGATAGCATCTTGCATGGACTCTTTCCTTTATGAGTTGTACCCATATTCTATGGCACCAGCACACATGAGACATGGCAAGGACCTGTGGAGATGCTCATTTTAGGTTTTATCTTGGTTGTCTAGCTGACATGTGCAGGCACAAAACAGAGTCCCACTTCTTAATCATCTTTTCTTTTTAAGCATTTTAATCCACTATGGTATTTGTGGTTAAATTTCTTCTGTTGATATTATGTATTGCAACAAAAACATCTCATTAAAATATTCCGTGTCTACTGACATCCAATCATGGTTCTTGCGGATCGAATCATCCATATAATATACAAAAAGAAACTCCAGATATTTGATATTTTTTCTTTGAATGAGATCTCAATTCCAGCGACGCAAGAAAAGTTGATTTTTCTTCTTTTTTTTTCCTCATCTGGCTCCTTATGGGGTTCTGGCCTTCAAAAATTCCTCAGGTAAATACTTTTCTTTAGGCAGTTAGTTGTGTGAAATACAGTTTAGGTACTCAAGTAGAACAATTTAGGAATTAAAAGTGTCAAAATCCCTTCCAAATATGGAACCAAAGAAATTAGGAATTTGCCTATGCTTAAGATACAAACTTCCAGGCTTCTTTGTGCATATTTAAAATGGATTTTCTAGTTTTCAGTCAGCAGAAATTCTGGCAATGTTGGATCCAGATAGTAAATAATTTTATGAGATTTTGTTGTAGTTAGTATTCTTATGGAGGCTTTTTTAACAGGTGGATGAGAAGCAGAAAACAGTTCTCCTCACAGAACAGGGTTATGAGGATGCTGAAGAAATTCTAGATACAAAAGACTTGTATGATCCCCGAGAACAGTGGGCATCATATGTCCTGAATGCAATAAAAGCAAAAGAGCTATTTCTTAAAGACGTTAACTATATTATACGTGGCAAGGAGGTGCTTATTGTGGATGAGTTTACTGGACGAGTTATGCAGGTGATACTGTTTGTATAATTTGAGAAATTATTTGTATCATCGGTGATTAAACCTAATCATTTATCATCAGAATGAGGACCCAGAGATAAGGATTTTCTTTTCTAAAAAAAGTAGGCAGCTAGATTCATTGGTAATCGAATGCACAATGATATTGATATTTTGCATTTTTTATTAGGGGAGGAGATGGAGTGATGGACTTCACCAAGCCGTAGAAGCAAAAGAAGGTTTGCCTATTCAGAATGAAACTGTAACCCTGGCATCAATTAGCTACCAAAATTTCTTTCTTCAGGTTGGAGCATTCTATCTCTCAGGTCATTAGATGAAGCTGTTCTTGGCAATAAAAGTTTACCTTAGTGCTGCTTATTATATCCACAGTTCCCAAAACTTTGTGGAATGACTGGCACAGCAGCTACTGAAAGCACGGAATTTGAGAGTATATACAAACTTAAAGTTACAATTGTGCCTACAAACAAGCCCATGATAAGAAAGGTTTGTTCTACTTTGGCCTTATTGATCTTTCTACTATCATATTGGTTATGTTTTGACAAGATCTGAAGATAGTAGATGTGGAAGATGATTTAACACAAGTCAAAATTAGGTTACAATTTTTTGCCCCATAATTCACAGTTAGTTAATCTATACAATAGGACTGGTGATTTTATCTTTCCTTTCTGGACTTTGGAACTCTTTTTTTCGCTCCCAAATGTGGGTCATTCTTGATACAGAGCTTGCTAATGTCTGTCAATTTTTCTTATTGTCTCAATTCTTTCTCAGGATGAATCCGATGTAGTCTTCAGGGCAACAAATGGAAAATGGCGGGCTGTTGTAGTAGAAATTTCTCGAATGCATAAAACAGGTCGACCTGTGCTTGTTGGAACAACAAGTGTTGAGCAGAGTGATGCACTTTCAAAACAGTTGCAGGAAGCTGGTATTCCTCATGAGGTGAGGCCTTGTTCATCTACAGGAATGGAACTTCAGATAATTGAATTCTATACAGCCCATCATCTCTTGATCAATTATATAGACTACAAGCCTATTAGATAAGTGTTCTCTAAGTGAGAAAATTAATAGATATTTTGTCTTAAAGGTTCTCAATGCAAAACCAGAAAATGTGGAGAGAGAAGCAGAGATTGTAGCACAGAGTGGCCGTTTGGGGGCAGTGACAATTGCTACAAACATGGCAGGTCGTGGAACAGATATTATTCTTGGTGGAAATGCAGAATTTATGGCAAGATTAAAGCTACGTGAAATGCTTATGCCAAGGTAACTAAGAACTTCATACTAACAGTCTATTCTGTTCATTTTTCAACTCACACATTTCTGTGGTACTATTGCCAAGCTCAGTTATTTAATTGTTGAAATGTACATGAAATTTATTATTCCCATTTGCTGTCTTGTTCTATAACTATAGGAATGATTCAGTAGACACAAATATCTCCTTGATAGAGAATCTGATATCATGCACAAATACTCATCTCTTACATGTAGAGGTAACTGATGTTGTTACATGAATGTTTATGTATGTAAAAACTGTTGGTGAGTAAAAAAAACCCTGCATTGGGAGGGGAAAAAGCCCACTATATCTCACAGTTTCTGCTGCGCTTTTTGCTTCCCATTATTGAAGAGTATTAGAACATTTGATAAATGGACTAGAAACATCTTGTCTGAATCCAGCCCTAGTGCTGTTGCATGTGTTGCATGGGACTTAGGTAGCCACAACCTGTATGAGGTTTTATTTAAGATGGCTTGCATATTTCATCACATCTTATATATTTTGGAGCTTCATTATTATTTTCTAAATGTCGTAGTGCTGTTAAGCCAGCTGAAGGAGTGTTTGTATCAGTGAAGAAGCCTCCTCCGATGAAGACATGGAAGGTATGGTTTTAGTGTTGCTATACAAAATTGTCTATGCTTTTCAAATGTACACTTGGTTCTGATGGAGGTTGAAGGGTCATGAACTTTATTCATCTGAAACACATTGTTCGTTATGGCATTTCAGGTCAATGAAAATTTGTTTCCATGCAAGTTAAGTAGTGAGAATACCAAGTCGGCTGAGGAAGCTGTACAGTTGGCTATAAAAACTTGGGGCCAGAGGTCGTTGACTGAGCTTGAAGCAGAGGAGCGTTTGTCTTACTGCTGCGAAAGGGTGCAACACATAAGAGTTATTTTATATTTGCAAATTACATTTGCTGAAAATTGACTTCAGATATCAGATGCTTTTTGACAAATATATGAATTATTTCTCTTCCTAACTTTTAGTTAAAAAAAATATTTCTATCATTCTCTGTTTAGCTCACGGTTATCATGACCTTGTTTTTTAGGGCCCTGCTCAAGATGAAGTCATAGGCAAGCTGCGGAATGCCTTTCTAGAGATTGTTAAAGAATATAAGGTCTACACTGAGGAAGAAAGGAAGGAGGTTATATTCATCCCATGAATCAATACTTTACCTTATTATACCTATTGGTATTGTTGCAATTATATTCTTGTCTGCTGCAGGTTGTGTCAGCTGGTGGACTACACGTAGTAGGGACAGAAAGGCATGAATCTCGTCGAATTGACAATCAGGTTGAATTTGTCAATTATTTGATGTAATTATTGAATTTAAATGTGAAGAGGAGTCGCAATTATCCATCTAACTAGTACTATTATTTTGCATTTTAATTTAGTTAAAGAAAACTTCTTCAAGTCTTTCTCCTTTATATTCAAGTCTTTTAATTTTCCATCAGTTATTCTTCAGTGTTCTCTCTCTCCCTTTCAAATTATTTTTGCAATGGCCTCATGGAAATTATTTTACTTAGAATATGCTAAAACAGAATTTGTATGTTGTGCATGCACAGCTTCGCGGTCGAAGTGGTCGTCAAGGAGATCCTGGAAGTTCTCGCTTTTTCTTGAGTCTCGAAGATAACATTTTTAGGATTTTTGGTGGTGACAGAATCCAGGTTAGGCCTGTGATATAGTTGTCTAGATTGCAAATTATACAACAGAATATATTTGTTATGGCCTCTCTCTCTCTTTTAATTTAGGATATGTTATTATAGCTTGTAATATTCTTGGAATTCAACTCATAGGGCTTGATGAGAGCTTTTAGAGTTGAAGACCTACCAATCGAGTCCAAGATGTTGACAAAAGCTCTAGATGAAGCTCAGAGGAAAGTGGAGAACTACTTTTTTGATATCAGGAAGCAACTTTTTGAGTATGATGAAGTCCTCAATAGCCAACGAGATCGAGTATATACAGAAAGGCGACGAGCTCTTGAATCTGATAATCTCCAGTCTCTTATCATTGAATATGCTGAGTTGACAATGGATGATATCTTAGAGGTAACCTGCATGAGAATTTTGTATTTTGAACTTTTATTTTCTTTAAATTTTTATCATTTTAGTCTCTTGTTTATATCCCCGAAAATATGTTTCTGATTTCAAATGTTTCTCACTGTAAAATTTCATGCAGGCAAATATTGGTCCAGATGCTCCAAAAGAAAGTTGGGATCTTGAAAAGCTCATTGCAAAACTTCAACAGTAAGTCTCTCTCTTGATCCTTTGTTCTTTTTAATGAAGATTAAAACTTGAATTTTGTTTGGTGGATCAGTAGTCCTGTTGGTTCTTGCTTGTGGTACAGATGCAAGCGTTGCAACTGCCATTTCTGCAGTGTTCTTTCCTTGAAATTTTTTTGCGGTCAAATTAAATTGATCTTGATAAAATTATTTGAATGATTTAGATGAAATGAGAAAGAGGTGTTTGGATGATTTTAAGATCTTGATTTGGGAGTCTCTTTTAATGTGGCTCTGTGTATAATTTACTAACAATTGTAATTGTGTAATTTTAGATACTGCTACCTGCTGAATGATTTGACCCCTGATTTGCTGAGAAGTAATTGTTCCAGTTATGAGGAGTTGCAGGATTACCTTCGTCGCCGAGGCCGTGAAGCATATCTGCAGAAAAGGGTTTGTATATTTGTTCCATTGCCTCAAGAAGTATTTTCCTGTTTATTATGGAGCCCTAGATCTCAGTGCTTTTATTTATACCTTTTTCTTTAATATGAGAGTAATTATAAATCATGCTAATAAATCTACCCTTTTTTGGAGCATTTCCTCGCATAAAAGCAACTCTGTGCTATACCTGGTCCCTGTGGGTTGCTACCACTTTTCATCTTATATTCATTTAGAAATATGACTTCATAAAGGCTTGTGGTTTGTTATGTATTTATTATGTATTTTTTAATGTTTTCAATTTGAATGCTACTTCATAATTTGTGATTTATATATGTGTAATATTTAGTTTTAGTTGATTGCTTGTGTTTTTAACGGTTTAAAATCTAAATTAGTTGTTAATCAAACCAAAAATTTTAATTGACCGATTAGCAGTTTAACTAATTGTAACAGAGACTAATTTAGATTTTTATTTCGGTTTCATAGACTAGTCTCAAAAAATTATCCGTAGAATGATTAACTAGTCTGTGCCCACTCCTGCTACTTAGTAGCGTTGTCGTGAATAGCTGCTATGTGATAGTCATAGAATTTGGTAGCATACATCTTGTTTCCACCATGAAATTGAACCTGCATGAATTGGAGTTAAGCTGTCCAAAAAGTTGAGTTTTCTTCCTCTGTTTGAACTGTGTTTAGGATATTGTTGAAAAGGAAGCACCCGGGTTGATGATAGAAGCTGAGAGATTCTTAATATTGAGCAACATTGATCGCCTATGGAAGGAACACTTGCAAGCAATCAAGTTTGTGCAGCAAGCTGTAAGCTTGCGTGGATATGCACAGCGAGATCCTCTGATTGAGTATAAACTAGAAGGCTATAATCTCTTCTTGGAGATGATGGCTCAGATCAGAAGAAATGTTATTTATTCAATATATCAGGTTTGTAGTAGCCCAAATTTTGTAAATTAGACCACCTCATTTTCCTCCAACGATGTCTAAATATTCCTCCTGGGCAGTTTCGGCCTGTGCTGCTCAAGAACGAGGATCAGGAGAAATCAGCCAAACATGTCCCAGATGGTAGAGGCGATAATAAAAATGTCGATCCAGTTGGTGCCTCGCAGGCTAGCACATAAGGCCTTTCGATCGAATAAAATTTTTTATAAAATTTTTGAAGGATGGAAATCGGAAAGTATTGTCCTTACGAATGGTAAATAGAAATCATTTGTTGTAAAATGTAGAGCTAAGCTTCGACGTACAGATTAGGCTGTGCCTGATGAGAAAACAGAATTGCTCTATTTAAATTGTACCATGGGGTAACCACACCATTGAATTTAGGAAAGATCCTGAAATTGTAACATTTAACAAAGGGTTATATTTTTTTCCCTGTTTCCTCAACAGTTAATACCATTCTGGCTGGTAATATTCATTTCGGTCTGTTTAACAGATGTACTAGTAATATAGTGCAGGAGGCATCTTCTCAACCAGCTTCGGGCACTCTTTCGTTATCTGGAAGAATTTCCTCAACGGTTTGATTTATTGGATTTCCCTTAGCCTGCATAAGGTGAAATACCATTTGATATCAAGCAATTTTCCGGCACAGAATTGAAAAAGAAGGCTTACTTTTACTCCAATAGCCATTGCTGTTTTCAGTTTAACAAGTTCGCCGAGCCTCAAGGATCCCCCTTTCTCATCTTTGACAAAGATCACTGGCACCTTCCTCGTTGAAGCCAAGCTTGGCAGATGCTTTGTTAGCCATTTTGGGTTGCTATCATGAGCTATCAATATGGCCTAAATACTCAGCAACACATCACTTATTTCAATTAAGATGTAGGTAGCCACCCAATGTAGAATAAAAAAAAAAATTAAGCCTTTTGACTTTGTCAAAAATTAAACTCTCCAACTCTGATCCTATCTAAACTGGATTTTGTCTAAATTAAACCCTCCAATTCTATTTTTATCTAATCAACAAGTCCTTTATTCTCAGACGAATAAGGACTCAAGTTTGACAAAATAAGAAATAGATACGCGCTTTTTCCCGTCAATATAATGCAAGTGAAGAAAGCAACTTGAAGATAAAAGATCCAATGGTCATGGTCGCTAACCTGAAGATGAACTGCGGCCGGTTTGCGATGATGGGTGGAGATATTATGAGGCGGCTTCCGGGAGGAGCCTCCCATCTCCGCCGCGGGCAACATCCGTTCAAGGGCACGAGTCACTTCATTGACTCCAATGGCAAATTTTTGCTATATGATTTCACACAACCCACATATCATCATAGAAGAAAACACATAAAAACCAATGAATATGAATAAAGGAATGGAGGTAACGTAACAACCTTGAACCAAAATTTCTCCGGCAGTGTATTCTTATCAATAAGCTTTGCCGATTCAATTCCCCTGTTAACAAGCTAACCCAATGTCAAAAACTCATGGTTAAAATAAAAAATAAAAAACAAGGGAGAAAGAAATTGAAATTGGTAAAGCATTCCTGACGTTACCCATGAATTAGTTTGAGCAAACCAGCAAGACGTTCCCCTTCGTAGTAACTGCACGATGAAAGACAGCATGAAGACAAGACTTATGATAAAATTTGATTCTTCAAAGTAGACATGAAACCCAGAAAAAGGGGAAAGAATCTTACTCTTGTTCTTGAACGTTGAGAGAACTTTCAGGAGCTATGTGTTTTTGTTTGGCATGGTCGCGTTTCATTTTTGGAGGTTCCGCAGAAGGGTTTTAGATTTGCGTTCAACTAGTTCGACGAAATGCTCAAAAGCTCAAACGGGCCTATGTCATTATAAGCCCGCACCCATCGTAGTATAACGTGGATCTGAAATCTATTTTATATGTCTATCATCGAATTAATGATAAATTATTACGTAAAAAATATATAATATTTACTATGGTGAGCTATATATTTAGACAGTAAAAATCATTTATAAAGAAGTTGAATTTATGTAAAATTATTAATCGACCAAATGAGTAATACATTACATTACAAAGAAAGAAAGCAGAGTTTACATGCAGTCGAATTTTTACGAAATAAAAATTAATTTTGTATGTAATAAATTGTAATTGATTAGATTCTTAAATAAATTGTAAAATAAATCTCTCATTTTTTTGCTGAAAATTATGTGTAAAATTGTGAGAAATTTAAGTTAAAAAAAATTTGATGAAAAAGAAAAAGAAATGGTCCCCTGCTATTACATATGTAGAGGCTCATATTGCTAAGTTAATTCATTGGGATGGGACACAAAATAAACTAGTACGTAAAAGTTTCAATTTTGAAGGTGATGACACGAGAAGGGTTTTTTTTTTTTTTTTTTTTGTATTTGTAAAAACAGGTATGTAAGTTGAAAGATATTGGTTGTTGGATTTAAGAATGATGATTGTTGTATTCAAACATATCTAATTTGGATTCAAATCAGCTTTTTATTTTTAATATTACCCAATTTATTGATTTTAAATTATTTTCGAATGTAATTGCACCACTTTATCATTTGGAAGAGAATTTCAAAGATTGGATTCAATTGTATGTGTTATGACATCACAATTCTAAGAAAACAACATATGCTAATTGGGTCGGGTAACTCGGATTATATTATGTCGATTTTGAGGTTTTATGATTTTAACACTTTTTCTATCACTTAGTAATTGGAGCCAAATTTAAAAAAAAAATCATAAGACCTAAAATTAATTATTTATTTTCTTTATAAGACTTAAAATTTAGTATAAAGGGTTTGTATAATTAAGGCGGCATAACAGTCTTGATTATTCTAAAGGCTATATAAACCAAGCAATTAATTGATTATTTTTTTAAATGGCAATTAATTAAATACAACAATTTATAATTAATTTGAATTATAATTAAATTTGTAGACTCCATGTGCCTAACCCTTTTGAATTACTTGTCTTCATCTAAACGGGAAAAATCGCATAAATTTTGGGATATGCTTTTGATTCGTTTTACTATTTTTTTTTTCAGCATTTTCTTTAATTATTATATCTTTACAATAAAATAATACAATCACACATGGTCATTTTATTTTCCTTATATATATATATATATATATATATATATATATATATATATATATATATATATATATATATATATATATATATATATAAACTTCAACTAGACATTAAATCTCATAATTTAAAACTTTGAAAACTTTTGTAATATTACACTTAAAAACCTATGATTCTCCTTTTATTTATTTAATTTTGAAATTAAGTTTCATAATTTAATTTATTTTCTGAGTCCTCCAATTCTCGAATTGAAATTTATTTAATCATCCTGTATTTAGAAATCATGTTTATATATATATATACACATACTTCTCCTTATTTTATTATTAAAAGGAAAAAATACATATCTAATATTAAAATATACAATCCAATTTTTTCTTTTTATACATTAATTTTTGAGAAATAAATAATAACAACTTTTGATCCTATGAGACAATTAAATTTAATGAAACAGAAAAAAAAAACTTAAAGAAAATTTCATTTCATAGCTTAGTATATATGGACTTTTACGCTAAGAAAAACTATGGTCTTAGAAACAACAATAAATTACAAACATTTTTAAAAAATTAAAATTTATCGCTTATTATTTAATAAAAATATATAGTTAAAAATGAATAAAAATTTTAAATTTTTATAAAAAATTATTAGATTGTATATAAAATTATAAAAAATTTATACAAAAACATTTTAAATATAGAAAAATTAAGTGGTATATTGCATGCAATATTTAAAATTTATAATTTGTATATTATTTCAAATAATATAAAATAAACTGTTAAATTTTTAAAATTTTGTTTATATTTATAATTTGTTAAAACTCAAATCTTTCTGTAATTTGTTAAGGAAACAATAAAAACCAAACAGACAGCTCATGTGTATGAGCAACTAAATTAGTTGTATTTTAGATAATATTATTTTTAGAAACAATAAAATCAGTTGTACAGTATAAAATATAAATAGAAAAAATTATATAAGTGCAAAGGACTTTAGCCCACATTTGACAATGACATACTCCTTCCATTATTATGGTTATTAATATGCCAACGGACAAATTAGTTGGTGGGTGGGGTTCGATGTATGTGTATATATATGCTGTGGCCCTCTTCTTTCTTTTCTTTTTTTTTTTAAATTGCTAATTGTGATAAATTATTATTTAAAATTAGTGTTTGTAAATAATAGCCCATTGCATTTTTTTTTTCTTATCTATAATTTATTTATTAATTCTTAGACTCAATTGGAAACAAATTGATAAATATGCTAATTGCAAGTAATCAAAGCTATATTTTGCCTTAATTATTCATAAAAAAATGATAATCTAATAGCTATAAATAAATTCTTATAAAAAATAGTAACAATAAAAGTTAAGTTATAATTGAAATATGAAGAAATTAATAAACTAAGTATTGATGGTATTCCGGTAGACAGAAACAATTTTTGAATCGAATCATCATTAATTTAATAAACTTAATTATATATCATTACAAGATAAAATAAAAAAAATCATATGTAAATTTAAATAAATTAAGTTCCATAAGGCTATAACATTAATTGGCATTTCACTATTCAGTTTGTTTTTTTTCCCCTTACCTGTTTTAAATTTCACATGAAACCCACTATCGTATAAAATTTTCCCATAAAGTAGAATTAAAAATGTATAATTAATGTATATGATTTATTATTGTACAAGTTATATATTATGACAAACAATTAAGTTTATAATAAATAGTTAATTTACATTCATAATATATACATACATATACTGACAATGACAATGACAATATAATTAAATTTATTTATTTAAATTAGATGGTTGAAGAATATACAATTACAAGAAAAAAGATGGTAAAAGAAAAAGAAATATTGTCAATACAAAAGGAAAAATCATTAGACATTAGAATGATAATCTTTTTGACTTGATAATAATAGAAGGAAAAGAATAAAGAATATTTGTTCTTTATGAGACATAGATTTTGCAAATCTGACACATTTTTTTTACGTTAAATTGAATCTATATAAAACAAACTAATAAGAAAGTATCAAATTAATTTTTTATTAATTTAATTTTCATAAATTCCGTTTATATAAAAAAATTTCATAATTTACACCCCATTTTT
The DNA here is from genome assembly GCA_023653625.1 of Triadica sebifera. Lineage (NCBI taxonomy): Eukaryota > Viridiplantae > Streptophyta > Magnoliopsida > Malpighiales > Euphorbiaceae > Triadica > Triadica sebifera. The sequence continues at coordinate 1,913,818 of CM042895.1, forward strand.
ACGAAAAGGGCATTGGATACCCTGCTTTGTAAAATCTTAACTTTTTTTTTTCAATTAAATCAAAATTTCTAATATTTGAGACTTTTTTCCCAATCTTGTATTATATTTAATAATTAATACTGTGCTGCCTTAGGATTTTGTCCCTTTCTTTAAGGACAAAATTTCTTGATGGGTTAATTTCATATTTTTACATCAAAGTTTGATGCTCTCAATGCCCTCTGCAGTTAGGCAAGAGAGAGAGTTAGGGTCATCTTGAGGGTATTTTGGTCATTAAATAAACTTTCGCTCAATGCCTTCGTTTCTCTTTACACATCCGCTCTGTTGTTGTCTGGTTTAAGGTTTTAATGTTGGGATTATTTAGTTGTTGTCTGTTGTGACGAGGATTTGTCTCTTCTCCTTTTTCACTTTATCCTTTTTTTTAAAAAAAATTTTTTACTTAATTTTTTAATCTTATTTAATAGGTTTCTTAAAGATAAATCCATCTTTTATGTTCTCTAAATAAGTAGGTTTAAGTTTTAATTAGCAATCGTGATGTTTAAACAAATTTAGTATGCTACATTAGATGTGAAATAATTAAGGGATTTTACTAAATTTGTTTGCTAAATAAATAAATTGATACTTTTACTTCTTCTGAAATTGAAAAAAAATTATTAATTCTTTATATATATATATATCTCTAAATTTTATAAATTAGATAATTTACACACTTAAATTTCAAATTAAACTTAATAATTAAAAAAATAACACTTGACACTCTCGAAGTGCATAAATTACTAAAAAATTATCAAATAAATAAATTATGATTTTTAAGTATTAATTTATAAAATTAAATGTATAAAATTAAGATGATATTGATTAAGTGTATTTTGTCTTTAAATAGTGACACAATAAAATTGTAACTAATGGTACTATAAAATTAGTACATTGATGTAAAATTGAATTAAAATAAAAATGTTATCCTTTTTGAAAAAAATTATATTTAAGGGTATTTGGAATTATTTTGGATGTTAAAAAAATAGATTTAATTTTTTTATTTAATTAACTAATTTTTCTAATTTTTTGTAAACTATTTTTAAACATTTTTATTTATTTGATTCTCTCTAAAAATATTTATTTATTTGATTATCTCTAAAAATAAATTTTAAAATTCAAAATATTCAAAATATTTTTATTATAATAAATACATTTTCCAAATACATGGCCATATATATATATATATATATATATATAAGTTGAAAAAGAGTTATAATTTGTTAAAAAAAATAATTTGGCTATTTTGATAAAATAAAAAATGTGGATAATAATAATAATAATAATAATAATAATAATAATAATAATAATAATAATAATAATAATAATAATAAAGAAAAAAAAAAAGAAAAAAGAACTTGTGATTGGGGGTTGAGTGAGGGGACCCATCTTTTTTAAAGCCCCACAGCTAACTTAACTATTAACCTGTTAGCCTATTGGGGTATTAGTATTATTAGCAGCTAAAGAAGAAAAAAAAGAACAAGATGAATAGAAAAATCGGTCAAAGGCCATTTTGGTCTTCATGACATATTAAAGTTAAGAAACCAATACTTTAAGGTTTGTAATTTCCCTTCCACGAATGTACAAAGAGAGTGCTTAGTTGTCATTTTGAATTTTTAATACAAAAATAATAAGGTTTAAAAAACAACAAATTTTAAATTTTTTTATTGTGTTTCATTAAATTCTTAATCATTACACACTCAGTCCCAAAATAATTTCAATAAAAAAGTAATAATTTTAAAATTTTTACATGTATAAAAATAAATATTTTTATTTGTTAAATTTGGACTCCTAAATAATTATCTTATAACTCGATAGAATTATCTATATTCTAATTGATTAAAGACTCTAAGAGTTTTTTTTTTAAACTAACTCATATTTGAATCCCATCGAATATTTATTGATATATATAAAAATGCTATTTTTTAAGCATCCAAAGATATGCTTTTGCCTTTAATTTATGAATCTTCATTGATGGGTATGATAAGAAAAAAAAATCTTCATTAATGGAAAGAGAGTGCTATATGTTTCTTTCAATTGAATTCAAAATGATTTGATTGGATTTTAAGCTTAAAATAATGTAAATTGCTATACATAATAAAAATAGTTTAAATTTTAAATTTAATAATTTTATTTGATAAACTTGAATCCACTTAGCAAAATGGCATGACACCTGTTTTTATAGGCTAGTTTTTGTGTGTGTCTAAAAATTATCTCCAGCTATGTCAATAATGCATGCAAACAAACAAAAACAGAAAAAAAAAAACACTTTAAGGAAAAGATAAAATTAATATATATATATATATATATATATATATATATATATATATATATATATATATAACTAATAGAGGAAAACAATAGTATATAAGTAGTGAGGCTAAATTTTAATAAATTTATACAAATCTTTGATCCCATGTGATTGTCATTATCTAAAACAGTTATAGGCCTTAAGGAATAAGTGTCTCTTGGAAAATAAAAGGAAATAAGAAAAATATGCATTGAATCTTTGATTTTTTTCTGTATTTAGGAATTTCTTATCAGCATTGTGACAAATCTCTTTCTCATATAATATTTTAGGAAAATATAAATAAAGATTTAGTATTACCCATCATTAACATTAAACAATATGCAATAGAAGACAAAAGACAACAGAAAAGAAAGGCTTCCTTCATTTTTTAAACCTTATAAATACTACACATATTTAGATTTTTAGTCTATAATTAAACATATGCATTTTTTAATATTTATATATTAATGTAAATAATTTTTTATAACTTTATTATTATAGTTAAGAAATTAAAAATATATTTATTTAATTATTATTAAAAAAATCTAAGTATAAAAAGTGAATTTGGAGAATAAATTGGTGAACTTGACCAATTTTGAGGAGCTGAATATGGTTAACCCAAAAAAAAGGAAAAAATCTATAATTTTGATTGAAATCCCAAAAGAAAAGGTCTTTCTTCTTTTGTTTGTAATATTAATTTATTTGCAAATGAAATAATTTATATATATTTCTTTAATTCATTATTAATTGCTAAATACTTTGCAAGTAAATTTTTGAGGAGGAGTTTGCAAAGGTTTAATAACTGAAGTGTTGGAGGAGTCACGAGAGACAAGGAGAAGGAGAGAGAGAGTCAGAGACAGACCCATCCCATTCCCATGCAATGCTTCAAACTTGATTTTTGGATTAGTCTCTCTCCATCTCTCCATCACTGTATCTAAGCAAAAAAAAAAAAATATCCTCACTGTGATTGGCAGCTCAAAACTCTCTCACTCTCACGGAGACACTCTCCTTTTCGATTGTATCGAGGTTTTTTTGGCCTCTCCTACCTTTTTTTGTCTTTTGAATGTTGAGGTTTTTGGGTTCAGAGTGTAATCCTGAAGAAGAAACAGAAGGACAAATTAGAGAGAGAAGGGGGGGTTAATGGAAGAAGAGCTGGTGAAGGAACAAGGGGACCTACTGCTTGATTTTTGGCTGGCAGTAACGGTCACTGTCAATGATTTTTCTTCTTTGAGTGGTGTTGGTGGTTCTCTCAATATCTAATCAGTAATCACACTCACAGACATACTCGCTTGCAATATTGCTTTGAGGGAGATCTTGGTGATCAAGATCCCTGACCCCATCTTTATCAACTTCTTCTCTTCCTTATTTCTTATTATTTTTAGGCAATTTGTTGGTGGGTATTGTTCGCCAAGGAAAGCTGCCTTCTTTAGCTGCCCCGCCTCTGAACGGAAACTGCAGATTTCAGTCATGAGGAGATCGTTTACTGTGAGTTACTTGGCTCTTGTTCATCTTTTTTTTTAGAAAAAAAAATTCTGCATTTCTTTTCTGTAGATGTAAATTGGAATAAGATTGCCAGAGAAATGTGTAAGGGGACCCTTGTACCAGCTTATTTCATTCATAGATTACATAACCCGTTCAAGATTAAAAATAAGTTTTGTTGGGATCTGATTGTTCACAAATAGTGAACTGGGGCTCGAGTAAAGTCTTCCCCTTTTTGGCAAAATGTAGCTCAACGGTTAGCTTGCTGCCCATCAATGTGGAATATGTCTTCGCATACCTCTGAGCTATTGCATTTGAATTGTGCTTTGAAGCCATATGTTGATCCTTCTTATATCCATTATCATCATAGTTCTAGATTGTTGTTTGCTTGACCTGTCTGTCTGTCTTAGTATTCTGGCTTATTAGTTTGTTGGGCGATCAAGGTTATGGAAAATTTCCAATATGTAGCTTATATAAGTGGTGTTGGAATTTGATGAATATTTTTGGAAATTTACACATGTGGGAATTTGGGGTAGATTTGTGAAAATTCACTTTTATGTTTCCTAGAAAGTAATTGATGTCTTTAAGGGAATTGAAAGGTTATTTTTAGGGCTATATATATGTAATTTGTGTGTGAAAAATCTGTAGAGAAGGTGAATGCTATATGGAATAAATTAAAGAATTTTGTTTTATTCTTCTTTCCTTCTCCTTTAATACATATATCCACCATGAAGAAAAAAGAAGAAAAAAAAAAAACAAAGTTTTTGATTTATATGTTCTTCCTACTTCATTAAAATCCAACCAGTGGTGTTTATTTTCTACTTCAAGTATCTATTTTCTGGGTTATTTATTCTATTTGGGCTGTTTAATTTCATCAATTATGGGTTTGTCATTTTTCTAATTAATTCTATTTTCTGTTCTAAATTGTGTTCTAATTCGGGTCTGGGTATTCTATTTCTAATTTGGTATCAGAGCATTTCTAAACCCAACAACTAGTAATCACAGCTCAGCAGAGTTAATGAGGAAAAGGGGAAAAGGAAAATAAAAGGAATCTAATCATCACTCAGATCTCATGTTTCTACTAAGTTACGAGTTTTTCCTGTTTTTCCTTTTCAGCTAGTGGGTTTGCTTCTGGTCCTTGCACTGTTCAGTGATGTTCCATGGCTTGTCTGGGGCAATCCACATTGCAAATGGGCTAACTCTGCAGAGGTTCGGCCTCATAGTGTTACTATTACTGAATTTGGTGCGGTTGGAGATGGGCTCACTCTCAATACCAAAGCATTTCAGAATGCCATCTTCTATCTAAATTCATTCTCTGATAAGGGTGGTGCCAAGCTATTTGTCCCAGCTGGCCGGTGGTTGACAGGCAGCTTTGATCTCATCAGTCATCTGACATTATGGCTAGATAAGGATGCAGTGATTCTTGGATCGACTGTAAGTTCTCACTTCCTGCCAAAGGAAATATGCATTACAAAATAGATTGCTCTCATTGCCATTATTTGCAATTTCTTCTGCTTGATCTGTTTGCAATTTATCTAAGAAGTTCTTGTTATGATAATCCATGTAATTAATATGCATACCAGACAAGTTGTCTTTGTCTGAAATTTTAAGTATATTAATACTCCGTGGACCTCATATGCTAATTAGTGCAAGAATGATAGTAAATATGTGATGAAACGGTGCCCCAATGCTATCCACTTGTGCAAGTTGAGTACCATAGTCCAAGAGGACAACTCTCCATCTAGTGTATCTTGGACAATACTTATGATATTTTATCTCATATTATTAAAAAAATTGACCTTCCAATTCCAGAACTCTGATGATTGGCCAGTTGTTCTTCCTCTACCATCATATGGTCGTGGGAGGGAATTGCCTGGTAGGAGGCATCGAAGCCTCATCTATGGTCAGAATTTGACAGATGTCGTTATAACAGGTTGGTAATGTAAATGGTGGATTAATTTCCATGTTTTATTTTGTTTTCCTTTTACACTGCTGGTTTCTCCATGCAGGTGATAATGGAACTATTGATGGCCAAGGTAGCATCTGGTGGAGTTGGTTTCGAACCAAATCCCTGAATTATACACGGCCCCATCTAGTTGAGTTAATGAACTCATCTGGGATAGTTATCTCAAACCTGACGTTCATTAATTCACCATTCTGGACAATCCATCCTGTTTACAGCAGGTTTGCTCCTTCCAAATGGATTATAATGCAATTCCCTTCTTTGTTTCTTGGACTTGAAGTTCTTACATTATCATATAAAACTGTGCAAAAGTGAAACTTCCATGAATTAGGAGTAGAGTTGAGATTGTTTTTCTGGATGAACAGCCATGTTATTGTTCAAAATGTTACAATCCGTGCTCCTCTTGATTCGCCGAATACAGATGGGATTGATCCAGGTAAGCTTTCTCTGCTAGACTAGAACTGCAATTTATAAATGTTAAGTGCAGTGGTTTGAGATGAAAATTATATAGGGAAAGCATTGGAATTGTGCTTGTGTAGGACATAATAATAAGTTCTCGCTAATTAAGTTCAGATTTTTTCCCCTATTATTAGCATAAGATTATTTTCTCTCAAAGACTCCAATTTCAATTTTGTATCGATTATCCATTTCTCATTACATGCTCCAAGTACCTTTTTAGAGTTATTGCCTCTTCATTTGAATGCATTCAGATTCTTCTGATGATGTTTGCATTGAGGACTGTTACATTAGCACAGGTGATGATGTAATTGCTATCAAAAGCGGGTGGGATGAGTATGGCATATCATATGCTCGCCCCTGCAGAAACATTACCATTCGCCGGCTTGTTGGACAAACTCGATCAAGTGCAGGGCTTGCAATTGGAAGTGAGATGTCTGGAGGTGTATCAGAAGTCCATGCTGAAAATCTCCTATTTTACAATTCGAAAGCAGGTATTAGGATAAAGACATCACCAGGAAGAGGTGGCTATGTCAGAAATATCCACATATCAAATGTAACTTTAACTGATGTAAATATAGCTATACAATTTACTGGTCATTATGGGGAGCACCCAGATGAGCATTATGATCCAGAAGCTCTTCCAATCATTGAGCGGATTACTATTGAAGATGTCAAAGGAAATAAGATCAAGTATGCAGGCATTCTAAATGGTATAGAAGCAGACTCTTTTTTTGACATCTGCCTATCAAACATCAACTTGAATATGACCTCCAAGTTTCCATGGAATTGTTCATATGTCCAAGGATATTCTGATTCAGTTACCCCAGAAACCTGCGAGCCACTCAGGGAGAGAATCTTTCCTGATCATTCTTCTGATTGTTACCATCTTTCAAGTCGTTTGCTGAATTCAGGTAATCAAAATAGAGGTGTTCCGTTGCTGTCTTGGTAAATTTATGATGGAAGCTTAGCATATTTTTTGGTGGTCAATCGCCTTCGTTTGTGAATGCTCAAGTTCAAATTTTGATTCTTGCCATTTCTCAACACAACTGCTCATTGCTGTGGAGAAGAAATGTTTGCCTGACATATAGAGTTGAGTGAATTTGCTGATTTCTTTCTGTTGACATTTGAGAAGAGTATTGAGAAATTATTTTTCCTGTAACTTTGTGTGCAGTAACAGAATAATTGAGCGATTATCAGAAAATGAAAATAGAATGAGTTTATATCTTCAAAACACTCTTCACTCGTACTCTTTTATTTGTTTATTCGTTCATTTACTTTCTCGTGTTACAATTACATCTTTTTATTATATTATTATTTCATTCCAGTTCCATTTTCTTGTGAATTAATCTGGCTGGTCAGTCTGGTCTAGCATATTTCCTGGGAAGTTGCACTCTAGGAATGAGAGAGATAAATCGTCTGGTAATTTTTGCACAGCTGAATTGAAATTGATCATTTTATTGACCGACTCGGAAGGCCGTACTTGGCCTACCAGAGAACCAACATTTAAAAAAAGCCTAAGGTTGAAAAAACAACTCGTCGTGCCCTTCTGGGATTTAGTTTCCTCCAAAAAGCCAAAAATACCTGTATGATTCCCCCATAGCACAGAATATTTCAACTATACAATGATGATTAGCCAACAAGTGGGTTTCAATTGAATGTCTTAGGCAATGTGAATCAATAAAAGGAGAAAAGGGGAAAATGAAAGTATGGATTTAAATTTCACTTGAGAATATAAGAAACTTTGCTATTCACACACTCAAATCAATCAATGACCTTCTCAAAGGTTGAGAATATGAAAATTCAAGCATTGTATTTATCTGGGAGATGCCTCACAAGCTTCCTTCCTTATTACAGAACATAAAACCTGCCTAGAAATATAAGTTTCAAGCTCCTTGGAAACCTCTGTCAACTTCAAGTCAAAACTACTTCTGTACTTCTGTTTTGGTGATGGAATAATGCCAGAAAACATAGCTGAGGAGCCGGAAAATCGTCTTCTTGGACTCAAAAACATTCCTGGTGATCCTTTGGAAATAAGAGGTGTGGAACCTGATCCTATAACATTGGTCATATTCTTGTCTGGGTTCATCAAAGGCCCAAATTTTGTCTCCAAAGGTAGTGGCTTTAATGAATCTTGTTGGTCAGCTGGCTTCTGCTTCATGAGCCTTTCTCTGGCCTTCTCAGCTGCCATTAGAGCTTTCTCTCTGCTCAGCTTTATCAGCTTCCACGGATCGATACTTGTGCAGAAGCCTTGCTTCTTGTTTAAGTTGGAAGGCTCTGGATCTCTATCAATCCTAATGGAAAGCTTTGCTGGGTTCTGAAAACAAATGAACTACTCAATTGAGTTGAATTGTTTCTCTCTTTTAAAAGTGAAAGATTAAAAATTTTCATTTCATATATACCTGATTTTGTCTGCAAATAAACCGTGAAACAAATTTTGATTTTTCAGGCGAGTCAAGATCAGAGTCCGAAGAGGAATCTGAAACATCAAATTGGTCTAGCTCAATTGATTGGTTCTCCTCTTTCATAGCCAGGACATAGTCATATGTTCTCATTCCCTAAAGAAAACAGTATTTAGGCTGTGTAAAGAGACTAGTAAATATAGTAGAATAACTTCATAGTTATACATATCCTTTCTTTACCTCACTAATCAAAAAAAAAAAAGCATCATCAGTTATCCTTACCTTGCGTATGAGAACAACATGAAAAAAGAAAAGTTGTCCCATGGCTGCAGAACTATAAGCTGTCACTAAAACCAACAAAACCTGTAACATTTATGTACAGTTGAAATAATGAGCAACAGATTTTTTTTTCTCCATCCAAATAAAATTACATACAGAATGTTATAATTGGATAGTACCGATATCGTTGCAAGAACCTCTCTTGGGAATTCTACATGTAGCCTCCTCTGTAGCTCCCTCTCTATCCCTCTCTTATCTGCAAAGCACCTGATGAAAATGGCAATTGCAGTTCCTCCTTCCATGATTAACTGTTTCCAGTAAGAGTTTTTTCATTGGAAAAGTAAGGAAACAAAGAACATATAGAAATTCATTGCAAGAAGAAACAGTAATTTGGCCTCTGAAAGCTACTGACCATTAACAAGACAAATATCATTAGGAGGATGAATGTTGTGTAGTTCCTTTTGCCGACACAATTGTTCAACCACTGGACCACAAACAAGTTAGTGTAGATTGGTGCAGCTCCCAAAAGGCAAGTTAAGAGAAATAAAGGCAAGAGAGGAGGAGACCATCATTCTTACCCCGCAATGGTGGTCAAACCCTTCTACACACCGGTTGCAGGTCCTACAGTGCTTGCTATGCTTCTTCACCTGAGATAAGCATATGTATTCTTCTTCAATTATTTTTTAATTCTAACCAACAATTTTTTTAAGACAACACAATAGATATAGCAAAATAAGGGTATATTTCCGACCTCAAAATCACATATGGAGCAATAAGAGATCTCATCATCTTTAGGGTCAGGTGCAACTGAATCATCCTTCAGGACGAGAGGAAAAGGGAGCAATGGCTCCATTTGAGCAGTGGCCTTCAATGGATCCAGGTACTTTCTTCTTATAAACATCTTGAGGATTTTCCTCTCCAGCCTTCTGAAAAACCTCACAACTATTTGACTCAAGATAAACCCATAATTAAACTTCGGGATCCCATTGGATTTAGCTTTTTTCTTCTTTTTAAAGCCGGTTTTATCAGTTGCGTCGATGGCTGTGCATCTAATAAATAGAAACATCACTGAAAGTGCCTGGAAAAAGAAAAGTAACGTACTCCGGTTAGCTTTATATAAATTGATAAAAGAAAACACAAATTCTAGCTGGTTTTGATGCATTACCAATAAAGAAAAAACTGTGCAGACTGTGATTTCAGCAATACTGTCCCCAAGGAAGAGCCCTAGGAATGCATAGAAGGCCACAACAAGGAAACTGTAAACTGCCATTCCTACTATCTGCAATCGAACAATGACAAATTTTAGACCAAATGAACGCAAAAATAATCAAAATTTCATCAATGGGTATTTATGCGTTTCATTAAGTTTCTTCCATTCAATAAACAAACAGAAAATTAGCCCAATGATTCACTTGGATTTAGGTACGATAAAATCAACAAGCTTTCTGAACCCGGACCAAAAAAGGGCAAATAGAGACATTTTTTTTAACATTAGAGCAATAACGAAAGACATAATACTATGCACCCATTAAAGTGCTCGATTAAAATCTTCAGCAAAGGAAAATATGGGTGTACCTGTAAAGGGTGCAGAGGACGTTGCCAGCCATGGCGTCTCATGGTTTTCTTTAGTAATCCGTGTGAATCTGCTTGCAGGCGCTATTAGCTAATAGAGATAATGGCTGAATGATTTTAACAATCCATAGGATGATTTAATAAATTTAAAAAAAAAAAAAGAAGAAGGAAAATTGCCTCGAGCACTGTCTATAAGAATTGAGAGCTCAAGGTTTTTACTTTTTAGCCTGTTTAATGTTGCATTTGCTTATTTGCTTTCTCTTCTTGAAGTTCCCGCAGTAAAGAAATGGAAAGACTCTCTAACGGTCGAGTAGAGAAGGGTTTTCAAATTTGAACGGTCATTTTCAGATCCATGTTGATCCGACGGATCATACTTAAAACTTACAGGAATCTGCGGGACCCAATTTAGTGAATTTCATACACCTGAGCCGCCTTGTCTCTATTTCTATGTGATGATGCATCACGTGAATCTTGATCGTCTTAGCACGCATCTAGAATTCTAGACGGTCATATTTGTGGGTCCTAATGATAAGTTAACGGTTCAGATTCAAAGAGATAGCCACGGCCCAGTAGATTTGGTAAAGAGTCAATAGTTTTGGGCCAGTGGATCTCTGGATGGCCACTGGATCCATTTTCTCTTTTTATTTTTTATTTTTATATTTGAGATTCCATTTGCTTCTTCTTTATCTCAAACTTAGAAAGAAAAAAAAAAGAAAGAAAAGAAATCAACTAGAACTTCTAGTTGGAATTTCCATATATATTTGAGGTAACAACACTATATTTTATAGTTTATAAAATTAATAAAAAGAATAACATATTAGTATAACTATTTATTTAATTCGACAGTCATATTCATATACAGCATATCAATAAATCGCATTAATGCATTGTCTTATAATCATATGCATGTCTTAATTTTAAATTCAAATTTTAATAATATGATTATTTTATTTTATTCATAACAACTAAATATTAAATATATATTACATATGTAAAAAAGTAAGAGTAAAATATTCTACTTTGCATGTTGAAATTACAAGTTCAACAATCAGCTAAAATTACATTATTGAATAGAATTTTTTAGTATTAATTGGCGTCATAATTTTAATAGGTTCAATATTTGTAATTATAATAGGTTTAATATTTACATTTATTCTATTTACGAAAACAACAACATCAATAATAATAATAATAATAATAATAATAATAATAATAATAATAATAATAATAATAATAATAATAATAATAATAATAATAATAATAATAATAATAATAATAATAATAATAATAATAATATCAAACAATCACAGGTTAAAAATAAATATAAAAATTTAAAATGCATTTTTAATTTTTTTTATCATTTCAGATGTATGTCTTTACATTCACATATGAAATAAATATTCATATATTGAAGAAGATCAAAGGTAAACTATTTTAATTGAATTTGAAAGAGTCTACACATAATTAAAAATCCTTTTTCTTTAGGTAAATAAAGTTGGATCTTTTTATTTTCAAATTTAGAATTTGAACCTCAGTCGATTAAATCTCCACTTAATTCATTATAATATTAAATGAGAATGTGTCAAGGGCCAACCACTATAAAAATATTTTATATTTATTCATTTTTAATAAGCCGGGGAATAATAAAGCTATCTGAAATAATTTTAAATTTAATTATAAGGAATGAGATTGAAATTTAAATTGCTTTCAATTATACTAATGCTATTAAATTAAAAATTATTGGTATAAACAAACTTTTTGTCATTTATTTTCCAATATTTGGCATAGACAGTTATAATTACTGATTTTATTTTTATCGTTAAGGAATTATGAGCATTGATTACTGCTTGTATAGTTAAATAAATATTTCGATAACTTTGTTAAGTGTTTGCGTTTGGAGTTAAACAAAAAATTAAGATAATTTAAAAAAAATGGCGTAGAAGTTTATTCTTCCTTACAGTTGAGAGAAAAATTGAGTTCAGCAATAATGGAAAAACCAAAACTTTTGGTGATTGAAATAAACTACGAATGAAGACGCCATTGAGAAAACAGAGCTTCGAGTCAGTATCTCGTAATCCAAACATACTAAAGATAAAGATTCAAACTTTGACAATCCCAATTAATATAACAAGAAAAACAATATCAAGAATTGATTAAAAAAATTAAAATAAAGGAAATCAGTAACAATTGTCTGGCAGCACTTCGAGTTCCTCCAAACCCTTCAGTGTATAGAAGAAACGGTGAGTATAGGTTGGTGTTGTGCACATTCAAATGTCAAAAAGAATAAGAGAAAGAAAGCATTCAACTTGGGGGGATGAGCATGACTGAAGCAGCCGGAGGAACTCAAGGTGAACCCAAACATCGATCGTACAGATATGGAACAGTTTTCGGTGGTGTGTATGTATATTTATAAAACTCAGCAAGCATTGATTGAGGATTGAGTTATATGGTAAAACCAACACGACAGTTGAATGACATGTGGATGTGGAACTGCAGCCTTTGTTTAATATGATGAACTTAGTCATAGATGTCGGCCTAGTTCTTTAGGTGCACTGAACTTGCACAGTTAATTTGTGATCTTTACCTTCGCTGGTTTGAATTTGATTTTTCCCCAATTAATCTTAAAATTTTATCCTAAACACAGAACTTTATTTATCTTTCGCATCCTTTAGGAACTTGAGCCTCTGTTCCTGTCGGTAAAAACAAAAATGCTACTTTTCTCCAACGTGAGAAAACCATATATAGCTCCATGCATGCTTTATTCATTTTTGAAACCATTAATAGGAAACAATATTTGATATATAGTTAATTAATAATACCTACCATGTGCTTCTTTCATCCTAAAATTAAGGCAATTTAATTAATGTGGTTAGAATTATAAATTTTAATTACATTTTTATTAATATCTTTCTATAAATATTATTCAGGAACATACTAAAAAATAAAAAATATCAGTTCATTTTTATAAAAATATAAAAAATATAACATGAAAAATTAAATAGATGTATATATATTGTAAACAATGTATGGAATTATATATTTATATATGCAAAATCAAGATGTATTGTATGTATATAAAACAAAGGCTAAATCGATAAAAATCAACTATTCAGTAAATTATCCCACACCAATAATTTTATTAAAGAAAAGTTTTTACAGAATTAGAAAGTGACAATTGCATCGCTGTTGGTGTGATTATGGCCTTATGGGCAAGGTTGCTGTTATTGCAAGGTGTGTAATTCCATTGTCTGCAGGATTAGAAATCAGTTGCTGCACTCTCATCTATCTGCATAAACCTTGTTCATAGAGAAGCTAATTTTACCGCAGATTATTCGTCGCACTTACCGTACGATTTTTCTCCTATTTTCATATCATATCTACGTTAGATAGTGTGGTTATTTTTTGTGGGTTATCCCACCATTATACACACAAAAAAAGTTTTTACTTTTTAGCTATTAACGGGGGGGAAAAAAAAGTGACAACTCTTGAGTCATAACTCATAAGCAAAAAAAAAGGAAATTAATTATCAATTTAAAGTAATTAAAAAACTCTTAACAATAATAATAATTTATAAGTACCATGACTCATAATAAGTTTAAAGCTAAGCCTTCAAACTATTGAACAGTAGTATGTATCAAAATCAAAATGACTTTATTCTCGAACATATCGGTTATAAATTGAATTTTCATATATCTTTATATATATATATATATACACACACTTGGAGGTTTCTACCATATATCATATTCATAAATTAATTTATAAATCGTATTAATAATACATTGATAATTGATATATAGAAAAATTAATTTTCATTTCATTTTATAAATATGAAACTATTCTTTTTAATTCTATAATAAATTATTTTGTTAATCTATAAATAAAGATATAGATGGATTCCATTGGGTTGGGTCTCTAAGAATTTTTTTCAAAAAAAAATTGTTCGCTTATTTGTTTGTGGTATATACCAATGTCATTTCAACACATAACCAACTATAGGAGATCCAGAATGCAGTAGTCAAGATTACAGATATAATATAATCGTTTCTAAGTAGAAAATCAGCATCTATATGCACATTAATAGTTACACATGTTTGAAGAAAAAGCATACAGTGACAGCAGCACAAATTTAGGCACAAGGTAGCTGCAGCTTTAAGGATCAAAATCAAAACTATCCTCTCAAAATCACCAAAATATATTTATCATTTTTCTGTCGGATCCATAAACACTTAAATGACTAAATGACATTATCGGAACTATAAAATTTATTTATGAACCGAATCAATGACAACTGTTATGTATGCAAAGTGAAAATTACTTTGTACCACTTTGCATAAACATTATAATTTATCACTAATGTGATTGTCGAATATATAAATTCTTGTAGCTAAACTAGCTAGGTAAGTATTATTGATCAAGTATAAACAACTCTTGCCTGGCCAATATTTAAACCTAAAAGGCAAGGATTAAGTAGGTATACACAGTTCAAAAGCATCAGTTAATTAAGCAGTAAGCACTTTAATTGGGTTATAGAAATATATATGCAGCATGAGTGAAGGATATTTGGAATCTTAAAAGCAGTTGAATACAAGCTAATAGGAGTAAGCTTAATTATTTGGTTTTAATGAATTTGGTTATTCTTTAGTCAAGTCTGGTGGTTTTAATTTTAATTGGTTCGGTTCTTATAAAACTTTCTATTTTGGATTATCTTTCAATAATTCATAATAGAAATTACACCTTCATAAACTATATATATTTTTACTAATAATACAAAAAAATTTTAGTTATTAATGATCATTTATACAATATATATTCACAAACTATATATATTTTTCTTGATAACAGAATAATCAAACAATACAAGTTAAAATATTAAGGTAATTTTTGTTAAATCTACATTCGCTATTCAATATGGTATCCTTTATAATTAAGTGATAAAAATTTGAGTTTGGCTTAATAAAATGCTTATATATACCTGTCCTTAAGAGTATCCAAGTAAAAAGTTCTTCCTTTAGTGAAACAACAGAAGAAAATACAGAAAAAAAAAAAATTTGCATGAAGAAATTTCCCCGTTAACTGGAGATTTCCATGATCAAACAATCATAGTAATAGTGATTTGTTTTTTCTGAAAAAAAAGGGACAAAAAGCTACCATCAAAATGAAATATAATCTTCAATTGCGATGTAGAAGTTTAAGAATTTTATTGCCTAAACTGAGTGTTCATATTTTATATGTATAATAGAATTGTTATTATTAAATTGATTCATGATAATTAAACTTGATTTAAATAAGCATTATACAGTAAATGACACGGCAATTATTAACACAAAATTCAGAAGAGTTATCAGAAAAAAAGAAACATCCTTCCATGATCATGCATGGATCTCTTGATTGAAACTTTATTTATGTACACTAATTAGGTATAATTCCTTTACCAAATACATCACATTCTAGGTTTGTACCTCTTCATTTCTTAAATTCAACTCTAAGCTTTCAAAAGCTCACCATACTAACACTTGTAATATTTACCTGCACTCACAACCAATACATTAAACAATTTAATTAATAATATATTAATTATCATCTGCACATAAAATCCTAATTTTCTAATGCTTAAGTGTTCCAAAATTTGTCCCTATGACCACGTACGCTGCACCCAACACCAACACTCCCACACAAATAAGCTTTCTCCATCGATCAACAGCGGGCAGCTTATTCAATCTCGATCGCCAAACTGATATCTTTTAGGGATAAAATTTAGAAGAAAATTATAAAAAAAGGTGTAAGCATTTTATCTTTATTTCTTTAAGACTAGCGAGATACAAACCAGTCAGTTAGTGGAGAAAGTGGTGCAAGAATGAGGAAGTTGTGGGGACCCAGGCAATATTCCTTGTAGCCCACGGCTAGGAGCACCGTTGTTGGCGGTTCCGTCGCTGCTCCTTGGCGTTTCGATGATGGCGGAGATGGCTGCAGCCAACGCCGCCGTGAAATTTGGGTCAGAGGCAATGGCAGCGGTAACTGTTTCGACCATAGAGGCGTGGCGTTGCCCGAATTGCATAGATGGAATCTCCGGCGCAGGCAGCTTAGGGTGCGCATAGAGAGGATGGCCTAACAGTTGGGGACAGCCATGTAAAGGAAGAGGAAATGTAGCCGCTGGTGGAGTGCGAAAGAAAGGTATGTGATTCGGGTTCTGTGTCAAGTCGAGGGTGATGGTGGGAAATGGTGCAGAGGCAGATAGGGTAGCCATGGTTGATGCATAAGGTAAAGAAGGGAAGAAGCTGCTGCTACTATTCGATTGTAGTGGACCGCCTTCTTTGCTTGCAGTTGAACCTGAAAGAAGCATTGCTGCGGCTGCCGACGTAGTGTTTGCCATGGCTGTCGCCGCTGGTGGAAGAGGATGGTTGTGATTTCCTTCATATGTTGTCATTAGAATGCTCTTATCCTCTGCACATCTTTGCACCTGTCCAAACAACATCAACAATGCATAAATAAGGTTCATGTAACAAATTATTAACCCTCGATAAAATTGTTGTCGTATTAATTATATACAATAAATTTATAATAGTTTTAAATTTTAAATTATAGCGATAAAATAAGAGGGAGCAGATTTTGCGGCTATCAATCCGCTATGGATTGACAACAATCTTAATGCAATATTGTAAAAATTTCATACTATTGTTGTAAGTCATGTTTATGATTGTGGGTGTAATGGAAAATCAGTCATCAACTGACCTGCTTACGAACTGGGCATCCAACAGCCATAGTGCAACGGTAGTATGCACGAGGACAAGGGTTACCCTTGGCCATCTTTTGACCATATTTTCTCCATTGGCATCCATCAGTGATCTAAACAGCGTAAAAGACAAAAATATTAAAACCCAAATTAATTAAAAGAAATGAATTTTAACTAATTAGGCAACCAAAAGTAAGGTACTCTAATTAACTAAGGTGTATATATAAATGAAATGCTGACCAAAGGAGCCTCTGATCTTGCTCGCACGGAAACTCTAGCCTTCCTGAAAGGGACTTCTTGGACCTGCTCCTCAGTACCCTTACTATTAATTCCTTGCTCTAATCTTGGACTTTTGGGTGAACCCCAACACTGCGAAGTCTGATCAAGGCCATCTTCAGTGGGAGCCTGTTTTGCTGCTGGGTTTAACTGAGACATAGCCTCAGTGGTTGTGTTTGTTGGAGAAGTCGAGACTTCCTGCGCCTTATCCTCTGATATTGAAGGGTCCATTAGCTGTTGCGCGGACATTATGGGACTCGATATGCCATTCACCTCCCCTTTCTGTAAAAATCAATCTTTTGGTATTTATTACAAAACTAACATCTATAGATCATCAATGTTAATGACAATATATAGGTAAAGAAAATTTCTTTTATTAGTGTACAATAGGACAAAAGAATCAGATCCGATTCAAGAGAAATAATCAAGTACTTATGACGATCCCAATATTAACATACGTGTGAGTGCACATGATCCAATACACACATGTAACCGAGTTAAGAAAACATATGCCCAAATCCATACATAAGACGTCAATAATATGTGTTAATGGAAATTGCTTAATTTAGATTTAGAACTGGAATGGGTAAAAAGATATGTGTGAGGAAGTCCAAAGTTGATTCCAGATCAAGAAAGGCACGGTTTCTAATTTAAGTGAAGCACGTTACCCATTTCTTTATAAGTAATAAAAGATTTACTTTGGGATTTTTAATCTTTTATTATAATGAAAAACCGTATTCTCTCCATCTAATATGATTATTAATCTGGAGAAAGAAAACATGCATGAAATTTCAACCAAAATTCACCTGCTCTCCTGGGTTCCCATGTGCTTGTTTTTGCATTGCCATCAGCAGCTGAGCTTGTAGTTCTTTGTAACTTCTGGTAACCTGATCCAGCATCACTTTCAGCTTCTTATTCTCATCATGGAGTCTCTCCAACTCCACTTCTAGTTTCCTCACCTGCTAAACCAATCAATTTCCAATTATTAAAATCTCCATCAATAAAACCCCAAAAGCATATATATAATATTCATGTAAAACACTCACTTCATTACTGGGTTTATTTTCATTTCCTTTCTCGGCGATTCCAGAGCTGGAAGTCAGGAGATTCAGTCCAGTCTACAAAACATCAACCCCAATTAGTCAATCACCAATCAAACCAAGAGCGCAAAAAACGAAACTTTAAAATACAGATGATCGAGTATATATATTGAATTGAATAGAAACCTTACGTTTACCCCGCCGGAATCAACAACAGCTGACGATGATACATGCTTGGTCTCTTGTTCAGAAGGCAACTTATTGGACCTGTCAGTTGAAAAGAAATCCACTTCTTTAATCATGGGCTTGCCTCGATCGGTAGAGTTTTCAGATAAGTGATAAGGATTCTGCCGGAGAAAGTCGAAGGAGTGCAAGAATGTCAATTTCCTTCCTTGTTTTTCCATGACTATAAAGGAGAGGGGAGAAAGAGAGAGAGAGTAGTTGTATAGGCTTTTCAATAGAAGTATTTGTATTAAGAGTCTGTTTGGTAGAAAAAAGCAAAAAAAAAAAAAACCTTTAGCTTGAGATAGGGGTCCAACAATAATAACGATGACTAGAGAGAGAGAAGACTTAGACCAGCCGTTTTTCCGCAG
Source organism: Triadica sebifera (assembly GCA_023653625.1). Lineage (NCBI taxonomy): Eukaryota > Viridiplantae > Streptophyta > Magnoliopsida > Malpighiales > Euphorbiaceae > Triadica > Triadica sebifera. Next base: position 1,932,931 of record CM042895.1, read on the forward strand.
GAAAATGACGTCACGCTTGAGTGTGGATACACGTGGCGGGATCTGAGGGAGGAAGCAAGTGGTGGCGCGTGTAACAACGGCAAGCGACCAGTAGGTTTTTTTTTTTGTAGGGGTGGGGGTTGAGTTCCGTTATCGTTAAAAACGATGGAGTCAGATTTTAGAGGGAGTGTATGGGGATTGAGTACGGTTAGTCCACGTGGGGGTGGAGACGTCGTTGTAAGGTCAACAGAGTTGACGGCACGGCAGTGTCTGACGGTGTTTAGAATAAGGAGGTGGGTCCTATTATCACATAGAAAAAATACCTAATCCCACTGACTTCCAAAACCCCCAAAAAGCCAATGCCCTAACGTCATTTTTCCCCGTGTCGACGTCAATAAACCAAAATTAAATATCTTCCTTCTTCAAACGTATATAACTTTTAGAATATTAGAGTAATTTTCATTTTTCTTATCCACATTTGAATCATAATTTTCTTAATAAATTACGTTAATAATCTATTATGGGATGCTAAGTATCATTTATCCTTTAATTAAAGATTTTAAATTTAAATACGGAATATAAAATATTTTTAAAATTTAAAAAAAAATATTTTTATTTTTTAATAAATTTATTGGATACGAATCTAGACTGAATAATTAAGATAAAAAAATTACGTCAATAATCTAATATTGTATAAAAAAATAAAAACCACCTTACTCATAAAATATTTTATTATCAACTCAATTCATAAATAAAAATAATTTACTATATTGAACGAAAATTCGAGTCTAACGTAATTACTTATAATTAATTACCATTAAATTTTAGTTAATCTAATCAGCCCTAATAATTAAGGCTAGAGTTAAACTACTAACTTGGGTAGCTGAATTTTAAAAAAAAATAGTTTATTTTAGGAGGCCAGATAATTAAGTAAATTTTTTTCTACAGTAGAAGTAATTCTCATAGTGCAATAAAAAACCATCAAGATTGACAGGTCTCAGCCCTATCAGAGGGCGTTAAGGACCACAAGGAGTCAAAACCATAGCCCCAAAATTGAAAAAAGAAAGGTGGGGAAAAGGAAAACGGTTAGAGAGTCCACTCTTCAATAAAAGGTTTTCATACTAATCTAAGTACAATTGAGAAATGAATTTCAAGTACATTTCAATTTCATGTCCAGTTAAATACCTGCTTGGGCAGATTTATATCGGGAGTGCCGACATTTGCTCTAGTTTGGCTAATTAAAATTTAGAAAAAATTATATATTATTATTTTTTCTTTATACTCAAATTTATCTTTATCACCACATATTTAATATATCATATATTTTCTTCAACTAACTAATTAATGTATAATTAATTAATTAAATTTATAAACTAATATAAATTAAAATATTAAATTTTTATAATTAATTACATGGTTTTTACTATACTTCTCATATAATTATTAACAATTATATATCATTTTTATATTTTTTCATATAATTACTGACAATTATACATTTTTATTATATTATTTTCTCATATAATTACTAATAACTATATGTCATATTCTATATATAATCATATAATTGCTATCAATTATATAATTTTTACTGTGTTTCTTATATAATTACTGACAATTAGTTATATGTTATTTATATATTTTTTTATATATTTGTTAGTAATTACATAATTGTTGTTATATTCATTCATATAATTATATATTTCATATATTATATGGATTTTTATTATGTTTCTCATATAATTGATAATAGTTATACATTACTTTCTATATATTATTATATAATCACTAATATTTTAATTATTAATAATGAATATAATATATTAAAATATTAACCAGATTCCACAAATTGAAATCGATATCAATTATATAAATAAAATATATTTAAAAGTATAATTGAAATTTTTCTAAAGTGACAATGACAATCACACTTTGCTCTGCATTAAAGTTAATTTTTGGATTTGCCTATGACTACTTGCATATATATGTGCAAAAACTAATGTGAGTGTATAAATTATTTTTCGTATAATATAATTTAAAGAGAGATTAGTTCCTCTAATTATATATTCCTTTCCTAATACACTCTATATGGCAGAACTAAGACCTTAATTAGTTTAATAATAATGTAGTAATAGCAACTAATTTAATACCTCTCGATATCTTTATCTTAATTAGGGTTAATTTGGTCATCTCTTGGGTGGTCGAAATCTATAAAATTCTAAAAATTCCTTATAGAGAAAAAATAACAACTTCTGAGGCTGAGCTGAAGGTACATCCCAAACTTACTTTTTTTTTTCTTTTTTATATATGTATTTTTAATTTTTTTTAAAGTTACACAAATCGCAAGATTGCAATAGATAATGAATTTATGAAAAAAAGTAATTTTAATTAACAAAAATTATGTATTAATTTAATTAAAAAAATAAGTTTAAAATAAATTGATCATAACTGATACTTAACTCTATATAAATGGAGTAAACTTTGACATAAAAAATAATGAATGAGCATGTAAATGCAGTATGGACCGTCTAGACATATAATTAATTATTTCCAAAGTGTAGCAGCTTGTAAACTTCTCCCTTCAATTTCAAGGCAAAAAAGAGACGCACTAATAATATTATTTCGGCCTCCAAAGTCGAAATTCCATCTTCATTTCACGTAGCATAAACTTCCTGTTGGCTTAATTAGCTGCCATTAACATTTATTTTTTCTTTTTCATCTAATATAATATACAATATTTATTAATAATCTTTCCATTAATAATACGATTTCGAATTTGAATTCCAATATGAGATTTTTCATCAAAAAATCATTTTAAATAGCTATTATGAGAAAATAATCATGAATTACCTGCCATCCTTAAATTGTATTTGGGTTGCGTTTAGATCATGTGTGAATTTGATATATTTGTGCAGAATTTACTTTAAATATGTTAAGGTATACATAAGTTTTCTTTGATTTGGTAGATTTATATGATGAAATTATATACAGGAATAATCACTTCAACAACCTTAAAATTTGCCATTTTTTCTTTATTTCTATATCCCGTATATAGTTTTTGGCAGTTGAATACATAATTTTGAGTGTTTACTTTAATTTTTTTTTTCAAAATAACGTTCATATGAAAGACTATCCCTTGGCAAGACACATGAGATTCACATTAAATAATTTCCTTGTCCTTAGACTCAATATAGTCAATTCAAGCATTGCTAATATATTTTTATTATTTTCTGTCGTAGAAATAATATGACAGCCAAATAAATTAATTTAGAAAAATTACTTTTATTTTTCATTTGAGAGAGTACTGTTAAATTATATATTTGATAAGTAATTGTTGAGTCTTGTATTTTTTTTTTTTAAAGGTTGAGTAACGTAACTATTAGCATGCCTATAATAGTTAGCCTAATTATACCATCTTAATTTTATACACATATTTTAGAAATGAATGATTTAAAAGTTAATTTAGTATTGGTTTATATTTAATTTACTTAGATTAACCTGCTAAAATAGTATATGAATGCTTGAAGAGATACTAATAATTAGTCTAAAATAGTGAAAGTTGTAGGTTGAAATGTCTAATGCATCAGCATCAAAGGCGCTCCATTTTTCCATTCATTCTTCACTTAATAAATCATGCTTGAAAAGTTAAGATAAATTTATTTAATACATAAGAAAAACCAAAATAATTGAAATAGAAAGGTGATGTCCACATTTTTAGACACGTATTCTCCCTTCTTCTTTTTTAATTTCCCTTGAATTAATTAGGACAGAAAAATCTACCTAATGCACTTAAGCGAAATAATTTATATGATACTTTTTTTTCTATTTGATTCATCATGGATTAGTAGATTTAGATAAGAAAATTTTAATTGCTAAATAATTGGTAGTTTTTTTTTTATTTGAATCACGTTGATAAATAAATTCAATATAAGCCAATTCAGCAATTATATCTCTAAAATAATTTATATACGTGACAAGTTATTATTAGATTGATTTGTAGAGTTTTTTTTTATGGATCAAATCAAAAATAAAATATTCAATTGATCTAAATTGCTATTTTTAGATGCATAATTAACGTTTACTTCAACTGAAAAACTTCCTTCACTTTTCCGAACAAATTTTTGTGCATTGAGAATATATATATATATATATGTATATGTAATTTTCAAGGTACAATTTCCACAGAATAAACAAATGCTAAATTACATTTGCAGTTTGGCATTAATATCGTTAATTAGATTTTAAGAATATTTTCGAGATTTGGATGTTGAAATATTTGCAGTACTAAACAAAAAAAAATGACTACATGAATGATGATTGATTTTGACTGAAAATTTTGTGAACTCACAGTAGATTAGGAATTAAATGAATTGGCTTCTAGTAACCCTTATAATTAACGTAAGAATTCATACTATTTATCATGTGCTTGGTCAACTAAAAACTAACCTTTTTTTATTCATGTAACATATAAATATTTTTAAATAACCAATCCTAATATATGGTAAAAACATATCTAATATTGACTTTTGTATTTTTTAATAATTAACAAGCTTATAATATTTTTTTACCTAGATCGAGCTTTTATATACCAATCTAAATTATTTATTAATATTATATAATATATGTAAAATAATAATTATTTTAAACACAATATATAATAAAATATTATTAGATTAATAGTGGTAAATCTGATATTATCCAAGCTTACGAAAACTGAAAGCATCATTCACTTTTTTTCTTTTCTTTCCAACAACAATAAATAGTGAACCTCTAATTAATTATGCTTAACAAAATACTAAATGTGTTGATCATTACTAAATTTAAAAATGAAGCTCGTATACCTCAGTTTAGCTAGCTAATTGTCAACAACGACCACAGTAGACCGCTTCCTATATATATATATATATATATATATATATATATATATATATATATATATATATATATATATATATATATATATATATATATATATATTAGAATAAAATGGTGACATATAATAATAAAATTGAAAAGCACTTGTTGTCATCACTCATCACACAATTGTTAAAAATCTCAGTTTAATTGGTCGAGATGTGGAAAAAGTTGGGTCAAGCTTGTGGAAGATGCCCCATTTTGACACTGAAATACACAGCTGGAAGGTCCCTTTCCATAGTTAATATAATAGAAGCATTGAGAATGATCAGGTTGTCTCTACTTCCACACTAAATAACAATTCCACCCTCTTTGTGTTTTCCATGTGAAGGATATCTACAAGTCAATGATTCTTGCTAAAATAAACATACCCTCAATTAATTAATTCTCATTTCTTTATCCTGGATTTTGAATTACACTATATGCCCTTTAAATACTAACAAGTAAATATTTTATAATATATTTGAATAACTTATCCTATCCTTTTCTAATTACTAAATCAAGAGAAAAAAAAATTACCATTAGAATCGAATGAGTTTAGAGAGTTAAATTTAATAATTGCGGATTTATTATTAATTTAAAATCACTTCAATTAACTTGAAATTAATTGCACCACAATTATAAACCATTATTATATCCCTCAATCTTCCGATGTGAGATTTTCTTTAACATTTTTCTTCAAGTGCAACCAGCTTTGACCTAATTATCACGTGCTTAATCCAATATTTTTATATATTTGTCATTTTCCTCCTTTTTTGATCTACATAATTATTTTTTTTGTCTGAGTTTTTTTACTTCTTAGGTATCAAATTTTATTCAAGAATCTAAGGTCATGCAGCGGTTAGTCATCTTATGACTCTAATATTATATTAGAATTGTATGGACTTAGACAGTTTGATTTGATAATTGTGGATTTATCATTGTTACAAAATAAATTAAGTTGATTTAAAGTTAATTGCATCGAAATTATAAAATCTTCTTCAATCGTTCAATCTTCTAATGAGATTCTCCCTAACAAGCACTTTGTAAGGTAAATTAAGATTCAAAATCATACTATCAAAAAAGAAAAGAAACTTAAGAAAAAGGTAATTGACTATCGCCATTATAGATAAATATAAATTTTTTTCATTAAAAAATAAAATTCACAGTAATAAAGCTCTGGAAAGGAATGTACCATTAAACTATAAGTCACAATAATGTATATACAGCCGGTATAAGACGCCGGCAGGGAGTAGGAGGAAGAGAAGATTCTTTAAGACTCAGGCGAGAAATTGAATGAAGTGATGGGGTGGTGGACAACTCACATGGAACGTGATTGCTTTTAAGTCAACATATAAAGACACTAAAAAAAAGAAGAAAACTAGCTAAGTAAAAGAAAGCGGCGCCCCATTAACTGGCAATCCAAAATAAACTAGAAAGGTTCCTTTACATATGTAAAATATTATTTTTAATTAACCGAATAAATAATAAAATATTATTAAAAAATTAAATTATTAACTCAATATATCGAATTTAAATAATTTTTTTTTGCTGAATGCATATGGCACCTTTCCTCACGTTCAGCCCCCTCTTAGATTCCAAAAAGTCCTAACCCTAACCCAAGCTTCTCGTGTACCCTCTGATTAGTCTATTTAGTATTTAATCATATTGAACTTTTCTAAATTATGTTTGATTTTTGAGTCACAAACCAATGAATAAGGAAAAGATATACAAGAAAAGAAAACAAAGTATATATATTAATAACAATATACTGTTGCTGTAAATCTGGAAAATTATATTCTATACAAGTAGTTATTTTTCATACATTGCATTCATTTTTTAATTAAACTTCATTTACCATTTTAATTAGTTTTTATATTTAGTTTAATTTGAAATTTTTTCGTCTAAATCAGTTGTATGATAGATTATTGACAAAGACTTAATGTCATACAATAAAATATGTTAATCTATTGTGAATTTGAAAATATTTTCAAGGTCGGACATGACCTACTTTTTCATTTTACTTTTTATGTATCAAAATGTTTTAGGAAATTACGTACATGGATTCGGTTTTTCAGCATACGATTGAATAGTTATATTTTTCTTTTTTCAAGACATGCATGGAAATTTTTGTTCATTGTCCATTGGCCAAATTTTCAAGTAAAAAATACATAAAAATACAAACAATCAAGAATTTGAATTCCTATATCTATTTCTTAATTATTTGTTTGATATATAATTTAATATAGAGTATATTGTTGATTTTCCTTTTTTGGGGGGGTTGAAGATTTCTCTTGTTATTTTAGTTAATTATAATGAAGCAACGTAAACAAGATAGTTAGATAGTTAGAGGTAACTAAGTAACAGCTCCTACATTTTGCTTATCAGGTTTTCCCACTTGCATATTTTGATTAATTAAATTATAGACCTGCTTTCTAAAGCGAAGCTGATTTTTTTCTAGGGCATTGAGTAGTAATTAGTGAGTAGTGACAGCCAGCACACGGCTAACTAAAATTTCTAAAAGTCAAATAATAATAATAATAATAACTCCTTGGAAAAAAATAATAAAAAAAAGAGCAACGTCAACAACAAAACTCAGCACACTATCCATGATGTTGTATGGCCAATATTGCCTTTTCAAAAAAAATATGTTGGAAATTCGGTTTGCAGAAAAGAAAATGGTCTTCCTTTTTTTTTTTTCATGCAATTACCAAAAAGAAAATGTTAATTTACAGTAACTATCTACGTTACAGTATGCTAAAAGGTTTATACATATAATATAAATGCTAGCCTTTGTTTCAATTCTTTCTATGTTTGCTGTTGCAATTTTCAACAGGGAAAAGCAATTTTTTTCACCAATAAAAACATAATTAGATCTTAGACTTTTGCAACTACCTTGTGCAACACAAGGCAGTCTGAGAATTGAAACGACATCCATAAACGCCACTATAGCATTAAAAAAAATAACTTTTGGATTTGTCGAATTTACTCTATTAATCAATCTCTCAATTGAATTTTGTTCATTAATTTTTTAATTATAAATTTAGTTAAAATATTAAGGTTTAAAGAGACTCAAAAGTTTGGTATTAGTAGTCATATTTTACTGCATCTTCCGCAGTAGATTGCTCAATGGCTGTTATATGATTTTCACGGCGTTTCGTATTTTCATTAGTAATTTTTTTGTTGAGTTTTGTGAAAAAAAAAATCTCTTAAGGTTTAAAAGAATAAGTTAAAAATGTATTTTTTTCATATATTTTTGTTTTATTATGCATTCAAAAGTCATTCAGTTAAAGAGATTTAATAGAATAAAATGGAAAAGTTTGAGGGTCAAAAAACATATTTTTCCTTAAAAAAATAATTAAAATAAAATAATATTTCTTTAAGAAAAAATAGAACATACTATAATAGTCAATATATAGCAAATAGTAAATTAATAACGAATTTAATAATAAAAGAAATATATTTCCAGAAGAGGAAGTGTGAACTGTGAAGAAGGAGGCAAATACAAAAAAAGGGCGGATTTAATTAATTGGGCAAAATAATAGTATTAATATGGAAATAGGTTCCGTGTTAAAGTGAAACTAATCCCTAACCCTAATTAAGGTGATGGAAACTGACAAAGAAATGTTTTTTCCTTTCGGTTTTAGTTTTATTTATTTACATTTATCTTCTTTTTTGTTTTTTTTTTTAAATAGCCAATCAGGGCATAAGGGAGAGGAGACTTTTTCCTCTTTCAAAGACTTAAAGTCACGTTCACAGGGTGGGCCCTAATACGTGATGGCATAGCTTAACAAGTTTGAAAATGGAGTGACCTTATAATCAAGCTTGTAGTTGTAGACTTAATTGGAGAGAGTTTGAGATTGAGATCTATAGAAATTAGAGAAAAAGAAAGAAAAAGAGCAAGTGGGTTTTTTCATTTTCAAGCTTATAGACTTTATTTATATGTGTTTCAACTTAATTTTTCTTTCTTTCTTTTTTCATTGAATTTGAATGGAAATAATGGGGTTTTGGTCCTTCTTGCTTGGGATAAGATGACTTTACCAGTTTACCTACCCCTTAATTAATGAGGTAATTAATTTAAGTTAACTTTATATTTTATCACTCATTTAGTCTATTATGGTCCCACTTCACGCAGTAATATATTTATTTAAAATTTTTTATTTGTTACAATTAACTTGCTTATACTCAATCTGTTCCATTTTAACTGTTCCTTTAAATAATTTTACTAGTATTAAGAAGTCATTAATTAGTTTTAAATTTAGAAAAAATGAGTTATTAAGACTAAATTACCCTTAATTTTAAAAAATTCCAAATTATTTGATCCATAAATATTAATCTGATTGGTTGTATGTAATAAAATTAAGAAAGTTAAGGATTTATCCACCAATGAAATTTTACATAACATTAATAATTTTGAATTGATGAGTATAAGAACAAAATTAGAACAAAATTAAATTTCATTGATTATATAAAAATGACAAATAAGCAGAAGTTTAAATTTTTTGTAAAGTGATGGTTATAAAGAAACGAATGAAGTATTATATTTTGATTGATGATTAATAAACATTTTATATTTTTTCTTCTTAGTTTTCTTTATAAATTTTATATTTTAATTCCTCTGTCTCCATGCATGAGCCAAAGTTAACACCAGACTTAAATATATAAATTCACCTAATGCTTATATCATGCTTGCGTAATTTGATTTATTATTTCTACTTTTAAAATAAAATTGCAAAATGCTAGAAATTTCATGTTTTTTTCTGCAGTTTTATGAATAAAAGTTTTTATAAATATGCCACCTTATATATATATGGTGTCTCTCTCTATATATAATCTCGATCGACACATGCAAAATATGAGAATGGAATAAAAATAATATATATATATATATATATATATAAAGCTCACAGATTAAACTAATAATAAAAAAACTAATTAAACTTGTATTTATAATTGTTAGGTTAATAGTAAATTAGTAATAGAAATTTCGTGAACTAAAAACAAAGTGTCATGAGCTAATTCCTTAGACTTTTTTGGCTTAACCTACCATATTGAAATTTTGTTTCTAAGCTTCTATGGGTTCTTTGAAACTGTGGAGAAAATTAACAGGCGTGCACGTTCCTTTGAGATTCTCTTCTAATACATTAAATTCACTTGGTGTATATTCTGATCATAAAACACATCAACAAGGAACACCATGAAGTTGCATAATAATTCATTTAATTACTGTTTTTTTTTTTCTTGGGCTCACACAACTTTCATTAACAAAATCATTTTACTTTTTTTTTTCTACATAATTAAGGAAACGATACAAATGATACGTTAAGAAAATAAGAGAAGTAGGACAGCAATTGGTTTTATAGAAGTGGATTTTTATATTAAATAAAAATTGTTATAAAATTAATTAAAAATTTCAGTAGTTATCATTGGGGTCGATCAATTTTGCGTGAAACATAAGTAAGGTTAAGGAATGATAAGAACGTCTTTTGAAAAATTAATGTTTACAAGAGAGTTCAAGAGTTTTGTCTTCATCATGATCATGATCACAATTTTCTGTAAGAGGATATAATTAGTAAACATATTTTTCTTTTTTCTTTTTTTTTTTTTTCATAAATCTCAAGTTCTCAGCAACTTGTATATTCAGCAAAATGGACTGAAAAGGGACCTTAAGAAAAAATGCATTTTGATTTTTTCAACTGCCATGATAGACGGTTCTCTTCTGTCCAGTCGATCCCAGCAAGTGGGATTTTTTTTTTCTTAAGAAAAAAACAAGAAGGAAAGAAAGAAAGACAGCATGAGCAATAGTGGTTTGCAACCCATTTGTCAAACAGGACCATCTATTATCTTCTAATTAATGAGTTACCTCTTATCTTCTCTCTCCTTTTCCCTTTCTTGTTTACAAACCCACCAAATTTTTTCTCTACCTTAGGCCCCCAAGAAGGAATATTATGATATGGAAATTATGATTAGTTGCTAATATATAGCCCAACTAGATTGCATTGTCTGTGGGTTGCAGCCTGTCATCAAAAGTTCATTTTTTGTATTAAGAAATGCAAATCTAAACTTGAAATCTCTTTCCCTCATTGAGCATCACTTTGCATCCATAATCTATTTTTTGGTTATAAAGGTTCAGTTTATTATATGCTTTAATATTCACTTTGAATAATCTTGAATCGTAATCTTCAACAAATAATTAAAAAGGGATAACATGAACTTAAAAAAAAAAAATTTATATTTTTGCTGATAAAAAAATTGTAAAATCAATAATTGGCTAGCTAAATACGAGACTAATTAAGCAGAACGATATATCTATTAAAAAAGAGAGAAATTTAAAAAAGATCACACACTTTATGATGACTTTTACAGAAGAAAAATATATAATTATCTTTTTTCTCTATTATCTTTCTATTAGGTATACTATATTATCAATATGCTTCAATCTTATTGCATCCATCGATAAAGCTACCTTTATAAGTTTATATATATAAGTATGATATAAACTTTGAAAAAAAAAATGCCATTTATTTTTACTTGGCTACTTTTTATTTTTTTAATAAATATTTGATTTGGATTCAGATTTGATATATTATAATTTTAATCATCTTATGGTCAGTATCATTAAATTAAAATTTATTAATTAATTTATTTTTAACTTAATTATTCAAAAAAATAATAATAAATTAATTTTATTATTAACTTGACTTATAAATAAAATTATAGATTAAATTTACACAAAAAAAATATTCCCTAAATTTTTGTAGATAAAGCCTCTAATCCTATAAAATCAGTGGATTTCATGAATTTATATGTAGTTGGTTTATATATGTTGCCGGCCACCTTCATTGCTTTTTGACCGTAGTGAATATATTTGATTGGGTCCAATTACTTGGTGGAAGACTATCTAAACAGCCAACTTTGGAGTCTGGATCGCTCGATGTGGTTGATATGAGATCATCATCACACCCACATTAAAAAAGGAGAAAGAAGAAGAAGAAGAAGATTTCAAAGCTTATGCATAATAGATCAATATCTATTTTATGTTCTTTTTTGAAGTGTGGAAACTTTTTTTCAATAGTTGATAAGAGAATTCTTTATTAAGATTTAAACCCAGTAAAAATGTAATTAGTTGACATTTGGATGGATTAGAAATTTTCAAATGTCAACAAATTAAATAGAGCTCAGGCAAAAACACTTCAGAGAAAATAAATACTTCTGAAATAAGATGATCTCATTGTAATTAAATTAGTAATCATTTAATTATTCTCACAATAATAATCGATTAGCTTATTGGCATTTTTTACATGTTTAGTTATCATAAGGTATCTCATGCAAATTGGATATCACTAATAACTGGGGAATTATGTATCTTCAAAGAATGATTCCCTGATTTTCTAAGAGACACACATTGATTATTGGTGGCTATTCATTATCTATAAATAGATTTTCTATTACACAAATTTTCTGCCGTTAATAATTAATGACATTATGTCTGATTAATTAATATTCACACATGAATAATACTTACTTGATTTAAATCTATCATTACATATATTTTTTTCCATATATTGCATAATGTAATTAAATTATTCTATAAAAATTCAATCTATATAAGAAAAATTAGAAAAATTGAGTTACGCACATTATTTGGGGCCTTGAAAGCCTCCGAGCATCATGCTTTGTGTGGACATTTCCACTTTGATTCAACTGCCATTAACAGAAACCAAACAATTGAACGTGCTGCCGGCAGATGGACCAAGCCAACTCTTCATACATTCATTGACCAGTCAAAAAAATTATATTTAATTTAATTTAAATAAGTTAATATAGATCACAAGAAGGCAAATTTGATCTTAAAATTCAGTTATATAAGATCAAATAATTGTTCACAATTTCCCACATCAAAGCAAAAATGGAAACATCTTCTCCCAATTTGCTCCTCTCATTCTTTATTTGCTCTGCTCTCCTTATATGCTTGGCAGAAGCAAGGAGATATCCGTTAGCAATCTCTTGTCTCGTTACCAAAAATCTATATGATTCCATATTTCTACACAAGGACGACACTGCCTGCCCTGCAAAAGGTTTTTATAGTTACGAATCTTTCATTGAGGCAACCAGATTTTTCCCTGAATTTGGTAACATAGGAAGTTCTAATACCAGAAAGAGAGAGATTGCTGCTTTTCTTGCTCAAATTTCTCACGAGACCACTGGTGGATGGCCTACTGCACCTGATGGACCATTTGCTTGGGGTTTATGCTTCAAGGAAGAAGTGAGTCCTCAAAGTAATTATTGTGATCCAAACAACACTCAGTGGCCTTGTTACCCTGGCAAGTCTTACAAAGGAAGAGGACCCATTCAACTTTCATGGTAATTAATAATATCTATTGCATTACATAACTGCATTTCTATAATATATGTATGTGTTGGTTTACATTAATAAATACTATAGTTTTATAATTTTTATTTTGGTTTGCTAGGAATGAGAAAAAAATTCAGAATGTATGTATTATATATTAAGATCCATTTATTGGGTATATGAGCAAATTAAGTGACTAGGATGATTCTCTTCATAAGTTAGATCATGGGGTTGAGTTAGATTCAGTTTGCATTCATTTTTAATAGGGTCATCTGTAAATGTTCAATTTTGTATGCCACCCAGTTTTACAAACTTCACGTTTCACATTTTCATTTCTAAGCACGAGGGATTTTGTGTTAATTAAGATCCCATGCATCTCGAAAATTTGATTTATAATGATTAGGGTATTTTTATTTGAAGAATTAATTTTCGGCCTATTTGATGATTTGAAAATATATAAGGTGAAACTTAAGATGTGATGATATACAATGTGGATGGCAGGAATTACAACTATGGACCAGCAGGAAAGGCGTTGGGGTTTGATGGGTTAAGGAATCCGGACATAGTAGCCAACAACTCCGTAATTGCATTCAAAACAGCCCTTTGGTTTTGGATGACAGAGCAGAAGCCAAAGCCTTCATGCCATGATGTTATGGTGGGAAAATATAAGCCCAGAGCAGCTGATAAGGCTGCAAATAGGATAGCTGGGTATGGATTGGTTACAAACATCATCAATGGCGGACTCGAGTGTGGAATTCCTAATGATGCTCGTGTTAATGATCGTATTGGATATTTCCAAAGATATGCTCATTTGTTTAATGTTACCACGGGACCTTATTTAGATTGTCAGAATCAGAAACCTTTTAGCTAATTAATTCCCAAGCTGGACATAGTTTGTCTTTCCTCTTGTACAATAAAATGGGCAGACGTAGTAGAATAATATTGTTGTTAATGCCTCTCTGAATTGTTTCTTTAAAGATTAAACTAATTTTTTGTAAACTTAATTAAGGGTTGAAAGTTTGAAACACAAGGTTTGTTAATGGTATTTTGTAGTTTGTCTTCATTTGACTTCCGTGATTCCCTCAATTATGGAGTGTTTTTTAATTGCTATTTTTTTCGCCTGTTAAAAGTTATGCTTCGACGTGCATTAGTTTAAGAAGAAAAGGTCAAAAGGAAGAGGCAATATTTCAAATAATTAAAACAAAAATCCTCCCCAATTATTTGACACTTGTGATGACGTTTAATTTGATAGGTAGTATATAAAACCGCAAATTATATTATTTATCTTGCATTGTATAACATTTATTTAAATGGTTAAAGATTTTATTTTTTTAATTAACAATGTAATTTCATTATATTTTCTTGGTGTCGGCCCAACTTTTTTTCTTTAGACTTAACGTCTCTAAGTTTATAAATGAAAAGAAAGAATCAAGTCATGTAAATTCCTAAAACTTGTGCTAAGAAAATAAATAAATAAATAAAATAAGAGCTTCCGAAACGACACTCACTTTAGTCGTATACACACTACAAACGATCTGTCGTTCGCTGCTTAGCTATTTATCCCTTTCTTGATGCCGTGAGGCTTGTTTTCCTCTGGTTTGATATCTAAGTTCTAGATTTTTTTTCGGAGACAATTCTTCTGTTTGTTTGTTTGTATAACTTATTTATCATCAATAAAAATAAAAAGAAATTTTAAAGATAACAACATAAAATTTCTAATTTGTAGTTGTATGTTATTATTTCGAGTTAATTTCACTCAAAGTCCATCAACTTATCAATAATGCACTTAAAACTACTTATCTTCAATTTATAATACAAATATCACTCAATTTTTGCAATTGTGATTGAAAGGTCCCTCTCTTACTGGTTAGTAAGTTTGCCCGTAAAAATCTAATTATGGAGCCACACAATTATTTCTATGTTCTCGATCACATTAAAGCTAGAACAGAAAACTTGTTCTCTCTCCTCAATTAGAACAACTCTACTAGTCACCACCGCCATTAACATGTTTGCAATTTGCATCACACCGCCGCTGCAAGTCATTTTTTGGGCACTGTTGACTCATTCCGTCCAACTTCAATAGCTAAAGCAGAAACTTAGACTGTTAGAGATGCAAGATAGGATTTTTTTTTTTTATTGAAACAAGCTCATGTGCGCCCCGTCCACTCAAAAAATGATGGGATCCAACATGTGGACTCCATGCAAGCTTTGGTGAAAGGACTAGCACATGTATGCCAATCCTACTGAGTAATTTCTTTAGGATGAGATGAGATATTTGCTTTAATTTCCTATACTTGGCGTCGGCAACACAAATTCTAAGACTTGAATTGCAAGCATTGGCTGTCATTAATTTACAAAAAGGTAGTTTCAACCTGCAGTAACTTGTTAACCACTTAGGTACAAAAATAAATGATGAAACCAAGCAACAGGCTACTAATACTTAACCAGAAAAAATTAATTAGAAAAAAAAGAAGCAAGTTGGCAATATCACCGACTGCAACTGCAGTTAATCTCATTTCCGACTGCCTAATTTCATGATTTTCCTCCATCTAATCGGCCATACATTTTGATGACATTGTCGATTAAGTGAGTTACTAACTGTTAAATCTGAAGAAATATTGAGGGAAATTGATTGTATTGTCATTCCCTTGATTTCTGATGTACAAGAGATATATAATTATATTTGTTGAAAGTGATGGATCCGGTATTGCAAATGAGAAGAATGTTTATTGTATGGATTTGAAAATAGTTGGTAATGTCTTTTATCCAAAATGTCTTAACTTATTTTGGTTTGACCACTTTAGTTTTATAAATTGCTCATCTTTCTTTAATGAACTTATATTTATCGAGTTTTAGAGATCTAAATATTTATTTTGCTTTGCTTGAGTTAGTAATTTTTGAATCTTAAAGGTCACATGTCCATTTTAAATTTCAAAGATTTCAAGTCATTATTTTGTTTTGTTTGAATTTTTACTATTTAAATCATTAAATCTTCATGTGTTATAAGACTATTGACTTTGATATTATATTTAAATTGACAAGTCCAATCCATTGTAAATGGAGAAGAGTTTGGATTATGGACTTGAAAATTATTAGAGAAATATGACCTAAGCTATTTTGGTTTGACCCCTGTATTATTATAAATTTTTATTTTTCTTTCTTTTCCTCGTTGGATTTTCACATCTCCAACAATATTGTTTTACTGTATAGGTTGCAACAAGAAAAGGTTGAAGCCTAATACAATTTGAAAACTAAAAGAATAGAAGGCTACAAAAGATTGTAGACATCCTTAGCAGAAGAGTTCAAATTCAAAACACAGCCAAGTCCTAACAAACCCCTCAAGCTAACTTCTAATTAAAAAAATAAGGTCAGCCAAGTCCTAACAACCCCCTCAAGCAAACTTCTAATTTAAAAAATAATGTGGAGTTGCTGGTTACTGCAACATTCTAATCGGCACTAGCCTCAGCTTAAGAGATGGAAAACAACTTGATTAGCTCCATATAACTTTTTTCCAATTCTTTAAAGAAGTTTAACATTTATCCCCATAGATGTAAAGATTTGTTACTTACAGACAACAAAATGACAGGAAAATTCAAAATCAAAATAAGATAGACGGCTTTATTATCCTTGACCAACCGCAACTCCAACAAAAGTTAAACAAATCATCAGTTCGATAACATCAACGCTAATATGCTACATAAATAATCTAGAGGAAACAGAAAATCCAATATGCTACACGTAACTTCATAACAGGCTTTATAATCAAGAAAGCATATACACTAGATATATATAGAATCGATCTAATTGAGTTATTCATCAAATAAATTAATTAAAGATTAAACATAAAGATACTGATGGGTGAATATGGCTAACAAATTAAAAGAAATGATCAAATGAACCAAAAGAAGTACAAAGAAAAAGAAAAATGCATACCTCGATCAAAAGTTGACAACCCAAAGCCACAGGAAAACCGTCCCCATTTTACAAAACAACAGCAAGTTACCAAACATTTTTCCTTGAGAGGCAACTTGGGGCCAAGAATTCTTTTCGTCCAACTTCATCCTAATTTCTGTTTTGGTTCATTGATGAATTGGGAATTTTCTAAAAAGAAGAATCCAGGTGGCATAGAACTGGCAAGAGAGATCTTTAGGAATGAGCTACATGACACGACCTTTTATGCTGACTAATCTTTAGAATCACCAAAAGGAGTTTGTCTAACAAAAACATTCACTTTAGTTACTTTGTCCGAGAAAAAGAAACCAATCTCACACTTATAATTAAAAAAGACAGTAACTGTTCTTAAATTTCCGCCTAGTCAAAAAGCACAAGGGAACAACATCAAGGAATTATTAACAGAGTTACAGAGAGAGAGAGAAGGAAGAAAATTCCATTTTTCTCGTTTCCATTTTGAATTCATTGACCCATTCAATTACTTTCTTATTTGATTAATTTTATATTCTTCTCTACCAATGTTAACATTCTTACTTTCTGCTGTAATTTTCTCAATTACACAAATATAAACTCATTAAGGAATCCTTAACATAATTCCATTCCTTCCCTTTCTCTTCTTTTAGGAGGAAAAAATTCCATTTTTCAATACTCATTTATTGAATTTTCTGCTATTAATTTGAGTATATATATGAAGACCTCCTTATAATCAATTAGGCTCTCTAATTTCAAAACCTATATAGGGTTTGGGGTTATTTTAATTTGAGTTTTCCAATATTTTTTCAGATATGTGTGGACTAGATGCATAGTATGATTGATGACTCGATGTTAACATTGGTACACTTTGCTGTGATCATCTCAGTTCATCATTAAAGCTGTTTTATAGTCCATATTATATATGTGTAATTAATTATATTCATCAAGTGATCATAATTATTATTTAATTTGTCGGCAACAATTCTCCAAATAGATTATACAAACATTAAAAGAAAAAAAAATTGTAATTTACAACCAGAAGGCAGAAATTTCTTTCTATCATATTGTAGGAATGTACAACTACGATTCTCAAAACATTTTCACTACATTCTTCCAGAGAAAGAAAGATATTGCCTAAATTTCTGCCCTTGTGATCTTCAATCTCTTTACAGAACATAAAAACATCCTGTATATATAACACAAACAAATTAATGATGATTAATAATTGCTAAAAGTAAGAAATTAGTTAATTCATTTATTTATCACGCTAAATTAAATAATTAAGATTAGTGATGCTTACTCCCATGGAACATCGCCAACCATCAACCAGTCTCCTTCTTTGTCTTCATAAGTTAACACATGACATTGCTCGGTATGTTCCCCATCCATTTCAGCCCCTGCTTGAGTCAAATTATCTTCTTCTTGTTAATTATTAGATTAACTTTGAAAAACAAAAGAAGCCAAAAAAGGAAAAAGGTACTTAACAGATAATATTAGTGCTGAACATATGATCAAGAGTTCTTATAAGGTCATGATAACCATCATGGGCCAATAGGTCAAGTTTTCTGCCAATTGGGATTCCTTCCATGTAAACTTTAACAAAGAAGGTTGCACTGTTGCACTCATTTTCTTCTTCTGATACAGCCTTCTTTGCAAATGGATGAATGGGTGGCCAATCTGACTCACTATCATTTAAAAAAAAATCAAGTCATTCTCAAACTACTGGGTCTTAATTTATGTATCAACAAATTTGATAATACTCTGTCATGTATGTAAAAATAATAGCGTACCTTGGTATAGAATTGGAGGTAGAGATGCTTAGTCCAAGCCTAAGATCTGTGCTAAGATCACTATTTTGGTGATAGATAGCAGAAAGGGGATGATAGTTGGTGCTTTCAAGTGAAGAACTAGTAGAAGTAGCTCTGCCCATTTTTTTAAGATGTGAAGATCACGTAGAGTAGCCGCCACCCTTAGGTTTCAAACTTATATATAGAGTGAAATTTGTGAAATATTGATGCATGAAATCAATTAAGTGGGGCACCCATTTCTTTCTTGTATCTCTTTACCCCAACATCTGCACGTGTCTACGTACCAAGAGCCAACTTATGCTATTATGATTTTGTTTTTACTAAAAATAATCAATTTTGAAATTTCATTTATTGGTTAATTTGGTAGAAATAAAGAAAAAAAAAAGCTTTGATATTGTTTTAGAAATCTCAAATAGAATCGATGTCAATAAGTTTTATATAAAAAAACTTGTGACCTTAATTATGAGCAAATAAATAATAAATTTATAATTGAAAATTAACCAATTAACAAAGAATATATTTAACACTGTTGTCCATGGATTCAAATCCTTGACTTTACATACTTGAAAATAAATAATAATTGATAGATTAAATTATACTAAGTTATGCGGAGAAGAAGAGATGAATGTAGACAAGTAATGGAATTAGGACACGAAGGCATTGGTAATTGGGATAGGGACCCTTTCTCTACAGCAAAAACAAGCAAACATATGGAGGGAAAACACACAATTAATCTCATATATATCAAAGTTCAATGGATGAGAGTATCGTGGTGCGCATGAAGTCCCTGGGCACAGTTACATAATAATGAAAGGTGAGACTATTTGTTGTTGCATATTGTGACATTATAGTGTACTTTAATAAACTTTGTGACATTGTATGTGACCATTCAACCATGAAGATGTAGATGCTTCAATATGCAAGAAACTCATCAAATATCTGCATGTCCCTCTTTATTTAAGATTCATCGCCCTAGTGTTTCATATTTGAAGATTCATGGTCCCCAACTATCAACCAATTTTGTCATTTGATTTTGTTTAAATTTTAATTTTTGTTCAATTAAGTCCTTCATTAAAAATCTACATTTTTTTCGAACTTCATGTTTCATTTACTCATGTGTAACATATATTAACTTGTTTCGTTGAACAAAGGTTCAATAAAATAAGAATTAGAGGTTTTAGGGATTCAATTGAATAAAACTTTAGTTGAAGAATTTAATTGAATAATCTTAATAAATTCAGGAACCAAAAAATTACATCTTTCCTTTATTTTTATCTTCCTATTTAGCATATAAGCTAATTGGGTTCAATAATTTAGCGCAAAGGATAAGCATTGCTTGCTAATTATGAAATCAGGATTCCAATGTTCTTTAACCAGAAGGGAACAATAAATGATGACATACTAAAATGGAGACATGCAATCAACTGAATTTAGGAACACAAGGGAAAGAAAAGCAAAAGCAAAAAAAGACACAAAGTAAATTTACATTCTTTCTTTTTTTTTTTTTACTTTTTTTTTTCTCTATCTCTTTAATCAACAATTACTAATCCTCACGTGTAAATCCTAAGTATCAAAAAATGTGCCTATCTCTATGTCGAATTTATGCTCCATGTTTTCTTTAACGTGAAGGGGGAACAACAAATCTTTGCTTGGACCTAAAGATACGACAAATGCTTTGTTAAAAAAAAAAAAAGAAAAAAGCAATTTCAATAATTTTGTGTTAAATCAAAACGAGAGAAAAAGAAAAGTAAATGTTCCCCACCACCCCTACCGTCTTGTTTGCTTCCATTGCCTATCATAGGACTTTTCCCTTCCTTCAATGTCTTTTTGGTCTCTATCCCATCTATTTGTGTTTCTAGTTTCCACTTCAACTTTCTCCATTCCACCCTCTTCCTAAGCTTCTCTGTCTCTGTTTCTTGGATTTGGAGCTGCCACTTTTTAGTATATATTGAAATCTTACTTGAATTTCAGAAAAAAAAAATTCCAACACTATGACCAAAAATGATACGTAAATTTTCAAATTAAATTTAAATCGATCTGTTTGTCTTATTTTCAATTTGTTTTTATTCAAGAATTTTACTCTTTTAATTTTTTTCAAATAGATGTAACATCAATGGATCAAATTCACCTAAAATTTAAAATCATCCAACCCATTTATAAAGTCTATTTCTCATCCCCCTTTCGCACTTGCACATTTTTTTTAAATTTACTTACAATACTTCCATTAGATTACAAATTTACTGACTCACAATTGTGAAAACGATTTCGAAATCACAAATCAAAACATTTCAACTCTATATGCCTTAGGAGTTCTAATTTTTCATCGGTCAAACTTCGATTGAGATGGCTTTTTATCTTACCACTTTAAGTTTGTCTCTCTGATTAGGCTCTAATGAGGGGCATAACCCCCTGTTTAGGCTGGCTTTATGGAATTTTTTTCTGTAATAAGCTGCAATTGCCTCAGGACAATGCCTATGTATTTGTGGAAACGCTAAGTATTTCTAGGCAATTGGTCGCCTGGGTAGTTTACCCAGCCTTGACTATTGGTATCCCATAGCCTAACTTTGTGCTTCCCCATCATTTAAGGTACTTTTCACGAGTCCCTTCTCTATCAAGTGCCTCGCATATAAGAGAAAGTTTCAGTTGTGCCTCAGCCTATCTGAAAACCAAAATGATTGTAAGGAATCACAATCAGTCTAGGTAAGAAAAATCCTTCATTCACATGCACAAATATGATATGCTGCACCGGCTCAGCCTAATGGTCCTAGTTAAAGCCAAAATGATTAAAATAATAAGGATTAATTACTATTTACTTTTGAAGCTTTAAAATTATATTATTTATCTTTTCTATTTCATCAAGATCCTTCCATTAAATTTTATGTTAAAAAAATACTAAATTATCTTGAAATAATAAAAAAATCATTTTATAGTAATTTTTTAATAAAAAAAATTACTAACTACCTTTCGAAATTTAACATATTATACTAGTTTCTACTTAAATTTTTAAAATTTATATTATTTATCCTTTGAGATTAAAATAATTTTAAGAATTTTCAATTATCTAATTCTCCCATTAATAGTAAAACTATTAAAATTGACAAAAAAAAAAAACTATATAATCTAACATAAATAAAATAAAAATGACAAATAACATAATTTTAAAACCTCAAAAATGTGAAATCTCACCCAAATAATAATTATCAGTCTAGGCAAGAGTCAAGACCAGCCCTTCACCGTAAAAATTTCCTGTGCAGCAAGCAAAACAGGGGAAAGAAAAACATCTACCGGCTTAATGACCACTAATTCGGCCAGGTTATAGATCCTTCTGGTCACAAATCAATTGGGCAGCTGACAGGTTTTACCTGGTAAATGAATATGAAACACTAAGAAATAGCGAGATTATTATGCTACTCAAATGACCCAGAAGTAACAATTACAAGCACCAAAAGGCCTAGAACAATAACTAAACACCCTGAAATAAACTGCTCAATAACTTCACAGGACTCAGCCGCAGCACAATGGAACCATTGAATAAAATCTTCGAGAAAACCCCGCATCTGATGCTATTTATAAGCAGACTGGGAAAGGAAATTGGTGACCTCGGATGCAACTTCGTAAGCTCCTTCTACACATCGGCCTAAGGCTACACCTGACACATAGTTGCCCCCCAGAAACAGCCCTTCCAAGCCTTTGTCCCTCAGAGCATCTTTTGCAGTATCTAAGATATCGAAGTGACCAATCAAAAACTGTGGAATGGCCTGAGGCCATACTCTCACACCAAGTACAAGTGGATCCTTTGCATTTGGTTTAATGAGCATCTTTCTCAAATCACGGTCAACTGCTTCAACAAGTTCACTCTCTTTCTGTAAAAGGTTAAAGAAAGGTGACAATTACAAAATGAACAAGGGTTAAAGCAAGCGGGTATTGGCATTAACCAGAGGAACTAGTTTAACAACATATAACAATTTAAAGCTCTGATGTTCATCCGGAGCACCCAGTGTGAAAGTATACAATTAGCAACTGTGAGGACTGAATATTTTAAATATCCACATGGGAAACTCCATCTAAAGCTATTGCCTGAGGACATTCTACCACCAGCTTCAGATCACATTTCCCTTAGATGTCACCACCAAATGTTCTTAGATCTATGTCTAGCATAATTCCTGACAGAAGTCCAAATCTTCTTTTACAAGGTATCTTACCTTGGCCAATATTCCAGGGTTGGTTGCCCCTCCAATGTAATTCAAGAGCAGAACCCTTCCATCTGGTGCTCGATTGGGAAAAAGTGATGAGCTGTATATAGTTCCTGTGAAATCAACAAAACCAAAAGAAAAGTTCGGTATGATTTATTTAGTAAATGATGTTGCCTTTTAGGTACAAGATGATGTTTAAGATGAACCACAGCAATGCTCAATGAGAATCTGCACAGAAGCAAACTTACCTAAGGTTTCCACCCCTTGGCTACGTGGATGCAACTGACCAAACCCCTTAAGCTCACCATCTATTAAACATTCTGTCTGAATTGCATCTTTTGGGTACGAAACAGACACTGCAGCAACTGGGGGGTAATAAAATTTTGATAGTGCTTCTGCAGCAGCAGTCTGCAACCAAAAGTATGCATGAAGAGAGATAACTACGTTTTCATAAAGAAAACAAGGAAAAGGAACAGCAGATAAAGACAACCACTTAATCAAAATGGCAGTTTTGTAAATAATTTTGTCAGAGAAGGCCTAGGGCTGAATAGAAAATTTTTCAATCTAAACTCTGATCATAAACATCAGGAAAAGCAGGTTCTTCTGGATTATTTCTCAGAATAAGTCTTTTAGAAAAAGAAATCTCAGAATAAGCCTTCAGAATTAACTAGCACAAAATTCAAGAGACTTGACAGATTACAAGCATTCAAACTCTGAAAATAATTGACAGCAAATCTCTCTTTTTTTAAGAATGATAATAAGGAGAAGCGATAATAGTTTGGAACAAATATCTAGCTTAATACATGTGCACATTATCAATGCAATGATTCAAAAATTTGACTGTTTTTGGGCAGATATAATAGTAAGAAAAACAGTGCTTCCACCCATGGTGGATAATCAGCATCTGATTAATTTAGAGCCTCTGCTTGAAACCATGTTTAGCCCACATTCAATAATAGAAAACCAGATGAGCGACCTGTAAGCCTCACTTACAGGATTACTTTCCTTTGCATTACAATTTAGTTGCAGGCTCCACAAAGAACAAATTATAAGAGGTCCACAAAATTAATTACTAAAATAAGAAAAAACATCAAACATAATGCACCAGTGAACTTTTGACTAATGAAAACAGGTGAAAGGAAGGAAAATTGGATTTGTTTAAGAACAAAACATACAGAAAGAGGATTCAAGAGACTGCTTGCTATATGGGATGGAATTGTCAGTACAACACTTTTTGTCTGCAGAGAAACTGATCCTTCAGGTGTTTCATATTTTAAACTATACTCCCCATTATCCAACTTAGTGATACTTAAAAGCTTCCAAGATAATTTGACATTGCTAGCCAACCTGCAATACCATAGTGGCTAATCAGGGAATTACTTTGGCCATGGTCAAGAGTGATAAATAATATATCTAAAGCAGTCTTTCAATGTTCAGGAAAACCAATTCCAATAAAAGTCACCTTGATGCAATTGCCTCAGGCAACATAATAAGTCCCTTCCTAAAAGATCCTACTGTTTGGCCCTTTGGTTTTGGAAAACGCCTGCAAGGTACTGAAGTTAAGAAATTGAACAAAAACTTGAAAACAAATTATATAAGATATAATCAATTCAAGTAGAAGAACTCACGGGTCTCGAGGAGGCTTGGGTGTTTTATTTCTTTCCTGGATTGTTTTGAAAGTGCCACCAATTATACTACCTCCATTTTGCTCCAGCTTCCAAACTTTTCCAAATGCTGCTTTCATGCTTAGTTTTGAAGGATCGCCTGCATAAACACCTGCACATAACAAAAATTATGGATCATTGCAGCGACCATAATCCTTTCTCATCAGAGTGGGGAAAAACTGGCTGTGGTATGAATCAATCAGTGTTATTTGGAAGGTGCCATTATATGATTTCGGACTACTAAGTAATTTATCCATCTTCTAATATGACCATGTAAAAATAAAAACAAAACCATGAAGGATTTTACAAATTAAGGCCAAAAAAATCAACCAACAAAATAAATAAATGCAAGATTACACACAAAAGAAAGGCATAGTAAAGAAAATCATTTATAAATTTATTACTTGGATGTATCAACAATGTTATATATATTGAATGAATTCATGAATAACTGCAAGAAATAAGCGTTATATGCATAAGGGGAAGGGCCAAAGGGAACTTGAGCAAAGTATTTTACATTCATCATTCTTAATATATGATGTGCACCAGTTTAACTCTTACATTTGAAATACAGACTATACAGTTCATGAAATTATGTTGAAAATAATACATTCAGCTAGATAACAGAGTTTTGGATTAGATTCTAACAAGTACGTCAAATAAAATATTATACCTGAACAAAATGGCTCTATCAAACGCTCAAAAACTTCATCACCAAGGTTACGACGGACGAACTCTTCAACTGATTCCTCACGTCCCTGTCACCTTTGTCAAATTCTAAGGTTAGAAGATGATACAATTGTTGATAAAACTTGATCAACTATTGTCAAATTACAAAATATTTGCAATTAGAAAGTTTAAGAGGACAAACTGGTGGTGGAGGCCGAAGTCCCAGTGCACCAAATCCAGCTCTGAGTTTGCCACCGATGCTCATCAAGTCAAAGAATGGCAGGTCAGTTGGTTTGGATGGTACTGGCCTCAATTTCCCATCCCACAACACAAAGCGCGGCGCATTAGGATCCCCCAATACTAGATCATCCTTTAAACCACTATCCACCTATAAAATTAACAATTAAATCCACTGATCCAGTGAAAACTTCAATTAAGAAAAAAAATTCATAATAAAACTTTTTTTTTAATCACTGAAGTGAAATGGAAATAGGATGAAAAATAATGAATAGTAAATCCATACCACCATGGTCAACATAGGATCGGAGGGCTGGAAACTGTTGGGCCCCTCTTCCCAGAGATAACCGTCCCTTTCGATGGTTGTGATGTTACCACCGACGCGGTCTCTGGCCTCGGTGACAATAACATTTGCAGCAACATCACGGTGCTTGGTGGCGAGAGCCTGAGCGATGCAGAGACCACTAATTCCACCTCCTACAATCACGCAGTCCGCCGAGGCAGAATTTCCGTCACCGGATTGGGAGTCGCCGCCGAGCTTAGAAGGGGAAATTGTGGAAGGCTGCTCTGTGACTGAGCATCGGAGTTGCAATGGCCTGTGGATGGTGTTCCTTGGATTACGATTGGAGAATGACGGCACGAGGGAAGGAGTTGACCGAAAAAGAGACAAATCGGAGAACGTGGCCATGGCGGGTATCAGATGAACCGGCGGGGCAAGCTTATCGCCGTTGAGTGGCGTGGGCACACGCTATTGGGCAAGCAAGGCAAATGCTGTTAGGTGTTATCTTCTCAGTTGAGCAATGTTCCAGTGTGGCGCGTCTTCTGTTTTGCGTCTGGTTAGTTAAAAGTTAGAAGTTAAAATGGGAACCAAAAATGATCAAGAAATATGATATTGATACCCCCTTCTATAAAAATAATTATAAAAAAATATCTACCTGCACTTAAAAAAAGTATAGGTTTACTTCTATATTCATATAAATTAATTAAAAAAAAAAGGGAAGATTTAATTAATATAATTTTATATTAATTAAAAATTATTAGGATTGGGTACCGGTAAATTCCATTAAAAAGCCCACTGGATTATATCCTAACCGAAATAGAGTTTGTCTTTGGGGAAATGAAAAATTGAGAATCAACGGCAGCAGCAGGTTCCAGTCCCAGAGCAGGCAGAATTTACAAGTTATATATATTTTTTGAAGATGGTGCCCAAAAGTGAAATTGAACTTAGTCATGCAAAATTCGGGTTGGAGTTGAATTACTTAATTTGATTCCATTATCTTACATGATTTGATTTTATTAGGATGGAAGTTTGCATTTTGAATTCGGATTTGTGGAATTTTTTAGAAAATAATATTCATCTTTCGAATTTAAATTACTTGATTCCAAATCAACAGCTAATCGAATTTACTAACCAAGTTTCCGATACAAATGTATAAATTATGTTTTGAAATGTCAAAAGAATAAATAAATGAAACCAATCTTTCCAGATTAGATATCTTACATGGCGAAAGAAATTTGTGTGAATTCAATCCGTTACATAAATTGATTAATGAAAGAGTGGCAAATTGATTCTTCCAAATTATTAAGAATCCAAAAATCAAATCTTACTCCTCTTCTATCATATATAAGTGGGTTTTTGTCCTTGTTTTTAATCTTGCTGTTTCGGTTTTCATTTTTATATGTTTTTATTAATTTCTATTAATAAAATTTATTTATACATCTAAAATATACATGTTTATTTTAAATCAATATTTTTTTAAAAAAAATTCTTATGAATTAATTCTCTAACAATTTATAAATGAATTTATGTTTGAGAGCTATTGCTTTTCAAATAACAAAATTTTCTTTATTTTTACTCTATCATTTTTCACTATTTTTTCTTACTGTCTCCCTTCTTTCTCTCTCGTTCGGTCATTCCCCTTTCTCCCTTTTATATCAGATAAAAAAAATAATAATAATGCTAGTTAACTATCTATTTTTAATAGATTTTAGAAAAATAAAATCTATTTATTTTAATAATTATATTTTTATTTAAAAATTTATTTATTTGACTTATTTTATTTTTTGAATGGTGGAAATGAATTTTACACAAATAAGTTTTCTAAATCAATTGTATCATAGAATTTATTTATTTGTAAATCGAATGAATTATTTGATAAAATTGAACCCAATAGGAGCTAAGGAAATTCTAATAAAATCCCAATGCGAATTTTAAATTTTTTATTTTTTTTTTAAAAGAGAGAATCTACGAAGCAATTTCATCTTTCATGCAGGTCACTAACAAATTACCTATAGATTTTTATTGGACTGCTACAGACGGGCGAATTGCGCACCCCTCGTAACTTAGAAACAGAGAGCCGTTATTAAAACAAGTTTCTTTTTCCCGCCTCATTTCTTCACCTCTCTATTTCGCACTGCAAAAAGTAAAAAGAAAAAAGAAAATTCAAAATCCTCTCTCCCTCTCCAGAAAGATAGGCTCTTCTCTGGGCCTGATTTTGTTCGATTATCGTATAGAAAAAATATTGTGAAATTATAATATTGAGCTCAGCATCAGTGATTATCAACGCCAAATAATCAGTAAGTGATTTCTCTTTCAAATTAACTTCCGGAATAAAATTTTCATTTTGAATGTTTCTATTTAGCTTGTTCCTCTCGATCTCTAATCTGGTGATAATTTTCCTTGAAGAGACTTTTTTGGCTTAATTTTATCGATATCCAAATGCGTGCACATTTCGTTGTGAATTTGACTCTAGATTGCTGATGCTACTAGCAATTGTGATTGAGCAAAGCAGGTTTTGTATTAGTGTCAGGGAGGGTATTCGTTTTTTTTTTTTTTAAATAATTTCTTAACATATAATCCTTGTATATTTATGTCGATTTTCATCTCTGTGCAGCAAGGATATATCGATCACTTCGAATTTCATGGATTTTTTTGCATTTTCCCTTTCATCTTCGCTCTGTTTAATTGGCGAGAACGCTGAATTTTAGAAACTAAAGTTTAAATAATCGTCCTGTTACTCGTGTAAAGTTCTTAAAAACAAAATAGAATGTCGTTTTCCATCGGAACATGTTGTGTGACGGATTGGAGTGGTGGGTTTCTACCTTTTCCCTTATCATCTGAACTAAACTTTATAGTTTTATTAACGCATTTAAACTTCTTTTGTTGATTTTTTGAGTTACAGCTTCTACTGGTGTCAATTCCATAGTTTCTCAGCTGAAACCACGAAAATGGAGGTCGATAGGCGACAGATTTTACCAGAAGTAAGTGTTGTAAGTCCTCAGATTTTACTGTTGACGGGAAATTTTCCTCTTTTCAGCTAACCTTATAGTATAATTAACGCCTTTAAACTTCTTTTTTTGCTCCTTTGCTGAATGCTGACATCATTTATTATTTTTTTTTAAATTTGTTTATATCAAAGTTACGCTGTTTGGCTCATAGTGTTATATATGCATATATAATATTGATTATTTAGCAGCTCTTACATTTCTCATTGATTTAAATTTGTCTCGTATGAGAATATTAGCTGCAATATTAATACTTGATTTGGATTTTCATGTTGCAATTTAACAGTCCTGTTACCCCTAAAAAAATTTGTTAGTTCAGGAAACCTGCAAAAATCGATTTCAGCTTGGGATCTTCGTAGAAAAGAAATATAAAAAGCAAGAATTAATCCAAGTCACCGGATTGTTGAACAAGCGGTGGGATGATTGAAATTTTCAGGCAATTTTGCAACTTAGTTAAATAAATATTTGATACCTCATAAAAACATGTTGCAGGATCGAACGAGTGATTGTCGTAGTTTTGGCAGCAATTTCCATCCATCCAGTTAGTCTAGAAAGATTTGAATTGGAATTATGATAAACTCGCTGGAGAATAAAAGATCTGGAGCCACAAAGGAAGATAATTTTATCGTATCAAATGCGGAAAGGGAAATTTCTAAGAAAGGAATTTCTGTTGACGGGAAAAACAACAGGAAAGGTGTTATTGATGCTAAAGAAGGGAAACAAAATGAAGTTTCAGAGAAGGTAACTTCCCCGTGGATTGCCACTAGGTCGTTTCTCCAAAAAACAACAGCTTTACCAACCACTAGTGGGAGGAGAAATAAACTTAGCAGAGCGCAGGATGCAACGATTAAACATTCGGTGCAGTTTTTTGCAAACCAGATATCAGTTTTACATTCTGATGGTGACAAGCAGAAGAAGTTTGATGGATTCACCTACAATAAGAAAGGAAGCAAGGATAGTAACTCACAGAAGCCGGAGGAATTTACATTTGCTACTGCACAGAAAGTCCTTGCTTCAGATAAAGCAGCAATATATGATAAAAGAGAAGAGGGAAAAACTGAAACTTTGAGAATGAAACTATGGGAGATTTTGGGAACTATTTCTTCACCTAGAAGTCAGCTCTCTAATTCTAAGGTTTGTGAGGCAGATGCTAAAAATTTAAAGCCACAGCAAATACAACATCAAAAAGGTGATGCAGTTGTCAAGCCTATACAGAATTCAGATACCATGGAAACTGATTCTGAAAATCCCGACTGTACAATGAAGAGGGCAGTAACTATTTCATACACTCGAAAGAAAGTTGCGAACAAAGCGAAACCTGTAAGGACAAAAACTGGCCCATCGTCGAGTCTTTGCAAGCAGAATTTCTTCTTATTTGGGGAAGCTATTGAAAAAGGAGACGTTGCTATCAGTGGTGGTTCCTTAATGTCTAGAAGAAAGGAGGGAAGGGGAAGGAGAAACAGTTTTGGCATTGAGCCACGTGGGATTTACTTTGAGAACAACAATGCCGATAAGGAAGGGGGGGGGGGGGGGGCAACTTGTAAGAGTGAAATGGCACAGCCATTTGAGCCACATAGGATTTACTTCAATGAGAACAACAGTGCAGATAAGATTCAGGCGGCAACTTGTAGGAGTGATAAGACACTGCCTGTTGAGAAAGGATCTTCACTTAGTGATAAAAGTGGAAGTTCTTATGGTGATTCACCTCAAAGAAATGATGAGTGCCTTGAGGGGGAGAAGAGAAATTTGCTGGGAGACTCTCATCAGTCTGCAAGAGCAAACAGGGTGTATCTACAGGGAGATTTTAGCACTCCATTGGTACCAGCAAATGAGGACCAACAACAGGAGTTTGATATTCAGGACTTGAAAAATGTCACAAAGCCACAGGAAGAATTCCAAAGTCCAACATTCAAAATAAATACTCCTACCCATGCTCTTCCCCATGCTCAACACCAAAAGCTTACCAGTCACAGCAGAGAGTTTATAGACCTGGGGCAGCAGAGACAAGATTTACTCTGGGAAATATTCGCACCTTTAGGAATTTGCAGAGTTCAAAGGCAGATTATCATGCTTCAAATGCTAAAGCAGAATCATCTGTATCCTTATTTATCTTAAGGATCTAATTCATGTTGATGGCATGTGCAGGGGCTTTCAAGCTGTTGTTTCATTATGTTTTGCATTTCCTCATTGAACTCCAGGATGATGCAGAAGAACTCAAAGATTCTCCATCTTGCAAGCCATTTCCTTTTAAGGTAACAAAAGAAGTACAAGAAGGCCTTTCAGAATCATCATATGCAGATAGGGATTCTAAGAGCTCTGAAGAAGGTTAGCCAATGAATGAATGTAATGATTACAGCGCTCATGTGTTCCACCAAAGACCTGCGATTTATTTAGCGAGCATCTATTAGCTCTTAATTTCTTCGAAAAAAATTTTTAGAAAAAGTTGCAGTTATCTATTTCTATAGCTAAATTAAGCTAAATTAGGTGCAAGTATGACAGTCCTAGAACATTCTGAACACTTTCATTATGCTGTGTTTTTGTACTTCTAAACCAAAGACCATATTGCATGTACTCTTGAACTGATTTTACTTGAATTGTTTGTGTTTCAAGTAAACTATGTCCTTCTCTGATCACGATATTTAGCTTTTGACCTTTCTCTTCTTTTCAATAAATAGCAAACACCAAACTGCCAGCACACAGCATCCTGCAAATGCAATTATTTCTTTTAGCATTTTGCCATTACTTGTTTTATTGTGCATAAAATTGTTTGATGCTTGATAAAATTTTATGCCACGACTTGCTTTATTGTGTATAAAATTATTGAATACTTGTTACCTTCAGTGAAAAATCATTATATTTTCCAGTGAAACGTAAAAAAATGGAATTCATTTTGCTTACAATAGTTGGACTTCCTTCTCAATACACTTATCTATTTGTGGAGTTAAGATAGATGTAAGTATGACTATCCTAGAACATACTGAACAATTTCATTGTGCTATATGTTGTGATTTTTCCCTTTGCAATCAGAGGGACTATATTGCATGTGATCTTGAACATCTTTAATCACGGTGTTTAGCTTTTCCCCTTTTATCTTTTTTCTTTCTAAAAGTAGCAAATCCCAAACTGGCACTGCAAACCCTCTTGAAAATACAGTCAATTTTTGTTTAGCATATTGCCAATACTTGCTTTATTGTGCATAAAATTATTGAATACTCGTTACTTTCATCAAAGAATCATAGTCTTCTTGTTATTTTCCAGTGAAACTTCAAAAGGATAATTCATATTATTTATCTACAGTCAGACTTCTTTCAATTTCATAGTGCTTGTCAAACCTTGCATTCTCTGTTGATGTAGGAAGAAGACCTTCTTTGGCCACAATGTGTAAAATTTGCGTCTTGAGTGTTGTAACATTTAATGTGTAAACTTTGCGTTGTTGGGCAATTGCTTCTGTTTTCTTAATTTAATCATTCATGGGTTATGGAATACTTGATTGATGATTGAGAGGATTAGAGTTGGCATGTGCGGATTTGCTTCTCATATGTTTCTAGCTGTGAAATGCATCATATGTAGGTATTTCATATAAATGCAAAAGAAACTATCTGAAGGTGCTTATGGAACTTCAACATGAGTACCTAGTGATTTCAACTTCACATTGTAAAAGACTATTGACTGCATCTATGATAATCACTTAAACTGCTCTTTCACCAACTTTCAAAACTGAATATGCTCATTCTCCCACTGTCATGCTTCTACCATGACCACATGCGGAAGCAATCATTATCCTACCATGTTTAATATGGCAGCATGCAGAGATTACCTTCTGTTTTCATTTTAAGCTTTTACTTTTGCAATCTGAGCTTGTTTTATTGATATTATAATTGCAATGCATTTCCTATCCTTGGTTAATTGATATGATGACCTGTGACTAGCTATCTCCGAATCTGGTTTGAGGTGCCATCATAAGCTGACCAAGTCCATCAACTTACTTGATTCTTTTATCAACTCCAATCAAACCTGTTTGTTAGATATAATTTAATTTTCATCTGCAGGCTTCAAAAAAAGAAATGTCTTCTCCCCAGAAACTGCAACAGCTAAGAGGTCCAATTCCATGCTTTATCCAGCTGAAAGGCTCCATAATCATGAGGGCAATAGTATTAGCAAGTTCAGTCCCACCTTGCCCTCTCCAAAAGGCATGACTTTCTTTATCATATTCATATTTTCTTCTTATATCTGTTGTGCTTTTCCTTGCCACCATACATATATATTTTAGTGTTTTCATTTTTCTGTGCTTGAAACTATTAGGCATTGGTAAAAATGACTGGAACCCGGAGATTTCGGAGCAAACCCAAGAGAATGAATAGGAAAGGTTTACCTTTTATGCATAAAAAGAAATTGGATTCAAAATATTCTTCCGCTATCACATTTTAATTTTTGCTTGATTCTTGATTTTGTTTTCACATAATGATGTTTCAGGGTCATCACAATGTTTGCCTCGGCTTTAGAGAACTTCAAAAACAAAATGAAGTCAGCAACTAGAAAGAAATCCACTGAAATTTTGATATCTGTTTCTGAGGAGATACGTCTACAACTGAAGAATGTTGAGTTACAAATCCAAACAAATGTGCAAGTCTTTGAAATGAAAATCCCTAATTAAAGATTTCAATTTTTTAATTGAAGATGTTACTAACTTAATCTCGCTGATTTTCTCAGTGGGAAGTTGACATGTCTTAGTAAATCCAAAAGAAAACGCCTGGAGACAAGATTCCAAGGTAAGGAATTTATGTCAGCTGGATGGTTTTTGATGAGCTTTAATGAATATGATTTACTTAAATTGTCAACTTTTCACTGTGTTAATGACATCTATAATACATTTTATCATGAAACACCACCCGTAGCAAAAGATATCCTTTTATTAGCTTCAATACCTTGATAAGCACCTTAATGGTAATTTTTCTGTGCAAGAATCATAAGACACTTCACATCTCATGTTTTGACCATGTAATCTATTTTCTATGTACTTACATCGTCAAATGCTTAGCAGGTCATTCAGAACAATCCCTTTCATTGGTTGTTAAGTAATAACTTCGTTTGGATTATGAGACTGTTTGCAATTACCATAATAATAATCTTGACTTCCACAATCTATTCAAGAGATTACCAGTCATAAATTGATAGAACGTAGAACTATCTTCAGAGAAGACGATACAATTTTTTTTCTAATGTATATACACTGATTTCATTACATTTAGCCATTTATAAATTGTTGGTTTATGCGCATTATTAATAATCAGATCCAGATTCAACTGGATATGATCTCATGGACTGACTTTGTAGAGATTCTGATACTGACATTCATCTAATGATGGTTCCTGCACCACTGCATTTCACTTCCTTGTTCACAAGCATAATATTTGGACTCATGTCCAGTTCCGAATGAAGAATGAAATGTGTTATCTTTCATTACTAGACCATGAATTTTTGAAGATCATACGGTTTTTGCCATGTCTCGAGAATAATTCACTATTGCATGAATTATTGGTTTTGTTTTATTGTTAATTTGTCCTATGCAGAGCAACAGGATAAACTGAAGTGGATACATGGTAAGTTCAAACAAGACATCCATCAGCATCTCCAGGAATGTAAAAGGACAGTTGAAGAGCTCGAAATGCACCACATTGAGTTGAAAGACACTATGAAAAAGCAAAGTATGGCAACATTTATTATAGTTGATTTAATATTTTTGACAGTGTCAATACATAGTTCAATTTTATTTGATGATTTGTGATCTTCTTTAAACTATTGCATTGTTTTTTATTCATATGTCTTGACTTTTAAGAAAGAGATGTTGATATTGTGTACTAACACTAGCAAGTTTGGACACTGCAGTGATTAGGATCTGTGATGTTTGACATTTATAAGTAGTTGGCATAAAATTCTTAAATGATTTGAAATTTGTCAGATTAATATTTGGTCAAATTATACGAACTTGTAAAACTTTAATTTCATGTAAATGATTTTGGGAATATAAACACGGTTGAATACTTCTTTTGACTTGGAGTATTTGGTTAGCGCTTGTGAGTGGTGGATTCGCGATATGCTTGCATAAATTTTCTCGTGCTTTGGGACAAGGCAGAAATATAAATATAATGACCAGATTAACTTTCTGCAATCTGGAGTTACTTATCTGTTGGGAACCATTAACTTCATTTATGGCTTTTTATACTGAGCTAATTCATTGATTTTAAATGGCGGTATCATCAGAAGAAATGGGTGAAGATGAAATTGTTCACCGAAACTTATTTACTTCACTGGATAAATTACAGAAGCATCACACCGGAAACTTCTCATGGAAGTGGAAGAAGCAATCAAAACAAAGCTTGATCATGCACAGAGAAGAATCACAGCTGTAAACAAGGCAAGTCTCTGCTTCAAGCTGCTGGAGAAAATCCATGGCATGATTTCCTACCATACGACTATACGGGTATATTATGCTTTTAGATACCTGTGGCATGCTCTGTCATCGTCTACCTCTCTGGAAATGTGGCTTTATAGTTTATAGTATAGTTGCCATTCATTGATCTGGCACATGATATTGAGACATCGATTAGAAGCCTAAGATATTTGTCTGTTATTATATCTGGTGGTTTAGAATCTTCATTCGCAGGTCTCACATTCTAACTTCGCCCAATGCATGAGCTTCTGAATTAGCATTTCTCATGATATATAATATAATTATCTAGTGCATGATTTTTTTAACTTATATGATCACCATATTCTTTTGGAATTCCAGGCACTGCCAAAGGTTGGATTCTTTACTGTAATATTACATGCTCTTTATTGTCCACATTTGATGCAGTCGGCAAATGAAAAGATTATAATAGTCCATGAATTATTATGATATCCATAATTTACTCTCCGGTAGGAATGAACCCATGCTTGTTCACTGAAGATCTCAAAGAAAATATTAAAGCCGGTTCAACCTTCTGCTTCCCAAGAAGTATTAATAAGTCTCGAATTTCTTTTCTAACAAATCGAATATAAACATGATAAAGGTATATTCATATAAATGAGCTTTATTTGATTATTGAGCGTTAGAAAAGCTACTTTAAAACTTATATTGAATCTGGTCTTATAATTTTTGTCTGGTAAGGTTCCCCACCCCCTCCTTTCACACTTTTTCTCTCTTTTTTTTTTTTAAGGTTTTTGTTATGTTCTTTATTTCTATAAATTTCTGTTCAAAAACCCAATTACTTGATTGATGCTTGAAGTCTACCTTCCCAAGTTATACATTAGATGAGAAATTGAGGACGTGGATTGACACTGACATGTAAGAAAAAGAAAAGGTAACTAAAATGTAACCTGATATTCTTTTGGTAGGAATAGGATAATAAACAGACTCCATATTCAATTGCCAACCTATGAATGACAAAATGTGGAGGATGTGGATTCTCTAGTTTGACATTTTAGAATGAGAGCCGTATCTTCTTTCCAGATGGAAAAAACCTATTAAGCAGAGGAAAAAAAAATTTAAAAAACTCAGAAATATAATTGGTCTCATAAGCTTTTTTTTTTTTTTTTTTGGGGGGGTACACTGGTCTCATATGCTTTGTGGCTGCAGTTACCCAGTCATTTTAGGTTCATTATAAGTTTTCATTGGCAAAACAGATTAGGATATCTGTTTGCTGGAATGAGATTGGCTTTGATTTTGTTTCGTCAACCAGTGGTTTAAAGGACCAAAAACAAAAAAAGTACAGACAGAAAAACATAGAGACACGTGAATTGTCACAAGGGGGCACGTGAAGGGCACGCTTTTGTTCTACCTTATAAATATTGAGAAGGTGATTTGATGGATGAGACTTTTAACTTTGAAACAAATCGAAGTAAATTTTATAAATTTTTCTGAATTTAGCACTAATTAATATCTTTTCACTTTAATTCATATAGCATATTTTTTTTTTATAAATTTTTAAGTTGCTTAAACTTAAATGAAATATACAATTTTTTTAAAGAGTTATTTAAATAAATTTTTTTACATATGAAATTGTATTTAAATGAATTTATTTTTTAAATTTATTATATTTTATAATTATTGTAGCATCACTCTATTAAAACTACTGAAGCAAAAAAAAATAGAAAAAAATTCAGTTAAGTATAATGCTTTAAAAAACTATACATGTAAACAGTAACATAATATTCAGTTATTAAGTATATTCGGGATAAACAGTGATATAATACTTAATTATAAAAGAAATATATTTGTTATTTCTTTTAAGTATTTCATGGGGGCGTCGGGCATGTCCTACTTCAACTGGGATGTTGAGCTGTGGGGCCCCCTGTTCTAACAACTGGACCCAGTAACCACGTGGACATCATCCAAAGTCTTTCAGTGGGCACATGTTATATGGTTTTAGTGGTGTCACTTTCATGTTGAAGATTGGCCTTTGCATTTCAATAGTAAGATGAAAGTGAGTTTCTTAGAGCCTAAAGGTGTCATATCAGGCAGTAAAGCTTATTTTAACATTTGCCTAAACAAATTCAAACAATTACTTTTAATTATTTGTTTTGAAGAAATTATTAAGTTCTCTTTTTCCACTTAAATAAAAATAAAAGTGAATATAGAACTCTGTGTGTGTGTTTAGAGGACAAAACTTATGTATGATAATCAAATTAGTCTTTCAACACAGAAAGTATAATATAAAGATAAACTAATGAGTATTTAAGACTAATTCTTCTATAAAAATAGGAGACCGAATCTAAATAATCAATTTGCTTTCCTTGAAACATAATATATTCATTAACTTAGGCACTGGAGTAGAAGCATCAATTCAAGCGACATTCATTTTGTGTTGCCCTTATTTCTTGGCTTGCATATCAATTTGGCCCAACTTATCAACTTATTTCTTGCTAAAACTAAAATTTCATAGTCTCTATCAATAATGAAAATGGGAAACATGGTTGGATTTATGAGAATGAATTTCTAATAAACTTAATACATAAATACCTCTAAAATTATTTAAAAATTGTCACTTGTACACTTTTAACTTTGGAGAATAAGATTTGCATATTTAACTTTAATAAAGTTAAAATTTGAATAGAAGCGTATATGGACGTGGCATGATCAAAGAGTCAAAAT
Source organism: Triadica sebifera (assembly GCA_023653625.1). Classification (NCBI taxonomy): domain Eukaryota; kingdom Viridiplantae; phylum Streptophyta; class Magnoliopsida; order Malpighiales; family Euphorbiaceae; genus Triadica; species Triadica sebifera. The sequence continues at coordinate 1,971,069 of CM042895.1, forward strand.
ATGTATCACGTGTGCAATTACAGAAATATAAAAGTAAGAAAAAGAAAAATAACAGTTGTAAAAGTCTATATTCTTTAGAATCATTTTCATTTAAAACCAAAACACAGATCTGTAATGGATTTTTGGAAGGAAAAAAAAACATTGCAGAGGAAGCAACAACTGCCAGGTTCTCACCGGCCGTCATGGTGTCGGAGAAGACGAAGGAAGCACATGAAAAGGGAGGGAGAGAGAAACGGAGAAGAAGAAATCTTCCTTGTAAATTAAAAGTCAAAATGGAAAAACAAAAAAAAAACTGTAAGTTGGTCGATGAAGGAGAGAGCATGAATGACAAAGTATAATTAATTAAATCATTTCTCAAGAATTTACATTCTTAATTATTATTATTATTATTATTATTATTATTATTATTATTATTATTATTATTATTATTTTCTCAAGAATTTTTGTGCTACAAACTTGCTGGTGGTATTAACCATTAAAAAACTCATAATTAGCATTGAATAGTCAAAGAAATTTGACATTGAAGAAAAATTTTGCCTTCTCACGCATTCTTGGATTTTTTCCTCACGCTCTTGCCACTTAGCAATTCAAGCGTGTAAGCAACACTTCTTACAAGTTGGAGTGTGCAAATGTTACACTCAACTTTAGGTGTAAATAATATTTTTTTGTACAAATTTAAAGGTGTGTTTATGTATTAAGTCATTTCTCGTGTGATTTATCTTTTTGTCTCTATACACATGCATGTGGGAAAGAGAAAATCTATGCTTTGATACAAATCTGATCATTTTTATTACAAAATATAATAGCAAAGTTAAATATATATGAATTTAATTTAAATAAATATATATTATAAATATATCAGTATGAGTTTAATATAATTAAACATATTTAAAAATATATAAAATATATAATAATTAAAATATTCACTATATATATATATATATTTACAATATATCCTATTAGAATTAATTACATTAATATATATCATTAGCAAATTAGTGATATAATTTATACTAGTAATAATCTCAAAATTTATTATACTAATAAATTATATTTTGCTATACCAAATTATTAATATATACTAATAAAATATTAATTTTGGAATTATATATAGTTATATACGTGTAGTAAGATGTATAGGCGGATCGACTCATTAAGTTTCCATTGAAATAGAATTTACATAAAGAAAAACACTTGTCATTCATTGGTTGATAGCATCCTGAAAACGTTCCGATATAAATATGACTTTCAAATTAAGTTCTGAATTAATAAATATTGTCGGAGTGAGTGGTGATGTCATATGCAAAAAGAAAAAGGCTCAAAAAATGACAAAGACAAATAGAATTTTTGCACATTTTTGTTAATCTATGAATAAAATAATTAAACGATATATTTATATTCGATATGTATAATCATATGACACTTTTGTATATATATATATATATGACATGATACATTTATATACACCAAACAAAAGAGCCCAACTTTGATACTCAGCAAATTGTCATATTATGGCAACAATTGTGGTCATAACTTACAAATACAACTTCGTGATTACAAAATAAAAATCTCATATCCCTATAAATAGATTCTGAAACGTGAAGGAACTAAGGTTTTGAATTAAATGGTCCCATCCAGGCTCAATAAAAAAAATAATAATAAAGAAAAAAAAAACTGAAAATTTCTTATTTAGATTGGAATTATAATGTCCCATAAAATAAAATCTACAAATTATAAAAATTAATTTTATTGTCCATGGAGACTTTAACAATAACGCTGTGAACATAAAACTGATGGGTCCTAATCTGATTATCATATTAATGAGGTCTATGTATAAAAATTGGGAGTTAATGGAGAAGAAAGAGGGTTGGGCCAAGGCACTATTGTGGACACTTTAGCATCCTGAGTTCCATGATATGGTGGATTATTATAACACGTGCTTCAGTTTTGTACACACCTTTTTCTCTAGTGAAATCTAGAATCTCACAAAAACATTTATTTTGCCACCGAGGAATCTTTTTCCCCTCATGGGGTCTTCAGTCTTGACCTGTTTTCTGTTTTGAATTGAAACCATGATTATGATGTCTTCTTTACTTTTTGGTAGAATTCACTGCTCGTTGATTTCCATGATTCGAGCGGTCGAGGTTGGACCAGATCAGGTTTTCTTTGTCCTTATAAATTGGACCATCTTTGTGTTATCCTTTCGGTTGTGAGATCTCAGGATATCCTATCAGTATTTTGGCCATCATTTTTTTTCTTGTCTGTTTTCCTCTTCTTAAAAACAGAATCTTTTTCACAGACGTTTTCTGGGTAGTGTGTCAGTATATGTATTGCATACCTATATTGCTTTGTAGGCTGAGAAAATTGCTTGTTTCTTTGTTTGCTCTTTTGGATTAACACCTGATCAATCAAATCCAGCCCAATTCAGGATCACCCAGTTGGCCAATTGAGCTTCCATGTATATTTTATATACATAAGCTATACATTGAAATCTGATTCTTCATGTTTTCATTAGTGTTTTTCTTGACAGTGCTGCATTTTCTATTGCAGGGCTGATGGTGAATTTCTTGAACTTGTAAGGGAAAATGGTCGGATTGTGATGCGAGGACGATCCACTAGTCCATCATGCATCAGTTACACATCTCACTCGGCCAAAGCTCAAGCTAATGGCGGAAAGATTATCCATAATCGGAAGAGACCAAGATTCCTGGAAACAAAATTAAGTATTGACCCAACTAATCCTGAAGGCGAAAAATCTGTAGAGAAAATTCCGATTCCTGAGCTTGTAAGAGAGAGGAATGATCAGATACAGCAATCTGGTCCCTTTTTATTCAGTAGATCATTTGAAGATGGAAGCCAAAGTCTATCTTCGAATTCAAACTCCAAGCAGATGAATTCAGGATTTTATCATAGAAACTTGGGCTTAAGAAACTTCTCCCTCTTCTTAAAATCAGCAGAGCTTCATAAAGCTAATAATAGTGGCCATAACCAAGCCGTCACAGGAGCAAGTTCGTCTGGATTTCAGGAATTGAAAAGCAAAAAGGAGGATCCTTCTTCACCAGTAGTGAAGACGGCAAGTTGTTCAAACACTAGCAAAGATTTACATGAAAATCAAAATTTAGACCAAATACGACAGGTCGATTATCCGTCAAAAGAATCACTTCTTTCAGTTGAGCAATCAGAAGCTCCCCCTGTCCATGGAAATGCCATTAAAAGAGTAGCAGCAGGAAAATCTATAGATCAACTTGCTGCCGCTAGTTCAATGTGTTCGCTTGGAGCTTCAAATGATCACACTAGTTATTCATTGAAGAGGAGAAATAATGAAGAATCGGAGGAGAGGGCATCTAGAATTATTGAAGTACGTACTTATTCATATATATCAGGAAAGTTAGCTTAATTTGGCTGAACGGCATATAGTTTCATGAACGTAGTATTCTAACAAGAACATTCACGTTTTGCTACAGAATGTTGAGGAAGAACGAGATCCTAAACTAACTTCTGCTCGTACCGGTAACAAGAAAAGACGAATTTCAGAAATCCATAATCTTTCTGAAAGGGTAAGTTCATGCATTATTATTCAACTATTCTAAATCAACCCATAAAAAATGGCCATAACAAATTTAAAAAAAAATAATGAGATCTTTTTAATTTATTTATCTTACTACGAAGTTCTTCAATTTCCTCTACTGTATTCAAACAGAAAAGAAGAGATAAGATCAACAAGAAGATGCGAGCATTACAAGCTCTCATACCCAATTCCAACAAGGTATCTTACATGATTAATTATTAAACACCTTGCTTATACAGGATTTTCATGAATTAATCCCATCATATTCTGCCATATAATTTATATAATATACGGTGTAATTAAGTTAACTCATGATAGATTCTTTCCCTTCTTTTCCTAATATATATCAATGGTTGTAAAGGTGGATAAAGTGTCAACGCTTGATAATGCAATTGAGTACTTGAAGAGCCTTCAATTTCAACTACAGGTATATATTAATATTAATATATAATCTTTAATCTATATTATTTTAAACCAAATTTATTTCCAATCAATTCAATCATTGCTCTGTATGATTTACCACTATGATGAATGGGAAATTGATTAAAATAAGAATATTTGGGAAGCAGATAATGTCGACGATGAGAAGTGGGATATGTATGCCGCCAGTAATGTTAGCAAGTGGAATGCAACAAATACAAGCAGCAAATTTGGGTCATTTGTCGGCCTTGGGGATGGGGATTGGTATGAGAATGCCAATGCACCCAACACCTTTGTTAAATTCACCAATGATCCGGATGTTGCCTATGGCAGTGTCATCGCACCCACCATTCATTCCTGTGATTGGAGGATCTTCCACACCCTCGGCTCCTCCACCTCCTGTGGGTATCTAGCTAGCTATTTATGTTTTTTTTTTTAATAAATGAAGTATATAAAAAAAATAAAAGAATTACCCCTAATGAATTATCGATCTGTTTCAATTTTGTTTATGCAGCTTAATTGCAGCGGAGGGTTTGCATGCCCTAATTAAAGGGCCTCTGTCCGTAAGGAAAAATACGGGTTTCTCCTTCTTTAAAAATTACCAACGGATTATCTTATCCATTTTTCATTCGTTTCTATACCGCCAGTGTAATAGCTTATTATTAATACTGGAAACTAGTTTAGAAATGAAACATAGGCAATCTTTTATTTCTTGCCTAATTTAGGATTTTCACAAATTGGAGCATGCTAGTCATAAGGTGTGCAGTTAATTATATATGGTTTTGGACTTGTATAAACTCTGTTCATGATTTTATATGAAAAGTAAGTTTGGTAAATTGTATTCTATCATTAATTTACTGGGTTTAAGAATTAAATATATATATATATATATATATATATATAAGATATTAATTTGTTTGAAACATATTTGGTGGGTGTGTTCAGTTTTCTTCTATTTCACATGGTCCAAGTTTCCATTTTCAAGGACACAGGCCGTTCATCTGAACAGGTTACGGGAAATTTATGCGTCAACCTTGTTAAGTAAAAAAGATTTTTATGGTTGGACAAATTAAGGAAAACTGGATGAGAGAAAATGGTTTCAAAAGCCTATAGGCCAGCTCACTCATGTTTGCTTTTTCTAATTCAAAATTGTTGCGCACCTTGAGTAAGTACTATATGACAATGAGTTTCAGAAAGAACACTCTCAAGAGTAAGACTGCAGCAGCAGGTCCAAATTCTGAACAAAAAACAAAAACATTCAGCTTTAGAATTATATATGGGTCCACTGTACTCGATCACCCACATGTATCCTTATGAGTTATGAAAGGCTCACATGCGTTACGATTGATGCCCCTTCTCTTCCAACTACGCTCAGCCAATCTCCACCTAACGTAATTTTCATTAATGTTTAATTAACATTTTTTTATCGTCATGTACAGATTGAGTATTAATCATATGCTTTTCTATTTTTGTCATAACTATTTTATAATTTATAATAAATATAACTACAGTGGTCCACCTATTTTCCCATATGTTGAGAAAAGCAAAGCCCATTGATTTTCAATCTCGGACATCACGATTTTCATTATTTGCTAAAGTTATTAATTTTCATACTTGTATATTAATCAAAAAATTATAATCAAAATTAATCCACTTCATCATATGCTATGGTTATTGAAACTTTACTTTCAAATCCTATTTATTGGATTAGATTGAATTACTTTCCAGGGCAGAGATTCCAGAAAATAAAGTTTTTTTTTTTTTTAACGGGGGGCAAGTTAAGAGAAAATAAAGTATATATTAGAAAATGCATATTGACAAAGAGGAAATATAATTTTTGAAAATGAAATTTAAAGAAAGTGGTTATTAGCCTTATCTGCATATTGAGATTAAATTATTAAATTTTCCTAGTAAGGATTTGACAATAAAGCAAATGCAACAGTTTCTGGAGAATAAAGTCTAACATAATTGACAATGCCTAGAAACTGTTACACCTACTTTACAATCAAATCTTTATTAGAAAACTTTAATAATTCTATCCCCATGTGTTAAAGGTTGGACGATATATACAGCAGATATAGAAGCAAGAGCAGGTATAACTGATCAAATCTGATTAAGAGATGAGGAAATACAAGTTTTGATGGAATGTCTTCCCACGCTATATCTTCCTCATAACGAGGTCATATCAGTCTTGGAATATATTAATTTTTTGGACATCAGACATTTGCAGTACCAACATGCAGTAATTGGTACTGTTGAAATATCACATAACGCTGGAACGTTGATGTTTACCTGAACTGGTTTCCATAAGTTTGAGAGACTCTTCAATCTTTGATTAGTTTAAGTCCATATTTAATAACCTTCTTCCAGAAAATTATATGAGAACCCGAAACTAACCAAGTTATCAAAATATTCACATCATAGTAACATGCTAGCTAGTATGATCACTGTACATCATTGCTTATGCTGCTTCAAGTGCGGCACTTTTTGAATCTTCAGTTCTCGTTGCCGCCATAGATACCTCATTTATGGATTTCTTTGCTGAAGCATCCTGAAGCTTAAGATTTGAAAAAGCATCACTTAAGGAGTCAGCAGTTCCTAATGATGGACCACTCACTCCCGTTCCTTGAACTGGAGGTTGAAGGTCCTCATTTCCTACTTCCAGCTCTAATTTCCTGAACTCTTCTTCAATATCTTCATCCTCAATACCGGTATATAATGGAGGTGATTCTGCAATTGTAATGGCCCAAATATCACATATAAAAGTAAAACTATGTACATCTTAACAAAACCTTGCTTACCAAATTCCCGGCTTCCATCAGCTTAAAGTTGCATATATATGTCTAATGAGAGAAAGAGAGGAAGAGAGTACCCAAAGCCTTCTCAACTTGCTTTTGTGAATCAATGGCCTCCTCAAGTTCTTCCAGGCAGAGGTCAACCTCCTCCGCAGTTATTCTATTTTCCTTCATTGCTTGAGCGCCAATTCTGAGGGCGTCAGTTACCTGGCAGGGAAAGAATGGACAGGTATATTAAAGATCTAAGTTTCTGCAATAAAATGATTTTGTAAAGTAGCCCCTTCAATCTACAGCCTTACTAATAATATTTGCGAACCTTGAATGGTTTCTACATTCGAAATGGCTCGACTATGCCCACATCAACATAGGAGAGTTGCTAATAAAAGCTACTCTTAAAAGCACTTTTTGAGAGCAATTATTACCTTCTTTGTAGATTCAGCATTCATAATAATATTAAGAACTTCCTCCACTCTGTTCAAGAGAGAATTGCATTTTTCTTTACTTTCTGAAGCCAACTTCATCTCCCTAGCATGCCTTAGGGCCATTTTCTTGTTTCCAGATTTCAAAGAAGCTAACGCTGATGTTCTTGATCTGCATGGAGGACAAACTCATGCAAAATAAGAACACTTGTTTGATGACAACTTCACAAAGCAGCTGCTCAAAAACTTTTTCAAAAGCTCTCATTGTGCTATGACTCCTACATGGTTTAATCAAATCATAAGCCTGAGTAATTATAATATAATGATGTTCTTTGTGGAGCGGAATTTTATGATGCTCCAATTTCACATCCAAGTAGACTCCTATTGGTATATAGCACAAACAGTTCCTTTTATCCAAATTGATTGAGAGTTGAGGAGAATTACAATATTAATATCAGCATAAAAGCAAAGAGGCAATAAAAGAGTTACATTTCATAACGCTGATCAATTAGACCAAGCTGTTGCCGAAGCTTTTCTGTTGTCCATATCAAGTTCAGAACATCCAAATCTAAGCTTGAGACAGTAGAAACTGGTGCAGATGAGAGGGATACCTTAATACCCTATAAGCAAGTTCTTTAATTACTCAGTTTAAAAATTTAATAGGCGCATTTTCTATAGAACCAAAGAATCAATTGTATTCTGAATTAAACAAAATTGCAAACTAAGTGTAATATCGGGATGTGATAGAACATTGTATACCTCAATAAATTCCTTCTTAATAACCGAGATATATCGTGCTTTCCCCATTCCAGACAAGTAACTCAAGACCAAAGATGCTTCATTTGGTCCTCCACAAGTGTCCTCGAACTTCCTCATAGTAACAACGCAGGAAGATGCCCAATGACTTTCAGACAAGTCTTTTGTTACTTCAGTAGCCTTTTCCTAAATTAAGAATTCACAGAACTGCATAGCTTCAATCATATTGGAAACAATAAAATTCAAGTGACCAAAATCTCACAACAAGAATGACACCAACTGATGCAGAGATCAATAGAAAAAATTTGAAGGATGGAACGATTCCAAAATACAATACCTTCAACAACGCTGTCAGAATGACGTGTTCCTCGACCATAATGTCAGGGGTTGTGCTTGATCTCACTACCAAATTTCTTACTTTATTAACTAGCTGAGAAAATCGTCCACCCCTTGGATCCACAAGATCCACATTTCGTATAATATCACCTTCACTATACATCAAAAACTAAAAGCATAACAATATAAACAAGTCGTCGCAAACTTTACAAACAAAGGGAATATGAAAACAAAAGGACTGAGTAGCAAATACAAAGAAGCTCACCATAACATGATCGAGGCACAAAGGAGTCAATCCTCCTCGATTGAACCAGTCATTCTTCACCTTCAAATCGGGAATGAAAGCACTTCAAGATGGAGAAAAGATGAACTCAAGTGAAAGAAACGGAATAGTGTGCGAGAATTGAACCTGACAAGGTCGAATAATGAAAACACCCAAATGACGAGCAACTTTGAGAATCAAATCCCTCCAAAATATGAATTTGGATTCCCAATCGGATCTTTGGCCGCTAAATGCCTTGAATCGGGCTGTGGCAATCAATTCGTCGTCCCAATCAGGGACTTCTTCTCTTATGAAATCCCTCACCTTGCTGGAATCCATTTCCTTCAGATTCTAATGCAAATTTGAATTGAAAATCCCGCCGATCAATCGACACCGTCCCAACATATTTACTTCCAGCCTTCTAGGGATTCTTGAAGGAAAGATAATTTGGGAAAAGTCCGAATTTTTTAACGGGTTTCTCGCTGGCAGATTGATTGTTTGTCGAAACGAACTATTAAGCCCATTTATATTGGGCCATTTCAGCCCCACTAATCAGGCCCAAATTGTTTTTCTTTGGGTCATTACATTTTTACATCCGGTCCAATTCGGATATTAAAAAATCTCCAGTATTGTATTGAAAAATCGGGGATTTTTAAATACAAGTCTTGTATTGTATTGAAAAAAATAAATCTTCATATTGTATTGTCCCATAAATTCGGGACAATTCAGTACAATTCTTCGGATCTTTTGGTACTAAATAATACAGTACAAATAATTCAGTACTCGGATAATATAACTCATATACTTAAAATGAAAACTTAATATAATATAGAAAAATTATTTTATTAAATATAATATTTCAAACTTAATATAATATATTTAATAAAATAACTACATTCTAGACATGTAGTTTTATTCTGAGAGCCAACAATAAAAAAATTAAAATTTGAACTAGCTAGTTTCTTTCAATGCAACACATTATATCATAAAACAAGCATTAGATACAAAATATACCAAAAGTCACATGACTTGTTCTTGTCATTAACTTATTCCTTTATTAACAAAAATCTAAATCAAATAATGAAATAATTACTACCATATGCAATTATGTCATATCTCTATGGAAAACAATCATATATAATATGCCTATTTACAAATGTATTAACAAATTTCGACTGTCTTAAAATTTTTGTGAGAACTTTTAATCTCATCAACTTAAAATAGAAATATTAACATTCACATTAGAAGAATCCATCAAAACAACATTAATTATCGATGAAAAGTCAATTCAACCAATAAATCATTATTGGTTAGACAAGAAAATACTTATAAATTAATATCAGAGTTAAGAACTTGAAATACAAAAATTACACAACAGAGTCACACAAAAAGTATTACATAAATTTAGAACCTTACTTGTAAGTAAAATATGATCAATTGTATGTATGATAATATATAGGAATTGAAAGCAAGACAACATGAAAAAGAAAAATATCCAACTGATGCATCTCACCCGATCAACATTCAACTGTAATTCTCTGCACTATATTTTCACTAACTTCATGATCTTGAGAAATATCTGAAAGAAAAAAACAAAGAAATTGCACTATTAAAATAAAAAGAAAAATTAAACAACTGAATCAAATTGCGCAATTACAACAACCAATATAGCTTTAATAAGTACCAGACTCAAACTTTTCGAGTTCTTCAATTGATACTTCTTTTTTCATAGGTTCTTTATCACATCTTAACAAATCTTGGCAACAAAGAAGAACCTCAGCTGTAATAGGAGTTAAAGAACTCCTAAACTGGTCCAAAGTCCTCCCTCCGGTGCTAAAGGCAGATTCAGAAGCCACAGTTGAGCATGGGACAACCAAAACATCTTTGGCAACCTTAGCCAAAGTTAGAAAATTTGGTGCATTAACTTTCCACCAGTCCAAAACATCAAAACCAATGTTGTTTTTTGCTAACTTATCATTTAAATATACATCTAAATCTCATAGAGTCACCACTTCCTCTGTATCTTCATTTTATATAAACCATGTATTGTAACCATCATCTTCATTTTCATCTAACTTAGGTGACGGGATTACAATCGGAGCAACATCTATTTCTTCCTCCTTATATGCATTTATCATTCTATTCAAAGCATCTCTCACCTTAACAGCTAATAATTCTGCTTCAAGTTCACCATAAAAGATTGTGTATTTTGAAATAATAAATTTTATTTTAAACCTAGGGTCTAATACCACAGCTATGAAAAGAATAATATTCATCTTGCTTATAGATCTCCAATACTTATCAAATTTCAACTTCATTTGTTTTCTCATTTCATCCAAGTAATCATCACCACATTTTTCAGAAGATTGCAACAGAGTCAAAATACAAATTATCTCAGAAAAATAAAAATTCGCAGTTGAATATAATGTTCCGGATAGCTTACAAGTGACTTCGTAAAATCTCTTTAAAAATTTTGTAAGAGTCCTAACTTTGTGTCAATCAATATCAGTCAGAAAAACAACCCCAAACTCAACCAAGAATTTGGTATCCACATCTTCCAACTTATCAAAGCTTTTTGATACTCTAAACCAGTTTCTAACATCAAGTATGTTGAGTTCCACCTAGTAAGACAATCTAGGATTAAAGATTTTGTATACTTGATGTTTGATACCTCACAAGATTTTTTGAAAAACTCTAATATTTGGAGACTGCTCCTAACATACTTAACAACATCTCTAATTTTTTTAATGGAATTATCAACACATTAGCCCGTCTTTCACAATTAATTGAAGAATGTGTGCACAACATCTCATATGAAAAACTTCACCACCCAAAACAAATGCATCTTTCTTAGATAATCTATTTTTTAATTGTTGGATTGCAGCATCGTTAGATGATGCATTGTCAACAGTTATACATATAACTTTGTTCAAACACCACTCATCTAAGCAATAATCAATGACATTCCCAATGTTAGCTCCTTTATGACTCTTAATAACACAAAAGTTCAATATTCTTTTTTGCATCTTCCAATTTGAATCAATAAAATGTGCAGTCAAACACAAATAAGACACATTATGTGTAACACCCTTATAACACTTACTTTATACGTACGTTACATGGGTAAATACGATTATAGTCGATGTATGCCAAAAAAAAATTTCTATCTTAATTTAATGACTACAATATTATCAATACTTAATTAATCCTTTTTATTTTTCCAAAAAAAATTTCGGCAGCATAACGGCTATAAACTAACACACCCACCTACAAAGCAAACAATCCACAACCCATTTTTTGGCACAACAATTCATATATAATACAAAAATATTTTACATTCATCCACAAATCATCATTTCATTATTCACACAAATAATACTTCACAAATATCATTTTGTCATAATATGTATAAACTTCATTCTTACAACTTCATATCTATGTGTATATATACATGTCATTATTAGTAATATCCTATTACAATTTTGTTCTTCCGTCAGCTCCCAAAATTCGCATACTTGCACCTGCCTTTTCCGCTACTATCTGCACGCAGTCAAATAACTACGTGTTGAGCATTATTATGCTCAGTGGTGACTACTAATCTAAAAATTTTCACTAATTATATTTTCATGCAATTTTATTTTTAATAGACTATTCAATTTTTCTCATTAATATATATAATTCATTTTATTATTTTTAATTACTCTTAATTCGCTATTTAATATTTTAATTAATTTTATCAATTTTTTTAATCATTTTTTTCTTTCTTCTTTTCAATTTCTTTCTTTTTTAATCCATTACAAATTTCACTTAAATTCCTAAATTTCCATTTATTTACAATTATGCCATTAACTATATATTATTTACACTTTTGCCACTAATATTATTATTTTTCATTTATTTATTTGATTATTTATCTTTACTACACAATTTAATATGTATTTTCCACTTATTTTTCATTTTTCAACTTTATTATATATATATATATATATTTTTTCCATTTATCTTGTATTTCACACTTTCATTATTTTTCTTATATTTTTCACCTATTTCATTTTTATCCTATTTTTCATTTTAATCACTTTTCTCATATTTTATTTATAATTATCACTTTAATCACTTCATTCACACTTGCCCCTAGTTTCAATCCGATAGAAAATCTTCGGACCGGATACATGGGATGTGGATCCCAAGAGTCCACTACACTGAAGAGTAATCCCGAAAGATCACCGAAACACTATATTATACACTGAATCATTGAATTACAATCACTGAAGTAGACCATCATTGGCCTACATAAGCGAGTCATCATGACCCGCACCGCGGTAATAGTGTCCCTATGGCTAGCCAATTATATCCTGAGCTAGATTTAACCATCAGACAAATAACTAAGGACATTATTTTATTTCTTCAATTCAATTTCTATTAAACCATAAATTTCATTATTTTTACATTATTAATCACTTAATAATTTATTCTTTCATAACAATTTTATCATTACCAAATTTTTTTCACATTTTTCATTCTAATATATCAATTGAGTTATAAACTCACTAAATATATTTTATTCATTATTTTTCATTTCATACATAATATCATCAATTATTCATTATTAATTTATGTGTATTTTTGACCCTCGGGTATACTGATCAATTTCGGAAACTACAGTTTACGACTAACCCGGTATTTGGGTCATTATATTATGAATGCTAGTCCAATTATCAGTTGTCAATGACACTCTTTTACATTCTCGTTCAACTAAATCTTTTAATTTTTTTCCAACCACACTGGACTCATCTAAACATTCAATAGTGGGATACAAAAGGGAATATTCCTAGAAAACTATTGTACCCAATTCGGTTGAAGTTATGTTTTTTGAACTTGGGAAAAAGGATGATGAATTTAGGTAGACCACCAGATATACATCACATGAAAATGGTTCCTCAATTGATGCCACTAATGCCACCGCCATCAATGCTTAGAACAGTAATTCTTTCACCATAGGCTGATGGGTTGATTTCATCACTGAGGGTATGTGAGTTCGTCATTTCTATGTGTTTTAGAAAAATTAAAAAAGCATGAAAATGATATTGCAAGGAAACCTGATTGGTAGGTGATCAACAGTATAGTATATCCCCATGATCCATTGACTTTTTGCTTGCAAGGGTGAGACAAAATAGTAAATGTCTCAATCGGAGGTCACTACTGTTTATGCCAGTCCTATTCCAATTCAAAGGAAAGCTTTATGGGAAGAGTTATCTCGTATGCAGCGAAGTATTGATAGTAGTTGGTTACTCATAGGCGACTTTAATGTTATATTGTCAGCAGAGGAGAGAAAGGGAGGTGTTATGCATCAAGTAGGCAGGTGCAAAAACTTTCAGAAGTGGTCTTGTGAGTCTACCTTAATTGACTTGGGTTTTTTTGGGTCCTTTTACATAGAAATGTGGTAATTTGTTGTAAAGATTGGATAGGGACTTCAGTAATGTGTCTTGGAGAAATCTTTTTCCAGAAGCGATCATTCATCATATTTCAGAACTTTATTCTGACCACAGACCTCTCCTATTAAAAATGTGCAATTTTAATCCTTTCCATGTCAATCAACCTTTTCAGTTTCAAGCAGTGTGGGAAAAAATTAAAAAATTCATAAAGCCACAAAAGTGGAAGAGAAAATGTAATTCAGACACACTAGCAGCACACAACAATATTTTGAAACAAGGTCACCTCTAGTACGTGGATTACCAACTTAACCCAAAGAAAAAGAGAACAAGAGTTAGACAACAAAGAAATCAAGTTATAAAATGAAAACATTTTAAAGAGAAACTATGAACTAACCTTTTCGGTTTCAAGAGGCAGAGCAAAATCTACTTCACAAATGCGCATAAAGAAGAAAGAAAAGAGGAATGAGGCGGCGACAGAAAGTAAGAGATGGAGAAGGTTTCATTAGCTAGGGTTACCTTTTATATATATATATATATATATATATATATATACACGGTGTAGCTTTGGTTTTTTTAATTTTATTAAATTTTGCATTTTTTTATACAATTTCTATCAAATTAATCAAATTAATCGAGGTTCAATTAATTTAATATAAATTGAGGTTCAAACAATTAATTTCATTCAATTAATTGAAATTGATGTCAAATGATTAATAGAACTTAAATAGATTAAATTAGAGTTTAATTGATTAATTTATTTAAATTGATACAAATTTAGGTTCAATTTATTAAATTAAAAATTAATTAATTAAATTGGAATTCAATTGATTAATTGAATTTAAATTAAACTTCAATTGATTAATTGAATTTAAATTAAACTTCAATTAACTAATTGGAGATTTAGTTGATTAATTTGATTTAATTATCATAAATTGAGATTAAAATGATTAACTAAGGTTCAATTGACTAAATTAGGATTTAAATATTAATTAAACATAAATTATCGCTAACGCTTCGTCGCTACGCTCTGCTGCGCTCCAGCATCTATCCACTTATTGTGTATATGTATCATACACAATACTTATATATAACTATCAATATCAAACTTAAAAACAATTAAGAAAAATAAAAATAAATAAATAAATATAGATTAAAGACATTTTGTTTGGAATCATTTAAGTTTAATATATTACAATTGTTTTAATAAAAAATCATATTAATATATTTATAATACATTTTATTATGAATTTAGATTTATTACACAATAAAATTAGGAAAATTATAAATGCTAAAAAATATTAATAGTGGTAAAAAATAAGAATAGAGTAAAAAATGAAAACTAGTAATATCTTATATTTATTTATTTATTTAATAACAAAGATGGTTAAGTTTATTGATTGTCTTATCTTAAACTTATATGAAGTTTATGCATTCAATTCTCTACACCACTAAAATAAATTTTTTAACATATAACATTATTTTTAACATATTAAAAATTTTTAATTTTTTAAATTTAATAACAATGTCATATTGATTTTATTAACCAATTAATAAATTTATAATTTTAAGTTTATATAATAAAATGTATATTATAAGTTTAAGAATAAAAATATAAAAAACTGTAAAAATATTATAGTATTATAAAAATTATTTTATTTTTAATTATAAATATTTAAATATCGATTTTTTCGGTATAATTCGGTTTCAAAACAGTTCAGTACAATTCAATACAGTTCTCGGTTCGGATATTACTATAAGATTCAGATCCGTCAAATTTAAAGTCAACGGTACAATTTGGTTCAGATCTATTACAAAAAGTCAACGGTTCAATTCGGTTATGGATATTTTTACTCGATTTTTCGGTTCGGTTCGGGAAGATCCAAGCTCCGTGTACACCCCTAATTTACATAGATATAATATATATATATATATATATATATATAAGCGTTTTCATTTTTGTTTTTTCTAATATTTTATTTTTATTTCATTTTTGTGTATTTTTATTTATATATATATATATATTTGGTAGGTGCTCCTAAGATAGTAAAAACATGAGAAATAAATTAACAGAAATTAAGTCTTGAAAGATAAAATTAAGGATAAAATATAATCTATAAGTTGAATGGAAAAATTAATCATGCAGAATATTAGCACACTGCATTTCCATTATGATTTAAAAATCCAACCAATTAATGTCTATTTTGCAAATTGAAATTAATATTGTAGAATAATTGAGGAATATTTTAATATTTTTAAGAAACGAAAAAATTTTCATAATGTCTTCCGGGTATCACTCGAATTCAAAATTGACGTAAAATTTATGTATGTTAGTAAAAAAAAAAAGTAACTGATTTGGTTTGGTAGAACAAGGACATCCCATTGTTGTGGGTCAAGTCAAGATTCTTGTTATGTGGAACATGCGAATCAACTCAGTTGTTTATATGAATATGGAAAAATTAATAACCCTTCTTAGCCCATTTGAATCTGATACTCTTTAATGAAAATATATATACATAAAATAATAGAAAGAAATTAATAAAAGAAAAAACTAATATGGAAATTAATTAATTAATTAAAAGCGGCTTTTGCATAAAATAATCAGTCCCGAGTATATAAATTAAAAGAAAGAAAGCAGACAGAGATTCTTTGCTTAGCGATTATGAACATTGTCTTAAGTTTGACCAAACTGCAAGAGAGAACCTAAAAACAAAACGAATTGGACAGCCTAACACATGCATGGAAAGGCAAAAATTCCTGTATAATAGGCACCATAAATCATTTTATATTAATTAGACTGGTCCCAATTAGGCGATTCCTTAACCAAGCAACTGTTCTTTTTTTTTTTTTTACTCATTTAGTTTATCTTGAGTATTTCCAAAAAAAAAAAAAAAACTACCAAAAGATATTATCAATATATATCATAATTAAAGTTTTTTTTTCTTTTATGGTGAAATAATTTTGGGCCATTGTTTTGTAGGAGAAAATAAATTAGCAATGACATCAGATTCCATATTCTTCATGCATACATGTATGGATGAGACTAGAATGCCCGCTTATATATATCAAGACAACCAAAGGCAGAAGGGGGCAACAGCAGCACTACCCACCTAGCTAAATACTAATCCTTAACCCAACAGCAAAACAGAAAAACTGACCAGTTTAATTAAGAATAATGGGTTATGTTGGGATTTTGATGGTAGCTTTGGTGGTTGTTCTTTCTTCCAAGATTTGGAGAGTAGTATGGATTTCCTTATGGAGACCCTTCGTTTTGACTAGAAAATTTCGAAAGCTAGGAGTTACAGGCCCCCCGTACTCATTCTGCCTCGGATCTCTCACTGAGATGAAGCAGCTGAAGATGGATGCCAATCAAACTGTTTTAGATTCCAGCTCAAACGACCTCGTTCCCAAAATTCTGCCTCACTACCATAAATGGTGCCCCCAGTACGGTGAGGGATTATTATTATTATTATTATTTCAATGAATTTTTGTCAATCCTCAATAATTCAAAAATCTTAAAATGTTTTCTTTTACAATACGGTAACAGAAAATATTAATTTTTGCTGTGGTTTTGCGATTCATTACTTTTCCGTTTGATTTTTTTGTTCTTTTTCTAGTATGAATTTTGCTCGCCGTCATAACTGGGGGTGAGCAAAACTCAATTAACAACCGATTAACCGACTAAAAATAACAGTCAATAAATAGTCTTAGTAATATTTCGGTTCGATAAATATTAACCAAAATTTTAAATAATTTTTTTTATAAAAAACTTTTTTGGCTATTTTAATTCATACTAATTTTAGTTTATCTATGCTACTAATAGTCTTCTATCATTCCAATAGTGTAATTAGCGCTAACAATTTTGAACACGACACAATTAAATAACACTATACGATACAAATTTAAAAATAAATGAATTTGAGCATATTTATTATAATCATATCAATATATTTATAATACAGAAAAAATCATATCATAAATAAATTTTACCTATTAAAATATTATTAGACACAGTTAAAAATATATAAAATATTTAATAATTTTAGTGTCATTCAAACTACATAGAGTATTCAAATATATATTATAATATTTTTAAATATATATATATATATATATATATATATATAATATAGGTTTATTTATAAATACATTTATAATGCATTATATTAAAATTAATTACATTAATATGTACGAATAATTATTAATAAATTAGTTGTGTAGCTATTTTTTATTAATTCATATTATATAAATATTATAATAAAATATTTACTAGCATATTTTTAGATGAATTAATATATTACATGAATAATTTAAAGTGTATGAGATTTGTTTTGGAAATTTTATTGTTTTTAATACAATTTTCATATTTTCTTATGCGTAAAAAAAGTATACATGTTATATTGTGTAACTTATACAAATTTAGACATATTTAATTAATCATGTTTAATATATCAACACAGATTATAATCGTATCATGTACATATTTTGAATTTTAATATTATTAGTTAATCATATCGTATTTATATTTAGTACAATCGTATCATATACAATTAATGACACGACATATTTAGAAACAACACGAATGAACTGTCAGCTCTAAGTGTAATGCAATACATTAAAATTTTAAAAAATTTTGGTTGATTATAATTTTCAAATATAATTTATTGATTTTTTTTCAATATTTTTAGGTTATTAAATAATGAATTTCATATTGTATTGAAATATTTTAAGTAGTTTATATAGCATATGATTTGTATATTTTAAATTTTAGTTAATCGGTTAAATTAACTGAAAAATATCAGTTAATCAACTTTTTTTCGATGCAAATAATCGACAAGATATTTACATTAACCGAACCAATGCTCACCCATAATCATAATTTTTTAATGCTTTTGGAGTTTTGTTCACTGTCGCACTTTTCTAATTTTGGTAATTAAGATGCAGCAACCATTGTTCATGTGTTAAAATATGTATCGAAAGACAAGAAGAAACTGGCAGATTCAAATGCTGTATATGATGCAAAACATTCGAATAATTAAATATTGAGAAAAAATCATCTCTCAGATTATATTATTTTAAAAAAAAAAAATAATAAATCATCCATTATTTGCGGTATATATCTTGATATTAAATTATTAATACTGTAATAAGGACAAGTAAAGGGATAATGAGACATGGACCCAAGATTCAACAATAATTTAAGTTGTTAAATTTTTTTACTCTGCTGGGTTTTGAAAGCCTTATATATGACAATATTCAACATATCAGCAAAACAGTGTAAAAGCATACATAATTCTGTAAAATAAACAGTTGGATAATTGATTAAATTTTATGAGACAATACTTATTTAGACACGATTAAAATGATTCCGTCCCACAGGAGAAACCATTCTATACTGGTACGGAACAAGGCCAGTGATTACAGTAACAGAACCTGAGCTGGTCAAGCAAATATTATCGAACAAGTTTGGGTTCTATCTCAAACCAGAGTGTAGGCCTGCAGTACTTGCACTCACTGGAAATGGAGTGGCCTTAGTTAATGGACAAGAATGGGCTAGGCGCAGAAGGGTTGTTAATCCTGCTTTCTCTGTGGACAAGCTCAAGGTCTCATTCTCCAAATTCTATAACACTGTATCCTTAATTCTATGTTGAATATACATACTTGATCCAATTCCGGATTTGGGTCCTGACAGGTTATGGTAAAGAGAATTGCAGCATGTGCAATATCCGTGCTCGAGGACTGGGAAAATCAAATGAATGCAGCTGAAGAACAATGTATTAAGATAGAAATTAATGGAGAATTTCGAAAGCTGACTGCTGATATTATAGCCCACACTGCATTTGGCAGTAGCTATGCTCAAGGGAAAGAAGCCTTCGAAGCACAAAATGAGCTTCAACACTACTGTGCAGCTTCAATTCTTGATGTTTTCGTCCCAGGCAGCCAGTAATTTGCTTACTCCTACTAATTAAAGCTGCAATTTCTCCTAATTTGGAATGATTCAGATTTTAATTTTTCCTTGTTTAGTTATCTACCGACTCCATCGAACCTTCAACTGTGGAAGCTAGACAGTAGAGTGAGGAATTCTCTGAAGCAAATCATAAAAAATAGACTGAATTCTAGGAATTCAGATGGCGGCTATGGAGATGATTTACTGGGTTTGATGGTTGGAGCATCAGAAAGCATAGGAACGAAAGACGGACCGAAGTTAACCATGGATGAAATCGTGGAGGAATGCAAAACATTCTTCTTTGCAGGGCATGAAACCTCCGCCAATGTGCTAACTTGGACAGTCTTCTTGTTGAGCAAACATCAAGACTGGCAAACAAGACTCAGAGAAGAGGTGCTGAAAGAATGTGGGATGCAAATTCCTGACTCGGACATGTTGGCCAGGCTCAAATTGGTAAGCCATCATTTCTATATACCATCATCAAGCCTTTCAGGCTTGCATACATCATTTATACTTTGGCAACAACTCTGCAGGTGAACATGGTGCTAATGGAGGCCCTGAGGCTTTACGGTCCGGTGGTAGAAACGTTCAAGCAAGCATCAAAAGATATGAAACTGGGAAATTTGACAATTCCAAAGGATGGATGGGTAGCACTTCCCTTCGCGAAAATTCACAGGAGCAAACAATACTGGGGAGAGGATGCCAACGAGTTCGATCCATCTAGGTTTGCGAATGGGATTTCTAAGGCTGCCAAACACCCAAATGCCTTTATACCCTTTGGGATGGGTCCAAGAAGTTGTGTTGGGCAGAACTTCGCTATGCTGGAATTAAAATCTGTTGTTGCTTTGATTCTTCAGAGGTTTTCCTTTTCCCTTTCCCCTGATTATAATCATGCTCCCACTGACAACTTTGCTTTACAGCCTCAATTTGGCCTCCCCATTATTCTTATGCCTTTCCCCACTAAATAATTACTCAAAATCAAAATGGGAGATTGTATTCGCGCCAAAACATATTAATAAATGAAGTTTCTAAATCACAATCTATTTGACTCACTATCTAATTCCTATTATCCCCAGTTGGACTCGTAATCTCACAATTTTGTTAATGTTATCTAAAGATAGAAATTTGGGTGTTAAGGGATTGGGAGAAAAGGAAGGTCACTGGTTCATACAGTTGGTCAACTTCTCTAATTGAGCATGAGATGATTATGAGCACACAGGTGTTATGCATCTTGGGTTATAACCCATGAATCCCACTCGTTTTCATGGTTGTATTTTGGGTAACAGCAACAGGATAATTTAAAATACATTAATTTTAAATCCTGAAGGGATATTACTTTAAAAAATTTAACAATATCGTATTGTCTCATTTAACGGCTCCATGAATTTATTAGAAAAATATCTTATAACTAAATTAATGGCAGCATCATATTTATTATTTCAAATGTAATAGATTTCAATGCCATCCTATATAGAAAAGTTGACGAGTATCTTCCTATTTGAAATATACCAAATCCCAGTCTCTTCCTATTAATTTCAGCTGTCTTATTCTTCCCAAAGTACTGTTTGCTTTCCATCGTCGGAAATAAATTATATTCGATATTAAATTACTTATTTAATATCCATCAATGACCCCTTTTCATAAGAAAAATTTTCCAATTTCATATCCAAATAGGATTGTAAATTATATATAGATAATGAAAGGCAATAAATATTTTCTCTGCGAAAAAATAAAAAATACGTGAATGAAACAATTCAATAATAATATGTCAAAATACTTTATATACAAGATTATAATTAGATTGATTTATTATTTATGTGCTGAATTTAGACAGAAAAACGAATCCATAAAGTAATCCTATTATGGTTACTTGATTTCTTTGTAATCTTAAAACGACTAAACAAATCTAGGAGTTATCAATTAGGATTTGCAGAAGATTCTATTTAAACTGCTATATATAGTTGAACAAAATTTATAAAAAAAAAACTTGTCTTTTTCTTTTACATATACATATATATAAAGCCTGTGAGGAAAATTAATTTTTGAAGCATGGCCATGGCAGACAGAGATCCCAGTATTATGATTTCATGAAGGTAGGTTGTAAAGAGAAAGATGAAGCGGAGCAAGAAGATGAAAGAATCCCTGTTTCTAATCTGATAAACAAAGAATCCACTTCTCGAGAAGATGAAAGTAGGAAGCAATCGAACCATGTGGCTTCCAATTCCAAAGGTGGAAAAATTCGAAATATTTTGAATAATCCAAAGACCAAAGATTTTGTTAAAAGGCTGCTGCAGTGAAGAAAGGGTGTTAATTCCATGCCCTCTACGTTTGGGATGAGTTAAAATATAGAAAGAAGGAAAATAAAAAAAATAAAATAAAGAGATATTTTCACTTTATTCTTATGTTTGGAATGAAGAAAAATAATTTTTATTTTGCACTTTCAAATGATTGGATAGAACTCTTCATTTTCTCTCCATTTTGGAGAGAAAATATTAGAGATTGTACAAAAAATGTCACTATTACTAATAAAATTATTTTTTTATCATTAATCATTATAATAAAATATTTATTATTTTATAAAATGATGTGAAAAAAATAGTAAATATGTAATAATATAACTTTTTTTCTTATCACAATAAATTTATCCAAATAAAAAAATAAGTCTTATTTTTTTTAATCTCTCATGTTATTTTACTTATATTATTTCAATAAAAAATATAATAAAAAATAAATAGGGAAAATAAAATTTATTTTCTTTCCATATTTTTTCTCCTCGAAAAAAAATTGTCAAACATAATAGAGAAGGAAGAAAAATAAATTTATTTTCCTTTTTATTTTCCTTTTCCTAAGGGAAAAATTCCCAAACAAGTCATTATAGTTTATTCCTCGGTCCAAATAAACTAAAACTATTTTATTTTGTTGGATTTTATCTTTACAATTCCTAATTAAAATTAAGTTTCATAGATGATAATTTTTGTCCAAATAATCATTCATGTTCTCCAAATATTTTTTATACTTATTACTATAATTTTATTAATTAATATTTTTATGTAAGTAACATTTCGCATCGTCAAATAATTCATCAAACCTAGTTTGGTTTTTTTTAACCGTACGAAGGGAAAGGGAGAATTTTTAACCATTTAGATGGGTGAGACCTTCTGTTAGGACAAAAATTACTATGCTAGTAAGGCAAAAACTCTGCCTAATTTAAATGAGAGGACCATATTTCATTAGATTTATTCCTTTTTCCTATATAAAAAAAGATTGTAATAATCTCCTTTAACCAATAGAATTTTAATACATTAAAAATTGATGAATCTCCTTGATTAATTAGTTACCATATGAGACCATTAATCCAACATTATTCTTCATAGTATTGCACTTGGATTTCTTCAAATATGGAATACCAATCTCTAGATAGGGCGTGATCATATATCATTAATTATCTTAGTCTTAAATATGATGCTTTTTCCTTTTTCTTGTGATTCCCACTCGGTTTTTCTTCATAGTTAGACTTTTTAACATAATATCCTCAGAATTATGAGGTTTGTGCTAAAACTTAAAAGTGGATCTATCCGGTTAATTAGAAATTGACTTAATTCCTAATAATTGCTCATTATAAAAAAAAAATTAAATAAATGAATTGATGGGAAAATATTAATTAGTTTCTGCAGGATATTCCTTATAATATCCTGCCTTTCACACATTAAATTTCAAATTGAAGTGCCAATTTTTTTAATTAGAGTTAAAGTACCAATTTAATGCTAAGATCATGTTAATTTCGCTTGATTCATGAGAGCTTTCATGTTAAAAAAAAAAAGTGAATTTGAAGAAATTCGAATATATGGACATTATTCATAATTAATTTGATGATAATTCGAGAAGGCTATGCTTTTGAATTAAGATTCTCCTATTTATACTTTAACCAGTAAAAGTTCACGTTCATTGCACATGACAAATGTTCTTAAAATAATTTTATATTTTATAATAAATATTTTATATTTTTGTATTTTTAATATAACACAAAAAATGATATTAGTTCATATAATTATAAAAGGTATTTAATCTCATGAGATAAAGAATTTATTTATATTTATAATAATATAGTTGTATGTAATAATTTTTTAAAGTCATCTCATCAATTTTTTTTACTTGTTTTTCATAATATGGTTTTGCCACATTAAACATAATTATTTACATAAGTCAACAAAATAATCAAAAACGACAATTTTTTATTCTTAAAATTATAATTTTTTTTATTTAATGTGATTATTTTTTTGGTTATATTTTTCTAAATATTTTTTTTACCAATTTGATTAGTTTGATCGTAATCTTTGAAAGTTAACTTAACTTATATATTTTACACAAAAAAAATCTTTTCATATATTTTACACAAACAATCTTTTATATATTTTACACAAACCATATAAGAATAATTTTTTAATAACTAAATAAAATAAATTAAAATTTTCAAAAAGAAAATATAAAAAATTTAATAATTTAAAAAATTTAATAGAATAAATACATAAATAAAAAAAGCATGCATTTTTTTCTATATATATAATACCTCACAAGGTAATAGCAACAGTGAAAAAGGGTCTCATAAACATTATCATTAAATACTTGACGATAATTTTAATTAGTTATAGACATTGTTCTTTTGTTAGGTTTTATTTTTCAAATGATTGTGAATAGTTTAGCATGAATAATGAATAATTAATTACAAAAAATAACAAGCACATTTTAATTTACTTCTAAACATAGTAGCATTGGGAATTGATTTTGCTTGAAAAATTCAAACTTGAATTGTCTTTTCAAATAAATTATCCTTCATTTGCACTCCAAAAAATCAATGTTATTTTATCCAATCTTCATATATTATTTAATAAAAAAATGATACAATTGAAAATCAAAAAACTCACAATTTATTAAAGAATTCAAAGTATAATTATTTCAATCAGCATGTTGTTTAATGAAGGTTTTATAGTTTTTAATGTTATAATTTTATTTTTATAAGACGTTTATTCATGCAGGTAATGAACCCTCCATTTGCCCATAATATGTCAACTATGAGATTGCTCCAAAAATAACTCTTTAAAAGAAACTTCCAACTTAGAAAAAGAAAAAAAAAAAAGAGCAAAAATTAAAAATTAAAAATTTTTAAATTTCAAATTTTAAAAATATCACAAATCATACATTATCTGAGTAAAGTTTTTTTATATTATCCACAATGTGCCTTAAAACCTCTATAAAATTGTATGACAAAAATCATTAAAAAAAGTAATTTTAAATCTCAAATAATGTAAAAGAATGAAAAAAGAATAAAGAGAAAGAATCAAATTACTTTGCATTAGTTATAACAATTTCTCTTCTTTTGCCAAATCTGCTTTGCCTTTAAAAATTAAATGTAGCACTAACATGGGCAACAACTTTAAGATCATCTACACAATATCAACATATAAATCGATAAACATAATTTAATAAAATTAATTAAAGATCCAAAAATTTTAAAAAATAACCTAACTTATTTGGTTTATCAATATGCTCTTTCCATTCTTCAAAAGAAATAAAATTATACTTTAATACTTCATTTGGAATGTCAATAATATTTTCTGTGATAATTGTTAAAAGTCAATTTGATTCTATCATTGATATTTAAAAATATCGATGATGTCTCTTTTACCAATTCATTGCTAATTATATATATTTTGTCTTCCTCAAAATAATTTTTGAATTTCTTCTTTAAACATATTAGCTTGAATTTAAATACCCTTTAAATAAGGAAAAAAAACACAATATATTAGTATTTTTTATAAAAAAAACATATAATGATATATATTTTAAAAGTACATAATTAAATTAAAATTCTTACCTTATTAATTACTAACTAAATTTATTTTTAATTTTTTGCCACTACCATTGTCACTGCTGTAATTTTTTATAGTTCCTTGTGGAATAACTCTTGTATTGAATTTTTATTGATTTTAAGATGGTTGAAGCTCTTCAACAGAAGTAAATACAAATGCCATTTTAGATATCTACAATAAAAAAAAATTCAAATTCAATACAATATTGTTTTGAATTCAACAAAATTATAAATCAAATAACAAAAAAAAGAATAGAATTTCAATATTATAACTATAATATAATATAACATATCAATTAAAAGGGGTGAGAGGGATGAGAAGAACTATATAATTTTTGTTGAAGAAATTAGGTTGGACCACAGTGTATTCCAATTGCCCAATTTCTCTTTATATTTAAGACTAACAAATTTAATTAGAAAATAGCAAACAGAATAGAATTAAATTAGCCTATTTTACTAAAAAGTATGCTATTTAGTAAAATTGATATAACTATTAAAAGAATTTTATATATAATAATAAAATTATCATATTTAGTAAATTGTCATATTCTTATGCACGTTGTCATGGAGGTATATTTGCATAAGAGGTATCTTAATTTCCTGACTGTCTAATTCTCATCTTCATTAATTTTTTTCCTTTAAGAAATACTAAAATTATTCTTGAAAATTAAAATAAATAATAAGAACATTATTGTCTAAAAAAGTTTTTCAACTAGTGAGTACATTTATATATATTATTAAATAGGGTAACTTTAATTATTATATATGTTAAGAAAACAGCGGTTGTGTCTTTGATATGAATTTAGAAAGAATAATTAGATGATTAGAAAATCCGTTAAGCATTACTGTCAAAACCCATATTAGATTGATTGGACTAAAATCATCAATTGCCGACCGAATCTTAGATTATGCAAAAGAATGTGTAATTATGGATAATTAAGGGTCCTAATTATCTCCTTAATCGAGGTCAATGATGTAATCTGTTATGAAAGTTGACTATCATATTCCCCACTATAGGCAAAAGGGAAGATGCAATTATTTTTTTGGTTAAGGGGGACAAACCTAGCAATTCAACTTGATAAATTTTTCATTTTTTTCCCTATCCAAAGACAAAGCCTTCTTTGCTACAGTTTTTTTTTTTTTTTTTGGTGATTGAAGAAGTTATTAGCGTTTAATCCCACTCCGAATCAAATTTGATGGTTGAATTAAAAAATCAGAAATCGATTGTTAGTATGGTTCGAATAGATGAATATTACATAAATTAATTTTCCAATGGTAATTATGATTTTTTGAAAATTTTGTTTTCTTTATTAGTGATAAAAAGGGTTGTCACTATAGTGGTTTGTGTTATTATTATGGTTTGTGAGTTTATATTTGTGGGTTTTTGATAATGAAAAAGACCTGAAAAAGACCTAAGATTTTTTTTTGGGGGGAGGGGGGAGGAATAATTAAAGCTAAAATTATGTGATATCAATTGAAGATTTAAGGAAAAAAATAAAGAAAAAAAGAAAGAAAATACTAGTATGCATGTGGCTATGTTGCCTCTATGTTAATGGGCCTATTAATTAAGTGGAATATATTAAAGGGTCACGTTGAATAGACCCTACTAAGTGGGAAAAGGGTTTTTGGTACTCTAAAATTAGAAGGAACGTGGTATGCATCCACAGAGAAATTGTGGGTAACATCAAATTGCTAGCAGCCATATAGTGATAGAAAAGTTTGTCCAATAGTAAAACTAAAATTAATTTGAATTTAATGAGAGATTAAGCAAAATGTCTAATCCCATTATCCCAAAGTGATAGTTGATCTTTCATGTCAATCGGGTTGTCATACTTTTTGGAAAGAGATGTTTGTAAAGATGATCAAGTATGTACATAAAGGGCAGGGCACCCCTCTCTTCTTTTGTTCAAGGACATATATATGATGCTTCTGATTTCAAACTACTCGTTGATTAATTCAATCTTTTAAATCGTTATATTTTTCAAATCCATTTCACTCTTTAATTTCCCATCAATTCCCTCTTTTTTGTTTCCAAAATTATTTTGGATATTACCTTATTACAAAGAGGAAAAAAAACCCATATAGAGACATCAATGTTTGAACAAAAAAAAATACCATAAAATATATTAATTTTTTTTGCTAAGAACAATACAAAAATTTAAGTTTTGTTATTTTGTTATTTTTAAGTATATTGTTTGATATGGCGTTAATTAGATGTGATTATTTAATTCTTTTGACTCACTTATCTTGCTACATTATGTGAATTATATTCATTCGTATGTGAATTAAAGGTGTTTAAAATTAATAAATTTAAATGCTTATATGGTACTTCAAAAAATTAAAAATTAAAGCGATTAAATAATTTTGTTGCTAATTATAGAGCGTGCAAATTATATTAAGCCTGAAAGAACTTCCATAAATTCTCACAAAAATTTATGATTCGTACATTTGTTTGGTTTGCAGAAATAAATGAAAAGTAAATACCCAATATATATATTTATTCTATTAAAGCATCTTATGGAAATTCAGAATTGAAACTAAATTATAATTAGGAGTTCATATTTTAAATTATAAGGCTTTTTTTATACAATTTTCACATTATTTTTATTATTAATTTAATTTATATCTAAAATATAGATAAGGTTTAATTCTAAATAAGAAAGTCAACTGTTTAAGACCTCCCGATTAAAGTATTGATAGTTTGATTCATTCCTATTTTCGTCGCGTGTATTGCGGTTATGTGTTTTAATTTAGTTTCAAATCTTTTGTCTCTTAATATTATGTTATGAAGGACTAGTGTGTGGTTGGTATGTGAGAAAGCGCCAACGTGCAAGTTGTTTAACAATAATTAATAAGGTTTTTTTTGGTAGAATTATCAATCAGTCAACTAAAATCACATACTAAAATTAATCATGTTTATATTAGATAAAATTTCAAAAACAGCAAAATTCAAATAGTTGTATATCTAGAATTCAAAATTAAAATATCTAATTAAGTTAGAAATTATCGACGTTATCTAATCCATAAGATTTTTTCAGAAAATTAAACAACAATATTATTAAAGTTTGCTGAGAAAAAAAATCCTTATCTTATACGATACCCAAGGATTGCAATATACAGACCCATATTATACATATAATTAATATAGAATAATCAGGCTTAATTCAATTGACAATTTTACATACCCCTAAAAACCCACTGAATTTAATGGATTTTATTCTTCAATTCTTAAATAAATAAAAAGAAAGACATGAAATAGAACCCCATAAAAAAAAAGAATATTTTTGTCTCTAAATTTTAGAAAAGTTTCGTACTTAATTTTTTCAACTGATGACATCTATAGATATTAATTTTCAAGCAATTTAATCTTTTAATAAATTGAAGTTTATCTTAGTTAACTACTAATGATTGGATATGAAGTGCTTCAGGAACAAAAACTAATTAAAAAGTTATATAATAGACTCCTTAACTATCATTAATTTGATGCTGATTGTTTTATAAATTAGAGAATAAATTGGTCAAATTAATTTGATAGCTAAGGAATTCAAATAAGCAAGTTATTAATTGAGAGACTTAATTGAATAAATTTACAAAATTCATCATCTAAATTTTAAACAGAAAATGTTTTACTTTGAATTTTTTTTTACAAAAAAAACATTGATAATCGTTTTTTATAATTTAATTTCCTATTATGTAGTTATAAATTTATAAATGTTAGTCAGAATTTTATTTGAGTAAAAATAAACAATAGAATAAATAAGTTGTTTTCGTCACAAACAATCCATTGTAACTTCAAGTATCATCGGTCATCACACACAAATTTTGTCTGTGTGATTCTCCCTTTTCTGAAAGAAGCACAAAATTGAAATTCCCACTGAAAATGACTTAATTATGTATTTGAATGGGGGTTGTATTTGTTCTCCTCCTCTCTTCAGTCTCTTGGTCAAGAGGTGGTCCTCGGACTCCTCAGAGAAAAGAAGTAGAAGGCCAAAAGTGGGGCTCTCCACCGATGACACTTTGATGCCTTTATTAGATGGGTTTGAAATAAAAATCAGTGAAATGATGAAGAAGGTGAAAAGAATGAAGAGGAAGAAGACGATGAAGAAGAAGAACAAGATTAAATGGATCCTTTATTAGAAGAAAATATAGTTTTTTTTGTTTTAATTATTCTCATTTCTTGGAACTAATGTCTTCTTCTTATTAGTTTTGCATTTCTGATTATTGAGCAGCCTTCTCTTACCTTTTTAGGTTTTATCTGCCCCTCTGATCCTCTGCTCCTTCTCCTCATTTTCTTCTGCTTTCCTCTTTGGTGCAAAGCTCTTCTTTGTAGTCATGATCTTTGTTGACTTTGTTTTTTCCTCTTGGCTTTACATTCCCTTTTTACATATTGAGATTAAATATTAAACTCATGTGTTTATTTTGATTATTTTATATGGTACCAATTAAGCTAGCCCCAGTTGCTAAAGATAAAGATAGCTCTTTTTTTTTCCTTCAACGGTCATCTTGGACCCCTTTGAGCTTATCACCCATAAACTATTTAATCACAAAAAAAAATGAAAAAAGATTTCCAAAATCAATCAATCAACAACAAGATCTAGCTGTATAATTAAAGCTAGATAGTAATGGGACAAAACCCAAACGTGTGGATAGTGATGCACCTCTAATTGTTTTATTTTCTTTTCAGAATATATATATATTTGTAAATAGAGGAAGAGAGATTCAGAAAATTAATGGAACGGTGATGAACACTTCTTACATGCTTCACCCTTCATTGTCAAATGGATATATGGAAATCGGAATCAGGACCCAATTGGGATAATATATTAATTGCTGTGTGTAGTAACACACTGTACTCTTCAATATAATATGCACTGAACTTGGTCCATCTCAATTATATCTATCTTCCCAATTTAATTTGGACCCCCTCATAATTATAATCCACATTTCACAAACATAAAGTATTTTTCTATCCATTATAATTTACATCAACTAAAAAACAAAATTCACTCTCTCCAAAAATTTTCCATGACGAAAATCATTTTCAAACTTTTATATTGTTCTTTAAAATATTTTCTAAAGAAAAAAAAATATTCATCAGGAATTTGTGTTAGTGATCATCGGATCAAGCACTGGAACTATATATACGTTCCATTCGATCCGACGGTCAACACAAATTCATCTTCCAAATAAATAAATTCATGTAGAGTAACACTATTCTTTTTAAAAGATTTTGAGATTTTTTAGTTTTGCTTAATTGCGAGTCGCTCTATAAATTAATTAATTAGAACTGATATTTTCATGTGTTGAAATGAAGTATAGAAGAACTTGGTATTGTTTTCTTGAAAGGTAATGCAGATATTGTGAATTATTTTAATAAAATAAATATATGTTGTTCAAGTAGAATATGTAGAAAAAAGTACCAATTATTAAAAGTGAGATGCAAACAGTAGGTGTTGCTGTTCCGCGGGCTGGGGAAAAAGCCGGAAAGTCACACCAACCAATGAGGTTTCGACAGCGCGACAGACACAGGAAGTTTGACGTGGAAGTACGGAGAGGATGTGACGTTGGATTTACAGAAGCCTGAGGTAGTTGATGCCTTTGATGGATCCCCATCCTATACCTACGCACACGTGTTGGTGAGCGAGCCATAAAAAAAATTCTCTCTTCTTTTTTTTTTTTCTGAGGTCGGCCGTTAGTAATTTTAATAATATTATAATAACTAATCGTGTATTTACGCTTCACTCGGGGACAAAAATATAATTAAAAAATAAGGTTATTAATTTTAAATAAATATAATTTTTTAAATGATATAAGCTTAGTTTGTGAGCATATAGAAATATTTTGGTTAAAGCAATTAAAGATATAAAATCAAAAAATTTAATTAGTAAAATTAATATACTTTGATAGTATAAAAGTTGAAGTACAACTAAATTCAAAATCTGTTTTATATAAAGTTGAAATATAGATAATTTCCAATAACTCTTTGTTTATTGATTCAGTTTTATATTATATATTAGATTTTAGATTTTTTTTATATAGATTTATAGGTAAAAAAATTTTAAAACTAAAAAGGGAAGTAGCTTTGTTCAATCATTGAATCGTTACGACACGAAATGTTTATTGTTTAGTGCTTTTGTTGGGCCATGGCCTCTCTTTGTTTGAATTTTTTTTTTTTTCGAAAATCATGTAAAAAGGCTGTGTTTGGTCCTTCCCTTATTTTTTTTGGATCATGTATTTGTGTGTATTTTTTTAATTATGCTCAGATAATTAAATTTCTTTCTAGAACAAATTATAGAATTTTTTTCGAAGTTTTAATAAATTATAGTAAGAAATAATTTTTTTTTAAATTAACAGTTTACCCTCAGTCGTTTTAAATAATATTTATTTATTTGATACTATATGAATTTCAAATATTATTATTCAATATATTATATAATTTTTCTATATTTGAGATTATTATGTGAATTTTTAGAGTTTTATGTAAAATTTAATAATTTTTTATAAAAATTTAGGGTTTCTATTTGTTACTAACGACTTTAACTGCAGAACAATCAATATATTCAATTCACAGTTTTTTTAATTGTTATTTCAAACTACATTTTTTATCAAAATATATGGAGTAAATTATTTAGTTTTTCAAAATTTTATTTTTAATAATAATTTTTTAAATCTTATGGGATTTTCTATAATTTATTCTTATTTTTTAGACAAGTTTAAAACTCTCGTTAGGCTACAAACAATGATATTATGAAATTATGATGAAGATATCATGAGTTTCCAATTTTACTAGAACAATGGATTGCATAAGAAGCCTAATTTTAATTAGCACTATGCTCATCTTTTCTTCCTATTAAATAAATTATCTTAAAAAATTTAGATAATTCAATCTAATTAAATGTGTAACCATTGAATGCTATTGCAATCTATGTGATTGCCAAATTCTAAAAAAATAGAGCTTGCCCATAAGATTTAGCAGCTACTTAATTTGCTTCTGCAACAGTTGATTGGATTGTTTTTATCTAAATCAAGTTAATAAATGTGTTTATAAACTAAGCCAATAAGAAATTATGATATATTCAAATTAAAGTGAAATTTTACTTTATATATCATTATAGAAATTCGGTAATTTGGTAAGTAATTAAGTAGGGTAATGAATTTTAAATCTATTTTTTTTCAAAACTAACTCAAAAAGAATTATTCATAATAGTAGTTAAATGTTATAAAAATAATCAACAGTTATAATTTATCATCTATTTGAGAAAACTTCCTCTTCAAATCAAGTCCACAATGAAACTAACGATAAAAAAAAAAAGATATGATGGATATAAAAACTATATTTTATATCCATCATAAATCGAATGTATGTAAAATGATTAAATTAATGGGCTCAATCTACATAAAATATTTGCATGTGCAAGAACAATCAAGAAAAAAGAAGTAAATAATGTATTCGATTGTTTACGGTAAAGAAGCAGTATAGTTAGGAAAGTGCTTTAGTGAATTTATATTTCACATAATTAACCAAAAAGGCATTGTAATAATGGCAGACAAACAAGTTGGAAAAATGGGCTGACAGTGAGTAACACTGGTTAAAAATGGGTTTGCCGACAATCACTATTCTTAATGTTGTCCTAAATAGTATATAATTTCTTTTTTTGGTAAGGAATAGAATATAATTTCTTTGATACTTTTTTTCCTGTCTTGCCTCCGCCTTCACTAATATTAAATTGAAAAATATAAAAATAAAAATACTTTGCAATCATCTTACTAGTTTCTACATTCCATTTAACCTTTGAGGCAAGTTTTTTAAATTTACTTTGCATCATGGGTTGCTAATTAGGGAAGCAGATTAAAGCATAAACTTTTTTTAAAAATAAAAAAGTTGAATTATGGGTTTGAGAGTCAAAAAGTTAAACCAATGAAGTAAAGTTGAATATTAATGAATTTGAATTTGGTTCATTTAAAAATAACACAAGGCTCGAACTTTTATATTTGAATTTAAATTTGAGCTTAACTCGTTTTAAAATTATTAAACTCGAAATCAGTTCGAGCACTATTCTTAAATAGCCTGTTTATTATATTTAACAAATTTAATTTAAATTCAGCTTATTAATTAATAATGACAAAAATTCAAACTCAAATTTGATAACAAAATATATTATAGATGAGTCATTAACGAATATCTTTGCAAATTTTAAAACGAAGTTGTTCATAAATTTTTAAATAAAAACGTTCATAAGTTAATGAATCAAATACTGGTAAATTTAAACTCAAAAAAGCTTTCAAGATCAGATTTGAGATTAAACTTTGCCCGTTAATAATAATAAATAATTTCAAATAATTTTTTTTTTCAAATCGAAATCTGAATATCTTTCAAATAGCTTAATTTATTTATAATCATAAGAGTTACTAAGGATGGATGAGAATCATGGCAATTTTCACCTATAACATAATTAGCAATGGTAATGATAATTGATAATAATTATTAAGAAAAAAAATTGGTTTCTGAATTTATCTAAAAATATAATTAAACCCCTCAACGAAAAATTTATTCAAATTAAGCCGTTAAACCAATAATTTTTATTCAATTTATTCGTCAAATCTATGACCGAAAAATAAATTACTATTTTATAAAGAAAAAATATGTTAGATAAAACAATGAATTAAATTTCAAAATTTGATATTTTAACCCTTAAATTTTTTAATTTGTTTAATTGCATACCTAAACTGTTGATTATTGTTTATTTGAGTCCTAGAAAAAAAATGCGAATTTCCATGAACTAGCAGCGTCACAATACATGTGCAATTTTTCGTCAAAATAAGGATTCAATTGAATGGAAAAAAATAGATATTTGGTGATTCAATTGATATAAATTTTTAAGTCAATGAACTTAAATTGAATTTATCTTAGACAAATTCAAGGACAAAAGATTAAACTTTTCCAAATTAATATTATAGTGGCTTAATATTATGGAATTTTCACATTTACATGCTATGCATCATGTCATATAAGGGTCCCACATGTGGAGGGCCAGGATCTTAAAGGGGCCCATATTACAGCTTTTGCTTGAAATTGTGTGTGTAAATGTATTGGGTCCCATATATATATATATATATATATATATGAGATAAAAATGGTTTGGATTGTACGTGGTTCTACTCCAATATTTTTTCCCTACTTATCTTTTTGTAATTATGCTTTCTAGTCTGTTTTATTGTACTTGACCTCAAGAAGTGACACTGACACATCCTCAGAAGGGTGTGTGGGTTCTTGTTTTTATCATTAAATATTTTCTTTCTCCCGACTTACTATTTGGCTTCTTCCAATCAACTTGGCAAATTAGGCTTTACTTTCCCTAATTCCAATCCCTATTACTTCACTTACCCAATTTACTAACATTTTTTTTAGTTTGTAAATTGGATTTTCATAAATTAATCAGTTATTTTTTATTATTTACACAAAATAATAACTATTTTATATATATACATAGCATAATATAATTAAAATAGTTTTTTTATGAATTTGATCTAAATAAGTATATAATTGTAATAATAACAAATTCGGTTAACAACTTAATATAAAAAGAAAAGACGAGTCTCTAAATGTATTTACAGATTAAATCAATTCTAAATGGCTACATGAGAAAAATCATATTTACATTTTGTGTTGGTTCTCTTGAGAACCCGAATAAAGAGATGAAGAAAGAAGAATGTTGAGATATTTCATATTAACTAATTAAAAAATTCAAGTGCTATTAAAATTGTTTGGGTATCACTCCCATTTGAGCTAGTTTTTTTCAAACTAATTTATTTAATATGATATTAGAATCAAATTATTTTTCGATATTGAGTCATTCGTAAATGTTCAGTTCTATAAATTTTATATTTCAGATTTTTTGCATGTGTTCGGCTCTAGATGTGTTGAAATGTCCTATATTGATTAATTAAAAAATCTAAGTGATTCATATAATAATTTGAATATCCCTCTTTTCTTTAGCTAATTTTTAAAATACATTAGATTCAAAATTCATTTATTGAACATATCAGAATAAAAATGATAGGAGTTCTTCAAGGCAGCCAAGGTTAGGGCACATAAAAGTTTTCACTTTTCAGGGATGTAAATCATACCAAATTTCGCAGCAAATTAAGAATAGTACCTCTCTTTTTGGCATTATTTTTGGACCTAAAGAGGGGCAAAACGATTGAGGACATGTCCCTATGTGGGGTTATATTGGAACTCATACATGTCACATATTGATATAAAGACCCTACCCAATACCCAAGAAGACCTTATCTAATTCTCCATGAGTTAATTTAATTATTATTAGTATTATGTTACCTTTCCCCAGTGAGGATAAACATGAAGTGGGCAGTGCTTTAATGAGGTGGGATTTCAGGGACTTCGATCCTTAATCGCCTATAAATATATACATAATGTAATATATGATATTGGGGAAGCAATATCGAAAAAAATGAATTTGGACTACGTACGTATTTTACCTAATAAAGATTCTTTCGATGTCACTGATGGTCGGATTTTCATGTGTTTTTTGACTGAAATTCTCTTTTTGACCATCACATGATCTTTGTTCATATAAGATAAAATTTTATTTTTTTCTTTGGTAAAGATATTATAAGATAAAATTTTGACTATCAAATTATTAATCCGATTGTCCGAATATCCGATGACATATAAGTAGTTAACTACATAACTCCCAAAATAATTAAATTTGTAAGGAATTAATTCTGAATAGTATGTATACTTAAGTGATAATTATTAGGGTTTACAATCCTTATTTATATAGAAATTAATTGAGCACCTAAGTGAAAAATAGTTTATAGTCTCATTTAAATACGGAATTGGAAAATATAAAACCTTATAAATAGGTTATCCTTACTTACTATCTGCAGCTGGCTATCTCACTTATTCTTGAAAAATCATTTTGTCCATCTCCCTCTCTATATGAAAAAAGGTATGCGTATAATGAACCTTTACAATCATTTTCTATTCTTGAAACTCACTCTAGCTAGCTAGCTACCCAGTTATATAAGGATATGCAAATTCACTTGGGTGACAAAATTAATTAAGAATGAACTTTATAACTTAAATTTTCCATGAAAATGATTATTACATGCTAAATTATTACATGTTACAAGGTAAAATCGAAACTCAATCATCTTATAAATAGAAGTCAGCCAAATTATTTTCGAAATTAACAACACAACTCTTCTCTCTCATTCTTTTAATTTTATTTTTTCTATGGGTTAGAAACGTCTATACCAATATGAATAATAAAAAGAAAAAAACTAGAATCATTTGCTGTCCCTCCATGGAAGCATTAGAATATGATTAAGAAATGGTTAATTAATTAAACTGTTAAGACAATGGTTGACTAGAGGAAACACAGCATGTGCTTGCATATGATTAGAGATTATAAGCATCTTTTTATGGGTTTCATTTAGTTTATATATCATTTGATTTTGTTGGATATGCGAATTGGGACATTGCTAAAGGTCAAGGCCACATTATGGTTTTACAAGCAGACAAACCAAATATATATGACTTATGTTATAGGGTTTTGCTTAGGGCTTTTAGGAATTATATTTTTTTTTTCTTTTCCATTTTGTCATAATTAATTAATCTTTAGAAGGGAGAGTGGCAGAGTTGAAGATGCTCTTATATATGATATTAACTTTCGCTGTCTTTATATGTATATTTCACTTGCAGACGACCATTCAGAGAATATTTGCTTTCCCATTAAAAAAATTATTTAATCTTCTAATTCATATATATATATATGTACATAAATTAATGAAACCCAAGGAATCTTTTCATCACTTTAGTTATCGCCTTGAGTATAATTGTGAAAGATATAATCTTTTAATTCTATTTAAAAATCTCAGAAAATAAGATATTCCACTGTTATTTTGCTTTAGTATTAAGTAATTAAAATAGTTTTTACAATGCATAAAAATGGGTCAGTATCAAAAAAGAAAAAAATATATTGTTACGTAAAGACATTTCTCTGGATTATCATCAATTTGATCGTCCTTCTGACTATTAATTACCCTGGTTGTTTTATAATCTTATTAGTGTAAATTTCTTGTTTTTATGAGTTAGAGTTTAGACTCTCACCTTCCTTTATATATATATGGGTTTAAGCTTTAGCATCAGTTTGATTTCATCCGTTTTGTCGGCGCTGAGAAAAACGATTAATTCAATTCACTTCTTCTGAGGGTCCGGCATTTCTTTTTATTTTTCCTTTCTTTTTTTTTTTTAAAAAAAAAAAAGAGTTTTCTTCCTTTGTTTCTCTAAACATAAAAGTCACAATAAAAATTATTTTTGTCTATACGAAATTTATATATATAACATCAACCTAATGAATAAGAAAAAGTCACAAGAAATAATTTTTATTTAATAAATATATTGATTGCAAAATTTGTTTCTGTTTATGTAGTAATTTATTATTATCTTTATTATTTCAATTAAAATATAAATATAAATACAGATTTTGAATAAGAAATTTTCATGATAAAAATTGACAATGCATATAAAGCCAATATCGTCGTGGCCCAGACATATATAAGAAGAAAGTAATTAACCCTCGTTTAATTTAATTTTTTTTTTTTCAGTTTCTGAAGAAGGTAACAATTAAAATTTAAAAGTCAAATCTCTTACTTAAATTTTGAAATTTTTTGCATCTGAAAGTCAAATTTTAACTTCCGTTAAGTAGTTTATGAACCAGCCAAATTTAAATTTAAATATCATACATAGTATTTTAGTCATGCTCATTAAAATCTCAGAATAATTCAAACAATCATTCTTGATAAGCTTAATTTTTAAAAAAATATTAATTACTTTTTTATTGCATCAGTTTAATTAAGTCTTCCTTTATTCATAAAAAAAGAGAAAAACTAACTTCCCTTATCTAATTACCTAAATGTATGTAAGTATTAATAAAATTTAATTTGATAGTATTCAAATTAATTTTGAATTTGGACACTCTCTAATTAAGAGCTTTTCTTAATTAGATTTGTTTTTTTGGCTAAGGTAGTAAATTAAATGAGTCATGAATTACTGTAAAGTTTATGATGTAAACCTATATATATATAAATAAGTCCAAAAGGTATTATAGATTTCAAGTTCGAATTATGAATATAAAATACATTTAAAATTTAGAATAAAATATTTTATCTAGCGTGGTCCCAAATTACTAGATAATTAGAAAAAAATAGATTGAACATAAATAAATGTTCGAATTTCTCAAGATATGTTTTCTTTTCTTATAAAAAAAATGTATTTTTCCTGAACTTTTTCTTGGAAAGACTTTGATAATGATGCATCAGTAATATTTATTATCTTATACTATACCATGACATGCATGCTTTTTCTTTCATTTGAAATACTGAAATTTCTTTATTTTTATTTTCTTGTTTTCCAGAGGAAACCACATGCATGAATGTGAAGCATTTAACTACAAATATTAATTTAAATCAATTAGTCGTTTTGTCTACGATAAGACGTTTAAGTACTATAAAACCTTGAAAAATTCATTTGGAAATTTCGAGTTCTTATCTCGTTAGGTGAGAATGAAGAGATCGTAAAAGGGTAAGAGGTACTTGAACAGTTGAACTATGTTCGTTAATTTCACAGTTGCATCTAATAAAGATAATAATCAGAACTTGCCTCAATTGACTTTCTTGTACTTTTATTTATTATTTCGAATTATTTATTTTCATGAAGTCCATATATAAAAAAAATTAGCATATTAATCCAATTGCAATGTATACAAAATAATTATAATTTTATATAATGATTTATCGTAATTGAATTAGTACATAAGAAAAAATTGAAGTCAATGAATTTTTTTTTTGTATTTTTTTTAACAAAAGGTGCGCAAAAGCTTTTAATAATAAAAATAAAAATAAAAAATAGTATCCCTTATTGTTCCAAGTTTCAAGTACTTTCCAAATTGATTAATCCTGACTCGGGAAATGCAAGGAGGGAAAAAAATGGTAAGTGAGGAATTAATTTGTCAACATATTAATCTGATATATTTATTCAATTTAAGTGTATAATTAATTTAAAATTGGAGTAAAATATATAAAATTAATGAGAAATATTAGAGTGAGTATAGACATTAGTATTAGAGATAAAATGGGAAGGAAAGGGTTCAATAATATGATGAACAAATGTCTCCTTTTCATAATTTGAGACAGTAGGGGCCCGAAAAGATGATGGAGAGATCTGTTATCTGCACAATATTTGCACATGCAGATGTTGTCTAGTGCAATCCTGGGCTCCATTATTAATTTCTTTATTTTTTTCTTCCCAATAAAAATTCACTCCTTCAATTCTCTGCTTTCTAATTAACATTCTGATCTTCTTCTTCTTCTTCTTCTTCTTCTTCTATAAATCTAGCATTGATTTTCCTTCTCTGATTATGAAATTGTCTGTCAGAGATTCACAAAAAATAAATCATGGATCATCGTAATAACTGAAAAAATTTAATCCCTTTTCTCCGAATAGAAAATGTATCAATAAAAACATATCTAATTTCTGCCTTTATTATTCACAAATCGTGACAATATATTATTAATTCGATATATAAACATAATTGGAATAAGAAGTTTCCTAATATCATCAGTCTATACATCATTTCTCAACGCTTATGCATATTATATAAGAAAGAACCCAAATTAATTAATGCTAAGAAAAAGATATTCCAGTCCAAAATTTAAAATGATTAATTTACTGTTAGAAAGACAAATGCAGAATGGATTTTTTTTAATTATTAATTTATGATTAATATATAAGAATATTTAGTTGCTCTCAATGTATCTTTTATATGAAGATTCCTAGAGACTTCACATTTTCAATGCGGGCCACAGCCTTGACAACTAATGATTTGGAATAATTGATGAAATTTTTGCTATTTTCGAGTTCAAAATGTTATATAAATTAAAATATACAGTGAGAAATTAATTATTTTAATTTAATAATTAATTTTATCTGGATTAATGGATTCTCAATATCATAATTTTATATATTTTCCACGAATATGCCTTTAAAAAAGAAAAAATAAATAAATCAAACTTGTCTGCGTTTGAGAAGAAAGGGACCCAATAAAAGGTGGAAACAGCTAGGATTTATGGGTTCAAAATGGGATTAGCTGATAAAATTAATGGAAAAGGGAGGTCCATAGCAAGAAAAATGCACCAGAACTTGGTCTGCATTTGTACTTTATGTTATATATTTTCATATAATTTAATACTCAGTTCTTGAGAATTATTCCTATTATCATTTCTCTGTATCTCTTCTAATCATTGACAGAAAAAACTAAAATTAATCGCCTCACAGAATCTCAATTTTAGTATTTTAAACACCTAAATCATACGACCATCATAATAAATTGGCTTTCTTGTGCAAATTCAATAATTTTTTTTGAAAAAATTCGCTTTCGGATACTGAATAATTATGAAAAGGTTTAAATTTGCCGAAGTTGCAAAGAATAAAATTAAAATAAATTCAATACTAAAAACTTTAATGCTATAGGTTGCCTAGAAAGTGAGGCGAGGCTAAGGAGGATATGCCCGGTTTCCACTATGGAGAATGAGGAATTTTTGAGAAATGTGGAGGCAGACTCGTATCTAAATCATTATCCGTAAATTAATTCAGTGATAAATATTTTATTATTTAATTTATATTAATTGATAATTAATGAATTTGTATATATATTACTGTTTGATTGAATTAATTTATAAATAATGTGGCATATTGAGTTTACCTAAAAATTTCTTAGAATTTTATGTGCAGTTAAACAACAAAACATAATCAACTTTTTATAAATGAAATGATTAACTTATTATATTTCATGAATAAGAAAATAAAATTTTTTAGCATTTTAGCATTGTTTGGTAATATAAAATTAAATTATAATACAGTTTGACAAAAAAAAAATATAGTTTGACCAATAATCCATATTTGATAAAATAGTTTATTTAAAAAAACTAGATTATAATCTTAAAAATAAAATGCTAGTGGAACTAGTTTTTTTATAAGCTAACATATTATAATTTTTTTATCATTTTAGAATAATAATATAATTATTAAATTATATATAATATAATTATAAAAATATTTAATAATAATAATAATAGACATATTTATTATATTGAGATGAAATATTTAACATAATTTTTATATTATTTAATATGCATATATATTATATAATTCGTTTATATTATGTAATTAAATAGATTTTATATAATATTTTTAAATAATATAAATATATCTTTTATGTTTAATTTACCAAACAATTTTAATTAACCAACTAGTTTATCAGCTACCAAATTTTATAGCTATTAGATTATTAATTATAATTAAATTATCAACTAGTTTTAATAAACAAAGTATATGTGTTACCAAACAAATATTTTATTACCGACTTACTAGCTCAAATGCCAACTTGTATGCGTTCAACTTTATTCATTTTCCTTTTTTGTTCGCTGAATTATTCACCGGCTGGGATACTGGAGGCTGTAACACCAAGGGCTGGTGGTGGACCTAGTGGTATGAACGAACTGGCGGTGGCTTTACTAGAAGTTGGTTAGCTTAAAATGAGAAGATAATTAAACAAGATTGTTCCCACAAATAACCCAATATAGTAGAAAGCTATAAATTAGTAGGGCAGTATAAAATTGGAAAAGAGAAAATTAAATACTTAAAATCTACCAAGCATAGAATAATATCTAAAAATGGGTTTTTCTTGAGGAAAGAGAATAGCCCTAATTTAGTAGTATGTATATAGAAAAATGATAAAATACAACTACGTAGTCACATTCAATCTTTGCAAGTGATGACATCAACTTTCTATATTATTTTTTCTTTAAAAAATTATAATTTTGTTAAATTTGATTACATTTTGGTGGTAGCCGTGTGGACAAAGAATCTCTATCTTGAATTTACATGAAGCCAACAAGGGCAAAAATGAAGTGAAACTCTTATTTTCAAAATGGAAAACTTGATGGGGTGTGGTAATTTGTTAACACCTACTAGGATTTCATTACAATTAGGGAGGTATCATTTACTTTCAGAAAATGACTCTATACTATTTTCTTCTTTCCACGTAATAAATCAAAACTTTTCTAAGATATCATGATTTCCAAGAATTTCCCTTACAATTTCACATAAATCTCAATTACTAAGTGACAGCAACTTTTTTTTTCTTATCACATATAAAAAAGTTGCTCTGTTTTGGCTACAAAGAATTCTGCATCGCCATAATTGTCTACATTTAAAAACATTATGTAAAGATCCCAAGAACTCAGAAACAGAATAGCCAAAGAAAGTTAATTTTTTTTTTAAAAAAAATTCTTACAATTTTGACTTGGGAAGGTTGAATAGACTTTTTGGACTGTTATTTTTACTGAATTGAAGTGATGATTAAACATTTTTGAATACTGGGTTGGCATTAGTTAAAATT
Organism: Triadica sebifera; assembly: GCA_023653625.1. Classification (NCBI taxonomy): domain Eukaryota; kingdom Viridiplantae; phylum Streptophyta; class Magnoliopsida; order Malpighiales; family Euphorbiaceae; genus Triadica; species Triadica sebifera. The sequence goes on from CM042895.1 coordinate 2,014,356, forward strand.
GAAGCAAGATGGGTTAATCCTTTTTGCAATCCTTGGCTGTGAATTATCAAGAAATTGCCCCCACCATTTTTGCAAAAGACATTAATTCTCAGACCTTTGATTGGACATATGCAACTCAGACTATTAATTCATTTCTGCACCTTGCCAACTAATTTTTTTTAAATAAATAAATAATTCAGAGAGAGAGAGAGAGAGAGTTGAAGAGGCGATTGAGGGTGACTTTTCTCTCATGAAGGCAACCTCCTATATTAATTCAACTCCTTTTCTCAGCTGCTACTTCATTTTCCTGGCCTCCTTTTCAAACTCTTCAACTCTCTGTGCTTACATCTTTTCCACCAAAGCATCTTCCTACAAATCCGTTTCTCAGCCACCCTGTGTTGATTTGCTGACACTTCACCTAGGATTCACCAAAAAGAAAGAAAAAAAATCCCTTTGCTGTTTTTGGAGACATATTCTATCTTCTTTTTCTTCTTCTTCTTCTTCTTCTTCTTCCCTCATTTGCTTCAAATGGGGAGGCACTCTTGCTGCTACAAGCAGAAGCTAAGGAAAGGCCTTTGGTCCCCTGAAGAAGATGAGAAACTCTTGCGCCATATTACCAAGTATGGCCACGGTTGTTGGAGCTCTGTCCCTAAGCAAGCTGGTACTTCAAATTAATATTACGTCATTAACTAACCCCTTTCCAAAAAACTGAAAACTAATTCCTCTGTTTGCCAACCCAATTAATTAACTGAATTCCATTTTCAGGTCTGCAAAGATGTGGAAAGAGCTGCAGATTAAGGTGGATTAATTACTTGAGGCCTGATTTGAAGAGAGGTACATTTTCTCAACAGGAAGAGAATCTCATAATTGAACTTCATGCCGTTCTGGGCAATAGGTACACATCTTTTATATCTCATCTTTCATCCTTTTTTTTCTTGGTTTTTTCTTCATGAGAAAGCTAATAAACAGTTCTTTTAATTCTCAGGTGGTCTCAGATTGCAGCACAATTGCCAGGCAGGACAGATAATGAAATAAAAAATCTATGGAATTCTTGCTTGAAAAAGAAACTTAGGCAGAGAGGTATTGACCCTGTTACTCATAAACCACTTTCAGAGGTTGAAAACGGTGGAGAAGAAAAGAATTCAGCACCCAACAATACCCAAGAAAAGGTTTCTACAGTTTCCAATGAATTGAATCTGCTTGAGGCCAATAATTCCGAGCAAGAAAAGAGAAAACAATCCCCAGTTTCTCCACAAGGCTACCAATTAGAGGGGAAAGCTTCTTCTGATCATGCCAACAACACCAATTTGATGACAGCCATAAGCAACAAAGACTTTTTCTTGGAAAGGTTTACAAACTCCCACCACGAAAGCTCCACAAGCAACTGCCAACCTACAGATTTGGTGGGGCAGTTTCCTCTTCATCAGCCATTGAATTATGCATCCAATGTTAGACTCACAACCAACTCAATCCCCAATTCCCTCTGGTTCACCCAAACTAGCAAAGCTTTCGACATGAATTCTGAATTCTCTTCCACTTCAATACCCACCATTCTTCCACCTGCAACGAGCTCATTCCTTTCTACTTCCATGCCTTTCAAGCCCTCTGATGATCCTTCATTACCCTCGTTTTTTATCAGTAATTCGCGGTACTGGGAGGCCGGTTCTCTGAGCAACAATAGCAACAGCAGCACAGGAACCAGCAGCAACTGCAACAGTTCCTTCTTTGAAAGCAGTGTGTTTCCTTGGGAGGCTCAAAATCAGCTGATGGGTAGCCAACAAGAGGAAGTGAAGTGGCCTGAATATCTTCAGAATCCAATACTAATGGCAGCAGCTTTACAGAATCAAAATCCACAATCTTTGTACAATGAGATAAAATCAGAAACCCATTTCTTATCCGAAAACTCCACTGCCATGTCTATGTGGCCTAATAATCAGCAGCAACAAGAAACTTTTCAAAATTCTGATCTCTGCCCTAAGGATATCCAAAGACTTACGGCAGCAGCCTATGGACATATTTAGCTTTTATTACCATATTTTTGAGCTTTCAGTTAGAGGAAGGAATTGAAAAAAGACTCCAAATGGGAAGCTATCTCTTTCTTTATTCACAGGTGTGTGCCACAGATTTTTCTCTTGTAAATATGTCTGATACCCCCCCAAAAAAAAAAATCTTACCCTATGTTTTTGAAATATTAATTTGTGAGCCAAAAAAGATCTATCTTATAAGCTTTTTAGTTCTTGGGTGTGGGGTAGAATTGCAATAAAGCTTGAACCAGCAGTGTAATTCTCCTCCTCTTTGTCTCATTGCGTGTGCATTTTATCTGTATAAAATCCAAAGAAACTTTAATTCATCATTGCCCCTCTCCCTCCCCCCCCCCCCCCCCCCCTTTTTTTTTTGGGGGTTTTCTCAGCAGTATGCCTATGTCAGATTGGAAAGCCAACAAAAATAGAATAGCAGATAAGAAAATTTATCAGATTATCCGGATATTTCTTTAGTACTTAGAAAACTGAAAATTACATGAGCTTTGCTTCAGGAATGCTTTTTTTCCCAATTTAAGATTCATATGGTTGTCCATCCTTGTCTCGAACAGACAACAGATGCTAATCACTTTCTAACCGTTTAATCACTTTTAATGCCTTTAATTTTAGATGATTGGGTGGAAAATGAACTATATGGACAGGCAACTTCTTGGGGGATATATAAGTTTATTCATAGATTAAATTAATGATATCGCCGCATAAAATAAAAATACTTTACAAAGTTTAAACAGCATAACACCTAAAAATAAAACTCATTTCCTTTGATTTGTGTGACTCGAGGGGCTCTCTGTATCTCTCTCTACACTTTCGCACACACGTGTAAGCACTAGCATAGAAATCCACACGTGTGAATATGTGAAAAATTATGAAGGGGAGGAAGAGACGGCACTTGATAGTGAAGCAAGAAAGAAAGAAAGAAACCCCACAATTGAATTGAGAGTTTATCGAGTTTCTAGTCCGTACAAGGCGATGGTGACTCTCAATCTCAATATGATAAGGGCCAATATATGGATCTTAATGTCTTTTAGCTTCTTTAAGAGATTAAACATTATCTTAAGAAACACTTTATGAAGTAAGGGAAGAATTAGTCAATCGTGTGGTGAATGGAGAAATTGCAAATTTGGTTAGCAAATCATTGCCATCCACTTGTCATCATCCTCGAGGTGTCTCTTTTGTGATATTCCTCTCTCTCTCTCTCTCTCTCTCTCTCTCTGCATATATGAAAATTCTCATATTTGACCCTGTATCTATGTTCCTTGGTAGTAAGTAGTTGGTGTTGGTAGTTACTACCTAGTTAATAACTGAAACTTCCACAGATTAATATTAAAAAAAATGAATAAAGAAATTATATATTTAACAAACTCGCAAGCGATCATATTCATATGAGAATGCCTCTAAAACTAAAACAAAACATCTTTTATGCAAGAATAATATATTACAATAGAATTCTAATTTGTTATATGCTTGTAATTTTAGTTTTAGATAAGTTTATCTGTAAGACTGTAATTCCCTTTTCAATAGAATCGTTTCTATTTCCAGAAATTTTACATATTTTTCATTTCCAATAAGATAGGAACATGGACATTTTTATATGCATGCCTCACATACCAATTTAACAATTAAAAATAAATTACATAATTTGTGTAAGGACCGAATTAATATATACCACATAACATAACATTACAAATAAAACAACAGGAAATTAAGCCTAGCCCGAGAAAGGGGTAGGATTTGCCCATAAGTCAGAGATGGCCTGAATTCTGGTGGGGATTGGGCTCTCATATCATGAATCATAATAAGCTAGCTAGCTACTGCTTGTGTTTTCTTTAGGTCCAGGTCCTCACTCATCAGACAACGCAAGTATTTTTCTATTTCGTAATTATATTGTGAAATAAAATAAACATTAGAATATGAAAATCTCCTCATATTTCTGTCCTTTTAAATTTCGTTGATTTTTTTTTAATTCTCTTTTTTTTATCTGTCTAGGTTTTTTTTTTTTTTTCTTTTGGGGGTTTTATAATTTCACAGGTACAAATGGATTTTGAGGTTAGAAGTTAGTTTTTCTTAAGTGTTTTGTGTCCTTTAGAAAATTGTATAGATATGGTAGTCTAGAGATCGAGAGATAGAAAGGGCGTAAATGGTGTGTCTTAGGCTCTTAGCCCATTTTTGTTGGTGGCTATGAAGACGTCGGGCCCTTGTAATTTGTAAAGTCCTTCCCTTTCAGCCTCAGGTTTTAACTGCGATGTATGTAATTGGAAAGCAAACGACCCATGACGGGCATGCGTTGAACCCCTTGCCTCCGCCTAAGGAAAGATGTCTTCATTTTGGGCTTTTGGCCTTCACTCTAACAACACCAACAAGCCCTGAATTTGAGAAGCTCTATTCATATAAAAGGACATGCCCTCTTTATTTTATAACCCATCTATCTCTTGACTATTGAGTTTTCTAAGTCAAATAATAATCATAATAATTGCAGCTATAAGTATGTGAATAACTCTTATGGATTTAAACACTTTTTTTTAGGAATGAACAAAATCAAATTGATTTGGTTGATCTTAATCAAATCAATAAAATCAGTTATGATTGCTCAGGTTGAATAAAATTATTCTATGTTAATCATATAGATACTTTTTTTTTTGTCAATGGGCAATGCCATTCTGATTTTAATTTTTAACCCACAGGCAGATCAAGTGCCAATTCAACTAAGCGGATTAAGAAATGAAAACATTTTCTTATTATTCTATCACTTTATATAATTTTTTATGTTTAAATTTTCTTTGTTACTATTGCATTTTCATTGCCTCCCTAAGCAGTTGATTTGATTCGACAATTACACATCTAATGGTCCTAATCTAAGAAATTGTCTATCACACGGAATTTTACTTCTCATTAGGGGGGACACGATTCCTATTTCCATTTAGATAACACTGTGAATATCACCAAATCCCAACAACTTTCCTATTGCTAAACAATTCACACTCTTCACCGTCCAACTTTTATTATTTTTTTTTCTTTTACTCGCAAAAATTGGTCAACACTGCATCATAATATAAAATACTGATTTTCCCTTTTCATTCTGAGAACGACATTAATATATATAAATCATAGCGATAATTACACTAACTCCTACACTTTTCTTTTCGGCTGCTATAATTATTTAGTGATGTTACATTTTCCTCATCATTTTCCTCTTGGAAATTCCAATTTTGCCAGATCTTCATGATATATTTTTTAATTATCAATTATTTATTTAACTAAATTTATTTAAATTTTATATATAAATCAAATTGAGTATTTACTATTATTATTATTGTATTAAAAATAACTCTTAATTATTTTGTATATATAAAATAAAAAATAATTTTTGATATGATATATTTTTGTTGGATTATAAATATTGCGAATACAAAATGAAAGCTTGAAGTTGGTGAATATGAAAATGAGAACGTGAATGGAGAAGGATAGGGATCTGTAGGGAATTAGTTAGAGTATAGTAGTATACTGAGTCGTCATGAGCTGATTTGTTGATTGAATAATTAGTTAGCTTTGGGTTAGAGAAACGGTTATCAGCTAAAAAAATTAGTTGGCGTTTAAATGAATAATGACCATACAGTATTTGACATAATGAATAATACAACTCATTTCTCCGAATCCTCCACTAATTCTCTCTGTTTTCCAATATATGTTTTTCATGAAACTAAAAATATTAAACTAATCTTAATTGTCAAAATATAAATAAACACTTAAATATATGAAAATTTATAATAACACTATTTTTTTTTTGAATAATGAACGTGTGTGTCGGCAGTTGGTATTACTCGCCATAAACATTAGCTACTGCTTGTTTGAAACTTGTGGCTATAATATTATATTATTTACATTTCATAACATATTCAACCGTCGTGTAAGTTGCTCATTGGCTGCAAGAAATTTCGGAAAATTCAATTCTTCTAATTTAATGGTATAAATATATTCGTTAAAGTATAAAACATCAATTTTCTCATTTTTTAATAATAATATCAAGTGCTTACATTCAAATCAATAATTAATTAAGTCCTATTAGGTTTGAGGAGTAATGCAATGGAGTTGGAGCGATCGAAGTTGATTTGTGAATTGTGAGAGAGATATATTAGCCACGTAGATGTGAAAGGATCCTTTGGTGGTATAATTTGTTAGAATTTGTAATCCACTAATTAGCTAATCAAATAACATTTTTTTTAATATGATAGTTAATATTATAAATTAATAATTCCATGAATTTGATTTATCTATTGATTCTATTTACTCTATGAATTTAATAATTTAAATATTAATTCTAATTATTTAAATTGAATTTTTTTATCTATATACATATCTAGAAAAAAATAAATAGTGAGATTCGAACTTTGTTTGCTAATTTAAATGTTAAATTCATTTTTTTAATAAAAAATAGAACTAAATATATATTTTAAGGGTGGATATACTTTGAGTTTAAAAATTAAGTATTCATTAAATTAGTTAAAAAAATTACTGATTATTTTAATAAAAGTGCTAATATTTAACGTTGAGTGCATTAAACAAGTGAGAAATTGGTCGGTTTTATTAGTAAGACAAGAGGATAATATGTGGGAGAAAACACATAAAAATAAAACAAACTTCATTATGTCATGAACACGGACGAAGCTCCAACTCTGCTCATCTGAAATGCACACCCATGCAAATTTTACCTTTTTTCTCAGAAGTCTCGATTCTTTTTTTTCAGATTAAATATGCACCGCTCTCCGCCGGAATATCCCCACCATAACCATCGCATCTCATCTCTCACAGAAACAATCATACATATGTGAAACATTATTTCACGAGTCTTCTCCGTTTTCATGGAAGTCATTTTTTCCTTATTTTTATATTACAATTCATTTTCTTTTACGATAAATATATTTAATTTTTTTATTTTTAATATATCTATATAAATATTCTTCAAATTAATTAATACTAAAAAATATTTGAAATAGAAATATATAATCCTTATTATATTAATTAAATTTTATTAATCTATACAAAAATAGAAAATATGATAAAAAAATATTTTTTAAAATTGAAAATATAACTACTAATTTGAGCCACATATTATTTGAAATGGAAAAAAATACAGACACATTTAAAATATGCCATCACGTCTCCTTTAGAGGTCTGCCCGAAAAAAATATCAAATATCAGTGTGGGATTACGAGACCCATTTGTTAGAGTGCAATCCTAACCGCAGAATTCCAAGATGACCTCGTGGCCTCTTCTGTATCCACAGTTCCTATGTGCGATCGTCCTCCTCGGATTAAAGCAAGCCTGACAAGACATGACACATGTAAACATCTTAATAACCAAAGCCACCATTCTAACCGTCTGCTTTCGTCGCCATCAAAACAGCTACAGTTGGGAGGCGACCAGTCAACAACTTCAACGGCCGGTGACCGTCTGTGTTTACTATACTCAATTAGCTCTATTATATATTTTTTAGTCCAAAGTGAAATTTTTTTTTTTCCTAAATAAGTAATTTATTCAGTTAGGATAACATAATTAAAACAGAAAACTAGAAAAGGGTGGCTAAAGAAATAATTAAAAAAAAAGGGAGAAAAAAAAAATTAGATTGCTCATTTCCTAATCTGGTGAAACAGAGGGGACCCACAGTTTAGTGCAGAGGATAAGAGATGTGCTGGGATCGTGTTGTGGTGGCACGTGTAGTTAGTGATGGGAGTACGAACGTGTAGAGGTAAGGTTAAGTATTGTGTTGTTGCCGTGGTTGGGCCTGGTTAAGTGGGCCCAGAAAGGTGAGAGTTATTACTAGTAGTATTTAGAGAATGAAAACGCGGACAGATGTCCTGTTAAACGCGTTTATATACATCACTTTGAACAGCATCATATCCACAGTGTTGTGGGCCTCCTAAGAAAACCATGCAGGGCTATTATCCTTATCTACTCCCCAAATTGCCCTCCATTCAGTGCATGTTGATGTGGCTGTTTCGGCCCTTTGTAGGAATTTATGACACAATAATTGGTAATGTTTTTTTTTATTAAAAAAAAGAAGAAATTTAAATCTAGATAGACTCCAATAATAACTCACTTGAAATCATTAGCTTGCGTTCACTGAGAAGAGGAAAATCTTTAAAGGGCTAAATATAAAGATCGTATAATTAATTTGATATCTCAACTTCTTATTCTGATTATTTATTTCATTTCGAATTCCGATCGATTTGGTTTGATTTTTGATTTTCAGTTTCAAACCATCAGAGGCTTTCAATGTCTTCTAATGTGAATGTAAAGGACCAAATTGCCACATTATAGTAGTACGAGTACTGCCGTTGTCAGCTTTTACCAGATACTTGAGGTATTCATTTGGTTGAATTCCCAATTTCCCATTTCGGGAACCAACTAGGAGCGGACGAATGGAAGTTCGATTTTCTTTTTAATATTTCATAATTCACACATTAACTAATGAAAATGATAATATTAATCAATTAATACATAATTAGCAAAGTAATTATCTACAGTTAAAATATTATTACTATTATATATCTCAAAAGTTTAAAAAAATGCAAATTATATATATATATATCGTTGTCACTCTATTTCTGTTAAATATTATTTCTAATTTTCTCAAAATCCGTCCAATTCCGGTCAAAAATTCAAAAATTAAAAAAACTCGACATATTGAAAACGGGGAACCAACAGATTCGGATACAACAATCATCCCAACATGTACTGAACGCATCAATGATAGTAATACAAGACTTTAATAATACCCTGCATCTGCATTTATTAGTTGCTGGCTACTGCCTACTTGTGTGTATAAATATGAACGAACTTCTTTTTATTTAAAATGGTTCTGTACATTTCATTTATAATTTGCCCACATAATAAATTATCATATAATACAATTAATTTCTAAGATATTAAAAAAAAAAAGAATTTTTAGTTATTGAATTCGTTAACATTATTCCATTAAACACTCTAACTTTGAATTTCAATTCCATTACTAACTTATTTGATAAAAAGTAATATTTTTAAAAATAGGCATTCTAATTTATTATATTAAATTTTTAATTTAAATATACTGTAATATTTTTAGATAAATCTCATATTGACAAAATACAAGAAAAAATATAGTCAAATATGAAGAAATATATTGTTTAATGTGCTAGTTTTCCAATTTCACATAAAAAGAATGAAGAAAAAAATAGAGATTTATAAAGTCTATGCACCAACTGCAATATTAAATTAACTATTTTAAACCATGTAATTTGATCATTTATAGATAGTTATAGAATAATCGGATATAAACGGTTATATATACATTTTTCTATGTTTTTGTAGTGTTGATGTGTTTTCGTCAAATAAGCATTTAATAAGATAAAAATTAAAAATACAGAAATTTAATACAACAAAACTTAAATTAAGACGCACGATAGAATAATGTGGTTAAATTTGAAAGTTAATTCATTATTTATATGATCTATTAATGAATTGAGAGATCCATGTTCAATAAAAAAAATAGACAGAGAGAATCAGAATTGAAAACAGAGATGATGTGAATGAGTGGTGGGTTGAGCATTAGCAATGGGCTCGTGACTCGTGACTATAAAATAGACCCCTTTTGGTTTTTTCCAATTGCCTCATTTTTGTCCACGAAAATCGTGCCGGCATCTATAGTCTGCAATAGATGGGGTACATGATTAGGTCTAATACAAAAATTATAAAATTTTTATAATTGTATTGAAAATTTTTAAATATAAATATTATATTATATTACTTAAAATAAAATTTTGCATTATATTATTCCAAAATTTATAACAGTTCGTAAAATTTTTTAGTTATTTGAATATTAAATAATACAGCAAAAATAGTTTAGTATTTGAATAATATAATTGATATAAATACAAAATAATTTTCAATAATAAAATAAGAGTAATTTTATGATAAATAGACCAAGAATCACAATTGAAAACAGAGATGATGAATGAGTGGTGGGTTGAGCATAGCAATGGACTCGTGACTCGTGACTATAAAATAGACCCTTTTGGTTTTTTCCAATTGCCTCATTTTTGTCCACGAAAATCGTGCCGGCATCTATAGTCTCCAATAGATGGGGTACAAGATCCGTTCCAATACAAAAATTATAAAATTTCTATAACTGTATTGAAATTTTGAGAATTTTTAAATATAAGTATTGTATTATATTATTTAAAATAAAATTTTGTATAATATTATCTCAAAATTTATTTAATTTGGATTAGAAAATATTGATAGTTATATACGAGTTATCTTATAAAATATTGATTTCATATTAAATGATTATTCTTATTATAATAAATTGGATTCATGTAATAGCATAAAGGTTTACGGTTCTTTAGCCTGAAAGATATGTGGCCATGAAATATGGATTAAGTGGAACAGAATTGATTGGGTGGAAAGAGAAATTTTTTTATTTGAAATATCAAAAAGACAATATATTTTGTCACTTATACGAATAAAGTATTTTTATTAACTCAACGGGACTCCCTTTCTCTTCCTTTTTGCGTATGGCATCACCACTCCCTTTGGCAGCATCCACTAATTCGGAACAGATAATTCCACCGTGTTATATAGGATAAATATTATATAATTGTTCGATTTTCCGTAATTTTTTCATTCCTCTGTGTAAATAACCTAATATTGATTCACAGTCAATAACATCATCACCGATATTCGATCCGGACTTCCTATTTGTTAAAAAAAAAAAGAAAAGGCTTTTGCGATGGAATGAATAATATATTGACAATTAATTCAATTAAATACAATTTTAAATTTTATAGTTAAATTTATTTTACGTACAATATAATTATTTAAAAATTTACACATAGTTATATAGACTCATATAAAATTTTAATATAAATATCAAGATTTTATTCAAATATTAGTTGAACAAAAATAAAAATAAAATTTTTATTATTATATATTGAAAATTTTAATTTTAAAATTAAAAATCAAAAATAAATTTATTATAGATTTTTAGTTTATCCCAAAAACTATTTTATAATACAAGAAGAAACCAAACATAAATTTGTAATATATATTAATTTTGATTAAGTTATTTGATTAATTTACTACAATCATTTATTTAAATTTTTTTTATCAATTCTTTAATAATATAATTAAGGAAGAAAATCATGCTAAGAGATCATATGATAAATTGATTGTAGTTAAATTAATCAATTTAATAAAATAACAATAATTAATGAGGTTAAAAAATAGATTTTTGTACTTGAATTAGACACATATAGAGCAAATAACTTCATATTATATGATAGACTTATAACTAACATTTAGATATTTAATTCAACATTAATATATATTTTTTTCTTTTTAAAAAATTTTACACATAGGTTGCTACACAATCTCATATAGTCATACATTGATAATTAATTTAATTAAACACAATTTAAAATTCTCATTCATGTGTTGATCTAGAAAAAAATTATTATTTTCAAATTTCTAAATAATTACAAAAGCTCATATAAAATTTTAATATAAAATATCAAAATTTTATTTAAATATTTATCCAACAAAAATAAAATTTTTATTTTTATTATTATATATTAAAATTTAATTTTAAAATTAAATATAAGTATGTTTTGAATTTGATTCAACATTAGCGTTTTTTTTTCAAGAAATTAACACATAGCTACATAAACTCATATGTATTATAATATCTATGTTATATAATACAATGATATTTTATTTAATTTAATACAATTTTAAATTATTTAATTATGTGTCGATTTAGAAAAAATTTAAATATATTTTACATACAATATAATTATTTAAGAATTTACAAATAGTTATATAGACTCTTATAAAATTTTAATATAAAATATAAATATTTTATTCAAATATTTGTTAAAAAAATAAAAATAAAATATTATATATTAAAATTTATTATAAATTATGTTTTGAATTTGATTCAATATTAGTGTATATTGTTTTTTTTTTAAATTTACACATAGCTACATAGACTCATGTACATTATAATATATATATATATATAATACAAATTAAATATAATTTTAAATTATCTAATCATGTATCGATCTAGAAAAAAGTAAAATTTATTTTATATACAATATAAATATTTAAAATTTTACACATAACTATACATACTAATATTAAATTTTAGTATAAAATTTCAAAATTTTATTCAAATATTTGTTAAAAAAATACAAAATTCAATTTTTATAATATATTAAAATTTAATTTTAAAATTAAAAATAAGATTAAAATTTATAATGTCCGATAATTTAGGTCACGGTTACGTTTGATATAAATCCGGCTTGCCAAACCGATTAAATATGAAAAAATTAAAATTAAAATGATAATAAAATATAAAAAAAAATTGGATATTATTAATTGAGAATTTTGAAATTCGTAATTAAAATTTGGAAAAAAATAATTTTTTACTGAACGAAATTGAAAATTGTAGTGTTTTTAACACATATATTTTAAGAATGCATAAAAATAAATATTATTTATCTTAGAAAAATAATATTATTTCGATTAAAATAAAGTAAAAGTAAGTTAAATTAATTGACTAATGAGAGATAAAATTATATAATTAATTTTAACCATCCACATAATCCAACTATAAAAGTCAACTGTTACCTTTTTGTTTTTATTATTCTTTTTTCTTATCTCAATCAAACCAAATTCTCTCAAATTTTATTCTCTTTTGTTGTGACTTGTTTCTCCCATTGTTCTTCTTTTTTCTTCAATCAAAGTTAAGATTATATGGAAAAAGTTGGATTAAAACAAGATCGACAAGAAAGTGAAGAGAAGTAGGGAAGATGTGATTTTTGATTTTTGTGATATTATGTAAAATTATGTGTGTAATTTTTGATATTTTGATAAAATTATCTTATGAATGTGAAAATGAAAATTTGAATACGAGATGAAATTTGTATGTATATTTTGATTGTGAAATTTTGTGATGAAAAAATATATTATTTGACTTTTCTTATAGTCATAATAATTAAATGAGCAAGTATGATGTTATAAAATATTTAATGAAAATTAATGCATTTATGTGAAATTATATCAGTGTTACATACATAATTTATGTAAATAATAATAAAGGTAACAAATATTATTAAGTCCTATAACATCTAGTCAAGAACTATAAATTAGGATAAGTTGAAATGCCAATAAAATGGTATAAATATAGACATTAGAAAATAATGCAAAAATTTAATTTACGTATACACTAATAAATAGTATTGAATTGAAATTACGTAGGCATTAAAAAATATAAGTAGCTATTGCGTTAGGGCAACCGAAGATAAGGGAAACCCCAAAATCAAATTGCAATAATTTATTTTCTTTTTATATATTTTGGAGATTGTATTATAAAAATTAAAATTTAAGAATTTTTTTATGTAAATCGTGGCATGTAAGATTTATAAGCAATGAATTTTGTAATTTATATATTTGGTATTATTATAAATGTATTTCCAAATATTATGGTTTAATGAATGAATTATTTTAAATCAAAATATTTACATCACTGGTTCTATATTTGAATGATATGAAAAAAATATAGTAATAAATATTCCGTTAATAATAAACTTGAATATGGAAAAAAAATTATTTAATAATTTTATCATTGGTTTTTTTTTAAAAAAAAAGAGTTTAGTACCACTTGCATATACTATTAACGACTAGTAGGATAAATGAACGTTACAAAATTTATTACAAATTATGTTTTGATATTTATTTAGTCAATCCCAAAAACTATTTTATAATACAAGAGAAAACCAAATATAGGGTTGTAATATATATTAACTTTGATTGTGTTATTTGATTAGTTCACTGCAATCATTTATGTGAACTATATTTTTTTATCGTTTCTCTAATAATATAATTAAGAAAAAAGATATTAGTGTTTACTGAAAAAACATATAAAAAAAATGGTTATAATTAAATTAATTAAATTAATGGAATAACAACAATTAATACCGTAAAAAAATAAATTTCAATAGTTAGTAATTGTAATGACCCAAATACCGGGTTAGTCGTAAACTGTAGTTTATGAGAGTGATCAGTATACCCGAAGGTCAAAAATACACCAGTGGGTGAAAAATATTTTATTTGATTATCGGAAAATATATGTTATGACTAGTCTAAGGGAAATTTTTGGAGTGAAAATAAGGTCAAATAAGTCTTCAAAAGTCAAAATTAAGAAAAAATGACCTGGTTTAAATAATCGGTTGACCGTACTTTGACCGGTCTATGAAAAATAGCAAACGACATCAAAAAATTTATTTTAAGATATGGATAGACTCTAAATAATATTTAGGATTATTTGACAGTGAAATGAAATTTTACGGTAACACCGAAAATTGAATTATCTATCCGATTTAAGTGAGCTGGACAGAAAATAAACTCCGATTGAGTTAAAATTTTTTGTGTAGATATATAAAAATATTTTATGAATTATGGAATCAAATTTGGATGAAATTGAGCTTAGAAAATGAGAGAAATAATTTATAGTGTTTAATTGGGCCTTAAATTCACAAATGGGCCTAATAGATTGGATCACTTGTCTTGCCCCAAGCCCAGCCCATTCCAGTCACCTATATAAGCTCAAAATATCAGAATTCACTAGATAATCCAGCACCTTCTTCTTCCTCCCATGCTTTCCCCTTGGACAAATGGGTTTCCTCCATTTTCTCCACCAAATTTCTCTCATTTCTCCTAATTTTGCACCAAAATCAATCACCCTAATATAAATTCAGCATCTCTAGTTGCTATTTGAAGCTTTTGATCTTCATTTGGAGGGCTAGAGTGGAAGGAAATCAAATGAGAAAAGTTGAAATATAAATTGGAGAAATCAAGAAAGATAAGGAACTTCAAAGGAAAAAGGTAAGGAGAAGGAAGCATAGGAAAGCTAAAGAGAATAAATAAGGTTAGTGATTTTAAAATTTACTTATTTCCATTGATTAAACATGAATTAAGGTTATGAAAATTAGAAATTTTGTGTATTTTGCATGTAATTGATAATTGATGCTTAAATTATGATTAAGGAATTATAAAAAGTGAATTAGAATGGTTAATTTCAATAAAAAAAATTAATTAGTGAAAATTGAAGAATATGACCTTATTATGTGAAAAATGTAAATTAAGATATAAATACATTTTATTGTAATATTATGATATATATGGAACAAAGAATGTATAAATTAGTGAAAGGAATATTTAGAGAATGAAAGATAAATTTTAATGATGAAAATTAATTATAGGCCGAAATATGAAAAAGAAAAATTAATATTTTTCTTGCTAATTAAATGAAAATTTAGTTATGAAATGCAAGAAAATGTAATTTTGTGTGTGTATAAATTTATTGAGAATTTTTAAATGAAATATTGAATAATTTTCCAATTATTGAGTATATTATGCATAAAATGAAAAATAATGAATAAAGTGTATTTAGTGATACTTGATGACTTAATTGAATGTTCATAGTGAATTATTAATATATTAGAATGCAAAGTGTGAAAAAATTATGGTAGTGATAAAATTGTTATGAATGAATAAAATATTAAGTGATTAATAATGTAAAAATAATAGAATTTATGAATTTAATGAAAAATGAATTAAAGAAAAAAAATAAATAATGTCATTGGTTATTTTTCTGATGGTGAAATCTAGTTCAGAATATAATTGGCTAGCCATAGGGACACCATTACCGCGGTGCGGGTTATGGTGACTCGTTATTGTAGGCCAATGACGGTCTACTTCAGTGATAGTGATCAGTGTACAGTGCAGTGCTCGGGTGGTCCTTCGGGATTACTTTTCAGTGTAGTGAACCTTTAGGTCCACGTCCCATGTATCCGGTCTGAAGATTTTCTATCAGATTGAAACTAGGGGCAAATGTGAATAAAAGTAATACAAATGATTTAGTGAATTTTGTAGCTAATTAAATAAATGATTGAAAAAAAAAGAAAGAAATTAATGATTAATTAAAGAAAAAAAGTGAAAATGAACTGAATTGAAAGTTCAGGAGTAAATTAAAAAAAATTAAATTAAGAAAAATTGTTAAAATTAATTAAGATATTAAATAGTGAATTAAAGATAAATAAAAGTAAAGTATTGATAAAAAGAATACTAAATATATTAATGAGAGAATTTGAATAATGTATTAAAATATTATTGCATGTATAAATGCATGGAAAAAAATATATCAGTGGAAATTTTTAGATTAGTAATCACCACTGAGCATATTAATGTTCAACACGTAGTTATTTGACTGCGTGCAGATAGTAGCGGGAAAGGCAAAAACAAGCATACAAAAATTTAGGAGCTGAAAGAAGAAGAAATAATAGAAGGTTAGTATCAAAGATAACATGTATATGTATGCATAGATATGAAGTTGTAAGAATGAACTTTATACATATTATGACAAAATGATATTTGTAAAGTATTATGTGTGTGAAGAATGAAAGGATGATTTGTGGATTAATGTAAAATATATTGCATTATGTGTGGATTGTTGTGCCCGAAATTGAGCTGTGTATTGTTTGTTTTGCAGGTGAGTTAGTTAAGTTATAACCGTTATGCTGCCGAAATTTTTGGAAAAAATAAAAAGGATTAATCAAGTGTTGATAATATTATAATCATTAAAATAAGATAGAAAAAAAAATTTTGGGCATACTTCGGCTATAATCGTATTTACCCACATAACGTACGTATAAAATAAGTGATTGTTATAAGGGTGTCACAATAATGAATTAAAAGATAAATTATATGTAGTAGAATTAGACATATACAAAACAAGTAACTTCATATTTTATAGCATATTTATAATTAACAATTAGATATTTGATTCAACATTAGTGTATTTACGATATAATTTTTTTGAGTAATTATGAAATATAAAGAATTTAGTATATGATATTCAAAATTTTGTTGTTAACGATTTTTCCTTATAATGATATTAAATTGAAAAGATACTTAAATATTATAAATTTTTAATTACTTTTTTATAAATTATTTATTAATTATAAAGTCATACATTGTGATTTTCTAATTAAATTTTATTGTACCAATCAAAATATGATTTATCATTGATAAATATATGTACATATGTATTAAAAATAATTGTATTTAAAATGTACCATGAATCCGTATATAACTATCAATATCAAATTAAAAATAATTAAAAAATAAATAAAAAATAAGAAATATTAATTAAAGAAATACGAATAAACAAGTTATATAGAATCATTTAAATTTAATATATTTTGATAAAAAAATTATATTAATATATTTATTATATATTTATAATACACTTATTATTATTTTAGATATATTGCATAATATAATTAGAAAATTATAAATGCTAAAAAAATATATAGTTGTAAAAAAGTTAGTAAAAAATAAAAAATAGCAATATCTTATAATTATTTTTTATTTATTTAATAAAAAAGGTAGTTATTTTTTTTTGATAATTAGTTTATTTTAAATTTATATGAAGTTTATGAGTTCAATTATCTACACTATTATTATAAAATTTTTAATATGTAAAATTATTTTTAACATATTACAAATTTTAATTATTTAAATTCACTGTTATTATAAATATGGTATTAATTTTAGTAGCTAATTAATAAATTTATAATTTTAATTTTATGGATTATAATTATATAATAAAAATATAAAAAATATAAAAATTATATTGTTTTATATTTTTAATTATAAATATTTAAATCTCAATTTTTTTCTATAAATTCAGTTTTTAAATAATTTAATATAGTTGTTAATTTATATCACTATAAAATTAGAATCCATTAAATTCAAAATTAATAATATAATTCGATTAATAAAAAAAAAAGCGATACAGCTTAATTCCAAAATTTTTTTTTTGGTTCGGTTGGAAAGGATTGTAGAGCCCGGCTATGCGGGGCTGAGTGCTGCTGACCCATCTCTTTAATCCAAACTAATCTATTTCCACGTGTCACCTGTTTATTGGTCTCGAATTCTCACTAATTACACCTCGGTTCTCCACGTTAATCCTCTTAATCTTTAACTTCTGGATTGCTTCATCATTATTATTATCAAAACAAACTGCGAAAATTTCTATTATCTAATTATTAATTACGAATTTTTATCCCAAGTTTATACCGCAAATTAGAATGTCATTCTGACGCAGAAGCTTATTTACCATATTAACCCTTTCACTCCCAAACTATGAGTGCCACGTCGAAGGGCATTTTGGTAATGAGGAGTGTATAAATGGATATGCTTTCTATAGACCCAAGTTTACCTTCACCTTATCATTTATTGAGATACGAATGATTCACAGTTAACCAAAAGCCACAGACTTTTTTCTTTCGGTACTTTCCTTTCTCACTCTGATTTCGAAATATCTTCAGTGTGAGTGAAATTATTTAGTATATTATGGCGTCAGATGAGAACTCGACCATGGTTTTTTCTTCTACAATGGTGGAAGACGAGTATGATCATGATACTGATGATGGGTATGATCATCAGCCTCATCCTCATAATTCGTCCAGGTTATCTGTTTGTACCAGTTCGATGTACACTAACGAAGATGAAGATTATCAAGATTGTGATGGCATGAGGATGTTCATGTCAAGATTGTCCATAGAAAGCTTTGATGCAGACGAGGAACTGTCCGATGACGAGGAAGAAGGGATAGGTGTGCTTGATCTTTCTTCGGATTCCGACAAAGAACCCAGCTGCTACTCACTACCAGCGACGCCCCCTGGCCGGAGAATCCGCGGTGGGCTGGTGAATAATCAGCAGCAGATTATGAGGGCAAAGGAGTATGCCAGTGAAAATGAAGCTGAAAAAATAAGAACGAATTTGAGGAGGGGGATAAGAGAAAAGAGTGATAAGAATAAGAAAGAGGAGGAGAGTATGGGTGTGGGTTTGGGTAATTATAATTATGGGTACTGTAATAGTTTTAGTGGGGAGAGTGAGGGTGGGGGAGTGTTGGTGGTAACCAGGCCCAAGGGAGGGAGAAGATCATTGTGTATGGATTTAGATGAAGTTAAGGCATGTAGAGATCTTGGGTTTGAATTAGAAATGCCTAATAGGGTATCTCTTTCAGGATCTACC
This sequence comes from Triadica sebifera, assembly GCA_023653625.1. Lineage (NCBI taxonomy): Eukaryota > Viridiplantae > Streptophyta > Magnoliopsida > Malpighiales > Euphorbiaceae > Triadica > Triadica sebifera. Next base: position 2,033,513 of record CM042895.1, read on the forward strand.
CTTGAAACAAGTAGTGGTGGCAATTCCCCTATAGCCAATTGGCGCATCTCAAGCCCTGGTTAGTGCTCTTTTTCTCTTCTTTTACAAAATCATCCAATTGGGTAGCTGAGAACTGGCGTTGTGTGTGTGTGTGTGTGTCTCTCTCTCTCTCTCTCTCATTATTGCTAAAAGATAGGAGCTTTATATGGATTTGTATCTTAACTGTTGATTTTGTTATATAGGTGATGATCCTCGAGATGTGAAGGCCAGGCTAAAGGTATGGGCACAGGCAGTGGCGCTTGCATCTGCCTCTCGTCATGGCGGCTTCTGAGTACTGAGTACTAATTACTAATATTTGAGGATTCTTCTAATCCATACTATTTTGCATCTTTTAAAAGAAAAAGGAGTTTTTTTGTTCTTTCCTTGTTTCTCCTTCCTAGGTTGGGTTGATATATGAAATTTGAGGTTTGGACTTCAATTTCTTTAGGACAAAGATTATATCTTTGAATTTGTTTTTCCAGATGGTGAATTTGGGATTTAAGGCAGGAGACTCAGGCTCATAGCACTTCCATTTTGTACATGTTTTTTCAGTTGTAAATATCACATGATGGGGGTGGGAGCATTGGATTGGTTGACTGAAAATAGTTGATTATTATTGTGATTTTTTTTTAAAGTTCTGGGAGGTTCTGTTCACTTTGTTCATAGTGCTTTTTGTTAATTGTTTTGTGTGTAAGAGCACTGAGAGTGAGATTATTTTGTCATCATGAGTTCCAAAAAAGAAAGCTTAATTAAGATATGTAGACTTCAAAGCGATTAACATTACTATGTCGTTGAATTTTGTGTCATTGTTCGTAAAATGATAAGTGCGCAGATGATACCATAGTGCAGAACAGGTAGAATTGGTATTCGATGATAGGATTTTATGAATACCGAGCAATACTAAAGTCCTAAAATGGACTTCCTGATTCCTACTATTTGGATTGAATTATTCCCGCTAACAATGCGCAAAAAATAAATTAATTAAACATTAGTATTATTTTGTTTTACCATTTCCGGAGGATTCTGAATTCCGTGGTCGAGCATTTGCCACTGTTGCACAACTCTTTAGCCAAGTTGGTTCTTTTCAATTGAATTTCTCGTGGGATTCATTTGAGTTTGTCAGAGTTGGAACTACAATCTTTTTCTTTTTCTTTTTTCAAGTTTTTATACAATTCCCATATTTTAAACACTGAAATAAATATATATCAAAATTCAACAAATCTCTCATTTCACATGCTTAGGACATGTTCGAATGTTGCCAGAACTAATTAGATAAAAAGCTGAACAACTAAAGAAAGAGAAAAGAGAAATTCACTCCTTGTGGTTTATAGGTTTTACTGTTTTTGGTTTGAAACATGTTAAGATGTAAAGATATCAGAATGGATTGGCAACTACCAGAAAGATTCCTCACTGTTATGTTTCTTGTTTACTTGGTGATTATAATAGTAGCAGTTTGATACATAATAGGACGTGCAGGCGACGGAAAAGAGCAATACAGGACAGAAATAATAATATGGCTGCTTGAAAAAATGAGCCTTGAATTGTGGATTTTACAAGGTTGACTCGTGAATCCAGATATTAATCGAGTGTCATCGATCATACTGAAACCCCGAAGTGCTTTTTCGAACATGTTAATAGCATCAAAAAGATACTAAGCTGACTTAGCGGGATTAATGTTAATCTTGAGGACTGAGAGATTACTAGCGTTGAAGCAACATCACTGCAGAGGAGATACTACATTTCAGTCTCTCACAATTGAAAATGAGAGAGAAAATCCAGAAAAACAAAAGAAAAGAGTATGAAGTTTTTCTATAGCCATTCAAATAACTTAATCATATCATTCACAGTATATGTGACATTTTCCTCTACTGGTGCCTGAGCAGATTCAACTCCTAAAACCAAGAAATTTATTAATACTCTGTTTCTACAACTTCAATCTTAACATCAATTCAGTATTATTGGCATAAAATATAACATTCATGGCCTTTCTCCCTTCCCCTTATATGGCTCTATTCTGCCCAACCTCTAATTATGGTCAGGGACTAAGCAATGAGCAGAAAATTTCTAAGTTCACTCAAAGTTCGTGGCGCAATATTTTGGAAGGAAAGAAACATATTAAATAAAAACCATAGTATAAGTGATAGAAACATAAAGCTTAGCTTTATTGTAACATCTGAATTATATCATGTCTGAGTCCAGTGAACTTACATGTTCTACTGAGACAAGAAAGAACAACTCATACATTAAATGTTCAGAACAATAGAGGGGAATGATGCAAGTCATTGTGTTTGCATTTTGCAGCAAGTGATGAATTGAGGTTATAATAAACGAATGCTACAATTTCTACAATTGGCAATTGGAGAATGAATGAAGAAAAATGTGATGAGCAGACATGAGTTCCACTCACTTGAAAATTAAATTGTGGCAGCTGTTGTCGCAGGGGTATGCACAGTCAACAGCTTTAACTTTATCTCGATCAAAATACCAGTCTCCCACAGATTGTGCAACTCTCTACATAAACAACAATATAATCACAGTGATTGTGGACAGCGTTCTTATCTAGTGAAACATTAAGAGTGTAAAACACATATGAGTGCACATATGTAAACAGGATAAGTATGTTTCACCACCGAATGAGTTTATTAAGTCCCAAAGAATAGTACAGCCAGCTAAGGCTGTTAAATATTCTATATAAAAACAGTAGGCTAGTTTTTGCCCGATTTAGATGAGAGATAGTCTCAAATAAAGTTGTGTAGTTATGGAATGGCTATTTAAGGGGAAAGAGAAGGCACAGATCATGTGTAAACCTATTATATGTTTGCTACGAAGTTTCTATATGAGCAACTATAGAGTGGGTACCTTGTTCCCTATGAGGGGTGAATCAATAGCAAACCATGTATCTTGTCTCTCGGATTGGCAATGCGCAAAGCAAGAATTTATGAATAAACCGTTTTGAGTTGACATTGAGAAAGCATCTAGGGCATCAAGCATTTGATTCCTGAAGTCTGTTCCATAAGAATTAAGGAGAAGCAACAATATAAATGAATATATAAAATGAATTGGACATTATATAAGCAAAACCAAGCATAAATAAGTGGAACTCAAAGATCACCTTGGAAAAATTGGATCTGTGAGGAATTGCATTCTAAGTGGTTTTGTTTGCATTCACTCCAATAACCATGAGGATCAGCTGACGGTGGAATCAAGCTAGCTTGGACCTGATAAAATCAGACAGAATTATCAAAGTTATTTAAATTCAGGATATCAACTAGATAATGATATAATTACAAGAACAACTCAACAGACTTAATGCAATTGTTTAGCAGAGAAATTCCCTATCTTGTTAACTAGGATCAAATTTTGTTGGGGAATATTCTATGATTATTTCCTGAATACACCAGGCTGATTTTCAGAGGATTGCTCTCTTATAATTAATCCCTTAGAGAGGAAATTTAGTCCCAGGCAAAAAGCTTCAGGATACCACGCTGTACAATAAAAATAAACTACTGAATTAAAAAGCCGTTCTACTTGCTTCTCAACTATAGGTTAGCTATCTATAAATGGTTTCTGTTCATTGCCTCATAGGGTTGGGACTAAGTCGTTTTTAAATTCAAATACTCAACTCATCTTACTGATGATCTCAAACTATGGACTTGGCTGAATTACCCTTTTTTTTCCCTAGTCTATATCCACCCTCAAATCTTCCATAAAAGGGGAGAAAAAAAAACCTCCAATACTTTTCTTTGAACCATGGTTCATAGGGATGCAGCTGACAGAAGACAGTGTACCATCTCTGTCACGTTTTAGATATTTTGAATAATTTTAAGTATCATTTTATCAACCCTTTAAATATGAAATGGCATATGACCTGCCATTAGAAGAGAAAGCACACATAAAACTCATTACCTGCCATGCATCATAGGCTGCATTGAGAATAAATAATGGACTCTTGACATTGGCAATAAAATTCTGGGGGAAGAAGCACTGCATAAGAGAGAGTGTCATAACTTATCGTTTACTAATATCCACTCATAGAACTGAAAAACAATGAAGAAAAAGTAAATGATTACTGAAGTGGGATCCAGGTGGCTGGTGCAGGAACTTGGCAGAGTTTTTTGCACTTCCTAAAATTTCAGCAGACATCAATGGTCAATTAATTGTTGATAATGTGTGGAAAAATATTCAAAACCCATAGGAGACTGACAAATAAGAACTGCAACGTATTAACTAACAATTGTAAAAACTCAAATTAGAGTTCTTAAGTTATCCTAAGATTTGACCCCACAAACAGATGATTTTTCACAAGCATTCTAGCAATGAAGCTTACCTGTAAGCTAACTACACCTTGATACATATTCCGAAGGGTGCGGTTACCAGACACATCAATTCTACAGCAGATTTTAAAAATTAAAAAAAATGACATTTGTGATAAACTATTTGCATGAATAGATACCATAAAAGGATAAAAATAAAGAAATGCTTCTCACGCATCAAGAAACAATCCAGCATCACTTAAACATTTCACTTTGGTAGATTGTGGAAACAAGTCCCTGAACTCATCACAGTGTATTATGGATGCAAGACCTCCAGCAGAGCATCCAGAAAGAAGAGTCTGAAATACAAGTGTTCATAGAGTGGAAATGTGAAAAATACATGAAAAGCAACAAGGACATAATGAATTTCCGATACCTGAGTGGCATTTTGCATCCCTTCATCCATTAGATTCTCCATTGCAGCTGACCAGATTCGTTGTCCTCGAAAATAAAGCTTTGCAGCCTGAAAGAAGATGACTTCAAAAACCTATGGAATTGGATGCTAATCTTTAAAATAGAACATCTAATCCTATCCAAAATCCTAGCTTTTTGAGACTCATGACTTCCATGTACTAAAGGTTTGGTCATTGTGAGGCTGTGGGAACTTTCACAGGATGCCCAAACCATTCATACCCATACCAAAAATGATACAGTTAATGATCTGATGCCTTTACTTTTGTTGACTCATAGTGAGCTGATATCTGTGTAAAGTATCATTTTTGCAACAACGTGCATTAATATAGCAGCACTGAAACATTCTAAGCAATTACCATTCATATTAAGTGATTTAACCCAACCAATTACATTCGGTAATATGTGCAACTGGCTGCCATATTCAAAGTCATCTTTTAGAAACAATTATATTGTAAAGAGGTTTATGCAATTATTTTCAGGAATAAATTAAGAAGCTTAGATACTCCCACCAACCTCATCATGACCTTCCCCACTAAAAGATGCCCCATCACAGTATCTTAACTTGACTCTATTCCAGTTAAAGAAATCTGAAAGCATAAGAAATCACCATACAGGCAATGTGGAATCAGATATTATTAATCAGAATTTTCAGAGTAAATGAAGTTTCCAAGTCTAGCAGAAACCAGGATTTTCTTCTGCATTATTGCTTAAAATTCCAGAGAAGGGAATTTTCTTTTCCATAAAATTTGATGAACCTCGACGAGTAGTTTTGCGGTAAACACAACTCCTGATGGTGTTGCACCATCCACCTCCCTGCAAAATCAATCAAAAGTAACAAAAGATATGAGACAGCAAAAGCAAGATTGAATTTCTAAAATCCTTCACATTCATCACCTAATTCTTACAAACAATAGCTTTCAATGCCCAATATCAGAAAGGTATCTCACAAACCTCCAACTGAATGAGCCAGCTGTTTTCACCCGATCCAGACCCGCGATGCAAGTGGTAACCAGGCAGTGTTCCATCCAAGCAGACTGACATAAGAAATTAATACTACTCAATAGTCCCAATTTCTTTATATTGTTTAAGGTGATAATTCCAATTTCTTCATACTGTTTATAGAGATAATTTTTGGTAAAAGTACCAGCTCCTTTGTAGTCAGCTCCCTGAATAAGAGTGAGGTCGACCATGAGAGGTTTCGCAGAAGGTGAAGAAGCATCGCTCTCCGCAAAAGAAAGAGCTTTGAAATCTCCATTAACATTCACAGATCCATCAATAACCATTGCAATCACACCACCGGAGTAGAAGCAGAGAAAAGCCAAGACCACCGCAATCCCGAGCCGCTGCTCCATTCTCTCAGCCCAGACACTATTCTTTTGCTTAGATACAATAAATGCTTGAATTGGAATGCAGGGGAGTTCTCAAGTTTGGATTTTTAAGCTGGGAAGAAGAAAAACAGAGGCAGGCCTTGCCTTTTATCGAGCATATGCTTACTGTTTATAGAGAATGAAACAAACTCCAATGGATTTTGTTGTTAATGCAATGTATTTATGCCAACTCAAAAACAATGATAAAAAAAAATAATTTTCATAATAATAATAATATTTGTCGTCTATATTACACTTTTTCGTTGAACTCAAAGCCCCCAATAAATATCCCACTTTCTCAATTTCCTTTGCCTTTTGTTTTATCTTTTCTAAATAAAATTTATTTGGTTCAGGACTTTAATTTTATGCACTCATCTCAAACTCTTATGCTTTTAAATTTTATAAATACTTCAATAAGTATGGATTATTAAACTAAAATATATCTTATTTTCTTAATTTTTGAATCAAATTGGTAAATTTTTATAATTTCTTTTCTTTCTTTTTCTTTTCTTTTTCATTGAGTTATATTCGGCAAATATCTTACACAATAATAATGGAAAGTATTTTCTATTGATTTTTTTAACAACATTATTATCATAACTATATATAGATAAAAATAAAAACTTAAAAATGAATGCATAAAATAAAAAAATTAGATATTAATTCATAATTCAAATGTATATATAAATTTGGCTATGAATCTAATGTAAATAAGAAAGATGAAAAGTACCTTTTTCCGTTTTTCTTCTGCCTTTTAGGCGAAAATTAAGGGTGATTTCTCTTTCAGATCAACAGTATTTTCCCTTTTAGTTTTATTTTTTTTAATTTATTAATGTGTGAACTTTTGCCGTATATGGATAGTGATTTCACAGCCTTTTGCCGACAAGTTTGTACGCTCTTCCCATCTACTTTTTGCCAATTACCGTTTACAAATTATAAGACCGAGAATATTGCTCTGATTACAATCTCTGAAATCTAATGTCCTCTGACGCCAAAAGAAAAAATGGAAAAGAAAATCTACCATCCCTCTAGACAAGAAAGAAAAAGAAAAAAAAATCACACCAAGAAGATGCATAATTTTTATCAGAAAAAAAGAAGAAGAAAAGATTCAGAATTCATTTCTAAAAAGGTAGATTTTGCACATGTTAGGGGGGGGGGGGGTGCAAATTCCACAGATCCAAGTAATAAAAAACACAAACCTAACCCATCTCTGATTATGAGACGATGGATAATTTCATCCATCATTTTATTTCATATAAAAAATATATATTGAAAAAAAAAAGAATTCAGAGAAGTATTAAGATAGTGATCCACTATCTTGAAACTCATTATGATCTTCACTAAAATGATAATTCTCATAGACCTCAAGCAATAGCTCCCTACAAGGCACAACGGCCCCAAGCTTGATGCAAGCCAAAAAAGCACCTGAAAGCTTCCTATGCAGGCTGTAGGACTCTTCAGGTGGTGGCGTAAGCCTGTGCCTCAGCATCGTAGTCCCTAGGTTGGTTACACTTTGGGTAATATTCGTTGATCGGAAATCAAATCCACGAGCCTTGGAAAATGGCAAACCCACAATAAAGCCAGCTTGAACATGAGCATCCAGCATAACCTCTGATTCCATTCCTGTAAGGAACCCTAGTCTTCTCGACATCTCAATCACTGCATCCCTCTCACTATTTGCACAAGCAACAACCTAGTCACATATACAAGTAGATTTCCTCAGCTTGTATAAAACCCAAACAGTTACAATGTTACTGGAAATTATTTATAGTGTTAACTTAAAACATCTCAAATTTTTTAGACAAATGTCACATTGAGCTGCCACTGAAAAAAAACCAAAATTTTCTCTCTGTTTGATCAAAAGATAAACCTTTCTTTGGATTTTTACTGATTCTATTTATTCGTTGAATAAGTGATGATACAATGGTTGTTACTCAGAATCTTTGGGCTTAGTTTGAAGGTTTTATTAAATAATCGCGGTTCTATAAAACCTTCATCCACCACTCCAACATTTTGGATTAGCTTTCAATAATACACTACGTGCATAGTCAATATATTTACTACACTATTCAGTTGGAGGCAGGACAAGCCCAATGCCAAGTTGCCAACTACTCTTGGCGGAAGTATACAAAACTATACAATTCGTACAAATGAACCCTGTCAATTAATAACTTGAATTATAGGAAAAAAGGATTACCATTCTTAAATAGTCATCAACAAAACTTTTAGGAAAATCACGAGCTGCTCCAAAGTCGATGAGATTCACAGTTTTTGTGGCCTCGTCATAAAGGAGGTTACTCCAATTAGGATCAGTCTGCAGTAGGATAACCACAACACAAGCAAATGGCACATGATCACTTTTTTCAGTCACATTTCTCACATAAGCAACTGCAATTACAACTACATCTTTTTGACAAGCATAAGTGCTATTCATACTTCAGACGAAAATGCAAGATAAACAGGAAGAAAATGGAAATGTAAAATGAGCTTGGAGAGCATTTGATAAGCCATAAGACGGAAAAAATATCTGAAGTAATTTTTTAGTCCAGAAAAGGATTTGAGAGGGAGAGAAAAGCTTGCCTGCATGAAACGGAAAACAAATAACTCCATCAATGTGAGTTCTAACAACTTCTTCCCCACATAATTTTGAATTTCTTGGCTCAGAAATGCCACCTTATCAATTGGAATCCCTGTAGTGAGCAAAATAAAGATGGTATCAAACGTAGATCCCTAATTTATGATGAAGAAGAAGATTCTGATGACAACAAATCAAAGCAAAACCACCATAACATATTTCACTTGATTTTTAAATAAAAAGATAGAATGAGAGAGGACAACTATCTAACATGAACAGTAATCATAAAGTAACATTATTTCAATTCCTTTCCCTCTTAAGCTCTTTAATTCTTATAATAATGAATTTGATTGGTGCCATTTACTTTGGTGTAAGTTTATCCATGTTACAAGAAAATTATAGGGTCTGTTTGACATTGCGTTTGGCAAAAGCGCTTTTGGAGAAAAAAATTTTATTTTTAAATTTTTTGAGTTTGAAAAGCTGCTTTTGGAGAGAAGTAGATGCTTTTTTCAGAAGCAGTTTTGAGAAAAGCAGTTTATAAAAAATTTAAAAAATCAGTCAATTAAATCAAAAAAAATTTTAAACCTACTTTTTGGACTTCCAACAGCAATTCCAAACACCCCTATAGTAAAATCTAATTGTGAAATGTAAACCTAGACTAAAACTTGTACTCCTAAAAGCAGAAAGCAGCTTTTCTAATTTAAGTTCTGCCTATCACATGTCATCCTGCTGAACTTTGCAGCAGTACCATAGGGGGCATCTAGAATATGCATTGAATTTTTTTCCCAGAAAAAATAACAACAGAGATGGCAAGTATAAGAGCCAATGCATGCTGTATCTCAGGAGAAAGACGCTACTATGCAGCATATCTAATTTCTAATGCTTCAATAAAATGGAAGCATCTCATAGCTTACAAGTCAGGAAAGTTTTTTTCTTCTTCTTAGTTTGATGAAACATAAGAACTCAGCATCATTACACCATACTAACCTAATCAATTAGAGAAATAACATTCAAAATGAAATGGTGAATCACCTGAAATAAGTTCTGTAGTTAAGACTCTCTTGCTGGAAAGTGCATCTACAACCTTTGGAACATAAAAACCCCGAACATCAGATAGTAGGTCGCAGAACCGTTTCTGATTAGTTGCTTCCAACTCATAGTCACATTCACGGGATAACTCTTCTTTAGCCACCTTAAAAGACATAGATGAAGTATATCAACACAGAATTCCAACAGACTAAGACGTTTTAATTCACATCATTTAAAGCCCCCACGGACTAGAAACCAGTTTGTAGAGTATGAATTAGTGATGTATATAATAGAAGGATTTACTAGCATATAGAGGCACAACTAGCAACAGGTTGCCCAACCACAGCAAGCCGAGACTTTGCTTTCAATTCTCTGCAAGCACTTAACTAATAATGCCAAACTGTAGCAATAAAGTATAAATGCATTCATGCATCTATGGATAAAGATATGTACACACCTTCATAGCTCTCTCAAGGAAAAGTCCTTTTGGAATTAGGTTTGTATAATCTAAGAGAAGTTTCACATTCTCAATATCGCTATCGATGCTACTGGCAACACCAGGGTACTGAATTTTCATTGCAACCTCCATACCATCTCTTGCAACTGCCCGGTGCACCTATAATTGTTTTCAAAGAGTTAGGCCATAGTAAGCCACGACAATACAAAAGTTGGTGGACAGGAACACTGAATACAAGTAGAATAAGAATGGGATGGCAGATATCATAAAAAACATCTCTTAAATACATCATATATGTAAACTGGGATAGGGAGGGAAACAAGAGGCAAATTTCACGTAAAGGACAGTATAGATTATAGACTACATAGCAAATTAATTAGAAGAAGCATGCTTTTGCTGGTTCTAATAATTACCACTTACAACACATAAAAAGCAACATGAAAACCAATTACATTTAAAATTTAACTAGCAACATAATGTTATTGCTATGTTACTTGGACACTTCATTTTGAATAATTACCCATGTCCTTCGGATATGACACTGATATGTATATGAGATCTTTACCAGATCATTCACTTTAAAAGTGGATACTTGTTGAAAAATTTATGGTGATAACAAAGATTAATATAGACTATATAACAAATGTGGAATGATTTGCAATTTAAATGGACTTAGAATTATCATTTTGTTATTTGTTTGTGATTTGAATTTTAGACTTTGAGTTTGTAATTTGAAATGTTTTATCCAATTTTATTTTATTCAGCAATTTAATATTATAATTTGATATATCTTTTAACTTAAATTATTATGTATGAAAATTGAAATATTTACATTTTTATATGTAAAGACATATTTCTATATTCGTATTATAATTTTGGATACTTTTTAACCGTATTCACATATTCTAAATTTAAAAAAATAAAAAGTCGGATTTCTAGATATGTATCCGTATCGAATACTCATATCTGAGTCCAAGTAACATAGGTCTGTTGTATAAATAGTAGGAAGCCAACAAACAACAAACTATCTTTAACAGTTTATGCAGCAAAAATAAGAGTTAATCAGACAACCAAAACAGATATGTTGTTGTAGTTGGTTACACCAGGCTATTACATTGTGGCCTATCCTTGTCATTACTTGGTTTAAAAAAGACTAAAAAGCTTGATGTGAATTGAATACACTTCCAGCAATTTACTAACTTAAAATGATCGACAGATACTATAGAAAGTAACTGTGTTGCATAACCTGGCCTATGCTTGCAGCAGCAATTGGTTCATAATCAAAACTAGTTAATTTGATTGACCAGTCAGAACCCAATTCAGCATCCAGAACTCGATTGAGCTGGCTCCTTGGCATCACATCTGCACCTTGACGGACTATGTCTAAAGCAGCCAAGATCTATCCAAAATAAAAAAATGTTACAAATTCCATGGAAAAAATAAATAAAGAAAAACTGATGATAAAAAAAATAATTAACAGTTCCAACACCTTAGAAGGCACTAATGCTTAAATGGATGGAAATGATTTCATTGTTTTCCTAGAGACAAAAATCAGACATCGGTAAACAAAAAACACGCTGTTCATTTTCTATTAAAATCTGGCCGCTCTGATGTATAATTTCACTCAAGAGGGTTTCCTAAAACTCGTGAAGTTTTTTTAAACCTGAATAAAAGATTACAGAATTCCAAGTTGATTCAGTTCTTACAACCACCTAAAATAAATCCTCAATTCTTTTCAGAATCTTAAAGCCAAAAGACAAATCCTATCAGTAGGTATTTAGAATTGAACATCGTGGCATTGATAATTCATGAAACAATATAACACAAGTGACAACAAATTACCAACCGGAGCAGGAACAAGAGATTCATCCTGTATACTCAGCATCTGTCCTAATTTGAGTGCAGCTCCACGCATTCTGCATAGTGCAAGAGCCAAACGTTCTGCATTTTTTTCAGATAAAACTGGGGAGAGAGCAGATTGTTTGTCTTGTGCACTTGGGGCACCGTACACCAGCCTCTTGGCAGATTCCTGAATTGTACCCCAAGCAAGCCCAGCTCCTAGACCAGCAAACCTTTAAAAGTTATAGGATCGAAGTTAAGGATATAGCAGCGCAATTGCATCGTAAATAGCAGACATTTGATGAATAGTGATAAACGTAATATAAAGGCAAAATTGATTCTACTAATATGATTATTCTCAAGGTATAAGATCAATCAATTAATAAGCATGTCCAGCTAGCTTCTTTACAATTACTAATTCTGTTAAAAATAAAAATAAGAACTCACCCAAGCGCCCTAGTAAAGGGAGTCGAAGGAACCTTCCTCTCTCTTGGCTTCCTCCTCTTAAATTCTGTAGCCGCCACCGGCGCCGCCGCAGTTGGAATGTTTTCGCCACTCTTACCATTCAAATTCCGATATTCACATTCTCTCTTGAAAGCATCATCATTCGCTAAGCCACCAAGTTCATCCCTCGAAACCTGATAGTCCTCAGAAACCTTCTCCTCAACAACAACTCCAGCGGCAACATTACTGCTAGCATTGGCAACATAGTCATTCCCGCCATTGTTTACAGAGTGCGGTTGGAGTGGGCTGGGCTCTGCCACGTCATCCGAGTGGTTAAAAAAAACGACGGACTCCTTGGGCCTAGGTGGAGAAAACTTGCGGACATTACCTTTGGTAAGGCCCGATAAATCGGTGACTGAGAGTAGGGCTTTCTTGGCAGTGGAGGTAATTAGGGTTTGAAAATCACCATTCGCAGCGGGAGAGCGTTTGGCGATCTCTTTAGCAACTAGAGAGAGGCCATTGACGAGCCTCCCTACATCCTTGAACCAAGTCATAGCATCGGCCTTCGCAAGGAAGCAAATGCGACTCTGATTTTGGATCTCGATCTTCACTTGAGCCCCTGCGATTTTGAACGTGGTGGAAAATTCTGTCTGAAAGAGAACGGGCAAGTTTCGTGGAATTCATCCCTTCCATGAGAATTCATCCTTTATAGCGTAAACAAACCCGGCCCGGATCGGCCCATTGAGTAGCTTGTGAAGGTTCTAACTTTCGATTGTAAATTCTTTAGTTGGGCTACATCTTCTTAATTGTAACATCTAATACGGTTCACTAGGCCAAGCCCATTAAAATTTGACTTTGAAAACTTTACATAAATATCATAAAGCATGTACAAAGAGAGATGCCCAAACATTCAATACATTTTCCAATACTCATCTTCTAATTAGCTGGTAAAAAGAAAAAAATTTAAAAAATTATTTTTTTCTTCATTTTTAGATTCTTCTTTCTGCTCGCTAACCAATTAGGAGGTGAATATTAGAATGTATCTGAAAATAATAGTGTTTTTAGCATTTTTTTCGTATATAATTATATTTAGTTTCATTAGTGGAGATGAAACAAGGGTATGGGTAGGACAAAGCAAAGGCGCTGCTAAAACAGTATACCAATTTTTTGATATGTGCAAAAAGTGAGAGATCGAAAAATAGTATACAAATAGTATAGTCGACTTTTGTATACAAATAGTATACAGATTGTATGCTCATAGTAGACAAATTGCATACCCATGCTGTAACACTCATGCTCAATATTTGTTTATTGTTGGCTATTGCAGATAATTAAAGTTGAGTCTAGTGATCGCTATAAACTTTTTGATCTCTCACTTTTTGCCCAAATCAATATATATTTTGATGTAATAATTGAGAATTGTAATGTTAGCATTCTTTTTTAAGTTTGAATTTAAAATTCTCCTCATCCACCTAACTCCCATGCCAAATGATCACACCCCAAGAAACTAATTAGAGGAAAAATGCAAATTAAAAACCTTATTCAATTCAATTCTAAACAAATAACATTAGTCAAAGAAACTCATGAGAGTAAAATGCAATTAGCTCAAACAAAATTAGCAACAATAAACCACTTCTTCCTTATTTATACACTCTTATTTCTACCAATGGATTTCATTTCTTTCACGAGATATCTCAAAATTTAATACGGAAAAATACAATTAATTAAGCTAAAATTATCAAAAGGGTTTGCTAAAGTTTGTTCTAAGAATATTTCCAATAGATTTTTTATTTGAATTATAATTTTTATTTTAAATAATTTTTTCATAAAAAGTTAACAATATACTTTTTATCTTTAGATTTTGTTTATATTGAGAGATTTTAAAATCTATAGATTTCATAAAATTCATCGATTTTAAATCAATGGATTATATAATCCATAAATTATAAGAATTATATCATTTGGTTTAAATATAAAATCTATAAATTGATAAATTAATTTTTTTTGTATTCATGCTTAGTTTTAATGATCTCAATCCATGAATTTAACAATTAATTTTCAATTTTATCCTTTACTAAATATTAGTAATTTATCATTAATAAAATATTTTCTAATTTTTATCACGTTTATATTTAATTGTAAAATAATATAATTAAGAATAATTTAAAAAAATACAATTAATGATATTATTATTATTATTGTCAAATTTGAAATAGTTACAAATTTTTTGCTCAAAATTCTATATAAACTCATTATTTTTATACTTTGTTTATGAATAAAATAATCAATTACTATTTTTTTTTGTTTGAATGAATTCATTAATATTTTTTAATTGATATTCAAGTCAATAGATATAAAATAAGTGAAAATAAAATAAAAAAAATTTGGCAAATGAATTTTCTTGTATTTTTAGATTTAAGAATAATTTTGAAATACTATTAATTTATTAGTGAAAATCTTGTAATAAAAAAATCTAACAACAATTGCTCATGAATAAAAAATGGTGGATAAGGTGGGAAATCAAATTTTTAAAAAATAAGAAATTTTAGTGTATAAATAATTTTCCAAAATTCATGAATTTTGACATTTTTTAAGCAGCCAAACAATCAATTTGATATAAATATTTAGATTGTTGTAATTCGCTCATATAAATTTTTTAAATCCAAATATAGCTTTGAAATTTAAAATAGAAAGCGAGTTTGATTTTTTATATCTAGAAAACAAACTTTACTCTTTATTTTAATTTTAATTAATGCTCATTAATTTTCTATGCTTATTTTATTTGTTTTATTGATGTGTTTCTCTAAAAATATTTTTCTCTTTCCTTATAATAAAATCATTTATTTTTTTTGTTAAATATTAATTTGTATGTAATAAAATAAAAAATATAAATAACCTATTGGATTTGTAAAAAAAAATTACTCTCTATATTTAAATATGTTATTTATTATATCAAAAATATTTTTTAAATATATTTTTTATCCTACCAAAATAATCTTTAAAATAAATAATAATATTGAAGATGCTTTAAATAATCACATATGAATAAACTAGCAGTAAAATAATATATCAGATAAAACTTTAGTAACTAAATTCTATTTTAAATACTGATTTTAACATTGTTTTAATTAATAGCTTATTGTTAATTCCAACAATAAGATTTTCATCATTCATATTAGCCGATCAAACCCATAATATTAATGGGATATTCTTTGAATTTTAGTGAGAAAACAAACATTACGATTCCAAAAAATAGAATCGGAAACCAAAGGATAAAGCATACTGCATGCACTTACTAAGGAATTTTTCTATCTTAACATCAATTGAACTTCCCATTCTAATGAATTTTTTCTCTAAAAACTAAAAAGAATCAAATTAAAGAGAGAAAAGAAAAAAAAAGAATTCAAACACTTAGTTTCCATATATAATCAATTCATTTTTTTTTCTTTATTTTCCATGCGCAAATGTAAGAGACTCACTATGTCTATGTTGGAGTTGGAGTATTTGAGCAATAGAGTCACAGAAAATAAATAAATAAAAATAATTTTATCAATCACAATTAAATATACAAACATTTCCGAAAGCTTCGTGTGGAAGCACATTGGGCCATCAAGGGCCACGCAACATGTGGCCTGATCCCACTACAATAAGATTCTAAGATAATGGTGCACCAAATCTGCACAATAATGATCAAAAAGGACTTGTGTCTAATATGATATCAACCAGTATTTAATCTTACGGGCAGGCAGCGTGAGTCTGATACAAAGAATGATGAAAATCTTAACGTCTCTGATTTTGAATAAAGTAAATTAATCAGTATTATTACCATGCTAACATTCATATAATATTCCATATCCATATGGGGGAGAGAATAATCCCAACTCTCATCTCTCCACCACCCCACTAATCACCCATCTAAAACTGCATCATGGATTCCTAAATTCCACCAATTTGATTTTATTCTCTATTTCTGATTATCCGTATCATGAATAGATATATTATATTTACAATGACATATACAAAATGAACAGTGCGTTATATTATGATTAGTATAATTAATGAGACGTGTGAGATTAATTTCTTTGAATAAAGACTAGTTATTGTTCCC
The DNA here is from genome assembly GCA_023653625.1 of Triadica sebifera. Lineage (NCBI taxonomy): Eukaryota > Viridiplantae > Streptophyta > Magnoliopsida > Malpighiales > Euphorbiaceae > Triadica > Triadica sebifera. The sequence continues at coordinate 2,050,077 of CM042895.1, forward strand.
AAGAATGGGTAAAGTGGGGAGGCAAATGTCAAGTTTTCTAGCCTTCAAAAAAAGAAACAAAGAAAGAAAACGACAGGTAACAGAAAAAGCAACAATGTAGACGATAATTGACTCATATTCTTATAGATATTATATATTAAGAAATATTCCAGAAGGAGAAGAAATATGCTCAACACCTCAGACATGGAGGATGTCACTTCATGCTCATGGTTTCATGCAATTCCAAATCAACTTCGAATTTATTATAAATAAGCTCAGTGAGGTGCCATTGGAATATGTATTAGAGGTGTTCTATTCATTCTACTATTAATTAGAGGTGGGCCTTGCCGCATTGTATAGACTTTTTATATTTTATATGTTTTCTCCGACGTAAGAGATTTGAACTTACTATTTAATTTTGAATTATGTGGTTAATATTGATGGGATTTCTTTGCTTTCATCATGATCGATGAGATATGCTTTTTCTTTGAAATTTTGATGCCCTATCAGGCTATGAACTATTAACCATAAATTGGCAAATCTAAGCAATTTGGCCTCAGCTCTTCCATTGCATTTCCTTATGGGTATTAGCTTATGGTTTTAATTTTTACATCATTTTAGATAATAATTTCCTTTTCTTTTCTTTTCTTTCTTTCTTTCTTTGCGATTGAATTACAATTAATGTTCTTTAAAACGGAAAATTTTCATATATTTAGGTATCTATTTGAAGATGGAAGCTAATAGAAAGGCCACTGGACTCAAATATAAGTATCTGCTTTTTGGTAAGTTAATTTAAGCTAGTTATTTTCATAAGTGATTTCAGTTGGGTATCTAAATGAAATTTACCAAATACTACTTCTACTTCTTGGCTTTTCAGATATGGATGATACTTTGTACCCCATGAGCTGTGGTCTCAACTTAGCTTGCCGCAAGAACATAGAAGGTTAGTTCATAATCAATAACCATGTTAACAATTATAATATTATCTCGGTCCACGAAAAAACTTATGAACTTTATCTAGATAATTATGACCAATCAATAATGCAGTCGAGCTATTCTGATTGCAGAGTTCATGTTGCATCATTTGAATATTGAAGAAAGTGAAGTACCAAGGATGTGCCTGGAATTATACAAAGAATATGGAACAACAATGGCTGGCCTGAAGGTGAATGGATTCTTTTATATTATTTTTTACCTTATCACTGTTGTTCCTATGATGATTATTTTGGAATCTAACTGATCTCAGCTCTGAAATTTAGGCTCTTGGTTATGAATTTGATGATGATGAGTTCCATGCTTTTGCTCATGGAAGATTACCTTATGAAAAACTAAAGCCTGATCCCGTATTAAGGAACCTTCTACTTTCCATGCCACAAAGGAAAATAGTACGTGAAGTTCTAATTCCAATCTTAGTTTACACCATTTCTTGATTGAATTTTCTTTATATATCCAAGGTCTTCATGAATATTAAGCAATATATATATATATATATATATACGGTTGGTAATTAAGACAAGATTTTGTTGTTTCCAGATATTTACTAATGCAGACAAGGCACATGCTGCAGAAGTTGTGAAAAGGTTGGGGTTGGAGGGATGTTTTGAAGGCGTCATATGCTTTGAAACTCTCAATCCTCAGGTTGATGCTGCTTATCACACGGATGAATTAGTTAATGAAGCAGTAGCTTCCGGAGATCAACCTGAGATCAGTAGCCTTGATGATGCCGATTCCAAAAGCCGCCCCTCTAACCCGCAAATTCTCTGTAAACCTTCTTTGGAGGCCATTGAAGCTGCCATTCGCATTGCTAATGTTGACCCTGGGAGAACTGTAAACTCTTGATCCTTAACCCAAAACTAGATTCTGTCTTGCTGCTTAAATTAACCATTAGAGAAATGAGCGAGCGAGTCAATTCATCTCTCTTTTTCCTTCTCAGATCTTTTTCGATGACAGTGCTAGAAACATTGCCAGTGGGAAAGCAGCAGGACTTCATACAGTTATTGTAAATTCTAATTCCACTTTTTATCACACAAATCTACAAACTACCTTTTCCTGAATTTTTTTTTACAGAAATAAATTTGTAAATCACCATAATTTTTCCATTCTTAAGAAATATTTAACAAGGTGCAGCCCAACCATATAGAAACAACCAATTAATCAAATTTTGGTTGCACATTTATTATGATGGCAGGTAGGGAGCCCAGTCCTAGTGCCAGGTGCAGACCATGCCTTGAGTAGCATCCATAATATCAAAGAAGCAATACCTGAAATATGGGAGGGTGAAGGAGAGCAGCAGGAGCAAGTTATCCAGTCCACTGCAGTTCAAACTGCAGTCCTTGCTTAGATGCCGCCTTAGTTCAATGCATATATGCATAGTCACACAACTATCCGGATATTAGGACTGTAAACTAAAAGCCTAAGAGGGAAAAGAAGATGGTAAATTTAAAACCATCGTGTTCATCTCAGAATAAATCTTTACCACAAGATTGAGAAGCTCATTGTACTATATACATGATCATGTAGCACTTCATTATTTTCCTGCCAACCTCATAGTTGGCGTCCTAAGAAGTAAGAACAACATAACCATTGTTACAACTAATCAAGTATGACCTTGTTCGCTCAGGGAGTTTAAAGCAAATAATATTGCCATTTATTTATTTCACATAACAATAGTGTTTACTGCAAGGATGAAAATTGCTGTAATTTCTCTAAGCTAATAAGGATGAAGTTTCGCATACATAGTTGAATGTCAAACCATCCCATGATCAGAACGGTCCTAGATCTTACAAAAATTGGGAGCAGAATGCAGGAAAATGTGGCGAAGTGCTGTCAAAGGCAGTCCGTGGACTGTCAGATCAGCCATCTAGTGGCAGCTCACCACAATTTATAATCCTACATGGTGCTCTAGGGTAATCACTCCTGCTCGTCTCTACAGATTCAAGTTTCCGAACGACGTCCATTCCTTCAATGACACGCCCAAACACAACATGGCGGTTGTCCAACCACGGAGTCTGCATCAACAGAATAAGAGCATCATCTAACAGAGAGAAAAAAAAGGAAGAGAAAGAACTTCACTTAAAAATGACCAGCTCAACCTAACAAAATTTCTCTACTTTTCAAAGAAAAGATATCTAATAAAGGAAGATGAATAGATTTGCATTCAAAGAAAAGAACAAGATTGGAGCTTAGATCTTACTTTTACTGTACAAATGAAAAATTGGCTCCCATTAGTATTAGGACCTGCATTAGCCATGCTCAATACTCCAGGTCCAACATGCTTCACTGCAGATAATGGCTTCAATATATTAATACCACAGCATTCCCCCAAGGCCCCCATCAAATTGCCCATACCAAGGAAGATATGTGAATGAAAAACAATGAGATGGTGGGAGCTACTACTATAAAATTTAAATGTTATTGTGTCTCCAGCAAATACTCACAATCAAAGCTCTCATCTTCAAAGCTAGAACCATAAATGCTAGTTCCTCCAGTTCCCTACAGTTGGTCAATAAAAACTCATTCTGCTCAGTAAAACCAATGTCTTGCTTATGAAGCAGTATGTTTCAGGCCAAAAGAGAGAGAGAGAGAGAGAGAGAGAGAGAGAGAGAGAGAGAGCTCACATCTCCTTCCGTGAAGTCACCTCCCTGGATCATGAAATCTTTAATAATACGGTGAAAGGAGCATCCTTTGTAACCATATCCTTTCTCTCCTGCAGGTGATTTTTTACTCAGATAATTCAAATGCCATGCCAAATGCTTACATCCCAAATACAAATGAAGCTTTCAATGTATGGTTAACCTAATTGAGAAAAAACTTGCCTGTGCACAAGGCACGGAAGTTCTCAGCAGTTTTTGGAACAACATCTCCAAAGAGGCCCATAACAATTCTACCAGCAGGCTCACCCCCAATATCAACATCAAAGAAGCACTTGGTTGTCACTTTTGCTTGTAGCTCACCATCCTGATACAATAGAAGTATATTAGATGGACCAAGACATGCATACCAAAATCAAGGCAGCAGTAAATTATAGAGAAAAATTCTGCAGAAGTAAACAGAATAAAAACATCTTTAATTCCAATATCAAAAATGAAAATATACTTAATTCCCACTTTCCCAGTAAAAGAGAGAGAAATATTTTCCTGCTTGTTTTAATTCCCTATAAAAGAGGGGCAAATAGTTGCCTGCATGTTCATGTCAATAACAGGACCCACACGAAATCACTTTTCAGCCAGATAATAACATCTTGGGATGGAAAGTGAAATATCAATGATGTTACTAGCCCCTCCTAATTCTGGGTTACCTCATATTGAAACATATCACCTGAAGACTATCAGCTCCTTAATTTTATAGCCAAATTCAATTAAGTTCCATGATCTGATACATTGCTCAAGAGTTGACAAATTGTCAATTAAAGAAGCTAGAAGAAAATATAGTTGATGACAACTATATCAATTTGCTGCAGCAATTATACGTCCATAATCTCTACCATCATTAAACTTAGCATATATAGGAAACAAATGAGCTAAGGTCTTGGGATGTCTGGATTGAAAATTTTCCTCACATTGATTCTGACAGTCACTTGATTTCATAACAAGATTAAATAAAGTAGTTACATTTTCCTTTGAGTTGATGCATGCCATTCTCTTGCGCTTGATAGATGGTGCTTTAGAAAGCTGAATGATGGGGAAACTCAATGCATAATGAGATCTTGATGTCAATGCCCTTCCATTCCAGCTCAAAGTTGGTACTTGGGAGTTACCGGCATGGGAGTTTGTTTTGGCAGACATCACACATGACCTATTCGCATTTTTCATATCCTGTCCATCACTACCCTGCAAGGGGAAAAAAAATGAAGGGAAACAAATTATTATAAAAAGGAAGAAGAAATTGCATATGAGAAGCACTTATCAGAATAGATAAAAATAAAATGAATACAAACTTTGCAATAAGCTGAATGACATGTGAGCTACTTGATCATTCACTATCCACCTTGTACCTTTTATCATTCAGTTTCACTACGAGAATCTGAATATATACAGGCAGAAGCTCTGTTGTGGGATAATTGGTTTTGATCTCTAGCTGATTATCTCACTTCATCATTTCTCTCCATTTTGGTGATTTGGTAAAAATTAAAATACACAACCATTTTGGGCATCAGGAACCGAGAATTGGCAGATAGGTAAGGTATTAATTGAACAATTTAGGATCGCAATGCTTCAGGTTTTTGTATTCTGAACAGATTATCAAATGATCAATTCACATTGCATCCATACGTTACAAGAACTATCGAGTCAGATAATTTCAAAAATAAGTTCAAAAAAACGGTACAACAAATTCATGTACAGCCAAGAATGTCAGCCATCGACTTAGATAACAAGTTGGTAACATGTACATTAGAATTATACCATGCGCCAAACAATCATTCTTAAAAGAGAAAAAACGACAGAAGTAGAATTTATCACGCGTAACAAACTAGAATTACAGAGAGCAGTCAAAAAATTTTATGTTCTCAATAATTAGAATGAACTCTAACTTTTTCTTTTGGCCTAAGCTCAATATCAATTAAAAAAATTGCAAATTAGAAATAACTAGAAACAAGTCAGTGAAGAAACTGAGACAAAATCTCCAGGATTTTGAAAAATTCCAACAGCTGCACAGCGACGTAGAAAAACAAGGAGAAAGATGGTGTTGTTGAAGTTTTTCTGTTAGAAAGTGAATTTGAGCTAACAAAAAAAAAGTGAATAAGAGAGTGAAGGACTAACCTTAAACACAACGCGAGGGCTATGCACCATTTGCACAGAGAATGTGGAGGCCATTTCGCTGAGAATTGAATATAAGCCTGTTAAACTGGAGGAAACACTACAACTATTTTTTGTTCGGCTTGGCAGATTAATAAAGATAAGACTCGGCGAGTGGAAGATGAGATTTTATTGTACAGAGAAAATTAGACGAAAAAGGCTTTGTATGAAGGGAGAGGGCTTTTATGGTGCGCCTCGTTTCCTCCGCTGGAGAGCTTCAAATTATCCGCCATGCCAACTCATTTGTTGGGCTGGGTTTATGCCGGCCTCTGCCCTGGCCCTGGGCTGGCCCTTCAATGATAAACGCACACATATGTGCGTATATATATATATATATGTAAAAATATCATTAAGTAAAATATATAGTTTATATGTACATTCTATAAATCGGTTTAGACCCAAAAAAAAAAACATTAAAAAATGGCCAAGTGAACCACAATGTGATGTCTATTGGCTCTAAATGTCAATTTATCATAGAAAGTTGCAATTTTTTTTAAAAAAAAATGAGGGAAAAAGAAAACAACTCATCATAGAAAGTAACAAGTCAATAGGTCATCATAGAAAGTCCAAATCCCCACAAGAAATCACATTTATATCATGTCCTTGATTATAAATTATTATTCAAGGATGGATGTAGGGTTGCTGTAAAATATAAAAAAGAAATTACTTTTTGATTTTTTTTATTAAATGATTATTTAGTTACTTATAATAAAAGAAGTATTTAGTATTATTGACAATGAAAAAAATTATATAAATATATCAAAATACGAGTGTTCGAAAAGAAAAATAAAATTAATTTAGAATTCTAGATTGCTATATCATTATGTTTGTGTATAAATTATAAATCTGTCTCTATTATTAGTTAGGGTGTAAATACATCTGCAATCTCCATTACTATATCATTCACACGTTTTTTCGATAAAAAAATATCATGTACTTGTTTAATGATGTATCCATCATTAATTGGGGTGCACATGCATGCATCTGCAATCACCGTTATTATTATTATTATTATATATCATGTCCTTGTTTGTTCGTTATTGGTTGGGGATGTGAATGCATATATATGCCATCTCCAACGTTGTCCACTGTTAATACAAAATCATCTTCTTCACGTGCGGAAGACTTTTCATCGCATAATTTTAATCCATAAGAAACATTATTTAAGTATATGTTTAGTAACAAAACTTTATAATTAGCACCGAATTTTGATAGGAAAATCATGTGGTGTGGTATACTTTCTCGAAAAAGCTAAAATTTTAATTAAAGTTGTGAAATTTTATTCAAGCAAAATAATGAAATTACTGCCAGTTTAATGAGATTTGATTGCCTTATAAGTCTTTTATATAGTACCTAGATTTGTCACATGTTTCTATGAATTTTAAGGAATAAATTAGTAATGGCTGGAAAAATCAAACAAATCAGGGGACACCCAATAATTAGTAGCACCTTCAGTGTTCGCATAAGTCTTTTTCACAATAATTTATGAACTTTTAATACCTATATCATTATCTATTTATATATAGATAGATCAAAAGGCTTACAACATTCAGATAGACAACACTAATAACGAAAAAACTTAGGAGGGATCTGAGTAGGGTGAACAGAAACCGCCAACAAATCTTCGAAGCTTTCTGATACTGATATCATGGAAGAAGGTACCCTACAAAACTACCTAGCTGCTTTATTGTTCTTGTCTCTATTTCTATTCTTTTCATTTATATATATTATATTGATGATGATTGCTGGAGCTGTTCTTGTAAATAACTTGATGCAACAATAGTGAGTAAAATAACGTGGATACTTCTAAAGTGGCAGACTAGCCTGAATATATACAGGTTGCTTGGGCAGAAATTAGTTGCAGATAAAAATTGAAATTTCTTGCATATACATAAACAAATTAATAGTTGGTTCTCATGCAAAAAAATATTAATTTTTATTTTATAATATTGTAATCGTACTAAAGTGATTTTTGTATGTCCCAATATAGCTTAAAGGGGATGAATTAAACTTTTGAAAGTATTTACATTCTATAACATTCTAATAATATTCTAATTTGGGAAAAATACTTGACACGTTTTAATTTATAGTTATTTGACTCTTTTTCCTAAATCAATTCCTCAAAATACAATTTTGACAATTTTCTCTAGTAATAATAATTTTAAATGCAAAAATCAAGTCAAATACAACTTTGGACTTTTTAGCATAAACTCTCAAATCTAAACTCAAAGTGCAAAGTAAAACTTGAAAAATACTTGAATGACTTTTCAACCTATATGCTTAATAATCTACTGCAAGTTTAAAAGCTAAACTTGCAATTATAACAAAAATACATCTAAAATGAAATACATAACGAATAACTAGAGCCAAAATAAAATATATCTAAAAATAAAACTAAATATAAAAAAAAATTATTTAAGTAATGTAGAACATTTTTCTCTTGATAAAATTTTTATTTTTTAACATTATTCTAACATATATTTATAGTCATAGCTAATATCAAAAGCTAGCCAATAGAAATATATTCAGATTTTTCAAAAGCTAGCTATTATTTGTCTTTTAGCGAAATTTCACAATTGTAAGCTTAGAATACTCAAACAGAAAACTCTTATAATAATTTTGGAATACTATTTTTTTAATTAGTGAAAAATATTTATCTTTAAAATTTTTGTACTTTAAATTTCATTTTTTACACAAATTATAGTGAGTTGGGATAGATTGGGTTAGTGTGGTGTGGGTAGTAGACTTAGATCTTCCAAAGATTATCTCGTGAATGTTTGCAAGCAATTAGGGTCAAATGGGCCAAGCCCAAAATTAGAAAACGGCCCAACTTGGAGACAGTATTTCGTTTTGCGCAGATTCTGGTGGAGAGGAGAGGAGAGGAAAGAAATGTGAGGTTAATCGGTTAGCGAAATAATGCCCGCCTTGGCTGTGTCAGTTTACTACAACTCCTCTTATCCTTGTCCTCTGCTTCAACCTTCCACTCCCATCAACAATCCCTCACCTTTTCCTTCTCAATTCACTAACCTTAACTCTCATATTTTTTCTTCTTCTTCATCATCCCTGAAGTCCTTCCTCTCTCAATCCAGGCCTAGCCCTTACTGTTCCAACACAGATTCCGCTTTTTTGGAAGATGATGATGGTTTTGATGATGGTGATGATGGTGATGGTTACTGCTTTGTAGGTGAGGGGTCAGGTTCTTTACCGGAGGATGGGATTTTTATTCAGGTAAAGAAGCTTGGAAAAAAATCGAGGAGAATTCGGTCCAGTATTGCTATAAACGCCAGCCTTGATACCATTTGGAACATTTTAACTGATTATGAGAAATTAGCTGATTTCATTCCTGGTCTCGCTGTTAGCAAATTGATTGACAAGAAAGATAACTTCGCTCGCCTTTACCAGGTTTTCTTTTATTTCGATTTCTCATATTTGGTTATAAATTTAGTTCAGAATTTTCTTTTGAGCGAAATTTAATTAGAGCATTGCTTTCTAATTGACAGATTGGCCAGCAAAACTTGCCGCTTGGCCTGAAATTTAATGCGAAAGCAGTTTTGGATTGTTTTGAGAAAGATCTTGAGACTTTCGCTTCTAAGAAAAAGCGTGATATTGAATTTAAAATGACTGAAGGTGACTTCCAATTCTTTGAAGGAAAATGGTCCATTGAACAGGTGACAACTCACAATAGTTTCTTACTCTTTATCCATTATATGCGTTTTTTAATTGCCCATAAATTGTTATTTCAAAATCTGATTGAATCTATTCTCAGTTTTTCTGAAACCTTGCTGATACCTTAAATATAAGGTTGTGGTTTCTTACTTCCATGAGAAGATTATTACGCAAATGGCATGCATTCGGTTCTTTTCTAGCTTTTCAGGACATGGTTGGATACATACTTTATAAGGAAATAGGAGGAGAGTGGGATGTGTATTCATTTTTATGTGAAAAGTACCCAATGCCTGGAGCTTCTAGGTTAGGATTTTATTGTCTAACAGATGAAATGCTAATCACCTGGTAAATTTTCCCCGCTATATGTAAGCAGAGGATTCCAGCCAGTATGAAGTTTGACAGTGATGATTTTTTTTTTCTTTTTTTAAGAGTGAACAATTTTGGCAATTGCAGCATACATGAATCGAGTTAAAAAGACATACATAGATTAACAGATTTTTTAATGAGAAGTACACAAAATTTATGGTATGATCATTGCTTTGGCAGTGTTCTTTTAGCTTTGCTTTTTTGTACTGTGAACACACATGATGCACTGGTTTGTGTTGCAACTGCTCAGCCATAAACAGATTAGTTTTATTCTAACTTTTCGTGCATGGGTTTAGATTCCCTTCTAATTTTTCCATGATGCAATCTTTTATTGGTTGCACTTTCCGCACTTACGAAATGCATTTATCAAAATTTAAGCATTACGTTTAAGAAAATTGTATTCCTCGGAAATTTGCCTCACAAATGGACACCTGTGACCTTCAAAAATCTTCATCACCTTAAATTTTAAATACATGCCGAGTCAAAATTATGCAGGTAAACATTATAATGTTGCTTTTAAGGCCGCCTTAAAAACCGTAGCTTTGCATAATGGTAAGCCCTCTTGATGACTAGTGAGCTATTGACATAAAGCTATATCTTTGATTGGACTTGCTTGATATGTACAAGTAGGAATGCTTGTTTTTTAATACCGGGCCTGATAATTACAAAAATATTGACGAGTAATGCAGGTCAATAAGCCCAGGTTAGAAGGAAGTGATAACTCAGATGGTCAAGAATTTGAGACAACTCTTTCATACTTTGTTGATGTAAAACCCAAGCTATGGCTGCCTGTTCATCTAGTTGAAGGTAGAGTCTGCAAGGAGATACAGACAAACCTCTCCTGTATCCGGGAAGAAGCACAAAAGGTGATTAACAATACTATACTTTCTTAATAGTGCCATTGACATGGTTAAGAACCTCATGCAGAACACTTGCTTCAGGTGTATTTCATCGATGATTTTATGATGTAAATTATGATAGAACGAAAACAATGCAATTTCCCTGTCATTGCTGGTGGTGTTGGCTTCAAATGCCCAATTCTCTTTGTAAAGAAAAGCAGAAGCTAGAAAATCTGAAGAAAGGATGCATAGCTCCACTTTAGGGTCAATAATAATAGTCATTTGGTTGAGCTGAGTCTCACCAGTTGTTTAGTTCTTTGATATCCTTTCTAAGTATGTATGTTCATGAATATGAGTCTCACCAGTTGTTTAGTTCTTTGATATCCTTTCTAAGTATGTATGTTCATGAATAAGACAATGATAAATTGTCATGTAGGAAATTTTACTGATTTGGCAATTTCGATCATTATTTAATTTGTCATGAATCAATTCTAAATAATCAAGTATTATTCATTAGATAAAGGGCGAGATGCTAAATTAACACCGAGACTTCCTGCGCACTAAATTGCATTTTAGGCACATCTATTCCACGCCATATTCATTTTCATTGATGCTACTCAAAGCTGCATGCATAGATAATTAATGTATCAATGGCTAGTAAGCTATTCATTGTAAGGTCATTATCTAGCTAGCTTTGTTGCACCTGACTGCCTATACCCTATAGGTATTCTTAGAGGTCTATTTTAGACTTTGGATTTGCGGCAAATTTAGCAAAATAGATATTGAAGCTACACAAAAGGGGAAAAAAAAAAGAACTTCAATTAGAAAATGAATTTGGAGAGGAAAGTGATAGATCGAAGACATATAAAGCAACATTTAACCTTATCTAGACCCCGACTTATATACTGTAAAATTAATTAAAAAATTATTTTTTAATATTATAATAAATTATTGATTTAATTTATAAATGTGTTGATTTACAAATAAGGATACATATCTTAAAGATTCCATATGGACTCATAGAAATGAGGTGTTATGAAAGTAAATCAAACAGGACGCAATATGTGGTAGGTTAAAACTGGAACACAAACACAGAGAAAAGAATTGGATAAAATTAGTCGGCAATTGCCCTTTGCTTGGTGGTACACGAACGGGAGTAATAATAATTGGTCAGTAAGAAAGAAGGTGAGAGTCAAAATCCGACCAAATCAACTGGACAACTAGCCCTGTGGGTCCAATATCTTTGACCCATTTAGCCAACGTGGTTTGGTAATCCAATTTTACTATTAGGGAGTATAAACGAATTGCAACTGATTTAAATGGGAAAAAAAACGTGCGTTAGACTTTAATATTTCTTGCTTAATTTGCTTTCACCTTTGAAATTGAATAGCTATGATAATTTTTCAAATGGGTTGAACCGAATTTTATTATAGATTGTTTTGGTTTCCGTACTTTTACATTTTCCTACTGTTAGCCTGTCACATTTTCTAACTTCTTGTTATTTTAACATGTTTTTTCTTTTTTCTTTTCATAAAATTGGTAAATGAGATTTCTTATTGTTTAAATTGAAGGAGTGCTAAGGCTTTTCTTTAATTTATTTTCTTCTGAAGTGATTTTGCTTTTACAACCACTAGACTAATTTATCATAATTGCTTTCTGAGGTGAGATTATTTACTATTTAGTAAGTGTTATTCCAAATAATTTTCGCCAAGTGGGCGTCAAAATTCAGGTTGAATTGAAGCACAAACAATAGTTGAATATTGCTTTTCCAAAGCCATTTGATTGAAGTGCCACACGTTTGACTAATGATTTTATAAAATATAATTAGTTATAGATATTAGAATTCATCAATTGTGGGTGATGGTGCTTCTCATGAATTGTCACCAACCGCAGACTGCGGAGATTGAAAATGGTTATTGGTCTAATTCTTGTCTTCATAACTTTTTAGTTACACTTAATCCATTTTGAGTCTATAAATTATATCAATGAACTTCGAGCTATGAGCCAAGCAAGTTCAAATGGCATTTTCAGAAAGAGATGTTCAAATGAGAAAATTTACTTAGTACTCATTTGGTTTAGGTTTTGCTCTTATTTTTTGGCATTTCAAGACACTAAAAACTAAATTAATCAAACATCTAATTTAGTATCAAACACCTAATTTAGTTTTTAGTTTCTAAAAACTAAATTAGGTATTTGATTAATTTAGTTTTTGACAGTCTAATAAATGAAAAGTGAAGTTGAGTATTTAGTAAAATAAAAATTAAAAGTTCGCTAGCTAGCCTTTAAAATTTATAGTGAAAGCTAAATTTTTTGTGATCGAGTTTTCATATTAAAAATTAGCTTTTAAATTTTTAATGTAAAATATAATTTTTTATTTATAATAATTTTTTTATTGGCTATGAATTACCTTTTTATTGTAAATTAATGTTTAGTTAATTATTTTTATATTATATATGATATACACCATGAATAAATAAAAAAATTTAGAATATATATATAACTTAAATAAATTATTAATAATTATTTTATAAATTACAATTAATTTTCTACTACTAAATACTTTAAAACTAATTATAAATCGTTGATGGTCATAACTGCTGACAATTAACTGCTACTACTATCTATTGAATCAAATAAACTTTTAATTAAAAAAATGAAATAATAAATATGAAAGCATATTTGTCATAATGCACATGATAATTCTTTTCTATAAGTTAATTTTTTTGAATGAATTAAAACAGTTAATAGTTTATATAATGGTTCAAGTTTCATAATTTGATACTCCAATTAATTTTTATTTCTAGGGATCTCCACATCTTATTTTGTTTCATTATTTATCAATTTCAATTGTATTTTTTAAAACACATATGCAAACATAATGGATTATTTTCTCTAGGGTTTTCATGAATTGAGTAAACCCACCAAATATAATTACACATAATGGATTTATGTTTTATACATAATGGTAATTAATTAATAATGATTGGTGATCGCTAAGCATATAATTGTCAAAACCTAAGAACTTTTTGAAAATAATAATCCTACTAGCTCACTTTCCATATGTGGATTTGGAGAAATATATAGTTGATTTACCCTATAGATTATAATCCAACGTTTTTCAATACCCACTTTGATGTAAATTGTCCTCCATGTCTCATCCCATCTGTCCAACTGTGCAAACACTAGTTTTATTATATTTTTTCTTTAGAAAAAAAAAGCTTAAAGCATATTTATCTGATTTGCCAATTTGTTATTTTTTTTTAAGATCACAGACATTTGTAATCAAGTTTTTTATTTAAATATTTATATTTATCATTTTTAATATTTAAATATATATACTTATCATTTCTCATCATTCAGACACTGGAAATTAAAGTCTAACATACTCGTCATATTTAAATAGTAAATAAAACAAATATATGTAATTAATTATATAAAAAAATTAAGAATAGATTTCTTTAAAGTTTAAAAATGAATATGATGAGGGTAGGGAATCACCTAAACATAGATTTAAATCTCACCATCTCCTTCAAAATGAAAGAACTGAAAGAAAAGTAGTCCCTTTATATTATAGCTAAGAAATATGAATGGTTTGGAAGGATGTGAGAATCAAAGTAGACTTCATGATTTCTTTTAATCTAGATTACAATTTTTTTTTTCCTTAATGGCCATTCCTGACTTAAGATTTTGTTTGATTCGGAGATTAATGATACATTAATTCTTTCCTTTGTCGGGGGTGCAACACCCAAAAGAAAAAGAACATTATATAATTTTGTTGGCTTAGACTTTGGTTGGATATGCCCACTTAAAGGTTATCATTATTATTATTATTATTATTATTATTATTATTATTATATGTGCACAAATCTTGAAAGCAATAATTCTAAATATTCAAATAAATAATTAATTAATTAATTAATTAGAGTTGAAAAGAGAACAATCTGAGGCAAGAAGTTAACCCATTAATTTATCTTGGTCATCATCATGTAGTGGATTTGGTTAAGTCAACAACCAAAGGGTGGGGTGCCATGCGGAGTGGAGCTGGCATCCTGTGCTTATTGGGAATTAGACATTAATAATACCTATTTATTCATGTATTTGGGTTGGATGTATATGCAATGCAGGCATGTCATTTAGAGATCATATATCATCTATCCATTCATGTGCACTATTCTATCCTTATTAAGAAAATTTATGTGCATTACAGTGTCAATACTATATTACTATGCTAATTATAAATTTCATTAAAACTTTTTTCGCTCAATTTCCCAGTATTTTACTCTAAATTGATGGGCAATTAAAATGACCCTTAATAAAAAAAATTAATTTTTTTTTCATATTCATTCGATTCATTTGTTTGCATCAGATATAAATCTAAATAATTTACATAATTTTACGACTATTAAAAATAATTTTATTTATGAATTAAGTTAATGTTGAGAAAAATATGATAGATTATGAGAGAGTAATACGGATCATTCATTTATAAATGAATAATTAATATTAAATTCAATTGAATAACTCACCTCTTTTAATAAATTTATAAGATTTAATTTTAATAATTCATTTATGAATGAATAATCAAAATTATTCTAACACAATATACCATATTTGTCTAAACATGAAAGAAACCTAATCCAATCTATATGATAAATTATTTGTATGAATCCATTTTGCCCTGTTTGGAAACAAATTAGCTAAGTGTTAATATTTGCACTTATGCATTCAGCAAACAAAAACTTTGGTAATGTGGGTATCCAAAAATGGTTAAATATTTGACAAGGCAATTAAGATGAAGAAAATACAGCAAATTATGACATTTATATTTGGCCATTTTGGTATAAAAAATTATGATGTGGTAGTCAAATGTGTCCATCCATTCAATCACTTACTCACTGTGATTCATATGTTCCTTTGCTACCGTTGGATTTTCGTTTTTCTTTTTAATTTTTCAAATCATCGAATAATAAGTGTTAGTTTTACCACATTAACCTCGTGTTTTAAGGAGATATTTAAAATTGCTTTTTTAAAAAATAGATTTATAATTTTTTAATTTAATTAATTGATTTTTTAATTTTTTATAAATTTTTTCTGAAAAATTATTTATTTACATGTTTTTATCAAAAAATAATTTTTAAAATTCAAAAAAATTAAAAATAAAAAAATTTATCTAAAAATATTTTTTTCAAACTACTTAATTAATATACCCATAAAAGAAAAGATAGGAACTTGAGTGCAAGTGCAAATATTGATGGAAAATATGACTGTAATTTATTAGCTCTTTGAACTCATTGAAATTATTTTATTAAGCCTCTCCACAAATTGCTTTCATACTAAACTTTTGAATTTTCATTTTATTCAAGACTTATTTGACAAAAAAAAGTATTAACGTACACTAAACGGGCATAAGTTCGTGAGTAAAACTCTAAAAAAAATAAAATAAAATTTTAAGATCTCAATTATAAAAAATAAAAGGTAATGGGTACAATATAAAAAAAGGGTAAGAAAGTTCAATTGTTAATGTTGGATTTCAATTTGCTCCGGACCTGATAATTGTGAAAAAAAAAATAAGGAAAAATTCTACAGAAAAAGAAACGATAATTCTCTCAAAAATCAGGAATTCAGACTCTCAATTCTTTTTTGTTGAATTATTTGAAGAGATAAGTCATCTAAATTATAATTCATAATTTCAATTTATTGTATAATAATATAATTAAAATTGGATAATGCACGCTAATGATCTTGTAAATTATATATTAAAATTGAATTTAATTTTGTGTTAAATCCCTATTAAAACCCCAACAGTTAGAAATTTGGAATATAATCTTTTGAAATTTTATTTCACGTCGTTTGTGTAGAAAATTAATTTTTATATAACATTAAATTCGAAATTAGAGGATTTAATAAAATATATTTTTAATTGAAATATTCAATAATTAACCAAAAAATAATTTCAGTAGTTCCTATGCAACCACTAATCGGTGAACTTAACAGCGAAACTTTTTCTGCTAATTGATTTGGTTCGAAATTTTAAAAATCGGAAAGCAACATTAAATGGAGATGGAGGGAATCAACAACAATTTTTGGAAATGATTAATCAAAGAATAATTATCGATTTGGTCAAAGTATAATGTATAAACAAATTTTAAGGGAGTCTACAAAAAAATCTTCCAATAAAAATTTAACACAAACTGTCCAGTAATCTGTTTAGGTTAGATTCATTTATCCGTTAATAAATTGAATAAATGATACACTGATATATATAAAAATATAATATTTAATTTATAAATATAAAACCCATTATTAAAATTATTTTTTAATACGAGTATATATGATAACTTTTTTTGTTCGACTAAAAATCCGATAAAACTCAGATTTAAAAATCATTTAATGTTTATTTTTGAAAGTTGGGGATAATCTGATAATTTATTTGAATAACTCAAATTGAGATCAATTAAGAAATAAAAGACCCAAAACATAAAATAACTTGATCAAAATATGTTCCATACAATTTGACTATCATATCTAACAATAAATTATTATCTTATTTCAGAAATAGAAATAGAGATTAAATTATTAATGTACATTATTAATAAAATAAAAAATAAATTATTAACTTATTCCACAGCTATTAATGCAGCGTGTACAATATGCTAATAATGAACCAAGCCAAATTAAATTGCAAAGATGCGCATCCCAATTTTCCAACCATTAAATATCTGTTTATTATTGCGTTTGGAAAAAACTATTTTTAATTTTTTTTTTAATTTTAAAAACTGTTTTTAAAAAGAAATATTATATAAATAATTTTACTATAAATAAATTTTAAAAAATAGTTTATAAAAATTAATAAAATAAAAAATTATAAATCTATTTTTTAATACCCAACAATAATATTAAATAAGTTAGAGTATTTGAAATAAAATATTTTGAATGAAACAATTAAATTTACATTTAACATTGTATTGAGACCAAGAAGGCACCTCAATGATATCTTGTAAGATATATGTTAGACATATACAATATAATTGATTTTTCCTGTAATATCTTCATGGATTGCAAGCTTTGTTAATATAATATCTAATCCAACATCAAATTGTCATTATTTTGGATCAATAGACATTTGGTTTACATTATAATTATGGTAAACTAAGGGTCAAAATTATAAAAATGACGGACCCACTTTCATCCCCACCCATTCAATTTGGTTGATGTGCATGATGTTGATGATGATGATGATGATTGATGAGTTCTAATTTATTGACTCCAATAGCCACCAAATACGCCACCAATCATTTCCAAGTAAAAAATTTAAAATTTAAAATAAAATAGTTGATTACAATATAAATCAAACCAAACCCATTTATAATTAATCAGAAATTTCATATTTTTAACTTTACCCTCTGTTTGTTTAGGGGAATTGAGAGGAAAATAAGAGAAAATTAAAAAAAAATTGAAAATTTTCCTTTGTGTTGGATAAATTGAAGCAGAATAAGAGTGGAAAAGAGAAGGGAAGAAAAAAAAAGAAAGATATAAGGGATTGCAGATTTCCCATCACATAAGTTAAAAATAGAAGGAAAAAAATAAACTGAAATTATTAAAATGCTATCAATTCTATCAACTAATATAAAATTATAAAGATATGGATATTCTTTATAAATTAATTTTTTTAATTTTTAAAGAGAAATATTTTATTTTTTCTAATTAAATTAATCAAGAAAATTCAACTTCATTTTCATTTTCATTATATTCTCTTCATTTATTTTTCATTCATCTTATTAAAAAAATAATACTTTTCTCCACTGTTAATTAAATTATAATTTAAATTCTCTTCATTTTTCTTTATTGTAAGTTGTTTACCCTCCCAAACCATTTGAAAACCCCAAGAAAGACACCCCCTTCTTGATGAACTCAACTTTGATTCCTCATCATCGCACCAAATCCCAAATTTTTTTATTTGTTTTTCTTTAAAACAGATACACATATCTTCTTTCTTCTTCTCTGACCATTTTTCTACCTGTTCTTCCTTCTTCACAGTCTAAAATCCCATAATCCCATATTCTGTGTTTTTCCCCCTTAATTTTTTTGTTTAATTTTTGGGTTAATTTTTACAGTGCTAAGCGGGTTTTGAACAGTTTGTATGTAAGTGCAAGATTCAATCGTATTCGTATCGGTGAAATCAATCTGGGTTGGGTTTTTTATTTGGAGAGTTGGTCAGACTCCACCAAAAAAAAAATCTAAATGGGTTTTGTGTCTTTGTTCGTATCTGATGTGTTCCATTTACTATCACTTTGAGACTCTCTTAGATCTGTTTGCTGCTGTGCTTGATCCAGTGCTACGTTCCCGCTCTAGCACTCCCTTTTAAGGTCAGATAATCGCATTTTAAGTTAAGCAACTATTGCTATTGCTCTCGATATTTCTATTTTCAACTTTAATTGACAATAGAATCAATTTCAGTTGCTCTAGCTGATTAGCTGAGCTCGGAGTATTTGTTGGTTTGAATTTTGAACGGTGCAGTTTATTATGCATCGGGGATGGACTGGATTTTAATGCTTGGAGCATGAAAATTTGATGATGTATAGTTACTTGAAAAATTACAAAGTGGTTGGGGTGTTTAATGGGTTTTTGAGATTTTGTTTAATTTTTTTTTTCATTTTCTATTTCCTTATGGTGCATAGTGAGATAAACTCTCCATATCAGAGGTCCTGTATCTCTTTTTCCTGAGGTATATATTTGCAAAATGGGTAACGGCACTTCTCGTGTCGTTGGTTGTTTTGTGCCGTTTAATGCCAAAAACGGTGTTGATTTAGAGTTTTTGGAGCCTCTGGATGAGGGATTAGGTCATTCATTCTGTTATGTTAGGCCGTCAATTTTTGACTCTCCTGCCATTACCCCCTCAAACTCTGAGAGGTTTACTGTTGATTCTAGCACTCTAGATTCAGAAACGTTAAGTGGGTCATTTAGACATGATACAATTGATGATCCAGGTTTGCATAGACCAAACAAGACTTTCCCTGAGACTACATTTAAAACTATTTCGGGGGCATCAGTTAGTGCTAATGTTTCAACTGCTAGGACTGGTAACCAGAGTGCATTGTTTGCTAGCGACATGCAAGAGCCTGCTGCATCTTTCGAGAGCACCTCCTCATTTGCTGCAATCCCTTTGCAGCCAGTGCCTCGTGGCTCTGGACCTCTAAATGGCTTTATGTCTGGACCCCTTGAGAGAGGCTTTGCTTCAGGTCCTTTAGAAAGGGGCAGTGGTTTTATGTCTGGACCGATTGAAAAGGGGGTAATGTCAGGTCCTCTTGATGCTACTGATAAATCCAACTTTTCTGCTCCCCTTGCACGTGGTGGCAGAAGACCCCGCTTCCAGCACTTAATGAGGAGTGTGAGTGGACCAATGAGAAACACTCTGTCTCGAACATTCTCAAAACATTCAATTGGGACAGGTTGGATGCAGAGGTTTTTCTTGCATCCAGTGACCCAATTGGGCTGGCATGTTAAGGAGCTGAAGTTCAGACCAGAAACTTCACGGAATCTTGAAGGAGCATCTTCAGAAGGGGAGTATGTTAATAATCGTAACTTGCAATGGGCCCACGGGAAGGCTGGTGAGGATAGGGTTCATGTTGTTCTTTCTGAAGAGCAAGGATGGTTGTTTATTGGGATATATGATGGATTTAGTGGCCCAGATGCACCCGATTTTCTCATGAGCCATCTTTATAGAGCTATAGACAAGGAATTGGAAGGAGTGCTATGGCATTATGAAAATAAGTCTGTAACTGACACAATGAAACCTGAAATTTATAAGAATGTAAACATTGAGTCTGGTCCTGACCTTGTGAAAGAAGATCAGCCTAATTCGAGTCAAGTAACTTATAGTTCAGAAGAATCATGTAATCCAGGAGTTGTCAGGGACCACTCTTCTAATTGTGAAATAGTAGAGGAAAGTGATGATGTTAGGAGCAGTCAACAGCATTCAATTAATTGTGAAAACCCCGGCATATCAGTTTCTGATTCTGCATCTATTCCAACTGCCAACTTGACTGGGCGTGGAAGGAAAAGTATGCGGCTTTATGAGCTGCTACAATTGGAATCATCATGCAATGTGCTAGGTTCTGTCTCAAACTCACTGGTTGAAAACCAAAAGAATAGCATATTCAGTTGTCAGCCAAGTTTTGATGATTTGGATTCCAAAAAAACGTTACAAGAGGAACGACAAAGATCTTGTTCATTTAACAGTGGCAATGGAGACAGTTCTTATCAACAAGCAGAAGATCCCTCTACATCTGGGGAGGATGTGGTGATTGGGGTTGAATCTAGTAATTCAGATGTCTTAACTGGTCCTTCTGTTTCAATGCAGCGACAGAGTGCAAGAATGTCTATTATTAGTTCAAGGATCAAAAAAATGTATAGGAAGCAGAAGTCCTTGCGTAAGAAACTCTTTCCTTGGAGTTATGATTGGCATAGAGAGGAGATTTGTGCTGATGAGAGAGTAGTTGAACCTCCTGGGTCTATCAGAAAATGTAAATCAGGAATTGTTGATCATGATGCAGTTTTGAGAGCAATGTCTTGTGCACTTCAACACACCGAACAGGCATACATGGAAATGGTGGAAAATACCCTCGATAAAAATGCAGAACTTGCTTTGATGGGATCCTGTGTTCTAGTGATGTTAATGAAAGATCAAGATGTGTATGTTATGAATCTTGGGGATAGCCGTGCAATCTTAGCACAGGAGAGACCTAATGATCGCCATCCAAATCCAAGTTTTTCAAAGGATGACTTGAGACACAGGAATAGATCTAGAGAGTCATTAGTACGGATGGAGCTGGACAGGATTTCAGAAGAGTCACCAATGCATAATCAAAACAGTCAGGTTAATATGATCAACAAGAATAGAGAGATCTCTATTTGCAGATTAAAGATGAGGGCTGTTCAGCTTTCCACTGATCATTGCACAAGTATTGAACAGGTGCACTTCTTGAAACTTTTGATATAGTGGTTACCTTGACCTCTCAGTGAACATTTATCTATAATGTAGACCTTTTTTCTTTTTTCCTTTTTAATCCTATCTATCAGCATAATCTTTGTAAGGTACAGGCCTTTCTTTTTTCCAGTTAAACTGGCACGAAGAATTTTCTGGTTCAGTGTATGTACGAATTCATTAGTCAGTTATTATGATCAAACAAGAACACTTTCCTTGAGTTATTTGCTCCTTGTGTAACATCTATATTGATTCCCTGTGACATGAGAAATGATTTTTGAATTTTGTGTGAGTATAGTAGTAGATAACTCGTGCACATTTGTACTCTTGTAGTTTCATAACTAAAGTTTCATTTTGACATATATCCAAGTGGTGAAATACACACGATTTCTTGACCATTTGCTGAAACAGCTAGTTATATTCTGTTATTTTGATGACATTTGAAGTAATGGCACTGTTAAATCCAGACCTAAGTGCAAGCAACTGGCATGAGTAACAGAGTAAGCTAAAATTTTCAACAATCAGCAGCCTGTACTTTTTTTTGGTTTTGACTTCTGGTAGATGCTACCTTAATTAAGGGTTTTACAGAATTAACAAAATGTGCTTTGACTGGTAGAACTTTATTTAGAATTCTGGTTCTGTTGCTATAATTAAAATGTAATATAGCATCTGTGCTTGCTTGCTGCAGGAAGTGTTTAGGATAAAGGCAGAACATCCAGATGACAACCAAGCCATTTTAAATGATCGAGTGAAGGGGCAGTTAAAAGTAACCAGAGCATTTGGTGCAGGATTTCTAAAGAAGGTCAATAAATATTTTAATTTTAATCTGTTTTTCCTCTTTATATTTCTCTAGGCACAGCAATTAAAAAGAATCTCGGCAATTAGGTGATTATTTTCATATTTTTAAGTAACCATTTTAGTTTTAAATAAATTCGTTAACTTGATGTTTATATGAATGCTCATATTAATGTTTCTATCTATATTTACACTAATATATTTGTATTTAAGATACTGGGTTGTTTTTAATTTCTCTAGGCATTACACTATTCATAGATTAATTACTGTTCACTTGAGTTATTACAATGGATCACTTGGGCATGATACTGAACTGCCGGATGTGTCCATGAGAAGATATTTATAGTCATTGGCTGAAAGTTGATTATGTACTATGTTTTAGCATTTTCAGTTAAGGCAATCTGAAAATTTTGCAGTTTACCTTTGCACAATGTTTATGGACTGTATGTATGATTGTGAGTTCTACTAATTGCATATCATTACTGTTCTCTTTTCTGATGAATATATCTTTATATTATCTGGATATAGCCTTAATTTGGGTTCTATCTTTAACAACAGACAGTTTCTTTACATTTTGAGTTAAAAAAAAAATCTCTCATGAGTTTCATTTTTATTCGTCTCCTTGGAAGCATGAATTAGATATGTTTTTAGGCATTTGTCCAAATTAAGTACTTTAATTATTTAAATTTTTTTTAATGCATTGATATAGTTTTGATCAACCTTTTTTTTTCCCTAAAATTGTAGCCAACCTGCAATGAAGCTCTTTTAGAGATTTTCCGGATCAATTATGTGGGAACTGATCCTTATGTGAGCTGCATTCCTTCTCTTGTTCACCATCAACTTTCTTCAAGTGATCGATTCTTGGTTCTTTCCTCTGATGGACTTTACCAGTACTTCAGCAATGAGGAGGTGGTTGCTCATGTTACATGGTTTATGGAAAATGTCCCTGAAGGCGATCCTGCACAATATCTAATTGCAGAACTTCTCTTTCGTGCTGCCAAAAAGAATGGTTAGTGAGTAAAATTCCTAGTCTCTATTTCATGTTATTGTTGAGGAGAGAGATTAATTGTAAAAGAAAAAATTATGTTGACGTTTCAGTATTATAACATACTTATCATGGATTGAGTGGTACACTTTATATTTGTCTGTTTACCAAATTGTGGTTGGTAGTTTGAATGTTGTTGACTCATTGCAGCTTCTGGCTCCCACATGGCTTCTTCCACATTGTGGTGACTCTATAACACTTTAACTAGTGGAATTTACTTGTTCCTGAGGAGTCTAACTTATCTAGCTAGGATCGTTAGTGGTTTCTCTTCATAAGTCAGATCAACTTGTATCTGAATTTCTTCTAGCTTGATCATATGGCTAGGGTCTAACCTATACCTCCGTAGCATTGACACATGTAACATATTATGAATCTTTCCCAACTCTTAAGGCAGCTTCAATAGATAGACTACGGGTCTCACTCGTTGTATAATCTCATAAGGGCCTAAAAATCTCGGACTTAGTTTGCCCTTCTTATTTTCCTGGCTAAATACATGCAAGAAATTGTCCAGCTATAGATAAATTTGGTTTTGATTTGTAAATATGATTCTTCTTTTGAATAGTGATCCGCAAGATTCCAATGTTCAATACTCTATTGTTTCTATTGATTCTCCAATATTGTTATCCACCCATCGTCTAGAAATTATGCTATATTGACCCACAGCCTTCCTCAGAAGTAATGGCAAATTTGTGTTGCATGTGAAGTAGAATAGATTTCTGTAAAACTGCATCGAGATCCACTTTAAAACAGTTTATCCAAGCTCTTTGACTTGTCTTCTCTGCGATGAGTTGTCCTATATTTCTATTTCTATATAATGACCAAATTCAGTAGCGGATTGATAAATTATAATTTGGAACTAATATTATCCCTTTCAAAAATAGATTTCTTTAGTAATTGTTGATAGCTTCTCACCGGTTGTTTGCAGGTATGGATTTTCATGAATTGTTGGACATTCCTCATGGAGATAGGCGTAAATATCATGATGATGTTTCTGTTATGGTGGTTTCTCTAGAGGGAAGGATCTGGAGATCATCAGGATAATAGTTTTCACATGTGCGTATTGCCTCCAAAATGTAACCATTTTCAAGCAAGGGTTAATCATCTATTCAATTTCAGATTTAGAATCAGTCTTGACATTCTTTGGAACATATTTTTTTTTTCTTTTCTTCTTTTGTCAATTTCAATTCGACCTTTCTGTTAAACATTAGTTCACGCAAAGCGGGATATGATCTTTTGGGTTGCTAGAACGTTGTCACTTGGCTGCCTCTCAAGTTTCTGGCATCCATTTTTTTTGTATGCCTCATTCATCATTTAAATCCCTCCATCTTTTTGTTTTTCCAAATATTCCTTGGATGCGGGGTGATAATTCAAAATTATTTTCCTGCCTGTCTTTTTCTTGAAATTTTCATCCACTTGGATCAAAGTCTTATTTTCCTCTTTATTGCTGGGTAGTGAGGGGAGGGAAGGTTCTTCTTCTACTACCCATCACTAGAAATAAGAGGTATCCATCCACCAGGTATTGAATCTCCTTCAGCATGATTCCAGGGGGAAATAGATTGGTTAACGACAGAATCTGATTAAGCACGTTTGAGATTTATAAAATCAATAGTGTTGGGATTTTTTGGTCTGGCGCCTTGAATGTTGCATTTTAAATGAACATCATGCATGGGTTTTTTTCTGTTTCTGAATGGTAGTTAGTTCTTGGAAATATTCATATTTTGGCTTTTGAAATTATTGAATCTTTGACTTTTATTTGTTTAAATAGTCTAGCAAAGTTGAAATCTTCAACCTTAATTTTATCTATATTAAGCCCTCAAATTTTTTTTTAAAAATTTTTTGTTTTCTGTATGCAAATCATGACTCTCAATTAATGAAGGCTTAATTTTGATTAATGAAAGTTAATTGGTTAATTTAAACAAATAAAGGTTCAATGCCTTAATAAACAAAATCAAAACGCAAAATATGTGTTTTTTTTTTCCAAATTCTCTGAAAATAAATCTGGCTCGTGGAACAACAAGCAAGGATTTAATCAGGGAACCTTGGCAAGTTGCCCAAAATCTCTTTTTGAATTCGTGCTTCAAAACCGGTTTATTTATCACTGCATAGAACTGTAAATATATGCAACTGTAAATGAATTAAGTTGTTTGTGAGCTATTTGACTTTTGTTTTAGAAAAAAATTTGTTTGAAATTGTTTATTATCGTTAATGAGTTAAGTTTTAGTTTAAATATAAATTTAATTTTTTTTTGAGTTTGAGCTTAATATTATTTAGTTCGTTAGATTGTTAATATGTTTATTTAAAAGTTTGTCAATGTATTCATTTACAAATTCGTAAACGTATTCATTTAAAAGTTTACGAATATATTCATTTAAAAAGTTGTAAATATGTTCGTTTATAATTTATTTATATTATATTTTGTTATTGAATTCGAATCTGTACTTTTTTCATTATTAATTAACCAGTCGAACTCGAGATAAATTCGTTAAATATAATAAATGAGCTTTTTAATAACCGAATTTGAGCCGTCTGCAAATTTAATAATTTTTAAATGAACTGATCTCGAGTTCAAATATAAAAATTTGAATTGAATTTGAGCCTATAATAAATTTAAACTAGATGAATTCAAATTTACTAATATTTGGCTTGACTTATTTACAATCCAACCCATGCATCCACAACTTCATATTGGCCCTTTTGGGTAATTAAAGTGGGATAATACTAAATGGAGGAAATTGTTACTTAGATTGAATTTATGTGTTAATAGATTTAGCCAAACATTGATGTATCAATAAAGTAATTTAATTTTATATTTGTGAAATAAGAATCAATTTATTTATACAATAATGCATTTATTGGTTTCATCTATAAGTTGGGACCTTCTTGAACAATCCAAAACTTCTTTAGGTTTTGATTTGCTGAAAGAAGACTATAGGGTGTTGTCAATGATTGTCTCAAACTTAAAATTATCAATTTGGATTTCTAATCAATTCATGCATTTCTTTATATTACAAGATTTCTAATCGAAATCTCCTATCTTTTGTAATGTAGTTCGTTGTGTTTAGTGAGATGAGCGATTCGTGACTGGCATAGAGACTGAAAACAAACCGAAAGAACCTAAAGATGTTTTCTTTTTCTTGAGATATAATGGAAATCATGGCTTGTGTATGGTAGTTTTACGAAAGACTTTGTACCATGATGGCCAACACAACATTATTATTATTATAAGGGTTAAAGATATTCAATTTTTCCTAATCAAGGTAGTTTGATTCACATTATCATTTATAAGAATTGAAGAGGTCTCAAATTTGAATTTTCTTACTATCATCCACTAAGTATAAGGGGATGACTTAAGCTTCCTAATAAACAAAAAAAACAATTATTATATTTTGTATTCAGGTTCTCGATCTCTTTTATAAATATAAATACACTTTTATTTTGTTTTATATATTTAAAAAATGAAATATTTTATTATTTAAATAAATGCAAATAAAATAATATATTATAAATAAAGATTCATGATATAATTTGCAAAGAAAATATTTAATTTATCTTTTATTATTAAAAGTATTTAATTATATCAAAATTTCTAAAAAAAAGAGACATGTAAGATTCAATCAAGATAAAAGGGACATGATGCAGAATAAAGGAAACCTTGCGGTGAAAACTTCGGTAAAAGATTACCCATAGACAGAGAGGACCATTCAACCACTGCTACAGAGCTGGTTTAACCAACCCTCTCTCTCGTCCTCTTCTTCCTCTTTTTTTTTTTTTTGAAAAAAAATAAAATTTAATAGTAATTCCATATTGAGAGAAAAAGTATTGGGCAAAAGTGCGGTGGTGGAGATGTCCTTTCTTGAGGGCCCATTTACTTGTTCCCTGTTTGGTGTATTAACTTTTTTGATGGTTCTTTTTGACTCTCCATTCCTCCAAATCTTTTCATGTTTGGACTTTCTAGTTTCTATCCCTTTCCCTTTTGCCATCTGTCACCTAATCTTTCAATGCTTTCTCTATTCGCTTCAAGCCATAACTAGCTGCCCTTTTTAGCTTAATTAATCAAGACGCTAAATCAAATTAATGAATTATCATTATTATGTTTAATACTCGAAAAGAAAAAAATTATTTCTATATCTCATCATTTATAAATGTTAATAAACGGTGTGATTATTGAATGATGAAATTTATACTACTGCTTTTATAATTATTCTTGTAATTATTTATAATATTTAATTTTTTCTTAATTAATCTAGCTGCTCGTGCAATATTCATCTAAATTGCTTTGTGTATAAGTTGAAGACTCTGCCTTTTCCATATGTACACATCTGTCTCTCTTACTAACCAGCCATGTCTATGATCATTTTCCTCTCATGGCCACCCTATAAAAACCGTAGCTTTTCTTCTTTTCCTACCCCATCCAGACCACAGCTTTAATTTTCTTCTCTTCCCTTTCTGTCATAGTTTATGTCGTCTTGATATTTTTATTTCTACACCTTCAATTCTTTTCCAACTCCAATTCTAAGCAATGGCGGCAGCTCTTCTCACATATCTGCTCATCTTTACTACAATCTGCAGTAGCTTTGCTTATGATCCTGATATGCTTCAGGATCTCTGTGTTGCTGAAAAATCCTCAGGTATCGAAATTCTTAAAGTTTCTAATCTTTCTAATACTGACAAAGCGAGAACTTATATCACAAAAACTTGTTATTTTTCGCAGGAGTTAAATTGAATGGATTTCCTTGCAAGAATGAAGCGAACGTTACTGAAGCTGATTTTTTCTTCAGCGGACTAGCTAAGCCAGGAGTTGTGAATAACTCGGTAGGTTCAGTTGTGACAGGAGCCAACGTGGAGAAAATTCCAGGCCTGAACACATTAGGGGTGTCACTGGCCCGCATAGACTATGCTCCCGGAGGCCTTAACCCACCGCACACGCACCCACGAGCCACCGAAGTGATCTTTGTCCTGGAAGGAGAATTGGATGTGGGATTCATCACCACCGCCAACAAGCTGATCTCGAAAACCGTGAAGCAAGGAGAAATCTTCGTTTTTCCAAGAGGTATGGTTCACTTCCAGAAGAACAATGGCGAGAAGGCAGCTTCAGTGATTTCAGCATTCAACAGCCAATTGCCTGGAACTCAATCCATTGCTCTGACTCTGTTTACTGCGAATCCGCCTGTGCCTGATAATGTGTTGACGAAAGCTTTCCAAGTTGGCACTAAGGAAATTGACAAGATCAAATCCAAGCTTGCTCCCAAGTCTTGATATTTATTAGTTTATATATTATAAATAAGTTTTCTCCTAACTTTACTCGAAATTTTCCTGCCTATATCATATTGCCGATTATCTTCTATATTTTTCATGACCCAATAATGGAATCGGATGTACTCGTATTTATCTTTCATCTCATAATCAAATTGAAGATATCATTTCGTTGAATAATTATATATATCACAATTATATTTCTACTTCTACCAGCATAACACGCATTGGGCCATTGGATACAGTCATTGCTTAAAAGCAAAGAGCAAGCTAGCATTGAAATATATATTTTGCAAGGTTTAGGTCATGCGGCTTAGACCGGATTACTGTCCTGTTGTCTCCGGTGGCTCACCGCGACATAAATTGTCATAGTAACTTTTATAATTAGTTACATGAATTTAAAATAAAATTTAATTTTCTTATATATTACCATTACTATTATTCATAAATAAATGCATAGATCCAAATATTAGAAGAAATTTCTTCTTAATTAAAAGCATCATAAAATATTTTAATATATCTACCGATATTATTTTATAAATGCATTGAAAATATTTCTAATATGCCAATGTTTTGTGGGTAGAAAAGG
Source organism: Triadica sebifera (assembly GCA_023653625.1). NCBI lineage: Eukaryota > Viridiplantae > Streptophyta > Magnoliopsida > Malpighiales > Euphorbiaceae > Triadica > Triadica sebifera. The sequence continues at coordinate 2,079,388 of CM042895.1, forward strand.
GTTCCAATAAACCAATTTTATTCCAGTGATTTGAGCAGTTTTGATATATTATCTCTAATTCTTGATCGTATTAGAATAATTATGATAACTGGAAATTGATATAATTATGCAAAATGTATTTAATAACAAGGAAAATAGTTATCTAATCATTTAAAATAATTATATTTATAAAAATTTCCTATATATATATAGATATAAACACTAATGAAAACTCTTGGGTAAACGACATTTATAAGTAGAAAATGAACTCTTTCTGTTCAGTGTGATGCCTTATGCTTTAGAAACATCAGGTCATGGTTTTATAAATGGAAGGAAAAGTTAGTTTATGTTCTTTAGTGTCCCACTGATACATCAACTTAAGCAATTCATTATTAATTGTTGTTTTACCTAAATTGGATATATACATAACTAAATCAATAATTTGTCATGCTTATAAATTAAAATATATTTATTACACATAATAATGAATTATTAGTTTGATCTATAAATAAATCAACTTTGTTTAATTATAGATCCAACCAGATTGAAAAAAAAATAAATCAACTTCGTTTGGTGTCCTTAATTAATATGAAGAAGAAGGAAAAGTTTCCGTCAACAGTATAAAAATGAAGACTTTCCGTCTTATCAATAAACTACGTCGTTTAGAATTAAAAAATGGAACTCCAACACTATTTTTATTATTATTATTATTATTATTGTATCAGAAACTAGAAATAGAAAAACTAGCTTGCATGGAAGAAAGGAAAATATATAAGAGAAGAGCTCCAAAATCTAGAATTGAACATTGCTTTAATTAGAGGACTGACCAAACTTCCAATTGGAAGGTGCGACGTTAAGGGCAGTAAGAGTCCTGCCGCTGATAGATTGAACTCTCAAGGACAATGTCTGGCAATTTAGATAGCTTAGTGTCACGACCCTAAACTTCAACTAGCAATCGTGCGACACTTAGCACGGTCTGTTGCACTAAGTCTACCTTCCAACCCGATAAATTACTCCAAAGAGAATAGAACGGAACTTAAAGATTTAGAAGATTTAAGAGCAAAACAAAAACAAAAAAGAGTTGGAGAGAAAAACTTTGTATTACTTGAAATGCTTGATTGCTTGAATGATTACAAATGAATTTACATAAGTTATATATAGGCATCCACCTCCTCAATGGATGATCAAGATCAATTCCCACCTACTAGATGGATGGTTAGGATTAACTCCCACCTACCAAATGAATGACTATGATTGATTCTCACCTACCAAATGGGTGGTCAAGATCAACTCTCACCTACCAAAATGGATGGCTATGATTGATTCTCACCTACCAAATGGAGGGTTAGGATTAATTCTTACCTACCGAAATGGACAGTCATGATCTGTTTAATCTAACGGTTTACAATGACCTTCTAGAATATTACATATGTGTGGGAAAATGTAAATGTGCAAAAAATCCCGTATGAACCTTCACGGGGCGGGACATTCTCCCCCACTCAAGTTCGCGACGCCCTCGTCACGCCTTCAAGCTTGAACCTTTCTATGTCATCTTTGAACTGCCACAAAGTGTCTTCAGGTTCCCAGTTTGCCTTTATGTCCGGGGCATTCTTCCATTTGACTAAATATTCCCGATAACTTGGTACACCTCTTCGCCGAATTAAGCGGTCTGCCAAAATGGAATCCACTCCTCTATCAAAGGAGGTTACTACCGCAGTGGGTGCCCTTTTCGACTCTCATCGACTTGCATCTTCCTCATCTCCATGATAAGGCTTCAACATGCTTACATGAAAGACTGGATAGATCTTAAGCTTGGGAGGAAGTTGTAGCTTGTAAGATACCTTACCAACCTGCTTAAGGACAGGAAATGACCCTTCGTATTTCCATACCAACCTCTTGTGAACCTTCCGCAAGGACTTGAACTGTTGTGGTAATAATTTGACAAGGACCAAATCTCCTTCCCGGAATTCGACCATCCTCCTTTTCTTGTCAGCCCACTTTTTCATCTTTTTGGATGCCTTGTTCAAATAGGCTCGGGCTAACTCAGCTTGCTCATGCCATGCCTTAGCAAATTTGAAAGTTGTCGGACTATTTCCTTCATAGCTTGTGGCCAAAGCATGAGGGGTCATAGGTTGTTGTCCCGTAATGATCTCGAAGGGACTCTTACCAGTGGATTCACTTTGCTGCAAGTTATAAGAGAATTGGGCTACATCCAACAACTTAGCCCAATCATGTTGGTTGGCACTAACAAAGTGCCTAAGATATAACTCCAGCAGTGCATTGGCACGTTCTGTCTGCCCATCACTCTGAGGATGAAAAGTAGTGGAAAAGTTCAAGTCTGATCCCAGCAACTTGAACAACTCTGTCCAGAACTTTCCAGTAAATCGTGGGTCTCGATCACTCACGATATTAGATGAAATTCCCCAATGCTTCACAACATGCTTGAGGAACAACCGTGCAGTCTCATCCGCAGTGCAATCCGCCGAGGCAGGAATGAAGGTTGCATATTTGCTAAAGCGATCAATGACCACTATTATACTGCCAAAGCCTTCTGATTTTGGCAAGCAAGTGATGAAGTCCATTGAGACACTCTCCCATGGCCTATCTGGAATAGGCAGTGGTTCTAGCAAGCCACTAAGTGCACGCTGCTCTGTCTTGTCTTGTTGGCAAACAAGGCAAGTTCTCACGTAGGCTTCAACATCATCTCGTAGTTGAGGCTAATAGTAAATAGACTTGATTAAGGCAAGGGTGCGTCTCATGCTTGGGTGTCCAGCCCATAGTGAATCATGACATTCCTTGATCAGCTATTTTCTCAACTTTTCCCACTTAGGCACATAGATGCGGTTTTTCTTGGCATATAGTAGTCCGTCACTCTGCCAAAATCGCCTTGTCTTTCCTTCTTTGATGAGGACAATGAGGTTTTGAGCCAGGGCATCATGCTCTAACCCTTCTTTGATCTTTTCCAGCAAGGGACTGTTTGGTCTACTCAAAGCTGTTAATTCCGCCTTTCGACTTAGTGCATTAGCCACCACATTGGCCTTACCAGGTTTGTATTCAAGCTTGTAGTCAAATTCTGTCAAGAAGTCTTGCCACAGAGCTTCTTTGGGACTCAACTTCTTTTGAGTCTGAAAGTAGCTGGTTGCTTCATTATCAGTCATGATCACAAAGTGAGAACCCAACAAGTAGTTTCGCTACACCCTTAGACAATGGATGATAGTTGTCATCTCCTTTTCCTGCACCGTGTAACGGCGTTCAGTGTCATTGAGCTTGCGGCTCTCATATGCTATCAGATGCCCTTCTTGCATCAACACTCCACCAATGGCAAAGTCTGAGGCATCTGTATGCAACTCATACATCTTACAAGGGTTTGGCAAGTAAAGCACTGGTTCTTTGGTAATGACCTTTTTTAAGTCATCAAACGATGCTTGGCACTTGTTGGTCCACTCCCAAGTATTGTTCTTCTTTAGTAGATCAGTTAATGGGGCTGCTCTTGCTGAATATGACTCGATGAATCTCCAGTAGTAGTTCACAAGTCCAAGGAAAGATCTTAACTCGGGGACCTTAGTAGGAGGTTCGTTCCCATTCTTGGATGGCTTTCACCTTGTCTTCATCCATCATAAGCTTCCTGTCTTTTATCCCATGACCCAAGAACATCACCTTATCTTGGGCAAAAGAACATTTCTCCTTCTTAACATATAGCTCATTTTATCTGAGGACCTCGAACACCTTCTTCAAATGCTCAAGATGTTCTTCCATAGTTCGGCTATATATCACAATATCATCGAGATATACTACCACGAACTGATCGAGGTAGGGATGGAAAAGTTTATTCATGAGAGTGCAAAAGGTAGCAGGTGCATTGGTGAGACCAAATGGCATAACAAGGAACTTATAAGCACCGTACCTTGTTACACATGTAGTCTTCGGTTCATCCCCTTTTGCAATGCGCACCTGGTAGTATCCCGACCGCAAGTCCAATTTGGAGAAGTATCTAGCGTTCCCCAATTCATCAAATAAATCAGCAATGAGTGGGATAAGATACTTGTTCTTTACCGTGATATTGTTTAGAGCGCGGTAGTCAATGCACATTCTCAGTGAACCATCATTCTTTTTCTGAAAAAGCACCGGGGCACCAAATGGGGCTTTGGATGGTCTAATGAAACCAGCATCCAACATCTCATTGAGTTGTTTCCACAATTCTGCCAACTCTGAGTTTTCCATCCGGTAAGAACTCATTCCTGGTGGTCTTGTGCCAGACTCCAGCTCAATTTCATGGTCCACCTCCATCCTTGGGGGTAACTGTTTTGGCAATGCCTCCAGCATCACATCCTGGAACTCATCCAAGACAACTTGCACCTCCGTCGGCAAGCTTGGTTGTGGTGATGCTTCATCATCATCATACTCTTTAAGAATGACCAAGTAACTCTCTTCCTCCCTCTTCAATCCCTTCTTGAATTGAAGTGCTGAGAGAGCTTGGGTAGTAGGCTTGGTAGTTCTTTCCGTCGGTACTAGACAAGCCTTTGGTCCATCCATAATGCACATAGAGTTTGAACATGGAACAAGGAAAGCTCTAACCTGGTCCAAGAACTCCATGACGAATACCACCGAGAAATCATCCATGAGTGCCATAGATAAATCCACTTGGCCAGTCCATGCACCAAGACTGACCTTCACTCCGCGGGCAATTTCTTGGAGAGGTTGTGCCGCCGAGTTAACTGCTTTGAGGGAGCCACCTCCATTGGCAACCTTGAGACTGAGTCTCTTGGCTTTCTCAAGTGAAACAAAGTTGTGGGATGCACCTGTGTCGACCAGAGCTTTGGCGACTTTCCCATTGATGGTTGCATCCACAAACATAAGTCCCTTAGGGGACGTCGGGGCACTTTGTAATGCATTAAGCAGCCGCAAAGATCTCATCTTTGCACCTTCATCTGCCTCATTTCTCTCTTGATCATGAGTGGAGGCAACTAAAGCATTCAATGTCTTCCTTTTGGGACATTCTCGTGCCCAATGCAGTCCGTCGCATATGAAATACGTCACACAGGGCTTTGAGGTGCCCCGTTCTTCCCTTTCCTTCCCTTTGTCTCGGGACTTGAATGAGTAGCCTTTTTTGTGATTTTTATGGTTCTGACTCTTGGCATGGCCTCCCCCATTCTTTCCTCCACCAAACTTTCTATCAGTTGGCCTCGAGCCTTCTTTGTTTGAGGAGTAATCAATAAGACTTTCAGCAACGCCGATGGCCGAGGACAAGTCTTGGACACCACGTCGTTTGAGCTCAAGGTTAGCCCATGATTGGAGATTATCCATGAACAAGAATAAGGCATCTTTGTCCAATGTGTCAGGGACTTCTAGCAGCAAGGTTGTGAACTCCTTCACATATTCCCTTATGCTACCCATCTACTTTAGTCGTCGAAGTCGGCCCCTCGCCTCTTCCTCAGCATTTACGGGGAATAATTGGCTTTTGAACTCCCTTTTGAAGTCTTCAAAGGTATCAATTGTGCACACCCCACGTTGCACATCTCCATGCCTTCGTCTCCACCACAGCATAGCAGTGTCGGTCAAGTACATAGTAGTAGTTTGGATTTTGCTGGCATGATCCGTTATGCCAGTAGCCTCAAAGTATTGTTCAAGCCCCCATAGGAAGTTCTCAACTTCCCTAACATTCCGAGCACCATTGAAAGTCTTTGGCTTGGGAACTTCCACTTTCTTTGCCTCAATGATGGTGGTTGTATTAGTTCTCGAGGCCATAGCCCATTTGCATAGGGCTAGATCACCACCTATATCCTCAACTCTAAGCAACACATTGGAAATTTCTCTTTGGAAGAGATCACGTACCTTGACAAGTTCAGATTTCAGCCCATCAATCTCTTGCCTTAACCCACCGTTTAGCTCGTTGAGGGACATTTTGACTGCTGCATAGATCTCCGCATCCTCGGCCTCCAAACCGCTGCAACGTTCCTCCAAGTTGTCCACTCGGTTGAACAACTCTCCCAAGTTATTCTGAGCACTCACAACACGTGCTTCCAAGCTAGAAATCATGTCTTTCGACTTAGCTCGAGATTCTTTAGATGGTTTCCGAACTTCCTCACGACCACGTTCCATTGATGGAACTTTCATGCTAGGTGTAGCTGGGGCAGTAGCCTTCATTATGCCAAAGGCAGTAAAACTTCAAACCTTGGCTTTGATACCAACTGTCACGATCCTAGACTTCAACTAGCAATCGTGCGGCACTTAGCACGGTCCGTTGCACTAAGTCTGCCTTCCAACCCGATAAATTACTCCAAAGAGAATAGAACGAAACTTATAGATTTAGAAGATTCAAGAGCAAAACAAGAACACAAGAGAGTTTGAGAGAAAAGCTTTGTATTACTTGAAATGCTTGATTGCTTGAATGATTACAAATGAATTTACATAAGGTATATATAGGCCTCCACCTCCTCAATGGATGACCGAGATCAATTCCCACCTACCAGATGGATGGTTAGGATTAACTCCCACCTACCAAATGAATGGCTATGATTGATTTTCACCTACCAAATGAGTGGTCAAGATCAACTCCCACCTACTAAAATGGATGGCTATGATTGATTCCTACCTACCAAATGGAGGGCTATGATTAATTCCTACCTACCGAAATGGACGGTCACGATCCATTTAATCTAACGGTTTACAATGATCTTCTATAATATTACATATGTGTGGGAAAATATAAATGTGCGGAAAATTCCGTATAAACCTTCACGGGGCATAACATTAGGCTCTGCGAATTGGTACCCCCAATTCCTTGACATGGGTTTCAGACCCTTTGATCCATACCTGGGCTATTTGTCCTTCTCCCCCTACAATTGATTCGAGCACCAGCTCGAAGTAATCCTTTCCCTCTATGGTAAATCTTATTCCTCCATTTCTCTTGCATCCCACCCTGATAATCCATCAAACCCATCTTAATTAGTTCAGTATGCAACAAATTATTTGAAGCGGATGTAAAATTATTGTCATATTAATTATACAACGAAGATCAACAGTAATTTCAAATTCTAACAGTTCCAATAACTTCGATTGCAGTAGACTAATAATACTCCATTCATTTCACTTTAAATATCTATTTGAAATCTTTTTTGGTTCCACTTTAAATATTCATTTAAGAAATCAAGAAAGTATTTAATGTATATCAATCTTCTCATTAGCTTTCATCAATTTTATAAATTTTTTATTATAATTTTCCTTAATATCCTCTTCTAAATGCTAAATGGAGAGTATGTAAATCCAATAATGAACATTTGAAATGGAAATGAAACAGTAATAAAAAAATTTAATACATGCTAAATTACTCTCTTTTTTTTTTAGGAAAAAAAAAAATGGCAAACGGCCTCATTTTAGCTAGGTATCGAATTATCAAGAAGCAAAAAAAAAATCAAAATAAATAAATAAGGAGAAGAATCTAATTAATAAAAAGTGAAAAACAAAGTGGTTATAACTATTCATACCAGAAATAACTGAGAGAGCAAAGTGGTGAATACTTTTTGATCTGGTCAAGTATTTAACATTTTCCTACAATTGTTTTTACATGTGAGATAAAAGAAAAATCTACAAGCAGAGCTAGAAATTAAATCACATAATGAAGCTCAACATACATATTATACATAAACATTTAACAGCCAAACATCACCTGATTTTAAAAAATTTCCAAGAAATCCATGCAAAGAAAAACAAAAGAAGAAAATTACATGATAAATGACGAGAGTGATGATATGTTGGGCTAAAAACCTGCATCATCAGCTTCAGTACTGATAATTCTATATTGCCAAATGCCAATAATCAAGGATATGAATTAGAGACATTTACAATTCAAATTTAAAAGCTTACACCATATATGTTCAAAGGAGGAAAAAAAATGGTATTACCGTAAAATCTTGAGTAACATCAGCAAGAACAGTGATCAAGAACCGTGTGGTAGTGTTGCGCATTTTCCTAGGGAAATTGATCTTTCCTGATTGAAAACCAGAAACTGAACTATGTGAATGCCCAAAGCCCACTTTTTGGCAAGCAACTTGTTATAATGAGATGAACGTGTCCTAAAAGAAGACATTGACATGAATCCTTGTAAATCAGCCACTGACCCTTTTTGTTTATGACAATCACAGTCAAGAACTGCCACTCAAGGATTTTCCACCTCAGTTCCTTGGATGTTTTTTGTACTGCAAAACAAAATGGAGATAAATATCTGGCGCCAACGGGGATTTGAAATCCACAGTTCCACGAAATCAAACAAGAAAACCCAAGATTAAAAAAGAAAGAGGATTCAGTATTATGCTAAAAGTAATTATCTATCAAGAAATAAGAAATGGGATTAAGATATTGCTTAAAAATGAATGTGGAGTTTCGAGTTGCCTTAAGATGGAGCAAGGAATGGCTCCAACATTAACACCATCTCCTAAATAAAAGAAAAGAGAAGAAAAATTCTCTCTTACACTTGAAACTAAGTTATCGAGGTTCGCAGCCAGCTTAGAATAAAAGATGCCTACATTCCCATTTATGGAAAGTCCATTACACGCTAAGAACGTATGCTGTTTCCCTTTTCTACGTGTGCATATGCAATTTTTTTTTTTACTCTACGTAAAGTTGTAAACTTTATTACAAAGATTTAGAATTTTCAAACTCCATCAATCTTGATGGTCCCAATAAATAAAACAAAGCATAAAAATTGAGAGGTAAACAGAGATGAATGGAGTTTGAAAATGTCCAAAGAGGAAATGTCTCCGAGACACTTTACCAAAGACCAAAGTCTTATATGAGACTAGGGCAAAAACCCTGAGCAATGAATATGACTTTCTATTTGTTTTATAAGAAGAAAAAAAAAAACAAGGAACTACAATCTTCAATTAAGTTGAAATTAAATAACTTATTTGGTGAAAAAATCTTGATTTGATTACTTTATTATTTATTCTTAGTATTTTATGTTGTATTTTTATAAATTTTAATATGCTTAGCAGATAAATACAAATATACAATAAAAAAAAATTAAGAATAATTACAAAAATCTCCCCATATTTAACTACTACTACAATTTATTTTTAATAAATTATTTTTTTTCTTTTTAGTTGATTTATTGTCTATCTAATCATTAGATGATATATATAATCACACAGAGAAAATAAATACTTTTTTTTTTCTTTATCATATTCAGGCAGGATTAATGCAGCTATTGATGGTTGGGCATTCTGTACTTAGAATTCACAGCATCCGGAACAAGAAAATAATATTTTGTAATAAATAGTAGAGCACAATGAAAAGGTAATGAGCTTCAAGGAAACTATGCAAAAATAAACTGAGGCTTCAAATTGTTGAGAAAAGGAAGTTCCAGTTATGATTGTACCATAATCTATCACAACACACAAGTGCAAAAGATATAAAATACCTCAATTGCTTAATTATATAACAAAACCCGACTACACCGTGAATGGTTTGATTTTATCTTAAAATGGCCACTCCAAAGAAAGAAAAAAGATATATCCTTTATTCATCAATTCATTTATCAGAAAAAGAATCGACACTCGAAGCTTTTTTTTTTTTTTTTACATTATTGACATTCAAAGCTGGTCGTGGGTCAACTTGGATTCAGAATTCCTGGAACTATGCATACCAAAATTTCGAAAATTTTGGCACAAGACCCTCACAGTGACTAGGTTTTGTTGATTTTCGAATGATGCACTAGCTGCACAGATTTGTATCTATTTGCACGCATGCAAGCAAGCAAACCAGCCAAGGAGAAGAAAGGTAAAATAGTAAGAAAGCTACAACAGGCCTGACTAGCTGTACATACATACATTTGGAGATTGCTATATCCCAAAAATTTACTTATCGATTCTGAGGTTATTACAAAGATATCCGAGTTCAGGTCTTGCATTCATCCAATATGTGAATTCTGTTTCAGTTGGTTTAGCACAATAGAGGTAAGATCTGAATGTTATGAGAAAGAAGTACCGCCTGCAAAAGGACAAACAATTGGTTACATAAACATTTACGTTCGGTCGCCCCTCTTCACAATTCACTGGCGATAGATATTAACAAACTAAACTACGCCAACTCTGATTAGTTGTAAAGCAAATAGAGTGAGTATTTCAGTGTTAACGTTGAATGAAAGACAGCTACGATATTAGGCACATTTTGTTGATGGCAAAGCATTAGAATAACCTAACTTCGCAAAAGATGGGAGATTCAATTGCCAACGTATGTGAACTAACCTTAAAGCCTTAATGCCCATATCCAAGAGGTATGCACGTTGCTCATCATCATCATCAGGGTAATTCCTGAGTTTCTTGCTGTAATATAGAATGTCATTACGTAAATGCCCAGCACCTGCACAACTGTAAAACAGAGGAACAACTTCAGCGCCAGATATTAAAACACATAGAAATGAGGACCAATTGGAAATGGAATAAAAATAAAGCAAACTACACTACACCACCAAAAGAAAAGGGCTGCATATTAATTTCATGTTCTCTGCTTTTCTGTGAAAAGCAAAAAGCCTACAGTTAGGCAGGTTGTAATATCACTTAAGTTCTTATTTAGTTATTACTTTAATCAGAAAAAGGAAAGAAAATAAAATTTGCATACCTATCAATAACTATGTCAACATCTGCTTTGCTTTTCGGACCATACATGAGAACTCTTGTAAGACTTAATATGTCACGGTAATCACCCATCTTGAGCATTTCTTCATCAGATGGCTGAGAAGGCAAGTTCTCTTCAAGCACAGGAAATGACTCTATACTGACCATTGTCCGTGGAATGGCTGTGAAGTTTGCCTCTGCCCCAAGTCTAATACAAGTAATTGACATTGCATAGGCAACACCACCAAACCCAGTGTGTGAAACAAAGAGATAACTCGCAGCATAACTATTAAAAAAATTTTATTTTAGTTTTATGTCATCATTCCTATAATTAAGGATACAAACAAATTTGAAGGAAGGTCGAGGAGAAAGAACTAACCCAAGCAATACCAAAAGTAATAACTCATTATTACATAAAATTAATGAACATTTGAAGTCCAACATATTAAGATGCCAAACAATTATGCAAAAGAAACAACTCAGTCTCTTCCATTAAAGATTTCAAAATCCTTTTGCCAAGGAAATTGCTTATTATAGTTTAATTCAAACAATGGCATATGCTCAACAGTATAAGATTGTTTGACATGTGGAGAATACCAAACTTGGTACCATAACACACCAAAAATAATCCTCAACAGACATCATTTTGTTCTTGTAAAAATATGATAAATTTAAGATGATATGGTAAAATGACTGTTAGCAGCAGAAAACTTTGGTCAATATGATGTTATATCAAAGCTGATTCTTTCTTTGAATGTGTGCGCTATTATTTACCAAATTGGTAAAGTTCATTATTTAAGGCCCAAAAATAAGAAATGGCCTTTGTGCTGACTGGTGATACAGCATTCTTAGAGATGCATTATGCAGCCAGCTTATACACAAGCCTAGTAACCTGTGCACTGATTATCCAATTATTTCAGGCTTTTCAAATATTGTGATTAGCTTTTGATGAACAATAGGAAAGGGAAACAGGACACAATTACCATATGACCTAAAAAGCCCAAATGAGAATGCCAATCTTACCTTACCATCTTAAATGTATGCTAGGAAATTCACAGCTCAACAATTGAACTTCTTCCCTTCATAATTTGTAACAGGTGATCCAGGGAAATTATATGATAAAGAGATGGTGTTTATCTGTCTTAAGAGAGTGGAACAGAAAGCTGAAGCACATATATCACAACCAGCTTCTAATTACTATGATTATTTACTTAATTGGGAAATTGGTACCAGACTATTTAAAGGAAATAAACTTTAGTGTTCAAACGAAAAATTGAAAGACTAATGCTAGCAGTCAATCATTCGGGTGGTATGAAAGATCGGAGTTGAAACTTACTCATCTTTACAATACTGGATTGCGTCAATATCAGAAGCCAAAGCCTCCCTCTCTCTAGTCAATGGTATCCTTTTATACGTTATATCATAACCCTCATCTTTTAGAGCAGCATAGACTTCAGCTGGTGTCTTCACATCATCAGCAAAGATGTTTTCCCAGTATCCAATGACACTGGACCGATTTGTAGCTGGGTTATATTCTTCACGATGTAAAAGCATTCTACCTCCAGATTCTCCCACCTCAGATACTATATCTTCTTTTAGTCGTGCCTCCATATGTTCCACCTGTATAACAGTTACAAAAAAACAAAGTAAAGATAACATGCTTAGCAACTAATTAGTTCTTTGGATGAAATAAGTCAATAATGACATACCAATGGACCAGCAATTCCAACATGCTTGAGTGCATCAACGGGTTTATGTAGTTCCCTAAGGACAAATGGTGAGCCATTAATGTAAACAACTGCTTCTTCTCTGAGATCAGTCAATATCACTTTACAAGCAAGTGAACCTTCTACCTTGGGCTTGGCACCTAAATATGCTAGCATCTCTCTCGCACCAGCAATTGTAAGTGTTGCCATGCTATACACAGGGTATCCGTCCACCTGAAGCATAAAGAAATCTGAAGCTCAAAAGGTGCTAAAGTTTGATCATAATGTAAAGCCTCTTCCAAGTCACATTATTAATTTTCATAAAATTTCGTGTACTTCTATGATTCTAAGTTAACTCAAGGCGGGAGAAGGAAAACAAGAATATAATGAGATTTAGATGCATGTGATCAAGTTAATCAAAGGGTGGCTGTAGAAAACTGGGAATTAGCCAAAGATCCATCATCAAGAAAAAATGTATCAATATTATACACATGACCAAGGACAAAAGTAGGTTTTGCCCCCCACAATAAGTTGAAGGGGAACATCTAATATGGATTGACATATCATGTGGATAACATCTCTCCTAAGTCTAACATCAGAAACAAAATGAAGTATTGTAAAATGCTGGTTAAGCTATATCACAAATTAAATGCAGTGAGTACTGTAAAATGCTTGGTAAGGTTTCTTATACATATACAACTTCTCTCATGGCAACTCAAAGTCAAAAAATACTGGACATACCTTGTAAACATGTGGTGCTCCATGAATTTGAATGTGACTGGAAGTCCTTTGACCAGGAAAGAAATACATTTGAAGTATAGAGCCTGTTCCCAAAACCGAACCATTACGAGCCTTAATAGTCACCTCCATTACTGCATCTCCATGTTGGGATTCCTGTGGCACTCTCAGCTCCTCCTGAAACCAATAGGACATTTAACTAAATCTAAATTACAATAATAATGAAACAGAATCTCAAAACGTTAAGAAAATATATGATAAATTAGCCCTAGAGTTCTCAAATAAGAAGCGGAAGAAAATATACAGGGATAGTGAAAAATCGCCCAGGCCTTAATCTTATGCTCCATTTCATTGCTTGGACCTCAGGCCTTTGATGCAACCAACTTTTAAATGTCATCCTCAATTTTCCTTGCCCACAAAATCCATCAAATGCTTCACTTCCAAGATAAGCGGAAAAAGTAATTAAACGAAAGTAACGGTCCAGGTATTCAGCACCGCGATTCAGTGCCACTCTCCTCACCCTTGGCTCAACATGTTGTTGATTGACAACTTTTCTATAATGCAGAACAGCCTCTCGTATGTTCTGCAGTGCAGAGCATCTATCAATGATAGCATCTAAGGCCTCTCGGCATTCAACCCCATTATCAAATAGTCTTGTTATTTTCCACAGAAGTAGAATATCATCAATGCCGAAAGCACGACCTTGCTCCATTCCTGTTCTTTTTCTATTAATGCTAACAGGTGATGAGGCAGCATTGCCACTATTTTCTTCACCACTTGAGCTGCCGCTATTCATTTCTTCATGGGTCATATCATCCACTAGGACTTTAATTGGTCCTCCATAATCTATCCTGAGTTTCAGAAGGCAAGCAATTACGGTGCCAGTGGTTGTCCTTCCCCTCCCCATCTGCAAGTATTACAAAAGGACATTCAGCTAAAAAAGGAAAATTTCAACTTAAGAGAAGAAAGTGAGCAAATTCATGTCAGTTGAAGGAGATTTCCATGCAAAGGTATTATTGCAGTAAATGGAGAAAGAATTTAACCTGGCAATTGAAAACAAAAGCAGTTTCCTCAGAAGCAGAAGCAATATTTACTGCCAATGTGTCGAAGTCAGAACTTTTGGGAGCTTTACCATCAGTGATTGGAACACGTGCATAATTAATCAGGAAGCCATCAGCCTCTAGGCATTTAAATACCTCCAGCGGTGTCTTAACGGAATCAGAACTCACATGCTCCCAAGCATCAAAAATTTGCCCATCATCTGTTTCATGAATGACCATTATAGCACCTCCATAGCGTTCAGCTTCTCGTAAGATATCTTCCTTTAATCGAGCTTCCATTCTTTCCACTCTCTCACGATCAATTCCCTGAATGCATGAATTATATTGTCAGTTTCACCTACTGTAACCCATGTAACTTGACAGAGAAAAACTGAGCCAGGTCACAAAAATAAAAGAAACAGTAGCACTTCAAGATGGAGCAACGCCCATCTAGAATATCAACAATCTACAGTTCTCTAGACAAGTCACATATAATTTCTTCCATCTAAAGGATTCACAGCTTCATATGCCCACACTGAAACATAGTTTACTTGATTTTGGTAAATTTTTTGCCATTTTCGGAAAGGAAGCATATAGCAATCATTCTGCATTCCAGACGTAATGCCTCCCCCTCCAACATTCATGCAGGTCCCCAGGTAAGATTCGAAAATTTGAGAAAGGATTAAATTTGCTAGGTTCATCAAATAACTTCTGCTCTCTGCATGTCTCTGGGTACATCCATGTCTGTGAATCTTGATTATTCATCTATTTAGTGGTTGTTATAACTTTTGCTTCGTCATGTAGCAGTATAGAAGAACAAGAAGCAAAGCGTTGGTGGATAAGTCCACTCTGAGCAACAAGCACCTGTAATTTGCCTTCAGTACAGAATAACTTTGTATAAATAGAAATTAATAATATTTACCGTGTACTCGAGCATATTCTTATACGGTCTCTCAACCTCGCGGAGCACAAATGGTTTTCCATTGATGTAGATGACAGGTTCTTCTCTCATATTGTGCCAAAAAATAGGGCAACCACCATTGCAGCTGCCAATCCTTCCAATTACAGAGAGAATACCATCTATAGTTGGATTTGCAACACCATAAACAGGAAATCCAGGAACTTCTCTAAAGTTAGGTGCACCATCCACCCTCTCTAGTAAACTTGGGTTTTGACAACCAGGACAGTGGTCACTCTTTAGAACAGTTTGACTTCCAAGAACCTCCCCATTTCTTAGAGCGGCCACAACTCCCATCTCACGAGGGCGACCATCAGCAGATTCAGCAAGTTTCAATAGAGAGGGTTTCAAACTAGCATATCCGAGTGCACCCATTGGATCTCTCCTGAGCAACCTACAGAAAGGAATAGAAATAAGTTCCATGTGATCTATGGTTATTCAAAAGCCAGAATTTACATGGGCGTTCAATAGAAACGTTAACAGTACCTGAGAGATGAGCAGGTTATATGAGCATGTGGAGAACTTGTTACATTGAAACTGTTGATTTAATCATGAATGACTTGCTTACTTAAGCATGAACTTGTATTCAACGAGTTTCTCAAAAAGGAAATCAAGGAAATACAGCATAACACTGTGATAGTCAAAAGTAAAATTAACTATTCCCCTGAATGTTTGTACAAGTTTCATACATGAATGGGTACACATGAGTGTCCTTGCATATCCAAGGCAACAATATTTCAAGAGAAATTTCAGAGAAACCATAACCAGTATTGCATGCAGACAACACTGTACACTTAACCAAATTATTGCATAAACAGGACCAAAATGGTTAGATCATGTCAAAATTCCTTGAAATCACATTACTAACCTAAACAATCATCATTGAACTAAACCCTGGGTAAAGCAGTGAATGCTCATAATACTCAGCATTGTATTTCCATTTCAATCTGTCAGTGTGTAAAAACATTTTCAATTGAGAGTATTTGAAATCCATGAGCACATACTTATATAATTGTAACCAGCACCACACAACATATTTTTTTATTACCTGCGAAGTATACTATACAGCTCTGGGCGTGCCCTCATCCAGTCAGCAAAACTGCTATGTCCAAAAGAACTGGAACGGAGAGCATCCCTTTCTGAATGAATATATACAGCAAAGCATATAAGAAAGTAATATCTTTCCAAGTATTCCATAAAAAATGAAAGTGATGCCTCTCTCTTCATCTCATCTGGTTGACGAAGAATGCTATTCCGGTAGTTGGCAATTGCTTCACGCAAGTTCTGTAATGCAAACATCTCAATTAGATGAACCTTAAAATGAATGAGAAAAAGACAAATCTCATGTTTCCTGCAGATATATACCAAAATTGATAATGAAGTATTATGAAGCCATACCTGCATGGAGGCACACTTGTCAATGACTTTATCCACTTGCCTTTTTCCTTCCACCCCACTCTAAAGACATATAATAATCAATATAATCTCAAAAATGCCTAGCTGGATGCTATATAGTAAAACATAGAAGGATCAATTAGAGCCATTATCAAGTACCTCTAAAACCCTTGTCAAGCTTCTTATGACCGCGTACTCTCCTCTACGAATTGCCTCCTCTGAGTTCGGCAAATTATCAGTGACAGTAGAACCACTATCAAATATTCTTCCTACTGAAATGGTTCTTGGAATACCTATTTTACATGAACATAATAGATACAAAATCAAACATTATCGTGGTTAAAACACTTCCTTAGACCTAACAAATTCAAATAGAAATTAATGACTTAAGTTCAAATTTTTATCAAATAAAACACCAATTCTTCCAATTCCTCATCACATATGAATCATTATCATATAGATTGGGTCCAAATCCTAAAGTGGGTACCATAAAAGAATAGAAGTTAAAAAGGAAAATGGTATCAGATTCTTTTTTCTTTTTTTTTTACTTACATTACTAACCTAAAGTTATATGATTAATTTCTAGGTCAGTTCATGCTCCAAAATCTTCCCAACTTCAATTATTAACCTTGACAATAGCTCCTAAGCATAAGAATAAAAATGACAGACTTTAAAGGAAAAATCTAAAATGAAGCATTATCTTAGAAGATATGCCATCGTATAAAGGTGAAGAGAGAATTGAAGAGCTACCACATCTCATGCCATAGTAAATACAGCAAAATAGGATTAGAGCAACTACATTGGAGCAACTTAATTTCTAAGAAAAAAGTGAGCAATAAAAAGGAAATTATAGCAACTAATTAAACTTTATATATTAATTTGTTTAACACGATATTTACATCACAAAGCATGAAAGTTTACTTTCTTCAAGCATATGGTACGTGCATGTTAGCATCAGCAGAAACAACCCATTCTCAGTTAACAATTTTCCAAAATTGTCCAGCCTATTGCAGCCAGGGAATCCTTATTCAGAAACCAATTCATGCACCAATGACTGCTGCTCATCCCAGTGCAATATTCTAATGTATCCCACCAAAATGGTCTGAGTGACAGCTTTCTAAAGAACATGTTCTGTTGGGGGCTCAGATGACAACTTAAACAACCATCTCCATCTCCTCACACTTATATCAAGTAAAAGTAAGGCCTAATTTTCCGCAATCTTATAGATCAATTTAATAAACCAATCAGGAAAAAATGGAATTTTCAAATTTTTCCTTGACACATAATGAAAATCTAGTCATAAAATATTGCAGTTGACCATAGCAGGTATTGGGCAAAGGAAGAAAGTGAAATTATTAAGCAAGGAAGCAACACAATAAGATAATTATTAGAAGTTAAAGATGAAGAATAAACAATTATGCAAATCATTTGGAAAATATAGGTAACTAGATTTAAAAATGCAGCCAATACAAGTGCATAGTGTAAGTCTGTGTGTAGAGAGAAAGAGAGAGAGGATCCAAGGGCCCTAAATTGTGTTGACAAGAGTAATTACCAGAAGCTCCAATGCGATTGAGGTAAACCAAAGTTGCTATGACCATTCCAGTTGTCGTCCGTCCACGTCCCATTTGACAATTAAATATTATTTCTGTATTCAAGTTTGCTTGATAAATCTTATCAACCTGAAAAGTGAACAAGAAAGCGTAGGCAATAGCATTAACAAATGGAATATAAAAACTTTGAAGAAATTAAATAGCAAATGATAGGAATACTGTGCTTTGTAGCTATTCCATGAGAAGTCAAATTAAATATTTTTCTGTACATCTGTAGACTATTTTACAACTTTATAGTCCATTAGCAATTCATTCTCTTTGATTTCATTACATTTCAAAAGAATACCTCCCATTTTTCTTTCAAAAATTAATATTTGCAGGCAAGGCACTCTGAATTATAGCATTCTGGCATACAAGATCTCCTTTAAAGTAGTTATTCATGCAGCTGGGTTATCACATGGGTTTGTTATTCAGCAGTGTTAAATAAATCATGCATTTCAAAGTTGAAATTCATATTATTAAAGTATCTGGTTTAGCTTAGTATTTCAGAATTCAACTGAAATTATGATGTTTACTAGAGGATAACAAGTGTTAATAAACTTATGCAAAATATGGTGATAAGGAAACAATTTCAATGCCCACCTCATAAGAAAAGGTCAACAGGGTGATATGATCAATAATTAATGGTACTGGGAACAAATAATAATTCAGTCTATCTAATACCCTAGGCATGTCGGTGTCTTGCTCCAACAAGTCGATATATTTATGAAGTAATAATTAGGAAACAAATGAGTATCTTAATGATTTTTTATATGATAAAGATTACCCCTGCAATAGTCTTACACTCGAAGTCATTCCATATTTGATTCTACACATAATTTGTTTTCTTTCTTCAGGAGAAAAAAAGGAGCAAAATAGGAATTATTGCCTTCTAGCACAACATTTAAATTTCTTATGAGGTAATAAAATGATGCCCATGTTACACACAAATATATTTAATCAAATAGGATCAAAAACTTATTCTGCCCAGAACAGGAACAAATTCAGACTTTTAATATAAGATTGAAAAAAAAAACTCACTAAGGTATCAAAATCCTGCTCCTCTGGTGATTTCTCATCAGTTATAGGAACACGTTCATAGTCAAATAAGTACCCCTCTAATTGCAGTTCCTCATTCACCTACACCAAGGAATCAAGTTTGTGACAGCAAACCAGAAAATTGGTAAAAAAGGAGATCATGTTATACCATTCCACAAGCAAAATGAGTTAATTTGATCATGCCTCTAATGGTGTTTTCACTGAATCAACTGACACTGGTTCCCACTGGTCAACCATTTGACCATCTGGCAGTTCATCCGTGACAAGTATTTTGTTTCCATATCTGCACATCACATAGATAAAAAGTGCAATCATGCAGAACACGAGCAATTGGTGGTACAACATAAATAAAGTCAAAAGTCAACAGAAATAAGTACAACGTTCAACAAAAGAAACACCTTGAAGCTTCCATGAGGATATCTTCTTTTAAACGAGCCTCCATTTGTTCAACCCTAGACCTGTTGATTCCCTTAAACAATACAAAAATTCACCATTGAATAGAGAAAACAATAATGATGAATTACCATCAATTACACACATATAAAAACATACAAAAGTTTGCATGCACTCAAGCAACATATTTTTGCAAAGCCTCCTGATTAATTCAAAAATTAAATATGAAATAGAGACTCACCATTCTATACCACAATCAAATCAAATCACTATGGAAGCTGGATTCATCAAGACTAAAACAACGCTAGAAATGGATACTCTTCTAAAAAACTTTGCAATTTCGCATACTTGCATCAATTGGGAATTTGATTCAAGTATTAAGACGTCAAGATTGTGGATGATACAAGTGCTAGAATGCATTTGGCAATTAGGGAAAGTAAACATGACATGCAACATCTGAAAAGGACAAACTTGAAAATCTCAGAGATTAAGTAAAAACAAGAATAAAAATAAAAAAATCTTTACAAATAGCATACCGTATACTCAAGATTGGAGAAGGGCCTCTCCACATCACGCAAAACAAAAGGACGTCCATTAACGTACACCACCTGTTTCAAGTAGGGAGAAGAAAGAAAGAGCTGAGACACAAGAATCTTTATACTCTAAAACTAGCCATTGTAAGGTAATAAACTGTTTTGTTTACTTTCAAGTAGTTCCAGATGTACAAGAAAGCTACACATAACATTAAAAGTACTTTGCTCATATATCAATCTACTGGCACAAATAGCTATGCTGATAATTTAGCAATAAAAGTGCATCCTCAAATTACAATGTACTAGGAGAAATAAATTTATTGATGATTTAGCATTAAAAATCACTTCTTTAAGTATCAAAGTACCAGAACAGATAGAAAAAGCAGAATAGTGGTATTCTATTTACATTATCTGAAATTCAGAGTGCATATATTGTTGCAAGGGACAGGTGAAAGGATCATTATATTCCTTTTTGGGGCTAGATGTGCCAAATATTAAGTCAAGTTCTTTAAGTTTATCTGATCCATAGAGCTAGGCAAAAGAAGCCTACATTACGTATAATAGAGGTGACAAAGCATTCACAATAACAAAATCATTTAGGATATGAAAAATGGACTGCAATAGCTACTCATAATTCATAGGATGGATTAGATAATTAAAAATGTAAATGATCAAGCTCAGAAGTTTTTCTCACTGAAGATTATTATCCATGTAGAACATAAAAATCTGAATAGCCCAATTGCTCATTACATTTTTGCATGACAGAAAAACTACTAAATTTAATTCTGACAAGTAGCCTTACTGGTTCCTCTCGAAGTTTAAACCAAATAACTTCTGCTTGCCTTCCATCCTTTTTGGCCCCAATATACTTAAGAACATTGCGAATTCCCTCAATTGTTGGAATTGCAACACCATGTACAGGTAACGTATCAGCCTGTCACAGAAACCGTGAGTAAGGAAAATAAAAAAGTAAATGAAATGATCGAATCAGAGTTAAAATAAGTTGATAAACATAAACGCCAGATGAATCATAAAGCATAGAATAGACGAGATGGACTTGAAAGCATACACATACATCTCCGCTTACAAGTGGTACCCAAATTATATTAAAGAAAAACTACATTCTACATGATAGCATTGCCCAACTCCTAAGAATACAATTTGACCAAAAAAATAAACATAATTGGCTGTTATGTATCCAGTAAAAAGCTATTTTTCAGGTTATAAACGCCTAATTATAAAGTCAAACGAAATGACATAAACACATAGAAACAGTAAAGCAATAGGGAAAGCATGTACGTTTTTTCCATAACACGCATTGTAAATTCCATCTCAGTTTTATTCTTCCTAATAAAAAATGAGTGTCATTTAGCCATAACCTCCAGAAAGATTGAGAAGAAGATTCAGAAAAAACCCAAAATCAGCAAAACCAGAATGCAATCCTTAGATTGGGCATTTTCAGATTAACGCAATCAAAGTACCAAAAGAAAAGAAAGGAAAGGTACCCGGCGGTAATTGGGAGCGCCATCGATATGAGGAGTAAGGCGCTTGTTTTGGCAGCCAGGGAAATGGTCACTCTTAAGAATGGTTTTCTTCCCCAGAACTGATCCACCTCTCAGCGTCATCACCTGCTCCAACTCTTTGGGTATCGACATGGCCAGTTCCTCCTTTTAATTATTTATTTCCTAATACTACCACTCCAACAACAATTTACCTAACCACTCACAGTATTATACTTAGCCCTCCTGATTTCACAATTCAAAATTACACCCTTCACACTCTCCTCTTCTCTACTCAACTCTAATTCAATTTTATATCTTTATAAATTATAACAACAATTATATGCCGCTAATTCTACATGCAAATATATAATTAACCCAGTTAACAATTCTACATCCCTCACACTCACATAAAAAATGAAAAAAAAAAACATAAAATGAAGAAGGAAAGGATTGTGATGGGATTAGCTTAAAGAATAAGATAAGAAATGGGAAAAAAAAAAAAAGAGGTAGAGAGAGATAAGAGATAAAAATTAAAAAGCAAAGCAGATGAAAGAATTCAGGTGAAGGAGTATTAATGGAGGTTTAAGTTTGTTTCTTTGCAGAGATGATCGGGTAATGAGTAATGAGATGCAAAGGGTAATCCACATCCAGTACGAGGCTTATATTCATATTCATCCTCCACTCCAGGGTTGGTTCCATCATCTACCCTCCTGTCATCTCGCTTGACATAGAAACGTGGAATGCGTGTGGTTTTTGAACTCTCTGTTTTTCTTTTTTCTCTTTTTCCTTCTCTTTGAAAAAGAAGAGTTTGCTCAAAGGCTTAAGCAGTAGATATTCTTCTGTTGGCTGTGGATGCTCTTCCGATCCGCCCATCACAACTCGCCACATACTTTGCCCCCGCACATTGGATTCTTACTATTTATTCTTCTTTTGTAAAATTGCTGAATTTGTAATTTATCCAAATTTTCTTTTATCATAAATAATCCATTTGTCTCTAAATAAATTTCTGTGTTAAATGCTTATTTAGTTTAATCTTTTTTACTCAATGGTTAATTGAAGGTGGGAAATTCCACTGCCAGTAAAAAAAATTATTTGACAAAATAAAAACAAAAATAGCAATTGGAAATTTTTACAGATTTTTAAAAATCTACTTAAATTTACATGTTAAAAAAGTTAATAATTATCAATTTTATACTAAAATCACTCCTTTATTACAAATTATATTTATTTTTAAAAATAATTTTTGTATTTTTTGTTTATACTTATAGATATAATTTAAAATCAAATTATGAATGTTGAAATTCATATCAATACTATTGAAAGGAATATATGTATATATTAATTAAAAAAACTATACATAGTTTTTATATATCATGTAATTTTTATATATAGTTCTAAAAATAAAACTTAAAAAAATGTGCATTAAAAGTTACAAATTTGTGTAATAATCTAAATCAAAAATTAATTTTCAAATAATTCAATTTTCACAAAAAAAAAATCAAAATTAAGTAAATATTTTTGTTCTCTGTAAAGTAGGTTCCATTAATGAATCATCTCATGAATTTTTTTTTTAAGAAAATAATAACTTAAAATAAGTTTTATGAGGATAATAACTCAAATAAGGGAATAAATGTGAAGACATATTGTAGGCCCCTCCACAACAATAATGATAAAACCCCATAAATTTATTAGCTTCTGAAAATTAAGAAAGTGACAAAAGTGTTTACTATTTAGGCCCTGCACAGAAACCATAGTACTACTGCGAAACGTTAATTTAATTTCATCCCCCAATAATTTCAAAATTAAAATTCAATTTCCTATTATTTTTTAATACACTCTTTAATTTTTTTAATCAAGTAAATTATTTAAAAAATTTAAAAAATTTCAACCACCGATCATTCATCTCTTTAATTTTTTTTTAATATATTACCAAATAATTTTCATATTTAAAATTATTTTGTGTTAATTGAGTCTACATAAATTATAAAATCAGCTAGTTTTTGTTTTTTTTTTCATAACATGTACATGTGGACACTAACTTCCGACCAATATTTTTGTCTCACCTATTTAAATAAAATTTTATTTCTTTTTATAAGTTTATATCTCCTTTTTAAGATTAGAATATTAATAGATTGTCTCTTAAATATATAGGAGAGATAAATTTTTGAAAGAAGAAATTTACAATCAAAAATAAAAATAAAGTCAAAAGTTATTATATGAGCAAATATATAAGTATATTGATGATAAATATATAATATAAGGATTTATGCATTACAAACATTAATGTTGTAGCAGTTTTATTTTTATCTCTGAATTTCTTGAAACTGTTCAAATTAAATTTTTGTTCAATTCAATAAATACCCATAACTCTTTTTGCTTTTTTGTTCCACCACTCTTTTCCCATTCTTTTTATTCATATTAATTATTGAGTTAGAGATAATGAGTCATTGAGCATATATATCAAATAGTTAATTTGATGAATGTATTTTATGGCTTTGCAATTTCATGCATTTGATTTATTTTTTCATTGGTTAGATTTTGTCAGTAGATGTATGAATTTTCCTCCAACTTAATTAATCTGAGTTTCATGTATTTGTTTTTTATTTTCATGATATGTGCACATGGTATATATCCTTATTACTATTTATTTATTTAATCATTTCTTGAATTTTCCAACTTTATTATTTTTTTATGGAATAATATTGAAGGTTTGCTACTTTCTTGAAATGATAATTTGGTATGAGCTTCGACCCATATTGGAATACATATTTATAGCAAACAGCCTTCAAGCTATGATGGTGCATGAATTCCCTCAATAAATGATTAAGGATTTTTTTTTTTTTTTTGGGTGCTGAAGTATATAATCGGATTCAATTATTAAAAAATACAAAATTTTGAATATCTACATATATTTAATATAATAATATAAATTCTAGATTATTACAATTGTTATATAATACATTTATACATTTTTTTTTATTTTCAGTACTATTTAATACATAGTTTTCAATGAAAATAACTAAACAATCATTTAACAAAATAAGAACAAAATAAAAAGTAATATCTCTTTGTATTTTTTAATAATTTATCACATAAAATGTATAAAACTAAATTTGGTTTTTTACAATTGGGGCAAATGCTCCATTATCTCAGCCCTACATCTGTTCCTGATTACCCATTGGAATACATATTTATAGCAAACAGCCTTCAAGCTATGATGGTGCATGAATTCCCTCAATAAGTTATTAAGGATTATTTAATTGTTTTTTTTTTTTTTGGTGCTGAAGTATATAATCGGATTCAGTTATTAAAAAAAATACAAATTTTTGAATATTTATATATATTTAATATAATAATATGAATTCCAGATTATTATAATTGTTATATAAAGTATTCAAATTTTGATACATTTGTATATTTTTTAATTGACAGCACTATATAATACATATTTTTTTAATGAAAATAACTAAACAATCATTTAACAAAATAAGAAAAAAATAAAAAGTAATATGTCTTTGTATTTTTTAATAATTTACTACATAAAATATATAAAACTAAATTTGATTTTTTCCAATTGGGGCAAATGCTCCATTATCTCAGCCCTACATCTGTTCCTGATTAAAAATATTGAATTCCAAATATTCAAACATAAAATGCAAAACTTTTGAAAATATTGATTCAAACCAATGTCATGATCAAAATTTAAATTCTATAATTTTAATATATAAATTATTCTCAGTTTATCGTCTTCATTGTGTTTTTATCAAAATTATTGCTATTTTAATGATGAAATATATATAAATACATTAATGCAATATATATTTTTCAAAATTTGTCCCATTACACCCTCTTATTTACATTCCTGATTTTTCTTTTTATTCATAATTCCAGAAATTGTGTTATTTCCAAATTTTCATGTGTATGGACTAAGGAAACATGGTAAATTCAATATATATATATATATAAAGTAAGATCGTAATTAGCAAAAAAAAATATTTATATAATTTTGTTGACTAATAATGTAATACATATTAATCTAACAGAATATCTGTCACATTAAGAGATGTTTCCGGTTAATTTACTGAAACGTCTGTGCAAGACTTACAATTATATATCAATATATGCATTTATACTAATTAAATATACATACATAAAACTTTCATATTTTAGAAAAATTATACAATGTCACTACTAATTTTTTTAAATACAATATAAACCGTTTAGAAACAAAATGTGCATAATCAGGTTACTGTTGCTCTGTTTTGATATGAGTCCCACTGGTTCTGTGATGCTAGCTACAACTCTTATTATTTTGTACCCTTCTATCTACAATATGCGCGAGAGAAAATTACTTCTGTGCTGAGTATAACACTTAGTAATATAAGCTTTATAATGATAGCCTTAAAATATTTATATTAACCCATTTAATATTGAAAATATACATTTATTATTCGAACATACATTTTTATCACACACATTTATATACATCATTTAAACTATCGGAACATGCCTTTTTAGATCAATAAAATAAATATATTTTACATTATATTCATATTTTATAATTTAAATAATCAAAGTAGTTCAACCTATTTTTTTGGATGTCACATTTATAGTTATCATGATAACATGTTAATATAATATTATTATACCAGATACTTCAAATTTGTTATCTTTTGTGTCCATAAATTGACTACCTATATTTAGCACTAGGAAGACACAATGGGTATCCATATGAATAAGACGTCTATCCGTATGTAGATGTCAAACATCTGTATAATCATATGTTCTGACTAAGTCGGATGTAACTATATATTTTAGCCGATCATGATAATCTATATGACCCTATTAGATGCCAACAAGTCTAATATCCAGTTGTATATGTTAATTTACACGTAATAGCATAATGAACATTTAATCTTATTTTTTATTTTTGGCTGAATGTCATATTATACTCCTTATTAATTTCGTTCTTAATTCTCACAAATACCGTATTAAAAATTTATGTTTATACACATAACATATAACTATTTTTTTTCCAATTTAACATAATAACAACAGTTCCATATTAAAAACTAATTTCTAATTAATACACCATAAGGCACATTATAGTCAACCTAATCATAATTATCACATACGACCTATATATAATCACATACCTTATGTATATCCATCATATACCTTTTATATATCTACTATATATATATGTAGTATATCTTATATATACTTACCGTATACCCACCATATTATATGCTCATGTACCATGTAACATTTATATAAAACATATTCATCACATCAAGCAATTTCATATTTTAAAATTAATTTGTCACTATATTAACATTCACATAACCTTACTAATTACTATTATTTAATATAAATCATATTATATTCCACATGTTATCAGTTATTACTATTATTATTATTACCACCACGATTACCACTATAAAAAGTTTGTACAAATTTGTTTACGTCCTTCTTTGATTTATCAGGTTATTATTCTTATCTATTCATGGTGCCGACTTTGTCACTGTGTCTGATAATAATTAAATTTATAATTACTTATTATCGTCAATAAATATTTATATTTATTTAAAAAATTAAATCTCCTAACAAAATTTTTCGGTTTTCACACGGGCATTTAATGCGTAATTTACCATTCTCACTCGCCCAACTCTTATTACATGCCAACCACTTATTTCTTAATAATATTTTCCTTTTTTCTCATATTTTTGCCATATTTTTTTATACTTAATCCATTATCCAAAAATTCATCTTCAAAACTTATATTTAATTTAATTTCCTTATTATCTTTCTCCAAAATTTCCCTCATTTTTTCCCATTTCTTAATTAATTATTTATTTTTTATTTTAATATTCCAATTTTCTACTCCAAAATTTTCATTAATTACTCAATTTCTCCAAAAAATTTCAATAAATTTCTATAATTTTTTCAATCCATATTATTTAATTTTCAACTACCAATTTTTCTTAATTCAGTCCAAATATTCATGAATTAATTCTTCAATAATTTGGCTATACTTGGAAAAATTTCCAAAAATTGTTTCACACCTCTAAATATCCCAAATAACTTAAATTTCATCAAATCAAGTTATGGTTCTTCCAATTTCTTCATCCAAATTTTTAGACATAATTATGAAAAATTTCTAAAAATTTTACAAAAATTCCTAAAAATTATTTTTACCCATTTATCTCTACTTCTCATAAATTCTATCTCTAAATTCCTCATTTTTTATTTTTATCTAATTTTTTTACTATTATTGTCAACCAAACCCTAATCAAACTTCAACCCAATAAAATCAACTTAAAACAAATATCAAAACTAACTTAAAAACCATAAGAATTTAAAAGAAAAGTGAAGAAATTCTCACCCCAAGTTTTCTTGAAATTTTTGGCCAAAAGATAATTTTTTTCCCAAATTTATATTTTTTATCCTTCTTGTTGCTTCCTTATACTTGAATAATTAATTATTTGTAAGAAAGATAAAAGAAAATTTGAAGATTCCATCCACAGTAGTTCGCCCAAGTGGGGAGGAAGATGAGAGCTTTTTGTTTGATATTTTTGATAGAGAATTACAAATTTACAAAGAAATATAGGCATTTGTCCTAAATTTAATAAATCTTAATCAATTCCTTAACCTTTTCTACTATTGGTCAACTATAATTTAGTTAGGAGCTTAAGTTGATAAATGACCCAATTGCATCTTAATTTAGTTTGACTTAGATATAGTTTACACCAATAACAATTTTTTTTTCAAATTAATTAATGATTAAATCTAATTCTCTAAAATTCAACCTATAAACAAATTAATTCCATCAAATTAAATATACAAAAAATTATAAAATAATTTTTTATTCGAAACGACATTTTTCAATAGTATGAAACGACATGAAAATCGTATTTTTACAGTTTATTCATTTTTTCTTAATTCGACCTATAAAAATTTATTTTCTTTTCAATTTCTAAATTAATAGTGTTAGAAATTTTAGAATTTAATTATAATCATATCAATAACTTTACGATAATAAACTTATATCTCTAAGTTGCAGTCAAAAAATCAAACTGTAAATCTATATCAAATATTGCATTTATGTAAATTGGAACTCTTAATTTTTTAAATTTTTCCGCATAACTTCACCATGACCTTAAAATATTATTTTATATATTTAGTGTGCTTAAATTATATTTTTGTTCTCGTCATCGATTTACATGTCAAAACACATAATCGCAATAATTTACCTTATTCTCTAGTTTTCATACTGCACTAACACTATAATCTTAAACTAACATTTTCAAACATATATGATCGAATTTAAATTCGAATAATAATGCTCATATACTAGTCAGCTTTTTCTAATTTAATTGTGTCGGTCATATAGTGCACCCACTATATAGGTCTAAATCCGGGGTTGTGATAGATAATTTCAATTTTCACACACATACTATGTCAAATTTAACAAAATCATAATCATACACAGGTTTGTAGATTTATTCATTATTATTTGTGGGTTTTAAATTATGCAGTTGCAGTGGATGAATTATATAAATGGAAGAAATAAATAAAACAAAGTCAAGGATTGATTATTATTATTATTATTATTATTATCATATTTCCTCTGTTGATTGCGAAATTTTGTCATTTCAAATGAGTATATGGATTATTTGTTAAAAAAATGGGCACATTAATTTCATAATGTAGGGATCAAAAGTGGTTGACGATTATTGAGGATTAATTTAATTCATGATCCTTAAACATCATATTAATAGCTTGTTATAATTTTAAAATTTTTATTTTTATAATTATTTAATACTTATAAAGTAAAAGTGATATATATACTTCGGTCAATTTTGAGGTTTTACTTTTTCCTTCTTGCTGAAAAAAAAGTTAATAAAATAGCAGAGAATTTGCAAAATAAAAAGGTAATGGTTCAGTAAGTTAGGAACAACTAAGCCCAGAACAAGAGCTTTATAGTACTGGGCAAAGTCAACCCAATCAAATGGTCCACTATCGATCCATTCCCACCTTTGTCACTCTTATGTCAATGTAGAAACTAGAAAGTAAGAAAACCAAACATTTTTAAACCGCAAATTATATAATGAAAATACTTATTTAAATGATAAAATTTTTTATTTTTTAAAAAATATAAAAAAATAAAACTACCCTTGCATTTGCCAAAAATGTTGAATTTTGAGTATATGATATAATTTTTTTTAACCTAGATTTGTAAAATCCATTGGCATTTTATCGTTCAAGTCATTATGCGATAAAGAATTTTATACAACGGTTATATTTTTACTGAAGAAAATTTACATTTTACAGCTGTCAAATTTTGTATAACGGCTATTTTTTTACTCATTGCCAGTTCATACAGAGAGAGAATATAAATATGGTCGGAACATAGAAAACGCGCAAGTGACATCCATGGCTATTCTCGCGCTCCCGTTTCAGCCTCTTTCATCTCTACATCACTAGAATTATGGTCTATTTTCAGAAACGGAGCCAAAGTTAGAGACCCCTCATCTCCTGATTTCACCATTTTCACAGCATTTCTTCAGCATTTCTTCGCTAATGATTGCGGCGTTAGAGGAGGAGCAGAGGTTTGGGCGTCCGTAGTCAGCAGGTCGATAGCTTCGTCTCCGGTAATGAGCTGGTAGGGCAGAGGCGTCGTGCGGCATCAAGGAAGATAGCTCCCCGCTCTGCTGCGTGCCGGGGGACGCCAATTTGCTAGTGGACTGGCCAAATTCGTGAGGGAGGCAGTGGTGTCTTCGCTTAGGCCAGCTGGAAGAGGAAAGGAAGCCTCACAAACCAAAAACCCCCAAACCTTTTTTTTTAAACTAAACCCTAACCCCCCAAAAAAACATTTTTATTTTCTCTGATTTTTTCTTCATTTTTGATTGAAAAAATAGAAATATTAGCAATGGAGGGTTGAGATTTAAACCCTAGTATGAATGGCCTTGATTAAAAGAATTTAGAAAGTGGTTGTAGGAGTAAGGCGCAGACGAAAAGTTGCGTCCTCCACTGGTGAAATCTCATGGAAGCCCAGAGAAAAAGAGCAGCGGCACGAGGTCTAGAACTGTTGCAATTCCTTTACATAAAAATAAGGGTAAACAGCAAATTTATCCATCTCTTAAATGTACACCTAGTGGACTATTTGATCCATATTGATGCAATGCAGCCAGATGAAGAAGACTAGCGCCTACTAAAATAAAAGGGCCAAATTATAGATTTATAGTAAAGAAATGCGTTGTTTTTGCCCTTCTGCCACTTCCTGCATATATATAACATAACATAACATAACTTATGGTTACAATGTTCAACCTTATTGATGCGATTGGTATTTTGCACGTGCCTGCTTTATTTTATTTTATTTTTTTTTATTTATGGAGAATTGTATTTCAGTTATTGTGAATTGTGCAAAGATGTTAAGCTAGAAAAAGTGCGTTTTCTTATTTTTTTTCTATTATTCTCTCCCTTCTCTCTGTTAATGATTTTTTTTAAATGTTTGTAACCTGAACCTCATTCTTGCATTTCCAAGTTTGTGCTGCACTAAGCAAGCAGAAGATTAGGTTAAAGCTGGAGGTCCTCCAGTTTCAAAGGCCTTTAATGAACAAGGAAACCCCCTACGAAGGTTTTTTCTTTTTTTAATATTTTCCCTTGCAGATATGGAGTTAAATTCTACTTTTGTTAATGATTTATTTGTGTTTTGTTAATGGTGCAGATGATCTTAGCATATGATGGATTTTTGAGCAGTAATATAGAGAATGAAATGTTTGTGTTTTTAATAGATTTTATGTCCATCAATTTTTCTGTTGCATGAATCCATTTTTGTTATTTTCTTTTGGATAAAATTTTAGAAAACTCTTACACCATTCTATTCAGTTGTAGATAAGATGTGGAAATGTTAATTTTAATCAGGAAGCAGCTGAAGCTGAAGAAGAAGAAAGAAATGAAGTCGTCAGAAGCAGAGGTGAAAGGCTACTTTACCTGACAGAGCAAAGTTGTCACTTGGAGAACAGCTGTGGAAGTGCGGGAGCAGAAGCAGAAGCAGAGGCGAAAGGCCACTTTAGCTGCACTTAGCCAGGTATTAATATATAACTGAAAACCCAATAATGAATAATCTAAGATAAAACTGAAACTGAGACAGGATTATCATAATATACAATATCATCTAGAAATTCTATTCATATTAATAACTTGTTATATATTTGAAATTTTAATTTTTATAATATAGTTAATAATTATAAAGTAAAAGTAATCTTATTATATATGACAATATATTCGGCTATATATACTTTGGGTCCATGGCTTATGAAGACCTTTTGTTGGAGCAAGTCAATTTTGAGGTTTTTCTTTTTCCTTCTAAACAGCAGAGAATTTGCAAAGTAAATAGGTAATGGTCTCGTCAGTTTGGCGAAAACTAGCCCAATCACTGCAGAACAGTGGCATCATAGTGCTGGGCTGGCAACTGGGCAATGCAATGCAGCTGGTAACGTTTTGCTTTCAGCTGTAGGTAGTCATTTTCACCTCACTTCAATATCACTTCAAACACACACACACACACACACACACATATATATTTCTTTATTTTTGGTTCCTAATTGCATGCTCGTTTATAAAAAGCTATGCTTCATGTGCTTTTTATATGTCTAAGTTCAAATGAAAACAGTCAGAGCTCTTCCATTTTTCCTGAAAAAAGAAGAAAAAGAAAAGGAGAAATACAAGGAATAAGGGAGAAGAGCTTATCATGCATCAGAAACAGCATGCTATTCATTATGAAAGCTATTACCTGCTCTGTTGCTTATCATATAATTCATCAGTTATGACGTGATTGAAAATTTGTGCTTTGCAGAAGGCTGTTTAGGATGTCCCATCATATCCTGATTATGAGGATGAGGCTTGATCTATATTTTGGAAGGAAACTTGACATACTTCACCTTGGTCCTTGCTAGGTCCTGTTCCACTCTTTTTTAGAAGATTGCCAAATTGTAGAATAAGCTGCTTTGCTTCCTATGTTACTTGAATTCACCTTTCATGTTCTGGTAAATTGACCAATTGCTTTTATTCGGCTTCAAGCTTGGTGTCATACAAGGTATGATTTGAGTAGGTATGTGAGCCAACAACATATATTTGAATAGTGAGATAAATCATATGAAATATACTGTGTCTGTTGCATGTTTGGTCTAGGTTTCTGATGTTGCACCAAATATCTCTAAAGAGCAGTTTTAATTGACCAAAACTTTTGAAATTGATAATTTCATTTCCCCTGCATTAGGCATGGTGATTTACAATTGGGTACTAATTCAGCTGGATCTATGGAACTAGCTGTTCATTGTTAATCATTTTATATAATTCATAGGCACATTTTAATATTATGTTCAGTATGTAGTAATGTTAGTCATCATTTTAGACAGGTTAATGGGCCATATGAATATGTTATCTGTTTTTTTTTCCGCAAAAATCTGTGAACTAGAAATCTGTATAATTTCCAAGAATTTTTTTTCGTAGGCTCCATCCAAGTATGCGATGACTAACCTTCACTTGATTGTGTATATGCTGTGGCTCCAGAATTATTAAAAGTGACAAAACAATAAGTTATCTTTTTATTCCGTTGCTACCTTTTCATAAGGTTATTAGCTAGTTATGCTGTTTAGTTATTATATATAGATTGAACTATTATGCGAAGATTTCCTCTATGTACATGTTTAACTTTCCTTTTGTGTTTTCCTGAATTAGTGCTTGATATATGATTTTTGGAGGACAGTAATGTATCATTTATGAGTGATGATTATATTAGTTATGATTTTCTTCAAATTTTGTTTATGTGAATTTACCGACAAGCATGTCGAATTTTGTTGACATGGAAATTTTTATAGGTACTTGGTGCGTGCTGAGGGTGAGATTTGGCTGGATGGGATGTAGATCACTCAGTTCAGCTACTTTCAGCAGGTTGTTTTCACTGCATGTGCAGTTATTGAATATAGTATAGCAGACTGTTTTATGGTTATGCTTCTAACTTTATTTCTCTGGTGAGATTCAATATAGTTTTCAGATGAACTTTCACTTCTGGAATTCCATTATTACCTGTACCTATTTAAATTGCCTATGGTTTTGAGCTGCATACTTATGTTGCTTCAGGTCAATTGACTATCATTTCCTTTTCTTTTGTTTCTTTGCTTTTTGTATGATTTCTATCCATGTCTAGCTTCACAATGAATTGATAGGGAGTTAATCATTTTATGAAAATTTGATATACTGATGGGATTACTTCAGTTTTTTGTATTTTCTTTTCTTTCTTGCCTTTTGTTACTCTCTTACTATGAACCTTATGCTCGCATCCAACTTACTTTTTAGTGTCAATTTTCTTTTACTGTCTCTTTAAACGTCAACATCCTGCAGTTTGAACGCATTTTTTTTGGTTGTCTATTTGTGGGTAAAGAAATGCAAATGATGTATATGTTATGGTTCTGTTTTGATTTGGAACATGCCAGTGTTTGTCATTTTTAAAATTGCTTTGATTTCTTTGAGGAAGAAGCTTGTTCCTTGCTTGATTCAGGCCTTGCAATCGCTGACATTTAGGAAATCTTAGATTCTTTTGCGCCTGTGTTATCTGGATCTATTATCCATATTTTTTGAAGTTGTTGATGCTTGCCCAACATGATAGGTGTGATAAGCTTCTGAAGGCAGCTCATGCTTAATCTTAGATTATAGTGGTTTTGTGGAAGTAACTTGCCTGCTAGTTATTTTGGACGAATGTGTAGGTAAGGTATGTTCTTTCACTTACATCCAGGTAGAAACTGTTTTGAATGAAGATCAATAGATTGAAAAGCAATTCATGCAATCTTTTGTTGTGTTATATTCTGTTGTTTTGATGACTTAACAAATGAAAAGCAAAATAAGTTCTCAACTAAATCCAATTCACTCCATGATTGAACAAAATTATATTGATTCAAAAAGAACAGTTTTTTAGATCAATCTTTCATAACAAAATTCTGTTCTAAAGAGAGGGGGGGGGGGGGGGGGTTGGAGGCGAGAGGTGGACCTAAGCCACCTACCCACTCATCAATCACGGTCTTCAGCTGACTTGCACTGATAGCCAAAAAAAAAAAGTGTCAATGCCATTAGTCACCTTTGTTCAGACAGCACAGAATCAGAAGGGCACTGAATCAGAATCTAAGTCTGCTTCTTGGAGGGCTAAAGTGAGCATTTTGACTGGATTTTTTTTAAGGAGAGGAGATAGGACGCAAGGGCCTTCCAAAGGAATTACCTCTCGGAAAGCAGTTGTAATAAATACCTTGGTCCGCTGCATGCCAGCAACGACTACAATCAATAGTCAACCGGCTGCGACAATACAAGTACACCTGCCGAATGCAAAGAGGCGGCATCCGCTAGCTCTTAGAATGGGCGTATTGGTGAATGTCGAAAGAGAAGAAGGCGGAGGAAGGAACTGATTACATTAGTCTCAACAGTAAAATTAAAAAAGGCTAGTTTAGGTCCATCTATCTCAGTCTCTCTCATGGTTCCTATAACATCATTTTGTCATTCCCCAAAATAAATCTTGTCTGAGAGGTCTCTCGGCTTTTCCCTGTTAATATTTTTTCCTTCGTTGTGTAGTGGTTATGTTGATATTTTTCAAAAATATGTTATGTTCTGATAGTTAGCGAGAGTTCCTTTTATTTTGTAGGGACATTATATGTGTACATATGATATGCTAGCTCAGTAATTCTAAAAACAGAGAGATTTCTTGCTTTATATTGCATTTTTTTGTTAATATCCATTTATATACGGTGTTTTTGAAATTCCTCTCAAATAGAAATAGCTCACTTCTGTTTTCATGAATATATTTGGTCTTCAAAGTTAATGATGCAATCTTATTTGGTTTTGAGTATGATTGATTATATATGCGTGCAGAGATGCCTCCTAGAAGATGTAGTTAATGCAAGCCAAGTATGATATAATTCCATATGATGCATCGGATACATTCTTTTGTCCATCTTATGTTTATGGGGTTTCCATTTTAACTCTTAGTTCAATGCATGTTATGTCTTAATTTTTGCATTAGTATTTACTTTTAATATTTATTTTGCATGATAATAATTATTTTGGATATGTTATTTTCCTGCATGATGATCTTTCATACTTGATAATTTTTATGAGTTTTAACTCTGATCTAGTTTGTCTGTTAACTAACTTTGCTTGCTGTTTGTTGCAACTTAAGGATTTTTTTTGGGGTGAAAGCAGCTTGAGGATTTAGTCTTGCAATTTCTACAAAAGCAATGATTCAGCCATGGTGAAGTGCAAGCTTTTGCCACTGCTAGCTGATTAGTGAAATAGCAGTTGCTTCTGCCACTTCTTGCATATTGATAAAAATTCTTAGGCATGGTTACTAAACCTATGACAATTGACTCTTTGTATGCAATTGCCATTTTTGGTAGATAAAAATTCTTTGGCATGGTTTCTAAACCTATGACAATTGACTCTTTGTATGCAATTGCCATTTTTGGTAGCTATCCGTGCTCTTACCGTTGAGCAGTTTGCTCAGTAGTAATGAAGTAAAAGTGCTTTTTCTAATTTCTTTTTTCTATTATAATGAAAAAAAAAAGAATGTTTGTGACCTGAACCTCATTCTTGCATTTCCATGTTTGTGTTGCACTAAGCAAGCAGCATATTAGGTTAAAGTTTGAGGTCCTCCAATTTCAAAGGCCTTTAATGAACAAATACATTACTAGCTGATGCATTATCCAAAGTCACACAAAAAAATTTTGTTCTCCAAATCCCATTCAGCTAAAATTGAACAAATTTTTTCATTAACAGCCACACCAGTATGAGGAGGAGGTATAAAAGAAAAATCTAACAATTTTTTATGCAGAATCTATTCATCATCAATGAAATGCACGGTTACAGCTAAATACCCATTTGTAGCAATTGAAGTCCACAAATCAGAAGTTAAACTAATCAATCGTGGAGTTATTTGAAATATGCTTTTAATCATCTCTTTCTCCCTTTTATATATTTTCATCACATCTGATTTTACAGTATTTCTAGAAATAATAGGTGCACTCAAATTTGCATAAGACAATAATGACCTAATTCCAGCAAATTCCACAAAAGATAAAGACAACTCATGCATAATCATGACAGCAACAAGTAACTCACGAAATTAATTAGGATCAAATTAGAAGCTGTCATGGATAAATTTTGACCTACATCACGACTATTCTTCCTAACACAAGTTTGATCATGACGTTTAAGATTATCAGTGTCATTTTTACTATCATAATTGGCAATAAATCCACAATATCTGCATTTGCACCTTATTTTTCCATCTAATGACTTTTCTGATAATTTTTCAAAGAAAAATCATACCGGAGAAGTTAATCTTCTTTTGTGCTTCCTTTTAGAACTATCAGTTTTAACTTCATTTTCCTCTATTTCTACTACAACATCTTCAGTATTAGATGTTTTTGTTGTATCATTAACGTTTGATTCACGAGACACTTTATTTACATCTATCTGTAATAACAAAATCAAAATAAATATCAAACGGAGTACTGCTGGAAATCAGTAGAAATAAGAGATAAATAACAAGATATACATAAATAAGAGCTAAATGGAGATTAATAATACCTTACTAATAATTATAAATAGACAAAAATAATGATTAATTAAATTTAATTAGAAAAAAGGATGACTAGATCTTAAAATATTATAGATCGGGTGGTTCAGATGGAGAAAAAAAATGGAACTGATGAAAAACTGAAAAAGTTTAGAGATCAGCTGGAAATGGAGCAGGGAGAAGGAGGAACTGCTGATTGGTGGACTGAGAAAGAAGAACCAAAGAGGGAGTCAACTGATGGATTGAGAAAGAAAAATCAAAGAAAGAGCTGAAAGGAGGAGGAATTAGGGAAAGAAGGACAACTACAAAATGCAAATGAAGAATGGGCAAGAAGGGAGGAGGGCGGTTGCTTCCGGAATTAAATTTTACATTTGTTAAAGTTATCATATTAGCCTATTAGGATTGTTTTTTAGTCATTTTAACTTTTTTTTTGTTTCCTTACTCACCTGAACCTCATGCCCACAACCCCACCCCACACCTATCTATACACGACAGTTGATGTTTAAACCAGATGCATATAACAACTATACACGTCTATCAATATTTATTCATAGACGCATATGATTGTTTTAAATTTAATAATAGGCACGCCTATGAAGAGCTTATTTTATCAACATATAATATTGTATTGTACAAAGCATGTCCCACTTCAAGTTTTACTGCTTCAACAAATAACTGTTTTAAATTTTATCATTATTTTATGATATAATAATTTTGTTTTTAGCCTCTTTAAATTTTATTTTATTTTATTATAAATTCTAATAATTAAATTGAAATTAATTAATTAAATTTAATTAGATTGAATTGGGGTTCAACTAATTAATTAAATTTAAATTGATTAAATTAGTTCTTAAAAAATTGAACTTTAAATTATTAAATTGAACTTTAGTTAATTATATTAGAATTTAATTGATTAATTTAAATTAACTAATTGAACTTAATTTGATTTAATTGAGATTCAATGCATCAATTGAACTTAATTTGATTAAATTAAATTTAAATTGAATTTCTATTTATTAAACTAAATTTGATTAATTGAATTTAAGTTAATTAAATTGAACTTAACTTCTACTAATTAAATTGAAATTAATTAATTAAATTTAATTAGATAAAATTGGGGTTCAACTAATTAATTAAATTTAAATTAATTAAATTGAGCTCTTAAAAAATTGAACTTTAATTTATTAAATTGAAGTTGAAGAATTAAACTTGAATTGATTAAATTGGTGTTCAATTGATTAAACTCCATTAAAATTGAACTTTAATTTATTAAATTGAAGTTTAATTTAAGTTAAAATGTTAAATTTCACTCCAATTAAAGTAAGTAAATAATTTCACCAATAAAGTTCAAATATTCAATTAATAAAGTGAAAATCAATTTAATCAATTTACATTTAATTAATATTTTTAATTTAATTAATTGAATTTTAATTTAATCAATTAAACTCCAATTAAATATATAGAAGTTCAATTGAATCAATTTAATTCATTCATTCATATATAAGTATGTATTATATATATATATTTGAATTTTGAGTAACACTAAAATAATTAGTTATATCTTTATAATTGATAAAATAATATATTTTTAATCGTGTCTTAACAGGTTAGACAGGTAAAATTCATTTATGACACGATTTTTCTCGTGTCGCAATCGTGTTGACACGGTTATGACTTATATCCGTTTAGCTCATATCTATATACGGTTAAGTCCATATCGTTTAATTGTGTCGTATCCAAAATTGCCAGTTCTAAATTAGAAAATTAATTGGACCCATTTTACTGTTGTGATGGGAAAGACAAAGCAGCGAGTTCAAGATGTAATTCTTTGTCCTTGATTCCGACATCACATTCCACTCTTCACCGAAATTTTTTTTGGATTCCATCCTTGTATCACATAGAGACTGTAATTTCTGATTTCGATTTGATCCTTAATTCTTATTAAATTATTTTATTTTATTTTAATATTAAATATATTTTTTTATATTTTAATTAATTAATTATATAATTGTTTTAAAAAAATATTTTTAGCTTTAATTGAATGTTATATTTTTATTTTATTATTTTTTAAAATATTAATTATATTAAAATATAAATAAATAAATAATATTCGGGTAGGAATATATCCTGTCCCTGTATGAAAAAAAATTCAGAATCGGATTGGGAAAAAAACTATAAAAACATATTCTCCGGATAAGATCGAGGCAAGGCATTGTAGGAACATGTCAAATCAATATCTCTAATTGTAGAGTAGAAGTGCTCACAAGTGGATCAATTTATTTATTTATTGTTTAATTAATTTTTAGAAGGAATTTTTTTTAGAGGTAAGAAAAAATTTCTAAATTACTGAATTCGTTATCTCAGATTAAATTTTTTAGCATGGTTTTACCCTCTAAATTATCCCGATTGTTCTAATTCAAGATGAAATAATAACGAATAAGACAAACTTCATTTTTTTGCTGAGATTATATATATATATATATATATATATATATATATATATATATATATATTTCAAACTAATAATATCTTATGATATAAGATAATTAATTTTTACATTGAAAGTTCAAAACTGAAGTTTATACTGATTGGATGCATAAATAAAAATATGAACCCCACCTCGGCAACTAATATCTTATAAAAGCACAAACAAAATTTGATAAATTAATACATCACAACTCAACCATTATGCATGCCTGATCATACACCTATCTAGGCTATATTATTACGTTGATTTATGGATATTACAATTGAGTAACTCTCTGTCAAGCCAAGAGCAAATTGGGAAGATGCAGAGAGAGGAAAAATGCCCTATGCCACAGTGACAGCCACAGAGATATCCCCGGAAGAGTCGCGAGGGCGCTGTAGAGCCTCAGTTAATTGTTTAAGTGCTTTGTCATACGAGATAAACCCCATAAACCAGAACTCATGTTCATCTGTGGTCACAACTTGTATGTATTTATCAGCCGGGTTCATTCTGCTTGAAGAAGGATTCACTGTTCTCAACTTTTGAAGTTGTATCACTACCTGACACAGTTAGTTAAGCATCACAGTTTTAGAACTGGAAAATCAAAGTTTAATATTCAACAACTTGCTTGAAATTCAAAGCTATAAATATAATGGCATATTTCAAGTACTTCTATTAAAGCTGCAATTCCAGTAGCATTCCTTTTTCTAATCATCTATTTTGACCAAATAATAACAAATGGGTATGACTTAAAAGAAAATTCTCTTCTGGTTACGCAAAGTAATGGAATATGTTCTCTAGTATTTGAGGGGCAAAAAGATTACAAAAAGAGGGTAAAAGGTTATAAAAAATAAAAAGGAATCCTCAAAGCAAGAATTAAACTATACATTAAGAAGTGGCCATTGATAAAAAAAAAAAAAATTGTTAAGGAATCTCATCATTCTGCTTTAACAAGCTTCTTAAGTTGAAAAGTAAGAAGAATTTAGCCGTATTATACAAGTTCAAACTTATCCTTATTTCGTGCTCCAAATCTAATGAGCAAAAATGAGAACTCTTATCCAACACTGAAAAGCATTTTATGTTTTAATGGCAGTCTAGTTTTTGCTAAATTGATTGTATGACTTAAATACCTTATAATACATCCATTGCTGCTGTCCAGTAGAGGAATAGTAACAGAAGGGATAGTCACTACAAAAGGTCACTCTTTTGGTGGATAAATAAAGTGTCCCAACCACAGGGCCAGAGGATGTTGATAAGTAGCAAACATAGGCCTTTAAGAGCTTCTCTCCTGGCAAGATCCCAAAAGTCTGCTGAAATACTTTATCATGCCCTCCTTCGGTGAACACCTTTGTCCCTTGAGCAATCCTTGCCATTGCTGCATCTGTGAAACTGGAACTAACTTTCACTGTTGTCGCCAGAAGAATTAGATTGCAACATGTTAGCATCTTCATACCATCCTGATATAAAAAGTGGTATACAATCCCAGAATCTCAAAAAAAAAAAAAAGTTCAAATAAACTAGGAAAAGAAAAGAAAGGATAGTCAACTGTTTTACATTTTTCTTTTTTGGTTTATTCAACTTCTACAATTCTTAAAGTATGGAAATAATAAACTCAAGCATGTGGAATATGCCTTAGCTGGGCCAACTAATATTCTTAAAATTAATGGTTTTCAAACTAAAGCAATTATTCTGTTCTTTTTGTTATACTTTCCCTTTTCTGGGCAAAAGACAAAATTTTTATATCAACTAAAGGAAGATAAAGTGATATAACTTGTTGGCTTGCCCCATAATCCTCCAAAATATAACCCATTCTTCCTTCCATGTTCAGTAGTGAAAGCAATAAATAAAAAGAAAAAAACATCAAGAGAAATTAAATTCTTCAATAAACGAAATTGCAATCAAGAATAAACTATTCTACAGCTGAAATTCGTATTTGATCATAGTTTAAAAAAGGGACCTGAGAAACAATAGAACTAGTGCTGCACTGGAAGATTTTCCTGTCAAGTTTGATCTATGATAAATCAAGAAGAAAGCGCTGACACTTTGTTTGCTTACTAAATGATGCAACGGAAAATAAAAGAGATCTGATTGATCCTGCTTTCCCACTAAAATGGAGGAAAATGATTTTGGTCTT
The DNA here is from genome assembly GCA_023653625.1 of Triadica sebifera. NCBI lineage: Eukaryota > Viridiplantae > Streptophyta > Magnoliopsida > Malpighiales > Euphorbiaceae > Triadica > Triadica sebifera. The sequence goes on from CM042895.1 coordinate 2,121,119, forward strand.
CGAAAGAAAATTGAGAATTCAGATTTACCTTATTCTAAATGATTTTCCTTCTCCATAATAGTAGCCAAACAAGAGAGAATTTTCCAACCAATTCGCTCAAAACAAACAAACTGAGAATCTGGATTTCAAACTTACAATGATGCCAGACATTATCAGCAAACACCTCTGCTTTTCTAGTAACATCGTCAACCCTTTTCCCGCATCGATTCAACACATCGCATATCCTGCTCACTGGCCCTAAAATACTAAAGTAATTAACCATATGAAATTTTCCTGAATGAAAAATCACACTGTAAAAGCTTAAACATTATTATAACACCTACTTTTGCCATATGGCGCGTATCCATTAGGAGGAACCGTCGCAACCTGGAGGTAAGGATTGCCATTATTGTAATTATTGCGGTTATCCATGTTGCTGCTTCGATTTGCAGAAGAATAGGCTTGCAGCTCCACTTATTGGCTATTGCGTTGCTTTCGGTTTTTCCCTCCAGTCCTACCGCCAATTTGCAATTTCCACTAACCACTATCGCCATTTATATTCTGATTTTGTGGGTCTGGGAGGATTTGGTCGGCCATTTTAGAATTTTCCTCTGGGTCAAAGACTCGGAGTCGACTCGGGGAATATATCCGGATGAGGATCACGGTGGTGATGACAAGTGATAAGAATGGTGATGTGAACGGTATTACAGAAACTTGAGGAAGAAAAGAAAAGCCAATGTGTAAATGCAATGCCGACTGACGATGTTTGCTAATGCTTTTCTTTTGCTTTAGACTTTCTGTGATTCCATTGATTATAAAATAGAGTTGTGTTCAAGATCACGAATTTATTCACGAATTAACAGACATTATAATACAATATTTTAATCAGTGGTAAGTGTGATTAGGCATATTAGGGAATCCTAGGCCAAAACATGTTCAGCCAGTTAAACGACTGAAATTATCGAGAAACGACAGGCTGAGAAAGCGGAGGAAAATTGAAGGAAATTTCGGAAACATCGTTATCTTTCCTTCTTCTCTCTACTCTTTTTAGCACCCAAACATTAGAGGAAATTCGAAATTCGTCTTCTACCAAGTTCTTTCAGAACAAACTAGATGTTGAATGATGGTAGCCAGAGGAAAGGGAGCATAGTTCAATTGAACGACAAGTCGTTAAGACTTGACCACCCCTATTCTTATAACTGATGATGGGTCGGGCCCAAATCATGATCCAAAGACGTTAAAGCTTAATAGGAGGGAAAAACAAAATTGAGGCCTATAATTGTAAGTTCTCCATTTCTTTATGAACTTAAAAAAAAAAAAACTCCATTTCTTGAAGTACAAAATAGGGAAAAAAAGTCAGAAAATCATAGAAGTATTCATTTGTAATCTAATATATTATTTTTGTTAAAAAATGATGTGAGATTATCTTATGTATAATTGACAAAGAAAATAGTTCAATAAGCTATTTCAGGTTAAAAGAAAAAAAAGGTTCAATAAAGTATTTGATTCTTCTTCCTGGAAATCAAAGGTCTATGGGGCTACATGAAGAAAAAACTGTGAAATTGGAGGACTAAATTGCAATTGAAGAATTTATATTATTTCAATTTTTCAAATATCCAACCACGGCTTTGGGGGTAGATGGTTGGTTGTCAGTGAGTAGGGAGTGATGAAAAGTGACCGGTCACAAGTAGACAAGAAAGCAAAGGGTGCTGTTGAGTTTGCTAATTAAGCCATATTTGAAAAGGAATTATAAAAAATAAAAGTTGAATTGAGGAAGAGCGAGAGTGAGTATTGCTGTTTCAGATTATGGTATTTCCTCACAGGATACACAGTGGAAAGTTTAAGAAGCGAAAAAAGAGAAAGCAAAAAAACAAAAAACAAAATTAAAAAAGAATGGAGGAATAAGGTACCCAAATCTAATGGGGTTGGGTGGGTTTGGGGTTTTCATTCTCATCGATTTCTACCAAGGTACGCCTCATATTTCATAATTAGGTCTCCTCTCAATTCATTTTCACCTGATTTCTTTTATTAAATTTCTCTTATTTTCCCTCTTGCTGTTTCTGTAACTGATGGTTTTGAACGTTTGGCTACAAGTTCCAGTTGCTGTGATTAGTTGATGATTTCTATCTGTTACTTCTTTTGATTCATGATTTCCTTGTTTTTGCTTGCTCAGTGTATGGAAGATGTTTCTCGTATCTAGTTTGTGATAAGCATTGGGGTTTTTGTGTGTGCGAGTTGAGGAGTCGTTTTGGAACGCTAAGATTTCCAATTTGTATTGCATAGGATCTCAGGAAACCTAAATTGATGTAGATGAAATCTTATTATATAGTGCAAGATGGAAATGAAAGCATATGTTTCTGATGCATATGCTAAATGACTCCTTGTACCTCCAAATTGCTTGTGCTATTAGACCATCTTCACTTGTTTCTTATTCTTAAATATGCAGAAACCCACGTGCATACAAAAATTAATGGATATGCTTATACAGAATGTCTCATCATCTACTTGGGATTTAAGACATATTGCATTTTCCAGTGTTTTTGCTAACAAAAACACATTGTTAATCTTTTGTTAACATCTTTTTCTATTGTGCTCTCTTTCAAGCTATGAGTAGTTCATAGCCATTGGAAGTGGTTTTCTTGTGATTCTTGAGATTATATGTGTTTTTCCCCTTGGTGGAATCTTAGGAATGTTTTCTAGCAAATATTATATAAATAATAGTTTGTATAGCTAAAGGGTCCACCACCTCTTCAGGGATCTTAGTTGTGGCAGTCAAGTTCTTAATCTGAAGATTTGATTCTCCTGCAACCTGCTCACTGAGCTCAGAAGACTTTCTATGTCAATGGGAATTCAAAAGACTGGCCATCGGAATCCAAGACATGGTAAAAGTTCTTGCTCATATGAAGTTGAACACAAACAAATGGAAGATAACCCTATCTTAGGGGCAGACTTGGGTGATGATTCTGATGATTGTGAACTAGCTGAGCTGCATTGTGAGCTTGGCATGGTGGAAGGTCAACTGTGCAGCATTCCATTTGAACTCTTTGATCTGCCAGATTTAAGGGAAATATTATCTTTAGACACATGGAATTCTTGTTTAACAGAGGAAGAAAGGTTCCATCTGTCAGCTTACCTTCCAGATATGGACCAGCAGACTTTTTATTTGACTATGAATGAGATTTTTGATGGTAGTGATATTTATTTCGGAAATCCCTTGGATGTGTTCTTCAAAAGATTGAAAGGTGGTTTCTATCCTCCAAAAGTGGCTCATTTTAGGGAAGGCTTGCAATTTATACAGAGGAAAAAATATTATCATTCTTTAAGATCTTACCATGACAGGATGAGACAAATGTTCATAGACATGAAAAGCTTGTGGGATCAGTGTGAAATGGGCTCCAGTGTTGAGGAAAGGATCTCTATTTGGAAAAAAAAGAGAAAACAAAGAGCCATCAATTTGCTTGATCTTAACAAATATCCTAAGGATGATCACCAGTTAAGTGAGGAGATTAGCTTGGACAGAAAGGGAATGAAATCAGTGGGAAGCAAGGGAGCAAGGGACATTTTTCCCTCTCCATCTGCAAACAGAATGAAATTTGCTGCTCGAGTCTGCAGTGGAAAGGAGGTTTTAATGACAAAGGCGTCTGTGAATGGCTTTTTCCCAAATCACAATAAAAAAATGATTGGCAGCAAAATTTTGGAGAAATGCCAATCTGTCCCGAAGGGAGTATTAAAAATAATGCCTAAAGTTAGTTCTGTTTCTCAGGAACAATCAGAATTGGCACTAAGAAGATCTCAACCAACATTTCTTGTCAGGACCCAAGGTTTACAGGATATAAGGTTTTCTTCTTTACCAGGATATATGCACTTTCCAGATGCTGGTGGCCTCTATGAATCACCGTTTGTAATGCAGAAGGTTGTTGGAAGCGGATTTCATTCAACTCTGAACCAACAGCAGGATATACAGGATCATCAGGAAAGTAGAACTAGAACTAGTTCTCTCTCAGATAATTCTACTAGAAAATTGGAGAGGCAAATAAATCCTTCTTTAGATGACATTTCTGTTTTAGGAAAACACAAATTCTTTACTGGTGATTCGAAAAGGGATCCTACTGAGGAATACTGGCCATCAATAAATGCAACAGATGCAAGTAGGTACACCTTTGGCAGTGAAATTTTGTGGTCAAATTTACAGAAAGGAACTGAAGACTCGTCCCTGAGGTCCTTGGAATTGTACCCATTTGATATCTGTCATAGTGCGGAACAGCATATGGCACTTGCGAAAGAGAAGAATATTACCGTCTATCCAAGAATTGTAGAAGCAGTTCCCAGAACTTTAACCATTGGTAATGGTAAGCGGGAAACTTTAGTGGCATCTTCTTCAGACTTACCGAGAGCTGAGAGTTGCATCAATGCCAAAAAGTCGGAGAAGCTATTAAGTAAATCTAGTGTCTCGGAGGGGTTTAAAGATGAAACTGTGCTACCTTTGACGTACAAGCGTAGAAAGGCTGTAGCTAAGGTTAAGTCATTAGACGTTGGCAAGACCATCATAGCTGGAGCTGGTTTGAGCCCTAATCAACATTTTGGAGAGGGTGCAAAAGCAATGAAGATAAATTTCACAGGGTAGAAAGATATGCCCTTGAACAATGAATCTTGAACAACACATCATGGACCAAAGTAGGTATGCTTACTAATATCAATTTGTACTATATATATGATTGTTAATGTATAAATGATAAGTATAGTGGTAAAAGAATGTCTTATCTCCATAATAATTCCATTGGCCAAAAAAACCGTGTGAGTGTGCACTTATCTGCATGTGTCGTATTTGTCAAATAGCTTGCAGGCTCCTAAAACCTATGTTAATAGACACGTTAACGGTGTCCAACATCACTGAGAAGGTAAGCCAACTTTGAAATTTTCTTTTTGTCATTCTGTTGTAGGGTATTGCTTGAGATACCTCAACCTGCATCGATTATTAATAATGGTTGGCTCTTCTTTGACAATGTGTTGAGAGCTGATAAATGTCCTCGTTGTTGTTGAGAAAGTTTACCTGGTTCAATTGATTATTAATAATAATTAGCACAATTTTAACAAACTTCAATCTCAATTAATTCATCAAGTCTAATATTTAAGAGTTTTAATTTAATGTATGTGCACCACCTCCTCAGTGCTGAGATCAAATGATGCACCGGCCATTTAATATCATTGGCACATATTCATAGTTGCACCGTGCAAGTAGTTTTTATGGTTGGGCTAATTGGGCTGGTAAGAAATAAAAAATAAGATAATTTATGGGGTTGCTACTTGCTTACCCTACCCTTTTGAAGACCAAAGAAAAAGAAGGCAATTACTTGGCCACCCTTTAAATTTGGCCAAATGTATGTTTCTGTTTCTGAGAATTATATTGTTTTTTTTCTATTTAGTTCCAATATTATATTATTTTTCCAAATAATTATTTTAACTTATATTAGTTTTAAATTTAACAATACTAACGAAATATAGTCATAAGTGATAACGCATAAGGCCTCTAAAATTTCAATTTAATGTATGTTAAAATAATATTTAGGAATTTAATATAATATATATATATATATATATATATATATATACACACACACACACACTTTAGCGATGGAAATATACTATATGACTTCAATTTTGAAATATATTAATAAAATATTTCAATTAAATTCATAAGTTCTTTCATGAATCAAATTAATTTTAAAACATATTATTAATATAATTAAATTAAATTCATAAATATTTTTATAAATTAAATTAATTATAATTTTTAAATTTATAAATATAATACGTTGAAATTAAATTGATACATAAATTTCCCATGGACTTCCCATTTGCAAGAGAATATTCAGAAAGGAAAGAAAGAAAGCCCGAGCTCTGCGTCCAATATAAGCCTGACTTACCTTATCCAAAGAATTGGCGGACAAGGAAGTTAGATTAGAATATCGCACACGTGTGCGGCATGCTTCGAACCGTTAAATGTTGCCTCTGACCCCCTCCCGCCATATCTTGTTGGAGCTTCTTCAACTTCAGCCATGTGAGTGTTACTTATCTCCGTAGAAATTATAAGCTCTTAAGGCTAGGGTTTCCCGCTTTCCATGTTATCTTTGCAAAATTTCACCGGCGTCAAAGCCGTATCATCCTCATGGCGTTCGCCGGTTGTTCGCTATCTATTCTGCTACCGGTTCGTGTTAAAGATCCGTTCCGTCTCCAGAATTCCATGTTGCTCTCTGAGAGTCCATGAATTATCCATGGAGGAGCCTTTGGAATCGAGGCCTGCTATGAGGAATGTTCTTGCATTGACGCAGAGTGATACGAACGACAGAGTTCCAAAAGATGGAGAAGAGCAACAAGAAGAAGAAAAGGAAGAGGGGGATGATGACGATGAAAAGGGGATTTCGAAAATAAGAGTGGCGAGACAAAAATACATCCCTGTTTCCAAGTCTGAGCTCTTGGATGCTATCGTGTCCAAGTTACTTGACTCTCTAGATGATGCTAATCAGTTCCTCCTTCTCTCTTCGTGAGTGATCCATCCTTCCTCGTGAGTTTTCTATTATTAACACATTCCTTTTTCTTGTTCTCGTCCAATCCTTTCAAATTTTGCGGCTTCAAAGGGGATTAAAAATTTGTGATTGCAGGCGCTTGGATTCTATTCTTCACGCTGAGCACAAAACGATTTTGGAACAAATGCGCAGGGATTATTTCCTTAATTATTCCGCGGACAATGAGGAAGATAGTGATAAAGGATCGGAAAATTCGGATGGAAAATCTCAACTTAATGGGGACAAGTCCTACTCTGTTGACGACAGCGTAAACGGAATTGGGAGCATAGGCGAAAATGAGAAGGATGGTAAATTTGACATGCAATTGAATTTCAGTTATGGTCTAGACTTGAAGAATTTCTTAGGTTATTCCTCCAAAATTGACAAGAGAAGTGCTAATGAGCAGTCCAGGTCTGTTTCAATATATTCCTAAGCAGTTTGATATTCGTAAATGCTATAGCAAGCTTAATATTGGATTTCATATCCTCTGTTAATTTGTCACTCAGTTGTGCAAAATCCTTTGTAGACTTGCTGTTGCCACACGTTTCCAGCGTGCTTTCATGCAGCTTCTTAATAATGCTCAGTTTCAAGAACTATCGGCTCGGGATTTGATGTTGACATCTGCCTTGAACTCTGATTACCTCCTTACTTTGCCAATATATGTGGACTGGAAGAAAGCATCTGAATCCAATGCTATAATTTTCAGGTTTAATTTCATATCCTGCTTATCTTGTTTTCTTGGAGAAAATCTCGTTCTGCATTAACAGTTTTCAGTGGAAGACATGTAAACCAGAGAAGTTTAGATGCTAGTTTGCTGTTGAGAGAAACTATGGAAGGACAATTAAATAATCTAACTATCTGGCTGCTTTTATAAGTTGTAGCTGCTTTGCTTTCATAGTATGCCACCATCAATTGAAAACTCAAACAATTTATCGAGGATAACATACCTCCTTGGGTGACTGGTGAAAATACCATGACAATTATTGGAAACAAGTTTCCATTAGGTGTATGACATAGATTAGCAATCATTATCTGATGCTTTTAGCATGGCCACATGATGACAAAGTTTGGACTCTTATGCATCAATATTTACACATGATTGCTTTTTTCTGCATTTTACCAGCAATAAGAGAAATTGAGAATGCTGACTTCTGCTATGTTGTATATGTCCTATGCTTTACTTTGACCGTGAATCATGATTTTCTTTCAGGAGAGGTTACGCTGCTGAAAGACAGAAAGGTCTTTTGATTGTTGAAAAACTGGATTACTTGCAGTCCAGATTTCTGCAAAAAATCTTCTTCCTTATATCAAAACCAGTAGAAAAAGTTGGCAAATGGATAAAAGAGGTGGTTGTCTTTTCCTTGATTTCATGTATTACTGATTATTGGAAAACCAATGTGACACTAGTAGGAATAGATACCCAATCATTATTTTCTATTCAAATAAGGTTGATAGCTGATATCAATTAAGAAAAACGACATCTAAATTTCAGAACTTTTTGGGCAGTATCTGAAGCAGCTCAAAGGAGCAAATATCTGCCCCTAGATGCACCAGCCGTGCTCAAATCCACCCTTACTAGCTTCCACAGAAAGAAATGTCATCCAAAATCTCACGGTCAATCAATAGGCATACCAGGGAACCTGACCTATGCAATAGTATTTGTTATTTTTTTGTCCCATTTGATGAATTGGAAAAAGCTCTATAACACTATCTTCAATTTGTTTTATTTTATTTTATTACATTTTTCTTTTGTCTTAAATTCATTGTATAGATTGCATAACTCTCCCTTCATGCTTCCTTTGGACAGGCTGTCATAAATTCTTCTCAGACACAAGAAGTGCAAGATTGGCTCAAGAGAATGACGCTTTGGCTTGAGGAACTGTCTCGTTTCCAGCAATCATATTCTTCCAATAGTGAACAAGCCTCTGATAATCTTCTAGGAATAGAACAACTATCAGATAGCGATGTTCCTATTTGGCTTGCGGCACAGAGGGCAGTAAGCCGTTATGAAGGATTTCTGTCAACAGTTGGACCCCGTGGAAGGCTACTTAGAAAGTTGTTTACTTGGATTGGCATCGTACCTCCTATACCAGAAACTCCATTTGAACTTGACAGTGACAATAATGCTGCTGAACCTCATTTAAGGTTAATGGCACTTGAATTTCTTCTCTGTACTCTCATTACTATTTTTCTCATATTTATTAATTTTTCTTCCTCATTTTTATCCTCCTAGGTTGAAAAGAATAATTTCTTCCTAAAATAAACCATAATTTGTTGTGGGCAATTCAATATTGTTTAGGTGCATAGTGAAGATTTTCGTGTTGAATCAATTTCGTTGTTGAACTTTTCATGAATTTTGGTATCTTGCATGTTAGATTGATCTCTGTAGAATGACTTGCATAGACTTATGCTAATCTATTACCAAGGACTTGACTGCAAAGAATGTTGTTTATTCAACTTATTGGTGGCATGCATAGAGGTAGGATAAGAAGGGTGAGCTCTATACATGGCTACTAATTGAGAGAATTGATTATAATTGAAATATTGTTTAGATTGCTTATAAATTCTTCAGATGAGTCTGCCATTTTTAATGTGTTGAAATTATAAATATTAGTCATGAATTTGGAAAAATTTACTCTTAGAATTCCTAGAGTTAAAAATTTGTCAGAGACTTTTAGATATTCAAAACAATTTGCAAAACCAAAGGCAAAAATCATGTGACACCATAGTATCTTATTATACCATTTCAAGTGCGTACTGGCTGTTTTAGTTGGATTTGTTGTATGATGATCATTATCACTTGGATGACAAGTAATTGCAAAATTATCCGCTCAGGCCAATTTTCTTATCAAGGATATCACTTAGTGATATATGGAGACCTGCTACCAGAAAATACTGCAGAAACAATCCTTGGAAAATGTTAAAAACTTCACTTTCCATTCTTCTTTCACAGTCAGTCCTCCAGGTATCCCTTGTACACAAGTTATTTATTTCTTTTTTCAATTTCTTCCATTATGTTATAATTCTGAAGTATAATGTATGAGTTTTCCTTTCTATGTCCATCATCTGAATAAATTAAGCTGAATTTAAAATTTATGGTATTTGCACATGCTTAATGAGGTTAATTGTGCATTATTCTTGAACACTGATGTCTTTCCTGTTCAGGAGCCTGCATTTGAAGAACTGATTTTACTCTATACCAATGAAGTGACAGAAAGTGACACTAAGGACAAAGCTGAGGTTCCATCATTGCAATTAAAAATCTATGAGAGAATTCCTATTCCTGATCTTCCAGTTAATACTTCTTAGACTGAAATGTCTGTTGATGCTCTCACATATCATGTGCAGATTGTAGTAATTCATTCAAGTGTTTGGATTTATAACTGCAAATTATTATCAAATTATTTGCAGGTTGTTTTTCCTCACAAAAAGCTCTCTTTCCGTATCATAGACACGGTATGTAGAATTTAATTTTTATTTTTGGCACTAAAGAATAAAAAAAATTTAGATGTTTGAGAATTTCTATTCTTGAGCACTTTGAATACTATTATAGAAGCTCTTAATGCACTTATTCATATGGATCGTGAATCTGTAGGTACGCTTGGATGTAGCTACAATATTGGGACTTTCAGCATACTTCATCAATTATAAATTTGAGGACATTTTATCTTCCCCGTATGTATTTTTTCATTGTTTATGTAACTTTTTTTGAATTGTCAGCACATGTCAGAAAATATCATATATATGTAAGACAATAATTATATCTTAAAATGTTACACGATGGCTATAATATTTGTTCTGTTTTTCTCTGCCGCATGTCAGACTTCTAGAACTGAGCTAGTCTTTTCCAACCTTGTGGATTAGCAGGAGTGCTTGAAACAATTTAATGCTTTCAGGGCGCACTTAGAAGTTAATATATATCAGCCTTTGTTTGTTCATCTATAATGCAGGTCAGCAATATTTCTTGATGTGATTGCCATTACAGCACTGATAATATATGTGACTCGTGTGGCTTTGGGTTACAAACAGACATGGGATAGATATCAAGTGAGTTGCGAAAATACTGTTTGTTCAGAGTGCAAGATTATACTTCTATAATTTATACAGCTACATTTAATTAGTACTAAAGTTATAATGTGCTTCAAGTCATTTAGTAATTTCTTAAAAGGGTTTCCATTATTACAGCTACTCGTTAACAGGACACTCTATGAGAAAACATTGGCAAGCGGCTTTGGCTCAGTTCATTTTCTTCTGGATGCTTCTGAACAGCAGCAAGTGAGAAACTCTTTATATATCTTAATTTATTTTCTTTCTAGATGTGGATACACGGATAAAATGTAGCAACTTTAAGCTATCAACTATTGTATTTTCATTGTATTATAATGGTTCACTAAAATGATAATTCATTTTTAGAAAGTTAGTTTCAACATGTTTGATGTTTCCTAATTATTTTTCTTTCTCCTGAAACTGTCTTATGCAGTACAAGGAAGCTATTTTAACATATGCAATCCTGCTTAAAGGAATGAATGGCCAGGTCTGCCTCTATACTAGTTTTTTTGTCTACATTTACGTGGGTTTCTTGTGTGGTAAAAATATTTTGTTAAATTTTCGCAAGCTATGATTCAGAAGTGAAATCAGATATGTCTCTCCCTTTAGCAAGAAATCACCTTCAACAAGTATTTCTCGTTTCAATGACATGTTCCCCTTCCTTCAGGGTATGAGGAGCAATTTTAGGATTACTGTCAATGAATTCCAATAAATAAAATTTTTTATATTATTTGCACCAGCCACAACTATGATATCTCATCTCTGGGTCTAAATTTTTCTTTTAGATAGAATTTCTTGTTAGATCCTTGCAAACTATGGGATTGTCTTTTTCCCCTCCTTTGTGTAGCATTTTGTTTGCTCGTAGATCAATGTGTTTGTTCTTATGGCAGGTCATATGTCGCCGAAGTGTGAGTGATGAATGTGAGAGATTTATGTATGATACGTTCAATGCCAAGGTAATATAGTGAGGAGATCACCTTATCTGTACTGCATGAATGTGTTACTATTAGCTAATTGTTGTGTCTTGGGGCAACTGCAGGTTGAAATGCCAGTTGATAAAGCAGTGAACATGTTGGTGAGATTGGGCCTTGTTATAGAAACACCAATTGATGGAAGAATCAGCCTGCATGCTGTCCCCTGTGAAATGGCGGTTGAGGCCCTCAAAGGACGCTGGAATAATTTGCTTGGTTAAAAAGACCAGATTGGTTCCAAAATTCCATCATTGTTAGAATTAATACTTATAAATCTGAAAAATTCGTTCAAATATAGTAATGAATATACCACAAGTACGTATGAGAAGACTTGAAAGGTGTAAAACATAGGCAGTTTTAAGAGAAAAATATGAGATATATCATATATGGGAAAAGAAAAGGTATTAAATTCAGATATTTTCTCATCGACTCCATTTTCATAGCTTAAACCGGCAGGACAATTCATGACCGTTAATGTGAAGCTATCAGATATTGCAAGCACAAAAACAGTTACAAACGTGACCAATGCCTTGTATGAGATTTTAGCTGTGGGACACGTAGCCTATTCCTATTGTTTCTTTCTCCGCATAACTTTACATCAAAATACTCGAGGAATTTAGTAAACCAAATTACAAATCTATATAGTGGAGCACATAATCTGTTTCCTTCTTCATGGGGATCTGCTATGGGTTAGAAAACCAAAATGGCTAAAAAAACAAATCGATGGTTGCCCGCAACCAGCCCACTTCTTCACCTGGAGCTTGACCTCGACTCCGCTTGCAAATTTTAGATTAAAGATTAGCGGAGCTTGTTCCTCATAATTCAAGAGGCTGAGCTTTAGTAAAGATAAATACTCCACCACCTCCAACAGCACGTCCTAAAAGCATTTTGCCATCCAGAAAAGAAAGGTAATACAGTCCTCCCACTTGCCGCCTGAAATTGGAATTCTTCTTCTGTCACTAAAATGTAAGTTGGAATGCAATTTTTGTTTATTAGATACATGACCGCTTGTTTTGTACCTCCCTGGATTTCCTGGATTTGTTACGGGAATTTGTGCTTTGAAACTTCGAATGAACTGCAAGATCTGTGCAGGAAGGGGAAAAAAATATCATTAGCTATAGTCACTAACTGCTAGATTAATTGCTTTAATTATTCTAGAATTAACAAAACTGAGACCTGCATCTTGTGGAATTGTATAGGTCTCAGACGGGAAAGCTTGGAAAACAAAGAAAAGGTCAACATTTTTCAAGCTAATTTCTTATAGTAACCTTATTCTTCAATTACACCAACTCTCAGTTAAGATTTAAAAGACAAATATCAAATTATTATTATCAAGAATAGCCAAGCCCAAGTATCTTCAATTCATTATGCAACACTTCAAACTAAATGCTGAAATATGGAATAAGCGAAGTAAGTTCATCTACCTGAAGACTCAGGAATGAGCGTGGTAGTATTGCTGGAGCTATTAGAGCTTGCAGCTCTTCACTGATTTTAATATTTTGAACACTTATCTGCCAAAATCACAACATGCATGCCTCATATAAATAGATGGAAAGGGAAAAGGAAAAGCTAATACAATATTTCTGCATAGAAGAATGGATATTTAAGTGGCTCTAGACACTATGGACAATGGAGGGAGCTACCAAAACAGCTGTAGATGCTGCAATGCTTTATCATCTATAGAACAAAATGTGTAGCATGCCTTGGACACAATTAATTGCAAAGCAAAATGGTCGCATGTGATGTACCTTGACTTTTGGGAAGTCATGTTAGATGAAGGACAGAGAATCTGACCTCTTCAAACTGAAGATAGATGTTACGCACAGAAACAACATCAAATTTTGCAGAAACAAGGAGAGTAGCACCGTCTTGTTCCTGCAAAGCATAACCATTAATTATAAAACATATTTAGAATAAATATTCTTGAACTGCCAAAACATCTTGAAATGCACAAAGTAAAATGCTGATTCCAGGTTGTTTAAGTTTGTCTGTGTTGTCCAATTACCTATTCACTAAAGGTCATTCATTTTCAGGTACTTGTTTCTTCACAAGTGCAAGCTCTTTAACTCATTTCTTTGAGATTTATATTGCATACACAAGCCCTTAGTTCCTTAGGAAGTTGAGGAGTCTACAACAAGTATTCTTTAAGAATAAGAAAGTTTTAAACATGAGGCAAAAAACAGCAGAATATCAGTAGGTGTACTTGCATGGCACGTACTGGAAGTAATAATGATCATATATTAAGAGATCTTCAGATATAGAGTTGCAGAACAGGGAAAAGACATCAATCCTAATATGCTGCTTAGCCTGATAGAATGCTGATAGCTGAAGCCAGATTGAATAACATGGAAGTTAATGCAGTGGAGGGGAAAACTGAAGTTTTACCTCTAACAATGTTGGAATACTCCATCGGACAACGTTACGGATGATACCTCCATTAGACTGATCGTGACATTCAAACTTCTGAAAAATCTGCCCAATCTATTCTCACATACATGAAAGAATACATGATACACGAAGAAATCAAGACAAAAATAAAGAGAAAACATAAGAAAATTACTCAGTCCCAATTGGTGTTTTAAGGATGCCATTCATGTAAGAATAAGCAAACTACATAAATAATGAGGACTTAGTTGAGACATGAATATTAAACAAAAAGTAAAAGGACTCTTCAAGCAGAGAATTCTTTTTTAATCGGTGCTCATCACCAATCTTAATCTATCACAAATTCCAGCTGGTTAATAATACTCATGCTATTGCTAAGGAATTTGTATAGTTGCAGGCTACATGTTTCAAACCTGCAAGAAAGGAAGCCTAACGGAAGATTCCAGAAGAACAAGGACATCAGGGGCAGAAGTATACTGCAGGCGCCATGTCCCATCCAACTGCACAAGGTCAATTGGTGCACCCATGTTATATCCTTCCAAGCTCACCTGCCAGAGTTTCAAGGAAAAAAAAAACTAATGGAAGTTATGTTCATTCCCATATAGAGAAATTGTCCATCAAACGAACATCACATGATCTTCTCTCAACACAAGCAGGCAGAAAGAGAGGAGAAAACAGGAGAGAGAAAGACCAAGAATAGTTAGCAGAAAGAACTTAAGAGGAACAAACCAGAGCCTCCTCAATGGTTGCGCGTTGATCAGCAGTAGCAACAAGCCCTCGTTGTGTGTCTTGTATAGCTCTTAACAGATCATGCTTTTTCGTCTCTATCTCAAACTCAGATACCTGGTCCTAAATCGCCACAGAGAATTAAGAAGAATAGACCAGTAGCAAACATCTTATAAGAAAAAGAAGAAAGAAGGCGAACCCGAGTTATGTTGGTGGCTATAGTTGCTGAACAGTAAATTTTTTTCCCAAGGGATACATTTCCGGTAGCAGTAAAATTTAAGCTAGAAGGCTTAATCTTGAAAACAGCTCCCTTTCCACCAGTCGGGTAGAAGGAAGTAGCTAAGGCCAGATTCATTTCTTCACGCATAAATCAGTAATAACGAAAGAACACAATTAACAATACGCAAATTATACCCATACGCAGAACAACAATGCACTAAATTGACGAGTTTTGTACAAATTTTAGAGATGAGCCTCATCTCTCAGTAGTTTGATTTAACAAAACGGTTTCCGATTTATCCAAGAAATCAAATAACAAATCTGAAATTCGAGAGAGTTTCCTGATCTCAAGAGTGAGTAGATAATTCAATTTTGCTTAACCAAAAAAAAAAAATTGAAAAGAAGAAGAAGCAAGAGAAAGTATACCAGTGGTAAACGCCAGAATTGAAGAGAGTTGCAGTAGCAACTGTGAGAATTCAAAGTTCCACTTGTGTCAGATACAGACCCACGCCACACTGCCTTATCTTATATTTCCGTTTCCTTCTTCTTATCATGTTTCTTGGAATAAACATTTATGAATTACGACGACGTTTTAATATCACATGCGTCGGAAGTCCATTAATGGCTGGACCAAAACAGAAGCTAATTACCCACTAGTGTTAGTTGGGGAATCGAAGGAAGCTGAAATGGGGACAACCTGGCCTCTTAATCGTTACTCGTCGTTAGCCTTCCAGCGCGACACTGTTGCTGCGGCGATTGTCTCAGAGAGACCTAAGAGATCGATTGCAAGTGTTGGCTGTGAGTTTAGGGCATGGAAATGGATTTGTCCCTCCAGAAATCGCTGCTGCTCTTCCGCCGCCAGTCACGCAGCAGTCGTAGTTGCAAATGACGACAAGTACGGTAACAAGCAATTATCAGTCTCACTCCTCGCCTTTTCGATTACATTCTCTCCAACGTGAGGGAGCCCGAGGCACTTGTGGTTATCGATTTCCTTATTGGTCCCTTTTAATTCTCGTTTTCACGCTGTAATTTTTCTAATTTCAGATTTTGCGGCAACTGCGAGAGGAGACTGCAACATTGCGTGGCAGCCAGATGCAGGTGAATTCAACTAATATTTTTAATATATCTGCTTTTCATTTCAAGTTCATCGAACAAATTGATGAGATAATGCTATTCCAATAGGTATCTCCTGATCAGGCACAACTTCTTGCTATGCTTGTGCAGATTCTTGGGGCGGAACGGTGCATTGAAGTCGGTGTGTATACTGTGGGTGTTTTCCTTTATTCTATTATTTGTGTATTTTTTAGGAGACATAGATATGATAGATGAAATGGCGAATTACATGTTTTAATTCTAATTGCTGTATTCTTGGTCAGGTATACTCATCACTAGCAGTTGCTTTAGTGCTACCAGATTCAGGTTGTTTAGTTGCCTGTGAAAGAGATGCCAATTCTCTTGATGTTGCAAAAGGTATTATGAGAGAGCTGGGGTCTCCCACAAGGTAATAAATAATTGGTTTATCTCATTAGTAGTAATACATTGCTACATGTTCTCTGTACTCTTATTTCTTGTGACTCGATGAGCAATTCTTAGAAGTTCTTTGAAATAAGGAGCATGTGAAGCATGGAATGGCCGCAGACATTTTGAAGTCTCTGATTCTTAATGGTGAAGCTTCCAGGTAATGATAAAGTATGATGTTTTTGCCTGTTATTCCTTGCATTACCATAATAAGGCAAGATTGTCATCGAATAATTAATTTTCAGTGATATGGTTCTTTCACGTAGCTATGATTTTGCGTTTGTTGATGCTGAGAAGAGAATGAATCATTTATATCCTTTTATGCTCCCGTAATATGGAAAATATACCACATGATGTTTTAATGCATATGAAAAGTACAATCTATGTATTACAACAGTGACGCTATAAGCTTTCTGAACTTCATAACACTGACATATCCTAGCAAAACATCTAAGAAAATGACTTTTACTAGTGCTTTAAATATCGTTCACTAAAATCGATGTTATTGCTAGTAATTTTGGTGTTTAATGTTTTTTGAGTCCAACAAAACACAAAAGCTACTGATATTTTTTTTTCCAATACTGCATTATTTCACTTCAAATAATAAAAAAATATTTTTTTTGACCCCAGATATTGCTTTTATTGATGTCGTTTCAAACAATAAATTTTTTTTCCAAACAATAAAAAACTATTTCCCATTACTGAATCATTTTTACTGATGTTCACCATGATCGTTGTCCTTTCCCTCTTGCAATTACTTAATTTGTCCTTCTTATTCTCTCTTTTTATCATTTTCTTTTTTGATTATGCTTTGATTATCCATCTCTCTCTCGTTTCACCCTCTTAAATTCATTACTTTTTTTTTTTTAATTTGATTACATTTCGCCGTCGGACATCCAATAAGTAGATTGCATCGCCAACAAACACCTCATGCCAGTCCCAGCACCAGTAGCAACATCACCTGTCTATGCCCTGCCAAACACTAGGAGCGATCTCCTGAAGTTCCATTTGTCTGTCACTCTCTTGTGTGTTTATCTTTGGATTTGTATACGTGTGGGGCTAGATAATAATATATGTGAGGTATACATATGATATATACGAGGTATATGTAAAGTACATATGCAATACATGCAAAATATATGTGTGATATATGTAGTTGTCTCTTCATACTTTGCAACTTCAACATCCTCATAATAAACATCTTCTTCTTCGTATTCATCTTTTTATGCTTATTTGACATCATTTTATTTTGAATTTTGTTTGGAAAATGCAAGAATTGCTAGGTGGCAAATGAAAATACAAAAAAAAAACTTAAAAACATCTAGACATAAAATTATAGCTGAAGAAACTGCTCGTGCTTCTTATTATTCATGTATCATTAAAATTATTTTATAATTAAAAGAATTCAATTGTTTAAAAAAATTAAAAATAAATTATATTATATTAAATAAAATAAAAGTTGGACCTCTGCAGCAAAACAAATGATAAGAGATGAATAGATAAAAGGTATAAAAGAAAGAAAAATAGATAAAAGGTATAAAGAAAAATATATTTATAGTTAAATATAAATATAAGTTGTAATTTATATTTAACTATTAAAAAATCATTAGATTATTTAATTTTATCTTATTATAATTTACAGTAATTAAAATGTTGAAGATATGGAGTTCAAGCTCTAATATGGTCCTTGTAACAAAAATAAATTACAACTTATAAAATAAATTCATAATGGGTCTATATATATATATATATATATATATATATATATAAGAGTGATATTAATATTATATAAATACAAAATTTGGAGAGTAAAATTATAATGAATTTTAAATTTTAAATAAAAATTCAAATCAAACATTAAAAATTAAAAATATAATAATTTTAGATATAATAATTTATTTGATTAATTTATTTTCTGATTTGGCTAACATTCGAGTTTTTTTTTTTTTTTTTGCCGGTTCTACATAAATTAGGTGAAATGAAATCATCAAATTATTGAAGGGAAAAAGAAAATTTGTTGGTGATAATATTGATAGCTGAAAAATAAAATAAAAATGAAAAACCTTTCATTCATTTTCCTTTTCAAGGGCGGAGTCAAATACAAGACAAGGAAGATACCAACAAAAACAGCAAGATATTGGTTTGATAAGGTCATCTGGTGCAGCACATACAAAGTTCAAATCCTCTACTCCTCCTTCCTGCTCAGTTGGTGAGAAAAGAGGTTTGTCCAATTCACAGCTTAACAAGTTTTTTTTCTTTCCTTTATTTCATCCTTCGCCTCTCTCTCTCACTCACTATGCGTGCAAGTCATTTGCTGCGGCTGCATTTTTCAATCTTTTGCTCTACTGTCAAACCATTCTTTAGGGTTTAGGGTTTTATCATATATGTTTTTGTTAATCGCTGCAATCTGTCTTCAGAATTGCTAAATGTTTCTTTTTCCGGTATCTTGTAATGTATTCGCTGAATAATTTAGAGTTTAACGGTCTTTCGTCTCAGGCGCTAATGGGGTCTGTAATTCGCGAATGGGCCGGGTTTCAGCAGTTTCCCGCTGCCACGCAAAGCAAACTCGTGGAATCGTTCGGCAAATTAAAGGAAGAGGTCTCTAAGTTTTAATTTCTTCTCTGGTTTTTAGAATTTTGAGATATTCTTGCAGTTTCGAAATCATTTCCTTAATTGATTGCAGGGTGTGAGTACTTTGACCATTCTTGTTTTGGGCAAAGGTGGAGTTGGAAAATCTTCGACTGTCAATTCTCTCATCGGGGAGCGAGTGGTTAATGTGAATTCCTTCTCGGTATGTTTTCACGTTTACCTGTTTCCCATGGATTTAGGGATGGTAGTCATTTTGGTTCTTTATATGGTTTGTTATAGTAACATTGTCTGCATCGCAGACGGAGGTGTCAAGACCTGTAATGGTTTCACGGACCCGGGCTGGATTCACATTAAACATCATAGACACTCCTGGTCTTGTGGAGGGTGGCTATGTCAGTTACCAAGCTTTGGAGTTGATTAAACGGTTGGTACTACTAAAATGATTTCGTTAATGATTATGTCACACCTACTAAATTAGTAGATCTGTGGTTCCTTTGAATGCCACTTTTCACATTTTAGGATTAAGTTTTTGATGACTTGCTTAGTATTGTGGTTGGGCCTGCAATGCAGATTTCTTCTGAACAAGACTATAGATGTTCTGCTCTATGTTGACCGCTTGGATGCATATAGAGTGGATGACTTGGATAAGCAGATAATAAGTGCCATCTCTGATAGTTTTGGAAAAGAAATATGGCGTAAAAGTTTGCTTGTCCTTACTCATGCACTGCTCTGCCCACCAGATGATCTCAATTATGATGTTTTTTCTGCTAGAAGATCAGAGGCTGTCTTAAAGATTATCCATGCAGGATCACGGATGAGGAAACGAGACTTTGAGGTTCTCTTTTCCTTCTTTACATGTGTCTATAAAGTCATCAGCTAGTAGGAATGACTTCAAACTGTTCATGCTGGCATTCAGATGTATGCTGAATTTCTTTTAAATGGAAAATGGATTATATGCTGCATATGCATGTTGGCAATTTCTTCAGCTTGTGAGTAATGATGTTGACTAGTGGTTTTGCATTCTTCCCATAGTATCTTCCTAAAATAGATTTGCTGACACCAGCTTACCTACACACAAGCTCACGTATGCACGTTAGATTCATATATGTATGTTAGGACCAATGAAGAATATGTCCTATCACACTATGTACACGTAGGAGTAAAGAAACTGAATCAGTCTTTTTCTTCCTTACTTCTTCTGAGGAGAAAATAATGGTTTGAATTGCTAATTTGCTACCATATATCTGTGTACTTGATTTTTAGTGATCTTGTGTCTGTGTTTAACCCTATAAGAAACTTGATGATTGTGAAACCTTGATTCCAGTGAGTAGAGAGTAAATAATTTTTAAATGCTTCATCTATATCTGGGATTTATTCACTATAAAAGTTTAAGGAGCAGAAAAGTAGTTTCAAATTGCTTTTGGAAAAGCATCTTAAAAGGCTGCTCTTTGCAAAGCAGTCCAGTAGTAATGCCAATCAAAATTATGAGGTCTGCTAGTTTGAGTTAGATGGAAGAAGCCTTGTTCTTCTTTTGAGAGAAGATATAATCAAGGAGTTGGACATCTCTGGTGACAAAGGCTTTTTGAAGTCTCTTGGGTGTGTCAAGACATCATTCTTTCCCTCTCCCAGCAATTTATCTTTGAATTAATTGAGGCTTTTTGGTTAGCTGGTGGTTATATGTTGATACTCCATATAACAATTATTGATTAGATAGAACACAACAGTAAGATTCCAAGAGACAGTATTGTGCCATTTAGGATTTTCTTTTACTTTGAACAGGCAGAGAATAAGATTCCAAGAGAACATTAGTACCTTGGATGAGGCAGTGGTAGGAAGAGAGGTGCTTGGTGGTGGTTTACTTACTGTATATAACCTTGCCCTTTTGACCTGTTTTGGATACTAATGTTAATCTTTACATATTGAATTTATAGTGTCTTGCTTGATTCCATGCCTTCACCCAGCCCACAACCCAAAAAGTCGTGCAAAACATACAGCAATAAAAAAAAAATCCAATTTCTTATAATATGTTGAAATGATTTTTATCTAAAATTTTTGAGATTTTTCTGAATTCTTCTGAAAGTCCTGTTTTTCTAGTCATACTTTTTAAACCTTGTCATTCAATAATCATGAATTATGGAAACATTGTACTCATTTTCATTGTTTGTTGTTTGTCAAAATGGTTTTGCAAGTTTTATATTGGCATTTAACATGTCATTGGTAGAGTTTTCTTGAAATCTCACGTAATGTTGTTTTTTCTTCATTGGTTGCTTGTTGAAGATCAATTTCAGGAATGAAAATATAAATCCATCTTTCTAATATGCTTGCATACAGAATTGATGAACCACTCTTTTGTTTCTATGCTTAGAGTGTTTGTAATTGGTTTTTCATGCTTTTGATGCTTCTAGGACAATGCCATTCCAGTTGGTTTGGTTGAGAACAGTGGGAGATGCAATAAAAATGAGACTGATGAAAAGGTTTGGTCTCTACGCTCTGAACTTATGGCCATTTATTTACATGCGTAGTTATTTGCAGGAGTCTCATGCATTGGTCTGCCTTGTTTATGTACCCAAGTGCCTTAATTTTGCAAATTGCTTGTTGTTTTCTAAATTATAGATTCTCCCAAATGGTGAGGCTTGGATTCCAAGGCTGGTAAAAGAAATTATTGTGGTAGCTACAAACGGGAATAAATCTACTGTTGTTGATAAGAAGTTGATAGATGGATCTGACTCAAATGACAGGGGGAAGGTGTTCATTCCTCTTATTCTTGGGGTTCAGGTAAAACCTTCATGGTTTTCATATTTGATCTTTTTTGAAAGAAAAAATTTACAAAGCAGCATATATTATTACATTTTTTTTCTGGTCATTTTCAATGTTGCAGTGGCTTATTGTGAAATGGATTCAGAAAGCAATTAAGGATGACATTGCGAAAGGCGGTAAGGGTTTGTGAGTGCCACTCTTCTAGTCAGGTGCAAGTTCTTTCGTGGCTCGTAGATGCTTCCTCCCTCCCGTCCACTCTCTCTCCAGCACTCAATTCCATTCTATATCTTCTGGTAGTCACCTGAAAATTTAATCTATTATACTTGTGAGTCTATGTCTTGCGTTGTTATTGACGGAATACTAGGGAAAACAGTTTCTGTCTTTGAGTGTATTTTTGTCTCGGAGCTTGATGTAATTTCTTTTTCTTTTTTCCTTGATTGGAATTTTTTTTATCCTTCTTTTAGTATTAATATATTTGCAGGCTTGAAGCATCCAAATACTCGAATAATTCCTGGCTAGACTATGGCCAGGGACGATCGACTTTATGTGCATCTTGATTCCCGTACGGTTATCTTATTGCACATCTTAGATGCCTGTATGGAGCCAATAGAGGGGTAAATTTTATCCATCTTTCTGAATTCTGTTCTTTGTAACAGTAATGTGAAAGGTTAAATTCTCTAAATTTAAATTTTAACAACAATATCTTTTTAGTGTTGATTTTCTATCCAAGCACCGTTGGAATGTTGTGGTATGCCGACTTGAATTTTTAGGTCATACAAGTCTTTCTTTCTTTATCTTTGTTCTCTCTCGTGTTGTGTTTGGATGGAAAATTAACACTAGAATAATTTTTTCTGGTATTAAAATTAAATTTCAGGGATGTTATTGTTACAAAGTGCAAAGTCCAAGATGAAATTACCTGGAATTAATGGAGTACAACTCAGATTAAATTATCTAATGTTTGAAGTACCTTCCCTAACAACCAATGCATGCCAAAGGAAAATCATTCCGCCGATCTGTGCATGCGAAAAAAAATAAAAAATAAAACACCGCTTTCCCCCAAGGTGGACGTGGACCCTGCAACTGCGTTGTGCTGTAGGTTTCAGCAGTAGTGCGTGGAGTGGATGGTCCTTCCATGGATTATGAAATTGTGATCAATGGTACTTTTCCTCCGAGCGTGGCATCTCTGCGGTGAATTTCTTAGCTTCCTTTCTGCGGAGATTGCGGGAATTTGTGTTGAGTTGGAGGAAGAGAGAATTCAAGGGTAGGACGTGGGGGACCGTAGTGGAGAGAAATTTTTTTACTAACGGGTCATGGGAGCATGTATGATTAAGCACACTACCATTGGCAGCAACCATCATTACAGACCACCGCAATCATGCTAACAATCTCATAATTGTATATTATCATGTATCGCATGGAATCAAATTAAATCCTCCACAATAATATTTAGATTCTTAATATTCCATAGATTGTCAAAATACATGTCTAATTACTTTTTGAATTTTTTTTTCTTCATCTAAATCGAATTTTTATGGACTAATTTAATTATACTCTGCCATACATATATGACTTTAAGTGCATGACAAAATTTAATTAAATTGATTAAGGATAATCCGATACAGAAATTGATACAAGCTCTGCCCGGTGCGATTATTACAAAATAGGCTATACCTATCTGTTTCCAGCTTACCATGCCAAGGTAACATGTATATTATTAAGGAGGTTTCAGAGGCAGTGTCCGCAATTTCATGAGGGGACAAGCAGGTTATAGAAAATCATTGCCACTGCACACGATCTGTATATTGAGAATTTCTCCCTAAAAGATGAGTGGCACTGTCATCTGTTACTCTTTAGTTTGACACACAAACACATCCAGCAGTGAAATGTTTCATCTTGCTACTGATTAATTCTTCAGCAGTTTTCTCACAATTATTCTTCACAAGATATTTTTTAGTTTACACTTCAGTAATTAAATATTAATGTTGATACAATATTAATTATTGCAGTGTTTTTATGTAGAAACAAAACGGTATTCTTAAACATAAGAAATTTATACTTTTTCTTCGTTTGAAAAGTACTCTCTCACCAAATTTTTTTTGATCTAGTGACCTTTTGAATTCTTTTTAAATATTATAAAACTATAAATTTGAAATCAATCAAACCTTATGAATCAAAAATAAAAATTGTGTTGACCTTTAACATAATTGGTAGTCAAATTTAATTATTTATAAATTTACGGTCAATCTAATATATTATTATTTTTGACAATTATTAATTTTATATCAATTTCTTATAAGATTGAAGATCTCTTTAATTTTATTTTAAATCTACAATTTTTGACATGAGAAAATATCAAGCAAATAATATCGATAAAATGCTATTTATAATAACTAGAATGATCCTCTATAACATTGTGTAGTTATATAGACCAAATTAATGAGAGTATCTTGTAAATTATTTGTTTACATTAACACTTTTTCATTGATTTGATTTATACCAACCGGTCTAGAATAAGAAATGAGTTATTTCTTTAATTTTGTTTTTGCTATTAACTTATAAAATGATAATAATATTAAAGTATTTCAAACAATACTCTTTATTAAAAAAAATAACTTTAGTAGAATAAAGAAAATTTTAGAAATTTTTTATATATAGAGAATAATTTTTTTTTACTAGTCCAATAAATAATTTATATTTTATTATTTATTTTATATAAATTAATATTTAATTAAAAAAGTAAATGATTATTAAGAGAGAAAAAAATATTTTAAAAAATATACCAATAAAATAGTAATATATAAAAAAAATTGAATGTAATTACAATTATAATAAAATGAGGAATTTAACTTGAAGTAGTGACTCTCTATTCTACTGTTTAAAGAAAGAGAAAGTTTCTTGAGGATGCATATCCCAATGCACCGAATGACTTAACTGGAATTTATCAGAAAAGGCAGAGCTTAATCAATCATCATTAACAGCGATTCACCGAGGATTAGGTTACAACACCATGCATGAAACACAATCAAAGCTA
Source organism: Triadica sebifera (assembly GCA_023653625.1). Classification (NCBI taxonomy): domain Eukaryota; kingdom Viridiplantae; phylum Streptophyta; class Magnoliopsida; order Malpighiales; family Euphorbiaceae; genus Triadica; species Triadica sebifera. The sequence goes on from CM042895.1 coordinate 2,145,904, forward strand.
ATAATCATCTTTTGATACCCCATGCATAGTTTCTCCCTTTTAAACTTTGGACTGTTGTGAAACAAAAGCTATAAAACCAGTCTTCTCCTGTCCAAGTCTATCCGCTTGGTCTGAACTCTTGGGGGAAATATCATAATATGGGTAAGAATTTGAAGAACGCGGTGATCTCTTTCCTGGTTCCTCTTCCTTCAATTCTCTTCTATCTTTCCCTCCTTGATTATTATCATAATTCTATTGTTAGTGATGGTACTACTCACTCTCCGTTTTGGACATGGTGTTTTCACCATCCTCTTCTTTTGGCCAACGTTCTCTTCTTCTTCAACGTTAATGTCCTCTTCTGGATCATCAGTCACATTCAATCAAGCCACTGGGTATATTCGATACTTCGATTTTTAATTTCACACTTTTTATACCTTTGGGTTTCTTTGTTGGACTTAATTGTTTAATTTGTCTGGCATAGATGATAGATCTGTACTGGACTGTGATACCGATATTGCTCGTTTACTACTATGCGACATACCCTTTTGCCCAATATAACTGCTGGAGGTCAAGAATCGTGATAACATTAACATGGGTGTGGTGTTTGAGGCTTACCCATAACTATTTTAGGCGGGAAAAGTGGCAGTGGGGTGCCAGAGAGGACTGGAGGTTCACTGATATGCGTGGCCATTATGGCAAGAATTGGTGGTGGGTTTCCTTTTTCTCTGTCTACCTCTCGCAGCAGGTAATGCATCTCTCTGCTTGCTTCCATTGGTATGGCTGATCATTGATGTAGTTCTATGCTAATTGTCTAAATTTCAACTCGATATAGATGCTTGATAAATTGCCACAAAGAGCTTCAGAGATATATTTGAAGTTTTTAATTTGCACCTTGGAAGCTTAGGTGGCATAGACCATATAGTTTAACTCGCCAGGAATTTGTGCAGATGGTAGAAATGTTCTAAGAAAACAAGTACAACTGGTATCTTTTTTTATTTGATGGTCTATAAATTCGCAGGTTTTTCTGATAGGAGTATGCCTGCCATTCTATACTGTTCACTCGATTGATAAACCACTGAATTTCTGGGATTTTGTTGCCGTTGCTGTTTGCTTATGTGGTGTTGTGATAGCATACTTAGCCGATACACAGCTCCATGAATTTGTGACAAGAAACGAGAAACTTAAAGAGCTTGGCAAGCCAGTGGTGCCCAATCTTGATGGGGGATTGTGGTGTTACTCACGGCATCCTAACTACTTTGGAGAGCAGTTGTGGTGGTGGGGACTTGTTATATTTGCATGGAACCTGGGACAGGTGTGGACTTTTGTTGGCGCTCTCATTAACAGTTTATGCTTAGCATATGTCACTGTGCTTGTAGAGCAGCGGATGCTGAAACAAGAATACAGAGCTGATGCATACCGGCTGTATCAGAAGACAACTTCAGTGTGGATTCCTTGGTTCAAGTCATCTGCCTTTGCCAACAAAGATAAGAACAACTGATCTGATGCGCTTCTACTGATTAATCCCCATAGTCATTGCTTAGTGCATTGTTTGTATAATTTGCTGTTCCTAAGCAAAGCTGTTCCTAAGCAATGTGTTTGTGAGCTTATATGTTTATTCGAAATTATGTGCTTCTTGTAGCTAAATGGACCAACCTATGAAATTGTATAGATTCCTTTTTCACTCATTAGAAGTAAGTTTATTTTGTCTTTGTATCCTTTTAGAGTTTGTGATATATGAAAGCCAGGATTTGCTTTAGATCTGCCCTTTATTTACAGGTCTGATTTTGAATATTTGGATAGTTTCCAGAAATCATTCTAAATCTTAGAGTGTTGCAATGTCTAAACAGGAAATAGGGTCATAGGCTCCACTTTTTCTGAAGGCCCTCCTCATCAAGCAAAAACAATACCTTGTAATTGATTCTGTGCCATGAAGTTTGTTAGAATGATCAAAGTAGGCTTCAGAAGAACTATTGTTGGATATTTTACATTTCTACTGCTTCTATTGTGAGGCTTGGCCTTGTAAATATTCAGGATTCTCTTGGCATATGGTTAAATCTTGAGTGCCCTGTAACATAAATAGTGACTGTTACCTGTGGGAATGAAGCATTTTTCAGGGATGGTGAACGTAAAAACAGTTCTGCATTGCCTGGAGAAAATAGGTAGGAAGACTAAAGCATTGAAATTTGAAATGTCATGGACTACCCTCCCAAGTGAACAGGGCTGCAGCCCACTTGTGGAGCTGGTGCTCCTCAGTGTACCCCAATGTAGGCTCCACTCCAGCCAACAAATCAATACTGGTTGTTACATCCACACTTTAGATGACTCGTGCTTTTTGTTTAGTCGACTAAAGTTGTTATGTGATGGGGCCAGTGAAATTCCCCAATGATAGCATAGGTCCATGTCTAATAGGAGACCGTGATTTTGTTATATTAGCCATTAGGTACCACTTCCAAATCTTGGGACATAGGAAGCTAATGCTTTTTGTAGAAAAGACTAAATGCCTTTTGTAGTCCACATTATATGAAAAGATTCACGTTATGAACCTGCTGTTAAACAATCTGAAAAGGGTGTTAAATGGAGCTGTCCTTTGTAGAAATGAATTAAAAGATATTGGAGAAATAATGATGTAAGGTAAAGTGCCGGATAATTTTTGGTGGCTTAACGATGAAGAACCATATTGTAAGTACGGTGACAAGGAAAGTTTTATAGATCATGGCATATGCATTAAGAACTGTGAGTAGAGATCTTAGTACTGATATGACTCGGTAATGTTTGCGACTTGCGGGCATTATCTTTGTTTATTATGAGGTGTTTGTGCTTAAACCATGTTGCTTCGGCCATAATCTGGGCAGAAAGATTGACTAGTTTTGCTGATTTTAATTCGAGGAGGATAGCAACTTGTCTCTTGAAAGATTGACTAGTCTTTTCTTTTCTGTTCCTTTATTTTGTTCAAGTCACATGTAACCAATAATTAGAATTGCGTGAATACCATCATAATGTTGTAAACTGTAAGCAAGATGGCAAGACCATTTTACGAGATAGTTGATAAGCCTTCATCCTGCACTGATGAGTTTCGGTGGGCATTCTCCTTTTGAAAATAGACGGGAGGCCAAAAGCCTAAAAAACCTCAAAGAAGACACATTCTTAGGAAGGAAATGCCCATTTGATCCTGCAACAGAAGACTTTCCAACCCTTCAGAAGCATCAGTGTGGGCATTCTTCTTTTTAACATTTATTCCCGCAGAACTTCTTAGATTTTTGTTTTTTGAGCATCCAACAGATTAGGTACTGAGTTGCATAGATTAAGCTGGAAGCACCCACTCCAAAACAGCACAATAGACATTATTTCAATGAACTTCTAGTTTTAAAATAACAATATCATTTAAGATTGGGCTCTGATTGGGCTTGCATGAGTTTAAATCACATGAGACATGAATATTAGAAAGTTTTTTATTCTCCAACTACTTTCTCAACCGCTCTTCACTTCCTCATCAAATTTGTTACTTGCATTGGAGCGTCAAATGGGTGAGAACCCACCTTGGCCCTTTGATCCACTTTTTTGGTTAGGATTCAGATTTGCTTCATCCAACCCATTCTGACGATCTTGACAAACGTCGGAGTCTAATAAAACAAAATTGAGGACTTGTTTTTGTATATATTTTTATTCTATTAGGCCCTTAAAAATCCTAAATGTTACCCAGATTCAAAGTTAAATAGCTTTGTGTAATAAAAATTCAGTTGGCGTGTTTAATAAAATAAAATAGAAAAGTTAAAGCAGTTTTAAAAATGGATTTTACCTAAAAAAAAAAAATTTTCCTGTGGGTAATAGAAACGTGAAATCCCCTTCCATATAGAATTACCTTAATGCGTCAGAGACTGAAGTTGTTGGGTTAATAATAGTCCAAACCTGCGGGCGCCTATACTGTATAATGCTATAGGAATTTCATAACTTATTGATGATTGTCGATTGAAATAATAATACAAATTATTTGGGCATTTTTTAAAATTGGAGATCTCACATCCATGACCAAGCACCACAATACGTAAAAAAGTGACTTTGCCAGCGATTTATTTGTCTTTTTTGGTCACAATTATAGCTCGTCCAATCGAAGAATCAAACCTGTTATTTTGAGAGATTGCTTGTGTTGAAAAAGGACATCAATTGATAAAGAATTTTACATTCACTCTGCACCAAAACTGGATCTAATTTAAAAAAATTCCTCAACACCTCGTTAGGGGTGTTTAGTCAGTCAAGTTTCTCATCGATTCGTAAAATATTCTAATTCAACTTCAAATTAGTCGAGTTAATTTCAAGTAGTTTATTAAATCAAGTTATCCGATTCGTAAAATTTATGAATTTTATTGAATTGATTTTAAGTCAAATATATTATTTATTAATCGAGTTGATTTCTGGTTAAATATGCTATTTATTAAAAAATTTAGTTAGATTAAAGATTTATTGAATCGAATTCGAATAATTCGAATATTTTATAAGTTGAAATTCGAATGAATAAAAAGAAATTCGGTTGAATTCAAATTTCTAATTTTTTAATTGAATCGAGTTCAAATAAGACATTTAATTGATTCGATTCCCTTACACCCGCACACATCGCGCGCGTCCCATTGATAATGATTTCCTTGAAAAGGCCGTAAATAATTGGACATGGTGCATCAGTCTCCAAGGAGCGGACAAATGGTTTGCTATCGAAATTGATAATCTGGTCGGATTGACAATGGGTTTCTTTCAGCCTATATAATTTTCAGATTAGTTATGCGACTAAAGTTTTTTGCTTCTTAAATTTCTCAATGAAGTTCAATTTAGAACAAAATTAACTTTATAATTATATTATTATGTAAAATTTTGGTTTTATGATTAGTCTAATTTTGAGAAATTAATAAAATTAATCATATACAAATCATTTTTAGCTCAAAATTTACAGACTAATTACTTGAGGTAAAATCAAAATTAATTTCTAATAAATTGTTATATCAAATGTGTAATAGATATAATATGTACTAGCATGTTCCCCTTTTGACTGTGAGCGCCGAGGATATGTTTGAAAAATTGCCTGGCAGAAATCTGTAAAACAATTGTAGCAGCACTTAATGTTAAGTTAATGTTGTTAGTCGTTAGTTGGTAGTAGTTTGACTGTGTCATTGATTGTGTTTTTATTACAAGCATGGACTTTGAGAACAGTAAGTGAGCAATTGCACTTTCTGTCCAATACTATAATATGGATCAAGATTTTATTTTATTTTTAACTGATTTCGAGTAATTTGATTGAAATTCAAATTTGAGAATTTTGAAACAGTCAATATTGCAGTGCGTGAAAGCTTTGGTTTTTCTTGTAGTTTAAGGCTTATAGGACCAATATCTGGTATATCCTTTTGGATAATTATTACTTTATTTGTGCGTAAAAGCCTCGGTTCTCTCGTTGACTCGTTGTCAACTGTAATTATTATAATTTCCAATTTGTTGGTGGAAGATGCGAAGAAACATGATGGGGTGCACCTTCTATTACTAGTACTTCAGATTAAAAAGAAAAACAATAAAATTGCGGAAAATGGTGATTGGGAGGAAAAGGCGATTTCTTGTTCTATCACACTTAATAATTCTGGTGGTAGCTCTTTCTCAGTTACTAGTTGTAATCGGTGCTCAAAAACAACTGCGATTTGGGGAAAATGGAGAGTTCAAGATACTGCAAGTGGCGGATATGCACTTCGCCGATGGCAAGACTACGCCTTGCTTGGATGTGTTCCCTAGTCAGAGGCCTACTTGCTCTGACCTTAACACCACTGCCTTTGTGGAACGCATGATTCGAGCTGAGAAACCTGATTTAATCGTTTTCACTGGTACTCTTCTTCTACTTATCCTATCAATTACTTCCCCAAATTTGAACTCTTCCTGATTTGGTAATAGATTAGTTGGTAAAAGTGTATTTCATTGTGAAACAGGGGATAACATCTTTGGATTTGATGCCACGGACGCAGCTAAATCACTGAATGCTACATTTGCACCTGCAATTTCATCCAACATACCATGGGTGGCTGTTTTGGGGAATCATGATCAAGAATCAACACTTTCAAGGGAAGGTGTTATGAAGCATATTGTTGGTCTTAAAAACACTCTTTCTCAAGTCAATCCTGCAGAGGCACATGTTATTGATGGTTTTGGAAATTATAACTTGGAGGTTGGTGGGGTTAAGGGTTCAAGATTTGAAAACAAATCTGTTCTTAATCTCTACTTCCTTGATAGTGGTGACTACTCCACTGTCCCATCCATTCCTGGCTATGGCTGGATCAAACCCTCTCAGCAATTTTGGTTCCAGCGCACTTCTCAAAGGCTTAGAGTATGACCTTCCCTTTCCTCTCTTATATTCATTTACAGCTATTTCCACCAGAAAGGGGTTGTTGCTGTATCTACACACAGTATAGTTCCATCATAAATAGATAGCAACTTATTCTTGAAACTCATTAAATTAGAAAGATTAAGATTAACTTTAACCATGTATACAATCTCTAAGTTTCTAATAATAGTATTCTCTTTTTTTATCATAATCAATCGAATAACAATTTCTTCTTTTCAATCCAGAGAGCATACATGAGCAAGCCAGAGGACCAGAAAGGATCTGCGCCTGGCCTTGTGTACTTTCACATCCCGTTGCCTGAATTTGCAAGTTTTGATTCATCAAACTTCACTGGAGTGAAACAAGAAGGCATCAGTTCTCCTTCTGTGAACTCTGGTTTTTTCACAACCATGGTGGAGGCAGGGGATGTGAAGGCTGTTTTTACAGGGCATGATCATCTGAATGACTTTTGTGGTCAGCTAACTGGTATACAACTTTGTTATGCTGGGGGATTTGGATACCATGCCTATGGAAAGGCTGGATGGTCAAGGAGGGCAAGGGTGGTTGTGGCATCTTTGGAAAAATCACAAACGGGAGACTGGGGTACTGTTAAGTCGATCAAAACATGGAAACGCCTTGATGATGGAAATCTCACAGCCATAGATGGTATAGCCCTCTGGAGCAAGGGGCCTACAGGTAAGTTCCTCTGAATAGCCTTGGTTAGTCCTTTACTCCTTTGTACAGCTTGTTTCATTATGTCCTAGACATACAATGAATATAGTCTGCTTATAATGCCCACACATGGAATTGCCCATCAGATATTTCTATTAGGAAATGCCACAAACTGCTTTCTTGTATGATAAGCATCTGCATTCTTGTATGCTTGGAATGTTCATGCTTTGTGGGTCAGTGGATTGAATTCAAAACCAATATCCTATGTTACTCGGACACGAAGAACTACCTGTGTCCAATTCTCTCTTGATAGGACACAGGCACTTTTTCATATTTGAAGTGTAGAAGTAGCATAGCCAATAGATTGATGAATTGCACGGTAAGTTGACCATTAATTTGCAATCATCTAAATAAATTTGTATCTATTAGGAGACCACAAATTAATGTATGCTGTATTTCACTATTTCATCCTCTAGTTGCAGCTGTAGTTTATCACATAGCATTTGCATGAAATTTTTAGCATAGATAACACCGAATTAAATTTACAGGCAACAGAGGACATTGTCTTAATCATCATTTGATGATATGAAACTAAAATCAGAGAAAGAAAATGGAGGAAATAAAGGTTTTTTTTTTTTGCTTGCAATAATTCTTACCAATTGTCTGAGTTATTGCATGCCTTCTGATGTGAAGTTGAAACTAAAGATTTTCTTTAGATATGAATAATTTTTTGGGAATGAAAATTTTATTTTGATAATCAAAAGATTGAACAGTCGAGGGGAAATGTGACACTCTTATAACATTATATATATATGTTACGTGCATAAATACGATTATAGTCGATATATGCCAAAAAAAAAATTTTATCTTAATTCAATGACTATAATATTGTCAACACTTAATTAATTCTATTTAATTTTCCAAAAATTTCGACAGCATAACGGTTATAAACTAACTAATCTACCTGCAAGACAAACAATCCACAATTTATTTTTAGGCACAACAATACACATATAATATAAAATATTTTACATTCATCCATAAATCATTATTTCATTTTTACAACTCTATATTTATGCATATATATACATGTCATTATTAGTAATATTCTATTACTATTTTGTTCTTCCGTCTGCTCCCAAAATTTATATATTTACTCATATTTTTTCCACTATTACTTGCACGCAGTCAAATAACTACGTGCTGAGCATTAATATATTCATTGGTGATTACTAATCTATAAATTTTCACTAATTATATTTTTATGCAATTATATTTTTAATATACTATTCAATTTTTCTTTTTAATATATAATTCTTGCTATCAATGCTTTATTTTTAATTACTTTTAATTTACTATTTAATATCTTTATTTATCTTTGAACTTTCAATTTCTTTCATTTTAGTCCGTTTTACTTTATTTCTTTAATTATCCATTTTTTTCTTATTTATTTATTTATTTATTTCAATTATTTATTTAATTAGTTTCAATTTCACTTTAATTATTAAATTTCTATTTATTTACAATTATACCACTAACTATATATTATTTTCACTTTTGCTACTAATATTTTTATTTTTCATTTCTTTTTTTATTTTTTTACTACACAATTTAATATTTATATTCACTTATTTTTTATTTTTTCAATTTTATTATTTTTTTCTTTTGTTACAATCATCACTTTTATCATATTTATCAAATTTATCACTTATGTCATTTTTATCATATTTTTCATTTTTATTATTTTTCTCATATTTTCACTTTATTCATTTTTATCATTTTTTTCACATTTATAATTTTTGTTATATTTTTCACATTTATTATTATTACTACTTTTATTCACATTTACGTCTAGTTTTCAGCCGATAGAAAATCTTTATACTAGATACATAGGACGTGGATCAAAAAGTCTACTACACTGAAAAATAATCCGGATAGATCACCCGAGTACTACACTGAATCACTGAGTTATAATCACTGAATTATACCATTATTGGTCTACATAAACGAGTTGTCATGATCCGCACATAAATTCCATTATTTTTACATAAGCTAGCTAATTATATCCTAAACTAGATTTAACTATCAGAAAAATAATTAAGGACATTATTTTATTTTTTCAATTCAATTTCTATTAAAATCATAAATTCCATTATTTTTACATTATTAATCACTTAATATTTTATTCTTTCATAACAATATTATCACTACCAAAATTTTTCACATTTTTCATTCTAATATATCAATATTTCATTATGGATAATCAATTAAGTTATAAACTCACTAAAAACATTTTATTCATTATTTTTCCATTTCATACATAATATCATCAATAAATATAAAAATATTCAATATTTAATTTAAAAATTTTCAATAAATTTCTACACACTTAAAATCATATTTTTATTCATTTATGACTAAATTTTCATTTAATTAGCAAAGAAAATATTAATCTTTTTTTCATTTTTCGGCCTATATTTATTTTTCATCATTAAAATTTTTCTTTAACTTTCTAATTATTGATTTCACTAATCAATACATTCATTATTTCATATGTATCATAAAATTACACTAAAATATATTTATTCCTCAATATTCATTTTTCACATAATAAGGTCATATTTTATAATTTTCACTAATTATTTTTTTAATTAAAATTAATCATTCTAATTCACTTTTCATAATCCATTAATCATGTTTTAAACATTAATTAGCAATTACATGCAACACACACAATTTTCTAAATTTCCATAACCCTAAATGATGCTTAATAAATGGAAATAAATAGATTTTGAAATCACTAACTTTAATTTCTTGTTTAGACCTTCCTAATTTTTCTTTTCCTTATCCTTTCCTTTGAAAGTACTTTCACCTTACTTTGAACCTACCATGGCCAAAATCTTTCCTTCATTAATCCACTAATATTTTATTTCCTTAATTCAAATAAATTTCATATTTATCATCTACATACTAATTTAAAACTATAAATTTCACTTACCTCAAATTTGAATCCTAATTTTTCTCCTTTGATTTTCTTCCACTTTAACCTTCCAAATGAAGATTAAAAACTTCAATTAGCTATTAAAGAGACTGAAATTAATTTTGGATGGTTGATTTTGGTGTGAGAATTGAAGAAAATAGAAGAAAATTGGAGAAGAAATGGGAAGGAGATGGTTTGGCCATGAGGGAAGATTTGAGAAAGAGGATTAGAGAATTCTGATATTTAGGTCAATTTATAGTGACTTAAGTTGGTTGGGTTTGGGCCAAACAAAATCTAACCCAATTATGCAATATAAATTATTTTTTTCTCTTTTCAACCTCAATTTCACCCAAATTTGATTTCATAGTTCATAAAATATTCTTATATTTCTATACAAAAATTTTCAACTCAATCGGATTTCGTTTTCTTTCTAGCTCACTTAAATCAGATTGATAATTCAATTTTCGGCGTTACCGTAAAATTTATTTTTCACTGTCAAATAATTCTAAATATTATGTAGAGTATATTCATGTCTTAAAATAAATTTTTAGATGTCGTTTGTTATTTTTCATAGTCTGGTCAAAGTATGGTCAATCAACTATTTAATTAAACCGGATTCCATTTTTTTCTTAATTTTGATTTTTGATGACTTATTTGACCTTATTTTCACTCCAAATTTTACCTTCAAACTAGTCATAAACTATATTTTCCGATGATCAAATAAAATGTTTTTCACCCAATGGTGTATTTTTTTGACCTCCGGATATGCTGATCAATATCGGAAACTATAGTTTACGACTAACCCGGTATTTGGGCCATTACAAGAAAAATGTGGTTTTATGAAGAAAAAGTATAGGAATCTCATAGGGTGTTGGGACCTTTACCTCTGATTTAAACTGAAAAAACTTGTGATTGTTCTGCTGGGCCTTTTGCTTAACAATTGACACTGCCATATTACTGTGATAAAGTTTCCCTCCTTTCTCTCATTTGTCATCGAGGCACCTTATCACGGGTAAAAGTTCCTTTCTTTTGTCATCTTACTAAATCAATCGCCTTGTATCCAAGATCAGGCATCAGTACCTGTCTCAGTTAGTTATTAGATACATTCTTCATTTTTGTTCTAACTTTTTTCTGTTTATTCCATTTATACATTTTTCTTTTGCATTGAGCAGGAGCACGAAGAAGGAAAAAAATTGGCCGTACTTGAGTTGCAGCATATGAGAATGAGATTGTTTGGTGCACTGATAGCCAACAATTCTTGACTAGAGGTAGTATGAGTGTCTGGATCTAATAGCCAGGAATATTTTGCATGTTACAAAATCATTTGAAGATTGAGATATATGTATCCATGAAGAAAGCGAAACAGTGGAAGTAATTTATCAGAGAATAAATGCATAATTGCGTATGTGGAAATTACTTTAGAATGGAGAAATAAAACGCCATGTAATGACTTCTGGTTATGTTACTGTAAGAGCATATGATTGCCTGATTGATTTATTATAGACAGCAAGATATTCCATAATTTGGTTGATGTTGGTGAATGCAATATGGAGATTGTCGTTCATGGGATTGAACAATCAAGATACTGTGATCAAGTACCCCTAAGTTTTATTTAGAAACAATATCAAACTGTTTTGTTTGCTAGCTGAAACTAGATTATATTTTCTTCTGTTTTCTATCAATTTATGGGTTTTGCTTTTCTAAAATTGAATTAGAAACTTTTAGGACTAGAATGATGTAGTTTCCCGCATCTACTTATAATCCCAAAAACCATTGAAGAAAAATAATCTTTCAAAACATGTGTGCTTGGGCTTCCCTTTTTCTTTGTTTTTAAAATTTTTTTTTTCCTCTCCTTTAATGGACAACGAACGGGTCCAAAAGCCTTTTATGTGGGTTGGGTTGGGTTTAATATCATTGAATCCACAAGTCTATGTTATGGTGTAGTAAGAATGGCAATAAGCAGGTTCGAGACAGATTTCTTTTAGAAATTTTTTTTTTTTATCTTCGCTATGGATATTCTCGATTCGATGTCTGATTTTTATTAAAATTTTTATTTTATTTTAATATTAAAAATATTTTTATTTTAATTATTTATTTAATTATATAATTGTTTAAATAAATAATATTTTTTACTAGTATTATATTATATTTTATTATTTTTAAAAAATATTAATTATATTAAAATATAAATAATTATTATATAAATATAAATATAAATAATATGGACGAGATAGGAGATGTATATAAAGTTACTGTTCCGCCCTTGTCGCAAAAATCAAAAAATATATTGGGACTTAACATATCCGTGCAAGTGGTGCGAACTCAAGTTGAAATTAACATGTGCCCCAGAGTCAATGTCCCCTCCAAAAGAATGCCCTATTGCTTGCTTCCGCCCTGACCCAATTTGTGGAGCTAATGGTGTCACCATTTGGTGTGGTTGCCCTGACACCTTTGTGCTGGTGTTTGAGTCGTCAAGTTTGGGGAATGCTAGCCCTATTACCACTCCTGCTTATCAATGGCTCTTCATCATCCTGCTTTGTCTGCCCTTTCGTAATAATTTTTGTTTACTTTTGGCCTAATACATATTTATCTTCCTAAATTTATCAAAAAGAAGTTACTTATGACTCTAAATTTATGAAGAAGTTGTTTACACCGCTTTAGTATAAGAAATATATTTACACCCTTTTTTGATAGTTGTTACACAAGTGAGAGAAAAAAAATATTTGTGCACGAAGTGTAAAATATTTTCCCACTTCAGACCAATCAAATAGTAAAATTACTATCATGATCCTCCTCCTCCTTCTCCTTCTCCTTCTCCTTCTTCCTTGCTATTACTTTCAAAGCATACTTTCATTTGCACAAACCCATATGATTGCTGCCCTTAATTGTAAAGACCCATCCCCTCAATTGTTATACTAACAAACCAAACACAAGACGGGCGATGCGAGTATAGTTGGGGGCATTTAACACGACAGAGGAAGAGGCGAGAGCTTACAATAAAGCAGTCATTGATTTCCGAGGGCCAAGAGCGAAGCGTAATTTTTCATTTCCTGACAATGTTGACAGTAATACTGGTAATTTAGAAGAGCAAAGAAATGAAGTATGAAAAGAGGAGGAGCAAGAAAAATTAGAAATGGAAATTGGGAAGAAATTTGAATTCCGGGAAAAGATTGGAGAAGATGAGATTCAGTATTGGATGATGGTGATGGATTTTAATGGTGATTCTTCATATTCTGCTGGTACTTCCACTACTAGTGGGACCCAATAATCAGACAAATTTCTCATCTGAAAAATTAAGCTCCAACTCATACTTTATTGACTACTGCCCAAACAAATAACGATAATAAAAATTCAAACAATTTGATATCAGATGCTAGCTCCCAACACTAGTTATTTTTTTCAATTGATTTCCAAAATTTCATTTTTGTATTTATTATTTCAGTATTTTTTGGAAAGAATCATTAATATTTCTCCTTCAAAACCAAGTACCCATCTCTCTCCTCCACTTTCCGCTCGAGCCTCTCAGCAATAACTCTCATCTTTGTCGACCGAGCCACAGCAGTACCAGCAACAAAGGTTCTTGATTTGGATTGCAAGAATAAGAATAGTAGTAATGAAAGAAGACGAATAAAAGAAAGAGAAGAAATGCTAGACAATGGGTGGTGGTGAGCAAGAGAAGAGAGGTCAGTTGACTGCCACATCAGATGCGTGCATCTCACGCACGAGTCTTGTTTTTTTGATTGCCATAATAAGGGTAATATGTCACTTATGTCTATAATGTGAATAACCAGTTCATAAATTCGCTATTTTTCTTGCTAAGTTTGGGAGATAAATATGTATTAGAACTTTAATTTTTCACTATAATATATGAATAATGAATAAAAGATGAGCTACAGTTTAACTTCAAAATTAATGATAAAATATCATGTAAAAACTTGAATTACGTAATAATTTATTACATGATAATGTCAATCAATTAAAAAAAAAAAGCTATTGCATTATCCAAAAGCCGCATTATATGACTACAGAAAGTCAGAAACCATGGATTCAAAGGGATCTCGATCCGTCAATGAAAGCGAGGATCCATTATTATCTTTGACTTGAATTAATTTCCCTTATCTAAACATTCATCAAATTCCCTTATAAAAACATTCATCTTTTTGATAATGTAACCCACTTGACATTTTTTTCTACTTCCATCACTTTGGCGAGAGAGAAAAATTCGGCTTCAACTATTACACGATATGGCTATTTTCAGAAGAGAAGTGGGGGTGTGGATGATTATGGTCATAGTATTGGGTGTTTGGTTGAGCATGGCAGAAGCAAAGAAGCCGGGGCTTCCTAACTTGTGTGCAGGATTCGGAGCTCCAGAAGGATGCCCGATCAGGTGCTTGCGCTATGACCCAGTGTGTGGGGCTAATGGGGTCACCTATGGCTGTGGCTGCCCCGATGCTGCCTGCGCCGGTGTTCCTGTTGTTAAGTTAGGTGCTTGTTAATAATCAAGTTAGGTCCACACATGGGGACTGACACTGTGTTTCTCCCCCCTATGGTTATTGAATACGTTCCATTTGGTTGATGTAATAAGTTTTCGTTGCTGCCTGAATTTGGTCTATAATAAATAAAATATTATATAAGAATAACAATAAAAACCATTGGCATATGTGATATTCAGTTATTAAATTGATTTATCGCGAACCATATCTATTTTAATATTTTCCTTTTACTGCTTTCTGATATTGATACAACTGTTATCTAAGGTGGTCAACCCTTGTGATGGTTACCCTTTCTAACTTACACTCCAACCATGCATGTCGGGTGATGACTCATATCGTGATTGAGCAATTAAACAAATAATTGATAGAAAATATCATATCATGTCAAAATTATAATTAATAATGGCACAATTTTAAAGTTTTCGTTTTAATCTAAAACATTTGGACGATATATACTTATTTCAATTTAATTTATACTAAATCAAATCAATGATGAATTACTATTTAAGTATTTTATATGACATTTTCTTAGTAATTTGACTCATTAATCAGGTTTACGTACTAAGGATAAAATTGCAAGAAATCGTAATTAGTTCTATGGAATTTAATTACCTTTTTTCTTTTGATATAAAAAGAAAAAAATACTCCCAATTTTATTTAGGGACTTTTAACTTTACTCTTAATGATTTAATTTTTTTTTGCAATTTTACCTCCAACTTTATTAAAGAAATCTTAAAATTGCCTTATTATCTTCGCAAGAAGTTATGGGTGCTAATACGTACGGTGAAAGTAGCAGGAAGGAGATGGTGGCACTAGTCGCATCATCAACCATATTGAAAGTGATGATTAGAGGTTGGGAGAGACAAATAAGAGAAGACTGAAAAAGAAATAATTAATTGATGAAGGGCAATCAATGCATAATTTTTTTTTTCTAAATTAATACTCAAAAATAATTAATCTTGTTTATTTACGTTTTAGCTGCTAGATAATAAATTATAATTCTAGAATTCTAAATAACTTTAGAGGTAAAATTGAGAAAAAAAAAGAAATATTACAAGTTCGTTTAAGAATCAATCATTAATATAAAATAAAAACTGAGTCTTAAGGCATTATAGAATATCGACATCTTTTCGATTTATCTTTTTTATAAAAAATTTGAAATTTTTTAGAAATTTTAGAAATTAAATTAGTAGTTGGATTCTAATAAAAAAATGTATTATTATCTTCAATCATAAATATCATATATCAATAAAAAAAATTAATATAAAAAAATTATTAATTATTATCTTATAAATATTAGAATGTTATTGGAAATCATTGTTAATTTAATATTTAATATCTAATCTAATAATATATTCTCCGTCTTATCCATTGAGTGTCTACTTATTTAGTAATAACAATGGAACGGGTTCGAAATATAGTTTTTTGTTTCCCTTTCCGATCCCAAAACCTTGTTTCATCCCCTGATTTGTCAAGAAAAAATTCAAGATCTCTATCTCCGCACAACACAGGAATAGATAACTTTGATCCCGCCTCGTTCCATATTTTTATTAATTATTTTATTTTATTTTAATATTAAAAATATTTTTTATATTTTAACTAATTAGTTAAATATATAATTATTTAAGTAAAAAATATATTTTTTTACTTTAAATAAGTATTATATTTTTATTTTATTATTTAAAAAAATATTAATTATATTAAAATAAAACTAATTATTAATTATACATAAATAATATATATAAATATAATAATCGGAATGACAATCGGGACGAGAATGTATATATCATTTCCGTTGTCATAAAAAATTTAGAATCGGGATAAAAAAAATTACAAAAAAAAATCGCTTTGTTTAAAGCGGAATAAAATACTACAGATCAGATTCAAATTATCATCCATATACTTACAAGATTTTCGTTTGTCTCTCCTTTTTTTTCTTATTTAATGAGGTTTCATGTGTTTTCACATCTGCTCAACGTGTTCTTCCTATATTGTTATCTCCGGCCATGTGATTATTATTAAGAATGTTGAAGTTAAGAGCTAAAAAATTAAAATAAAATTTAATTAAAAAGTAACTTTATTTAATAAACAAGTAAGATTTTTTTTATTTGATAAAATTTTAAACTTGTCTAATTCTTTTATCCATTTATGTTAATTTTTTTGTTTTTTTATATTTCTCGTATCGCTAGAAGTTTAATAGTAGTGATATACTATCACTTGGGCCATGTGTATAAGAGCAGCAAAGACAACATTACCGTCACTTCACGACCGTTATGCTGCGGCATATATTCACGTTTTCTTTGTAGAGTTGCCAAAGTGCTATTGTTGCCATGACTTTCATATATGCTTTTGTAGCCAGGTTTTGAAATAAAAATTTAGATTATTTTTTGATTGTGGGAAGTTACTTCATTATTGGCAGCACAGTTCAGAACATGAAATCTGATTTTTGCATTTTTTTTCCTCTTAAGTTGTAATTTTGTATTTTATGTTTGTTAAGTTTCATCTAGCTGAATATTTTTGTGTGGTTTCTAATCTTGATAGGTCTAATGAGAAAGAAGTGAAATTAGAGTAAATGAGTAATTCATTTTATGTTTGTGAAGGCTAATTATCCACTTCTGCTTATTAATTCATTTTGCACAATCTTTGGTCAATATTACTATTTACTAACATTTTTTTTTATTATGATTTTTATATTATTCACAGTCCTTTTATGGCTGCTAATCTACATTTATGAGCAACATTACAAGTGCAGGACATGGAAGAAAAGTTATTTATAGAGATTGCCAACTACTGAGAGTTCAAATTTTACCACCCATAGTGATGGATTTTCTGGGCAAACATAAGATCATATAGAATCTAAATTGAACTACCTTTGAGTTTTTTTTCCTTTTTTTTTTTAAGCATTTATCATGATAGTTCACTTAAAGTTTGGAGTTCATTAGTTTAAATCTTTGAACTATGTTTCATTTTTAGAAAATATATTAAATTAATTGATTATATTTATAAATTATATAATACACATTTGTAAAATTTGTTATTCATAAATAATTATATTTTATTATTTTAATTATTAAAATAAATAACTATATATTACACAAATTATATCTTTATTGATAATTTTATATTTTAAAAACAACAATTTTATTAATTTTATAAATTATCTATTAGTTATGAGCTATCCGCTGATAATATTATAATATATTTGTGGGGCAATATAATTGTTCAAATGGTTTAACATTTTAGCTCTTACTTCCCATTCATATTTGTATTCCTTAAATTCTTATTCCTTATCTACCATAATGCACCAATTTTTTTAATTTTATTTTTCAGATTGATATATTATTATGGCATATATGCACATAATTAATAATACAACTGGCACATAGATGATCAATTGTTGTGAGAATTGAAGATATGAGCAAATACATATTATGTTTAAAAATTTAAAAGAACATATAGATATATGATATATCTTTATATATAAATGAAAATTAAAAGATAAAAAATTTAGACATAATTGTAAAAATATTGTGCATCACAGGGTTTATGTCAACCATTAAGAGAAGAAAAAATGTAGATACGTATATAAATATAGATATATGACAAAATTTTAGTATATATGAAATTACAAAATCTATTATAATATTAGAAATGTTTTATATTTGTATACTTTCATAAATCAATTTATATCATTAAAAAATTTAATTATAATATTATATTTACATCTTTTTAATTTTTTATAAAATATTTATTTTCTTCTAATAAATATTTTAAATTTTAATATTTATAAAGAGCGGAAATAACTAAAAAGTCTATTTTTACACTCGGGAAATGGAAGCACGGGGAACAGAGTATAGTTTCTAAATATATCAGGATTTGGGTTTTTTTTTTTTTGTTTTTTTATTAAAGCGGTTGAACCAGTCACCAGACACAACTGACCAGCCGCGGATTGGTTTTTTGGGAAGGAATTGGTCCACCAAATCTTTCAGACCGTTTCCTCTTCTGATTTGCCCCGCGTTTCTTCGTTCTTGATCCCTAAATCCTCTAGGTTTCCTCTGTGTACTTATCAGTTTCTGTTCGTTTTCCGTACTCATCTAAACGCCCCTCTTTTCTCCGTCAGCCCCAAAATTTAGGGTTAGGAGAGAGGGTCAAGGTTTCCATCAATTTTGTTCTTGCCTTAACGCTAAATCAATGAATCGATCGGCGCTATTGACTGTAGTATGTCTTGTGGTTGCCATATTTGGTCTCTGCTTGCCTCTGGTCCAATCGAACCGTGACGATGGAATGGTAATTCAGCAAATCATCAACAATCAGGGAGGCGACGTTTGCGCCGGAATAGCCGCTCCTGCTTCATGCCCAATTAACTGCTTTCGAGCCGACCCCGTCTGTGGTGTTGATGGGGTGACATACTGGTGCGGGTGTGCTGACGCCATGTGCAATGGTACTTCTGTAGCAAAATTAGGGCCTTGTGAATTGGGCAATGGAGGCAGCGCTTCTCTTCCTCACCAGGCGCTTCTTCTGGTCCACATTCTATGGCTTATCTTGCTCGGTTTTTCTTTGCTATTCGGTCTTTTTTAATTTGAGAAGAAACCGAGATTTTTGCATGTTCGTATTCTTTTTCCATTTCTTTTTTGGTTGTTGAGGTCGACTCCTTTAGGATTTGTGCGAGATTTTTTTTATGCATGTAAAATAAGTTCTTGAATTAAGAATAATAATTGCATTATGATTCTTTGTCTTATCCTTCTTGTTCTATTTAATTTGATTTAACAATTTGTTTCATTTGAGGGAATTGGGTGGAAAAGAGAAGTCTCTTGTAGCTATTTGCGGGGATGCTTTTATGCAAGATTTATATGCCAAGCTTCATCTGGCACTAATCCGAAAATTAACTAGATTTCAGAATTCTGAAAAAAAAAAGAAGAAAACAAAGGAACAATAGAGAGAAGGAAAAAAAAAATTCATTGTAACCCTAGATTCCAAGGAGAAGATATGTGATGGTCTATAAATAACCTCTGTTTTTCCTAATACAGTACAGCTATACAGCTTAAAGCTCCTTGGGGCTTTTATGGTGCTAATACAAATGTGGTAGTGGTAGCTGATAGGTAAGGGATACAAAAAGTAGTAATTTGAATATCTGATCTCGATGATAAGTTTTTCTTCTCCTGATTTACAGTGTTCAACTTTGAGCATTGAAGGCATAGGCAAGTCCTTTGCATTATAACCTTCTGCAGGATAGCAGGTCTTTCTTTACACTAGCATCAGATATGCTATCTGAAAGGAATCCATGCATCTGAAACATGCTAAAATCATGGGATGGCACAAGATGGCTCTTTTTGATGTCAATCTGTGCATAGGTACCTCACAATTGTAATCTGCTATTCAATGTATCGTGTTTTGCGTTCTTGTTAAAAACAGTAGAAGAATATAACAGGAAACATTCTATTGGACTACAAAGCATATAGCTCAAGATGGCACCTGAACGTGCTGTAATCTGTTCTTGTTTTAATTTAGAATCGGTTCCAATAGATGATTCTTCTGAAGCACTATGTGATGATATGTCAATCAATGTCCTGAATAAAGGAACCTTCTTATTCTTCTGAAGGGCTATGTGATGATATGTCAGTCAATATCCTCAGTAAAGGTACTTCAAGAGGGTTCATCCTTTTGGCGCAAAATTGAGGCCTTCTGGTATATTTGCTTCTCAATCTCCTTCGCCAGGAAATCCAATGTTGTGTCAGTGACATGGTTTGGCAAGCAGTCTGCATCCAGCCTCATTTTTAAGAATTTATATGCATCTGTCAAACGACCTACCTTGCTGTGAACTTCAATCAGATTATTGTAAGTGACCACATCAGGATTTATTCCGCTGGTTTTCATCTGTTCAAAAAGCATTCTAGCTTCATCAATTCTTCCAGCCTTTCCCAATGCGTTAATCAGGGTATTGGAAATAACAATGTCAAGGTAACCACCTTGTTTCATTAACTTATCTAGAACAGAGCTGGCTAGATCTGCTCTTCCCATGGAATTATCACATTATACGTTGCTATGTCTTCTGTACAAACCTTCCCCCGCCCCCCCCCCCCCCCCCCCCCCCCCCCCCCCCCCATTTCATTGAGGATATCCCATGCCTCATTAAAATAGCCTTTTTTGACAAAAGAACTCATGATAGAATTGTATGTGTAATTTACAGGGTTGACACCCCTATCACTGAATATCTCGAACAACTTGCAGGCTAAACTCAGCTTTCCCTTGGCTAAAAATATGGACAGACCAAGTCAATATCAAAAGAGTCCATCCTCTTGGCTTGACCTCTTTGCCCTCTAACTGGTGAAAATAGCTGATAGAAACTATCGCGAGAAATCACTTGATTGGCCAAATGGTCCATATGTGGAGATGACGACCATTGATCATTTTCAGCTGAAGAACCGTTCTCATCCTCAACTGTAATTATCTTCTGAACCACGGTCCTCTAATCCAGGGTACCTTAGTAAGTTCATAATCTCATTAAGGTTGCCATTAGATGGGATGGGAACATTATATTTATATATATTGATATTGGCGAGATTTTTTTTTAATGCATGTATATATGAATTTCGTGAATCACATATTACTACATAAAAATTATTTTTTTTTACGTTATAAATATAGGAAACATATTATAGAAATTATTGATTTTCTAGAATATATTTATTTTAAAATATGTTAATATCTAATTTGTTCTAAATTCTTAACTTTTTATTTTATTTATTTATTATTTCTAGAATATATATTTATTTTTTTATTCTTTGCCTTAAGTGTTATCTTCGTTGACCTCTTCCATGTCAGAAAGTTGTTTCCATTCAAGAGATTTAATACTAGCACCATCCCTGGACTATCAGATGACTGAAGAAGAAGCTGATCTCCATTGTTGATCCTTGCTTCTCCAATTCTTTGATCGCGATTTCTTCTGTTATCATCCTTCGCTCTACAACAAATTTCTTAATCACACTATTACCTCAATCGATACTACAATTATCAAAAGATCTCAATATGATCTCTTAATAGAACTCACTTGCTCTGATACCATATTTGAACTTCTAAGACTAAGAACAGATAACTTATTGAATGTAGAGAATGAAATTCATTCATTGAATCAAAGAAGACAATCCGTAAAAGAATATAACACAGCTAACTGCTCCTAACAAACTAACTGCAAATTAAATTTCCCACCTAACTACATGAATAAATAATTCTCTGTTTGAGCTCCCATATTAATTCTGCTGGAGTGTCAGCTGATTTGACTCGTTGAGCTGCACTGGCATCTGCTATTAAGCTGACTGAACAATTCTCTGCAACTTGGAACACAGCAGCTAACCAACAGATCCATGCTATGCTTTCAACTTCCTTCCTCGATATCGATATAGCCTTAATATTTCATCAATTTCAATTTCATCTCAAGTTATATCTAGCATAAATGAAAATGTGAGTGGTTGTTTCTGAAGTATAACATTCCTATGGTAGAATGACGCCATTTGAGGAACTCCAGTCGATGAAATATTGTTCCTCGTCTAAAACTGGCTGAGGCATGAACTGATGGATTGAAAATGATGTTCCTTACCTTAAGATCGACAAGCCACATTGATTTCTGGTTTATTTGATGTCTCAAGGTTATAAAAGCCAAAGAGATGACCCCCGAGGCATTCCTATTCTTAGCTTTCTAAGAAGTTGCTCCAGAGGCTAATTTTTTTTCTTGCAGAGACTAAAATCGCCGGTTCCATTTTGTCGTTTCACTCAGGTTTATACACTTACTATGCTGATTTATTTGTTCCCTGGTGTTTACAGAGAAATGAAAAAAAAAAAAGTGCAGCCTTCTGCACCACCCGATGTACCTGTGTGCCGGTGATCAGCTTGCCCATTCGGGTGCGTCACCACATTGACTATATGGAAAAGGCATTAGTATGCGGTAATTTTACTGTTTATTTGATGTAGACAAAGCTCTCTGGCTAAAGGTATATTACACCCCATTTTGCGAGATGTTGGATTGTTACTACGGTCTTGTTAATGCTTGAAACATAAACACTCTAATTCTTATCATATAGCATCTATATGCACAACATATATAGTATTAATGAAATAGCACTATAATATATATTTTTTTGTCTATAAAAATCTTGATATGCCATCACTTAACCGAATTCCATAATTTCTATAATTTTTTTTCCTTAACTGAGAATGTCTGAAATTTGAGGTATATATCTTCTAAACACATTCTGATTTTGGATCCATTTGGGAGCTTTAATATTGGGAAAGGAAAGTGACATTGAGCTCTATAAAATCTGTACAATTAATTTTTTCACTTGATTTGTAATGTTTTTTTTTTTAATTTGTAATTAGTCATGCTTGTTCTTGACTTGTTACTTTGTTAGCACTCAATATTAATATTTGGTAAGAAAATGTTATTTGACTCAATAAATTTGTACCAGGATCTCCCTGCTAAGCAACTCAATGCTAACAGAATTCCTGTGGAGTGTGACAATTTAGGAGGGGTTGTTATGGTTCTTGGAAAAGTTTATCATATTGATACAGACGCTAATTTATCGGGTATATACTCTTATTAAGTAGAATACTACCTCTTTTGTTCACATATTCTTGAAGATCCTTCTAATGAAATTGCTACTTGATTTAGGTGGTTGAGCAGACCACAAAAAATCACATAAATTTACATAAATTTTAATATTTTTTCATTGAATTATCATGAGATAAGATTTAAAGGAAAAATTATATAAAATTTATATTATAGTTAAAATTTTGAAATTTTTAATTTGATACTAATTTGTATCAAATTTAGATTTTTGTATTTTTATTCTGTAATTTAATTCATTATTTTGTCCATCACTAAATGTTAGATACGATAAATTGTATATCATAAACTATGATTTAAGAATTAAGATATTCGCTTTAATGACAAAAACATTGAAGATAAGTTTATTTTTGGATTAAGCTGATACAAGGAGCTCATCCTTTTACGAGTGAGAGTTGACCTGAAATTCAACTTCAACTCCATCTGATCTAATCAGTTTGACAAGTCTACTAAGAATATACAATAAATAGATGGACTTTGCTCATTATAAACTATTTTAACTCAATTTTATTCAAATCCATTAAACTCTTCATCATTTTACAAATTCATTAATTTTTATTTCCAAATGGAATTGCTGATCTACCAGTAATCTCACGTTTGCCTGGAGATAAAGCTTCTTAAAGATTTGTAACACGTTAAAATAGTAATTGTCTAATTCAATCACAAAGTAAGAAAATATCTGAACATTTACTTATTTACCTTGGAAGCAGAAAATATCTATAAAAAAAAGAGTAAAAAGTAAAAAAGGTTTGCTCATACTGAACAATACAATATTAATGCCAGCGAAAGTATTCGATATAGTAAAAAGCTATAGTTATATATATATATATAATTTTCAGAATGTGGAAAAGATGACGAATTGAAACAGTAATGCTTTTGAAAACTAAGCTTGGTAGCTTATAATGCTTGACAGAAAGAACTTGCACAAATTACAGTCAGAATATTAAGCTTCATAATTGGAACCAAGATTTGACATATTGTTCTTTTCATAGTAAGATTTGGTCGAACTTTTTTTTTTTAATTTTTTGAAACAAGTATTGGATGCTTGGATCATATCCTGCCTGCCTCCAACTTTCTGAAAGTTCAATGCTGAATTGCTCAATTCTTGCATATCAATTAATTTCCATCTCATTATTAAATAATATGGTTAACCGAAAGTACCTAGCTTTTTTTTTTCTCTCTTTCACCTGCACGGTATATTAATTAACAAAATTAATCATTCAAAACTCGTGGTGAATCATTGAATTCATGCGAATGACGAACATAACATACATATCATTTTATTCTGTAATCTTCAATAGCTGAAAAAGGGCCTCCCAAAAGGAGAATGTTTAATTAAAAAATGGTAAGTTGATTGCTTTTAGTAATGATTCTGATGCTAGTATTCAATTATGTCTATTCCCCTTTTTAGGCAAGTCACAGTTTTAATAGAAAAAGCTAGAAAGGACTTGATTAAATAGCTTGAATCTTACTTTATTTTGAAATTAGACTTGGAATTTTGAACTTCTAATTAAGTTAATTAAAATGTTTGGTACATCGAAAAATACTAGTTGATAGTTTTAGAGTGCCCAATAGATTCTGACTCGAAAACCCCATTTTGAAATTTTTAACATAATTTTATTAAAAAAAAAAATCGCTTGAAGTAGAGATGTAATTTAGACAATATTTATCTATATCCATCGTATATGATAAATCAAGTTAATAACAAAATTTTACCTAAATTAAATAATGATTACAATCCTTAAAATTAACTTGATTAATCATGAATCAAGTCTAGACTACATATTTCCGTGATATTTTATGCATATGATCAACATGTTTATTCCATATTGGCACTTAGCCTATATATATATAGAAGCATGCGAGTTAGTGTCGCCATACACGGTGATTTTGGAGAGGAAAGAAATTAAAGATAGTAGAGAGGAAAGGGGTATCAATATCATATATATACATAGCTAGCACAGAAGTCGTATATAATTAATATAGTATGGGTTGCGGAGGGCAATGGAAGACTGTGTTTGCTATGGTTGGTGTTAATCTTGCGTTTGCTGTAGTAAATGTGCTTCTTAAAAAGGTTGTTGAGGGAGGAACAGACCATATGGTTATTGTTACTTATCGACTCTTACTTTCCGCTATTTTCTTGGCTCCCATTGCTTACTTCTGGGAAAGGTACGGTAGCTTCTCTATCTATCAACTCATGCCATAATTAATTCCCCTTAATTACTTCAACCCATTTCAATATAGTTATTTTTCTCGCAGAACAAGCAGACCGAGGCTTACATTTCAAATCCTATGCTACCTTTTCTTTGGTGCTCTTTTCGGGTAAGTAAATAGTTTCCTATATAATTTTCAAATTATACATGCTGCAGAATCTCTAATACCTATTTATGAATGCATACGTATATCTTCCAGGCTAACGCTAACACTATACTTGTTCCTCTTGGGACTTCAACATACATCTGCTTCCTTCTCCTGTGCATTCCTCAACACCGTGCCTGTAATCACTTTCATATTGGCTCTACTATTGGGGTAAGCCCAAATTAATTAAAAATGATCATCACTTCCTCTATTATTATTGTTATTATAAATTTGAATCCTAATCCTGATAGAGCCAATAATATACTATCTTGCGAAAAAATAAAATGCAGTATGGAGAAAGTGAACAAGAAAACGGTGGCCGGAAGAGCAAAGGTGTCTGGTGCAATAATCTGCATGGGGGGAGCTATTTTGCTAAGTCTTTACAAAGGAATTCCATTGACTAAGCCTCATGAATCGGATTCGGTAGACATAAAAAATCATGATGATTCTATCATGACGGATAAGAACACTCAGAAGCATGTTGTTGGGTCCATGTTTATAATGGGAAGCTGCTTTTTGTGGTCTTCATGGTTTCTTTTACAAGCAGAAATTAGCAAGAGATATCCTTGCCAATATTCAAGCACTGCCATTTTAACCTTCTTCGGTGCAATCCAATCGGCTATAATGACCTTGATTTCTGGAAGGAACATTGCCATGTGGGTTCTGAAGGGATATGTGGACATTGTTACTATCGTCTATGCTGTAAGTATTTTCCATTTTTTTCTTGCCTAAATTGGTCTTTACAGACCAATTCAATCCTATTCTGCTAGATATATTTGATTTAGATAATTATTGTCCTTTTTGTTACTTAAAATTTATAATTTGTATTAATGTGGAAATAGGGAGTGGTGGGATC
Source organism: Triadica sebifera (assembly GCA_023653625.1). Taxonomy (NCBI): domain Eukaryota; kingdom Viridiplantae; phylum Streptophyta; class Magnoliopsida; order Malpighiales; family Euphorbiaceae; genus Triadica; species Triadica sebifera. The sequence goes on from CM042895.1 coordinate 2,172,205, forward strand.
GGGTTTATGCTATGTAGTAATGTCATGGTGCGTAAAACAAAGGGGTCCTGTATTTACAGCTGCTTTCAGCCCTTTCACTCAGATATTTGCTTCCATGTTTGACTTCTCAATCCTGCATGATCAGATTTACCTAGGAAGGTTTTTATCTTTCGTTACTGATCACTTAATTAATTAATCCTTTTTTGGCCCAATTAATTAATAATCTAATTAGTTAACATCATTTTTGTGATGGGGACAGTGTGATTGGATCTATTCTAGTTATTCTGGGGCTGTACATTTTGTTGTGGGGTAAAAGCAAGGAAGCCAAGGAATGTATGATGAAGCAGATCCCATTCAAGGAAGATGGAAATGGGGATGTAGAATCACTAGTTCCAGAAACTACAAATTCAACTTCTTCATAAATTTGATTGATACAGAGAAACGAATTATATATTCTCTTATCTCCAATAACTTATATATTCTGTAGCCAGGTACTGCACCTGGAATTATTTTTGTTGTAAAATTAATGATAACTTTATTATGCGAGACATTTACATGTGGGTGCCAAAAAAAACAAATTGAAAAGTGATTCTATCATTAACACCTGCAGAAAAAGCACCACACGGTTTCAAATTTTTTCTGATTATCAATGCCATTGGATTTCCATGATAATCTTAATAATGTACATATACTTGATTAAAAAAAAAAAAGAAGAATGTTTTTTTTAAATGTTTTTTTTAATCAGAAAAGAGATAAATTATAATGTATTAGCCCGAATAAGGCTTTAAATATTTTAGTTACGTGTAATTTACTTTAAATTATATTTATCAAATTGCAATCTTACACATAATATTCCTATTCCTAAACTTAAACTAAATTATTGCCTTTTCAACGTCAACCAACACCATAATTGTTCGATGGGCAGCCTTAAATAATCAATTATCACTAGGTTCTTAATGACACCGATTTCTGTTCTGATCTGAGTTAAGGGATGCACAACCTTAATGGCGTTGGAAAAGATATTCAAAATAAATTAAGATCGTTACTAGCTTATATGACAATGGCCTAATAATTAATATATATTTTTTAAACGAGCCTTGACTAATGGGTAATATTAAATTAATAATTTAATAGTTAACAGTAATGAAAAATTTATTTATTTTTCATTAATTAAATTATTGAATAAAAAATTACATAATATAAGTCTGGACTCGTCCACGCCACGATAGATGTATATATTTCTGTGTGAAAAAGAGCAAGGCTTCATTTTACATATCGGGCCATTTTAGGGTAATAAATTAAGGGCTGGGGCTTTTTCTTCATTGAGCTCCAGCCCATAACCATAGTTCTGTTTTGGCCCATAATCATTGTCCCGTCCTGGCTAATCCCTAAACCCTAGTACCACTGTCTTCTACATCCATGATGAATTGCAATTAGAGACTGTAAGCAAAAAAAAGGGTGGCAAGCGCAAGATGGACGAAACTATGGCGGAATTAGAAGACTACGAAGACGTAAATAACAAAAATAGGGAGAAGAGGAAGAAAAAGAATAAAGATGGAGAAGAAGAGAGAAATACTTCCATCCATGGTAAATAGCAAGGACAAGAGATCAGAGGCTCACGCTAAACTGAGGCACCTAAAGAAGCTTGAGAAGCGAAAGAAGCTCAAGGCCCGTGATGCCTCTGAGAAGTGCGCTCTTGCGCTCGGCTAGGAGGTCCTATCCGTTTCCCTCTCCGGTTTCTAGTATATCTCAGTTTCTTTAAATTAGTTGAAATACAGAACACGCTTAAATTGCTAGTGCAGTGTTTGGAATCAATTTTGGAGTTAGTTTTAGTTGAACAATTAGTAAAGACTTATTCACCAAATAATGATTAAAGCGAAGAGGTGCTTGTGTGTGAATTTTATTCAAATGTAAAATTGAATTGATTTTGGTTTGTAAATGCAGCCTCCTCCAAGACAGACTCCTCGCACCATTGAGAACACCAGGGAGCTTGATCAGACCGTATGCAAGCCAGAAGACGATGAGGTATTTATGCCTTAGATTCCATCATGATATCTTACCTTCTTTTTTATACTATTTCCCGTTAATTTTAGTTTTCTTGCAATGATATTTATGGTTGAGTTGCTTGATTTAATCAATGAAAATCGAAAAGCAGGAATTCCATCAAGCATGATTTGACAGTATATATATTTCTTGGATTGCCATATCATCTTGGATTTGGGTCAACAATGCTTCAAAAGTTAAATAGCAATGCTATTTTGCACATAGTTGAATTAGTGAAACTTTTATAGAACAATTACAATAGAAGAAGAGATCCATATGCTCTATCTTGAAGTAGGTTGCAATTTCTTTGCCAGCGTTAGATTAAAAAAAAATTGTCTTTAATTTGAAGACCTGCATCCAAATGCACACTATAAAGATTATGGTTACTGGTTAGAGATCGCTCATTCTAATTATTATTATTTTAAAATGGCTTGTTTAAATTATTTGTTGTACTAATTCGATCTAGCAGTTTGCTGACTGCAAAAAAATAGCAACTATTTCTCCAGTTTGATGTCTTAAGTTTCATTTGCAGCTATTTGCAGGTAATGATGCTGATGAATTTAGTTCATTGCTAAAGCGTCAACACACTCCAAAGATATTGATCACTACCTGCAGATTCAATTCTACTTTATGTCTATTTCCTTTTAAATTTGTTTCTGCTATAAAATTACTAAGATTTTGCTACATGGAAATGAATTTTTATTTTAGGCTCCATTTGTTTCTAGAAAATAATTTGCCTTTGGAAAATATTTTCCAGAAAAATATAATATTTTTCTATATTTGGCTGTAACACTAGAGGAAAAAAAAGTGAAGTGTTGCTTTATTTCTTTATATCTGATAAGCTTTGGAAAATAACTTCCTATTCTTAGAATGAGAAGTTGTTTTCTCTTGTTTTTGAGATATTTTCCGTTAACTTGTAAAATATTTTCCTTTGACTTATTTTTCAGAAACAAAAGGAGCCTAATTTTAAAATTCTTCCAGCAAAATGATTTTTGATAGTGTACTTGGGGTCTTTTACTGTGTTACTTGACCATCAGAGGGGACCACTTTTTATATCCAAACTGCTTTCCGCGATTCCTAATGCAGAGTATAGGAAGAGAGGAACCTACGATATGAAAGAGGTACATTTTGCTAGTTATTCTCACTAATCAACCAATATAAGATGCCAAGCTTAGAGTTTTTATTGTCTATGATATATTGGCTAAGATGTTTGATAACATTTATGCAGATTGTAAAATATGCTATCAACAGGGAACTATACTGCTATCATTGATGTTCATACCAACTGCAGAGAAGTAGGTTAGTGGTTATTCAAGCAATCAAATATAGTTGCCATGCTTTCATATATGTTCTCAGATTGTTTTACTTTTGTCTGACTACTAGATAAAAAAAAAAGTTATCAATAAAGTGCAACACCCTTTATAATTGCAGTAGCTCAAGATAATTTTAGCTTACCAGTCTGGCCGTTGTACAGATGCTCTCTGGATAATTTGTTTGCCAAATGGACCTACTGCACATTTCAAGCTCTCAAATCTTGTTTTACGCAAGGATATTAAGGTTTATACCTGATATTATATGTAGTATTATTGCAATACTTCTAATTTAGTATTAAGTGAGTTATTATTTATCTAATAGTAAATTTTATTTTTTTTTAAATGATCAAAGATAGGCATTGCAGAAATTGTTTCACCTGAATAGTGCTGCATCAGCATGCTGTTCCAATGCTGTACAAAATTTAATATAGTTTTAGAACGAATATAGGTGGAGAATGAATACTTCAGGTGGAGCCAGATTAATGATAATGGGAAATATAGTTTGAGCAGTTATGAATTAGTCTTCGATTGTACTTCATACCAATGACTGTTATGCTTTAATAAATCAGATTAAGACCTATTTGAAAAAAGGGGAAAAAAATTAAAATTGATACTATATGCTTGATTTCAGTTTATCTGAATTTTGTTCTCTATTAAGCGAACATCTTATGTATACGGTTTAATTTCATTTGTATATTTTTGCAGAATCATGGAAATCCTACCAGTCACAAGCCTGAGCTGGTGTTGACTAACTTTACAACACGTTTGGGTCATCGCATTGGAAGGTAGGGTATCCTTTTTTGTGTTTAAGAATTTGTATTTTATCAGTTCTGAAATCACATGGGTTTAGTACTTAATAACTTTTTTTTTTCTTTTTGTTGTTTTTATGAAGAATTATTCCAATGGTTTCTTTTGCTGATTTTTTCACTTCCAGAATGATAGTCACTTTTCCCACAAGATCCAAATTTCCGTGGTCGCCGAGTTGTAACTTTCCACAATCAACGGGATTTTATATTCTTTCGGCATCACCGTTGTGCCTCAGCTGCAACTAACGTTCTCTGGATTGAAGTATTGCTGTAACAATTTCCATATGATTTTTCTTTTTTTTTTTCTGATATATTAAGCATCATGTGTTCAGGTACATCTTTGAAACGAAAGAATGTAAAGATCTTGATTCAAAAGGCAAAAAAACCAAGGATGTGAAGGGTGAGAAAACCACTAAAGAGAAAGTTATTGCACGCCTTCAGGTTTGGCTTTTGTAATGTATTTGTTATTGGCACTTATATTGATGGATTTGATATTATTTCTTCCAATGTCTTGAAACTTGGTTTGGCATCTGAAGAATCGCTTAATGATAATCTTCTGTGTCTTTATTTTGAGATTAATTCGTATATGACCAATTAATTTCTTATAATTACTCAATTAATAACAAATTACAAGTTTTTATATACCTAGAGAAAAGATAAAAACAATTAGAAAAAAAAAGTAGCATTTGAAATCTTGATAGTGATAGGAATAATAAAAAAGATAATTTTAACGGATCCTTACTGGATTCAATAAAATAAATAATTATTTATTTATTTTTATTTTTATTGCTTTATTCAGAATCATTAACTAGTACATTTTGAAATGGATTTATTGCCTTTTGCCTTAGGACCTTTTTTTTTCTTTTTGGAAATGTTGTGCAGAGCATTAGCTTTGACAAATCTCATTTAAATGCCTCATCCGTGTTTTTAATTTCATTTTACATACTCATTAATTTTTTATTTGAGATGCATACTAATCTCAAAAATCTTACAGCTAATGATTTTCTTCCTAAAAATGCAGGAGTGTGGTCCTCGATTTACATTGAAGTTGATAACTCTACAGCATGGAACTTTTGATACCAAAAGCAGCGAATATGAATGGGTTCACAAGGTGATTTACTTGCCAAATGTACTAAATTTTCCATATTGGGTTGTTTGATTTGAAAATGCTTATTTTCCTGCTTGTTTGAATGTTTAGCCCGAAATGGACACCAGCCGAAGGAGGTTTTTTCTGTGAGTTGTGCATCAGTTTATTCAAATTTAATTTATCCGGTATTGAAGTACAGGACATACGATTGGCACTCCAACAATGATGCTGATATCCTGACTTAATTTAGGAAGTGCAGTTCATAGATTATCTGTATCAATTTTGGCCAATTTATAATTTAATCTGAAAGATATATATATTTGAAGTTTGAAAATTCTTTTACTCAATTTTCTTGCTTTTCATATCCTATCTGGTAGATATGGGTGATCGACAAATTTTTTGAACTCATTTTCACGGGAAAATGTGTTTGGCGACATATATTCCATAGTAGACAAATAGACCATGATCTTTTGGATGTTAATAAAATGAACAAATTCACAGAGACTTTCAGATTTTGACAATCACAACCCTTACCTAATTAAAGTATCTTTCGTAACTATCAATCTGTGATTAGGTGAAGGATGGAAAAAGTAAAACCTCTACGCTATACATTTGATTTCCCTGTACATGTTCCACCGTTCGTGTTCACAAATGAATTAGCTGAGACTCGATTGGTATCCATGTAATTTTTCATGTCCCAAATTCCATCGTGCCATTCGAGAGGAGAGCTTCTTTATCAGATGAAGGCAAATCATCAAAAGTACACTTCCAAAAGCTGTAATTCGCAGCAGGGTTTGCTCGTGGGGAGCACTTCCTGTTAGATAAATACAGTCCATTGTAATCAAGATCCAACCTAAGCTCTCTAACACTAATTTTATTGCCGTCATTCTGCTTCTGTTCTCTCCCCCACTCATTCTACATATGATCCTCCAACACAGAGCAACCACAACCGAAAATGTAGTCACCGACCACCCCCGATAGGTGACCAACCTTCCGCCCACAACCAAAACCTCCTGTCTACACACACAAGACCGGCATTCACCGGAAAATGTAGATGAAACTAGGGCATCAAAACCTGTATAGTAAGGCAATATAATGGAATCCAGATATAGACTTGCATGAAGAATTCCTGAAATCGTTGATGCCTCATAGATTGCATACCTAACATCTTTATCGACACCGTGATCGAAACCGAGAGCAGAGACATGAAGCAGTTGAAGGATTGCAGGACCAATGCAGGAGAGAGGAAATAGAGAACCAATCCGATAACCCTTAGCGAGTGCTAAAAGTAATATTGGAAGAGAAACTGGACCTGATGGCAGCAAGAATCTCTTTGAACGAGTGAAAGAAGCTCCCCCTCTTCTTGGGATATCTATTACCATAAAGACTAATGCGGACAGGTATGAAGTAGTTGCAAACAGAAAAACTAATATATCAACATAAGGTGGATAATGCCCAGGATAAGTGCTGTCACAGAAATAATGAAAGGGGCAGTTGATTGGATCTAATGTTTCTTCTACTTGCCATCTAACGCACTTGAAGAAGGCAATGCGTGTATCTTCATCAGCCCATTCCGGCCCGAATGCCGGATTCTTTGGCTGCAAAAGCTGGGTGATCATGGTTCATGGGTTGCCTACCATTTCTCTTTGCAGCTTATTTTCATATATTTTTATGAGAATAAATTAAAGGTGGTGGCTTCTGATTTCTTAAGCAACAGACCTTCTTTCTGTTGAAACGTTGTAGGTTTTGGTGAATCGGATAACGAAACACCATCTAATTTCATCACTATTTTCTTCATATAATATAATGTGACTTGTTATATAATCTTTGATTTAATTTGTTAGGTGTCCATTATTCTCTCTTCAAAGGACATGCATGACGAGGTGTAGCACAGCCTAGGATCTCCTCCTAACTTTTTCCGACCTAATCCTTCCTAGCGAACAGTTATATTCAAGTAACTGCTTTTGCCATGATTTTTTTTCAACTCTTTTGTCTCAGAAATTAGAGGCATTAAATTGTTTTGGTGTTTTTTGATTAAAATCAGTCCATAGTTTTTCAGGTTGGAGTTAGGAACCAATAGCGCTGGGAACTGGGAAGGTATATTGAGTAAAGAAATGGAGGTTGAGACAAACTTGATTTCAAAGCAATGGTATCTGGTTGGTAATTGCTATTGAATCATGACAGATTTAACAGTTCTTTTTTTTGTTTTTTACGTAGGTATTATATTATGTTATGAAAAATATTAGTCACCTTTTCAACTAGAATAACATATATTTCTATTTTTAATACAATAAAAAATAGCTATACATGTCCATTAATAAGGAAATCTAAAAAAATATATCCAGATTAAACATTTGGAATGATTTTTTTCTTTCTCGATTTTTTTTGCATACTTGATAAATTGGATGAGGTTTGGATATTGATTTTGCCAAAACAACGACCTAACCTTGTACACATTTTCTTGCAATTAAATACTGACCAAAGTGTGTACCAAAACTATCACGGATAATATAACCTATTTTGAATTTATTTCAGACACAGGCCAAGATTTGATTTGATTGTTGAGAGATTAAAAATAAACCTGTATTTATTTATTTTGTATCGTTGAGAGATTATAAAGAGGTCTTGAATCTTGTTATTTTATGAACAAACTTTGAGATCATCAATAAAATTACAGGTTTGAATCCAATAGAAGCCATATGAATGCAATTAGGATGGGAAGGATTTGGTATGATCATAAGGAGATGTATTCCTTCTTTCAGATTGAGATCTGGCAGTACCAACATAAAATTAAATACTTTAGTTTCCTATCTCTACTCTTATCTTCTTAGCATTCAAATAACGAGATGAATTTCAATATATATATTTTTTTGAAATATAACAAGTAATTATTGAATAACGAAATTGACTTATAAAATGTTATTGATTAAGGATTTTAATTAATTAAAGTTGGAAGAAATAAAGGGAGGGTTTGATTGAATCACCAGCTGTTAGTCGTCAGCACTAAACAATCAGAGTAACAGTAAATTATCAATCATCAATTCATAATTAATTTTAAAGCATTTCGTAATTAGTGATTAAAAATTAATTATAATTTATAAATTAACTATCAATAATTATATTATCATATATATTAAACACAAAAATATAATATAATAATAATTTTTATTCAATAAAAATTATTATAAATTAATCTAAGTGTAAATAGAAAAATTAAAAAATTAATTTATATATTAAATATCTAAAATTAACTTTTAATATAAAAAATTAAAATTTTCATTCTTTTATGAAAATTTAGTTTTTAGTAGAAATTCTAAAAACTGACAGTTAAAATTTTTAATTTTGATTAACTAAACACATAATTTAGTTTTTTCCCGTTTAGTATTATGTTTAGAAAAAAAATAGAATTTTAATTTTTTTTAAGTTTTGAAAACTAATTTAAAAAAATAGATATTTTTTTAAATATATTTAAGAAAAATAACTTATAAAAAAATAATAAATTAAATTAAAAAATTTTAATTCTAATTTTTTTACGTCTAACAAGAATTTCAAATGCTACCAATTTTCTTACAAATTAAAAGTTGAAATAAGCAAATGCTCAGTTGAATTTTAATTTATTCTCCCAAATACTCAAATAACTTTGAATTTATTCTACTGCTAAAACTTAAAAAGGAAAAAAAGAAAGAAATCAAACGAGTACAAAAGCAATTATCAACTGATTAAATGATCTAACATGAACTAAACCTTGATTTTTTCTATATCAAATACAAAAAAAGAGTGCGTTGATAGTTAGCAATTTTCTTGTTTCCTCGATAAATATCATAATACATGGAGAAGGAAGCAGATAGCACAGCTGTACAAGCAAAGCAAAAGTAATGACTCACCGCCAACAGCAGGAAACGCGTAGCCCAGCTGGCTTCTTGGCTTCTATCACATCTTTGTTTTTCTATTTAATTCAAAAGTTTGGTTGCGGTGCTGCACCTCTCTTGGCCTTGATGTATTGAAATGCCAGATTAAAATAAATTAATCCATGCCTATGCCTCATTTGTTTAACAACCCAAATATCTAAACTTTACCCAATTGCAATTGAAATTTAATAATTGAAAAATTAGTCCTTAACTATATTTTAAACTACAATTCGAATAATATACATAATCAATTTTTTAATATTTTAATCCCCTCCAAATAAATCTTACAATTCACTCCATTGTATGTCTCATAAATAAAAACCGAAAATTAATTCAATTTTAATTCCAAGCAGAAAATCAACATAGCAAGTCCACCGGCCAACTTCAGTATCACTTCTCCATCTTCTTCCCCAAGTCTGTGCGAAAATTAGCACAGCTATTGAGCCTTGAAATATTGCAGTAAGAGAAGTAGCCACCATGCGAGCTGCGTCCCATCTGCTCGACCCAGATATGGCGACGGAGAAGACGGAAACGGCGCCTATGATGGTGAATATGTGGAGAAGAATGACGTAAAACCCACAGAGAGATGGAAAAAATCGGAGAGAGTGTGACGAGTATGCAACTAGAAGCTGCATTCAAGAGCGTGTAGTTGCTGGTTAATTGTTTTTTTTTTTTTTTGCAGAGACCGAAGAAGAAGATTCTGGTTTTAGATTGAAAAATAATATTGCTAATATTATTAATTGATTAATTAATTATCTTAAATTATAATAGTCTGTTTAATTTTTTAAACAATATATATATATTTGTATATAAAATCAACAAAATAAATTGACATTTTGTATTTTTTAAAAATAATGTCTCTAATTAATATAGAAAAATATAATAAAAAATAATTTTTTTATATTTATATACGAAAAAAGTAAGTATAATTTTGGAAAACAGCGACTATTTAAAGGACTAAGTTGTGGTCCCTACAAAGGTTTAATTAATAAGTTGAATAGTTGATGATAGCCTATTACTAAACTTATCAACCTCGTAATACATCTCGAAAGCCTCCCATCTCCAATCCTACATACATACCTGGGCATTGCTATTCTTTATAGTAACTGAACCTTATTTTGATTATTTTCACATATAATCATTAGTATTTTCAAATTAATAAATTTGTTAATTAATTTCTTACCCCATTTCCAATAAACTTTTATTTTAAATAAATATTACATAAAAATTTAAAATAAAGATTGAATTTCACTTTTTATATCTAAATAACTAAACTTCACTTTTTTATTTTTAATTATAATTATTGTATTTTTTAAAAGCATGTTCTATATTTTTATTGAAATATTTCTTTAAAAATATTTTTCTATTTTTTAATGATAAAATTCTTTTATTTTTTTAATAAATATTAATTATTTGATTTTTTTGAGATGTTTTAATTTTTTATTAAAAAACATTCTATAAAATATAAAATAAAGAATGATATTGAAGATGATTTTACAATTACCATTATGGTCAAAATTATAATAATAGTTAAGTTCGAGGGCCTAAGCTCTTTTTATTTTTTTTTTAAATTCAAGATGACAGTTAAGATTGAACGTTAATAAAGAAAAATGTCCATAAACAAATGCCTCTATAAAACTTAACAATTTGTCAATTTCACGATTGATAGGGTGACACATAAACAAATCACCGTCCACAAAATTGCACCAAAAATCGCTTTTTTTCCTAGAGCCCTCTTATCTCCTCGCTCTCTCTCTCTCTCCTCCGGCTCCTGCTGTAACAGCTGATGCCAAACTGCTGATAACTCTCAGAAAATGGTATGCTTCTCCTTTTCCTTTTTGAGTTGGTATTAATTCCGGAATGAATTTGAATGTGGGTTTAGTTTTATTTAACTATTTGATGTTGTTTTTAATGGCTGAAGAAGGTGGCTATGGTGGAGTCTAATGCTAACCCGAACGTGAGGCAGCTGAATTCTGGTGGAAATGAAACTAACTTTTTAAATGGAACGATTTCAAGAGCAATGACAGAAGAGCCCTGCATCTCTTGTACCACTTTCAATATTTTGGCCCCAATTTACAAGCGACTCGATCAGCAGGTAAAAAGCTGCACCTTCTTATTAAATTCCCATTTTCGTTTTATTTATTTTGATAATAATTTTCTATTGATGTATTCTAACGATGTTTTTTTGTTTCTACGAGCCGTGAAATAGAATCAAAGTATTCGTGAAAGCGATTTCAGGGCATTCTGGTTCACCAGGAACCAGAGAATTTTGGATTGGTTACTCTTTGAAAGATCCTCCATTATATGTCTTCAGGTAATTAAATCTTGCCTATTTATTTCTCTATCTTTGTAGATCTAGCCTTCAATTAAAGAAAGAAAAGAAAAGAAAAGAAAAGAAAGCAAAAAGAAGTTGGATTCTTGTGAATTGTCATAGCTTTGAAACTGTAGAGACTGATACCTTTTTGTAAAATTTTGGGTATTTTTCCGCAGGAATTTTGGGTTGGTAATGAAGAACTTGTACATATGTATCAGGACAGGCTTGGTGATGCAGGCTATGTTACCTTCCGGCTTGGCCGGACCAACAACAGAGGAGATGGTATTTTCTTTTTCATTTCAAAAAAAAAATTACATGTTCTGAATGATTATTTTTCTGCTTCAGCTGTTACACCATCTAATGCAAAACTAGGCCACGATGTTTAAGGAATGGAATCTTGTCTGGTCATTGATCTAGTTTCTGTTAACATTTTTTCCTTTTATTTTCCCTGTTTTCTATATATGTATAAGAACTATGTTCTCTCATTTAGCCCTGAAGTTAGGTTGGTTGCTTTGTCACTTATAATTACTGCTGAGGTTGAAATTTCAGCTGCATAAGTTTCTTTTCCCTTTTGTCATTACCATCTGGAGTTTACCTTTTGAAGTTCTTCCTGTAAAGGCTCATAAACTTCTATTTGTTCTATTCAGGCTTGCTAACTGCTGTGCATAAGGACTACTTTAGGGTGCTAAATTATCAAGAGTTGCTTTTCAATGATTTCGGAGACCGTGTTGCTCAGCTACTGCATGTTCAGTCTGCTTTGCCTCTTTTGCAACACCAAAAAGGCGATGCTCATCAAGAATTTCTTATTGTGAATACTCACTTGTTATTTCCTCACGACTCAAGTCTATCTATTGTGAGATTGCTTCAGGTACATAAATATCTCGCCATTCACCATATCCCCTTGGCTTTAATCCTGTGAATTTATAAATCAGTGTTTTATATGGGTCTTCTATAGGTATACAAAATACTACAGTATGTGCAAACATATCAAAGAGACAACAAACTGAGCCATATGCCCATCATTCTCTGTGGGTAAGGTTCTTGCCTTGCTTTTATCAAGTGAATGGTTTATTGCTTAATCTCTGAAAATGAAAATTCTCATTTTTTTTCTCGTCTGTTTTCTGCTTGTAGTGATTGGAATGGGAGCAAGCGTGGGCATGTTTATAAATTCCTTAGGTCCCAGGGTTTTGTTTCATCATATGATATTGCTCATCAATATACTGACAGTGATGCAGATGCTCACAAGGTCAGTTTACCTAATTCTAATTCCATTTTAATGTCCAGTTGGTAACAATGTTTTGATGCATATTTCTTACAATAAGTATGCTTTCATGTTCCCTTGTGCATCCCACAGTGGGTGAGCCACAGAAATCACAGGGGTAACATATGTGGTGTTGATTTCATATGGCTTCGCAATCCTACCAAGTCAAGGAAACTGCTGAAGACAAGTTGGTTTGAAGCAATATTCGGAATAATAAAGGTGTGTCAAATAATTTCATCAATCATTCTCATTATTGTTCTTCTCCAATCCTTAGCATTTGTTGTCTATAAGTTTTAGCTCCTTGCTGTGTCATTTTCACATCTTAAGCCAAAGAAGCTGAACATTTGAAATTAATGCTATGAGGAAATTAAAAAAACAATCATTTGATTCATTTTGTCAGCAACACTATGTTAAAATTTGTGCTGTCCATTACTTGTCAACTGATTCTTTGTATTCCAACCACCGAGTCTGAAATTTTATGGTTAAACAATTCATACCTGAGACATAATTTTTCTTGTTTTCAGTACCAGCTTCTGAAAGCTTCATTGAGTGAAAATGATGCATTTGCATTTCCAAAGGCTGACGAGCCTGGTGATCTTATAACATATTCGACTTACTGTGAAGGACTCCGGCAGGTACTCTTATATGAGCTGCTGAATTATACAGATATAGTTTGGAGTAATTGTCTGACATATTCCAATCTTATGCAGATAAATTTGATTGGTCTCCCTCATGGATTGAGTTTCCAGCAGACAAAAGATATATGGGTTCAAATAGACATAGATGGAAATGGCGTTGTTGATTACAAAGAATTTAAGGTATGCACAGGCTTAATTCCCAAGTACTGTTCTCAATTCCTATTAAGCAAGTTAATAACAAGAACAAGTCTTGTGACTTTTGGTATGTTTTGGTGCTGATGCCTGTTTTATGACATAATGTGCTGCATTAGAAGAAACTAGTCAAATGAATTACCATTGTTAGCTTGGAACAGTATATTAGGGTATATTTGTGTGTCCTGTTCCACTCTATGCCTTAAATTGTCTCCTACGTCTATTCTGCATGTCTATGTTGTCTGATAATAAAATGATTCACAATTGCAGCAGAGGATTTGGGACTTAGCATGTCTAGAGGAAGAGGAGAATCGCATGTCAGGTGAAGAGGAAACCGAACACTGCATCGAAGAAGAAACAATTGGTTTTAGCGTAAAAAATGCATTTCTATATCCTCGTGAAGCAGAGAAAGGGATGTGGCCTGAAAACTACTCCCTTTCTGATCACGCTCGACTCACAGTTGCGTTTTCACCAATAAGAATGCATAGCTCTCAGCCAGTCTTATAATAGAGAACGTCAAGTTGGCAGGCTTTGTGGATCCATGAAGCACAAAAACGAAGCGTAAGCTGTAGGGTAGAAACCTGAGTTTGTAAATGTGAAGTAACTGTGTGGAGATGATGGATATCCCTCTTTGGTTGCCTTTTGTTGTATGGGTAGATAAAATTTTTCCTGGATTTTTTTGTAGCCAAAAGTGGTAGTTGGATTCTGCCAAATTTTTCAGGCGGAAACAACTGTTTTTATTGTACTTGAGATGTAAATGTGAAACTCTTTCCAAGACAAAATTGTAATTGACAAATCATGTTTATTTAATTTTTATTATTTATCAATAAATGGGTAAAATTAAATATTAAATATTTATTTTTAAAAAATAAACAGTTTTTTTTTATTAATTGTAATAATTAATCTTAATTTTCTATTAATAACAACGCTGATTAAATAAATATGATTTATACGCATATGAAATTTAAGAATAGCAAGTTGAGTTAGGGAATTGATCCCTCCAAGGTGTCTCGATAAGTATATTCCTTTTTCAATGAAAAAGTACAAATATTATAAAAGTGTCTTGGTGGTCAGAATCAGAATATGACATTTTTCTTATTTAATCTTTTCACTAGACTTCGCACTTCCTCAAGAAGTTGTGGCTCTCTCTTTGTTTGGGCCTTCCGGGGCAGCAAATGGAGGGGAGGAAAGAAAATAGGGAGGAGACAAGTTCCGGAAAATTAAATTTTAAATTATTTGGATGAGTAACGTTGTATGATAACAGGGTTTATTGTTAGTTCTAAAAAAAGGATTTATTATTTGATTTGTAAGAAAAGCTATAAAGCATGTTAATGTGAAATGTAAACTATTTTCAATTTAACGTTGAGCAGAAAAGTGTGTTTTTATATTACATTTTCTATCAAATTTTTGGAAAATAGAAAAAAAAAACTGAAAATGCCAATCTTTTGTTAAGAAATTATGATAAATAATAAAGAGACTGAAAATTATATTTTCAAAATATTAAAAATATGTAGGAAAAAATTATTGAAAATAATTTCTTAAAATTTGTCATACACAATAATTTATAAGAGTATTTAAATATAAATGAATTAAATATTATTTGTGAAAAATAAGGAAAAGATGCTTGGTAAATTAGTTTTTCTTCAATCTATAAAATAAAATCAGTTTCTATATTAACTTGGTTTATTAATAAAAAATTTATATTAATATATCATTACCTCTTTTATTTTTGGTGTTATATATATAAAACTTATATTGTGATTCTCCTATAATTTGAACCGATTAAGGGTAAAAAGTTATTTTTAAAATTTTAAAAGTCATTTATATTTAAAATTTGAATTCAAAACTTCAGATTAAAATAAAAAAATTATCATTTCATCTCATCTTTTGTGATAAAGGAATACTATCAATATTTTTCATCTACTTCCTGCTATATTCTTTTGATAAAAAAATATTTGTCTCTTTTTAAAAAAAAAATACTAACTTTTATTATAAAAAGTAATGGTATTTTATAAATATAAAAACACACCGTTTTGAAGCTTTCACTCGATCACTTCTCCCTTTCTTTCCACATTCCCAAACATAGTCTTAAGATGAACAGTGGGGAATCACTGTTCACTAATTCTCAAAGAAGCTCTACTTACTTTGTCTATGCTTAGATGTTGGGCAGATAGGCATCAGTCACTCTCTGGACTCTCATCTTCTTTGAGTGAAAATGAGCAGAGCTGCCTGATTCTTGATCCTTTGTTTGAAAATGTTCACACTTCACCACGCCTAGCCTTGCCTTCCCTTCATCACAGTCCTTCTTCTTCTTCTCTCACGGATTTTCAATTAGCTCCTAATTTCCAGATCCTTGCTTTCCATTTTAGGATGAGAAATGAAGTAAAGTTCCTCTCTAAAGCCTCTGAAAGTTCAATGCAATCAATGCCACCAAACTTACCAGTTGGATGGAGATTCCAGCCAACAAATGAAGAGCTCCTTGATCATTATTTGAAGAAAAAGAAGCTTGGTCAACCCATCGATGGGTTCGACATCCAAGATATTCAAATTTGCGATTTTGATCCTTGGGAATTACTTGGTAACTATCTCTGTCTTCTTCAATCTGTTTACTTATTTGGTTTTTTCTCATAATATGAAATTAATAATGTAAATTCATGTGGGTAGATGAAAAGTCCCGAGATAAAGAGAGGTACCTCTTCTGTCTCCGTGAGTTTCACTTGAAAACTAGATGCACTCAAAGGAAAAGGAAAGCAAAGGCTGGATATTGGAAACGCACAGGCGAGATTCAGCGCATCACGCTTGAAGATAGTGAGGAGGTGATTGGCACTAAGAAAATATTTGTTTACCATAATCCTAAGCCTACTGAATACGTCAAACACGAATTTGAATACACTGCTAAACTTGACTCGCCTACTCAGGTATTTGCTATTCCATTCTTTGATTTTTATTAACTTGTATCGGAAATTTGCTTTTGTATTTTCAATTTTGCTATCCACATTTTTCTTTCGAGAAATTGCAGCTATAGGTTTTTTGTGATTATAAGAATTCTGCTCATATTGCTGGGGATTTGCTCACTTTAATTCTTTTTGTTATTTCTTTGAAACTTGGGTGATCTAAATTCTTCCTTGCTATTATTTTGATCAAAATGTCGCTGGCAGAAACCCGTTGTAGCTTTGCAAAATTTTATGTTTGATTACTTATAATGTATGGCATGGCATTTTATTTATTTACCTCAATGTTCTGTTTTTTGCAGGCTGATTATGACTTTGTTCTTTGTAAATTAATGATAATTAAGAAGAAGAAAGCAAGTAAGAAGGCGAAGAAAAAGAAAGTTGAACCAGTGTCCAAGAAGAAAGAAGCAAAAAAGTCAAAGAATATTGAAGTAGTTTACGAGAAGGCTAACCCGAATAAGAAGGCCAGAAAAGGTTTACCTTATGGTGATACTGCCCCAGTCTCTGTTGCTGAAAATAGAAAGCAAGGGAAGATAATGGCTAATTCAACCTTCGGTGAAGGTGAGCCAAGCAACCATAAAACTTCTGATATTGAATATCAAAATCCAAGTACTAGAAGGGCTTATTCAACCATTGGTGAAGGTGAACCAAGCTACCATAATATTTCTGATTTTGAATATCAAAATCCAAGTGATAGAAAGGCTTATTCAGCCTGTGGTGAAGGTGAACCAAGCTACCATAATACTTGTGATTTTGAAAAGCAAAATCCAAGTGATAGAAAGGCTTATCCAGCCTGTGGTGAAGGTGAACCAATCAACCATATGGCTTCTGATTTTGAGGATCAAAGTCCAGATCCAATGACTATGAGTTTGACCTGTAGGAAAGGTGACTCAAGTCATCAAGCGGCTTTTGATTATGGATATCAAAATACATATGAGATGAGTGATATCCCAAATTATAACATAGGTGATAGTAGCTTCCTACTGGCATCTGATTTAAATAATCAAACTCCTAAGGAGGTAAATGATTCTGATGTCTCAAGATATAACCTAGGTGAAACTAGTGGCCTATTGGCTGCTAATTTGGATGATCAAAATCCAAATGAGATGACTTGTATTTCATCGTATGAGGTACGTAATCCAGGTTGCCCAATTTTTTCCTGGGTTGAAAATCAAAATTCATGTGAGAGAACTATTGTTTCAACTCATAAAAAAGGCGAAACAAGTAGTTTTACAAATTTTGATTTTGAAGATGATAGAAATCAAAGTGAACTGATTTCTGATTCTTGTAATGGAAAAGGTAAACTGTTTAGTGAGAAAACCGATATATCAGCCTCTGTAGAAGGATGTGAGAAGACTGATATGTCATATTCTGAATATTGTTGGAGTGGTTCTTTGGCTTCTGGTGTCCAAGAAACTGAATATCAAGAAGCGGAAAGTCACTATAAGAAAACAGATATCCCAAACCTTGATGATGTTGGAGAAGCTACATTTCCTGAGGTGAGAAATTCAGTCTTTAGTCAATGTTTCCTAATTTTATCTATTTCAAGAGAGAGAAGCACACTCAGAACTTATAGTTACTTTACTGTTATTTTTCTGCAGATAGACTCTCAAATATTGGATGAGCTAACAGCATCAGATGACCTACTGGACACTCTTTGCTCTGAAGCAACACAGCCAATCGACACCAACGAAAGCCTAAATTAATGTGGCTTTGGTACCTGTATGTCTGCTTGAAGATAACATGTTCCGGTTTGTTTCCTACTTGGGAACTGAATAAACAAGAACCGGCAACTAAATATAGTTTTTGTACGTCTCCGTGAAGGTACTTACCTCCGTTCTGCATATAAAAATAAATTTACAATAAACTATGGGAATTAGTATGGGAACCAAAGAGCTCTAGTTGTTTGGTTCCTATGTGTTGAATTAGTTCATTTTAACACCAAAAGCTTCAAGTTTCTAATCCTTCGTAGTATATAGCTCCCTGATAAAGATATTTACCATTATTGAAAGATATGATATTTGTCTGGACTCAGGAGTTAAGGTTATTGGGTGGACTATTGTATTATGATATGAAGATATTAAGTAGAAATTGTTGTATGGGAGGCTTTCCTTCCACTTTGTATTTTAGGAAGTAGTAATAGTATCAAGAACTAGCAAGCTTGTATTTTCTGCATGGGGTGCATAGCTCAGCATCTTTGTGCTGTGAAATTGTGGAATAAATAATTCAATTCAAGTGATAAAATTGAGTAGCCTGTCATATTTGCGAGTTTCAGATTGCTGATGCCTGCGTGTCGATCCCCACTTCCCAGAAATGTGGTGGTTGTGTTCTATGTTAAGAATGATGAAGAATTTCAATTCATATATCCAATCAGTGATTAAACTTTGTATACTCTTTGGGTGGTAGATGCTATTATTGATTGTTGAATATTGATATTGCAGTGGAGTATAAAATCTCATCAAATTTAAATTTATGATTACGCGATTTTACGTATAATTCTTTATGCATACATTACATATTAAAGGCAATTCAAAAGCAATAATTTTTTTTCAATTATATAAATATTAAAGACATTTTCTGATTTTACCTAATTTTATCTGTTAAAATTAAAGAATATATTTACTTGAACTCGATTCAATCTCCATGATTGAAGTTAGGAATACACTGATATATAAAAACTAAAATTTATTAATAATAATTTTTTTTTTAATGTGATAATAAATTATTTGAAAGGATATAAACAGGAATTTTAACAAAGGAAATGCCAAATCCGCAAGTGGGGCCTCCGAGAATGCTCATTTTTCAATAGAAAAAGGTGCAATTAGAATTAGATGAGATGGATTGGGTGAGAGTGGGGGGAAGTGGGAACCACAGAATATTTAGATGACGCCTTCGACATGTAGTAGCGAAATAGTAACTTTGGCAAAAACATCTTTTCACACTCCAATTATTTCATTTCTTCAATTGAATTCCTAAATCTTTATGATATTCTTTTAAATTTCTAAATTTTAATTTTGGTTTATATCAAATACAAATAGAAAATTTGGACTCAACGTTTGTCAAAATAATTATTTAAAATCTATCTATTTAAAAACATTAAAACGCATAACAGGGAATTGTTCAATATCAGCTTTTCTCCAAAATACCTTCAATGAAACGGCACCGTTTTCCCCTTTTGCATTGCAATGCCGTTCTTGCGCCGTCCCCTTTCTTTCTCCTCTTCCTCTCTCACGCCGCTCTCTAACACTGCTCTCTCACGTGGCTTTTACCAACTTTGGGAGATTTGCATATATTTATAATTTTTTTATTTAATTGATTAAATTTTTAATTTTTTATAAATTTATTTTAAATTTATTTTTAAAAAAATATTTATTTAACTGTTTCTTTCTAAAAAAATTTTTCAAGATTTAAAAAAATTAAAAATAAAAAAATTTTCTCCAAAATATTTTTTTCAAACTTAATGTTAAACGGACTCTAGAATTATATTTCACACATAGTTGAGCTGTTTGATTTGGTTTATTACATACTTATTTTTCTTTATTTTATTAATTTTCGGATATTATAATTAGTAATATAAGGAATATACGTGTTAACACGATGATTCAAGGTGAAAAATTTAAAGAATTTGGGTTTTTAATAGATGAACAGTATCTAGGTATTTTTAGGGTGAAAAACTGTTGAAAATATGAGTTTCGGGAAGGTGTGTGCATTACATGTGCGAAGACCGTGAGTAGAATATATTGTTTATGTTGCCAGGGAAAGTAATACACGCGCCAGCAGCACCTCTCTAGAGCGTGTAATATACGCGCAGGCAAATTTCTTTTTTTGTGATTAAGCCTCTAAAATTTATCCAATTTTCAAATATGTCCCTATTTTATTACTGTTCACTCCCTCAGGTTTTAATTTAACCCAATTTCATCGATGAATTTATTTTATCTTAATTATTTTTTAAAGCCATAATTTGAGAAAACATTGTGATAAGGAAGAGAAATTGTTATCTCATTATGGTTAATTTATATATAAGACATAAATTGTCACATGTAGAGAAATAATTTTTCTCATTTATAAATTAACTGTGTAATTAATTGAATTATTGAGAATATAAGTTTTCAAGACATTGAACCATAATACCTATAAGGAATGAAAATTATATATTTTTTTATATTTTAATATAATAAATAAGGTGTATACTGATATAAAATTTCTTATAAAATCAATTAAAATAATGTCACAAAATCGATTTTTTTAGCTAAAATTTTTAAGAAATATTTGGTCTTATACGTTTTAGAAATATCTCAAATTTAATGTATAATTATTTAGTATAAAGGTGTTGATTATATATTAAATTTGGAGATGAATATATAAGACATTTAATTGTGAATCACTTTATGTTTTTTTTTTAAAAATTCATTAATATTTATATGTTATGTAGTACTCTTTTTTATTATTATGTTAAACTTCTTTGTGGTATGTATTTATGGCAATACTATTATATTTATCATAAATCTATTTATACTTGAATTATTAATTTAAAATTTAATTTCCATTTTGTTATTTTGTTTAATTAAGTAAAATGATGTTTCTATCTTTTTTGTCACTATATCCTTTATAATGTTAAAATATATATGTTACTTTCCTTTCACTTTCATATTATTTGCTCATTTTACTGTTTTAATAATATCTATGTGTCAAATATATATTTGTAAAGAAGATTTGTTAGTCAAATCTCATTCATGTAAAAGAAATTTTGCTAAAATATAAACAGATTTCATTCATTTAAAAGATTATTTGTTATGATCTGATGCATTTAATAGAATATTTATTAAGATATATTGTTGTCTTTGTAACTACCATATTCTACTATACTAATTACCCTTTTATTATTTTGCAATTTATTTACCTTCTATAAATAATAAAAATAACAATATGCTTGTTGTATTTTCCATCTTTGCTCACATTAAATATTTTTATATGCAGATCCATCCAACATATATTTAATTTCCTATTTTACAAGCTTTTAGCTGCATAAACACTTATTATCTAAGTTAAATTTCTTTGAATTCATTTTTTCTATTAAGCCATTTAAATAAAATGTAGTGGTGATAAATTGGATATCACCCTCTAAGATAAAAAGTGACCGACTCTTAGCATAAAAGGAGACTCATATCTTGAGGAATCACTAGTAAAAAAATATATATTAGGTAACTATATATTATATATCAAATATAAGTATATATATATTAACCAGTAGTTTTTAAAAATACAGTATCAAAATAATTTTCTCAATGTTTAGAACTGATAATTACTCATCTAATAAAAGAAAAAAATGAGTGATATTAT
Organism: Triadica sebifera; assembly: GCA_023653625.1. NCBI lineage: Eukaryota > Viridiplantae > Streptophyta > Magnoliopsida > Malpighiales > Euphorbiaceae > Triadica > Triadica sebifera. Next base: position 2,194,037 of record CM042895.1, read on the forward strand.
TGTTATGCTTTTTTTTAGGTATTCATGTATTTCTAATTGCTACAATTATTATTGATTATATAATATTATTCACATAAAACATATGTTATTAATTTAGATTTATTATTTATTTTTTTACAGCACTGCAAAATAAATATATGGGTTGGTCTGCTTCAGTTGTCAATACACAATTTTTGCAATCCACAATCTTTTTTACTCTTTTGAAATTATATTAATAATAATGAGTAACTTCTGTACCCCTTAATTTGAACTAATTATTATTATAAATAATGAAAATTTATATTAACTGTGTAGAATTTTACATGTGTTTAATAAATGCTATATTTACTATATATAATATTTATAATATATTAATCTATTAATGGTTACTTATAATCGTACCATATTTTTTTCGTTGCAAAGTTAGGGAATACCGTAAAAATGCAATGACTACATAAAAAACAAAAATACAATTCAGGGACCAAACTGACATTTTGCGATTCTTCTCCAAGAAGTAGTCATGTGTACGGGCTTAGACCAAAGAGTGATGTGGCTTTGCGGCGAAAAACGAAAAATGCTTACTCTACAGCACAGCGACTTGCATTCTACTCCTTTACTCTGTTTCACCATTTTCTAGCTTTCAGTCTCCCACACTTCCGTTTTCAGTTGATCCTTTAGGAACTTCTCCTCCGGTGAGTGTAATTTTTCATACTCCTTTTAGCTTCATAATCTGCAATTTTTCTGTTTCTTCACCTAATTTTATGTTTTTTTTCCTCCTTTAAAGGTATGGCAGGTCAAACGCAGTTAATCACAGAAAATTTGTCGGTGGGATGGAGATTCCATCCTAGTGATGAAGAATTGCTTACTCATTATTTGATGCCGAAGTTGCTTAATCAACCTATCTATGGCTCTGACGTCAAGGTTGTTGATTTAAGCAAATATGATCCTTGGGATCTCCTTGGTAACTATGTTTCCCTTCTTCTTCTTTAGTTAATTTCAATGTCTTCCTGAATTCACTGCTAATTAAAGTTGTATGATATAAATTGACAGACAATTATGAAAAAATAAGTTTCGATAAAGTTAAGGATGTCACATTCTGCTAGAGATCAGTCAAATTCCGAAATTACTAATTACATAAAAATGTTTTATTATATATTTTAATTATACAAATTAGATTACAAGATCAAATATAACTTAAATTGACAGACAGTAATTATCTAGATTGGGTCTATCATCCAACTCAATCATATTTGCCATGTATGCCAAGTAGCTACTATGCATAGATGGCGCAGTATGACTGAATTGGTCCATGAACACCTTAGAAAAATCCTAAATTGATGGCAAAAAAACAAGATATTAATAATGAAAACCATGAATCCATTATACTTTTGATAACATCTCTTGAAGTGTTGATTTATGCATTCATCCTACATTGGAGTTGTTATTTCGTTAAAAATCTTATTAAAATTTTATCAAAATCTAGGGGATTGATCTTGCTGAAATGAAATTAAAGTTGGCTGTTTTCTTAAATAAAATTTGAAATTCAGTGATCGAGATGACATGCAGTGTATTTTGAGTGTCAATTAGTGAAATCATTACCAATTTAATCTGATTTGTTTTTGTCGCAATATCTTCAATGAACTAACTGTTTAAATGTGTCTCTGCAGCTCAATGCAAGAGAAATGCTGGTGATAAAGAGATGTTTTTCTTTTGTGCTTGTGAGTATTACGAAAGTAGCAGAAATCGTAAGAGGAAGGCTGGGGGTGGATATTGGAAATTGAGTGGTAACCCTCGACCGGTTAGGCTTGGCGATAGTGATGATGAGATTGGAACAAAGAAATGTTTAGTATTCCATAATCCTGATGCCACTGAATTTACCATTACTGAATATGCCTGCACTGCACTGCTGAACTGAACTCGCATATCTTGTGCCAATGATTGGAACAAAGAAATGTTTTGTGGTGGTTGTGTTCTATATTAAGAATGATGAAGAATTTCAATTCATAACTCCAATCAATGATTATCCTTTGTACCCTAATTGGATGGTAGATGCTATTATTATTATTATTATCATCAAAGGTAGATGTTATTATTGATCGTTGAATGTTGATGTTGAAGCGGTAGAGCCAATTTAAAAAGCTTACGAAGTGCCCATGATTTAAAGCTTCGTGCTCATGAAAATCCCCTTCATGCCTATGAAACTTCCTTCACACCGATGACGACTTCCATTCATATCCATAAAACTTCTTTCACACCCATGAATTCACGGTTATAAACCCCCCCCCCCCCCCCCCCCCCCGTTCACGCCCATGAAGCATGCTCATGAAACTTGAAAAGTTCAAATTCATTAATTTTAAATTTAATTAATTTCAACAATAAAATAGAATTTATTTGAAAATTAAAAAAATATAACATTTTCAATATAAATTTGAAAAATATATATTAAAATATTAAATGGGTTTCACAAATCAAAATTATTGTGAATTATAAGGTTAAAATATTTTAAAAGTATAATTAAAATTTTAATGATGTAACTATAGGAGCGTCAAAATAGATCATAACACGATAATCGGACATAATTAACATGTAATGTTAGCAAGTTAGTTTTGAGCATATATAAGTTTGTGTCATAAACATGTCGACTCATTTATGATATAGTTTAAGGTGAATCGTATTACAGATTGATATGTAAATCGGTTTACTTTTGGCATGTCGAATTGTGTCAATCCGACTAGACTTATTTATAATATATGTAAATTTATTGAAATATGAAAGTTAATAGAGTTATTTTACAAAAAATATATATATAAATATTATTTTTGTGTCGTATAGTGTCAAATAATCTAAAAAAGCGTAATTGTGCCGGGTCGGATCATGTCGTATAATTCAAAAGAGCATAATCATGTCATGTTCGTGTCGATTTTTATGAGTCAAACACGACATAAAAGTTAAACGTATTACATGTGTTGTGTTTATATAACCTATTTTAATTTTGGCATTAACCTGATTAATAAATAGATCGTATTTGTGTTAACCCTAATCGTATTACAAGAGTGGGCTAACATGACTCGCTGATCTAACTTGACACCCCTTCGTAGCAACACCAACACACCCTGTAATTGCAGGGAGAAATATGTTGGATTCATTTGGAATTGAGTTTGAAAAAAATATTTTTAGAAAAAAATTATTTTGAATATTTTTGAATTTTAAAAACTATTTTTATAAATAAAAAAGTAAATAAATATTTTTTTTTCAGAAACAAAAAAACAGTTTATAAAAATAAAAAAAAGTAAATTAAATTAAAAATATTCTAAACCTGATTTTTTATCCTAAACACCTCCTAAAACTATTTTTATTTGAATAATTTTCTCCTCTGTTTGGACGCTTTCACTCGACCACTTCTCCCTTCTTTCCACTTTCCCAAACGTTGTCTTAAGATGAACAGTGGGGAATCACTGTTCACTAATTCTCACAGAAGCTCTACTTACTTTATATATGCTTAGGATGATGAGGAGATAGGCATCACTCTCTGGCCTCTCCTCTTTTTCGAGTGAAAATGAACAGAGTTGCCTGATTCTTGATCCTTTGTTTGAAAATGTTCAAACTTCACCACGGCTAGCCTTGCCTTCTCTCTATCACAGTTGTTGTTGTTGTTCTTCTTTTTCTTCTTCTCTCACGGAGTTTCTATTAGCTCCTCATTACCAGATACTTGCTTTCAAATTTAGGATGAGAAATGAAGTAAAATTATTCTCTTTTACCCTCTGAAAATCCAATGCAGTCCAATGAACTAGCAAGCTTGTATTTTCTGCATGAGGTGCAATGCTCAGCATCCTTATGCTGTGAAATTGTGGAATAAATAATTCAATTCAAGTGATAAAATTGAGTAGCCTGTCATATTTAGGAGTTTCAGATTGCTGATACCTACGTGTGTGGATCGCCACTTTCCAAAAATGTGATGGTTGTGTTCTATGTTAATAATGATGAAGAATTTCAATTCATAACTCCAATCAATGATTAATCTTTGTACCCTAATTGGATGGTAGATGCTATTATTATTATTATTATTATTATTATTATTATTATTATTATTATTATCAAATGTAGATGCTATTCTTGATCGTTGAATGTGGATGTTGAAGCGGTATAGTGCGATTTTAGACATAATTCTTTAGTTATATATTACATATTGAAGGCAATTCAATAGCAATAATTTTTTTTCAATTACATAAATATTAAAGACATTTCTAATTTTACCTAATTTTATCTGTTAAATTTGAGAGTATATTTACTTCAACTCGATTCAATCTCCATGAATGAAGTTAGGAATACATTGATATATAAAAACTAAAATTTATTAATTCATTAATAAAAAAAATAATAAATTATTTGAATAGATATAAACAATAATTTTTACAAAGGAAATGCCAAATCCGCAAGTGGGCCTCTAAGAATGCTCATTTTTTTAATAGAAAAAGGTTCAAATAGAATTAGATGAGATGGATTGGCGAGTAGTGGTGGGATGTGGGGACCACAGAATATTATTTTAGATGACACATTCGACAGGTAGTGGCGAAAATAGTACCTTTGGCAAAAACATCTTTTGACGCTCCAATTATTTCATTTCTTCAATTGAGTTCCGAAAGCTTAATGATATTCTTTTAAACTTCTAAATTTTAATTTTAGTTTATATCAAATCCAAATAGAAATTTGGATTCAACACAAAGTTTGTTAAAATAATTATTTAAAAATGTAATAGAATATGACAAAAATTCGGTGACTAAGTACAAAAAATTACAATTTAGGGACCAAACTGACATTTTGCGATTCTTCTCCAAGAAGGGGTCGTGTGTACGGGCTTAGACCAAATGGTCAAGTGTTGTCTTTGCGTGCGAAAAACGAAAATGCTTACTCTTCAGCACAGCGACTTGCTTCTATTCCTTTACTCTGTTTCACCATTTTCTAGCTTTCAGTCTCCCACACTTTCGTTTTCTGTTGATCCTTAGGAACTCCTCCTCCGGTGAGTGTAATTTTTCATACTCCTTTTAGCTTCATAATCTGCAATTTTGCTGTTTCTTCACCTAATTTTATGCTTTTTTTTCCTCCTTTAAAGGTATGGAAGGTCAAACGCAGTTAATCCCAGAAAATTTGCCGGTTGGATGGAGATTTCATCCTTCTGATGAAGAATTGCTTACTCATTATTTAATACCCAAGTTGCTTAATCAACCTATCTATGGCTCTGACGTCAAGGTTGTTGATTTAAGCAAATATGATCCTTGGAATCTCCTTGGTAACTATGTTTCTTTTCTTCTTCTTTAGTTAATTTCAATGTCTTCCTGAATTCACTGCTAATTGAAGTTGTATAGTATAAATTGACAGACAATTAAGAAAAAAAAAGTTTTTTTTTTCCCGGTAAAGTTAAGGTTATCACATTCTGCTAGAGATCAGTCAAATTCCTAAATTACTAATTACATACAAATGTTTTATTATCTATTTTAATTATACAAATTAGATTACAAGACCAAGTATAATATAAATTGACAGAATAATTATCTAGATTGGGTCTATCATCCAACTCAATCATATTTGCTATGTATGCCAAGTAGCTACTATGCATAGATGGCACAGTATGACTGAATTGGTCCATGAACACGTTAGAAAAATCCTAAAATGATGAAAAAAAGAAGAAATATTAATAATGAAAGCCATGAATCCCTTATACTTTAGATAACATCTCTTGAAGTGTTGATTTATGCATTCAGCCTGCATTGGAGTTGTTATTTCGTTAAAATCTTATTGAAACTTTATCAAAATCTAGGGGATTGATCTTACTGAAATGAAATTAAAATTGGCTGATTTCTTAAATAAAATATGAAATTCAGTGATCGAGATGACATTTAGTGTATTTTGAGTGACAATAAGTGAAATGATTGCCAATTTAATCTGATTTTTTTTTTGTCGCAATATCTTCAATGAACTAACTGTTTAAATTTGTCTGTGCAGCTGAATTCAATAGAAATGCTGGTGATAAAGAGATGTTTTTCTTTTGTGCTTGTGAGTATTACGAAAGTAGCAGAAATCGTAAGAGGAAAGCTGGGGGTGGATATTGGAAATTGACTGGTAACCCTCGACCAGTTAGGCGTGGCGATAGTGATGATGAGATTGGAACAAAGAAATGTTTAGTCTTCCATAATCCTGATGCCACTGAATTCACCATTACTGAATATGCCTGCAATGCTGAACTGAACTCGCATATCTTGGTAACTTCCAATGATTTATACTGAGTGATCTGTCTTCTTTTCTTTTCTTTTCTTTTCTTTATTATAATAGAGAAATATGGCCATTTTCACCTTATTGCTTACTAGATTGATTGAGGCAAATCAAATATCTACTCATTATTTGTTGAAAACTCGGGGTGGGCTATTTCTACATAAAAAGTTAAATCAGGACCCTTAAAATGATGTTGTATCGGATTATGTTTGTTTTTTCCCAGCATTTACAAATCTGCTTTTACTGATTTTAAGGCATAACTCTTTGTCATGTGTTGGTGCAGGAAGATTTTGTTCTCTGTAAACTGAAGAAAAAATCAAATAAGAATAAAAGTACCAGTAAGAAAATTAAGAACGCTGAACCAGATAGCAAAAGGAAGAGAAGACCAAATAAGAAGGCGAGAAAAACTGAATCATTAGATGGAAATACTGATTTAACTTCGGCTTTAGCTTCTGAAAATAAAAATTTAAAGGACATGGTTGCTAATTCAGCCTGTAGTGAAGGTGAACAAAGCATCCACATGGCTTCTTACTTGGAAAATCAACATCCAAACAAGACTACTGCTATTCCAACTTATAAGGAAGGTGAATTAACTTGTCTAAAGTTTACCCAAAATATATATGGGAGGGCTGATATTCCAACCTGTTACAACGATGAATCAACTTATCCAACAGCTTATCAGATGACAACTACAATGTCACATAACAATGGTAATAAAGAAAGCATTGTTAATCAGGATTTTGGAAATCAAAATCCGACCAAGAATACTGATATATCAATCTCCGAAGAAGGTGAATGGAATCCATTCATGGTGGCACCTTCTGATTTTGATAATCAAAATCAATACAATGAGGCTGATATGTCACTTCCTGAAGATTTCTGGAGTTCTTTATTTGTTTCTACTGAAGACCCTACATCTCAATGTGAGCAAAATGGCAAGAAAGATATGCCAATCCTTGAAGATAATCAGCTTCCCTTGATGGCTCCTAACATAGGGGACTCTTCATGTTTTGAGGTAAGAATGGCATGCTTTGTGGACTGTTCTTAATATTATTCATGTAAAACATGAAAGCAAGGTCATAATTTATGACTAACTTTACTGTGCTTCCTTGTCCAGATCACAGACGTTCAAGAATGGCTGGAAAAGTTCTTGGAACTAGAAGAGAGCCAGAATTCTTCACCACAATAGCCTACTTATAGGAATCAAAGCCTTAATCTTAGTGGCTTTGGTACGTCTATGTCTGCTTGAAATAGATATTTTCCTAGTTGGGAACAAAACAGCATTTTAAAAGAATCAGAGTCTTAGTATCGTGAATTTAGGTATGTTTAATTTGGGTACATTGTTTCCATCTGCTCTGCATTAATATGCATCAGTAAAAACCAACTTCTATTTAGCACAGGAACCAAACGGCTCGATTGATGCCGTGTGATTGCTTATGTCAATGGTTAATTGACATATTGTTAGATATGTTGACTTGATTTAGCACCTAAGAGTGTCATGCTACAATCTTAAGAAACTTAACCTTTTCTCCCAAATCCGCAGTTATATTCTTTAGAACCTTACCCTTATAGCACCTAAGAGTGTCCAGTTCTGAAGATATGAAATGGAAAGTCTTATAAATAGTATCAAGAACTGTTATGAACCATAAATATGTAATTGCGTTGAGAAGTATTGTGTTATTCTGTTCCTTGTTTAGAATTATGTAATTGTATTAACAGCTATCGGATTGTATTTCATGAATATGTACCTGTGTCTGTAATTACACCCTGTACTTCATGAATGTGTTCCTTTGTAAGTTTATATCTGGAGGCAGTAAAAATGTTGGAACAAAAACTTCAAAGTGATTAATCAACTTTATACTTTGCAATTTGCACACATAGATCATTTGATGTGGCAATTCAATTGTTGGATAGTTAACAATGAGTATAATTTCATTTTTATCTGTGGGACTGTCGTAGCCTTCTAATGATATTTGTGGTCTGTTTTGTTTAATACGTGTTCTCTAAATTATTGATGGCTGTCTTCTATGAAGATGATATATGGTGGGAGCCACAAAAATCCTATTTGTTTCAGACACAATCTATTAAACTTAATTTGATTATGATTTTTAATATGCATAATGATAGAATATAATCAAATTATCAATTATGTAATGAAAATTATTGATCTCCTTATTTATTTATTTATTTAAATGGTTTTACATTATAGAAACACGTTATTCTTTTTTTTTTTTTTTAAATATGTATTCAGAAGTTTCCACAAGGACCACAACTCGATATGATATTATAAAATTTTGTAAAACATAGTTTTTCTTAGTGGCTTTGTAGACATTCAAATCTATTTAGTTTTATTTCCTAATATAAATTAACATTATAATTCTAATGAAAAATCAATTATATGAATAAAATATTTGATCATAATCTTTTTTCATATACTCTTTTTTTACACGATATTATAATTTAGTAATTGTTTAAATTCTCCATAAAAATAATTAAAATAAACTTAATATATTTATAAAAGAATCACTCCACTTAAAAAAATGAATTTTGAATTTCTTTATCTTTTAATAATAAAGGTATAAAAAATGCTAATAATTGAAGAATTTATAACAATACGACATTAAAATTCAATTTTTTGTTTAAAATATATTTTGTAATATATAATTAAAAAAATTTAAATAAACTGGATTCATTTTTATTAATTAATTGGAGTTATAATTGCCGTAATATAAAAATAATAGATTTTACAATCAGTTTAATTGCAAAATTACATGACAATATGTTATTAGCTCCATTAATAAATAATTGTATGGATTTGATTTAAACAAAAAATTTATAACAATATAATCTTCCTTTTCTTCAAAAAAAAAAAAGCTGACTGAAATTATAAAACTTAAAATTCTAAATAAATGCCCAATAATTGATGGAATTATGAAGAGTTCACAAATTAATTGGATAAATTTTAATATAACCGGATGCTTTAATATGATTCAATGATTTTTATACCAATCTGATCCATATAATATAACAAAATATAAAAAAATTATTCAATCCAACAAAAAATCACTTTAAACTCAAATATTGAATTGATTTGGATTTGGCCAATTGATTTAGCTGAATATTTTTTATATATATATATTTTAAAATTTCAAGACCTGGTTAATTATTCTGCAGTTATGATTTTAAAATTCTAATTTTTAATCAAAATTGATCTGGGACTAACGTTCTGACTATTTCTATCAATTTGAGTGGACAACATGTTTGAAATTTAGAAATGTAAAATGGCTTCATTTTATAACTTTTCTTGTTCATAAATTTTTTTTATCATTATCTTTTCACAAAATTATTATTTATCATAAAATTTCAGATAGAAATGATTAAAAATTTTGTTTTTTTAGGATAAAATAAAGTAAAATTATATATATATATATATATATTTAAATCTATTTAAAATTATAATATTAATATCCGTATCCATTCCAGATTCAATTAATATTATCCGATTAATACATAAAATCCGTTTAATTACTCGTTTATTATTAAAAAATTTAAAATAAAATAAAATTCAAACTAATTAAATAATTAAAATTTTAAAAATATACAAACAATCTAACATAAATCACTAAAAAATTAAATAAAACAAATAAAATAAAATATAAAATCTAATTCAATACATTCAAATTAAAATAATTCGTCAAATTGTTCAAAAATAACATTAAAACAATAAAATTAAATATTGTTAATTATGATAGAAAAATATATTTCAAATTTTAAACTCTCTTTATATTTGTAATTCATCAATATATAAAAATGTATAAAAAATAATTAATTATATCATTACATTTAATAAATAAAAATAAAATAAATTATATATATATATATATATCGGGTAGCAGATAACCGAGAGTCTCTATCCAAACCTGTGACTTGCTTAAATATTGTTATTCAAAATTCTAAAATAATTATTAATTAGAATTTAAATGAATCGGAACAGATATTGATCTCCTTGAAATCTGTATCCGCCCAAACTCCCGAATTAAAACTACATAAATTGAAAAGTATAGTTAATTTGATCAAAAATAAATTTTGTGGTAAACTGACAGAAAAGAAAATAATGATGCCAACTTTCACATCAGGCAATGAGTGGCTTCAAATCACTGCTTATCAAAGAAGTAGCACTGTTGGAGAGAATAGTGAAATTTGGAGTCCAAGTCAATGTCGTTTTGTGTTAGTGTGAATCCCATCAATTCTCTTTAATTGTCATATGTGAAATTCGGAGTCTAAGTTACTGGGCTCGAGTGTTGCCTGCTCTGCAACTTCCCGTTTTCAGTTTACTTGAGACTGCTTTGCCATCTCCTTTCCTGAGTGGAATTTTTCTTACTCTTTCCCTGTTGCTGTTTCTTGCCCGAAATTTGCGTTTCTTCTTTCGATTGAAAGAAAAGGTATTGCAGGTCCAATGCATATCAATCCAAAACACTTGCCGCCTGGATGGGGATTCCATCCCAATGATGAACAATTGCTTGCTTATTTTTCTATGCTGCCCTTCTTGCTTACTCAACCTAACTATGACTTCTACATAAAGGCTGTTCAATTAAGCGAATATGATCCTTGGGATCTTTTTGGTAATCGTACTTGCCTTCTTCAATCTATTTGCTAAATTACCATCATTAGTTTCACTAATGTTCTTAGATTTCTAATAATACGTCTGTGCGCTTGTCAGATTTTTAGTTTTCGGGTATATTCTTAATTAATGCAGGAACGTATTGGCGAAGAATATAAGTAAAATTTCTTAATCTATCTAAGCATATTTTTGTAAAATGGAAGGAGTAGTTAAATTTCTCTAAATTAGTTTGGAATAATTGCTGTAAAAAAATCTTATGAGAATTCTGGAGTTGATGATGTTATTAAAAACAAAATTGAAGGAATAATAGTGTGAATTAGTGAAATTAACTTCGAATTTGTGTCAATTACTTTTGTTGCAGTTATATGCGATTAACAGTGAAAATGTCATCTCTGTGTAGCTAAGTTCAAGAACAATCCTGGCGATAAAGAGATGTATTTCTTTACTCCTTGCGAGTATCACAAACATAATGGACTGCGTAAGAGGAAAGCAGGGAGTGGATACTGGAAATGCACAGGTGACCCTCGCTTAATTGTGCTTGGAGATAGTGATAATGTGATTGGAACTAAGAGGACTTTGATATTCCATAATCCTGATGCTACTGAGTTTGTCATCACCGAATATGTCTGCACTTCACAACTCAACTTGCCTATCAAGGTACGGATTTTTTTCATTGAAATGAGCTGTTTTCCCATGTTAGAGCAGAGAAATACGTTTTGCTAAAAATATACATTTTCACTGAAGTTTGTTGGTGTTGGAGGTGCTCAATGTCGTAAAATTGCAGTTAGAATGTCTATTGGAGCTCTGTAAACTAAAAACTGGGAAAAAAAAAGGAAACATTTTCACACTCTAATCAGATCCCTGTAAACCAAAATAATAAAAGAATGTATATGCATTTTCCATATCACTTTCTTGCTTGTTAGAATGAGGCAAACCGGCCCAACAAAATGATTATATAGCATGTAATTTTACTCTGAATTCTTTTTTATATGCTTGTGCAGGGGGATTATGTTTTGTGCAAGTTAAAGATAAAATCAAACAAGAATAAAATCGCGAGGAAGTATAAGAAAGCCAGATCAGATTGCAAGAAGAAGACAAGTCCAAATAAGAAGGCAAGAAAACTAAATTGTCAGATGTTAATCCAGCTTGGGCTTCAACTCTTGGACATCACACTTTAAAAGAGATGATTGCTAATTCAGCCGATGGTGAGGGTGAACAAAGCAACCATATGGCTTCTGATTTAGAAAACCAGTATCCAGACAACATGACTGCTGTTACAATCTATGACAAAGGTGAACCAGCTTTTTCAATGGCTACTCGATTATGTGAGATGACTGCGGTTCCAATTCACGGTGAAGGTGAATCACCTTGTTCAATCGCTCCTCAAGTTGAATCAGCTCCTCAAATTGCTGCTCAAAATCCATCCGATATTTCTGATACTCCGACCCATGACAAAGGTGAATCATTTTTTCAAAATGTTCCTAATAATCTATCCCAGATGATTACAATCTATGACAAAGGTGAATCAACTTTTTCAATGGCCATTCGAAGTCTGTGAGATTACTGCCGTTCCAATTCATGGTGAAGGTGAATCAACTTATTCAATCGCTACTCAAGTTGAATCAGTTCCTCAAATATCTGCTCAAAATCTATCCAATATTTCTGATATTCCAACCCATGAAAAAGGTGAATCATTTTTTCAAAATGTTCCTGATAATCTATCCCAGATGATTGCAAAACCAACCTATGACAAAGGTGAATCATTTTCTCATAACGCTACTGATAATCTATCTGAGATGATTGCTATTCTAACCTATGATAAAGTTGAATCATTTTTTCAAAATGTTACTGATAAACTACCCGAGAAGGCTGAGAATCAACACCAAAAGACTGAGGTATCATTCCTCGAAGATTATAGGAGTTCCTCATTGGCTTGTAATGTTGGAGAAACTACATTACAAGAAGTAGAAAGTCAGTATAAGAAAGATATTTCAGTCCCCGAAGACAATAACAGTCTTTTCATGCCTTCTGATGTCAACGATGCTACATTTCCTGAGGTGAGGAACTAGATCCTTTATTCTTCGTTCTCTAGATTCATTCTTACTTTGCTCTGATTCATTCTGCAGATAGATCCTCAACTGCTGGATGAGATAATAGCATACTTTGAATTAGAAGAAAACCTGAACTCAACACAAAGTGCAAGTAGTTTACTGGCGCCTACTTGTGTTGAAAATCAAAATCCATATGAGAAAGCTACTATTTCAACAAATAGCAATGCCGTGGATTTTTATTGCGAAAAGCAATATCCTGGTGAGATGTCTGCTAAGTCATCTCATGATGAAGATAAAACAAATTCCCCTGTTACTTGGTATTTTGGAAGTCAAAATCCTAGTAAGAAAACCTTCGACAGATCAGCCATTTCAAAATGGTAAATTGCAAGATAGCCACTTCAAAGCTGCAAATTGCAAGATAGCCACTTCAAACCTCCAAATGGTAAGATAGCCACTCCAAAATTACAAAGTCACTTCAAAGCCGCAAATTGCAAGATAGACACTTCAAAACTCCAAATGTCAAGATAGCCGATCCAAAATTACAAAACCACTTCAAAGCTGCAAATTGCAAGATAGACACTTCAAAACTCCAAATGTCAAGATAGCCGATCCAAAATTACAAAACCACTTAAAAGCTGCAAAATGCAAGATAGTGCTTCAAAACTGCAAATTGCAAGATAGCCACTCCAAAATTAGGAAGCCACTTCAAAACTCCAAATGGTAAGATAGTCACTTCAAAACTCCAAATAGCTAGATTGGCACATTCCAAAATTACAAAGCCACTTCAAAGCTCCAAATGACAAGATAGCTACTTCAAAACTCCAAATGGCAAGATAACCGCTCCAAAATTACAAAGCCACAAATTGCAAGATAGCCACTCCAAAATTACAAAGCCACTTCAAAACTCCAAATGGCAAGATAGTCACTCTAAAATTACAAAGTTACTTCAAAGTTGCAAATTGCAAGATAGCCATTTCAAAACTCCAAATGGTAAGATAGTCACTCCAAAATTACAAAGCCACTTCAAAACTGCAAAATGCAAGATAGTCACTTCAAAGCTGCAAATTTGAAAGATAGTCATTCCAAAATTACAAAGCCACTTCAAAACTCCAAATTGCAAGATAGCCACTCCAAAATTATGAAGTCACTTCAAAGATGCAAATTGCAAGATACTCACTTCAAAACTCCAAATGGCAAGATAGTCACTCCAAAATTACGAAGCCACTTCTAAGTTGCAAATTGCCAATTGCAAAAGGATCAATCCAAAACCACAAATTACATGAGAACCTATTCAAAACTTCAAATGGCAAGATAGCCACTCCAATTTACAAAGTCACTTCAAAGCTGCAAATTGCAAGATAGCCACTTCAAAGCTACCAATTGCATCATAGTCATTCCAAAACCACAAATTGCAAGAGGGCTAATCCGAAACCACAAAATACATGAGAGCCTCTTCAAAATTAGAAATTGCAAGATAGCCACTTCAAAACTACAAATGGTAAGATATCCGCTCCAAAATTACAAAAACACTTCAAAACTACAGATTGTAAGATAGCCACTCCAAAACTGCAAGTTGCAAGAGGGCCAATCCAAGACAGTCATTTCAAAACCACAAATTTATAAGACAAATAGCAACTTCAAAACATAAATTGCAAGATAGCCAATTCAAAGCTATAAATTTACAAGTTAAATTGCCATTGTGCAAATTGCAAGATAGTTACTTCAAAGTTATTGAATTTGTGAGAAAGCCACTTTAAAGCTGCAAGTCACAAGATAGCTACTTCAAAGTTGTTGAATTTATGAGAAAGCCACTTCAAAGCAGCAAATTAGAAGATAGCCACAGCTACAAATTTGCTAGATCACTACCGAATAGCTACAGATTTACAACTGAAATTTTACAATTGCCACTTCAAATCTATAAATTTAAATATTTCAAAGCCACATATTAGAAGATAGCCACTGCAAAATTTGGACATGTAAGGTCCTTCCAAAACATCTTTGCAATTTATGGGCATACATAAGTACCTGCAAAGCTAGCTTCTTGTATTTTTGTAAGTCTAGGAATCATTCTGTAGAAAAATTGAATGAAATATTCAGTTAAAATGGTCAAAATATTGCCCTTTCTTGTACTACTGTTCATACATAGGGTTATGCGGATGCGGGAAATGCGGTAATTGTATTCCATGACTAGAATTTCATTTCATATGTAAGAGTAGAATGGTGGTATATCCTTTTCATGCTATTAATTGATTTATTTGAAGATTGTTGATCGCATCTTCTGTCGACTATGATAATCTGTCTTCTTCACTTCCATCCATCACAAGATTGATTAGTGGATACCGATACAGATAAAAGGATCATGGCTAAGTTAGTGGAGGCTCAAAAAAAGGAAAGAAAAAAGTCAGCGGTGCCGTTGAAATGGTGCTGATGCTCATTTTGTAAGCGAGATCAATCTTTGGTGAAAATTTGTCAATAAAATTTGGTTTATATGTTAAAATGACTATTAAAGATACAATTTACTTTAAAATATATGTTTATATGTGTTATATTTATCATTCATATATCACAGAACATATATAAGATTATGTGTATAATTGTATAGGAAAAATGTGATATAAAATAAAATATGGTTTTCTTAGATCACCATTTATCAAAAATTTAGTCCATGCATGAATTTACCCTATCAAACCAAGTATTATTTTATTTGCATACTTGGGAAGCAAGCTGGAGCCCGAAAATGACATCCTGAATTCGTAATACTTTTAGTTTCATACTTTTCTTTTCAAGATATGGGCCCATATGACCATAAAGAAAACCCAACTTCTCACCTAAGTACTGACTCACCTTCTCATACAAGTTGGAACTTTTGATTGCTCCTGCGTGAATATAAAATACTCCCTCTATTCTCTAACTACTTCACGCACTCAGTTCTTTCTTTCCAGTAAAACTTCTCCCTCTACTATCTATTTAAAAACTCTATTTTCATTTTTCTTATGAAGATAAAAACGTTCTCCTCTTGATTCTTGTTGTTTCTGATTTTAGGAAGAGGAATGAAACACAGCATCTAAACTGGTAATTTCTCTACTTCTTTTAACTTAAATCTGTTATGGCTTTCTTCTTCTAACTCTGTCTTGTCCTGAAACAGCTATGACAAGTTCAAGACAGGTTGGCTATAGATTTCACCCAACAGATGATGAACTGATTAATCATTTTCTGAAGCGAAAGATGCTTGGTCATGATGACGATGACCCATCAATCCCTGAGTTTAAAGTCTGTGATTATGAGCCCTGGGATCTTCCTGGTAATTAACCTCAATCAGCTTCTCCAATCTTTCTTTTCATTTCACCTGTTGTTTCATTGTAATTCATGAAGATTGGCTTATCTGCAGAACTAGTCAACACAAAATCGGAGGATCAAGTGTGGTATTTCTTTTGTCCTCGCGATTATAAATATTTGCATAGCCGTCGGTATAACCGGACCACCAAAGCAGGGTACTGGAAACCCACCGGCAAGCCTCGCAAGGTGATAAGTAAGCGTACCAAGGAAGAAATTGGTACCAAAAGGAGCTTAGTTTTCTACATAAAAGAAAAACAAAATAAACCCTTAAGGACCAAGTGGATAATGCACGAATATGAAAATGTTCTGAATTCCACTACGGCCACTCAGGGGAATTTCGTCCTCTGCAAACTGAAGTCGAAGACAGATGAAATGATCAATCGAGGCCAACCAATTCATATGGTTTCTGCATCTGATCTTGAGAATCAAAATCTGAATAAGGTGATGGTTAACTCATCTTACGATGAACACGAACAGAGCATCCATGTTACTTCAGGTTTTGATTATCATGACATGAATGAGATGACTACTATGTCGACCTATGACAAAGGCGAGCGGGATTGCCTCCGGGTTTTTGATTGTGAAAATCAAAAACTGGATGAAGTGAGAACTAATTCCGCTGGTGATGAAGATAAATCACGTTACAATTCGGGTTCTTGTGATCATGGGAACCAAGATCCAAATGAGATGGCTGTTATGTCAACCTCTGCAAATAGCAAATTTAGTTGCCTTACTTGGGATTTTGAAGCCCAAAATCCGCCTCAGGAAATAGATATATCAGCCTCTGTAGAAGGCAAATGGAGTCCCATTGGACCATCCCCTTCTGATATGTCAATTTCTTCAAATTGTAATAACATCGCAGAGGTAAGAATTGAGAAGTAGCATTAACCTTTTTTTTGGAGTATCTTCTGAAATATGACTAGCGAACTCACTAAGGTATGATTCAATATGATTCTTATGCAGGCGGATCCTCTGCCAGAATATATTAATTGGTCGGAATTGGAAGAATGGCTTCAGCTAGGCGGAGAAGGTAGCTGTAACTCTGCAATTCACCGAGTGCCTATAAGCCCCAACGAAAGCTGCTCTTGCAGTAGCTTTGGTGTCACTGGACCTATTGATGAATAGGATCTGAAATATGAAGGGTTAGTGAGCTATTGCCCCCAATTTCCCTCACTTCCTATTTCTGCAGGTTGTATGAAAATTCACGTGTGACTTCAACGTTATTAAAAACATGTTAATAGTATTATTGTATCAGTAAGAGATTTTTATAATTTCATGTGCTAGTGTGAATTCTAAATGTATCAAGGCCTACTGGCCTAGTAGCTTCTGTTGTCTTTTATATCTCTAAGTATTTTAGGCAATGCTAAATGAAGTTTGTATTTAATTTTTATTTGTTTTCTAGCATAGGATTCTAATGTTATAATGTGAAGTGCTTGGGACTTTTGATTGCCTAATTAAAAAAGTTCTTGTGTAGTGTAAGGGTTTTGAGTTTTGACTGTGAATTCAAGACTCCAATTCCTTTTTTCATCTGCTTTTCTATGATCCAATAAGAAAAAATTTCATTTCCAACGATGTGTGCGTTTGCCCAAGACTAAACCCGATTCATGATGGATTGAGTAAACGATATTCATTATGGATTGAGTGAACGGTAGATTGACACAAATAAAATTTTTTACATGATGTTGTATCCTTGACTTGATCTTCAGATGAGTTTAAGTAAAAATTTCCATTCGGAGACAACTAGTGCTTAGCAGCAAAATCTTTTCTTCCATCAATTCCTCCCTTACTATGTTTGCAAATCGATAGGAACTAGGACAAGAATGAAATGGAATTGGGGAAAATGGAAAGGATATTGGAGAAATGTATAGTTGATTCTCATTTTTGAAGTAAAGAAATTTCTATTTTCAGGTATTTTTTGACCAATGAAGTATTAAGAAAGGAATTATCTATTCCCATTCTAATTCTTGAATTCATTTTTACCCAACCAAGTGCTCGTTAAAGGGGGCATATTGTATAAATTTTCTTGGTGGAACAAGGACAGAGTTGGCGAGGACTAGTTGCCATTTATAAAATTTGATAGGCGAAAGGAATGTCTTTAATGGATTGATGCATTGGGTGCATGATTCAAAATTTTACTAAAACAAGGAGAACAACAAATAGAAAAAGAAAGAGGCAGATGGGACTAACATGGTAAAAGTGATATTAACTTTGTTAATTTTGTGGTTTAATCACTGCCTGTAAATTTGGCCCGTAGAATAACTATCAGATGGTTGAGAGGCTACTACTTTTAATTGGTGGAGCATGCCGGCCCGGTAACTAAATTTTTTATTATTTTTATTTGTCATAAAATCACTCGAAAGATCACTAAACCTAAATTTATTTTCACACAAAAATTTCTCATGTCAGTTGACAATGTGGAGACTATCAGAATCAACCAATATCAGCTATCATGTAAGTTACAGTATCATATAGCTTGTCATATCAATATCATAGAAACAAAAATATCGCGTCGGACACCATTTAAATTATACATAAATAACTTTAATATATATATATATATTACATAAGTCACAGCTGAAAAATAATGACATATTAGAATTAATTTCACTAAATATTACTGAATTTTAATTCACTTACTTTAAAATAACTAAATTTTTCTTTTCGTAACAAAAATTATTTAGAAAAAATGTTTTTTTTTTACTTTAATAATTTGTAACCAAATTTGATGATTAAATAACTGAAAATATGACTTTATCAGAAAAAAAAATATTAGCAGGAAAACAAATTGAATTTAAACCCAATAATCACTTTACCAACATTAGCATTCAATTTCAAATCTAGTACTATCAAATAAAATCTAGTTACTATAACCATTATGAATCATAATTTTTGAAAAAGAAAACAACATATTCAAACTTTTAACAAAAATTTAATGTTACATCAACTTCTAATTTAGATTTCTGGTTATCTATTTGTTAAATTTAGTTGAAAGTTATTTAAGTGAAAGAAAAATAAAATTTTAATTTTTTTACAAAAAAAATTTTAATGATTTTGAGACAAAAAATTTTTTTAGTGATTTTGAGACAAAAAAAATTCATTAACCACTAGTGAAATTAATCATAATATCATCTACGTGGCATCAGACGTGATACAATTTTTGAAATTGCTAACATGTCATTCATGCGGCATTCTACTTGACATTTTTCTTTATATAACGTCAATATAATAGTTGATTCCAGAGCCATATCATGTACAACTGTTAACTGACTAGAGATGATTTTTATGAAATTAAAATTAAGTTTAATTATTTTTTTAAAAAAAATTGTAATTTTATGACAAATAATAGAAAGATGGTGGGAATTAACCGTCTAATAGAGTTATGTGAAAGAAAGATACGCAAGGAAAGGGAAAAAAATATGCTTGTACCATAAAATGTCATTTTGATTCCTATATTCGTTTTTAGTGTATTTTATTTTTCTCTACAGCATTTTTGGTTCAAATCAAAATAGCCCTTAAAAATTCAAAAGTAAATAATATTGTACCACCTGTTAGCAGTATAAAGAAAAATCGTCTAAAGAGTAAATATATATGTGCTGACGTGTATTAATGGATCAATAAAAATTTGACACATGGTATAAGTTTGTCCATGTAGAACATACCGTTTAATGCTTTTTTACTGTTTGAAAATTGAAACAAAAAAGTTAAACCCAAAATAAACAGGAGGCAGGGAAATCAAAGACAGAGATCAAGAGAGCAATAAATAAGGACATGAAATAAAACCCTAATTAGGTCATTAATTTCAGTTTCTAATAAGAGAATCTCCTAAGAAATTATTATACAAGGAGACTGATTGAATCAGAGGACAAGGAAATCTTTCTTTATTTTAATATTTTCCTTTGTGTTGTTGAATTTGGGGATTTTGGAATTGGGAGAAGATCAATCGGCGTTGTATGAACAGGAAAAGAGGGTTGAAAGAGAAAATTAGAGTAGATGTCAAATAGAGACAGAGACAGATTGAGCAATTAAAAAAAATTAGAGACAGAAAGAGAGAAGAAGAGAAATAGAAACTGTCTGCCATAATGTGCGGGAACAGATACTTTTTTGAAGAATTGACAGTGACAAGCCCTCCCGTTACCATGAGAAATCGTTGCTCCTCTTCCTCTCCTGTTCGTTTCTCTTCCCAAGGCCACACACCTCTGATTCCGTTTCTTCCTCCTTTTCCAATCAGCCTTCTTCGCTTCTCATCGACAAACTCGTCGCTCTTTTTCCTGGCATGGACAAGCAGGTTCAGTAATTTATTTTAATAATTTTTTTCCATTTAATCTGTAATTTTTAGTCGATTGATTTATTAAAGTTTTGATTGAATGAGAGGTGCTACCAATGACTGGAATTCTTTGGACTTTGGAGAAATTGATATTAAGTTTGTTTTCTTTGGAAAAAAAATATTTTTATCCCATTTTTAATTTAATATTTGTTGAATTTGATTTTTATTGTTTTTGGCTTGGTTCCAAATTTATCTGCTGGAATTGCATGTGAGTGTGATGACCTTATTTCCATTCGTTTCGGGTAGATGATTCTGCAAGCTGCCGTAGAATTGTTTTTGTATTGTATTGTATTTAAGGGATATTTTATTTATTTTCGGAAATAAAAATAATTAATTAGATTATAAAATTTATACACGGTCTTCCGGGGCATATCTTTCCCATTTCATTCAGACAGCGTATTAATTATTTTTAAATTTATAAAGGCTAAATTGTACTGGTAAAAATAAACAAATACATAAGACTACATATAATTTAAGCAAATAAATAAATTTCATACGACAAGAAACACTACTAGAAAAATGATCTATCATGACGCTAACTTAATGACGTTTTTTCTTGCGTTGATAATTTATTTTGTGATGCTTTTTAGATTCTCTAAATGAATTTTTTTAGTGTCGTTAAACTTATATTTTCTGGCAGTGAAAGGAAGCTGGGACTTGACATTCCAAGATCTTTGTAAGAAGGTTTTCTTATTTTATGTTTAGTGCAATTAAAATGAAAGATTATATATATTGAAATGAAAAGGAATATCATTAGCTTTAGTACATATCAAAGTTCGAAGATCCCCTTGCGTATCTCCTAAACCACAACATCTGAAAAGTGAACTGCAATTTTTGCTAAGAAGTGAGCAACCATGTTTGTCTGGCGTTTAGTAAAGGTGACTGACCAACGGCTTTCAATAAAAAGCAAGTGGAGACGGTCTTGAATCAGAGAACAAAACTCATCAGATCCACGCATGCCGCATTTGGTGAATAGCCTGAACAACATACAAGCAATCCGTAAATATGATCGGTCATATTCATTTGATCTTATTCTAAAACGAAATACTGCGTATATACTTTTTAATACGTATTGCTAAAAAAAATAATATATGTATGTATCTAAGAAATGATCTGCGTTCAATTATCAACATTTAAAACTATGTGTGAAACTTACAAAACGCATCACAGTGTTGTGTTACACAATAGCGACAAAATTGGTGACGTTTGCGAATGTGTTGACAAATATTTAAGAACGTCAAAAGTGCCTCCCTCTATTGTATATAACAAAAAAAGGTCCATACGCCTTTCTTTTTTCCTCTTGTAATGGCATTTTAGTATTAAAAATAAACAAACCATCCTAGTTATATTTTATGTGCAATAACCTGAAACTCTTTTCTTATTATTTTTTATCACAAATTTTGAAAAATAATCGAAATAAAAACAATAAAAAATAAGTATATCATATAGAGAAATCTTCAAAAAAAAAATCCAATAATTTACGATTTTTACAAGTGTCAATTGTCCAATCCTTAGAAAAAGAAATAAAAAAATGAAGCATCTAATTGAAAATTGAGTGAAAGGTTAAGGTTATTTTTTCTAAATTATCTCAGTGATTAATGTGTTAATTTTTATATATGTGCTTATTTAATATATCTAATCTTTCTTATGTTTATAACAACTAATCAGTATAATGATATAATAGAAAAAAAAAATATATAGTTTTACTATATTAATAAGATTTTTTTGGTAGAAATTAAATTATTTAATAATTACAAATATCAAAGTAAATTTAACTTTTTAAAATTGAGAATGTAATAAAATGCTAGTTAAGCAGATCGCAAGAAACTTCCTCAACATTGCAAATACATAAAATTGTAACGCGTTTACACGTTTCCTGTTTTGATTGGGTGTCCACAAGGCCACCAGGAACTAACTAAACTTGATTTTCTTCTTTATTTTTATTCAAGTCCAAGGACAAGGAGTTCAGCCAGAGTATTCTAGATTGCATAGAATATTCCAGACTATTAGAGAAACCCATTGAGTCTCAGTCCAGTGAAGTGGGAATGAACTGCTATAGATAATAGAAGTATAAAGTCCAAAGACCAATTTGCCACTGTCCAATCAAATCGACTCTTGTCATGCAAGTATTCTCCAGTATAAAAAGCCATTGCCCCTTCACACACCTCCCTTCCATCTGTCTCCTTGCTAAGAAGAAACTTGCATTTACAATACTCTCTGTTTTCTCTCTGTTTCCTATTTTAGGAAGAGGAATGAGTTTCTCATCCGGTGAGTTATCCCAAATATAAATCATCTTTTTTTCTTTTTTTTTTTCATTTGGTTATTTCATTATTTATTTTGTTTGCAAAAATAATTACGATCCAAATCAGTAGTCGGGAATAGGTTTCATCCGACTGATGAAGAACTTGTAGATCATTTTTTGATGCGAAAGCTACTGGGTTATGATGATTCCATCCCTGAGTTTAAAGTCTGCAATTATGAACCCTGACAGCTTCGTGGTAACCTTTACATATCTTCTCCAATTATAATTCTTTTTTCCTTTATTATGCGGGCATTATTGAAGATCGTTCTTCATAGATTTATTGAAGAAAAAATTGAACGATCTAGCTGGGTATTTCTTTTCTCCTCGCGATTATAAGTACTCGGGTAGCCTTAGGTTCAACCGGAGGACCAAGGCTGGATTTTGGAAACCCACCGGCAAGCCTCGCAAGGTGATAAATATGCGCACCAAGAAGGTGATTGGTACCAAAACGTATCTGGTTTTTTATAAGAATGGGGATCCTAAACCCATCAAGACCGGATTCATCATGCATGAATATGACACCATTTCCAAGGTAATTTTGATTTTGTGAGCTTTGATTGTTTATCACCTTTCCAATTTGCTTAAAGTTTTGCTTTCCATGTATTATAATTTATAGGGGAAGTTCCTTCTGTATAAATTGATGGTAAAGTTAGAAGAATCAGATCACAAGGCATCCCCACCTGATTTTGAAAGTCCCAACTTAAGTCCAACGACAATTAATTCATCTTGGGATGAGAATGAAGATTTCTGTGATTTTGAAAATCAAAATGTTATAACTGTTGAAATATGACAATCCCACATCGGAAAGATTTCAATTTTCCACCATAGCATTAGCCTATAAAAGGGCTTAATCCCCCTCTTAACAATTCATCCCAAAAACACCAATCCATCTACTTCTAAGATTGGTTATTTTTCCTCTCTCTCTTGTAATATTTCACTTTGTAATATTTCTTTGAAATAGTGAAATATTATTTTAGTAGTGTCCGAGGACGTAGGCATAATTGGCCGAACCTCGTTAAATTCTGGTGTTCCTTTTATTTCTATTTAATAGCTATTGTCGGGTCTTTTACTTTGTGATATATTGTGCTTTAAATTATCTTAGAAAAATTCTGTCACCAAGACTCAAGAGTCTAAGGAAGTTGGTTTTTAAGGGAGACCATTTGTGACTCCACCAACTACCTGGGAATTTTTCTTTGTCTTAATTTTTGGCACAATTATTCATTTTGGTGGAAACTAACCCGATTTCCACAGCAGTCAAAATCTTCTGAAGAAGTATCCCACCATCTTCAAGAATTTCCCGTACAAAATGATATCGAACATCGATATGCTTCGTCCTTGTATGATAAACTTGATTCTTTGCTAAACAAATAGCACTTTGACTGTCACAATGCACTTTGACATGCTTCTGACCAATTCCCAAGTCATTCAACAACCCCTGAAGCCAAATTGCCTCCTTAACAGCTTCTGAAACTGCCATGTACTCTGCCTCTGTTGTAGACAAAGCAACTGTTGACTGTAAGGTGGACTTCCAACTAACCGGTGCCTTTGCAAGTGTGAACACATAACCGGTAGTAGATCGACGTTTGTCTAAATCACCTGCATAGTCGGAATCACAATATCCAACTATATATTGACCACTTTTCTCATCCCGCTTAAACATTATACCAACATCTACAGTATTCTGAATATACCGTAGAATCCATTTCACAGCTTGCCAATGTCCTTTGCCAGGATCATGCATGTACCTGCTCACAACTCCAACTGCTTGTGAAATGTCAGGCCTCGTACACACCATTGCATACATCAAGCTACCAACAGCATTTGCATATGGAACCTTTGACATATATTCTCGTTCTTCATCACTTTTCGGAGATAAAGATGCACTGAGCTTAAAATGAGGAGCAAGTGGAGTACTAACTGGTTTTGTATTCTCATTTATCCCAAAACGCTTTAGTACTTTTCTCAGATATTGTTTCTGAGTCAAACAAAGTCTCCCCAATTTTCTGTCTCTGCATATCTCCATACCGAGAATCTTCTTAGCTTCCCCTAAATCCTTCATTTCAAATTCCTGATTTAGTTGAGCTTTTAACTTCTGAATCTCTCCTTCATCTTTTGAAGCTATCAGCATATCATCAACATAAAGGAGGAGATAGATAAAGGAACCATCCCGTAGCTTGCGTAAATATACACAATGATCATATTTGCTTCTTGTGTATTTCTGCCTTATCATAAACTTGTCAAATCGTTTGTACCACTGTCTTGGAGATTGCTTCAATCCATACAACGATTTGCTCAACTTGCACGCCAAATTTTCTTTTCCAGCAACTTTAAATCCTTCTGGCTGAGTCATGTAGATTTCTTCTTCTAAGTCTCCATGTAAAAATGCAGTTTTTACATCGAGCTGAACTAGTTCCAGATCAAATTGTGCTACCAAAGCCAGCAGTATTCTTATGGAGGAATGTTTTACAACTGGAGAAAATACTTCATTATAATCAATTCCCTCCTTCTGAGCGTAGCCTTTAGCTACCAATCTTGCCTTGTAGCGGATATCATTCTTATCAGGAAATCCGTCTTTCTTTGCATAAACCCATTTACAGCCAATCGCTTTCTTTCCCTTTGGCAGACTTGCTAGCTTCCATGTCTGATTCTTTTCAAGGGACTGCATCTCTTCTTCCATAGCCTTTCTCCACTTTTCTTCTTCTGAGCTTTGAATAGCTTCACAATAAGTGGAAGGAATCTCATCATCTACTGAAGATGTATAATTAGTCATATCTTCAAGTCGAGCAGGTTTCTTAATCTTCCTTTTCGGCTTTCGTAGTGCAATTGGCTCAAGTTGCTGAGGAGGTTCTTGTGCTGAAACCTCAGCTTCCTCATCTGATCCATTTTCTACCATTATCTCCTCTTCTTCCGTAGGAGTAATTTTATCAGACTCTACAATTGCTGGATCAACAATTCTTCTTCTATCAAACTCCACCTGTTTGGGAGTTTCCTCCACCTGCTGTGGAGAACCATCCGTCTGCTCCTTTGTTACCTTTAACATGGTAGACTCATCAAAGGTAACATCTCTACTAAAGATTATTTTCTTCGTCTCTGGGCACCATAGTCGATATCCTTTGATACCAGAGGATATCCCCATAAAGATAGCTTTCTTTGCCCTTGGATCTAACTTTGATTCCTTAACATGATAGTATGCAGTGGAACCAAACACATGTAAGGAATTATAATCTGTAGCAGGTTTTCCATACCACACCTCCAAAGGTGTTTTGCCATTGATAGCAGTTGATGGCAAACGATTAATGAGATGACATGCGTATGTTACAGCCTCAGCCCAAAACTGTCTGCCTAATCCAGCATTAGACAACATACACCGAACTTTCTCCAGTAGAGTTCGGTTCATGCGTTCAGCCACCCCATTCTGTTGTGGTGTATTTCTGACAGTGAAATGTCGAACAATTCCTTCATTTCTGCAAACTTTCATGAAGGGATCACTTGTGTACTCTCCGCCATTGTCTGTTCGAAGACACTTGATCTTTCTACCATCTTCTTCCAGATGAGAAAAACTTCCAACACTTCATCCTTTGTCTTCATTGTATACACCCATACTCTTCTTGAACAATCATCAACAAAGGTAACATAGTAGTGTTTACCTCCCATTGAAGCAGTTTTGGAAGGACCCCATACATCTGAGTGAACATAATCCAGAATACCCTTGGTATCATGGATTGCAGTGCCAAACTTCACTCTCGTCTGCTTCCCTTTGATGCAATGCTCACAGAAGTCTAATTTGCAGGTTCGCACTCCTTGCAATAATCCTTGATTCGCCAGAAGTTTCAAGGATTTTTCGCCTGCATGCCCCAAGCGCATATGCCACAATCTGGTTATTTCTAGCTCATGGTCATCACTAGAAACTGCTGCTGTTGTTCCAACAACTGTATTGCCTTCATAGTAATACAAGTTGTTGCTCCTTTGAACTCCTTTCATCACCACAAGTGCTCCAGATATAACCTTCATTACTTCATTTTTAATGATTATAGTGAAACCCTTTCTCCCAAGGATTCCCATAGAAATGAGGTTTTTCGTCAGACTGGGCACATATCTTACGTCTGTCAGAGTTCTGATTGATCCATCACGATTCCTCAATTGGATTGAACCAATTCCAGTTGTTTTGCAAGGGCTGTCATTTGCTGTATAGACAACTCCACCTTCAATTTCTTTAAAATCGAAAAATCATTCCCGATTGGGACACATATGGTGGCTACAGCCTGAATCCAGGATCCAAGCAGTCGAACTGCTTATTGATGGCATCAATGCTAATGAAAAATCTGAATCATCACATTCAGCTACATTTGAATATGCAACAGCCTTGCCTTTGCCAGATTTGCTTCTCAACTTAGGACAATCTTTCTTCCAGTGCCCTTTTTCTCGACAAAAGGCACATTCATCTTTGCCCACTCTGGACTTTGATCTGTCTTTCTTTCCCCTGTTCTTATTTTTCGAACGGCCTCTTACTATCAAAGCTTCAGCTGCTCCACTGGTGCTATCCTTCTTGTCTTTTCTCCTCAATTCATAGCTGTATAGTGCAGCACATACTTCACTAAGAGACACCTCAGCTTTCCCATGGAGTAGAGTAGTTTCTAGAAACTCAAACTCCTCAGGAAGGGATCCCAACAGCATTAGGGCCAAATCTTCATCTTCAAATGTCACATCCAAGTTCATCAGATCTGCTACAAGTTGATTGAAATTGGTGATGTGATCATTCATCGTGGTACCAGGAACATATGTGAATCTGAACAGTCTTTTCTTCATACGAAGCTTATTTTGACTGCTCTTTTTCAAGAATTTTTCCTCCAGTGCCTTCCACAATTTACTTGCAGAAGTTTCTTTACAAAAGGCATACTTCTGCTCTCTGGACAGGCACGATCGAATTGTACCACATGCCAAACGATTGATTGTCTTCCATTCCTTCTCATCTGCACCTTCTGGCTTTTCTCCCTCAATGGCAATGTCTAAGCCTTGCTGAAATAAGGCGTCTAGAACTTCACCTTGCCACATGCCGAAATGGCCTGTACCATCAAAAATCTCCACTGCAATTCTCGTATTTGCCACAGCAGTTCTCGCCAAAATTGATGAAGTAGAAGCTGTTGTGTCCATTGTGGATTTTTGTCCGTCTCTTGCCATTTCCTTTTAAGACTATTTAATAGCTTTCAAATGCGGAATACCCAAGAATCCAAGGAAACCTTTCTGATGTGGAAGATCAGCTTACGCCGCAACCACAGAGCATATAACTCAGTAACCTTGGCTCTGATACCAATTGTTGTGGAAATCGGGTTAGTTTCCACCAAAATGAATAATTGTGCTTTAAATTATCTTAGAAAAATTCTGTCACCAAGACTCAAGAGTCTAAGGAAGTTGGTTTTTAAGGGAGACCATTTGTGACTCCACCAACTACCTGGGAATTTTTCTTTGTCTTAATTTTTGGCACAATTATTCATTTTGGTGGAAACTAACCCGATTTCCACAACAATAACAGTGTATGCACCTGATTTTAGAAACCAAATTCTGCATGAGAAGACTGATACGTCCACTACCATTGGACCATCTCCTTCTGATATGTCAACTTCTTCCAATTTTGATAACGTTGCAGAGGTAAGAATTGAGAAGTAGTAGTAACCTTTTTTTTGGTGAATCATCTGATATATGACTAGCAAACTGACTAAGTTATGATTCAATATGATTCTTATGCAGGTGGATCCTCTGCTAGATTATATTAATTGGTCAGAACTGGAAGAATTGCTTCCACTAGACGGATAAGGTAGCTGTAACTCTACAATTCACCAAGTGCCTATAAGCCCCAACGAAAGCTGCTCTTGCAGTAGCTTTGGTGTTACTGGACCTATTGATGAATAGGATCTGAAATATGAAGGGTTAATGAGCTATTGCCCCCAATTTCCCTCGCTTCCTATTTCTGCAGGTTGTATGAAAATTCACGTGTGACTTTAATTTTATTAAAAACATGTTAATAGTATTATTGTATCAGTAAGAGATTTTTACAATTTCATGTGCTAGTGTGAATTCTAAATGTATCAAGGCCTACTGGCCTAGTATCTTCTGTTGTCTTTTATATCTCTCAAGTATTTTAGGCAATTCTAAATGAAGTTTGTATTTAATTTTGATTTGTTTTCTAGCGTAGGATTCTAATGTTATAATGCGATGCAAGTGCTTGAGGCTTTGATTGTCTAATTAAAGAAGTGAGTTTTGACTGTGAATTCAAGACTACAATTCCCTTTTTCATCTGTTTTTCTATGAGCGAAAAAGAAAAAATTTCATTTCCCAGGATATTTGTAAAATGTTAACTCTGCACTTAACCCCATCCAAAAAGAAAAAATACAGCATTAACTCTGCACTTTTCTATGAGGATTGTCTTTCTTACTATTACACAACACTATCTTTCAGACTTCTGTTGTGGCTGGTGGGTAGACACAGCCAATTCCAACCAGCAAATGCTCCAATTTGTAAAATATTATACTTAATAGTAAGAGTTTAAGAGAAGTGTAATGTTTTTGTTTTGGAAGTTGATTTGAAGTTGGTTGGTGCTAGTAGGAATAGTTGAATCTAAAGATTAGCAGCTTCGTGCTAACTGCTAAGACTTACTATCTTCTTATTGCTGTACTTATCCTCTTTTACGCATCCTATTGATTGGTAATAATATTGGTTTGAATTTCTTACTAACGATTTTACATTAAGAAGTGCGATTTACAAATCAAAGCTTAAAATGGGTTTTACAGCATTTAAGTTTTGGTCTATTGGGCTATTTACTTTCAAAATCTGAGTAGGATTGGAAGCGGTCAATCTCATGTTGAGCTCTACTTTCAACTGCATATCTGCCGTTGACAACGGTTATCAGAACCTTTCCTTTTGGACCCAGAAGAGGCCACGTAGTCCCACAGTAGTACATAAATGGATTGATGTTACCTCCGGGTCTAGCCATAAAAATCCAATAATAAAACATGGAATCGGGTAGGGTCCATTGGATCAAAACCCTAAAAAGACATCTTTGCCACTATCCCCCATCCAATTCATCACAACTTCTCAAAGAAGTGGCGACTTCGGTCAGAGAATAAGAGAATCCACACCAAAGCGAGCTTTCACTACCACTTCTCATTCCGCTTTCCACCCAGGAAAGAAACTACACCAAACATCGCTTTTGCTACAATATTATTTCTCATCTGGTAAGTTAAATATCTTAATTTCAGGACATTAACCTTCTTTTTTAAAGTGAGCTGCTGCTGCTGCTGCTGCTGCTGGTAAGTTAAATATCGAATCAAGAAAATAACAGTTTGTATTGCCTCGGCTTAGTACCTCCTATTTTGTGTTTCCATACTTAAAGAATTTGTACATGTCCCGTGAATTTTTTGTTAAAGCTGGATCATGTTGATACCAAGTTAATTGATTATATCATTTTGTAAAGGTGAAATCCATTATTTGGCCCCTGTATTTTTTGACTTTTCACAATGGGATCCATATACTTGTATTTGAATGATTTGAAACTCGTACTTTTATTTTATTAACCATGTTAGACTGAAATCGTTTGTTTTCAATACAAAATTATTTTTTTGTCTTAAATGGAATTGAATAAGATATTAACTGAACTGTGTAATTTACATAGAATTGTATTGCTGGTGGGATGGTAGATATTGTTCCATTACACAATTAAATTTATATCACATATCAATCCATGCAAGAGAAAAAAACAGAATCAAGGTTATAAAAGCAGACTATTGGTGTTAGTTTAATTTTTTAAAAAACTTTTAGTAAAATAATAATAATAATAATAATAATAATAATAATAATAATAATAATAATAATAATATAGGCTAAATTCTTCGAAATAAAAATATATGAATCAATGAAAAGTCAAAAAGTTACTAACAAATTATGATACTAATTAATTTATATATTATATGCATATTAATTATATACTTCCAAGAAAAATTCTATACTTCCATCCCTGCAAGGACCGATTCTACATTCTATTTTGGTCATAATGAATTAAAAGACTTAAAATTTGACATGTCATGAGCTAATGTTGCATTTTCAGAAAGTAAATAAATAATAAAAAAGGAAAAATATCGGCAAACGACACAGTTATTTGACGAAGTAATGCACATCTTTCGCTTTCAAATCCATGCATTAAATTGTTTTTTTATTTATTTTTTGTCCTTTTGTTGAAAGAAAGAAAAAAAGGTGGGGATAGCTAGTTATCATAGCAACTATAATTTATGTGATCATAATCTCCTCCCCCTTGGAAAGAGGTTGCATGAGATTTCTTTTGAGTTTCCGCATTGCAAAAGGATTATTGATAAAATCATAAAATTTATAGCCCCATTAAATTATTTATTTTTAATTCTAATCATTAGATTAAATGACTGCTAAATAAGTTAATAATTTAAAACAAGTGAACCAACAACATGATAGGAAATGTATATTTATTACGAACAATGCAACATTTACCAATTTCATTATTATTGGAAATGCGATACACATTTATTAGTTTCTGGGTATTGTATCTTTTTTTTTTTTTGGTGAATTGGGTATTGTATATATTTTGTCATCAAGTTATAGATATTATGTTTGAAGGATAAACTTTTGTTTATTCTCCAAGTAGTTTATTGTGTCATTTAACATATTTTGCCATTTCTCTCTCTATGTATAAAAGTTATGTCAAAGTTACTTAGTTTGACCATTTAAGTCGGTGTAGTTCACCAAATGTGATTGACGTTATGAGTGCTTTTCATTGTGGAAATTTGGTACTTGCTTATCCAAGAATCATCGAATATGATTTTATTAAAAAATAAAAAAAAATTAATTAATTAACTCTGAAAATCATTTATAATTGATAAAGTACGTTTTAATAATTAATTATATTACATTATTTGAGAGAAACAGAACCGTCAAAAAAAATTAAGATTTAATATTTTAATTTAATTAATTATTATTTTTTATTAATAGTCTAGATTTCATAATTTCAAATAAATATAGATATCTATATTTAATGATTTATCATATAATATATCAATATGCAAAAGAAGATTATTAATCAATTGAATTGCAAATTTTTTATAATTATATATTGAAATGTTACTTTTCCTTTAAATTCTAATTAACTCTGAAAATCATTAATAATTGAAAATTTTCTTAACAAAACACTTAGCCAAAATTACTTGTTTTGATTTTGTTTGTAATTTTCATTTTGTTTTGTTTTCTTTAGTTTTACTTGTAACTTTGGTTTCGGTCAATGAAATTGTGCAAAGCAATCAAACTACAATGGTCTATATAAGTTAGTATGGATAGCCCTATTAGGTTTTGACGCTCTTTAAGTTTATTACTGTAATTTTTGTATAAATATATAGTTAAATACCCTTTTATCAAAGAGTGGAAAACAAAAAATTTTAACTAATAAAAAAAAGCAAATAGTGATTTGCAAGAGGCAATTTTTATCACTATTTATGTGATTTTCGTTGCAAATCAGTTTAACAGACAATTTTACATTTTGCATTAGCGGCCGACACTCTTGTAATTAAAAAAAAAATCTGAAATTGATGCAACTAAATTTGCTTTAGATAAAATTATGCTATGGTAAATAAAGAATTTTCAAGTTTCAGACTTATTCGAAAAGTTATTGTTGATATTTTTAAATAGAGAAGTTAGTTATAGTGTCATCATTAAAGTTTCATATAGTTTAATTCAAAAAGTTCCATGTAGTTAGTTATAGTGTCATCATTTTCAACAGTTTAAGACAAACAAAAAGTACCCCATTTTGCTATTACAGTAAAATTCATTGACAGAACAGAAAATACATTGGTTAACTGACTTTGACTCAAACAGATTCCCAGAGCTCCTATGCATATTAATTAGAGTCATAAGAAATGATAATTCATGTTTGTTGCTAAACATTAAATTTTTAAGAACAATCATAGAAAAAAAATCCACTATAATTTTTTTAAAAAAAATGAACTGTAATTCAAGAAAAAAAGAAAAAGAAAAATAACAATATCTCTATGGATAATTTAAAAAAAAATTCTAAATTGAAAATAAAATTAAAATCCCAATTACGAGATGGATGATTGCAATTACTTCAACAAAATGTGTCATGTTACTGGCATTTATTGAAACATACCAGAATATGTTAAAATAAAAAATGAAAAAAAAAAACACAGGAGAATTTTCGCAGGAGTTTACTGCTTAAGATTGCAATAGAAGTTGGTAAAAGCAAACCAGCAACCTTATACAGTAAGGAGTGAAGTTTTAGTTGTTTTCATAATTCTCTGATTTATATATTATTCTAATTGAGTCATATATAAAATAAATTAAAAGGAGAACAACCAATAACATTGGATGGATTGTGAAAATTTGATAGGTGAAAGGAATGTATTTAATGGACTGTGTGCATATGATTAATTTTGCTAAAGCAAGGATAACAACAAATAGAAAAGGACAGAGGCAGATGGGACTAACATGGTAAAAATGTTTTTAACTTTGTTAATTTTGTGGTTTAATCACTGCCTATGAATTTGGTCCATAGAATAATTATAAGATGGTTACCACTTTTCATTGGTGGAGCTTGTTGGCGAAATTAGAAGTGCTAAAGACAATGATGCAGTAATAGAGTTACGCGAAAGAAAGGTATGCTAGCAATTTTCTCTATATGTCCCTTTTTACCTTTTATCTTCATTTTTTTAATCAATTTTGTCTTCTGTACAGCATTTTAGCCCTTAAAAATTAAAGAATAAATAATATTGCACCACCTTTTACCTTTTATCTTCATTTTTTTAATCAATTTTGTCTTCTGTACAGTGTCTCAGTCCAGTGAAGTGGGAGTGAACTGCTATAGATAATAGAAGTATAAAGTCCAAAGACCAATTTGCCACTGTCCAATCAAATCGACTCTTGTCATGCAAGTATTCTCCAGTATAAAAAGCCATTGCCCCTTCACACACCTCCCTTCCATCTGTCTCCTTGCTAAGAAGAAACTTGCATTTACAATACTCTCTGTTTTCTCTCTGTTTCCTATTTTAGGAAGAGGAATGAGTTTCTCATCCGGTGAGTTATCCCACATATAAATCATCTTTTTTTTTTTTAATTTCATTTGGTTATTTCATTATTTATTTTGTATGCAAAAATAACGAGTCAATTACGATCCAAATCAGTAGTCGGGAATAGGTTTCATCCGACTGATGAAGAACTTGTAGATCATTTTTTGATGCGAAAGCTACTGGGTTATGATGATTCCATCCCTGAGTTTAAAGTCTGCAATTATGAACCCTGGCAGCTTCGTGGTAACCTTTACATATCTTCTCCAATTATAATTCTTTTTTCCTTTATAATGTGGGCATTAATGAAGATCGTTCTTCTTAGATTTATGGAAGAAAAAATTGAACGATCTAGCTGGGTATTTCTTTTCTCCTCGCGATTATAAGTACTCGGGTAGCCTTAGGTTCAACCGGAGGACCAAGGCTGGAATTTGGAAACCCACCGGCAAGCCTCGCAAGGTGATAAATATGCGCACCAAGAAGGTGATTGCTACTAAAAGGTATCTGGTTTTCTATAAGAATAGGGATCCTAAACCCATCAAGACCGGATTCATCATGCATGAATATGACACCATTTCTAAGGTAATTTTGATTTTGTGAGCTTTGATTGTTGTATCACCTTTCCAATTTGCTTAAAGTTTTGCTTTCCATGTATTATAATTTATAGGGAAAGTTCCTTCTCTATAAATTGATGGTAAAGTTGGAAGAATCAGATCATAAGGCATCCCAGCCTGATTTTGAAAGTCCCAACTTAAGTCCAACGACAATTAATTCATCTTGGGATGAGAATGAAGATTTCTGTGATTTTGAAAATCAAAATGATATAACAGTGTCTGCACCTGATTTTAGAAACCAAATTTTGCATGAGAAGACTGATACTTCCACTCCCAAAATGGCTTCTTGGTCAGAAATTACTGAGGCTGAAGCTACACTTTTAGTGGTAAATGAAGTAACATTCTTATAAGAAGTTTGTCGGTTTCTTAAATTTGTTTTCTGCAATATATTAAAATTTTCACGCTCGTTGGTACAGGGTCCTGAAACCTTTTTTGATCAAGTGAAGGCATTGGTTGAACCAGAAGAATACAGCATTAACCCTTCACTTTTCTACTAGGATTGTCGTTCTTACTATTACACTAGCTTTAATACTTCTGCTGTGCCTAGTGGGTAGATAGGGCGAATTCCAACCAGCAAGTGCGCCAATATTTGTAAAATATTACTCTTAGTAGTAAGAGTTTAAGAGATGTGTGATGTTTTATTGTGGAACTTGAGTAGAAATAGTTGAATCTAAAGATTAGCAGTTTGTGCTAACTGCTAAGACTTATTAGCTTCTTATTGTTGTAATTTACCCTCTTTCAGGCATCATATTGATTGGTAATAATATTAGTTTCAATTTCTTACTAATGATTTTACACTAATAATTACGAATCAAAGTTTTTGTTATTGTTTTAAATTACATAACCCCAACAGGCCAATATTTATGTACTTAATAATATTCTGGAAATATTTCGGGTTTGGATTGATTTGTTGCTAACTTACAGGACCACGGGAAAAGACTAATAAAATATTTATTAAATTTTTTTATTAAGTTATCTACTGATTGGTAAATACACTGTTAAATCGAATTATGAGATTTTTTTAATATATTAAATGTCAGGTGATTTAGATTATAAATTTATATAATTATATATTCGAATATGAGTTTTTTTTTAATAAAAAAATAACTCTGAAAATCATTTGTAATTGATAAAGTAGGCAGCGGAAATAATTATTCTTAATAATTTTTTTTTATCAATTTATCTATTGACGAAACAAATCGAATCGGGAGCCATTTTTAATTAAGTATTTTAAAGGTTTAGTGAATTGAATTGCAAAATTTTTATAATTATATATTGAAATGTGACTTTTCTTTTAAATTCTAATTAACTCTGAAAAATCATTAGTAATTGGTAAAGTATTAAAAATTTTCTTAACAAAACACTTATTCTTGACCAAAATTACTTGTTTTGATTTTGTTTGTAATTTTCATTTTGCCTTTTAGTTTTACCTGTAATTTTGGTTTCGGTCAATAAAATTGTGCAAAACAATCAAAGTTAAAGTCTATACTAAGATCTATCAGTTTTTAAAGTTCTTTAAGTTTATTACTGTAATTTTTGTATAAATATATAGTTAAATACCTTTTTATAAAATCAATAAGTGGAAAACAAAATTCTTTGACTATTAAAAAAAAAAAGAAAGTGATTTGCTAGAGGCAATTTTAAATACTATTTATGTGATTTTCGTTGCAAATTAATTTAACTGATAATTTTACATTTTGCATTAGCGGACGAAACCCTGATGCAACTAATTTTTCCTTAGATAAAACTAATACGCTAACCCACAATGTGTTGGAAAGGAAACAATTTAGACAGTAAATTAAATAAATAACACGCAAATAAAATAATATTTATGAAATAATAAATTAAAATATTAATTAATGTAATCATACATATATATTTTAAAAATGTTTCATAATGTCAAATAAAGCCAGTCCTAATATCTAATAAAGTTATTCATAATATTGAAATATAGTTAATGTTTTACAAAAAATATAAAGCTACATTAGATAATAAGTAGTAACTAATCACCAATAAATCTGTAATATTTAAGTTAAATAATTAAATGCACAAAGAAATAATTAATGGGAAAAAATAATTGGAGTTGGGAAAAGATCGGCAGCGGCGTTTGCAAGAGGAGACAATATTTGAATGTGGAGCAACTGAACACACATGTTGAAGGGTAGAATTGGAAGGCCACTTAGTTGCTACAGTTCTCAATATAACACTTTTTTTTTAAAAAAAAAGAAGGTGAAGGGTAAATAAAGATTTTTCAAGTTTCGGACTTATTCAAAAAGTTTGCGTTTATATTTTTAAATAAAGAAGTTAGTCGTTAAAGTTCCAAACAAAATGGTATTTTTCAATAGTTTAAGACCAAAAAAAAAAACCCTATTAAAGTTCCATACAGTTTATTAGACTTTGACTCAAATGTACTTCATAGTGTTAGAATTAACATAAATATATCATGACAGTTTTTGTTGAAATAATCACAATGTTTAAAAAAAAATTAAAAACACCTTTAATTTATTCCATAAAAGTAAGTTTACTTGTATTTTTTTCTTCGGATAATTTTTTTTAATTAATATGATTTAAAAATATAAATAATTTTTTTAATTAATATGATTTAAAAATATAAATATTACTTGCACTTTTTCAAATAGATTCCCAGCTCCTATATTAATTAGAGACGTAATAAAAAATAAAAAATGCTTATTCATGTTTGTTGCCAAACATTTAAATTTTTAAGAACAATCATAGAAATAATAATAAAAGAAAAAGAACTATAATTCAAAAAAGAAAAAGAAAAAAACAATATCTCTATGGATAATTTTAAAAAATTCTAAATTAAAAATAAAATTAAAATCCCAATTACGAGATGGATGATTGCAATTACTTCAACAAAATGTGTCATGTTACTGGTATATATTGAAACATACCAGAATAAGTTAAAATAAAAAATGAAAAAAAAAACATAGGAGAATTTTCGCAGGAGTTTACTACTTAAGATTGCAATAGAAGTTGGTAAAAGCAAACCAGCAAACTTATAGAGTAAGTAGTGAGGTTTTAGTTGTTTTCATAATTCTCTGATTTATATATTATTCTAACTGAGTCGTATATAAAATTAAGATAAAAATAAAAATAAATCAACAGTTAAAAGGAGAACAACCAATAACAAAAGAGCAAGGACACAAACGCGGTTTTCTATTTAGCGTTCATTGACATTCCACTCTAAGTCACTTCATGGCCAATTTTACTAGCTTCTTGATGAAGCATATATGCAATGCAAGAGCATCTCACCATCTCTATATATATAAGTCGTTTCTTAGATAGTTTGAAACACACAAATCACAGTCCTTAATTGTTAATTGGTGTGAAGTGCTCTTAGCTAGCATACTTGAGAGAGGCAGCTCTGATACATTGCTCCTTCTTCTTCTTCTTCTAGTAATCGGTTCTAATTTTTTTTTTCATAATTAATGCATTTTTTCTATCTACTGTTATCTATGTGCTCTAGTAACATTTTCTTTTCTGGGTTGAATTTTTTTTTCTTAACTAACTAGCTTGCTGCGGCTTTAGTCAAAGACTCAAAGTGATATGTGAAAAATGGAAAGTGGAATTGGTTACGGATTCTATCCAACAGATGAAGAAATGACAAATTATTACTTGAGGCTAAAGATGCTTGGCCATGATGATGAAGTGGGCATTATCCCTGAAGTTAATATGTCGAAGGTTGAACCTTGGGATATACCGCGTAAGCTTAATTACCTCGCACATATATAATTTCCCTCATGAATGGATTTTTCCTCTTTCAATCAGTATTTGATTAACCGATCCTTCGATGAATTTGCGTACAGAAGAAGCATTCATGATGTCAAATGACCAGGTGTGGTATTTCTTTTGCGCTCCAAATTACAAGTACTCTAATAGCCAAAGGGTGGATAGGAAGACTAAAGCTGGTTTTTGGAAAGTTACTGGCAAGGATCGTAAAATCCTAGAAATTGGTACAAAAAAGACTCTAGTTTTTTATAAAGGCCGGAGTTCCAAAGCTGTCAGGACGGATTGGGTTATACATGAGTATAACGCCACTTTCAACTTCCCAACCAAAGTAATTTATATATTTTATATATAATTCGTGCTACGACATTTTTAATTAAACTTATATATGTTATCTCCTCGTTAATTATAATTTCACTCATTTTATGTAGAGGGATTTCGTCATTTGCAAATTAAAGAAAAAGCTAGATGGAGAAGACTTACAGGAAGAAGGCGAAACAAGTACAATGACAGCTGCTGCAGATTTTACAGAGAATCAAAATTTATATCAGAACAATTATGGAGATGGAGGGCTTATTTATCAGGTGGCCGGATTATAAAAAGTGCCACCTATATTATTTAGACAATCTTGATTACTACTACGAATTAACTTTTAAAATTGAATTAAATCCAAAATTTATATATGCTCACTTTTGGTATATTATTTTTGTAGGATGATTCTCAAATCCAAACCCACATGCAATCATTTAATGGCTATGATGAAAGGGATTACAATCTTGACTCTGCCATGCAATGGTCAAATTGCAATCATTATTATGGGTAAAGGCGGAGTTCAAATGAGGGTAGCTCATTATCAGAAGCAACCCATGCAGATATATGTTATGTGATCACTATCTCCTCCACTTCGGAAGATCTGCAGGTTGCATGAGATTTCGTGTTCTTTATAAGTATTTTTTTTCTTGTTTGTTTGTCCTATGTAGTCAATTAGTTTCTGGTTATTGTATCTATTTTGATATCAAATTATAGTAAGTTAATTATGTTTGAAAGGTGAACTTCTGTTTATTCTCCATTATGTTATTTTATTGTCATTTTTAACATATTTTGCTAGATTTTTGTTAAACTTAATAATTATGGATTCAATTTGGTGGATTTAGAAGTTTCGACTTAATAATTGTAGATTCATTATTGTTCCAAAATAATTAAGTTTTTATGTTAACCAGAATTATGAATTCTTATTATATCTATTAAACTTTCAATAGAGTATTCTCTCCAACACAAACTTTATGATGTTCATAATATTTTTAATTTTGATTTTGGACTGTGTGTTTATTTGTGTATACTTTGATATATTTTCAATAGAGTATTCTCTCCAACACAAACTTTATGATGTTCATAATATTTTTAATTTTGATTTTGGACTGTGTGTTTATTTGTGTATACTTTGATATATTTTACAGCACAAAGTACAAAAAACTGTCATATGATTTCACAGTTTGACAATTTTAAGAAGGTAATTTTTTTTCTATATAAAAAGAGTTCTATGGTTGAAGCCATTACAACATAAAAAAAAAAAAAACTGAACTATTTCTCTCCTATATTATATAATTTTATTTTCTCTACTTCCCGAATCATATAAACCTAAAAATTAAAAGAGATGTTGTATATTAGAGAAAAAATTCTAGATTCAGTCAGAGAAAAAAATAGCATATGTAAAGTGAAATCGAGCTGAATGAAATCAGATAAGTATTATTTATCTCGGAGGAATTCGTTAACAATTCAATGCAAATATACGTTGCTTTTACCAATTTGATCGTCAATTTGTCAGTTTTTTTAACACTGCAATTGATAAAAACTTAATTTTATAAACAGTTTTAACCACAATACTCTTTTTACGCAAAAAAAAAATTGTATATTTAAAATTGCCAAACCGGGAAGCCATAGAGCAATTTTTTTCCACTTTCCCTATTTTTTAAGCTCATCTATAAGAATTGTGTTAGTGAATTTAGATAGAGATAAGCTCATTTATAAGAATTTCACTTACATGATTAAATAGATTACTTGTAGTGATACAATATTTTCTTTCCCAATGTATATATATTACTGCAAGAGATTTGAAAATTTTCTTTCAATGTAAATATATATTACTGCCACAGATTTGATTAATTCTTCCTCCCTCTTCTTAACTAGAAGGTTATAAGCCACGTGAGATTTATAATATTCAAGAATGAACAAAAATTAATATATCTAATATTTATTAGTGTAAAATATATTAATTTAATGAATTTAATAAATTGAGAAAAAAATAGCAAAGTCAAATATAATAATCCGGTGATTTATTGATTAAATTACATTGAGGTCCTAAAACATTAAATTGTAATTCAAAAATTCTCATTACTTCAATAATCTGTTCCGAGTTAGTATTATTGAAAGCACATTAAAGTGGGAGAAGTTACTTTCGAAGAACAAGGCCAAAAAGTTGAACGCCTGAAACAGCTATTATTAAAAAATCCGTTGAGAGTTGTTTCTTTGAAGTCGATATCTTATTCACAGCACAATCAGTATTGTAATTAGCTTTGTATTACATAATTAGCATAAATTCTTAAATAGAGTTGTATTCCTAAATTATATATCTTGCTTTCTAAGTTGTGTAATATATATATATATATATATATATTCTTAAGTTGTCAACAAAATTGAGATCTTTCAACTATATATATCAAGGTGTTAACAAGTATTACTTGGAGTCATCTAGCTAAAATGCTACCAACATGAATAGTTTATGCAACAGTTTGTGTCTTTTATTATTATTATTATTATTAAAGACTAATTTGATTAGCCAGATGTTAACATCATGCATGTATATAAGTATCCAAAACTTTGATCGATATAAAAATTTTAAGATCTTGAGATTGTTAGAATTGGATAGACTTAAACAGTTTGATTTGATAACTATGGATTAATTATTGTTTCAAAATGATTTAAATTAATTTAAAATTAGTTGTATTATAATTATAAATCTTTTAAGGGATTCTCCTTAAGATTTTTCTTCAAGTGCAACTAATTTTAATCCAGTTGTCAATTTTTTAATCCAACTTTTTTTTATGTGGTTGGATTTTTTTCTCCTTTTATGAGTCACATACTTATTTATTCTTTAATCTTGACATTTTTACTTATTGGACCTCATATTTTACGCAAGAGTTCATGGTTATGAGACAATTCGTCCTTTATAAGTTCTGATATCATGTTAGAATTGGATGAGACTAAACAGTTGAACTTAATAATTATGGATTCGTCATTACTTTAAAATAATTTAAGTTAATCTAAAGTTAGTTACACTACAATTATAAATTTTTCTTTTGTCTCTTGAACTTATGATGTGAGATTCTGTTTAACAAAGATTAAAAATATAAAATCAGAAGAACAAAACTAATAGCAGGGATATGTTTCATTTCAAATTTCAAATTCTAAAATAATAAAAAAAGGAAAAAAAAATAAAGATTGACTAATGCAGTAGTTTTGTGGTGTAAATAATGTAGTTTCTTTTTCAAAACACTAGTGTACATTAATTAAAATATATAGTTAATATATCGGGAAGCATTTAAATGTAGCAAAAAAAAAACACTTACACATTTCAATTTTAAAAAAATCACATATAAATATACACTTTTTTTTTAATTTTTTTATTTTAAACTCAATTAGTTGTTGCGATAGCAGTGGCTATAATTCTTATAACTCAAGAGACTTGTCATGTTCGCGCATAGGTGTAAAGGTAATAAAATACTCTGTTTATCTGTTTATATAATTTTCAAAAAATTGAATTAGTTAAATATTTGTTTTTTACCCAATGCAAGATATATTAACCATTAAAATATGAATAGACTATTCCTGATGTGAGCTTAGATTGAGGTGGAAATTGGTAAAAGGCAGTCAGCAACTTGGAGAGCAAGTTGTGGAGCTAACTTGTTAGTGAAGCTGATTTCTATTTAAGGAGTTACCTTGCTAGTTTGCAATTTCACTCCAGATCAATTGATCCCACCATATCCTAGACTTACATACGCATTCTAATTAATCTTCTTCTTTCTTGTAATAAATTTCTTTTACCATTTGATGAATTTTTCAATCTTGAAACTCGACCAACATTATTTCAATTATAAACTTCCTTTAATTTTACAAACATTAATTTGATTCATTGACTTTATTCTGTCTCATTTTTATTGCAGATTTAGACAACAAGAAAAACACAGCAAGTGCTTGAAAGATGGATTCCTCCGAAATCGGCTACAGATTCCATCCAACCGACGAAGAATTGGTGAATCATTACCTGAGGCTAAAGATTCTGGGCAATGATCACCAGGTCTCCGAAATCCCCGAGGTCAATATCTTGAATTATGAACCTTGGGATTTGCCTCGTAAGCTTAATTCTCGCCTCCATCATTGACCAGTCTAATTAATCAAAAAGATCTAATTGACTGTTTGGTTAATTAATGAATTGTATGGAATTAATTATGCAGAGGATTCAGTGAGGAAGATGTCAAACAAGTCAAATATTGAGGAATGGTGTTACTTCTTCTGCCCCCGAATCTACCAGCACTCCAATAGCCAAAGGATGAGCAGGACTTCTAATACTGGATACTGGAAAGTTACTGGAAAGGATCGCAAAATCAAAGATATTGGAATTAAAAGGACTTTGGTTTTCTACCAGGGTCGTGCTAGGAGACGCACTAGGACCAATTGGGTTATGCATGAGTACATTCCCACTTTCAACTTTCAAACTCAGGTATTTTAGCATTAGCTCCATTGGTCATGAATAAAATAAAAATCGCAGACCAAATCTAGACAAGTAATTTTCTGCTTTTTTTTTGTCGCTTTTATAGAGTGATTTTGTTCTATGCAAATTAAAGAAAAAGGCAGATGCTGATGAAGTGATTTCCCAGAAAGAAGTGGATGCTGATGCTGAAACTCCAAATATATCTGCGTGAGATGTAAAACTGAGCAGGCTCAACTAAAACTGGATTCAGCATCTGTGTATGGCATTGGCAATATATGTCTCCATCCATTCTATTTCTAGAGACATTTGCATTTGATTTCTGTTAAAATTTACTTAATTATTATGTATTTCCTGTTGTTTTTGTTTATGTTTTGTAAGCCTTAATGCCCTTTTTATTCATGTTTTTATTTCAAATCATTATGTTGAATGGGAAGCTTTTAATTAGTAAAATCTTCCTCTCTGCCTTTCTTTTATTTTCTAATTTTCGCTTCTAGTTGATAGTTTTAAGTTATTTAACCGACTTTCCTCCTCCCTTCCATAGAAAACATTTCAAAGTAACTATACAAATTTCAGTTAAATCGTTTAAAATTTGTTTTCAACGTCATTATTCATTTTTTCTGCGTACCATTTGAATCAAAATCTGAAATAAATATTGGGTTCCAAATCTTACCATCTCAGTGAATCTATTTGTGAATGAATTCCCTTGTTTTTCGCTTAGTATAATTTATATCAGTATGCATAATTTTATTCATATAGTTGACAATTCATTTTCGAATTTCATCAAAGTTTGATAGAATATAGCTTAAGTATATTAAAATATACAATGTCCTTTCCTTTGGACTGTACAAGCCGCCCCCCACTCCCAAAAGAAAAAGAAAAAATAAAGAAGAAAAAACGTCCAAATTAATGTCAATCAGTGAGAGAATTTGGATGACGAGTTTCTAGAAGATGAGCTGGTGATTTTTGCTTACCGAAAAGGAAAAAGAAAAATTTTAAGATTGAGAATGGTGGGCA
Organism: Triadica sebifera; assembly: GCA_023653625.1. Lineage (NCBI taxonomy): Eukaryota > Viridiplantae > Streptophyta > Magnoliopsida > Malpighiales > Euphorbiaceae > Triadica > Triadica sebifera. The sequence continues at coordinate 2,238,153 of CM042895.1, forward strand.
TAGCAAAGATCTATTTCAATGGCGAGTGTTCTAGTGTGAGTACCTGTACTGTGTTTCTTGCTTGGCCTTACTTCTAACTAGGTGATGGAGTTAGCTACGAGATAGTTATTCGCATTAATGGAATTGGGAAACGAATATGGTAATGGAGATTACGTTATTTATTTGTTATGAAGAAATGCATATAATTACCTAAACTTCAGTTGACATGCCTTGCTGGACTGCAATTATCTTAGTAGTCTTATATATGCCTTCTAAAGCAGTCATTGCTAATTTGCCATAACCAAGAGCACTATGTATGCACAATGAGGAAGAGATGAAGTACGTAGCTCAAAAAGGTGTGGAAGACGCCAAATATGTTAACCGATGGAGAGCAGTGGGTGGGGGCAATGGAAATGATAGCTTGTGGAGTCAGCTGCAGAGTATTTTCTTTTATTTTTTGAGTGATCAATGGTATGCCTTAGGCCGGCTCAAGAATTTGTATAATTCTAAACAAGAGTTAATTAGAAACCCTATAATATTATGAACAAAATTTTTGATGTTAATTCAAATTCTTTTTTTTTTTTTGCTTTGCATCTCTGTTTTATATTCAAGTTCAGAAAGCAATTCTTTTAGAAAAAAAAAACTAACTTTAAATATATGAGTTACATAAGATTAAAAAAAATTGTTTTCTAAATGCAAATTGAGAGAAATATAAATTATTCAAAGAGATAAAAACTCACAAAAAATAACATAAAAATATTTAAAATTTAGTTTATTACACCTCAAAACTCCTTAAATTGAACTTTTTAGAGGGACATGTTGGGTGGAATATTATTATATCTCCTCACCTTAAGGCCCCAATATGCCGTTTATGCTATTTAGGGGGTATTGTTTTCCCCTTCTCGAGAGGACTTAAGATCCAAAAATAATATAAAAAACCATTTAAAATTTAGTTTATTATATGTTAAAACTCATTAAATTGAACTTTTTAGAAGGAGTGGGATCAGTGCAACATTATCATGTCTTCTCCTTTCAGATTCCAATATGCCCTTTATGCTCTCTAGGAGTTGTTGTTTTTCCCTCTCGGTGAGTCTAAAGGCCTAGGTTCCGCGGTAGGCCTAAGCCATTTGCATATATTGATTATTGGTTAAAAGACTTGCCCCTCTATTGGTTATCGCCTCGTTTGTCCCATCAGTTGTCAGATTTTTGACAGCCATAGTGCGCTACCGTGCCATAGTTGCACCCTTGATGGTAGCAATTGGCTAGTAACAAGTTATATCTAAATTAATCTATTAATTAGCCTTTTAATTAATAAATATTAAATTTGTCTATAAAATTAAGTTAATTTTCAATATAATCGTCTAAACTAACCGATCACAAATAATTAATTAAAACTTATATAATTAATAAAAAAAATTAGGATCTCAAAAATTGGGTGTCTAAGCCAGCCCTGCCTGGACTGGAAAAACTGAAACTTACAAAGGAAGTTGTAGTGGGTGGCTGGAAGATTTCTTCTCCTCTTTTATATTTATATATATATATATATATATATATATATATATATATATATATATAATTTATTTTCATCTCAGTCTTACATCAGTAGTCTAAAATATAAACACAAAATTCTCGATCAATGAACCTTCAAAGATACAGACAGTCGACCCGGATAAGTATCCAAGTCCTTGAATATGAATAAATAATTAGATTAATTATCGGAGAAAAGGAATTAAAGCAATAAAATATAGTAGCAATATATCTTGCAGTATACTATATAGTATTACTGTCATATATATAACACATTTAAGACAGATAATAGGTACCACTTGAAATGGCAGCGTTTCCTCTGAGCTTCCGTTTATCTAAATATAAAGAAGAAATCTCAAGTACTCCACTAGATAAACACCAGAGGCAGAGCTATTTAGCAATTAGCTCTCTTTCTCGCCTCTCACTCTTGATTCCTGACTCGGGTTTTTGAGAAATAAACTGGAGAGTAGGCTATAGATTCCATCTAAATGATGAGGATCTCGTTGATTATTTCCTAAAATACAAGTTGAATGGAATTGACTTCGATGATGTTTGCAAAATTCAGAAATCGAACCCTGGGAATTTTCCAAGTAATGAATATGTTTGAATCATTAAATGACTAACACCAATTGACAATTCTGAGTTTTTGTTTGATTGGTTTGAAGAATATGCAGCTCAGGGATCAGATGATCAAGTATTGTATTTCTTTTATAGAAGGGAGCTCAAGAATAAAGGCTCAAGCGAACCTCGATATAATTAACAAATCAACCAAGACCAGTCATTGGAAGCCCACTTGGGCGGAGCCTCCAATGAAAGGCTAAATGCAGGAGGAAGGAGATTGGTGTGAAGATGACTCTTGTTTTCTATATGTAAGATATTTTAATTTTAATATCTTATATTTATGAGCTTTTAATTGAGATGTCAGGATAAATTACAAATAAAGGGTTTTAAGAATTTGATCAATTCTTTATTTAGGCATGACTTCATTTATTAATTAAGTGTGGAGGAATTAATGTGGGCTCAGATAATAATATGGGTATGATGGATAGTCCATGATTATTATATACCGGTGAGCTAAGTCTCTCTTGTTACTGACCCTGATGATTAAGCTCCTCTATATAAAGTAGAATAGAGGATAAGAAAAATAACGAGATAAGAATTCAATCATTCTGGGGTTAGAAAATGAGAGAAGATCTTGGTGCAAAAGCTTATCGGATCGTTTCTAAGACGATGGATTCGGCCAAATCAGGTACACATCTTCCTCTTACTCAATTAAACTCATGTGTTTTTTGTGTTCTAAATAGCATGTATGGGATCCTGGGGAGAGATCTGCCAGATTTTCGCTATAGATCTCTCCATCAAGTGGTATCAGAGCCTAAATACATGTTCTTAGAACCATATTTGGATTTTTCTCATCAGGATCTAGAGAAAAACTGAGTTTAATTGAGTTTTTGAGGAATTTTTGATTTGGTTAATCACATGCTTGATTCTCTGATTTTATTGATTTTCGGTAAATTTTGTTTAATAAAATCAGAATAATATGTTGTGGCATGTTAATTTAAAGCAAAAATTTGAAGAAATTTCGGGTTTTAGGAGTGAATTGAATTTTTTGGGAAATTTTCGAAGAAAAATTGCAGAGTCGGGAGGAGGAAGACGCTAGCGCATGTTATACACACGCCAGAGGCGCGCGTGTCGCGCGATGGAGACTGGGAAGGATTCAGACGCGCCAGAGTCGTGCGTTGGCGCGTCTGGGAGAGAATCGTGTGGGGAGCTGTCGGGCGCGTGTATCACACGCACCAGAATACAACTGCATGCGCGTGTACTGCACGCGCGTGCCGCTTCTCCCTCTTTCCAGTTTTTCGAATTTGGCCCCTGAACTTTCTGATTTTTTCAATTAAGTCCTTAATTCATGATTTTTCACTCCATAAGGCTATTTTTGACCCGATTTCTTCTGGAATTAATTTAGATTTTCTAAATTAATTTTTAAAAGCCATAATTGAGAAAAATTGTGACATTTTTGGAGATAAATGGTTATCTCATTATTTGTTTTATTTATGTATTGGCATAAAATGTCACATATGGAATTAATTTTTCTCAGGTAAAATTGACGATATAATTTTATTTTGTGATCATAATTTTTCGAGACATCTAAGCCCCATATCCATAAGGAATGAAAAATTATATTTTTTCCAAGACAATAAATAAGGTGTATCCTGATATAAGTATTTTTTTTAAAATTGGCTAAAATGTAGTTGCCAAAGTGACCTTTTTAGCTGAGATTTTAAGAAATATACAGACTTATATGGTTTAGGGATGTCTCAGATTTGGTTTATAATTATTCAGCCCAAAGGTGTTTATTATAAATTCAAATTTTGAGATTATAATATAAGACATTTGATTGGGAATGAACTGGTCTGAGTGATTTATTCTGCCCAAAGGTGTTTAAATTTGCAAAGACTGTGTAAGTTTCTAGATCGTTCTTATATTGATGAATTATCTATTGCATGTTATATTTTCTGCCCAAAGGTGATTATATAATGATGTGCTGATATTCTTCGGATTAATACTCTTTTATGGCTTTGAGTATTATTATTGTCTTGAACTAAAGTATTACATTGTTGATTTTTCAGTCACCTTCTCAATCAATAACTGTACTGTTACAGTTCAGACATTATCAGCTTCTAATTTTAAGGAGTGGAAAAGAGATGTTGAAATGGCTATGGAGTTGGCAGATATTGATCTTGCCATGACTACTCCTAAACCAGCTGACTTAACTCCTGGGAGTACTGATGTAGAAAAAGAGTTAAACTCAACCTGGTATAAGATGAACCGCATGTGTTATTTGACCCTTAAAAGGTCAATTCCAGAGCATTTGTTGAGCGGTCTTCCTGAGACTCATATAGCAAAAGAGTTTCTTATAGCATTGTCTCAGTGTTATAAAGTGTCAATAAATGCTGAGATTGGTACCCTTCTGAAACATTTATACTCCATGAAGTATAACGGACTTGGAGGTGTTAGGGAGTACGTTTTAAAGATGGTCCACATACAGAATGAGTTAAAGGGTTTTGACATTATTCTCCCTGATGCTTGTATTGTGCATCAAGCTCTCAATACTCTACCTCCTGAGTTTGAGATGCTTATTACAACTTACAACTCTAGGGAGGATCCTTGGACAGTCAATGCTTTCATTGCCGTTTGCGTAGCTGAGGAAGAGAAGCTAAAGGCGAGACAATCCAGTGTCGCGCTTCTTGTATCCGAACCTCAACATAAAGGTAAACTGAAAGGTAAGAAAGCTAAGACTAATGCTTCTTCTTTTGTTCAGGGACTTGAGTCTTCCCGATCTAGTGTTATGGGTGATTTTAAAGGCATAGAGAAAAATAAATTTAAATGTTTCTTTTGCAAAAAGAAAGGTCATAAAAAGACGGATTGTCTTAAATATAAAGCTTGGTTAGAGAAGTGTGAGCCTACAGGTAACTCTTTTGGTTTTGTTATTTATGAATCTAATTTAGCTGATGCCACATCCAGTTCTTGGTGGCTTGATAGTGGAGCGACTAAACATGTTGCCTTCACATTACAGGGGTTCACAAACATGAGGAAACCAAATAAAGAAGAGTTAATGCTCACAATTGGCAATAATACTATAGTTGATGTTCAACTAGTTGGAAATGTTTGTTTGAACTTAGATAGTGGTTATGAACTATTTTTATCTAATGTATTATTCATACCATCTTTTAGACGGAACTTGGTATCTGTTTCTGAATTAGACAAAATTGGCTATGCTTTTGTACTTAAAGATGGAGTTGTTAATATAACTCTTAATTCAAATGCAGTTGGCCGGTGTATTTTGTCATATGGTTTGTATCAAGTTTCTTTAATTTCAAATGAAATATATTCTATATCATGTAATGTTAAACATATTGTTGCCAAAAGACCCTTAATAAAGGAAAAGTCATTCATGTTGTGGCATAAAAGACTTGGCCACATTTCTAGGGAAAGGGTAGATAGGCTAATTAAAGACAATATTTTGTCTGCCCTTTATTTCAGTGACCTAGAAACATGTGTTGACTGTTGTAGGGGTAAGCTAACCAAAATTAAGAAAAAGGGATCTATCAGGAGTTCAGATCTCTTAGAGATAATCCATACAGATATATGCGGGCCTTATTCACCCATAATATGCAATAATAAATATTTTATAACATTTATTGATGATTTTTCCCGATATGGCTATCTGTACTTGATTAAAGAAAAGTCTGAATCTCTTGAGAAATTCAAGATTTTTAAGACTGAAGTCGAGAAACAGCTGGGAAAAGTTATCAAAATTGTTAGGTCTGATCGGGGTGGTGAGTATTATGGCAAATACGGTATAACAGGACAATTAAAAGGTCCTTTTGCCAAATACTTGGAGGATTGTGGAATAGTAGCTCAGTTTACTATGCCAGGAAGTCCTGAACAGAATGGTGTGGCTGAAAGGCGGAATCGCACCTTAAATGAAATGGTTAAAAGCATGATGTCAAGATCTAATCTCCCAGACTTTTTATGGGGTGAGGCTATTAAAACGGCATTATATATCCTCAATAGAGTACCCAGTAAGTTTGTGGCTAGAACGCCGTTTGAATTGTAGACTAATAGGAAACCTAGCTTAAGTCACCTTCGTGTTTGGGGTTGTCCTTCAGAAGTACGTCTTTATAATCCTATTGAAGGTAAATTGCAATCTAGATCTACTCGTTGCTATTTTATAGGATACCCAGATCATTATAAAGGCTACAAATTTTATTGTATAGAAGGGGGTTCTAGAATTGTGGAATCACAAACAGCTAAATTTTTAGAATTTGATGTAGATGATCAGTATGAACACTCTGAAATCACTAGTGAGGAACAGCAGACTAAGGTTATACATATACCAGTTCCCAAGCAACCTGCAATGTTGGTTCCTACACCTGTGATTAATCCAGTGTTAAGGGATGAGCCTATACAGTTTAATGAGGCTTCATCATCACAGGGTGCAGTTGCACAGACTCCTCTCATGAGGTCTACTAGGGAAAGGAAATTTGCTATTTCATCTGATTATGTGGTCTACTTAGGAGAGAGTGATTATGACATTAGTCATGTTTCTGATCCTATATCATTTGAGGAAGCTGTTTCTAGTACCCAATCAGATCTGTGGTGGAAAGCAATGAGAGATGAAATGCAATCTATGGATTGTAATGGCGTGTGGGAGCTTGTTGAATTACCTGAAGGTTGTAGACCTATTGGCTGTAAATGGGTTTATAAGACCAAGAAAGACTCCAAAGGGAATATTGAGAGGTTTAAAGCCAGATTAGTTGCCAAAGGTTTTACTCAGAGAGGAGGAATTGATTACAGTGAAACATTTTCTCCTATATCCTCTAAGGATACATTTAGAGTAATTATGGCACTAGTAGCTCATTTTGATTTAGAGCTATATCAGATGGATGTTAAAACCGCATTCCTGAATGGAGAATTAAATGAGCAGGTCTATATGGAACAACCTAAAGGTTTTCATGAAGATGGTAAAGACCATCTTGTCTGTAGACTTAAAAAGTCTATTTATGGTTTGAAACAAGCCTCACGACAGTGGTACTTAAAGTTTGATAATATAATCACTTCTTTAGGCTTTGTTGAAAGCAAAGTTGATAGATGCATATATCTCAAGATCAGTGAGAGCAAATATATCTTTCTGATATTATATGTAGATGTTATTTTGCTTGCATGTAATGATTTAGGTACACTGCATGAGGTTAAGCAGTTGTTATCTAAATATTTTGATATGAAAGATCTTGGAGAAGCATCTTTTGTCCTGGGAATTGAAATCTTAAGGAACAGATCTCAAAACCTTTTAGGTCTCTCTCAGAAGGCATACATAGAGAGGATATTGAAGAAATTCAATATGCATGAATGTAAATGTTGGGATGTGTCAATTGCTAAAGGTGATAAATTAAGCTTGGCACAGTGTCCTAAGAATGAGGTTGAGAGAGAATCAATGAAAGCAGTGTCATATGCTAGTGTAGTAGGAAGCTTGATGTATGCTCAAGTTTGCACTAGGCCGGACATTGCATTTGCAGTTGGTATTCTGGGTAGATATCAATCTAATCCTGGAATGGACAATTGGACTGCGGCTAAAAGAGTTTTGAGATACCTTAAGATGACTAGTGATTATATCTTAACATACAGAAAGGTTGAGCATCTGGAGTTAACTGGCTATACAGATTCAGATTTTGCTGGTTGCTCAGATGATAGAAAATCCACATCAGGTTATGTATTTATGCTGGCTGGTGGGGCTGTATCTTGGAAAAGTGTTAAACAGTCCTTAATCTCTTCTTCCACGATGCAGGATGAGTTTGTAGCATGTTATGGTGCAGCCACACAGGCTGTATGGCTACGAAATCTCATTGCAGAAATGTCAATTGTTGATTCCATTAACAGGCCCATAAAGTTGTATTGTGATAATCTTCCAGCTGTGTTGTTTGCTAAAAACAACAACAATATCACAGGGTCTAAGCATATGGAAGTCAAATATTTGACATTGAAAGAGCTGATAAAGAAAGGTGACGTTGAGGTGGATCATATCAATACAGAAGATATGATAGCAGATCCTCTTACCAAGGGACTTCGGCCCATTATTTATGTGAGACATGTCATTAGTATGAGTCTAAAGTCTGGTTTTGATCCCTTGGATTAGTGGGAGGATTTTATATTACTTTATGTAATGTTTGTACGTACTTTATACATTGGTATAAATGTACATTATTGTATTTTTGATTATCAATGCATTGTTGTATTTTCATTGGAAAATATTATGTGATATATCAGATTAAATGTTTAAAAGTCTTAAGATTAGTGTCATCTTAAGCGAAGGCTTGGGGCATTACTGTTTATAGCCTTGGGTGTATGTCTTGTGACACATAAAGTATCTCGAGATATAAAGTTTTAAGACATACAAACTTCAATTTGAAGTAATAAATGATTTCTTATGGAGTAACTGTGTTACATAAAGATAAGAAATCTGGATGATAAGAAAATCAACACATAAAGTTTTGATCATAAAGTTAGTGTTGAATAATTCTTACCACATTACCACACTGATGCTCATTATGATTGATAGGGTTATTGGCATGTGTGACTATGGAAGGTGTCATGTTCTTGATTATGTGGTTTCCGCCATGATCCTATGTTGATAATCTTATTGAATCGAGCGGGAATGTGAAGTCTTTTGTAATATTGTTCTCAATTAATACGCCCAAGTGGGAGAATGTAAGATATTTTAATTTTAATATCTTATATTTATGGGCTTTTAATTGAGATGTCAGGATAAATTACAAATAAAGGGCCTTAAGAATTTGATCAATTCTTTATTTAGGCATGACTTCATTTATTAATTAAGTGTGGGGGAATTAATGTGGGCTCAGATAATAATATGGGTATGATGGATAGCCCATGATTATTATATACCGGTGAGCTAAGTCTCTCTTGTTACTGACCCTAATGATTAAGTTCATCTATATAAAGTAGAATAGAGGATAAGGAAAATAACGAGATAAGAATTCCATCATTCTGGGGTTAGAAAACGAGAGAAGATCTTGGTGCAAAAGCTTCTCGGATCGTTTCTAAGACGATAGATTCAGCCAAATCAGGTACACATCTTCCTCTTACTCAATTAAACTCATGTGTTTTTTGTGTTCTAAATAGCATGTATGGGATCCTGGGGAGAGATCTGCTAGATTTCCGCTATAAATCTCTCCATCACTATAAACATGGTGAACCTAAAGAGCTCAGAACTAATTGGGTCATCCACGAGGACATGCTTAAAAAAGCTTGCCCTTCTAAGCCAGTATTAAATTTATGCGACAACCCTTGAATAAATGGGGCAATTAGCATCCTCATTTTGTAATTCAACTTATCCAGGGGGATTGGGTTCTCTGTAAACTGAAAGAAAAAGTAGATGGTAAGGCTGATGCTTAAACCTATCCTGAATTGAGCAAAACTGGAGCTACTGATATTGAAATTAGTCCACCAGATCCAATCTCGCATGCGAATGTTATATTGTTTTCTGTTTTGCGTTGCTATCAACCTAGCAATGTGTTCAGTACTCGAATGTGATTCTTGTTTTTGTTAATCCAGTTTGACCCACGGCTAGTTCTGCAAACGTTGTTTCCCGGTAATAGGGTAAATTTCAACCAATACTCTCCATCTCCATTGCAGCCACAGATCCACATAAGGGAAGATTTCTCCCATTTTCAGCCACAGATCAACCTAGAGGAAGCTATCTCCATCGATAAGCTACTGCTAGCCGAATAAATGTTCGAGAATGGCTCTAATAAGGGCTTTTCTCCCAGAAAAATATAGCGGAAAAAAATATTTTTCAATTTAGAGTAAAAAATTAAAAAATTTTAATTTTAGAATGTTCTGAAAACTATTATCCATTTTAGAGTGATAATAATTTAGTTGCTTGTCTGCTTTTTTTTTTAAAACAAACTTATTGAAAAAGTGGATAAAAATAAATCGTAGTTAAATAGTTAATTTTTTTGACTCTTACTATGAGAAATTTTTTTCTTTCAAAAATATTTTTTCTTCCACCCATTATAGGGGAAAAGCCCCTCTAATGATGATCCAATGTTGTCCAATGGTGTCTTCCAGAATAGCTTTAATGGGCTAACCTATCAGTCTGACACAAGTGAACTGCAGCAGGATCCCGAAGGGTTACCAGATGTAACAGTAAATTATATTTGTGTAATAACTGGAGTCACAGATGACCACAATCTTGAAGAAACTACATGGGAGTGTAAACTTTCTAGCAACACAGATGACTATAATCTCGAAAAAGCTGCAAGCAAAGCATATGCTCAGCTGAACCATTCTAGCTCAGCAACATGGATCCTAACAATTTACATAAGGTAATCAAAAATATTATCCTACACCTACAAATGCATGAAAACCTCAAATCAGTAATACTTTATACTGCCAATGAGCATACTAGTGGAAAAAGCTGCAATTTTTTCCATCTTATTTGGTAGATTTTGCAATAACATTCTTCTATAATGTATTTAATATCCACTTGTGACATGAAATTTTTGGTTGCTCTAACATCTTACACAGGTTAAATAATTATCTGCTCACCTATCATTACGGTTATTTTGAGTACTCGCAACTTGTAGGATTTTCGAAAATCATTTTTCTGTTCAATATCTTTGTGACATTCTTCCCAATTTGGAGATTCAAACCTCAACAACGGGCATGCCATGTCAACAGAATATCTACGAATGTTTAGTTTCAAGCAATTAGTGAAACTTTGCCTCCTTCAAGATACGAGAAAAGTGAAACTGAAAAGAAACATTTTAATCATGATGAGATCCTTGTAATGGAAGCTTCATGAGCAGAGTAATTCATGGATAGACATGAAAAGATTAATTGTATCAGAAAAACCAAAAAAATATTATCTCGCTATTATGGATGATCACACATCAACCAAGATCTGGCAACAAAAACAACCAAGAAGAAAAAGAAAATAAAATTCAGGTCAAATTGTGAGGCACATCTCAATCTAAAGTAAGAAACTTAACATGCATGTAAGACTTGAAATCCATTGTTTCCAGCAATGGCCACTTCACACATTTACATAAAGCATACTTCACCGTTCTCTGTTTCCTTACCAAGAAGAAACTTGCATTTACAACACTCTCTCTCTTTTCTTTCTGTTCCTTATTTTAGGAAGAGGAATGAGCTTCTCATTCGGTGAGTGATGCCACATATAAATCCTAATTTTTTTATTTCATTTGGTTATTTCATTATTTATTTTGTATGCAGAAATAACGAGTCAATTACGATACAAATTAGAAGTCGGGAATAGGTTTCATCCGACTAATGAAGAACTTGTGTGTCATTTTTTGATGCGAAAGCTTCTAGAATATGATGATCCAATCCCTGAGTTTAAAGTCTGTGATTATGAACCTTGGGAGCTTCCTGGTAACCTTTACATATCTTCCCCAATTATAATTCTTTTTTCCTTCACAATGTGGGCATTAATGAAGATCGTTCGTCTTAGTTGTATTGAAGAAAAAATTGAACGATCTAACTGAGTATTTCTTTTCTCCTCGCGATTATAAGTATTCCGGTAGTCTTAGGTTCAACCGGAGGACCAAGGCTGGATTTTGGAAACCCACCGGCAAGCCTCGTAAAGTGATTGATAAGTGTGTTAGAAATAAAATACTCACACAAACAACTTTTATTTAAACTCAAGCAAATATTACAAAAACACTCTCACTCAACAAACAAGAAACTACAACTCACTCTTATAAAACTTTACTTCTTCACTCACTTAGAATCTTTTAATTTTTCTTGATGTCTAAAACTAAAATGGGGAGGGGTATTTATACTACTTAAGAACAATTCTACACCACACAAATAAAATAATCCAAAATTATAATAACCATACACCTCATTCTTCTCCATCCTTCAAATAATATTTTAAGTTACCAAATGATTCACATGCATAATTACTACACTCTAGAAAATTATAGGTAGATGAATTATAATTTTGGACCTTTATTATGGACTTTGACTTCAATTTGATTGAATTTGGGTTTGGGCTCCAAGAATGGATCAAGTTTATGATCCAACACCCCCCTTAAACTTGATCTTGTGACCCCTAGTAAATTTCTTAATCTTATGAAGTCTTCACTTGTCAGTGGCTTGGTAAAAATATCGGCAACTTGATCTTGTGACTTCACATATTCAACTTGCACATCCTTTCTTGCAACACACTCTCTTATATAGTGGTAGCGAATATCAATGTGTTTGCTTCGATTATGGAATACTGGATTCTTTGATAAGGCAATGGCTGACTTGTTGTCGACACAAACCTTGGTAGGCTCTTCTTGTATTAAACCTATCTCCTTCAGTAGATTTCTAAGCCAAATTGCATGACAAATGCATGAGGTAGCAGCAACATATTCCGCTTCACAAGTGGACAATGTGACAATCGGTTGTTTCTTTGACATCCATGTGAAAACAGTATCTCCCATGAAAAATACGAATCCAGTAGTACTCCTTCGATCATTTATGTCTCCACCCCAATCACTATTGCTATATCCAACAAGATTATAATTATTAGAAACTGAATAGAACAAGCCAAAATCAATTGTACCCTTCAGATAGCGAAGAATTCTCTTTGCAGCTTTAAAATGGATGGTTGTTGGAGATTCCATGTAGCGACTAACCAATCCAACTGCATGAAGAATATCAAGCCTCGTGCAAGTTACATAGCGTAGACTTCCCACCAAACTTTTGAAGAATGTTGGATCTACACTTTCGCCTTCTTCATGTTAGGACATCTTGATTCCATATTCCGTTGGTGTGCTTATCGGCTTACAGTTCTCCATCTTGAACTTCTTCAGGATCTCTTTTGCATAGCTTTCTTGTGAAATGAAGATTCCATCCTTTTGTTGCTTAACTTCAATACCGAGGTAGTACGCCATGAGCCTCATGTCTGTCATCTCGAATTCTTTCATCATCACTTCCTTGAATTCATTGAACATGCTTGGGTTGTTTCTGGTGAAGATCAAATCTTCCACGTATAGGCACACAATCAAAATATCTTCATCTTTGATCTTGATATATAAAGCGTGCTCGTAGGGACATTTGTTGAAGCCATTCTCTTGGAAGTACTTATCGATTCGGCTATTCCAAGCCCTTAGTGCTTGTTTTAGCCCGTAAAGAGCCTTATTCAACTTTAACACTTTGTCTTCGTGGCCTTTGACTTCATAGCCTGATGGTTGTTGAATGTAGACTTCCTTTTCAAGAACTCCATTTAGGAAGGCAGACTTTACATCCATTTGATGTATCTTCCACTTATTTTGAGCTGCCAAAGAAATAATTAGTCTAATAGTTTCCAATCGAGCAACAGGAGCAAATACCTCATCATAGTCAATTCCAGCCTTTTGACTGTATCCTTTAGCAACTAGCCTCGCCTTGTGCCTTTCAATCTCTTTGTTAGCGTTTTGCTTTGTTTTGTACACCCATTTGACACCTATCGCCTTATGTCCCTTGGGAAGTGAGGTGAGTTCCCATGTGTCATTCTTTTCGATGGCCTTGATTTCTTCGTCCATCGCATCTCTCCACTTATTCTCTTGTACTGCTTCTTGAAAGCTCACTGGTTCACAATCAGCAAACAGACAAAATAATGTAAGGTTATCTTGTCGTTCAGACTTTGTGTGCGTGACACAACTCTTTCACTTGATGATGACGAAGGTGATGAGTCTCCTTGAGTGGTTGGTGAAGTGGGTGGAGTTGTTGTCTCTTGTTGGGCTTCTCCATGTTGTTCTATTTGTGTTAGCTCATCTTCTTCAAATTGAGGAAAGAAATTGAAGTCATCTATATGAGAGCTAAAATCCCATTCTCCTTCTTCATTGAATACAACATCTCGACTAATCACAATTTTCTTATTGTCTGGATTGTATAGCTTGTAGCCCTTCGAATTAGTATCATAGCCAATGAAGATAAAACTTTCACTTTTATCATCAAGCTTCATTCTTCTCTCATCTGGTACATGAACATGGGCTAAACTTCCAAAGATTTTCAGGTGGGAAATGTTAGGCTTTCTCTCATCTGGTACATGAACATGGGCTATACTTCCAAAGATTTTCAGGTGGGAAATGCTAGGCTTTCTTCCACTCCATGCCTCTTGTGGTGTCTTTCCCCATACATTTCTTGTTGGAGATCGGTTTAACAAGTAAACTGCACATGTCACTGCTTCTGCCCAAAATTTCTTGGGTAATTTCTTGCTTTTGAGCATGCTTCATGTCATGTCGAGGATTGTTATGTTCTTTCTTTCTGCCATGCCATTTTGCTGGGGGGATCTATGAACTGTCATTGGTCGCCGAATTCCATTTGCTTCACAGAACTCTTGAAACTCCTTGGAAGTAAATTCTCCACCTCGGTCGGATCTCATGGCTTTGATTTTTCTACCGCTTTCTCTCTCCACTGCAACTTTGAACTTCTTGAAAACTTCAAAAACTTATGACTTCTGTTTCAAGAAATATACCCAGGTTTTTCTTGAAAAATCATCAATGAAGAGAAGAAAATAGCTATTGTTACCGAGAGAGCTTAGCTTGATTGGACCACACACATCTGTATGGATGAGCTCGAGTGGCTTATTGGCTCTTGACTCTGACTCCTTTGGAAAACTTTTCCTGAATTGCTTCCCGACTAGACACCTTTCACAAAGCTGATCAGGATGGTTGATGCGAGGTAGTCCCTTTACCATCTCCTTTTTAAATAGCAGCTCCAAACCTCCAAAATTTAGATGCCCAAATCGAAGATGCCAAAGCCATGATGCATCTTTGTAGCAAGCTTTCAGGCACTTTGCAACATCATTTTGTATGTTGATCAAGAACATTCTATTCTTTGACATCGGCACTTTAGCAATGAAGTTATTTTTATCATCTTTTATAGAAAGATTATAATCTTTCATATGAATATCATAACCTTTCTCTAACAGTTGTCCTAAACTCAAGATGTTACTTTTCATATTGGGCACATAGTAGACATTGGAAATAAACTGATGTCTCTCATCTTTTAAACGGATAAGGATGTTACCTCTCCCTTTCACTGCTATTGTGGAATCATCTCCAAACAAAATATTTCCGTTTACTGACTCGTCTAGCTCCACGAACATGTCTTTCCTTCCACACATATGGTTGCTTGCACCACTATCAAGATACCAGGAATTTGCTTGGCCACCATCAGTTTCCTTTCGTGCTAAAAGAAGAGTTTCTTTGCCATATGTCTTCTCATCCACGTAGTTGGCATTCTCCTCAATTTTGTTGTTGGGAGCTCTACATTCTGAAGCATAATGCCCAAACTTCTGACAATTATAACATCGAACTTGAGATTTGTCATACCTTGAGTTCGGATTGATTCTCCCACGGCCTCGTGTTGAGCTTTCTCCTTTCTCATAGTTGTTGTTGGAATTGTTGTTGTGGTAATTCCAACCTCGTCCACGACCGCGACTTCCACCTCGTCCATGGCCTCTACCTCTACCTCGGCCACGTTGGTTTCTATCATTGCCTTGACTTTCATGCATATCCTTGAGTTGCAGCTTGAGGAGTTGCTCAGTAAATCCTTGCTTCTTCTTATGCTTCTCTTCGTATGCTTGCAATGATCCTTGGAGTTGCTCGATTGTCATTTCTTCCAAGTCTTTAGTTTCTTCAATCGTCACGACGATGTGCTCAAATTTGGGATCCAACGAACGAAGTATCTTCTCTATTATCCTCACATCTTCTAACTTTTCACCATTTCTTTTTAATTGATTATAAACAGCTACTACTCTTGAGAAATAATCCGAAATAGACTCAGATACTTTCATATGTAAGGATTCAAATTCACCTCTTAATGTTTGGAGACAGACCTTCTTCACTTGCTCGGATCCTTTGTAAGAGGTTTGCAGCGTCTCCCACGCTTCCTTAGCAGAGCTTGCACTTGAAATCTTTTCAAATCCATCATCATCTAAAGCTTGATAGATGAGGTAGAGAGCCTTCTTGTCTCTCTTTCTTGAATCCTTCAAAGTAGCCTTTTGATCTGGTGTAAGAGTAGCAAAAGCAGCATCATCCACAGGCTCGTTGTAGCCTTTCTCTACGATATCCCACACATCTTGTGATCCAAGAAGTGCCTTCATTTTGATACTCCAATTATCGTAGTTGTTGTTGTTGAGTGTCGGGACTTGGAATGGTGTCATACCATTTGTCATATCTCTCAATATAATAAGAATTTGCAAAATTTGATTGCGCGGATGAATCCGGAACGTCGAAAAATTTTGGAAGGGACAGCTCGGTTAAATCGGCTCAACTTTGTGAGTTAAGTACTATTCCGGCGACGCGTTTGAACTCCGATCGGGGCAATTCTGGCGGTGTCGAATTTCTCTTGTCGATACCTCCGATTTGATATGCAATAGTGTATATTTTCCAATTAGGTTCTGATACCACTTTGTTGGAAATAAAATACTCACACAAACAACTTTTATTTAAACTCAAGCAAATATTACAAAAACACTCTCACTCAACAAACAAGAAACTACAACTCACTCTTATAAAATTTTGCTTCTTCACTCACTTAGAAGCTTTTAATTTTTCTTGATGTCTAAAACTAAAATGGGGAGGGGTATTTATATTACTTAAGAACAATTCTACACCACACAAATAAAATAATCCAAAATTATAATAACCATACACCTCATTCTTCTCCATCCTTCTCCATCCTTCTAATAATATTTTAAGTTACCAAATGATTCACATGCATAATTACTACACTCTAGAAAATTCTAGGTAGATGACTTATAATTTTGGACCTTTATTATGGACTTTGACTCCAATTTGATTGGATTTGGGTTTGAGCTCCAAGAATAGATCAAGTTTATGATCCAACAAAGCGCACCAAGAAGGTGATTGGTACTAAAAGGTCTCTGGTTTTTTATAAGAATGGGGATCCTAAACCAATAAGGACCGGATTCATCCTGCTTGAATATGACATCATTTCCAAGGTAATTTCGATTTTGTGAGCTTTGATTGTTGCATCACCTTCACAGTATGCTTACAATTTTGTTGCTTTTCATGTATTATAGGGGAAGTTCCTTCTCTATAAATTGAAGGCAAAGTTGGAAAAATTAGATCATATGGCATCCCCTCCGGATTTTGAAAGTCCCAACTTAAGTCCAACGACGATTAATTCATCTTTGGATGAGAATGAAGATTTCGATGCTGGGAATCAGAGTGATGAAAATGAGGCGATTATTGATTCCGTTGGTGGTAAAAGTGAAACAGTTTACCATTTGGGTTCTGAGTTTGATAATCAAACTCCACATGAGATGAATGATATGCTAACAAGTCACATGACCTGTGATTTTGGAAATCAAAATTCGGAAAAGCAAAATGATATAACAGTGTCTGCACATGAGAAGACTGATACGTCCACTCCCAAAATGGCTTCTTGGTCAGAAATTACTGAGGCCGAAGCAACACTTTTAGTGGTAAACGAAGTAACATTCTTATAAAAAGTATGTCGGTTTCTTAATTTTGTTTTCTGCAATATATTAAAATTTTCATGCGCGTTAGTACAGTGTCCTGAAACATTTTTTGATCAAGTGAAGGCATTGGTTGAACCAGAAGAATACAACATTAACCCTTCACTTTTCTATGAGGATTGTCATTCTTATCATTACACTAGCTTTAATGCTTCTGCTGTGCCTGGTGGGTAGACACGGCGATTTCCAACCAGCAAGTGTGCCAATATTTGTAAAATGTTACTCTCAGTAGTAAGAGTTTAAGAGATGTGTGATGTTTCGTTGTGGAACTTGAGTTGAAGTTGGTTCGTGCTAGTAGAAATAGTTGAATCTAAAGATTAGCTGCTTGTGCTAACTGCTAAGACTTATTAGCTTCTTATTGTTGTACTTTACCCCTTTTTAGGCATCATATTGATTGGTAATAATATTAGTTTCAATTTCTTACTAACGATTTTGCATTCAGAAGTGCACTTTGCGAGTCAAAGTATTGGTTATTGCTTTAAATTACATAACCACAACAGGCCAATATTTATACTCTATTTTTGAAAAAAAAATAAACAGCTATTTATTTGGATGTTTGGATTGGGTTGGTCATCTTCGCTTACTGGGATTTTACAACTTTTACACCTTGTTTGGGAGTGGAGAAAATAAGGGGGGAAGGAAAATAAGGAAAGAAAATGTCGGAAAATTTTTACATCCTCTTATTTGGATATAGAGAGAGAAAATAAAAGGGAAAGGAAAAATATATGTTATTTTCCTCTCTCCATTTTCTCCCCGGAGAGAAAATAGAAGGCTTTGTAAGGAAAATTTTATTGTTGAATGCAAAATTACGTTTTTATCATTTTGAACAGTTCTGATTTTTCAAAGCATTATTGGGTTTTTTATTTTTCAAAACATATTAAGTTAATACTCTTCCATATTATGGCTAAAAGTTATTTTACTTTATATATTTTACTTAATGGGTAATATGTATACTGATATTTAATTAAGTTCCTAATATTGCTGTTTATTATTTTATAACAATTACTATTCTTTTATTGGTGATTTCAATATAAATTGATACTTATTATTCTATAAAGTGATGGGCAAAAAATGATAAACATAGAATATTATTTTCTTTCTTGGCGATTGTTATTTTAATCCAATCTAAATATGGGTAAAAAAAATAAGTTTTATTTTCCTTCACTTTTTCTGTTATTTTACGTCCATCTAAACATGAAAAAGGAAAATAAGAGAGTAAAATCGTACGGAAAATTCCCAAACAAGTCATTAAGTTTTGGCCTAACAGGCTATTTAATTTCAAAATCTGAGTAGGATCGGAAGCGGTTAATCTCATGATGAGCTCTACTTTCAACTGCATATCTGCCGTTTATAACATCAAAACCTTTCCTTTTGAGAGGCCACATAGTCCAACAGTAGTGGATTGATATCACCCCGGGTCTAGCAACAGAAATCCAATAATAAAACATAGAATCGGGTGGGGTCCATTTGGATCAAAACCCTAAAAAGACAACCTTGCCACTATCCTCCAACCAATTCATCACAACTTCTCAAAGAAGCGGTGACTATGGTTAGGGTATAAAAGAATCCACACCCAATGCGATATTTCACTGCCACTTCTCATTCTGCTTTCCACCCAAGAGAAGAAACTACACCAGACATCGCTTTTGCTACAATTTTATTTCTCATCTGGTAAGTTAAATATTTTAATTTCAGGAAATTAACCTTCTTTTTTCCAGTGAGCTGCTGCTGTTAATTTGCAATATGGAAAGAACAACACAGCCAAAACGATCGATTCTGCCCGTTGGATATAGATTCCATCCGACTGATGCAGAATTGGTGGGGCATTTCTTGAACATGAAGATTCTTGGTTCTTCTGATAACGAGGATATGTCGATTGCTGAGGTCAAAATCTGTGATTTCGAGCCATGGGATCTTCCCGGTAGTTTGCACATTCTGTTCAATACTTTTTCTTGTTCCTTACTATATTACCCCATATCAGATTAGTGGATATTTTGGTTTTGTGCAGATCAATCTAAAATCAAATCAAATGATAA
This sequence comes from Triadica sebifera, assembly GCA_023653625.1. Lineage (NCBI taxonomy): Eukaryota > Viridiplantae > Streptophyta > Magnoliopsida > Malpighiales > Euphorbiaceae > Triadica > Triadica sebifera. The sequence goes on from CM042895.1 coordinate 2,257,782, forward strand.
AGTATGGTACTTTTTTTGTCCCCGGGATTTGAAGTATTTAAATAGCCGGCGGAACAAAAGGACTACCAACGCTGGGTACTGGAAACCCACTGGTAAGCCTCGCAAAGTGAAGGCCATTGGTACAAGGAAAGTCATTGGTACAAAGAGAAGTTTGGTTTTTTACGAGAAAACACATGCTAATTCCAAACCGGTTAAGACGAAATGGATAATCTACGAATATGAAAGCATTCCAGTTCAGGTCAGCCTCGCCTTCCTCTCTCTAATAATAAGACTCAGAATCTGTTCTTTTTTGCTAATGTGGGTTTTTGTTAAAACATTCCTATTTTGTGGATAATTAGATATGAATTCAAGCTAATCAAATGGTTGTTTGAAATGGATTGTGAAATGAAAGGAAAACGAGAAATAAATTTGCTTATGTTTTTATATGAAAGCATTCCAGCGATCGTGCAGCATAGATCTTATGTTTTTATATCTCAAATAAATTAGCTTAGAAAACGAGAAATCATACACCATGTGCGGCTTAAGTTAATGGCTTTCTATCAGATATGGATGTGATTACAAAAATTTGGTCCATATTTGAGTAAAATTCTAGTTTTGTGGTCTCTGATTGTTTTAGTATTCTTTTGAAAGTTTGAGGAAATAGTCTTCTATAAGTTTTAGAAGGAGAGTGCAACACGATATTTGGAACTTTGACTTGATTTGTTTGTGCAACTATATGCGTAGGGAAATTTTCTTATCTGTAAATTGAAGTCTAAGCTAAATGAAAATGTCAAAAAAGTTGAAACAAAGGAAATAGCTCCTGCTTCTGAATCAGAATCAGCTTCAGCTTCTGAAAGTGTGATGAATGTGTACTCATCTTGTGGTGAATGTGACAATGCCGGTGCTGATTTTGAAGGGCATGATCTGGATGAGATGCCTGCTGTGTAGACGTATTACAATAGTGAACAGAGCTGCCCCATGGTATTCGATTTTGGAAGCCCAAATCAAAATGAAGTGACCTCTAATTTCGTTTGCCATGAATGCTCGATGAATGCTAATTCAATTTATCAAAAAAGCAAATTTGATGGCAGAGAGATTTCCATTTTTAAATGTAAAATTTTGGATTAGAAACTTGATATATTTGTCTCTGAAGAAGATGAATATAACTCCTTTGCAGTAACACCTAATGATTTATCAGCTCCTTCGGTTGCTGCTGATTTAGAAGTTGATACTGCACAAGCACAACCTTCAACTTTAGATGTAAGAAGCAAGCATACCTTGCAAATTTTTAGTTTTTTGGCCATAGCGGTTGTCAAGCAAACTCTGGATATTTTTATATTCTAATATAATTCTGTTTGCAGGTAGAGGGTCCTTCAACTTTTGTTGATGATGTGAAAACATTGTTTGAGCCAGGAGATAGCCTTAATTCTGCACTTTTCTCCCACAGTGACTACTAAGGAAAGCCTTTTAAACAGCAGCTTTAGTACATATTTGCCTATTGCAGAAGCCTCTGAAATAGGATCCATTCTGCGAGTCTATAATTTTGTGCTCCTTTTGGCACTCACCAACATGGTATTTTGACTAATTTTGTGCTCCTATTTATGGCCTGGTGTCCTCCAAAAGCTCTAGTTAGTATTATGGCTGACATTAACTGATTTTATTTGATTTAGTATTTGTTTGCAAGGAGGTCTGATCGAATCAAGAAAATAACAGTTAGTATTTGCTTGGTACCTCCTATTTTGTGTTTCCATACTGAAAGAATTTGTGCATGTCTCGGGAATTTTTTGTGAAACTGGATGATGTTGGTACTAAGTTTTTGTTGAAAGAAATAAATTAAAAAAAAAAGGTTGCTTTAAATTGTAAAGTTTTAAAAGAAGATATGGTTTCTAATTCCTTGTTTGGCTTGATTGCTTTTGCATATGTATCAGTACTGAAATTGAATAATCCCATGTGTTATATACATTTGTATTTGTTAAAGTGAAGTAAAGGAACAAGAGAACCTGCGTTATATATAAGACTTAACCACTTGATCTTAATAATAGCATTAGCGGCCGAAATCTCGTAAAAACAAATAAAAATGACAATCTGAAAATTGTTGCAATTTTCTCATAGTTAAAATTATGCTTTGCTGCTACGGAATGAAGAGTTTTTTTTTTCAAGTTTCAGACTGATTCAAAAAATTAAATACTATGCATATACATTTTAATACATATTGCCAAAAAATCACATCTATTTCTGAGAAATGATCTGTGTTCAATTTATCTCTGTGTGAAACTTATAAAATGCATCATCACAATGTTGTGTCACAAAATAGCGACAGAATTGGTGACGTTTGCTAATGTGTTGGAAAATATTTAAGAACTTCAAAACTGCCTCCCTCTATCGTATGTAACAAGAAAAGGTCCATACGCCTTTCCTTTTCCTCTTCTAATGGCATTTTAGTGGTAAGAATGAACAAATATGACAATTAGACCCATTATGAACAGATCATATTTTTTCATCATTTTTATAACATTTTTATATGCTCCGCTTCAATTCTATCTAAATTTTAAAATTTTTTGTAGCGAGAACGGAATAAAAATAGTATATACATCATTCATCCTTATATATATATATATATATATATATATATATAATTATTTATATTTTAACATAATTAATATTTTTTTAAAATAATAAAATAAAAATATAATACTCATTTAAAGAAAAAAAATTATTTAAATAATTATATAAATAACTAATTAATTAAAATAAACAAAATAATTTTTTTTTAATAAAAGTCAGACATCAGATATCACTGTTTGCTTGTGTGCCGGAATGAAAATTTATGATTTTTTTCCGACTGATATCAGGATAAAGTCAGAGACATGATATATATTTCGGAATTGAGGATGAAAAACTCCGTTTCGAATCTGTCCAGCTGTTATTCCTAAATCATCATAATTATATTTTATGTGCAATACTCTTTTCTTATTATTTTTTTATCACAAATTTTGAAAGAAAAAAATAAAAAATAGTTTTATCATATAGAGAAATCTTCAAAAAAAATCCAATAATTTATAGTTTTTTCAAATGTCAAGTGTCCAATCGATAGAAAAAAAATGAAGCATCTAAATTGAAAATTGAACGAAAGGTTGAGTTTTTTTTTTTTTTAAATTCTCCCTATAATTAATGTGTTAATTTTTATATATGTTCTTATTTAATATATCTAATTTTTTTATGTTTATAACAACTAATCAATATATTAATTAAATTTTTTTGGTGGAAATTAAGTTTTTTAATAATTATAAATATCAAAGTGAATTTATCTTTTTAAAATTGAGAATGTAATAAAATGCTTGTTAAGTAGATCGCAAGAAACTTCCTCACCATTACAAATACATAAAATTGTAACGCGTTTACACGTTTCGTATTTTGATTGGGTGTCCAGAAGGCCATTAGTAACAAACTAAAATTGATTTTCTTCTTATTTTTATTCAGTCCAAGGACAAGGAGTTCAGCTTAGAGTATTCTAGATTGCATAGAACATTCCAGACTATTATAGAAACCCATTGAGCCTCAGGCCAGTGAAGTGGGACTGTTGGAGTGGACTATAGAAGAATAAAGGCCTAAGACCAATTTGCCACTGTCCAATCAAATCGTCCCTTGTCATGCAAGTAACACTCTCCAGTCTAAAGCCATTGCCACTTCAGACAATTATATAAGCATTGTTTACCGTTCTCTGTTTCCTTGCCAAGAGGAAACTTGCATTTACAGTACTCTCTCTGTTTTCTTTCTGTTTCCCATTTTAGGAAGAGGAATGAGCTTCTCATCTGGTGAGTGATCCCACATATAAATCCTATTTTTTTTATTTGGTTATTTAATTATTTATTTTGTATGTAGATATTACGAGTCAAATACCATCAAAATTAGAAGTCGGAAGAAAGTTTGATCCGACTGATGAACAGCTTGTGGATCATTATTTGATGCAAAAGCTACAGGGTTATGATTATACATTCCCTGAGCTTAAAGTTTGTGATTATGAACCTCAGAAGCTTCTTGGTAATTACATATTTTTTTCAATTATAATTCTTTTTTCCATTACAATGTAGGCATTAATGAAGATCATTTGTCTTAGATTTACTGAAGAAAAAATTGAACGATCAAGTTGGGTATTTTTTTTCTCCTCGCGCTTATAAGTACTCGGGTAGCCTTAGGTTCAACCGGAGGACCAAGGGTGGATTTTGGAAACCAACTGGCAAGTCTCCTAAAGTGATAAGTAAGCTAACCAAGAAGGTAATTGCAACTAAAAGGTATCTGGTTTTTTATAAGAATGGGGATCCTAAACCCATCAAGACCCGATTCACTATGCATGAATATGACACCATTTCCAAGGTAATTTTAATTTTGTGAGCTTTGATTGTAGTATCATCTTCACAGTTTGATTACAGTTCTGCTTTCCATGAATTATAGGGGAAGTTCCTCCTCTATAAATTGATGGCAAAGTTGGAAGAATCAGATCATATGGCATCGCCTCCTGATTTTGAAAGTCCCAACTTAAGTCCAGTGCCGAATAATTCATCTTGGGATAAGAACGAAGATTTTGATGCTGGGAATCAGAGTAATGAAAATGAGGCGATTATTGATCGTGAGAATCTAGATACAAATGAGATGGCTACTATGTCAACCTCTGAAAATGGCAAATTTCATTGCCTCACTTGGGATTTTGCAGGCCAAAATCCACATCAGGAAATAGATATATCAGCCTCTGTAGAAGGCAAATGGAGTCCCATTGGACCATCTCCTTCTGATAAGTCAACTTCTTCAAATTTTGATAATGTCGCAGAGGTAAGAATTGAGAAGTAGTATTAACCTTTTTTTTGGTGAATCATCTGATATATGACTAGTAAACTCACTAAGCTATGATTCAATATGATTCTTATGCAGGTTGATCCTCTGTCAGATTATATTAATTGGTCGGAACTGGAAGAATGGCTTCAGGGAGACGGAGAAGGTAGCTGTAACTCTGCAATTCACCAAGTGCCTATAAGCCCCGAAGAAAGCTGCTCTTGCAGTAGCTCTGGTGTCACTGGACCTATTGATGAATAGGATCTGAAATATGAAGGGTTAATGAGCTATTGCTCCAATTTCCCTCACTTCCTATTTCTGCAGGTTGTGTGAAAATTCACGTGTGACTTCAACGTTATTAAAAACATGTTAATAGTATTATTGTATCAGTAAGAGATTTTTATAATTTCATGTGCTAGTATGAATTCTAAATGTATCAAGGCCTACTGGCCTAGTAGCTTATGTTGTCTTTTATATCTCTAAGTATTTTAGGCAATGCTAAATGAAGTTTGTATTTAATTTTTATTTGTTTTCTATAATAGGATTCTAATGTTATAATGTGAAGTGCTTGAGACTTTTGATTGCCTAATTAAAAAAGTTCTTGTGCAGTGTAAGGGTTTTGAGTTTTGACTGTGAATTCAAGACTCCAATTCCCTTTTTCATCTGCTTTTCTATGAGCCAATAAGAAAAAATTTCATTTCCAACGATGTTTGCGTTTGCCAAAGGCTAAACCCGATTCATGATGGATTGAGTAAACGATATTCATTATGGATTGAGTGAACGGTAGATTGACACAAATAAAATTTTTTACATTATGTTGTATCCTTGACTTCATCTTCAGATTAGTGTAAAAATTTCCCGTTTACATCTGCTTTTCTATGAGCCAAAAAGAAAAAATTTCATTTCCGAGGATATTTGCCAAATACTTGACCCGATACAAAAAGAAAAAATACAGCATTAACTCTGCACTTTTCTATGAGGATTGTCTTTCTTACTTTGACACAACACTAGCTTTAAGACTTCTGTTGTGCCTGGTGGGTGCCAATTCCAACCAGCAAATGCTCCAATTTGTCAAATATTATACTGAATAGTAAGAGTTTAAGAGAAGTGTGATGTTTTGTTTTGGAAGTTGATTTGAAGTTGGGTCGTGCTAGTGGGAATAGTTGAATCTAAAGATTAGCAGCTTTGTGCTAACTGCGTAGGGAAATAATGGATTGATGTCAGAAGAGGCCACGTAGTCCCACAGTAGTGGATAAATGGATTGATGTCACCTCCGGTCTAGCCATAAAAATCCAATAATAAAACATGGAATACGGTAGGGTCCATTTGGATCAAAACCCTAAAAAGACATCTTTGCCACAATCCCCCATCCAATTCATCACAACTTCTCAAAGAAGTGGTGACTTTGGTCAGAGAATAAAAGAATCCACACCAAAGCGATCTTTCACTGCCACTTCTCATTCCGCTTTCCACCCAGGAAAGAAACTACACCAAACATCGCTTTTGCTACAATATTATTTCTCATCTGGTAAGTTAAATATTTTAATTTCAGGAAATTAACCTTCTTTCTTCCAGTGAGCTGCTGCTGCTAATTTGCAATATGGAAAGAACAACACAGCCAAAACGATCAATTCCACCCGTTGGATATAGATTCCATCCGACTGATGCAGAATTGGTTGGGAATTTCTTGAACAAGAAGATTCTGGGTTCCTCTGATAACGAGGATATGCCGATTGCTGAGGTTAAAATCTGTGATTTCGAGCCATGGGATCTTCCTGGTAGTTTTCACATTCTGTTCAATACTTTTTCTCGTTCCTTATTATATTACCCCATATCAAATTAGTGGATATTTCGGTAATGTGCAGATCAATCTAAAATCAAATCAAATGATAAAGTATGGTACTTTTTTTGTCCCCGGGATTTTAAGTATTTAAATAGCCGGCGGAACAAAAGGACTACCAACGCTGGGTACTGGAAACCCACTGGTAAGCCTCGCAAAGTGAAGGCCATTGGTACAAGGAGAGTCATCGGTACAAAGAGAAGTTTGGTTTTTTACGAGAAGAGACGTGCTAATTCTAAACCCGTTAAGACGAAATGGATAATGCACGAATATGAAAGCATTCCAGTTCAGGTCAGCCTCACCTTCCTCTCTCTAATAATGTCTCAGATACTTTTCTGCTTTGCTGATGTGGGTTTTTGTTAAAATTTTCCTAATTTATGGATAATTCGATATGAATTCAAGCCAATCAATTGGTTGTTTGAAATGGATTATGAAGTGAAAGAAAAACGAGAAACTAATTAGCTTATGTTTTTATATGAAATCATTCCAGCGATTGTGCAGCATACATATTATGTTTTTATATTATACAATAAATTAGCTTAGAAAACGAGAAATCATACACCATATGCGGCTTAAGTTAATGGCTTTCTATCAGATATGGATGTGATTACAAAATTTTAGTCCATATTTGAGTGAAATTCTGGTTTTGTGGTCTCTGATTGTTTTAGTATTCTTTTGAAAGTTTGATGACATAGTCTTCTATAAGTTTTAGAAGTAGAGTTTAACACGATATTTGGGACTTTGACTTGATTGTTTGTGCAACTATATGCGTAGGGAAATTTTCTCATCTGTAAATTGAAGTCTAAGCTAAATGAAAATGTCAAAAAGTTGAAACAAAGGAAATAGCTCCTGCTTCTGCATCAGCATCATCTTCAGCTTCTGAAAGTGATGATGACTGTGTATTCATCTTGTGGTGAATGTGACAATGCCGGTGCTGATTTTGAAGGGCATGATCTGGATGAGATGCCTGCTGTGTCGACGTATTACAATAGTGAACAGAGCTGCCCCATGGTATTCGATTTTGGAAGCCCAAATCAAAATGAGGTGACCTCTAATTTCTTTTGCTATGAAAGCGAGATGACTGCGAAGTCAATTCATCAAGAAAGCAAATTTGATGGCAGAGAGACTTCCATTTTTAAAAGTAGAATTTTGGATAAGAAGCTTGATTTATTAGTCTCTGTAGAAGATTAATATAATTCCTTTGCGGTAACACCTAATGATTTGTCAGCTCTTTCGGTTGTTGCTGATTTTGAATTTAATGCTGCACAAGCACAACCTTTAACTTTAGATGTAAGAAGCAGCTTACTTTGCAATTTTTTAGTTTTTTGGTCTTAGCACTTGACAACCAAACTGTGGACATTTTTTTGTTCTAATATAACTCTGTTTGCAGGTAGAGGGCCCATCAACATTTTTTGATGATATGAAAACATTGTGTGAGCCAGAAGATAGCCTTAATTCTGCACTTTTCTCCCACAATGACTACTGAGGAAAGCCTTTTAAACAGCATCTTTAGTACATATTTTCCTATTGCAGAAGCCTCTGAAATAGGATCCATTCTGCGAGCCTGTAATTTTGTGCTCCTTTTGGCACTCACCAACAACATAGTATTTTGACTAAAAGCACATTGAGTTTGTTTTTTGAAGGATGATATGTGCTAAATGGAATTCATCCTGCAAATCGTCCTATTTATGGCCTAGTGTCCTCCAAAAGCTCTAGTTAGTGTTATGGTTGACATTAACTGATTTGATTCGATTTAGTATTTGTTTGCAAGGAGGTCTGATCGAATCAAGAAAATAACAGTTTGTATTGCCTCGGCTTAGTACCTCCTATTTTGTGTTTCCATACTTAAAGAATTTGTACATGTCCCGTGAATTTTTTTGTTAAAGCTGGATCATGTTGATACCAAGTTAATTGATTATATCATTTTGTAAGGGTAAAATACATTATTTGGTCCCTGTATTTTTTGACTTTACACAATGTGATCCATATACTTTTATTTGAATGATTTGAAACTTGTACTTTTATTTTATTAACCATGTTAGACTGAAATCGTTTGTTTTCAATATAAAATTATTTTTCTGTCTTGAATGGAATTGAATAAGATATTAACTGAACTGAGTAATTTACATATAATTATATTGCTAGTGGGATTTTAGATATTGTTACATTACACAATTAAATTTATATCACATATCAATTCATACAAGAGAAAAAAAAAACAGAAGTAGATAAAATTATTCATTTTTAATTCTAATAATTAGATTGAATGATTGATAACCTGCTAAGTAGGTTAATAATTTTAAAGAAGTTAACCTGCAACATGATTTACCTATTCATATTTATAGGCAATGTATATTTATTAAGTACAATGTAACATTTACCACTTTCATTATTATTGAAAATGCGATGGACATTTATTAAGTGGACTTAAAACTACACCGTCTATGGCAGCCAACATCTACATTAAACTTTAATTCCTAATAATGCACCCTACTATATATATATATATATATATAACACTGTTAAATTTAATTATTTTTTATAAAATTTCAAATTTGTAATCCCTTAAATTTTTATTTGGTCATTTATATTTTTAATTGTAAATTCTCTAATAGAACTTCAATATGAGATTTTTGTTTTATTTTTTTGTAAAAAAAATATTTGCAATACTAAATTTTACAAAGAAAAAAAAATTTATATTTAAAATTTTTTTTTATCAGTACTGATATAATCATTACTATTAATTTAACTAAAATAATAGATTACTATATACATCAATGCATATTGATCTTACATAATTTTCAATGTCTTTTATCTAAAATTTCCATATAATAGAACTAATTGGTACCATTGATTATAGTTTACCATCAATATTTAAATAAAATTTAAACCCAATTCACTTAAAACACAAGTTCAAATTAAAATGAATGTTAAAATTAATATAAATGAGATAGCCTAATACAATTAGTTTTCTCAAGTCGGATCGAATTCATATGAGAAATTTAAAGCATACAAATGGTAGAATTAAAATTCTACTTCTATTATACGTTGCAAAATTGTTAACTCTGATATCACGTTAAAAGTGAACATGAAATATAACTTATCTCGAAAGCTAAATCTATATATATTTTCAATAAATAATCTCTCAAATAAAATAAATAAAAAGTTTAATTTAACTATGCGAAAATTAATGAAGTTTGGATTCGACAATTGACTTGCTCACTCAAAATAGATAGAGCAAGATGAATAGAATGCCATATTACTGATTCTAATTTGATGAGAAAAGAAAGCATGCAAAGTGAAAAAAAGCTGAAGGATAACAGAAAATTGCAAGCAAAGTCTATAACCATAAATATATTCTGTTTTTCTTTCACACAAGAAAAGCATAAAGTATTTTAAGTTTCAATACTGAGAGTGCATTCAACTCTCATCAGAAGCAATAAGATTGAATGCGACAAAATACAGATCCAAATCAGAATTGCATAGCATCTCAGAGATCACTTTATTCGCTAATGAATAGCAAATCACAGCAAAAGAAGACATTTAGATTGAATTCACAATTTCAAATATTCAACGAATTAGAAACCTTTTCCAGTTTTCCCGGTTTACTTTTATCCAATTGTACAAAATTCATTTGGAATATTAATTCCAACTGAAGATAGATACGCTGAAACAAACAAATCATAAAAGCAGTCTCATAATTTATATCATTTCCCACAAATTGGGTGGGAAAAACAGAGGAAATCAGAATTATTTTCTTTTCCCATGCACCAATCAGTAACCAAGCAAGCAAAATAGTTTATCATCTATGTTTAAATGAAATTTAAACTTAATTCACTTAATTAAAAAGCTATTAGAAATTAAAATGAATGTTTAAATTATTATATATTTTACAGCCCTGAGTTTGTTGAGTTAAAATTAGTTGGAACCTAAAAAACACAAAAAGAAAGGTAATAAAATAGTAGGGTTAAATAACTATATATCTCAAGCACTTCAACTAGAAAATATCGTCATTTAAATCATTAATTTTTGATATTTTCTTAAATAAATTATGAAATAATTCATATCATGTTTAAATTAAATTTTAATATATATTTACCATATAAATTAATTTTTCTTAATTTTTGATATTTACCATATAAGTTGATATCAAAATTTAATTCATACGTTGTTTTAATTCATTATTAATCTTACATAATGTTAAGATAATTTGCAATGTAGATGTTAGACACATCGTTTATAAATTAAATGAAGCTACTCGCATTTAATAAATATTTAATTAATTGAGAAATTCATTTACATAAAAATTATAAAATTTAAAGAATAATATTAAAATAAAATTTAATAGGTGGCTCCCACTATATTCTATATTATAAAATTGGCCTAAATAGTAAATTTGCACTAGGAATATTGTTTTCCTTGTTTGTTTATGTTATGTAGCAAATTAGTTTCTGGGTATTGTATCTATTTTGTCATCAAGTTACAGATATTATGTTTGAAGGATAAACTTTTGTTTATTCTCCAAGTTAGTTTGAATAATTTAATTAATTATTATTTTTTATTAATTGTCTAGAGTTCATAATTTCAATTAAATATAGATATCTATATTTAATGATTTATCATATAATATATCAATATACAAAAGAAGATTATTAATCAATTGAATTGCAATTTTTTTATAATTATATATTGAAATGTTACTTTTCCTTTAAATTCTAATTAACTCTGAAAATCATTAATAATTGAAAATTTTCTTAACAAAACACTTTCCCAAAATTACTTGTTTTGATTTTGTTTGTAATTTTCATTTTTGTTTTTTTTCTTTAGTTTACTTGTAATTTTGGTTTCGGTCCATGAAATTGTGCAAAGCAATCAAACTACAATGGTCTATATAAGTCAGTATGGATAGTCCTATTAGATTTTGACGTTCTTTAAGTTTATTACTGTAATTTTTGTATAAATATATAGTTAAATACCCTTTTATCAAATAAATGAGTGGAGAACAAAAATCTTTAACTAACAAAAAAAAAGTAAATAGTGATTTGTAAGAGGAAATTTTTATCACTATTTATGTGATTTTTGTTGCAAATCAGTTTAACAGACAATTTTACATTTTGCACTAGAGGCCGAAACCCTTGTAATTAAAAAAAAATCTGAAATTGATGCTGCTTTACATAAAATTATGCTATGGTAAATAAAGAATTTTCAAGTTTCAGACTTATTCAAAAAGTTATTGTTGATATTTTTAAATAAAGAAGTTAGTTAGTTATAGTGTCATCATTAAAGTTTCATATAGTTTAATTCAAAAAGCTCCATGCAGTTAGTTATAGTGTCATCATTTTCAACAGCTTAAGACAAACAAAAAGTACCCCATTTTGCTATTACAGTAAAATTCATTGACAGAACAGAAAACACATTGGTTAACTGACTTTGACTCAAACAGATTCCCAGAGTTCCTATACATATTAATTAGTCATAAGAAATGATAATTCATGTTTGTTGCTAAACATTAAATTTTTAAGAACAATCATAGAAAAAAAAATCAACTATAATTTTTTTTTAAAAAATGAACTGTAATTCAAGAAAAAAAGAAAAAGAAAAATAACAATATCTCTATGGATAATTTAAAAAAATTCTAAATTGAAAATAAAATTAAAATCCCAATTAGGAGATGGATGATTGCAATTACTTCAACAAAATGTGTCATGTTACTGGCATATATTGAAACATACCAGAATATGTTAAAATAAAAAATGAAAAAAAAAACATAGGAGAATTTTCGCAGTAGTTCACTACTTAAGATTGCAATAGAAGTTGGTAAAAGCAAACCAGCAACCTTATAGAGTAAGTAGTGAGGTTATAGTTGTTTTCATAATTCTCTGATTTATATATTATTCTAATTGAGTCATATATAAAAATATATCTGCAATTAAAAGGAGAACAACCAATAACAAAAGAGCAAGGACACAAACGCGGTTTTCTATTTAGCGTTCATTGACATTCCACTCTAAGCCACTTCCTGACGAATTTTACTAGCTTCTTGATGAAGCATATATGCAATGCAAGAGCATCTCACCATCTCTCTATATATAAGTCGTTTCTTAGATAGTTTGAAATACACAAATCACAGTCCTTAATTGTTAATTGGTGTGAAGTGCTCTTAGCATACTTGAGAGAGGCTGCTCTGATACATTGCTCCTCCTTCTTCTTCTTCTAGTAATCGGTTCTTACTTTATTTTTTCATAATTAATGCATTTTTTCTATCTACTGTTATCTATGTGCTCTAGTAACATTTTCTTTTCTGGGTTGAATTTTTTTTTCATAATTAACTAGCTTGCTGCGGCTTTAGTCAAAGACTCAAAGTTATCTGTGAAAAATGGAAAGTGGAATAGGTTACCGATTCTATCCAACAGATGAAGAAATGGTAAATTATTACTTGAGGCTAAAGATGCTTGGCCATGATGATGAAGTGGGCATTATCCCTGAAGTTAATATGTCGAAGGTTGAACCTTGGGATATACCTCGTAAGTTTAATTACCTCATACATATATAATTTCCCTCATGAATGGATTTTTCCTCTTTCAATCAGTACTTGATTAACCGATCCTTTGATGAATTTGCGTACAGAAGAAGCGTTCATGATGTCAAACAACTCAAGTGACCAAGTGTGGTATTTCTTTTGCGCTCCAAATTACAAGTACTCTAATAGACAAAGGGTGGATAGGAAGACTAAAGCTGGTTTTTGGAAAGTTACTGGCAAGGATCGTAAAATCCTAGAAATTGGTACAAAAAAGACTCTAGTTTTTTATAAAGGCCGGAGTTCCAAAGCTGTCAGGACGGATTGGGTTATACATGAGTATAACGCCACTTTCAACTTCCCAACCAAAGTAATTTATATATTTTATATATACTTGGTGCTACGACATTTTTAATTAAACATATATATGTATCTCCTCGTTAATTATAATTTCACTCGTTTTATGTAGAGGGATTTCGTCATTTGCAAATTAAAGAAAAAGCTAGATGGAGAAGACTTACAGGAAGAAGGCGAAACAAGTACAATGACAGCTGCTGCAGATTTTACAGAGAATCAAAATTTATATCAGAACAATTATGTTTCAACTTATGGAGATGGAGGGCTTATTCATCAGGTGGCCGGATTATAAAAAGTGCCCCCTATATGATTTAGACAATCTTGATTACTTCTACGAATTAACTTTTAAAATTGAATTAAATCCAAAATTTATATATGCTCACTTTTGGTATATTATTTTTGTAGGATGATTCTCAAATCCAAGCCTATATGCAATCATTTAATGGCTATGATGAAAGGGATTACAATCTTAACTCTGCCATGCAATGGTCACTATCTCCTCATTATTATGGGTAAAGGCGAGTTCAAATGAGGGTAGCTCATTATCAGAAGCAACCCATGCAGATATATGTTATGTGATCACTATCTCCTCGACTTCGGAAGATCTGCAGGTTGCATGAGATTTCGTGTTCTTTATAAGTATTTTTTTTTTCTTGTTTGTTTGTCCTATGTAGTCAATTAGTTTCTGGTTATTGTATCTGTTTTGATATCAAATTATAGTAAGTTAATTATGTTTGAAAGGTGAACTTTTGTTTATTCTCCATTATGTTATTTTATTGTGTCATTTTTAACATATTTTGGCTGACACTGGACCCAAATAATTAAATAAGATATTTATGCTTATTTATGCGGGAGATTATTTGTTGATAACATCAAACTACTAAAATTTGGTGGGTTTAAATTATTAGAATTAATAATTTTAAATTTATTATTATTTAAAATTAATTAAATCATTCTGAAGTTAACTTTACGAGAATTAAGAAATTCTATTATATCCTTTAAACTTTCTACGGAGTATTCTCTGTTATACAAATTTTATTTTTAATTTTGATTGTGGGTTGTATGTTATTTTTTATGTATACTTTGACATATTTTATAATTAAGATCATCTATAAGAATTGGGTTAGTGGATTTAGATGGAGCTAAGCTCATTTATAAGAATTGTACTTACATGATTAGATTGTGTACTTGTAGAGATATATGTTTTTCTTCTATCAATGTAATTAAATATTCCTTCAAAAAGATTTGAAATTTTTCTTTCAATGTAAATATTACAGCGGGAGATTTGATGAATTTCCATCACTTTCCTCATCCCTCTTCTTAACAAGATGGTTTTAAGCCACGTGAGGTTTATAATATTCAAGAATGAACAAAATGTAATATATCTAATATTTTTTAGTATAATATATATTAATTTAATTTAATACATGGAGAAAAAAATAGCAAAGTCAAATATAATAATCCCCTGAATTATTGAATAAATTGCGTAGAGGTCCTAATTAAAACTTTAAATTGTAATACAAAATTCTCATTACTTCTATAATCTATATTCCGAGTTAGTATTATTGAAAGCACATTAAAGTGGGAGAAGTTAGTTTCCAAGAAGTAGACCAAAAAGTTGAACAAATATACCCGCGTAACCCCTGAATAAGAAGACAAATATATGATTTCAAGCTTTCGAAGCAAGTTTATAATTATTTTTTTTGTCTTGAAATTATCAGAAAATCCTTTGAGAGTTGTTTCTTTGAAGGCGATATCTTATTCACAGCACAATGAGTATTGTTAAGGCAGCAATTATATACTAATTATGACATTAGTCTTAATTAACTTTGCTTACATAATTACAATAAATTCTTAAATAGAGTTGTATTCCTAAATTTTATATATATTTATCTTAAGTTGTTAATAAAATTGAGGTCTTTCAACTATATTGAACTTTAAATAAGTATTACTTGGAGTCATCCAGCTAAACTGCTACCAACATGAATAGTCCATGCAACAGTTGGAGTCTTTAATTTATTATTATTATTATTATTATTATTAGCCATATGTTAACATGTATATCCAAAACTTTGATGGGATTTTAAGATGTTGATATCAAAGGAAAAAGAAATTAGGAGGACAAAAGTAAGAGCAGGGATATGTTTCAATTGAAATTTCAAATTTGAACTTCTAAAAAAAAAAAAAAAAGATTGACTAATGCAATAGATTTGTGGTGCAAATAATGTAATTTTTTTTTATTTTTCAAAACACTAGTGTACATTAAATTAAAATATATGGTTAATTAATCGGAAACCATTTAAATGTAGCATTTAAATTAAAAATTGAAAAATTTTCTTTTTTACCCAACACAGATTTATTAACCATTAAATTAGACTATTCCTGATGTGAGCTTAGATTGCAATGGAAATTGGTAAAAGGCAGTCAACAACTCGGAGAGCAAGCTGTGGAGCTAATGTGTTAGTGAAGTAGAGAAATTGATTTCTATTTAAGCAGTGGCGGTTATATATTTTTATCTATTAAATTTATATTATATAATTACTAGTTATTAAATGGTTATATATAAAAAATGTTATATAAAATGTTATAAAAAATGTTATATAACTTTTCCAATTATATGAAAGAATATATTAAAAATTATATAATTGTTAACATTTATATAGTTATTCATAAAAAAATAACATATAACTCACAAATTATATAAAAAAATATAATAAAAATCGTATAATTATTTATATAGTTATATATAGAAAATGACATATAATTGTCATAAATTATAAAAAATATAACAAAAAATATAAAATTAATAATAATTATATAGTTATAAATATAAAACGATATGTAACTGTCACCAATTATATTAAAAACATAGAAAATGATATATAATTGCCACCCATTTATATAAAACTAACTAACTATATATATATATATATATATATATATATATATATATTTGAAAATATGAGTGAGGCCTTGAGCCCCCACTCGGCCTTACTTGTTTGAAACATCACTACAGATCAGTGGATCCTACCATATACTAGACTTACATACGCATTTCTAATTAATCTTTTCTTTCTTGTAATAAATTTCTTATACCATTTGATGAATTTTCAATCTTGAAACTCAGGACCAATTGGGTTATGCATCAGTACATTCCCACTTTCAACTTTCAAACTCAGGCATCCCGTCAACAGTGCACAATGCCTTGAATTTTTTTTTTGTTCATTCCTTCTCCGGTTCTCCCGTCCATGACAACTATATATATTTTATATTTTATATTTCAGTCTTTCATGGTATTTCACTTGAGCACTAATTTTTCTAAGTGGTAGACTATTGGATATTATTAGAATAATTTTTTCTCCTCTTATCATATCAAATAGACAATTCAAATACTCTTTTGGTAGATTGAGTTGTTGCAGCTTCAGTTTGGATTTCATATGAGCGGTAATTATGATTCACAACCATTTTTTTGTAAAATAATAATTTTTAAAATTTTTTTATATCATCAAAATGAATGGTAATTATTAAATTATTATTTTTACTTTTATTTTTTCAACTGGATTTTAGTAAAGTATTTTACACAAATAATTTTTTGTAAAATATATTATTTGATTACATTTGATTATTTTGTATTGTTTATTAATTTAATTATTGTTAAAATTATCTATACAGTTTTAGGTATCTTGGAACATATTCTTGATATTTGTTGATTTAAATATCGTTTGTATCGATATTTTGAATTTATTTGAACTGATTTATAATTATTTTTATTCAAAAAGATTATTATTGAAATTCTTACTTTTGAAAATTGTAAATGTTTTTGTTATTTGGGATTGAATTGATTTTGTTGACTGAATTTTTTGTATGAATATTGTTTTCAAATCAATATATTAATCAATTATCTGCCTTCATCGTGAACAATTTATATATTTATTATTTGCCTCCATTGCTAGCGATATATTTGTTATGGTTCGATTTTGGTCAATTTAGACCAAAACTTAGTAATCAAACTAATAATGTATGTTTTTAAACACTTCAATTTTTAACCAAACCAAATACTACTAAAAATATCCAAACAAATATAATTTGGATTTAGTTTGGATAATAAGTTTGATCGGTTAGATAAATAAATAAAATTAAAATATTAAAATATCATAAATATTTGATAAATATTAACTTAAAACCATAATCAAAATAATAGTAAAAATATCATCTAAAATATAAAAATTCAGTACAATACTTTAACTTCTAGAAAATTCAAAATATAATTTGTAAATTAGTAATGTAAAGTACATTTTTGCTTAATTATAGCATTCCCGAGGAAATTGAAGAGTGTAGATGATTAAAGAATCTATAATTTTAAGAAACTAAGAAATTATTAGTATTAATACATTATATATACATACATACATATATATATATATATATATATATATATATATATATATATATATATATATATATATTAAAAGAGATTTTATATTATTGGTTTGGTTCGAATTTTTTGGGATTAAAATTTCTAAATCCAAAATCAAACTAAAAAATTTTATAAAAATTTTAAATTCATAATTATCTATGAAATCGCCTAAATCATAATTTTTCGATTTTGATTGAATTGGATCAAATTAGTTTAGTTAATTTTGTGTAACTCTAATATATGTTATCTGGACTATCCACAAATATCACATCATTAAGATCACATTCATTGTTTTCATATATCATGTCATTACATTTGCATTAAAATATGCATATTGGTATTTGTGGTAGAAGATATTTGTTATTGGTTATTCATTGTTTTTATGTATTATGTCATTATATTTGCATTAGAAGCATGCAAATTGATAATATCGTAGAAGATATTTGTTATAGGTGGAGCGCTTACCAATTATTAGGCTTTTAATGGTGTGAAATATTACCACTATATTGTACTGTGTGTTTAAAATTTTTATGTGATTTGATTATATTACAAATAAATTAAGTATAATTTTGTTTAGTGGTTCATATTTAAGATATTTAATTATTTATGAAATTCTGAATTTTTGTAGCATTTGGCATTCAATAGAATATTGCTTTATTATTGATATTATATTTGTGACCATTGAAAATATTTGAAAAATTATCCGAGCGTTTGTTTGCTTATAGTCCATTGTTCTTTTCTATTTTTTTTTCCAGATTTTGGAGATAGTTTTATGATTATTGGAGTTTAGAGAAGGTTAAAGCACAAAATTTATATTATTTTTAGAGTTTTATTTATTTTATATTTGAAGTTAGCATAAGTTAAATTGTTCTTAGTTTATGCGCCGATATATAGTCAGATTTGGATCATGATAAATAAAATAAAAATCACGTATCAAATCTAGACAAGTAATTTTCTGCTTTTTTTTATTTTATTTTTGGCTTATAAAGAGGGATTTTGTTCTATGCAAATTAAAGAAAGGCGCAGATGTTGATGAAGTGATTTCCCAAGTGGATGTGGATGCTGATGTTGAAATTCCAAATGTATCTGCATGAGATAAAAACTGAGCATGCTCAACAAAAAATGGATGCAACATCTATGTAAAAATTATTCTTAATAACTTTGAAAATCATTTATAATTGATAAAGTAGGCAGCGAAAATAAATATTCTTAATATATATATTTTTTTCAATTTATCAATTGACGAAACTAATCGAATCGTGATCATTTTTAATTATGTTGACCAGGTTACTCGCTCTGTTGCAGATTGGGATTTGGCACGCTGAAGGTAGAGAGACCGGAGTCCATGTAAGACAGAAAACAGGTCGTCTTTTCTTCTTTCGATGGGCCCTTACTCCGTCCCACGCAGTGTATTATTCCACAGAATCATCTTTCTTTGTTTGGAATTCCTGTGTTCAGCCCGCGACTGAAGCAGAGAATCGCACATCCTCCCTCGAGCAAGGGTGGGGTCTCGGGGAGCCATTTTGGCAGGGCGTACTAAACCCACTTCGTACCACACCACCGGGCGGCTCACCTGAATGCAGAGTCTATCTCCGCCCCCAACTCGCCGTCGTTGTCACCTGGGCCAAAAACTGAACTTTACTAAACAAGCGAGAAAAGCACTTTCTATCTTATTAGTAAAGCGCGCTAGGTGTAATTTTTCTAAAGCGAACAGACGAAGGTGCTTCGAAAGGCGCCGGCTCCCCTTTACTCACAACACAAAGGTTTAATGAATTGAATTGCAAAATTTTTATAATTATATATTAAAATGTGACATTTCTTTTAAATTCTAATTAACTCTGAAAACCCATTAATAATTGGTAAAGTATTGAAAATTTTCGTAACAAAACACTTATGTTATATTTAGATAAAGAGATTTTGAATAACAAAATTAGAACAATCCATAAATTTATGTGAAATTCATTATTTGACTACTTTAAAAAAATCAAAATTTATGTAATTTGAAAAAATTTCTCACTTACCAAAATTCTTTTTTTTTGAAAGATTTGATTTCCCACCCGAGAAAATCCAAACTTCATCATTTTTATCCGCAAATGATTGTTAGATTTTTTTTATTCTAAAATCGTTTCTAATAAATTAATAGTATTTTAAAACTATTCTTAAAATTAAAAAAATACAGTAAAAACTATTTTTCAATTTATTTTTTTTTTATTTTCACTCATTTTCTCTTTATTGGTTTGAATATCAATTAAAAAATATTAATGAATTCCTTTGAAAAAGAAAAAAATTAATGGATTAATTTATTAATAAATATAGTATAGATAATAAGTTTATATAGAATTTTGAGCAAAAAATTTGCAACTAATTCAAATTTGATAATAATGATAATTTCATCAATTGCATTTTTTAGAAAATTTACTCTAAATTAAATATAAATATGATAAAAACTACAAAAATATTTAATTAATGATAAATTACCAATATTTAGTAAATGGTAAAATTGAAAATTAATTGTTAAATTTATGGATTGTAGTTATTGAACTAAATATGAATACAAGAAAAATTACTTTATCATGGATTTTATATTCAAGTCCAACAATAAAATTTTTATAATTCATGGATTTTATAATCAATTGATTTAAAATTCATACATTTTAAAATTCCTCTATCCAAATGAGGCCTTAGCTAAAATAGCTTGTTTTGATTTTATTTGTAATTTTCATTTTGCTTTTCAGTTTTCCTTGTAATTTTGGTTTCGATCAATGAAATTGTGTAAAGCAATTAAAGTTACAGTAGTATGTATAAACTAGTATGGGTAGTCCTATTAGGCTCTGATGTTCTTTAAGTTTATTACTCTAATTTTTGTATACATACATAATTAAATACCCTTTTATCAAATCAATGAGTGGAAAACAGAATTCGTTAACTATAAAAATAAATAAATAAAGGATTCTTGCAAATCAATTTAACAGATAATTTAACAGTTTGCATTAGCTGCAGAAACCATGTAAATAAATAAATAAATCTGAAATTGATGCAACTAATTTTCCCTTAGATAAAATTATGCAATCATAAATAAAGATTTTTCAAGTTTCAGACTTATTCAAAAAGTTTTTGTTTATATTTTTAAATAAAGAAGTTAGTTATAGTGTCATCATTAAAGTTCCATATAGTTTAATCCAAACGCAATGGTCTTTTTCAATAGTTGAAGACAAACAAAAAAATAACCCATTTTGCTATTACAGTAAAATTCATTGACCGAACAGTAAACACATTGGTTGACTCAAATGTACTTCATAATGTTAGAAATAACATAAATATCATGACAGTATATGTTGAAATAGTCACAATGTTTAAATAAAAATTAAATACACCTTTTATCCCACAAAAGTAAGTTTACTTGTATTTTTTTATTCAGATAAAAAAAATTAATTAATATGATTAATAATACAAATATTACTTACACTTTTTCAAAAAGATTCCCAGCTCCTATATATATATTAATTAGAGTCATAATAAAAAATAAGAAATTTTTTTAAGAACAATCATAGAAAACAAAAAATGAACTATAATACAAAAAAAAGAAAAAGAAAAATAACAATACCTTTATGGGTAATTTAAAAAAATTATAAATTAAAAATAAAATTAAAATCCCAATTACGAGATGGATGGTTGCAATTACTTCAACAAAATGTGTCATGTTACTCGTATATATTGAAACATAACAGAATAAGTTAAAAGAAAAAGGGGAAAAAAACATAGGAGGATTTTGGCAGGAGTTTACTACTTAAGATTGCAATAGAAGTTGGTAAAAGCAAACCAGCAACCTTATAGAGTAAGTAGTGAGGTTTAAGTTGTTTTCATAATTCTCTGATTTATATATTATTCTATCTGAGTCATATATAAAATAAAAATAAAAATAAAAATAAATCAAAAATTAAAAGGAGAACAACCAATAACAAAAGAGCAAGGACACAAACGCGGTTTTCTATTTAGCGTTCATTGACATTCCACTCTAAGTCACTTCATGGCCAATTTTACTAGCTTCTTGATGAAGCGTATATGCATGCAAGAGCATCTCATCATCTCTATATATATAAGTCGTTTCTTAGATAGTTTGGAACACACAAATCACAGTCCTTAATTGTTAATTGGTGTGAAGTGCTCTTAGCATACTTGAGAGAGGCTGCTCTGATACATTGCTCCTTCTTCTTCTTCTTCTAGTAATCGGTTCTTACCATTTTTTTTCCATAATTAATGCATTTTTTCTATCTACTGTTATCTATGTGCTCTAGTAACATTTTCTTTTCTGGGTTGAATTTTTTTTTTCATAATTAACTAGCTTGCTGCTGCTTTAGTCAAAGACTCAAAGTGATCTGTGAAAAATGGAAAGTGGAATTGGTTACCGATTCTATCCAACAGATGAAGAAATGGTAAATTATTACTTGAGGCTATAGATGCTTGGCCATGATGATGAAGTGGGCATTATCCCTGAAGTTAATATGTCGAAGGTTGAACCTTGGGATATACCACGTAAGCTTAATCACCTGATCATACATATATAATTTGTTGGAAATAAAATACTCACACAAACAACTTTTATTCAAACTCAAGCAAATATTACAAAAACACTCTCACTCAACAAACAAGAAACTACAACTCACTCTTAAAATTTTGTTTCTTCACTCACTTAGAAACTTTTAATTTTTCTTGATGTCTAAAACTAAAATGGGGAGGGGTATTTATACTACTTAAGAACAATTCTACACCACACAAATAAAATAATCCAAAATTATAATAATCATACACCTCATTCTTCTCCATCCTTCTCCATTCTTCTAATAATATTTTAAGTTACCAAATGATTCACATGCATAATTAATACACTCTAGAAAATTCTAGGTAGATGACTTGCAATTTTGGACTTTTATTGTGGACTTGGACTCCAATATGATTGGGTTTGGGTTTGGGCACCCATAATGGATCAAGTTTATGATCCAACACCCCCCCTTAAACTTGATCTTATGACCCCTAGTAAATTTCTTAATCTTATGAAGTCTTCACTTGTCAGTGGCTTGGTAAAAATATCGGCAACTTGATCTTGTGACTTCACATATTCAACTTGCACATCCTTTCTTGCAACACACTCTCTTATATAGTGGTAGCGAATATCAATGTGTTTGCTTCGATTATGAAATACTGGGTTCTTGGATAAGGCAATGGCTGACTTATTGTCGACACAAACCTTGGTCGGCTCTTCTTGTATTAAATCTATCTCCTTCAGTAGATTTCTAAGCCAAACTGCATGACAAACGCATGAGGTAGCAGCAACATATTCCGCTTCACAAGTGGATAATGTGACAATCAGTTGTTTCTTTGACATCCATGTGAAAGCAGTATCTCCCATGAAAAATACGAATCCAGTAGTACTCCTTCGATCATCTATGTCTCCACCCCAATCACTATCGCTATATCCAACAAGATTATAATTATTAGAAACTGAATAGAACAAGCCAAAATCAATTGTACCCTTCAGATAGCGCATAATTCTCTTTGCAGCTTTAAAATGGGTGGTTGTTGGAGATTCCATGTAGCGACTAACCAATCCAACTGCATGAAGAATATCAGGCCTCGTACAAGTTAGATAGCGTAGACTTCCCACCAAACTTTTGAAGAATGTTGGATCTACACTTTCGCCTTCTTCATGTTTGGACATCTTGATTCCATATTCCGTTGGTGTGCTTATCGGCTTACAGTTCTCCATCTTGAACTTCTTCAGGATCTCTTTTGCATAGCTTTCTTGTGAAATGAAAATTCCATCCTTTTGTTGCTTAACTTCAATACCGAGGTAGTACGCCATGAGCCCCATGTCTGTCATCTCGAATTCTTTCATCATCACTTCCTTGAATTCATTGAACATGCTTGGGTTGTTTCCGGTGAAGATCAAATCGTCCACGTAGAGGCACACAATCAAAATATCTCCATCTTTGATCTTGATATATAGAGCGTGCTCATAGGGACATTTGTTGAAGCCATTCTCTTGGAAGTACTTGTCGATTCGGCTATTCCAAGCCCTTGGTGCTTGTTTTAGCCCGTAAAGAGCCTTCTTCAACTTTAACACTTTGTCTTCGTGGCCTTTGACTTCATAGCCTGATGGTTGTTGAATGTAGACTTCCTCTTCAAGAACTCCATTTAAGAAGGCAGACTTTACATCCATTTGATGTATCTTCCACTTGTTTTGAGCTGCCAAAGAAATGATTAGTCTAATAGTTTCCAATCGAGCAACAGGAGCAAATACCTCATCATAGTCAATTCCAGCCTTTTGACTATATCCTTTAGCAACTAGCCTCGCCTTGTGCCTTTCAATCTCTCTTTTAGCGTTTTGCTTTGTTTTGTACACCCATTTGACACCTATCGCCTTATGTCCCTTGGGAAGGGAAGTGAGTTCCCACGTGTCATTCTTTTCGATGGCCTTGATTTCTTCGTCCATCGCATCTCTCCACTTCTTCTCTTGTACTGCTTCTTGAAAGCTCACTGGTTCACAATCAGCAAACAGACAAAATAATGTAAGGTTATCTTGTTGTTCGGTTACCTCATAGAGATCTCTAAGACTTCGTGTGCGTGACACAACTCTTTCACTTGATGATGACGAAGGTGATGAGTCTCCTTGAGTGGTTGGTGAAATGGGTGGAGTTGTTGTCTCTTGTTGGGCTTCTCCATGTTGTTCTATTGGTGTTAGCTCATCTTCTTCAAATTGAGGAAAGAAATTGAAGTCATCTGTATGAGAGCTAAAATCCCATTCTCCTTCTTCATTGAATACCACATCTCGACTAATCACAATTTTCTTATTGTCTGGATTGTATAGCTTGTAGCCCTTCGAATTAGTATCATAGCCAATGAAGATAAAACTCTCGCTTTTATCATCAAGCTTCGTTCTTCTCTCATCTGGTACATGAACATGGGCTATACTTCCAAAGATTCTCAGGTGGGAAATGCCAGGCTTTCTTCCACTCCATGCCTCTTGTGGTGTCTTTCCCCATACATTTCTTGTTGGAGATCGGTTTAACAAGTAAACTGCACACGCCACTGCTTCTGCCCAAAATTCCTTGGGTAATTTCTTGCTTTTGAGCATGCTTCGTGTCATGTCGAGGATTGTTCTATTCTTTCTTTCTGCCACGCCATTTTGCTGGGGGGATCTAGGAACTGTCATTGGTCGCCGAATTCCATTTGCTTCACAGAACTCTTGAAACTCCCTGGAAGTAAATTCTCCACCTCGGTCGGATCTCATGGCTTTGATTTTTCTACCGCTTTCTCTCTCCACTGCAGCTTTGAACTTCTTGAAAACTTCAAAAACTTCTGACTTCTGTTTCAAGAAATATACCCAGGTTTTTCTTGAAAAATCATCAATGAAGAGAAGAAAATAGCTACTGTTACCGAGAGAGCTTGGCTTGATTGGACCACACACATCGGTATGGATGAGCTCGAGTGGCTTCTTGGCTCTTGACTCTGACTCATTTGGAAAACTTTTCCTGAATTGCTTCCCAACTAGACACCCTTCACAAAGCTGGTCAGGATGGTTGATGCGAGGTAGTCCCTTTACCATCTCCTTCTTAGATAGCAGCTCCAAACCTCCAAAATTTAGATGCCCAAATCGAAGATGCCAAAGCCATGATACATTTTTGTAGCAAGCTTTCAGGCACTTTGCAACATCGTTTTGTATGTTGATCAAGAACATTCTATTCTTTGACATCGGCACTTTAGTAATGAAGTTATTTTTATCATCTTTTATAGAAAGATTATAATCTTTCATATGAATATCATAACCTTTCTCTAACAGTTGTCCTAAACTTAAGATGTTACTTTTCATATTGGGCACATAGTAGACATTGGAAATAAACTGATGTCTCCCATCTTTTAAACGGATAAGGATGTTACCTCTCCCTTTCACTGCTATTGTGGAATCATCTCCAAATGAAACATTTCCGTTTACTGACTCGTCTAGCTCCACGAACATGTCTTTCCTTCCACACATATGATTGCTTGCACCACTGTCAAGATACCAGGAATTTGCTTGGCCACCATCAGTTTCCTTTCGTGCTAAAAGAAGAGTTTCTTTATCATCTGTCTTCTCCTCCACGTAGTTGGCCTTCTCCTCAATTTTGTTGTTGGGAGCTCTACATTCTGAAGCATAATGCCCAAACTTCTGACAATTATAGCATCGAACTTGAGATTTGTCATACCTTGAGTTCGGATTGATTCTCCCACGGCCTCGTGTTGAGCTTTCTCCTTTCTCATAGTTGTTGTTGGAATTGTTGTTGTGGTAATTCCAACCTCGTCCACGACCGCGACTTCCACCTCGTCCATGACCTCTACCTCTACCTCGGCCACGTTGGTTTCTATCATTGCCTTGACTTTCATGCATATCCTTAAGTTGCAGCTTGAGGAGTTGCTCAGTAAATCCTTGCTTCTTCTTATGCTTTTCTTCGTATGCTTGCAATGATCCTTGGAGTTGCTCGATTGTCATTTCTTCCAAGTCTTTAGTTTCTTCAATCGTCACGACGATGTGCTCAAATTTGGGATCCAACGAACGAAGTATCTTCTCTATTATCCTCACATCTTCTAACTTTTCACCATTTCTTTTTAGTTGATTAGAAACAGCTACTACTCTTGAGAAATAATCTAAAATAGACTCAGATACTTTCATATGTAAGGATTCAAATTCACCTCTTAATGTTTGGAGACAGACCTTCTTCACTTGCTCGGATCCTTTGTAAGAGGTTTGCAGCTTCTCCCACGCTTCTTTAGCAGAGCTTGCACTTGAAATCTTTTCAAATCCATCATCATCTAAAGCTTGATAGATGAGGTAGAGAGCCTTCTTGTCTCTCTTTCTTGAATCCTTCAAAGTAGCCTTTTGATCTGGTGTAAGAGCAGCAAAAGCAGCATCATCCGCAAGCTCGTTGTAGCCTTTCTCTACGATATCCCACACATCTTGTGATCCAAGAAGTGCCTTCATTTTGATACTCCAATTGTCGTAGTTGTTGTTGTTGAGTGTCGGGACTTGGAATGGTGTCATACCATTTGCCATATCTCTCAATATAATAAGAATTTGCAAAATTTGATTGCGCGGATTAATCCGGAACGTCAAAAAACTTTGGAAGGGACAGCTCGGTTATCTCGACTCAACTTTGTGAGTCAAGTACTAGTCCGACAGCGCGTTTGAACTCCGATCGGGACAATTCTAACGGTGTTGAATTCCTGTTGTCGAGACCTCCGATTTGATATGCAATAGTGTATATTTTCCAACTAGGCTCTGATACCACTTTGTTGGAAATAAAATACTCACACAAACAACTTTTATTCAAACTCAAGCAAATATTACAAAAACACTCTCACTCAACAAACAAGAAACTACAACTCACTCTTAAAATTTTGCTTCTTCACTCACTTAAAAACTTTTAATTTTTCTTGATGTCTAAAACTAAAATGGGGAGGGGTATTTATACTACTTAAGAACAATTCTACACCACACAAATAAAATAATCCAAAATTATAATAATCATACACCTCATTCTTCTCCATCCTTCTCCATTCTTCTAATAATATTTTAAGTTACCAAATGATTCACATGCATAATTAATACACTCTAGAAAATTCTAGGTAGATGACTTGCAATTTTGGACTTTTATTGTGGACTTGGACTCCAATATGATTGGGTTTGGGTTTGGGCACCCATAATGGATCAAGTTTATGATCCAACATAATTGTCCCCATGAATGGATTTTTCCTCTTTCAGTCAGTATTTGATTAACCGATCCTTTGATGAATTTGCGTACAGAAGAAGCGTTCATGATGTCAAATGACCAAGTGTGGTATTTCTTTTGCGCTCCAAATTACAAGTACTCTAATAGCCAAAGGGTGGATAGGAAGACTAAAGCTGGTTTTTGGAAAGTTACTGGCAAGGATCGTAAAATCCTAGAAATTGGTACAAAAAAGACTCTAGTTTTTTATAAAGGCCGGAGTTCCAAAGCTGTCAGGGCGGATTGGGTTATACATGAGTATAACGCCACTTTCAACTTCCCAACCAAAGTAATTTATATATTTATGTATAATTCGTGCTACGACATTTTTAATTAAACATATGTATCTCCTCGTTAATTATAATTTCACTCGTTTTATGTAGAGGGATTTCGTCATTTGCAAATTAAAGAAAAAGCTAGATGGAGAAGACTTACAGGAAGAAGGCGAAACAAGTACAATGACAGCTGCTGCAGATTTTACAGAGAATCAAAATTTATATAAGAACAATTATGGAGATGGAGGGCTTATTTATCAGGTGGCCGGATTATAAAAAGTGCCACCTATTTAATTTAGACAATCTTGATTACTTCTACGAATTAACTTTTAAAATTGAATTAAATCCAAAATTTATATATGCTCACTTTTGGTATATTATTTTTGCAGGATGATTCTCAAATCCAAGCCTATATGCAATCATTTAATGGCTATGATGAAAGGGATTACAATCTTAACTCTGCCATGCAATGGTCACTATCTCCTCATTATTATGGGTAAAGGCGGAGTTCAAATGAGGGTAGCTCATTATCAGAAGCAACCCATGCAGATATATGTTATGTGATCACTATCTCCTCCATTTCGGAAGATCTGCAGGTTGCATGAGATTTCGTGTTCTTTATAAGTATTTTTTTTTTCTTGTTTGTTTGTCTGTCCTATGTAGTCAATTAGTTTCTGGTTATTGTATCTATTTTGATATCAAATTATAGTAACATATTTTGCTAGATTTTTGTTAAACTTAATAATTATGGATTCAATTTGGTGGATTTAGAAGTTTAGACTTAATAATTGTAGATTCATTATTGTTCCAAAATAATTAAATTTTTATGTTAACCAGAATTATGAATTCTTATTATATCTATTAAACTTTCAATAGAGTATTCTCTTCAACACAAACTTTACGATGTTCATAATATTTTTAATTTTGATTTTGGACTGTGTTTATTTGTGTATACTTTGATATATTTTACAGCACAAAGTACAAAAAACTGTCCTGATTTCACAATTTGACAATTTTAAGAAGGTAATTTTTTTTCTATATAAAAAGAGTTATATGGTTGAAGCCATTACAACATAAAAATAAAAAACCTAACTATTTCTCTCCTATATTATATAATTTTGTTTTCTCTACTTCCCGAATCATATAAACCTAAAAATTAAAAGAGATGTCCTCTATTAGAGAAAAAATTCTAGATTCAGTCAGAGAAAGAAATAGCATATGTAAAATGAAATCGAGCTGAATGAATCAGAAAAATATTATTTATTTCGGAGGAATTCGTTAACAATTCAAAGCAAATATACGTTGCTTTTACCAATTTGATCGTTAATTTGTCAGTTTTTTTTAACACTGTAATTGATAAAAACTTAATTTTATAAACAGTTTTAACCACGAAACTCTTTTTACACCAAAAAAAATTATATATTTAAAATTGCCAAACCGGGAAGCCATATAGCAATTTTTTTCCACTTTCCCTATTTTTTAAGCTCATCTATAAGTATTGTGTTAGTGAATTTAGATAGAGATAAGCTCATTTATAAGAATTGCACTTACATGATTAAATAGGTTTCTTGTAGAGATATAATTTTTTCTTTCGCAATGTAAATATTACTGCAAGAGATTTGAAATTTTTCTTTCAATGAAAAATATATTACTGCGACAGATTTGATTAATTCTTCCTCCCTCTTCTTAACTAGAAGGTTATAAGCCACGTGAGATTTATAATATTCAAGAATGAACAAAAATTAATATATCTAATATTTATTAGTGTAAAATATATTAATTTAATGAATTTAATAAATTGAGAAAAAAATAGCAAAGTCAAATATAATAATCCCATGATTTATTGATTAAATTGCGTTGAGGTCCTAAAACATTAAATTGTAATACAAAAATTCTCATTACTTCTATAATATGTTCCCAGTTAGTATTATTGAAAGCACATTAAAGTAGGAGAAGTTACTTTCCAAGAACAAGGCCAAAAAGTTGAACGCCTGAAACAGCTATTATCAAAAAATCCTTTGACAGTTGTTTCTTTGAAATCGATATCTTATTCACAGCACAATCAATATTGTAATTAGCTTTGTATTACATAATTAGCATAAATTCTTAAATAGAGTTGTATTCCTAAATTATATATCTTGCTTTCCAAGTTGTGTTATATATATATATTCTTAAGTTGTCAACAAAATTGAGATCTTTCAACTATATATATCAAGGTTTTAACATGTATTACTTGGAGTCATCCAGCTAAACTGCTACCAACATGAATAGTTTATGTAACAGTTTGTGTCTTTTATTATTATTATTATTATTATTATTATTATTATTGTTAAAGACTAATTTGATTAGCCAGATGTTAACATCATGCATGTATATAAGTATCCAAAACTTTGATCGATATAAAAATTTTAAGATCTTGAGATTGTTAAAATTGGATAGACTTATACAGTTGGATTTAACAATTATGGATTAATAATTGTTTCAAAATTATTTAAATTAATCTAAAATTAGTTGTATTATAATTATAAATCTTTTGAGAAATTCTCCTTAACATTCTTCTTTAAGTGCAACTAATCTTAATCCAGTTGTCACTTTTTTAATCCAACTTTTTTTTATGTGGTTGGATTTTTTTCTCCTTTTATGAGTCGCATATTTATTCTTTAATCTTGACATTTTTACTTATTGAACCTCATATTTTACTCAAGAGTCCATGGTTATCAGACGGTTCGTCCTCTCATTGCTCTGATATTATGTTATAATTGAATGAAACTAAACAGTTGGACTTAATAATTGTGTATTCATTATTACTTTAAAATAATTTAAGTTAATCTAAAGTTAGTTACATTACAATTATAAATTTTTTTTTGTCTCTTAAACTTATGATGTGAGATTCTGTTTAACAAAGATTAAAAATATAAAATCAGAAGAACAAAACTAATAGCAGGGATATGTTTCATTTCAAATTTCAAATTCTAAAATAATAAATAAAGAAAATAAATAAAGATTGACTAATGCAGTAGTTTTGTGGTGTAAATAATGTAGTTTCTTTTTCAAAATACTAGTGTACATTAAATTAAAATATATGGTTAATATATCGGGAAGCATTTAAATGTAGCAAAAAAAACACTTACACATTTCAATTTTAAAAAAATCACATATAAATATACACTTTTTTTTAATTTTTTTTTATTTTAAACTCAATTAGTTGTTGCGATAGCAGTGGCTATAATTCTTATAACTCAAGAGACTTGTCATGTTCGCGCATAGGTGTAAAAGTAATAAAATACTCTGTTTATATGTTTATATAATTTTCAAAAAATTGAAATAGTTAAATATTTGTTTTTTACCCAATGCAAGATATATTAACCATTAAAATATGAATAGACTATTCCTGATGTGAGCTTAGATTGAGGTGGAAATTGGTAAAAGGCAGTCAGCAACTTGGAGAGCAAGTTGTGGAGCTAACTTGTTAGTGAAGCTGATTTCTATTTAAGGAGTTACCTTGCTAGTTTGCAATTTCACTCCAGATCAATTGATCCCACCATATCCTAGACTTACATACGCATTCTAATTAATCTTCTTCTTTCTTGTAATAAATTTCTTTTACCATTTGATGAATTTTTCAATCTTGAAACTCGACCAACATTATTTCAATTATAAACTTCCTTTAATTTTACAAACATTAATTTGATTCATTGACTTTATTCTGTCTCATTTTTATTGCAGATTTAGACAACAAGAAAAACACAGCAAGTGCTTGAAAGATGGATTCCTCCGAAATCGGCTACAGATTCCATCCAACCGACGAAGAATTGGTGAATCATTACCTGAGGCTAAAGATTCTGGGCAATGATCACCAGGTCTCCGAAATCCCCGAGGTCAATATCTTGAATTATGAACCTTGGGATTTGCCTCGTAAGCTTAATTCTCGCCTCCATCATTGACCAGTCTAATTAATCAAAAAGATCTAATTGACTGTTTGGTTAATTAATGAATTGTATGGAATTAATTATGCAGAGGATTCAGTGAGGAAGATGTCAAACAAGTCAAATATTGAGGAATGGTGTTACTTCTTCTGCCCCCGAATCTACCAGCACTCCAATAGCCAAAGGATGAGCAGGACTTCTAATACTGGATACTGGAAAGTTACTGGAAAGGATCGCAAAATCAAAGATATTGGAATTAAAAGGACTTTGGTTTTCTACCAGGGTCGTGCTAGGAGACGCACTAGGACCAATTGGGTTATGCATGAGTACATTCCCACTTTCAACTTTCAAACTCAGGTATTTTAGCATTAGCTCCATTGGTCATGAATAAAATAAAAATCGCAGACCAAATCTAGACAAGTAATTTTCTGCTTTTTTTTTGTCGCTTTTATAGAGTGATTTTGTTCTATGCAAATTAAAGAAAAAGGCAGATGCTGATGAAGTGATTTCCCAGAAAGAAGTGGATGCTGATGCTGAAACTCCAAATATATCTGCGTGAGATGTAAAACTGAGCAGGCTCAACTAAAACTGGATTCAGCATCTGTGTATGGCATTGGCAATATATGCCTCCATCCATTCTATTTCTAGAGACATTTGCATTTGATTTCTGTTAAAATTTACTTAATTATTATGTATTTCCTGTTGTTTTTGTTTATGTTTTGTAAGCCTTAATGCCCTTTTTATTCATGTTTTTATTTCAAATCATTATGTTGAATGGGAAGCTTTTAATTAGTAAAATCTTCCTCTCTGCCTTTCTTTTATTTTCTAATTTTCGCTTCTAGTTGATAGTTTTAAGTTATTTAACCGACTTTCCTCCTCCCTTCCATAGAAAACATTTCAAAGTAACTATACAAATTTCAGTTAAATCGTTTAAAATTTGTTTTCAACGTCATTATTCATTTTTTCTGCGTACCATTTGAATCAAAATCTGAAATAAATATTGGGTTCCAAATCTTACCATCTCAGTGAATCTATTTGTGAATGAATTCCCTTGTTTTTCGCTTAGTATAATTTATATCAGTATG
This sequence comes from Triadica sebifera, assembly GCA_023653625.1. Taxonomy (NCBI): domain Eukaryota; kingdom Viridiplantae; phylum Streptophyta; class Magnoliopsida; order Malpighiales; family Euphorbiaceae; genus Triadica; species Triadica sebifera. Next base: position 2,290,802 of record CM042895.1, read on the forward strand.
CATAATTTTATTCATATAGTTGACAATTCATTTTCGAATTTCATCAAAGTTTGATAGAATATAGCTTAAGTATATTAAAATATACAATGTCCTTTCCTTTGGACTGTACAAGCCGCCCCCCACTCCCAAAAGAAAAAGAAAAAATAAAGAAGAAAAAACGTCCAAATTAATGTCAATCAGTGAGAGAATTTGGATGACGAGTTTCTAGAAGATGAGCTGGTGATTTTTGCTTACCGAAAAGGGAAAAGAAAAATTTTAAGATTGAGAATGGTGGGCATAGCAAAGATCTATTTCAATGGCGAGTGTTCTAGTGTGAGTACCTGTACTGTGTTTCTTGCTTGGCCTTACTTCTAACTAGGTGATGGAGTTAGCTACGAGATAGTTATTCGCATTAATGGAATTGGGAAACGAATATGGTAATGGAGATTACGTTATTTATTTGTTATGAAGAAATGCATATAATTACCTAAACTTCAGTTGACATGCCTTGCTGGACTGCAATTATCTTAGTAGTCTTATATATGCCTTCTAAAGCAGTCATTGCTAATTTGCCATAACCAAGAGCACTATGTATGCACAATGAGGAAGAGATGAAGTACGTAGCTCAAAAAGGTGTGGAAGACGCCAAATATGTTAACCGATGGAGAGCAGTGGGTGGGGGCAACGGAAATGATAGCTTGTGGAGTCAGCCGCAGAGTATTTTCTTTTATTTTTTGAGTGATCAATGGTATGCCTTAGGCCGGCTCAAGAATTTGTATAATTCTAAACAAGAGTTAATTAGAAACCCTATAATATTATGAACAAAATTTTTGATGTTAATTCAAATTCTTTTTTTTTTTTCTTTGCATCTCTGTTTTATATTCAAGTTTAGAAAGCAATTCTTTTAGAAAAAAAAACTAACTTTAAATATATGAGTTACATAAGATTAAAAAAAATTGTTTTCTAAATGCAAATTGAGAGAAATATAAATTATTCAAAGAGATAAAAACTCACAAAAAATAACATAAAAATATTTAAAATTTAGTTTATTACACCTCAAAACTCCTTAAATTGAACTTTTTAGAGGGACATGTTAGGTGAAATATTATTATATCTCCTCACCTTAAGGCCCCAATATGCCGTTTATGCTATTTAGGGGGTATTGTTTTCCCCTTCTCGAGAGGACTTAAGACCCAAAAATAATATAAAAAACCATTTAAAATTTAGTTTATTATATGTTAAAACTCCTTAAATTGAACTTTTTAGGAGTGTGATCAGTGCAACATTATCATGTCTTCTCCTTTCAGATTCCAATATGCCCTTTATGCTCTCTAGGAGTTGTTGTTTTTCCCTCTCGGTGAGTCTAAAGCCCTAGGTTCCGCGGTAGGCCTAAGCCATTTGCATATATTGATTATTGGTTAAAAGACTTGCCCCTCTATTGGTTATCGCCTCGTTTGTCCCATTAGTTGTCGGATTTTTGACAGCCATAGTGCGCTACCGTGCCATAGTTGCACCCTTGATGGTAGCAATTGGCTAGTAACAAGTTATATTTAAATTAATCTATTAATTAGCCTTTTAATTAATAAATATTAAATTTGTCTATAAAATTAAGTTAATTTTCAATATAATCGTCTAAACTAACCGATCACAAATAATTAATTAAAACTTATATAATTAATAAAAAAAGTAGGCTCTCAAAAATTGGGTGTCTAAGCCAGCCCTGCCGGGACTGGAAAAACTGAAACTTACAAAAGAAGTTGTAGTGAGTGGCTGGAAGATTTCTTCTCCTCTTTTATATATATATATATATAATTTATTTTCGTCTCAGTCTTACATCAGCAGTCTAAAATATAAACACAAAATTCTCAATCAATGAACCTCCAAAGATACAGACAGTCGACATGTATATAACACATTTAAGACAGATAATAGGTACCACTTGAAATGGCAGCGTTTCTGCTGAGCTTCCGTTTATCTAAATATAAAGAAGAAATCTCAAGTACTCCACTAGATAAACACCAGAGGCAGAGCTACTTAGCAATTAGCTCTCTTTCTCGCCTCTCACTCTTGATTCCTGACTCGGGTTTTTGAGAAATAAACTGGAGAGTAGGCTATAGATTCCATCTAAATGATGAGGATCTCGTTGATTATTTCCTAAAATACAAGTTGAATGGAACTGACTTCGATGATGTTTGCAAAATTCAGAAATCGAACCCTGGGAATTTTCCAAGTAATTAATATGTTTGAATCATTAAATGACTAACACCAATTGACAATTCTGAGTTTTTGTTTGATTGGTTTGAAGAATATGCAGCTCAGGGATCAGATGATCAAGTATTGTATTTCTTTTATAGAAGGGAGCTCAAGAATAAAGGCTCAAGCGAACCTCGATATAATTAACAAATCAACCAAGACCAGTCACTGGAAGCCCACTGGGGCGGAGCCTCCAGTGAAAGGCTAAACGCAGGAGGAAGGAGATTGGTGTGAAGAGGACTCTTGTTTTCTATAAACATGGTGAACCTAAAGAGCTCAGAACTAATTGGGTCATCCACGAGGACGAGCTTAAAAAAGCTTGCCCTTCTAAGCCGGTATAAAATTTATGCGACAACCCTTGAATAAATGGGGCAATTAGCATCCTCATTTTGTAATTCAACTTATCCAGGGGGATTGGGTTCTCTGTAAACTGAAAGAAAAAGTAGATGGCAAGGCTGATGCTTAAACCTATCCTGAATTGAGCAAAACTGGAGCTACTGATATTGAAATTAGTCCACCAGATCCAATCTCGCATGCGAATGTTATATTGTTTTCTGTTTTGCGTTGCTATCAACCTAGCAATGTGTTCAGTACTCGAATGTGATTCTTGTTTTTGTTAATCCAGTTTGACCCACGGCTAGTTCTGCAAACGTTGTTTCCCGGTAGTAGGGTAAATTTCAACCAATACTCTCCATCTCCATTGCAGCCACAGATCCACATAAGGGAAGATTTCTCCCAGTTTCAGCCACAGATCCACCTAGAGGAAGCTATCCCCATCGATAAGCTCCTGTTAGCCGAAGAAATGTTCGAGAATGGCTCTAATGAGGGATTTTCTCCCAGAAAAATATAGCTGAAAAAAATATTTTTCAATTTAGAGTAAAAAATTAAAAAATTTTAATTTTAGAGTATTCTGAAAACTATTATCCATTTTAGAGTGATAATAGTTTAGTCGCTTGTCTGCTTTTTTTTTTTTTAAAACAAACTTACTGAAAAAGTGGATAAAAATAAATCGTAGTTAAATAGTTAATTTTTTTGACTCTTACTATGAGAGTTTTTTTTCTTTCAAAAATATTTTTTCTTCCACCCATTATAGGGGAAAAGCCCCTCTAATGGTGATCCAATGTTGTCCAATGGTGTCTTCCAGAATAGCTCTAATGGGCTAACCTATCAGTCTGACACAAGTGAACTGCAGCAGGATCCCGAAGGGTTACCAGATGTAACAGTAAATTATATCTGTGTAATAACTGGAGTCACAGATGACCACAATCTTGAAGAAACTCCATGGGAGTGTAAACTTTCTAGCAACACAGATGACTATAATCTCGAAAAAGCTGCAAACAAAGCATATGCTCAGCTGAACCATTCTAGCTCAGCAACATGGATCCTAACAATTTACATAAGGTAATCAAAAATATTATCCTACTCCTACAAATGCATGAAAACCTCAAATCAGTAATACTTTATACTGCCAATGAGCATACTAGTGGGAAAAGCTGCAATTTTTTCCATCTTACTTGGTAGATTTTGCAATAACATTCTTCTATAATGTATTTAATATCTACTTGTGAAATGAAATTTTTAGTTGCTCTAACATCTTACACAGGTTAAATAATTATCTGCTCACCTATCATTACGGTTATTTTGAGTACTCGCAACTTGTAGGATTTTCGAAAATCATTTTTCTGTTCAATATCTTTGTGACATTCTTCCCAATTTGGAGATTCAAACCTCAACAACGGGCATGCCATGTCAACAGAATATCTACGAATGTTTAGTTTCAAGCAATTAGTGAAACTTTGCCTCCTTCAAGATACGAGAAAAGTGAAACTGAAAAGAAACATTTTAATCATGATGAGATCCTTGTAATGGAAGCTTCATGAGCAGAGTCAGTCATGGATAGACATGAAAAGATTAATTGTATCAGAAAAACCAGAAAAATATTATCCCGCTATTATGGATGATCACACATCAACCAAGATCTGGCAACAAAACAGCCAAGAAGAAAAAGAAAATAAAATTCAGGTCAAATTGTGAGGCACATCCCAATCTAAAGTAAGAAACTTAACATTCATGTAAGACTTGAAATCCATTGTTTCCAGCAATGGCCACTTCACACATCTACATAAAGCATACTTCACCGTTCTCTGTTTCCTTGCCAAGAAGAAACTTGCATTTACAACACTCTCTCTCTTTTCTTTCTGTTCCTTATTTTAGGAAGAGGAATGAGCTTCTCATCCGGTGAGTGATGCCACATATAAATCCTAATTTTTTTATTTCATTTGGTTATTTCATTATTTATTTTGTATGCAGAAATAACGAGTCAATTACGATATAAATCAGAAGTCGGGAATAGGTTTCATCCGACTGATGAAGAACTTGTGTGTCATTTTTTGATGCGAAAGCTTCTAGAATATGATGATCCAATCCCTGAGTTTGAAGTCTGTGATTATGAACCTTGGGAGCTTCCTGGTAACCTTTACATATCTTCTCCAATTATAATTCTTTTTTCCTTCACAATGGGGGCAATAATGAAGATCATTCGTATTAGATCTATTGAAGAAAAAATTGAACGATCAAGCTTGGTATTTCTTTTCTCTTCGCGATTATAAGTACTCGGGTAGCTTTAGCTTCAACAGGAGGACCAAGGCTGGATTTTGGAAACCCACCGGCAAGCCTCGTAAAGTGATTGATAAGCGCACCAAGAAGGTGATTGGTACTAAAAGGTCTCTGGTTTTTTATAAGAATGGGGATCCTAAACCAATAAGGACCGGATTCATCATGCTTGAATATGACATCATTTCCAAGGTAATTTTGATTTTGTGAGCTTTGATTGTTGCATCACCTTCACAGTATGCTTACAGTTTTGTTGCTTTTCACGTATTATAGGGGAAGTTCCTTCTCTCTAAATTGAAGGCAAAGTTGGAAAAATCAGATCATATGGCATCCCCTCCTGATTTTGAAAGTCCCAACTTAAGTCCAACGTCGATTAATTCATCTCGGGATGAGAATCAAGATTTCGATGCTGGGAATCAGAGTGATGAAAATGAGGCGATTATTGATTCCGTTGGTGGTGAAAGTGAAACAGTTTACCATTTGGGTTCTTGATAATCAAACTCCACATGAGATGAATGATATGCTAACAAGTCACATGACCTGTGATTTTGGAAATCAAAATTCGGAAAAGCAAAATGATATAACAGTGTCTGCACCTGATTTTAGAAACCAAATTCTGCATGAGAAGACTGATACGTCCACCCCCAAAATGGCTTCTTGGTCAGAAATTACTGAGGCCGAAGCTACACTTTTAGTGGTAAACGAAATAACATTCTTATAAAAAGTTTGTCGGTTTCTTAATTTTGTTTTCTGCAATATATTAAAATTTTCATCCGCGTTAGTACAGGGTCCTGAAACATTTTTTGATCAAGTGAAGGCATTGGTTGAACCAGAAGAATACAACATTAACCCTTCACTTTTCTATGAGGATTGTCGTTCTTACCATTACACTAGCTTTAATGCTTCTGCTGTGCCTGCTGGGTAGACACGGCGATTTCCAACCAGCAAGTGTGCCAATATTTGTAAAATGTTACTCTCAGTAGTAAGAGTTTAAGAGATGTGTGATATTTTGTTGTGGAACTTGAGTTGAAGTTGGTTCGTGCTAGTAGAAATAGTTGAATCTAAAGATTAGCAGCTTGTGCTAACTGCTAAGACTTATTAGCTTCTTATTGTTGTACTTTACCCCTTTTTAGGCATCATATTGATTGGTAATAATATTAGTTTAAATTTCTTACTAACGATTTTGCATTCAGAAGTGCAATTTGCGAGTCAAAGTGTTGGTTATTGCTTTAAATTACATAACCACAACAGGCCAATATTTATACTCTATTTTTTTTTTAAAAAATAAACAGATATTTATTTGGATAGGGGGAAGGAAAATAAGGAAAGAAAATATCGGAAAATTTTTACTTCCTCTTATTTGGATATATAGAGAGAAAATAAAAGGGAAAGGAAAAATATATGTTATTTTCCTCTCTCCATTTTCTCCCCGGAGAGAAAATAGAAGGCTTTGGAAGGAAAATTTTATTGTTGAATGCAAAATTACGTTTTTATCATTTTGAACAGTTCTGATTTTTCAAAGCATTATTGGGTTTTTGATTTTTCAAAACATATTAAGTTAATACTCTTCCATATTATGGCTAAAAGTTATTTTACTTTATATATTTTACTTAATGGGTAATATGTATACTAATATTTAATTAAGTTCCTAATATTGCTGTTTATTATTTTATAACAATTACTATTCTTTTATTGATGATTTCAATATAAATTGATACTTATTATTCTATAAAGTGATGGGCAAAAAATGATAAATATAGAATATTATTTTCTTTCTTGGCGATTGTTATTTTAATCCAATCTAAATATTTATTTTACGTCCATCTAAACATGAAAAAGGAAAATAAGAGAGTAAAATCGTACGGAAAATTCCCAAACAAGTCATTAAGTTTTGGCCTAACAGGCTATTTAATTTCAAAATCTGAGTAGGATCGGAAGCGGTTAATCTCATGATGAGCTCTACTTTCAACTGCATATCTGCCGTTTATAACATCAAAACTTTCCTTTTGAGAGGCCACATAGTCCAACAGTAGTGGGTTGATATCACCCCGGGTCTAGCAACAGAAATCCAATAATAAAACATAGAATCGGGTGGGGTCCATTTGGATCAAAACCCTAAAAAGACAACCTTGCCACTATCCTCCAACCAATTCATCACAACTTCTCAAAGAAGCGGTGACTATGGTTAGGGTATAAAAGAATCCACACCCAATGCGATATTTCACTGCCACTTCTCATTCTGCTTTCCACCCAAGAGAAGAAACTACACCAGACATCGCTTTTGCTACAATTTTATTTCTCATCTGGTAAGTTAAATATTTTAATTTCAGGAAATTAACCTTCTTTTTTCCAGTGAGCTGCTGCTGTTAATTTGCAATATGGAAAGAACAACACAGCCAAAACGATCGATTCTGCCCGTTGGATATAGATTCCATCCGACTGATGCAGAATTGGTGGGGCATTTCTTGAACATGAAGATTCTTGGTTCTTCTGATAACGAGGATATGTCGATTGCTGAGGTCAAAATCTGTGATTTCGAGCCATGGGATCTTCCCGGTAGTTTGCACATTCTGTTCAATACTTTTTCTTGTTCCTTACTATATTACCCCATATCAGATTAGTGGATATTTTGGTTTTGTGCAGATCAATCTAAAATCAAATCAAATGATAAAGTATGGTACTTTTTTTGTCCCCGGGATTTGAAGTATTTAAATAGCCGGCGGAACAAAAGGACTACCAACGCTGGGTACTGGAAACCCACTGGTAAGCCTCGCAAAGTGAAGGCCATTGGTACAAGGAAAGTCATTGGTACAAAGAGAAGTTTGGTTTTTTACGAGAAAACACATGCTAATTCCAAACCGGTTAAGACGAAATGGATAATCTACGAATATGAAAGCATTCCAGTTCAGGTCAGCCTCGCCTTCCTCTCTCTAATAATAAGACTCAGAATCTGTTCTTTTTTGCTAATGTGGGTTTTTGTTAAAACATTCCTATTTTGTGGATAATTAGATATGAATTCAAGCTAATCAAATGGTTGTTTGAAATGGATTGTGAAATGAAAGGAAAACGAGAAATAAATTTGCTTATGTTTTTATATGAAAGCATTCCAGCGATCGTGCAGCATAGATCTTATGTTTTTATATCTCAAATAAATTAGCTTAGAAAACGAGAAATCATACACCATGTGCGGCTTAAGTTAATGGCTTTCTATCAGATATGGATGTGATTACAAAAATTTGGTCCATATTTGAGTAAAATTCTAGTTTTGTGGTCTCTGATTGTTTTAGTATTCTTTTGAAAGTTTGAGGAAATAGTCTTCTATAAGTTTTAGAAGGAGAGTGCAACACGATATTTGGAACTTTGACTTGATTTGTTTGTGCAACTATATGCGTAGGGAAATTTTCTTATCTGTAAATTGAAGTCTAAGCTAAATGAAAATGTCAAAAAAGTTGAAACAAAGGAAATAGCTCCTGCTTCTGAATCAGAATCAGCTTCAGCTTCTGAAAGTGTGATGAATGTGTACTCATCTTGTGGTGAATGTGACAATGCCGGTGCTGATTTTGAAGGGCATGATCTGGATGAGATGCCTGCTGTGTAGACGTATTACAATAGTGAACAGAGCTGCCCCATGGTATTCGATTTTGGAAGCCCAAATCAAAATGAGGTGACCTCTAATTTCGTTTGCCATGAATGCTCGATGAATGCTAATTCAATTTATCAAAAAAGCAAATTTGATGGCAGAGAGATTTCCATTTTTAAATGTAAAATTTTGGATTAGAAACTTGATATATTTGTCTCTGAAGAAGATGAATATAACTCCTTTGCAGTAACACCTAATGATTTATCAGCTCCTTCGGTTGCTGCTGATTTAGAAGTTGATACTGCACAAGCACAACCTTCAACTTTAGATGTAAGAAGCAAGCATACCTTGCAAATTTTTAGTTTTTTGGCCATAGCGGTTGTCAAGCAAACTCTGGATATTTTTATATTCTAATATAATTCTGTTTGCAGGTAGAGGGTCCTTCAACTTTTGTTGATGATGTGAAAACATTGTTTGAGCCAGGAGATAGCCTTAATTCTGCACTTTTCTCCCACAGTGACTACTAAGGAAAGCCTTTTAAACAGCAGCTTTAGTACATATTTGCCTATTGCAGAAGCCTCTGAAATAGGATCCATTCTGCGAGTCTATAATTTTGTGCTCCTTTTGGCACTCACCAACATGGTATTTTGACTAATTTTGTGCTCCTATTTATGGCCTGGTGTCCTCCAAAAGCTCTAGTTAGTATTATGGCTGACATTAACTGATTTTATTTGATTTAGTATTTGTTTGCAAGGAGGTCTGATCGAATCAAGAAAATAACAGTTAGTATTTGCTTGGTACCTCCTATTTTGTGTTTCCATACTGAAAGAATTTGTGCATGTCTCGGGAATTTTTTGTGAAACTGGATGATGTTGGTACTAAGTTTTTGTTGAAAGAAATAAATTAAAAAAAAAAAGGTTGCTTTAAATTGTAAAGTTTTAAAAGAAGATATGGTTTCTAATTCCTTGTTTGGCTTGATTGCTTTTGCATATGTATCAGTACTGAAATTGAATAATCCCATGTGTTATATACATTTGTATTTGTTAAAGTGAAGTAAAGGAACAAGAGACAACCTGCGTTATATATAAGACTTAACCACTTGATCTTAATAATAGCATTAGCGGCCGAAATCTCGTAAAAACAAATAAAAATGACAATCTGAAAATTGTTGCAATTTTCTCATAGTTAAAATTATGCTTTGCTGCTACGGAATGAAGAGTTTTTTTTTTCAAGTTTCAGACTGATTCAAAAAATTAAATACTATGCATATACATTTTAATACATATTGCCAAAAAATCACATCTATTTCTGAGAAATGATCTGTGTTCAATTTATCTCTGTGTGAAACTTATAAAATGCATCATCACAATGTTGTGTCACAAAATAGCGACAGAATTGGTAACGTTTGCTAATGTGTTGGCAAATATTTAAGAACTTCAAAACTGCCTCCCTCTATTGTATGTAACAAGAAAAGGTCCATACGCCTTTCTTTTTCCTCTTCTAATGGCATTTTAGTGGTAAGAATGAACAAATATGACAATTAGACCCATTATGAACAGATCATATTTTTTCATCATTTTTATATGCTCCGCTTCAATTCTATCTAAATCTTAAAATTTTTTGTAGCGAGAACGGAATAAAAATAGTATATACATCATTCATCCTTTTATATATATATATATATATATATATATATATATATATATAATTATTTATATTTTAACATAATTAATATTTTTTTAAAATAATAAAATAAAAATATAATACTCATTTAAAGAAAAAAAAATATTTAAATAATTATATAAATAACTAATTAATTAAAATAAACAAAATAAATTTTTTTAATAAAAGTCAGACATCATATATCACTGTTTGCTTGTGTGCCGGAATGAAAATTTATGATTTTTTTCCGACTGATAACAGGATAGAGTCAAAGACATGATATATATTTCGGAATTGAGGATGAAAAACTCCGTTTCGAATCTATCCAGCTGTTATTCCTAAATCATCATAATTATATTTTATGTGCAATACTCTTTTCTTATTATTTTTTTATCATAAATTTTGAAAGAAAAAAAATAAAAAATAGTTTTATCATATAGAGAAATCTTCAAAAAAAATCCAATAATTTATAGTTTTTTCAAATGTCAAGTGTCCAATCGATAGAAAAAAAATGAAACATCTAAATTGAAAATTGAACGAAAGGTTGAGTTTTTTTTTTTTTTTTTTTAAATTCTCCCTATAATTAATGTGTTAATTTTTATATATGTTCTTATTTAATATATCTAATTTTTTTATGTTTATAACAACTAATCAATATATTAATTAAATTTTTTTGGTGGAAATTAAGTTTTTTAATAATTATAAATATCAAAGTGAATTTATCTTTTTAAAATTGAGAATGTAATAAAATGCTTGTTAAGTAGATCGCAAGAAACTTCCTCACCATTACAAATACATAAAATTGTAACGCGTTTACACGTTTCGTATTTTGATTGGGTGTCCAGAAGGCCATTAGTAACAAACTAAAATTGATTTTCTTCTTATTTTTATTCAGTCCAAGGACAAGGAGTTCAGCTTAGAGTATTCTAGATTGCATAGAACATTCCAGACTATTATAGAAACCCATTGAGCCTCAGGCCAGTGAAGTGGGACTGTTGGAGTGGACTATAGAAGAATAAAGGCCTAAGACCAATTTGCCACTGTCCAATCAAATCGTCCCTTGTCATGCAAGTAACACTCTCCAGTCTAAAGCCATTGCCACTTCAGACAATTATATAAGCATTGTTTACCGTTCTCTGTTTCCTTGCCAAGAGGAAACTTGCATTTACAGTACTCTCTCTGTTTTCTTTCTGTTTCCCATTTTAGGAAGAGGAATGAGCTTCTCATCTGGTGAGTGATCCCACATATAAATCCTTTTTTTTTTTATTTGGTTATTTAATTATTTATTTTGTATGTAGATATTACGAGTCAAATACCATCAAAATTAGAAGTCGGAAGGAAATTTGATCCGACTGATGAACAGCTTGTGGGTCATTATTTGATGCAAAAGCTACAGGGTTACGATTATACATTCCCTGAGCTTAAAGTTTGTGAATATGAACCTCGGAAGCTTCTTGGTAATTACATATTTTTTACAATTATATAATTATTTTTTCCATTACAATGTAGGCATTAATGAAGATCATTTGTCTTAGATTTACTGAAGAAAAAATTGAACGATCAAGTTGGGTATTTTTTTTCTCCTCGCGATTATAAGTACTCGGGTAGCCTTAGGTTCAACCGGAGGACCAAGGGTGGATTTTGGAAAGCAACTGGTAAGTCTCCCAAAGTGATATGTAAGCTGACCAAGAAGGTAATTGCCACTAAAAGGTATCTGGTTTTTTATAAGAATGGGGATCCTAAACCCATCAAGACCCGATTCACTATGCATGAATATGACACCATTTCCAAGGTAATTTTAATTTTGTGAGCTTTGATTGTAGTATCATCTTCACAGTTTGATTACAGTTCTGCTTTCCATGAATTATAGGGGAAGTTCCTCCTCTATAAATTGATGGCAAAGTTGGAAGAATCAGATCATATGGCATCGCCTCCTGATTTTGAAAGTCCCAACTTAAGTCCAGTGCCGAATAATTCATCTTGGGATAAGAACGAAGATTTTGATGCTGGGAATCAGAGTAATGAAAATGAGGCGATTATTGATCGTGAGAATCTAGATACAAATGAGATGGCTACTATGTCAACCTCTGAAAATGGCAAATTTCATTGCCTCACTTGGGATTTTGCAGGCCAAAATCCACATCAGGAAATAGATATATCAGCCTCTGTAGAAGGCAAATGGAGTCCCATTGGACCATCTCCTTCTGATAAGTCAACTTCTTCAAATTTTGATAATGTCGCAGAGGTAAGAATTGAGAAGTAGTATTAACCTTTTTTTTGGTGAATCATCTGATATATGACTAGTAAACTCACTAAGCTATGATTCAATATGATTCTTATGCAGGTTGATCCTCTGTCAGATTATATTAATTGGTCGGAACTGGAAGAATGGCTTCAGGGAGACGGAGAAGGTAGCTGTAACTCTGCAATTCACCAAGTGCCTATAAGCCCCGAAGAAAGCTGCTCTTGCAGTAGCTCTGGTGTCACTGGACCTATTGATGAATAGGATCTGAAATATGAAGGGTTAATGAGCTATTGCTCCAATTTCCCTCACTTCCTATTTCTGCAGGTTGTGTGAAAATTCACGTGTGACTTCAACGTTATTAAAAACATGTTAATAGTATTATTGTATCAGTAAGAGATTTTTATAATTTCATGTGCTAGTATGAATTCTAAATGTATCAAGGCCTACTGGCCTAGTAGCTTATGTTGTCTTTTATATCTCTAAGTATTTTAGGCAATGCTAAATGAAGTTTGTATTTAATTTTTATTTGTTTTCTATAATAGGATTCTAATGTTATAATGTGAAGTGCTTGAGACTTTTGATTGCCTAATTAAAAAAGTTCTTGTGCAGTGTAAGGGTTTTGAGTTTTGACTGTGAATTCAAGACTCCAATTCCCTTTTTCATCTGCTTTTCTATGAGCCAATAAGAAAAAATTTCATTTCCAACGATGTTTGCGTTTGCCAAAGGCTAAACCCGATTCATGATGGATTGAGTAAACGATATTCATTATGGATTGAGTGAACGGTAGATTGACACAAATAAAATTTTTTACATTATGTTGTATCCTTGACTTCATCTTCAGATTAGTGTAAAAATTTCCCGTTTACATCTGCTTTTCTATGAGCCAAAAAGAAAAAATTTCATTTCCGAGGATATTTGCCAAATACTTGACCCGATACAAAAAGAAAAAATACAGCATTAACTCTGCACTTTTCTATGAGGATTGTCTTTCTTACTTTGACACAACACTAGCTTTAAGACTTCTGTTGTGCCTGGTGGGTGCCAATTCCAACCAGCAAATGCTCCAATTTGTCAAATATTATACTGAATAGTAAGAGTTTAAGAGAAGTGTGATGTTTTGTTTTGGAAGTTGATTTGAAGTTGGGTCGTGCTAGTGGGAATAGTTGAATCTAAAGATTAGCAGCTTTGTGCTAACTGCGTAGGGAAATAATGGATTGATGTCAGAAGAGGCCACGTAGTCCCACAGTAGTGGATAAATGGATTGATGTCACCTCCGGTCTAGCCATAAAAATCCAATAATAAAACATGGAATACGGTAGGGTCCATTTGGATCAAAACCCTAAAAAGACATCTTTGCCACAATCCCCCATCCAATTCATCACAACTTCTCAAAGAAGTGGTGACTTTGGTCAGAGAATAAAAGAATCCACACCAAAGCGATCTTTCACTGCCACTTCTCATTCCGCTTTCCACCCAGGAAAGAAACTACACCAAACATCGCTTTTGCTACAATATTATTTCTCATCTGGTAAGTTAAATATTTTAATTTCAGGAAATTAACCTTCTTTCTTCCAGTGAGCTGCTGCTGCTAATTTGCAATATGGAAAGAACAACACAGCCAAAACGATCAATTCCACCCGTTGGATATAGATTCCATCCGACTGATGCAGAATTGGTTGGGAATTTCTTGAACAAGAAGATTCTGGGTTCCTCTGATAACGAGGATATGCCGATTGCTGAGGTTAAAATCTGTGATTTCGAGCCATGGGATCTTCCTGGTAGTTTTCACATTCTGTTCAATACTTTTTCTCGTTCCTTATTATATTACCCCATATCAAATTAGTGGATATTTCGGTAATGTGCAGATCAATCTAAAATCAAATCAAATGATAAAGTATGGTACTTTTTTTGTCCCCGGGATTTTAAGTATTTAAATAGCCGGCGGAACAAAAGGACTACCAACGCTGGGTACTGGAAACCCACTGGTAAGCCTCGCAAAGTGAAGGCCATTGGTACAAGGAGAGTCATCGGTACAAAGAGAAGTTTGGTTTTTTACGAGAAGAGACGTGCTAATTCTAAACCCGTTAAGACGAAATGGATAATGCACGAATATGAAAGCATTCCAGTTCAGGTCAGCCTCACCTTCCTCTCTCTAATAATGTCTCAGATACTTTTCTGCTTTGCTGATGTGGGTTTTTGTTAAAATTTTCCTAATTTATGGATAATTCGATATGAATTCAAGCCAATCAATTGGTTGTTTGAAATGGATTATGAAGTGAAAGAAAAACGAGAAACTAATTAGCTTATGTTTTTATATGAAATCATTCCAGCGATTGTGCAGCATACATATTATGTTTTTATATTATACAATAAATTAGCTTAGAAAACGAGAAATCATACACCATATGCGGCTTAAGTTAATGGCTTTCTATCAGATATGGATGTGATTACAAAATTTTAGTCCATATTTGAGTGAAATTCTGGTTTTGTGGTCTCTGATTGTTTTAGTATTCTTTTGAAAGTTTGATGACATAGTCTTCTATAAGTTTTAGAAGTAGAGTTTAACACGATATTTGGGACTTTGACTTGATTGTTTGTGCAACTATATGCGTAGGGAAATTTTCTCATCTGTAAATTGAAGTCTAAGCTAAATGAAAATGTCAAAAAGTTGAAACAAAGGAAATAGCTCCTGCTTCTGCATCAGCATCATCTTCAGCTTCTGAAAGTGATGATGACTGTGTATTCATCTTGTGGTGAATGTGACAATGCCGGTGCTGATTTTGAAGGGCATGATCTGGATGAGATGCCTGCTGTGTCGACGTATTACAATAGTGAACAGAGCTGCCCCATGGTATTCGATTTTGGAAGCCCAAATCAAAATGAGGTGACCTCTAATTTCTTTTGCTATGAAAGCGAGATGACTGCGAAGTCAATTCATCAAGAAAGCAAATTTGATGGCAGAGAGACTTCCATTTTTAAAAGTAGAATTTTGGATAAGAAGCTTGATTTATTAGTCTCTGTAGAAGATTAATATAATTCCTTTGCGGTAACACCTAATGATTTGTCAGCTCTTTCGGTTGTTGCTGATTTTGAATTTAATGCTGCACAAGCACAACCTTTAACTTTAGATGTAAGAAGCAGCTTACTTTGCAATTTTTTAGTTTTTTGGTCTTAGCACTTGACAACCAAACTGTGGACATTTTTTTGTTCTAATATAACTCTGTTTGCAGGTAGAGGGCCCATCAACATTTTTTGATGATATGAAAACATTGTGTGAGCCAGAAGATAGCCTTAATTCTGCACTTTTCTCCCACAATGACTACTGAGGAAAGCCTTTTAAACAGCATCTTTAGTACATATTTTCCTATTGCAGAAGCCTCTGAAATAGGATCCATTCTGCGAGCCTGTAATTTTGTGCTCCTTTTGGCACTCACCAACAACATAGTATTTTGACTAAAAGCACATTGAGTTTGTTTTTTGAAGGATGATATGTGCTAAATGGAATTCATCCTGCAAATCGTCCTATTTATGGCCTAGTGTCCTCCAAAAGCTCTAGTTAGTGTTATGGTTGACATTAACTGATTTGATTCGATTTAGTATTTGTTTGCAAGGAGGTCTGATCGAATCAAGAAAATAACAGTTTGTATTGCCTCGGCTTAGTACCTCCTATTTTGTGTTTCCATACTTAAAGAATTTGTACATGTCCCGTGAATTTTTTTGTTAAAGCTGGATCATGTTGATACCAAGTTAATTGATTATATCATTTTGTAAGGGTAAAATACATTATTTGGTCCCTGTATTTTTTGACTTTACACAATGTGATCCATATACTTTTATTTGAATGATTTGAAACTTGTACTTTTATTTTATTAACCATGTTAGACTGAAATCGTTTGTTTTCAATATAAAATTATTTTTCTGTCTTGAATGGAATTGAATAAGATATTAACTGAACTGAGTAATTTACATATAATTATATTGCTAGTGGGATTTTAGATATTGTTACATTACACAATTAAATTTATATCACATATCAATTCATACAAGAGAAAAAAAAAACAGAAGTAGATAAAATTATTCATTTTTAATTCTAATAATTAGATTGAATGATTGATAACCTGCTAAGTAGGTTAATAATTTTAAAGAAGTTAACCTGCAACATGATTTACCTATTCATATTTATAGGCAATGTATATTTATTAAGTACAATGTAACATTTACCACTTTCATTATTATTGAAAATGCGATGGACATTTATTAAGTGGACTTAAAACTACACCGTCTATGGCAGCCAACATCTACATTAAACTTTAATTCCTAATAATGCACCCTACTATATATATATATATATATATAACACTGTTAAATTTAATTATTTTTTATAAAATTTCAAATTTGTAATCCCTTAAATTTTTATTTGGTCATTTATATTTTTAATTGTAAATTCTCTAATAGAACTTCAATATGAGATTTTTGTTTTATTTTTTTGTAAAAAAAATATTTGCAATACTAAATTTTACAAAGAAAAAAAAATTTATATTTAAAATTTTTTTTTATCAGTACTGATATAATCATTACTATTAATTTAACTAAAATAATAGATTACTATATACATCAATGCATATTGATCTTACATAATTTTCAATGTCTTTTATCTAAAATTTCCATATAATAGAACTAATTGGTACCATTGATTATAGTTTACCATCAATATTTAAATAAAATTTAAACCCAATTCACTTAAAACACAAGTTCAAATTAAAATGAATGTTAAAATTAATATAAATGAGATAGCCTAATACAATTAGTTTTCTCAAGTCGGATCGAATTCATATGAGAAATTTAAAGCATACAAATGGTAGAATTAAAATTCTACTTCTATTATACGTTGCAAAATTGTTAACTCTGATATCACGTTAAAAGTGAACATGAAATATAACTTATCTCGAAAGCTAAATCTATATATATTTTCAATAAATAATCTCTCAAATAAAATAAATAAAAAGTTTAATTTAACTATGCGAAAATTAATGAAGTTTGGATTCGACAATTGACTTGCTCACTCAAAATAGATAGAGCAAGATGAATAGAATGCCATATTACTGATTCTAATTTGATGAGAAAAGAAAGCATGCAAAGTGAAAAAAAGCTGAAGGATAACAGAAAATTGCAAGCAAAGTCTATAACCATAAATATATTCTGTTTTTCTTTCACACAAGAAAAGCATAAAGTATTTTAAGTTTCAATACTGAGAGTGCATTCAACTCTCATCAGAAGCAATAAGATTGAATGCGACAAAATACAGATCCAAATCAGAATTGCATAGCATCTCAGAGATCACTTTATTCGCTAATGAATAGCAAATCACAGCAAAAGAAGACATTTAGATTGAATTCACAATTTCAAATATTCAACGAATTAGAAACCTTTTCCAGTTTTCCCGGTTTACTTTTATCCAATTGTACAAAATTCATTTGGAATATTAATTCCAACTGAAGATAGATACGCTGAAACAAACAAATCATAAAAGCAGTCTCAAAATTTATATCATTTCCCACAAATTGGGTGGGAAAAACAGAGGAAATCAGAATTATTTTCTTTTCCCATGCACCAATCAGTAACCAAGCAAGCAAAATAGTTTATCATCTATGTTTAAATGAAATTTAAACTTAATTCACTTAATTAAAAAGCTATTAGAAATTAAAATGAATGTTTAAATTATTATATATTTTACAGCCCTGAGTTTGTTGAGTTAAAATTAGTTGGAACCTAAAAAACACAAAAAGAAAGGTAATAAAATAGTAGGGTTAAATAACTATATATCTCAAGCACTTCAACTAGAAAATATCGTCATTTAAATCATTAATTTTTGATATTTTCTTAAATAAATTATGAAATAATTCATATCATGTTTAAATTAAATTTTAATATATATTTACCATATAAATTAATTTTTCTTAATTTTTGATATTTACCATATAAGTTGATATCAAAATTTAATTCATACGTTGTTTTAATTCATTATTAATCTTACATAATGTTAAGATAATTTGCAATGTAGATGTTAGACACATCGTTTATAAATTAAATGAAGCTACTCGCATTTAATAAATATTTAATTAATTGAGAAATTCATTTACATAAAAATTATAAAATTTAAAGAATAATATTAAAATAAAATTTAATAGGTGGCTCCCACTATATTCTATATTATAAAATTGGCCTAAATAGTAAATTTGCACTAGGAATATTGTTTTCCTTGTTTGTTTATGTTATGTAGCAAATTAGTTTCTGGGTATTGTATCTATTTTGTCATCAAGTTACAGATATTATGTTTGAAGGATAAACTTTTGTTTATTCTCCAAGTTAGTTTGAATAATTTAATTAATTATTATTTTTTATTAATTGTCTAGAGTTCATAATTTCAATTAAATATAGATATCTATATTTAATGATTTATCATATAATATATCAATATACAAAAGAAGATTATTAATCAATTGAATTGCAATTTTTTTATAATTATATATTGAAATGTTACTTTTCCTTTAAATTCTAATTAACTCTGAAAATCATTAATAATTGAAAATTTTCTTAACAAAACACTTTCCCAAAATTACTTGTTTTGATTTTGTTTGTAATTTTCATTTTTGTTTTTTTTCTTTAGTTTACTTGTAATTTTGGTTTCGGTCCATGAAATTGTGCAAAGCAATCAAACTACAATGGTCTATATAAGTCAGTATGGATAGTCCTATTAGATTTTGACGTTCTTTAAGTTTATTACTGTAATTTTTGTATAAATATATAGTTAAATACCCTTTTATCAAATAAATGAGTGGAGAACAAAAATCTTTAACTAACAAAAAAAAAGTAAATAGTGATTTGTAAGAGGAAATTTTTATCACTATTTATGTGATTTTTGTTGCAAATCAGTTTAACAGACAATTTTACATTTTGCACTAGAGGCCGAAACCCTTGTAATTAAAAAAAAATCTGAAATTGATGCTGCTTTACATAAAATTATGCTATGGTAAATAAAGAATTTTCAAGTTTCAGACTTATTCAAAAAGTTATTGTTGATATTTTTAAATAAAGAAGTTAGTTAGTTATAGTGTCATCATTAAAGTTTCATATAGTTTAATTCAAAAAGCTCCATGCAGTTAGTTATAGTGTCATCATTTTCAACAGCTTAAGACAAACAAAAAGTACCCCATTTTGCTATTACAGTAAAATTCATTGACAGAACAGAAAACACATTGGTTAACTGACTTTGACTCAAACAGATTCCCAGAGTTCCTATACATATTAATTAGTCATAAGAAATGATAATTCATGTTTGTTGCTAAACATTAAATTTTTAAGAACAATCATAGAAAAAAAAATCAACTATAATTTTTTTTTAAAAAATGAACTGTAATTCAAGAAAAAAAGAAAAAGAAAAATAACAATATCTCTATGGATAATTTAAAAAAATTCTAAATTGAAAATAAAATTAAAATCCCAATTAGGAGATGGATGATTGCAATTACTTCAACAAAATGTGTCATGTTACTGGCATATATTGAAACATACCAGAATATGTTAAAATAAAAAATGAAAAAAAAAACATAGGAGAATTTTCGCAGTAGTTCACTACTTAAGATTGCAATAGAAGTTGGTAAAAGCAAACCAGCAACCTTATAGAGTAAGTAGTGAGGTTATAGTTGTTTTCATAATTCTCTGATTTATATATTATTCTAATTGAGTCATATATAAAAATATATCTGCAATTAAAAGGAGAACAACCAATAACAAAAGAGCAAGGACACAAACGCGGTTTTCTATTTAGCGTTCATTGACATTCCACTCTAAGCCACTTCCTGACGAATTTTACTAGCTTCTTGATGAAGCATATATGCAATGCAAGAGCATCTCACCATCTCTCTATATATAAGTCGTTTCTTAGATAGTTTGAAATACACAAATCACAGTCCTTAATTGTTAATTGGTGTGAAGTGCTCTTAGCATACTTGAGAGAGGCTGCTCTGATACATTGCTCCTCCTTCTTCTTCTTCTAGTAATCGGTTCTTACTTTATTTTTTCATAATTAATGCATTTTTTCTATCTACTGTTATCTATGTGCTCTAGTAACATTTTCTTTTCTGGGTTGAATTTTTTTTTCATAATTAACTAGCTTGCTGCGGCTTTAGTCAAAGACTCAAAGTTATCTGTGAAAAATGGAAAGTGGAATAGGTTACCGATTCTATCCAACAGATGAAGAAATGGTAAATTATTACTTGAGGCTAAAGATGCTTGGCCATGATGATGAAGTGGGCATTATCCCTGAAGTTAATATGTCGAAGGTTGAACCTTGGGATATACCTCGTAAGTTTAATTACCTCATACATATATAATTTCCCTCATGAATGGATTTTTCCTCTTTCAATCAGTACTTGATTAACCGATCCTTTGATGAATTTGCGTACAGAAGAAGCGTTCATGATGTCAAACAACTCAAGTGACCAAGTGTGGTATTTCTTTTGCGCTCCAAATTACAAGTACTCTAATAGACAAAGGGTGGATAGGAAGACTAAAGCTGGTTTTTGGAAAGTTACTGGCAAGGATCGTAAAATCCTAGAAATTGGTACAAAAAAGACTCTAGTTTTTTATAAAGGCCGGAGTTCCAAAGCTGTCAGGACGGATTGGGTTATACATGAGTATAACGCCACTTTCAACTTCCCAACCAAAGTAATTTATATATTTTATATATACTTGGTGCTACGACATTTTTAATTAAACATATATATGTATCTCCTCGTTAATTATAATTTCACTCGTTTTATGTAGAGGGATTTCGTCATTTGCAAATTAAAGAAAAAGCTAGATGGAGAAGACTTACAGGAAGAAGGCGAAACAAGTACAATGACAGCTGCTGCAGATTTTACAGAGAATCAAAATTTATATCAGAACAATTATGTTTCAACTTATGGAGATGGAGGGCTTATTCATCAGGTGGCCGGATTATAAAAAGTGCCCCCTATATGATTTAGACAATCTTGATTACTTCTACGAATTAACTTTTAAAATTGAATTAAATCCAAAATTTATATATGCTCACTTTTGGTATATTATTTTTGTAGGATGATTCTCAAATCCAAGCCTATATGCAATCATTTAATGGCTATGATGAAAGGGATTACAATCTTAACTCTGCCATGCAATGGTCACTATCTCCTCATTATTATGGGTAAAGGCGAGTTCAAATGAGGGTAGCTCATTATCAGAAGCAACCCATGCAGATATATGTTATGTGATCACTATCTCCTCGACTTCGGAAGATCTGCAGGTTGCATGAGATTTCGTGTTCTTTATAAGTATTTTTTTTTTCTTGTTTGTTTGTCCTATGTAGTCAATTAGTTTCTGGTTATTGTATCTGTTTTGATATCAAATTATAGTAAGTTAATTATGTTTGAAAGGTGAACTTTTGTTTATTCTCCATTATGTTATTTTATTGTGTCATTTTTAACATATTTTGGCTGACACTGGACCCAAATAATTAAATAAGATATTTATGCTTATTTATGCGGGAGATTATTTGTTGATAACATCAAACTACTAAAATTTGGTGGGTTTAAATTATTAGAATTAATAATTTTAAATTTATTATTATTTAAAATTAATTAAATCATTCTGAAGTTAACTTTACGAGAATTAAGAACTTCTATTATATCCTTTAAACTTTCTACGGAGTATTCTTTCTTATATAAATTTTATTTTTAATTTTGATTGTGGGTTGTATGTTATTTTTTAAGAATTGGGTTAGTGGATTTAGACGGAGCTAAGCTCATTTATAAGAATTGTACTTACATGATTAGACTGTTTACTTGTAGAGATAATTTTTTCTTCTATCAATGTAATTAAATATTCCTTCAAAGAGATTTGAAATTTTTCTTTCAATGTAAATATTACAGCGGGAGATTTGATGAATGTCCATCACTTTCCTCGTCCCTCTTCTTAACAAGATGGTTTTAAGCCACGTGAGGTTTATAATATTCAAGAATGAACAAAATGTAATATATCTAATATTTTTTAGTATAATATATATTAATTAATTTAATTTAATACATGGAGAAAAAAATAGCAAAGTCAAATATAATAATCCCCTGAATTATTGAATAAATTGCGTAGAGGTCCTAATTAAAACTTTAAATTGTAATACAAAAATTCTCATTACTTCTATAATCTATATTCCGAGTTAGTATTATTGAAAGCACATTAAAGTGGGAGAAGTTAGTTTCCAAGAACTAGACCAAAAAGTTGAACAAATATACCCGCGTAGGCCCCTGAATACGAAGACAAATATATGATTTCAAGCTTTCGAAGCAAGTTTAGAATTCCTTTTCTTTCTTTCTTTTTTTTGTCTTGAAATTATCAGAAAATCTTTTGAGAGTTGTTTCTTTGAAGGCGATATCTTATTCACAGCACAATGAGTATTGTTAAGGCAGCAATTATATACTAATTATGACATTAGTCTTAATTAACTTTGCTTACATAATTACAATAAATTCTTAAATAGAGTTGTATTCCTAAATTTTATATATATTTATCTTAAGTTGTTAATAAAATTGAGGTCTTTCAACTATATTAAACTTTAAATAAGTATTACTTGGAGTCATCCAGCTAAACTGCTACCAACATGAATAGTCCATGCAACAGTTGGAGTCTTTAATTTATTATTATTATTATTATTATTATTATTATTAGCCATATGTTAACATGTATATCCAAAACTTTGATGGGATTTTAAGATGTTGATATCGAAGGAAAAAGAAATTAGGAGGACAAAAGTAAGAGCAGGGATATGTTTCAATTGAAATTTCAAATTTGAACTTCTAAAAAAAAAAAAAAAAGATTGACTAATGCAATAGATTTGTGGTGCAAATAATGTAATTTTTTTTATTTTTCAAAACACTAGTGTACATTAAATTAAAATATATGGTTAATTAATCGGGAAGCATTTAAATGTAGCATTTAAATTAAAAATTGAAAATTTTTCTTTTTTACCCAACACAGATGTATTAACCATTAAATTATATGAATAGACTATTCCTGATGTGAGCTTAGATTGCAACTGATATTGGTAAAAGGCAGTCAACAACTTGGAGAGCAAGCTGTGGAGCTAACGTGTTAGTGATGGATAGAAATTGATTTCTATTTAAGCAGTGGCGGTTATATATTTTTATCTATTAAATTTATATTATATAATTGCTTGTTATTAAATGATTTTATATAAAAAATATTATATAACTTTCACCGAAAGAATATATTAAAAAATATATAATTATTAGTATTTATATACATAAAAATAACATATAACTCACAAGTTATATAAAAAAAATATAATAAAAATCATATAATTATTTATATAGTTATATATAAAAAATGACATATAATTATCATAAATTATAGAAAAAAATAGAACAAAAGTTATAAAATTAATAACAATTATATGATTATAAATATAAAATGATAAGTAACTATGACCAATTATATAAAAACATAAAAAATAATGTTATATAATTGCCACCTATTTATATAAAACTAACTAACTATATGTATATATATATTTGAAAATATGAGTGGGGCCTTGAGCCTCCACTCGGCCTTACTTGTGTCTGCCACTATATTTAAGGAGTTACCTTGCTAGTTTGAAACATCACTACAGATCAATTGATCCTACCATATACTAGACTTACATACGCATTTCTAATTAATCTTTTCTTTCTTGTAATAAATTCCTCCGAAATCGGCTACAGATACCATCCGACCGACGAAAAATTGGTGAATCATTACCTGAGGATAAAGATTCAGGGCAATGGTCATCCCGTCCCAGAAATCCCCGAGTTCAATATCTTGAATTATGAACCTTGGGATTTGCCTCGTAAGTTTAATTCTCTCCTCCATCATTGACCAGTCTAATTAATCAAAAAGATCTAATTGACTGTTTGGTTAATTAATGAATTGTGTGGAATTAATTATGCAGAGGATTCAGTGAGGAAGATGTCAAACAAGTCAAATATTGAGGAAGGGTGTTACTTCTTCTGCCATCGAATCTACCAGCACTCCAATAGCCAAAGGATGAGCAGGACTTCTAATACTGGATACTGGAAAGTTACTGGAAAGGATTGCAAAATCAACGATATTGGCA
This sequence comes from Triadica sebifera, assembly GCA_023653625.1. Classification (NCBI taxonomy): domain Eukaryota; kingdom Viridiplantae; phylum Streptophyta; class Magnoliopsida; order Malpighiales; family Euphorbiaceae; genus Triadica; species Triadica sebifera. The sequence continues at coordinate 2,315,321 of CM042895.1, forward strand.
TTAAAAGGACTCTGGTTCTCTACCAGGGTCGTGCTAGTAGAAGCACCAGGACCAATTGGGTTATGCATCAGTACATTCCCACTTTCAACTTTCAAACTCAGGCATCCCGTCAACAGTGCACAATGCCTTGAATCTTTTTTTTGTTCATTCCTTCTCCGGTTCTCCCGTCCATGACAACTATATATATTTTATATTTTATATTTTATATTTCAGTCTTTCATGGTATTTCACTTGAGCATTAATTTTTCTAAGTGGTAGACTATTGGATATTATTAGAATATTTTTTTCTCCTCTTATCATATTAAATAGAAGTTTCAAATACTCTTTTGGCGGATTGAGTTGTCGCAGCTTCAGTTTGGATTTCATATGAGCGATAATTATGATGCACATCATTTTTTATGTAAAATAATTATTTTTTTAATTTTTTTATATTATAAAAATGAATGGTAATTATTAAATTAGTATTTTTACTTTTATTTTTAATTGAATTTTAGTAAAGTATTTTACACAAATAATACTATATTTGATTACATTGATTATTTTGTATTGTTTATTAATTTAATTATTTTTAAAATTATCTATAGAGTTTTAGATATTTTGGAATAGATTCTTGATATTTATTGATTTAATTATCGTATGTATTGGTATTTTAAATTTATTTGAACTGATTTATAATTATTTTTGTTCGAAAAGATTATTATTGAAATTCTTACTTTTGAAAATTGTACTATTTTTGTTATTTAATATTGAATTGATTTTATTGATTGAATTTTTCGTATGAATATTGTTTTCAAACTAGTAAATTACCCAATTATTTGGCTTCATCGTAAACAATTTATATATTTATTATTTGGCTCCATTGCTAGCAATATATCTGTTAGACCAAAAATTAGTAATCAAACTAATAAAGTATGTTTTAAAATATTTCAATTTTTAACCAAACCAAATACTATTAAATATATCAAAACAAATGTAATTTGGATTTGGTTTGGATAGCAAGTTTAGTCGGTTAGATAAATAAATAAGATTAAAATATTAAAATATCATAAATATTTGATAAAAAATAACTTAAAATCATAATTAAAATAATAATAAGAATATTATCCAAAATATAAAAATTCAATACATTACTTTAACTTCTAAAAATTTCAAAATATAATTTATAAATTAGTAACGTAAAGTAAATTTTTGCTCAATTATAACATTCCAGAGAAAGTTGAAGAGTGTAGATAGTTAATGTAACATCCTTGACCTTCCCCCACATGCATTTCATTGAACATAAGCATCTTGCATACAATTCAATTGAACAAATGCATTCCATACGTATTTTCGTAGGAACAAGTTTATCACATGCACTAGCTACGTGTCCTAGCATTTGGCACTTGTATCGAGTAGCACATGTGTACTTATAACCTATATGAGGATTATGAAGTATTAGAAATGAATTGAATAAGTGACCAAATTAATGTAAGCAAAATGATTAGATTAAAATTAGTAAACATTTTGCATTGTTAATTTAGTTAAACCGGGCCAAAAGATTAAGCGGTATTATTGTGTAGATTAGTCGAATTATATATATATGTAAATAATAATAATAATATAGATAAAATAAAATGAAAATGAAACAAAAGAGAAATAGAAGAGAAGAGAAGAGAAAAGAGAAGAGAAATGAGAAATGAGATGAGAAATGAGATGAGAAAAAGATAAAAAGACAAAAACATAAATCTGCCTTTATCTTCATCTTTCCCATTTCTGCCTCCTCACTTCAGCCCCGAATTCTCCTTCATTTTCCTCCATTTCAGACTTCAAATCTTCCTTGTTTTACCTAGTTTTTTGCACCAAATTGATCCCTTGCAAGTTCGTCCTTGGTAAGTAATCAATTCTTATTGCTTTAGGGTTGATTTGAGTTGCTTAGGTTCATTAATAGGCACTGTTTTGCAACCCGATTTTGATATTAATAGAAATTGATTCTGGAAATGTGTAAAACACAAAATATGTTCCTTTATATCTTAGATTTGTGGATATGTAAACATTTTTGCAAGATGTTATGTATAGGAAGAGATATACTCTTCGTACTGAAACTGGTCAGGGTGTAAACCCTAACCAAGTTAGCTACTGTGTGGTTTGATTTCGAATATGTTAAAGCCCTTATTTGACGTCTCTCAAAACATAAAAGTTGTAGATATATGTGTTTTGTATCTGTATACCAAATTTCAGGTTCATAGGGCTTGTAAATGGTGAGTTATGGTGAATAGAACCATGATTGTTCCATGGTTTGAACTGCCTACTGAGTGCACTGGGCAGCTCCAGTACATTGGTTGGCTAATTTGAGCTTGTTAGAGCTAGATTATGTAATTTCTCAAAACATAAAAGTTATAGGTATATATCTTATGTAAATTATGGTACTAATTTGAGCTTAATTGGTTATCTATAGAATAAGTTATGGCCTTTTGAAGTCATACTGGTCCGGAAGCCAATTCTATTCTGGAACAGTAATATGTTTGGTATAATTAGAAGACCTTAGAGACATAATTGGTACAAGTTGTAAACATGAAACATGTTCCATATGAACCCATATAAGTGTCTGTACAGTTTCCTTAAAATAGGACTTATAGAGTGTAAGTTATGATGAACCCAAATGAGTACCCTGAAACTGCCTAAAGGCAGAAAACAGAACACTCTTATAAATTCCACCAAATATTGTAAAATGATCCAATTGGTCTGAAATTTTAATATGTTCTCTAATTATATGTTATTTGTAATTAGGAAGAAGAATAATATTAATTGGTCAATTATAGAAAAAGTTATAGGCTAAACAGTCCCATAAGGTCACACTGCCTCATAGGAAAAATCTTAACTATTGACATGAACAATGCATATTAATTTGTTTAAGCCACATTAAGTATCTCTAATTATGAGTTAATCGATTATGTTTTCATATTAGGCTCGCAACATATTGGAGACCCACAAGGAGCAGATAGACAATAAGTTAGGGGTCGGAATCAAAGGAGAACGGTGAGTCTAATTATCGATTGAATTCTTTAGTGCAAATGAATGTTGTTTGCTATGTGATTCATGTGATTGTCATGATTGGTCCTTGATAATGTAATGATGGATAATTTGTGACATTGTGGTACATATAAATGGTATACTTGTGGTATATTTGAGGTATATATTTGACAAATGTGATATATATACATGGTACATGTATAGTATATACAAGGTGTATGCTTGACATATGAGGTATATAGGGAATATATGTATGTTGTATATGATAAAGATGCAATGGTTGATGAATGCTTAAATACAAGTGCATATGCATATGGGCTAAAAAGGCGTTGTGACTAGTTAATCGACATTGCAAAGCAAAAGAAGAGGCCTATGGCCCAACAAATGTGCAAAGGAAAAGAAGAGGCCTATGGCCCAACAAATGTGCAAATGAAACAAATGATCAAGCTAGCTAGCAAATGCAAATGCAAATGTTCACATGGAAACCCGGGGCAATGTTCGTTTAATCTGGTCACAACAAAATAAAATGTACAAGCAAAGCATAAGTAAATAACAATTATTGAGTACTTGATTTTATCTATATTTATATGTTATTGACTGATGAATGGAATGGAATACATGGTATATATTGGAATTGTGATTTATGACTATGAGTTGTTTGGTACTTTAGAGCTCATTGGATGATTATTCTCACTGAGCCGCAACTCATCAATTTGCGTCATTTTTCAGGTAAAGAAAAGTGATAGCTCATTTTGAGTAGTGTATAGAAGACATGGAGCACAGGTCATTGGCCGAGCCTCATCACTCTCTCTCCTTGCATTCCACACAAGCATAAAAACATGTCATCTGTATTTTGGACTTATATGCTTGAATATGTATAGTCATTTTGGAATGAGTCTAAATATGTATAAATGAAATCAACTCGGAAATACTTATGTGTAAAGTTTATATTTTGATATATGTGATATATCGTATTGTGGTTTTAATGTTGACTTGAAAAGTCATTTAGTAATTTTACAGGATATAAGACTTGTAAAGTCGTTAGTTGATTTTACAGGATATGATATGAAAAAAAAATTTTGCTACTATTGTTAACAGGGTATTTTGCCTTTTCAGTATGCAGTATGTGACTATTTGATACAGGGATAGGTTATACTTAAATGCATAAGAGGTGTGATGTTACATTTTAGGTTATACTTAAATGCATAAGAGGTGTGATGTTACATTTTTGGTATCAGAGCAGGGATAGGTTCCATGGGAACATGCATAAGCATAAGCGCATGATAACATATGCATCATATGTGTTGAACATTATGTAGTGACATACTTTCATTTATTTTAGGGACATCATAAGACATGATACACCAAGGAGGGAGAGGCCGGTCGAAATGCATTCTCATGAGGCATCACCTCATTTACATAGAGAGCAACCAGCACTAGGAGCTAGAGCTCCAATACATGCATCACAGTCATCTCATGCAGAAGTACCCCATGAAAACCTAGAACAAGAAGTATGTGGTCCTGAAATGTACAAGGAAAGACGGTATGACAAGCTGAGGAAACATGGTGCAACTGATTTCAATGGCACAACAGATCCAGCAGAAGCTGAGACATGGCTGAAAAGGACACAGAGGGTACTGAATATGATGAGATGTACTCCAGATGAGAAATTTGATTATGCAGTATCCTTGCTGCAAGGAAATGCTTATGAATGGTGGGAGACAGTCCCTGACAGTGATGCACAACCACCGGTGTTGACATGTAATGATTTTCTCCTGGAATTTCAGAACAATTATGTGGTAGAAGATAATTGTTATTGGTCATTCATTGTTTTTATGTATCATGTCATTGCATTTGCAATATAAGTTTCCATATTGGTATATGTGGTAGAAGATATTTGTTATTTGTAGAGCGCTTACCAATTAAATATTATTTTGTTTAGCGGCTCATATTTTAGATATTTAATTATTTATGAAATTCTGAATTTTTTTAGCATTTGGCATTCAATAGAACATTGCTTTATTATTGATATTATATTTGTGACAGTTGAAAATATTTAAAAAAATTATCCGAGCATTTGTTTGTTCTGTTTTTCTTTATTTTTTTCAGATTTTAGAGATAGTTTTATGATGATTAGAGTTTAGAGAAGGTTGAATCACAAAATTTATATTATTTTTAGAGTTTTATTTGTTTTACATTTGAGGTTAGTATAAATTAAATTGTTCTTATTTTATGCGCCCATGATGGTCAGATTTGGATCATGACAAATAAAATAAAAATCACGTATCAAATCTAGACAAGTAATTTTCTGCTTTTTTTTTTTTGGCTTATAAAGAGGGATTTTGTTCTATGCAAATTAAAGAAAAGCGCAGATGTTGATGAAGTGATTTCCCAAGAGGATGTGGACGCTGATGTTGAAATTCCAAATGTATCTGCGTGAGATATAAAACTGAGCATGCTCAACAAAAAATGGATGCAGCATCTATGTATAATTATTCTTAATAACTTTGAAAATCATTTATAATTGATAAAGTAGGCAGCGGAAATAAATATTCTTAATATATATTTTTTTTTGAATTTATCAATTGACGAAACTAATCGAATCGTGAGCATTTTTAATTATGTTGACCAGGTCACTCGCTCTGTTGCAGATTGGGATTTGGCACGCTGAAGGTAGAGAGACCGGAGTCCATGTAAGACAGAAAACAGGTAGTCTTTTCTTCTTTCGATGGGCCCTTACGTGTATTATTCCACAAAATCATCTTTCTTTGCATGAAATTCCTGTGTTCAGCCCGCGACTGAAGCAGAGAATCGCACATCCTCCCTCGAGCAAGGTTGGGGTCTCGGGGAGCCGTTTTGGTTTTATTTGTAATTTTCATTTTGCTTTTCAGTTTTCCTTGTAATTTTGGTTTCGATCAATGAAATTGTGTAAAGCAAACAAAGTTACAGTAGTATATATAAACTAGTATGGGTAGCCCTATTAGGCTCTGATGTTTTTTAAGTTTATTACTGTAATTTTTGTATACATACATAGTTAAATACTCTTTTATCAAATCAATGAGTGGAAAACAGAATTCGTTAACTATAAAAAATAAATAAATAAATACAATAAAGGATTTGCGAGAGGCAGTTTTTATCACTATTTATGTGATTTTCTTGCAAATCAATTTAAGACAATTTTACACTTTGCATTAGCTGCAGAAACCATGTAAATAAATAAATAAATCTGAAATTGATGCAACTAATTTTTCCTTTAGATAAAATTATGCTATCATAAATAGAGATTTTTCAAGTTTCAGACTAATTCAAAAAGTTTTTGTTTATATTTTTTAAATAAAGAAGATCGTTATAGTGTCATCATTAAAGTTCCATATAGTTTAATCCAAACGCAATGGTCTTTTTCAATAGTTTAAGACAAACAAAAAAATACCCCATTTTGCTATTACAGTAAAATTAATATTAATTAGAGTCATAAGAAATGATAATTCATGTTTGTTGCTAAACATTAAATTTTTAAGAACAATCATAGAAAAAAATCAACTATAATTTTAAAAAAATGAACTATAATTCAAAAAAGAAAAAGAAAAAGAACAATATCTCTATGGATAATTTAAAAAAATTATAAATTAAAAATAAAATTAAAATCCCAATTACGAGATGGATGATTGCAATTACTTCAACAAAATGTGTCATGTTACTGGTATATATTGAAACATAACAGAATATGTTAAAATAAAAAATGAAAAAGAAAACATAGGAGAATTTTCGCAGGAGTTTACTACTTAAGATTGCAATAGAAGTTGGTAAAAGCAAACCAGCAACCTTATAGAGTAAGTAGTGAGGTTTTAGTTGTTTTCATAATTCTCTGATTTATATATTATTCTAATTGAGTCATATATAAAAATAAAGATATATCTACAATTAAAAGGAGAACAACCAATAACAAAAGAGCAAGGACAAACGCGGTTTTCTATGTAGCGTTCATTGACATTCCACTCTAAGTCACTTCATGGCCAATTTTACTAGCTTCTTGATGAAGCATATATGCATGCAAGAGGCAGCTCTGATACATGCTTATTCATCAGGTGGCCGGATTATAAAAGTGCCCCCTATATGATTTAGACAATCTTGATTACTTCTACGAATTAATTTTTAAAATTGAATTAAATCCAAAATTTATATATGCTCACTTTTGGTATATTATTTTTGTAGGATGATTCTCAAATCCAAACTTATATGCAGTCATTTAAAGGCTATGATGAAAGGCCTGTAAGAAGTCGGGGCATTTTAAAGACACTTGTTTTAAGTTGAATGGTATCATGAACTTAAACAGAGAAGACAGAAAACTCAAGGGAGGTTTCAAGCCAATCTTGCAGCTGAAAATGATGAAGGGGGGCAAGAAAATGTAGACAAAGGTCAATTCAACATATATAGCTGAACTAGTCAAGCAAGAAATTACAAGATATATGATGAGGAAACACCTGCCAACAGAAGAAAATGTGAATTTTGCACAAATTCATGAATTTGCAGGAACAATCTGTAACATTAGTCTTAAAAAACATAATTGTGATAACTGGACAGTGGACAGTGGTACTTCAAATCACATATGTGCAGATGATAAATTGTTCACTGAACTTCACCAACATCAAAACTACTAGCAGTGCATTTGCCTAATGGTTCTTTTGTGAAAGTTGATATGACAGGCACTGTTCAATTGCATGGACAATTACAATTGACCAATGTACTCTTTATATCTCAATTCAAACATAACCTCATCTCTGTGACTAAACTTGCAAGGCAAAACAACATGAAACTTACCTTTACTCATAATTGTTGTCTTTTACAGGACCTGAAGAGTGATAGTTGTAGTGCCACTGGAAGAGTAGTGGGAAATCTATATGTGCTGGACTCAGCTTCTTTCAATAAAAAATGCAGTAGGATAAATATAGTTGCTTCTTTCCCTGTTTCTTTGTCTCGTAGTCATGTAAATCAAGTCACTACTGTCACTAATAACACTTGGCATAGCCGAATGGGCCATCCATCTAATGTAGTCATGTCACATTTACAATTCTTAAATGATAATAAAAGTTCTCTTTTGCATTTACCTTATTGTGAGATCTGTTCTCAAGCTACGCAAGTTCGAAATGTTTTTCCTATTAGCACCTCTAGATCTAACAGACCCTTACTTTTATTTAGGCCTGCTACAGGCCCGGACCGGTCCAGACTGGGCTAGACCTGTTCTGGGCCCAATCTGGACTGTGGCCCGACTGGAAAAGGGTCCGGTCCAGGCTCTTTCCCGCCGGTTCCGATTCCAACAGTAATATTACCGTTTTTTTATATAGAATGAAAAGACAAAAATATCACTTATAACATAAAAATAACAATTATATTTTAGTGATATTATTATAATTTTAATTTTAATTTTTTTCTTTACAAATTCCAAATTCATTTCAATATTATTCATTTCTTATTTTCCTACACAATCTCATTATCAATTTCTCCACAATTCAATTTCAATTTTTTCTACATATATTTTTAATTTCTCTCTAATTACACTTTCAATTATTGTTTCTCTCTAATTAAATTATAATTTTTTCAATATAAATTCATACTTTTATAATTAAATTATTTTATAAAATAAAAAGTTAAATTAATTAAGTTTTTAGCATAGTTATAATTTTTATAATTTATTAATTTATCAAATAAATATAATCATTTCTAAATTCCAACTTATAATTTTTCTAAATCAATTTTTTTATAATAATCTAAATTATTACACAAACTTACAAATTAATATTCAATAAATTATTTTTTTCTCAAAGTTTTCATTAGTACAAATTTATAATTTATACAAATTAATAATTTTGATTGTATTTATTTATTGTGTTATTAATTCAAAAAAAATGATCGAACTGATGGATCATAAACCAGAACCAGCCAGTTCATGAACTGAAAACGGCCGATTTTGAACCGGCTCCGAACTAGTCCCTATTTTTTGGGACCGCAAAACCGGTGTTTCGAACCTAAACCGACCGGTTCAAAATTGTGGTCGAGCCTACTTTTATTGCATGCTAATATATGGGGACTGAATAAACAAACTTCACTGACTGGAACTCATTATTTTCTTACCATTGTTGATGATTATAGCAGAGTTGTATAGACATTCTTCATGACATATAAATCACAAACTACACCTATCTTTGTTAAGTTCTTTAAAATGATTTTGACACAATTTCATACCAGAATACAAACCTTGAGAACAAGCAATGGTGTTGAATTCCTTAGCACTCAATGTCAACAGTGTTTTGCTACTCATGGCACCTTACACCAAAATTCATGTGTTTATACTCCCCAACAAAATGGAATTGTGGAGAGGATACACAAACATATAGTTCAAATAGCTAGAGCCTTATTGCTAGAATCTGGACTACTTTTTGAATTCTGGGATGAATCTGTTCTACATGCCACATTTCTTCTTAACAGGCTACCCACTAAAGTTCTTAATTGCCAAACTCCTTTTGAACTTTTATTTCAAAAACAGCCTAATTGCTTAAAGCTTTAAACCTTTAGTTGCCTTGCTTATACTAAAATCAATTCTCCCCAAATCTCAAAGTTTACATCCATATCAATAAAATGTGTATATTTAGGACACTCCCCAAGTCAAAAAGCTTTCAAACTTTATGATATAAAACATAAAACCATTTTGACATCTTGAGATGTCAAATTTTATGAAAAATATGTTTCCTTTCCATCAGTTGAATACTTCTCTAACTTCAAGAGATTCTATTCCTACTATTGTTTTAGAGGATACATCTATCACTCCTTCATCTTCCACAAATGCCTATGTACCCACTACTCATTATACAACAAGTCCACATTTAAATCTATCCAGCGTCATTTTATGTTCTGCTCCAAATAGAAAAAGTAACAAAACTATTAAACTTCCTGTTTGGCTCAATGGTTTTGAAATTAACACCATCTTCTCAGATCCTACCTCCCTCTCACCTTCATGTGGATATTATACACCTGCACATATTTGTTTTCAAGCTAAATTGTCTTCAATTCAGGAACCCACAAGTTATGAGGTAGCAGTACAGTACCCACAATAGGTTCAGGCAATGGAGGAGGAATTGAGGTTTTAGAGCACAACCATAATTGGGAGCTTATTGCTCTTCTACTAAATAAAAAAGTCATTTGTTTTTACAGATTGAAACTTAAACAAGATGGGACAATAGACATGTACAAAGTTAGGCTTCTGGAAAAAGGCTTCAATTAGATTGAATGAGTAAACTTTCATGAAAGTTATTCTCTTGTTGCTAAACAAGTTACTATTAGGCTTTTTTTATCCATAGCAGCTGTTCTTTCTTGGTCGTTGCACCAAATTGATATCAATAATGTCTTTCTTCGTGGCTTTATTAAGGAAAATCTGTAACACCTAACACCTTATAATTCTATATACCACATTTATATTTATACATTAAGTTATCACATATGGAACAAAAATAAAATAAAATTCATGTCTACAGCGAGAGCAATTTTTTTTAAACTCATCTCATATTATCATCAACAATTCTACATTCAATACGGATGCTTTAATCATAGCCTATAACATCACATATATTAATAACTTAAACATTACGTTTAAAAGTTAGTAAATTTACAAGTTGATTCCATTTATATATCCTAGTACACATTCATTGTAATTATACGTATGCAAATATTCAATCCCCAAATATAAACGATATGTTTTTATGCTTGTGTGAAATGCAATGAGAGAGAGTGAGGAGGCTCAGCCGATGACCTTTGATCTATGACTTTTATATGTAACTCAATATGAACTACTACTATTCTCTACCTGAAAAATGATGCAATTTGATGAGTTAAGACTCAATGAGAATAACCATCAAATGAACTCTAAAGTACCAAGCATTTCATACTAGCAAATAACAAGTATACTTAATATACACTTTATATTTCATTTCATCCGTCAATAACATATAAATGTAAATAAAATCAAGTATTCACTAATTGCTCTTTACTTATTCTTATGTTTATTCATTTTATTTTGTTATGACTAGGTTAAACATACATTGCCCCGGATTTCCATGTGAACATTTGTATTTGCTAGCTAGCTTGATTATTTGTTTCATTTGCTCATTTGTTGGGTCATAGGCCTCTTCTTTTGCCTTGCAATGTCAATTAACTAGTCACAATGTCTTTTAAGTCATTATACATATAGATTTGTAACTAAGCATTCATCATCCATTATGTCTTTATTACATATATCTCATATATATCACATATGCTATGCATATAACTCACATATACTATACATATACCATGTATATATTGTATATGTCAAACATATACCTCAAATATAGCATACATATACCACTTAAATATACCATATATGTCACAAATATTTATAATCTCATCATCAAGATCAAATCAGAGCAATCATATAAATCACATAATCATAAATCATTTCATATATCACATAACAAGCAATGTTTATGTGTACTAAAGAAATTATTTGATAATTAAACTCACTTTTTTTTTCTTTTGATTATGACCTTTAATTTATTGTCTAATCCCTCATCGTAGGTTTTCAATTTGTTGTGAGTCTAATATGAAAATATAATTAATTAACTCATGACTAGATAAACTTAATGTGCCTTAAATAAATTAATATGCATAGTTCATATCATTAGTTAGTATTTTTTTTCTTATGAGACAGTGTGACCTTATGAGAATAATTAGTCCATAAATTTTTCTATACTTGAATAATTAATCTAATTCTTAATTCTAATTAAATTTAACATATAATTACATAACATATTAAAATTTCAGAGCAATTGGAGTATTGTACAATTTATGGTAGAATTTTTAATTGTATTATGTTTTCCGACCTGTTTTTTTCTTAGCCAGTTTTAGGATACCAACTTTATAATTCATATCTTACAATACATAAGTCATATTATAGTGAAAATTTACAGAAACTTAGATAGATAAATATGGAACATTTTTTATGCTTACAATTTTTGTTAATTCTATCTCCAAGGTCCTCAAATTATAAGAAATATTTTACTGGTCTATAACATAGTTGACTTCCAGACCAGTATAACTCATGAAGACTATATATCACTATATACATATCATATTAAGGTGAAATTTTTTCCAAAATTTATATAAGACATAATAATATAACTTTTATGTTTTACAAATTACAAATTTTGTCTATAAAGAGCTCAAAATAATTAAAAAAAATTTTGAACCTGCACAGGACACCAATCAACTATAAAGTAGTCATAGTTCTCTTCATCATAATTCAAAATCCACGAGATATATGAACCTAAAATTTGGTATTCAACTAGATAACACATGTATGGTATTCAACTAGATAACACATGTATCTAAAAAATTTATGTTTTATTTTTCAACAAATTATATTTCTAAGATAGTCAAAATAGATAAAAACTGTAGAGTAGTCTGCTGAAAATCGAACCAAAACCAATTTTACTCAAAGAATGAGTTCTCTTAAAATACATCAGATCTTAAAAAACTGTTTTAGATACATATATATATGAGACATAGATCTAAAAGTTTCATGTTTTGAACTTTTCCAAACTCCCTCTTTAAGTTTACAAAAATTAAGTCTTAATATTCGTTCATAAAAATATAATTCAAAACTTCAATTTAGTAGTTTACACCCATAAACCATAATTTATCTAATCTTTAATTCAAGATTAGTAACATATGGAAGAATAATTAACTTACCAAAAATTTTTTTACTTGATTTGTGACAGAATTTTGAAATAAAATGAAGAAATGAAGGGAAAAATAAGAAGGATAAGAAGAAAAAGTGTTGGTAGAAAAAGTTAAGAAACTTAGATTTTGGCTAAGCCAACCTTATCTTTTTTTTTTTTTTTTTTGCTATCCATTTCCCTCTTTTCCCCTTTTTTTCTTTTATTATTATTATTATTATTATTATTATTATTATTATTATCATCATCATCATCATCATCATCATCGTCATCATCATCATCATCATATATATATGCATACATCCATGTATACATATATATATTTATCTCATTCTACTAACCAATGCAAAAATATAATTTAGTTACTTATTTTAATTAAATTAAATTAATCATATCAATTTTTTATTAATTCAATTCAGTCTCTTTATTCACTTAAATATTAATTTTATATCATTTTTATCTAAATTATAAAACAGACATGTGCACCTCTATATAATTGTAAAATACTTGAAAATAAACTAAGTGTATATCATGAATTTATTTAAATAAAAATGCATATTATGCATGTGTTTAAGTGATGTATATGCAAAATGCATATGCCCAAATAAAATGCTGTAGAAATGCATATAGAAAAAGTTGAGAATGTTACAAAATCTTTATATGTTGCCACCACAGGGCTACAAAGCAGCTGCTCCAGGCTAGGTTTGTAAACTGGTTAGATCTTTATATGGCCTGAAGCATGCTTCTAGGTAGTGGAATACATAATTTTCTCACAAATTGCAACTTTATGGCTTCACACAATCAGCTCATGATCATTATCTCTTCACTTCCACAAAATCTACTGAGTTCTTAACCCTTCTAGTTTATGTTGTGATGTCTTAATCACTGGCACTTCTGCAACTTCAATTCTATAAGTCAAATCTTATTTGGACCAAGAATTCGCAATCAAGGACCTTGGCATAGCAAAGTATTTTCTTGGTATAGAGATTGCTAGGTCCTCATCTGGTTTATTTATTAACCAGAGAAATTATATACAGGATCTTATAACTGATGCAGGTCTCTTGGACTCTAAGCCTGCCTCCATACCTATAGTTAAAGGTACTATTCTTACTGCAGAAGATGGGGCACTTTTACAAGATCCACAACAATATAGACGATTGATAAGTCGGTTGTTGTACATTGGATTCACAAGACCAGATGTGCAATTCATTGTGCAAGAGCTAAGTCAATTTGTGCAAACACCTCGTACTTCACATTGGAACATAGCAATGCAAGCATTAAGATACTTGAAAGCACTTTAGAGAAAGGTTTATTTTATCCAAGGGCCAATTCATTTCAGTTGACAGCATACAATGATGCTGACTGGGCAGCTTGCAGGGATAGCAGAAAATCAATCACTGGTTATTGCATTTTTCTTAGATCTTCCTTGATTTCTTGGAAAACTAAGAAACAAACAACAGTTTCTAAGAGTTCAGCCGAAGACGAATATAGAAGCTAGCTAGCACAGTTTGTGAGCTTCAGTATTTGAGTTATTTGCTTCATGATCTTCATATGCCAACTTCACTTCCCATCTCTCTTTGGTGTGACAATCAGGCTGCTATACTCATCACGGCCAATCCAATCTTCCATTAGAGAACGAAACACCTTGAAATCGCTGCCACCTTGTTCAAGATCAGTATAAAGCTGGATTCATTTCTCTTCAGCATGTATCTTCTACTCTTCAGTTAGTTGATCTCTTCACCAAACCTCTTGCAGCACCACGGTTTGACACTATTTGTTCCAAGTTGAGCTTACTGACACTGCAACAAGCTCCAACTTGAGGGGGGATGAAGAAGTGTAAATAGTTATTTATCTTCTTATTAAATGACATCGTTTCTTAGTTATAGATATAGCTTTTAGCAGCTGATGGTTTCTTATTTTTTTTCCTTGTATATAAACAATGGTTCTCTCTTTTCTTGAGATATGAGAAATACTTCATCTACTGTTTCTTCTTAGCTTTTGATCAATAACTAGATAACTTGATACAGAGAGTCATTTTGAACCAACCTAACTGCTGCTAATGCCATCAATATCGCATTTAAGGATTCACTGCAGATAAAATATAAGTCAAAATATTCAGTTCACTATTTTCCTCTTACATAAACATAACATGATAACAACCCTAAATATCTAATTGGATTACACACATAACTTTAAAATCCTTGAAGAAAGAATATCCATACACAGTTAAAGAAATATTAGCTGTGAATACCGATTTCAGATAAGGTTATTGCGTTACTTAAACGACCTGGCTTTGATGAAAATGGCACGTTGTTTGAAAGCAAATGGCCTGTTCTCTTCCTCAAACGACAATGTGGGAGAGAAATTTGCGAAAAATGAAGGTGAAGGAGAAGGAGAAGAAGAAAAAACTGAAATTGAGTTCTCCGAGAATGGCAATGGGGAAGAGAAAAATTGCAGTCTCGTCTGCATTTCAATTTCTGATCCATGTTGCTATTCTGGGCTGGGCTGGACTCTAGCCTCGTCTAAATAACCTCCACCTCTTCAAAGATAAAATAATTTAGGCATTTTAAATAAATAGGAAACTATTAATTAGCAAATACTGTTTTTCTTATTAATTTCCAAAGAAAAAAAAAAAGCATTTTCCCCTTTTTTGATTTTTCTTATTGAGTGCTCGAACTTCTATAAAATTCCATTGAATTCTTAAAAAATTATTTTTCTTTTATTGGACAACTTAAATAATTATTTTAAGACATTAAATTCAAATATAACATGTTAATAAAAATAATATTATAATTTTAACACGTCGAATTCCTAATTTATCGCTTCTTTTTTTCTGTTGATTTACTGAAACCCAATGTGAACTAAATTAAAGCATAAAAATCCAATAAAACACAATAGAAATTTAAAGACTGCGTCCTCTATTGTCTCAATTAATGGATACCCGAGATTTAAAAGAAAAATAGAAATTGAGAAATATTAGTGCTAGTTTTGCTACTAATCCTTCTGACGAATAAAGTTGGTTGTTCATCTTTTGCAGGAAATTTGAAAACGAAAATGTTATACAACTTGAATGACATCCTACTTACTGTAGAAGAATGACAACATAATTTCATTAGAGATACTTCAATACCCTAATGACACCAGAATGGGCAAGCGAGTGGCAAGCAACTTCACAGCATGTGCACAGAAGCAGACCCGAATACATCTACTTAGATCCGACTCTGTAAGCACTGTTTCATAAAGACACAAAAAGTCATCAAAAAGTCCCATTGAGTTCATCAAACCATTAAGCCAATAGTCAATCATTCACACAGCAAACTTGTTCTACAAATTATTTGGATGAATTTCTTTAAAATAACATCACTTCGTTTCGCCTAAGGTAACTGATCTTCAATTGGCTGCAACTAATGCTGTGAACTTTGCAACAGTGTTTCCACAATCCTATTGTGAGGATTTGCTATAAGATTCATATGGCCTGATCAAAAGCTAATGAGGCAGACATGTATACTGCCCCATTATCCAACCAAAATCCCTAGGGAAACAAGCGCAGCATGCACTTTTTTCCCCCTAAACCATTTAAAAGATATCCATTTTGGTAAACTCTTTTCAGCTGGTAAGGATGAATTCCTTCTCAACCTGTAAGCATCTCATATATAATGAACAGGAGAGTTGGATAGCAGAAGCGCATTTAGTTCACCATCTTTCACATCATCAAAACCTGGAATGAGAACAATTTCTTACCTTGCCATCCATCCACCAATTTAATGAGTTCCAGACTTTTCTTCAAATTAAGATCCAATAAAAGTTCAGTCTAAAGTTGCTACAGTAAGAGAATACCACATGTTAAAAGGATAAGCATTTGGTACCATGCTGTTCAAGTCTTCTAAGTTGAGATAAAACTATCATCATCATAATAATCCCAGAAATATGCAATTTCACATCCAAAGGAAGTAATTCGAGTTGAATACCTCAACAAAAAACCAAATAGAGCATCTGAGCAAGCTGGAGAGGGCAAAAAAGAGAACCTTGAGTCAATTTCAACCAAAAAAACAAGATTCCAGTTATTCCTAAAAGCCCAACATCTCTGCAGCTTCAACAAGGTCCCACATGTCAATATCAGTTGTGCAGCCTGTAGCCATTGTGGACTTATATAAAAGATCAATTTTTACTTCTTCCCGATGATTCAAGGACCAGCTTTATGTTAATTGCATGTTCACTTATGATCCCAAGAATAGCCAATTGATAAGCATATATATGAAGCAACAATAAATATAGAAAACAGCCTTCCACATAGAAACCACAAAATTGTCAAGTGTGAGGGCACATTTACCGAATAAGACCAAATCTTTCATGATATCAAAAACAAGGCATTTGTAGCTGGATCCAGTGGAAGAAGCTCGACTTCCCTTCGGTGCCTTTCAGAGACAGAGGAGAGGGTTTAGAGAGCAAAACTTTTTTCAAACTTCAAACTTTTGCCGAAGTGCCTCGATCTTTTGTTGGAGGCTTGGCTTTCCCAGCTGCTTCTCTATGCGTCGTTAGGATCTCTCAGCTTGAAGTTCTCTGATAACCTTTCCAATTCTTTGACAATCCCTGGTAATCAACTAATGTTCTGACAACCTTTCATCTGGAGGGGACTCCGTTCATCTTATCAGAGGTTAGTTCCTTTTTGCATTTTTTGGGCTTCTTTTCATTCTTCTTTGGCACCCATGGTAGTGATCGGAGGTATTTGGCCCCCAAAAGGGATTGAAGTTTTAGATCCTTGGGAAATTCCTTTTCTTAATACCCCTATTCTCCTTTCATCCAGAGCTGCCGTAATTTGCACACTTCCTGCATCTAGCTATGGGACAGCAACCTAAACCAAAATTGCATCAGCAACTGAACTCAGTATTTGTAGTTTCGGTCAAAGTTACTCTTTCGAATGAAAAACAGATCTTTTCCAAAGAAACTTTAGTGACCATAATAGGCCTTCTCAAAACGGCCATGGCTCAAGACAAATATTGTTGCAGCCTTCTCCAACTGAATTTTATGTAAATCAGAGAGGAAGACACATGCTTCCCTTGCAAAAGAAAAGTCAAATCCATTTGGACAGTCCACAAGGCAGCATTTCGTGCCAGCTTGCTGTTAAGATTTTTAAACAGCCTTGATGAACCACTATGAAACACTATTGCCAAGTTCAATGTACCGATTGCAACCAATTAATTCATAAAAACAAAATTCGGTAACCAGCTAAATGTAATGCATATGAAACTTTGGCAACAATGGTAAATTTAGTTGACATGACAACTTCTATTACTTCCAGCCCTATTTACTTCATGATTTCCAATTTCAACTGATAAGAGACAGCTAAATAAAAAAGCATATCATTAAAGTGCAGCATAACTAACAGTGAAATTAGTGGGCCACCTGATAAAATGACAGGACACAGCAGTATCAATATTTGACAACAGTAACCAATTAATCTGGGAATAAAAGTTATTCCTACACTTAAAAAAATACATGCCTAATCCACTAAATTATGCGAGACAAAATCTACAAACAGAGGTATTAGACTAGCATATTTAGACTACATATAACAGCCATGCACTGAATTCAAGGATCAAGGTTTCACAAATGGGATTGACCACATAATTCTCTAGCTCTGACAAAAATTTAAGGCCACTTCACAAATTAGTGACCCATTGCGGGAGAAAATAGTTACCACAAAATAACATGGTAATAATGCTTTGTACATCAGAAAACAATGATAAGTAGTATCATAATACATAATTATAAATAAATACTTAGGTATCTGACCTTTTAAAGCCACTGTGTTGGACAAGAAAACAAATAAATCAATGATGAGAATTACAGAAGATGGAAATTCCCAGACCTGTAGAATACATGCTAAAAGTCAGACTAATCCAAACTTCAAGAGTATCATAGTGACTAAAGCCAAGAAGATTGCAGAACATGCATATTCAACATCATAATGCTTGTTTTTTTGTTAAGCAATGTAATAAACTGTACCATCATGGCAATAAGAAAAATCTTGAGGTAACTTGAAACCAGGATAGCAAGTAACAGATCTCTACACCTGAAAATGTAGGAACAATAATTCAGATTATACTTTTCTTCTCTTTCATTTTTAGAGGTGGGAAAAAAGTAGATTGTAAATGTTAAAATAGAAATCTAAATAATGCTATACATAAGATCTAAAGACGGATAAGATACCCACTTTCTCTTTGCCTTAACCATATTTACTTAATGACTATACATAGCTGTCTCACCCACCTTGCCTCATACTCAGCATGACCTTTTATTTTATTATTCAGTCCAATCATTAATCTCGAGATCCCCATTTCAATTGAATCCTTATGTTAGACATTGATAGATTAATAATACAATGCATAGTAAGATATCCCATAGAGACAAGTAAAATCTGTAGTATGGAAAAATAAATAAATGTTCACCTCAAAACTTCAACAGATATGTTCAGTAAAAGCCTCGTTGCAAGAAGAAAAGTGCAAAAAAATATAAGGTTTCCAACAAATACATCCATGAGCACCTAGAAGAGTCAATTGTTCAAAAATTACTTATGATACAGACCTTAAAATTTAAAACTTTAAAATATATTGCACTTTCTCGAGTACTACAGACCTTTTGAGATCTCCAAGCCAATAAAGAATAGCTCAAGGAAGAACCTTGTTGCTCCACATTTCTTTGCAAGAGTAGACTTCTATCTTCAACAGCTAAGGCACTCAATATGTAGTTTATCACAAGTTTTAAAAACTATTGACATGTTGAAACATGAATATAATTTCAACAAAAATGGATACAAGCATCCAAAAGAAGAAAAGCCATGGTGGACTTCCACAGCACGCCCTGCAAAGTACACCCATGTTTCTGTCAATGCTTTTCCTTCCAAACACTATAGCAGATGAACAGAACTTATATAAAAATACATCATTAAATTTTTTAAGAACCAAATAAAAGGATAAAATCTACTTAACAATTATGTCCTTAGTTTATTCAGTGCAAATACACTACAAAAGGGTAGCCAAGTTCCTGAAAATGGTATTTAATTTTCTAATCCCACCAACACCCTATACTCAAACAATTTAGTAATTTAAATTTTATCAAATAGAGATGAATTCACTTGAGATAATGCATAAGTTGAAAGTTCCAACTGTGAAAAGCCATAAATGAGATTAAGAATCAAGTACTGCTGCTTGTACCTGTAAATTTACAGTTTCTTGATTAAGAACATTATAGAGCAGATGCCTATAGGCTTTTCGCTTGTGCAAAACCAAATCAATCAGTATAATCTACAGAAATTCACTCATCAAAATTATAAAACTTTTACTGAGCAAACCAAAAAAAACAGAGAGAGATAAATTATAGTAATGGAACAATCAAAAGGATATTAAAATATACCATGAGTTCACATTCTATATATTCATCTGCCACTGCTTTACAATTCTCCTATAAATGAAGAAGAAAAATCTGTTGACAGATCATTGAAAATTGAGAAAAAAATGCAAAATGACAGAGAAAATAAAATATCTTTACGCATTTCATGAGGCGAATATTTCCTGGTGAGTATTGCACAAACAATGTTTTGATTCTGAGTCCACACTCTACACATCTGTACTTCATCTCCTCCCTCTCTCTGTCTGGAAAGATACAGAAACATTTTCAAAACTGAACTGAATGTCGAACAAGATAAATGAACAGCTCATGGTTCAACCCATCTGACCCGTGATCATTACAGTATCCATTCTCTGAATTTGACGATAACTTCAAATCTCCGATTAAACAATTTTCTAGGAATACTGATAATAATAAGTCTACATGCCCTAATTTTCAATGTATATCACTAAACCTGATTATCGCTTTATTAGTCAATTTGTTTTTCATCTCAGAGCATCAGTTTAACTCTAATATCCATTGACTGTGTGACTAACTTTCACATTGAACAATCAAACACTGACTAGAGAAACTCAAGAATACCCAACACCCACCATTCATCATCATTTAAACCACCTACTATGAAAATTGAGACGTCCATTATGGAAATTTTTCCTCACAGTAGTGAAATTCGTACCTACAAGACAAAGCTTCTTACATACCAGGTAAAAATCACAAGTCACCAAACAAATCGCTGGTCCTGAGTGAACACAAATCCACCAATTCACAATCATACTACCCAACTATACATAATAGGAGTTTTAAATGAACAAATGTGTTCGGTAAGCAGTTATTCCAGATCCAAAGATTAGTTTACATGGCTGGTTAATCCAAATATTCTCGATTACATCATTCACAAAGTTGTCATATGAACAATCAGCTTATCAAAGCCTCCCGCACCCACAGCCCAACCTCCTCAACAACACACCAAAAACTAACAAAATCAGGGGCAAACAAAAACAGAAAGAAATAAGATAAGTACCATATATCTTACATGTTCAGATGAGTTCTATACTATTATCTGCAGTGTTTTAAGATGACTGAGCCCCAAGATATGAGAAGATGAAGTACAAGAGTAATAAATCACTAGACCTGAACCTGGAATGGACTATTCACTGTTCCAAGTCATAGATAAATCTTACTTGCTTGAGGCGAATGCGAAGAGAATGAACGAGATTTGTATCAGCGATTGCTGGGCCGCCGTAGTGGAACGGACAGTTGTGGAGCCGTGGAGGATCTGCTATGGAACTCAGGATGCTGGTTTCTTTTTCGTTACTTCTTTTTTCAGAAAGAAGTTCCAGCAAAATGACGCCGTTTAAGTGAAACCTTAACCGGGTTTTGATACAGAATAGGTCTTTCCCGGTTTAACGGATCCAAATCCAATATTGATAACGGTGCACAAAACTTGGTTAATTTCACTCCCTTTTTGCTATGTAACAATATTAATTATAATATTCTTTAATCTCACTTGTATACTAACAATTTTTTCAACTTTAATTTTTATAGCAAATTTTTTTTATTATTCATTATTATTTATGTATCATTAGTTCTACTGCATAATTCGAACTTTAACTTATGATTTACACCTAAAAGGAAATCATAGAAATAAAATCATATCGATTTTCTAAATAACTTTCTAGATATTTTTTAATATCCCCACTTATTTATGAAAAATGAGAAAGAATTGAATAATTGCCTGATTTAAAAAATAATATAATATGCATTTAAAAATATTTATATTATTTAATATTTTTTTTGAATGTAATATATATTATTTAATATAATTATTTATTGTGTGTTATTGACATTTGCTCTTGTTCTCATCATTTATAAATCCTTTTGAAAATAATAATTATTCCACAAGTCAATATAACACAATTAATTTTCAAGAACTCAATAGCCAAAAGATGGGAAATTCAAGAACTGTAAGATATAATTTTTTTAATCACATTTAATAACCAAAACAGTATAAATTCAGAAATATCAAAGTATAAATTACCTTTAAAAATTATAATATTTGTACATCAATAGTAAGTGGACAATAAAAAAATATATTTGTATTATAAAATTAAAATTAAAGAATTTATCCTTATATATTAAAGTTCGGAGATACAAAATTCAAGAATAAGTAGATGAACATTATCCTCAAAGACTTGTTCAAAGAAAAATAAATAACATAAATTCTCCTTTTAAAATTTTTTTAATTATTTACTGCTATTAATTAAAAGTATTAAAGATATATCTTTTTATTTATTTTTTTTTCTTTTTCAGAGAGAAGAGCATTGAGAATTGAACGAGAAGAAAATACAAAGCATAGGACAGCAGGAAAAGGGGAAGGGGAATTGGGGAAGATGGTGGATAGAGTGATGAGAAAAGGGCCCAGGCAAAATAATCGATGCAACAACACTAGGAGTGCAAATATTCCGCAGATAGGAATCAATACCCATAAATTAAGTGGAACATCAAGACAATTAAAAAAAAAAACTATGTTCATACTCAATAATTTCATCATTCAGTTAATTTTCAGAATAATCAACAGTAATCCTTTCCTGAATATTATCACAAGTACACCACCCACAAACAAGAACACAGATGCTATACAAAGAAAAAGCTTACATCTATTGTTTTGATTTATGAACAGAAATTATTGTAGCAAATTCAAGAAAAGCCAAAAAAGAAAAAAGGAGAAATTTTCAAATAAGTGAAAGACAAGCAAAAGGATGCACCTTTTAGTTAGAAACAATAGAGAATAGCCGCTAAAGCCTTGAAAGAGAGGTTATGGTTTAGAATTTAAGGTATAAAAATGAAATATAAAATTATCGGTGAAAATGGGAGGAAAGGAAAAGTTGATGGTCTGAGTATATAAATATATTAAAAGTATAGTTACATATACATTTTTTTAGTATTTATGTACAAATTTCAAAATAAAAAATTAAATTTTTTACTACTAAATTTTGGCTTACTGAGATATCTAATTTGAATTAAAAAAATCCAAAAGAAAAATCAGCCTCAAAGAACTCCTAATTTTTTTTAAAATCTTTCATCTATCTTTTGAAAACTAGTAAGATTCCATGGGCCTAGCACTCCCCCAATCCAAAATTCAGCCCAAATGGAAGTGCCTAGTAATACAAAAGGCCCATGTTTCTTTTTTTAATTTTACAAAATGTATGGGCCATAATTGATGGGCCTACAAATTAAAATATGCCAATCCAGTTGGAAAAAAAAAAAAAAAAAGAAGAAACGGCAGTAGTCAGTTGGTCAGTAGCTCAGCATGTTGTCGTCGTAGCTGTAGAAAGTAGATTTTTTCATAGATTAGATTGTTATTAATGTCTATGCCTCTCCCTCCTTTGAATCGAATTAGAAAAGGCAAAATCATTCTTTTCCTTCGAACTAAAAGAAAATTAGTAAATTTTAAATTTTAATTAACCATTTAAATCAATTGTATATATCTGCAAATCTTAATAAAAATTAATGGGTCGATTAATTGATTAAAAACCCTAGAAAAATTAAAAAATTTCTTCTCCTTTTTTCACTTCCCTTTTTCAGGTTTTCCCCATGAGAGTATAATGATCTCGGCAGTAAAATTTTAAAATTAGTTTTGAATTTGCCAATAAACATCGTTCAACGTTGATATATCCACATATATATATAGGGTTTTGAACTCCCAAATCCCAATCTTTTTTCCAACCTCCAGCACTACTCCTACACATAATTAACACACCCCAATAGTTACCGATTGGGTATTTTTCAGTGTACGTATAGAATTGATGAAGGAAAGCGAATTGGAAGCCAACGATACAGATTGAGAGCAGAGTGATGAGTTTTGTAGTTTAGAAGAAAAAGATGAAAAATATATATATACTGTCGCCCATCTTACCAACAAATGTGTAAGTGATTGTCCGGTTTCCACATAATTAAAACGTCAAGAATCGCCATATCGATCCACAGGTTTATAACCACACAGTAAATGAAGCAACCACAGACGCATCACAGTATTGCTGCTCTATCTTTTTCATGTAAAATTTAGAAATCAAGAAAGTATTGGAGTAGCCGTACGTATAGTGACACAGAAAGAAAGCAACATATAGCCAAAGCATGCGGGTACTGTTAATATGGGGTGCAGTCCATATAAATACAAGAACGTGGTCCATGCATAAATTCCACATTGCATATATATATATATATATATATATATATATATATATATATATATATATATATATATATATATATATATATATATATATATATATATATATATAGTAATTAATTAGTGAGTGCTGTACCTGTTATGCTCGCATCTTGGCAATTCTTGAAACAATAAATTTTTATTTATTTAATTAAGAGCAAAGAAAATAATTAAAGAAAAGCTTCTTCTTTCTTTTTTTTTTCTTCTCCTTCGTACCTTACTCATGTGGCCTTCTTTCTTATCATCAATTATTGCCCTATTAAACCTAACCTATGTTCACTCTCTTTATAGGCCGGGTGAAAGGGACTTCAATTTCAAGACTTTAAGCGTAGAATCTTGTGACTGAAATTAATGAATCTTGATCACAATAATTGGATCATGTTCCTCTCATACCGTCCTATATTTAATTATGCATTATATTTGTCCATTTTTTTGTATAGTATATAATTAATATATTATGCATATTTAATTATGATTAATATTTATCTAAATTCAATTTATAATCAATCCATATATAATAAATTGACATAACGTGTCTCAATTTTTCATGTCTTAAATATTAAGATTGTTAAGATAAAAAAATACAATGTAATCTAAAAAAATGTTAATTAGTATTTCTCTTCATTCATAACCAAATGCAGATATCCAAAAATTGAATTTCCTTTAATTATTACTCACAGCACATTTTTGACATTTTTCTAATTATTACTATTGTGTGTATTTCATATAAATATGATTAATTGATGTTGTGATTTTGTATTTTAATAAAAAAAATTTAATATTTTTATCTGTTCAAAAAAAGATAGATTCACTTTTATTTTTTATTTGTCCTAAAGAGGTAGTCAACTTTTTTTATTAAGAAATATATATATAATTATTTGTAAATTTTTTTATCATATCTCTATTTGATATGCTTTATTATCAACAAATATGAGTTATTATTTTCAAAAAATTTATTAGGTGAAATAAATGATTTTAACTATAAGAACTATATTTTCTCTAATTCCTGTGAAAATAAAAGTAAGTATATCTTTCTTGGTAGAAGGGTGTAGTTAAAATTAGAATGTTGACATAGTGAGAATTGCCCTAGCCTAGAGAAACAAAAAGATTTACAAAGTTGAAGCTATGCACTGCAGCAAGGAGACATGATGTAGCTGGGTTAGGAAAAGGCCAAATTAACTTCTGTCATTTCTGTAAATCCCATATATATTCTCCCCTTCCATGTCCAAACTTCATTTAGAGAAGAGGAATGTGCATCCATATGGAAATGGGTATTGGGTACACAGCCTTTCTTTACAGCTCTTTTTTTATTTCCCTCCCCCAATGCATGGAACTGTAGATTCTACGAGGTGAGGGACAATAGAGGGAATAATAGCCTGTCTATGCATGTGGTATTCTCATCATGCTTGCTCTTAATTCTTCGGCTGCTACTTCTCATTATACATACCTCACCACATTCATTATTAATTTCCTGCTAACTCTGCAGCTAATACCTATGATTAATATGCATACGTTAACTGTAACTTTATAATTAACAGTCTGGATATATAAATTATATGATTTAGTAATTTCATGCCTCGATTTGTTCAAATTTGTTTATGCATATGTCCATCGACTTTGTCTTTTTCCACAAATTTATTAATTGGGAACTGGAAGTAAGCAAGAGGAATCATACAGGAAGAAACAAAATAATTTGTTGGTGCTGGCAACATAATCTACTTGTATAATATAAATTTAATTTGTAACATTATATTTTTGCCCTTGTATTAAAAAAATTCCCTTGTATCTCTCTATATAAATTTTATATATTATGCAAGTATTCCTCAGAAAACTCCATCTTCCTTCATTCCTTCACTCCCCCTCTTTCTCTGTCTATGTGTATACATTTCCCTTCAATTTGCTTTAATAGTAGTCAGTATATGTAGTATGAGTATTCATCAGCAAACTTCAAAATTCAAATAATATTTAGAGCACTGCCTTTCTATATATCATTCGAATAATTTGTTTGCTAATGAATACCCATACTATATATATATATATATATATATATATACTGAATACTATCTAAACTTGAAGTATCACATTAATTTATCTAAATAAAAAGAAAATGCTTGTGTGCGCGCATGCGTGTAAGTAAAATGAACTTGAGGGTTGGTTTTTGCAAGTTGAAAGCACCTAATTAATCACTTATTTCTGTGGCATATTATATAATATCTCGTCCCTTTTCATTATTAAGCAAAATAGGAAGATTTTTTGCTAGATGATCTAAATCCCATTTAAAGTTGCAGCTACCCACCCTAATAAAAGTCACATTCAGTATTTTTAAGAGTACAACACTGATGGTAGTTAATATAGTAACTAATTAACTATATAGAAGCAGTGATTCTTAAAAGATGAACTTCATAGTGGAAGGGGGGAAGAAGATGAACATCACATGCTGCTCAGAAGAGGAATCATTGACTGCACTCATGACTTTAATGTGTATTAATCATTTTAAATAAATACAAGCAAACAGTACCCATGTATATATATAACTAAGATGAGAATGAACACATGTAATGATCAATTGGCAAGGTCTAAATGCTCTTTCCTAAAATAACCAATATTGACTCTTTCTCTTGATAGACATAAGAAGTATAACTAGATAATGGGATATGGATTTCTCAATGTAGAGATCAGAGAATTCTTCACGATTTGGCTCAAACTGATAATTATTAAGCAAAAGCAGTTAACAGTGCTAAATTGCTCCAGTATATGCAGTGGAATAAGTGAAACTATAATAGGAAATATTTCTTAGTTAGAACACAATTCCCAAGTTCTTGAACTAATTTTCTTTTCTTAAAAAAAAAATGTGTTAATCTTTTTTTGTTCTGCATGGGAAAAATTCCAACATTATATCCATCAACATTTAATTATGCGGCTTCTATACATCAAATGTACAACTATAATTATTAGTCTTCAAAGGACAGCTGAGTAATTAAAGAAACATTTAACCAACTATGACAAATTAACAGTAATTTAATTTGGCACGCTTCAAAGTTTCATACTGTGGCTCCTTGTCACCAAAGAGAAAATTGCACAGTCAAATGGATAACAATTTCGTATACACCTATTGGCTACTTCACCAACAAATCTTGATCAGTAATCCCGACATGCCGTTTTTGTTGTCCAAGGTGAATTTGTCCTCTTAGAAGATGCTGATTAAATACCTTACAAGTCAAAAACTCAACAGCCCAAAATTTATAATGTTTTGGCAGGTCATGCATCATTTGGAATTTCTTCACCAAACAAACATATATTAAACATTTACGCCACAATTTATAAGGTACAGTTCTCGCCTATGTTTGATTCAAAACTTTATTTATAATTAAATTGACAGAATATCATGAATAAAGCGGCTATTAAGGACACATTTTAAAATTTTATAAATATTTTCAATTAACTTGCCCACTCATGTATATAAACACAAAATGATGCATATATGGTAGCAAACTTTCAGAAATTGAAGATTTTGTAATCTTTACTTTTATGAGATATAGGCTTTTCAACCATAATGTTTTTGCGGTTTAATTAATTGAAATTTCTCCTATTATTATATCCATAACATGAAATCAGGTGTGTAAATACACATACCACAAATTAAAAGACTTTTAGGAACTATCCATGAAGACCAATTTTAGCTCCAACTTGGTGGGCTTGACCACAGACAAAGCTGCCTTCCAAGCAGTTGTTGAATGTGAGATGATGATTGACTTATTTCCAATGTTATTTGCCTGCAACAAAAAGAAAAAAAAAAATTAATTTCTTCTCGATCACAATTTTGTTTTATTCTGATAACTAAAACCAAGACTGTTGGTTCAAATACTATTAAAGAACACATTGAGATACCCTTGCACAAATTTATCACTAAACAGGATGGTGGAATGGTTTTATGATATTTTTGATGAACCAATTAGCTAAAGGCATATTGTTACGTAAATAATTGATTGTATTTAGGTAAGAAATTTTTGAGATCTAATCTACAAATGATATATAACTGCATTTCTTCCAACAATTCCCAAATCAAAATAGAATACCAGAGCAGCATATTTCTGAAAAACCTTATAATTACAGTGATTGATGAGAAGTTAAACTGCAATAACGAATCAGCATGAAGAATTAATTAAGAATAAGCATGCAAAGACTATGCAACAGCTGAAGAGACCTCAATTAACCAGTACTGTTTCAAGAGCTGCCTAATAATAAATTAAGCAATGAAAACAAAAAAATATGTATAGCTAATGCAATATCAATTTTTTCTACCTAGACTTAGTTTACGGCACATAAAATGAATGAGAGAATATCATATATAAAGTATTTTAATTACATATATTGGTTTGGTTGATATAAGTCTAGTTAGTCTAGTAATATATATATATATATTGGCAAAGGCTAATTGGAGTATTATTAATTAACCATTAGGAACCCTAGCATATTGAATTATCTTGTAAAGATTGAATGTTTATCTCATTTAATTTCAAAAAACACATAGAATCAGAATTCAAGGATATTAAACAAAAAAAGCATGATATTTAAAAAAAGTTTAAGTGGAATTAAGCCGGCATATATCAGGATATAAACCTCTTTCATTTGAGAAATCTCTTTCAAGAAAGAGAACTTTTTTCTGTGCATGCTCCAATTAATCCAGACAAGAAAGTGGCTGTGAAGGAAAAAATAAAGAAAAAAAAGAACATGAATTACCGAGAAAGATACACAAGGCTTATAGCAGCTTAAGGCTGGCTGCTTCCCATAACCTATTTCAATGACAAGCATACAAATTAATTGCAATTTATAAAGTATAATTATTAATAATAAAATAAAAGTTAATTAAAGGGTATGGATACAGAAGCTACCTTTTACAGCGCTGCAACTTTTCTGCAACATCAGCTGCAATCCTTCTCCCTCCCTCTTAACTAAGCAGCAGCTAGAGCTGCCACGACTATCCTATTAAGGTAATAGAAACAAAAAAGAAAAAGAGAGAGAGAGAGAAAAGAAAGAAAGAAACTTTTGCACTATCCAATTCTCCAGCAATATGTACCATAATGCGATCGCTGTCACAAAGAGGGAAGGAAAATAAAGTACAGTTGATATCTAATGAGAGGAACAACAACAAATGTGACCCAAACAAACTGGGAAGTGAAGTGACTATCCTCCATGAATACAGTTATTGGAAACTCCAGGCTCTACTTGAGTAAAATAATTTTTTTAAAAAAAATACACGTCAATAAAATAATAATAATGATAATTAACATGATGGAAATGTTTCTCATATTTATTTATATATATTAATTGTATTATACACAGTTAAAGAAAGGATTTTTTTCCCGAAAAAAGAAAAATCTCCACATTTGTTCAACTGCTCCTCTTCCACCGATCGATCTCTTACTCTTCATAATTCCACCCCAACCTCAGCTAATTAATCTAATTTGCTAACTTGACACAAAGGAAAAAAAAAAGAAAGGATTAAGCTTTATCGATATATTTTGATGCATCAACATGATCAGTACTCATTGCAAAATTAGATGTGGAGTACTATTAGCTAGAACTGAATTAAGAAGAAAATAAATAAATATTTGTGATCAAAGATCCAAATCAAAAGACAAGGAAATTTTTCCTTTCTTCGAAAGCTCATGATCGGCTTCTGTTGTGGGCATTGGGCCGCCACTACTACTGCTGGGAAGTAGTATTGTTGACTGATATTGAGGACGAGGGAGCGAAGAAGAGGAAACGAAATGATGATGAGGAGAGAACGAACCCACATGGAGCAAGTTATCAGAAGAAGAATTAGAATAAGACTGATCGTCTTGTGTTGGGCACTCCATGTTTACACCGAAAAGCCTTAGCCTTTTTCCCACACTTCTACCGTGAACCACAGGAACTGAATCAATCACCGTTTGTGGTTGTTCTCCACCACCGTGTTGATGGGCTTCCCCAATTTGCAATGCCCCAGCGGGTGGCCTTAAGTAATACTGGTGCGGCGTTGCCTGCGGATGATAATTGTGATAACGATGATGATAATTCAAATGGTGAAATTGGGATTGTTCATAGGGTCGAGGGATGGACAAAGGCTGGGGCAAAGAGTAGAGCCTGCCCCACCTCACCGACGGTGGAAAGTGTAGCTGATTTTGTAGCTCTAAATGTGAGAACGATGTTGGATCTGGTGCATTAGGCCTGCGTCTCCAGTCTATGTACAGACGGTGTTTGCCTGACTCACCAACGCCGCGTTGAAAAGACACGATATCGCCTGCGTCGAGCTTTTTTTCCTTGACAAAACGGCTCCATCCTTTGGTCATCACATAGCTTTGGCTGCTATTCCAATAAGAGTACCGGAACCGCCATGGCTTGCCGTTCCGGTCCTCGAAATTCAAGAGGAGACCTTTCTCGTTCGACGAAGAATCGAGGGGAAAGTACTTCTCCGCGTGCTGTTTCGGTATCACTAGTCGGTTTAGCTTGCCTACATCACTTGGTGTTACAACTTTATCAAACATATGCTCTCTTTCAGTTGACTCACTGCCACCGCCTCTATTCTCATTTCCCAGTGATAAATCCGTGAACTCTAGCTTATTGTCGAAATTGATAGATGTTTGTCGAGACTGATCAGATGAGGGAAGCCATAGATTCTGGTTTTGAAGCGTAAAATTTCTGTACTTTGTAGAAGAAGAAGATGGGGATGGGGATGGGGATGAAGATGAGGGAGGAAAAGAAAAGGGGAGCTTGCTTCTTGTCATCATCACTTCTTCCTCTTCTTCTTCCTCTTCTTGTCCTTCTTTATCACAATAATCTTTATCTTGTTCAACAAAGTTCATAATGACCAACACCTCAAAATTTTGATCTTCTTAGATCTTGAAGAATAAAAGTCCAACCGGCCACTAGAAAAAAAAAACAAAAGAAAGTTAAAGAGAAAAGAAAAGGTGGGAAAAGAACTTCAATTATAGCAAGATGAACAAAAAAAAAGAGGTCACCTGTATGAGATTTGGGTCGAAGATCTGTGAGGCGAGAAGAGAAACAACTAAAGGGTCGGTGCCTTCTTATTTGACCAAAAATAGTAACCAAAAACCCTAAACCAGACCAGCCAATGGATAATTCATCACATGAAAGAATTAAAGGCAAAGTTGAGTTCTTGATAATAAGTTGACCTAAGGAACCCAACACACAAAGAGCGAAAAAGAAGAGAGTGAGCGTTTATGGCTTGTACCACCTCCTCCTCCTCCTCCTTCTGCTTCTTGTTCTTCACTGAATTCTCTTTCTTTAATTTCCCTCTCTAAAACTAAAACAGAAACAGAAGCAGGAGTACTATATTGGTAGCTTTAATTTTGAGGTATTAAAGAAAGGGGCAAGAGAGCGAGAATTGAAAGAGAAGGATTATACGTAGGGGCCCATGAATGATCTGGTTCGCCTCATGTGGGATTGTCCTTTTCATCATTTTTGGGTTATCTCTATATAACTTCTGCACTAATTATAAAACACCCATGAGGCCAGTTGGTGTAGACACCAATTATCAGCTTGTGATCAATTTTCGCTTGTGATCAATTTTTATTTTTTAAAATTAATTATTTTGAGGTTAAATTTTAATTTTAATATAGGCCAGTTGTTATAAGTATATATTAGGGAGGGCCGACTGGCCGAGGGCTCGCTGTAGTTAGGTTTTGAGTTTTGACTTTGTTGGGGTCATTGAATGGGGTGCTCTTATGGTCCTGAGAGAGAGAAAAGTTGAGCACAACACACCGACTTGGCGGCTTCCTAATTCCTATATATATATATATATATTCTCATAATCTCATTCTCCTCCTAAGTGGCTCAGATTCCTCCTCTATTTTATCACCTTCATCATTCAACAAATCCAATGCAACTTTACTGTAGTACTCTACAGCCCAATTAATTAAATTAATGGTGAAATATTAATCATTTGCATATATAATAATTTGTCATTTATTTTTTCCATTGTTAAACCATATTTACCTAAGAAATTTCACTAATTAATTAAAATATCTTTGTTAGTACGTATATTTGCTAAGCAATAGTTAACTGATCTAAATGTTTGTTACTTATAAACCATTTAATTAGTGTTTTCACTAGTAAAAAATAGTAATTTTTTTATATCAATTCAATTATATTTTGTCATATATATGAGATAATTACTTAATATATATAAAAATTATATCCCCAATTTAAATAAGTATTTTCTAGTGAAAATATGTTGAAATCCTTTTGTAGAAGGTATACGCTTAATATGAAAATTTTACCACAACATTTACTTAACAGATTAATCGAGTAATTGGTTAAAAATATAAATTCTCTTTTTTTTCCATTAAAATTGATTCGGTCAAAAAATTATTGCTACCAAATATTCTTAAAATTCAGCATATCGATCTTTTAAATACCCCCTATTAGAAAAAATAAATTTGCCACGGTGAATTTTCAATCTTCAAATTCTCATTTACTTTTTATAAATATTTTTTTTTCAAAATTCTCACTATTATTCTACTTGAAATTTTACAGGTGAGTCTGAGGTACTTAAAAAAAATAAAATCAATAAGAGAAAAACAAATTCAGAAATTCATTTGTATAAGATGAACAACTATTATAAGGTGATATAGAGCTAAAAGTTTCAATTTTTCATTAAAAAACTATTATTCTAAAATTTAAAATAATATTTAATTTCTAATTACAATTACTCTATCTTTCTATCAAAAAAAAAATTTCTAATTGTACTTTTTTAAAATATGTATTAATGTTCATTCTAAGTATTCGAGTTGTTCCCTATCTAGCATGTTATTTTAGCATTAAATTATTTCCGTTTCCACCATGAAGAAATTTATGGTCATCTTTGTAAAGCGTAGGAAAAGCTAAAAATAAAGAAGCATGGAAAATTCAAAGTACAGTCATATGAAAGGCAAAAATTCATGAATGCAATTGACCCAACTATGGGAAGGCAAGGAAGTTCATGATAATTATGTATAATTAATTAATTAATTAACTAATAATTATAGGCAAATAGCATAGCTTGCTTGGGGTTTGGGTCATTCGTACACTCATAGTTGACTTAAATTTGTTAATCTTCATTACTATAATATAATTAAGTTGATTTTGTTTAACTAATAGCCAATTATATTTGCGTCAAACTTATTGAGGGAATAAATCCTTCCATGGTTTGGTAATTGAAGAACCTTGAAATGGACGGAACCTGTGGTTTAACAAGTCATGAAGTCACAACTTGTTAGGTCTTTTAATTTTTTTTAATTTTATTATTTTATTATCCCATTCTTAACGTGCCAAATAGTGTATCCTTTTTCAATTTTTAATAAGCAATAATGTTATAAATATAGCTATAGTTATATATTAAAAAAACAAGAAAATGTTATAAATATGGCTAGTCAAATTCAACTTACAGTAAGCAAATTGAATTTAGTAACACTTACAATATTCCTTAATAATACTTACAATCCTTAATCTAGATTATCACTTCTCACTTCTCCTTAACTACACAAATAAATTAGTAGAAGCAAGTTTAATGAGCCAGTACCGTCAATTTGGGGCCATAAATTAATCGATATGTCATATAATATAAAAAGACAAATTGAGAATAATTTAATTAATACAAATAACCTTAAATAAATAAAATAATCACATGAATGAAATTAAAAAAATTAAAAATAAACTTTAAATTTTTTTCATCAATTAATGGACTAAACTCAATTGGTACTTGTAGATGGAGTTTCTGAGTTTAATTTATATCCAAATCTTTAATAACTATCTTTAGCCCCCCCACCCAAAAAAAAAAAATAAAAGAGAGAAAAGTCAAATCTTTATCATTCAGGGGTTATTACGTATAATTAAAACAATTCGATTTTTAACTTATAATTCTTTAATTAATTGTGATATGACTAGGTGCCACATATGTAGTTATCCACAATAGGCTTTTACCAAAGTGAAAAATAAAGGAACATTAATAAATTTTAGTATAACGTTATTTAATATTTCGAATTCGAATTTTCAATTATATTTTTTATAAAAAAAAAGATAAATTATATAGTAAGATTAGGGGCATGTATTTGAAATGATCAATTAGGTAAGGCCCTGGCAAGCGCATGTTATTGCAAGAAAAAAGAAAATTAAAACTCTTGAAACAAGTTAATATAGATGTTATTAGAGAATGATCAAGATTAATTTCCTATTAATATATCCACATTAACTATTTGAAGTAGAATTCAAATATCTACAGTGGGCAGTAGGTGGCCACTGATTTGAAGCGGTCTTAGTTTGATCCTTCACTTTATAGGGTTTTAGCTAGCAGAAGCTCGAACAAACTTTTTTTTTTTCAATCGGAGAAATAAGATTTCTTACATTTTATTGGACCCTGCCTATAGCTACTTTATCTTAAATGGAATGTTGATGCTTTGTCTATCGGCAAACCAAGTCCTGCAACAGTATGAGGGATCCTACACTCATCAAACAGTAAGTTTGAGGCAATTTTCTCAGTGTCAGTTGGTATTAAAGACTATAATGAAGCAGATCTTTTAGCAATCCTAAAGGCCATTGAGATTTCAGCAGTCAACAACTCTCTTCCTAATTTTCACATTATGATGGAATCTGATTCCAGCAACGCTATATGTTGGGTTAATGGTTCCCCTAATGTTTGCCCGTGTAATCTTTGGGACACTTTATATAAGATTAATAAACTGTCAAACACCATTCTTTCTTTTCTATTTCCCATATTTTCAAAGAGACAAATTCTATTGCTGATAATTTAGTTAAGATAGGTATATCGAGACAATCTAATTTTATAGTTTAGTTGTAACTTATAACATGATTTTATAGCTCTGTTATATGTAGCTTTTCACATAGGATATGAAAGGTTAGAAATCTTTCGGACGTATTAGGGATACCTCCTGTTCAGGGCTAATTTCTTCCATTATCCTACATTTTTTCCCACTTTAGTTTTAATAATATTGGGTTTATTATTAAAAAAAAATTAATTGTTTTTAGCAGCTAGCGATGCGCATACATTTAGGAAGCATGTTGCTCTGTACCGAAGCCTAAAACAAAATTAGAAGCACTTGTCCTTGTCTCCCTGCCAATGTGGAACAATCTAGGTGGAGTGTCTATTAATTAATTTCTAATAATTAATGAAGGTAATTAAAATATATATTTAATTTATTTAATTAATTAAGGACATGATCAATAATAATTTCGGTTGTCTTTTATGATTAGTAATGTCAGCAAATATTTTTTTTCCCGACTTTTAAAATAAAAAATAAACAGAATTTATCTTGACATGACAATCCAATCGACATAAACCAATTTAATTAATAGATGGTTTCGAATATTGGATTAAAATAAAATTTGAATTGTTCATATTGTTCAATGAAATTATAAATTTGAACAGAATTCGTTTATCGAATCATTAATTCATTTTTATTATAATATAATGTAAAGTTTATTAAATAGCAATATAATTATGAAACAACGTAATAAATTAACACTGACTAATTATATACATAAACACTATGTAAATGTTTATTTTTAATTACTTTATATTATTAAAAAGTAGTTTTTTTACTTTTAATTTTTGAAAGTGATACTTGGGAAACATTTACATGGGTAGTGAGTTTAAAATTGCATTAATTTTTCCTTTTTTTACTTAGTCATAATTATAAATTGTAATAATTTATGACTATCATAGTAATAATTGGAAAGCTCATTATTAAGAAAAGAAAAAAAAACTCATAAATTGAAGGCTATCTGATATTGCCATATAGGTTATAATCATGATACCTTATAAAGAAATTTGTGCCGTAAGCATATGTTCTAATTATGGAATTTTTGTTTAAATTAGATTTATCATATATGTTTAATTTTATCAATAATGAATTATCATGTAACTAAAAATATTAATTTTTATATTATTTAACAATAGAAATATTTTTTTAATATGAAAACAAATTATTAGTTTGATTCAATAATAAAAATATAAATGGGGTATATGTTATAATTTTTTTGAAGCAGTCTTTTGTTATAATTGTTAATAACAACAGAAAGGGGAATATTAGAACTTAGGCATACATAGCTAATATATATATATATATATATATATATATATATTGAGAGACATGTGAATTGATACACATATATATAAATAGCATATAAATATAATAAACAAAAGATTATGATAGGTAGCTTTAAATCTGCAAAAGGTAATTACAAAAAAAGGTGTACTTTTTCTGTTTGGAGATAAATTATATGAGTCAAATTAATTGAGAGAATGCTAAAACTGCAAAAGCAGACTTAAAACCCCAGCAGTACTACTTTTTACCTTAACCTACAAAATCACTTCTTTTTTTTTTTTTTTGTTGGAATTCTTGATTGGTAATTATAACAATGTGTGTGTAGTAGTACTAGCTACATAGAGCAGCTTGACAACTCAGATGATTAACTCTTACCAAGAATTTCCGAGGAATTATCAGCAGTCCACATCACACCCCAGCAGATGATAGCAGTGAGGGGCGAAAGCAGTTAATTAATCTTCTCCCCTTTTAATTAAGAGCTCTCTGCTATACCCTAAAAAAAATACTTTGATTTTTCATTTGGATATTAACTAATTAATAATTATGTTTAGTAATTATATGTACATTTATATTTATATGCAAAAGCAAAGGAGAAAGGCAACAGTTTTTTTTTTTTTAATATTTTTACAGTATAGGTACAGGGTTATGAAATTAGGACCACAACCTAGTAACCCAACAACAAAACACGTTAAGTCCGAGTTGGCGGTTATCTTGCTTCATAATTTTGGCGCTGGCCTTTTTGTCTGCTTGCTTTTCTCTGTATATAAAAGAGAAAAAAAAAATCATTTATCGTCCTCTTTTGATAATTTTAAATAACGGTACGATGTAGTTTATCTATATTCAAATCGGTATAACAGTATTTATTTTACTCAGATTATATTGGATTTTATCATTCATCATCAGCACTGTAAAATATAAAAAATAACTACTAAAAAAATTTAAATTAATAATAAAAATTAACATATAAGGAAATAATTAAAAAATTATTTTTTACATCGTTATGTAAAATTCTATTTGTTTATATTATTTGTATAGCTCGTAATAAATAATATTACAGTGTTATATTATTATTTTTAATTAGCTGATGTATAATAATTTTATATTGTTTCGAATTTAAAAAAAAATCGTTACAATAGCAGTAGATGCGCTAGATTATTTATAACTTTGCTGTGTCCAAGCATATTGTTTGATATCTATCCATATAATATAACACGAAATGTACTATTTAGAATGAAACCCATCAATTAGAAGAATATAGGAAGAGTCACTATCAACTAGTTGGCATCCCTTTCATGAGGATGATAATGGTAACAACTGTCTTTGCCCCAGAGTCTAGGACCTAGTAACAATAGCAGTAGTGGCATTAGCTTAATTAGATTGATAGACAAATTTCATATATGGGTGGGGGCTACATGTATATTATATATTACGCTAGTTGAAATTAAATAATAGAATTTTTGTAAATGGAAGAAACTATTACAAATGGACCCATATGCAAGGAGAGGGGGGCACATGCTTATTAACCAGGTAGCTGAAAGGGGACTTCTATTGGGGTGGGGGGGTACATCCTATACATATGCACTGTTAATTAGCAGCTGCAACTATTGATAAATAAATATTAGTATATTACACAGTCGCCGCCGGCCACCACCAGCAGCCTCGCCTTCTTATATATACTGCTATATGTATCTGTATATATGTATAACCCCACACTAGTAGTAGAAGTCTAGAGCCTCACCTCTGCCCCTCTGAGAAGCGGTTGAGCCACTCTGGCTGTTAAGTCGCTTTCTTTCTTCAATAGATGACACATATAGCCCATGGCTAGCCCACCTCATTTTTTCATGTTTTCTGTGGTACCCTTTATTTTTCTATCATTAATAAATATTTTCTCTTCTTTTTCTTTCATGTGTATACAGATTATATAATAAACCCATCTGCCAATCTGTACCTTAACCTTCATTTTGTTCCAACTAGCCATGCTGTAAGTATGGTTCCCTTTTCATCCATAATAATAAAAATAATAGATAAATAAAAAGTAAATACGGTTCCTATGTTTTATTTTTTAAAATTCGTATTGTCTTTCAAATATTTTATTGTGAATAATAGAAATATACATCACTCTTTCTCTTTAAATCTCTACTATATAATTTTTAGTATTCTTATATGATATTTTATTATTTACTAGATGCATAAATAAAGTATAAATTGATTTCAAATAAAGAATTTTAATTAGAGTTTTGTGAGAAAAAATAATTATAATGAAGTCAAATGATATAAAAGGCAAACATAAAATAAATAATTAATTAATTATATATAAGTGATTCCTGCTGTTTTTCATCTCGAATCAAAATCGACAACTATAATGGAAATTATGGTTATAAACAGCCTTTGAATTAAACAAACTACACTAAAGGCTTTTTCTGTTTTTAAGTGTCAGGTTGATAAAGATAATTGCACATCATAGGTTTCCTTTCAACATGCAGTGCCCTAACTTTGATTTACCTAATTGGTAATATCTATCTAATAGCTAGGAATTATACAAGCACATCTATGTATATTACCAGAGGAAAAAAAGAGATCGAAAAAGAAAAAGTTAATGGAGCCTAGCTTGAATCTTTTCATTGTAATTACCTTTATTTTTCTAAAAAAAATAATAATATTACCAAGTTCAAAGCCTAAAGGAGAGCTTTTTCAATAATTATGGGTTTTGCCTTTTATACATTGAAATTGAAGGTAGGCTCCTAGAAGCAGAGTAAGTCTAAGAGCAATAACAAGTACCCACCCTCCTACACCATAGTTGGTCCCTAACTTAGGGTTCTTGACCCAAATGATATTAATCTGAGCATGTCACATGTTCCTCCCCACATATATATCACTCTATATT
Source organism: Triadica sebifera (assembly GCA_023653625.1). Taxonomy (NCBI): domain Eukaryota; kingdom Viridiplantae; phylum Streptophyta; class Magnoliopsida; order Malpighiales; family Euphorbiaceae; genus Triadica; species Triadica sebifera. Next base: position 2,354,717 of record CM042895.1, read on the forward strand.
TGTTTTTAACAATAATATATATACTTCAAAAATAATATCACCCAGAAATGTTAATTATATAATGAAGACTAAGGATATTTTCTCTCCCTCTCCCTCTCCCTCTCTCTCTTTTTTTTTTTAAAAAAAAAATCGTATATAATATTAGAGTAAAATGAAAGAAGAAGAGGAAGAGGAAGGTCTCTCTAGGGTACGTATTTACTATAGGATGTACAGATGTTGTAATGCTTCTTTCATATGCCCAACTTATTGCCACACCTAATCACAAATCAATTATAATGCCAAATGATTGTGGTCCTCTTACATGCGGAAGAAGCATAGTGATAGTGCGGAACCCCCCAAAACTTGAAACATTGAAAAGTCTTATATATATTTGTTCCATTATGTAAACATAAACTTAGTTTTCTTTTTTCGATCTATCTCAAATCTTAATTTAATTTATTTCAAGTATAATTGATATTTCTAATTTTTAATCTATCAACAAATATGAATCATCATGTCCTATTTTTTTAAAATTAATTATTATAGACATATGTTAGAAAAAAATATAATTAAAATTTTTACTTTCAACTTTTATATATATAGTTAAACTTTCGTATAATAATAATAATAATAATAATAATAATAATAATAATAATAATAATAATTTATTTTTAATGGTTCAACTAAACATAATTTTAGTCGAAAATTATAGGTAAATAATACAAAAATTCAAAATTTTATTCTCTTCCAGTTTTTAGATGACTTTCTCTATCATCTTTAAGGGAACATTTAGCTTTGAATCAAAATAACTATTTGTTTATTTTTCAAAAAAATTATTAATTAAGTACGTAATCAAATATGATTTTCTTAAAGTTGTTTTTTTGTTATAAAAGATAAGAAAACAAAATTAACATCAATTTTCAATTATTTTCAATCAAAATATATAAAATAAATAATAATAAGTAATATAAATCATTATTATTAAAATTTTAGATAAAAAAATTGTGATGAACACATCAATCCATCGAACTAGGGACAAAAATTATATATAGACTATTTCTTATAATTAATCAAAGGGCATAGTGAGAGAAAAGGACAGTTGATTTGATTTTGAAAATATAACTCATTCCAAGTTGGCTCAGTAGTATAAGTCACTTTTACTTCTATGTCTTTGGTTCTAGACTCAATTGAATAAATAAACAAATAAATAAATAAATATATATATATATATATATATATATATATATATATAACCCATTAATTTTACTACTAATATGTAAAACAGATTTGATTTGATAAATGTTACATAAATTAATTATAATTTAATTTGTGGGAATCAAATTGAATTGAAAGTGAAATATATGATGTGCAGAAACCACAGAGAATGGACGGCCCCGACCACCTGATCATATGAACTTTAGTAGTGATTAAGGGCGAATAAAGCATGAACCACATGGTCTTTGCACAATGTCTCAGGCTCAGATGTGGGCTCTTTACCTACCTACTCTTTTATACGCCAGGTGAATAATAATATAATATACTCTATTTTCTTAATTAGCTATACTAAAAAAAAAAAAGGAAAATAGCAGCATCAAGTCATGCGACTTGGATCACACTAACTATTTTCTGTAACCAAAGTCCCACTTTAACTATAACACTTCAAATTCCTTTTTGATTCCCCTGAAAAAGGAATTTCGATAACGAAACTTTGAAAAAAGATGATGTCATTTTCTTTTAAGACTTTGATTTGTATCTGTGTTTGTGTATATCTACACACACGTACAGGCCCCACTCACACTCTTATAGTACTGAAAAATTAAAAAAAATTAAAAAAAAAATTCTTTTATAAAATAGCTACAAGGCTTTTAGTTGGAGGGCCATTAGTCATTGACTCATTACCAATGTACACCTCCTTTTATCTCATCTACATTGGCTGACAATGAAAAACTTTTTACGTCAGAGCTTAAATTGATTGCTAAAGTTTAATTTTATAAATATACTGTTCACGGGCATTTTCATTGAACACGTCACGACCAGAAAGTTCATAATTCAAGGAAAACATGTCAAAATGGATTCCCAAGTTGCAATTTGAATACGCTTCAAAACAGAAATTTTTTTGAGACATTATCCCAAACTTTTAGCCATCATCAATTTAATTCTCTTCGTCTCTTTTCTTTTCATAGGATATGATCACATGGATGCTATTCTTTAAGATTGTAGTATTTTTTTTCCCCTTTTTGACCAAAGTCTGTACCATGTATAGTGGACTAAGTCACTTAATAAATTAATGTTACATGCATAAAATTATTTATATGATATTCTCTCCATCATCAAGTTTAGACAAAAAAAAAAATTTAAAAACATATGTCTTGTAATTTATTTATTTATTTATTTAAACTGAACTAATCTGTATTACTGAATATTGATTTAGTTGCAACTAAGGGTTTTAAAATTTCTAACTTTTCATTTGGGTAAGGAGATTTTCTAATCTTCAAATTATACCAAAACTATGTATCCAACGGTTTTATCAAAAGCCAATAAGGTAAGAATACAACTTAGGAAAAATCCCAACACTGAGGACTGACGGATTTTCGAGCAGCTCTGACTAAAGAATGAACTACCGAATTTGCCTCTATAGAGATCCAATTGAGAGAAGAAATGTCATTTTTCTCTTAAGATATGGACTTGCAATCCTCTAAAACAATACCAATTTCAGTCACATTAATATCATTGGAGCCTAATGCTTTGACAACAGATTGTGCATCGCGTTCACCAATAACCGTCCTTGAAAACTTTGCTCCCAGCCAGATTAGGACATCACGAAGCGGCAGACATTCTGCTAAATAAGCAGACTCACAGCTGTGCATACAGTCTGTGTACCCAGCAATAAAAACTCCATTTCAGTCCCTAACCACAGCTCCAACAATACCTGTTTTCACCTCAGCGAAGAAGCCAGCGTCCACGTTACATTTTAACATTCCTTCACCTGGTTTTACCCACCGCGAGCAACCATCCTCAATAGTTCTGGCAGCTTGAGGACTTATGTTTCTTCTCCCCACATCAGCTTTCTATTCCACTAAAAAATTCGGAGCTCTGTACGTTAACCACTGTAAAGGGTGGTAATTCAATTTGTCTCCACACATAGTCATTACGGCATCCCCACAATTTCCACGTAATAACACAAATTTGTTCTGCTTTGCTTTTATCTCCCTCTGCTAAAATTGAGCCAAGCACTTCCTCCACTGTGTGATCATCTACTTGAGCACTATACCCCCATTCGGCCAAACATGCAGTTGCTCTTGGACAATGAAATATAACATGCTTTATATATATCCTCCGAAACTCCACAAAGATCATAGGAGTCATTTATGTTAATACCCCTGCCCACTAATCTATCTTTCGTTGGAACGATATATTTTTAACAATCTCCATAGAAAAATCCTTTACTTTCAGAGGGACATGGGCTGCCAAAGTTTTTTCCAAGCCGAAGAACCATGTTGAATAGGGGCTGCACGTCTCAGGTTTTTATACACATAATAACCTGATTTAACATCATAAAGACCTCTTTTATTAAAATGCCATATCAATCTATCTGCTTCATCACGGTTGCTAATAGGAATACCCAGAATTTGCTTAGCTTCTGTATTATTAAAGAGTGACTAAATTTTCAAAACATCCCAACTTAACCTAGCAAAAACTATCAAAATTCACTGATTCAGGAACGAATAACAGATAATTATTTTCTATAACATGTTGATTTAAGAAATACAGTAAAATAAATATAAAAAATCATTGATTTCACATAACAAATACCGAAATTTAGGAATTAAATTATAAATTATTTTTATTTTTTATTCCAAAAACTGTTTAAATAAATAAAAAAATGAATTTATATTTGTCTCATAATCATACGGTAATCCTAATTACTAAAAGGGCAAAACAAAATCTAACACAATGCCTAAAAGAAACAGTTCCAAAAAACTTGAAAACTCACTAGAAACTTTGAGACTTCTGAAACAGGTTCAAATTATAAATTTTAGGCCCGAAAAGTGGTCGTTACAGGTAAATTATAATACCAATAAAATTTCTTGAAAAATTCATCACATTAACATAAGCATTCCACAACATTGCTAGTCCTCCCCATCTCTAAAAATAAAAAAGTAATTATTTTTATAATCTTTGATTTATACATAAAGAAGTGAATAAGAATTTTCCTTTACAAAATATTTACCAAATATATCACTTTCATGTTTATGTGTGGGAATTTTTTTTAATCACCTTTTCACTTTCCCAGTATTACGATAACTTTTAACTATCATTTTATTAATTATCAAATCCCATGTATAAGTAGCTTTAATAGCATCAAATCAAATATATATAATTAAAGGTTTTTTTTCTGAAATATGTATAATTAAAGTTGGAGGTAGATATTCTCAACAAAAGCAAACATATATTCAGAACAAGATTGAAAATTTTGGATTTGCCGAATAGACAACTCTTAATATTTTACAGGTTTGATGAAGGGCCTGTTTATGCTGTCGAGTTGGAGCAGGCCACAATGTCGAAATTGCCTATTCGTTACATAGTTATGGGTCCTATTTTGTACTTATGGCCCAAAACATTTACAAAAACTACTAAATTAAAAATTAAAACATTTTTTTCCAGAGAATAAATATTATCGAGTTTTTCCGCATAATTTCTGCAAGATTAATGGATTAATTCTAGATTTTCCATGGAATTCTCTCGGAGCTTAAATTAAAAAAAAAAGGAAAATTTTGTTTAATTAGAAGAAAAATAGAATGCTATAGTGCTTGAAATATGAGATATCTTATAGTAAAAGAAGATGGATTAGGATCTCCTCATGTTAGGGTAAACATAGTAAGTCATGTGAGAACATCTTAACCGCCATTTGTGAATAAATAGTTAAGATTAAAGCTTTTAATTTAATCTAATTTAATTTTAACCATTTATTTGTAAAATGGATGGTTAAGATCACTCAAACAATATTTGTCCAAATATGGGGTTAAGAGTTATTTCTTGAATAGAAATATTAATAGTCATCCATTATTGAGGTTCAATGATTTTAAGGAATGAGATATTCTTAAATTGAGTTAAACATAATAAATTATGTTCGTTTAATCATTCGTTAATAACAAATGATGGAGATTAAATGAATGTAATCTATATAAATCTGGTTTTAATGAATATTTTATCTTTCACCCCAACTGAAAAGAATAAGAATCAACGCACCTTCTCAATTGCAAAGGCATGATGAGTAATGGCAGGACTTGCATATTTTTGTGATTACAATACCCTGTCAATTGTGAATTCATTTGTTATTTGTTGCCTAAAATGCTAGCTATAACAACTAATTCTAAATACCTAACAAGGCATAGTGGGATATGACAATTACCCCAATCAACATAGGACCATAGTTTCCATAAATTTATAATAATTTTTCGAATGTTCTTCTTTTGTTAACATAAATCAATGAATTGAATATGATGCTCTGTCTTTCCATTTTTTTTTTCTTTTGATTGGTGGATACGTATGTATTATCCTTTTAATGGAACCCATTCATATAGCACTTTTAATATCAACTTGTTCAAATATTTTTTTTTTAAAAATAATTACCGAATTTTTGTAAGTTGTTTCTTCTCTAGCTAGAGATCCACCAGTAATTCTATTTAAAAAATAAAAAAAGAAATTGCAAGGGGTCAACCAATTCCAATCCACTTTGTCTTTGTATAATGCTTTTGGAATTCTTTCATAGTATTTTCCTTTATTGATATCCTTCTCCTTTTCCAACTTTATTTATCAACTTTCCTTTCAACTCTTTTGATGCTTCTATTTGTCGCAGTAGAAATGTGTCAATCTTTTACTTTTCCAACCTTTTTCTATTAAAAATAAAAATTTAATACGCTCCTAATGTCGATGCCCAGTTAAATTTAAAAAGATAAAATGTGACCCTCTCAATAGATTTATTTTATTTTTATTAGAAGACTCTTATAAAACTAACCATCTTCTTGCACTAAGTATAAAAAATATTAAATTTTTACTAATATTGGTGAATAGCAAAAAAATTTGAACATACAACATCTCCCAATTCTTATAAGGAATAATATTCATTAAGTCACCGCTATTAAGTCACCACTTGATTAATAAAAATTTAATATGTTTCTAATGTTAGATGCCTCGGTTAAATTAAAAAAAAAAAAAGACCCTCTCAATATTTTTTTTTTCTTCTTTTTTGCTTAATTGAACTGTTAAAGTATGGATTCATTAAAAAAAAAAAGCAAAAACGAGATAGAATTGTTAATCGGGACAATATTTAGTTCAAGACAACGGTGGAGAAAACTGACAAGGGGAAAAATTGCACCCAAATATTGGAAAATTTTAAATTTAGCACATATTAAAATTCAAAATTTCTTTTATTAACTCAATCAAAAAATTAACAACATATTCTTATTTAGCTTTTTTTTTTTATGAGAAAAGTTATTTTGATTGAAAAATTAAAAATAAATTGTAGTCATTTAAGAGGTATAAAAGTCAAATAAATAATTAAATAACTAAACTTTTTATTTTTATGAGATAAACTGTAATAGTCAAAGCTATTTTCTAAAAGACAAATACATAATTGAATTACTAAAACAATAAATCTCAATCTCATTTTTTTCTTAATATCTAAGTATTGTTATTAAACTGTAATTTGAGATAAACTGTAATAGTCAGAGGTATTGTTATGGGTCGTAGTGTTTTTTCATTTAATAAACTCGTTTTTTTTTTAACTTTTTTTTTCTCAAATATATTTTTGTAAAAAAAATATTTACTTACTTATTTTCTTTAAAATCAGTTTTTAAAACTAAAAAAATTAAAAATATATTTTTTCAAAATATATTTTTTTAAACGCAATGCCAACTAAAGAGTTAAAAAAATATTTTTCATGTTTTTTTATTTAATTTTCTTAGGATTCTCTCCTTACATTATAAATGAAAATAAAATCATATTTTTTAAAAAGTTTATCTCATTTTTTTTATAGATTTATCTTAAATAAAGATATAAATAATTATATCAAGCTCATGTACTAAGATAAAATATTATACATATAAAATAATTATTAATTTATGTAAAGAATATTTTATTATAAATTCGGTTAAAAAAATTAGGGAATAAATGTGAAAATCTCTCTATAGTAATTAAAGAAATCATAACACAATCACAACAATGGATCGGAGTTGAGATTAAAAACCTGTGCAATAAATGAATAAATTACTGTTTATTTTATGAGATTTTAATAAATTATAATAAAAATAAATTTTTAAAAATTAACAGTTTATTTTTATCTCATTTAATAAAAATATTATTTAAAATAATAATTAAAAAAACTGAAACTGTATTCTGCAGTTAAATTCGTTGTCTAATAGAAACGCTGAACCTTCTATTAGAGAAATTTTATTTGGTATATTTTATTATTTGTTAGTGGCAGAGAAATAAATTATTAATTTTTAAAAATTTATTTATATTTATAAATTGTTATAATTTTGGAAATAAAAGGTAATTTGTTCGCGACCAATAGGATTGGATAGGTCCCACTTAAAAAGTATCTCACAGGATAATATATATTCACCCCTGATATCAGGAATAATTTCCCCTTTTCTCTAGATATGGAAATATATGTAAATAAAAAAAGAATAAATCATACGGCCCAAAATGTCCCATCACTTTGACCTTTGAACCAGTCGTCGTAGTCGTGGTAGCTTTTCTCCAGTAACATGCACCGAAATCTATTCCACCTTGGTCCTACTCTCATATTCTTTTTCCACGTGTCATGCTGTAATACGAGTTTTTCTTTTTTGGCTACTTCTGGAACAAAATAGTTGAAACTGAACCTTTGGTGGGAATTTCATTTCCTTTTCAGGATTAAAAAAAATCAAATCATTTCCATTGTTTTTAAAAATTTGCATGTCTTCACTTTTTATAATTATTTGCAATTTTAATATGATAAATTTTTATAATTAAGTTAATTATAAAGCAAATTACATTATATTTAAATATATCTTAATTATATTGACTTTCTATAATCTTTTAGGGATTGTTTTATTTTCAACTTTCATTGTCTTATTCAGTTAAGATTTTTTAGTTCAATTCATTTTCATTCTTAAATTATATAATAATATTAAAATATAATTTATGAAAACTCTACTTCTAAAATTAACAATAATTTTTTGCTTTTATATTTATAGAAACTCTACTTTAAAATTTACGAGTGTATTTAGTTGTGAAAAATAATATTTATTTTCTGAAAATTACTCTAAAAAAACTATAAAATAAAATTTACTATTTAATTACATTATTTTTTAATTTGGAAAATTAGAAGCATATTTCCATTTTTTTAAGTTATATGCAAAAGATATAAAAGTAAACATTTTTTTTTACTTTGAAAAAATAAAAAGTTTTCTACAATTATTTTAAAGTATTTTTTTAATTTTTTAATTTTATAAATAGAAAATAAAAAAAATTAAAAGAAAAAGAAAAATAAGAAACATTTTCAGATAGATATGGAAAATTTGTTATATTTATTTATTAACATGGGGCATGAGGTGCTTGAAATTTAAAAATTTATCACAACTGAAATATAAATATAATTTCTTAAAAAAAGTTAATCCAACATTTCAATTAACTTGGGTTCGAAAATACAGCTTTAATTTAAATAATGAAAAGAAAACTATTCCACCTGAAGTGAAAATATGAGAATTGTCTTTTGAAAATTTAACCCAAACCGAAATATTTTTCAGTTGATTTATTCTGATTTTGTGGGGACCGATTCAGTTTTTGCTCCGTCCTAGACTCGAGTCCGAAATTTCAGTATCGAACATATAGGTCCGGCCCGTTTGGGAGGTAAAGGAATTAAAGATAGAAGTTCTACAGTACCAAGCGTTAAATGGGGTACTTCCAAAAGAAGCTGGAAGCAATACTAGTTCTGCGTTCGGAGTTGTAACCAGGCAAAGGTAAAACTCGCGCGCTGCGCTTACAGCAACAGTCACCCCATTGGCGACGGTAGTATTATTTTTTGTTTTCCCATAACAAAAAAGAAAACCTAAAACCAAAAAGAAAGAAAAATAATAATAATAATTAATTTTTAGGACAAAAAAAAAAATTAAAATCTCAGCGAGCTCTTCTCTGTGTCTCTCTCCATTTTTTAGCAGTAGGGAAAGAGTGGGAGTAGAGGAGCAACAGATACAGTTAGAGAAAGAAGAAAAGAAGAGGAAAGAGAGAGAAGAGAGCACACGTTTGGGGTCAAAGAAAACCAAAAAGTAGAGAGAAAGCAGAACAAGGGTTGATAGACCGTGGAATCTTAAAGAATCACACACAAAGTTCTGGGGTTTTTTTTTTTTGGGTTTTTTCCTTTTTGCGAACCCACCCTTAACTGTTTGCGTGCTTCGTACGGTCTATCCACCCCAATCTGCAATCATAGTCTTCGCCCTATTTCTCCATCTCTCCCTTTCCCAAGTTATCAGACGCTCCTCCCCTCCCACTGCTTTACCTAGTCTTTTTTTTTTTCATGATTTGATTTTAATTTATAATATGGTCTAAGGTTAATCCTTTCCTTGTTTTATTCTCAGTGCTATTTTGTTTTATCTTTTCATTATTCTTTTTGCGCGTTGTGTTGCTAGTGTTTTTGTTTTTAGCTCATTACTATGACGGAGGGTGAGAGTAGGGTTTCAGGGACTGTGGGTGGCGGCGGCCCATCTTACTGGCTTGATGCTTGTGAGGATATTGCTTGTGATCTTATTGAGAATTTTGTTGATTTTGATACTTCAATTGTTCAAGGTTCAGTCGATGATACTTCGAATCAGGATAATTTTGTTAATGATTTCTTTGGAGGTATTGATCACATTCTTGATAGTATTAAGAATGGTGGCGGTTTGCCTCCGCTTGCGAATGGCAATAATGCCAACAGTGGTGCAGCTGCCATTGTTGGAAATGGAATTCAGGATTCCAATATTGAGCAAGGTTGGTTTAATAATGAGGCAGCTGAGTTTTGCATGAGTGGGGTGGAAAGTTCTACATTACTACTAAATGGGAGTGATACAAACAATTTTGAAAGTAAAGGTCAGGTGGAAAATTTTGCTAATGGGTTGAATTCTTTAGTTAGGAAAGGAGAGGAGAAATTGATTTCATTGGATTATTCTGTTAAAGGAAATGGGAATAAGGGTGGTCTTGAGAGGTCAAGGGAGCGAGATTTTGATGGGGAAGAAAGGTACTGCAAAAGGGCTAAGAGAGGGCAGCACGAACCTAGGGATAGGGAGAGAAGCTCTAACAGCAAAAGGTCGCGAGATTGGGATGACAATGGTAGAAGGGACAGGGATCATCTTCGGAAAAGAGATCGGTATGGTGGTGGTGGTAGGAGGGATTCTAGAGATAGGGATTGGAGGGATAGGGAATTGAGGGGTTACTGGGAAAGGGACCGTTCAGGATCCAATGAGATGGTTTTTCGCGTAGGGACTTGGGAAGCTGACCGTAACAAAGAAGAAAGGGAAACCAATGACAAAGAAGATGAGTGTAATGGGAAGGCAGAGAAGAAACCAGAGGAGATTAAGGAGAAAGTCCCTGAGGAACAAGCTCGTCAATATCAATTGGATGTTCTTGAACAGGCCAAGAAAAAAAATACTATAGCTTTTCTAGAAACTGGAGCGGGAAAGACTCTCATTGCTGTACTTCTCATTAGAAGCGTTTTTAACGACTTGCAAAGGCAGAACAGAAAAATGCTTGCTGTATTTTTGGTTCCTAAGGTTCCGCTTGTCTATCAGGTATTTTATTTCAAACATTAGGTTTTATTTAATACATTTAGCCTTTAAGGGTGTACATTGATTGTTGGAGTGATTTATTTAGCTTTGTTGTGCTTTCTAATTTCAGCAAGCAGAAGTCATTCGTGAGCGTACTGGTTACCAAGTCGGTCATTATTGTGGTGAGATGGGTCAAGATTTCTGGGATGCTCGTAGATGGCAGCGCGAGTTTGAATCAAAGCAGGTAACTCTTGAAGTTTCTGTGCTGACTTTTGATTCTCCTGTACTTTTAGTTGTTCTTCATATGTCTCAGTTGTCTAGTTCAATAACTACTTATATACGTTTTTTGTGCCAAAGGTAAAATTCCTTCTGTTTCTTCCGTGACATATTTTACTAGCATATTAGGATTATTAAACCACCTTGGCATTGTTACATCTGATGCTGGCAAGTTATCGTTTTGATTGCTGTGACTATTTAGTTATTCCATGATCATGTCTCTGGCATGAGGAAACCTCTTATGCAAGTCAAGCTAAACAAGAAAATGCTTGGCTGTTAAAGCCATACTTTGTGGTTTAAGTATGCTTTTGAAGGATAGTTAATGAGTGTCATCCTTTTAATGAAGCATTTCCTTGTAGTTTTAGTCTTGTAGGTTTGGTGAAAGGCATTTGAATTCCTTGGTTTGCTTCTAATGGTGCGACGGAAATTGAAACAGTGAATTGCAAAATCACAGAGCTGATTTGTTTGAAGTTCTGCTCTGAGTCTGTTTGTAGTCTAAGTTTTTGAATTAGATAATGCTAATATATGTTACATTTTAGGATCTCTAAACTTAGATTCCCTATGATTTAGTCTAAGTTTATCAGGTTGCCCAAATTTTTCTTCAAACCTAAGGGTTTGGACTAGTCAGTGTTCCCTAACTAATAAGAGGCTGAACTGTGATAAGTTGAGGAGCTACAAGGTCTTAGTGATCCCAGAAGCTTTTAGCCTGAATGTGCCATCACAAAAAGCCATGCAACTTATCTTTGTTCATGCATTGCCCCACATATTTCTCTCCTTTTTTTAGAATCTATTTTATGGAAGCATGCATTCTGGAATGCCATTTGATGAGACATCCATGATGCAAATATTCCTTATGGCGATTTGGCTATGAATCAAGGGTAGGACTTTGAGGTGTTATACAAAATTTTCCCATCTTGGAGTGATTTTTGGAATGTTAGATATATAAAACTATTCTTGGGGGTCCTCCGCTATAGGCTTGAATGTTTAGATTGAGTGGTTCTTTAACAAGGTATCAGAGCCTTCTAGACCAAATGGTCCATTATTTGAATCCTGGCTGCCCCCATTCTATTAATTAAAATTTCAGCACGATGTGAGGTGGCCCTAGGGTTGTCCACTCTTCAAACCTAAGGGGCATTCGTGTGCAGGGATGAGTTTGAGACATAAAACTATTCTTGGAAACGTCACCTATAAGCTTGAGCTTTTAAGTTGAATGGTTCTTTTACATGGAACATCGAATTTACAACTCTTTGTTCTTTATTCGAGATTTTTATGAATGATTAATTGATTATCTGTCTCTATGTCTCTTTTTTCTTGTCTTAAAGGGTCACATAATTTTATTGGATTGCTTTGAAGATCCTTTAGTGGAGAATTCCATTCACATCCATTTCTCATCAAGCAAGCTACTTGATGCCAACTGTTAGATGAGTGTGTGTTTGATTGGTTTAGGAATGTGCTGCATATTTGATGTGGCTGCGTTAGGACACTGATTATGCACATTCCTCGATGTCATGGAACAGAAAACACATTATTATGTTGCTGTTCTTGATGTAAACAATAGGAGCATCACGTTCTTGTCATATGTGTTTTAAATGTTTATGTAACTTTTCATTGGGGTTGTCCATTTCTATATAGTTTTCAACAGATATGAATCTCAGTTAAGACTGTGGGGTTTCTTTCTTTGGTATTTGTCTCTAATAAATGGTCAATTTGGTTTTCCTTCATGTTTTGCTTGGTTCCTCCCTCTCTTGTTAATGCATTCCCTTGCCTGTTTCTGCTTGCAGGTTTTAGTGATGACGGCTCAAATTCTTTTGAATATTCTGAGACACAGCATAATCAAAATGGAAACTATCAATCTTCTTATTCTGGACGAGTGTCATCATGCTGTGAAGAAACATCCATATTCATTAGTTATGTCTGAGTTCTATCATACAACACCTAAGGAAAAGAGGCCCACCGTTTTTGGAATGACTGCTTCCCCTGTTAATTTAAAGGGTAATTATTTATCTGTCTCCTGATTGTCTACTGTCAAATATGCTTCTTTTGAAGTTATTTACTTTACTAGCAGGGCATATTTTTGGTCAAGATTTTATTCAAGCGCAAATTCGTTTTCTCCTTGCATAAATATATCAAACTTCAATTTCTTGTTACGGTTTCATTTTGTTCTTTTCTTCAGGTGTTTCGAGTCAGGTGGATTGTGCTATAAAAATTCGTAATCTTGAAAGTAAATTAGATTCCATTGTTTATACAATAAAAGATCGCAAGGAACTGGAAAAGCATGTGCCAATGCCTTCAGAAATTGTGGTTGAATATGACAAAGCAGCTAGTTTATGGTCCCTGCATGAAAAAATAAAGCAAATGGAAGTAGCTGTGGAAGAAGCTGCACAATCAAGTTCAAGAAGAAGCAAATGGCAATTTATGGGAGCTAGAGATGCAGGGGCTAAGGAAGAGTTGCGCCAAGTTTACGGTGTGTCTGAAAGAACAGAAAGTGATGGGGCTGCTAACTTAATTCAAAAACTGAGAGCCATCAATTATGCACTCGGTGAACTGGGTCAATGGTGTGCTTACAAGGTAGCAAATTCTTGTTATTTTGTTTTTCTTCATTGACAAGGTAATAGGTTGTGGAAACATTTATATTGTCCATGTCTTTTGCAGGTTGCACAGTCCTTTTTGACGGCATTACAAAATGATGAGAGGGCAAACTACCAGCTTGATGTCAAGTTTCAAGAATCCTACTTGGAAAAAGTTGTTTCGCTCTTGCAGTGCCAATTATCAGAGGGAGCTGTGACAGATAAAGACACAAAATCTCCTGAAAATGAGAGTGGAGTTACTCAAGATGGGACTGATCCTGATGAGATAGAAGAAGGAGAGCTCCCTGACAGTCATGGTGGGTATAGTCATTGATCCTTGTCAGTATAGTAATAAGCAGATCAGTTTTTTGTAGAACTCAGCCAATTCAATTGGTTTGGAATAGATTGCTCAAGTTAAGTTGAACTTTGTAAACTATGGTGAGTCTAAATTTTCTGGAATTATTCCTTACATGGACTGCAGGAAAATTTTTAAAATTAAATTTCTGAAGAACAACTGAATATATAGGGGCAGTGGAATTTGGACTAGTCCAGATAATAGAAGTAAAAGGATAATTAAGTTTGGGAAATGGTCTTGTTTGCAAAGTGGAGGGAATTTAGGGAAAGTTCAACTTGCCCATATAACCTTCAATGAGGTGGGGCTTATATGGGTGACCCAACAACATGCACTGGTGAATTTGCTTGAATTGAGCATGCAGTGCTTTTTTTGTAATTTTATGAATTCATGATGCTATATTGATGAGATAATTTGACACTTCTTGCATGCTTGTGTATTTTGGTGATTTAATCTCTTTTTTTTTAAAGAAGGAAAAAGCTTTATGAATATATTATTCATTATATTATTTTTTGAAGAGATATTTGACACTTCTTCCATATTTGTGTATTTTGGTGGTTAAGTTGTCTCTGGCGGAGAGCATGTCGATGTGATCATTGGGGCTGCTGTAGCTGATGGAAAAGTGACCCCAAAAGTACAGTCCCTAATCAAAATTCTTCTGAAGTATCAGCATACTGAGGATTTTCGTGCAATCATCTTTGTTGAGCGAGTAGTAGCTGCTTTAGTACTTCCCAAGGTTAAAATATCTCAATGCAATTAATTGTGAATTTGGTTCATAATGCTGTGGGTTTCCTTCCAACTTCCTCACAGTATTATAGTATGTGTTGTCGAGCTTGCAGGTTTTTGCAGAGCTTCCATCTCTGAGTTTTGTCAGGTGTGCAAGCTTGATCGGGCACAACAATAGTCAGGAAATGCGGACTTCCCAGATGCAAGACACGATTGCCAAATTTCGAGATGGTCGTGTATGCCCAAATGCAAATCATTGACTCGATTTTGTGAAGACGTTTCTTAGTAGATGTCTAAGACTGCATGTATCAATTTTGTAGGTGACTTTGTTGGTTGCTACCAGTGTTGCTGAGGAAGGACTTGATATTAGGCAATGCAATGTTGTTATTCGCTTTGATCTTGCAAAAACTGTTCTGGCATACATTCAGTCCAGGGGTCGTGCAAGAAAACCTGGTTCAGATTACATCTTGATGGTTGAGAGGTAATAAGTTGGATCTGTTTAATTCAAAATTATCTTCAGACTAGTTCTAGAATTAGAAGAACTTAAATATTTTCTAAATCTCAGGGGAAATTTGTCTCATGGAGCATTCTTAAGGAATGCTAGGAATAGTGAGGAGACATTGCGGAAAGAAACAATTGAGAGAACTGACCTTAGTCACCTTAAGGATACTTCAAGGTTAATTTCTGTGGATTCAGTACCAGGAACTGTGTACCAGGTGGAGTCTACTGGTGCTATTGTGAGCTTGAATTCTGCTGTTGGGCTTGTCCATTTTTATTGCTCTCAGCTACCCAGTGACAGGTTCCTTGCTTCTTAATCTACAGGTTCCTGTTTAGCTATTATTTTTTCTTGCTTCTCACTGATATTAATTTTTTGCTCAAATGAATTTTGTCAAACAGGTATTCAATACTTCGTCCTGAGTTTATTATGGAGAGGCATGAAAAACCAGGAGGTCCCACAGAATATTCATGCAAGCTTCAACTTCCCTGTAATGCACCATTTGAGAAGCTTGAGGGTCCTGTATGCAGTTCCATGCGTCTTGCACAACAGGCAAGCATTATGTTGATGAATTCTCTTGCTAGCCTCACTTTCTTCAAGAAGCTGTATTAATTGTCTGCTTCATGTGTAGGCTGTTTGTTTGGCTGCTTGCAAGAAGCTCCATGAAATGGGAGCTTTCACTGACATGCTCTTGCCAGAGAAGGGAAGTGGAGAAGAAAGAGAACAGGTTGATCAGAATGATGAAGGGGAACCACTTCCTGGGACTGCTAGGCATAGAGACTTCTATCCTGAAGGTGTAGCCAAAATACTTCAGGTTAGTTTGTCAGATGCATATTACTGCCTGTTAGTTAATGTTAGGTACATCAGAAATTAATGAAATAAAGGTAGTTGTCAATGGGCGGACTGGAAAAGATTTCTCTGTCTGAGGTCACATGTTATTCTGTTTCTGTTTTGCAAGATGCAGCTAGCCATCATATTTTTTAAACAATGTCCTGATGGTTTTGGTAGTTAAATAACATCTGTTCTACATCTCTTTTTCAGTTAACTGCGTGAGTGGCTGCATTATCTGTTTATGTTTTGCTAGTTTGACCTCTTCTCTATTTGCAATCAAAATCTAGAATCTAGAATTTGACTTTGGAGTGTGTTCTTTTCTGTCTTTCTTCCTATACTTTAGTAGTTCACTATAAGTACTTGGCATTTTGGATATGTATTGTAGAGACTCTTATTTCCTCATTGATAGCCAAAACTTTAGAAGTTTCATGTTCGATAGGTTGCAACCGATATGATATGTTAAATGCCAGAAGCTATCTGTGGTTGTTTCTAATTGCTGGAGGTTCATTAAAGGAAATAGAACTGATAAAAATTGCGTCTTCTATTGTTTTATTACTTGGCAGAAAATAACTGAGAATAGATAAAGACAGCCTATCAGTCTTAAATTATTTTTAGATTTTTATCATCAGTAACATATAACTCATTCTGTTTATGTATGAGAGATGTGCTATACATGGGGATCACTATCTTGTGAGGAAACAGTGATTAGATCAGTTTGTCTGTTTCATGCATGCTCATGTTATTTAATGTTTTGAGCTCCTACTTTAAATAAAAGTTGTGAAATTTGATAAAGTGATGAGTAAAATTGACCCTTTTAAATATATGTTGATATTGATTCTATCTGAGTCATTATTTCTGTTCTCTCACTCTCTTCTGTTTCTGGGAAGAAGGTGATTTTTTAAAAGAATGTTAAATGAAAAAGGAAATGCTACAGCAATAATAGTTTCATACTTTCATGCTATGGAGATGTTGGCGTCTTGCCAAGAAGTGAGAAATTATTTAATACTAGAAGAAGAGGCTACCCTTACCCTGTTAATACTTCATGGTTTTGATACCGTGGCAGCTAAATCATCATAAAAGATCTTTTGATTCAGATATCACTCACAACACAAATACAGTATTTTTTTTCATTAAATTTTTTTCTTTTGCCGCTTTGCCCTCAATAAATTTGTAAAACAGTGTCGGTCTGTTTTACACGCTGTTTATACATGCTAACAAGTGTTTCTACCTTCAGTTTGTCATTTCATCTAGCACACACCTGCTTAACACTGATTTGGCCTTTCAGGGAGATTGGATCTTATGCGGAAGAGATGGTTGCGATGACTCTAAATTGCTTCATCTTTATATGTATGCTGTTAAATGTGTAAACAGCGGCACTTCAAAAGATCCATTTTTAACTCAAATTTCAGAGTTTGCAGTGCTTTTTGGCAGCGAGCTGGATGCAGAGGTAATTTAACTTCTTTTAGTTCTACCGTGGGCAGGATGTACAAATTGTTTTTCTCTAATCACATCAATCGTTGTAGGTGTTATCGATGTCGATGGATCTATTTATCGCTCGAACCATTACAACAAAGACATCTCTTGTCTTCAGGGGTCCAGTAGATATTAGAGGAAATCAGGTTGGTTTTCAATTGGACTTTTTAAGCAATAAATATAGTTTTCCTGTTCTTTTTTTTTCCAGGTGACATTCCACCTTCTGGGGCATTATAAATTTAATCTCTAATCATGTGCAGCTGGCATCCCTTAAAAGTTTTCATGTAAGATTGATGAGCATTGTATTGGATGTGGATGTTGAACCTTCCACCACTCCATGGGATCCTGCAAAAGCATATTTGTTTGTCCCTATGGTTGGCGATAAGTCTGTAGATCCTATAAAACAAATTGACTGGGATCTAGTTGAGAAAATAATTAAAACAGATGCATGGAGCAATCCCCTTCAGAAGGCTCGACCAGATGTTTACCTTGGCACAAATGAGAGGACACTTGGTGGAGATAGAAGGGAGTATGGATTTGGGAAATTGCGTCATGGCATGGCTTTTGGACAGAAATTGCATCCCACCTATGGTATTAGAGGAGCTGTAGCACAATTTGATGTGGTGAAAGCTTCTGGATTGGTTCCTAATCGGGATAGAATTGAAGTGTCCAAAGGGTTGTTACCTAAAGACAGATTGATGATGGCTGATACTTGCCGTGATGCTGAAGATCTGGTAGGGAGAATTGTAACAGCTGCTCATTCTGGGAAAAGGTTCTATGTGGATTCCATATGCTATGACATGACTGCAGAGAACTCTTTCCCAAGGAAAGAGGGCTATCTTGGTCCTTTAGAATATAGCTCATATGCTGATTATTACAAGCAAAAGTATGGCGCACATTGCTCTTTCACCTTCATTTTTTTCTCTTTTTTCTTGATGGGGAATTTTTCTTCCCTTTTTTGTAGTCTAACACCAGGATTGGATGGCCTCAATGCACCTTAGATGTGCCAGAAGAGGGGAAAGCTTCTCTGAATCTGTTCTGGAATGATTCAACTACTGTTTGGTATAAACTATGCGGGCTCAAGGTTCGACACTTCATTGACAGTAGTTCATTAGTCCTCAGAGATTGGAGAAGCTTTTGTTTCTTCTGGCACAACGGTGGTGGTGTTGGGCTGTCGGGTCTTTTATGTATTATTGCAGGTATGGAGTTGATTTGATATATAAGCAACAACCTTTAATCAGAGGACGTGGTGTTTCATACTGCAAGAATCTTTTATCTCCTCGGTTTGAACACTCTGAACGTATGTTTTTTTTTTCTCTTTTTCTCTTCAGTGTGCTTAACAATTTGACTTCTTATTTTTATTGTTTCTATAGCTAAATGGAGATTCTATTAGTTATTTATTTATTTTATCTTTAATGCTGTTGTTTTTGTAGCAAATGAAGGGGAATCTGAAGAGATGCTTGACAAAACATACTATGTGTTTCTTCCTCCTGAGCTATGTTTGGTGCACCCCCTTCCTGGATTTCTTGTTCGAGGTGCCCAAAGATTACCATCAATAATGAGGAGGGTTGAAAGTATGCTGCTCGCAATTGAACTCAAGGATATAATCAATTTTCCAGTCCCTGCTTCAAAGGTATCGTTGGTTAGTAGATTTCTTACAAAAATTAAGGTGTATACCTTCTTATATGATGTGTCTCTCTATACCTACAGATCTTAGAAGCCTTAACTGCAGCATCATGCCAAGAGACATTCTGCTATGAGAGAGCAGAACTTCTAGGAGATGCATACCTCAAATGGGTTGTTAGTCGATTTCTTTTTCTTAAATATCCCCAGAAACATGAGGGTCAACTCACGAGGATGAGGCAGCAAATGGTGAGTAACTTGGTTCTTTATCAATATTCATTGAATAAAGGGCTTCAATCATACATCCAGGCAGATCGTTTTGCTCCATCAAGATGGGCTGCTCCTGGGGTGTTGCCTGTCTTTGACGAGGATACAAAGGATGGGGATTCCTCCTTGTTTGATCAGGAAAAATCGCACACTGAGAATAAAGCAGGAGCAAATCATGCTGCTGATTTGTCTGAAGATGATGATATTGAGGATGGTGAGCTTGAGAGTGACTCTGGTTCTTACAGGGTCCTCTCTAGCAAGACATTGGCGGATGTTGTTGAGGCATTGATTGGCATTTATTATGTTGAAGGTGGTAAGAAGGCAGCAAACCACCTTATGAAATGGATTGGGATCCAGGTGGAGTTTGATAATGAAGAGATAGATTCTGCAATAAGGCCATCCAATATTCCAGAAAGCATACTTAGAAGTGTTGATTTTGATGCCCTAGAAGGTGCCTTGAACATCAAGTTCAATGCCAGGAGCCTCTTGGTAGAAGCCATCACCCATGCTTCACGGCCGTCTTCTGGAGTATCCTGCTATCAACGATTAGAATTTGTTGGTGATGCAGTCTTAGATCATCTCATTACAAGACACTTGTTTTTCACATATGAAAATCTTCCCCCTGGTCGGCTGACGGATTTGCGAGCTGCTGCTGTAAACAATGAAAACTTTGCTCGTGTTGCAGTTAAACATAAGCTCCATCTGCATCTTCGCCATGGGTCAAGCGCCCTTGAAAAGCAGGTTTTCTTTCTTGTTCCTCTAGTGCATAGAAGCTGATTGATGTTTGCTTTTTAATTTGCTAAAATTACCTGGTCCTGACATATAAATACATGCATTTCAGATTCGAGATTTTGTAAAGGAAGTTCAAGATGAATTATCTAAGCCAGGTTTCAACTCCTTTGGTTTGGGAGATTGCAAAGCTCCTAAGGTTCTTGGTGACATTGTTGAGTCTATTGCAGGTGCTATTTTCCTGGACAGTGGGCGAGATACTGCAGTTGTTTGGAAGGTTAGTTTCCTTCACGGTATTGGCTCTATTACTACTTTCCCCATTTAATCCTTTCTATTTGTTACTCCTACCCGAAAAAAAGGACTTTTCATACGAAAATTCTTTCTCCTATGGCCTTTATCCCAGGTTTTTCAACCTTTGTTGCACCCAATGGTCACTCCAGAGACACTACCAATGCATCCTGTTAGAGAACTGCAAGAGCGGTGCCAGCAACAGGCTGAAGGTTTGGAATACAAAGCCACAAGAAGTGGCAATCTGGCTACTGTTGAAGTTTTCATTGATGGTGTCCAGGTTGGAGTTGCTCAGAATCAGCAAAAGAAAATGGCACAGAAACTTGCTGCTAGGAATGCACTTGCTGTTTTGAAGGAGAAGGAAATAGCTGAGGCTAAGGAAAAGGCTGATGAGAATGGGAAGAAGAAGAAAAACGGCAATCAGACATTTACTAGGCAAACATTAAATGATATCTGCTTGCGAAGAAATTGGCCTATGCCTTTTTATCGGTAGGATGATTTATCTAAACTTTGCATCTTCTTGTAATTATTCTTTTCTTAACAATAAAAATGCAGTTTAGTAACATGATACTATGGCGTTCTAAGGTGCGTGAGTGAGGGGGGCCCTGCACATGCAAAGAGATTTACGTTTGCGGTTCGTGTAAATACTAATGATAGAGGATGGACTGATGAATGCATTGGAGAGCCAATGCCAAGCGTCAAAAAGGCCAAGGATTCTGCTGCGGTTCTCCTCTTGGAACTTTTGAATAAATGGTACTCGTGATTCTGTTTGAGAGTATTGAAAAACCTACACATGCTGTTGTATTATCTCTTCATTATTGATAGCTGATCCATTCAGTGTAACTCTGTAAGTTGTGCTGGTTATGTATCGTCATATTATATTGTAGTTTTGTACTTAATAAACATACATGGATATAAAATTCTTCCAAATATAAAACAAATTGAATTCCGCATTTTAATGAAATCAATAATACAAGCAGTTTGTTCATTGTCAACTGAGTTGTTTCTGGATTGTGATAAGTGGGCGCTCATCTGCCAAATATGTACTGGTTACTATTGGGGGACAGGGCTCAATGTTTCTGCCAATGGCAGTTTTGCATGGGCGAAAAGGGAAATTAGTGAAAGAAAGAAATAAAGAATGGAACTGGAAAAAAAACTGTTTCTACTAGGTCTTAGAGATAAACCAAACCATTGATAACCGTATAGCAAGGTTGAAGTTGAGGAAAGCATAAAGCTTCTCCTAAATTTCTGAAGTCTTTTATCTCAATTTATTTGGCTTCTGATTAAATGTTTTCTTTAATTTGCAAATTAAGAGGGGAATTTAGAAAAAAGAGAAACAAAAACAAAAATGTATGAGCTCATACGCTATAAGAAAAATTGATATTTTTTTTTGCCCTGTATTTTAATGGATCGTTTAGTCTACAAATTTTCTATTTTTTTTCTCTCTCTTAATATCATGGAGTAGCTTTAAATTTTTTTTTTGGTGGTTCAACTCTTGTACATTCATGATTCAAATATTAAAAAATGCCATCTCTTATTTTTTAAATTGATATTAATTTCAAGCACTGCGAGCATCTCTCTTTTCAAGGAACATTAAAATGAACTCATGAATGTTACATTACTTACCTATTCTCAAAATCGTTCACTGCATACCATAATCATCTATAAGTATTTAGACATCATTAGCTTAGAATGCTCAATATCAGGGTCAACAGAGATCAATCAAACATTCACCATTAAGATATCATTGATAATCTCTTTTAATAGCAATCACCAAAATTATAGTAAGTCAATGAAATTTAAAAATGTAATAGTTGATTAACAAACAACTTAAGAATTCATTAACTGCAACTTTTTTCCAGGGGCCAAAATTGTTCAACACAGCCCTTATCTATTACATATGCTTGTCTATCGCCTCAGGGTGTGCAGAATGTACTCAGCATAAAGGTCCCTGCACCCAGCAATCATAATTTCAGTTCAGAAAAAAAAGGGACAAAGCAATCATAATAAGATAAAAAACAACTAGAACTGCTTCGAATTGGGTAAAAAAAAGTTTATAATTGTTTAGTAGAAACTTACATTGAGTACTGGATGGCTTCAACAGCATGGTTAGATGGTAAGAATTCATTGACTGCAACTTCCTTGTTCTCATTTTTCTTGTCTGTGTGAAAACATTAAGAAACTGCTACTGACTTTTAAAACACAACTCAATAAAACATATGTTGAATTTGAAACTGCCTAAATTGAACGTGGAAAGGATACAATCTTCAAAGAAACGACGGATCTCAGAAAGGCGATGAGGAGCCAACTCTTTGATGTCAGTGTAGTGCTTGTACTCTGGATCGTCAGCACAAACTGCAATGATTTTGTCATCTTTCTCTCCCTGGATCAGAACACAAATTTATATCACTCAATAAGGGAAGGAAGCATCTGCTGCTTCATTTTGATTCACAATTCAGGACATTACCTGGTCAATCATGGGCATAAGTCCAATGGCCCTGGCTCTTAGAAAACAACCAGGAAGAACAGGCTCCTATTCAGATCAAGAAATCAGTTGGATTTCAATGTCAAAAGTGAAAGCATATATCTAGTACAATCAGGGTTGGAAGACTAAATTGCAACATAATTTTCAAATTACATAATCCAAGATTTGAGACTAATATGGAGTATATAGACCTCACCTGCATGAGGACCAAAACATCCAAGGGATCATTGTCTTCACACAACGTGCGAGGGATGAAACCGTAGTTATGAGGGTAGACCACCGATGAGTATAAGATCCGATCAACCTATTTATTTCAGCACAGGAGACAATTTCTGAGAGAGATTCAGGGAAAGGGTATACAAAGGAGTATTAATAGATTGAATTCCATGTGAAGTACGTTTTCACATAGGGCTCAATGAACATCTTCCCCAGTTCAGGACCAGCAACTCAAATTTTGTTAGATATGATAATATACAGACCTTAATAAGTCCTGTCTTCTTGTCCAGTTCATATTTGACCTTACTTCCCTTTGTGATCTCAACCACCTGTACAGATTGAACGATAGAAAAAAAAAAACATTCAAAATCAATAAATTTAACCAGGCAGCTAAGATTTCAAGCTCAAATTTTTCTGTAAGGATTTCTTGCACATTGTTGCTCGGGTGGAGAAACACTGATCATAAATCAGAAGATAAAAGCTAATATCCTAGACAATTGTTTTGTTCTCTCCAATTTGACAATTGCTCGTGTGCACTAACTAATGCAGCTAAACTAGGAGGTTATAAAATCAATTTCAACTCTTGCACATACACAGCAGCATTTTAAATTTATTTTAGTATACAAGGATGGGGAAAGAACATACAACATTGAAGACGCTAGGAGCTCCTGGACCTGCAGAAAACATTTATTTTGTAGCAACATCAGTTTCTTCACTTGTAAGCATATGTAATTACAAACAGAGAAAAAAAATGACTTATTTATGTGCCTATTTCAAGATCATGCCAAGGATGTGCCGCAACAGTTCTCTTTGACATAGATGAAAGGATCCTTTCATTTAGACGGGGTGCAGATCGAGTTTCATTTCCATTTGTTTCCGCAGCCATCTGTTAAAGAAAATCAAACCATTATCAAAAGTTTCATTGTTGAACTCACAAAAATTTACTCATTTTCACTGAGCTCAATTAGAGGCAAGATATTAAATGCAAATCTACAGACTTGGAACAAGAGGCAAGTGCAAAAAAAAAAAAAAAAAGAGTAGCCTAAAAAAAAAAATGAAATCATGGATCAACATTATAAGAAAAGTAGAAAACCCCCAAATGATGCCATCCTCAGTATTGATACAGCTGAGCAAATCACTCACAAATGATCCTTTTAGCACTATAAAGACATCATATTACATCCACCCAAGAGATTTGAGAATAAAAAGCAGCTTATGTTGATCTTATATACATCTCGGAATCAGCAGTTAACAATTAAATCAACATTTCTCAACAGCAAATAAAGATTGAATGAGACTGCTCTATTGCAATCAGACCCTGTGTAGAAGATTAGCAATAACTTCATATCAAAATAGATTTGTGATCCAAAAAATTTATCACACTTTTCCAGGACAACTATCTGCCATCTTGACCATATTGATAGAAGCTGTGTGTTTTAAGTGCTTTGCGTCCAAACCAAAAGTTGAACCAGAGTTCCAGAAAGGGTACAGATTTTTACTAGTACAACATGTGGACGCTAATGGCATTTGTGCCTATGCGCGAAAACCCAGAAAAGATTAATACTTTAAATAGGCGATCCACATAAAAAAGTGAAGTTTCATTGATGAATATGAAGAAAGAATCAAGAAAAACATACCTTGATTGACGAAGCAGGCACAGAAATGATGTAATAGAAAGGGAAAATGGGTGGGCAGTGATCCTAAACCTGCGTTTGAGTGCGTGAATTTATAGTAAGTGTGAGGGCGGATGAATAAAAAATATAGAAAAAGAGAGGGAGAATGAAGGAAAGGAAGGGTCAAATCATCGATTTGCTGCCTCGTGTCTGATGTGGAGAGAACGTAGCATCCCTATCCTATTTATGTTGAGCTGGGCATTCAAAGTTCGTTAGTAGTTTTTTTTTTAATGCAAATTTTCACCTTGAAATTTTTGAATTTTACATTCAAAAACATTTTAAATGAAATTTTATTTTATTAAAATTTTTAATTTCAAATTTAATTAATATTGAGAAATTTTAAGAGCATAATATGGCATAAATTTAATTGTTGAATTAATAAAATATAAATAGGATATAATAAGTGAAATTTAAGCTTGTTTAGATCGATCATTTGGTCTTTATGTTACTTAAACGTATCATGGACTTATTAGAATTTTTCGAATCTTTGTTCATGTCTATATGTTAGGTAAATGACAAAGAAAATCTAGCAAGTGTTTCTGGAGAAAAGCAAGAAAGAAAGGAAGGAAGCAATAAATCACATAATTAAAATTTGATTAAACTCTTTTTTGTCTAAACGGGAATCGATCTATGATTTAATAATAGTAAATTGTTATTTATCCGATTTTAAATATTTTTTTCCCTAAAATTAGAGGTATAGGCTGACCAATGGTGACAAAGTCTTTGTTAATAATTAATGAAGAAATTTCCTGGTTGCTATATACTTAAAAGCTTTTATAAAAGAAGACTTCTCACTTTGGAACGCGTCCATAGTTGCCTCCACGATTGCCCAAGTAAGAACAATGTGAACATGAAGGTTTCCAAGTGGTCCTTAGGTGGAACCGTGAATGGCTGTGCCTTTGGTCAATTCATTTATTAATTTCTTTTATATATATCTATTTTTTTTTCTGAATTTAAACATACATCTTTTAATTGAGACCCAGCCTTAACTTAAAAGTCCAGTCCTGTGTGGATGAACTTTGATATGCATTAGATGAAATACAAGAGGACAGAATAATTCTACTTCCTTTGGTTCATTTGATAAAACAAAGATGCGTGCTTAAGTATGTAACTGTAATGTACACTAGAGACAGTCTTACATAGATGAAGCAGCATTTTGGATCCTTTTTAATGAAATTACAAGCTTTAATTATGGAAGATTGCTGCAAATTAATGTTCTTAATCACAGGTGAAGTGGTGTTTGATTAATGTCTGCAGTTGCAGGAAAATTCAAGGATCATGTATAGAATCAGGAGAGAAGGAAATCATCTGAAGAAGGCTTGAATTAGAGAGAGTTTCTTCAAGGGCAGGCCCTCTTCTGCTACCTCCTCCGTCAATGCTCTCTTTTGTGATGTGCACAAGCTCTCTGGCAGCTTCCATCATCCCAATTTTCCCATTTCCGCCAAATAACATGCATCTTGTAGCTACATCTGCTACTATCTCTATCTGCTCTCGTCGAAACGAGGGTTGCTCATGGTAACATAGACTTGGATCCGCAATTTCTTCTAGCTTCCCACTTCTGATTTTCTGCAATGTCACTGCTGGTACATCTTTGTTTTTTGATCCTGTAATTAGCTCCAGCACAAGTACTCCAAAGTCATAAACGTCACTTATATGAGTTCTTGGACCGTCAGAGTTGCTATATGATGAATAAGATTCACTTGCATTGCTTGATTCTAGTAGCCTGAAGCCCGCGATTTTCACTGATAGATCTTCATCTAAGAATATGCAGCCTGATTTGATGTTGTGGTGGAAGATAGGAGGGAAAATTTCGAAATGTAAGAATGCTAGCACACAAGCAATTTCAGCAGCAATGTTCATTCTTTTATACCAATCAAGGCCAGTTTTTTTCTGTAAATGTTCCTGCAGGGTACCATTGGCAGGATACTCATAAACTACCATTGGAGCATAGCCAGAGTCGATGCAGCATCCAAGAAGACGAGCCATGTTCCTGTGAATAACTGTAGATAGAAGCTCAATCCTTGACAACACCTGCATTAGGTCTCTTTCATCTTGGCACTGCACCTTATGCACAGCCACATGTGAACCATCACCAATCACCCCTGCATAAATCATCCCATTTCTGCTGTGCACAAGCTTCTGATCTTCTTCGAACCCTTTCGTGGCTTCCTCCAGTTCTTGGTAACTGAACAGTCGAGTCCTGCAAGCTTTCCTGAAGGAGATGGTGCTGTGATAATGTGCTTGATCTGGGTCGTATTCGCCGGATTTTCCAGGTCGTTTTGTTAGACAAAGCAGTATCGTTAGGGAAGCAATAATGAATACAAGGCCAATAACTCCTGCAGATTCAAATTAACAATCATTGCACTTCCCTTTTTTTTATCCTTTCTTGTAGCAATCTAAAGCAAATTAATCAACTTAATTACCAACTAAAATGAGAGTTGTCTTTCCACTGCGTCTTTTTGTGTAGCAAGCAGTGCCATTCGCTTCTAAACCATTCTTAATGCAGGCTGTCAAAGATATATATGTAAAAAAGAAATTGATGAAATTAATTTAATTAAAAAGTAAGAAATTAACTTGTAATGTATATGCATACTTACATTTTAAACATCCAATTCCACTAGCAAATCCATCACCAACTAAACCATCCTGACATTCGCACCTCATTCCACCTTCAACAGTGGTAGCATTGACAGTGTTTGCATTTTCAGCACAAATTCCTCTTGAAGAATTCCCAGGAATTGCCCATTCCAATTTAACCCCACGCTTTGCAGTGTTAGAACCACGAGAAACAGCCCAAGAAGAGAATCCTCTGCATCCGAATTTCGAAAACAGTGAAAAACCGTCTCCAGAATCCCACGCACTGTGATCAGAAAGAGGATAACAGCATGCAGGAGCTGCGTTTGAATGTCCATCACAACCAGACAAGTTAATCGTTTCGCAATCTGGTTTACATATAGAAGAATCTTCACAATCATACAAGCCAATAACATTCTCTTGCGATATCCCAAAGAATATATTCCCACTGAAACTGAAGGAATTCAAATCAGTGTATCTTCGACAAGCAGAAGTCCCTGGAAAGTCCACCAAAATACCATCAGAGAAGAATTCAAGAACCCTATAGCTTTCAGAATCAACGTTGAGATAAAGGGCAGTGGAATTGGAGCAAGAAAGATGGAAAGCAGTGGAAACTGAAGCACAAGAAGTGTTCAAGTGAAAGGGAAAAGGGATAAGCAAATTTCCACATTTTTCATTGCACTCGTTAAGTTGCAATTCTTGAAGAGAACGGGCAATAGGCGATTGATAAAGCAATGTAAACAGAAGAAAGAGCAGAGGAAACATTGCATTTCCAGTGACAGAGTTGACTGAAGAAGAGTACATGGAAATGAAGGAATCAATGAGGGGAAAATGAATCTTTTACTTACAAGTCGCAGTACAATATTAATAAATATAGTAACACCAGTAAATATTAAGGGCGAGCAAAATGCATGGTTAACCAGATCCGATTTAAAGAAAATTCATATTGATTCAGTTAATAATCAATTTTATGGATGATATTGGATTGGTTTGATTTTGCTCAGTCGGATACATACCTCCTTCCCAGTTTGAACAAAGGAAGTGCATCAATGTTCAAAAGGGTGGGTCCAGATGGTGACATGGCAAGCTGAGAAGGGCATAGAAGTTGGGGAAACAAGAGAAGATTGGTCTCAGGAATTGGCTACAGGTCGTACCAAACATAGAACGGAGTGCTAAGCATGAACCCCAAGAGTTTTTAGCCCTTCAATTCCAGTTTAAATGGCTTAGATTATGTAATCTCAAGTCTTAGCACACAAATCTATACCAAATTTGATTAAAAAAAGAGCAAAAGTGGACACCATTTGCATGGGTTTCGAGCTTTGATAATATAAAGATAAAAAGATTGGCAATGCAATTATGCATGTAGTTTGAGAATTACGGAATGTCAGATCTAAAGATACCTTAAATAAAGCCTTATTTTGACATAAACAATTACAAGAAGCTAATGCTCCATCACCCATGCCACGGCCACGCTTGGGAGGATTCTTCCCCACTACCCACTGACATCTGTGCTTACACACACCTTGGGTTCGGTTTATTCTCGTTTCCGAACAGAAGCTGATAGACTATGAGCTGTAACTTAGACTTGAGATGTTTATTATATTCTATTTTATTTTTAATTATTAATATTATTTTATTATTAATATTAAATAATATTAAATACTATTTTATTATTAATATATTTATTATTAATAATATTATTATATAGTTAATATTATTGTATATTATTATATATTTATATATTATTATTATATATTTATATATTAATTATTTATATATTAATATATTTATAATATTTATTATTTAATTATATTATTATTTATTATTGGTGTTATTATGTGGCAAAATCTGGGCAATTCAATTCAATTCTGAGCAGTATTTGGGCTTCCTATATGCTAAATTTTGTATGATAAATCCGACTACACAAGCATTAATTTAAATGATAACATTTTTTAACTAGGATATTAATATTTCATACGTGTTCCGTTTATTTATAAGACAATATTTTATGGTTAATATATTTTATCGTATTCTTCTTTTTTTATTCACAAAGAGAATAAAAAAATTATATATAGTCTAAATCTGTTTTATAGAGAAAAAAACTTTTTAATTTGTATATTTTATTTTATTTTAGTAGTTTTGAATGTTTTAGTTATTATTATTGTTGTTTTTGTGATAAAAATATTATTTTTGATATATTTATAGAATAAAATGATTGAAAATGAAGATATTTGAATTAAAAATGAAAAATATAGAGATAAAAAAATTTGTGTTGTTAAAAGTTGAAAACAATATTTGGTAAAAATAATAAGCATGTAAATGATGAACTTCAAAGTTGTAAACGATAAACCTATAAGTAATGAACCTATAAGATTTAAATGATGACATATAGTTTTTATTCTGTAAGTTTAAAATGATTAATCTGCAAATTATAAACAATAAATCTATAAATGATGAACCTACAAAATCTAATCGATAAATCTATAAATTATAAATGATAAACATGTAATTTTTATATGATAAGTTTGTAAGTTCAAAATGATAAATCTGTAAGTTGTAAACGATAAACTTGTAAATGATAAACCTGTAATCTAAACGATGAACTTGTAGTTTTAAAATAATGAACTTGTAAGTTCAAAATAGTAAATCTACAAGTTGTAAATTATCAATTTATAAGTGATGAAACAATAAGTTGTAAATGATTAATCTGTAAGTTCTAAACAATAAACTTGTAGCTTTTAAATGATGAACTTGTAAGTTCAAAATGCTAAACCTGTAAATTATAAATGATAAATCCATAACTTATAAATAATGAACCTATAACTTCTAAATAATGAGCTTCTAAATTCAAAACAATGAACATATAAGTTATAACTGATGAACATATAAATTCAAAATAATGATTTGTAATTTATAACTGATAAATCTATTTTATATTTATTAGTTTACCAAAATCCAATTTTGAAAAAAAAAGTGTCCTTCATTTTTGTTTTATACATGTAAATAAATGAAATTCATAATACAATATAAACATAAATCTATGATATAACAACGTCGCAGACTAACAAGGCAACAACACAGTACAATCAGCAAATCAAAGTTGATATTTGATGACTTAATTTAATTGCCTTATTTACTAGGAAAAAAGGAAAAAAAATAATCATTTGGAATTGTTTAGTTGGAGAAAACTTTTTATATTTCTCTTTTTCAATTTTTATTTTATTTTCATTAGTTTTTTTATTTTCTAAATAAATAGTTGTAGAAAATCCCAAATTATAGAAATAAATGGTTGTAAAAAATTTTGTGCTTTTCAATTTAGAAAAAATGTTTACTTTTATAAATAAAAATATAAAATTAT
Organism: Triadica sebifera; assembly: GCA_023653625.1. NCBI lineage: Eukaryota > Viridiplantae > Streptophyta > Magnoliopsida > Malpighiales > Euphorbiaceae > Triadica > Triadica sebifera. The sequence goes on from CM042895.1 coordinate 2,385,417, forward strand.
ATTTTTTTGAGTCTTCTACTTACTAATTATAACTTAAAAAATTTTGAAAATATGTTTCTAATTTTTCAAATTAGAAAATAATACAACTAAACAGTAAATTTTATTTTCTTGTTCCGTTTATTTATAAGACAATATTTTATGGTTAATATATTTTATCGTATTCTTCTTTTTTTGTTCACAAAGAGAATAAAAAAATTATATATAGTCTAAATCTGTTTTATAAAGAAAAAAACTTTTTAATTTGCATATTTTATTTTATTTTAGTAGTTTTAAATGTTTTAGTTATTATTGTGATAAAAATATTATTTTTGATATATTTATAGAATAAAATGATTGAAAATGAAGATATTTGAATTAAAAATGAAAAATATAGAGATAAAAAAAATTGTTTTGTTAAAAGTTGAAAACAATATTTGGTAAAAATAATAAGCATGTAAATGATGAACTTCAAAGTTGTAAACGATAAACCTATAAGTAATGAACATATAAGATTTAAATGATGACATATAGTTTTTATTCTGTAAGTTCAAAATGATTAATCTGTCAATTGTAAACAATAAATCTATAAATGATGAACCTACAAAATCTAATCGATAAATTTATAAGTTATAAATGATAAACATGTAATTTTTATATGATAAGTTTGTAAGTTCAAAATAATAAACCTGTAAGTTATAAACGATAAACTTGTAAATGATAAATCTGTAATCTAAACGATGAACTTGTAATTTTAAAATAATGAACTTGTAAGTTCAAAATAGTAAATCTGCAAGTTGTTAATTATTAATTTATAAGTGATGAAACAATAAGTTGTAAATGATGAATCTGTTAGTTTTAAACGATAAATATGTAGCTTTTAAATTATGAAATTGTAAATTCAAAATGATAAACCTGTAAATTATAAATGATAAATCCATAACTTATAAATAATGAACCTATAACTTCTAAACAATGAGCTTATAAATTCAAAATAATGAACATATAAGTTATAACTGGTGAACATATAAATTCAAAATGATGATTTGTAATTTATAACTGATAAATTTATTTTATATTTATTAGTTTACCAAAATCCAATTTTGAAAAAAAAATGTGTCCTTCATTTTTATTTTATACATGTAAATAAATGAAATTCATAATATAATATAAACATAAATCTATGATATAACAACCTCGCAGACTAACAACGCAACAACATAGCACAATCAGCAAATCAAAGTTGATATTTGATGACTTAATTTAATTGCCTTATTTACTAGGAAAAAAGGAAAAAAAATAATCATTTGGAATTGTTTAGTTGGAGAAAACTTTTTATATTTCTCTTTTTCAATTTTTATTTTATTTTCATTAGTTTTTTTATTTTCTAAATAAATAGTTGTAGAAAATCCCAAATTATAGAAATAAATGGTTGTAAAAAATTTTGTGCTTTTCAATTTAGAAAAAATGTTTACTTTTATAAATAAAAATATAAAATTATATTTTTTTGAGTCTTCTACTTTCTAATTATAACTTAAAAAATTTTGAAAATATGTTTCTAATTTTTCAAATTAGAAAATAATACAACTAAACAGTAAATTTTATTTTCTTGTTTTCTTAAACTAATTTTTTAGAAAACTGGTATTATTTTCTATGATTAAACACACTCTTTATTTTCCAAATTTTGTAAATTTATGTAATTAGTTTTTTTTTGTTTAAAAAACTTATTCAGTTGACTCTTTATATAAATAAATTTAGCCCCTTGATTATTAAATTTGCCATGCAACTTTTAAAATACAGTGCACTCTCTAACTTTTATATGTATTTATTACATTAGTTTAATTAAATATATATTTGAGTTTTCATTGAATTAAAATTCTAACATATTACAATTTATAATAATATTAGAACTCAACTACTAAATTCTAGAAAATTTAAATTTGGGATTAATTAAAATTTAATTTTTATATTTTTCAATTTAAGATTATAAGAAATAGTATTTTGAAATATTATAATCTAATGGTTGGAACATTTTCTGTGTGTCTCAGTTTTGGTATATGCATATTAGATATTAGATAACAATTATGTACATATATAATAACATAAAATTTGATCAAAGGGGCAAGCGCTAATAATTCCCATTTAGGGTTTATGGAATGAAAGCCAAAAAATCATAGTGATTAAAGAATGGCCGGCAACCACAATCGGATTGGGTTCGATCGGCTCCAGGCATTTTGAGTTCATATTATTATCTTTTGTATCATCTCGTAATGAATTTCATATTGCTTTGTGTTTAAATTTTGTTTGAATCTAATTTTTTCATATTGATTTTAGTTACCCAAACCTACTAAATCGTATTATTTTTATTTTTATTTTTAATAATAACATAACTCCACACTTATATTCCGTTATATATCTAAATGAGTAATCAAAAGGATGAAAATGCACAAATGAAAATATAATGTGCAGATGTAAATAAAAATTTATATTGTAAAGATCAACAATAGCTCCATGTGTATACTTAATGGATGTAGATGCAATCAAAATTGAAAAATTTTATTGAAACTTTAATCAATCAATATTTATTGATTTGTAAAGTATACTTGCAATTTGGATGCTAAATAATAATTTGAAACATAAATTTGGAATTACAAAATATAATACAAAAAATTTGAAAAAAAAAATAGAAAAAGTTAATGGGAGAGATTTTTTTCTTATGATATTATTTGTACCTCAGGTCTTGTTTTCTGCTTAAAGAGAAGCTTTCTTGGAGTTTTGGATGTTGTGACTTCACGAGATTTTTATTGTGATTTCACATGCTTTTGGTAAATTACTGATTCTTTTAGAGGTAGTAAACAAGTTGGTGCAGGATGGAATGAAAATATTGCTTCTTATGATATTATTTGTATCTTAAGTCCTGTTTTTTACTTAAAGAAAACTTTCCTTAAATCGAATTTTGGAAGAGTTTTGAATGACCTGGTTTTTATTTAAAGAAAAGTTTCCTTAAATCGAATTTTGGAAGAGCTTTGAATGTTGTGACTTTATGAGTTTTATTGTGATTTCACATGTTACTTTTAGTAAATTAATGATACTTTTAGAGATAATAGACAAGTTGGTGTAGGCTGAACTGAAAATATTGTCTTCAGATACTTTTCTTGATTTTCACTTTTTATATAGTAGACTTACCTATGAATGATATTTTCAATCCTTAGAACATGAAAACAATATTTTTTAGTTAATCTTACATCGACTTACTAATTTATTGAGAACGGATTTATAGTGGGGTGCCCCACTGCCCCTAAAATATATAATAAATTATTAAAAAATACAAAGTGGGAGATTATTTTTTGGTATTTCTTACTTTCTCTCTCTTACTTTTTTTTTTTATCTTAAACATTTCTTATTTCTTAATCACCATTTACTCTTTCTTTCTTACTTTTATTCTCTATATTATGCATCAAATTATGACTTTTACTTTTTCTCATTCTTCATTTGGTGTTGGAAAAGACAAATTGATAAAAAGACAAAGTTTGTTCCATAGAAAGTATATTTCTTCTCACTTATAAGGTTAATTTTCAAATTTTAATCTTTTTTCTTTTTTGCATATTTTTCAATGATCTAAATTATGAAAAGTTGATTAGATTTTATGGTATTATTGGTATCCAAATATCTTAAATTGAAAATACATATTCTTTTGAAGTTTGAGTGATTTCATATATTTATAGCATTATTATTCATTAGTATGTTAAATGTGAATATTTGATTACTTGAAGATTGATATTTAGTTTTTAATTTGGTTTATTTTATCAAATTTAGTACTTTTATTTTTAATTGTGAAAATTAGTATTATATTCTAATGAAATAAAGTTGAAATTCCATATAATTTTATAAATTAATAGCATTATTATTCCTTAGTATGTGAAATATAAATATTTGATTACCTGACAATTAATATTTGACATTTAATTTGATTTATTTCTTTAAATTTTAGTTTTATATTCTTAATTATGAAATTAGTCTTAGTTTTTTATGAAATAAAGTTAACTTTAATTTCAATTAGTGGAATACTTATCTTTAAGTTATTATTCTTAGTTCTAATTGAAATTTTAATGTGAATTAACTATGGAAAGATTTTGTTAAAAAAGAAAATTTATTGTCAAAGAATCTTCAAATGAAAGTGAAGTTAATTCAAGAGAAATTGATTGCCCTGAATGATTGTTTAGTTATTTATATTGAAAAAAAGATATTTGATAGTGTTGACATAAAAATGATTGTTGATGAGAAAAAAAATATTTAATAGTGTTGACAATAAAAAAATTATACAAATATATCAAAGTATAAATACTCAAAAAATCAGTTAGTAATAATTTAGGACTCATAATATTATATTATTATGAATGTAAAATTTTTTTATCTACAAAAATATATAAATATTAAAAAATTTGTATTTTTTTATACATTATTTTTATATAATTTTTAATTTATTATCTATTAAATTAAATTTGATAAATTAACTTACCAAAAGCTAACATGTGAAGTCACAATATCCGAAGCTCTTCTCCAAGCACAAAATAGGCCTTGAGATAGAAAAAAACATCATAAGGAAAAGCCTTTCTCATTCTCCTCTTGTATTTCTTTAAATTTTTTTATATTATAATTTGTAATTCTAAATTTATTTTTCAAATTATTATTTAACATCCAGATTGTAATTATATATTCCAAATCAATGAATATTGATTGATTAAAGTTTCAATTTATTTTTCAAAATTTTCAAATTTCATTGGCTCTGCATCCATTAAGTATGTTCTGCACTCGCAATAACTACTGATCTTTCACAACAAAAATTTTATTTGCATTTGCACATCATATCTTCATTTGTGCAACTTCATTTTTTAATTATATATATATTTAAAAAATTTTAGAAAAAATATTGTTAACTAACGTGGCATATATAGTTTATCCACAACTTTAACTTATAATAACTAAAAGAAAACAAACAAAACCAATAAATTTTATGTCTATAACTCACTTGATCATACTAAAGAAGAAAAAGGGACCATACAGAAAGGGACAAGTGAAAGAATATTTCAATAATATTAGTCATGAGGTAATTATTCTATGTCAAAAAATAAGAAAGAAATCAAAATTATTCATATGACTACAAGTAGTTACTTGATCCTAAAATTATTTAAAAAAAAGAAAAGAAAATATACTATTTAATAACTGAATTTTTAGTTATTAATTTGCATATTTTAATCGCACCTTTTTAAAATATTACATTATTTTTATTTAAAATAATAAATTATTATATCACAATATTATACATCATCTAGTTCCTATAAATTAAAAAAATAAAATATGCAAATAAACTTTAACTTTGTGGTATTGATCATGGCTAAAGGCTCCAACTGAGAAGTCTGGGGTTGCGAACCAGTGATGGATTATCGGATGGAAGCGAACTCCAGGGTTAGGGTGTGAGCCCCAACACGAGTCAATTTTCGAACTCAACGGTTGGTGGAAGTTCTGGCACAGTGAAAATCTGGGAGAAGATGGACAGAGGTGACGACTCAAAAGTAGATGGGTTTATTACAGGTGTCAGCTAAGCATGATGTGGATGCCATATGGGATAACTATGATGAAGAACTTGGGCTTGGAAGAGACAACAAGTTGGGCCTAAGGTAGTGCTTTCTAATATTGAAATGCCTCTGGACTCTATGGCTGGGTCTAATGGCTCTAATACTGATCTGAATATGAATAGCCCACAAAACAATTCTGAAATGGCAGATCCTGGTCTTCAGGCCTGCTGAAACCAATAAGTTGCTTAGGCTAGAGCTTCCGGCGCCTCGGCCATACCCATGTAGTTCATGCCTTTAATAAGTTGGTCCGGTCTTGTAGGCCCAATATCATTTTTTCTTTTTCGAAACACTGGTTCACTCTTAGTAAATGGATTAAATTCGTGTAAAAATAGGTTTTGAAAATGCTTTTCTCTGTCGATCGTGAAGGAAAGAGTAATGGGGTGGCGGTTCTATGGCAGCAAAGTCCCTTAACTAAAATTACAGGCTATTCTCATAACCATATAGATCTGGAGATTTTAGAAAAAGGTCAGGGTAGATGAAGGTTAACTGGGTATCATGGTTTCCCTGAGAGAGCCTGTCGTCGCTAAGCTTGGAATTTTCTTCGAATGCTTAGTAGAACATCTAATCTACCTTGGTGTATTATCGGGGACTTCAATGATTTCCTAGAGGAATTGGATAAAAAAGGACCCGTTAATCACCCTAATTGGCTCTTTAGGGGTTTTAGAGAGGCAATTGGTGACTGTCATCCGGTGGACATACCTCTGCAAGGCTATCATTTCACACGGGAAAGAGGTCGAGGATCAGTTAATGGGGTTGAAGAAAGATTGGATAGGGCTGTGGCTTCAAGTTTCTGGCTGGAATTATTTCCTCAGGTAAAACTTATAAATTTCCTAGCTCTTACCTCTGATCATTGCCTAATCTTCTTGTGTTTAGAAGGTTTTGTTGAGAAGGCTACCCGTGTTCATAAATTCTGATTAGAAAATGGTTGGCTGCTGGAGCCCGAATTGAACTTAATTGGTGAGGAAGGTTGGAAAAGGTCTAATGCTTCTGTTATGGAACGCATGAGGCATTGTTCTCAGGTTTTGCTTGGGTGGGGTAATCAATTTTCTGCTAAATTTTGAACTGGTGTGTCACGATGTAAACGAGTAATGACTGAACTTCAATATAAATATGATGCAGTGTCTGTGAAACAGTTTAAGGCAACCAATCTTCAACTTTCACATTGGTTGAACCAAGAGGAAATTTATTGGAAACAAATAGCAAAATCCCACTAGCTTAAAGTGGGAGATCAAAACACAAGATATTTTTACTCGAGTGCAATTATGGGGAGGAAGCGAAACTGTCTACAGGGATTATACAGTGAGGATGAGATATGGACATAGGATCAATCGGGCATTTGTGGGGTAGTCAAAAGTTACTTTGAACAACTGTTTTTTGAGAGTAATGGATGCTACAAACCAATATTAGCTCGCATACAATCTAGAGTCTCTAGTGTTGTGGAAATCGGGTTTGTTTCCACCAAAATGAGTAATTGTGCCAAAAATTAAGACAAAGAAAAATTCCCAGGTAGTTGGTGGAGTCACAAATGGTCTCCCTTAAAAACCAACTTCCTTAGACTCTTGAGTCTTGGTGACAGAATTTTTCTAAGATAATTTAAAGCACAATATATCACAAAGTAAAAGACCCGACAATAGCTATTAAATAGAAATAAAAAGAACACCAGAATTTAACGAGGTTCGGCCAATTATGCCTACGTCCTCGGACACTACTAAAATAATATTTCACTATTTCAAAGAAATATTACAAAGTGAAATATTACAAGAGAGAGAGGAAAAACAACCAATCTTAGAAGTAGATGGATTGGTGTTTTTGGGATGAATTGTTAAGAGGGGATGAAGTCCTTTTATAGCCTAATGCTATGGTGGAAAAATCATCTCTTTCCGATGTGGGATTGTCATATTTCAACAAATCTCCACCTTGACAATCTCACAATTCCAAACAAACATCCTCTAAACTCTTATATTACAAATTTCAGTAATGTCTCCAAATGCGCTTCAAAGCGCCCAATTTCAAATTCTAATAACATTTATCAAGTCCAAACAATGTTGGAACTTGACACTTGTCACAACTTTCGTTGCCATATCTGCGGGATTTTCAGCAGTCAAAATCTTCTGAAGAAGTATCCCACCATCTTCAAGAATTTCCCGTACAAAATGATATCGAACATCGATATGCTTCGTCCTTGTATGATAAACTTGATTCTTTGCTAAACAAATAGCACTTTGACTGTCACAATGCACTTTGACATGCTTCTGACCAATTCCCAAGTCATTCAACAACCCCTGAAGCCAAATTGCCTCCTTAACAGCTTCTGAAACTGCCATGTACTCTGCCTCTGTTGTAGACAAAGCAACTGTTGACTGTAAGGTGGACTTCCAACTAACCGGTGCCTTTGCAAGTGTGAACACATAACCGGTAGTAGATCGACGTTTGTCTAAATCTCCTGCATAGTCGGAATCACAATATCCAACTATATATTGACCACTTTTCTCATCCCGCTCAAACATTATACCAACATCTACAGTATTCTGAATATACCGTAGAATCCATTTCACAGCTTGCCAATGTCCTTTGCCAGGATCATGCATGTACCTGCTCACAACTCCAACTGCTTGTGAAATGTCAGGCCTCGTACACACCATTGCATACATCAAGCTACCAACAACATTTGCATATGGAACCTTTGACATATATTCTCGTTCTTCATCACTTTTCGGAGATAAAGATGCACTGAGCTTAAAATGAGGAGCAAGTGGAGTACTAACTGGTTTTGTATTCTCATTTATCCCAAAACGCTTTAGTACTTTTCTCAGATATTGTTTCTGAGTCAAACAAAGTCTCCCCAATTTTCTGTCTCTGCATATCTCCATACCGAGAATCTTCTTAGCTTCCCCTAAATCCTTCATTTCAAATTCCTGATTTAGTTGAGCTTTTAACTTCTGAATCTCTCCTTCATCTTTCGAAGCTATCAGCATATCATCAACATAAAGGAGAAGATAGATAAAGGAACCATCCCGTAGCTTGCGTAAATATACACAATGATCATATTTGCTTCTTGTGTATTTCTGCCTTATCATAAACTTGTCAAATCGTTTGTACCACTGTCTTGGAGATTGCTTCAATCCATACAACGATTTGCTCAACTTGCACGCCAAATTTTCTTTTCCAGCAACTTTAAATCCTTCTGGCTGAGTCATGTAGATTTCTTCTTCTAAGTCTCCATGTAAAAATGCAGTTTTTACATCCAGCTGAACTAGTTCCATATCAAATTGTGCTACCAAAGCCAGCAGTATTCTTATGGAGGAATGTTTTACAACTGGAGAAAACACTTCATTATAATCAATTCCCTCCTTCTGAGCGTAGCCTTTAGCTACCAATCTTGCCTTGTAGCGGATATCATTCTTATCAGGAAATCCGTCTTTCTTTGCATAAACCCATTTACAGCCAATCGCTTTCTTTCCCTTTGGCAGACTTGCTAGCTTCCATGTCTGATTCTTTTCAAGGGACTGCATCTCTTCTTCCATAGCCTTTCTCCACTTTTCTTCTTCTGAGCTTTGAATAGCTTCACAATAAGTGGAAGGAATCTCATCATCTACTGAAGATGTATAATTAGTCATATCTTCAAGTCGAGCAGGTTTCTTAATCTTCCTTTTCGGCTTTCGTAGTGCAATTGGCTCAAGTTGCTGAGGAGGTTCTTGTGCTGAAACCTCTGCTTCCTCATCTGATCCATTTTCTACCATTATCTCCTCTTCTTCCGTAGGAGTAATTTTATCAGACTCTACAATTGCTGGATCAACAATTCTTCTTCTATCAAACTCCATCTGTTTGGGAGTTTCCTCCACCTGCTGTGGAGAACCATCCGTCTGCTCCTTTGTTACCTTTAACATGGTAGACTCATCAAAGGTAACATCTCTACTAAAGATTATTTTCTTCGTCTCTGGGCACCATAGTCGATATCCTTTGATACCAGAGGATATCCCCATAAAGATAGCTTTCTTTGCCCTTTGATCTAACTTTGATTCCTTAACATGATAGTATGCAGTGGAACCAAACACATGTAAGGAATTATAATCTGTAGCAGGTTTTCCATACCACACCTCCAAAGGTGTTTTGCCATTGATAGCAGTTGATGGCAAACGATTAATGAGATGACATGCGTATGTTACAGCCTCAGCCCAAAACTGTCTGCCTAATCCAGCATTAGACAACATACACCGAACTTTCTCCAGTAGAGTTCGGTTCATGCGTTCAGCCACCCCATTCTGTTGTGGTGTATTTCTGACAGTGAAATGTCAAACAATTCCTTCATTTCTGCAAACTTTCATGAAGGGATCACTTGTGTACTCTCCGCCATTGTCTGTTCGAAGACACTTGATCTTTCTGCCCGTCTGAGTTTCTACCATCTTCTTCCAGATGAGAAAAACTTCCAACACTTCATCCTTTGTCTTCATTGTATACACCCATACTCTTCTTGAACAATCATCAACAAAGGTAACATAATAGTGTTTACCTCCCATTGAAGCAGTTTTGGAAGGACCCCATACATCTGAGTGAACATAATCCAGAATACCCTTGGTATCATGGACTGCAGTGCCAAACTTCACTCTCGTCTGCTTCCCTTTGATGCAATGCTCACAGAAGTCTAATTTGCAGGTTCGCACTCCTTGCAATAATCCTTGATTCGCCAGAAGTTTCAAGGATTTTTCGCCTGCATGCCCCAAGCGCATATGCCACAATCTGGTTATTTCTAGCTCATGGTCATCACTAGAAACTGCTGCTGTTGTTCCAACAACTGTATTGCCTTCATAGTAATACAAGTTGTTGCTCCTTTGAACTCCTTTCATCACCACAAGTGCTCCAGATATAACTTTCATTACTTCATTTTTAATGATTATAGTGAAACCCTTTCTCCCAAGGATTCCCATAGAAATGAGGTTTTTCGTCAGACTGGGCACATATCTTACGTCTGTCAGAGTTCTGATTGATCCATCACGATTCCTCAATTGGATTGAACCAATTCCAGTTGTTTTGCAAGGGCTGTCATTTGCTGTATAGACAACTCCACCTTCAATTTCTTTAAAATCGAAAAACCATTCCCGATTGGGACACATATGGTGGCTACAGCCTGAATCCAGGATCCAAGCAGTCGAACTGCTTATTGATGGCATCAATGCTAATGAAAAATCTGAATCATCACATTCAGCTACATTTGAATCTGCAACAGACTTGCCTTTGCCAGATTTGCTTCTCAACTTAGGACAATCTTTCTTCCAGTGCCCCTTTTCTCGACAAAAGGCACATTCATCTTTGCCCACTCTGGACTTTGATCTGTCTTTCTTTCCCCTGTTCTTATTTTTCGAACGGCCTCTTACTATCAAAGCTTCAGCTGCTCCACTGGTGCTATCCTTCTTGTCTTTTCTCCTCAATTCATAGCTGTATAGTGCAGCACATACTTCACTAAGAGACACCTCAGCTTTCCCATGGAGTAGAGTAGTTTCTAGAAACTCAAACTCCTCAAGAAGGGATCCCAACAGCATTAGGGCCAAATCTTCATCTTCAAATGTCACATCCAAGTTCATCAGATCTGCTACAAGTTGATTGAAATTGGTGATGTGATCATTCATCGTGGTACCAGGAACATATGTGAATCTGAACAGTCTTTTCTTCATATGAAGCTTATTTTGACTGCTTTTTTTCAAGAATTTTTCCTCCAGTGCCTTCCACAATTTACTTGCAGAAGTTTCTTTACAAAAGGCATACTTCTGCTCTCTGGACAGGCACGATCGAATTGTACCACATGTCAAACGATTGATTGTCTTCCATTCCTTCTCATCTGCACCTTCTGGCTTTTCTCCCTCAATGGCAATGTCTAAGCCTTGCTGAAATAAGGCGTCTAGAACTTCACCTTGCCACATGCCGAAATGGCCTGTACCATCAAAAATCTCCACTGCAATTCTCGTATTTGCCACAACAGTTCTCGCCAAAATTGATGAAGTAGAAGCTGTTGTGTCCATTGTGGATTTTTGTCCGTCTCTTGCCATTTCCCTTTTAAGACTATTTAATAGCTTTCAAATGCGGAATACCCAAGAATCCAAGGAAACCTTTCTGATGTGGAAGATCAGCTTACGCCGCAACCACAGAGCATATAACTCAGTAACCTTGGCTCTGATACCAATTGTTGTGGAAATCGGGTTTGTTTCCACCAAAATGAGTAATTGTGCCAAAAATTAAGACAAAGAAAAATTCCCAGGTAGTTGGTGGAGTCACAAATGGTCTCCCTTAAAAACCAACTTCCTTAGACTCTTGAGTCTTGGTGACAGAATTTTTCTAAGATAATTTAAAGCACAATATATCACAAAGTAAAAGACCCGACAATAGCTATTAAATAGAAATAAAAAGAACACCAGAATTTAACGAGGTTCGGCCAATTATGCCTACGTCCTCGGACACTACTAAAATAATATTTCACTATTTCAAAGAAATATTACAAAGTGAAATATTACAAGAGAGAGAGGAAAAACAACCAATCTTAGAAGTAGATGGATTGGTGTTTTTGGGATGAATTGTTAAGAGGGGATGAAGTCCTTTTATAGCCTAATGCTATGGTGGAAAAATCATCTCTTTCCGATGTGGGATTGTCATATTTCAACATCTAGTGCAGATAATAAAACTCGGTTTGCTCTGTTTACCAATGAGGAATTCAGGGCAACAATAACACAGATGCAACCAGACAAATCCCTAAGTCTTGATGGTCTTAATTAAGCATTCTATCAAAGGTATTAGAATTTAATTGGTGATGATATTTTCCGAGATTGCACCTCACGGTTGGCAAAACTTATGTTTCCCAATACTTTAAACCATACTAATATTTGTTTAGTTCCAAAGTGTGACAACCCTTCTTATATGAGAGATTCTCGACCTATATCTCTTTGTTATGTACTGTACAAAATTCAGGCTAAAGTGTTTGCCAACAGGTTGAAGTTGCTTTTGCTTAAGCTAATTTCTCCTTGTCAATCAGCTTTTGTCCCTGGAAGATCAATTACAGATAATGTGCTTGTGGCTTTTGAGCTCATTCATCATATGAAAAGGAGAACGGGAAGTTGCTTTGAAAGTTGATGTTAGCAAAGCCTATGACAAAAGTTGATTGGGGATACCTTTAAGATATTCTTCTGAAGTTGGGATTTCATGAATGGTGGATTCAGATGATTATGTTTTGTGTGACATCAATCTCTTATACAATGCTGGTTAATGAATCTGAAGTCGGTCCTATCTGGTCTTGTCCTGGCTTGAGACAAGGGAACCTTTTGGAACATACTTTGTACAATAGAACAAACCCTGAACGAATGTCACATAACTGAATCTGTATAATCATGTTGTAAATTAAAACTTTTTTTTAACTTATATCGTTGTATCTGTGTAACATGCCTTTTTATAATAACCATATCTGATTTACTGTATAATTACTCATCTATGTCTGGATAAATTCATCAACAATACAATATGTGGTTTGGGCAAAAATTTCGTCCTTATTACAAATTCATCCTTATTAATAATCAATAAATACAATTATATGTCCATTTCAGAAACATGAATAACTATCTATCTTTATTTCATGTCATGATAAATAATCAAATAAATGAAATGCATGAATAAGTAAATAGATCCGAGATAGGTCAAATCTGACTGACTCAATATTCTCTTCCTATTAATTATATTGTCTATTGATTTTAAACCTGCATGCAAGAAAATTTACACGCTAAGTTATTGAAAATTTAGTAGTACATATAAATATTAAAATTTTAGCATATATTCATACATTAACATAACATTCATATTCATAAGTTTACTAAGTGCTATATATATATATATATATATATATATATATATATATATATATATATATATATATATATATATATATATATATATATATATATATATATATATATATATATATATATATATATAATACCTCATTCATTCTAAATTGATTTGATTTCAATATATTCATAGCATTCATTGCATAAGTGAATCTATATCATTATAGGCATAATATATTTTGTTCATAGTATTTCTATATCATCATAATAATAGAAAATTTCACCATATATACCAATTATCTAACTTCTTATTCCATATATCTGATTTCTAGTTTCCACATTCCTTTTTCAACATGTAGTTGTATTTTGATTTCATAATTTGATTTATTTTCTATATTCTGATTTACAATACCACTATGTATTGCAATTCAATTTACTATATTCTATATTTCATAATTCACTATTTGTTTGCTCAATAATTTACTGTATTTTGTCCAATACTCTAAACTCAGACTATCCAAATACAAGTTGTAAAATATGAGCGCTTTAATCCGAGGTTAAGTCATCTTGTTCACTAAATATATTTGTCTATAACGCTACTAATGAGCTTCTTAAATCAAGAGCATTCTAACTCGAACTTAAGCTATCTTAACAAGTAAATATAATATTTGTATGCATATAGGTACAATGATACTCTAATCCAAGCTTAAGTCACTCTGATTATATTATAATAATATTCTATGATATCATAACTCTCTCAATGACATGCCAACTATACTCGGCTAGTCCTCAAAATAGAGAATGTGCACATATAATTATATTTTGGTTACCGATATCATTTAAGTCATTCATAGTTCAATATGTCCCTTACATAACTCTTTGTAACATAGAACACTTATTGCATATTCTTTATTTATCATCATGTTATCAAATGTATGCTATCTCAATTTATCATGTCAAATGTGTGTATATCATGTTTAGATGAGTTTAGATCATTAGTTGGGAGTTGTTTACATCGCGTCTAATGCTCGTAATTACTCCGCAGTATTTTCCAAACGTCAGACAAATGAAACAACTCACTCGTTGGTTAAATTATCTTGCGATTGTACTGATTTAATGGTTTGGTATAATCCACCTAATTGTATACAAACCTTATTCCGTAATGATCTTTCCAATTGTTAATGATATTGTATTCCTTTTCAAAAAAAAAAAAAAACTTCGAAGTATTGATATGGTGTTAAAAATTATGAGATCTCAAAATGGAGTTTTAATAAAATCCCTTATAACAAAAAAAATCCTTAAAAATATGCAGATTTAATTTTCTTCAAAGCCATCAGTTTTTCTTAATTTTCCAGAGTATAGAAATTCATCTAAAACGGAATTTTGATAAAAGTAAATACGCATTGCATTATTCCTCAAATTATCTAATAAATCATGGCTGTGTTATATTTAAATCTGCATACTCCGACTCAGTAATCTTGTTGAAATGATCGGCGTTCAAATCAATAACGAGGAGAAAACAAAATTGATTATGGGGTTGGCGAATCATGAGCGGTGTTTTTCTAATACATGATGATGATGGCGATGGAGATGGGGATGGTGATGATATAAATATCTCTGCGGGTTATGCACATGCAAAGTGTTGTGTTGTTTTCGGCGTCTTTTCCACACATTTACGCATAAATATATATATTTAATCCAAATTCCGAACATCAACTCACGCCTTTTCCCTCTTTTTTTCTCCTCTCTTTCTCAATCATCCCCGCCAAACCCAACATAGCATCATGTTTTTGTTGCTTTTGCTCTACCAATAGACCCACTTACCAGTTGTGGTCTTGCTCCCTGTTTACTTCACTGGTTTTTGATTCATGGATATTCACCAGACTCGTTTGGTTGGAGATTACAACCTCGGCCCGAGAATCGGGTCGGGCTCTTTCGCTGTCGTTTGGCGCTCCCGGCACCGGCAATCTGGTCTTGAAGTTGCCGTCAAAGAGATTGACAAGAAATTGCTTACTCCAAAAGTCAGTGATAATTTGCTTAAAGAGATTTCCATTCTCAGTACTATCGATCACCCTAACATTATCCGTCTTTTCGAGTCTATTGAGGTATTCTACTCATCTTACCTTGATAACTACTTTTAGCAATTTTTTTTTTTCAAATTGTTCATGTTTTATATTCCTGTTATCTTGTTGGTAGACTGAGGATAGGATATTTCTTGTCTTGGAGTACTGCGATGGAGGCGATGTTGCAGGGTATATTCATCGTCATGGGAGAGTATCTGAGGCTGTGGCGAGACACTTTATGAGGCAATTGGGTACCGTACACGATCGTTGGTTTCAATTTTAAGTGATTATTGTTATCGTTATAATCATCATCACCATCATCATCATCATCATCATCATCATTATTATTATTTTGGGCTTTAGGGTAATTGGATAATAGACTTAGAATTACTGTTTGACATTTACACTGTAATGGAATTCGTGCCTTGCACAGTTGAGTTTTAATGTTTACGTAATTGATTTTTTCATCCATTGTTGATTTTAATCGACTTTGAATTATGTCATCGGATATTATACTAATAAAATTATAAAGTGACGTTACTAAGATTTTTTGTGGTTTGTTTTTGTTATCGTTGTCATAATTATGATCTTCTTCGTCTTCTTCCATTCTTTTGCTTTTGGGGTACTGCATGTGGAAACTAAATAAAGAAAGTAGGTTGTTTTTGTGCAGCTGCTGGCTTGCAAGTGCTTCAAGCGAAACATCTTATTCACAGGGACTTAAAACCACAGGTGCCTGCAACTTATACTTGAAGTTCTATTTAGCTTCCTTTGGTGTTTTTCATTGCAGTGATATCTCTGTATAGGGGTCAATATTGCCTGTTTCATGTGGCGGTTTAATATAATTTATGGAAATGTGCAACTTCTGTGAATTACATCCACCGTAATCTTCTGTACAAAGGTGTTATTTTCTTCTATAGTATTGGTTGATTTGGATATCCCTGTTATGCTATAGCTAATTAATATCTTTGTTTTCTATATCTGTATCATAATAATGAAGTGGATAATTATGATTGCAGAACCTCCTTTTATCATCACATGAAGCAACTCCTCAATTGAAGATAGGGGATTTTGGCTTTGCCAGGTAAGCATGTTTTAGTAACAGGTCTAACTTTCAAGGCACATTGCGCTTGTTGCCTTAGAGATTGCATGTGATGTCCTGAATTAGACTTAATGTATAAATTTACATCATAAATTATAGATATATGGTGTTTCATGAATTTATCTCCTCAATGTCTAAAATTGGAAAGGTCATTTATCATTAACATATTAAACCAAGCTCAAGGTAGCCTATTCCCATTTATTTGGCATGCCTATGAGTTTTATTAAAGTCTCTGTACGTGCATATATTTTAATAATTTATGAGGTGAGCCACAGGACATGATTTAGCGTTCAAGTAGAGCATTTTGGTAAGAAAACTGCTTGTCATCATGATGAGTGTTTGAATGATATTCAATTGTAGAGTCCAAACTTAGTGAAAAACCAATATCATTGAATGGGCAGGTTTAGTATTTTGATTTGGGGTCAGGGAAGTCATGAAATGGGTTTTTTTTTTCACCATTGCTAGACGTCAATAATGATATTGTTACCTTTGGAGTAGGTTACCGAACTGAGTACTCTACATCCATGACTATGAGTAGCATGATAACATCCAGAAAGTTCCTCTTCAATATGAATACTCTTTGAGTAACTTAAATGGGTTGGGAAGTTTTAAAAATTTTTCACTTCTGAATATTCCAAAGAGAAATACTTTTTCACAACTCTTCTCAACTTTGTTGTTTCCTTGGTTTACTGATGTGCCAGGTCCTTGACACCCCAAGACTTGGCTGATACACTATGTGGTTCACCATTGTACATGGCTCCAGAGATTATTCAGAATCATAAGTATGATGCAAAGGTGATACTACTGATTTTGGCATGAAGTGGGAAGTGGAAGATAACTGGAATAAGTTACACCATTACTCTGTTAACTACAATTTGAAGTCCTTGGTATGTGCAGGCTGACTTATGGAGTGTTGGAGCCATTTTGTTCCAGCTGGTTACTGGGAAGCTACCATTTCAAGGAAATACTCAATATCAGGTATTTGGAAGAATTAATTTGATGATAATATATGTGAAATCTTAACCAGACTTGCTTTTCATTATGACACTAAAATATGATAAACAAACCCACTGCTATTGAAGTCTCAATTTTCTCTGCTGTAATGATCTTTTTCTTTGATTCTTTGCTGTATTCAGCTTTTTCAGAATATTTTGGCATCCACAGAGCTGCAATTCCCACAAGTTGCTATGGAAGAATTACATCCAGATTGTGTGAATCTGTGCCGAAGTCTTTTACGCCAAAATCCAGGTACCAGTTATTACTTTGTCCACTCTGTGGTCACTTATGTGCACAGGCTGGTTCTCTGTGTTCTCTTGAGGGTGGGTAGGTGGTGCAGTAATGATATTATGGAGGTGTGTGTGTGTTTAGATCGAACTTGTTTCTTTGTGTAATTGAGAGTTAACTTGCATGGCTTCCCAAGAAGCTTCTGTATAAAACTTAACTTTTATTTTCAGTTGAGCGCCTAACATTCAAGGAGTTCTTCAATCACAAGTTCCTAGGGGAGCCAAGGTGACTTTCTAAATTCTGAACCTGTTTTTGTGATACAAATATTTTTAATGTGTTTTCTGTGTATCATGATGCACGTGTTTTGTTCCATTGGCATTAAAGCTTCTAGATTTATTTTAAAATGAATTATGTAGGTTAATTGTGGATGTTGATCAGTTTTCCTTAGCTCAAGAAGTAAAATCAGTCTTTCAGCAGTTTGATTCTTCTGCTTCTGATAGTATGTTGCAGTTGGATTCGGGGCATCCAATGTACTCAACTCAAGGAAATGCAAAATTAACTAGTTCATCTGTCCATGATATTCTAGTGCATGGAAAAGTTCAGGGCAACTCATCTGGCACCAAAACTGTTCATGGGCCTATGTCATATACTGCACATGATAGGATGGGGAAGCCTGTTCATGGAAGTCAATGTTTGTCAGATCAGCCTGGAGGTGTACTTTTTATTCTGTATATTTTAAATTCTGAGAGCCGTTTAAGCTTGTATGTTGTATTGAAATTGCTGATTTTCTCATTTCTAATCAGTCACTGATTCGTTGGAGTCCATCGAGAAAAATTATGTTCTTGTCAATCATCATTTTGCTTCAATTGAGAATTTCTCCTATTACTCTGAGACATCCCTGCAAGGTAACTCTACCACTGGGGTTTCTGTTTACCCACCAAACAAGAATGACCAGGATATAGCAGTTCCTGCACAAACAAAACAGTCTGGTGTTGTTTCTGTTGGTAGTGCAAAAAATCTTGTAATCTGTGGACTGGATCCATTAGCTGCATCATGTGCACTAACCATTTCAAGGGAAGTGCAAGAACCCACACTGCATCCCTCAACCAGGCTCCACTTGTTGCTTCAGTATGTGCGAGCTGTTGTGGAACTAACACACATAAAGGTGAGTTGAGCATTTCTTTTCCGGAGTAATATTTTTTCGTTGGATTAAGTTGATTGAATTTGTTGATGTTGCCGGTACTGCACATATGAAGCTGTAAACTCTGAGCCTTCTCATTTTATGAAGCAGCTGGTTACAATAATTCCATATAGGCTGTATGAATGCAACTTAAATGGATGAAGTTGCACATTGTTCAAAACAGGTGCAGTGGACTATTTGTTCTGTTCAAAATGAATGAGCTGCAGCTGATGGCAGATGTAAAATGCTCATATGTCATGGCCATTGAGCCAAAAGGCGTTAATAATGTTTAATTTTATGGTACTTCATTTCTTATATTAAGTTTTGGTGATGTAACACAGTTTCTATGAAATTGCTGATGAGGTAATAGGAATTAATTTTTTAGTGCCACTATTATCTATAGGCTGGAGTTGATCATGCTGCTTTTTCAGAGACCTTGGACTTGTATCTAAGTTGTAATTGCAATTACTTGCAGTATAATGCAGGAATATATCTGGAATCATTTTCAGTTGAACTTGTTGTTTTGGCCATATGGAAGAAAGTTCTTCAAATTTGCAGCTCCTGGCTGGCCTCAACTGCAGGAGATGAATTATCTGAAAGCAGTTCAGCTGTTGAATCTTCCACTCATGGTTGCATGACAGACACAATAGATTTTGGAAACCCTTCATCTGCCTGCAAGTGGGCAGAGCAAGAATTCATGTCTGCATATGATCGTGCAGAGAAGTTATCATATCATGTTCAAGATATGGATGGTTAGGCTGTATATCAAAGATCTCTTGCAATGGTTGCCTTAATGGTTTGCAATTTACTTAAAGTATCTGTCAAATATATTGCAGCTGCTGCAGAGATGCCAGATGCTATGGAAATAATATTCCAAAAAGCTCTTGCTTTTGGTACAAGTGGTGCTGTAAGTTCCTTAATCCTACGTTGTAAATATGGTTCATGATTGTTATACAGATATATCAACGCTTGTTGCTTCCTCCCATCTTCCAGGTTGACGAATATATGGATAACAAGGATAGTGCAGCTGTCTTATATTCCAAAGCAATGCTTCTACTTTCTTTTCTTGTGGAAGAAGCATCATCTCTACCACTAAACCCTCCATTTTTATTAACTCCTGCCAATAAGAAACGAATAGAAAGCTACATAATTAATTTGCAGACCCATCAATCTAACTTCTAATAGAAGCCATTATTTATACAAACCTCTGATTTCCTCCTCTACCAACTAAACATGTGGTGTACAGCTATTTTTAGAGATGAATTCTTCAATTGCTTATATTAGTGTCAAATGTGGCATGCAATTTTGAAGTTCGCATTGAAACGGATGCTCAGTAACCTGTTGACATGACTAGGGCAACACTTGGGTGTATAGAATTGTATATGATGTTGGCATTCGAAGTAAGATCACGTTCGTCTTAAAGCTTCCTTTTTGTTTTCCTTTTTTGCCCCCCTTGCAAGTAAGTTATAAATAACTGTACATACTAAAGTTAAATGTAAACTTATATAGGTGCCCTTTGAATGGGTGCAAGTTGCGCATTATTGTCCAATATTTTCCCTCTAATAAGATGAGATGTTCAAACATTTAGGAGCTTATTTGTGTGTAGCAAATTACAAGAGGATTTCATGTCCATTTGCATCACAGTAGCAGGTGCAAATCAATAGTACCTGAAAACAATTATAGATCAGAACTATATATTCTTCATTATAATGAAATGAAAATAAAAAATCTTATGCGTTATGCCCATCTTATTCACTCTTCGAGTTCATGACGCACCTGCATCTAAGAGATAATACAGCAATCAGAAAGGATGCGTAAAAGAAGGATAATTTCCACATCTCATCAAGTGACTGGCACGGATTTCTCTATAATCCAGAGACACAGTCTGCGGAGCCACAGACTAGAGATGAAAAATGGAAATTTAGGAGATAGAGATGCAATTGAACACTTTTTTGGATGAAAAATGCCATATCCGTATCCATTCAATACTTGTGGTTCTTATCTAGGTCTATTCATATAGGTTTTAAATGCAGTTGGGTGGTTCAAGAAAGTAAATAAGCCGAAGTAGACATATTATATATATTACACATTTGCACGATAAAGTCTCGTGAGCTGCACGCACACTAATTTAAACAGGAAAGTAAAATTGATAAATGGGGAAATAATTAACTGCATGCAGAAACAAATATTTCTTTTGTGTAAGCATGCAATATCAAGTTGAACCTTCCCCTTCCACACGTATCCTTTTTGGGCCTTTCTCCCCACCTTGGCTGCTGGCGGTCAGCCCCCTGTTTTCTTTGGCCTCCACCGAACATCGTTTGTAAGGTTTAAATCCCGTTCGACGGGCCTTTAGCTTTCCTTGTCCAAGCCCGACTGTCAGCAGCCCTTCCTCCCCATTGTTATCACATCTAGGCAATGTATTTTTCTCTGCTTCATGGTGGCTATTACAGGTTAACCATGTCTTACTGTTGAGGTTCAATAGTGCCGCATTTCCGTCTTTCTTATCTGTGTTCTTATCGCATTCAACATCATCCATCTGGTTGACCGCATTCTTCAAATCATGCGGAGGAGAGAAGCTTTGAGGCAGTACCTCTCTGGAGAAGAGAGCTTGAAAAGCCAGCCGCCCCTAGTTCATTAGTGACAGAAAGAGTGGAAATAAATACAGAGACAGAATTATAAGCCCCATTGTGTAATAAACAATGTGACTAGAGATTTCTATTTTAGTTCAAATTATGCAAGCATTCGGAAGTATATATATTCTTTGACTAAATATTAGGTATTTCACATTCACCATCCAATGGACCTTCATCAATATTCATTATTGAAAAACCTGATCTCCAATTGATAAATATACCCAAATAAAAAAGTCTAGTCACTAACATCAATTTTAAATTCTAATGTATCCAAGCATGTCTCCACAAAAGACAATTAATTACCTCTTCAGAGACCTCCTTCCAAGAATCACTCGTGCTGCTGCTACTTCTACTGCGACGACTGCCAGACTCGACGGGCGGATGCAAAGGATCAGCTTCTTTAGACTCTTCCCTGCTTTTCTCAAGTTTCTCAAGTGCATCTATCTCCACCTCACTGCTAGAATATGTGTTTGAACCGCACGAAGAACGGTCAACTTGCTTTCTGCTTTTGGCTTTGCTCAGGTCATGGATCTCAGGAGCAGTTGCAGCCATCTCATGATCAGTAGCTTTTAATCCAGTATTCTGCTTTGGACCTCCACTCTCTTCAGAGTCAGACAACGACATTGTTGGCGATTTAGAAGCCGAATTTTGAGCTTGCAAAGCTTCAGATTGTTCAAGATCCAATTGTTGATCTTGCAAAGGAGGATTTTCGAGAGTGGTTTCATTTCTTCCCGTCTTAGTTGGAGGAACTTGGTCAGCATCCATTGATGGAACTGCAGTTACAGAATTAGGAGGGCAGGTAAAGGCAGCGTGAAGAGGAGCACATAAGGGAAGTAGTCCATGGGCTGCCCACCATGCACTTGCTGCTGCCACTGTAGCAGCAGCAATAGCTGCCATACTGGGAGCAGAGTTTATTTGCCTTGATGGAAAACCGCCTTGGATACATGCTGGAGAATCTGTAGGACCTTCCACATTAGCATAGGGCCAAAAGATAGCAGCAAAGCTCGCTGCGATGTGGGCTGCAGGGTTTTGTAACAGTGTAGATACAACATGGCTCGAAAATGTAGAGGACATGTGGAGAAATGATCTATAGTCATCCTGATTATGGCGAGTTGAAGTAAAGGGAGGAGGAAAAGTCGGAAACGATTGATGTGTAGAAGATCTTGTTGCATTATTTTGATGTTCATTAGTAGCAGAGGTAGCTGGGTGAGAGTACAAATTGGGATGGCAATGAACTTCTCCAACAGGGTGAAATATAGGTTCCTGGAATGTCACATCTGAAGGAGTTTGCATGCATGTCCCCAAGCTTCCTTCCAGGACATGCACAGGAACATGCCGTGGATAATTTTGCATGACCTCCATCTCATTTGTTGGCAACGCACCATTAAACTCATCTGATTTCTTTCCTTGAACTAATTTATCCTGTGAAGGGCAGGATTCCAACTCTGAAGCTTTGCTAGAGCCATTATCCTGAACTATCTGTTTGGCTTCAGGCTTATTCAGCTTCTGATTTCCTTCAAGTTCACTGGTGACATAGGATTCAGTAGTTGCATCCTGGTTGACCAACTTCCTCATTGGAGGTACAAACTCCCTGAAAGAGCATGAATTTATAGGTGCC
This sequence comes from Triadica sebifera, assembly GCA_023653625.1. Classification (NCBI taxonomy): domain Eukaryota; kingdom Viridiplantae; phylum Streptophyta; class Magnoliopsida; order Malpighiales; family Euphorbiaceae; genus Triadica; species Triadica sebifera. The sequence goes on from CM042895.1 coordinate 2,408,666, forward strand.
TTTGGCGCTGATAAAGAATTCTTGTTCATAGAAGACACTGAAGAACAGTGAGCTTCTTGGAGCAGTGTAAAGACTTCGGAGCAATTGTCATCCTGCTTTTCCTTTGCATTTGTTTGCTTCTCCTCTCCATTGGACTTCTGTTTACATAACAAAATGATAAACAATGAAATCAAGTCGATTCAATAACAGAGGGGTATAGAAAGATCTTCACCTCATCAAGTGGTTCTTTCTCCAAGTCCAGCACTTGTTTACAAGGAAAAGAAACTGGACTTGAAAGCTTTCCATCCTTTAGAGCCACCTGTGTAGGACCAACACCAGTCTTTCGAGGATAAGGATTGCTGGGTTTCCTTTTAGGACGTGGAGGTGGAATGTCTATGTCACGAGCTTGTCCTATAGGAACACCTTTAGCAACAGCTTCCTTCTCCAACTGCAAGCAAAACAATTTTTGCCCTCGTCATCAATCAGGCAAAGAACTATAACAAAAATCATTTCCAAGGGCCCAATGTAAAAAATAGCATCCCAAATTGATAAAACAAATTTATATATTGCCAATGACAATACAACTTCCTGTATTGTCTGCAAAAATAAAACATCATATTTTTTTTATAAGAAAAACATCATATTTTCTCTTAAAGAAAACGTTACACTCTTACATGATAACATGTCAAAAACAACAAAAAATCATATCCGTGAAGGAAACCTATATTCACAACACCACAAATTTTATTTGTAAAGTTATCTATAAACCCTAGCCATTTAAAATCATCTGAGGAATAATATGCTAAGATTCTTCATTAACCAACACATAACAGTTTGGTGGAAGCATTAAGAATTCTTAGGAAAAGCATGATGATGCCAAAAATATAGAAAAAGTTATTTTGTCTAAGTTCTTGAATTCAGGGTGGGGTGGGGGGAGTGAATTATATTTCCTTTGGGTTGCAAAAGGAGAAGGATTCCATGTTTTAATTCTAATTTCTATGAACAATGAAGTAGCATTACTGTCACACCAAGACTGATCCTCAAATGGAGAGTGAGAAACCTTTTATTAATTACCATGTGGGTTGATCTAGGGCATATCACGTGAAAAGGATGGTTGTGAGAACTTGATAGTGGTTTACATATGTTTACCATTAGAACAATATCTCCTCAGAAGTCTTCGAGAAAGAGTGCAAAAGCCTTTGGTCTGAAGTTTAAAAGTATATTACGAAACCAAGATACGTGGATGACGCTTAAAAATTTTAAAGCTGTTATTGCCAAACTATGGCCTTCCTTTCAGATAAAGTAGATATTACAAGTAAGGTTGCCACATGATAAGCTTATCACACCACTTTTTTCTCGAAATTATCTCCTCATAATGCCACAAGCTGCCTTGCCTGCTAGCTTATATTTCTATACCAATGGTTGGGGCAAGATAAGAGTTATGTGACCAGAAACAACCAACGAGCACTCTACCACAGGAAATAGAGGCCTTCTTCATACTAAACCACAAATAACCACTATTCATTACAGGGAAATGCATATATCCTTTTTTTCCAAAAATTTAGATAATGAAACCAGAAATCTTGATTTTTAGAATGGTCCAATCAAGTCCTCTAACAAATAAAAGAAAGAAACTGTATTCATGAATATTCTTCCATATTACCTCATTTAGCTTTCCCCTACAAAATCCATGTAAGAGCATGAAGGTCTTCCCTGGTCGATTGCCCAACCCACATGGGAAAAGAAAAGTACAAAACAACGCGTGGATGTGCACACACAGAAGTGTGGGGAGATCGAGATAGAGAAAGCATTGAAAACCTTCTAGTTTATTTATTTATTTCTCTGATTCTATTTGAAGGATCATCAGGCTGATGATACACAATGGGGCCACTTCCTGCCCTCATAACAACAAATGATTTTTTTACATGCTTGCAATTCATATAAGAATTCCTAGCAATTAGGCTTTGAGGTGAAAAATATTCATGCCAAAGGCCTTCTATGACTCAATTTAAATATGCTGTAAGGCTAGAAGTAGCATGTAACTGAATTTCAACACATGTTTGGAAGCTTTTACTTTGTTCACACCATAAAGCATTATAAGCATAATTAAGTAAATTCCTGGAAACTGAAGTTGAAGGATTCAAGTAAAGATTAAATTAAGAAGTGACATTGTTACAAGTAGATTCTTGCCCGCGCATCTATAAGAGGTTCTGTTATCAGCATGCATGATACATGGAAATTATTTTCAGTATAATATTTTGGCTAAATCTTAAATGAAATTGTTCGCCATTTAGATTTCTAAACCCTTAAACTTACAAGTGCTCGCCAAAGTATCATATTCAATCATGTGGTGTACTTCTCACCCAGATTCTGAAAGAAATATTTCCTAATTTTCTTATTATCTTCCACTCCATTTTTAGTCAAGTTCATTCCTCGGTTTAACTTTATGTCATGACATAGCAAGATGAGGGCATTGGGCTGAAGGCAACAGGTTATGGAGGGCAGAAGGAGGCAAGGTATGAGCTGGAATCCTAGATGGAGGAATAAAGCAATGTTATTGGTTGTGACAGGTGTCATGACGTGTAGAAGTGAGCTGTATTTTTCTGATATTTCTTTTTAAATTCATGAAATCTATAAATACATTAAGTTGTAACAGAATTGGCATGCAATGAATGGTCAAAACTGATTTTCCCTCTCAAATTTCTCTCTTGTCTCACACTTTCTTCTTCTTTCTTATCTGCTTCTGCTTCACTTCTGCTTCTTTTACCTCTCTAATTTATTCTCAATTCTCCTCTATTCTCTTGTTATGATTCAAGGTCATAACACTTTAGTGAACAACATATTAGGCATCGTATTTGCATGTTCTCTTCTGTTGGTCAAACAAAAAAAGAGAAGAGGGGGGGAGGGTGGTTTGACCAAGCAGTCAGCTAGACTCCCTGGCCAAACCAGACTTCACTTCTGCTTCTTTTACCTCTCTAATTTCTTCTCAATTCTCCTCTATTCTCTTGTTATGATTCAAGGTCATAACACTTTAGTGAACATATTAGGCATCGTATTTGCATGTTCTCTTCTGTTGGTCAAACAAAAAAAGAGAAGAGGGGGGGAGGGGGGGAGGGGGGTTTGACCAAGCAGTCAGTTAGACTCCCTGGCCAAACCAGACACCCTTATCACCCAAATGGGCAAAAATAGTGTGATTAAATCACAAGAAAAGACACCAAGGAAGAACCTCATAAGCACATTTATAAGCACAATATTATGACCAAATAATCCTCAGAAACTTGGCAGAATAAGTCGCTACCTACAATTTATGCCACTCAGAAGTAGAAAGTCAATATGTTTGGGAAGGCCTGAACTTTCTCGACATCTTAATTCTGATGGTTGTCAGCCTATGTCAAGCTTCTATTTGATGCTTCACTTAAATCTTCTACCCAGGCCTAGTTATTCCAAATTGTCATTGCAGAAAATATCCATATTGTTTCCATATCATCCACTAAAAATCTTTCTATTATAATCTTTAATGTGAAAACATATGCATATATGCAGAATATTTATTGATGCATGTGCATTCTCATATAACTTTGATACCATTGTATTCTAAAAGGGGTTTTCAATAGCATATGGTGCACAACAAGATAACTTCGATTTGGAGAACATATAGTTTTTGTCCATATGCTCATTAAACAAGACGTATCTAATAAGAAATAGCAACTTCCAAACAGAGAAGAAAGAACACAGATCAAGGATTATAGAAAAATAGAAATTCTAGTTCGCTACTTCTGCTATCAAAATATATATTTTCGATTATTAGAACCAAAGAACATAACAAAAACCAAAAACAAGAAAAGAAAATCTCTGTGTAGTCCACAGAACCCAAGGACCAGCCCCTTCCTCGAGCAAAAAGCTAGAAGACCCAAAGATTCCCAATACCCAAAACTACCCCCCTATTTCCTCTGCTCCATTACCTATTTATAACAGAATTCCAAAACCTCAGCCCTTCCACATGTCCTCTATCTTTATTTCTGGAATCTACTATCAACCCTAGCAATTCTCTATTATTATCCCCTCCTAAAATTTTTGTCCTCGAGAATGGAAATGGACTTCCCTTTCACCAGATCAACATTAACGGTTTCCTCCTGCTCTTGTTGCACAAGCTCACCTCCCACATCCCGTTCGTCATCATCGCTCAACAACAAAACCCTAAATTGACCTTCTGGACAACAGTGCAGGGGAGAAAACGGTTGTCCACACTTAAAGTACAATCCCCTTTTCCGGTGCTCCTCTAGAGCACGAGAGAGATGGCGAAGACCTTTGGAGCGTTCCATCGGGGATAACGGGGAAGAAGAAGAAGTCGTAAGTGGGTTGGAGGCTTGGTTGGAGTCTAGGCTGTTTGAAACAAACCGTGGGTCTATGTTTGGGTCAAGTTTAGTGGGTGGAAGGCCCAATCCAGCTGAATTAATGAAAGAGGTGCAAGGGACATGAGTTTCCCCTCCTTGTTCTTCGTTCCCCTCTTCATGCCAAACCCTAGGCCAGTTTTTCTCCCCAAAGCCATCTCAACATTCCTCGCAATATTGAAGACTTGTAGCTGAGATTCCGGTCCCATCAACCTAACCTAGCTCTTGATATCCTCTTTCAATCCATTCATGAAGTAGCCGAGGTACAGTGGTTTTGATTCCCTAGGAATCATTGACGCTATCATCTTAAACTCATCTATGAACTCCTTCGCATTGCCTCACTGTTGAAGCACCACTAGCATCTCATATGGACTAAAGTTGGGCACCCCTCCAAATCGGTTTAGCAACTCAACCTTAGATTGTTCCCAACTCAAAGCTGGGTGAAGTTCTTGAACAATAGTTAACCAACATAAAACAACACCATCCATGCAAGTGTGTGCCAGGGGGATCTTCTATGGCTCAAGCATATTGTGAATGTTGAAGTATGTCTCGGCTTTAGTTGACTAACCACGAGGGTCGGGGCCTAAGAAGGTGGAGAGCTTGACATTTTTAATCATGTGAGAGGAATCAATAGAAAGCCTTGTTTGCCCAATTTTCGGAGGAGGATACCCATCCAGTTGAGCTTGTTGGACTGGATTGTTGAGTTGTGATATTAGGTGATGCAATGGAGTGGTCTGGAGTACCCGCTTCTTCATCAGGTAATGGCTACTTCTCCAACTGTTCGAGACATTCATGACCGTAGCCTGAAATTTTTCTTGACTCTGCTGGGACGCCATCATTTGTTGATTCAGAGCCTTTAACTCTCATCGTGAACGTCGAGACAAGCTTGGGTTCAGGTTTCCATCGCACTGTCATTCTTCCCCATGAGTATCCGGCAGGTTAGATCAACAATGAGAAATAGCAACTTCCAAACAGAGAAAAATGAACGCAGATCAAGGATTATAGGAAAATAGAAATTCTGGTTCACTACTTCTGCTATCAAAGATATATATTCGATTACTAGAACAAAAGAACAGAACAAAAACTAAAAACAAGAAAAGAAAATCTCTGTGTAGTCCATTAAGCCTAGGGACCAGCTCCTTCCTCGAGCAAAAAGCTAGAAGACCCAAAAATTCCCAATACCAAAAACTACCCCCCCATTTCCTCTGCTCCACTACCTATTTATAACAGAATTCCAAAACCTCAGTCCATCCACGTCCTCTATCTTTATTTTTGGAATCTTCTATCAACCCTAGCAATTCGCTCATTAAAGAGGATGTATCCCACATGCTTATATTTTCACGACTCTTAAAAATAAATCTCCGTGTGAAGGCTCTCTTCAAGACGTATCTAGAGAAAAAATTAAAAAATAAAATATTATGTTGCCTTCATAGAATACAATCCATTTGTTTCTCAGGCATTGCATTAGAAAATAACAGCATGAGAATTAAAAGCAAATTTATTCTTTACAAGTCCCAAACTACAGGAGATACGTGTCAACTTCGTACTTCTAGGCCACAAGATAATATTTGATTCTCTACTAACATCAGAAAAAATGAGCTAATAATGCAAGTACGAGAATCTAAAAGTAATAGTTTTGGGAAAAAAAAAAAGAACTACATCAAGAACTGACCAAGATTGCATGACTTCAAACTTAAAGACTTGCTCTGCTTAGAAAGAGTATAAACTAATCCAAAATCTAGTAGATGTAATCTGGTCATATCGTATAGGATTTTCACAATAAATAAAAACAAGGATGATTAATGAATGAGGCGAGTCAAAAGCACGAAAGTGAACCACTAGTGAACTAAGCTTAAAGAGGCGATATGCACACAATAACTGGCTAGCTTTTGGTATTCCTCTCTTTTCACAAATTATGACTAAAGTTAGGTGATTGTTTGTCAGAATATTGAGATTACCTTTTTTCCCTCCTCCTTTAAGCAAAAATCAATTTCTTGCTTTAGAAAGAAACCAAACACTTAGAAAAAGGAGGAAAAAAAAGAGCCAGTGACAATAGCCAAGAACTAAAATCTTTACTCACACCTTTGAGCATCGAAAGTTAAGCAAGATAAGCAGATAATCATCAATGAACTTGAGAAAAATTGAAATTACTCATTTTCTCTTCAAATCAAAAGTCTATAAGACTTTTGCTTTTAAAAGTAAACAATTTAAGAAACGAGCAATGGAATGAAAATTGTCAAGAATAAGTTTCATTCCTCACATCATGAATCTTCAAAGAAGATGAGAAATATACTTGAAGAATTTAACCCAAAAAGAAGAGAATAATATTGTGGTAAATCATCCATATAGGACTAATAAATGTTGTGTCAGCTCATAGAGTGAGAATAACCTTCTTCTATATCCTCATAATATAATCCACAGTTGACCTACAAACACATTTAGGAGGCTACTTGAACAAATTGACATTACTTGGCATAGATCAAAAAGTAGGTGTTCTTCATTAAACAAAGATCTCCATTGAAAAAAGAAACTGTGAGGACTCTAGGATATATTGTCAAGTAAATGATAGCTGATCTACTATACATAAGTTGTAGTTTAGACTTTTGAAACTCCATAGCAGCATTTTCTCAATTCTCAACTCTCTGATAAGATGAATCTTAATTATTAATAACCAGAGGACTTTGAAAAACATTTTTATGGAATGGAATAGCACGCCAGATAGTCTAGACATATTGCAGGAACCACAAGAGATGTATACATCTTTGTGGTTTTGGTTACCTCCAACTAATGTAGGAGCTCTAAATGTACAAATTAGGATTAGTAATAAAAAAAAGTAACTTTATAATGTTTTCTTTTCGGCTTCATCAAATTCTTTTGATTTTATCAATTTTATCCTAACCTAGAACATTGGTAACAATTTAATGGATTTAGTGAGTGTCATAGCAAAATAAAAATACTAATAATGGGCAAACTAGATAAACTACTTGTCCTCAAATGTAAAGTGTGGGAATTTCGACTAGCTCCTCTTATCCTTCTACTGAGTCAATCGAGAACAGTTTCTTACATTGGTGGCACTTGACAAATGATTTGTCACAACTGAAAAAAGAGACCTTTAAGTCGTCTCTCTTCCATTTCAACTTTAGTCATCTTTTCACAAGTCTACTATGTTACGGAGATGGTAGAAAGAGGCTTTGATTGTTGAACCTTCAAAATTGAAGTTCAGGTGGGTTGCCTTTTACACTTATCAAGCCTCGATATGCTCATTGAAGCAGCTAAATCTGATGGATTTTAGGGCTAGACCTCTATTGCAATGTATTTACCAAGGCTGCTAATGTAGAGTTCAACTTTTTGTGACTAAATGAGAGTGCTTACTAGCAAAGGGAATTGCTCAATTGCTACTAATATGTAGACACACAACCACTTTGCGACAATTTTGCCAATTCTCACAACTTGTGACTCCTTATAGATGGGCCAGATCAAAGGTGACATTGGCGTTTCAACTCACCCAAAAAGCTTTTAGGTGTGTTGGCTTCCATTTGAAAGAATCACAGCTGCACATTTCCCTCCAAATGGAAAGAAGCCAGGTTAACCTTTTGTTCTTTAGTTGTTTGTTGGTGGCAAAAGATGTGTTTATACCTATTTAGCCATCCTAAGGAATCCTCTATACCATTAGCCATCCTAAGGAATCCTCTATACCATTGAATCATGGGAAATCTAACTTCGTGAATTTATGAATGATGGAGCTTCCTCCTGTAATATTTGATCTTGCTACTCCCTTACTTTTTCGATCCCGACTGTGATGGCCTTGAGATATTCAGAGTTCATTTCTGAAGCTGCTATTCCCTAGTAAGTGCATCCAATCAAGCACTAATTGTTTCCTGCCTAGCTAAAGTGTTTGCATGTTCCTCTTGGAACAAGTGTAGTTATTGTACCAATTGTAGCTGGATTTGGTTTCCCATAACAGTAGGCTCTCGACCAAATTGTTATGGTCCCCTAAAGTGGACCTTGTTATGGGATAGTGCAGGGCTGAATCTGACTTAGTTTGGAATAGGTTCGGTGTTTGGGTAGAGGTTATTTTTGGTTTAATTATAGTGCTGGTTCGCTGAGAGAAAACTTGCAATCTCTTGAGTTAAAGTACTAAAAACTGAAATAATATCTGCCTAATTTTTTTTTAATTGAATCCAATTGTCTTAAGTACAACTTTGGTGCAGTAACCACCCGTAAAATAAGGGACACATTGAAAGGCGGATGCATAAACTCTAAACTACTGGAAATAGGAAAGTGGAGGCGCAACCTCCCATAACTAGAAAATTAAAAATACCAATAATAGGAAAATTAGGAATAAGAAATAAGCTGAAGACTCAGTTATTCGTATAAGTGATAGACTAAGGACTGCTAACATAGACCTTCCATTATTTAATACTTGACAATTTAGCACTTGACTTATTTTACATAGACTCTTATCATATTACTATATCTATGTATATAAACAAAGAGCTACCCCCTTGCAAAACTATTCTCTCGCCTTAAATTTAAGGAACCCTGTCTCCACTAAAATGTGTCTTTCTTTAAATATTTGTTTTCTCCTATCTTTTGACAACTCTTATTCTTATAAAGCGACATCTAGTAGATTTTTGTATCATTCAAAACTAGAGTCCAAAAATTTGGTTTCTAAATTATATTTTTATTTCCTGCCTGTAGTTGTTTTCCTTTTGTCTCTAAATCTTTAAGATTGCCTATTTTCTCATTCTGAAAATCAAACACAACACAATTTGAAATGTGAAAGCTGGCCCAAGGTATCAATGGGGGGTAACCAATCCCAATAAAACCGGTTATAAGCTAGGCTAGAATTAAAAAATTTTAAAAAGAAGGATAAAATTGTAAGGCAAAATTTAGCTTTTTTAGTCATTAGGCCTAAGATCATAATGAAGCCACATAAATATCATATATTATAGATAAGGTCGTTGACAACATCATGCTTTTATGTGGACCAGTGGATAATTGTATTGGATTAAATCCAATTATAGTCCTAGGGCCTCTGCAGAGGATGGACAATGATAGAAAGTATAAGAAAACTTCAGAAGCAACATCTCTTCCAAGTTGTAACCTTCACAATTTATTGTTTATGAATTCAACTTGCTTGTGACTTTTTGACCTTGAAATATGAAGCTTCACTCCTAAATAGTATGAATTCTAGGTTTAGGTATGACCCCATACTTTACAGAACCTCAGGCTTTGCTTTCTTGTGTTCCAACCTTAAAATAATTCATAAAGTCAATGTGAAGTTACAAGGTTGATTAAGCAAGTAATGGTACAACCCAGAAGATAATAAAAATAATGAAAGGAAAAAAAATTCCCCAGATACTTATCCCCTCCCTCTTTTGTCTTCTTCCCTAGAAATTATCGACCAAAGATACTGGTGGCATACAAGCTTCCAAAACATCTAATGGTATATGTATAGTGCAGGAATAACTATGCATAAGAACATTATATTTGACTTCTCTTTTAGCATCAACAAAGACTAATGTGTTTCGAACACCTTATTCTTTCTCTAATTTCATTGGCCAAACTTCAATAAACAGTAGATATCAAAAAAGAAAATAGTCACCAGTATCCATGCTAATATATATGTATATATAACTATAAGCCAATCCGCCCCTCTCCATACCTCTGCAACTCCTCCTTTGGCCTCCCTAACAAAAGTAAATAAAATAACTCTTCCTCCTAATCAAGTCCTTTAGTTGTCAATAGAAGTTCGATTCATTATACAAGCAAAAAGTACTCTGCCATAGCCAATATCTTAAAAGTTTTATAATGTGCAATTGTGTATTTGCCTGTGTGCATTTTGCATATCATACATTCATGAAAACAACATAAACGCTACGTCACTATGTCACTTGCAAACAATATCAAGAGAAAATAGCTACATCAATCAAATTACATAATACGAAAAATAAAACAGTTCACAAGTCAACAAGATATTCACTTAAACGATCATAATGTTTTGTGAAACCGAGAGATCCGAAGCAGAAATATATTTCTGATTAAAAAAAAAAGCAAGAAGGTATTGGCTGACCTTTGAAAAAAACTTCTGTGCATGACTCCTGATCTGCACTGCAGTTTTCGTTCCTATATGTTCTGTGCACCACCAAGAAAGAAACACAAAGAAGAGGAGAGACATATGCCCAATTAAGATAAAATACATAGCATCTCATGGCATTCCTAACAGAAAAAGCCAGAGCATTACCTACATTAATTATAACAATAGACAATAATTTTTTTAAAAAAAAAGCAAAAGAAAAAAAAGAAACAATTATAAATCTCATACTAGTAATAAGAATAAACTAGATAAGTAGATGACAAAAGAATAAGGAAAAACAAGCTAGGGAATCATTGCAAGTTAGAACCTTCTATGCGCTGCCAAGCTCGACCATAGAGCTTCAAAGCCTCTAGGAACCTATTATGCTCCTCCTCTGTCCATCGTTCACGTTGCTTGGTAATCGTATAAGGTTTTCTAGTCTATCATTAACGTAACTTCATAATTTCAGATACTTCAACGCTTATGTCACCACTTCAATTTCAAAATCAAAGAAGCAATAAAAAAATTCAAAAGAGAAAAGGTGTTCTGTTATGACTTTACCTTAATGACCAAGTCTTCTCCAGAGGAGTATGTGTCCATTACCGGACGCTCGCAGCTAGCGCTGCTTCAAATCTTCTCTAACGAGCAACGGATAAAAGAGAAATCTCCTTTCATTTCTTACAAAATCGAATACTACAAATAAAGCCGTTGTTTTTGAACTCCAAAATACCTGATAAGTGAATCCTACTGCAAAAGAAGAAAAAAAAAGCCACTACAATCGATAGAGATCCGTATCCGAAAATTAGCAATGCCAATTCACATACTCTGTGTATGGGCAGCGTATGTATATAGTTTATTAAAATAGAAGATAAATTTTCTAAAAATTTAAGAATTTTAAGAATCCACCAGAACAGAGATGGAGAGACAGACAGACAGACGCTTCTCCCAAAGAACTAAAAGTAAATTCCTTTATTCAGAATCCTCACCAAAACGAACGCGTAGATGCCAAATCCTTTAGAAAGTGACAAAGAGGAAAGAAAAAGGAAAAAAGAAACTTGAATCAGTAATCAACAACAGCTACTTCTATTATCCACCTCTCATTAAATTCAACACGTCACAACTTTTCAAATCCTAAATCCTCCTTCAGTTGCCGAGAAACATTCACCAAATTTCCAAATTCCAAATTATTCCCGTCATAAATAATAAAAAATAATAACAAAGAGTGAGGATAACAGCTGCCAAACTCATCGAAACATAAAATACGAAATAAATTAGGCTCAGTAGAAGTCAGATTTCCTTTCGTGAAATTTTCTCGGCAACCAGACAGAGGAGGCAAAGAACAGAAAATCCCTAGAAAATGCCAGAGAAAGTACCTTCTGGTAAAGCCATGGTGAATTAAAACTGCCGAATCATTGATGAAGTCTCCGATCATGCACGTTGTGGACTCACCAGAGACTCACATGAGAGCGCACAGTTTCCGGCAATGGTGGATCGGAATCATGAACACAACCCAAAAAAGAGAAAATTGAAAGGAGTCTTTAGAGAGAAATAGAACTGAGTAGAGAAAAGAGCGAAGTGAAAACGAGTTTCAGTGAGACCTAAAACACCAGAAACTACAGTAGAGGACTGAGGACCAATCTCAGCCACTATAATTTCTTGTGGATTTAAAAATTAAAAGAAATATATTTGAGGCTGCAATGAGCTCTGAGAGTAAACTGGAAGGAAGATGAACGGAGATGATGCCATGTGGCAAATATTTAGTGGCTGATAGACATAAAGCCTCATCCTTGCACTTTTTCTAAATTTCTTTTTCCCAATTGCCTGTACATTCATCATCAAATCTCAGCCACAAACTCCCAGCTCTCTGAGGTTATCTCCGTAAAAGCGCCCTGGTGCGGCCCTACCAATTACGTGGTCCCTCTGGAAGGACCGGTTTCATCCGGCAGCTTGTGTACGGGACATATGAAAAATCGGACAGCGCTATGCCAACGTGGAAAATACTACTGCAACGTGGCGGTCTTCCAAAAGAACAGTGAGGTGTACGAAGGTGAAGTTATTTGGAGCAGCAATAAAACAGATTGAGGGTGGAGTTCATTATTTTTCGTCTGAAAATTTGATCTCGTTTTTGACTCCGCCTTATTTTTTGGCAAGAAAAAATTAAGGGTTTTCATACCTTAGTAATAGGGCAGAAAATTTTCATTTTCCAGTAGAGATTATTCAGAACGGAATAAAAAAATTTTAATTTAACTTTTTGTGGGAATGGAGATGAAAAAAAAATCTCTTATTGAGAGAGACGGAGTGGAGATAGGGAGGATACTTCCTATCATGTCCCAATAATTATTATAAATACTAAAATATTTTATAATATATATATATAAGTTTATATATCTTAAATATATGAATAATTTTATAATATATTTTTTAAAAATTAAATTTTTTATATGAAATTAATTAATCGGTTTAATAAAATAAAATTGTGACATTAATTGGTTTGATAATAAATCGGTTAGACTAGTCGATAATTTTTTCAACTAGTTAATTGTAGATAATTTGATTGGTTGATAAATAAATTTGTTGAACCAATTATATAATTAATCATATCTAATCATATTTAATTGTATTGACACATTTAAAAATCGTTTGTTTAATAAATAAATCAGTCAGACTTCATTTTTTACTGATATAATTAATTTAATTATTTTTTATATATTATTTTTAAATTCAAAAAATTATTGTGAGGAATAGGGATCCACATGAGGATGGAGATTTTTCGCTACAGCAAATTATCTCTACACAACATTGAGATAGGGATTCTCGATCCCCGATTTTATTAAAAAAATTATTTTATTTTAATATTAAAAATATTATTTATTTTTATTATTTTTGTTAATTACATATTTTTTAAAATAAAAAATATATTTTTATTTTTAAAAATAATTATATAAAAATATAAATAAATATATATATATATATAATATTTCGGGATGAGATATATATATTTACAGTCTCCATCATAAAAAAAATTTAGAATCAAGGACAAACAAAAAAAATTAAAAAAAATTGTTTGTTGTGAATTCACAACGTGCAAACAGATCTAATTATCTCTAGAAGTTAATCAGCCTAAGTGCGAAATAATACGGTTCATGCAGTGCATTTTGGTAGGCGAAAGCAATCTTCGACTTTGGTTTTGTTGCGTTTAGATACGGATCGGTTTTTGAGGTCAATTAGTTAAGTTCAGTTTTAGAAAAATGAAGTTTTAAATCAATCTGTTAAAAATAGTTAATTATTAATCAATTGGTTATTATTATTGATTTCAACTAATGCTAAATTAAGTTTTTAACCATAAAAAAACAAAACATCTATCAAAAAATTTTAGCTGAATGTTATTAATATAGTGATTAGGACTATAAAATTTTGAGCTCAGAGTCTCAACGATCGTATGTAAACAAAAAAATAAGGCATCACTAGGTCTTGGCAGCCAGCAGTACCCCAAGGAAGTAGGCAAGCACCACCTATCAAAATTGATAGGGATATGTTTATTCCCTTTTTTTCGTCTTCCAAATATATCTGCCTACCATTAGCTTGAATACAAATTCCATTTAGTATGTGTTTGAAATTACTGTTACGTATCCAAAAATCAGATTTAGAATTTTTTTTATTTAATTGACTGATTTTTTTAATTTCTTATAAACTGTTTTTCTCAAATTTGTTTATGTGAAAAACATGTATTTACCTTTTTCTTTCCAAAAACAGTTTTCAAAACTTAAAAAATTTTAAAATAAATTTTTTTTTTCAAAAAGTGTTTTTACCAAATACAGTACCAAACAATACTTTATACCGTTTCATGTTATACATTTCCCCGTTGAGCCTTTTTTTCTTTTGCTTATATTTTTTTTCCTCTCTTTTTCACTTATTAATCACTCTCTCTCTCTCTATTATCTTTTTTTCTTCTTCCTTTCTCTCCTTATTTTCTTTTGCTCTTTCTTTTTTGTTTTCACTCATCAGTCACTCTCTATATTCTCTTTTCTTTCTTTGTCTATCATCGGTTACTTTCTCTCTATTCTAAAGTCTCTCATACTTCTTGATTTACGCTTCCCTTTCCCTTTTTTTTCTTGTTTTTATTTTTTATGTTTATATTAATTATTAATTTCACTTAAAAGAAATAAATGTGATCATGTTCTTAAATTGCGTCAAAGTAATTAATAACATAACAGTGAAAATTTTCAATCAATAGTATTAAACTGAAAATTGAAAATAGAAACAATGAGTTTATTATCGTCATTCATTAACAACTAGGTTAATCGGCCTTGTACACATAGATTTGGCTTAAAGTCAACTAATACAAATAAAAACATTTGGACAAAACACATGAGTTATTTATGCACTCTAATATTGGTGGATTATTGTGGGTATGACTAATAACCATTACTGTTACAGGTTTCCAATCATTTTTCACCGCCCTATGAAAAGGAGCCATTTTGACTGCCATTATTCATCAACCACCTCCCACTAACACATGAAGCAAGTTTAATGTTTCATCAGTGCCTCTTCTCGATCGGAGCACTTTGCTAAAAAAAATTATTTGTTATTCTCGTAAGTTTTATCTACTAACAAAAGATAAGTAATTGATCTTCAAGTCTCTTAATCCATGCAAAAAATTATATTTTTTTGGTAAGAAAAAAAATGATATCTTTTAGTACTGATGTTATATTAACTTTCTGCTTTGGTTGTATCCAGAGAAAAAAAAAAAAAAAAAAAAAAAAAAAAAAAGAGTGAGACATTCCTCTTGTATCCCCATTCTTCATTCTGCTCATTCGTTTCTTACTTTTCTTCCATTGATAAATTATAATATCCTGATAATGCAATTTTAAAATGGTGTTTCTTTTTTTACCTCCATTTTTTCCTCTTCCAAAAATACTTTAAAATAAGGTATACAAGATATACCTTTTGTTAGCAAATTTCCTGAATATCTTATATCCATGGAAAATGTTAGGACTCGAGATATATCTAGTATATCCTATGGATGTGGAAAATTTCTTGCACCGTTTAAATCTAGGTTTCTTTCTCAACCGGATCACCATTTATCTTGCTAGCAAATTTCTTGTCAAGACCCAAAATATATTATGGAATAGAATATTATACAATAAATGCGACCAAATCTTTTTGATTCCTTAAATAATAATTCATTGTTACAGTAAATCATATATTGTACGTGTACCTCATATTTTTCTGAATATATACTTTATATATATTTAACATATATTAAAAATATATTGTAAATATACTAAATATATACTACAATTATACTGTAAATTTTTGTTTTAAAGAAAAATATCCTTACATACCCAATTATATTGTAAATTGTTAAAAATATCAATATATACCTTGCAGATGTATTTTTAATCTATATTAAAAGAGAAAAATAATAACCACTCTCATTTTAATTTGTGTATAAAATATAAATGAATAGTTTACATTTATAAACAAAATAGAATATAGAATATTTTCACATTCAGTTTATATTTTATATATCTTTGTGTTACTCAGAATTATTAAAAGTACAATAAAAAAGTATATGACAAGTATATGATACTTATATACACAGTATATGCTTTATATATTTGTGAACATAATTTTTAATAAATCTAAATATCATAATTCTGAAATTTATATTTTTTTAACAAGCAAAATTTTTCTTACAAAACCTCCAATTTTTAGTTAATTATTTTAATAAAAAATTATCAGGATTGTCTTTTATTATTTTAGATATTTTGTTGTTTTTAATTTTAATAAAAATTGTTATATTAAAATAGAAAATAGTATATATGTGAGTTATATGTGATGTATACAAAAAATATATATATAATTAAATATATATTGAATAAATAAATAAAACAAAAAATAATAAATTGGAAAAAATTATTGAAATAATCATAAATATAATTATGAGGTATATGTACTATAAAGAACCTTCTTTTATACTAGGTATGTATGAGTTATATGTTTATTATATATACAAAACAGTTTTTACAACCGCGATTTAAATTCTAACCGTATATTTATATTGTGGTAGTCTATGTTACAGTATAGAAGCGTACCGATCAAAGTCTAAAAACAGACAAATAAATATGAAATTTTTATTTTAATATGAATATTTAATTAATTTGATAAAATATAACAATTTCATGCTATACATGTAAATCGATACAACAGATCATGGTAAAATTTTGATTTTTTTGATTAATAGTGAAAATATAATTTAAGAATACTAAATCAAATAGAATATTATTTTCAGGTCATATGTGAAGTTATAAAATAAAATTTTAAGATTAAGAGTTCCAATTTGCTCAAATTCAGTCATTGGTGTGGATTTAAGGTCCGATTTTCTAATTGAGAATTAGAGATAAGTGTTCACAATCGCAATGACGTTGATGTAATAGCAATTTAATTCTAAAATTTTTAAAATTAATAATTTGGAAATCGAATTTCAGATAAATTTTTGCAGACATGATTTAGAAAAATGATTAAATCAAAAAAATGTAATTTCACACCGATAATCGTTTTGCAAAATCGAGAAGGTTATTTCGAAGATAAAATTATTCTGAGAATATTATATATTTAATTTGAGAAGATAATTTCATTTGGGATATAAAATTTAAGAAAATAAATTTATTCAAGTACTAAATTGAAAAATTAGAAAATTTGGTGGAAAAAAATCCAAAGTCAAATTTCTTTTGAATTAAATTGGATAAAAGTCAAAATATATTTTTGATTAGTTTTAATTTGCCAATTAGAATCAATGATTAAGCTTAATTAATATAAATTAAGTATATAAAATCAAAAATGGACAAAAAATTCAATAATTTCATAATATAAAATAAAAATATATATATATATATATATATATTCTTCTTCTTATTCCTTTTCTTCTTCTTCTTTTTCTTCTTCTTCTTTTGCACAACAACCATCAAAGCATAAGAAAGTATAAGGAATTAAGTGAGAGTAAAAAAAATATTTTTGAAAAGAAATCACCTATTAGCTAAAACTTCAAAAAAAATTTGAGGTGGTATTTTCTTCTCGTTTCTTTCAAATTTTTATGGATTTAAGTTGATTTGAATGATTGTTGTTTTAGTTTGGTAGATGATATTTGCTTGGATTTTGTTGATGAAAAAATTAGAATTTTGTAGAAAAATTATGAAAAAATTGAATAAAAATAGGAAATGAGTAGAATGAGGCTTAAGAATATTAGATATGGTGATAATTTAATGATAATAATTTTTAAAATATTTTTGTGAAAATTTTTAAAAAATTTCATAATTATTGTCAAATTTTTAAAAAATGGTAAAAATTGAGTTAAATGGAGTGTTTGGAGATTGAAAATAATTTTTGGAAAGATAAAATTTAAATATAAATTTTTAGTGAATTTTTAGATTTTTAGCCTAATAATGAAAAAAATTTAGTCTGATTATGTAAATAATTAATCTATAAGTTGTAAATAATGAACCTGCAAGTTCAAAATGATGAATATATAAGTGATGAAATTACAAGTTGTAAGCAATAAATATATATTTTTTAAATAATAAATCTTTAAGTTAAAAAAAGATGAACATGTAAGTTATAACTGATAAATTCATTCTACATTTAATAGTTTACCAAAATTTATTTAAAAAAACGTGTGTTTTATTTTAGTTTTACATGTGTAAAAAAATGAGATATATAATGTAATATAGACCAGAGCCCATAATATAACAACCTCAATTTTGGGACGGATAATATCTTCATGATGAGATTAAAGAACTTGTTATTTGATTTCTTCATTTTAAGTATTGGGTCTTGACTTTAGAAATTAAAGATCTGATCAAAATCCCCAAATGAAAAGCTTAGCCAAAGTTCAAAGCCTAAGGATTAATATTAGGTTATTATAATAATGACTCAGTTTTATATTACATTATAACTTTTATTCTTTAAAAAAATTTACATTTTTTTAGAATTAAATTTTGATAAACTAATAAATATAAAACGGATTTATTAGTTATAATTTATATATTCATCGTTTTTAAACTTATAAGTTTATCAATTATAATTTATCAGTTAATTGGTTTGAACTTATAGGTTTATCGTTTTAGACTTACAAATTGAACGTTTTAATGTTCATTATTTTGAAATTACAAGTTTATCGTTTATAAACTACAAATTCATCATGTTGAACTTATAAATTTATCATTTTAAAAATACACGTTCATCATTTAAAATTTATAGGTTTATTGTAGTCTCATCATTTACAGATTCATTGTTTATAACTTACAGTTTTATCATTTTAAATTTACAAATTCATCTTTTTAAAGCTACAAATTCATCGTTTAGATCTTACAGATTTATCGTATAAAATTTGCAGGTTCATCATTTATAACTTACGGTTTCATCACTTATAGGTTTATCGTTTATAACTTTTAGGTTTATCATTTTAAACTTGCAGTTTCATCCTTTTGAAACTACATGTTCATCATTTTAAAATTACAGTTTCATCATTTACATTCATCATTTATAACTTGCAGTTTCATCATTTATAGGTTCATCATTTACAACTTATAGGTTTATCATTTTGAATTTTCAGATTCATCATTTTGAAACTACATATTCATCATTTTTAACTTACAATTTCATCATTTAAAACTTATAGGTTCATCATCTGAAAGTTTTTTTTTTTAACCAAGCTCACCGTTTTCAATCTCTGAAAACTCGATTTTTTTTACCTTACTTATTTTTATTTCAAATATCTTTATTTTCAATAATTTTATTTTACAAAAAAATTAAAATTAAATATTTTTATCTTAAACAAAAATAATAATATTAAAAAAATACTAAAAATAAAATCAAATAAAAAAATTATCTTTATAAAAGCAAACTTAAAATATACATATTTTTAAATACCTATGAAGAAGAAAAACGAGAAGAAAAATAAAAAGAATACGATGAATATATAGTTAAAAAACAATATCGAATCAATTAATGACACACAAAATATCATGCACCCAGACCCATAATATAATTTACGTCAATATCAATTAATTTATTTTTTTTAATTATAAGCTTTCTTACTTTTTAATCTTTTTTTTCTTAACCTTTGTCCTCATAAAATCTTTATATATCATCCAACTATAATCACTTTGAAATATAAATTATTTTATAAAAAATAAAATCACTATAGAAATTTCTCTTCAAAGACACTTTTTTTTTTAAATTAAATATTTTCATGTGCAACTACTACAAACATACATATTAACTTGAGTCGAATTGGTGTAATACAGTTACTTCTTACTAAAATTGGAAGTCAATCTTGTAATTAACTTTTTGTCCAATGTATTATGATTTGCTTAGAGCATGTTTGGTATTTTAAATTTTAGAATAAAAATGAGATTTTTATTTCTAATTTGAATTTAATAGCTAAAACATTTGAGAATATGATTATAATTTTTATATAAGAATTCTTAATATCTTAAATTTGTTGGCATTTAAAAAATTTGTTGTATTTTTTTAAATAAAATATTTTATATTCCTAAAAATATACTCAATAAAATTGAACCAAAAATAAAAATTGAATTTTATTTTCTATTACATAAACAAAACACCAATTTAGAAATAAAATTTTATTTTTCTTGAAATCATATTCTTTTAGTATATCAAACATGTCATTAACGTTGTGGGTCTAACACTTGATAATCATTTATAATGCTTTCGAGCAAGTAAATCAAGATGTTCCAAGGTAGATTTGTATGTCACTCAAGTTATTCATTAACAATGAAGAATTTTCAAGCTAAATTTGCGAGTCACTAAGTCATTGATCAATATCACTAATTAAGTCATCAGTATCTATGTAAGCAATTAGACAAAAAACATATTGAAGAATAGATAGATGTTCTTATTGATGTAATGGTGTCTTGATATGAGGTAGATAGGAAGATAATATCATCTATACCTAATGACACACTATAACCTATATATAAACGAAAGACGTTATATGAGCTTGGAGTTTAAACTCCAACATTGTCAATCTTTCTACGAACTAGTTAAATCTAAAAAGCAAAATAGACAAAACAAGCTTCATTTACCAATTATGACTATGAAATAATGTGGCAGAGTTAGAGGTTGCCAAATGTGGACCAATTACTATAACGCATGTTTGACGTCGTCATGGATGATAAAATTTCTGGCTAAAGCACTCAACGTTCGTCGAGGAAAACAAAGGATTTTGTAGGAGGAAAGTCAAGGATTTTGTCGTAGACTTCATATGGCTGCTTATGCTACCAGTCTACCATTTGGGTTCTGTGCTTATCTGATTTCCAATTGCAATAAGTCCTCGCGAATCAAAAGCCACTTGGGTTCTGTGTTTGATCAATAATTTTTTTTTAGTTTGCTCAAATCGAAATATTAATTTATTTATGAATAAATTTAACGATGAAATACAATGTATATGAATTAAAATTATACTACAATTTTTTATCATTAATACTTGATAATGAACTTCAAAAAAAATTAGGTATGGAATCGAAATAGAGAACTCTTACTTGATGAGAGTAATTAGATGTATTTTTATTATGTGTAAAATATCTCACATTAGTAAAATGAGTGAGCTAATACCATATTATAAAGCATGTAGGTATTTTCTTTCTTTGAATCGGTTTTTGAGAGTAAATTCTATACATTTACCTTGTAACAATAGTATTAGAGCAATTTATTTTTTGGCTGAGTCTGTTGTGTGAGGGTTGCTACTCCATTAAGGGATGAGATCTACAAAGTCACCATGGACAATAATCTTAAGAGACTGAATTGTTATGTGTAAAATATCTCATATCGGTAAAATGAGTAGACTGATATCAAATTATAAGATATGTGAATACCCTCCTCATTTGAATCGGTTTTTGAGAATGAGTTATATATATTTACCACATAAAACTATGCATTTGACCTAAGCAAGTATGAACAATTTCAACATAAGCTCGCATCCTTATTACTGTAGAAAATCAAGAATTAAATTTTGATATTTGATACATTAAATTTAGTATTTTTAACGCTCTTGCATATTAAAACCTAAGGCTTGAGGTAAATTTCAATTTGTTGAAGTAGCTAATTAAGGTTTCTAAAATATTGTTTAAACAAATCCATTCAAATAATTCATTTGCCAAACATAGATGTTAAATATTATTCAAGAAAACAAACACTTACAATATGGTGAATTCTCGTTACGATTTCTGCAAATCAAACTTTATAGCTGCCAACCCTATATGAGTCAGACTAATTCATGAGACATTTAAAATAAAAAATTACATATTATTTCACAAATTATTACAAAATCCTTCCCTTGTCACAAATTATTTCACAAATAAAGCATATTGTTTTTGAAATAATTTTTCTCAGTTGGGTTGACTTGCAAAGAATTTGTTCGTATCAAAATAATTAGCTTATGTCTAAATTGAGATTATCAATGAAATTGGCGCCATTCTTAAAAAAAATAAAAAATAAAAAATAAAACTACAGTCCAATTGAGCTTATAGTTGTTTCTAAAATCTGGCCCAAAGTTTATTTATTGTCTGGTTTTAAATTGAGCCTCCAGTCCAGTCTATATAAGTTTTGTGACTTGATCAATCATGATTTTGTTGTATTATCGGTTATAGAGTGTAATTGGGTGTTCCCATGTTGGCCTGAGAACTGGCAAGCTCATTTAGATTTTATTTTATAAATTTTAAAAATTAAAAGACTGTATTAATTTGATTAGAAAAAAAATAGTAACAAGAACTCACCATTTTGTAATGGTTGTTTTCTAAAATGAAATTTAGTATCTATACGTTTGGCAAATATATATTATTTGAATGAAATTGTTTAAACAATAGTGTAGATGTCTTATCTCAAGTAACAGTGTTTATGTCTTTAAATTATTCTAAACTTTGGCTACTTTAACAAATTGAAAATCAGCAAATTCGATAATACAACAATCTCTATCCATATCAAATTTGATAGACTCCCCCCCCATCTAACAATGTTCTGTTGAAAATGAAATGAAAGTGTAAAGAAGCATATGCGCTTACTGAAAAATCATAACTATAGATAAACTAATTTTCAGTCAAAGAGATCCCGCCACATCCATCTTATTATAGAAACACATTCCTCCATCTGTGCTGTGTATGACACTTATATACAGTAAATAGTAAATGGACAGATGCTGGAGGGATTTTCCCACATACAATGATTTGTTTGACTTGATTTATTCCTTCGTAGATAACCTTCTGCAGCTTGTCCCACATCTCCTTGGCTGATTTACAAGCTGAGACTAGGATGGATCCATTTGCATCTAGACCATAGTACGTTATGTTCATAGCCTTTGCATTTACTTGTACATTCTTCCAGTCTCCATCATCGTACACTGCAGGTTCTTGCTTAGGGACTAGCTTTTCATCAACTCTTTTCATTGGAGTGGCTAGTCACATCATGATCATTTTCCAGCATTTAATATCATAAGCTTGGATGAAAATTATCATTCTGGTTTTACTTTAGCAAATAGTAGTTTTATAACACCCTTATAACACTTATTCTATACGTATATTACGTGGATAAATACGATTATAGCTGATATATTTCCATTTTTTTAATTTAAAAACTATAATATTGTTAACATTTAATTAATCTTTTTTATTTTTTCAAAAATTTCGGCAGTATAATGGGCATAACCTAACTAACCTATCTGCAAATCAAACAATTCACAGCTAATTTTTGGGCATAACAATACACTCATAATGCAATATATTTTTCATTCAACCACAATTCTTCATACATATAATAATTATCAAATATTCATTTATCATAATATATACATAAATTTATCTATACAACATCATATATAAACCTATATATACATGTCATTCTATATAATAACCTACAATTATATCAATATTCCATCAGCTCCCAAAAGTTGTATACCTGCTCATGTATTTTCTGCTGCTATCTGCACACAGTCAAATAACTACGTGCTGAGCATTAATATGCTCAGTGACAATTACTAATCTAAAAATTTTCACTAACTATATTTTTATACATTTAAACATGCAATAATTTTTTTAATATACTATTCAATTTTTCTCTTTAATATATAATTTTTTTTATCAATACATTATTTTTAATTACTCTTAATTCATTATTTAATATTTTTATTTCTTATTATTATTTTTTCAGAACTTTCAATTTTTTCAATTTAGTCCGTTTTTACTTTAATTATCCATTCTTTTCTTATTTATTTATTTATTTCAATTATTTATTTATTTATTTCAATTATTTATTTAATTAGTTTCAATTTCACTTTAATTTTTAAATTTCTATTTATTTACAATTATGTCACTAACAACATATTATTTTCATTTTTGCCACTAATATTTTTATTTTTTATTTTTTTATTTTATTTTATTTATTTTTTTACTACACAATTTAATATTTATCTTCACCTATTTTTTTATTTTTCCATTTTCCATTTTTTTTCTTTTGTTACAATCATAACTTTTATCATATTTACCAAATTTATCACTTATATTATTTTTATCATATTTTTCATTTCTAATCATATTTTTCTCATATTTTTCACTTATTTCATTTTTAATCATTTTTTTCATTTTTCATTTCACAATTATTTTATTCACATTTATCATCATTTTTTTAATTTGCTTTTAGATTCAATCCAATAGAAATTTTTCGGACCAGATACATGAGATGTAGACCCTAAGAATCCACTACACTGAAAAGTAATCCCAAAATATCACCCGAGAACTACACTGTACACTGAATCACTGAGTTACAACCACTAAAGTAGATCATTATTGGCTTACATAAGCGAGTCATTATGACCCGCACCACGATAATAGTGTTCCTATAACTAGCCAATTATATCATGTGCTAGATTTAACTATCACAAAAGTAATTAAGGGTATTATTTTATTTTTTTCAATTCAATTTCTATTAAAGTCATAAATTTCATTACTTTTACATTATTAATCACTTGATAATTTATTCTTTCATAATAATTTTATCACTACCAAAATTTTTCACATTTTTCATTCTAATATATCACTATTTCATTATGGATAATCAATTAAGTTATAAACTCACTAAATACATTTTATTCATTATTTTTCATTTCATACACAATATCATCAATAAATAGAAAAATATTCAATATTTAATTTAAAAATTTTCAATAAATTTTTACCTACTTAAAATCAAATTTTCTTGTATTTCATGACTAAATTTTCATTTAACTAGCAAAAAAAATATTATTTTCTCCTCTTTCATTTTTCGGCCTATATTTAAATTTCATTATTAAAATTTTTCTCACTTTCTAATTATTCATTTCACTAATTAATACAATCATTATTTCATATATCATAATATTGCACTAAAGTGTATTAATTCCTTAATATTCATTTTTCACATAATATGGTCACATTTTACAATTTTCACTAATTAATTTTTTAATTGAAATTAATCATTCTAATTAACTTTTCATATTCCATTAATCATGTTTTAAGCATTAATTAACAATTATATGCAAAACACACAATTTTCTAAATTTTCATAACCCTAAATCATACTTAATTAATGTAAATAATTAGATTTTAGAATCACTAACCTTAATTGCTTATTTTGGTCTTCCTAAACTTCATTTTCCTTTATTTTTTTCTTGGAAGAACCTTTACCTTTTCTTGAACCTACCATGGACAAAACTTTTTCTTCATTAATTCACCATTAATTTACTTCCTTAGCTCAAATAAACTTCATATTTATTATCTACATATCTTAAACTACCTATTTGAACCATTAAATTAATTTAAAACCATAAATTTTGCTTACATCAAATTAATATCCTAATTTTTTTTTAATTTTCTTCCACTTTAACCTTCCAAATGAAGATTAAAAACTTATATTAGCTACTAAAGAGGCTGAACTTATTTTTAGGTGGTTGGTTTTGGTGCAAAAAGTGAAGAAAATAGAAGAAAATTGGAAGGAAAATGGGAAGAGGAGACTTCGGCCATGCAAGGGATTTGGGGAAGAAGAAGTTCTAAATTTAGCTCTAGAGATCTCTGATGTTGAGTCTATTTATAGTAGTCTTAAATGAGTGGGCTTGGGTCAAAAAAAGTTCAACCCATTTAAGCCCAATTATGCACTATAATTATTTTTCTCACTTTCCAAGCTCAATTTTACCCAAATTTGATTCCATAATTTATAAAATATTTTTATATGTCTACACAAATTTTTTTAACTCAATCAGAGTTCGTTTTCTGTTCAGTTCACTTAAATTAGACTGATAATTTAATTTTCGGTGTTACCGTAAAATTTCTTTTTTACTATAAAATAATCATAAATATTATTTAGAGTCTATCCATGTCTTAAAATAAATTTTTGAATGTCATTTGCTATTTTTTATAACCCGATCAAAATACGGTCAACCAACTGTTTAATTAAATCAGATCCTATTTTTTTTAATTTTGACTTTTGAGGGTTTATTTGACCACATTTTCACTCTAAATTTTACCCTCAAACTAGTCATAACCTATATTTTCCGATAATCAAATAAAATATTTTTCACCCATGAATGTATTTTTGACCCCCGGTATCAATTTCAGAAACTACAATTTACGACTAAACCGGTATTTGGGTCATTACAAGTTTGATCCATTGAACAGCGGTAGTCTCGTAAGGCTCTGTCCTTGAAGTAATCTAGTAGTGGCAGTTCTTCCAAAGGTAAAGGCCATTTGGTTCTTTCTTGTAGAGCTCTAAATAATGTCCTCTCTCTCTAAAAAAAAAAAAAAAGTAAATAAAGGGTCTGATGATCATTAACCTTTGGTCTGATAGAAATAAGTTGTATATATGATTTGAACGGTGCACTTTAAAGCTAGTCTACAATTAAAAAATTGAGATTAAGATGCATTGGAAGGCTATGTGAGGAAGGGCAAGATCTATCATAATGCACCCGAGCAGGTTCAGTTGCAGATATAACAGCAAACTGAAAATCAATGTCTTCAGTACTCTTTTTTTTTTTTTTTAAATTTACACAGCTACCATGTATTCCCTTCGACCTTTTTATACGTAGCGCCTGTATCGTAACTAGATGCGTCAGATAACGAGTCTGGCATATTAATCAATTAGAACGACTGCTAATACATGAAAAATCACATAGTATATGAGTGAAAAAATCGATTTTGTTTCTCCCTATCTAACCGATATAACCAGAAATTCCCTTTTGAAAATCCAAAATTACAAACTAGCCAAGGCGACAGAATTGTAGCAACTCCACATGCAAGAGAGATTTGAAAACTTTTTTACGGATATATGACAAGTTTAGTTTTAGATTTGCAAGTGGTGGTCGTTGCTGCCTACTGGTCGGTGATTTGGAGTTGAGTTGGTCGTGATGAGACCCAATAGCGATGATACAGAGAGAAATGAACTTTATTTATGGGAGGGAAATGCACGTTAGGGGTTTTTGAATTTAATTTGAGATTTTTTTTTCCTTTTTTGACATCTAACTAGTTAAAAAAGGAAAAATTTACTAAAATAGCAATTAAATCCACCGCGCATTTGAATCGAACATATATATATATATTTTTGGTTCCAATAAAATTTTTATTTCAATTATAATTTTTTATTTTAAAAAGTTATTTCATAAAAAAATTTAATACACTTTCTATTTTTTAAATTTAAAATATAAGGAGGATTTGACTCTTTACATAGAGAACTAAAATTCACTCTCTATTTTATTACTATAATTAATATACTTCTATTTTTTATACAAATTTTATCTTTTTATTAGTGTATTTTTTAAAAAAATATTTTATTTTTTTCTTACAATTAAAGTCATTTAATTTTTTCTTTTGATAAATATTAATTTATATAAAAAAATAAAATGAAAAATAAAACTATAAATATTCAATTGAATTTATAATTTTTTTATTATAAATATAAAGATGCTCTTAGATACTCTTCATAGATGATCTTTAAAATAAAAACAATATTGGAGTTGCTCTAACAAGAGCAGTTTGGTTGAAAGATATATTTAATTTCTTTGTTCCTAATGCATATATGATTGTCTGGTTCATCTTTTGATTGGAAACACAAATTATGATAAAGATAGCATTATTAAAAAAAATAATTAAAAAGTATAATATTACCTAATTTATTATATATATTCAGCGCTACTAAATTACTACCTTAACTAAAAATATAAAGATAACCTATGAAATAATTAACATAATTATAGCAGTCACTTAATATAGATAGATATAGACAATTTATGGTGACCAACTATACTTTTGTGTGATTATTTTTGCCTTTCGCCAGTATAGTTTTATTTTGTATTTCGATTAATTTTAAAACAAATGGAGATAGATAGAAAAAAGATAGGATGAGAAAATGGAAATAATAGAGGAGATGTAGAGAGAGTAATTTATTTATTTATTTGAACAAAGAGTAATTACTCAGTTGAAAATTGAAGAATTGGGAGCTTTTTAAATTGTTATTTGTATTGTGATTGAGTTAGAATCTACGGAAGAGACACTTAGTCTGTTTCTATTTGTTTTTTGAGAAGTTTTTTTAGCAAAAATTATATGTATTTTAATTTAAGCTATTATATACCATATATTTGTACATTAAGGGATTCAGTTCATGCAAAAATTCACAACAATAACAACAATATTGTTTTTGTATTCTTTTCATCTTTGCCAAATAATTAAATGTAAATGGGCATGCACAAATTTCTTCTTTTTTTTTTTCAATTAAAACATGAGTAAATGTAGCGTAGATTTTTATTTTCTTTTCCAAATATATATATATATATATATATATATATATATATATATATATATATATATATATCACATAATTAAATTTATTGTATTATTGAAAAAAATATTTAGAATTATAATGTTATCTTTGTCAGATAGATTAAAAAAGTGCATCAAATTATAGGGATAAAGTTAGCTTTATTGAAAAAAAAAAATTGAAAATTATAGTATTATTAGTAGTGAAATTTTTCTATAATGTCATTTCAAATACGGACGATGCTTTCTAACAAAAGGCATTGGGAATATTTTTACGGATGTGAACATTTTTTCTAAAGTAGTCTTGAAGTTTTCAAAATGCAACGATGTTTTTCTAAACAAGAGTCATGAATATTCTTTAACATGTATAAACACTTTTAATTTTTTTTTTAAATTAAGCTCCATATATATATATATTTTTTTTGCAAATTTCAAGTTTTTTAATGTCAATATTTTTCTAATTAAAAAGCGTAAAAAAAATTAATATACCGATAATTTTTTAGAAGTGCCGTGAAAATTTTCAATATGATAAAACTTTTTTACAATATAATACTTTCAATACAAAGTGTTAGAAAAAACTTTATGCTTTTGAAAAAAGTTTCTAATTTAAATAGTGTCAAGTGATAGTTCATGTCATTTTAAATTAGTCGTGGTCCAAATGTCAAATTATGATTTCAAATAATTAGTCTTATCTTATCTTATTATTAAAAGGTAGCCCACGTTTTAATTAGAAAAAAATAAAATGCACTACTTCCGACATGGCATTTATATAAATTCAATGCATGAACTTAGCACTAGTCCACAAAGATTTGAGAACTCATAGTTGTGGTATGGCATCTCAAAAAGAAACTCACAATTGTCATGTCGATGAAGAGAAAGATGAAAACTTTGGATATGCCTTTCAGCTTGTGATGAGCTCAACAATGCCCATGGCACTTCAGGCAACAATAGAACTTGGAATTTTTGAGATCTTAGCCAATGCAGGTCCGAATTCCAAACTTTCCGCTTCAGAGATTGCAATCAAGATTCCCACAAGGAACCGGATGCACCTATGATGTTGGACCGCATTCTTGGTTTGTTGGCCAGTTACCAAGTACTCGATTGCTATTTAAATGGATTGGAGAGACAATACAGTTTGAACCCAGTGTCCAAATACTTTGTGCCTAACCAAAATGGCGTTTCACTCGGTGCCTATCTAGCCATGGTTCAAGACAAGGCCACCCTAGAAAGCTGGTTGGTTAATTATATTTTCCTTTCTTCATGTACTATGTTTTCATGATTTTTTTTTTTTTTTTTGCCCAATGTCTGTTAATTCTTGTTTCCAATTGACTTTTAGGTCCAAGTTGAAAGATGCAGTTCTTGAAGGAGGAAGTCCATTTAAGAAGGTCCATGGAGCACATGCGTTTGACTACTGTGGCATCGATCCAAGGTTCAACCAAGTTTTCAATGTAGCAATGTTCCATCGCACAAGTATAGTCATCGAGAAAATCCTAGAGAAATACAAAGGTTTTGAAAATCTAAAGCAGCTTATTGACGTTGGTGGTGGGTTGGGTCACACTATCAAGGCAATAACATCCAAATACCCTCATATAAAGGGAATTAATTTTGATTTGCCACATGTTATAGAACACGCCCCTGCCTATCCTGGTAAGATAAATACGGAATGCTATTTATACTGAATACACATGGCAATATTTTTCACTGAAAGTGTTGATTTGTTTGATAATGAGCATAATGATTCAAATTTCACTGGTAATATTTTAATAACAAGGAGTCCTTTTGTTGCAGGAGTAAAAAATGTAGCAGGGAACATGTTTGAAAGTGTTCCAAAAGGAGAGGCCATTTTGCTGAAGGTACCAATTTCACACTAATATACCATGTATAAATAACCAGATTGATTGATGATGTGATATGAAGATTTTTCTTGCAGTCGATACTTCGTGGTTGGAGTGATGAATATTGTGTTAGGGTGCTAAAGAATTGCTATGAAGCCGTGCCATATGATGGAAAAGTGATAGTTGTAGATCCAGTTCTTCCAGTTATGCCCAACACTAGTGTTGCTTCGAAGATTAACTTTGAAAGCAATCTGATTTGTATGGCCTTTTGCGAAGGAGGAAAGGAAAGAACAGAGCATGAATTTTTGGCATTGGCTATTAGAGCTGGATTTCGAGGTATTAGATACGAATGTTGTGCCTGCAACTTTTGGGTGATGGAGTTCTTCAAGTAAATCCATCTCTTATAAAATGAGAGAATATTTCATCAACCCTCTCGTTACCAAGAGTTTGAAATTTAGTCGCTTGATGTCTTTCTTATAATAAATAAATTCAAAATTCCGTCCTCTAATTTGGAATAAACTTGGTATAAGATGAGAAATCTAGTTATTAATAAAATCAAAAGTTTAGAGTATACCCATCGTATTCTTAAATAATCATACTAAATGTGGGACATCATGAGTTTAATATATTTTTACTTATGGATCTTCTATTGATGTATTTGAAAAGACCTGCTGGTCTGAATTTAATGAATTATTGATCCTTTGATTTTATATATATATATATTCAATAAAATCAAATATCGATACCATTCAAATCAAATCTTAGTATATGAATTTCATTTCCCATTTAAAAAAAAATGCAGAAAATTTTATCTCATTGTTAACGAAGTGAGTGATCAAAATTTCTTTCATTTTCCTTGGGTTTCTATCAGCATTTATACTAATTAGAGATTGATTAGTTAACAAATAATAATGCATCCCATGCATCCTTTCTCGAAATGCATTTCTAAAATTCAGTTGTTAATTAATGCAATAAAAATTAATAAAAAAATTACTTTTTAAGATATTTATGATGTTATTTTATTTCAATACATATATTACAAATTCAGTTATACTAAAATGCTATATTAATTATAGATATAAAAATAACATTTGAGGTAATTAATATATTGCAAATAATGAGTGGCATATTCTAATTTTTTCTCTCCATGTAAAACATGTGTGAGTAAAGCCGCCTGTGGTGTCCTTTTTTGTTCTTTTTCAAATATATCAATTATCAAAGGATATATCATACAGCTAAATTTATACCATTATTTTTTAAAATAGCAATTTATACCATTATCGAGAACAAATAATTGAAAAGTATAATTTAATCTAATTAGTCTATTAGATAGATAAGGAAGTGCATTGAATTATGATAAAGTTAGTATTATTGAACAAATAATTGAAAATTTTAATATTATCTTAATTTATTAGGTAGATAGGAAAGTGCATTAAATTGGCTTCACATGCCTACAAATAATTATAAACCCTCACCTATCTTATATACTTTCACTTTCATCTATCATTAATTACACAAATCAAGTTAGTATCTTACAATACTCAAGTTGAAGCATAGGTATCAATAATATTCAACTTGTTATAAATATAAGATACACAAACTTCATTCAAAGCTTTTATGAAAATATATTCTAATTGTTCTCATATCTTGACATATCTTGCATAAATAAAATTTTCTTGCATCTTCCATAAATGAAATGATAATCAATCTCTATACATAGCCTCGTCATGGTTCGGAATCGTCCGATTCTACGGTTCCAAAAATATTGGATCAGACCAGAATCAGTTCGGAATCTATTTGGAATTGGTCAATTCCGATTTATGAACTGATAGTTCGACTGGTTTCAATATTAGTTGAATAATATTCATAAATTTATATATATATATATATATATATATATATATATATATATATATATATATATATATATATATATATATATGTAATTTTTCCTATAAAGATTAGAATGCACATGTACTTTTATTTTGATATATACTAAAAAAATTAATTAGTATGATTAGAAAATATACTTTTTTTCTTAATATATTTTTCCAATAGTCAAGGTCACATATAAAAAAATTAAAATTAAAATTTATTAAATAGAAGATAATAAAGGATTAACAGATATAATTGTATTTTCAAAAATAACCCCCGCGACTTATAATTTGTGAATTGAAAAAACCTAAATAATTAAAGTAAATTTATTGCAAATTTTATGATTGTCACTTGTAGAGTTGACAAATTTTGACACAATATGAAACGATACGGATTTAACTGTATATAAATTTGAACTAAACAAATATAGATCATAACTATATCAATACAATTACTATATGCAAAAAATTATGTTATAAACTGATTTTACTTGTTTAATCTATTAAAATTAGACACAATTAAAATATGTAAAATATTTAATAATTTAGTATTATTCAAAATTCAAACTAAATAAAAAGTTCAAATATCTATAATATATATATGAATAAATTTATAATACATTTTAAAATTGCTTTAATTAGTATATGTAAATAAATATTAATAAATTAATTATATAACTATTATTTTTATATTATATTAATATTATACTAATATATAATATATATTTACTAACTCATGCAAAGAGTATATTTATATTTTTTAATAAATTATTATCTCGCTAATTTTATAAGATTCTAATTATAATTTATTTTAATATCTTTTTGTTTTTTTTTGTAATTGTAAAAAATAGAATATTTAATTTTAATAAGTAAAAGTAACGTGGGAAAATATACATAAAATATTTTATTAATTTTTGATATAGACATTTAAAGTAAAATACAAAATTAAAATAGACATTTAAAGTTAAATCTGTAGCATATTGCTTTAGATTTTTACTTTTTATCGTAATTAATTTCATATATGTATCTTGTGTATTAATAGACAACCTATACTCTTATGCATTATGCCTCCACCATGTGCCCACCTTCTTCTGACTTATTTATATCAATTTATTGTCTTTGTAATATTATTTATATTTTATAATGACAAAATCATTTATTGAATTATGGGAAATAAATGAATTAGTTAATGAGAGATAGAAGAGGATGAAAGCAAATGTTAAAGAAAGAATGAGAGAGGTGCAGTATCCGTCCCACATCGACTAAAATAACAAAAGAGAGGCAAACAACTTCTTATAAATAGGAGATAAAGGAATGATTTGAACTTGAAGCAGATGGATTACATTTTCTAACCGGTTAGCAACAATTAATTTTGATTGAGTTAGGCAGTTTCACCGGTTGGATGGTCATTTGAAAATACAAATTAATCATTAACCTAGCCGTGATTGTATTTCGAATTTTTGTTTCGTGATTGTATTTCCAAGTGTTCGTATTTTTCGAATTTTAGTGTCCTGTTTGTAGTCATTTGTATTTTGAATTTTAACTTCGAATTTTCACACAATTAGTTAATTTGAGGCTAATTGTTTTGAATTTTAATATAATCGTATCGTGTTCATTTAGAGACATTTGTGTTCATGTTTAGAGATATTAGATTTAAATGGAGTTTTCCAAGTAAATACATCTCTTATAAATTGAGATTATTTCTTCAACCATCATATAATATTATGTCTCTCTTGCTATAAAGAAAGTCCAAATTTACCTGGAATTTTGAAAAAAAAAAACTTAGTGCGTTCTTTTTGAATACATATTGTTTAGGTTGTTTGTTAACCCTCAAATAAAATTATCTTAATTTCCATATTATAGTCAAATAATAAAAAAATATTTTGTTTATCTAAAAAAATTATATAATACTTTCTTTAATAAAAACGGAAATTTTTGTCTCATGCATGGTTCTCAAGGCAAGTGATCAAAATATCTTCTTCCATTTTCCCCTGAATTTTTATCCCCATTTGTACTAGCGTTCAAAATATAGGCAAGAAATAGTGTTAAAAAGTAGAGAAACGAAATATTTAATTACAAAGTATCATAGAGATAAACGTACATTACATTGATTTACTCTTGTTAGAAATTTATGCAGACAAAATGAAGCATGTTAAATCATTATTCACAAGAGCTGCATATTATTCTCTTTAGAGCTTAAAAATCTCCACCTCACCGTGGCTGAGGATTTCCAATTGGCTTCCTTCAGCTGCTCCCAATTATCTCCTTGTACGTAGATTTTATCTTTTCTATCAAAGCTTCCCTGCAATTTGACAATGGTTTTGTTATTCCCCATTATTTGTTGCTAAAACACAATTCAGATACATTCTTGCCAATTTTCATGGAGTAGCAAATAGATTCTTACCTATCGGGTTTGAAAACGAGGTTCTTGTATGCAAACCACTGCAACCAAAATATCAGGAGATGCCATCAAATTAGGAACAATTTTGCTTGAACATTAAGTGCAAATATTAGAATAATTAAACTGCAATTCTATGATAATAGTGCAGTCCCAACTGTTCATATTTAACAAGGGATTAAAGTTATGGGGAAATCCTCCTTACTCCGGTGTAACCAATGCCAACGAGCTCAAGAACCCCAGGAATCAGAGGAAGCCTGTCAATTGCCTGTTAAATAAATTAAATGCATAGTTAATAAGCAACTATATTTGATTATCCTATAAACTCCGTTATAGACAAGCTGTGCGTTTAGGAACCTCACCGAGATCATCCCTGTAGAGCCCCAGAGGGCAACAGCACCAGCCACTGCAAGTGAACTCACTGCATACTTGTCTTCAACCTTATCCCACTGTCCAATTCAACGACAAATATTTGGTCAAAATAAAACCTAATTCCATTAGAAAATGAATTTAAAAAAAAAAAGGCTGAGTCCTTACAGCTTCTTGAATTGTCTTGACCAACTCTGGCAGTTCAGTGGTGGCAACTTCTGCTGCTGGAGCTTCTCCTGTAGCCATGGCCATAACATTACGGGCCATCTTTCGACCTGAAGAAAAAGAAAACGGAGATTTCGTCAGATGCATAGCATTTTAGTGTGTGTAGGTAACATGGGATTAGACATTTATCCGCCAGCTGACTCACAGTAAGCAGTGGCCTTCCAAGGGCGGTTCTGAGAGTGGACAGGAGGCGGAGGGAGAGTAGGGAGGGTAACGCATTGCGGTGATGCAGCAGCTGATTGGCGAGGAGCCTTGGAGTCAACAAGGGTTGATGAGGAGGAGATAGATAAGGTTGAGGAGGAAGATGAGGCCATGGATACAGTCAATTCCCAACAGGTTATATGATTCTGTTAACCTGTGACACTTAGGGTGAACAAATGTAGTGAGTTTTTATTTTTTTTGTTTTTTTTTCCTTTATTGGTATTATAATTTTATTTTCTAATTTTTCTGGGTTTAGTTTAGTGGGGAGTGTTTGATAATTTTAATGGGAAAAGGGGAGATGGGTATTCTTCCAAGTTAGGAGATAGGGAACCACTCATTTCTTTTTAATCTAGATAGTGCTGACATGGCTGCTGGATAGGCTATTAATGGTATTTCATTGGATAGCATGCTCCAAACTGGACTCAACACCCTTTATTATAATATCTCTTCTTCTCCTCTCATCGTATCATATGGACTAAAATTATCTCCTCCTTTCTCTAACCAACAATGCCAAAGAAAATAACTTATTTTTTCAGTTACGAGATTCCAAATGAAATTTAGACCTAATTAAGATTTGAAAGAACTGGTCATCAAACCTTACCACTTAGCTTAAGTTTATGCAACAAAATTTTCATATCTAAAGTTTAGGCCTAATCAAGTCTTAAACAAGATTACATATTTTTGGAAGGATGCAAGTGGATACTCATTTATGAAACAAGTGTCCAATAAAATGTATTGAAATGAGAACGAAGAGGTACACTTATAATGTGTGAGAGGCAAATTGAGAAATATGTATCAAAATGCTGAAATCCTCTGTAAGTGACTCCAAATGAGTTAAAATTGTCATTAGGCTAGTAGGCTTTCTCTTCCTGGAGGAACAAAAGATAATCACCATACATGATGTTCATAGCAAATTATATCATGATCCATTATTTACTAATCATAGTAATTCCGATTTTAAAATGACATAGTTAAATAATTCGCACATATTCACTGTATATCGTGGATAAAAAACAATCATCATATCATTATTTTTCTTTTTCATCATCATTATCACCATCATTTTTTTCTTCTTCAAAGAGAAAAGAAAAAAAATTGAAGAAGAAAAAAATTGTTTCAAAGAGAGAACTTTTTAATTTGTATATTTGATGTTATTTTTAGTATTTTTGAATATTTTAATTATTGTTATTATTGTTTGTGATAAAAAAATATTAGTTTTGATATATTTATGAAATAAAATGGTTGAAAATGAAAATATTTAAACTAAAAATTAATAATATATAGAGAGAAAATTGTGTTGCTGAGGTTGAAGACGATATATTTTGTATAAATAATAAATTTGTAAGTAATGAATTTATAAATTGTAAATGATGAATCTGCTAGTTTAAAACGATAAATCTCGATAAACTTGTAACTTGTAAATGATAAACCTATAAATGATAAACTTGCAAAATATAAACTATGAATTTGTAAGTTTAAAAGATGAATTTATAATTTTAAAATGATGAACCTGTAAATTGTAAACGATAAATGTTTAAATGAAAACTGCAAATTATAAATAATGAATTTGTAGCTTATAAATGATAAACATATAATTTTTAAACAATAAATTTCTAAGTTCAAAACGACAAACATATAGCTTATCTAATAAGCATATTTTATATTTATTAGTTTATAAAAATTTAATTTCGAAAAAATGCAAGTTTTATTTTTATTTCACACATAAAAAAAATTCACAATATAACATAAATTTGGATACATAATATAATAACTCGATATTTATTGAGCCTAACTCATTCAAGACTCATAACGAGTTAGTGATCAAATTTTAAAATTTGAACCCAATAACTATTATAAATTTAAATATGTATAAAAATCTTTGAATTCTTTTTTTTTTTAAGGAAAATGAATTACTGCATTAAATCAGAGAAAATAACATCTGAAATAAAAGGGGGGGAAACATCACTCCACACTCCTAGACCAGACTGCAAACCAACAGCTCTTGCTAAATGAGCTGCTCAATTAGCTGACCTCCTAGAGAACTGAAACTTGCAATTAGCAATACCTTTAGAAAGCAACAAACAATACTGAATTAAAAGACCTAAAAATGACAGATTCATAGCAGAACTAGAAGTGACATGATACAGTTGCAAACTATCTGTCTCAACAACCACATTGTGAAAATTAAGGGATTTAATCTATTTAAGAGCTTCCCTATAAGAAAGACTCTACGGCATCAAAGGATCCAAGGGATCTCGAAGTAAACTATTTGTTGCTGCCACAAAATTACCAGCACTGTTTCTCACCACGCATCCATAACCAATGCAATTCAGATGCTGAAATATAGCAGCATCAAAGTTGCATTTAAGATAACCTAATGGAGGTTTCGACCAGACTTCTCTTCCATGTTCAAGAGCATCCAAGGCACCACTAACATGTTGAAATCGAACATTATGTCACTGAGATAATAGGGTTGAAGAGCTCCATATGATGTTTCGCACTGATTTTCGCTTACCTTTTCAAATTAACTCATTTCTAGCATTCCAGATGAACCATATAACCGTTACTGCAATCAAAATGTCATTCAAGATATGAGAGGACATAAATTGATCCCACCAGATGGCAAAAGAAGATGCACTCCAACTAAACATCCCACAAAAAAAGGCTCTCCACACACTATTAGCAAAAGGACATAGAACAATCTAGGTGGTATGCATCCTCAATATTACCATTACACATTCAGGAGAGACTATCAATATCCACAAATTTATTCCTCAAATTTGCTTCTACTCATTAGATTAGAAAATCAAGTAATAGTGGCAATACTCCTTGAATAAATTTCATCATTTTAGTTTTACCCAAAAAAAAATTCATACAAAATTTTCAATTACATTCTTTTTGCTAGAAAAAATGGAGCTCCTCCAGATTTAAAATATCAACCCCCTTTAAGACGTGGACAAAACAGGGAGACAGTGAAGCTCTTTTAAAGAGAAACAGTGAAAAGGTAAATCTAATGGGTGGACTTGGGAAGCTAAAAAGTTTAAATACTGTAAGAAAAATAATGGAAAAGTAAACGGTTTCGAGGTGAATGATTATTAGCAAAAGAAGATGAGATGAGTGAGATCTATTGGAGACGAAAAGCAATACCTTTTTTGTCTTTGGATCCAACCCCAATATTGTTTATATCTGTTAGAATCTGATTATTTGACGACTACGATAATAGCT
Source organism: Triadica sebifera (assembly GCA_023653625.1). NCBI lineage: Eukaryota > Viridiplantae > Streptophyta > Magnoliopsida > Malpighiales > Euphorbiaceae > Triadica > Triadica sebifera. Next base: position 2,447,094 of record CM042895.1, read on the forward strand.
TGGTTATACCCATAGAATAATTGTTTTTTTATATTAAGAAAATTTTACTTTATTTAACTCCAGTAAAACTTGTTAAATCAAAGAGGATAAGTTATCATATTTTTTTATAAAATTGTTATTATTAATTTTTTAAAATTTATGATTAAAAAAGCTTAAACTTTACTTATTTTTAATTAAATCATATTCTTTATAATTCTATCAAATTTATCCTAAATTATAACATTTGAATTCTGTGGCTATTTTATCTTATTAAGTCAGAGGAAATGAATAGGTTTAGCGCATATATATATATATATATAATTGATATTTTAAAAGATGAGTATTATTTTTTTAACTGTTAAATAAAAAATAAATTATTTTTATTAATTTAATAATAATTATAAATATTTAATATTATTCAACACTCAAATTATACGAGATATATATATAAAAATGTGTACTCTAAAACTATAGACTAAACTGAAAGGTAAAGCAAGGTGAAAATGGAAAGGAAGTCTGCCACACACTAACCCTAGGAGTTAGTCCTAATGAAATAATTAATAAGTGATAATTACAAGGGGAAGTGTGTTGGTCCAAGTCAAGGACAGATCACGCCCAAAGCTAATCATGCGCGTTTCGAAACACTTCAAAAGAATCAACGTCTTTCGTGCGTCCGTGCTATTATACACCCAATTCTACATCCTACAAGTCCTTCTTCTATTTTTTTTGGAAAAAAAAATTGGAAAGTGTTAACACGCGCAGTCAGTGAATGCGTGATTGACCAGCCAAAACCAGCCTCTACCCAATCAAACTCTTCTTTGACGCTTTGACCTCTTTATTACTTGGCTTTTTTATATTTTTTATTTGGAACGCTATTGGTAAAAGGAAGATCAGAAAAATCAAGTTCTTGATTCATTAGGTTGTACGGTGAGTGATGGAGGTCGTAGAAGAAGAAGAAGAAGAAGAAGAAGAAGTAGAAGATTGAGATCTCAGTGTTCGACACTCTAGTGGGGCCGCTAAATAGATTTTCTTTTTCTTTTAAGAAAAATAAGAATTTCTTTTTATAGTGTTCCTAAATTATGTCCTTAATAGTAAACGCTCACCATAACGTACATTTTTGCCTGAAGGTTACCCATCTCCATAATCAACCCTCAGAACTGAAAAGATACCCACTTTATAGCCTAGGTCCATAGCACATCCCCTCTTCTTCTTCTTCTTCTTCTTCTTCTTCTTCTTTCCTTTTGAAAATATATAGAAGAAACGTAAATGATGAGACGAAGAGTAGATTTGGAACTCGATCGGTTGTCCACGTTGGGATTTTGTTGCAATAGTACATGAATTTCCATTCTTCTCATCGGAATTTGCATATGAAGTGTTTGAAGAGCCCATTAAAATCTACATAATAATTCAATTGAGTGAATCTTTTTTTAACAAACTTCAATTTTTTCTTAAACTTTATAACTATGGAATTACAAAATTTTATTTTTAAAACTTAAAAAATTAGAAAGAATGAAATTAATTAGATCAATAGGGACATAATTTTTCATCACTTTAATTATTTTAATAAGTTCACATTACAAAAAAAAGATTAAAAATATTATATTGCATAAAAATTTATAATTTGTTATAATTTTATCATATACCATTCTTTTTTTTTTTTAAGGAAAGAGGGCAAATACCCCAAAAGTAGCAGCTATAGAAGAAGGCGCCATGAGCAATAAGGAAGCACAAGAAAGGGTTTCTCATAAATTTTTGTTTTTGTAATTTTAAAGACACTTTTATGATAGGTTGGACATTGTCATTGATTATCGAATGGTGCAATATTGTTCGGAAAAATAGATATTACTGTGAGAAGAAAGAGGAGAAAAGAAATTTAAAATAAAAGTTCCTCTAATTTTTCTTCCACCACCCATGTTTTTCCAAAACCCTATGAAAGTCGAGGCAGCCTTTTCAGAAGAGAAAACGAAGAATCAGTTCAACTCTGAAAAAAGCGATTTTCCCCACGGTCCTTAGTCCTGGACAGCTTTTTTTTTTAATTATTTTTTCTCCCCTCTTTTTATTTTCTTGCCTTTTGTTTATATTTTCAGAGTCGACGGCGTTTTCTTTGGTAATCTTGTGCTCTTTTTTGAAAAAATTAATTTTCAACCACATATATTCTTACACTAGAGCTACGATACGATAGAGAAACTTTTCCTGAATAGTCAGATAATTAGATGAATGTTAGATAATGCCAACGATAATATTGAAATAAGAGATCAATTCATAATTAATCCAATGCCAGTGATACTTATGTTAATGAGTCCAAGCTTACAGATAATGGTAGGGCTCGGCTTTCCAAATAAAACACTCCTCCATTCCAAATTCTGAAGCCAATATTCATTGGATCCATCATCATCAAGGTTGTTGCCCAACCAAGATTCCTAGCTAATCTACATACGTTAATAATTATTATTAAAAGATACTTAATTATTTAACTGAAGGAAAATTATTAAAGAATAAAAGTTTTGAAACAATTGCTACTTACCTTTTTTTATATTAAATTTTATTTACTGCATGATAATACCTCTATTTTTAATAGCACGAGACTTATATAAAAATAAATAGGATTATTTATCGGTCAAAGAATATAAAAAGTAATAGAGAATAAAATAAGATAAAAATAACTGATATTTCTCAAATGTAGAGTGATTATATGAAATTTTGAATTTGAATTTTCATATATAATACTAATGTTGATTTAGAATCACCAGCTATCACTATTAAGTTTTAGCTTTAAAGATGTTAGTATGTTGATTTAGAATTGTGAGGTTTTTATTAAGTTTTAGCATAATGTTGTTAGTCCATCCATCATAGAATAATGAGCTTTTAAATTTAAATTATATTTGGCAAAGGATTTTCTGCCCTGGTGGAGGAGGTCTCGGATTCCAGACCTCCATCCCACCTAAATGGTTAAATTTTTCCCTCCCTTCTGACAACGGAAGAAAAATTAAATTATATTTGAACCCTTGTAAGAAAATTAAGAGCTATCTGGTTAAGTTCGAATCATAATTACTTTGAAATAAAATAAAAATTAAACAAAGATGGTATTAGAGACAAGTTTTCTGGTAGTAGAAAGAAGAAACAAAACTGTGGATGAAAAATAGGTCTTGATATGCTATGGGGACAAATGACGTTATTTTCTGTGGAAAAGTAAAAGGAAATAAAACAACAAATAATAGTAAGATGGCTGAGAAGAGAAAGAGACTGAAAACAGCAAAAGAAGAACAAAAAAAAAAGCAAAAAGAAAGAGCAACGGCAAGGGGGTGGAGAAAGTAAGGTGAGATATCCCGGAGGCTGAGCACATGGGGACGTGCGCTATTAGAGCGGACGCTTATGACAATATTCAGAGACTTAGAACGTGGGTAATGGGGTTACCTTTCTCCTTTGACTTTGCCCATTCCCATCAAACCCTTCCTTTCTCCTCTGCAATCCTTCTCCCCCGTCACTCTTTTGAGTTTCTTACTTTTCCTTTTCTTTTATTATCATTATTATTAGTTTTTTTAAGATGTCTGATTAAGATTGGTATTCATTCCCCCTTGCAAACGACATTCATAGATTATAGATCATTCCTCCCAATTTCATCATTTTCATGGCAAACATTTTGCTTAATGAATATTTTCATTAGAATCTTTATGTTTGGGAGGAAAAATAAGGAAATTATTTGGAAATTAAAAAAAAGACTTTTTTTTTAATTCTTGATTAAGATTCATTAACTAAGGATAAAAAATAATTTTATCGGTTTTTTTTCTAATTTCTATATTTTCTCTCCGTTTTTATAGAAAAGGTGAAAAGAAAAAATAAATTTTGTTTTTTTCTTTCTTCTTTACTTTTCTTTTATTTCCAAATAGAATAAAATGATAATATTTTTCTTATTTGCAATCCATCCGAACATAAAATAATGTGAATCCTATTATACCAATTACTCTCTTCTTGATTTACAAATCCAATTCATAGCCCAAAACCTGAAAAGAGGAGTCCAATAAAATAAAATAAAAAAAGCAGGCGGAGTGGGACAATGGTAATGGATGATGATGAGAAATTTGGATTATCCCAAAGTCAAAATAAAAAGAGAAGCATCATTTGCATTTTGTCATGATGAGATATTTATATAAAACTTTATAAAAATATTACCCCAAATTTCAGACCTTAATATTAGCCCTATTTGACCATGCAAAGCTCCTCCTCTTTCATTCATAAATCTCAATTCTCAAATTACACCCATTTTCTAATCTTGCATAGGGTTAACCATAAAATCTAAACATGTTACTCCAATTTTCTTATCTGTCAAAAGGATAAATATCATCCTCAAAAACCCAGTTCCAGCTTCTTCTTCTTCTTTTCTTTTCTTTTCTCTTCTTTTTTTCATATTCCATTTCCCTGCAATGAAGGGTCGTGACTAGTGGGCATTATAGAGTGGGCTACTATTGTTTATTGACCAATCAGCTGCTGTTGATAACTCTGAATATTTGATGAACAGTCGCTGCTACCTCATCTGCTGGTCCCAGCTTACAATCATCCTCTATCTACAATATGTGAGATTAGAAAATTGAAATCAAAATTATGGGGTTAGGGTTTCAGAAAGTCAAACGAGTGGGACCAAAAGATTTCTGTATACCGTACCTTAAGATTGAATGAGTAAAAAACTGTAGTTTCAGAAGAAGTGATGTTGAGGTGTAAAACTGTAAGCCTAAGGTCCTCCAATGCAACTATGGCTCTCAGCAATTGGCCTGGGCTTCTTTCACACTGTATCTTCAAATTTACATGGTTTTGTATGGCCGTTACTTCTATCTCCGCTGCCTCCGATTTTCCCTTCACTTTTGCTTCCTCCTCGCATTTGCTACTATCTCTTTGAATAGTAAACAACCTGTTCGATGAAATGCCCATGACAACTGCCGCTTCTTCTTCTATTTTTCTTGTTCTCCGTTGTGCTTCCAGGGACTGTAGAAGCTGCTCTAGTTCCTTCACGAAGTCAATTGCACCTCCTATAATCGACGCTTGGTCACCCTTTTAGCCCATGGAAAATGAAGAAGGTGAATACTTTTTCAAATTAACAAATGTATTGAGTTTTCCACACCAAGAAATAAGGGATTTCGAATGCTTTATGCTAAGATTAAATTCTAGGAGCAACATGAAAAATTAAATGGGAGAAGACTGCAAATGCGAGAGGGTGTTGACTATGTGCTTAAGTATATGATTACCCTTTGAACGTAGGAAGGAGGCATGAGTGCACGGAGAGACTTGAGGTGGTCGTTCATTTGGCGACGGCGGTTGCGTTCGACGGCAATGTGGGTCATGCGCTGGCTCTCTACTTCTTCTTTGTTCTTGGTTGGCCTTGCTCGCTTTCGTTTTCTTCGTTCTCTGGGGACTACTGGAGAAGATTTGCAGAAGTGGGTCTCGTTGAGCATGGTCTGCTGTAGAATCCATGGAAATGAAGAGCCTGAGTTGCTTTCTTTGCAGAACCGTTCTGTTGAGTTGCATCTTTTATCACTAGCGTCGGGACTTACACGTTCAGTACCGGAATTGGAATGCGGGTTTTGAAGGACTTGGCTTTCAGATTTGACTGGTGAGTGCAAATCAGCTATGTCATGAGTGACACAGCTTTCAAGCTCCAGCGCTTGAGCTTGAGTTTCAGTTTCACTGACGTAGGTGTTCATGTCCCATGACTTTTTGAGGTGTTGGAGTTTCAGCAACGTCTGAAAGTTCGGTTCTTTGATGGGAAAAAATGGTGGGGATTCTACACCTTGAAGCATTTGAAGAAAAGGGATTTTGTCTTCCAAACTTGGCACTGAGAACTGTGCTTCTTCTACTTCTTCAAATCTCAAACTTTGTGTGTTAGCAAATCCTCCTTCTAAGCCCTCCACATCCAATTGTTCAGCTAAGAACTGCAAGAGAAGCTACAACTCAGTTAATTATAACGAATTGAGTAAAAAAGAAAGGAATGGAAGCAAGGGAAATTCTTGACTGGGATTTTACTCCTAGCCACATGGTCATGGATGGGAGATGGATTACTGAGTGTCCAGAGTGAGAGAGAGAACAAAAGAAGAATACGAATAGAATGTTAAAGAGGAAAGCAGTGCAGCAGATATTAACATTTCCAGCAAAACAACACAAAGCATTGAATGCAAGCACTAGGAGAAGTAAATGCAGTCGATTTCTTGATTCTAGTAAAGGAATTGAAGGAAAGAGAGAGCCACATCTAAGAAAAGTACTAAAAAGGAGCAAAGTAACATACACAAGGATCAATGGGGCCTTGCAGCCTCTCCATTACAGCTGAGCTAGCAGAAGTTGCAAAATGAGATTAAATTCTCTCTTACTTAGTTACTACCAACATTCCGTTGTGATGCTAACAGAACAATAGTAATAAATGTAACCCAAATGAAGCAGAAGGAGAGACCCCATATACAAAGCACAAATATATTCCTTTGTTTCTGATGCTTCTGGTGATACTCTTAAATAGAATAATATTAAATGCTTTCCAGAACTCAACAGTAGGGGAGAGCGAGAGAAGTAACCAGGTAGAAATGGAGCCCAAGAATGAGGTGAATTGACATCTGAAGATGGGTAAAAATGAAAAAAAACAGGGTGAGAAAATGCAAGAAGGATATGAATATGGTGAGAAATGAAGGGTGTAAAATAACCAACTTAGAAAGAGAGATATGCATAGAGGACTACTGAAGAGTGAAGAGAGTTGGCGAGTGTTAACAGAGAATAGAGAGAGAAGAGATGGCTGGTTTAAAAGGTCCCAAGCATTATTGGCGGTGGCAGTTTTGTCCGGCAGCGGGGACAGACAGTTGTGGGGACTCTTCTCTTCTCTTCTCTCTCTCTCTCTCTCTCTCTCGCAAGTGTACACTAAGATTAAAAAGCTATGGAAAGTCCTCCTCTGGATTGTGTCACCCAGTCTGATGATAAGTCTTTTCTTTACCCACATCTTTCCACACTCACATTCCATTTCTTTTTTCTTCTTTCCTTTTCAATATTTAAGTTATTTAATATTTGGGGAAATCTTATATTTTTAATCATCATATTAATATCACTCAATTAAAACTTATTGCTGAGTGATATAAGTTAGACCTTGAATTTCATGTTTATAGTCATATAATATTCTGAGAATTACCTAGTATAATTTTTTGTTTTCTACTTTAATTTTTGTTTAGTTTTTTTGTCTTTTTTCCATAGAATGTATTATGTGTGTATATGGTTGTTTTACTTTAGTGATGTTTTTTACCCTTCAACAGAAATGCAATGCACATGGAGTATCAAGAGTACGATTGTGACCACTTGCCTGCCTTGTAGTCATACTAACTAAGGGTATTATTGGAGTCTTGCTTGCTAGTGTATTTACCTTTTCTTCCGCCTTTTGACATTTTTGTAATTCTTCTTAATGCATTTGAAATTTTTGTGATTATTGGGTTTTTTTTGAAAATCGATATTACTTATTTAGTTTAGGGTTAATTCATAAAAACTCAATTTAAATAAGAAAATTATGTTTTTTTCTTTTAAGTTTTTACCATAAACATGATTTAAATTTGTCAAAAAATATTTATTATTCTCTTATACTTAAGTGGATATACACATCTTAACTTATAAATAAAATAATATTCATATATATTTTTTAATTGACTTCATAAATATCTAAAATGAAATATTAAGTGACATCCTTATAGTATTTGAAAGTGTTCAAAGTTACTAAATTTATAATTACCAAGTGGTGGAGGGGTTCGTTTGGAAGCATAAAAAGTTAATAGAATTTTCCTAACAAGTTATGGTGTCAATTTATGTATTAACCTTTGTAAGATATTATAACTTAATAATGTGCAGTAGAACTACTGTTTTTACTATCAATATGCCTCCTAAACAATAATTTGATGCCTAAATCATCTCAAAAACTAATTTTTCAGCCTATCTAGAACTCAACTTTCACTTTCGAGTCAAATTACTTCATGAATTTCTTCAAAACATGTCTCTTTAATTTTTTCCCCCAAAAAGTATCTTTGCCCAGCCTATATTAATCGTACACTTCATTTTGAAGTCCTTGTTTCATTCGAATATGATATTGGCATAAATTTTTTACCTAATTCTTTATGAGTACTTTTTTAAAGATTTGTAGTAACGATAAAGATTAATATAAACTATACATTAAATATAGGCTGATTTATAATTTAAATAAATTTAGAATTATAATTTATATTTTTATATGTATAGATATATTTCTGTACTTGTATCTTAATTTTGGATTTTTTTTAACTATCTCCATGTATTTAAATTTGTAGTTTGAAATATTATATTCAATTTTATTTTATTTAACAATTTAATATTATAATTTGATCTATCTTTTAACTTAAATTGTCATAGATAAAAATTGAATACTTTTGAATACTTTTTATATGTATGTACATATTTTAAATTTTAAAAAATAAAAAAATGGGACTTATAAATATATAGCCATGTTGATATTCTTATCCGGATACAAATAACATAGTTTCTAATGTTTACTACAATCTTACAACAAATTTTGCACTCAGTTAGCAGTCAAAACAAAAAACAAAGAAAAAGATAGTTTTATTTTGGAAGTGAAATAAGATAATTTAATTGCAGCTTGAAGAGTCTTGTTCCTAATAGATTCGAACATTAATTTTGAGGGATTTCATCATCAAAATATAATTTGGGGGCAAATTGAAGTTTTATCTCCATATTGAAGATATTCCTTCACACTACACAACTTTATGAATGTAAGTTCATCTGTATATTCGATTTATCTATCAAAAATAAAAATCGAATCCTTGACAATAAAAAAGTAAAGTTAATTATCACTTGGAATACACACTTTTTATTTCTATTTTATTTGATAAGGGCCTTAAAAGTTAGTTTGACTAGTATGTCATGTAGCATGGTTAATGGAGTGATGGGTTATACAATAAACAGTAATTCTTTATTTGATAGTTTTTCACTCTTTGCATAAATTCTTAAAATACATCATCATATTGCTATACATGCATGAGGACCATAGGGGTGATTATCTATTAAATGAAGTTCTACATAATTGTAGCCACACTTTTAAATAGCCAATCTTTCCTATAAACATATTATTGTAGCATTCACATTAAGAGGCAAAAGTCGGCGCATTGTTTGATTTCTTATCCGCAAAAGACTGGCTTTGGTGCGGTGCGTAATAGGAAATGGTAGGGCGTTGGGCGAAGTTGCTTTCCTTGTAAATAATTGAACATTTTGGTAGGCCATAATGCACATATATGAAGGCAATTTTTTCATTAAATGTGTCGGGAGAGAACTTTTGTCCCTATGGGAAGCACCCATCGGTTCGTATCAATCCCATGCTCCTCTTACAATTTTTAAGTCAAAATTTTACACACCCTCAAATGTAAGCAGCCAAAAATTGACTTAATTGATAAGTTACATAAGGTCATTACATTCGAGAAGATTTCATTTGATTGGCAATTTAATGATCAATTGCCTGTTTTTTCCATTATACTACCTATTTTATTTTAAAAACAAATAAATAAAAACAATTTATGTAATTAAATCCTAGAAACGGTATAATACAGAGAGACTCAAAATCCATACTTCCCACTGCTCTTGAAGGAGAGTTTGCTGCATTGACCTACAGCTCTTGAAGGAGAGTTTGCCGGATTGACCCACGAAATAGTGTCTTGTCTCTATATTTTTGGGAGTGCTTTTAACTACACTCATTGTTGCTTTATAAAGCATAACATCTCATTATCTCCATAGGAGTAGTAATTTCAGCTACTTGGTATTGAAGATAATAAGGGAATTGCTGAATAACCATTTACAGCTTCACAGGTGCTTTGAACCGACAGGTAGATTACCCGATGATCAAGGCACTCTGTCTCAAGAATCCATCAGAAGCCTAACAGGGACAATCTTATAAAGGGTCATATTAAAAAAATTTTAACCCTCAGTTTGCAGTCAGACCTTTCACTCTGTGTGAAATTTTAACCCTCAGGTTGCTGTCAGACCTTTCCCTTAAATTATTCCTTCTTAATCTTCAGCTCACATGGTGGCTTTCCTCCCTTCTACATCATGCAAAGCAATCAAATAGCTTAAACATCCTAAAAAATTGACAAAATCATAAAGCCGCAAGGCATATGTGTGGAGAAACATGTATATAAACTCAAATTTTACATAGCAGACAAATACGTTGCCCTGAAATTCCTGAAAAATAAAAGTTAAATAGATAATGTTTTGAGATCCATTACGAATTGCGGCATCTATTTTTTGTGTATATAAAATAGAACTATGGCATACCTTTAGCCGCATAACCATAAGCATTCTCATTCTCAAGAGAACTTGGAAGTTTTCAGTTTGTATTGTAGCTGACTGATTAATGATAGCTTACCTAGATACCACAAAAAAAAAAAAAAAAAACAGTGAGATTGCAGTCTTTAACCCGTTAGACCCTCGAACCTTATCTCACTTCACAAGGCGATGACTTTGCACCAATAATTATCTTCCTGCTGTCCAACTGCAATGCCAAATCAATTTACTGAGAGTCCTACCCATAATTTCACGGTAAAAAGCAGCCCACAGTTTGCAACAAATCTCGTACTCTCAATTGGATGACACCAGCGCCCCACGTCCCGACATCATCCTCCCAGCTGTGGTTTTAACTGAACAATTCCTGTGACAAATTTTGGGTGGTAGACCCGAAAGTGGATGGATGCCTGAGGTTGAAGATGATGCAAGTTCCTTTCCAAGTCTGAGGGAAAGCTTATTCACATAGATGCAATGATGCTTGCGCATGTGACATTTATTTGGTAACTTGTATGAGATGAAGTGAAAGCAAGAATTTGAGGAACATAATAGGGATAAACTTTGTAATTGCAAATATAAGACACTTAGATAACAAGCAAGACAAACAAGCGGAGCTCATGCAAATTAAAGAGGAGCATTTCTATAATTACTGCCTAAATATCAACTTTAGAGCTTAATATTTGAAAGCTATTGTGCAAAGATTAAATGCGTCTACATGATAGGAAAAAAAAATTGTAAGCTTCACAAATAAAAGGCCTCATATGCTACGGGACAGTTTATTGCCTCCACTAACGCTCTATCTGGATGGTAACATGACTAATATTGTACTCCCTTCTGATGTAGTCTATCACGTTGTCTAGAACCATGTCCGCATTTGCTTCTGGCCTGATTTTCACATGACAAGCCAAGAGAACCTTTCCAACTGTGATGGCCCATATATGCAGCTCGTGAATGGCCACAACTTCATCCATCTCCAATAATCCCATTTCTAGCTTTGTAGCATCTATCTCTCGTGGAGTACTTTCCATCAAGACTTCAAGTATGTTTCGCAGCATTTTGATGGTTGTACCCAAAACTACAACTGAAAAAATTAAGGTGCAGATCAGATCTATCACCTTCCACTCAGGCTTATACCATATAATTCCACCTCCAATCATAACCCCAATACTCTGTATGGAATCCCCAAGTACATGGAGATAAGCTCCTTGTACATTTATGTTTCGTTTCTTTTTTTCATGCTTGGCTTTTCCATTATCCAGCAATGGCTCGGTATTTTCTCCAGAAGCATGATGATGTTCATCTTTTGATAGTTCATGATGATGGTGCTCATCTTTTGAGTGTTCCCCATGGTGGTGATGGTAGTGATGAGTGTTTATTGTCCTTCCATGGCTGTGGCCAAACCCATGATTATGATCATCATGGCCATGGCCCGGATCATGTGCATGCCCATGATCATGACCCAATAAAAGAGCCATGATGATATTCACCAGTAGACCAAACGCAGCAACTATAAACATTAGAAAACCATTCACATCCCCCGTATCATGAATGAGCCTAACAATGGCTTCATATACCAAAATCCCAGCAAGCAACCATATCAGCTGTATGGAAACAAGTGCACCAAGAATCTCAACTCTAAAAAATCCATACGACTGACGGGGTGTGGCCTCCCAGCCAGCTGCCCACAAAGAGAACAAGGAGATAGCAAAAGCAGCAACATCTGAAAGCAAATGAGCAGCATCAGTCAATATTGCAAGACTATTTGCTTTGATTCCACCCACTACTTCAACAGTCATGAAGACTACACAAAGCGCCACTGCAATTAAGAGCTTGCGCATGGAGGCTGATCGTTCTTTGGCATCCTTGGAGACAGCTCCTGCATCAGAGAATCCACAAGGAGCCTCCCCACATATCTTACTCCCTGCAACTCTGCTTCCCCCATCAGGAGCATCAACGCTTATTTCAATAATTTGGCCAGGTTGAGGATTTTGTGCTTCCATCTGAAATTCATTTCAACAACACCATCAGTACCACATAAATAGTGCAGACTGCAATGAAAGTTGCATACAATTTACTGTAATTTGCAGTAGGAGCACATGAACCTTCCATTTTAACACATAAATGTAGAATATTGCCTCGAGACATCAGAAATTTGTGCAACGTTACCACACCAGGCAAGAAACAACCCTGTTGTTTCATATCAAGATTGCTTCGTAGCAAGCACATTATTAATGTAGTGTGACAAGAGAAAACTAATATGAAAATGTAAATCAATAATAGAACAATTAGCACTCATGCAAATTTACAATAGTTGAAGTGATTGAAAAGAGAAAGGACAATTGAAAGCAGTACATTACTCCAAACTCAGATACAAAGAGAAATATTTCAGGACTCTCAGTTTTCAATTACTCTTCCAAACTGGAGCTTGTGGATGAGTTAAACAAGAGATGCAGAACTCCGGCAGTCTACCCCCTATTAAAAACCACCAAACGAACAGACACTTTCAACTTTTTAGCATCTTGGGGCAACATTTATGGGAAAGAGTAACTTGGTATCTGAGCTTACAATATAAAGACAGCATCCTGAAGCATTAAGCCTACAAGAAAATAAGAAACACAGAACAAGCCTACAAGCTTCCATATAGTAAACCTAAAAAATGTGCATGATCAAAATATTGTGCAAAAGAAGAATTTTTTTCCCTTTAATTCAGTGATAGAAGCATAAAACTACTCCCATAAGATATTTAAAGAGTATTTACAGAAAGACTTTCTACCAGAAAAATGATTAATTTTGTTCTCCTTTTGATACACTAAAATGTAAATCAACTGTAAGGAAGCTCAAATCACATGGATTCAATTTTAAGATGAAACATATAAGAAAAATATGAATATATACATGATAGTTACCCCAGAAAGATCAATTCCTTGTGTTAAAATTTGTCATACACGGATTAACAAATGGCAGATCTAAACAATCATAGAGTTTGAGAATACAAATCAACTACCAAAGACCGGAGGAATTTCCATCTTTAACTAGCGAGTCAATCAGTTCACTAGTACCTAATTTATAATCTCCTTGATTAAAAAAATAAGGGAAAAAAACATAATCAATTTAATGATATTCTAAAATGGATCAGGCAAAGGATCCCGCACTGTTCGGCTTGAACCAAATCAAAACCAGATAAAAATGTCACATTCTGGTTAACATCAAGTTAATATTAAATCAAAAGATTGCCATCATTCAAAAAACATATACAGTAAGCATACATCACCCAAAATGGCATTGCAACTACCCGACAACAGCATACAATATCAAAGACTAAGAACATAATTCTACTAAACTAAGAAAACCTTAAAAGAGTAAATATGTGATGGAGAACAACAACTACAATAAATAAATAGATAGATAAGAAACAAAATACAATAAACACAGAGAGAAGCCCTTCAAAAAAAAAAGCAATGCAGATAAACCATACAGAACAATCATTACCTACAAAGAAGTGGGAAACTAAAAACCAAACAAAGACAGACCACATGCATAAATCTAGAACAGATAAACAATTCATCATATTAATACCAAACTCAACATATGAAAATTAATTGGTGGAGCAAGAAAAGGGAGTTTTAATAAAATAAGGAAATAATAATAATAAAATAAAATGGCCATCTACCCACCAGTGAATCCTTCTCATATTCTACCATGGAACGATTGTCAATGGAATTCTATCTGTGGATGTATCTAAGAGCGGGGGCGTCTCGGCAATATCCTCCCCTTTTTCTTTTCTTTTTTCATAAAATCCTCCTCCTTTTTTCCCCTGTTAGTGATCAAGCTTCATCACATTTTATTTTTCAGGATACAGGAAAACTTTTTGAATCGTATGAAGATAATTACTAAAATGTCCCTACCAGATCCTGATAGGATTAGACAAAACACGAGAATTTTGGAAAGTGGGAAAGCAACGCCAGCCAGCAAAGCAAAGTCCGTTTCTGTGTCACAAAGTATGTTTTTTTTGTGCTACTCGCTTTCTTATGGTTATGGGGATAAAAAAAAATTCATTAAAAACAACGAACCTTCTCTTGTTAGGTGGGTCATGGTCAATTTTGACTGACGGTTGAGTATTGTAAGATTATTGTTTGGGCCTAAGAGTTATGGTCTTGAAGCCCAACCCAGCCCATTAGTTATAATTTAGTATACTGTTTGTCACAGCTTCATCCATTTACTTTCCAAACGCAGAAAGTCACAATGAAATCCAAATGTTGTTCGTGTCTTAAATATTTTAGTTTGCAAATTTATTACCAAACAATTTGATTCTTCATAAGTTAATCATAAAATAGCATATAATTTAATCTATAACATTTTATAATTGACCATCATGAATCTATATAAATATTGTTCTTGTCACTATTAGGCCATGCACACTTTCTTTTTTTTATTTTTCTTTCTTTTTTCTAAATGAATGCAGTCATGAAAGAAGCTGCATAATTAATTTTGGAGGGGCAACCGGAAAAGAATTAAACCGATGAGGAAGATGAAAAAAATTCTTAAGTAGATTTAATCTATCATGTTATCCGTAAATTAATCTAATTATACTGTGACATTGATGTAGATTCATTATTTATCGATCAATATAAATAAAACAATTAAATGTATATCATTACTGAATCTATCTAAAAATTTTTGACACTCAAAAATTTTGTTTATGAAAGGATGGCTGACCTGGTCAGATTTTTATGATAGAACCAAAAACTAGTATTCCAATGTTTAATCCCCCCATCTAAGGGCCTAATCTGCTTCATCTTGCTCTTCATCAGTCTTCTCTCTGTATTTTGTTTTTAACCACTCAAATTGAACCAACATAATTCCTAGTGTCATTCATTTATTAATAACAATATGTCATAGAAAGCTTTTCTCTGCTGAGTACGGTATTAACATATTAAAATCATTTTAATTATATGATTCAGCTAAGAAAATAATGGTTTGTCCTTATCATGATGTGCAGTAATAAAATCCGCAGCCACAAAGTCTGCTCTTATTTTTTTAAATTATCCGTCGTGGTTACTGTCAACTACTGTATATATAAGTTTCCAATCAAATCCCTCTAATTACCCATCACGCTGTTATGATCTTGAATCATAACCCGAGAACAAGAACCAGAAGAGAAGATGAACAAGGGAGAGGGAACGAAGAAGAGAGTTACAGAGAGGAAGAAGGAGAGTTAGCTGGTCAGCACTTGGGCCTTGGTCAACGCTTGAGCCACCTTGTTCCACTTGTAATTCTCTATTGTTGTATGCAACACACGCTTCCTATATTTTGTTTGAACCGCATTAATTCGGTGCACGCATCAAGTTGATAAACCTAGTACCACTGTTTTACCTCCATCAAATTATTAAAAGGCTCTGTCAGTATTACGGAGCAAATTACATATCCATCACCAAGAATGTGACCAAGAAGAAGAAGATATCAGGTCATCGCCAACACTGGTTCCTGTACCATACATGAGTGATTCTGTGTCCAAGTTGATAAAGAAGAAGCTGCCAGTAATAACTCAGCGATATGATGGAATATGAGGATTCTTATGGAGGTTACTATTGTGCAATATGCATGAGTTGTATATAGAAAAGGGAGGAGATAAGATTGCTTGGGAGTTGCCGACACTTGTGCCGCAGAGAATGCATGGATGGATGGGTGGAGCGTGGCAAGGGTACCTGCCCCTTGTGTAGATTGAAGCTATTGCCTGTTGAGGATGAGGATGTAATAGGCCAGAAAGATCCTTGGAGAGTTCGGTGAGGAGTATGTGCATGTTAGTTTCTAACTTTCCAGCTTGCTAGTTAATCCAGAAACCAATTTTTTTTTTATCCAAATAAGATTATAAAATTCATACAACCAATCTGTAAAAATGATCTTGTGAGATAGCCACCCCTAGGAGGAGATCGTTTTTAATTGGTCCGGTCGAATATTCTTAATGACTCTAAATTTAATGTTTGGATTAGATTAAAAAAATTTCTTTAATATCCGACTTAAAAAATCATATTAACCGATCCAATTTAAAATTTTATGTAGCTTTGGATCAAATTAAAAATTATGAAATATTTTATTAGAAGTACGGACGGGTCCAATTGACATTTTTGCTTACCCCTAGCCACCAGTCAGTCCGAGTATGTAATCGCCATGGTATTGATAAGAATTCAGTTTTTTATTAGGAAATTTCATGTTGCAAAATAAAGTCTTTTCTCGTAGAATCCTTACTAACATATATATACTTTTGGATATATTAATTAACGGTTTACGATAATTGCATAGTTAATTAGTTGCTAATGTCAACATGTAATTAGCAAAAGTAAGAAGAAAATGATGCAAGGATGCTACATGTTTACTTCAAGTAATTAAGTCATTAATGTATTCAGAAAAAAAATATTAAAATTATGGTATATTAAAATTAAAATCATATTACACAAATCACATATTCAAAAAAATTTCAATTACATCAGAAAAAATAAATAAATTAAATCAATTACAACACTTATATTGAAGAAGACCATTACTCTCAAATAATCTATATCCTTATTTAAAGAACCCGTCTGATGTGGCAGGGTATTCTCAGAGGATAATCCATCCTAATACTAATCATAATCAAACATGCTTAATCGATTGCTTTACTAACACGAGTCAAACATTTCTCAAGAGGTTACCTATAGTACTCTCTATCCAAGCATGTTTAACCAAAAAGAACACTTACCACTCTGCCAAACGCTTAAACTAATAGCAGAAGTGTAATTATATTCTTTTATCTTGCATCATTACTAACCTCTTTCGATTTTGTGTGTCATTTGATCGAACCCATTTCACGCCCCTAGACCTAGAACGTTTCATCATAGAGTGTCTGCTTAAAATGAGACCATTGCTTATCATGATATTTAATTACATATAATCTCCTTCATTTAAAACATTAATAGTTATTAGAAATTTATTATCATGTCTCATTAGCTTACTATATATATATGATAGGGGAATATTTTCTTTTCAAAAGGATGCATATAGTGGAGAGCACCCAACTTTGAAAGTTTATATGCTAAAAAGTGAATGTTTCTAATTAATAAAATTTCCACCAAAGAGCGGGTTCTATATAAAGAGTAACATAGAAGCTTAATTTTTGATCCTCAAGGGATCTAATACCATCACACCCCCACACAGTACTTCACAAGTTGATTAATAATTTAATGCGAATCTGATTCCTCATGCAAATATCC
Organism: Triadica sebifera; assembly: GCA_023653625.1. Taxonomy (NCBI): domain Eukaryota; kingdom Viridiplantae; phylum Streptophyta; class Magnoliopsida; order Malpighiales; family Euphorbiaceae; genus Triadica; species Triadica sebifera. The sequence goes on from CM042895.1 coordinate 2,464,646, forward strand.
ACATTTATTTATAAGAACACAACTTCAATTCAGTCCCCAATTAATACAACTTAAGACATATCTGTTTATTAATTTTAGATGATATTATTACAGAAATTTACTGCTAATTAATTTGTTTGTAATTTATAAATTGCAAATTAAATTTCCCAGCACAACTGACCATTGCAAAGAAATAAATAGATAAGTAACAATAACAGCTACATTGATTTTTTACTTATCTCCATGGAACATATATATTTAAGGCTTCAAATTCTCTAAAGATATATCAAGATGCTTTTCTTATCCTCAATTTTTTTTAATAAAAAAATTCCTTACTCCATGTAGAAAGGTAAAGGTTAACAGTGGGAATGCATTTTCTCTGACTTGTTCAGCGTACTCTGATAAGCAGTTCAAAATGAAGTATTAATAACTAAATAAATTCTCAAATAAATTTAATCTATTAGAGTAACTCAATCACAGACTAATATATTTATATTAATTAATATAATTAAATATATATTATTATATGATTAAATTAGTCTAAATATAACATGGAATCTACCTAATAATTTCTCAAATAAGTAATACATATGGAACCTTAATTAATTGACTAATTCCCTTAATTTGGTGCTTAAATTTATAAAATCCACTGATGGATATATACAAGGGTCTCACATTTTGGATTGTTAAGACAGATGGCGCACAACTGGCATGCAAGAAAAGCCACGAGTCTTCACCAGAATTTCACTTGTTTGAAACTCGAGTAAAAAAGGGGACATCTGGCTAGTGGGATTGTTCAGGGCTTCTGGCTTCTGCCCCTTATGAAGCCTTTCGTAGCTGATCTCGGTTTCGATATACGACATCCTTTTATATACAATCTCTTCCCCTGTGATGTATCGCTGAAAAAAAAACAAGTAAAAAAAAATTATTATTTTATATGTCAATTTGTTAAATACCATTTTTCACTTCACCAAAACAAAAAATAAATAAATAAAATACCATTTTTTCAGGGTAAGAAAAAAGAGGTAGAAGAAGATGATTATCAGTCTTTTCATTATTGTTGCTGTTCATAATTCTGTATGTACGCAGTTGAACTGTCTTTGATCTTGCTTTCACTTAACATATACAAATTAAAGCTGAAACTACAATATAAAATAAGTACATTGAAATTCATATAAAAGTTCAAAAAAAAAAATCAAGAAAAAAGATAAAAGAAATTTACAGATTTATTATCCTGCTTTTAGTATATATGAAGTTAATTTCAGATATCGACTTTACACTGCGGAGAGCCAAGCAAAGGCACTTGCCCTACTAAACCCTTCTTCAGACCCACCCAAATATCACACTTCACATAAACCCCATACCGCCCTGTTCTTATAGCCCCAGCCTTCCATCACAGCCTCCCCAACAACACCACCCTCAACGCCACCACCCCATAAATCTCGTCCATCGCCAACCCGTTCGCCACCTCCACCGATACAGGCACATGGGTCCCTCCCAACACCGGTGACAGAGCCACCGTGCTCTTGGTGTCGTGATATAGCGGAGGCAAAACCACCGGGGGAGTTATGGCTTGGTTTCTATACGAAACATAAGCTGAGAGTTTATCGTATATGATAGAGACTCTCTTGTTGGGGTTTCTGGTGACGAGAGTGAACTGCATGGCGGTGGAGATGAAGGGTGGGGAAGTGGTGTTAAGATCGTAAATGGCGGCATTGACAACAATGAACTGAGGTTTCTGGGGTCGGTAAATTAACCAGAGAATGAGAAGCGTGAGACCAGCTAAGAGGAGGAAGATGGTGATGAATGTACAGAGAGGACGGCGGAAATCTCTGGGTGGATAGGGTGGCGTAGCCATATGCTTGTGAAGATCAAGGCAATCATTTTCGTCACGAGAGAATGGATATATATATATATATATATAAATGATGGATGAATGAGAAATTAAAAAGAGGTTAGGTTAGAGAAAAGTAGAGGTGTGTGGTGGTGAAGGAGAAGAATCTGTGGGACAAATGGAACACAAAAGGAAGAAGAAAGGAAAGGGGGAGAGCTGAGTTGCGTCACTTGTAAACTAGAAACAAAAACAAAAATAAAAAAAAAAGATATGGTTAGATAAATGGTTTGCTTTAAAAACTCTCTTAAAATTTTGCTTGGTTTATTTTTCAACTTCGTTTTTATTTGCCTTTTTCTCTTTTCTAGATTCCAGTGGGAAATCAATGCCGTGGTAAAGGACAATAATAAAAGAAAAAACTAAAATGTAAAGGCATTTACATTAGAAAAGCATATAAGGATACTTCCATTGATAATAATACATTGAGCTATTGGCAATTCATTATTTTAGTTAATATATATATATATATATATATATATATATATATATATATATATATATAATGAAAAGGTTGTGTTATAAGAAGCAATACTTAATTCCAAATTCCAATATACAAGAATATTAGGTTTTCCATTTTACCAAACTTTTATTTAATAAGAAATTCTAGTTAACATATGAAACTAATCTTATTTGTACCGAATAGAATTTTAAAAGATAATAAAATATTGTAGTAAAATTTTTAAAATAATTATATATTTAGAATTCGAATTCGAAACATCGAAAGAATTAGGTGTAAAATCTGAAATTATTCCCAACTTATTTTCATTTCGGCAAATTTAATTGCAAAGAATTGTTTTTTTTTTTATGTTCTTTGTTAACAAAATTTTGATTGTAGTGGAACCCATAATGATCCCTCAAATTTGTGAAAGATTACAATCATAAATTCATTATTTGTCTCAATCATTTTTTCTGCGGAGTTTGAACTTCTCTATCTTCCATTTATCCAAATATGATATTATACGTATAATCTCTCCTCCCGTGTTAATGGCTGTAGGATGGAATTTAAAGGCTTAAAAATTCAAATACTATTAGTATTAATCATATATTTATATACATTATAAATAGAGAATATGACTTTTTATTTTAAAATAAATTTCCGTAAAGGAAAAGCTCTCTCGTATACTTTCTCATAAAAATATTATGAGAAAACATTTAATAATTTATATTGACATAAAAATAAAAATTTCACTGCCATTTTTTTGTGGATGCAAATTATTTGCAGACCTAGTTTCTTCTGCATGGGGAATTTTAGGTGGCTGCCTTCTGCTTTTACTACATGTTTTTTATTTATTGGGTGTTGCCTCGTCACATCCAACAACAAAAACATCTATTATAATTATTTTGACCATCTACTACAAGTCTATGCCTTCAATTCTTTCCTTTTTCTTTATAAAGTTAGAAAAATAATATTTTCTTCGTCCTTAGGGAGCTCCAACTATTCAATTATAAACAAATAAATATATAATTGAATTTTTCAATTATTCAAATATAAAGAAATATATGTAATAATTTTCAGTTCCAATAAATTTATAATTTTTCATTATTTTAAAATATGGGTCGTATTTAAGAGTATCTATAAATGCAATCTCCACCCTTCTCTCTTTGAACTTCTCTCAACTGTTTTCTTTGCTTATCTAGCTTGGGTGCACCTGTTAGGCCGGGCGATATCTAATGTTTCATTTGGTCGTTTACTCGGCCTTTTCTTGCAAATCCTTTTGATGCAATAATATCCAATTTTTTCAGACACTTTCTTTTATTTTATTTTTTTTAAAATGCAGCGTTCATAAGCACCTAAAACATAGATTTTTACATTACGATTAATTTTCATTGATTGTTATGTCACAAGCAGAAGATGACAAAGTTTCATGTGATTTAATGCTTATTTGAAGAAGATAAAACCTCAATTGAATCCATCGTAAATCAATCTAATCACTTTATATGACAAAATATAATTAAATTTTACACACAAAATTCCATTCTAAGTTAAAAACAAAATATGTTGAGACAGACTATCAATATAAAAAAAATAAATAAAAAATAAAATAATTAATAATACAGATAACAAAAATACAAAAATTTAATATAATTCGATAATTTATCAACATTCATAATAGAAAAGTATTGAAAAATTTTTCATTATATAAAATGAAAATATTACAAAAATATCTAACAAACTTCTCCCATATCCCAAACATCTCTTGCTAATAAACTTTTCTCTCACAAAAAAAATTATGAAAGAAAGAGATAATTTAGACAAAAAAATTCATAACTATTTATAACAAAAACAATTACTAAATTTGCGATCATCAAACAATTCATAAATTTATATTCATTAAACCTCCAATTAATTTATAATTATTAATCCACCAATTTTGATATTTATATTACCTATAATGTAGCTCTCTTAATTGTCACACTTATCTAACTTGAGAGTATATCTGTGTAATTAACCTTTAATATTATTATATAATGGAACGTTTACATTTTATCAGATGAGAAACAAAAATCACGACCTGATCAATCAAATTAACTTTGACGAAATTCAATAATCCAACATAGCTGCACCTATATATAGCATGTATTTCTATTTCACAGAAAGAAAATGCCCTCTACAGAAAGGGCACCAAAATAAAAGGCTTAAGCCAATCCAATATATCTCGCAAATGCAAAGTGAAAGAGGCTGGGAGGCAGCAATCATCTTTTACAAGATCCCAAGCTAACCAAAAGCATGAACCCAACTGGAATCTATCAGTTCGAATTATCAATACACCACTAAACCCTCCTAAAAGCTATCAGTCGGTCATCTATCTAGCAAGCAAACAAAATGAACCAGAGCAGAACAAGACTCAAAGAAAACCTCGCTAGTTAATTACAAGGCCACCTTCTTTCGGTAGACCCAAAAGAATAGTTCTAGCCTGTAACGACCACAGTAAGAAAAAAAGCTCCCAAACATGCTCAGATTTCACATCATGATCATTCTATCATCATTTACAGAGACTAGACAGGTGGCGCTGATGGATTTCGTAGTCAATTATTAGCATCCGCAATTGGGGCATCATTTTGCACTTGACGAACAAATTGGCCTTTCACTCGGGGACGAAGCTCTGCTAGTCTTTTCCGGCTTTGGTATCGAACCTGTACAAAAATATGTAAATTTGGAAAACTTGGTCAGAATATGATTTCGCTATTCTCAGCAGGGGCAATCATACATTGACCATCATTCTAATAAGTTGATGTAGACCATTTTTTTACACACTCATGAAATATGTAGTCCAATTTAGATAGATTTTCCTGAACTAGTTGAAATTCCTAGCAGCAACATATGCTACTTGGATCAGAAAGGCTTACAGGCAGAGATGTTTTTATAAAATGTCATAGCAACATGATATAAATGCAACGGCATGTAAGAAATATTTTTATTAAAAGTATGCACTCATTTGCACACGCAAAATGCAAAAGTAATTGACAGCTATACCTTTTTCTCATAACATCGATCTTTTCTCTTCAATCGGAACTTTGTCAAAGCTGCTTCTCTTCGGCTGGTGCAATGAGAATCCATCCCTCTCGATTCATCTTGAAAGAAAAGACTGCCAGCGTTTGAGCTATCTGGGACAATAGCATTCTCAGATTTTGCAGCAAAAGTAGCATTTCCATCACTTCTACTACTAAAGCTTCCATATGCACTGTTGTTATTGTGATCTGCAACACTGTTACACATGCTACTGCTTCTACTCTGACCAACAGCAGGTGAACAATTTCTCAGTTTCTCAACTTCCATAGTATTCTGCTGATTCATATTTTGGTCCACAGAATTGATGGCAGTTTCACCAGATTGCCTGTGGTTTTGTTCACGGTCATAAATTTCAGGATTTGAATGAACTGAGGTACTACTAGGAAATGGAGATTGTTCTCGCTGAACTGAGGTACTTCTAGGAAATGGAGATTGTTCTCGCTGGCCATCCAGTTTGGGATTCCATGCTTGTGGTAAACTTGTTTGTGTGTAATACATAGGGGTAAATCCATGGCCATATCCATTACAAATATTGTCAACTGTTACCCCTGAGACAGGAATCGGCTTTTGGGGGTTTGGATATGCTACTTCAGCTTGCCCAGATTGACTAATGACCAAAGTCGTGGCAATTTCTTGACTGCCATTCTGATTGGCACCAGGTCGTTGAGAAACACCATTAATATTACAAACTTGATTGGATAACCGCCTGGGAGACTTACTAGCTTCATCCTCGAACTTGGTGCAGTTACTGGTTGATGTTGGGAAAAGAGGTTCTATTGTCTTACTGCTATACCTATAGAGAGAATCCACAAATTGATCAGAAACTCAGAGGAGCATGATAACATAGAATGTTTTACTAATATAAAACAGATCATATTCCAAATTAAGTGTTCTGAGAGAAAGTAGATCATAAATCAAATTTGCACTCACTAAAGAACCTTAAAAGTTAATTCTCGTTTCTTCTTGGTCAGGCACGATTTAAACGTGCACACAGAATGCACTCTGGATCACAAATCATTGAGACTGTGAGGTAGTTGTGCAATTCTGGTGGCTGTAAATGTGGAGAGTACTTCTTCATTATCTGTCACCATCTACACCAAATCAGTCACCTCTACCATCAAATCCACCATACCCCAAATCCATTACTGTTTCCTCAATATTATCTGCATGCCTAATTTCTTATTCTTATAAGACTAATTATCAAATGAACACCTAATAAAAGTTAATTTTCCATGATAACAAAATCGATGGAGCCCAAATATAAAAAGGAACTAAAACGTCAAAAATAAAAAGAGGAGAAACTGGAAGAAGACAGATGAGATTTCTTGCTTCTGAACATTGTAAGAAGTTCATGCCAAGCATCATCAAATTTTCAGCATCTTGAGTGTTACTACAACAAACTCACCATGAAAAAGCTGAGGCATTAGAATGATTTAGAGCAGGCCCTTGCTCAACTCCTTGATTCTTCGAGTTATTGGGAAAATATCTATTAAGAGAAAGTTCTAGTTGTGGAGTGCAATCAAACTTGTTTGAACCATCGTGCATAGTCATGTGTCCATATGTGCACTTTGGGCCATTATCAAATGTACCAATCAAATCAATAGCTCCACCAGAAGATTCAACAAGTTCATCATTATGGCTGTGAGAAGTGTTAACATTTCCCCTACTATTTTCTGGCTTTGCACTTTCATCTTGAATCGCTATCTTACCACAGGTAATTTCTTCTCCCACTTTCACAGTAGTTGGACTATAAGCTTCACTTTGTGATGCATCCACTGGTCCCAATATGGTTGACAAATCTGCAATAAATATCATTCAAGATTCTGTCAATAAGTGGCAGTAAAGAAAACAATTATTTCATCTAATCAAAGAATATGTCAAAGAAATGAAAGAACATGTACCTCCAGCATTACTCTCGTGGATAATTGACCTTTTGTCCAATGTCACACATTCTTTGTACTTCTCTTTCTGTGTATTACTCAGATTTGAAGCACTCCTAAGCCTCTGTGAAAGACCCTGCATATTTTGCGCACTCCTAAGCCTCTGTGAAAGACCCTGCATATTTTGCATGCGAACACTCTCAGCTCCCAAGTAAGATATCGTACAGGATGTGGCAAAGCGTGCAATCTCTACGTGAAATTTTACGAAGCCAGCCTAGTCTAGAAAAATAAATTTTCCTTGCACTTTGTACATCTTGTTATGGATCCCTGATGCAACTATAACTAGCTGACTTAAATGCAGATTGTGCAATCAATAAGCCACAAAGTAATGGGGAAAAGAATAGAAGATAATGATTAATTCACCGCAGGTTAAGGAATATTTCATTAATTTCTTTCTTCTCTATATGACATTCAGTTGAGAGGCATTTAGGAAATTGATTTGACAAACCAGCACCTATTAAAAGAGATTTTATATCTAGAGATTTATTAATCTTACAAGAGATAAGTAATACTTACATGAGAATCACTCCCTTCATCACTGCATTCCTTTCTTTTATGAGAAGAAGTTGCACAGTCACTTGAGTAATCACTTGCTGAATTGTTTTGAGATTCAATTTTGTGCTGTTCATCAGGTGAATTTTGAAGAATATGTCCGGCATTTAGCTGAAAACGAATTTATGTATACTTAATTAGTACAAATTAGGACCAAGAAAAAGGCTAAAATTAATAAATGCAAAGATAAACTGAAAAACAAAACCTACAGTTTGCCTTCTCCAAACATGCTGCCACAGGTTCCTCAGCTCATTTCTCCTAACAGGCTTAATAAGAAAATCAGCTGCACCTTTTAACATGCACTTCAAAACCATGCTAATTGAATCATGCGAAGACATCACTATATAAAAACAAGTAAAAACAAATTCAAACATGTTAAGTTCCTCCTAAAAATTCAACATTGTGAAGGCAATAAAAACAATTTGTTTGCAACAACATACTTATGACAGGAATGTTTTTGCAAACGTCATGCTCCATGACCAGAGTGAGTAGTGAATATCCTGATATTGATGGCAACTCCACTTCTGTTAATATGATATCTATGTTGTGTGGTCTACTCTTTAAGGTCTCCCATGCCATTAATCCATCAGGAACAGCAGCAACTGCTAGCAGATAGAAGAAAAGGAATGCATATAAGCATGGGAAACTAATAAAAGAAATTAGAAATATGATCCAGACCATGAAATAAACATGAAATGAAAAACCCTCTACTTAGTTGATCAACAAAATAAACATAAAGGAAGCCTAATAACCAAGTAACGAGCTAGGGGTGTATTGGCAGAGTTTGTGTATAAAGATGAGAAGCCAACAAGTGAAAATGCATGTCTGCCAAGTACTAACTTCCCACATCTTTAGAGAGTTGGTTAGGTTGCTGTTCTTATATCTAGCACTAGCAGACCGCCAGTAACAGTTAAAAAAGGGTATACATATACATATATATTTATATGTGTGTGTGTGTGTGTGTGTGTGTACATATATAAACCAGGTCACCTATCTCAATGGAAATTCTGTTACATATACCTAATTGATGATTTATACGCACTTCAAAACACTGAAACATACTTTTTAGTCAAAAATAGGAATAACAAAATCTTGTTTGAACTAAGTATGCATAACTTAATACAAAATTAACATACTAAACACACGGAGGAAACAGTACATGTAAAAGTAAGTTTTTAACCAAAGGAGATCAACCACCAAAAATCAGCACAACTACTGGAGATTATGATATGCAGACAATGTATCCACAAATGTCTTTCTTCGTGGCAGTACTCACAATAATGATGCAATTCCTATAATAATAAACCTGTTTTATGAACCAAAAGAAAATCTGAACACCAAGGGAGCCCCTATAAGTTAGGTAATTATTTTGGACATTACAAAAACTAGAAGCCCATAAAAATTACTGTTAATACAATTCCGTAGTGCATAACCAAAATAAATAATAAATAAAAAATAAAAAAGTCAGGCGAAAAACACAATTTTATTATTTAATACTATATACACAATATATATCTTCAGACAATTTCACATTAACATTGCCTAAAAAATAACGATGCAAATAGTCGGACGCACCAAAATAATTAAGTTCTATGCCATCAACGCCCACCCAAAAAAAAAGTTTCAGAAAATAATTATTCACATCAACAATAAACGTAATTTTTCGAAAAGAAAAAATTAAAAAAAAATTCCAATGCTAAGATTTAAAAATATTAACATTTCCCCAAATGAGAGGAAAAGAAATCTAAAGCAAAGTATAAAGCAGAGACTCCTAAAGAGCAATGAAGAAGTGCATCAATCCTAAACCAAATGAAGAGGAAACTGGAAAGATAAGTAGCTAGAAGTTGAAGAAAACTGACCTTTGTAACTACATTTTCGAAGAAGCGCAGTGATAATCTGGCGCGTAGAATCATCGGCTTCCACTAATAGAACTCTAAGCACCATCCTCGGAAGAAACTTCTCCCACCGAACCACCTCCGATGAGCCATCCTTCTTCTCTGTTTCTTTCCTTTTCTCCTTCTCCTCCGCCTCCTCCTCAGACCCCACCACCACATCCACCTCCATCCCACCTCCACTGCTGACTACCACCTCACCCATTTTCAAACACCCTAATATCGATATCCACAGAACAAAAACACGGATCGCAACAAAAGTTAAAAACAAACCCTAATTTTGTAAAACTTGAAGTAAATTACACGCTAGCAGCAGTATGAGCAAACGGAGATATGTGCAATAAAAGAGAAATTAACCTCATCCATGACAGGATTTAAAATATATATATGAAAGTCCGTGAAATTAGAGTATGAAAGAGAGAGAGAGAGAGAGCAAAACCGCCTCAGAATTGATATCCAACTTTCGCTTACGACCAAGGAAACCGCGAAAAATATCTTCACCTACAGAGAGAGAAGACTTTTTGTGAGAGGCGAGATTTTCTCTCTCTACTATCAGAGGTCGATCAAAAGGTGGGCGGTCATTGGCTATAGTGCTTATAATGTTGACTCAATTAATATTTATGTTAAAAATTTTTCATAAGCACTCAATTCATTTGTTGTGGTTTTATAAATATATTTAATTATAAATTATTTATTATTTTTATAACTTTAAATAAAAGTGTTGTAAAAAAATTATATTTAATTATTAAATAATTATACAAATATATATTTCATATTAAAATTATTATTCAAAAATTACAAAATTATTATTTTAAATATTAAATAAATTATATTTGGTGTGAAATGGTTTAATTGAAACTCAATTTATTTATTAATTATATCTCTAATAAATCCTATTTATATCATTTTTTTATTGTGTTTAGTCAAATTTTGATAACTCTAAGTAGCTGGCGCTGACGTGGGAGAATATGGGCCACTGTTTTTGATTTTTCTTGTAAAGGATTTTTCAGGTGTGATGTGGTAGTGATCGTCTTATGTTGTGGGTCCTCCATTGGACACGTGTTAGGTCGTGTTGAGTTGTTCGAGTGGATATTTTGGGAGGCCCTGCCATGCTGGCTTTGTGAGACCACAACTTGAAATCTCATGGTTGGGAGACTGACATGTGGAGCATTGAAGAGAATCTTCGTTTTTGTGGCTTTTAAAACTCCGGTTTAGCTTTAGCGCCGTAGCGTGATTTTCAATTTTTGATTGCCATTGTTATATTATTCTTGCTTTGTTTTCTCATTTCCTCGGGAGGAATGCTGAATATAATTTCTATTTTTTTTTATATCTTTCAATTATCACATTTCGAATAATTTTTCCATTTTTCTATTTTTTTCTTATTAACTAATAAAAATAAATAAATATTAAAAAGTATCTCAAAAAATAAAAAGTATCGTCAACATGTCTTCTTGCTTAAAAGGAAGTCATCATCAGTCTTGATTTTGACTTTAGATATTCCTTTCTAATTTTAAAATGTTTTGAAAATTAATAAACACGAAAATTATGATTTTTATGTTCCCTTTTAGTGATAAATTATGTATAGAATTATTTTTTTCAAAATAATTTTATTTATTTCTCAGATGAGATTTCTCCACATATAATTTTGTTTTATAATGTTAATATGCTTGTCAGAAAGAGTATGTATATATATATATATATATATTGTTGACTAGTCTTGTGTTTTACATACATAAGTAATTTTTTTCGCTTTTAAATTTCATTCATAGTTATATGCATATATATTGTCTTTGTACAATTTACAATTACCTTTTTTATATTTATTTTAGTATATTTTAAATTTACTATAACAATTGGCAATTGCAAAGATGTCATACAAATATCATATATTTCATATATTTTAATTTTTCTTTTCTTTTCATTTGTAATTTGTATTAATAAATAAGTAACTTTTTAAATATGGTCATTTTGCATTTTTGTTATTTGACATATATACAAGTGGATTTGAATTTTTTGTTTTACAACGCATGGAATTTTTGAACTTTTTTTGCAGCTTTATGTAAGTATGACATAATTAAAATTAAAAGACATGATTAGATGACTACAAAATCTTTTAAATAATAATAATAATAATAACAACATTTCACACAAACACACACACATATACATGTACATATATATATATATATATATATTGGCTTCGTTCTCAAAAATACAAATTTTTACCCTTTTATTCTCTTTATAGGAGTAAGATTCTTTCTTTTGATATTTTAATGTTCAAACTGAATTAATTTTATAATTCAATGATTTTGTAACAATAGAAGTTTTCATGTTAGATTATTATTATTATTATTATTATTATTATTATTATTAAATGAGTTATATATGAAAAATATAATATTGAAAAAATCAAATTGTAGAATTTCACTCATTCTTATTAATAATTTATAATCAAAGCAAAGTCTAATTTACTCCATATTTGATTCATTATTAAAAGTTTGTGTAAGATAATTAAATGGTACTATCAAATTGGTATTAAAATTTTATTTTGCGTTAAATTAGTATTGATATTTTGAAAATGAATTTTAGATCATGTCCAAAAAAAATTTGATGGATTTATACTGTCTACATCAATAAGAACGACATTCACATCAATATGAATTTACTGTAAATTTTAATTTCAAAATATTTGTACCATACGTACAAAAAATTTAGTATTATTAAATCATTTTGCCCTTAAAAGTTTTGTTAATTGTATTTTCAGCGCTAGATTTCAAAATTTTGAAGCAAACATCCCCTGACTCTTCGTTCTAAAATGAATTTAGTGAGTTCGGTGGTCTTGTCAAATGAAGAAAATGAAAAAGGCACGTGAGCAGCACGATCGAAACTTGATCAAAGCTGACCCAACACGTAGATTACAGACTTACTGTATTGGTTGAGTGGGTGTGTGCGAGAATTACAACCATCATTAGCTTTGATGGGATATTATTCCTGATCATATACGTGACACGTACGTAATCATCCATGCCAGTAGTGTTCATTAATTTTGTATAATAATAATATGCAAAGTGTATATTTTATCCAAACAACTCGACAAATAAAAAAAAAATTTAACCTGTTCATAATTTTAATTCGATACAAAAATTATTAGGGCCAATTGTATTATCAAACTAGTATAAAATTCTCGCGATGCATTGGAAAAATAAATATTTGAAAAAATAAATTAAACAATATAAAAGAAGTAAAAACAGTATATTAATAACTGTAATAACCATTACCGTAAATACATCACATTTAAAATAAACAGTACACACAACATAAAGAAGTTTGTCATAAGTATTTATAAAGTTTTGTGAAAAACACAAATGGAAAATGAGAGAGCAGTGAACATGAGCAGCAACCAAGTATCAAACAACCTACAATGTAATTGGTAAGTAATTAATGTTAGTATATGAGTTATTTAAATAAACTGAAAACATATGTATTTTTTTTTCATACCTATAAAATCTAGAACATCATCCATAGTTGCACAGATAGACATCATGAAAAAAGTAATAGAAGCAGATAATAAGTAAAAAATGCAAATAACAGCTACTATTTTTTTTCCTTAAAAAAATGAAAAAGAAAAAAGTGTATTGTAATTTTTATGTAGCAAAATAATCAACATGTGCAAGAAACATCAGCTAAACAAAAAAAAAAAGGCCAATAAACAACAAATAAAGTGCACGCAAAAGGTGTAATTAGCAGCAGAAAAATGAAGTAGAAAAAATAATTGTGTTGTAAGCTATATGTACCGAAATATAAATTACACATTTAAAACAATACTAATAGAATCATATATGTAGTTAGAATATAAAACCAACACTGTAACACCCAGAGGATTTTTAAAACTCACGCCCAAATTAATTTTCAGAAAAAAAGATATTAATTTGTCTAGTAAGTAAAATTCATCCTCTTACTGCAATATCTCTAGTAATATATTATAAAAACAAAACATTTTGGAAATATTTTTTAGGGAGAGTGCGTTTGTCAAAAAAAATTTTGGAAAAAAAATTATTTTTAAATTTTTTGAATTTTAAAAACTGTTTTTGAAAAGAAATATTTAAATAAATAATTTTTTCTGAAACAGATTTCAAAAAATTAATTTATTAAGAATAAAAAAATCAATTAATTAAATTAAAAAAATTTTAAATCTATTTTTTAATAACAAACTGTCTAGAGTAGGGGTGTAATCGAGTCGAGTCGAGTCGACACAGTGTCAGGCTCGAGCTTGACTCGATTAAAAAACTCGAAACTCGAGCTCGATCGAGCTTTATTTTAAATGCTCGAAACTTGACTCGATAAAAATTCGAACTACTCGAACTCGACTCGATAAAGCTCGAATCAATAAAAAATTAATAAATAATATACTCGATTAAGCTCGATTAATCTCGATTAAGCTTGAATATAAGGGTATAAATGTAATTTAATTGAGCTCGATTAAGCTTGCGAGTCTTACGAGCTGAGTATTATGATACTCGAACTCGACTCGACTAACTACTCGAGCTCGACTCGATTAACTTCGAGTATTTTTCGAGTCGATCTCGAGTATCTCACAAGTAGTTTAACTTGTTTACACCCCTAGTTTAGAGGAAAGCAAGTAAAAAGAAATAAGCTTTAGAAATGCAAAACTCCTACTGGGTGAGCTACTATTTACTGTAGTTGTAACTAGTTAGGGTAACTAAATAATTTGGCACCCATAAAAAAAACTAAAATAGCCCAAAATGAATTGAATAGTTATCTATATTTACAAAACTAATAATTGCCTCAAGATAAGTATATCTAGAAGTTCACAAAAGTCAAAAAAAATAAAATAAAATAGACAGATATCTGAAATCAATCTAATATATAGATATGCTAAGTTGTTTGATAAGTTTTCAAAGGCACACTTCTAATCTTAATGGTCCACATTTAAAAATCAAACACATTAACCAAAATAAGATTAACAAACCATGGTTAAGTTAAATTCACAGAATATTCTGAACAACACAACTATAAAATACAAATATGTTACACAACATGAAAAAATCCATACAACTTTGGACAGCCCATTTAGAATTAGAAAAGTATAATCATAAGTACATCTAGCAACCGATCCACTAATCAAACGGTTTAAAAGATATTGCAGCCCAACATCCAAAATTCAACAACTCCATTATTTTCTTTTAAAAAAAATAAAAAACAATATTAATATTTAAAATTATTTAAACAGCCAAATGCATATAAAATATATAAAAATCTAAAATTATAAGATCGGTATATGCATGAAAAGAAAAAAAGGATATTAAAAAAATATAAAAAATACATGGAGGAAGCAAAACAATAATATTAAAAAATATATATTAATCACAAAAATCAATTTAAAAAAATGAAAGTAGGAAAAAAAGTTTATAGTAGATTGATATACCATTTATTATATTCTGTTATTAGGAATAACATTGTTGAAGCTCATCAAAATTTAGACAACCCAAATCATGTCAACAGTCTATTAATGAATCAACTGTGTCAAAAAAAGAAGAAAAAAAAATCAGTGTAGAACATATCAGATTTGCAATCTACACAACACAACCAATTAGAAAAAAAAATACAACATGTTTTTCAAAACCAGAATAAAAAATGTCAAAGCCATAAATAACTAATTAATATACATTGTGTAACTCAACAGATATGGAACCTATGCGGCATAACTGATGAACAAATAAAAAAACAACAAAAACAAAAAACTAAAGCATATGGATAATTCAGAAAAATAAAAAAATTTTAAAAGGAATAAAAAAGTTTTCAATTCCTAACTACGCCAAACCCATAAACAAAAAATATATGAAATATTTTTAAAAAAATTGTATGAAGGAAAGGGTAATGGATCTGTAACATTAAAATGTAGAATTAGAGAAAAAAATTAAAAAAAAAAACATATAAAAAAGCAGCAGTACAGGAAAAAGGGAAAAAAATACCGAGTATACATGAAAAATAATCACCATTGTTGGGGTTTGCATGAGGGCGGCAGGAGGATATAGAAGGATAAAGACTAATGAGTTTGAGGTATAAGATGATGTTAGGGCTGCATAAGGATGTGGTTGCAGGAATTTTTTTTTTAATCTTTATATTATTTCTAAAAAAAAATATAAGATAATTTATTTCCAACCAAATACTAATTTGTTATTAAAATTGATCATAATTACAGTACCATATTATATTTGACGAGATACTGTAAAAATATTATTTCAATTTTTTTTTTTAACATTTTACTGAAAGTTACAGAAAGAAAGGGAAAAGAAATAGAAATTTTGGCGTTGCAGGAAAATAGAAGACGAAGAAAATAGAGATTTGGATCAAAACTCACCTATTAATGATGTTGCTGTTAGTATTTTTTGTTAAGTTAATAATTTTTATTATATTTGAATAAATTTTTTTATAAATATATTTAAATAAATAATTTTTATTCACATATTTAAATAAATTTTTAAAAATAATTAAATAGTATAAAAATAATAAAAATATAAAATATAAATATAAATAAAAAAATTATATAAAATATTATTTTTGTATAAAAAATATTGTAATAAGTATAATCACATGATGTAAAAGTTAAACAAAAAAATTATTTTGGATTGAAAATTACCTTATAAAGAGAAAAAGGTACATGATAATATCAAAATTATTAAAATGGGTGGCATAAAAAACCTGAGGCTGATTTTGTAATTTTGATTACCCCAATCTACAAATAACCCTCGACATATAAAATTTAATTGCTAGTGCAATGTGGCAGACTCGTGATTATTTATTTACAAACAGTATCGTTTTGCTGTGGGAAAAAAATAAAGTAAAAGGGTGATATTTTAAGGAGTACTTGAGATTATTATCCGAATAGATTTAAATTTTTTTAATTTAATTAATTAATTTTTTTAATTTTGTACAAACTGTTTTTTTAAATAAATTTTAGAAAAAAATACCTATTTATCTAATTTTTTTATTTACTATAATAACACCCAATCCAATTTTAATGATATAGGTGGATTTTGAATTAATTAATAAAAAAAATATCCGATTTCAATTTTAATTCTGTCAAGTCAATTCAATTTCATTCACTCCTTGTACCGTGTCAGAATTTAGATAGAAATTTTCACACTTGTATTAATTAGTCCATTTAGCATCGAAGTATCAAATTAGTTTTTAAATTTATATCCCTTGAAATATTATTGAAACTCATTATTTAATTGTTTCATACTTATTATAGTAAAAATATATAAAAAAATTACAGCTCCAATAGCATACAAAATTGATTGAATGACGTTGTATTTTTGTCTATTTATATAATTATTTTGTACTAAAAATTGACTAGACAGAGACCTCATATTGAAATATGAATTCAAATATTTACCTAAATATTATGAACCAAATACAAAATAAATACATTATAACTGTATGAAAAAAACCGTATTATCTATTACTATATATTAAAATTCATCACACTCATTGAATGAATAATGCTTGCGCAATTATTTTGCTGCCCTCCGACTGAGCATTAATACATCCACAAAAAGGGTTCATCCTCTACGCTGTGCCACTAACCCTACAAAACTTTTCAAAACGGCACCGTTGAAACAAACTCTAAAAAACATGAATATAATCTTCACGAATCTAGTGGAGCCGTTAGATTAGATGAATCTCACATTCATATGATTCAGTGGCTTTGCTGGATTCATGAAAAACAGGAATTCGTATCCATTAAAATGATTCACATGAAATTATTGAAACTTAAACCCACCGAGAATAAAACGAAGAGGAAGTTGAACTGGGCCAAATAGTTTATAATTGTTAATGGGCCCAATGTTAGCCCACTAATCATATAAGAATTGTCCCGTTATTTCGTCAGTTTCCCTTCACCAGCCAGAATCTATCAAGCTGCCACAGCTAATCAAGCAAAAAGAATGCATCAACCATTTTTTCGTCCCTCCAAAACAGCAATAACCGCAATAACTGTCCTTCGATCCATCATCTTCCTGCCAAGGCAGCAATCTCTCTTCTTTAACTCCTTGTCAGCCTATCAACGACGTCGTCATCATCATCAGCAGCAACAACACCAAGGCAAGGAACAAAAGCCACAGAAACTAATTGAACCTTCAAATTCTGATTACCTCTCTGAATCTCTAATTGGGTCCCCATCTCGAGTCCAAAAACTAATAGCTTCTCAATCAGATCCTCTCCTTGCCAAAGAAATATTCGATTACGCTTCTCGACAGCCTAACTTTCAGCATTCTTGTTCTTCATATCTCATCCTTATTCTTAAACTCGGTCGATCCAAATACTTCTCTATCATTGATGATCTTCTCCTTGATTTAAAATCCAAACAGTACCCAGTCACCCCCACTCTTTTCTCTTACTTAATCAAAATCTATGGCGACGCCAATTTGCCAGGTAAGGTCCTTAATACGTTCTACACGATGCTTGAATTTAATTGCAAGCCTTTGCCCAAACAATTAAACTGCATTCTTGAATTTCTTGCTTCTCACCGCAACTATGTGAAACCTGCTTTGGATATTTTCAATAATGCTTACAGACATGGTGTTTCACCCAACACGAAATCTTACAACATTTTGATGCGGGCGTTTTGTTTCGGTGGGGAAATTAGTATTGCGTACAAGTTGTTCAATCAAATGTTTAAAAGAGATATTTTACCGGATGTTGAGTCATATCGAATTTTAATGCAGGGATTGTGTAGAAAAGGTCAGGTTAACGGGGCAGTTGATTTGTTGGAGGATATGTTGAATAAAGGTTATGTGCCTGATTCTTTGAGTTATACTACGTTGTTGAATAGCTTGTGCAGGAAAAAGAAGCTTAGGGAGGCATATAAGCTTCTTTGTAGAATGAAAGTTAAAGGGTGTAATCCTGATATTGTTCATTATAATACGGTTATATTGGGATTTTGCAGAGAAGGGCGTGCGATAGATGCTTGTAAGGTTCTTGCAGATATGGAGTCTAATGGGTGCTTGCCGAATTTGGTATCTTATAGGACTTTGGTTGCTGGGTTATGCGATCAAGGGATGATTGATGAGGCAAAGAGCTATTTAGAGGAAATGATATCGAAGGGGTTTTCTCCACATTTTTCAGTTTTTCATACTTTAATAACAGGACTCTGTGATGTCGGCAAGATTGAAGAAGCATGTGGATTGGTGGGGGAATTGCTAAAGCATGGAGAATCTCCTCATACAGATACTTGGATGAATCTGGTACCTAGGATATGTGAAGTAGATGACTTAGGGAGGGTTGAGGAAATTCTGGACAAGGCTATGAAGGTAGAAATAAAGGGTGACACGAGAATAGTCGAGGTGGGTATTGGTCTGGAGGAGTACTTGATTAAAAAGATACAAGCACAATGGCTTTGAATGATTTTTTGGCATATTGCTAACTAGTTTGTTTCACCCTTTAAGATAAAGATTCTGCAAAATTTACTTCCAGATTTGAGCATACGAATCATATTAATTTTCTTCTTTACAGCTGTGGGTTTTATTCTGGAGAAAAAAGATAGTGTTGCTTCTTCAAGGTGAATATTTCACAACAAATTGCAGTCTGATTAATGATTAGATTACATGTACTTCAGAAATCTTGCGAAATGCTAGGAGCCTGAAGGACCAGTGGCATTTGCTTTTGCTGCTTCACAGAAAGCTTGTGTTCACGTGAAGAAAACTCACAGTAATAGCTCATTGTTCTAAACGGAGGTACTGAGAATCACTATGGTTCATGAGGTTGATAAGAAGTTATTTTGGCCACTTGAACTTTTAGCATTGTTATTCAAGTTCGACGAGTTCGGTTACCTCTGCTCATGGATTATGGTGGTGGATTGGCATACATTTGCTGGAGCAAGAGTGAGAATATAATGCATTCATAATGTTTATTAACAGTGTCATAAACAATAGAACAAAATTAGTTCAGGGTTTTTTAATCGGTTACTTGACGTGATAAGGATTTTCCACAGAATTTAGGGAAACTTTGTTTTTATTCTGTATAAGCAGTTATAAAACCTTTTCGACATCTCTTTGTTTATACATGAAAAAATTTTCATGAGAATAGAAATATTCAAATTGAATCAGAAACATCCTTAATTATGAAAAAAATTGGTATAATCACAGTTACACATTTTTTTTTTCAAAAGATTATACACACAGATTATTATGTCTGCATCTTCGTATTAAAATGAGAGAATCAGATTCCTGTATATGAAAGCACTTAGGGTTGTTACTTGTATAATTAAATATTAAAAAAATCAATTACGTCATTGTCTCGATAATATTAATTGCTCAAATCTGTCAACTGTATCTCAATCTTTTATCGAGAACTTATAAACAGTACAAGTATCTAATAAAATGGGCTTCAACAAACATCTCCACCTGGGGACTATTAACATCCAATGATTACCTTAATTCGACATTGTTTCACTATTTACGCATTTAGGGAGTTGAAGGGGTGACAGGGTTGCATGGCACAAAATTTGAAATCTATACGGAGCCCTAACCATCAAAAAAAATATAAACTCTATCAAGTTGCCATTTGGGAGCTCCTAGCGTTTCTCAAGACAATGTGGTTGTATCACAAACCAAGAAAATTCTTAGCTAGACTTAATTGTTTTATACAATACACATATAATTGTTTATTCATATTAGTTAATATAAATACAATAATTAATAAATTGCATACATTTTATTATGTGATTGTATTACTTTATGAATGACGTCGTAGATTAAGTCTATTTAAAAATTTCTTTACAAACCAATTATCAAGCATGAGATTATAAACAAGACACGTCAAAAGCCTTATCCTAGTTGAGTTTCCAACAACATGCTAAATTTGCACCAGTAGCACACCTAAGAGTGTTTCTATACTAGCAACTGTTATATTGCCCCGATAAAAAGAATTCAGAAATGATAAAACTACTTCATTCACTAAGCTATATATTCTTAACAAAGTTACAAACTCATGTGGAATATCATTTCATCCTTCTACGAACATGACTCAAATGTTAAGAAAATAATGGGGCAGCCTGCAAGGTATAGCCACATCCTTTGTACGTGCTAATGAAGTAATTATCCAGTTATTAGTTAAAATGTTGGCCTTCATTCATATCATCTCTCTTCAATCCGTCCATCCATTTCCAATTTGTTATTCTTAGGTTATACATATTGTCATGAACAGAGACCTCTAAGACAACTAAATTAGAAGTTAAGCATCTGTATCAGGATAATACCATAACATGCAATTTTGCATTTTACACATCAAGCTTGACACAAGCAGTGAAAATTTGAAACTCTAATGAAATCAACCAAAATCTGTAGGAGTTTTCTCATTGATATTTTCTGAAATGAAAAATAGTTTCATAAAACTTGCAAGGGTACCCGAAATGCAGTGCAAGATACACAACTCTTGAGATGTGGATATGGAGATGAGATAGCAAGTCTTCTACCTACGAATTTTTATTGAAGAGAATTCTTTGAGCTCTCATATCTCAAGTAGAAAAAGGAATTAATCCACTAAAAGTATACAGCAAGCAAAATTTCCGTTGAAGCTCAATCATCTCTCTCGACACCTTTTCTAACTACTAATATGCGACCACGAAAATCCTGCAAATGAGACTTCAATGAGGAACATGCAATGTAAAATAGAATTTAAGAGGCTGACGTTAAAAATATGATGGTAATGGGCTCAACCTTCCCATTCAAAGAAAGTGCAGCATCACGCTCTGCAGGAGATGAGAAGGTCAGAAAGGCATAGGCACGATTCTTTCCAGCCTTACGGTCATAAAGCACTCTTGCACTAACTACTGTTCCAAATTGGCTAAATTGATTCCTCAACTCCTCAGGTTTCACCGTCCAGGCAAGATTGCCAATGTATATCTTATATGGACTTTCATAAATAAGATTTTTTGTCGTTGCTGAGCTTAATGCTTCAGGGTTTCTCCGACTAGAACTCATATGAATGGAAAATTTAACCCGCATTTCCCGGCCACCGACATCCTATAAAGAACAAGTCTTTTATTAAATTTCAGGCAGAATGCTAAAACAAGAAACAAAAATGACAAAAAGATAGCTATTTTGACACTCAACAGATCCATCCAGTGCAGCTATTGCATTTTTTGCGGAGGTTATAGAACCCATTGTGACATAACCACATCCTCGACTAACACCAGTTTCAGGGTTCCGAGATACCTGCCAGAAATTAAGTTACCAAGCAATGGGAATTCAGTAAAGACCCAACCGTCCAACACAAATAAGTTCCTAAGTTTCTAGTTGCAGTTGAATTATAAAAATCTAATCTTGACATCTCTCTTAAATTAAAATACTGGCTGAACTTCATTTTTTTTCCTTCTTTTTAGCTGAAAACAGATAGTTCTCTTGACAAAAAGAGAGGATAGAAGTTAGTGTACCTCAACTGAAAGAACAGTGCCAAAGGGCTTGAACATATCTACAAGCTCTGAAATGTCATAGCTTCTTGGAAGATTACAGACGTATAGTTCACATGGTCTTGGCTGCTTCTTCCATTGACGGCCCAAATCATCGCCGTCGCTTTCATTCGCATATTCCTCTCCGTCAATCTCTTCCGCAGCCAACGATTCCTCGTCTACAATGGCTAATAACGTGAAAAACCTCCTTCCTTTATTAGCTGACCACTGCAGAGGAGACGAAGAAGAAAGAAGAGAAATTTCACGAGAGTGAGGCTTGACGAAGCAAGAAAATTTTGGACACTGAAATTGAACGGAGGGATGCGACATCAACGAAGCAAACGATAGCGTTCTGACAGATGAAGGAAGGGAAGGTAGTAAGCGAGGGTTGGCCATTGAAGTGGAAGAGGATAATGTTTTACCCTAGAGACCAAGATAGCGAAAATACTAATCTATTTTGTGACCGGGTCGAATATGGCAAACGGGCCGGATATCTATATAAGCAGGTCAGGGCCCATGGTCCATCGGGTTAGAGTAGCGACAATCTTCTTCTTCCTCCTTGCAGATCGATATTCTCTGAGGATTCGCTTGCAGAGTTGCACTATTCACTGGCAGAGAACTGAAAATGCTATCAGCGCCCAATGGTTCAATGTATAAATCTGAAGAAGAAGATGAATCCACAGTATCCTCACCCACTCTTTCCTCCTCAATAAAATTTGGCACGCCAGAGGCTTTGGATCACGTGCGCAACCTCACCGACGTCGGGGCCATGACGCGCCTTCTCCATGAGTGCATTGCATATCAACGGGCCCTTGATCTTGACCTCGACAATCTCCTTGCTCAACGCTCTGATCTCGACAAGCACCTCCTCCATCTACAGAAATCAGCGGAGGTGCTCGACATCGTGAAGGCGGATTCCGACCATATGTTTTCCAATGTTCGCTCCACGTGTCACCTCGCCGATCACGTCAGCGCCAAGGTTCGGGAACTTGACCTTGCGCAGTCACGTGTTAACACCACGCTTCTACGCATTGATGCAATTGTGGAAAGAGGGAATTGCATTGAGAGAGTGAAAAACGCTCTCGAAGCGGAGGATTACGAGTCCGCCGCGAATTATGTGCAGACATTTCTGCAGATTGATGCGAAATACAAGGATTCTGCATCGGACCAGAGACATCAGTTGTTAGCCTCGAAGAAACAGCTAGAAGGGATAGTGAGGAAACGGCTTTCAACTGCGGTGGATAAGATAGATCATCCAACAATTCTGCGATTTATTAGGTTGTATTCGCCTCTAGGATTGGAAGAGGAGGGATTGCAGGTGTATGTGGGGTACTTGAAGAAAGTGATCTCGATGAGATCTAGGCTTGAATTTGAGCATTTAGTGGAGTTGATGGAGCAGAGTCATAGTCAGAATCAGGTGAATTTTGTCGCCTGTTTAACAAATTTGTTTAAAGACATTGTGTTGGCAATTGAAGAAAATGATGAAATCTTGAGGAGTCTCTGTGGTGAGGATGCAATTGTTTATGCCTTCTGTGAGTTGCAAGAGGAGTGTGATACCAGGGGTTCTTTGATTTTGAAGAAATATATGGAGTTCAGAAAATTGGCAAAATTATCGTCTGAGATTAATGCCCAAAACAAGAATCTGCTTGCTGTTGGAGCGCCAGAAGGTCCTGATCCAATAGAGGTTGAGTTAATATTTAGAAGAAATACTGTCGCTAATGCAATTAGGTGAGGATTACACTGAATTTATGGTTTCAAAAATCAAGGGATTGAGTTCTATCGATCCAGAATTAGTTCCAAGAGCCACTAAATCATTTAGGAATGGAAGTTTTAGCAAGGTAGTTCAAGATATCACTGGGTTTTATGTGATTTTGGAGGGATTCTATATGGTTGAAAATGTAAGAAAAGCTATTAGGATTGATGAGCATGTCCCTGATAGCCTTACCACTTCAATGGTAGACGACATGTTTTATGTTCTGCAGAGTTGCTTGAGAAGGGCAATATCCACTTCAAATATTAGTTCTGTTATTGCAGTTTTGAGTGGTGCAAGTAGTTTGTTGAGTAATGAATACCATGAAGCTTTGCAACAAAAAATGAGGGAACCAAACCTTGGTGCAAAACTGTTTTTGGGAGTGTTGGTGTGCAAAAGACTGGGACAGAGATTGCAACTGCATTGAATAATATGGATGTGAGCAGTGAGTATGTGCTTAAGCTAAAACATGAAATTGAAGAGCAATGTGCAGAGGTGAGTGATAATTCTTGCTATTCAACGGCAATAAGGACTACAACTACTCTGTTTTCATTGGCTTTTTAACTTATTTTTGCTGGCATTTTAGCTTTGATGACATAATAAGGTAGTTTTAAGTTTGTTATAAGCTAATGTTTATCAGAATCATGTGAGAGCATGACTATATGCATACACATGCATTTTATTCTCCCTGATTCTCACATTTACTGGCTTATAAAATCATATAATGGGGCCATAAGAACGACAAACAAAGGTGAGTGATTTTTCTTATATCAGTTCACAGCAGATTGGAATAATATGCCCTAATCATTGCCTGTCTCTGTATTTTCTGGTAGTTCACTGTTTGTCAAACAAGTTGTTGATGAGGCTTTTTGTGCTAAATGTATGCATAATCATATGACACCATTACATATTGGTTTCCATTTCTTTTTTCTTCTTATAAAGTACTATGCTCCTTAAGAACAGCTATATAGGAGAAGCTCCCAACTCCTTAGTTGCTTAATCTTAAATGACTCATAAAACAAATACTTGGGTCATATAAACGGGATTCTTTCTACAAGTTTGTGGTGGAAATTTTTGTCTTTGGTTTGCTGAAGAAACTCATCAGGTCAATTACTAGTGTTACCTGATAGAATGAGAGCATAAAATAAGGGTCGGCTAAGTGAGCTGTAAGCATATCAATTTAGGTTGGAATCAGCTATAACTTAAAGCCTAAAGTTACATTCACAATTGCATGAAGGCCATTACCACTTTATGGGCCTTTCCTGGCTTGGCTAGGGGAGGGTCAAACTGGATACAGGATAGTAAAGATTTGATTTGGTAGTTCTAGGCCATGATTACTCAAGGCTTTTGTCCTGATAGTGTTCCTAAATATATCATAACTGGCTTACCTAGTTGTATTTTTGTTGGAATTTCTTAAGGAGCAGAATCTTGGATGTACTGGGGCGTATGGTTCTCATCAAAAGGCTTCACCTTCAGTGCCATCTATCATGGGCACCAGTTAGGCTGGGCAAGCTATTAGATAAATTGTGCTTGTGTCTTCACCTTCACATTTTGATTCAAAAAGAGGCAGTTGAAGGGTGTATGGAATTATCAGGACAACTTGTTAGCTGGCTTGTACTTAGATGTTTTAGATTAGCATTTAAAATGTAATCGTTAGAATATTACATCGTTCTAACTCCTGAGCTGGGCTGTATTTGTTGCTGTAATCTTACTTTATGACCTTTTTTGAGCTGAAATATTTTTTCAGTGACATGTTTTACACTCTTATGCCGAAGAATTTGTTCAAAATTTTTTTCCGCTATAGACTGTTTTTAAGACAAACTCAGTCTAACAGGATGCTGTTCGATGCTCATCTTTTCTATCTGTAGACATAATTCGTGCAGTGGAACTTAATGATGTGCACTCTATTGTATCTAAAATGAGTTGTTTAACACTAGTTCAGATTTATCTGTGGGATTCTTTTGATGACTTAAATTTCGGTAAAGGCCATTTTGTTATTTTATTTCACCCTATGTATGGATTCAATGCTGAATTGCTGACATGCAATGTGCGTCTGTCATGTAGGCATCATCCCATATGTTAGTGGATCAAGTGATTATATTTCCCAATCTTTTATATATTGCATGTGTAGCTTGGGTTTTGAAGGGGATTGAACAAATTAAATTTGGCCCAACCAACTTGAATTTTCTTGGACATGTTTATTGAGCTTGCTTCTATATTTCTTTTGTTAATTGTAATGCTAACTCTGTAGTACTCATTTTTTTCTACTCATGCTTCTTGTCAAAATCATTTCAATATATAGGAATTTAACAGATAACAATAATTTTCTACAGGCATTTCCTGCGCCTGCAGATAGAGAGAAGGTGAAATCTTGTTTGTCTGAGTTGGGTGATATGAGCAATACCTTCAAGCAGGCCCTGAATGCTGGAATGGAACAACTTGTGGCAACTGTGACACCCCGAATCCGTCCAGTGTTAGACAGTGTTGCAACCATCAGCTATGAGTTATCTGAGGCAGAATATGCAGATAATGAGGTGAATGACCCTTGGGTCCAGAGGCTTCTCCATGCTCTTGAGACAAATGTGTCATGGCTCCAGCCACTAATGACTGCCAACAATTATGATTCATTTATACATTTAGTCATTGACTTCATTGTGAAGAGGCTTGAAGTAATAATGATGCAGAAAAAGTTTAGTCAGCTTGGAGGCCTTCAACTTGACAGAGATATAAGGGCTCTGGTAAGCCATTTCTCGAGCATAACTCAGAGAACTGTTAGAGACAAGTTTGCCCGCCTCACTCAAATGGCAACCATCCTCAACTTGGAGAAAGTATCTGAGATTCTGGATTTCTGGGGTGAGAATTCAGGAACTATGACCTGGAGACTAACCCCTGCCGAGGTTAGGCGAGTGCTGGGTCTCAGGGTTGATTTTAAGCCTGAAGCAATTGCTGCTTTGAAGTTGTAATTCAAAATTATTCTCATTTTCTTTAACTGCTGGGTCGATGAAGAATCAAATCCGGGGGTTGACCTCCTACAGAATCTTGTGCTGGGAAAGAGGACATGGTTGCCGTATTCCTTAATTGTATGCTTTTGATACACAATAAAATTTAAAAAAAAAAAAAGGAAACTTAGAGAGTTCTTTCTGGGCCATATTTTCTCAAGTATCATTTTTTGAACTTTATGAACCTCAAGAAGAAGAAGTGCAAAACACATAGATTATGAGACGAATGGGGAATTTTCTTGTACAAATTTGGTAAAAATTTGTATTATTATATCTCCGTCGGCGTAGTGCTATTGTTTTGTATTATTCCTCTATCATTATCTAATAATGTGCATCACAACCAGGTAATTATGCTCAGTAGTTCATTGTAATGTTCCGTTAAACCCTTTTAGTGTTTTCAGCCTGACAGATAAGTTCGCCGGCAAAGTGATTTTTGGTTGTTTTAGTAGTTCCTAATGCGATAAAATTTTCTGATTCTCCATTTCAGAACCAGAAATTTTAGTCAGAGGATATAATTAGAAAATTATAAAAATAATAACTATTAACAATAGTAGTTTAAAGCAACAATTACGCATAATTACAATTAAATTAACAGCGATTATAACTTTTTGCATAATAAATAATTAAATAGTCATGGAAATATAAAAATTGAAATAAATAATTTTTAATTTTTCTAATTTTAGATAAAATAAGAATATCTCCTACCTAATTATTAACATAAAAGTTGATTATTAAATAAATTAAAAAAAATCCGATAAAAATTTAAAAAGTGTAAATATAAAGATTTTTTTAAAAAAATTCATTTCCTAAATTACCCCTAAAAATTTCAAAAATTTCAGGGGATCTCAAGGCCTCCTTGGCCCTAGCATGCCTCCAACCCTACTCTATTTTATAGGTAAAATTATTCTATGTTACTAAAATTTTGCATGTGTATTAAATTGGTACCAAAATTTTTTTTTATAAATAAATTAGTAGCAATTATTTAAAGTTAGTTTTAGATTATGACATCAAAAATTTTTCTGCTTGATTCATACTGATATAGATTTATTGACATAGACATCATATTTATAAATATAATCACCGGATTTATTGATATGGACGCTGAAAAAATTTTGGACATTATAATTTGAAACTTAACTTCAAAGTTTTGGTATCAATTTAATATACATACAATAATTTTGATATCAATGAAACATTTTACCTTCCACTTCACATATTATGTGGATAGCCGGACTATGATGTATCTACACTTGAGCATCTTTAATTCTCATATGAGCAAGAATTAGGTAAAGTTTGCGGGATAAGGGAAGAATCCTTATTCGTTATCAGATAGGATTCAGATTCAAAACGCAAAAACAAAGGTTTTGATTTCTTTCGACTCAATGTTTTGAATTAAATATTGAATAAATATCATACCCAATAGAAAGGAGGACCAAATTTTAATGGCCGCAGTGCGGGGATCAAATGTAAAATTATCACGAGATTCATTCAATATTTAAGTCATGATGTTAAAAAAAGCCAGTTATCAGCTCGTAGAAACAAGCAAAAACTTCAATTCAACATCCAATTAATGGAAATTCCCAAAACTTAAAACTGTGAGCCATTTGAGGTTTTGATTCGAAACACAACTCTAATGAACAAGGATAATTAGAGGAGAGCAATTCCAAAATTTAAATAGAAAAGCAACCTAAGCATCGTATGCTATATGCATAAGCATTACATTAAAGGGCACATGAGATTGCGCAAAAATTAATATGGATCAATTCAGACCAACTAAAAGACACAAGTAGAGTTAATGAATGTCCCAACTTTGAAGCTTAGACATGAGCAGTGCCTTGGGTGAATTTGGGATCCTCGCATCTGTACCTCCCATCAGGTCCAATTCCAAACCCTTTAGGATCTGCAAATACGTTCTCAAGAAGTTGGCTGCGAGGCGGAAGAGGGCTTTCATCTGCAAACTCAACAGCATCCTCTACCACTTCATCTATCTTCTTCTCAATGGCCTTCAATTCCGCCTCACTGGCTAGGCTGCTCTCGACAATATACTTCTTCAAGGAGGTGATGGGATCTCTTGCAGCATAGTGAGCCTTCTCGGCTGCCAAAAGAAACCAACCAATTATAAAGCAACAGCATTATGAACCTCAGGATAGATAATAGCGAACATTAGACAGGATAAATGGAGTGTCTAATCTCTACATGATCATACGACCTACACTGCAAATTTAGAGACCGATAACCGATCCATATTCATGGTAATTTTATTTCGGTCATAATATCATACTGTGAATGCCAAAAAGCAACTTCAGTTTCAAAGACCAGTAAATGGATTCTGATGAGAAGGATATGACATCATCATGTTAATAAAAATTGCTGATATTTGAAGTACTTCGTTGGAGTCTACTTAACAAAAGGAGAGTAGATGGAAGAGGCAGTAACAGGGGAACGAGAGAGGGGGGGAGGGGGGGGGGGGGGGGGGAGAGATGAGCAAGATGAAAAGGTTGGTGCTTAAATTCCTATCTTGAAATGTATTCATATACACTAGCTGTGTTGCAATGATAAATAATGTGGCACATTGACTCGAATGAACATAGATAACAGGAAAAACTAAAAGAATTCAACTTTTCAATTATAGAGGTACAGCTTTATTAAAAGTATGTTTAATAAAGCTTCAAAACTAAATAAAAATTTATGAGGAATGGTGAGTGAGTTCAAGTTTCAACAAGGGACTGCAATCATGCAGAGGTTGGTGTCAATAACACCAGTTAAATAAAATTCTAAACACGTTAATCAATAACAAAGAAAGAAAGTAGATAACCAAATTAATTAAAAAAAGCTCACCAGGGTCACGAAGCTCATCAGGATCAGCCAATGAGTGTCCTCTAAACCTGTAAGTCTCACATTCCACCAATGTTGGTCCGTCTCCCCTCCTAGCCCTTGTAATTGCTTCCTTGGCCACCTCTCTCACCTTCAAAACATCCATTCCATCAACGTGGACACCTGGGATCCCGAAGGCTGGACCCTTCTTCCAAATCAGTGGATCTGAAGTTGCCCTCAAGTGTGACATTCCAATTGCCCACAAATTATTCTCTACAACAAACACAATGGGCAACTTCCACAGAGCCGCCATGTTCATACACTCAAAAAACTGGCCATTATTACAAGTGCCATCTCCAAAAAAGGCCAATGTCACATCCTCATAGTCAGTCTGCTTCAAAACCTCCCTTTTGTACTTTGAGGTAAAAGCAGCACCAGTTGCAACTGGAATTCCCTCACCAATAAAAGCAAAACCACCAAGCAGATTGTGCTCCTTCGAGAACATGTGCATGGATCCACCTTGGCCACGACAACAGCCAGTTGTCTTGCCAAAGAGCTCGCTCATTACAGCACGAGCTGGGACCCCCTTACTCAATGCGTGCACATGATCACGATAAGTGCTGACAACAGAATCATCCTTCTTCAAAAGCTTGATAAACCCAGTTGACACAGCCTCTTGGCCATTGTAGAGATGAACAAAACCGAACATTTTTCCCCTGTAATACATCTGGGCACACATGTCCTCAAAAGCTCTGCCCAACACCATATCCTCATATAGCTCCAACCCTTCTTCTTTTGTGATCAACTAAATTTGCAAACAAGTAAAACAATTAAAAACAACGTTCTTAATTTCTGTTCGGTTCAAATTTTTTTTTTAAAAGCAACTTTAAGGTAATTATCAAATAATTACATCCACCCGGAGGCATTAGAAAAGACAAGGCAATTACTGATTTTGCAAATATGGATGTAGAAAAGAAGATAAAATCCTACCTCAAAATTCAAATCTTGTAGCTTCGTTCCATTTAATCGCAAAAAAAAAAAAGAGAAATTTATAGCAAGTTGTTTCAATTAAGCTTAAGAAGGTAGAAATGTCATCCATTCCAGCTCCCAAACGCAAAACAAAACTACAAACTTTTAAGCCAGAAACCAACAATTGACAAAGCAAATAATATCAATAAACCAAAAGAATAAGATCAAAATCGACATTAAAGAATGTAATACCGGATTAGAGGAGGATTTAAGCTTCTTTTTCTTAATGGCTTCGGATACTGCAACAACAGCAGATCGACGGTGAGAATTGACATGATTCAATTTGGGAACAGAATTGAAGCGAAGTTTGCGAGTAGATCCCAGAAAAGAAGAAGTGGTTTGAAGAGGATCAAAAAGAGGCTGATGCTTATCGTGAGACCTGGAGGTGGAGCCAGAGAGAGGCAAAGGCTGGATGAACTTAGTGGGAGAGAAAGCTGAAGCCATTGAACTTTCTCTATTACCTAAGCTAGAAAAGAAAGGGAGAAAATGGGATTAGCGGAAAGAAGAGAGGAAGGAGAGTATAAGAGGAGAAGAGAGGGCGGAGGAAACGAGGGAAGAGTGCTTGAAAGTAACCGCCTTATTGATTGAAAATGAAACAAAAGAGTGTCCACCCAACTCTCAACCGCACCAGGTGAAGCAGTACTTGGCTTTGTGAATTCAGTTATTATTTCAGTCCGGTAAACGAACCGAAAAAATGATATAAAATTCAATTGGAATTGAATTAATTTATACAAAATTTTTTAAAAATATAATATCTTATACATAATAAAATATAACATGTCACATAAATAATAAAATATAAAATAATTTATACAAAATTTATTTCATGCATAAAAAAATAATACTCTTAATTTCATTTATATATAATCACATTCTTTTTTAAAATATAACAAAATCAATATTAAAAATTAAAATATAATTTGAAAAGTTTTTCTTTACTTACTAACCAATATAATAATCATTATTTTAGGTAATTGTAATCAATATTCTCATTAATTTAATTTTTAAATTAGATAATTATTATTTATAATATTTAATTTCAATATTTTTTTAAATAACTTTGTATTTATTTTTATATAAATCTCAAAAATAATTTATATGATTATTTAGTAATATTGCATGCTAATAATAAATATACAAATATTTAAATTCAACTTTATATAACTTTTGAATAATGTGAATATTTAAAATTAATATTTTTATGATATATATTACTAATATTAAAATTATATGACAATAAACACTATTAATTAAATATTATTTATTTTTAAATGAATTTATTATAAAATAAGAATAATCTATTTGAATTATTTTAATAATATGTATTATTAATAAAATATGTAAGATAATAAATTGATAAATTCTATATGTATTTATTGGATAATATATTTAAAATAATATAAATAATATATAATGTAATATAAAAAAAAGTTGTATAAGATGTAGTTGGTCTAATGATGATTGTTGCAAAGATGCTTTTTGTGGCCTAAGTTCAAATCTCTATAGGCAGTAATTGTGCTATTTTTTTCTAAATGCTCACCCAGTGAATGGGTGAATCAATAGGAGCAACTTAAGACGCAGTTTTCTATTAAACCAGTTAAACCAGTCCAGTTTTCACAACACTATTTTCCTTCCATTTTGCTTTTATGAAATATTTTTTTAAAACATATGTATGGTCAATCTATATATGAATGGACTGAAACTAATTTTATTCATTGAGAATATGATCTCGAAATGTGGTAAAATATTTATTCAAAAATTTTAATATATTTACATATCCAAAATTCGAATACAAAACCTTTAATTAAGTTGAAATAATTCCTCGACAAACTCATCAGCACTCTATTGGGTTATTGAAATCATTTTTATTTGATGGAGATGCATCTTTAGAAATTCTGAAATTTTCAATTATTTTTCAAATAAACTCTTGAAGCATTTTTCCTTAAAATTTCATCCCTAATTTTCTTAACTATTGCTATTTGCCTTCATTATTTGATTTCCATTCAAAATTAGATGAAAAATCATGAGAAAATATTTCAATATTATTAAATAAAAATACTGTAAAAAAAACACAAGGTCAAACTATCTATTTTACCTTTTAAAATTAGTGTTGGATATATTTCATATACTATTAGTGCGTAAAAGAAAATGTATATTTGTTTAATATAAAATAAATAAACAAATTGATTGTATTAAAAAATAATAACATTACACCGATAATTGGACAATGAAAATAATAAAAGAAAAAACCCTGAAATCATTTAATTCTTGAGACTCTTAAATTTTAATTATTTTAATTTTGTTATGGCATTTGAAATAAGGATGATTACTACTTTACCCCATTTTCCATATTTTGAGTGATTATTGGCGGTCTCCCTTGAATCAATCCAGTTGGTTGCCTTTATGGCACAAGTAGCATGGAATTCAATATCTCCAAAAAACTAAGTTTTTATTCCCTCTCCTTTTCTTCTCCATTATTAAGATGTCTTTTTATACTAATAATTGCTTTGAATGATGTTGATTTCCATAGTATTATTTGCTCTAATTTATAGAGGTCCACAGTTCACTGGTAGAGCATTTGACTACGGATAAAGAGGTCATCGGTTCGAACCCGATTATGTCATTTCGGCAAAATAATTTTTCCTTTTTTTTCGTTTTCCATTGCACATTCGTATTCTTCATCCAAAGCCTTTTATCCACTTATTTTTACTAGAAATTACATTAATCAAAGAAAACAATAAAATACTATTGCATGACACCTTATTCTTTTTCTTTCTTTTTTCTTTTTTTAGCATAAGAGAAAGCCCAGTTCGAATTTTATTACTTTAATGCAAAATGTTTTAAGTTGTAAATGGAACTAATGCAATTTTAAGTTCGAATATTATGACTTGAAAGGAAAAATTAATATTGATTTTAGTTTGAAGAACAGCATTTGTACACAGTCGCTTTGAAAATTAGATGATGGTAATATGGTAATTCTATATTATGGTAGATGGTTTCAAATTGTAGATGGAACTAATGCCCATCCGAAAACTCTAAATATTTAATGTTTACTTTAGTTTGAATAAGTCTACTCACTATGAAGATTGGATGATGAACGTTATTGGTGCTATGTTTTGATAAATGGTTATCACTTATCACTTAAAAACAGGGGCATAGAAATAAAAAGGTAAACTTTTAATAAATACATAGCACAGGTAAACAGAAATAACCACTATGGCAATGTAACATGTTTTCAATGGATTTTTTTTTATGATCATCCTTGAATGTTGGAACTTAGAAGTCACTTCTCAGGGCCAAAACTTATTTACCTCGAACTAAACAGGATGATAACAATGCTGAAGGCAAAACAAGTTATTATAGCAAAATTCCTCCTTGATTTGGTTCTAACAGCAGGAAAATGAAAACAACACAATAGACAACAAGAACAATACAGAATAAGCAATCATAAACTAGAATAATGAATACTTATGAACAGCATTTGCAAACAGAAGCAAGCTTGAGTTCTTTATTTAACACATCCTATTCCCATCCTCTTAAAACTAATCAGGAGCATAAAACTTCTTACAACATAACCAGGCAATGGGAAAGTTCCTAGCTAGAAAATGATAGTAGTGTAACTAATGCTATTGTGGAAGAACGACCATTCACATACATCCCCTTTGATCAATTCTGTTGTTACTGATATTGAAACCTCGACTAACTTTATCTCAGATACAGAGAAGCCGTGCAATAGCACCAAATATAATAGCATGAACACATAGATGCAGCGGTTCTAAAAATGCACACATTCAAGTTATGAAATAGAATATTTGCTAGTACCAGTTCTAAGATGCAGTCTAGTGATGACACTGTATTAATAACATAGAGAAACAAAAACCTTGACATTATATTATTGCCACTAAGAATTACTCAGTTTCCACATCTAAATATATAAAGATGGAAAGTGGGAAATTATAAATCCATTGCACAATTAAGAAACAATTCATAACTCAAAAACGACGAAATTGACTCATCTGAATTAGTAATATATATCTAAAATCTGAAGCATATGATGTTCAAGACTGTAAAAAGGTATTTTTAATGTCAAACTGTAAAAAGATCCAAAAATAACCTGCTGTCAAACCATCAAGACCAGCATAAGACTTGTGAACGATGGAAGGAGCTCTAATCAAACAAGCTAAATCCCATGTCCTCATCACTCTCTTCTTGAGGCTCTTCCTGTAAAATCACCCAATAAATCACATGACAATTAGATATTCCAACCAATAAAAACACCTGAAAACATATCGCCCACCCAATAAAAACACAAGAATATAAAACAATTACCTTCTTCTCCTCAGGTGGAGGGGCAGCTGCTGCACCACCACCACCAGCACCACCAGCTGGGGCAGCAACAGCAACTGGAGCAGCAGCACCACCGCCAGACCCAACATTCATTATGAGATCACCAATGTTACGCTTCTCCACCAGTTTAGCAAACAAACTTGGCCAGTAGGACTCGACTGTCACATTGGCTGCTTTGACCAATTGTGCAATTTTCTCTGCCTATTGACAAGGTCAAAGAAAAAACCAATACTCCAAAAAGAATATGATCCCTATATCTCCGAGGAAATCAAGTTAACTGCTAAATAAGTGTTTTAGTTATCAAAAGTAAAAACAATTTTCATACTTCCTCTATTTATCAGCGATCAAAAAGACAAAAAAAAAACATCGAGAAATACAATAGACACTAAAAACTATATACACACAAAAAAAAAATCTATAGAAATTTCTCATACAGTTTAAAATAGGAAAACTTCACAATATAAATCTTCAAACCACTAATCAATAAACCAATTTAGAAAATAAATAAAATAGAAATGACGTGTTCAGGGATACAGTGATGGGAATACCATCATCGTAGAGAATCAAAGCAGCGTAAGTGCAAGCAAGTTCGCTGGCCGACATACTTTAATCTGCATAACGTCGGATACCGATAATAATAAATTAATAACAAAGAATTCCAATGACTGTGTTCCTAACAGCGAAGGAATAATAGCAGCCATTAAAAAGCCAAAAAATTCATTGAAATTAATCTAATGGAAGTAAAGAAAGGGATTAAGAAATGGAGAACATGAGTTACCTTGGGCTAGTCGAGAACTATGAGCTGAAGACGTCTCCCGCACTTGGCTGCGCTGCTGCAAAGAGATGTATTCTAGGGGTAGAGACGAATTGCCAAAAGAAAGGGTTTTAAAGATACAGAGATATGGGCTTAAAGCAACATTTAAGGGCCCATATGGGTCTCCGGCCCATTATTAATAACAGAAAACTGAATACGATTTTCTTTTATTTTTATTTTTATTTTTTATACCTACGTCCTGCTAGCCAAGTTTTGATTTTTTTTTTTAATCAGATTGTGAAGAACACAAAAAAAAATTAGATTTCTTTTCATCACAACAACTTGTGACTTGTGAGCACAAGAAATAAACATTGTCTGCTTATTGATTGGTATACGAAAGAGAAAATAGATATTGAGAATTCAAATCAAAGAAAATTTGAGAGAGAATAGCTGCATAAATTTGTATAAGAAAATTTATAGAAAGAAATTTTTAAACTTTACTATAAGTTAAAAAAGACTTATCCCAAATCAAATTTTGACTTATGTACAACAAAATAAAGAAAATGAATGGGGTCTTTCTTATCTCTACAAGGAACGGAAGGCTCAATCATCCAAGAAGAACCGGCATATATATAAGTAAACACATACCATAACAATCTTTATATGAGAACAATCGCTCCAACATTTGGCATTCAATCAGCCCAAGAAGAATCGACATATATGCAAGTGGATACATATGATAACAAACTTCATATGAGAACAACTGCTAAAAACTACTGAACTGGTTAAATGTCTCAAATTGAACATCAATATCAGGCTTGCTACAGCATATAGAATCTAGCAATGAACTCCATACATTACGTTCTGGTATGTGACCCTGCTAATCATCTCCTTTAACCGCATAGTAGCTTAAAATTGCCTACCAATCAAGCCAAGGTCTTATATAAGCATGTCATAAATGTTAACACGAGGTTGATATTATTTTATTAACAGCTCCTCCAAAAACTCGAATTGCTACAACAAATTGACCATCTCGACACAGCTTATGTACTAAGACAATAACTTTCCTCGTTGGCAATGCAACCCACCTTTTAGGCCATCTTCTTCAGAAACTCAACAGTAGATCCTGAATTCCTTGCATTGCATAGGCCTTTCAATAAGAAATTGTACAATGCTACATTAATTTGGAACACAATTTGCCTCCACCATCTCCATCCAATTACATTAATTGTTTCATGAATTCTCCCTTTCTTGCATAATGTTGCCACCTTAGCCTCATATGCCGAAAGAGATGACCTAAAGCCTATATCCTGTGTATCAGCAAACACTCTATTAGTTTGATTTATCTTACCTTCTCTGTAAAATAGCTGTATAAATGTCCAGGCTAGGAACTACGCCTCTGATTAGAGCTTCATTAATCAAACACTTCGTGGCTTATATATCTTTGTCATAGCAAATATTGCATTGACTGAGAACAAGATAATGGTGACATCGTTTAAGGGCCTTCAAACCTTTCCTTAAAATCTTACTAAGAACTTCTAAAACTTCTTCTACCAGTCCTTTTATTACATAATGCATCCAAAAGGATTCTATATATCACAATATCCCTGTCACTACCCTTTTGAGAAATCCTCCAAAACATTGAATATAATAAATGGATGGCCTCATTCAATATTCTATCTTCACACAAACCCTTCATAAGAATTTGATAACTATCTCTATATATCAGCGTTGTAACTCTGCTAACTCATCACTTGGAATACTTGCTTCGCAAGGTTAGAGCGGTTATGTTGATAAATGACTCACATGAAGTAGTTCAGTGAGATTTCCCTTCATAGCTTCAAGCTTAGATTCTTTCACCATTATTTGCAGAAAGGGTATTAAAAGATTCAGTCCAATACTTCATCTTAGTGATTCGACTTGACCTTCTAAGGATACCAATCATAGTGGCATATACCAGACCATTATGGTGATTGTTAGGGCATCTGTTTTTTGCTTCCTTAATATAGCCAATTTATATTTATTACTTTCTATATATTGCCTGATATTCAAATAATTAACTTTTGGCTCATTGTGCATCATATTGTTTAGGGTATAATCTTATTGAATGCATATCTATATAGCACTCCCCTCAAACCACAAAAATAAATTTACTTTAATTATTTAAGTTTTTTCAATTCACAAATTATAGGTCGCGGGGTTATTTTTGAAAATATAGTTATATCTGTTAATCCTTTATTATCTTCTATTTAATAAATATAAATTATCATTTCTTAATTTTTTTTTATATGTGACCTTGACTATTGGAAAAATATATTAAGAAAAAAAGTATATTTTCTAATCATACTAATTAATTTTTTTAGTATATATCAAAACAAAAGTATATGTGCATTCCAATCTTTATAGGAAAAATGAAATATATATATATATATATATATATATATATATATATATATATCAATTTATGAATATTATTCAATTAATATTGTTAGCCTGTGTATGTTGGTATTGAATTGGTTAGCTATGAAATAATTTCTCATTATTAATTCAGATAAGAGTGTATTTTCTCTAATTTTAGTCAATTATGATAAAACTAAATGTGATGGATGCATTAGTAGTAGTTTGGATGGCTTAATGCCTTAATTAAACAATGATGAGACTTTCATCAAATTATAATTAATAAAGGGAATTAAGTAAAAATAAATAGATATGTCCAATACAGATAATGACATTATTTCACCTTCCTTCTGTAAAAGCAATAACAAATCTATTCCGATCCGAAGTCCCTTCACCAAAGACCCAAACACTTTCACCGATTCAATAGGTTGCAAAATATGAATGAGTAATCAAACTAGAATGAGCACATTTTGATTTTTTTGTAGTAAACACAAAATGAATAATTACAATAAAAAGCAACTCTTTCATTGTTGTAAGTATGGAAATAAAACATAAGAAATTATAGAAAGTACTAGTGAAAGAAAAAGAAAGAAAATAAAGAATTCTGCTCTTTGTTCCCTAAGATCAAATATTACATATGAATTCAGTAAATCCTAATTACACAACTTTTCACCCTGGTTTTTTACGTAAGGATAAATACTGACTAAAGACCTGTTCAATTAAAATGTTTTGAGACAAAAACAATGTTTTCATGAAAAAGATTGGATGAGAGAAACTTTAGAGTTAGAACTAACAGATACACAGGTTTTAAATTCAGTCAAATATCAAACAGCTAATGACATTTTTCACTTCATCTGAAACAAATTCAACGTGAAGAAACTTAATGGAAGTAGATAACATACTTGCTGTCTCAACAATTTTTTGCCAATCAAAGGCAGTACAAGAGAAGCTGATGCCTTACAACTAGCCTTTACTCGTCCAAGCATCTTTTCTAAGTCTGGAAGCTTGCGTAGATATTGTGCAATAACAAGCATAATTTCTGAATGCATTGTTAGAACTTCGACAACGTTAAGCCTATTGTTAATGCCTTCAATACATTTCAGTGGATGGCAGATCCACTTCCTTAAAAGCCGTTTACCAGATGATTTCACACAATTATCCAGATAGTTAAATAGTGTACCTGAAATTCACATCAAGCTCAAAATTTTATGTACTTCTATTAAAAGACTGAAATAAGAACCAAAGACAAGAGGAATACATTATCTGAAAGGAGATGAAAAAGGTAAAAATATTTGCCTGATAAGCCACCATCAGAGTTATTATTGAAGATCTCAAGATTGATAAATGTCTGTCCATCCATCCTGAGGCAACCTCTATAAACTTGGTAGGGTAGAATACCTCCATTCTGTAAAACCTCGTCTGACTGTAGAAAATGGAACATCCATCACAAGCAAACAAATAATTAGGCAATCTCAAAAAACACAAAGATAAGAAGGGAGAGGAGGGAGCAGGCTGACAGATAAGCATACCATCAACCTGGACAGATGACCAATGAGTCCACCAAGAGCACTTAGGGCTATATCACGGTGAGTAACACTTTCCAGGGCATTATTCCATGGGTTAGAAGACTGCATAAAGTAACCCTTGGACTGAATCAAATTTCTAACTTCAGAAGCATCCATAAAGTCAGAGGATGGCAGAACTGGAGTCAACTGCAATGCTGTTGAACCTGCAGGAAAAAAAATTGTCCAATACAACTCATCATGTTAAAATGGAGAATCTCTCTCTATATAATCTATATGTGCATATGCTCCCGCCTCAAGTTAAATTTACTTAGGAGACTAATAATTCCATTGGAATATCAAACAGTTAAAAAAGTTGAAAGATGCTTAATTCAAAGCTTAGTTAGATTCTGTCCGGCAGACTTGATCTTAACCACTAGAATGGGGGAAGCAAACTATTCCACACAACATCTACTAGGAAAGCCAAGCAATGGGTAGAAAGACATCCTTTGCTAGTTTTAGTAAGACATAACAAACCAAAACAGACCTACCAATCTTATTGCGCATTTTCAGAATCATTGTTTCAAACAAATGACTGTAAAGTGCAAAATGATTTACAGTAAAGAGCAAAACCAACCAACCAACAACAAACACCTCTCTACCTCCCCCTTTCCCGAATGCATAACAAATAGGTATATCCTTGCAAAAGGAAATTTCTGAACCTATCCACAGCATGCTACAGAGTACGGAGCTTTTCCTTTTGACTGGGTAACAAATTCCAAATAAATTTCCTTATTGAATAAACAGATACGAATGCAAGTCTAACGGCAACACCAAAAAAAAAAAGTTTATATGTGTTTAAGAATTTTTTCACTTTATACCATTAAACACCTAATTTATCCAGAAATATCATCAGCAAATCCAAATAGTTAAATCTAAACTCACCAGTAACAGAGTACTTTTTGAGGGCTTTTTCATGCCTGTATCATAAAAATCCTGAAGTTTTCAACAGATTGAAAAAGTTATGCATATATAAAAGAAAAGAAAGTACATTTTTTACCTTTGCTTTCATATAAAACTTCTTTAGGTGAGACATACAACCAAATTCCAACAAGATAAATGGAATTTAGATTTCTTTTATTAAATATTGCAGAATACAGATAGAGCTTTTGCATAACATAAAAAGCCCACCTGCATCAATAATGCTCCCAGAGCAGCAAACGAGGTATCATCAACAAGGAAACCAACCCAAATCGTAGAGCATCGCAATCAACAAAAGCAATCCCATAAACAATTGCCCCATTTTCCAGCCCATGTTTTCCCTAAACACAATATATCCAAAGAAACAGACAGATAGGATAGCTGGTTAAACTTCTAAGAAAAATAACAAAGAGAAAAATTTCTCAAGCTGGAAAAGTCAATGAAGAAAGCACCTGCGAGTAAACTGTAAAATCAACGACCATCTCATATTGATTAGAAAAAGATAAATAAAATAATGAATATGATTGTGAAAAAAAATACAACTTTATCATAGTTCAGGAGTTCCCTATGTATTAAGGGTCATATGACAAGAGGAATGTTTTTAAAAACAAAAACCTTCATGTAGTTTACTGATAAAATCACAGAATAAGTTGCACTGATGAAAATCTAAAGAATATTTTAAAATTGAAGATGAGAAAAATGTTAAATAAGAGTGCATGAGAAGGGGAAGGATAAAGTACTGGGACAAAATTCTAAGTGAAAAATGAAAAATACACATAAAACTTCATGATTAAATTCACTTCAAAAAATAGCATGTTGCACTTTCAGTGTAATTAATTTGCATGATATCTCACTGACCTCTTTGATGCCAAGAAGATGAACAGCATCAGGCCCAATATTACCGTCTGTTGTAGTTGATGGTGTGACAACTTGAACTAATTTTCTTGCAATCACCTGAAACACGATATCAATGGTTGCTTGGTAGTCACAAAACCAATGCAACAGTTAAAAGAATTACAAACACAAACAAATTAATTTGCAATAGAAACCAATAAAAATGCATAATTTGAAAAGGATTTTGAGAATTTAAGGAACCCAAGAAAATATCATTAAAAAAAAAGCACGTGGCATTCTGCAGCTTCAATATTGCAACAAATACACACAAATTGTCTCTGCAAACTATTTTGACAATGACTATGAGACATTAAAGTTGAACATACAATTAAATTTAAAAAAAAAAGTCATATTTTTTCCACAAGCATCACAGAACAAACTTTGACTATAAAGAAGACAGAAGAAGAAATGAGTTAGATAATTAGATGAAGCCCTTAGCAGTTAAAGCTTAACATGTTCAGAATGAATAAAAGACATTAAAGTCTAACATACAAACTAAATAAAAAAATCGGGTCTGTCTCCACAAGATTCCCAAAACAAATTTCCAATATAGAGCAGACAGAAGATGAGATGAGTTTGATACTCAGATGAAAACCTTAGCTTAAAACTTATAACAGGAATATAATAATTGCAAATTTTTATGAAGTTATCATTTTCTCTTTTTTCTCTCTTCTACATTCTGCAAGAAGCCTTGAGATTCACTTTTATCCAATTATTTTCAGTGTCGCTCAAAATAACAAAAACCCATATGATGTTTAAGTTGATAACATAAGCACAAAAGACATCTTCACTGCAAATCTTTTTGGGGAAAAAAGGAATCCATCAGACTTGTCTGTTTTAAAGCAGCATGGTACACTACAGTATTTACACCCCTGGCTTTTGCTTGGTCAGATGTTTCCAACTGCTCTATTCGTCCAACTTTATATCTAGATAAAGGAAATAGAAGCAATAAGTGAATTGCAAATGCTTTAAAACAGGAAAGTAAATAAA
Source organism: Triadica sebifera (assembly GCA_023653625.1). Taxonomy (NCBI): domain Eukaryota; kingdom Viridiplantae; phylum Streptophyta; class Magnoliopsida; order Malpighiales; family Euphorbiaceae; genus Triadica; species Triadica sebifera. The sequence continues at coordinate 2,507,340 of CM042895.1, forward strand.
CAAACAAGCAAACCTAAATTAGTCTCACCCATAGAAGATGGGTGAATTCATCCTATTTGATCTCTTCATTGAATTTAAGTCTGACAAAAGAATTGTTTTAGGCCAAGCTGATTTATGCCCTTTTTTTTTTCCTTTGTGCACCATTTCTCATTTATAAAAGAATGATTTTTTTCTTTCCATGAAATACGGCCAATCCTGCAGACGAGCTTACTTCATGCTTCTGGAAAAGCTTTCAACAATATTATTGCTTATCAAATTACCACAAGTGAAAAGATTTCAAGTACAAAATGCTGCCACATTTGAGTACCAATAGTGGATTCAATGGTTTTATTAAGGCAAAATTTAAGTGCAGCAAATGGAAGAAAAATTATAATGTTTTTAAGATAAAGGGTCATACCCACGAGCAACCAGCTTTTCAACAGCATCCTCAATTCCACTTTCAGATATGCCAACCTGATCATTAAGGAAAAAGCTATGTCGACTCTACCAATAAAAATCTTTGTTTGTCTTACTATCAACAAATTAGTTATTACATAAATGTTAAAGTTTGGGTGAACCAGATAATAATATTGATTTTTTATGTTTTTGTATTATCAAACGATCATCCTCTCTAATTTTTATTGATTCACTCGAACCTTAATTAGCAATGTCACTAGTAGTATTAGTAGTAATATTATAAATCAAATTAAATTTTATAAATAAATCATAAGTTAATTTTTTTACATCATTAATTATAGAATCAACACTAACATCATTATTTAAATCTAACAATGAATAATAAATATTCAAATAATAATATAAATCATCTATTTTATATCTAGGATTACAAATACAACATACAAGATTACTTGAATGAATAAATTTAAAATAGAAGAATACTTAATTAAATTCGGTCAATAACAAGATCAAAATTGAGATCTAAAATAGAGCCTAAAATCTGCACAGAGCAGGACAGTGGAAAAATTTAGAGTTCTACATGCAAGATAAGTTGAGTCTTATGATATGATATGAATGATATTTATATGTGTGATTATTAAGTCAAATAATTCATCAATCCCATAAAATAAATAAGTAAATAAAATTATGAATTAATAATTGATTGATGTATGTTATGACCATAATGAAATTTTAAAAGATTACCTAAATAAATTGAGATAAAATAATTAACCTGTAAAACACCTATTTGGGAACTAGGATAAAAAATACATTGACATGCCAATAAGAGGTAGGAAAGACAAAAATCTTTAATACGTATGCGTAAAATACTGAGTTGAGCTATGTATGTACTATATGTGCCGAGTTGAGCTATGTATGCACTATATGTGCCGAGTTGAGCTATGTAAGCACATTTATATAGGCACAATATTGTGTTGAGTTAATTTACGTAGGCGTCATGCACCGAGTTAAAATTTATTGGCAGATAATGTCCTGTATCATATCTGATAGTTCTAATTATTGGTGTTAGAGGACATAAATTTGAATAAACAAGACAAAATAAGGTATGATAAAATTTACTTATTATAAATGACCATTGAATAAATAAAATGAGTAGAATATAATGATATCAATAATAATAACACTAGCTATGGTTAAAAATAATATTATGCAATAATATTAGTAATTAACAAAATTATCATATGTAAAGGAAATTTGGGTACAAGAAATTTACTTGCAATTTAATTTATTATTGGTAAAAATGTGATATTTCTTTCATCTAATATTGAATGTATGAATGTGTGAGGCTTTATAAATTGCATGTTAAATTTTTGTCATATAAAGCACCACTAAGCTAGTAGCTTAGCGAGTGTAATTTTTTCCACGCATAAGTACTAAAATAGTTAGTAAATAAATAATATAGCTACTAAAAAAAAGTCAGACAATTGATAGCAGCATCTGAAGATTTTTATGTTTCATTGTATTAACTTTTGTAAAACGTATTAGTGAATTTTACTCATATGTTGTATAATAACTATATTTTGGGGTATATAAATAAAATATTAATTAGTAAAATTTTGTATATAATCTTTTAGAAAATGAATAGTTTATTATGGATGAACTACTGGTATAAAGTATATATATATATATATCAAAAAAAAATAGGAGACAATAATTTGAATTTGTATTCAAATATCTTAAAATGATAATATACAAATAATTATATTAAGAAGATCAGATAAGGAATTAAGAGTCTGGTAGCATTTTTTTGCTTTACTATTGTTAGTAGGGAAAATGAGTGTTTTATTTTCTCTACTGGGTCACGATCTGGGCTGGATCGGAATCGGCCTAATTCGATTCTAGTTGGACCAAACTGGTTCCACGAGCCCAATCGGCCCATGGCCAAACATAATCACAATCTAACGTTTTTCTACTGAAAAATCTAATGAAATGACGTATTAATAGAATATAATAAAATAGAGGGAGAAAATTGTATAATTTTTGAACATGTTCAACAGGCCCATCAGTTTGTGGCTAGGCATGATTACAGTCTAACGTCTTTTTAATAAAAAATCTAACAAAATGACATATTAATAAAATATAACAAAATAAAGAGAGAAAATTGTATAATTTTTGAACATATGATACTATTACAATAGATTAAATTTTAAAAGGTAAATAATAATTTTTCCTTTTTGACAAAAAAAATATAGAGTTTGGAGTTATAATAAAAAAAAAAACCAAAAAAAATGTGAATATTCTCACAAGTGTCATCAAATTACAAATGTTAACTAAAAAATGCATGGTAACAAAGTAAATATATGTTTGAAATTGCGTTTGAAAAAGACTTTTTGAAAAAATAAATATATTTTAAATTTTTTTAAATTTTGAAAACTGTTTTTAGAGAAAAACAGTTAAATATATTTTTTTCTAATAAATTTGAAAAAAATATTTTATAAAAATTTAAAAAATTAATTAATCAAATAAAAAATTATAAATTTTTTTAACATTCAACAACACATCATTAAATGTGCACTATTAAAAATAGTGCAATAATCACGTAGTCTTCCATACTAATATAAGTCAAAGTTGTTTTAGAAATTTCGATTAGTTTAGCCAATAAACCATATATTAATGTATTGTACATGCCCCATGAACTTTTTGAAATAAAATACGAGGTTGGGATGCATGACGCATTGATTTTGATTCAATGAAGTGGTATAGAATGTGCGATTCCATTTCAGTCAGATAAAAGAGTAAGCATCTTGCAATCAAACAAGAAGTACAATGAAATGTACAAGAAGATAAAATTTGAAGCCCAAAAATAATATCAAGTAGCCTCAAAGCGAACCAGTAGCAAGGATGATAGCCGAAGTTGAGACAAAAAATCAATACACTTTACTATGTCGTATAACCGAAGAAATAGGCAATTTCGGTTCTATTTTTTTTTTCTTGTACTCGGTTTGTCGCTTGGGCATGTTGTTGGTTGTTTAACAACTTTCCTTTCTAGGGCAACCGAAAAGAATTGAAAAAAACAAATGAATAATGTAAAATAATGTCTTTTTCAAATTAATTTCCCAAGTAAGTAAGGCTTGAAAAATTTAAATTTAGGACCGAAGAGTTAGGATAGAGTATTTGTAATTTTGCAATTGTAAATATTTGCAAATTGTAAATTTATGAGATATAAGACATGTTTTATATAACATCAAGATAAAAAAACAAAAACAGCACAAGTGGGATATACATGAGCACAATAAAACTTGAAGAAGAAAATGGGAATCAAAGAATTGAAATTTGAAGGCAATAAACACATATATAAAAGGATCATTTTCGTGTGGATTGAGTCATCAAGGGAATTAAAATTTAAACCAAGGCAACATAGTCAAAATTTTCGCATTGACTGTAATTGAAGGAGATCGCTGCTGGTGTATGGCATGACGTGAGTAGGCGAAGTTATTACTGGTGCTGGGCGCGGCTTGGGGCTTCCTGCAGCGGCCAGTCTCCACTACTAGATTTTTGGCTGTGATCACTTATATTAGTTTTGAACTTTTCAAAATTTAAAAAAATTGAAAATTAGAAGGAGAAAAGGGAGAAAATGACGTTGATTTTTTTGGGCCTGAGTAACTTGCAGAAAACTTTTTATGTTTTCATTTTTATAGAAAATTTGTAAAATTTATTTACTTGTTAGAAATTAAATTTGTTTTCTATTTTTTGAAAAAAAAATATGTTTACTTGTTCTTATATAAAATTTATTTTTTATTTTTAAAATTAAAAATATATTTACTTGTTATTATATGAAAACTGTTTTATATGTCCAATACATAAAATAAATTCAATTTAAAAAACAAAAATTAAATTTTAAATTTATTAATTATTATTTTTTTCAAGTATATATTGTTGACCATTGTCAATAATATAATATTATTTAATATTAATCTTAACTTATTAATTATTTTTATATACTGATTAATAAATAAATTTTATTTTATTATTCTAATTAGACCTATTAACTTTTCTAAATCTTTATTGTGTGAAAATATAATTGAATATAGAAAATTGCCTCAATAGGAAATCAAGATTGCCCGCAACCAATTAGAATGTAGAAAATAAGGGTGAACAAAAAGAAAGGTACATTTTTGCCGGTGGAGAAGATGGTTAGAAACTGTGATTGGGGGGTTGAGGGGAGAGGGGAGAACGTTGTGTCACTGGAAACTTTAGCACACACCTATCGCAAAACAGCAGAGAAACCATAATTCCTTGGTAGCAGCGACGTAGCCGTTGGGGCCACCACCGATGACGATGATGTCATTGTCCTCAGATCCTGATGATGCAAAGCCACAGGAGAAGTTGGTGAGCGAGAAGGAATACTGAGCGCATCAAGAGTGGAATTCGCAGAGTTTCTACCAAGAAAAACCAGCCATCGCCATTTACGCAAACAACCGCTTCTTTTTGTATCAGAAACCAAAAAAAAAAAAGTGAAAACAGCGTGTTTCACTTTAAATTTTAAGGAAGAAAATTTTGGAAAACAATAAAAAATTGTTTTACAAATTTCTTTTAAAATTGCGAAAACGGCAAAATCAGTTTCGAAGTGAGATTTTTACGAAAATAGCCAAAATAAATATAAAATTCTATTTTCTATTTTCATTTTGAAAATTTTTCTACAAAACTTGGAAAATTCTCACATAGTATGTGAGAGTTTTAAAAGAAGCGGCGGGTCTGAAAGTTTAATTAACAAACGACGCCGTTTCTCCTTGTGAAGTGCTATTATAAACATTTGCGGGAGCCGGGAAGAGTAATTTGCGCCATTTTCTTCATTGCTTCATGCGCTAGGGATTCGTTGGTCAAATTAGGTGGCTCTCTTTCTTAGGTGCGCTCCCTTTCTCTGTCTTTATGTGTATGTGTCTCCACATCTTGTCATGTACTCGTGATTGTGTATCTGGTTATGTTATTGATGTGTTTGTGTTGATCTTTCTTCTTTTATCTTGAATTTCAGAATGGTGCTTTAGGATTTTGATTTGATGATTTTTTTATTCTTTTGATGCGTGTGGAATAAATCTAACGTACCTTCTGGAATGTGGAGGTTTTTCTCTATTGTTTGTTTTTGCTATCATTTTTATTAAAAAAATGAAAGAAATTATTGCAGAATCTGCTCTTGAAGTTCTGAGTAGAGCTCATTTAGATTCAGTAGCAAAACTGGTACGATGATCGGAGATAGCTGGGATCTAGATGGAACCTTTTTCATCTAGAAGTAATTAAGGGTCACAGATTAAGCACAGGCTTCAATAGAATTCTGTCAAATGTGTCATATCAATTATTGATGTAAAAAAGGGCTTGACCTATAAACTACTGGTGTAAACAAGGGTTCAATAATGAATAGACATCTCGTTTCTTAGTTTTATTTGGGCATGGAATATAAATGGAGTTTCGCAATTTATGTCCTAGCTTTTGAACCTTCTTTACTAGTAGGTTTTCAGTGGTTTGTGAGGGAGAATCATGTAGAATGCTTGAAACACTTGGGGCTTGTGTATTTGAGTCTACAATTTATGGAAGAAAACAATTGAATGGCTAAAGCTTGCATTAGAAGTCTCAAATTAAGAGGAATTTTTAATGCAGAGAAGATGTGCGCAGGCAAGTTGGGTGAATACTGATAAAAACCAGTTCAAGTTTTCATTGCCAACTCATTGTTATAGAATAATATAGCTGCCCTTTTATGATTAAGTGTTTCGGACACCCTTTAAATCATCCCTATCATCAATACCATCTTCAGACTTCCCTTCTGAAAGTTTGAATTATAATTAATCAAATCATTTAAAAAAAGGCTTGTGGTGTTGATAGAAAATGTCATTTTTAGGTTAGAAAAGGTGCAGCGAAAGAGATTTTGCGATTGTTCTGATGTGTAGTGGTGGGCTCTTTGCTTGATTCTTTCCAAACATTTGCAGTTTAATGCTGCTAGAGAAGTGTAGAATAGACTGGCTATTAATGAACAAGTTCTGGAACCAAGAGCCTCTGACGTAGATAAAGATCCTAACTAATGCAGTCTAAGAACTGCAGACAGTTGAAAATTTTCTTTCCATGTGAAGTGGCAGAATCAGAAATCCTCAATGTTGGCTGAAAAATAGTTTTTCTAAGATGATTTTTGAATAAGCTGACCATAGATTTAGTTTGTGTATGTTTCAGTTTAATTTATATATTTATGCCCCTAGTAGGTGATTTAATTTTAAAGAAAAAAATGTGTTAGTTTCTATTTTTTGGTTATCTACTAATCTGTGATTCTTGTATTATTCTATTATATATCTATGAGTTATGCTATGCCATATCCTCAGCCAAAAACAAGGTTCACCCTAAATCAAAAATCATAAATACATTGATAGAAATGCCTTCCAAGGTGGAACAGTACAAAATTTTCTGTCCAAATTGAAGGATATAATTATTTTATTACCAAGAGGATCGTAGAAAATAATGTGCAGCAAGGCACATCCGCAACACAAATATTGTGGTCTCCCACTTCTTATATGGGTAATTTCTCACTATTTTCCATTAACATGAACCAACTTGCTGTTTAACATACCTTTTAGAATCTGCAGAGGGGGCAATCTTTGGTCTGAGTCTCTTATCTACCAATATGTTGGGATTTTTATGGAGGAGGGTTAACTCCCCATACAGTAGACCATGACCCATTTGACCTCCTAATTAATCCAAAGATGAAAAGGTGTCAAGGGCATTACTTTGAACTAGCATGTTACTTTTGATGGGATTATGAAATTTGCTATTTGATGTTTGATTCTGGATATGTTGATTTATGGATTCTGAGCCATGTCTCTTGAGTGCTTGTAGAATCTATTTGATATCATATCACACCAAACATGATACTATGATATATGAGTAAAATTTAGTTGGCACAGTTTTTTTACATTTGAAGATTTTATCTATGCTTACAACTGTTTTAGAAGTATTGCATCTATATAGGAAATAGGATTGTTCTTCTAAATTTTGTTGCTTATTTGTCAGATTTCTATCCAATCATTTGCATCAATTAGAGAAGTTACTCTATAAATAGAACTGCAGCCACCGAAAGAGTGAGAGACAGAGATGGGCAGGGAGATTGGCAAGCAAGTTCGGGGGAGGGGCGGACAAAGGGATGAATCGATGTTGACCCGAATGATTAATGCCATCTTCGCATTTGTAAAATATGCAGAATTTGAGATACTCTTTCTTTTCTTCTTTCTCATCGCATTTATCCTCTTCAAAGATCTCACATCGAGACCCGAGTACAACCAAATTCTTGTGAAGAAGCCTGGTGGTCTTTACTTCTGGGCTTATTAGAAAGCATTGGAGTAATGGTCTTCTGCCAACTGGCTTCTGCTTGTAGAATTTTTTGGTTACTGAACCATCTACTTTTCTATGAAATATATATAGTTTTCATACAATAATCTTTAAAGAATATGAACAACGACCTCTTTCTCTTCGAATTCTGATGTTGTGGCATGAAAATCTGTGAAATGTCATGTAATGCTGAATTGATGTCGTGTAAGCTGATTTGGAACGCGGCTTATTTTATCGCGACTTTTGATATCAACAACCAATATGATTCAACGGAAATGTGGATTTTTTTTTCTGGATATAGTTAGTGGCTGATATATGAATATTGGATTTCTTGAATGCCATAGCTCAAATCCTTGGGTGATGACAGTGATATAGCGATGCTGATTGTCCTATTTTTCACAATTCAAATCTGCTAAAATTCTGAATTCGAAGTTGAAATTTGTCTTAGATAAATTTTGAAAACGATCATTTGTTACCGCAAGTTCTTCAAACAAAGATGAAAAAAAAAATCAATATAATGCAAAATAGATATAAATAAGTCCAGAGAGCTTAAGGTAAATATTGGAAAGATATCGTTCTTATTGCTTGCCTTCCATGTCCTAGTTCATAACTTCATATCAAAAGCCAGGACCCCACCCCCCAAAATTACACATATATAGATGATACAGCATCTTTAACAACTCTCTGACTTTATGTTATGTTGGTTCTCAACAAGAGTTGCTTTTGTTCTCCAAAAGTCAACCAACCCCTTAGGATTCTATGTCAATAATATTAGTATCTTTTAGGTCGCGTTTGATAAAGAATGAGAAAAAAAAGTCATATTTTTATATTAGTATTTTGGTATTTCAATATTTATTTTTTGTATGTTCCAAGATATTAGAAATACTATAATATATAAGAATCAAAATTTTATTTTCAAATATTTTAGCTTAATATAAGGTATCAAACTCAAATTTGAAATTATAATTTCATTCTTATTCTAAAGTGAAACATATCAAACATGTCCTTATACTTTTAGAAACAACTTATTAAATGAAGGAACAACCTGTTTGGAAGAAAGGAAAATGGGAGGGAAAGAAAATAAGAGTTGTCATGGTGTTTCTTTGTTTGGGAAATAACTAGAAATATAAAAGGTAAGGAAAATATTAATTACTTCCCTCTCGGATCTGCACATTTTTAACCTTTCCAATTTAGAGAGTGTTTAGTTTAGTTATTGGAGACAACTGATAGTTTTTTAATGTTCAACAACTGAATATAAGCGTTTATTATTCTCAGCTGATAACTAATAAAAAGTTCAAACAAACTCTTATAAAAAACTTTAAAATGAAGTTTTTTCGAAATAACTGGTGTTTTTTCTAATAAAATGACAAAATTATCCTCTTTATAATAAAATATATCATATTGTAAAATTTTTCATTAAATACAAAATACACCTCTTCCAAATCACTTTATTCAATATAAAATATGTTATATTAAAAATATATTAAATTAATTGATTATATTCATAAATTATAGATATATATTTGTGAAAATTTTTATTTATAATTAATTATATTCTATTGTTGTTATTATTTTAATTATTAAAATATATAATTATATCAAGTAACATATAATATTTTAATTTTCTATTTATTTATACATTATAGAACAATATATTTTTTGAAATAAATTATACCCCTAATAGTAATTTTACATCATAACAGTAATAATTTATTTAATTTTACCAAATATTAATATCAATTAGCTACCAGTTATAAGCTTAATCTAATAACTGAACCAAATGTCTCGTTGGTATGAGCTTTATTACATGCAGATTATTATGGTGTGAATACTTACATAAAGTGAACAAAGAAGTTTAGATGAAGGACTTTTTTTTTTTTCCAATACTTAGATCTCTTATAATTTAAGCTAATTAAGCTTCTGTCACATAAAAAAAATATAAAAATTAAGTTTACTTATATGAAAATTTTCCGTTAATAGCGTAATATGAATATATGGGATCTGGGAAATATATATTGTCTATTAATTAGATTCCAAAAGAGAAATAATTTAGGCAACATAAAATGCAGTAGCGGTATATATACATACTTTGCTATACATACGAGTTTCAAAGAGAGAAATTAGTGTGGACATTAGAAAAAAAAAAAATGAATGATGAGCTAATAGGTGACTTGATAGAGGAAAATTATGAAGGGAATCGCATGCATGATGTAGAAATCTTTTGTTTAGCGCATGAGAATGCGCTTGCAATGTGCATTTGGGTCCATTATTCAAAAAAAAATATTATTAATCAAATTAAGACATTAGGGAGAATCATTGACGAAAATAAGGATTTACTTTGTGGTGTTAATGGATTTGCATGGAACCTACTCTAATATTTGTCTCAAAATACGCTTGGCCTCAATTCATCAAGGTCTGAAAGGTCTTCATTATCGATCCATAAAAGTTAATTTTAATTCCATTTTTTGTGTTTGTATGTGTTTAGTTCTATTTTGTGGATAATGAATTGTTAAGCATGTAAATTGGGGGGTTAATTGGGTTTGCTTGTGAGGGTTGAATAAAAGGAGGGCATTGCCAGGCAATATAACGAAGAACATATATTGCTAATATAGTTTGTATTGAATATGTACCTTTACAGAAATCTGAAACAATAATATCATAGTGGAAGAAAAAGAAAATCCATATTAAAAGGATTCTACCAAAACAATTAAATTATTTTTGTATTATATATAGCTACAAATCCAATTTTTATGTATTAAACGATTTTTGTAAATCCGAGTTTCTGTGGTATAATGTATATATTGGATGAACTTAATATCATTTTTTTGGGATCAGAAGTTAAGTACAATTATTTTCAATTATTTATCTTTTTAATTTCTCGTCACCGTTGATCAAAAATGTTTTTTTTTTTTAAAAAAAAAAAGCAAAAATTTGGATGATAAAATTGTATAATTGGCACTTATTATCTTTCTTTCCTCCTATTCTTCTAAATTTTCCCAATCGAAAGCAAATAAATCTTTAACTCTTTAGTCTCTTATTTTCATCTTATCCAAATAAACCAGAGGTGAATATCGGTCGGATCAATTAATAAAAGTTAAAACCAGATTATCTTACCCCTAAAGAGGAAATATTAACTCTTTCTATCTCCTCTTTATTTATTTTCTTTCTCCCCTCAAAGTTGTTCCCAAACAGTCTTTAAGTTTGGATTATGCAGTTGAATGATGATGTTTTGATATTGATGTAATTATGATTTGTATTCAGTAGAAACTTCTCCCCACACTTTTACCAGGAATTCCACCAATCACAACCATGCGATGCTGACCCGCATGCCTCTGAAACAGAAGAATTCCCCTTGGATTCCAAACAAGATAAAAATTTCATCATCCAAAAGAAGGATTTTGAATAAGTAACTGAATGCGAAAGATGAAAGTTGAAAGATACCGTCTTTTTCCCCAACTAATTAGTCTTCTAATCCTATCATTAATTAAAAATAGTATCAATCATAAATAATGAAACAACAAAAAAATTACAAGTTAATGGATGAGGTATCCCAGCCCACCCTTTTTCCCTACTTGACCAATATTGGGTTCAAAGATATAAAAGCTATCGTTGAACCCCAAATATGAACAAGAGTATATATATCATTGGATGCTCTCTGCTTCCAAATATGTGAGGTAGAATCCAAAGCCAATATTGGTTTCCACCTTATGCTAATACATGAAATGAATATGATTTTTTCTCCCCTAATTCTAATAACTACTTAATTAAAACTCCCCATTTTCCTAATTAATCAAGCATGTATAATGATGAAGTTGATACTGTTGGGGAATGAATGGAGTTAGTGGGAGTGAGCTCTGCATCTCAAATGCCTGTTTTTTCCATGAACGGGAAAACTGACATTTCAATTCTTCAAACTCCATATGCTTGTTATGCTAGCTGATCAGACAGCATTGATTCTCCTAGAATGTTTTCCTTATTCATTTCTTCCATTTTGATATTTACCCTTTTCGCCATTCGTCGATAAATTGTTAGTCTTGTAAGAAAGACTCTAAATTTGCCATACTTATTAGCTTAGTTTGATGAATTCTGTTCAGAAGCAACTGGTCCTGCCGGTACCGCCCCTGTTGAAGCAGTTGTGGTGGTTGCTACTGGTGTCGCAGTCATTGGTGCTGTAATCATTGTTGTTGCACCTATTGCAATTAATATTTTAGTATGGCATATAATGGATTATTGTATAGAATAGATGGTATTTAAGAATTTGACTAAATGATTAAAACAATCACCTGTGGTGGAAGTAGCCATTGCTACTGAAGAAGGAAGTGACAGAATTCCTGTAGAGCCATAGTTTTGAGGTAAATATGGATACTGTACCATCTGAGGATACTGAACACCATAACCATGAGCTTGACTATTCTGTGCATAATGGGTATAAAATGGGTAATAATTATGAAACATCCCTGGAGTTCCTGATGCCCCAGTTGAGTAATAAGGTGAAAATTGCTGACTTCCATATACCCCATAATAATTCTGCAACAAAGAAACTCAGATAAATATATATTGCAATTGGCTAAGCAAATGCAAAAATACATTATGATGCCAATACTGACCAGAGGGTAAATGGTGTCTTGAGAATATCCAGTGTACCTGTTGACCAAAAAGAAAGGGAAATTTGAGAATCAATAAAGAATAGAATCAATAAAGAAATAAATGTGTACATTAAAGGGATGAGGGTGATTACTGATTAGAATGAAATAAAGAAGAGAAAAGGAAAGACTAAAGAGTAAAAACTGCTTTTCTCTTTTTTGCTTACCCATAAGCTGAATAAGGAAATGTGTACTGGCCACTGGGTTGATGGATGTATGAGGATGAAGAACCATGATAAGCAGGTGGAGCCACCAAGCCAGGTGCTGGTGTATACCGTCCTGCTCCTGCAAATTTTAACTTGAGCATTTGTCTCACCGTGCATTGTTAAGATCCTAATTAATTTCAGTTTAAAATAGCAGAAATGAATGAATCTAAGAGTTTGTTAAGATCACTTGTTCCAGTTTGCTGGAGTAGTCAAAGAGATTGAGCATGAAAAGTGGGTTCATAAATCCACACATGTTTTTTGGAATGAGAAAAAAAAAAGATTCTGATTTGATTAAATCCATTAACAAAGTATGAACACATTAGAGTTGTTTTATTTTTGAATAATGTAGGTGAATATTCATTTGAATCATTGACTTTTGAATAAAATAAAAAGAAGAGACAATGGACCATGTTGAGGAGTGGGTGGGCGAGTCTTGTGAGCACCAAGAGATGCAAGATTGCAATTTGCCCTTCTTCCGTCGATAACGGGAGATGGGTTGTGACAAGCTCTAATGGCTGCCTCGGGATCCTTAAATGTAACCTATATAACAACAACAACAACAACAACAACAAAAAACCCACTTTTCAAAATCAAATTGATAATGAAGGAAAAAAAAAATGTCTTGAAAAAAAAAGGACGGAGCAAAGGAAAATGGTGTCTTACAAAGCCATAACCCTTGGATCTCCCAGTGTTCTTATCTGTAATAACAACAGCCTCTAAGATCTCACCAAACTGCTCAAAATAACGCCTCATGGTGTCTCTTTGAGTCTCCCAAGCCAACCCACCAACAAAAATTTTCGTAAAAGTTGTGTCATTGTAATGCCCCCCAGGATTGTTGCCACCCATCATCTGAAATTGCCTTTGTTGAGACATTCAATTGTTTCCCAAATATAACACCAAAAGAAACGATCCAAAAAGCCCAAATAAAACAAACAACAAAAGAAGAAGAAGATGAAGAAGGAGGAGAAAAGAAAGAATGGAAAGACAAGCCCTCTTCCCTCTCCCTTCCAAAAGAGAACAAAATTATAGAGGAAAAAAGGTAAATAAAGCTAGAAAAGAGCCGTTCGTTTAATTTTTGATGATCACATCAATCAAAAACCAGACACTACTCCTTTTTCTCTCTCGAACGCTCGTGTGCGTTTGTTTTTCTTCTTGCTGTTCTTGTTTTTCTAGTTGTTGTTTTTGTAATGTTATAACTGCCACTTTTTTCACACCCACAACTCCTCAGATCCCTCAACAACGATACCCCTAACGAGAAAATCATTACTGTTTGGGGAATGACAAATAAAATCAATAGACAATTTAAAAAAGAAAAGAAAATTATATATCTTTATATGCACACAAATATATAGCGCGAACACGCACAAGAGAGAAAAATAACATAAGAAGAAGAAGATGATGAAGGAGAAGATGGGAAAAAGAAAGACGACAAAAAAGCTGCTAGTGGGCACCCACGAAAACAGTAAGCAAGGTTGTCGAATGAAATTTGGAGGAGGAAAGACTACACCTTTTTCGCTGTATCAGCACTTTTTCTCTCAATATACATATCGATATTATAATAAATGTAAAAAAAAGAAATTTAATTAATTTTATGAATTGTTTTTGTGGTGTGGGTCCGCACAAACATCTGCTTCGCTGTACTCAACCTTCCATTTTCCTCTCTCTCTCCCTTTTGTTTTTTTGGCAGTTGTTTAGGATAAACGAGTCACTACTGTTTAACTATTCCAATAAAATATTCGAATTTGATTTATAACAGTCTAATTGAGTTTGAGTTTAAATAGTCTGAATAATTTATTGAGTCAAATTTAAATATCACAATATTCAAATTGTAAAATTTATAAATTTAATAGAATATTTAGTTTTTTATTATTTATTAAATTATTTTTATATTTTTAATATTTAAATTAAAAATTTAATCTAGTAGAATTAATTTAAATTGATTTGTAATTGAATTGAATATATTATTTATTTAATTTTTTAATTAAATTAAATTTTATAGGATGGAATTTCAAACAATTAAAAATAAATTTAAGTTAAATTCCGACTTCAAATTTTTTAATTCAAACGAGTTCAAGTTTGTATCTACTCCACTCAACTATTGTGGGGGATTTGGGATAAGATTCCTTCTTCAATCTTCACCCTTGTCTCTCTCTCTCTAAAACAAAAGGAGCTTAATTCCTGCTTATGCAGTTTGCGGCTATTCTCTTAACCGAAAAAGTACAGGTAACGGGGGGTTCTGTTTGGTGGGCCTAAACTTTCTGGCACGACCTTCTAAATATCTCTTTTATTATTAAAAAAAAAACGTAAAACAAACGAATCTTGTAAGTTTAAAACACCATTCTGAGCACTATTGTCCTGGTTCTTATCAAAACTTGAATGAGAACAAATTAATAGGAGTTATTAAAAATCAATCACTTCACTATACCCTAAATTTCTCAAATTATAACACAAAGAGTACATCCCATTTATGGCTCTGGATTCCAAAATCCTTCTCAATTTACTATCACAGTCACCATTATCATAATTCAATTAGGGTACCTAATCTAATCTAGCTAGAACTAAAACCCAGCTGTGATTACTTGGAGCATGAACGTTACATAACATAACATAGCCCACTAGCTAGGGACAAGGGGCAACATTATCTTTGTAAGAAAATCCTGGCCTGGTGGTGGTGTGCATGGTGAAGATGTAAGAAGAACCCAGGGCACCACCTCCATTTTGTTATTTGAATCCTAAATCAATCAGAATAAATTAAACATAGACTCAAAAATAGTAATAAACAAATAATTAATGGTATAATTAATTAAATTAGGTGAGAATAAAAACCATTAGCAAGCGCAGTAAGCGGCGTCTATAATGGTCAAATGGGACAGAGAGAGAGAGAGAGAGAAATTACTAATTAGATCTCCACAGGATATAATTAAGACTCTGAAACAGAATCATACCTGTCGCTACCGCATAAAACCGCCTTGGACTGTCCAAGAGATCGGTCAAAACTCTCTTCCTTTTCCTTTTTTTTTTTAATTTTTAATTCCTTGTAAATTTCTTTTTTATTTTCTTTTGTCGGCTCTAATGCCGGCTACTTGCGCTGGAGCTTAGAGTTGGAAAAAAAAAGAAAAGGAACATCTGTGTTCTATAGTGCCTGCATTTAATATGAAAAAAATGTACAGATGTGCAGCACCAGCATGAGTCCACCACTTGGGAGGAAAACAAACCAAAGCTGAGGCCTGAGATGTTCAATCTTTAAAAAAAGATTGACAGTGACAGTAGATCCTGACCTGTAATTTTTTAAGGAAATTCTGTATAATTATATGAATTTTGCAGCTTCAACGTAAGTGTTCATAAACCTCTCCCATCCATTTAAACAGCATCAATCCTATTCAATTAAATTTTTTATATTTTAATCCACACTATGCACAAACAGTATATATATATATATATATATATATATATATATATGACTAGCATTTTAAATATATATTTATTTGTACTCATTTTTTTTATATTTCATGATGCAAAATTGAAATCATAAATTTTTTGAATATTTTTGAATATTTTCAAATATTAGAGAAATATTCATCAATTAAGATTAAAACGGAACTATATAGATATTTTATGAAGTTTTGTGAATAATTGATTAAATGACACGATATATTAATTTAGTGGAAGTTTATTAATTTAAAATTTCTTATATTTTCAAAATTGCAAAAGATATTTTAGTCATTTTAATTTCAACAGTTGCCTCTGAATCTGCTATTAAGTGGAAAAATTATTAATTCATTTCGAAATTCATTAAATCAAAAAATGGTGAAAGCCTTTGTGTATGCACAAAATTAGTTGTAATCCGAAACTATTCCTCTTAACTCTAAAAAAATATTAGATGATTTAGAAAAATTTAAATACAGAGAACAATTTAGATAATGAGTTTTTTATTTTTTTAACATTGGTACTTTTTTTAATATAAATTTTCAAGCTTAGTATAATTATCACAATAAATGATGAAGTTGGAGATATTGATGATGAATGGTAAAGGAGATTAACAATATTTTTCGAATCAAATTGAATTTGTGCATATTATAATAGTAAAAATCATTTTCTACTATTTTTATCTTTTATTCAACTTTAAAAATATTCATTTCTTGTACTTATTTTTATTGTAGGTTCTACTGTTATAATCTCACTTGTAGTATTAAATTCTTTATGCTGTAGAATCCTGATGTTTAATGAAATATTTTGATAATTTGTTACTGTATTTTTTTTAGAAAATTTCTATTGTAATTTTCATACTATATCTTGCTATAAAGTAGTTTATGAGTAAATCAGATATTATGGATGTTTGAGAGATATTATTATTATTAATTAAAAAATTAAAAGGTATATAAAATTAAACCACAAATTGATACAATTTAATCCGCAATTGTGGTTTGAATTTAATTGTTTTTTTTTATATTTGTGTGTTGAATTTGATTGATAAATTTTTAATATGTAAAATGTAAATTAAATTGAATATTGCATAACTCACACCAAATCCACCCTGAACACCTCTAATAATCGCTTAATAACATAAATTACCCAGATTAATTTTTTTCATTATAATTAATATTACAATTGGATGAAAGTATTGGAAAATATAGTACATGTCCAAAAGATTTTAGAAGATGATGATGCTGGAAACAGTAATGACAGTTGTATTTTTAACTTATGTAAGGATTATTTTTTAGATTAATCGTGTATAGACCACTTATGCCTTATATAACAGATGATCAACAATAACTGGTCACAGCATCTTCCCTTAAAAAACCATCATGAGTCTGTCGTTTATGAGGAAATCATTTTCCTTAATACGTAGTATTAATTTTTTTCTGTATTACCAATTAATTAATGTCGTCCTCTTGCATATTCTATTTTAGGTATTAGAAACATAAATTATATCATGATTCCAACTTTATTTATTTATTTATTGCTATTATGCATAAATTAATTATGAAAAATCTAACTTCGTATATTATATGATTACTTATGAGACAAGAATTTACAAAAATTAATTACCACATGTTCCATACCCCGTAGGTGGTCGTGTACTCAAGAGAGTAAATTAAAAGCCTAATGGATCATATACATGTACACATAAAAATTATTTTTGCATGGAAAAAAAACACGTAGTAAAGAAAATATATTAATTTGCAAGTGGGTAATTAATCAACCTGGCAATCCCATACCTCCATCATAAAAAAGAACACATGAACTCTTCCTTTTCAACATGATTTTATATGTTTCTAACTTTAATCATTGAATTAGGTGGAGTCCATTTGGAGTAGGGTTGTGAATAATGTATAGTGTATACAGCACCAGTGTAATAATTAATGAAGGAGAGGTGTGAGTGAATGTGTGTGTATGTGCGTGTATATATATATTCAAGGCTAGGAGTGAGTATGGTGCAGTGCCCATTCGAATTTTAAATGAAATATTTTGAATTAAAAGAAAATGCTCATTGTACCCAAAAAAAAAAAAGCTCAATATATAAGGCAGGTTTTTAATTAAAAAATTAAGATTAGCAAGAGTTATAAGGGCCTTCTCCATGAACTTTTTTGGAACATTTTCTTCTGTTATAACACTGATGTGCCCTCCTTTTAAATGACCATTATCACATGGTTGACCACATAAAGCAGTCAAATAAATATCTTTCATTTGAATTTGTGTATATATGGTTACTCTACACATAACTCAAGCAATTTTTATAATTCCTATGCTACCATACACGTCTATCAATTGCTTGTGAATTAAAGGTACTTAAAAGTTATAAAATAAATAAATTTAAATAGTTATAAATTTTTTGGAATAGTTGAATTGCCTTAATAATATTTTTTTATTAAGTGTATAGATTTGGAGATATACTAAACCAAAATTAAATATAGAGAACAATTTTTATGTAGACTATATTAATGAATATATTCATAAACCAATTGAATTATAATATATATATATATATATATAATATTTTATTATTTTATATATAATAAAGTAAAATTAAATTAATTTATGAATTTATTTTTTAAGAAAGAAAAATTAATGTATAAAACATTTTGCGTAATAAGTCAGTTCGCGAGTTTTTAAATCTCATAATTGAAGATAGTTATCTCACATCGAGTATTGATTGCTCGATGCTCTCTTATCCTATTAAAAATGGATCCACCCATTTACATAATTATTAGAGCCCCAACTACGTATTCATATTAAATACAATTATATATGCTGAGAGGTAAATTTAAAGCATAATATGAAATTTGAATTTGATGGAAGAGAGATTGGGGATAATGCACATTTGCCCACACCCATATATAGTATTGATTGCTTCTGTACCATAAAAAGGCACTATGTACATAAGCTGTTTTTATGCATATGTTGACTCCAAAAAGCAAATTAAACTAACTAGATTTAATAGGAATATGGCACCAGCTATAAGACTTTCACACGATTCATCTATGAGATAGTGATAATCATAGTGAATTTAACTTTGAAAAAAATTAGATTGAGAAATCGAAACCGGAATTGGTTATTTTCATGTTTAGTATTTTGGTTGCACAAAACCCATTTTCAGTAGAAGCTTGTTGCATGTATACCTGATTTGAAAGGAAATTGAATGAAATAACCGAATAGATGAAATTTAAACTTGTGATGCAATTAAAAGTATTCATTAAGCTGTAGATTTTATCTTTTCGAAAGAAAAAAAAGAAAGAAAATAATATATCTATAGAGAGGCTTAGCTTGGTGGTGTGAAGCAAAATAAGCCGAGCTGATGGGGGAAAAAGAAAAGGTAAAATGAGGAGAGTGTCGTACTATCCACATGAAGAGTGCAAATCCAGGCAGGCAGAAGCAGCCCTCAGAATTTGCACATGCTCTTTGGCCTTTGCCAGTCCTTTCCATTTTTCTTTCAATTTTACCCCTCCCTCCCTCTCTTATTTTGGACAATTTATTTTGATTGCTACTACCCACTTCTGTTCATACAATCCCACCCTCCAAAATCACCAATTACTTACTCTACTGTAGGAGTTTAATAGAATGAAATTTACTATTTTTTTTCTTAAATCAGTTACATACTATTAAAAATAATTTTATTTGATAAATATCTAATTAATTGTAAATTTTATTTCTTTACAAATCAATTTATCATTAATTTAGTTAATGATTATCTTTCCAAAGTTAGAGTGGGTGGTCGGATCTGCACGTGATCAGTAAAGGGTGTGTCTTCCTTCTTTCTTTTATTTTTAATTTTGTTGTAACGTGGCCAGTTATGTTTCCTTGGACTTGCAGTATCCATTGTATTCTGTTTTACTAAACTACAGTTTCTAGTTGCAGGCTGCATTTATAATTGCCAATGTATTTGACTGTGTGTGAGCTTACATTTTGTTATTAACTATAATGTTAGTTTAGAGTTTATTTAAACGATTTTTTTTTTAATTTACACCATATTTTCATAAATTAATCTCATCGATTACCCATTTAAAATACTAATTACATCACATTCATGCCAAAATAATTATGTATATTACTAATTTATAATTGTTCAATTAATTAAGTAAATTATTGCAATTACCTTAATTTTTAAAATTTATCTTATGCCAAATGCACCCCAGCAAGATAGTTGCATCATATCAATTGTGTACAGAATCAGCCCAGTTGGTATGTTTATTGGTGTGTGGTTACTGGTTATAATGTGTATATTTCCTTTTTCCACTTTATACACAATGGCATAAGCACCTATAACTATTTTCTCATTGGTTCAACGTCACAAATGAAATTAAAATTTACATATTGAGTTTAGGGATATCAGTGAATAATAATACACCAACAACTAATAAACTCTTGAATTGAAAAATAATAATAAAAAAATATTTATGTCCATGATGAAATTAATCGTTATTAGTTAAAGGAATATAGACAACAAGGTAATCATGTGTTTTTTTTGGGTCATATTTTTAAAATGATAAATTAAGAAGCCCTATGCCTTGCTAGTTGCTAGTCTTAAAAAATTGTTGGTTCTTTGATTGAAATAATTCAATCATTTTGAATGGTTGACAAGCCTATTACATTGAGAATTATTGGGCCACATAATTCCAACAAAAATAAATTCTTGGGTACTCCGATTTCCATTAAAAACCCATTATCATGGATCACATCGGGCCCAAATGCAATTTTGTAATTTTCTTTTGGTCAAACAAATTTGTAAAATGCGACCCAGGAGAATAGTGTGGGTCAATTATTCAGAAAGAATAAAAGAAAATAGCCCTAAAAAACAATTCAAAGTCTCTGAAACAACGCTGACTTTCCCCACCTTCCAAGGTCAGGGTACTAAAGCTGCTTTTCACCCTTCCCATAGGGAAAATCTTCAAGTATTTTAAGGTTTGTTTGGTTCAGTAAACAACTTACTCCATTTCTTTCAAATTTTTATTCTCACAGAAATTAAGAAAATATATTTTGCTTAATATAAAATCATTATTGAAATTTGTTATTAATATCTCTTATATATCCATAATACCGCAGATTAAATAAAAATATAATAAATAATTATATTTTTTTAAAACATATACTATCTTTATCGATTCTTATGAGATGAATAAAAAAAAATTATTAAGTTTGAATCAAATAAATATATATATTAAGTATTGATTAAAAATTCATTAATGGTTGCTATTCTTATATTTGGTGTCTAAAAATACTTATCCAATACTTATAATTTATTTTTTTTCACTATCAATTATAAGGATTAATTACATCAAATAGCAAGAGATCGTCAGGGATATGAACACCAAGAAGTAGCCATGAGTGAGATTAGGCAGAAAATTCATCGAAAAATAGACTTCCCTGTACATATATACGCTGCGTAAAGATATAATTAGAATGCATTGGGTACATTTAAATGAGGATAAACAAATTCCATCATAATCACAAAAGCCAGAGACCGCATCAACCACTGTGGCATTTATTATCACATTCCACAATCACATCTTCAATATAATTAAGCTCTTTAAAAATCGATCCTTTATTGATATTAGCAACATAATTACAAGTCAGAAATGGAAGTCACTCTTCTTGGATGGTACTCAACCTATGTGCAGACTGTGATACGAAACCATGGCAATCAACAACACGAGCACATAATCTACCATTTAAGCATTCCTGGAAGATAATACGACCAAGCTCCGATTCGCCTTTCCTCATATCCACCTGACCCATCAACTCCTTCAGCTGCCTTTTACTCATACGCACCTTCAACCTTAACTTGGTTGATGAAGTCTCAATATGGCTACTTTTATCAACATCCTCTTCTTGGCTGTGTTCCAATGGCTTCACCACCACCTGCTTCCTTACGCAATTCCCCATTAATTAATTTACTCTCTCTTAATCTCTTCGATCTTCGCCCTTTCTCTTTTGAGTATATCATGTGTAATTGAATAATGAATATATACACAATTGGCCCATGGTTTAGACGTATGAATATCTATAGCATAATTTGACGAATTAATGTTGGCCAGAAATCGAAGGTTGTCAATTACGTGGGTTTTTGGTTTTAGTATTTGTAGTTACTATTTAATTAATTGTCTATATTTATAGACATTCTTTGTCAAATATAATTATAACATGAAGCTCAGCAACATGATCCATGCGTATCATTCTGTATGTTAACGTTTATAATATGATTTTCATTGCATATAATACAACAATTGTCATTCTAGATGGTAGTGTTTATAATATAATATGCATCACATGAATTATGATACATGCCATGATGAATTACTGTGGAACGGAAACCACTTAAAAAAAATGTTGGCAATCGATTTAATTCGCACCCATCAGGAATCATGCAGTTTCAGATGGGCCTTCCAATCCAATGGATCTTAGCTGCCATATTTGCCTTTTATAATATATATATATATATATATATATATATATATATATATATATATATATATATATATATATATATATATATATATATATATATTATCCTTAAATTTTAAATAATTCAATTAAAAAGAATTACCCATCAACGCAAGGCTACAAACAGAAAATCAGGGAGATTGGTATTCCTATATCTAAGATGTGATTTGGAATTGGGTTTTTTTTTTTTTTTTTTCTTTCCCTTCTTGGGGATTTTGTCTAAAATATTTTTTATTGTATGGATAAAATTTAGAAAAATATAAATTTAGAGTATTTTAAAAAGTAATTGCTAATATAGGGTGTTTTGGATGAGATAACGCTGACATAGACAATCCACTTTTTTAAGTTGCGGATAGTTGATGTGGACAATGTATCAAGTGACAAAAGCAAAAATTTTAAATATCATTCACGTCCATGAAAGAAAGTTTCACATCCATAAAAACTAATTTCACATCCATGAAAACTCCTTTATAGCCGGAAGTTTCAAGCCTCAAAAATTAAAAGTTCTAAAATACTTCACAGCTTGTTTTAGGACTTGCCTTGGTCCTTCATGTTGATGAAGACCTCTTTCACACTCATAAAACCTGAAAAAATTAAGTGCACCACTAACTTAGGTTTGTCAATTTTTTTTTTGTTATTAGATTGATTCTGTTGATCGGTCTGAGAGGAATATAACTTTTTGTCCATCTTTGGTAATAGCGGATATATCTCTATTCTCTTGTGTGATATGTGGACAAAGATACCTGCCTTCTTAGCAAGTGGATAGAAGCAATCTGCTTTCTAAAGAAACGGACCAACTCCTGGTTAAAAACATCTTGTATTGAGAATTTTGGTATAAATCATTTTAACATGATAAATATTTTATCAAAACACCTGATTTTAAGAAAAAAATCCTAGAATCGGAAACTCTACCTGGCATGAGTAACTTAACTTCTAGATCTTTTAACAAAAAGCGAATCTAAGGTTTTCAATATCTGTACCAATTGACTTGCAATCATTTACAATAAACCCCTCTTATGTCTTTTTGTAAAAAAAGAAAAAGAAAAAAAAAAGTAATCGGAAAATGCCGGTTTGGGTTAACTTGAACCAACAAGTAAAACTTTGCCCTTCCAAAATTTATATAAAATTTTGGTCGATTTCAAGATGAAGTTGACCGATCTGATTCAAGACAAAAATTGGACCGTGCCCGAGCTTACCTCAAAACTAGCAGGGTTTTTTTAGCAGAAAAAACAAAAGAAGATAATGATTCGAGTCAATTAGTATATTCAGTTATATATATATATATATATATATATATATATATATATATATATATATAACTGGAATGGATTATCTCCATGTTTATTATTTCGTGGTTTGCTTCTAGAATGGGCAACGCTTGAGGACGAGGACGTGATTCGTGACTCTAATCACCTGAAGCTGTTGGCTAGTTTTATTTATTTTTATGAAAAAAAACTAAACATAATAAAATATGAATAAGTAAAATAAAAGCAAAAATAAAAGTTTTTGACTTGTTAATTAGTATTTAGAATATAACCAAAGCTGCTGATGAGTTTGCAAAGTTTTCCAGAAATTGTAATACCTATATTTATACCGCTCATGGGCTACCTGATGCTGTTTCTAATATTGTAATTTCTGAGACTTCTATCCATGTTTAATAATATCTGTTAAGAAAAAAAGAATATAATAATATAATAGAATTATTCGGTCTAATTATATGATTTGTAAACAAATCTAATTATATTAATCAATCAGAATAAAATAACAAAATATATATTACTATATAATTGAATTAATTTATATATAATATAATATACTGCATATATTTAAAAATTTATCTTCAGTAAAACATACAATTTTAAAAAATATAGGTAGTATTTTTATTTATTTATTTGTGAGGATGATTAAGGTTGTTATATCTTCAAAATAGTCAATATAAAGCTTATGGTAGGACCCATCCCATGAATGATGTAACATGTGAATTTTTTTGATCGATGATAATTAAATCCGGCTGGAGCAATCAACACTAGCTAACTTCAAATTTTAAGTAATATTCCCACTCAACTCTCACCCTCCGATGATTAATCAGTAATTGGTTATTATTGTCTGCAAAGAAAATTACCCGTTAATATATAGGGGTTAATTAATGATAACATGGGTTTCTTTTTGTCCACATATTGGATTGGCAAATGGCAAATACAAAATTTTGTGAACTTCAAGACGAATGTCTCCGATTATCAGTGTGCACTTCTCTTGCCCCTGCTATCTCTAGACTTTCGCTTTCTATAATTGCATAAATATGTTTAGGACCATCATATCACCATCTTTATGTGACCATAAAGAAATTTTCAAAACATAATGAGTGCCACCGAAAGAGGTAACTATGCCACCACTGTCAATTACCCTCACCATCTTTGAAATTAAAACAACTTCTATCTTTTCAAATTTGGGTTTTCCTCATTTATTTCTAACATTTCCAATTCTAGCTTTATCATCATCAGCCAAGTGATGAATGATCCACACAGCTAACTTTAGTAATCCATGATTATCTTATAACTATTAATTAAATAGTATTTTGAAAGTTTCTGAGGGAATAACCGGATGCTAAAGGCTTGCTTAAATTCTTTAGGGAAAGGTCGCCAGTTTGAGATCTTTATTCTCTATATCTCTTTCCCTAAATATATGGTGTATGCTTATTTTTTTTAAAAAAAATTGTGAATCTCAAGGATTAATAGAATTTTATTAAATGATGAAAAAAAAATAACGTAAAGCTTGTGCAGTAGTTTGTCATTGTAATTTGTATGTTCACGATTCATGTGACAAGATAATAATAAAACATAATCCGGAATTGGTTTTAGAAAGATGGGAGGTCATCTTTCGTTTTCATGCACCGCTGTAATGTATCGTTAGAGTCGCCAACACTGACTCCTTTCTGACCCACCCTCTTTCAAAGGCCTTCATTGGCCAGTAATTATCATACTCAAGAGCCATAACTCAAACTCCAGTCAAAGACAAAAACCGACACCGTTTGGTAGCTCACTGGCACCCACCAATGCCGGCTGACACATTGAACAAATCATGTAAAATAACGAATTGCATTTTACCTCATTAATTTTTTTTACAATTAAAAATAAATTTTAAAAAAATTAACATTTACTCATA
Organism: Triadica sebifera; assembly: GCA_023653625.1. Classification (NCBI taxonomy): domain Eukaryota; kingdom Viridiplantae; phylum Streptophyta; class Magnoliopsida; order Malpighiales; family Euphorbiaceae; genus Triadica; species Triadica sebifera. The sequence goes on from CM042895.1 coordinate 2,533,048, forward strand.
TATTTTTTATAAAAATATTATTTAAAATAACAATTAAAAATATTAAAATTTAAATGTATTGGTTGTTTTGTAATTGCACTTATTGGTAATAAGTAAAAACCCTAAACTCTTATAAAAAGTTATTAAACTACACATAAAGTCCTAAAAAATTTACACAAAAACATTTAAAACATAGAAAATCATGCAGTATATTGCATTGCGATATTTACAATTTATGCAATATCAAATAAATGAATATTTTATCAAATGACAATAAGATAAACTGTTAATTTTAAAAAAAATTATTTTTTGTTATAATTTATTAAAATCTTAAGGAGTAAACTGTAATTCATTTTAAAATCTTAGAAAATTTTCTATAAAACAAATTATAGTAAAAAATAAACTTTTAAAAGATTAATAGTTTATCCTCTTATCATTTGATAAGAATATTGTTTACGATAATAATTAGAAAAATTTAAATTTAAATGTACTGATTATTTTACAATTACAATTGCTGGTAATAAATAAAAACTCTAAATTTTTATAAAATATTATTAGACTGAATATGAAACCTTAAAAATTTACATAAAAACATTTCAAATATAAAAAAATAATATGATACATTGCACTATAATATTTAAAATTTATATAGTATCAAATGAACGAAATTTATCTTAAATAATATAAAATAAACTGTTAATTTTAAAAAAATTTAATTATATTTGTAATTTAAAAAATTTGGAAAATTTTCTAATGTGTTGGTTAAAAAAAAATAAAAGAAAGGAACAAAAATCAAAAGCCTCTCTCCTTTTCATGGCTAAGACAAAATTGGGCTCCACCAAAAGCCATAGACATTGATGAAGCCACTGACCCTTAAAAACCTGCCGATGAGGTTGAACTAATTTGACCTTTGGATTCTGACCGTGCAAGTAATCGCTATCAACGATTATTCTCAAGCGAAGAATAAGTAATCTCGAAGCACCAGAACAAAGCCCTTGGGAAGAAATGTGGGGCCATCCCACTACAAAAACCACAGGATTGTGATTTTTAGTAAGCTAAGAAAAGAATTCCTGTGTCGGCGAACATGGCCCCCATTGAAGAATCCCTCAAGAAACTCACCACCGACGCATGATCAGCTCATCATAATATATCCCCATCATAATCTTCTCCATCTCCTTATATCTCCGCCACCACCACAGCCAGCAGTGGCATTGTTGACACACACATATATACATGGGGAATTGCGTATTCAAAGGATTTGGAGCGGAAGTAGAAGAGATGGTAAAAGTCGTCACCACCAACGGAGGCATAATGGAGCTTTATTCACCAATCACGGCGGAGTGCATAACCAACGAGTTCCCCGGCCACGCCATATACCGTAGCAACGATCTCATCTCCCCACCTCTCCTACACAGCGAAGAGCTCCACGGCGGCCATCTCTATTACCTCCTTCCTCTCTGCACTTGCACTAACGACATTAATCCAAATAAAAAGAACAATAGTAACACCAGCAAAAATTATTCGAAACTGGCACCATATAGGATGTCGTTTGATAATCAGAGGGTGATGAAACGATCAACAGAGGCAGAGGTATTTCCGAGATATAATAGTAGCGGGGTTTGGAAGGTGAAGCTGGTGATAAGCCCAGAGCAGCTGGCGGAGATACTGGCGCAAGAAGCAAGAACGGAGGAGTTGATAGAGAGCGTGAGAACGGTGGCTAAGTGTGGAAATGGTGTGTCTTCTTCCCTGGCTAATTCCGATCAGTGGAGTGTGTCTAGTAGCTGCAAAGGATCCGCTCACAAATGAGCTATTCAAACTTAATCTAATTTACAACTCATTACTAATAGTCTAGGTTGTATTTTATCTTCTACATTAATCGCATGTTCATGTTTATGCGTATGTATATCATATCAGTCTAGATTTGGCTTTAATTCATTTTAATTAGCTGCTTTTCTTTTTTCTTTTTTTTTAAAAAAAAAATCTAGTTTTTAGTATGCAACTATGCATTATGTAAGTTGTTTAATTTAAGTGGTTTCTATTTTTATTTGTAGGATAAGCTCAATTCTGAAATATTATATCCACCGAAAACAAATTAATTAACTGAAATATTTAAACATGATGATGTGAATGCTTGTGATTAAAAATTAAACCAAGCTATGTACCAAAAACAAAAAAATAACCTAGATATCCTATTTCTCATGTCTTAATACCTCCCCCTTAAGGGATTCACTCCCAGAATTGATGTATGATTTGGTAGGAACTATCTATTTTCGTCAATTTTGTTAGAATTTTGTAAGTTTTGCGTACCAAAAAAAATTAATCTGAAAATTCTATAAACAATAGTGAAATTTCTATAAAGAAAAAATATTTATAGAAAAACTTATTAATACAAAGATAGAACATGTATAGAAAGTAAAAGCACATTAATTATTATTAAAATAAAGAATGAAATTTGGTTCTAGAGAATCAAATTAATTCTCTACTTTAAATTTTAAAAATTGAAATCTTTTTTTATGTAATGACTTTTAAAATAAAAAGTATATTGAATATGCTCTAATTAGTTAATTTTAATGTTTTTGAAATATTAAATTAGATCCTATAACATTGGTTTGTTAAACATAAATAATATTTGCATTATGTCCATATATTTATTGTGATATGTGTGTGTGTGTGTTTGTTCTTTAATATAGTAGAATGGGTTGGCTTATTAATTAAAAAGTATAACTCCATAATTATTTTTTTATACAAGGGAGGGGGACACCCACAAAAGAGCATACAAAACTCAACATCACAGGTTTCCTTCTAGGCCAAAAGGCATTCATCGAGTCTTACCGTAAAATAGAGCTAAGCGTGCGCTGCAGGCGGATCCTGGAAAATGGCACAACCCCGATCACAGTTTAATGACTCCATAATTATTTTAATCTAACTTATAGTTAATGATTATATGCTTAATCTCAGTATATTTCATTACTTTTCAACTAAGCAAATGAAGAATAAATTGAGAAAATAAATTATACGTGAGTTCTGGAATTTGATTCCATAAATATATTTAAAATCTTGGGGCCTTATGGTCATTTATTTTGTTTATAAAAATAGTCATAAATTAACCCAAAAAAAAAAATAAAACATTTTCCGGGAACTGTTAATTTCAACCAAATATTAATAAATTTACGTTTCTAAAATCAAAGTTGAAAAATTTTTTTCTTAGGAAAGAGGATTATTTTTTTTTGGTCGAAAATAGAATTTCACTACAAAGGCCTAGAGGCCTCTTCAAAAAGGAGATTACATAATAGCTAGTAGCTACTACAAAAACTATTTAATGATATACAGTCCAGCCTCTATTTATAATTCGTGTTGGATTCTTGATGCAGGCCTAGGGGCATTAATGGCCTTGAATTTTAACCAAGTTTAGGCCCATTTCATCAGGTCGTCCGGCCCAACTGTTCTTCCTTTACCGATTAATTTTGTTAACATAAAAAATTCCATTTAAAGGATATATATATATATATATTGAAAATATAATTACTTAATAAATTTATACATATTGTTTATTGCATAAGAATGAATACTATTAGTTAGTTTAACTATAAGTTATAATCTTTTTAAAAAGATGTATTTCGTGATTAATAATTTTAGAATGATAATTAATTAATATAATGTAAATAAAAATAATTTATCTATCAGCCAATGAGAAAAAAAATTAAAATAGAATTGATAAAACCAATAATTAATTAAGACTAAAATCAACTATCATTGTCAAATATAAATGATTCATTCTTAAATTTTACTAAACACGTTTAAGTTAGCTCTTAGATATAAAAACAACTATCAATCATATATCTCAAATCTCTAAATCAAATACTCTCAGATTAAAAAACTGATATTATAATTTAATTTTTATTAGATAGTCCGACCTCGACACTTTTATATTGCGAAACATGTCGAACACATTGAAAGCTTTGCTAAAACCAGGCAATAATTTTCATGCCAACAACTATTTGTTGCTTTCAATTACCCATCCTTATTATACTTTTGACTTCATATAATATTCTTAATCATAAAGGATGAAAATTTTTTCCTACCCTTTCCGGTTTTTTTATTTCTGAATTTTTGTGTCGGAAATGGTATATATATTTTTTGTCCTGAAAATATATTTATATATATAATAATTATTTATATTTTAATATAAATAATATTTTAAAAAAATAATAAAATAAAAATATAACACTTATTTGAATGTTAAAATTATTTTTTATTTAAAAAATTATATAATTAACTAATTAATTAAAATAAAAAATAAAAAAATAAATTCTAACATTAAAATAAAATAAAAAATTTTAATAAAATTTGGAAGTCAGGACGAGGTCAGGATCTCCATCTCCGTGTAATGTAGAAACGGAGATCCAGAAATTTTTTTCTCTAGAATTCAAGGCGGGGTCAGAGTACGGGATAGAGTGTTGGAATCGGAGACGGAAAACTTCATTGCAAACCCGCGCCATTGCATCTCTAATCATAAATTCACCAAACGCCGGAATGTGAGTAAAATAATACAAATCATTTGGATTGCATATTACATCATAATTAACATAATATTCAATGTTATGATATATTTTTTAAAAAAAGAAAGGAAAAAGATAAAGCAATGTGAACATTAAAATAATATTAAGATGCCTTTATAATGATTTTTTTTTTTTTTTGTGTAATCAAGTTATATTGCTTTGAATTTAGGGTAGGTGACCCCAGCCGTCGATTCCATGTCTCAAAGAATTACTTTAAAACAGAAAAATTCATTGGTTTATGTTTAATCTCTTTCAAAAGGGTGACACTCTTGAAAGGAAAACGTGATTGAAATATTGCTTTTACATAATTTTATCTTATTTTAATTAAATATACTTTAAGAGTAAGGCTGCTTTTTATATATTTTATTTATTCTTTAAATAATAAGTGGCCCGTAGATTAATATTTTTAAATATTCTAAAAGATTTGGTCGACACCCGATTAAGCCAATGTGAATAATCAACCATCCATTATGATTATATGAAATAAAGTAAAAATTTATTGGACTTTAACGTCAAAAAAATTGAAAGCATATGATGTACATTCATGGCTTAATTTTTCATATTCCTACCTGAGCTCGTATCTAAGTTATTTCAATTTTTTTTTTCACTACAAAAAAAAACAAATTTGATTGTATATATAATTGACTTGACTATGACTAATCTTATTTTGTCAGAATTCGCATAATGTGACCGTATAGGTTCTTGTCCTATGGTTACGTGACAGAAATGATATAAGATGGCTACGGAGAATCTGGATTGAATATTATTATGACATTTTCTTTTGATAATAAAGCCAATTTATTAAGAATTAGAAGGGGTAAAAACATAGGAAAAACATAGGATGGATGAAAGAAAACTAGTCAAGACCAAAAGGTTTTTCCAAAAATACCCAAAGAGTTTTAACCTTTTAAAACCAATGTGAAAAAACCCTTTCACAAGTATAGATATCGCAAATACAGAAGACATGAAAAAAAAAGACATGAGTAATTTTAAAGTCTATTTACAACCATGCTATGAAATCAGATTGCCTGAAAATATTTGACTTAACTAAACTATCAGCACTAGAATTTATCTCTCTGAAAATATATTTAACAGAGAAAGAATGACATAACTTGATAGGTTCTTGATCTTGTGCAGCGTATCCCATAGATACCAAGTGTAAGCATCTAGGGAACCATTAACTCAACATACAACATTACTAGAATCAGACTCTATAAGAATGTAAGAATTGGCAAGGAAGTTATTCGTTGTTGAAATCTCAAAAGCTCTTAAAATTGTTAGGAGCTTTACTTAATTATAATCTTTAATATAAACTGAGAATGAAAAAATTATTCGAAAAATACCATTTGAGGAACTAAAATACTACCGATTGTTGTAGGCCCAAGTTTGCCAAAAGAAGAGGCATCCGCATTCCATTTAAAGAAGGAAGCCAGCTGTGGATGCTAAAAGATTTTTGGTCTACAAAAATTTGGTTTTTTTCAATTTTTGATATAGTTGGAGGTCATAATAACTTGAATAGGAAAGTACGAAAAAGAGGACCCATAAGCTTCAATCAAATGAGATAATCTTACCACGATGATATCACATAGAAGGGCATATGCATTGCTAAATATAACCTTACTGCATTCAAGCCAAATAGCCCATATAGTAGCAATTATTTCGACATATTTGAATTTCATAATCAGTGAATAACGGAAAGAACATGTAATTAATAATCTAATAATTGAAGTTAAGGATGTATTATTAATTCAATCACAATTCTTTTCGATTTCTAAACATAGGAAACTCGATTATCTTGTTCGTATAATTAAGGAGAAAAAAGAGTAGTCATTGATGGGATATCATGACATTTAATTTATCACAATAATTTTTAGATAACTTCAAGTTAAAAAAAATAATAAAAAAACAAATGGTTATGTCAAATGACAGTGAATTTCATATTAAAAAATTAAGTTATTAATATTTTATCATTGTGAACAAAATCACGCCCAAATGAATTGTTTTAAGTGACAAAGAGCTTTTTTGTTAGGAAACAAAGTGGGTTGCTATTGCTGATTTACACTAAAGAAAGTATGATTCTCTTTCTTTCTGATGACAAATTTAATTCATTAGCAAATTATTAGATTGTGATTGAAGGAGAGAAGCTTTAATGAAAAAAATTAATTAATTAATTAAGAATCTCGCACATGCACACATATATAAATCCTTGCAGCAGTGATAATATATATATAATTATGTGCTGTTTTGTAATTGACATATGATTGTTACATAACTTAATATGAAATTCACTGTCAAATGACAGTGAATTTTATATTAAAAAATTAAGTTATTAAAAAAAACACACAAATATTAAATTGAGAACACCTGCGGTAAACAAAAAATTCCCTAATTTGCACCAGTCATTTTGAAAAAGCCCAACAAGGCTATGAATTGGTAGGCAAAGCTTTATGAATAATTCCATTTCCCCACCATTTCATCTCTTTCTGTTTCTCAAAACTAAAAAATATTCTCGCCTTTTCCTTTGGACAGAAAACCAAGAAATTCTCTAAATGCAAAGAAATCAGTGTTAATAATGCTTGTTTGATGGGAATCACTTTCTTTTGTTTTTTGAAATATTCTTTGATAATATTCCCTCCTTTCTGTAATATCATTAGCTCCTTGCGGTTGAAAATTTTTGTTTTCTGGGATAAGGTGCGATTTGATAAGCTCTTATATTCTGTCAAAACAAAAACAAGTGTGTTTGATCCGATGATTCCTTCTCTATGCATATGCTGTCATCGTGTTATTGCCTTAATAAACACATAGCTGTGACCAAAGATTAGGGATTTGACATTAAGAAGGATAAATTTTTAATATATTTTCATAAAAAATAATAATTTATATAAATTTTTAATATATTTTCATAAAAAAATAATAATTTATAGCGTATATAAATTACAGAGAAGTGGTTAATAACTTTTTCTATAACTTGTTAGATTCGTATTCTAAAACTTTTAATGAATAATAACTTGTATAGCAAATACTAGACAAGCATATTGCAGATTTTGAAAATAAGTACATTTATGCAAATACATCTATCATACCACAATTTCAAAAAACACCGATGGTAGATTAATTCAAAATCGTGAAATAAAAAAAATCACTGTTTGATCAAATTTCAAAATCAGTTGCAACCAAAGCTCAAAAAATATACACTAAAAATGAAAATTATGGAAAATCCAGCTATAAAAATGAAGCAACGAAACTTATTTTGAAACTATAATATATAAAAAATAAAATAGACAAAAAAATACTTTATACCTAAAATAAAATAAAAAAAACGTAAATTTACCTTAAAAATTATAAAGATTGTGTTGGAGTTGCTAATGGATGAAAGAAAAAATTAGAGTAAAAAGTGCCTTTTTTTTTTATGTCTCGTGTTATTTTTTATAAATGAAAATAAGAGACATAATAGTATTTTTATTTTTTTATAATTTGTCCTCCTTATACAGTGAGTGGCTCCGTCTCATTGCATATATAGAGATAAAAGGAAAACATTTCATAGGCAGGGTGGTCAAGAAATCATATTCGTATATATGAGACTGTGTCAAGGTATATGTCCCATCGGGTGCTAATAATTTGTAATTATTATTTTTATAATGATTTGCATATTTTCTTCTTCGATTTAACTTTTAGATAAGTCAGAGTAAAGTATGTTTTTAATTTACATGTATTGGAGGTATTAGTTTTAATGTAGGATTGGGTGTATTGTTGGTGTTTAGGCATGCTACCTTTGTTGAAGAAAATTAGTATCGTAGCTAGTAATTTAAAAAAATTAAAAATAAAATAAAATATATAATTTTTATATAATTTTTTTTAAATAAATTAAGTAAAAATTACAGATAAAAATAAAAAAAATTAATTATAAAAAAATAAAAAATTATAATTTTTTTCTAAAATTTTAAAAAATAACAATTAAACTCTCGTTTAAAAATTAAGAAAATAATAAAAAAATAAATATTTTTTTCTCTATTAGATTGAAATACTCTCCATTGCTCTCCCTTGTTGTATTTTGAATGAAGATCATTTGAGCTTTTTTATTAGCATAGGTTGTGAAGAAAAAAACAATAGGCTGGCTGTAATTATTGATTTTGAACAAATCTCCTACTTAAAATTTAATTGCGTCAATTATAAATTCACATTATTATTTCTTATTTGTCATTTTATGTCATTTAGGTTTCTATTAGACTGTTAGAGAATTGACACTAAATAAATTTGTTAGTATTGATTGTTTTAGTCAAAAATTTTATTGGATTATTTTTTGTATGAATTTTCTATATATCTACAGTTTATTCCTCCATTTTCTCATGAACGAAGTGTTATTGCATTCGAATGTATTTTTTTCTTTAATAAAATGATGAATTCTTTGCAAGATGCAAATCAATCTGACAATCATAAAATAAATAAATTTTTTCTTATTCATGTCTGAGTTCCTTTATTGTTATTTTCAACCAAATTAATTTTTAACTAACTTGTTTAGTTGCTACATATTTCATTTATATTGTTGACGTAGGTACAACATTCTAATTGCAATTTTAAAATCCAGCTTACAGGTCTGCTAGCAAGTACAAATATATATTCGATAGTGAACTTGTTTTTATCAATATCACCTATATAATCTGAATAAACATATTCTCTGACAATAAAATCTGATCTTCCATAATATAATGCAAAATATGTAGTCCCCTTAATGTATCTTAGAATCTTTTTTACTACATTCCAATGTTATTTAACAGGATTTTTCATGTATCAACTAACCACTTCCACTGTTTATGCAATATTTGGTCTTATACAAATCATTGAGAATATTAAATTTTTCACTGTTAATGTATACGGTACTCGATAGATATTTTCATCCTCTCTGCTTCTGTACTATAACTCACACTAGAAGATAACTTGAAATTAACAGAAAATTGGGTGAAAATTGACTTACAATCTTGTATATTGAAGTGTCACAAGATATTTTTCAAGTATTTTTTTTGTAAAAGCCAAATCTTCCTATTTTTCCTGTTTCAGTGAATTTGTATTTCTAAAATTTTGTTTGTTGGTCTCATGTCCTTCATTTCAAACTCCCTAACTAATTGTGCCTTCAATTCTACAATACGATATTTGTTGGGGCTTACTGTCAGTATGTCGTTTATATACAACAGCAAAATGATGAAATTATTTCCACAAAATCTCTTAAAATATGCACAAGAGTATGCATTAAGTTGTTGTATCCAAGACTCGTAATGAATGAATCAAATCTCTTGTACGAATACCTCGATGTCTATTTGAGACCATACATAGATTTGTTCAAATTGTAAACCAAGTTCTTTTTTCCTTTTTCTTCAAAACCTTATGGTTTGAGTATATAAATTTATTATTTAAAATCTCAATGAAGAAAAATAGTTTTCACATTTAACTGCTCCAGAAGTAAGTCAAATATAATACACATTTTCAGGGCTACTATAATTGTTGTTAGTCATACCACTGAAAAAATATCTCACTGAAGTCAATGTCTTCTTTTTGAGCATATTTTTTTACCAGCAAATTTGCACGATATCGCTTTACTTGATCTTCATCATTACGTTTGCTCTTATACACTCATTTATTTTTAATAGGTTTTCTTCCTTGTGGTAATGAAACAAGTTCCCAAATTATATTCTTATGAAGAGTTTTCATTTCCTCCTGCATTGTTGTTGTCCATTGAGATACCTTTGAATTGTTCAGTGCTTATTAGAGAGTTGATGACTCTTCATCCTATGTTATAAGACAATATGTAATATTGATCTTCATAACATAATTTGAGTAACAACCTGGTTCTTTTCTGAAGCAATATGACTATCGAAGTTATGGTGCCTTGGAAACAATTAGTTTTTGTTCATTGTACTATAGTGCTACTTCAAAAGAATTCTTTTGCTTAACTTTTTTTTCCATGTATATTACTGTAGTCTCTGAATTTTTTTTTTACCGTGTTATAATCTTTTTCTTTTTTATAGTTTATCTTATAAAAAGATAATATCTTTGCTGACTACAATCTTGTGGATAGTGAGATTCCACAGACGACCCCTTTACTCTATCAACATACCTCAAAAATAGACATTTTCTGAATTTTGGATCCAACATTATAGTTTATTGGACGTTGTGCATCACGTACATAAAACTTTCAAATATATAGAGGTTTAAATAGTCATTTTTCTTTTCAGTTCATATCTCCATCAATGTCTTTAGCTCAATTGTTGCTGATGAAGCTCAATTTATCGCATAATAGACAATATTTATTATTTTTGTCCAGAAAGATTTTTCAAAACTTGCAGTTCTCAATATTGCTCTTGTTTTTGTTTAACAAGGTTTTGTTTATTCCCTTTGTCACTCCATTTTATTGAGGAGTATATGTTATAGTGAACTATCTGCATTACTTACTTGTAATATAATGCTCACAGAAAGGTAAAAACACCTTAGTGAGACTTGAAAGTAGATTTTTCTTAGCATGAATTTTTATTCCTTGCTCAGATAAATACCTAAATTTTTAATGTCATGCTATTGCAGATCTTTCACTTGAACTATTTGAAGCAACTAATGTTTCTCTTTCTAGCAAAATCTCTTCCTTTAATATATACAAGTTGACAATCACCTTTTCTCTCTTCATTAGTATAAGTGCATCTATAATCACTTTCATGATTTCATTTTCAGCTTCAATTTTATAGTCCAAGTCATTTAGTTGATCTAATGACAACAAGTTTTTTTCAGGCATTCCACATGTCGCACTTTATGAATAATATGTATCATGTCATCATAGAACTTCAACTTGATGGTTTTAATACCGACAATTTTTAAGGCATAATCATTGTAACTATACAAAAATTCCTCAGAGACAAGTTCATATTAATGAAACCATTATCTTCGAGAGGTCATATAAAATATGGCTCATGAGCTAATAAACTACACATTAGCAAATATCTTTCTTCATTCACTAGTTGTCGCTGCTTCACAACACAAAACATCATTCTCATTGAATGCGCTTGCAATATTTCCTTGAGAATTGGACTTTTTGTTGTTTATACTCCAACAATCATTCTTCAAATGACCATTTCTGCCACAATGGTAGCATTTTCAGGTTTTTCTTACTTCTAGACTTTAATCTACAATGATCTTGGCTCTCACTTAAGTCATGTTCCATTGATCTCTCTCTCATCATCGTTAAGGCCTTCGTTTGTTGCGAATTTGCCAACCTGTCCTATTTGTTTTTGCATTGATTTTTCTCTTCAAGAATAACAACTATAACATCATCAAAATTTATATGATATGCGAGGACATTGTTTGTTAAATAGATGATAAGTTGATCATATGAATCAGGTAGATTTTGAAGTAGAAGTTCAACATGTCCAGTTGACTCTATTTTATAACCTAGTTATGTGAGTTGAGAAAATAAATTATTCAAAATATTGATGTGTTTTATCACTTAAATAGATTCTGACATTCACAGAGTATACAATTTTCGCTTAAGAAAAATTTTGTTGTAAAGTGATTTGATTTCATATAATTTTGTGAGATGATCCCAAATATCTTTAGTAGTTTTCTTCTACTTTATGCTTGATAATATTTCATTTGCTAATACAATATGAAGATTTGCAATAACATTTTCATCCATCTCGTTCCACTAACATTTGCCGGTTTTTACTGATAGCCGTCAGACAATTATATTTTTCCAAGATAACCTTATTTTTTAATTTTCATAATAAGAAATTACTCCAATTGAATTTCTCAATCTCAATTTTTTTTGTCATTACTTTTATAACAATTTCCAAAGGTAAATAATAATCTAACTTATTTTATGATGTGGAAAATCCACTTATTAGCGGCAACCATAAACCATATGATAAGTAAATATTAACACAAAAGTTAGGCTCTGATACCACTTATTGAAAAAAATTAGAACTGAATAATTTTACGAGAGTAGAATCACAACTAATAATTTTAAAAAAATTAAAGATAAAATGAAATACACATATTTCACGTGGAAAACTCTCAAATAAATTAAGGTAAAAACTACAGACGAAAATAAAAGAATTAACTATGAAAAAAATAGAAGATTAAAATTTATCTCTAAAATTTAAAAAACACAATTACACTATTTTTTAAAAATTAGGAGAATAATAAAAATAACAAAAAAAATTTCTCTCTATTTCTTTTTCTCTTGGATCGAGATACTATTATTTGCTCTCCCTTGGTGTATTTCAAACGAAGATTATTTGAGCTTTTTTATCGGCACAGGATACGAAGAAAAAAAACAATATGCTGGAAAAAAAATTAAAGAATTTCAGCTTCCGAATTCAGGTGTAATTCTTGATTTTTAACAATCTTTACATGTTTCAAAATTTTCACATGTACTCAATTTTAAGTGTGAGAATGTATAAATATTTTTTACAATAATTTGAATATCTCTTCTCTCGTAAAACTAACTTAATTTTGGAAAAATTTAATTTTAAATTTGACTGAATTTTGATAATTCATTGTAATTTCGGAGTGGAACCCATCAATCATTCAGCTAGTTTTTCATTTTTCGAGGCGCACAGGGGGTGGGTTTTTCAATCCTCAGTTATTACTGTGTTGTACATTCAACAAAAAATTTGCCAACATTGGATAATGTAATGGTTACTATTTTGCATATATATCACGTACATATTCGATATTTGGAATCTTGGTTTGTGCATAAAAAGTGAGAAATGGCCCAGTTGCTGACTGTATTTCCTCTTAAATTATATTAATTAGATTCTCCGCTAGTCCCAAAGGCCACATACTCTGATTCCATGAGTAATATGTAATTTCAGCTTTATGTTGATTGTTCCAAAAGAAAAAAACATGCACCAGAGAAAGGAACGGAACTTGTTTTGTTCCCCATTTTTTCTTGTGATTAAGGAATCATGAACGGATACTTGTCAATCATAAAGCTTCATAGATATAAATGAGTTTGTGTCGGTGTCAACTGTATACCTTGGCAAAATAATCTCCAGAGTTTCCCTCGATAATTAAGTTAATTAATGGGTTTGATAATTTGTATTTTATTTTATTTTTTTAATTATTCAATCTAAATTTACACCGTATAGACTTATTAAAACTTATTAAAAGATAAAATAGTCCTCTCAAATTTTAAGGGTAATATCTTTTTGATAGTATCCCCAGTGGATTGGGCATAGATGGTTTTCATTTTATTAAGAGAAATCATTTTCTTTAATAATTAAAACAGTTTTCTGTTGTCAAAGATGTATGTTGCTTAGACCTGATATATGAAAAAAAAAATTATAGACCAAACCATTCACATGTAGCACAGTATAAATATTTAAAAAATAGAAAATTAAAAAAAACATTAAATCTAAAATCTTCTAAATAAAACACTAAAAACAAATCTAAAATAAGAGACATCTCGTTTTTATTTTTGGTTCTTTCTAGCTCTTACGGTTTGCTAGTAAACATCAAGAGTGAAACTTTTTCCACGAATACCTATATCACCAAAATTCATTTTTTTTTCTCTTGTTGAAGAATTTCTCTTTCTTTCCTTTGCCTTTTGTTTAATTCTTGAAAGCAACTGACATGCTCAGTGCTTAAAGATTAGTATTTTCTTTATGCTTCTGTTCATTCTTTATTTTAATTAGATTAGTGAACTAATAAAAAATAATTTTTAATCACAACGGAATTAGAATAATATATGCTAAAATCAATGGTAATAATTATCTGATGGTCAATTCAAATGGTAAAAATAACTCCATTGTCTGGATTTCCTCACCAAAGCTTCATTCTGCTCCTCCACTGTGCAAGGATACTCGCCACCTTGACTTAACTGAATTCAATCTGCAATAATCACAAATGCCAAAATCAGGATAAGCACACAAAAATCAAATTAATAAGAAGAAAAACCCATCACTTGAGAGTTGTTTGTTGAGATAGAAGAACGAGGCTGTTTCGGTTTGGGTAGCCTATAGCGTGGACGGACAGGAATGACTGAAATTGGAAGGAAACGGCTCTCCTGGTTGTTCGACGGTGAGTGGATGCGGCGATGGCCAATGGTGCAGAGACCAATACTGTAGATGATAGATCTATACTATGTGGAAGAGGATTGGGATTGGTAATTTATAAAATAAGATGGGAATAATTAGTGTTTTATTAGAACTAAAACCTCTTATTTGATACACAACAGCTTTTATAATTTTTTTTTTTGAAAATTAGAGTGATAGGCATGAAGAGTTGATATTATCATTATAAGTATATTTTTGTGTAGCCTTAAATGAAATAATTAAAAAAATAAAAATATTGGAAAAAAATAAATAAATACTCAGCTTAATTTATATTATATATTGATAGTTATTATTTTGCATAGAGTCCATGAAAAAATTTATAAACCTGCATGGTCTACGCAATAATTTTTCTATATTGATTACTCTTTTCTTGATTTTACTAGCTCACCTAGACTTTCTATACTTTCATTAATGGACTAATTAGTATAAATTATCATGTATAAAAAGTAATATTCACTGTTATCTTTATATTTGAAAATAAAAAATATGATATTGAATTTTTGGCTTCTAACTTAAAAATGGGTATATAACAAGACTTTATTTATATACATTCGGACTAAGAATCATAGACCTCTTTTAAACGAATTTTATTCATAAATTTATAATGATACCGAAGAATATTTAGAGGTAACTCTAATTCTAATTTAATTGAATACTAAACAAACATGAAATCGACGTTTTCCCCACATTCCTGACCGCCTTACAGATGGGAGCTGTTGTCACATATTTTTTCTTAAATGCGAGCGATATCAACGGTAGAATGAGCATTAATATTTCTTTTCAAACACTGGAATATATTTAGCAAAGAAGACACGTGAAAATTGATGTTGCAGCCGATACTTGATAGATGCTGTTAGATTTCTTGTCGTCTAATAGAATTTTGTAACTTATATCTAATTATCAATTGGGGTTCTTTCTTGTGGTGGTGAGGCCCAAAAATCACATCATGGGCATAAAAGAAATATTGGAGAATTTCAATAATTATAATATATACATATAGAATTGCAATAATTAGAGAAAACCTATATATGCTAATTCTAGCAGATAGAAAATGCAAAGCTTTTTTGTGTCATTTTCTTTCTTTCTCTTCCTTCCTTCGCTCCTATACTTCTAGAGCAGATTTTACTTTTTCCTTAATTTGTTTAAATTTAACATCAAATGTTGGATACTCGTTTGAAAGAAGTAATATACATGCATATAGAAATTAGTTCAAAAGAAGTAATACGATATCTTCTATATACATTATACAGCTCTAATGTTTTCTCTTTTCCTTCAATTACAAGAAAACTTAATGCCACACATACGCATACGTTAATTATAAATACATGGTGAAGTCTTACTTTGCACAAGTGGGCAATGTAAATGTATGATTTTCATTTCTTTGAATCCAAAATATTATAAGCAGAATGATGCAGAGAAAATGTGAATTAATTTATAAAGGAGGTGGTCCGCATTATATGTGGCCTCAACAGAATAACGAGAAAATATCTCTTTTCTCTTTAATCAAATTTCAATTTAGTATTTTAAAAATTTTCTCTTAATTAATGTATTAAGTTGATTGAAGGAATACGCTCTTATAAGGAGATTTAGTTGCCTAAAAAAAATACTTTTGAAATTACACACTCCAATTTTGAAAGTCATTTATGGCATCTTTCAAGTGTAATATTATTTTCATCCATGTGGGACACGTGGTAAATAATAAAGAGTTTTTATTTTTTATTTTTTATGTATGTCTTATTTCTCTTTTCACCCTCTATCACATGACCCTATAGGAATATTAATTTTATACTTCTTACAAATTGAAATATGCAATAGGTGAATTTCAAAATTAAAATATACAAATAATATTTTTATGCAAATTAATTCAGAGATATATTTATATATTTTTCCCAAAACAAATCCAGAAACACTTTTGGCTGTACAAATTGAAAAAAAAAAAAAAGGAATAAATCAAACTGATCACTGATATGTCTCAGAATCTCATGTGAGAGTTTAAAAATGCCTAACTGTACAAGTAAATATAAAAATAAAAAAAAAACATTGAGTGAGAGGGTTTTCTTTAAATTTTGATTTGTTTCCAAAATTTATGTAATCAAAATTTGCGATTGCTCATTCTAAAATAGTAAAATAAAACAAAAAAAAACCGGTTGTTGAGCTTAGAGAAGGTAAAGCAATGTCAATATTCTATTTTCGGCTACCAATTAATTAATTTTATTCTTTCCAGAACAACCGCGTGTACAGCCTCAAGAATTATATGTACAATTAGGATTGAAATTTTTTTGGATTAATTTCATATGCAATGAACTTATATCAAATTATAACTAAATTAGAAAAGAATTTTTTGTAATGAAAATTATATAAATTTTAAGAATTTAACTAAAAAATTATATTTGACTAATTCTGATGAGTTATAAACCGAAAAAATACGGTGAAATGTCACACGACACTAGAAAGATAAGTTGAAATGTCATATAATGCCAAAATGGTGAGGTGCAACGTCATATGATACCAGAAAATATGAGGTGGAATGAAATATGATTTTTGAGTTAAATTCTTAAACTTTATGTATTTTTTCATTACAAAAAATTCTTTTATGATTTAGTTGTAATTTAGTATAAGTTTAGTGATTGCAAATAAAAATTGACCCAAATATTCATTTAATCTTCATCATAGTTAAGATTAAATGTTACAATTAAGGAGAGAATATTTTTTTTAAAAAAAATTAGTATTTAATATTTAATTTTGATAATCAACGATGAAAAGTTAAATAATTATGGCCTATCATATTTAATCCAACATGAAGCGGTATCAATTCATAAAATCTAATGGTCACAGCCAAAGCAACTAAAATATTAGTCCAAGAATAAATTAAAACCATACAATAAAATTGCACAACTAAAAAATTTAAAATCAAAAAAATGAAGGAAAAATATAGATAGAGACATACATACCCCTTTACCATATGTTTGCAATTAACTAAAGAGTGAAGTGGTTGCTGTGTCATTTTTTCAGCCAAAAATAATGATTAGCATCATGGAATTCAGAGAACAATAAAATGATAGGAATTAAGACCTTCAAAAGTTCCATAACTAATTTCATTTTTGTGACTTTTTGGACCAATGTATTTGAATATGAATGAATACAGCTGGTCTTTCAATTGCTATATATCTAGATTTCAATCACTAATAAGTAATAATGACTAGCTATTGAGTTTCTTTTAATCCTAATCACAGTTTCACGAATTAGTGAAGAAAGTAATAGACTTGCTTGTGATTTCTTGCATTGGTTGATAATGAACTATAATTGATTTGGGATTATATAAAAAAAAAACTTAATAATATGGACATAAAAATTTATTCTTAGTTTAATTTCTATTCATATTTGAGAACAACTAATTCTTAATTTATAGATAATATAATTTATTATGAAAATTATTTTGTCTAACATGATGATAAGTGATTAGATCGATTTATAAATAAAAATAAATTCTAAAGAAAATACATATTTTCTAAAGGTGGATTAAAGTTGGAAGAGTATTTTTTTTAGTAAAATGAATTCGACTAAAGATTTGAACTAGATATTTTACAATTTTAGTTACTAAATCATATCATTAAACTAAAATTTATTGGCATTAAAAAAGTACGTTAATGTAGAGTAGTATATTAATTATTTGATTGCTTATCTGCATTCACATTATATATAGGTAAAGAAATTTTTGTCACTTTTATCAAATTTATATTTATATAAATTAATCTAATTATAATATGCCATATAATTATTTTACATTTAACTCATAAATTTATTCATTAAAATCGACCTCTCATCCTGCCTGGTTTAGCACTTGAAAAAGAAAAACTCTAAAAATAGAAAAAATTAACAAAAATCATAAACGCACAAACTATTTATTTGATTGGTAATGCATAAAATTTATAATACCGTAATACGTACGTGTTTGACTTAAATTCGGGAAAAAAAAGTCCATTTTACCTAAAAGTAACTGAATAATTAAGAGGTGAAAGAGTAAATTAGTCTGTCGACATTCTTTGACAGTAACAAATTAACCAAATGCCTAAATCAACATTGACAAATCATGATAGAAAAAGCAGCACTTTATTCTAGTTGGTCCCAAATAATCATGGTAGAACAAAATTAACCCGTCATAGTGGTTGTATCCTTAGTCAAAAGTTTATGATATAAGAGGCAATAGTAGACCGACCCTAATTTGTTTTCTTGTTACTCCATATATATGACTAAACGTGTATTAGCAAGGAGGATTTTGGAATTTTTATCTAAATTCGATCTTATTGTATCACTGAGATTAACAATATAAAAATGCAAAAATTTTGAACTAGGAAGGAAATAAATACTCCAACGACCTCAGAATTATCGTCTTAATTATAAATTATGCTTAATTTGAAGAAATAAAATATAACAATAGATATTTTTATGATATTCCTTTACAAAGGCGACACGATAGCGCAATGCCTACCCCATCATCTCATTCTTGTTGCGTTGGTTGCAGGAGAAAACACGAGAGAGATGGAGAGAGAAGGGAGACCCACCTCCATTATCTGTTTTTTTTTTCTTTTTCTTGTTGTGGTGGTTGCATAAATAGAATTGGGAAGAGAGAGAGAGAGAGAGAGAGAGAGAGAGAGAGAGGTCTAGTGTTGTTTAAGAAGTGGTATTATAATTAAGAAGATAAATTTTGGAAGATAAAGGGGCGTAATTGGGATGTTCTCTTGTTGCTAACAAAGTCCATGTGCATATTATGGGCCCCTATTAATTAGTTTTTCCAAAAATAAATCCCTTTCTGATCTATATATCATATGTATTTTTTTAGGTAGGTGGCTCTTCTCCTTCTTCCAATTCCCTAATTTCATGCTAAAACTAACCCCACTCCAACACACACCTATATATATATTAACCTTGTGCTGGTCTCCATGAAATTCGAACCTTTTTTGTCATCTTTCTCAATTTCGTCCTTTTCCTACATCTCTTATATATATTCTCCTCTCTGCGTACTCATTTAGTATTCAAAGTTATTTCCTCGTTGATTCTCTCCCTCTCTCTCTCTCTCTCTCTCTATATATATATACATATATATTCTTCTTCACTCTTATTAATTGCCGGAAAACATGAATATATCTGTAAATGGGCAATCCCAGGTGCCTCCTGGCTTTCGATTTCACCCCACAGAAGAGGAACTCTTGCATTACTATTTGAAGAAGAAGGTATTATATGAGAAGATCGATTTGGATGTGATTCGTGATGTGGATCTTAATAAGCTCGAGCCATGGGATATTCAAGGTAGCTAGCTAGAAATTAATATTGGTCTTTTTCATTTTTCTTTTTTACTAGTTATTGTATTGTAAGTTGTATCTAAATTAATATTTGCTACTTAGTGGTGCTACAGTCACATAATGTGATGTTAAATTGGGTCATTCATTTTTTCAGAGAAATGCAAAATAGGAACCACTCCTCAAAATGACTGGTACTTCTTCAGCCACAAAGACAAGAAATATCCCACTGGAACTCGCACAAATCGTGCAACTGCTGCTGGGTTTTGGAAGGCTACTGGTCGTGATAAGGTTATATACAGCAACGGTCGGCGAATTGGGATGAGGAAGACTCTTGTTTTCTACACAGGCCGAGCTCCACACGGTCAAAAATCTGATTGGATTATGCATGAATATAGATTGGACGACAACATCGTTGATACCAATGTATGCCTGCAAGATTCTAATGGATTTATTTGTGTTTGATTTAATGACAATTAAAATTTCTTGTTTTTCGATCTCATTAAGTGTTCTTATATTTGTAAAAGGTGTCCAATGTTATGGGAGAGGCGGCACAAGAGGAGGGATGGGTAGTTTGCCGTATATTTAAGAAGAAAAACCACCACAAAACCCTAGATAGTCCATCATCCATGGAGGCGAGGAAACAGAAGATGCTGAATTCTTGCAATGAAGGAGCTCTGGATCAAATACTTCAATATATGGGAAGGACATGCAAGGAAGAAGATGAACGATTTCTTGCACCAATTGATACAGCAACCAACATCAATAATGGCTTCAATAACGACAAGTTCTTAAAACTTCCAAATCTAGAGAGCCCAAACTCCAGCAGTAGCCAAAATTGTTACCCCCACATTATGAATGATGGTTCAATATCGAACCAGGTGAGTTCCATGGATCCCAACTCATCATTAGACTCTGCCCTCACCAACTGGGCAGCCCTTGATCGGCTAGTAGCTTCTCAGCTCAATGGCCAATCCGAAAATTCAAGGCAATTTGCTTGCTTCAATGACCCCCCCAATACCATGGCCTATTCTAATTCCACTGATCAACCCCACCATGATTTCCATTTGCCAAACTTAAGATCATCATTTTCATTACCATCAAACAGGCCATACCAATCAACTCTTCAAGATTATAACAATGAGATTGACCTCTGGAATTTCACCACTCGATCATCTTCTTCATCCGATCCCTTATGCCGCGTGTCAGACTCTATTGTATAGCAGATCACTATAACCCTGCTACATATATAATCATATTATAGTTACTAAAGTCAGAGCGAGTATTATGACATATAGGAGTTGTATTCATATGATAAAAATTTATGTAAGTGGTATAGCATAAATAAAGTTGAATATTTTCTTACATGATATGCCATTGTCAACCATTATCTTTTACTTAATTAATCAAGTTGTCTACCATTTGTTTATTTATCTATTTATTTGTTTGTTTTTCAATTTGTTATCTAGAAATCTAGCTAGCTAGCAATAAACTGTGGGTGTGGTATGATAATATCACTCTAACTGCAGTAATAATTATACTTTTTATTCGTGTAAGATGATGATCAATTAAGATAGTCTTTGTGTGTAATTATTTTTGCGTTGTCACATGGTTTGTCGGTTTTATTTGAGGAGCTGAAAGCCAGTAGTTCAATTGGTCTATGCAATATGAGAAAAGACTGTGGGACAGACAAAGGCAAGAGTCTCTTATTTATTCAGAAATACTTTTTTAGACCCAATTTATGAATGCTTTTTAAGATAGAAGTTTTTTCGTTCACACATCAATTTCATGAACAAACTTATAAATTAATATCATCATAATTTGATAAATATGTAATTTAAAAATAAATAATGCAATTATAATTGTCTATTTTCCATTATGAAGGCAAAAAATAATTACTGTCCATGAAATATAAACGTGGATTTTGTGTATATGTTTTTCACGAGACAAAAATTGTTTGAGATTCGTTTAATTAGTTAACTTGATAGCTTGTGCTCCTTAAAGGAAAATAAAATAATTACAAACTGCATAGGGAAAATGATGGGTTGTTCTTTTCTTTTTCATTTTCTTCATTCCTTTCTAAATCCAAAGAAAAAATTTCCAAGCTAAATGCAAGTTGTAATTAATAAGTTAGGCTAGCTAATGAAACATAAATATGTTTGCTTAAATTGAAGATTAATAATCTCAAATTTAATGTTTGAACAACAGATAAAATAGTTTAATTATAATTATTCAAAAGATATAATAGGTCTATTTAAATTAAACCATCCCTAATTTCAAATATTTTTTGTTTCAATAATGTAAGTAAAATTTTAGCTTAATAATACTGATTTATCGAATCTCTCTTTCTTTCATTTTATTAATTTTTTATCCATTATATTTGACAGTCAAAGAAAATTAGTTGGGGGTACGTCTTTAAGTACTTACAGTTTTAATTTAAACTGAAAATAGTTGTCTGCTTAATCAGTTGCTATGAAAAGTGTGATCCACTTGAACAAGTGGAAATTAATAGCTCAAAATAAATATCATGTGTAAATAGGATTTGCATTATTGGAATCTCAAATCTTAAATATGTATATTTCAAGACATATATCTATATTTACCCTTTATAACATTATATTAGAACAAATTCATTATTCCTCAATTAAATTAATGATAAACTATTATATTATTAGAATTTAATATACTTAAATAGTTAAGCTTAATAATTATAAATTCACTGTTGGTTCAAAATAATTTAAATAAATAGTTGCACAATAATTATAAATCATTATTTTATCTCTTAATCTCTTAACAACTGAACTTGATTTCAATGTCAATTGCTTAATCCAATATTTTTATATATCTAAGTTTTTCTCAGTTTTTGAGCTACAGATCTATTTATTCTTTGATTTGGGTTTATCGGACCTCAGATATTGCTCGTATAGTCCGCAGTCATACAGTGATTAATTCTTTTATGGTTTTGATATTGTATTAAAATTAAATAAACTTAGATAATTAGACTTATAATTGTGGATTTACTATTATTTCAAAATATAATTATTTAATTTGAAACTAATTATATCATAATTATAAATTTTTCTTCTATCTCTCAATCTCTATTGAAGCCCATATATATTAAAATATATTTTTCTTACGTACATGTATATATATATATATATATATATATATATATATATATATATATATATATTCATGAATTTACATAAATAAATAAGTATTTTCCTTCCAAAACAGAGAGATGTTGAAGAAAAAGAACAGAAGAAAGAAAATAAGCAGCGGGATTCTAGGCCATGCCACCAACCAGTGATACGATAAAAGCTGAATGACTTTAAGGCTTTAACTGCGTACTTTTTTCCATGTAATCCGTCAGAGTCCAACTTAATTAGCGACGTACAATCTTACTTTACTTTTATTTCTCTAACCTCATCATGTTTCTTCCTACTTTGCTACTTGCTTCTTATACCTTTTTCAGCTAATATTTCGCTTTCTACGCTCATTTGCCAGAAATTAATTAACAACTATGCATTTTATTTCATTTTTACCTCTTTTCCAGTTCGAATTTAATCAAAAGTATCATTCACACCTTTTAATTTAAGGAAATTTTTTATCAGAATAATTCAGCCTTCGAATTATTACATTCTTTATCTTTTAGGGAAAAAATGTCAGAAAAATTATAATTAGTATGTTTAATATTGTCGAATTTCGGTAGCTACGGCTTTATCTTAATTACTAAGACTGATCTATGAATACTACGTATGCAGGGTGTTGTGAATTGTGATGATTTCGTTTTACTTGATTAATTATCTTCCAATTAAAGATCTCCAGAGTGCATTCCCTCTTGAGTTTGTTCAGGTCGAACTTGATACTGATCATGGAATATGATTTACAGGTTTTAATGGTTGTTCAATCAAATTTATGTTGAAGTTAGGACATGTTATTGGAGATAACAAAAGATAATATATTCAGAAAACTTCATTTTATGATATAAATTAAACATTATGATATATGCATGTCATGCTGAGAGAGGAATATAAAAAATGAAATATGCAAGAAAGAGAAAAAAGTATATATATATATATATATATATATATATATATATATATATATATATATATATATATATATACAAAAAAAGAGATTTGAAATTTTATTTTTATCAAAATATTTCTGCTCTTTTGATTTGTCAAAATTTTTGAGTCAACATGTTAAAATCAATTACAAGAAGTAGAAGGTGAAAACTAAACTTCTTTAAATTTAAAATCGTATGGCTCAGAATATATTAATCTGTAAAGTAAGTTATGATATTGTGGATGGATCATTGGTTTTTTTTTTTTTTTAAATGAATGGATGAATCTGAACTATAAAAATAATATGAGTTAAATCTACTGGAAAACTCAGCTGTAAATTCATCTCACTACAAGAAAAATGCATTTTAGCGACAAACAAATCCGTCACTAAATTTAAGAATTATGTCGCTAAATTATATTAGCGACAGAATTGCAACAGATTTAATCTGTCTCAGAAAAGCTTATCGCAAGTCCCATAGCAACGGATTATAATTCTGTTGCTAAATTTAGCGACGGAATTAATGACGAAATATCTGTCACTGAAGTGTATTCGCAGGAATTATGATGGCGACAAAATCAATGAGAGATTTTGCGACGAAAAAGCTGTCGCTACATAGCGACGGATATAAAGCTGTCGCTACATAGCGACGGATATAAATTCATCGCTATGTTGATACGGACGTTGTCCGTCGCTATGTTGCTACGAAAGTTTTTCGTCGCTATGTTGCTACGGAAGTTTTCCGTCGCTATGTAGCTACGGATATAAATCCGTCGCTATGTAGCTACGGGCATTGTCCGTTGCTATGTAGCTACGGATATTTTCCGTCGCTAAATTTTGTAATGCATTTACTCCATACAATTTGCTACTAATTTTCAGTGAGGATCGCATTCCGTCGCAGGTCAATTTTTTATATGTTAATTTTTTTAATTTAATTATTTTTGTAATTTTAAAATTCAAATAAATGAAAAATAAATATTTTTTTAATAGGATTCATTAAATAAATATTAAAATTTTTTAGTCCAACATAAAAAATATTCAATAATTGAAAATACTACAAAATTGATATTTGGTGATGTGCATTTCTCCTTTGTTTGCTTCGTCTGTCTTGGCCTAACAGGTTCGACTGCAGTCGTAGTCAAAGGGAAGACATCAGTGATGTGCATTCCCTCTGTGTTAAGAGGAAATTGATATTTGGTGATGTGCATTTCTCCTTTGTTTGCTTCGTCTGTCTTGGCCTAACAGGTTCGACTGCAGTCGTAGTCAAAGGGAAGACATCAGTGATGTGCATTTCCTCTGTGTTGATAGCTTCTGCCACTTCACTTGAACTGTATACAGGATGGGAAATGCATTTTGGTCCACGATTTCCATTGCCCACAGGAAAGTTCATAGCATTTTCCCGGTATTGAATGGCTGCCAGAGTATTGTCTCGCCCCATCAAGCTTTATCCAGCTCAGCAAGGGCTTTTTCTCGCTGCTGGTGTGCCTCATCTCGGACGGCCAAGGCTTCCTTCTTTTCTGCCAGTGCCATATTCCGTTCTTGAATGGCAGCATCCCTCTCAGCGAGAATGGCCATGATCTTCTTGTTCATCACTAAGGCATTAGTTTGTTCCTTCATTTGATGTGGAGGCACCATACTCCACTATACAAAATCAATAACATCAAAATTACATTGTTATAAAATTGCATGATCAAAAACAATGAAATGCACAATGATCCAGATAAAAGGAATGTTTACCGCAGAATTTGCTGCCTTATAATATTCAATCTTATATCTCCCACTATGATGTTGTCCACCATCATCCATTGTACGCCCTTTTAATTATCAATTACGTGGTAATCAAGATGAAACAGCAATTCACTGATGAGTGTTCAGAATATTAGCCAGGAACTACTTTTGTGGAAGAGAACACATTTACTGTTTTAGAAGAAGAAAATGAAAGTCAGGATTTCATTACAAGTGAAAGAAGATTAGGGACTTAATGAATATAGAGAACTAAGATAACAAAGTGCCAAAATAAGTGTAACCATATGCTCCCAGCAAGAGGACGACAAGCTAACAATCTGTTATGAAAACAAACAACTTCGGAGAAATAAACCCAACAATAAAATAGAATAATACAATAAAAAAGTGCAGGGCCTTAAGGTGCATCGATGTTGAGATTGCAGTTACCAAATATAGCTGCAAATGTGCAGAATTCAGCTTTGAAGGGCTCATTCTTGGTCTGTTAAAATGTTACGAAGCTTGATCACAATTTGAACTTTATCGTCTGCCATTGTAGCTAATTTTTCATAATAAACAAAACCACCTTCACCTTAGCTCATTAATGGAATGGGCTGAACTTAATTAAGCAAAGAAAGCCAATATGAAACACAAGCTCGATGCTAAAACTCAGCCCCTGCCGGAGCCATTTGCATTACATTTCGCTAAATTGCGTAACATTGCCACTACACTATCAACACAGTTTTCATCCATCAAAATATTATTTTAGCATCATATTTTGAGCAAACAGACATTCATCCACTCTCAAATAATTCATCATAGTTCTCAAATAAATTTTCAATAAAATCAACAATAATAGTTCTTAAAATCATTAAATTCGCACTCAAAGCAATTAATCTCCAAACAAATCTTAATCCAAGCATGAACCAGAATAGCTTCAACACAAAGATCTCATTAATTTTAACTTCAAGCAAGCTTACAGTAGCATCCTTTCTCCTCTTCATGATGGCTTAACACACAATCCACGAATAATCAAAACATATGTAGATTTTACTAAAGAAACAAAATGCAGAAATTTCACTCACTAAAGTCGAAGGCCCCGTCGGGATGTAGTAGAATCGCGAGGGAAGTCGTCACTGGGGTTGAAATGAAGATTGCTGGTACTAGCGACAACTCGTAGAGCTCGGTGGCGTCGTCACGCGCTCAAGAACGACTTCATTTTGATGGATTGACATTTCAAACCATTTTGACTTGGCGAAACTCGAACTTGTTCTTGCTTTTGTTTTTCAATGAATTGATGATCTAAAGATGCTTCGGCAGTCGAGATAGTTTGAATAGTAAGCTCCCGATCTGAACTCTGCCTGTGGCTACCGGTAAAACTACCGATGACATTCGGATTAATGGGCGGCGAAGCACAGAGCTGAGCCTATTTGTGTGTTATGCCGAGCTCTCTTTTCATGGTGATCCTAGAGTTTAAATTTAAGACCTAAAATCAAGGGCGGAGATCAAAACTTATGTTGAGATTTTGGTTTGGAAATTATCTGTCCCGTAAAGTTTAGGGATTTTAAAGGCTAGATTTAGTAGTTGATGGCTAGTAATAGGGGAAGGTAAGTGGGATTTCACTGTTTGAAAATTTTAATTATGCTATTTTGTTTTTAGTAAAATTAGGTTTTTATTCGTTAGAACGTTAAAAAAAATAGCATTGCACTCATTATTATAGTAATTTTGTTTTTTCTATTTTTCAAATTATATAACCCTATAAATTAAAATAGATAAAATTTATCATAAAAAATCCTAAATTCGATAAGAGAAAGAAAAAGTATGTACAAAACCAAATTGAGTTAAATGAAATCAAATTTGTGTTCTTCATTTTAGAGAGATTTATCAACAATTCAATATAAATATGTATTGTCTTTACCAATTAAATCATTGATTTGTCAGTTTTTTTAACATCGTAACAAATAAAAACTTAATTTACTAATGGTTTCATCCACGATATTGTTCGATAAAGAAAAAAGTTACATACTTAAAATTGTCAAACCATAAAAATTAAGAAAATAAAAAAGATATATAAGATAGAGGAAGTAGCTACCAATCCTCTAAAACTTATTTAATTCATGGATTTACGATAATTATTATAGGCTATGGCTATTAGTAAAAATTTAATAAAAATCATTAATTTTTATATTAAATTAATATTATGGATATAATTATTTTTAAATTATATATATATATAATTATTTTTTGAATTACAATCATTTTTATGTATATTTATTAATACAAGACATGATATTTTAGTTAACTAAATTATTATTTATAATATTTCAATATTAATTTTTTTAAGTATAAGTAATTAATTGATTAAAAAATTTATAAGTATTAAACTTTAAAAAATAATACAATGATAAAAATAACTGTTAATTTAGAATAGAATCAATTATTATAACTGATTAATCAACGTTACCAAAAAGATTTGAAGTAGACGTTGGATATCTTATTAATTAATTGTTGATTTTATGGGCCTTCTTTTTATATTTTTTCGTTATTTAATATTTAATTTTAGCAACAGTATATAAACCTTTGAAATGTACATTAGTAACCCTTGAAAGTGGACATTTTTAAATAGTAAATTTAAAAATAAATATTGTCAAAAGATCTAATTTTCAAAATTTATTAAAAAAATAAAATAATTTTGTAAAAAAAATGCTGTTTTTGTTTCATTTTTAGCGACGGCATTTTCCGTCGCCATAAATTGCGACGAAAAACTCGTCATCATTATTTTAGCGACGGAAAGGAACCATCGCTAAAATAGCAATGGAAGTTAACCGAAGCTATTTTTAGTTACAGAAAATTTCGTCGCTAATAATTGAGATGGAAAATTCCGTCGCTAAAAATTGCGACTTTTTCGTCATAATTTATAGCGATGGAAAAGTCTGTCGCTATTATTACGACGGAAATTCCAACGCTAAATTTTTAATTAAACTCACCTAATGATTTAGCGACGGAAGTTTCCGTAACAACCTTTGCGATAAACATAATTTCGTCGCTATTATATAAATTTTGCAATAGTTTCTATCCGTCGTTAATTGGCTCTCGCAAATTCATTTTTAAACCGTCGCAATTTTCTGGCGGCATATTTTCTCAGCATATTAGCTACAACATTTAGCTTCGGTCATAATCTGTCGCAAATTTTTCTCGCTAATCTGTCGCTATTTTTTACTCTATTTTTCTCAAATTTTTTTGTTTATTTCACTCGCTGCTACGTCATTGATCTGAAGCTAACTGCTACGGATGTCAATCCATCGCTAAATTTCGTCGCTATTCAATTCTTTTCTTGTAGTGTCTGCCTTTTATAAAGGAGGGCAGATATGTTGAATAAGAAAATTCTTCTGCGTGAAAATTGTAATTTTTATCCTCAATAATCATTTTTTATATAACCATCACAGGTTTTATTTTCTTGGAATTAACCTTTCAATTTGGATTCAGTTAATTTCATTAATATCATATGGCATATGATTTGATAAAGAATACTCGTACATTAAAATATGAATATAATTTGATAAATAAAATTATATTAATGAATAGCCATAAAATATGACATTGAGAGACTAAATGTAAAAGAAAGAAATAAATAAAAATTGATAATAATCATATAATCGATATATAATAATATAATTTATATATAAAAAAATATAAAAATCGATCGAGAGGAAAATTTGATAAAATTTAGTAAGTTCGAGAGTACACGTATATTAAGTTAACAATGAAAGACAGATATAGTCATATAGAGAATCTCATACAAAAATAATTCATAGTTCATATCTTTCTCACTCTCTCTCTCTCTTTTCAAAGAAGGAGTTCATAGTCAACAAAATAATTGACATTTGCCCCAGTTAGATGTAGAAATGGTACAAAATGACAAGTTGGATGTGGGGTGGGACCCTTTTCAGATGCTAATTACTAATTTGTCAATTTTGCATTCTCAATATTATTTTCGATTTAGATAAACATATATTGCTTTTGGCCTAATCCAGTGGTCAATTATCTGTCCCCGCTCCAATACGCAAACAAATCGATCGATCTCTTATGGCATTCTGGGAAACAGCATTTGAAAAATCCTCCTCGCAAATTAATGTTGCTACTGATACATTCCATTTCATTAATTTACTAAATGATTAATTTAATGAGAATAATTACAAAAATGATTCATTATTTAAGTTGTCATAATTCCATTAATTGCGTGTTAATCATTCACTTCCATAGATTTCAATTTCTGTGCATTTATCATCTTCCTCCTTTGTGTTATAGAGAATCTCACTGACAAATTTTAATCATTAATTATGAACATATAATCATTAAGTCGCCAACACAATTTTAATACTTAAAATTTTTAAAATTGTTGAATACCACTTGTAATAGTACTACTTGAAAATTTTATATCCTGACACTAATTTAACGACACTATCAAAAAGCATTGTTAAATTAAGTATCCTAATAACTTTTTTATTTTAAAGATTATGAAACTAAAAGCATTTTTTTTATAACGTGCATTAATTTAGAGACTAAAATTTTTGAGACACTAATTATAGAGTGTCACCAATTTTGTGAGGCAAAAATATAGATAGCGTCACAATATTAAACATATTAATCTCAAAAGTGTCATAATTTTATTGACACTTATTAATAAATGTGTCGTCAATTTAACGATGCTAACTCTTAAAAGTATAGTTAATTTAGTGATGCAATAAATAATTAACGTCATCAAATGTTTACATAATATAATGTAAAGTTTTAGAAATGTTGACAAAAGCAATGTTAAAAAAAGTGTCACAAAATAAAAAAATAATGTTACTAAGCAATAGCATCGCAGATAAATTTCATTACAACAAATTTAACAACATAATTGATGACGTTTTTTCTGCATCGTTAATATATTTTGTAATTTTTTTTAGCATCTCTGTATAATTTTTTTACCGTCATTAGGGACTCATTTTCTTGTAGTGGGTATGGTTTGTAATTCGTCTTAAATTGATTGATAGGTAATGAAACACATCTATGAATTTGTATTAGGAGAGCATTTTTTATCTATATGCTGTATTTATGAATTGAAATTAATTAAATAATTATCATAATAAAATAGAACATTACCTGAAGTCAATTCCTTTTAATTTCTAATGTCCAAGATTGATGTCCTTGCTTCGAATATAATTTCTTTTCAATTGCATCAGCATTTTTTTTTTAAATGGAGAGAGAACAGCAAATGAGAACAAGAAAAAGGCACTGTGTTAGTGAAAAAATAATCATCAATAGACTTTGTTGGGGGTGACATCTCCATATCTTTATTAATGCTTATCTTCTTATAAGATTCTATCAGACTTTTGCAAGAAAAAGTTTCCACCAAAAGGCCTACATGCCTATTTATCTATGGCATCCCATGTACAACCTATCTAAAAAAAGGAAGTTTATTTTGCAACATTTTCTTTTCCTTTTCATTTTTACTTTCTTGCATTTTCTTTCAACTGCCCAATTTTTACAAAAGCCAACCCCTGATTATAGATTGCAAAGTTTATTCAAATATGGATACCAGAGTACTGGAGAATAGAAGGAACCCAACTTCTGGCTATAAAGCAGTGCAACCATGCATATTTAATCCATTTACAGAGACACGAGAAAATTAAACCACCTGTTATAATTATATGTCAAGATCAAGAAACCGAAATTGTCAAGCCAAATTATGCCTGGGATATGCCGACAAAATTCTACCTACACCCGATCTATAATGAGTATTTCTATACATACCCCTTAGTTTGAAGGCTGCTTAGTTTATATATTGTCGGCTGCTCCATGCGTAATTTGCCCTATGATTTCAATTTCCACCAAAATTAACTCTGATTTAAATTAGCAGACATGTATTTTTTTAATTTTTTATTACTTTGTTTCACCTCATCTTTAATAATATTTTTTATATATTTTTGCATGATGGACTGTGAAAATTGTAACAAAAATTCATGATTAGATAATGATTTTATAAAGAAAAGTTGAAAAATGTGTTTTCAAATATAAAATGTGGCAAATTGACTATCAATTAAATCAAAATTGCTTGCCAATTTGGACTAAAATTCGATAAATAATCATAAAAATTCAAAGAATCAAATTGGTGCTTTATTGGCTTAATATTCATGGTACAAAAAAAAGTCGAGTATAGTTATGCATTATAATATAGAAAATTTTCATATAATATGCCATTAATTTAGATAAAAAAGATTATAATATTTTTTAAAAAAATAAAATAGAATGTTATTACCTATTATGATATTTTTCTCATTTAGTCCATGATGTATTTTATTAAATACTATTAATAATTTTTTTTAACTGAAATGAATAGATACTATTAATAATAAACATTAAAGGTTTGCTGTGAGCTATATATATATATATAAATGTGAAGCTCTCTGCAAGCATCATTGAAGCTATAATATATGTAGTATATGAATAAACTAAAGTAGGAATTAGCTAGGACTTTGGAGAGATGGCAATTCTATCGATAAGTCAACAATAACTTTCCCAAAGCAACTAATCATAATTGGGCCAAGTAAATTGCATAATTAGAGCAAATAATATATATTAGATTAATCAAGTTAGGTGAGGTGGGGTGAGGCCATATTGGCAAGGTGTTACATCTGGATCGATATTCGGTCACATACAAAAATTATAATTTGTAATATTGAATTAAATTTTTTTTTGGAAAGTCATATCCTTTTTTTTTTTGGGAAAAAAAAAAAGCTGAAGAATCGAATCTCAAAGGATATTTGATGTGATTAATTAAATGGTGAGAGGGGTTAATTTCTTTCTTATATTAATTGTTACTATTTCTTTACATGGTTAGAAATTATTAGATCTTGAACAGCCAACATCCATAAATTTTATATGATAGAATTCATATACATAGTATAAAATTTAATATGCATACAATAATAAAATAACAAAAAAAATATTTTTTTTTATAATAGTCCCCAATAAATTTTTATATTTTGAAAATAATACATATAATTGCATCATTATTAACACTATCAAATACATCATTTTTAATATATATCATTAAACCATCATTCAATCACTAATCACCAATTTTATTTCGCAAATCATATAGTATAAAATTTAATATGCATACAATAATAAAATAATAAAATAATATTTTTTTTATAATAGTCCCCAATAAATTTTTATATTTTGAAAATAATACATATAATTGCATCATTATTAACACTATCAAATACATCATTTTTAATATATATCATTAAACCATCATTCAATCACTAATCACTAATTTTATTTCGCAAATCACTTTTTATCAATTTTATTACAGAAAATACTTACTCCACAATTGTTGTAACTATATGTAAGATTAATATCAATTTTAACAGCAAATATATCGACTGATAAATGCTATATTTTTTTGTCTCTATCATTCTCTTTAAAATCTCTCATATTTTATTTAAATCAGCAAACATTTCATCTCTACATATATTTATAATATAATTTTTGAATAAAAAAAACTCAACCGTAAAAAAATTCACATAGATAAAACTTAGTCATTTTCAGCAACTTTTCTTCGCCAAATGCACTAGATGAAATATTTGAGCTTAAGCAAACAACACAAAAAAATAATTTTGAATTTACCTCATTAAAACAATTATTAAAACTTTGAAACTGCATATTAATCACCGAGTAAAATAAATCAATTTTCTAATGGCATAAATTGCTAATCTATGAGATTTTACAACACTTTACTTTAATATATGCATCTTCAATGTTTGGCATTTGGATCACAAAATAAAGAAACATTGCAAAAAGTTTGTTTTTTTTTATTTTTTTTTATTGGGGAGTCCATGTTCATTATATGGTACCTATCACTATAGTTTTTGAAAAAATTATGGAATGAAATGACCCACTAGTCTAAACGTGAATCCGCCCTTCGTCTTGAAGTTTACATGTCAAACAATTTTTTATAAAAACTGATCAGAAGGATATTACATTTTGGATATATATATATATATATATATATATATATATATATATATATAGAATGAATTTATGTTTTTTGAAATCTTAAAAAAAAATCTCAGGTCTCTCATGCAAAATATGGTGGTACTAGTGATATATGTACACTGGGGCGTAGCAGCCAAGGCTAATAGGCTATACAAACAAGGGAATTTCAATATCTTAGGCGTAATGTTCACTTGAAAGTTACAGAAAATACAAATATATGTATGATAAGCATCAGGCATTTTTTTCTAATTAGCCAACACTGGACATAAATAGGAGCCATGACATATAAAATCAAATTGGCTAAAAATTTGAATTGGTGTTTTAACTCAACCAACAAACTGTCCCCAGTAGTTTTGGAATTTGGCTAAGGACATCTCTATGGGTACACTAAGAGTGGACTTTTTCTCAAGTCAGGACACTTCTTCTTCTCCTCCTCCTTCTTCTTCAGCTGGATGCCTTTTAACTTTTCTTGATTTGCCTCTGATGGATTGGATGGATATTTGTTTAATTTGCTTTTTAATGACTATTTATTTGCTTGAAAGTAGAAACCTCATTTTGTGGAACACAGTTGTTTTGTGAATATGATTATATACGTCTCATTGAGAAATTAATGAGAAAAAGGATTAAGCCTAATTGACTTCAGCATTTTCATACCATAATTTTTAAAAGGACGGATTGGAGGGAGTAAGAAAACTGAAAACTGGCTTTTGAGATGATGGATCACAAGTCTAACCACTGCCCCCTGAGATAATGGGCTCAAACCAAAATATCGAAGTTTGCATTTCAGGAGTCATTAACCGATAAATTTCCTACAATACAGGCCCATTTTAGCATGCACTAATACCTAACCACGAAGCCCATCTGGCTGTATTTTGATCACTGTCTGTGAATTGGCCCAGGTGAAGCGTCTCACTTTCATCGTAGCGGAATTCGGCGTATCAGCTGGTTCGAATGAGCTTAAAACGGAGTACTGAGGAGCGACCGGGACAAAATCAAAATCCGTCGTAAGCATAGAAAATAAAATTTTCATTGCTAAGAGCAATGCTGAGTTTATTGGTGTTTTTTATGACGACGGAATATATGCATCGTATTGGGCGTTTTATTGAAGGCGCAGCCTCCTCTTCTTCTCCGCATACTTGCTTTTATCATATACAATTTCTTTTTTTTTTTTTTTCAATATTTGATTCGAAGTAAAACTGAATTATAAGAAACATAATCTCAGGTGCTGCGGCAAGATTCAGCAGGCATGTACCAGCTGCCGTTGGGGAGCTATGTTTGTTGCGGTAATGAATGCTCCTCCACCTGTTTGTTTCCTTTCTTTATTATTTGTTCTTGATTAGGGAGTTTGCCCATCGATATACTCTATTTGAGTGGTTTGCATAGCCTGTTCTATATTGCTATGGACAAGTTATGGACTTAGCGTTCATAATTTGAATGCAGTGTCTGTTCATCAATTTTAATGGTGCCCTGTAAATTTTCAACTCAGAAGACAAGCAATTTCTTATTATGGCTTTTGAGATGATGGAGATGAAAATTAAAAAAATATGCTGCTCCGCGGTTTCATAATTTTGCTATTAAATAGTAATGAAGTGAAGTCTTTGCTTATTTGTAATATGAAATATAATTTCAAAGTAATTTTAAGTATCTGTTGCTAATGTGTCAACATTTTAACTGATTTCTACTTGAGATTTTCCTTTTCTTCTTTCAACTTTTCCTGTTCCTTTCATAATTGTGCAATTAAATAGTAATGAAGTGAAGTCTCTGCTTATTTGTAATATGAAATATAATTTCAAAGTAATTTCGTTGGAGTATCTGTTGCTAATGTGTCAACATTTTAACTGATTTCTACTTGAGATTTTCCTTTTCTTCTTTCAACTTTTCTTGTTCCCTTTTTTAAAAAAAAAATTAGGTGAGCAAGTATTGTGTTTTAACCCCTTGTGCACTATGATGCAAACACTAGAACATATTTCTTAAGAAAGATTTCGGTTATTATTTTCCTCTTTTCCATAATATGTATATCTTATATAAGGTCTGTTCTCATTTTTCCTGCAAGAATGCTTTCTTATTAATGTGCTACTCATGTGTTCACATGACTGAATACCTTATTATCAACTTTGTCACGTATCAATTTTTTTAATGATGAATTTGGCTGGCAGGATGCAAGTGAAAACATTTCACATGAAGAAACTCTGATATTTGTTTTAGGTAAGCCTTCTATCACGTTCTGAGTCTTCTATAGGATGCTGTCAAGGGGATAGCTTTCGCTGAGGCATTAACAATGTTAACAATGAGATTATTATTTTGTTCATCAAAGTTCATATGCAGTAAATGCTAGGTTCTTTGGGAAATAATAACCAATCTTGATTTTTTCTTTTCCATGTGTAGACTTGGGCCAGGATAACACATGCATTATTTTAGAAGTGTTTATGGTGGAAGTCCTTCTTAATTTTGTTGTTTGCAATAGTTGATTATGCTTATGCTGGAAAAGGAATACTTCTCGGATATGTTCTTTAAGTGCTTTTTTGCAAATTCATGGCAATAAAAATGCCTTCTAAAGGCTCTTGTAATCTAACCTCAATCATTTTAGTATCATGTATGAATGAAATTTTTAAATGCTGAGAAAAGTTTATGAACTTTTTGTACTTGGCATTCTTACTTGGTTCTGTGCTAATATACACCCGCAAAAGAACTATTGTTGGATGGCCAAATTATCCTTCTTTTATTTATTATTTTTTTTCAATTTGCCTTTTTAATGCTCCTTATGTCAAGAAGCATCTTGCTGTTTTCATTGTAAATTGACTGTAAACTGAATCGCAATGTGGGGTGTACTCCTATTATCAAGTCCCTTCTGGTAGTTGTGCACTCAACCTAAGGCAATAAGAATGTTAAAGAGGAGGAAGTGAAAAGGAATTGAAAAGGGTCTAAAAAGGGCAAAGAAAAAGCAAGAAAAAATATTACTCCACTGTATTTAAACGAGAACATTGCTTTCATATCTACATGATTTGGGATTCTCCTCTATTGTTCTTGTGTACGCACAAATGTGCACTGCTTTAGTTTTGTTTGCTGCTCCCATATATGCAAATTTCATAATCTTTATTTTGCTTTGATTTATAGGGGGTCCAGGTAGTGGAAAGGGCACCCAATGTCCCAAAATTGTTGAACATTTTGGGTTTACAAATATTTGTGCTGGTGACTTTCTTCAAGCAGAAGTTGTCACTGGATCTGAAAATGGGTTGGCATCATGAATTTTTTAATCATTTCTTTTAAGTAGTAGCCTTCGAACGTTACTTCTTTATCATCCTCCTCAGATTGCCCTTATTATTTTTTGATGTTATTACAATGCTGGCCTTTTTGCTCTATTTTTACCAAATTGTGTTCTCTAGAAATTTGTTGTTATCATTACTGTGACAGTAAAATGATCCAGAACTTCAAGAAAGAAGGAAAAATTGTTTCTTTATAGTTAACAGTGAAGCTTTTGCAACAGGCGATGGAGAAATCTGAAAACAAGAAGTTTGTCATTGATGGGTTCCCACGCAATGAAGAAAATCGTACTGCTTTTGAGAATATTGAAAAGCTTGTCATTTCATGATATCAACAATTTGATATCTGCTACTGTTATTATTTTAGATCTGATTTCTGCAGCTGTGATTACTACAGTCTGTTCCTAATTTCTAACATCTCTCATTTTGCAGATGAATATCGAACGGGATTTGTTGCCCTCAAGAGGAGTTGATAAAACACATTCTAAATAGGAACCAGGTTAGTAAGTTGAACTGTTTGGTAAGTGGATTTTCACTTCCAATGCATTTCTTTATGATCTAATTTTACTTTTGAAGGGAAGGGATGATGATAACACAGATACCATACAAAAGCGACTTAAAGTTTATTTTGAATCAACCCTACCAGTAATCAACTACTATGGCTCTAGGGGAAAGGTTCGCAGGGTAAATTTTATTGTCAGAAACTTGCTAAGTGTTACTTTTAACTAATGTAGCATCAAATCGGC
Organism: Triadica sebifera; assembly: GCA_023653625.1. Taxonomy (NCBI): domain Eukaryota; kingdom Viridiplantae; phylum Streptophyta; class Magnoliopsida; order Malpighiales; family Euphorbiaceae; genus Triadica; species Triadica sebifera. The sequence goes on from CM042895.1 coordinate 2,570,822, forward strand.
GGTCCATAAGCTATTATTTGCTCAGATCAGTATAAGTGTTATTTCTGTAAAATTCAGGTATTTTTATATGCTGAAGGGACTATCTGTAAAACCCATCTGACGTCTTATTTTTCCTTCAACCGGTTTTTGGTGCTTCAGATTGATGCTAAAAGATCCATTGATGAGATATTCGAGGATGTCAAGACAATCTTTTCCAAGCACAAACCAAGAGGGGTAAATTTGCACTAACAATAATATCTTTCTACTTTAATTTGTAACACTAATATACTCCAATTTTAATTTATATAACAAAAATGTACATAAGAATCTATTTTTATAAGTTTACTTATTGTTTTTTATGATTAGATATCAAATAAATGTCTATATAGAATACGCTTAATGACTAAGTGTTTTATCATCCTTTACGTGAAATACACAATTTTTTTTAAAGAATTGTGTTTAAATAAATTTCTTTTTGTGATGCAGAATTATGTTTAGATAATTTTTAAAAAAATTTCATTGTGCTATATGATTATTATAGTATTAGCCTATAAAAATTATTAAAGTACAAAAAAAAGATATATTTAAGCACAATTTCTTAAAAAAAATGTATATATTATATAGGCAATAATATGACGTATAATCATTGAATATATTGCGTGTAGGCGCTAATATGGGCTATAATTATCAAGAATAACCTGTAAAAACAGGTGAGAAAATATTTATGTTACTTGAATTAAAATTAGTGGATATTAATGTTTCAAATTAAAGTTATGGGACATTACTATTCGCTAGTGTTAAGAGGAGGTTTGTCAAATTTACCCGAGCCCAAAGGTACTGTGGATTATTCAAAAGAATGAAAAATCGTACGATCTGTTCAGGTGTATGATTATCTGTTGTATACATTTGCTTTCCTTCAGCTGTCTCCTTATGAAAGCACATGAAAAGAAATATTATTAGAATTATTTATATGAATGAAATGTTGAAACACGATGCCGTCATGAAAAATTGATAACAGCCAGTTTATAGCCTTTTATTGATGATCCAGAAGCAACCAAAAACTTATGGTGAATTTAACCTCATTTTTAACATAAACAAATTGTTCTTTTAGAATGCCCTAGGACCAGATAAAGCTGAATACCTTATCTTTCAGATGGGAGAATACTTGTAGCCACCACACCAAAAATTAACTTGTATTTGCTATAGAACAACTGAAATTTGAGTCGCATAATCTTAACTCGAATACTTAAAGCCAGATATTCAAGCACATGTGCAAGTCCTTCTCAAGGGTCCTTGATGTTTTATTTACTTTTCTTTTTCTCTGCACAAAATGTGGAACAGTGGACCGCCTTTCTCTTTTTCATTGTGTTGCACTTGTCTTTTTGGGTACGGGACTATGGACCCCAAGGTTCGAAAGACCTTGGGACCGTGGCTCCTGGAACTGCAAATATTTGCTTTGGTAATAGACAAGGACGTTTTATCAATTTCTTTGATGTTTCAATTGAAGCACTAAATGCAACTCTACTTTGATTTTATAAAATTCCTGAAATAAACCCTCAGTTGTTGTCATCATCATCATCCAGGAAATAAACCCTCAATTAGAAGGGCAGAATAGTTGGAAATCCCATCTATACGAGTGCATCAAATATTTTTGAGGAATATCCAAAATCAAATAGGAGGGTTTAGTGGGATTTGAATGTTAGATAATATTTGTATTATTGAGGGGGATTAATATAATAATTCGTTAATCTATATACTTAAGTTTATCTGGTTTGATTTGCGTCATCAAGGAATCTAACCAGTTTTGACTAGTCATAGCATGATAATTTATTTTGGGGTACAATTTATAGAGAATATAAACTTGATGATCCAACCAATTAAAATATCTTTTTAAAATTCTGATTAATTTAAAAAGAGTGAGATGGTTTGATTTACCGAAGTGGTCTAACTAAACCACGTGCCCACGGATGGATGGAGTTATGTAAAAGTCCAATGATACCTCAAACCTATCTCTCCATTTGGTGCAAGCACGTGACTCCACGCGAGTCGAAAGGTTGTTTTTAATGAAAAAAGTGAGAAACACAAAAAGAAAATAAAAGAGCTACAAATGAAAAAGAAAGAACCTTTATTTCTCCCATTAAAGCTGTTTAGGTGGCTGTGCATTCTGCAGCCTCTCACACACCCATGTTCTTTCCAATACCACTCTGTTTCTCACGTTCTCTCTCTAATAGACTAATACTATATTGTTTTCTTGTCTAAATTTTATAAAACTTTTTTAAAAAAAGATATTTGACGTACTCTTCTGACACTATACCATCACTTTCTTCCAGGCCACAAAACAAATATATATATTAGCATATCATTATCACTCCTTGTTCATCACCTATATTGATTTTCTATTTTGCTGTACAGTTCCATGTTGCATTCTATTAATTAATCTGCTCTCACAACCTGTCCCTGCTCTGTCACACTTAAGGACGTGAGGGGCTCTCTCTTCTATCCATATTCAAGCACCAAGACCCCATCCATCTTACTCTTTACCTCAAAGTTTCTGGCTTTTCTGCGCTGTAAATGCAGCTTGGTTTAACCTTGTCTTTTGATGGGGAAGAAGGGAGGTAGCTCATGGTTGACTGCTGTGAAAAGGGCTTTTAGATCTCCTACTAAAGAGACTGACAGGAGAGGTAGCAGAAGAAGAGAGGACCATGACCGGGATGAAGATGAAGAGAAGGTTCTTGATATTAATTTCTAGTTTCTATACTGTTTCAGAGTGAGCGTATGTTTCATTTCTTGATTTGTCTATGTTAATATATTTCTTTATTTTTTTTTCTTTTGGGTTTTATCTTATAGAAGAGGGAGAAGAGGAGATGGATATTTAGGAAACCTGCAAATCAAGAAGCTGCGACACAACAGACCCCTCCGAAGGCAGCAACAGATAAGGCTGCGGGAGGTAATGGTAGCGGGGCGCTAACGGTCAATCTGTCAGCGGCGTCAGCTGAGCACAATCATGCCATTGCCGCAGCAGTAGCCACTGCACAGGCGGCAGCGGAAGTAGCTCGGCTCACTAGGCCTTCTTATCATGCGAGGGAACACAATGCTGCCATTGTTATTCAAACCGCTTTTAGAGGATACCTGGTAATTAATTAACACGTAATCTTATAAAAGATTTATTTGTAGAACCAGTATAAAAGTCAATGCCTTTTTTGCCTAAGATTTTGATCCGTCGATTTGTAATATTTAAATATCTAATCTGGAAATGGGATGTGATAAATTTGTCTGCTAACCAAGCGTGTTAACATGGAGTTTGTTTGGGGTGAATGTGAATAAATTATAAGGCAAGGAGGGCACTTCGTGCGCTGAAAGGACTAGTAAAGTTGCAGGCTTTAGTAAGGGGACGCAATGTAAGAAAACAAGCCAAGATGACCCTGCGATGCATGCAAGCTCTAGTTCGAGTACAGGCTAGGGTGCTGGATCAACGTATGAGGCTTTCACATGAAGGCAGCAGGAATTCCATTTTTAGCGACACCAATAGTGTCATCGAGTCACGATATCTTCAGGACATCTCGGACAGAAAATCAGTGGTAACATTACATTGTTTAGTTTTTTGAAAGCTGTAACAGTAGCTAAAGAAAGCAAATTTATGGTTTTAAAAACAAGAAAGACACGTACGTAGCTACATAATGGCAATAATTAGCGATTAGGGGGTGTAACTTTTCGGTGACGTCGTACTTTGGAAATATTACTGAGTTTTATTAATTTTTTGAGATGTGTGACAGTCGAGAGAAGTAAGTAGCATTGCAGATGATTGGGATGAACGGCCACACACAATCGAGGAAGTTAAGGCCTTGTTACAATGCAGGAAAGAGGCTGCTATGAGGCGTGAAAAGACATTGTCTCATGCTTTTTCTCAGCAGGTTCATTTCTTTCTCATTCTCCGTTTCTATATATGGTCTTTTTATTTCTCTTTTTCTTAAATCTTGTTGAGCTGATTGGTTCTTTTTTTGCTAACCCATTTCAAAGGTATGGAGGACTCGTAGGAGCCCGTCAATAGGCAATGAAGATGAGCTCCAAGAAAGACCCCAATGGCTTGACCGGTGGATGGCTACAAAGCCATGGGATACTAATAGTAAAGCAAGAGCATCCACTGACCATAGAGACCCCATCAAAACTGTAGAAATTGACACCTCCCAGCCTTATTCATACTTAGCACCTAATTTTAGAACAAATCAAAACCAATATCACCATCAGCAACATCACCAAAGGTCCAATTCACATTCTATGCCTTCTCCACTCCATAGAATCCATCAAACAGCACCTCTGCACCACTCTCTTGTTACACCCTCTCCATCGAAAACTAGGCCTGTTCAGGTCAGGTCAGCTAGCCCACGTTGTATAAGAGAAGATAGAAGCTACAATCCCTCTCAAACACCAAGCTTGAGGTCCAATTACCACTACACTGTCAATTTGCATCAACGTGGTAGTTGTAGTGCTAGTGGCAGTAATGCTAGTAACACTAGCTTACCTAATTACATGGCTGCAACAGAGTCTGCAAAGGCTAGAATTAGATCCCAAAGTGCACCAAGGCAAAGGCCATCAACTCCAGAGAGAGACCGAGTTGGGTCTGCAAAGAAACGGCTTTCTTTTCCCGTCCCAGATCCTTATATAGGAATGGGCTATGGTTTAAGGAGTCCGAGTTTCAAAAGTGTTAGTGGTGTACATTTTAGCGGGTTAGAGCAACAATCTAACTATTCATCTTGCTGTACGGAAAGCCTTGGGGGTGAGGTTTCGCCATCTTCAACCAGCGACCTAAGGAAGTGGTTAAGGTGATTTTATGGCTCTTTAATGTGAACCATCACACTTTAATTAGGTTTAATTGGAAAGTGTGATCTTACAGATAGTAGTGAATTGAGTTTCCTGATAGGTAGTGGAAACTTTTTTTTTAAAGGTGTCATTTTCGTTCTCTCTCTCTTTTGGGCCTTGTTTCTTCCTTTCTCTCCAATATATTTGTTTGAATTTGTAACCATAGGCGAGGTTTTTAATTTGTTGCATCTTTTTTTTCCAGCAATTCTTAGCTTGTACTACGATTTAGTTTTGAAAGGAAAAAATTAATGTTCATCGAGGATAATTAACTCAGATATTTCAGTATTAAAGGAGCAAGTGTTTGGTAGATAAGGAACAGGAGTTGACACAAATGGACCCCAAGAAACCATGATGGTTATGTTATATATAAATGAATGGCATCTCTGTACACCTGCTTTTGTGGGTTCCCCTTTCCCATTTATTTCCTTATTTATATTGAGTATCTTTCTATCTTTTTCCCTTGTGCAAAAGAAAGGTGCAGCTTTGCAAATTGAAAAACAAAACTGGAATGATGCCATGTGCTATGATGTATCAAATCCTTATCTCCTCACTGATTTTGATAATGATAGTGGACCTGTTGATGAGTCGGATAAAACAAACTGATGTGTGTATATACCAATTCTAGAAATTTGAGTCTTCTTTATTGAGCATCATCTGTTGCAAGAAGATGATACACCAATTCTAGAAATTGAACTCTAAATTTCATTAATTAAACTGATCTTTTATACTGTCATAATAAATATCTTATTGATCTAATAATAAGAAAGTATATTTAAGAGATATAGGAAAATAAATTGTGGTCTTGATTTTTTTTCCCTTATACATGTGGATTTGCAGGTCTGAAATTAATGTGTGCTCAGCTGTTCGCATTAGCTTTGGATCCTTACATAATTTTGTATGAATTGCTTAAATATCTTCGCGTCAACAAATTAATTTATAGCTAGTGTTAAAGGCCTTCAAAACATAAATGGGATCCCTTCATACGTACCTTTCTCTGGCCCATTTCTATTTGAGTCCTGTCCATATCAAAAGTGATAAATTCAAGTTCGTTTTAATAAAAATCGAACTCATTTTCAAGTTTGAATCAAATTGAACATATATTATAAGATTAAAATCCCTTCATATTCAACAAAATATGTAGTATGGTATGTTTATAATTATAATCATTCTCTTATTTATAAATAGTTATTGATATTATATTCTTAGCTATTAATTTATATATAAATCAATAACAAGATTATTCTAACAAGTTTTTGATAAGTGACGTCTGATCAAGGACAAGCTATCGTGTATATGGACATTGAACAGGAAGCCGTTTTCGGGAGATGTCAATTGTCACTTAATAAAAGGGTTTTGGTATGCAAACGGCGTTGAAATGAATAAGACTCTGCCGCTTATGAACAGCGTTTAAAGAATTTGTTGTTAAGAGACGGCATCAGAGGCAGGTCGTTTGGAATATATAATGGTGACTTGTCGTCAACGACAACATTAAAAAGTTTGATCATTTGCTGACAATAATTACAGACGATAATGTCATAGTTAAAGATGACATCAAACATCCAGTCTATATATATGTGACGGCCAAAAATGAAAAATCATACACTATATATGGTTCAAACAAATTGATATTAATGCTGTTAGAAAACTGACTCTGTGGAAAGTTTATTTTATTCAATGAATTGAAGCGAAAAGAATATACAAATGATTTATACATACACACACGATCAAGCTCACATGAAAAATGAGCAGAGAGAGAGAGAGAGCTAACTTCCACAACATCAGGCTAACTAACTAACCAACTGTTTAACTTAATTTAACTAAACTCCTCAGCTGTTATCTAACTGCAAGCTGCTTCTCTTTGCTCCCGCTGGAGCTTCAACTTTAGCAGTTATGAATCAATTGTCAGCAGTCAAGCTTGTTGTGCTGTAGCTTTAGCGTGTGTAATTTAGTTTACTTAAGATAGTACCAAGGGAAAATTAGAAGTAAACACCCACATTAATATATAAGAAAAATACAAAACCTTTTTTCTAGCTTGTAGCGATAGTTTTCTTCTTTTTTTCTTTTTTTCTTCTTTTTCCTTTCCTTTTTATTTTTTGAATAAACTATATTTTTATAGCATTTAAAATCTTTTTAGATACCTAATTAATTGAATTTTTTTGATAACTAAAGTAAAATATATACTCTCAAAAATGAAGAATATTGTCCAAAATTTATATGGCACCTATAGTCTGCCAGCATTCCGATTTGTTATCTTTAGGTTGCATGTTACTTTTCACCGTATTTGACCTCATAGCAAATCTGGATGTGGTCAGGGGCGGAGAGAGAGGACAGGGTAGCCTCGGCTCCTAAAATTTGCAAAAATGTATGTTTTGTATGTATATAAAAATAATTTAGATTTAGTATATAAAATTTTCAAACGTCTTTATTAGCTCTCTTAAAAATTAGAAATATATCTTAATTTTTTAAATTAAAAAATTAAATTACACACTTATCATTTATAGGTATAAAAGTCTAATAAATAATTAAATAACTAAAATTTTACTTTTACAAGATAACATTTAATTGATGGTCATTTTATTAATTATTAAAAACAAATATATTAAATTTGTAAAACCAAAAGTCTCGATCTCATTTTTTTTTTCTTATATATATTGAAAAAAAAATTGAAAACTCTATGATCAGTAAGAGTATAAATGATTTCTACAATGTATTATTCTTGGCCTATAAATAAATTTTACCATTAATGAAGTACACTAAATTTTCAAAAAATAAAAACTGTATTAATTCTCAAAGTCTCAAACCCACAATTTAAAGAAACGTAAAAAACTGCTATGTGAAACTCTACGAGTGACTTTCCAAGAATTACTTAAACCGCTAATTAAGATGTGATAACGTGAAATTTAAATTACATTTGGACTTTTTCTGTTGTGGAGGTTAAGGCTGAATTTATAGAAAATAACGCTAAAGTGGCTGTTAATTATATTTTTTTTCTTTTTTTGAAGACAAGTCGTTACTAATTTGATATATGGACCGAACCGAATGAATCACATTTGTTGTATATGTAGAAGTCATATGTTTACTGATATGATATATTTCAATTAGTTTGGGTTATGAAAAACCTCATAAACTCGGTCTAAGTAAACAATAATTTTTCTTTGATATATATTAAGAATTCAACCAGAAAAAAATAAAATAATTCATATAATCTAACATTATTTAAGAGAGTAAAAGAATTTATCAATCAATTCAATTATGACATGTTATTTATATAAGATAATAACTATTTTAATACATGATAAATTATAATTAGATTGATTTAAAATTTATTTAAAAATTCAATTTAAATAAGTATTTTTTGAGACTCTATCACCTCTAAATTTAATTAGTCTTATAGGCGTGTTTGCAAATACAAAACTATATTATAATCTAGTTTGATTATAAATTTAAACAACTTATATCCATAATTTCTATTTAGTAAAATAGATTATTTGGAAAAAATTATATTATAATCTTCCATAACAAAAATTAGTAAAATCAACGTTCATTTTCAAAATTAGTAGATTATAATTTTTTTCATTATACACTTGTTTTTTCTCTACATGATAGATTATACTCCTTAACACATAAAACCCCTGCGTATTTCAGCATTCTATCATTTCTCTCCCTAGTTCAATTCGGCTACCCTAACTTTTTCAACCTTTTCTCCACCTCCGATCTTTACTTCCGACATCGGCATCTACTTTCAAGAAGACCTTCAATCGACTTGCCTTGCAGATATTTCTCTCTCTAGGTATTGAAAAATCATTTGAAGTGTTAAAAAAAAAAAAGAAAGATACTTAGCACAATGCCGCAATTCAGTGTATTAACCCGAATTAATGTTATAATATTGGTTGCATTCATATTACATAATTACATTCAAAAGATGACATAATATTTACTATTCTTGAGTATGTACCCATAATTAATTTCAAGATGTTGTTGGTACTATAATAAACAATGAAAGCTCAACGGAGATGAATGTGATTATTAACGATATTGCTATTTTATTGATATTCATTTTACATTTTCAATTATCATTTTCAACTTGTTTTATTGAATAATTTTAATTCAATTAACTAGATTTTTAACTATTAAATTATCAACTACAATTAAAGAGAGCTATCTCCAAATTGTCTGTTGGAATTTCTTTTTTCAATGAGAAGTAGTATAGGATCCATCCGTTCAGGAAATTTTTTACTCATGATCTATAACACTATTCATACCCTGAGCATGATGCCCGACCTGGACGGCATCATGGTAAGCTGCTGAAAAATAAAAGGTAACCCTTAATTTTATTTTATATATTATTTTGCTTAATCACTTGATCAATACATCATGGGTGTTTAATTAAATCAAATTTAAATTAATCAAGAGACGACTTAGATTGATATTTTCATTTGTAAAAATTATAAAAAATCTCAGAGTTTAAATCTTTTCGCTAATATCTACAAATATTAGTAGAAGTTTATTACCTTTATGTTGATTGCAAGCTTATAACTATCTCTATATTATATAATCCACGATGTATTAGATCTCCTCCTGAACTAAAAATAAATAAATCAAATTTAAGAATTCATATATGGTTATAGAAAAATACATTATTTTTAACTATAATTAATTGCGCATGAGAAAATAACGTTTTCAATCGCATAGTGCATTCATGAAATAAATAAATAAATAACTGATATATAGAAAGGGAAAAAAAAAAAGGAAAAGAAAGAAGATGGCATATAATTAGAAAAAAATGTGAATACGAATTATAACAAAATGATTATGAAATTCTTGTGAATTTTGTCTCCAATTTCGTTTTTCTTGCGTTGAATTTTGCGTGTGAAAATGCGTTGTCTCCCACGCTAGCCAACATTCGGCATTAGTACCATATATAAATACGCACTCTGACTCTGTTACTTTTTTCTCCAAGTTTCCATCAAATTCAAACTTATAATTATGGCTATAAAATTATTAATTGTTATTAAATTAAATTTCATTATTTTCTTATCTATAAAACTTAGATTATAATTTTGAATTGCCAATGATACAAATACGACTTCAATATATAAACGGGACGACACTTATTGCTGAATAATTTATTACCAACATATTTACTATTTTAAGACAGAATATTAGTATATTACTTTGCTATTGTTTTTGTTTATGAATTCAGATATATAGCTCCTGGATGCGAGAAATCTTGAATATTCCCATGTTTCACAATTTAGAAAGGCCGCAAAAAAAGTGGGGGATTCAACGGCACTGCCCTGCGTGACACGTCGATTAATTTATTGCTGTGGAAAAACCACGCCCCTCACGTTTAGAAACAAGGAGACCAACCCCACTGTCATCAAGGGCACTACTGTCAATCTGTCTCCAGATCTCTATGGATATAACGGCAGGAACACAGCCTGTATGAAGATAATCAATCCCTCCTAATCTGTACTTGAGACGTGTGAAGAACTAGTGTCCATTGTCCTCCATTTAATTTCATCTATTAGTATCTAATCATAATAATAATATTGCTAAATCCAAAGGTTATATGAAGATTATTATTGAGGTTGATACCCAGCTGGTGGCTTTCGTGTGGGAAGTCTTATGCTGGACTTGTGCAAACTTGTGGAGATTTGATGAATAGTATGGATGATTCAGCATGTTTATCGGGTTATGGCTATTGGGTTTGCGAGAGGTGTTACTGATTTAGCTAACGCTCCTATTGAAGTTATTTCTCTACTACAAAATGATATTATAGATGTTACTACAAGATGATATTATAGGTGTTTTTTGGCCGATGATATTGTCAATTTAGTTGTTTTTCTTGAATTTTTTTCCTCCCTTGTAATCCCGAAAAAATCAAAAAGAATAATACCATATTAACAATCCCATATTTCCCATTAAGTGGTCCACATCTACATTTTCTACTACAAATGCAAGGATTCAGACCCCTGTCGTTAAGTTTAAACCAAACAAATTAACCCAAGTAATTTAACTACTTAACTTCAAAGCATCCATAATTCTCTGCTCCAATACCATTTTACGCTAGATATATACCTATATATATATATATATATATATATATATGCCACCTTTATATATATATATATATATATATATATATATATATTTATTAGTTTGATATATTGAACCAAAGAAAATTCCATCTAACAAAAAAGGCTGCATTTAATATCACAAGCCATATATGCCACCTTTTTATGCCGTAATGGGTACATTCCGGCGAGTTCTCCGATCAGCCTTTATATTTCTATTAGTTTACATAGCGAGTGGTTCAGCTCCAGAGGATCCTATCAAATGCACTGCAAAAAACACAAACTGCACCATCACTAACTCCTATGGAAGCTTCCCTGATAGAAGTATATGTAAGGCGGCGAACGTAGAGTATCCCACCACGGAGGAAGAGCTAATTGCAGTAGTAGCCAAAGCGACAGAGGGGAAGCGGAAGATGAAAGTGGCAACTCGCTACTCTCACAGCATACCTAAGCTAGTTTGCCCAGAGGGTGAAAATGGGCTGCTCATTAGCACCAATAACCTCAATCGTGTATTGGAAATTAACGTTCATTCGTCGACGATGACGGTGGAAAGCGGCGTTACACTCAGGCAGCTGATTGACGAAGCTGCAAAAGCTGGGCTGGCATTGCCTTATGCTCCGTACTGGTGGGGGTTGACCATGGGTGGGTTGTTGAGCACCGGCGCTCATGGAAGCTCGGTGTGGAGTAGAGGGAGTTCGGTTCATGATTATGTGGTGGCGCTCACCGTAGTGAGCCCCGGAGGAGCTGAAGATGGATATGTTAAAGTCCGGCGGCTCAATGAGAGTAACAGTGAACTGAATGCTGCCAAAGTTTCTCTTGGAGTTCTTGGAGTTATTTCAAAGGTACGTTTTAATTATTCGGTCTGATTTGGGATTTGATGTTTGGTGTGTTCTCGTTGGATTTGGAGTTTTTATTTATTGTCGTTTAGAAATGAGTCGGTGAAAATTAACAATACTGTTTTCATGATAATTACTTTGCAATTATTTAGCTTGATTTCAGATTGATGGTGGACAATTATCCATACTTTATATTAAATAGGATGCTTCGTGACAGTGAAAACTTGATTGACAGGACACTATGAAATTGATTTAACACTTCATGACGTACAATAACGATTAAGCAAGAAATATTTTATGTACTAAAAAAGAAAGAAAGAAAATTTTGTCTAAATCTTATTGAAAAATAGCAAAATTTCAAACTCTTTTCAACCAATTAGGTAGATCTAATAATAACAGCGAAGCCTGCCGAATGACATCATCTTCAAACTTCTCATTTTCTTAATATTTTGAATACCAAGCTAGCAAGCTTGCCTGATGAGGTTCGTTAGATTGTTTTTCTTTTCTTCTACAGTAAAATATATGAATTTATGGGATCAAAATTCAATGAATTAAATCTCTATGTTCTGTTATATAAAATTGGGAAACATTTCCTATATATAGAAAGGCCAAGCCGGCCCAATGGGGTGATCATATCTGTACAATTAATGTCTCTGAGTGCAATATTTAGTGCGTTGCATGCAAGTTTATTTAGTGGCATTATCCTATGTTATCTTTTTTACTACCTAATCACGTTTGGCTCTTTATATTGGTGTTCCATTTAACTGGCTTGATGTTGATGTCTTTCATGCGGCACTGTGCAAAAATCATTCAGCCAGCAGTATCAATGTTAAACAACCGATTTCAGTGAAATAGGGAGTGCCCAGTAAATGTTTTTATTATTTTATAAAGGTTAACACGGATGGCTCTTGGGCCACAGAGTCAGGGAGTGGATACTGTGGTGGCCTCTTGCGTGATGATAATGGTAGATGGATGGATTATTTGTGGCTTCGTAAGTAACACTGGCACTTGTTCGGTTATTATGGCAGAATTGTGGGGGCTTTTCCATGGTATTAAATTGGCCACTGATCTGCATTATAAGAGAATTATAGTGCAGTGTGACAACCAATCGGCTGTGGATATGATTTTAGGCATGATTCAACATGATGAAATTTGCACACCTATTGTTAGAGCTATTCGAAGATTATTGAAGGGCTGTGACCAAAGCATTCTCCGCCATATCTTACAGAGAAGTCAATTTTGCCGCCAATTTTCTGTTGAAACATGCTCATGGCTACCGGATGGAATTTTATGTTCTTTTTTTTCTCATTTGGGGCTTTATGATTTGCCTTTCTTTGATCGTATTGGAACTTATCATGATAGTTTTTTTTACAAGCTTAGCTCCCCTAATTTGAACTAGAAAAATGATAGAAAGCAAGCTAATTAATTTTTTGAATTTTTTCCCTTATATCCGGTTTATTAAAAAATAAATAAATAAAAACTAATCCAATCAAAAAAATATTTCTCAAAGTTTTATTTTTTTAATAGAAAAATGGCTAAAATAAAATATTGTGTGCAGGTTACTTTGAAACTGCAACCGTTATTCAAGCGATCCATCACCTATGTGGAGAAAAATGACTCTGACCTGGGAGATCAAGCTGTGAGCTTCGGCGATCAACATGAGTTTGCTGACATATCTTGGTACCCTAGTCAACGCAAGGCAGTCTACCGAATCGACGACCGTGTTCCCTCTGACACATCAGGCAACGGTCTATATGATTCTCTCCCATTCCGCTCTACACCTTCTCTTGCAGTAGCCCTCGTTCGAACCTCAGGTTTAATATTTAATTTCCTCTCTAATGACTATATTGTTTTATTAATAAAAACGAAAATTAATATTTGATCAGATTATTGTGTTTTTAATTTTAATTAGAGGAAAGTCAAGAATCACTGGGTGATGCTAAGAGCAAGTGTATTAGTGCAAGGCTAGCCACAACTGCGCTCCTTACATCAGCTTTTGGATTAACAAACAACGGTATTTAACTAATCAATCAGTAGCAAACTATGTAATTAATTAGCATTTAATTTAAGGATATATGAATTGATCATCTTAATTACTAAAAAAATTTTCACGTGCAGGTATTATCTTCACAGGATATCCTGTGGTAGGATACCAAAACAGGCTCCAATCATCAGGGACCTGTCTTGATAGTCTTGAAGACGGATTAGTTACAGCATGTCCATGGGACCCAAGAATTAAAGGGGAGTATTTTCTTCAAACTACATTCAGTATAAGAATGTCAGATGTGAAGAGCTTCATGGAAGATGTGCAAGAGCTTGTGAAATTGGAACCCAAAGGATTATGTGTGATAGAACAGTACAATGGTATCCTCATGCGCTATGTTAAGGCATCAACAGCCTACTTAGGCAAGCAAGAAGATGGAATAGACTTTGATATCACATATTATCGAAGCAAAGACCCCATGACTCCAAGGCTTTATGAAGATATACTCGAAGAAATCGAGCAAATTGCGGTGTTTAAGTACCAAGCATTGCCACACTGGGGAAAGAATAGGAACGTGGCATTTGATGGAGCTATAGAGAAATATAGAAAAGCTGGGGAATTTTTGAAGGTTAAGCATATGTATGATCCAAATGGGCTATTTTCTAATGAGTGGACAGATCAAATTCTTGGATTAAAAGGGAGTGTCACCATTGTAAAGGAAGGGTGTGCTCTAGAAGGATTGTGTATATGCTCTGAGGACATTCACTGTGCCCCCAAGAAGGGCTATTTGTGTAGGCCTGGCAAAATTTATAAGAATGCTAGGGTTTGCACCCTTGTCCCTGATAAGAAGAACTAGAAGATCAGGACTTAATGGGGGCTTCTTCAATCTCCAAAGGGAGCTAATTAGGCACAGATAATACTAAAAATCTGATTACTAGATCGCCATCGTTTGAAAGAAAACAAAAGAAATTGCAACTTTAAAAAAAAAAGTTTCCAATGATAATTATTGTATTGAAAATATGTGTTGGGCTGAAGTTTGGATTTAATTGTGATGTATAAATCGCATGTATATCAGCAGCAATTTTATAATGAGTTTGATTTGCTTAATCCTGTGTTATTTAAAAATTATTAATATTTGAAAAAAAAATTATTGATTGCAACTGTTAGGTTAAAATAGAAATATATACAAAATAGTGCTTACAGTTTAATTAAAAATCATAAGTTCGAATTATAAGTCTACAGTTATTTTAAAATTTTTGAAAAAGTATTTTACTGTCTTTCAAAATTATATCCGATACGAATATAATTAATTTATAAACTGAATAGATGTGAAAAAAAAATCTGCTGACATGTAACTGTAGACTGTAGTGAATCCTTCCGAGGCCCATTAAACCCAAATTTCTGCCAGGAGAAAAACATAATAAGCCCAGCTTTATCATATTGGGTTGTAAGCCATTTTCTGTCACATTTGCTTGTAAAGCTCGTGTCTTCTTTTTCCTTTTGTGTTTCCCTTTTCTTTTTTATTTATACTTTATTGTTTATATCTTATCTTTTTGATTGGTTTAAGCATAACATGAATTAATCCCTATCTCCTAAGTAATTTTTTTTTTATAAAAAGGAAAAAAAATGAAAGGATGGTCTGATCCACATTCGTTCTATTCTCCTAGAAGCCCAAAAATGCATGAGGGAATATGTTTGTTATTTTACACTTGTTAGAGCTCCTATGGTTTCTCTTCCATTTTCCTTGCACATACACCTGAATTTTTCAGCCAAATTTTTTTATTCTTCTGAGTTTTATCGTCAAACTTATCTTTAAAAAAAATGAAATTTATCTTAGCATCCTTAACTTGAAAAACTTTGAATTAAAATAAAGAATTACAACACTAAGAAGTATTTGTATTTGGTTCAGCAATTTAGAGTATTTGATCAATAAGTGCTTGTAAGTTTTTATAATTATTAGTTGTTAGTTGTTTGAAATTTCAAATAATTTTTCGATTGAAAATTTTTATTTTAATATATTTCTAACAGTTGGATTTTTTTAAATAAAAATATTAAATTTCTATTATACTAAATTATATATATATAAACTTAATGAATTTTGAATTATTTTTATTTAGTTACTCTTATATTATATACTTTTTTTAAAAAAAATTATTTATTAATTAATATTATTTATTATTATTATGATTTTTTAGTTTATTCAAATAAATAATTATATAAAATAAGTAATATATTATAATTTTTATTTATTTATTTGTATATTATAAAAATATATATTTTTTAAATTAAATAAATATTATTTCTATGATAATTTTATACTCTAAAAGTAGGAACTTAATTATTGTCAATTTGCTATTCCATTAACAGTTAGTAACTAAGAAAGATGATAAAAAGAGTTTATTTGGTGGGGAGTGGGGACTAAGCAGGAAGGGCAGTAGCTGGGATTAGTGGCAGCTGACCCACTTATTTTGTTGACGTGGTAATTAATGATTGGTGGAATGAATTGTGAAAAATAGACTCGTTTGCGTGAAAAAGAGCTCTTTCCTAATTAGGGCGTTCTGGAAAGAAAGCCCATCTTTGGGTGAAGGCTCGTCGGATAACAAAAAGACATTACCCGCAGAAAGAAGAAATTGGAGGGCAAAGAGGAGGAAAAAAAATACAACAGAAACAACGAAAACAAAAACACTAATATCAGTCCACAATCCCAAAATACAAACACTCAACTGGTACGCCAAATTTCATTTATTAAAGTTTCCTTTAATTTGTTGCCTTTCTATGGCCAAAATTTTTGTGCCTTTTCACTTTGCCCTGTTCGATGCGCTGTTTATTTGTGTTTTCTGAGCATCTATTCCAGCTCGTTAAATTCGGAATCTGCTCAATTTAAATTTTCAATTTAGGGTTTTTGAGTCCCATTGATCTCAGATTTACCTGTCTCGCATAGGATTTGGGGCTGATTTATACCACTTTTACTTCCACTGTCTTCTTTGTTACCATTAATGGACTCGATATGGGTTTGTGGTAGAGGCGATATTTTGTTTTGTTTGCTCTGAATCCATTTCTAATTGGTTTACGGCTTTTTAGATATCTGACCCTCAAATTTGGATTCCTTTTGCAAAATTTGTCCATTTTATCAGGAATTGAACATCAAAATTCTGCCCTTGATCTGAAATACATATTCGAAGATTTTATTTCTTTGGTTAATACTGGTTCGACCTACTTTCTGGGTTGAAGCTATAGATCACCTTTGTAGATATTTTAGAAAGGAATGAAGAACAAAATTGCAAATTTCATCTTTATTCGGTCAAGTAATTCTTTTTCACCTACGCAATCTAGTGTTCTCAAACTTCCACCCTTTTATCCAACGTAGGGGAAAGTTTTAGGCTTTCTCTGATTCCCGGTCAAGCAATTATAGCAGAAGAAAAATTAGTAATTCTGTGCTCAAAGTATGTTTCATATTTGATTTAGAAGTATTAGGCCAAATCCTGGTAACTGCTATTCCTTTTAGCAGAGCAAAATTTTGTAGCTTCTCATTTCTCACCTGGCACATGGAGAGTTTTTTAAACTCGCATGTCCTCCTAGTGCTGTGTTCCTCTTTGCTACCTGGCCGCATCAATTCTTGTGCATTGTGCACATCCTTGCAGGTACCGTGCATTTTCCATAATGGTTAATGTAGCTTGCAGTTAATTGGAAGCCATTCAACTGCAGTTCTTGGATGATAAGACTTGGGGCGTGAAACAGTCATGGCAGAGAGCACAGAAGTTGAGGAACGGGTGGATCTTGAAGAAGACAATTACATGGAAGAAATAGATGATGATGTTGATCAACTGGATGAAGATGGAGAAGTTGATAATGGAAATGCACATGTTGAAGAAAATGCTGAAGAAGAGGATTATGATGACTCAAAGTGTGGGGGCAGCCAGAATGATCAATCACCAGAAATAAATAGAACCCCTGCTGATATGGAGCCTTTAGAAGATGAAGAAAAGCCCACTGCTGCTGTCAATGAAGAGGAAAAAGAGAAGCATGCTCAACTTCTTGCCCTTCCTCCACACGGTTCAGAAGTCTTCATCGGTGGACTCCCAAAGGATGCATCAGAAGATGATCTGAAGGATCTCTGTGAACCTATGGGGGACATTTTTGAGGTCATATCTGTTTTTCCATGTTCTTTTGAAATCTGGGAACTTATTTTTTTGGTACTCTTAATTTGTATTTTATTTTGAATTAATTTTCAGATAAGATTAGTCAAAGATAAGAATACTGGTGAAAGCAAGGGCTTTGCTTTTGTTTCGTTTAAATCAAAGGAGGTTGCTCAAAAGGCCATTGATGAGCTCCACAGCAAGGAGTTCAAGGTAATAATAAATTGGTGTGGCAATTCCATCAGTTGCATGATGCTATATGTTTTTATTGAAAAATTGCATCATTACTGCAGGGGAAAACCTTAAGATGTTCACTATCTGAAACCAAGAGCAGATTATTTATCGGAAATGTTCCAAAGAGTTGGTCAGAGGATGAATTTAGAAAAGTTATTGAGGAGGTTGGTCCTGGAGTGGAAATCATTGAGCTAATAAAGGTAGATTTTTGAATTGAAAACAATTGGACCTTTATTAGTTATGAATTATGGCAATCTTGTAACTAGTTAATGCTATTGTATTCTGTTTTTACAGGATCCACAACATCCATCTCGTAATCGTGGTTTTGCTTTTATATCATACCACAATAACGCATGTGCTGATTATTCAAGACAGAAAATGTTAAATGTTAATTTTAAGCTGGATGGAAATACCCCAACTATCAGCTGGGCTGATCCAAAGGGCACACCTGATCATTCTGCGGCTGCTGCTGCTGCTGTACAGGTGAATTATTGAAGCAATTTGAAGAAGCTGTTTCATAATTGATATTGTCAAATTCTTATGCAGAAATTCTATGTCTAGTAAAAAGCAATTGGCTAAATTGGCTATATATTTTGGAATTCCTCTTATCTCTAAGTGAATTATGGAGTTGTCTTCTATTTTCAATCCATTATACATCGTTTTTTCAAATCTCAGAAGATTGAGGTTAATAATGATGTTATCTGATAAAAACTTGGGAACAATATTGGTGCAAGTATAGTCTGAGTTACTTTTTTATGTGCCTAATAATTAGAATCTGATTTGATAGTTTTACTTGTTCTCTGTTAACTTGCTAGGGCAGTTGGTCCTCAATTATGGTCCTTTTATTGTTTCTTTTTATCTGGAACAAATCCTCACATGTAGGAGTGGCGGCAGGATGGAGCTCAAATAATTAACTGTTCACTGTAAATGGTGCCGATTTTTAATTAATTATGCCAAATTTGAAATATGGACCCTCTTAACTCGGTCTGAGTTTATTGAGTCAGTTAACCTGAGACAATGCGTTAAGTTGGTCAGCTTCTATTTTGGCTTGCTAGCATGCAAGGTATACATCAACTAATTTATTGGTTATTTGTTACCCATCTTATTGATCTTTATGAAATGTTGCTATTGCTTAAGTGTTGTTGCATGGTAACAGATTCTAATCATTAGCTAATAGTGGGAAAAGAAAAGTATTTTCAGTGCAACTTCATGATTAGTTATCACTAGGTTGGTCACTTTCACTTCTAAGTTTCTTCTGTTTCCCAGTATCACCACTATGAAAATATGATGAAGCTTTTTAAGAATTTGAACAGCCCTATCTGTTAAACCTCAGCGGAAATGCTTGAAACTGCATATATTCGTAGAATTCCGGAGGAGAAATTTATAATATTTACTGTTTAACGAGAGTAAATTGATTGTATGTCCTTATTAGTTGAAATTATATTCTATTGTTGTTTGGCTGACAGTTATGCTTAGTGAAAATGTTAAAATTCTAGTCCTTTCTGACATTCATTTTTTATGCCAGGTCAAGGCCCTATATGTGAAGAACATACCTGAGAACACGAGTACTGAGCAATTGAAAGAACTCTTCCAGAACCATGGCGAAGTGACAAAAGTTGTTATGCCACCTGGCAAAGCTGGAAAACGAGATTTTGGGTTCATTCACTATGCTGAAAGGTCAAGTGCATTGAAGGCAGTCAAAGATAATGAGAAATATGAAATTGATGGTAATTTCAGAAACGTCTTTGTGAAAACATGGATAAGGTTCAAATTTTGAAGCAACCCAAGTTTTTAGATATTGGGATATAATGTATAAGGATTTATAGAATTGGAAATTATTGATTAATTTCGATGCATATGGTATGTGCCATTAAGCCTGATAAATATTTTGCTGTCATAATGTCACATCAAAAAGTGAGTTAATTGGCAGGATAACTATTTCATAGTTTGGATAATAGCTATTATTGTTTATTCGTTTTATGAGAAATTTTTCATACCTCTATTGGTTGTGCTTTTTGCTTGCTCCATCATGATGCTTGCCCTCCTGAGGCTAGCTCAGTTATCTTTTGTCTGTCGATATGGGATGATTTCTCTCAGTGGGAGTATAGGATATAATATGCAAAACTTTCAAAATAAAGTAAATTTGGTTCCACTTGCTGACTTATGCAAAATATAAAAATACACTACCATTTGCTGCTTTTATTGTTCTTCCCTTCATGAAATCTTGAAGTAAGTGTTTTTGTTTTCAAATTCAAATATTTATGTCATAAACCCTGACAGCAGTTATAAGGTAACTCAACCCCAACCATAAGAAGGGAAAAGGAGGGGTGACTGTCAGCCATATGGTGGTGTCGTGAACTACTGCAATCAGTGTAGTTTATCCTTTATTTCATTATTGTTCTTGTGTAATTGAATTTTATACTGATGAGCCTTAATAACAGGTCAAGCTTTGGAGGTTGTCCTGGCAAAGCCTCAGACAGATAAAAAATCTGAAGGGGTTTATCCTTATACTGCTGGACTTCATCCAAGCCATGTTCCGCATCCTGCATATGGTGGGTTTGCTGGAAATCCATATGGCTCATTGGGTGCTGGATTTGGTGTTTCTGCCAGTTTTCAGCAGGTATTTTATGGACTTTCATTAGTATTCAGAGTAGACCCTGTTCCACTTTCATCAAAATTCATGTCTTATGCTTCCGTCCATATACAGCCAGTTATATATGGAAGGGGTCCAATGCCAGCAGGGATGCATATGGTGCCAATGGTTCTACCAGATGGTCGTATTGGCTATGTTCTGTGAGTTTTCTATTTCAGTCTCCTGTGTTTTTACCTAGAAGTGAGACAGATTTTCAACTTCTGCTACACTTTTTGGAATTGTGCAGTCAGCAGCCTGGTGTTCAGATGCCACAACCTCGGCCTAGGAGAGTTGATAGAAGCAATGGTCCCAGTGGGACTGGGCGGGCCGGGAATAGCGGGGATGATGGCAATCGTAGCAGAAGATTCCGCCCCTATTAGCAGTAGAGGTGTGGAGATGCATCCTAGTTTTTTCAGGAAAATCAAGAGACATTGCAGTTGGATGATTTGTGGTGAACAAAATAACAGAGCCATCTTTACGCATAGTTATTTGATAGATGTTCGCTGTATTCAGGCATAGTTATTTCCTGTATTATTCTCTCCCTTCCCTGCACTAGTCTATTTGTTGCTTTTAGGTTAATCTTAGGAATTCCATTCTGGAGGTTGTTGGCTAATGCACACACTCCCCAAATGTACTGTCAATCCATGAGTTGCAGTAAAACTGATTTGTATTGATTAATTTTATTGGTAAAAAAGGAATATTTTTATTTTCCAGGGAAAACATGAAAACGAGAAGGGAGCCTTGAACTACCTTGGAAGTAATTGAAAGGTGTTTGTTTCCTCTGTTCAAGGTTGCGAACATGAACCATGATTAACACTGAAACTGGTACTTCATCATGTTTTACAAGTATGTAAAGATGGAATTGGAAATTCCAGTCTAAAATCTTTGCACATAATTAATAATACTAAGTTAGATGGGATGAAAGAGCTGTGGGAATGACTGCTTCATTTCGCGGGGTCTTGAAGAGTGATGGGAATAAATGGTTGTGAAATTGCTTCTTCCATGCAGAAAAGTGCTACCCGAGCAGACTTCTGTTGCCACGGCTGTCAGGAGTTAAATTGCTTCTTCCATATAGATTCTAACTGTAGATATTGTACAGCATCGCTCAAAGAAAATTGCAGTGGTCATCTGCATGCTGAACATTAATGATTGTGAAAGCACTGGTAATAGCACTAATTGTTAATGCGTTGCAACTTCAGATAACTAGGAAACAAAAAGACCAGTTACACAACAAAATAGAATTTTGATGGATAAGACGTTAGAAGAACAGATATGATAATGGAAACTTTCCCTTGTCTTCTGAGCTTTACCAATTAAATTAGAGGAAGTACACTAAAAAAAAGATGATCAAAGTTTCTAATTAGAAATCTAGTCAGTTTATTTTTGGAAAATAATTTATTTTTTAAAAAATATTTTTTACAGAGAAATATATTAAACCTTTAAAAAAAAAAAATTCGTTCTTAGAATGTAACTCATTTTTTGAATATTTTTGGTTGATTTGAAAATATTTACCGGAAACAGCCTAAAAATTTGTTCATTTGGTCTGGGAGAGCTCTTGAACGCGCTTCTCCAACTCGTCTAATCTAGCACCCCACTCCACAAAGGCCTGACATTTTTATAATCCACCCCGTAATCCACCACGATGGCGACTCCCTATTTCTGTTTTTTTTTTTTTTATTATTTAGATCACCACTCTCTCTGTTCTTTTCAGTCGCCCCAGCTGATTTTGGCTTTCTCGATCTTGTTTTCTTGCTGCTGCTTCCGATTGGCGGATGAGCGGTGACGAGAGGGCTGAGAGTTGGCTGAGACCAGGACGGAGATGGGCCGATTTGTGGCTTTGGGAAAGGGAGGAAAGAATGGTCTAGATGGAATTGGGGACTCGGCCAACACGATTACTGGATACTGTCAATTTTTTATTTTATTTTATTTTTTAAAGATTTTTGTTACTTTCTATCTATCCACTTATAAATAATCTAATAGAAAATATTGAAACTTCATAATTTAACTAATTGTATTAAAAATATTTAATAAAATAAGTTAAAAAATATAAAAAATATATTTATATTAATTAAAATTTTTATATAAAATATATAATATAAACGAATTATAATACATATATTAAATAATATAAAAATTATATTAAATATTTCAATCTAATAAAAAAATAAAAGTATAACTGAAAATAAAAATAAAAATTTACTAATTTTTAAATTAAACGTTAATTCTACTAATTGTTTTTGGTAAATTATAATCTAAATTTTTTCAAATAAGATTATAATTTAGTTTTTTTTTATAACCAATTATCATTCTTGAATGGAGAAAGTTGCAAAAAAGTTAAATGTACACAACAGCCCAATGAACTCAATATATATAAATTCTCCTAATTGAATTTTTAATAGACTATACTTTTATCTTTAAAAAAGAAAAAAAAAAAAAGAGGAAAAAATCAAATTGGATTAGGAAGTCGAAAATAGCACCAAGACTAAATGACTACATATGTTAATATGTATCTCTGGCAATGAGCCAGTTGGGCAGTGAAGTCCAAGTCAGATATCAAACATCACCATCAGAAATTAAATTCAACTAACCATTTTCTTTTTCTATTCTATCTTTGTTGTAGCCACAGAATTGTTCGTGCATTGCCGCTCTTGGCCATCTTCCCCTCCGTCTGCCATCATCTATATATGAGACTATATCACTTTCATGGGCTACCAATTATGATACTTTTCCTTGTCCATGGCCCGAATCAAAAAAAGAAAATAATTAATAATTACCCTATAAAGAGCGAATAATTGATGGTATATAATATACATTGAATGACTTTATCACTTTAGAATTAAAAGTTTAACACTTTCATGGGTTGCCCAATTTTTTATTATTTTAATATACATTTTAATTTTTTTCTTCCTATATATTTATCTTATTTAATAAATTTAATATGCACAATTAAAATTTTATATTTAATTCAAATAATTAATAACAACGCGTGGTACTACGTCTAGCATATAAATATATATGCCTGGAGCGGGTATTAATACAAAGAATTTTTAGACCCGGATCCATGATTCGATTCAATTTGGACTCTGTTATAATTCAATGCATGGCACTGAATTGAACTGAGCAACTTAACCTACAGGAACCTTGACAGGATACCTGTCAATGGAGTCAGTCCAAGGGTTAGCCTTTAATCGATCAGCCAGAGAAACAGACCTCAGGGCTTTCCACACAGCACTGTTGCACTTAAAACCCGACCCGAAAGCAATCTGCCAAACCCTGTCCCCGCCTGAGACACGACCTTTGGCTTCTGTATAAGCCAGTTCGTACCAAAGTGAGCTACTCGAAGTATTACCAAACCTATGCAGTGTCATTCTGGATGGCTCCATATGCCAATCACTGAGCTGCAGATTCTTCTGCACCTCGTCTAACACAGCTCTACCCCCAGCATGTATGCAAAAATGCTCGAAAGCCAGCTTGAAATCGGGTATATAAGGCTTCACTTTGTCTTTCAACAGCTTCCTTCTAACAAGCGTGACAAAGAACATAAATTGCTCAGTTAATGGCAGCACAAGAGGACCAAGTGTAGTAATATTAGTCTTCAATGCATCTCCAGCTACCGCCATTAATTCACGAGCTAGTGAGACCCCAACTCTTCCTTTATCATCCTCTTTTTGGTAAACACATTGATAATGTTTATCGTCGGCTCCTTTATGGGTTCGAACTGTGTGGACCAATTGGTACTTGGATCGGACCCTGTCCCTTGCTTTGTTCGAAAGAAGAACAGCAGCTCCTCCCATGCGAAATATGCAGTTGGGTAGGAGCATTGATTTATCCTCACCAAAATACCAGTTTAGAGTTATGTTTTCTGTGCTTACAACAATTGCGTAGCTGTTGGGGTTGGCCGTTAGAAGATCTTTAGCGAGATCGATAGAGATGAGCCCTGCGCTGCAACCCATTCCACCAAGATTGTAGCTCTTGATGTCTGTTCTAAGCTTGTAACGATTCACTATCATGGAGGACAGAGATGGAGTTGGATTAAACAAGCTGCAGTTCACAATGAGGATGTCAATATCCCCCGGTTGAACTCCGGTTTTGCAGAAAATCGAGTCCAGTGCACCGAACATCACCGCCTCCGCCTCCGCCCTTGCCTCCGCCATGCACAGATTCGGCGGTCTAGATGTTATCCCTTTAGATAAATAAGTTTCATCGCCTAAACCGGAACGGGATGATATCCTCTTCTGGAATTGAACCGTTTCATCGTCAAATGAGCCGCTGTCTTCTGTCATTTTTATGAACGACTCCACCGACATCTTCCGTTCATCTTCCGGCTTGTAACAAGCGAAGTCAACCATATAAACCGGCCTGGACCGCTTTCCCCAGTAGAGTCCGAGAAGGACGAGGAGGAGAGCAGAACCGGCCAATCGAGTGGCGGCGTCGATTTCATGGAGTTGTAGGGATCGGGTTTCCCATAACTCACAAACAAGCTGAAGCTGGAGACCAGTGATTTGAAAGAGTGTGGTTATGGACAAAGGGAGAATTACAATGAACATGAGTATAGTAGCAGGATTGCACGAGTAACCATAACCTAACTTAACGTATTTGAGCTTGACAGACTGTAAGAAATCCGGCAAACGTTGACGGATTCTGATGACGGCGGAGGAAGAGTCTTTAAAAGCCATCTCCGCCGTCAGTCTTTCGTTATCCATGTCTATACTATTACTATCCATTGGAATTGAAATTTTTGGGGTTTAGGTGTGGTTTGAAGATAATTATTTATAAAGGGAAGAGGGGGTTAGCTAGCTGAACTATATCACCATCCAAAGAATATCAAATGCAAAATTGAAAGCAAGCCCTACACGCCTAAAACAGTTCACAGTTGGTTGGTGTAAGATAGATATTAGAGACACAGAGAAAAGAGATTGAAACCATGAAGAATATTGGAGAGCAAGCTTTTAGTATTAGTATTATTATTAACTGCAAGAAAGCTGGAATGATAGTCTTGAATTTATGGCGAGTAGTTCCAAGCAAAGGTGGATAGCTCAACCACCATAAGAATTTAACAAAATTTTATTTATTTTATTTTGTGGACGAGAAGGAAAAACCAGAACTGAAATTCCAACATACTGTGTGATAAATTCTTAGTATATATAATCTGCATATATATTATTTTTATATTATATATTGTGTGATAAACCTTCTAAAAAATAAAAGCAAAATGATTAACTTACTGTTGGGTTTGATGGGGTAGGGCAATTGTCCTATTGGCCCATGTGAGAATGTGAGGTTTCTTTCAAGTAAGATTGTAGAGCCGTTGAGGTTACTTTCGATCTTTTTATTTATTTATTTATTTACATATCATAATTCATATAATTTTGTTGGCTTTATATTCATATACAAACAGAAACATAGGGTCCACATGAAAATAGTTGCTGAAGAGAGGGCAAATATGGAAATGGAGAGAGGAGATAAAGGCAGAACAAGGAAAGTAATGGAAAAGGACGGTGGATGTTAGGTAATCGGTGGCCGTGGAGGTGCAGGTAACCATAAATGTCAAAATACTGGTCAGTGGTCAAACAGGGAAACCGCTAACCTAAACGCCATTGCCAGATCATACAGACAATTCCAGTGGGGGTGTTTTTCTATTCCGCCACGTGGATTTTCTTTTTAAATGCTTAACTGATTAATTAGCTGAAAATTCAAAAGATGGCACAAACACGTTTTTGTTTTAAACTCAATTAACTGAATTTTTCGAATTTTTGTAATTTTCTTTCAGCAACAATTACAACAAATTAAGTTGAAAATGGTTAAATTTTCACCAAATTTTAATTTTTAAAACCGCATAAAGTCCTCAAACACCAATCACAAGTTCGACCTATGGAAACATTAAAATGAAAATAGAGTTGTTAATTTAACAGTCAATAATTAGACTTGTAAGTTGTAATCAATCATATCACTCAACTAGAAGTCTAGTACAAATTCATGAATGGCATATGCATTTATTGTCATTTACGGTAATAAAGATTATTTCATCTTTAGATTTAATAATAGTAGCCACATAAAAATACAAACAAATTATAAATAGATAGATTTTTTTTTTTTTTTTGCTATTATAGAGATATATTACAAGGGCTAAATATTTAGTAGGAAAAAAAATAGATATACATTGATATATCAGGCTAGCTCTTTTATCTAACGAATAAACAAGAAGAAGTATTCATAATAACATAATTTATAATCTTATTGGTCTCACATGAAGTCATATGTAAGATTTATATTTTAATAACGTTTATTCATCTGATAATTATACTATAAAATAATAGTAAAATTTTCTAAAGCATACGTCACATTAGACAGTAATAATTAAATGCTGTAAAAATTCTACAATTTTTAACATTTCTCAAATGTTGGAGGGGCAGTTTATTGGAATAGTATAAGTTAGGAATTGTATTCACATTAAAGGCCCAACACCCAGCAAAATTCTTGCAACGATATTATTAATTCATTTATTACATTAGTTTATAGTTACAATATTTCTGTGGACTGTCTCAAAAGAATGAATCTGTCCCAATTCTTAAAAATCTCTAATCATATGATATTCCCAAGCGCGATTGTTGTCATTAAAACCGAATCTACTAACTACAAACTAACCCAGTAATGATCCATAATTACGTTTACATGTATCGGTCCCGCAGGTTGTCGACCTCTAACTATATTAACTGACTTGTAGCTGCCCATTTCACTAGGCCATGTTCCGTGGTCAGTTTGATTTCCACCACCCCATTCTTGATAGAAATGGAATGGTCTATTTATATCCTGGTTAATTATTTTAATCAATGAACTTATATAAATTATAACAGTTCATATCTACCTCACTTGAGCAGAAATACTAGAATTACCGCCTAGAAATTTACTAGCAAGCCAATCTGTGGATAAGTATGTCCCAATAGCATCAAAATGTATACATCTATAATCTTTACACTATAACTAACTCTAAATACGTCCATCTAGTTAAACATTGGCTGATTTATTTTCATAGTTTACAATATAAATTCAATTATTGTATATACAAGATATACTAAAATAAAATTTTGAGTGCATAGTAAGACTACAAAAAATATAAAATTATGATAGCAAATATTCTAGTTTTTATTTGGACAGAGAAACGGTCCGGAAAAGATATCCAACTTCAGATCAATTTATTACTATACATGTTTGTATCAGTGAATAAAATGTTTAAACTGCAATAGTTGTGTCAGGATTCGAGCATACAACAGGGTATTTCTCCAATTAAGTGAACTGTATTCTGTAGTTCAATAGCACCATCTGGTGGATTTGGATCAAGAAATCAACCGGAGAGAGATTGGGGAGGATGAGAACATCATGGAGGCAGTCTATGTATCGGAAAAGCAATTCCACATTACCAGACAACTAGAACACTAGCGCCACAGGTCATCTGAAACCGCCATGTCCTAGCTCTGCCTGCATTGCATAATTATCAGTTGCATGTATGCAATACAGCTAAAATGAATAGCTGCTAGCTTGGAATCAATTGAGAAATGGACCCAACATTCGAACTGTCATAACCTGCAAAAGAAAATTATCGAATCAGCTACATATGCTCTAAATTTGTGCATGCCCAATAGAGAGAATAGAGAGTGAAGAGTAAGCGAGAGATTACTTCAATCCTTCTATGGTGCCTTCAGATTTCCAGACTATATCTTTTAACCCAGACGAGGAAGTTTTATAAAACTGCCATACCAACAGAGAAAAATACCCAGAATTAGCCGACTCTAAACTTAGCCCACTAAAAAATTAAAATTTCCTTGGTCTCCCATTTATGAAGCCTGATGAAATGTGGTATGGAAAAGTTTTAAGAATTCTGCAAAAGGCACTATAATTTAGGAATTTGATTATTTGCTTCTATATTACCTCAATAGCGAAATGAATCCAAAATGATGATGTTGGCATGCCTTATGAAACTCCAATGTATCACCGCCAACTTTCCGGAGCTCCATCTTGTGCAATGAGGGTGCTACCTCGAACACCTGATGTTCATAAGCAATCAATTATCATCATAACATGGTGTTAAACACTTGAAATATGTAAGGAGTAATAAAAAAAATAGGAGAGTTTGCCTTTAAAGAGGTAAACGATTTTATTAATATATAGCTCAAGAGTACAAAATGTGAATACTAGGCCAAAATATATAAGTGCAGGAACTGAAAAGAAATACAAGTCTAGTGATAACTCTTCAAAGATAGTAATCTAATCAAATTAAATTAGATGAGAATATTTCTACTAAGATATTATCAACTCACATTATCTTTTAGCCAAAACTACCAATTTGGTTCAAACTTGTTGTTACTTGAACTTCCTTATCTTTATCCAGCTCTACTAATATAGGAATTAGTTTTTGAGAGCTCCCATCCTTATCACTTCTATATCTTTGATCATCTTTATCACTCCATTGGCTCTTATAACTGTTGTCAAGCTTGAATAATCCGTTAATACCCGCCCGCAAACTATGTTGTGGTGAAAGGCAAAGTTTGTTACGAAAGGAGTTTAGGGCAGCTTTGGACATGGGCTTAGTAAAGAGATCAACAATTTGATTACTAGTAGAGATATGACGAGTGATAAGGAGTCCAAGAGCAACATGTTTGCGCACAAAATGGTAGTCTAACTCAATGTGTTTATTGCGAGCATGAAAAACTAGATTAACAGTCACGTGAAGAGCACTAAGATTGTCACATTAGAGAATAGAAGTCGACATCATGGAACACGTAAATCTTTAAGAATGAAAGTAAGCCATGTAAGCTCAGCTGTTGTATTAGCCATTGCGAGATATTAATCTTTAGTGCTTAATCGGGAGACAGTGTGTTGCTTCTTGGCACACCACGATATAAGATTACTACTAAGAAATATACAATATCTTGTCGTTGAACGCCTAGTGGTGGGCACCTAGCCCAACTACATCAAAATAAGCACATAGATCAAATGTAGTATTAGCATTAAGATGCAAACCTAAATCAAGTGTGCCTTTCACATATCGGAGTATACGTCAAACCAATTTGAAATTAGCAACACTAGGATTATGCATGAATTGTGCCACATAGTTAACACTAAAGGAAATGTTTGGTCATGTGAGGGTCAAATATTGAAGAGCACCAACAATACTGTGATACAGTCCACCATATTAGCTCATTCCAGTATGGTAAAGGCATAATGAGATTGAGACAAATGAAGACCTTTGTTGGTATGTGAAAGCTCAACACCAAAAAAATGATGAACATTTGTCAAACCTAAGTCTTTCATTGCAAATTCACTGCTTAGAATATGAATGAAGTCAGTAACAAGCTTAAAAGTATAACCTGTAAGAAGCATATCATCTACATAAAGGAGCAAAACAAGTGAGTCTTGATCACAATGTAAAAGAAATAAAAAATGATATGTTAAGCTATAAAAGAAGCCATATTTAAGAAGAAAATCACTAAATTTGTCAAACCAAGCACAATGGGCTTGTTTAAGTCTATAAAGAGCTTGTTGAAGTTTGCACACATATGTTGGGTCTTTACGATCTTCAATTCCTGGTGGTTGTTGCATATATATTTTTTCTAAAAATTGGTTATTGAGGAAAGCATTTTTAACATCTAATTGTCAAATTGGCCACCGTTGCACAAAATCTATAATTAGAACCATTTGGATAGTGCCTAGTTTAATAACTGGAGAAAAAGTTTCATTGAAATCAATTCCATCAACTTGATGATACCCTTTAGCAAAAAATCAATTTCAAATTTGTTGAATCACCATTAGAATCAAAAGTATCATTCATCCTGATAATATCTTCAATGGTCTTATTCTTAACGAAAACAACATCATGACTTTTGACTAGTTTCTTCTTTACTAGATCATAAATTCTATAGTCAAACCGATCTTTTTCATAAGAATAAAAATACACTATTGTATTTTGACATCAAACTTAGATCTCTCATCTTTTAGAATATGCACAAAGGTCTTGCAACCAAATACTTGCAGATAATCATAAAAAAACATCTTTTTCTTACCACACTTTTTTTAGAACATTTAGTTTTAGAGGAATACAAGGTAAAATATTCAACACATGCACAACCATAAGTAAAGCTTCTACCCAAACGGTTTTAGACAACTTTGCATGTGAGAAAAATATCTAACTGTTTCCATCAAAGTCTTGTTCATCCTCTAAGCTAATCCATTCAACTGCAATATTTTTTGAGGCATTGTCTGATGTTGAATACCATGCTATTTGCAGTAGGCATTAAATGATTCAGTTTATTCTATATCGTTGTCTATTAGGATGCACTTCAGTTTTTTTTCCAATCTCTCTTTCTACTGAGACATGAAATTCTTTAAAGACATTCAACACCTGATCTTTTATCTTTAAAGTATATACCCACTCTTTCTTAAGTGGTCATCAATAAAAGTCACAAAGTACTTAGCACCACCAAGTAACTTTGGCATTGACTCACATAAATTTGAATGGACCAAATCCAACACATTCTTCTTTCTGGAAAGAGAAAAACTCTTGAAAGCAACTCTATTTTACTTTCTAGTTAGATAGTCAATACATCTTTTCAAATGTATTTTATTGAATTTATTTAGCATCTTCTTCCTAACCAGACTCGTCCCTTCTCACTCATGTGACTGAGTCTTATGAGCCATAATTCAACTGCACCATCTTTCTCAATAGCACTCACAATGTTATTAAAGAGTTTCATATGCATCACATACAAGGTAGTTTGTCTTGTACCTCTGGCCACCACTAAGAAACCTTTGGTGAGCTTTCACTGGTTATTGAAAAATGTACTATAGAAACCTACATCATTTAATCTACCAGCAGAGTTCAAGTTCAGATGAATATTTGGAATATGTCTGATATCTCTCAAGACTAATCTAGTATCAGTTCCAATTTCTAGATAAATATCTTTTCTGCCAATAACTTTTGACAAATTATCATTTTCTATTTTTATAGTGTCAAAATCTCATGTTGTGTAGGATGAGAATAATTCTTTTCAAGACGTGGCATGAATGGTATGTCACTATTAATTACCTAGCTGGTTTTATGGGATGTAAAATTGATAGTATCATCATAAATAATATTGAATCCGTTCATAGTATTTGTCACTTTGTCGTCAATGTTGCCATCTCTCTTCACATCCTTGCCTTTTTGTTCCTTTTTGAACTTCCGATAATATTCTTGATATGACCATGACTCTGGCAATGAGCTTAATACCAATAGAGCAAATACTTCATGATCTAGATTTATGCCCATTTTAGACCTCTGACTCATGATTCCTTGCATCTCATTCAGATGGCCTGCTATGGAACTCATTTTCTTGTATTTTAGTTGCATCAACTTTGTCAAATAAAACAATTTATTATTTCTAGTCTTTAATGCATAAAATTGTTCGAGCTTATTTCATAACATTCGGACATAAGTCTCATTACAGATGTGGTTGTACAAGTTGTTTCGACAAACTATCAGATGAAGTCGCACACCTATTCTTGCTCAAACTCCCATTTTTCATTTGTCTTGTCATTGGATTTAGTTGTAGTAAATACTGATAGATGCATTTTCATCACAAATAAAAGACCATTCATTTTGTTTCTTCTATGTAGTAATATGCGTCATTTAAACTAATCATTTTAGTCATTCTTGCCTTCATTTTGAGACACTTTCAACTGATAGTAAATATCGGTCAATACTGCAATCACAGAGCATACTAAGAATTTTATGGAACTGATAAACTGACTTTGATACCACTTGTTGAATATAGTAGGTAAAACAACAAGATAAATGTGTAATAAAATAATCAATAAAAATAACATTATCAATTTAACGTGATTCACCCTTTTAATTTGGGCTAGTCTACATGACAAATTCCGAATATTTTTTCTTCAACTAATAAAATTAATGGGTACAAAAAGAGTTTTTTCTAGACATATACTAAAGGTAATACAATAATCTGATATAAATCTAAAAATATTGGCACCCAAGTGTTTTTCAAAACACTCCAAATATTTTTTTACTATTTTTATCACTCTAACATTTTTGAAAAATTTTCCAAAAAAGCCAACTCTCTCACACAAGGAGGTTTTCTCTCTCACCAAAGCTCATTTCTCAATTATATGTAGAAGACATGAATTTATGCCTATTTATAGGCTTTTTTTTTTAATCATTGACGATGAGTTGTGATAATGGATGGTGAGTCCCTTTGGAGAGACCTATGCCAACATTGAGAAGGGCACACAAACACACACACACAAAAAGCTAGCTGTAAAATTCTGAAAACCAGACTACATTGCTGGTAATCATTATAATCTTTATGCCATATTTATACTTACAGTTGAGAGCCTTAACCTCCATACAATAACAAATATAATCAGGATATAAAATTTCCTCAATCCCGTATTCAATTTACAACATCCTATATTCAACTGGCCGTTTTACATAGAAAATAGAATTAAAAATTGATTTTGATGACATTTGGATGTTTAATCAGCTTCATTGTTGATATTTCTCTTTTTAATTGACAGAAAAAATAATAAATAAACAAACATAAACAATAATTTTTAATTTTTAATACCCATAATTAGAATATAAAAATTAAATCGCCAATATTTCCACTCTCAAAAAATACAAAAACGATATTCGACCATCTTATGGCGCAGAACTTGGTCACGATCGAGGATTTTAGTGGCGAAGGTATCGCCGGTTTTGACATTTTTGGTGAACTTAACTTTGGCGAAGGTGCCCTCTCTTAAGGTCCTTCCTAATTCGTACTTTCCTACTCGCGTCCGCGTTGCAGGGACTTTTTTGTTTATTCTTTCCCTGTCGTCCTATTACTGCAAAATGACAATGTCTATATGAATCTAATGGTGGCTGTGAATTTCCCGCAACGGCAATGCAGTGCTAGCGATATAAAAGGAGTTGGTGCGTGTATGTCGATACAAGTTACGAAGATTTTCCTTTGGATTGCAAAGCCCAGAGAAAAAGAGAGAGAGAGACGGAACTAGGAAGGAAGGAGTAGATTTTGTGGAGAGGAGAAGAGAAGGATGTGCAGTCCACTGGAATATCAGATGATGATGTTGGTCCCACCTAGTCTCCGTGTCTGTATTTTTTAAAAAAAAAAAATTAATGATTAACCAAAAATAGTGAAAACAAGCACAATTAACTGAAGAAAAAAAAATCTAGCCAATTTGTAAGTAAAAAATAATATGAAGTACTAATTAACATGAGGAGAGCACAGTTTGGTCATTACACGAAAGGATGCAGATGATTAGTAGTAGAAGAGAGAATCAGCAATAAAATATTTGTAGTGGATATTCTTCATAAAATTAAAATAATAATAATAATAATAATAATAATTGGTTTTAAAGCCTTGTAATAATTAAGAAGGTCCAAAAATAATAGTAATAATAATAATAATAATCAAAAGGTCAAAAACACACTGCAAGAAGTAGCAACCAGCAACCGAACGTCGTTTTTCTTTTTCTTTTTTTCTTAAAAGAAAAAAAATTGCTTCGCTGTCTCGTATAAGGATTCTACATGTTTTTAAATCGTTTTTTTCGTTTCTTCCAATTAATTACTTAAAATTTAAGAAAATACTTGTTCTATTAAATATATATCAATCTTTTCCGTCAAATATTGAAATATTATTGATATATAAAAAATTAAATTTTATTTTTTAAAAACATATAGATGTAAATTATAAGAATAATGTTCACATAGAACACAAGAAAATAATTTCTTAGATTCTTCAATACATAATAAGAAAAATAAAAAATAGTTGTTTATACAAAAAACATATTATCAGTTGGATTTTATGATATGTAGAGGATATAGAAAGGATATATGCATTTTGAGGATGAGGGGTTTGTCCACACATTGATAATAAGTGGGAGAGGTTTCAAATTTGGTGGGAATAGGACCACCGCAGCTAATACTGTAAGCCGATTTGATGGGCATGGAATGGAAATGTCGTCATCACCATTGCAGGGAAGAATACAGTTTGTCGTTTTAACTGTGCTTCTTATTTCAATGTCAAAACAAAAACAAAAAATAAACTACAAAATTAAGAATTATAACTAAAATAAAAAATGGAAAAATAGACTCTAATTCAGTTAATAACAATATTAACAACCAACCAAATCAGTGATAAAGATTACAATTTAATTTTGGATATTTTTCCACATTTATTTTCTAATTGAATGTTAAAAAAAAAAAAAGAAAAATTGTTCTTTTTGGTCAACTAATTACCAATTAGGAAATAAGTATTGGAAATGCGGATTGGTTTGGAAGAGTAGGATGAAATTACAGAACTACCCTGCAGCCTAAACTCAGTTATGATGAGGAATGGGCCCAATGGCATCTCTATGGGCTATGGTCTATGGGCGAATGCACAAACACAAATCACTTTTAAGTTGCTTCTTATTCTAGACTGAAGTAACATAAGCTGCTTTAAACTCTGCACCTCCATTTCTTGATTTTCAGTCCATTGAGCTAAAACAAGCAAGTTGTTTGTGCTTGTATTTAAGAATCTATATGATCATCTACTAAAACTCAATATTTTTAAAAATTACAGTTTGCTGCTGGTAATTCAAACATGGTTCCTTAATAAGGAGGTCCTATAATTAACTTGTTAATTCACATTCTCCCTGAACTAATACAAGGGGATTGTTATATCAATGAGCTGAGTCCATGTTACATTATGCACTTTATTTCTTCATAAAAATGTGCATTTTTATGGAATTGAATTTTGGTATATTGTTTAGAAGCTACAAACTAATCGTTTAGAACTAGTTGCCTCATCATTTACAGATTTATCATTTATAACTTTAAAATTCATCATTTTAAACTTGACAATTCATCATTTTGAAGCTACAGGTTCATCATTTACAACTTAATGTTTCATCATGGTTCATCGTTTATAATTTATATATTTATCATTTATAACTTACAGATTCATCATTTATAAATTACAGATTTATCATTTTGAAACTACAAGTTTTTCATTTTAAACTCATATATTCATCGTTTATAGTTTATAAATTCGTCACTTGCATATTCATTATTTTTACCAAATACATCGTTTTTAACCTCCAGCAATTTAATTTTCTCTCTCTATTACTCATTTTTAGTTCAAATATTTTCTTCATTTTCAATTATTTTCTTTCACAAAAAAAATTAAAATTAATTAATTTTATCCCAAACAATAATAATAATTATTACAATATTTAAAATTATTAAAAATAAAATCAAATATGCAAATTAAAAAATTTTCTCTATCTAAAAACAAATTTAAAATATACAAAAAAAATCATTTACTTCTGTGAATAAGAAGAAAAAAAATAATACGATAAAGAAGAAAACGATAAAGAAGAAAATAGTATCGTACAAATTAATAACATACGAAATATCATCCGAAGCGTTCCTGTATAAAACTGGCCAAATTTCCACCTGCTCTAGGACTGCACCCACAATAAAATTTCCAATTAGAAGAATACTATCTTTCACCAACCAATGAAAATGAAAACAATCATATATTCTAAAGAAACTTAAGAGTAACAAGCTGTACACTTTATTACTTTTCATAGTCTTATTCTTATATATTAATTGGCCAAATCCATGCAACAACTATGGGAATATGTTTTTCCTAGGTGCACCATTCATAAAGCATTTGAGTTGCCAATATAATAGTATATGCTGTTCACGATTTGTTAATTTGATAATCAAATTGGTCGATTGCACGATTTAAATTTGATATGTCTCACTTTTAATTCATTTAAGAATATGAAAAACAAAAATCATCAAACAAACCACGTTCAAATTAGCGAAATAATTTTTGTTTTAATTTAACTTTATCAGTTTTAACAAATTTCTTTATTGATGATAAAGAAAGGTTCTTTAGACTTATTTGATTCCATATGTTAAAGTTTTTCTAATTATATTATGACTTAGGAGTTAGGAGCTAGGAGTTAGGAGTTAGGAGTTAGGAGAGAAAATTATGGATTATTAGACTAGACTAAAGTGGATATCCACATCAACTAGAAATCCAATAATAAGCACACTGGATTTGATTTTGAGATCTTTCATATTATATAAGAAGAGGGTATAGATGACTAAAAAAAATAAACAAATTGAAATTTAATTTAACGTAATTTTGGTTTCAAGCTTCAAATATTTAAAATTATTCAGCATTTTTAAACTTTACTGTTTTACATTATGATTGACCCCAAAAAAATTAATAAATTAAAACTTTTTTATAATATCAAATTGCATATGATTTTAGATGCCAGAAATTAAAATGATTAGAAATCTTAAATTTTTAGCACAAATACCATCTTTGATAAAACTTAGACGTAGTTATTTTCTATTTTATATATATATACTAACAAATACCAGCTTTGATAAAAAGTCAAGTCTGATGGTTAGCTAAACTGACTCTTTTAATAAAATAATATTGTTTCAATTTTAACTAGAAAATTTGAATTTAAATTCTATTTTAAAATTAATAAAAAATATTTTATTGCTTTTGAAATTTTATTGTAACGAATATAATTAGTTTTTGTGTGCTGATTCTAGTTTACTAAAGAATATAATGTGTTTTGATACAAAAATTTAGCACAAATCACGATTTAAGTCTTCGTCCCTTCTCTCATAACTCTCTCTCTCCTTCTCTCTCTCTCTGTATTTTTAAGCACCCACACCTTTGCTGTAATCCATCGGTCTCTCCATCACTAAAGGTATAGTTCTATTATTTATCTTTATATGTTGAGTTTAATTTCTTAAAAAAATGATGGTTCATTCTTTTGTTCATAGATTCTTGAAATTATCTTTTAGGGGTCGACCGGGGATTCAAGAATTGGTTATGGTTGATGGGAACATACAAGGAAGATGAATACGCGAGTGATCAGGAACCAAAGAATAGCTTTAAGACTTTCATAGTTTGTGTTTGGTCATTCTTGGTGAGCATGGCTGGTGGATTGATATTGGGTTACTGGGAATATAAGTATCATCTTACCAGTAGTCAGCTATGGATGGTGCCTTTGGGTCTCATTCTCTTTATTACGCCTGCGATTGTTTGGTTTTCTGTCATAGTCTCTGAAATATGTAATTCCATGGAAGAAAAAGAAGAAGAAGATGGCGTTGGTGCTCTAGATGGATCAGTTGATGATGACGCAGATAGATACTTGAAAGTTTGAGACAAATTACAGTGTAATTAATTAGCCATTTGGGTTTTTACCCAAAAAAAAAAATTAACTACTTGGGTGTTCTTCAGCTCTTCTCAATGTTGTTTGACTGTCACCTCCCTGTTATTAGTGTTTTCTTATGACGCCGGTGCATTTATTATGATTATCTTATATTTAAAAAAGTAATAATAAAAGAAAAGTTTTAAG
Organism: Triadica sebifera; assembly: GCA_023653625.1. NCBI lineage: Eukaryota > Viridiplantae > Streptophyta > Magnoliopsida > Malpighiales > Euphorbiaceae > Triadica > Triadica sebifera. The sequence goes on from CM042895.1 coordinate 2,608,987, forward strand.
CTCAAAATTAAGCAAATATTATTGAATATTTGAGGTTGTGATTGGAGGAGTATGAGGAGGGCTTTGGATAAATGAGAACAAATTTGTTGCCATCATCAGTTATTCAATTATTCTTATTAAATCATGACTGAAGTTTGAGAAAAACAAAAATGATAGTAAAAGATAATGTGAGGGATGATGTGTGGTAGGTTTCAACTTGTGTAATGGTGATAATAGTAACTGATTTTATGATGATGATGATGATGATGATGATGATGATATATATATATATATATATATATATATATATATATGAGGAATTAATTATTAGAAAATTTAAGAATAATGCCTTCCCCAATTTGTATTTTTGTTATAGTTTACACTTGAGATTTATGTCCCAAGCCAAAAGGTTTACCTACTACTGCCATAGAAATTTAATTTAATTTTTTTTTTTGGGTAGGGTGCTAAATAGAAATTGAATATTAATATGCTAACGTGGAGACTATAGATAGATAGAATCCAAGGTGGGCATCCTAAAGCGAAGAATCTGAATCCTGATTTACTTTAAATGTGTAAATATATAAATATGTGAAAGAAGGGTCATTTCCTTTAAAGTTGAAAATTCTTTTTAATTTTCTTTTTTCCCAACTTTCTTTTATTCCCTCCCTAGCTCTCCTTATTTATTAAATTAAATAGTCCCTTCCATACACCATTTTTTTTATTATCAATTTTTCGTTATATGCTGGATTGATTTGATTTGGTTTAAACTTTATCAAAATCGAACTCTTCAGCTACATCCAATAAATTCCAGCCTAGACAAGGCATTGCTATTGCAATAGCCCAACCAATACTTTGTATTTCTCGCAGCAAAACAATTTTGTTTTAAGAACTTCGAGCCGATTAGAATATAGTGCATGCCTCCTAGTTGTTGTGAAAATCGGGTTTGTTTCCACCAAAATGAATAATTATGCCAAAAATTAAGACAAAGAAAAATTCTCAGGTAGTTGGTGGAGTCACAAATAGTCTCCCTTGAAAACCAACTTCCTTAGACTCTTGAGTCTTGGTGACAGAATTTTTCTAAGATAATTTAAAGCACAATGTATCACAAAGTAAAAGACCCGACAATAGCTATTAAATAGAAATAAAAAGAACACCAGAATTTAACGAGGTTCGGCCAATTATGCCTACGTCCTCGGACACTACTAAAATAATATTTCACTGTTTCAAAGAAATATTACAAAGTGAAATATTACAAGAGATAGAGGAAAAACAACCAATCTTAGAAGTAGATGGATTGATGTTTTTGGGATGAATTGTTAAGAGGGGATGAAGTCATTTTATAGCCTAATGCTATGGTAGAAAAATCATCTCTTTCCGATGTGGGATTGTCATATTTCAACAAATCTCCACCTTGACAATCACAATTCCAAACAAACATCCTCTAAACTCTTATATTACAAATTTCAGTAATGTCTCCAAATGCGCTTCAAAGCGCCCAATTTCAAATTCTAATAACATTTATCAAGTCCAAACAATGTTGGAACTTGACACCTGTCACAACTTTCGTTGCCATATCTGCGGGATTTTCAGCAGTCAAAATCTTCTGAAGAAGTATCCCACCATCTTCAAGAATTTCCCGTACAAAATGATATCGAACATCGATATGCTTCGTCCTTGTATGATAAACTTGATTCTTTGCTAAACAAATAGCACTTTGACTGTCACAATGCACTTTGACATGCTTCTGACCAATTCCCAAGTCATTCAACAACCCCTGAAGCCAAATTGCCTCCTTAACAGCTTCTGAAACTGCCATGTACTCTGCCTCTGTTGTAGACAAAGCAACTGTTGACTGTAAGGTGGACTTCCAACTAACCGGTGCCTTTGCAAGTGTGAACACATAACCGGTAGTAGATCGACGTTTGTCTAAATCACCTGCATAGTCGGAATCACAATATCCAACTATATATTGACCACTTTTCTCATCCTGCTCAAACATTATACCAACATCTACAGTATTCTGAATATACCGTAGAATCCATTTCACAGCTTGCCAATGTCCTTTGCCAGGATCATGCATGTACCTGCTCACAACTCCAACTGCTTGTGAAATGTCAGGCCTCGTACACACCATTGCATACATCAAGCTACCAACAGCATTTGCATATGGAACCTTTGACATATATTCTCGTTCTTCATCACTTTTCGGAGATAAAGATGCACTGAGCTTATGGAGTACTAACTGGTTTTGTATTCTCATTTATCCCAAAACGCTTTAGTACTTTTCTCAGATATTGTTTCTGAGTCAAACAAAGTCTCCCCAATTTTCTGTCTCTGCATATCTCCATACCGAGAATCTTCTTAGCTTCCCCTAAATCCTTCATTTCAAATTCCTGATTTAGTTGAGCTTTTAACTTCTGAATCTCTCCTTCATCTTTCGAAGCTATCAGCATATCATCAACATAAAGGAGAAGATAGATAAAGGAACCATCCCGTAGCTTGCGTAAATATACACAATGATCATATTTGCTTCTTGTGTATTTCTGCCTTATCATAAACTTGTCAAATCGTTTGTACCACTGTCTTGGAGATTGCTTCAATCCATACAACGATTTGCTCAACTTGCACGCCAAATTTTCTTTTCCAGCAACTTTAAATCCTTCTGACTGAGTCATGTAGATTTCTTCTTCTAAGTCTCCATGTAAAAATGCAGTTTTTACATCCAGCTGAACTAGTTCCAGATCAAATTGTGCTACCAAAGCCAGCAGTATTCTTATGGAGGAATGTTTTACAACTGGAGAAAACACTTCATTATAATCAATTCCCTCCTTCTGAGCGTAGCCTTTAGCTACCAATCTTGCCTTGTAGCGGATATCATTCTTATCAGGAAATCCGTCTTTCTTTGCATAAACCCATTTACAGCCAATCGCTTTCTTTCCCTTTGGCAGACTTGCTAGCTTCCATGTCTGATTCTTTTCAAGGGACTGCATCTCTTCTTCCATAGCCTTTCTCCACTTTTCTTCTTCTGAGCTTTGAATAGCTTCACAATAAGTGGAAGGAATCTCATCATCTACTGAAGATGTATAATTAGTCATATCTTCAAGTCGAGCAGGTTTCTTAATCTTCCTTTTCGGCTTTCGTAGTGCAATTGGCTCAAGTTGCTGAGGAGGTTCTTGTGCTGAAACCTCTGCTTCCTCATCTGATCCATTTTCTACCATTATCTCCTCTTCTTCCGTAGGAGTAATTTTATCAGACTCTACAATTGCTGGATCAACAATTCTTCTTCTATCAAACTCCACCTGTTTGGGAGTTTCCTCCACCTGCTGTGGAGAACCATCCGTCTGCTCCTTTGTTACCTTTAACATGGTAGACTCATCAAAGGTAACATCTCTACTAAAGATTATTTTCTTCGTCTCTGGGCACCATAGTCGATATCCTTTGATACCAGAGGATATCCCCATAAAGATAGCTTTCTTTGCCCTTGGATCTAACTTTGATTCCTTAACATGATAGTATGCAGTGGAACCAAACACATGTAAGGAATTATAATCTGTAGCAGGTTTTCCATACCACACCTCCAAAGGTGTTTTGCCATTGATAGCAGTTGATGGCAAACGATTAATGAGATGACATGCGTATGTTACAGCCTCAGCCCAAAACTGTCTGCCTAATCCAGCATTAGACAACATACACCGAACTTTCTCCAGTAGAGTTCGGTTCATGCGTTCAGCCACCCCATTCTGTTGTGGTGTATTTCTGACAGTGAAATGTCGAACAATTCCTTCATTTCTGCAAACTTTCATGAAGGGATCACTTGTGTACTCTCCGCCATTGTCTGTTCGAAGACACTTGATCTTTCTGCCCGTCTGAGTTTCTACCATCTTCTTCCAGATGAGAAAAACTTCCAATACTTCATCCTTTGTCTTCATTGTATACACCCATACTCTTCTTGAACAATCATCAACAAAGGTAACATAGTAGTGTTTACCTCCCATTGAAGCAGTTTTGGAAGGACCTCATACATCTGAGTGAACATAATCCAGAATACCCTTGGTATCATGGATTGCAGTGCCAAACTTCACTCTCGTCTGCTTCCCTTTGATGCAATGCTCACAGAAGTCTAATTTGCAGGTTCGCACTCCTTGCAATAATCCTTGATTCGCCAGAAGTTTCAATAATTTTTCGCCTGCATGCCCCAAGCGCATATGCCACAATCTGGTTATTTCTAGCTCATGGTCATCACTAGAAACTGTTGCTGTTGTTCCAACAACTGTATTGCCTTTATAGTAATACAAGTTGTTGCTCCTTTGAACTCCTCTCATCACCACAAGTGCTCTAGATATAACTTTCATTACTTCATTTTTAATGATTATAGTGAAACCCTTTCTCCCAAGGATTCCCATAGAAATGAGGTTTTTCGTCAGACTGGGCACATATCTTACGTCTGTCAGAGTTCTGATTGATCCATCACGATTCCTCAATTGGATTGAACCAATTCCAGTTGTTTTGCAAGGGCTGTCATTTGCTGTATAGACAACTCCACCTTCAATTTCTTTAAAATCGAAAAACCATTCCCGATTGGGACACATATGGTGGCTACAGCCTGAATCCAGGATCCAAGCAGTCGAACTGCTTATTGATGGCATCAATGCTAATGAAAAATCTGAATCATCACATTCAGCTACATTTGAATCTGCAACAGCCTTGCCTTTGCCAGATTTGCTTCTCAACTTAGGACAATCTTTCTTCCAGTGCCCCTTTTCTCGACAAAAAGCACATTCATCTTTGCCCACTCTGGACTTTGATCTGTCTTTCTTTCCCCTGTTCTTATTTTTCGAACGGCCTCTTACTATCAAAGCTTCAGCTGCTCCACTGGTGCTATCCTTCTTGTCTTTTCTCCTCAATTCATAACTGTATAGTGCAGCACATACTTCACTAAGAGACACCTCAGCTTTCCCATGGAGTAGAGTAGTTTCTAGAAACTCAAACTCCTCAGGAAGGGATCCCAACAGCATTAGGGCCAAATCTTCATCTTCAAATGTCACATCCAAGTTCATCAGATCTGCTACAAGTTGATTGAAATTGGTGATGTGATCATTCATCGTGGTACCAGAAACATATGTGAATTTGAACAGTCTTTTCTTCATATGAAGCTTATTTTGACTGCTCTTTTTCAAGAATTTTTCCTCCAATGCCTTCCACAATTTACTTGCAGAAGTTTCTTTACAAAAGGCATACTTCTGCTCTCTGGACAGGCACGATCGAATTGTACCACATGTCAAACGATTGATTGTCTTCCATTCCTTCTCATCTGCACCTTCTGGCTTTTCTCCCTCAATGGCAATGTCTAAGCCTTGCTGAAATAAGGCGTCTAGAACTTCACCTTGCCACATGCCGAAATGGCCTGTACCATCAAAAATCTCCACTGCAATTCTCGTATTTGCCACAGCAGTTCTCGCCAAAATTGATGAAGTAGAAGCTGTTGTGTCCATTGTGGATTTTTGTCCGTCTCTTGTCATTTCCTTTTTAAGACTATTTAATAGCTTTCAAATGCGGAATACCCAAGAATCCAAGGAAACCTTTATGATGTGGAAGATCAGCTTACGCCGCAACCACAGAGCATATAACTCAGTAACCTTGGCTCTGATACCAATTGTTGTGAAAATCGGGTTTGTTTCCACCAAAATGAATAATTGTGCCAAAAATTAAGACAAAGAAAAATTCCCAGGTAGTTGGTGGAGTCACAAATGGTCTCCCTTGAAAACCAACTTCCTTATACTCTTGAGTCTTGGTGACAGAATTTTTCTAAGATAATTTAAAGCACAATGTATCACAAAGTAAAAGACCCGACAATAGCTATTAAATAGAAATAAAAAGAACACCAGAATTTAACGAGATTCGACCAATTATGCCTACGTCCTCGGACACTACTAAAATAATATTTCACTGTTTCAAAGAAATATTACAAAGTGAAATATTACAAGAGAGAGAGGAAAAACAATCAATTTTAGAAGTAGATGGATTGATGTTTTTGGGATGAATTGTTAAGAGGGGATGAAGTCCTTTTATAGCCTAATGCTATGGTAGAAAAATCATCTCTTTCCGATGTGGGATTGTCATATTTCAACACTAGTTAATTAACCTAATTATAGGAATTATATTCCTATTTAGGCATTTTATTTATATAGAATTATTATATCCGTATCAATATAAAAACATATAATACAGAGATTTGATATTTTAATTATAGGAAAATTATTTGTAATATTCATATTGTCTTTCAGATTTTATTGTATGTGTAAATAATCTCTCTCTTACAAACATATAAGATATATCACAGGGTATATGTTTTTTTTTTACATGTATAATTAAACACTACCAAGAAAAAGCATATAGCGACGCTTTAAATTATTATTTACACAGCGACACATTTGTCTTCTAATTTGAATATTTGATGATGCATTTGTGACGGTGTCATGAAATATTTAAATAAACTTTATATTTATAGTTTCTCAAACATAGTGACTGTATTTTCTAAGCATCTAACATTTTGATTTGGCTGCTCCTTCTCTATAGGCGTCATAATACAATACAAGTTAAAAACCGTCACTAAGGTTTAATTTTTTAACAATGGTTGTTTAAGTTTTTAACAATGGTATTCCTCTGTTTTTTTTAACACTAGTGCTCCTCTAATTTTTATAATTTGCTTCTACTACTCCCTAGTCCCTATTGATTCGTGAAATGCCATTACTTCATCGGAAAAACAGATAGACAAACACCAACATTAATTTTATGGGTATTTTTTTGTGACGAGAAAATTTTTATAACTATTCTTAATTAGCAAGGAGAAGCTCAAATTTTTACCTCAAAGCATGTATGTATAGCACGGTAGAGTATCATGTATGCAAAATATTATCTACTTTATATACACAGTCGAAGATTGTGATTGAGTTGGTTCATAAATTTATTTATAGAATTTAGATAAATAAATAATAATCCCATTAGTATTGTGCATGTGTACAACTCACCTGTCTAATTAAATTATCAGTATCGAATATATTTTACTTGTCTAGAACCATAGTAAGTTAGTAAGTATGATGGATTCCCTCAATCATGCATATTCAGGAACTTGACAAAAATCTTTGATGGCAAATTGGCGTCAGAGAGTAGCCACAAAGTTCGATTGCGGAAAAAAGATAGCCATTAAAGATTTAACAATTATACATTAATTAGTCCAAAAGGAAAAGAACATACATGTAAATTTTTCAATGCCATGTCAGTGAAATAATTAAACATTTAGTTAGTGACTGATAAGTGTCATATTGGCCCCAATATCTCAAGCCTCAGGGTCAGAGCATGTAGAAAAATCAAGGCCCTGAAGTGAGGCTTGGGGACAATTCTTGCCAATTTTTTTTCATAATTTTATTTATGAATCAAGCTAAAAGACTATATGGAAAAAAATTGATTTTCTTCTGCTTTTCCCCTTAAATTAGTGGCAAACAATTTATGTCTTTTATTTTCCACCCATTACACAAATTTCCCTTTAACTCTAGTTTTTGGATTCTGGAAGCAGCTATTCTCTTGCAATTTTGCCTTAATTAGAGATTATACAATCAACAAGTGGATTCCGTAGTCTGATCAATTTTAAAAAAACTAATATACGATTAATTTGCAAAATAACAGAGTCTTACATCTCAGTTATATCAAATGGAAAGGACTAATGATATATAGCTATAAATACCTACTGAATATCACCTGTTCTCAATTCATCTTCCTTCCCTAATTAAAAGTTAAAACATACTTCAACCTTATATAGTGCTCCTCATAAACCTAACAATGGGCTTCCAATATTATATAAAAATCACTTTACAATGGCCTGAACAATGTTCTACCTTGAGTTAGCATTAGGGTCGAGATCAAAGAAATATTTTTTCCTCTGTACATTAAAAAATAAGGGGTGATGAAGAGAAGAGAGCACAGAGAGTGATCAAAGGAAATAACAATTATGAATGTCAAAGTGGCTTATCAGTATAATCAATTATTGAGGAAGACAAATAGATCTAGATCGAAGGAAATAACCAAAATTGACGGTAACTGTACAAGCTGCAATTGCATTTCAACATCCTTTAGCAAGGTCAAAAAGTAAAGAAGAACCTTGAAGCCGAAGAGAAAAGAAAAAAAAAATTAAACAAGATAATGAAAGCTTCCCTTGAATATGAGAGAGTCAAATCCAAAGGAAAAGGGGTAGTGTTCGTAATCCTGAAGTATTGCCTTTTTGTTAATCCCAACAAATTATATATGGCTGGATTTACAATAAAATGTGAGAATCTACATTGGATCAGGCTTTGATGAATTGCTGCGCAAGAAACTGGTAAATTTTCCTCTCTTACTTGAATTATCATTGACAAAAATATATATTAAATGCGCCAGCCTGCTAAATTTTCAATTGCCACCGTCATATTAATTCTGAAATCAAATCCAAGTGTGAAGGTTATGCCAATAATTAAATCACATAATGTTGATGTTTTACCTAAAAAAGATTTGACAACATAATGAAGAAACATATAAAGGAATGAGTAGAATGACCTGTTCTGAATAAAGAAAAATAACATTTTATTACTTGAAAGGAATTAATGAAATCAGAAAATGCCATGAATTATTAGTTTGTATTCCAAATTCAAAAGTCTTAAAACCGAAATTAATTAAATGGGCTATATGACATTTTTCAATTAATCTATCAGTGTATTAATCATGCTGACGTAATCCTTTTATTTTTTATATTTTTATTTTATCTAGTTTCCACCTGTAGCTGTCTTCTTTACTGCATTCACCAGTAAGCAATCAAACCCATTCCATAAGTATCATCCTCAAGCTTTCGCCTTTCTCACTCTTTCCGCTTTCAAACCAACAAAGAAACTAAACATGAAAGAAGAACAACAACCATATTCCTTCCATCACCATCACGGTAACAAGAAAACAAGATTCTCGTACAAGTTCTCTCCTTTTCCTACGGCCTGCGTTATCCTCCTGCTGCTAGGCTACGCTCTCGGCTATTTGTCAGCCTCATGGCCCTCATCTTTCCGCTTCCCACCACCCTCATCCCCGGCACCCACCGTCGCCATTTTTAACCTGGAGAACAACCTTCCCTCCCAACTCGACAATTTCCGAGTCACGACTCACTGCGTGGATCCGCTTCCCTCTGCACTCATACGTCAAACGATTCTTGACCGAATTTACAATGGCACCTCGCCTTACCGCAACTTCCCGCCCACGCATGTTAGCAATCTCCTTCGCTACAAAAGAGTGAAAGGCTGGGGATCATACGGTGCCGTTTTTGAACACCTTATACGAAGAGTTAAGCCTAAGGTGATCATCGAGGTTGGAACTTTCTTGGGCGCGTCAGCTCTCCACATGGCCGAATTGACTCGCCAACTAGGACTTGAATCTCAGATTCTCTGTATCGACGATTTCCGCGGATGGCCCGGGTTTAGGGACCGGTTCAAGTACGTAAGCATGGTAAACGGTGACGTTTTGTTGCTGTATCAATTCATGCAAAACGTAATTTACTCGAATGTTACGGAGTCAATTTTACCAGTGCCGTTTTCGAGCGGGTCAGCTCTGGAGAAACTATGCGAGTGGGGGGTGTTAGGCGACTTGATTGAAATAGATGCGGGTCACGATTTTAACTCGGCTTGGGGGGATATAAACCGGGCTTATCGGATCTTAAAACCCGGTGGGATAATTTTTGGACACGATTATTTGACTGCGGCGGATAATAGAGGCGTAAGAAGAGCAGTAAATTTGTTTGCTCAAATCTATGGGCTCAAAATCCAAACGGATGGCCAGCATTGGGTAATTGATCCCACTCAAGCTCGTTCAGGATAGGATGCACGTTTATGGGGAAAAAAGGCCGAATAGAAATTTTTTTCTTTTCTTTTTTTACTATTGAACTTTTATATTTTTATTTTTATCAATAACCCTTTGTAAATTTTCAATTCTACTCGGATTAAATAAGGATTCTATTGAAAATAATGTAAGAATGGTATACCTAACAGACACTTCAGAAATATGTAATAACACAATATTTTTATTCTCACTTGCACATATAGTTGATCCGTCGTATGAAGTGACAAAATGTTGACCTCCATTTTTATTATTATTATTATTATTATTATTATTATTAAGATGTTTTGCAATTTAAGTTTCCGGGGTTTTGCCTTTTGACATGCAGAACATTCTGTTCTGTACTTACTTTGATTCTTAATTTTATTTCATTTTTACTTTTTTCTGTAGAAAAAGAGTCATGTTTTAGTCTTTAAATTTATATATTTGGGCAATAAATTCTTCAATTCACTCTTTTATTAATTATTTTTTTAATGAATTTAGTACTTATATCTAAAAAATTTAACATTAAAAAAATCAATCTAATAAAATTTTGCATACTCCGATTTTAATGTTATAAGACTCGCATTAAAAAAAATAGAGAATGAAAAAATAAAATAAAATAATAATAATATGGAAAGGTAATTAGTACTCCTCTTAAATAACATTAATAAATTTAGCCACCAAAATATCTTTTTCCTTTTTCCTAAATGATTGAAGTGATTTTTTTGTATTAATATTACCTTTTTTGTATTATCTTTTTTGTGTCAGAGATTGAGGTGATTATTTACAGAAAGCAATGGTTGGAATGGAAAATACAAACATATCATATAATTAGAATCAGCCTGAACTCCAAAAGGTCATCAAAATTAATTGTATGCCTCCAACTTTTAGCCACCAAGGCTGTCCACTGGATTTGGATAAATCCAAATCGATGGGCCCAATTTTATAGTAGTGCTGTTAGTTTAACCACTGCTGAGCCTGCTCTTTTGAGACATTGGCCCAACTTCGTGACTAGAAGTCTAGTCTAGAAAGAAATGCGCAATCTCTCTACGGCCTCATAAGTTTGATTTTTATTTATCTACCTTTGATTTAAGGTTTTATTTTAAGACTGAACTAATATCATATAAATAAAATAAAATAAATATTATCCCATATTCTGTTTTGTGTAACTCCGGAAAATTATATTATAAACTCATATTCATAATGTATAATGTGTCATTTATTTAAATGATAAAAAATTTTATTTTTTAAAATATATAAAAAATAAATAAAAATACCTTATGAGCTTATAAATCAGCTCGAGTTCACCTCCAGTCTCGGCTTTGATGTTATCATTTCTAAAGGAACAAGCAACCCATTTCTCCAGTAGGTCTGGCCTCTTGCCTCCTATTAAAATGACATATCTATTTAGAATCGTTTAAAGTTGTGGGGAAAAAAATAGAAAAAAAAAATTATTTTTACATTTTTTGAATTTTAAAAACTGTTTTAAAAAAAATACATATAAATAAATATTTTTTTCCAAATTTTTTTAAAAAAATAATTTATAAAAAAATTAAAAAATCAGTTAATTAAATCAAAAAAAAATTCTAAATATATTTTTAAACACTTAATAACAATTTCAAACACTTTTTTAGTATTCGCATATTTGGTACTCTTTCTTTCATTTAGAAGTAACTTTCTAAAATATGTAGCAAATTTTTTCTATTTATTTATTATTTTTTTTATAGAAAAAGAGAATTCATAAAACTAGCAGAAGAATTCATCAGAAAAACACTTTGAAGGATCAACTAAAACTCATGTATTGGATTTATCTCATATATCCGTCCTAGGATCTAAACGAAAAATGTAAAGGTCAATACAAGAAGAGTGACCGAAATGTAAGTGGGACTAGTCATTCAAGATGAAAAGAGAAAATAAATCTGTCATTTTAAAGAAATTTTAACCCGTTTAATATTGTGTTTAGAAAAAATATTTTTCAAAAAAAAATTAATTTTTTTGAGTTTTAAAAACTACTTATAAAAAAAATAAATGAATATATTTTTTCAGAAAAAATTGGGTAAAAATAATTCATAAAAAATTTTAAAAAAATCAATAAATTTATTTTTTTACGTAAAATAACAATTCTAAATACCTGTAATTTTCACCAAGGCGATCTTATTACAAATATAGGGAACGAAATGCCACAAGTAGCTCTGCGGTCTACTATCCTACCGATGGCAATACTCCCAAACCAGCTCGAAAGTGAATGTCATCTGCTAATATATTTGCAATTTGTTTCAGCTACAATAATGTTTTAAAAAAGAGAGCTCACCTGCTAATTAAGACCAAAAAACAATGTCAAAGCCTCACAAATACAAGAAATCTAAGCATCAATATTATCTTGAAAGCAGAAACTAAAACAATACTATGAGAATCTCTAAAAATATCACCAAGATCCATGTGATCCTCACCAGTCAAACCAGCATCAATATTCATTTTCACAAAACCTTTATGGGGGAGGGGACCATGCCAAGGTACCCCACCCTATTCGAAGCGCCAAAGGATGATATCCTCCCTGCATAAAAACTCATTATTTCAATTACATGAGTAAAACTTATTAAGAACTAATTTAAATTAAAAATATATTCTAGTTTTTGCAATTAAAACTCCAATTGAAAATTTGTTCATTTAATTCCCTTAACTGCTACTTTTATTTAGTTGAAAATTTTAAGTATCTAATTTGTTTAAATCGACCACTTCTAACTATCATTTTTTAACTAATTTATTCCCTATTTATGAAATACTCAGTATCTGACAAATGATAGTTAACACAGTCAATTAAATAAAATTTTATTTAGTTGATATTTATAAAATACTTAACGTATATGTAATCAATATTAATTTAACAAATTCTTAATTAATGGATGGAATTAATCTTAAATTGATAATTAAATGAATTAATAGAAAAATCTTTTAATTAAGATATTTAATTGTCAATTTCATTAAATTCAAGGACCGAAATAATTTTTTTTTCATTTTAGTGCACTGTTTAAAGACTTGTACACCAAAACGAGGAAGTAACAAAACAGAGAAAAATCACGACCTAATAAAAGTCAGAAGTTGTTAGTTGACTTCTCATTGTCGCCCTTGAAGACTTATTGTGCTCTAGACGGAGATGTAGAAATGAAACAACGACCAATGTGGTCGGAATTAATCCCTTAAGCAATTTATTCCCGAGTGCAAAAGCATACAATTGGATGAAATCTCTTCTCTTCAACTCTCCAAACCAAAATGTTCACAATTGGCATAATAAACGTGGCATAAAAAATAGTCCTTCCCTGTTCAACCTAGTACTTGTTTGAGAGAGAGAGAGTTAATGAAGTTGACTTGTCTAACTCTCTAACTCCATATATAGCGAATTCAGAATATATATTAATTAGGAGATAAATTTGCACATCGATCTAAAGGATTGAAGGGCTAAAGTTTTCTTCTTCAGTGGGGTAAAAACAAAAATTCATTGGAAATTTAATAAGCCAATATCAATTATAGATTATTAGATTAGAAGAAACAAAAATAAAAAATTGCTTCTTTCTTATTTCATGTCAAATCCATATATTTTGGATACATTAGTTATATATCTTATTTTATGTGAATTTTCCATCACGTGTTTTTTTCTTTCTTGGGTTGTTGCTTAGTGGGTATTCATTAATTATATATATATATATATATATATATATATATATATTAAAATTATACTATCTCTCCTTTTTATTTTATTATAAATTTTTTTATTAAAAAATATTAAATTATTATAAAATAATAAAAAATATATAGCAACGAAAACTTATTATTTATTTTCTAAAATTTGATATATTATACTATTATTTTTTTAAAATTTAAACTATTTATTTGCTAAAATTAAAGATAATTTTACAATTTTTTAATTATTAAATTTATTTATTAATATTTAAATTATTAAAATTAATGAAAGTAGAAATAAAATTGATAAAACATTGAATGGAATAATAGTGTATTTTATTAAATTTCATAGGTAATTATTACCTAACCTAACTCCAATATTTAATTTGTAATTATGACCTAAGAGATGACGCGCACGTGTATTCTGATAGCTGTGGCTGCTTTTTACAGGCTTTAGTTATGTGTACGGCCCTTTCTTGGGTTGAGCATACTAATTATTTGAGGTGCTGCGAGTAATCTTCAATTGTTTAGGAGCCTCCATGCAATGAATTTTACAGTTAATAAATGACAGTAAAACTGTAAAACAATGTTCCCATTAATTATTTTATTCAGGAAAGCCCAAATTTTGATTAATTCATATGCCCTGTTCTGGTCAATATTACTTTCACTAATCAAATAGCTGTTTCTTTCTGACTTTTCTCTGCTCTGTATATATAAATCAATTTTGTTATTTTAATTTTTTGTAAAAAAGAGAAGCACCACCAAAAAAATCTCATTGGAGAGGGACACATATTCTCGCTAGCGATGCAATTTCAGTTGCAAATTCTAATAGCGACGACTTAAATGGCGTCTTGCAGATATCTACAAGAGGCTTTTGTAAATATTTACAAGTTGTTGTAGGTAATAGTTATGAATGTTCTCGCAAATGTGTAAAAAAAAAGGGTTTATTAATCAATATAAATACAATCAGATGCCGATTCTATAAGCTTCATTTTAATACAATTTCTAACAATTTTAAGTTGATATCTCGTTTTCAAGAAATTATCAAACAAATGGAAGAGAGAGATCAAAAATAAGAAACTGATACAGAGGAACACTATCGTTCCACACACGGTTACGGTTCTCAATAATGCCTTCAATTGTTATCCGAAATTATTTTATTTTGTACTACAAAGTGAAAAGTATATATTATTTTGATTTTATTGTTATGATTGAGTTGAGAGTTTAGAAGGAAAAGATATGGAGACTGAGTTTTATTTTCATTATAGTAATATATATATATATATATATATATAGAGAGAGAGAGAGAGAGATGGATTTGATTCAATACCTAAATGCACATCACAACTTGATATTGAATAAAACAAAATGTATAAACAAATATAAATTGCAAAGGCCTTATCTAGATTATAATTATTTTTCATGATACGATTTCCGAGTGCTGTTGGCCTGTCCATTGCTGAAACACGAACTACTCATGCCCAATTATTCAATGAGCTATGAATAATTTTTTTTTAATTATTACTAAATAAATTGAAAAGGAAACTTCTTTTTAAATACTTTATTTTTTCTGAAAATTTTTAATTTTTTTATCTTTCAAAAATATTTCTTTTAAAATTTATTATTTTAAAAATATTCATTATTTTTTAAGAAGATATTTTAGTTATAATTTTAAATATGTATATTAATGTATTTGATATTTGACATACTTATATTAATGTAGTTTATAAATTATTTTTATTTACCTGTAAATAAGTAAAATTTTCATTTAGTAAGATACTTTATTTATGCACGTAATGTACTGCATATATTGATATGCGCAAGGAAGTTTTTGAAATAATAAATTTAAAAGAGAATAAATAAAAAATATATGTTTATAAATATTTTTTAGGTGATATTTATGTATAAATTTATATTAAAATGGATACCTGAATGCGGGAGCTGACCAATGGCCTTAAACATTAAAAACAATAGTTCTCTCATAATCTTAATACAAACAGAAGTGGTTTTTGGGCCAAAAATGGTTCAATCGTTACTTGTTATCTATTTTGTATTAGCCAATAAATTTATTTTTCTTATAAATCTGCAATCAGAAGAAGAGAGACTTCAAAAAAATGACAGATCTATTCACTCTATCAATAACCAAATCGAATCTGGTGTATCATAAAAAATTTACCTTTTTTATTAATTACTGCTGATTGGATCAAAAAGAATTCTTGAATTAGCAAATAATTGTTCTATTTATGATGTGCCACAAAGTTACTTTTAAGTACCTCAATCAAAAAAAATAAAATAAAAAACAATAAAGGACTTAGTATGGAGGAAAACAAATTTAGAAAATCAATAAATTAAACACTTATAATTTGGGAATGAAAATGTAAGTTTTATCATCTCACTCCACTATCAAGATTCTATAGCAACCTCCAAACTTTCTAATTCTAACTTAGCGTATCTTTATCGGCTATCATCTTCAATTGCAATTTCCTATGTAGCAATTTGCAATTTTACAAGCTTTTAAGTGTTGAAAGAGGAGAGAGAATTTCATTTTAATTAAAAAAATTTAAGTGTCTCACTTTTATTATTATATAATAATTTAAAATAAATAATTTTTTATTAATTAATATGTAATTAATTGTTAACATCATTAATTTGATAAGTAGATATGTTAATATAAAGTATAAAATTAAGATATATAAATAAAATTATTAATATAATTAATATAAAATTAAAGTTAAATAATATAAAAAACTAATAATAAAATTTATTTTATTAACTTAATTTCATAATATAAAGTATAAAATTAACTTAACTTAATTAATTATATTTAATAATATAAATATATTATTAATTTGAATATTAATCAATTATAACTATCAATTCAATTTATTTGATGATAAAAAATATTTAACATTTTAATTATTAAGAGTAAATATAATATATTAAAATATTAATTGAATTCTATAAATTAAAATTTATATCAGTCAAAATAATAAAATATAATTAAAATTTTAATGACGTGATGGCCTTTGAAATTTTATGCAATTTCATGGAGAAAATCAAGGGAGTTCGGTCATTCTTTGTCCTTCTCTCTACTCTAATTTGACGTTTACACTATCATAATCGAATCTTTTGGCTTTTTAAAAAATACTAATTTTTTAACTTCTTAAATCATAATATGGTTTGTACGACATGAATGATATAATGAAATATTTGTTAAAGAAAAAAATGATATAATGTAATCAAAATTATATTATAAATTTGATTATTTTAATTATTTGATTAGCTAGATAATCAAATTCAATATACTAATATAATTAACATTTCATAATGTAACCAATAATATATTAATTTTGTTGGTCAATAATTATATTTTAATTAATGCAATTACTAAAAACTATTGCCTGTGATGCTCTAAATATATCAAAGTTTGTAATTAATTTTTTTATAATTTTTGTCACCTATGTGCTTTAATTATTACTCATCAACCATCATCATCATAACATGCATATGCTATCATTGTCTTTTTACTACGATTATTAGCCTATATTTGGGTGGAAAAAATATGTGATCAGGAAATAAAATAAAAAAATAATTTCACTTTATTTTATTTGGAAGGAAGGAAAAATAAAAAAAAGGTAGAAAATCTTAAATGTTTAAATAAAAAAATAATAGTGTAAAATAAAAAGTCATTTTTACTTTACTCCATTTGAAAAGAAAAAAATAATTTTTATTTTTTACTAGTATTTTTTTAAAAGAATTGAGAGAAAACACAAGAGGAATTACAATAAAAATATCTGTCACGTTCGTCAATTTAGATCACGGTAGATACGGATATTTTGCGACTGGACGCATCGGACCGATCGAAAATGGTGCACGTACACAACCAAAATTGAGTCAATATGACCGAAGTCTAAATTGGAACCAATAATAAATGAAAAAATTTAGTTTAAATATGTAACGCTGCACACGCAACAAGACGATAAATTAGATTAGTGATATTATTTATAATATTAACTATTAATAAATGAATTTAATTTTTATGTGATATATGAAATGAAAATAAATAAGTTTGATAATAGTTTTGTGTAATATATATATATATATATATATATATATATATATATATATATATATATATATATATATATATATATGTATATAAGTTTTAATTATTTATTTTATGAAAGTCAATATATTTTGGTTCACGTATTTGTTAGCATGTCAATAGGGTAGAAACTCTATAACCTGTGATTATTTTGGTCAAGAGAGATATTGACTGATTATGTGGTTATATTGGATCAGTTGTGGGGCTATGATTTAACCCTGATCCTGTGCTTATCTTGGATCAAATATGTTATATATATATTTACCGATCATGTGGTTATCTTGGATCGAGATTGATCCAATGATTATCTTGTATCAACTGAGGTCTTATGAATTGACTCTAGTCCTGTGAATTTCTTATACCCTAACTTTTCTGTCGATTGACGATACTTTTTGTTTTCCTAAGATTGAGTCTATGACGTTTTAATATATAAGCTTGATAAAAAATTTTATTTGATAAATGAATATAGTGCTACGTTTTAAGTATATGTTTATAATTTCGCATATGAATGAATTTATATTCCAAAAAATTTTACTTTTATATTTACTTACCGAGAATGTTTATGTCAGTTTATTTATATAAACATAAATGTTATTAAATATATCGTCTTATGCAAAAAGAATTTCAATGATTTTCAATTATATATATATATATTTTCAAAATGATCATTATTATAAATTTTTGCACAACTGAAATAAAACTCAGCGTGAGAGTTTATTTTTCCTTTCATGCAGGTATCAGAACGAGAGTCAATAGCGGCGAGTTATTTGAGTATGCCGTCAGTCCAGTGAGTCCTACATATGGAATAGAGCAGTAGTGATAGTCATCTGGATAAAATTGGTTTCTTTTGGTAACCACTTATACATGCATATAAATAGTCTGTAAATATTTATGACTAGTTGTTATTATATGAATTATATGTATAAAAATAAATATGTAAATTAAAATTTTCATTATGTATATATGAGATGTGAATATATTATATTATATTATACAGAGAATTGTGAGTAAAGATGAGTATATGAATATACTCATATGTTCATTTATATAAATTAATATGATCATTTTTTTATATAAATTTATGTTTATGTATACATATGTATTATAGATGATACATATATATTAAGTCATATGTATAGATGCACTCAAAAAAAAAAATTTGTACGTGAATACATATACATGGATATATGCACAGATTTAAATATATTTGTTTATATAAGTAGTTGGTGATATTATCTTACCTGACTGTTACATAAGAGGATAAAGGGATGTTACAATATCACTATTACTAATAAAATATTTTTTTTATCATTTATAATTACAATTAAGTATTTTATTATATGATTGATAAAATAACAAATATATAATATTATAATTTTTTTATTTACCATAAATTATTTAAACAAAAAAATAAATTTTATTTTATTTTATCTCCATTATTATTTTACTTCAATACAAAATATGAGAAAAAAATAAAGAGTATTTTAATTCAATTATGAAAAATATGGAGTATTTCACCTCAATCCAGCACATAAATAAGAAAAATATTTTTTCTTTCTTTATTTTATTTTCTTTTATCTCGGTTTTATTTATATTTTTGGCTAAAATTAAAAAGTCTAATTAATTAATTTATCAGAAAAGCATATCATAAATCCCTTCCATTCTAATTATCATATAAAAAATTTTCACAAAAATTAAAAATAATAATAAATTATAATTATTCAAATGAAATAAAAAATAATTTGTTATTGATAATTTAAAAAAAATTTGAAATAAATTTTAACCACAGTTGAAATGGAAAAAATGAGTACTCAGAATGACCAAATTCGCTAAAAACAAAATTTTTATTTATTTATTTTTTGGACAGAAGCTCAGCTACTGGTAATTTAATTAGTGGACCCCGCATGGTTTTCCTTTGTGTCGTCAGGTCAGCAATGAACAACAGAAATAAATAAAAGTAAAATGGTAACAATAGCGACTTGTCTTTTCTTTTGGTTGTCACATAGTTATTGGACATTAGACTCTCACTATAAGAATCCTAAATTACTGCATAAACAAAACATGTCAAAATTCAATTTTATAGTGGCGGGGATCGATATTTCATTATTTCAACGACCTAAGTAACCCAATTTTTCCTGAATTCTCCGTCCACAAAATATGGAACAGAAATGGATAGTTTAGGCCGAGATAGATATTCCAAAAAAAGGTTAATTTGCCTTTTTATCTGATGCAATATTTAGTATTCAATTGAGTCCAGTGTCAGATCCGATGCAAATCTAGACCACATATTCATATATTCTAAGCATATGAACTGTGAACATGAATATTTCCATTTCGCCCATTAAGGTTAGTTTGGTTTCCTCGAAAGTTGAATAGTGAATACAAGTGCCACAATTAACCAAATAAATAAAATGTCCTAAAATTTACTCCAAACTCATGGTTTGAATAAAGTAAACCTTATTCAACTGATTTCAAGCTCTAGTATATCCATATTAGTTGAAATTTTTTTATTCAACTATAAGACGGCTCCATTAATTGCTCAGGTGACAATGGCAGTGCACTGATTGATGAATTGATATTATGGCATAATAGTTTTTTTTTTAAAAAAAGAAAATTAAATTTGAGAAACTAGAAAAAAGTTTATGACTGAAACAACCCATTCAAGATATACAAATTCAACAAAGGGTACGTCTATTATTACATACTAATTGCAAGCACATAAATATTTTAATTATGGTTGTAATCTTCTAAGAAGAGCGGATTTTAATCCCTCTTCGGTAGCGAATCCATCAGGAAGTTTAACAACCACATCCTGAAGCATGAGGTCGTTGACAGTGGACATATTAGCATGGTGCACTTGAAATTCAAGATCACGAAGAGCAGTCATTAATCTTGCAGTTGGATAATTCACATTCTCGGATTGAACCCTTATCATGGAGTCATTGCCCAAAATCTTCACCTCAATTTCAAGTGCAAAACCTCCAGAATTATTGGGCCTAGCTTGATCCACAGAAGTTATTGTGCTCTGATTATCTGTATTATCAGCCACTTCCAGTTTCACCCTTTTGGACTTCTTGTGCATCAGCTGTGACTCCAACTCATCAATCTTCGCCTTCAATTCGTTTATATAGCACACGGCATCGGATAGCAGTGACGCTTTGTCCATTCTTGATACGTTTGGGACCACCGCTCTCAGGGCGTAGAATCGGTGATTGAGCTTCTCTCGCCGCTGCCTTTCCGCCTCCACGTGGTTTAACGGCGCGTCCCCGCCGAGACCAGGCTTTCTCCCTCTTTTCCTAGGGATTCTTTTCTCTGCGGCAGCAGCGACCAAGAGACCATCCGAGTCGGAATGCTCGGAGTCGACATAGGACTGGCCTGCTTTAACGTTAACAACAGTTCTAGTATCTTTTTTTGTTTCGTTTTCTTGCACTTTATCTTGATGAGTTGCATCTCTTTCTTGAATTCCGGCAATTATGCCAATATCAGCGAAAGATATGTTCATGTCGAGTGGTGTAGTGGGGTTGGGATTTTTGGACATGAGAGTAGCAAGATCTGACCCAAAAAGAGACTTGGCTTGTTGAACAACGCCCCAATTCTCTCTGATCATATCTAAAGAACCCAATTCGAGAACCCCATTACATGTAGGTATGCACACAAAGGTCTCAATGCCGTGCATTTGTGCTTCTTTGGCTCTATCGCAGTTGTAGAATTGAAGTTCTTGGCCACCAGTTAACCACACCAAAGAACCAGTAGTAAGCGCCTTACCAGGAATACCATCTCCGGCGAAGAAAGATCGAGTGAGAGACATCACATAGAACCATTCTGCATCGTTAGCATCGCTGCAATCCATCATGGAGACATCGATATCATGGTTATCGCTGATAAGAGCTGGGATTCCCTTCACGGCCCTTTTTCTCTCAGGTGGGATTCGGTGGGAGTCATTAAGTTTTGGAGATGCATCTCTTGTACCCTGAAAATGGCCGTCTCCCCAAGCAAGGAAGATTCGGCCATTTTCATCGTTATTAGTTTGCCAGAAGATGGCGTAGGCCCACCAGTCCGACTGGCTTTGGACTATGAATTGAAGTCTTTGTTGAAGAGTAAATGAAGATTCAGGAGGTAAAGAGACAAAAGAAGAAGAAGAAGATGGAGATGGAGATATTATTAGCTCTTCCATGGATTCTGTTGCTCAGAGGGAGGAAATTGTGAAGAGAAAGAGAAGAAAGCAAACAATATATAAAAAGAAGCGAAGAAGACAGGATAACTTTCTGTTTTTTTTTTTCAGTACAAGGAAGAGCGAAATCATGCCGAAGACAAAACAACTTCGATACTAACTAGTTAAAAATGTCTTTACAAAGGAGATAAGGTCAAGGGTATTATGGGACAATAACAGAGAATAGAGTATGGGGGAGGGGGGCTACGTGTGACTGTGAAGACTGATGAGGAAAAAGGCCAAAATTGAAAAGAAAAAAAAAAAAGGACGAAGTTTGGTGAAGGTGGGGACCAAAGCAATAGAAAATACTTCGACTCTAAATGAATTCACGCGATTTTTTTTAATTAGAGTTTTCGAATTTTTTAAAATTTTTCTAAAAATATTTTGTTTTTTCCAAAATTTTACTTAATATAAATATAATTAATTTCAATAGATTGAGGTATAAGGAGCGAACGTTTTCTGAAAAAAATAGGTTTATTCGAAAACGTCACAAAAGTAGGGAATGGGTACCCACAGGCACGTGAATGGAAAACCAGACCCACGCATCCACACCCACTCTTCCGCGATGATAGATGGTACAGTTGTTTCGTAGGGTCCTTTCATTTACTGTCTTTAATTTTTGATCTACGGCTGCATCAATTTTCTTTTTCTTTTTTTCGATTTGTCTTAAAAATTAAATTTGGGCTAAATTATTTTTCTAATTATTAATCATTTAGAAAAAATTAATAGTGTAAATTCGTCGAATTATGTGGATCTCACAGCTAAAGTGCAATTTTTATTCTACACAAATCGAATTGTGTAGATGCACTCTGATTTTTAAAATAAAATTCAGTTTAATTAGCTCTCATATTCAAAACTTTTTTATCATTCGGAGTGTAAAATAAACTTAATTTAGGAGGCCAATTGAGACAATCGAACTAAAATTTTAGTATTTAGATGTAAATTTCTTAAAATTTTAACATGAAAGTTAATTAGACTGAATTAATTTTATTATAGAAGTCAGTGTATTGTTTTGTTTGACCTTAAAGACTTATTTGTATCTTAATTTACCCTTTAAAAAATATTTTATTTTTATTTTTATTACCCATCACAGTAACAGTATAATGATAAATTCAATGTAATTAATATTTTGAAAATTAAAAAAATATATTAATATTTTTTTCCCGTGCAATGATTGCTGAAATGAATTTCTTTCTGCTCGACTTTTTTTTTTCAGCAAATGCATACTAGGAAATAAAAACATTGTATATCATTTTATAAATACATAAAGAAAGAAAGTAAACGATAATGATAGGCACGATATTATACAATGTGTGATCCAAATCAACTCGTTGAAAATTTTATTCATTAATAGTTTATATATATATATATATATATAGAAAAAAATATAAAAGACCAGCTCTTTTTATGGTATATAATTTATGATATTTTGTCAACAAATATATTAATTGAGCTAGGTCAAATTAGTTAAAAAAAAAACCACTTTTGTTCTTTTATTTTTTTTCCAAAAAGCCAATAAGTGAATAATGTTTTTGAAGTGGCGAAGTTTTATGGAAGAATGAAGTGGGTATGGCATCTCAAAAAAATTTAAAAAAATCTTTAGATAAATGTTTATAATAAAATATATAATTTTCTAAAAAAAAAATTATGACTCTGAAATATTTTAATCAAACTCTGCCACTGTATTTCTTTCTGCCTTTTTAAGGAAAATATAGCAAATTTTCGAATGATATCATACATGGAAGCCATTTGTATATATCTTTCTTGTATTTCCAGTTAAGATCCTTTAAATGATTATTAACAAGAAATGGTAGACATGATCTTTTTTATCCAATAATTGTGCAAAAATAATGCATACCCTTCTCCAATGGAAACCTCTTCTATAATTATCGACAATTATTTAAAATTCAAACTTCATTTTCATATGTTATTTTAAAATAAAGTTAGCAAATTTATTTATTTACCATATTAAACACACATGCTTTATATCATAAACAAATATTAGTTCACGATATGTTATTTAATTTACCATAACTTAATTTAAAAAGGAAAAATGAAACCCATCTCAACTGCCAAGTGGAATATACATACAAAATTCTTATTATAGTGTTTATATATAATATTATGGTTATAAATATAAGTATTCAGTATTCTTTATCGCCATGTCCCATCGGTTACGGGAGCCACACTCAATTATTTTCTTTACTTAGGTTATCTATGTACCTATCTATTATGTATAATTTTTGGTGGGCATAATATAATCTTTTTATTTTATTTTATTTAGACAATCACATATATCAATTTCTAATCGTTAAGAATAATCCAGACTGCAGGTGAATCCACGCAGGCCAAATGAAAAAGAATGTGTTAAAATATCTAATTCATGATAATATAATATAATAGATTAAAAAATTTATGGATAAGAAAGCCTAATTAAACTTACTCGAATACACTAATATACAACATTACTCTAATCAGAAACACCTAACGCAAAAATCTCGGAGTTTATTTTTGGTCTAAATCGCTGATATTCAGAAGCTCATTGAACTTTGATTAAATTTGGTTTGAAGTATATATTATTCAAATGCTGAAAAAAATAAAAAAGATGGTAGTTATGGCTTTAAATATTAGTGTCATAATTTATCGATATTAAAATCGGTATAACAGTATCGATTCAAATTAAACTATATCATCTTTCGATACCATAAATTTTAAAAAATAACTAGAAATATTATCAAAATTAATAAAAACTAAAAAATGTAAATTACATAATATTTTCATAATAATAACATAATAAAGTTAAATAATTTTATTATAAAATAATGTTATTGTTTTTTATAAATAAATAGATATTTTATTAAATATGAGGGAAAAAATTATATTTCTTAAAAAATGAAAGATGATGAAAAAATTTCTTCTTATAACTAAATAATATAAAACAAGATTAAAAATTATATTTATAAAAATACATATATTGCAAAATTAAATAATCATCACCAGAAATAGTGTCGTAAATGATCGTTGACATTTTATTCATATGAGAAATATAAAATGATGAATTTGCTCAATCAAATGTATTGACTTTATAATTTTGAGGAGTGTTATTCATTTCAATATCATTTGTTATAAGATAAATTTATCTATGATATAATTTACCCCAACGATTATGTGGATATCCATAATAAGACTGGAGAACAAATTGATATGATTGAATTTATATTCATATTTTAAATGAACAATAATTTAATTTGAAATAGTCAAAATCAATACATTAAATAATTATACATGTTATAACTAATATAATTTATCTTTGAAATTTAAGAAAATAGAATAAATAATAATATATTAATTTAGAAAGTTTTAAAAAAATTTACATTTATAATTTAAATTAATAATATTTAAATAAATTTTAAATTTTTTGAACTGTTATATAACGTTCTTATTGGTCTATATCGTCCGTTATAAGCAATATACATATTTAGTCCCATATACGGATGAAATTACAGTGTTATAATGTTATTTTTAATTAACATGGGAGTATAAGTCCCATATCATATTGAAACCATAAAAAATATTATATAACATGTGATATGTAATGTATTATATGATATTTAAAACCCTGATAATAATATAAAAAAGATATTTAACATATATGATTTTTTAATAACTAAAAAAATATCGTATGTATTGCTTATAACGGGCAATATTGTGGTGTTATAATGTTATTTTTAATTAACATAGGAATATAAGTCTCATATCATATCAAAACCATAAAAAATATTATGCAACAAGTGATATATAACGTATTATATGATATTTAAAACTCTGATGATAATATAAACAAATATTTAGCATATATAATTTTTTAATAACTAGAAAAATATCATCTGTATCGCTTATAACAAATGATATTGCGGTGTCATAATATTATTTTTAATTAACATGGGAGTATAAGTCTTATATTATATCGAAATCATAAAAAATATTATGTAACAGGTGATATGTAACGTATTATACGATATTTGAAACCGTGATGATAATATAAAAAAGATATTTAGCATATATGATTTTTTTGGTAGATTAGCATTTATCAATTCAAGAAGTAGCTAAAAATTAATTATTTTTAAATTTCTCATTTAATTTTTATAATTATATTAAATTTTATTTTCTGAGGTTTTGTAATCAAATATCATATATTTTATTTTTTTCAGTTTGTAATATTTTCCCGAAAAATAAGTAGTGTTTTCGCAACAAAACTACCAGCAAAATTGAATCAAGTTAATTATTTAAGTTTTAAAATTCGTGTTTCACATTAAAATTTTAATTTTTTATAATATAAAAAAATCATCTGTGACGCCTAAAAAGAAATTTGGCTGGAAAATAAGTTATGTGAGGGAGGGCATATATATATGGTGTAACAAAACATTTTCAAAGGAAATTAATGTCAACATCTTAAAAAAAATTCAAGAAATAAATCATGATTTACATAAAATAATACGCAATGATAACTATTAATTCGATCATATGGAATAAGAAAAAGTACATAATTTGTTTTTATGTGGATTTTATTTTCAACACAAAGTTTTCGTCTGACCTGGCAATGACCAATATTTCATTGCCTTTTCTCTTAGATGGGCAAGCATATTTTTAACCTGCCTATTAGATTTAAGAAAATAACAGGAACATAATATTTTACATTGATGTGGACATTATAATTTATATGTATATCTATCAAAAAGAAAAAAAAAATTATATGTATGTTTAGTGCAAAATAATAAATTATATATAAATCTCATAAACTATAAAATAAATAATAAAATGCTTTCAACGTACGTTCTTTTCCTGATGCAACATGACTTTGCCACCAAATTAATGTATTATTTATCCCTTGCTTGAATAAATAATAATAAGTAACATTTTTATATAAATATATTAACTTTGTTTTGCATGTGCTCTAATATTAATTAGCTAATACATATATATATATATATATATATATATATATATATATATATATATATATATATATATATATATATATATATATATATGATATTAAGTCATTTTCATGGTTAATAATATTATAAACACCAAATTAAATAATTAAAGCAATGTTAGGCACTAGCTAATTATAATATTTAACTTCCTTTAGTGGGTGAAAAAGTAAAAGTAGAATAACTGATTCATATGATTTGATATTTATTTGGATGAAAGTGAAAATAATAATCTTTTCCATTTGTTTCACGAGGTTGAAAAAAGAAACACCAAATTTGGCTCCCAAAAGCAACTGAAAATTCGTAACTTTTTTCATTCATTTTCATCTCATCCACATTAAATCTTTTTTTTTAATAGTTCTTATTTATTGGTCAAACTACACATAAAATATAATAAATGACAATCAAAATAGATTGTACATATTTTATTGAACTAATTAATAATTAGTTAATAAAATATTTAGTAGATAAGATGATAGGTCATGATTAATCTTAATCATCCATTTGGTAAGTAAGACGATAGGTCATGATTAATCTTAATCATCCATTTGGTAAATAAGACGATAGATGAAAAATGATCTCAACTATCCATTTGAGTAGGTAAAAATTAATCTTAGTCGTCCATTAAGCAGGTAGAGACTTATATATAGCTTTAGAAATTAATTTGTAAAGTATCTCATCAAAAAGTGAGATAGAAAAATAAAAGTTTAAAAAAACTTTAGTGAGAGGTTGTGAGTTGTGAATGTTTGTAAACACTTCGTAAATTTTTCTTTTATTAGTAAAAGATATGCAGCAATCCGGAGACGTAGACATAATTGACCGAATTTCATTATCAATCTATGCGCCTTATTATTCTGCATTTTCTTTGCTTTCACAAATCTAATTATAGAAAAATTGACATTATTTCCCAACAATTGGTATCATAGTTTTGATTGCTTTTATTCTATATTTTTCGGGTGATTACTATTCATATAAATAATAATTTTTTGTGAATAGTAAAGTTTGGTCGACAGTACCAATTTATCCACAAAGGTGATTTAATACACGGTGGTTAGAAGAAATTGTGAGAAACGATCAAGAAGAAATCAGATTCGAGTGGGAGCGATGACCTCAGATGAAGGAAATGTGAAAATTGAAAAGTTCGATGGTGCAGACTTTAGCTTTTGAAAAATGTAAATAGATGATTTTTTGTATCAAAAAAGTCTATATCAATCTCTCTCAGGGAAAAAGCCAGAAACTATGAAGAAAAAAATTGGATTTTTCTAGACAGACAAACTCTCGGAGTTATCTGACTGATGTTATTTTGCAATGTTGCTTTCAACATAGTAAAAAAAAAAAACACGACGGGTCTTTCTAGTATGTATAAGAAGTCATCGGCTTTAAACAAAGTACACATAATGAGATGTTTATTCAATTTATGAATGACGGAAGACGCATCGGTAGCTCAACGTCTCAATGAACTCAACATAATCACAACCTAATTAAGTTTAGTTGGAATTGAATTCGATAATGAAGTACGAGCATTAATATTTTTATCTTATCTACTAGAAAGTTGGAATGTTATTGTCACGATTGTGAATAGCTCATCGAAAAGCACTAAGTTAAAATTTGATGATGTTCGTAATATGGTTCTCAGCGAAGAGATCCGACGAAGAGAGTCGGGTGAATCATCAACCTTTTCAGTTTTGCATACAGAGTCAAGAGGAATAAATTCAACCAGAGGTAATATGTGTGGCAGATTGAACTACAAAGGTATATCAAAGGACAGAAGGTCCAAATCCAAAAAATTTCAGTAATTTTCATAGCACAAAGACTGTCGAATTTTGGAATTGTGGGAAGATTAAACATTATAAAAATCAATGCAAGAGTGCACCGAAAGACCAATAAGCAAAGACAGAAGCAAATATTACTTCCACCTCAGAAGACAATGACGCATTGATATGCTATTTAGAGAGAAATGAGGAGTCTTAGGTGTTAGACTCTGGAGCATCGTTCCAAGCCACTTTACAGATAGAATTATTCGAGAGGTATGTCCCTGAAAATCTTGGAAAGGTATACCTTGGTGATGATCAACCTTGCGCTATTATTGGTAAAGGTGTAGTGAAAATTAAGTTAAATAAGTCTGTTTTAAAGCTGAAAGATGTCAGATATATTTCCAACCTGAGAAATAACTTAATTTCAGTAGGGCAATTGGCTAGCGAAAGCTACACTACAATCTTCCATGGTGATAATTGGAAGATTTCAATGGGTGCAATGACAATTGCTCGAGGTAAGAAAAGTGACATTCTTTAAATGACAGCAGAAGCATGCTGTTCGATCATAGTTGCAGCTGAAAATGAAAATCCCAATCTTTCGCACCAAAGACTAGGTTATATGAGTGAAAAAGAGATGGAGATTATGCATTCAAATGGAAAACTTTCAGGTCTATAGTTAGTGGAGATAAACACGTGTAAAGATTGCATACTTGGAAAGCAAAAAATGGTCAGCTTTCAAACAAGTGGTAGAACCCTAAAGAAATAAAAGCTAAAGCTCGTTCACTCTGATGTTTGGGGACCAATGACCATCTCATCCATTGGTGGAAAGTATTACTTTGTGACTTTCATCGACGATCACTCTAAGAAGATATGAGTTTACTTTATAAAACACAAGTCTGAAGTGTTCGAGGTTTTTTCATAAGATGGAAAACTATGGTTGAAAATGAGACATGTATGAAAATCAAAAAGCTCAGAACCAACAATTATGGCGAATATGAAGACACCAGATTCAATAAGTTTTGATATGAGCACGGTATCAGAATAGAAAGAACCATGTCAGGCATAGCTCAATACAATGGTGTAGCTGAGTGTATGAACCGAACGTTGACAGAAAGAGCCAAAAGTATTCGTATACAGTTAGGTCTATTGAAGCAATTTTGGGCAGAAGTAGTCAACACAACAGCTTAATCAATTGAGGACCATTGGTTCCATTGAAACACATAATACCATAGGAGGTATGAAGCCAAAAAAATATAAAATTATCACATCTAAAAGTTTTTGGTTGTATAACATATGTGCATATCAGTGATCAATGAAGGAATAAACTTGATCTCAAATCCAAGAAATACACTCTCATAAGCTATAGTAAGAATGAGTTTGACTACCGTATTTGAGATGATGAAAACAAAAAGGTCATTTGTAGATGTGATTTTTGACGAATGAGTGATGTACAAGGACATGTATAAAACAGTCACCAATTCTGAACATAATGAGTCAGTATTTACAGATGCATATGATGTCCTAGATAGTTTCGTGACGAAACATATTGCAGCAAGTTCTCAACCAGAGGAACTTGTTGGACCAAGTAGTGCGCATCAATCAGACACGCCACAACCTCATACTCCATCTCCTGTATTAAGAAGGTCTTTCTCGGTCTCATATGCTTAATAGGAGATATATGAACTATCTCTTGTTGATTGGTGAAGGGGAGCCTGAATGTTATAATGAAGTTTGTCAAACTGAAGATGCTAGTAAGTGGGAGTTTGCCGTGAAAGACGAGATGAAATTTTTGATCTCCAACCAGACATGGGAACTAGCTGAGTTACCCATAGGGAAGAAGACTTCATAACAAATGGGTGTACCGGATAAAAGAGGAAGATGATGTGTTAGTACTAGAGAAGATCCAATGAAGTAAGAATTCAGCGGATATGTTAACAAAAGCGGTGATTATCGACAAACTAAAGTTGTATTCAATTTCAGTTGGTCTGTTAGAGTAACAAGACCAAAAATGCTGCTGCATTAATTGAGGTGTGAAGAAAAATTGAAATCAGTCTTCAATTGGGAGATTATTGGTCAAACTTCACATAAAGTGCAATAAATGACAATAAAAATGGACGATGCATCTTTTGTTGAACTAATTAATAATTAGATGATAAAATATTTGGTAGATAAAATAGTAGGTGGAAATTAATCTTAACCATTCATTTGATGAGTGAAGATTAATTTTGATCATTCATTTGATAGGTAAGACAATAGATAAAAAATGATCTAAACCATCTATTTGAGTATGTGGAATTAATTTTAGTCGTCCATTGAGAAGGTGGAGACTTATATGTAGTTTTAGAAATTCATTTGTGAGGTATCATATCCAAAAGTGAGAGAGAAAAATAAAAATTTAGAAAAATTTTAGTGAAAGGTTGTGAGTTGTGAATATTTGTAAGAACTTTGTAATTTTTTATTTTTTCGGTAAAAGATATGCAACAGTTCAGAGATGTAAGTATAATTGACCGAATTTTGTTAGCAATTTGTGCGCCTTATTATTCCGCATTTTATTTGCTTTCACAAATTTAATTATAGAGAATTTGACGTTATTTTACAACATTATCATTTATTAGTATTAATATATATATGATAATAGTATAATGATTTTTCAAAAAAGGATAATATTAATCACAATGTTAATTTATATATTTTACTCGCAAATTTTGTTTGATCAATAACATCAAAGTTGATAATTATAAATATGATTGCGAGTTTTAATCTTAATATAGATTAAATTTACACACAATTGAAAACATTATTGATTTTGATTTTCGCATTAATATATATATATATATAGAAAGAAGATGTTTTTAACTTAAAAATTATAAGAACACGTTTTAAATATTTGTATGCAGCTTTGAAAGAGAAGTGCTGCTTGCAATGAGAATATTTCATACAAAGACATACGCTAACTGTCACTAATATTTATGACATTCAATGCATTTGACGCCATTGCCTTTAGTATTTTGATTTTTTTAATGTAAATTATAAATATGCATGCACACGGTTTCTGGATCTATAGTATACACCACATGTTTTTAAATGTTGTCTTCTAGGCTGCGGTACATTACCCACGTGGTTCATCGAATATATATATATATATATATATATATATATATATATATATATATATATTTTTTTTTTTTTTAATCATAGGCAGTGATATTGAATAAATTTTTAACTATCTTTGTATTATTTTATTTATAAATCAAATCAATAATAAAATATTATAAAAAATATTTTACTTTTCTGTTCTTATGTATCATTCATTTCAGGGTGTGCAAATGATCTTGATATTAAGTTAAATATGAGTTTTTAAACGTAATTTATTCTAAAAGTTACTTCTAATGACAGTGATTATTCAAATTATATATTAGGGATATGGCTCATAAATTTAATTATTTTTTTATTCTGACCTCTCCAAAAATTATAAATCATCCTACTTAAGATTCATGATAAAAAAAAAAATTTAGCCCACTTTATAATAAAAACTAATGATTTATTTAAAATTTTATTAATCATTTAAATTTTGACGCAGCGGCATGTGGGATTCTAATGACTGTCAAACGGGGATAGCTTACTGTTTTACCGCTAATTAAATCAAATAGAGACTTGAATTTAGGGGTGAATATTGGTTTGGTTAAAACTGAATTAACTGAAAAATTAATCGAACCGTATAATTCAGTTAATCAACCAACTTAAAGATAAAATTTTGATTTGGCAAAGAGTTAAAAAAAAAAAAAGAATTTTCGATTTTTGGTTAACTTTTACAATTAACCAATTCACTTAAAATATATAGTTAATTTTTTTTAGATCTAATTGTATTTTGTATTGAAATTTTTTGTTTATGTTTAATTATTATTGTAAATTTTAAATTATTTATATTGAATTGTGTTAATTTTTAGGTTTTTAAACTTTATTGTGAATTGAATGTGGAATTAAATTTTAAAATAGATTGTTAAAATTAAGATTAAATATTATTTAATTAAATTTTGGTTAAATGATAAAATTAACTGAACTAATAGAAATTGTTCAATTAATTTAGTTAATTAAGTGAAGATTTCTGCTGCGGTAAACGGTTAAAGATTTTATATATATTTTTTTTATTGTGATTTACCGAACTTCAGTTCAAGTCATAGACCGATTTAAAAGCGCTGCTCACCCTCCTAAAATTCAATACTTCATCTTATTTTAAAAAAGTTTCGAAAATTAGCAAAATCTTATTAAGTTTCGATATTTAAGATTTTTTTTAAGAAAGAAGCAGAAAATTTTGATTATTATTTATTATTGATTATTTGGTCGATGTTAAATTCCGTTTAATTTCACATTTTTTTAATAATCTTAAATTGATTAAAGTATATATATTGAGAAAAATCAATTCTAATTCTCTGATTGTTTGGTTTTTTGGTGTTTTTTTTGGGTACACTTCTTTTATTTTACTATTAATGAGCTTACTTGCTGTTTAATGATTAATGTCTAGTTTTGGATTAGGAAAAAAAAAAAAAGAAATTCACAATGGGTACAACACCAATTACTATACACCTACGTTGGAGAAGGGATTAGGAGTTACGTTGAACACTAATAAATCTATAATCATTCAAAGTTATGTATGACAACAAATGAAATGGCACTTAATTAATTTGACATATATAGAATTCTATTTTATTTATTTATTTTTAATAATCAGCAAGGATCTCAATCCATCTATCGTCATTCCAACTAATCGCTTTCATTAATTCCTTATCCGGTTTATTGCTAGTTGCTACTTATTTTCATTAATTTGAATGTTCTTTGCCAAAAAATGATTGCAAAGCATCATTATTCATTTCTTTTCGACTCTCCATTTTTAATCATATATGCATAATCATTTGTTAATAAAATTATCTATGACTCAAAGAAAACCTTACTAATTTCATGAATAAATAATAACAATAGAAAAAAATAATAATTAATGAAAATTATATGCTAAAATAATTATTCATTTAACATTATGCACTTGGAGGTTCCTTAAAAATAAATAAATAAATACTAACATCATAAATTTTATGGTTTAATTATATTTCTCCAAGAATGTCCCATCCCATTTCTCAACAAATTACAATTAATTAAGATATGCAAAAATAATAATTATTTTTTAAAGAAAAAATAATTATTATTTTCAAAGCGAAAAAAGATAATAAGAATAAAATAAATTAAAGAAGGTATTTTTGTTATGTATAATACATTTTTTTGGGTCTAATAATGTACATCCACGAACAATCACTTATATACTTGCTCTATTTTTTATTTGCATCGAATGATTATAATTATCTTTTATAAAAAAATAAAAATAAAATAGTAAAACAAATTATATATTTTTTTTGGGTGTAAAGATAATAATGCTATTAATAATTAATGGTCGGTCAACCTACTAGTTTGTAATATCCATTTCTCCCAGACATAAAATAAATAAATAAATAAAAAGATTATCCCTTATCAATCACCATTGTTTAAAGAAACTGTATAGAAAGGACATATTTATATATTTTTCTGAGAAATAAAAAATGAAAAGATACTAAAATGACCACTCAATTTTAGCTAGATTTGTACAAAATCTGGAAAAATCATAAACTATTAATTATCATTGTTTAAATAAACTGTATTGATTTGAACCATATATAGTGTAATAATTCTTTATTCCTCACTATAGGCAGCTACTTGCATAAGAAGTTAGAATAAATATTTTATTTAGACACATTTAGGTCACTGACCTAAATTTAAAAATCAAATTAACCGAATTACCTTTTATATAGATCGAACTAAATCAAATAATATATCAAAATTAAAATATTTGGTTTGGTTAATGGAAATTAAGTTTTTATATTATTAGTAAACAAAATTAGTAACAGTAATGTAAATTATCTCCGTTGCCTGTTGTCATATATATAAATTACTAGATATTTTGATGTATATAATAAGTTGTGGATCCAAAAATTCAATTTAAGAAGATAAATTTATATATTTTTATTCTAAATTCAAATATTAGGAGGGAAGACTCAATTAAGGGAGTAAAAAATTGAGAGAGGTGAGATGAATTAAAGAAATAAAAATTTTAAAATATATTTTTTTAATTTTGGGGTGCTGGTGGCATTTATATGCCACCTCTAAGTCTGCCACTGTATATAATATATTTCAAATATAAAAATAAATTAATTAAAAAATAAATCTATTTTGTTATGAATTTAGCATTTTTTAATTTCCAATCTGTTATATAAATATTTAATTATATGATTTGAAATATTTTCTAAAAAATTATTGAATTTGCTATTATAAGAAACATACCAATTAGAAAAATAATATATATATAATCGGTTCAGCTCATTTTTGTTTGGTTTTTAATATTGATTGACAACTGAACCAATTAAATTGAACCAAGAAAACCAGAAACCAAACAAGCCAAATTAATTAAATCAAATTTATTGTGATTTGTTTTGATTTTTGTTCGGTTGGATTTCGACACAACTAATTCACATCCAAAATAATTAAAAGGACGAACGAGATAGCAATTTTTTTCCAATTTTTTTTAATATAATGAATACTGGATATGAACAAGAAACCCATATCAATGGTTTAGATTTGGAAAACGAATTGAAAATAAATATCAATCCTATTTATTTATTCTATTAATTATAATTCTGTCTTTTTTCTTCACCATAAATGAGAGCATAAAGCTTGTGGAAATCCTGCCATATATTTGCTCACCGTATGCGTGGTTTTTTTTAATTAATTGTTATATTATATTATTATGATTATAGTAAATTATCACTTACCCTATACGACAATGACAAGGCCTCAACTATATTATATGCCCAACTTGCTGTCAATAAACATTAATATCATTTGTTTAAATTTTGAATTTAGGTTTTAAAAAGGTTATTAAAGAATTGTAGCAGAAAAAAAAAGTTACTAAAGAAAACTCGAAGAGTACATAATAATACGAAACAAGCCCAATGAGAAAATGGTTCCAATTCATTTATTGTTACTAATTTTGGAATTGGGGAATCTGACCTATAAACTTTAGAGCATGTTTGGTTGGTGTAATGGAATATTTATGAAATAAAATAACAATTTCTAAGCAATAGAATAGGTAGAAATATAATAGCTATTACTAAATAATTTTTATTCTATGTTTTAATTCATGAGTTTAGATTAGACATTCATATGCAAAATTATCGTTATATAAAATATTATATTAATATGTATTTAGTAATAGTGATGACGGTTGTGTGGATAATAATTAGTAATAATAGAGAGATGATGATGGTGGGTGGTGGATCGTGGTGTTGATAGGTGCATGGGTGACGGTGATGGTAGAAATGGTGGTGTTAGTGGAGATAGTGGTGGTCGGGGACGAGATGGTAGTATGATATGCTATTTTATAAGTTGTAAAATAACTATTCTTTAATTTATTAATGAAACGGTATATTCCATAAAATGAAAGAATAGTAATTTTATGGAATTATTATTTCTTATTAAAATTTGAACCAAAACTTAGAATAGCTATTATATTCCATTAGTATTCCATGAACCAAACATGAATGGGGGAATTGGGGAATCTCATTCTTCACAATTAAACATATAATTGCTAATTGCTATATCATAAACATACAAGGCTTCCTAAATTACGCACAACTGTATTTTCGGCTCTGTGATAAACTTGGTCCTTTTTTGATAAATTGGGCTTTGCTTGGATCAACTTTCACTAACACTATGTCGTGAAAGTGATGATCGATCTTTCTTGCTTAAAGAAGAATAACTATTGATTCCATAGTTTTATTCCTGGTTTGTTGATAAGAGGCATTATCCTTTGCTTTTCAGGAATGAAATACTGTCATCGTTTTGAGATGTTCCCAATTTATTATGTATTTTTGTTGTTCTTCTCCTTTAGCAGCCTGGCCATGGAAGCTGATCAGTTTGAATACTGCATTTATTATTTTTCTGGACCACCTTCAAGAGACTACTTGCTTATTACTTGAGATATTTTTTGTATGTTCAAAATCACTTAATTCAAATAACTCCAAAAATTACATTGAAATTCATATGATTACTCTCTCAGGTCTCACATATATAGTGGACTCTGATTTTTTTCTTCTTTCGTTTAAATTCTGTAGCATTAGAACCAGACAGTGGTATAATCCAAAATCTGCAAAAATTTCTCCTTCAATTCCTATAAAAGAAGCCCAACAACGTTTATTAATAGGACACCAAAGATTATATCACAAAGCATACAGAATGAGGATCCCCTCGAGAGAGAATATTGTCAATTAGTTAGGGCCCTGAAACCTGTTAGATTTTCTCCATCCACTGACTAGAGAACTAAGCAAACGTTTGTATCTCCTTCTACTTTCATGTTTACACAAAGCACCCATCAAGGCATCAACTCAGAACATATAAATGATACAAGACAATGACCAAAAGCAGTAGGATCAGGCCCAAGCTTCCCCATTACCTCCTCTATTATTTACAATCCCTAGACCTGGAGTCTTCTTGGCTGGCTTACCCAACTGAAACACAGGGTGTCTGCATAGCCTCCTAACCCCTTTTCTCAAACTAAGCCAGTCCCCATTATCGTATCCACCTTTACATCCATTTTCTACAGATCCCATTTCGCACAAGGGAGGGCTAATACCTGAATTTGACTCGAATTCTTCTTCTCCTTCATTTTTCCTCTGAAAGCTTGAATACTTCTCATCTTTGTTGGATTCCAGTCTATTCATAGTGGCAGACCTCAGGAACTCACCACTGGTTGGTGCTTCTGGTACACAAGCATCCTTGGTTTTTTCGAAAGTTTTGCTGCATAAGTCTGACTGACGGATCCCGCTCTTGTATCTTGGAGAATCTGAGCATGCAGAGAACAACCTAACCTTGGCAGCTGATTCCTCTCTTTCTCGAAGGTTCTTTGAGATCAGTGTCTTAAGCAAGTTCATTACTTGCACAGCATGAATCAATGCAGTCAAAGGATCAGCCATCTGTTTTGCACAGAGACAAGTGCATATTTAATTACTAGAATAAGATGTATTTTGCAAAGGAAATTCCCTTGTTCCTAGATAAAAATAGTAATGTCAGCATCGTGAAAACCACACTGCTGTAAGTCCTATTTAGATAAGAAAGTCTTCAATTGATCTCCAACTCTCGCTAGTCCATTATCCGTGATTTAGATACCAAAACAATCATCTTTATTAATGTGATGCAAAACAATGATACAAATTAGTACACTTGACCTTTCAATTAATGTGTTCAGAACCTTTAGATTTTGCTGCCCACAAAACACCAACCACTGCATATGAAGCTAACCATCCTATAAAAACCATTAAACAAATTAACGAACCTGGGTCATGTTGGGTGCAAATACCATAGCAACATTCCGGGTATTCATCTTGTTGTATTGTTCATGCTCCACAACATCTGCCATCAGATTGATGGCCCAATCAAGAAGAGCAGCTTCTGTTGGAGGAAGCAACTTCAGAAGTTGAGTGCAGTCATCTTCTGAGTTGCAGTGCATCAACTGTTCTGGAGTAAGAGAGTCAAGGACTCCGCAAGGTAGTTCTCGAAACCATTCCTATAGGCAATCAGCAAAATGTACTAGTCACTTCGAAAAGGGGAGTTAAACTCTGGGTGAATAACCAAAGGCTAAATTTACCAACCAAATTGGATAACCATGTTACGGACATACCTTTATTAAACCTGCCAAACAATGAACATCTATTCCCCGTTGCACTACACCTTTGTTTAGTTGGTCTCTCACATGCTCTTGCTGGCTATTCTCAGCATTTATCCGGAATATTCCTTCTGCCTTTGGCAAGCCAAGCAAGCATAACAAAACCCTTAATTTTGAACATGGAAAATGAGTTGTACTAAACTAAATTAGTCATTTATTTTGAAGTACTATTCTAAACATACCTTAAGGCCTCCTTCAACATACAGTCTCTTTTGCATCATAAGGAGAATAGATGGTACACTGTTCCCTCTGTCATCATAGGTACACTGCATTGATTTGGAAGAAACTCCAAATACACTTGCACTGAATAATAAAGATATTGTCAATCACATAAGCCATAAATGACGACGAGTGTTGAAGTCAGAACCAATCGAAATAATTATACAAGGCCAACATTACACATTATATACCATAGAATTACAGTAATCAGATGCCACACAACATAGTAATAAATGTCAATTTTTCTGTAATGAATATTGAGAATCAGCTTCTCTGAGCAATTTGCATCCTAACCAATAACAAATGCACATAAACCAACAAAGAGCAGATAAACATCCTACAGCATTCATATCCAGAAGAAAGATGTAATCTGTAACATTTTCCCAATGTGAATAGAATAAAATAACGGATACCTGTTGATCAGATAGAACCAATCGAAATGGCATTTTTTTCCAGTTACTCTCCTCTAATTCAGTGAAAATTAGGCGATTACTAGCAAAGAAAAGAACGGACAAGTGAATAGCCAAAGTTGATCTGAGGTACAACCTCATTATATAAAACATAATATCTTTGTGCACCAACTTTGTTTGAAATTAAAAATGGAAATCCTTTTCTTTCAGAGCACTGAGAGCAGGATATTATCCAAAATATCATTAATTCAAATGAAAGATTTCTGAGTGGGAAGCATGTTTGCACTGAGGAAACTAATTAGCTCTGTAAGGCTTCAGTACCTTTTACTTTCAAATGTAGCTAAAGTCGAGAGTAGGAGAGTTTCAAAATACCATACTCTCTGTTCTATATATTTCATACGAACCATTTACAATATAGAGGAAAAACTAACATGCTACTAAAATAAACAGCATATGTCCAGGATTTTGATTTGTAAAATCACTTGATTTTAGGAGTACATTCTAATCTTAAAAATGGATAGTTTTATTTCCAAAATTTTTTTTCTCTTTTCAACAAAAGTTACAGAGACTTGCTGCTTCCAAGTTTCATATTGGACTGTTCTACTCGATTTATTTCATTGTCATATTTGCATTCATCCATCAAACATTTACAAAAACCATATTTAAGCTTCGTGGAGAATTCAGATCTAATTGGACCCAATAGTCCCTGTCTATTGAGCCAGCATATGCCCAGAATTTCAAAACTCTGTATTTTCTAGGAAGCTTATATATGCTCATGAAATTATCAGGCAGCAAAAAATAGCCAGAGTCTGTCTATAATCCAAATTGCCAACTCTAGAGGCAAAGCAACAGGAAAAGCAAAAAAGGAGGAAATAATTCTCTAAAATTATGAAGACTTGAAGTTTATTTTTAAATATAAAAAAACCATTCACAATTATAAAAATTCATTTTTTTGAGAGACTAGAACAGAAATTCTGTTCCTTTAATGGAGTGTCCATAAGCATGATTGAACAACTCACTTTATTAGCAAATATCAGAGCAAACGTCGACGGCTCTAATTTGATCCTTAATTTTAATTTCTTTTCTTATAATTACACAAATCAATGAAATCATAGATAAAAAAAATCACTACATCGAACAGAGTCGGGAAGCATAACTCAATTACATCATCCAAGTAATCAGTTAAGCAATTTCTCCGATAATCAACCGAAAATATGCACACAATTATCCCAGAAGAAAAAATTATAGAAGAAGCGAACCTGGCGCTGGGCACCTTGCGAGGAACTTCAGGCTCAAATTCAGTAGGCAAGCCAAGAAACCCATTGAAGCGATCAAAAGTGACATGAGAGACATGCCTAACATTAGTGGGCCAGCTAATATCCATGGAGGAAACATCATCCCTCTCTACACTGCAAGTGACCAACGTCTTCCTCAACGCCGCCACCAAAATATCCAGAATAGCAAACTGATTACTCCCATTTCGACCTCGCTCATACCCTGGTCTCCCCCCAGGAGAAATAAAGGGCGTGGAAATCGGATTTCTCAAGGGACCATCACATTCCTCATCGTCAAACTCCTCTTCGTCGTCGTTTTCATCGTCGCGTTGGCGGGAAAAGGGAGCGGGGGGAGGCACGGGGTTAAAGTGAGTAGTGAGGCCGACATGTCCCAAAGAGTAAGATCGAAAAAGGCGAGTCATATTAATCAGTAATATTTGAATAACAAATGAAGGGAAGAGCGGTTAGTAATAAAGTATTAAGAAGAGAAAGAAGATATAGGCGGAGGAGGAGAGAAAAAAGAAGAAAAGAGTGGAGATTGCTTAAGGAGAGGAAGAAGAGATAGATATGGTAATGGCAGAAATGTTGATGACGGAGACATTGTTTTTGAATGCAAGATCGAAAATTGAAAAACATTCTTCCAGTCTATTCTCCTAAATATGCAGCTTGAGGGGAGTATTTTGTCGCTTGTTGGTTCTATCCGGTACCCAAAAAAAAAAAAAGTTTCAGTCCATTAATGTATAGATAGATGACAAATGCAGTTGGGCAAAAAGAAAATTGAGAGAGAGAGAGAGAGAGTAAAAAGAGGGAATCCTGACACGGGAGAGACGGATAGTTGAAAAGCGAAAGGCTGACTAGTAGACAGCCCAGTTACGGATTCAGAATCTATCCTTCCATCCAATAAATCACAGCTGTTTATTCCCGTATTTATCATTCATCGTTTTTTTTTTTTTAACTTATTGGATAATAATTAATACTTCTCATTACTATTTTTTAAATAAATGCAAATCGAGTTGAAAATGTATTGTATAAAAAGATAATTGTTATAATTTGACTCATGTAATTCACTTCTTAATAACTAGTTGTTTCATTAGTTGAATACATTACATAATTCCTGTCTTCATATTCATGTTATTTTTAGTCTTTTTTTTTCCTTCTCGTTAGTTGTTTATATCCAACAAAATAATTGTTTTTATTAGTTATGGGTAGGGTTAGCAATGGGGCCAAAAATTTTCGTTTCTCATAGAAATTTGTTTCCAACGGAGCGGGAATTTTTCTATTCAGCCTTCATGGGAATGAGAACTTTTTTTTCTCCATTGAGCGTGATGGGGATGATATTCCCCCACCAAGCCCCAATAATTATTTTAAATATAAAAATATTTTATAACATATATATATATATATATATATATATAATTTTATAATATATTTTTATTAAAATTAAATGACTCAAAAAATTTATATGTGTAATTAAATAATCAGTTCAATAAAATTAAATCGTGACTGATTAACTGATTTAATAATAAATCTGTTAGATTGTTGATAATCTTTTAAACCAATTATTTATAAATAATTTGACTGTTGATAAATAAATTAATTAAATTAATTATATTTAATCGTATTGACACATTTAAAAAATATTTAGTCAATAAATAAATCAATTAGACTCTATTTTTTATTAATTAATTATATATTATTTTTTAAAATAAAAAATAATTGCGGAGAATGAAGATTTTATGGAGACAGAGACTTCCACATAGATATAAATAAATATGTCATCATTAATGTAACGGGGACGGAGATGGAAATGGTGATGGAAATAAAAATTCTTGTTACCGCAGAAACAGGGATGGGGATCCGTTGCCGAGCATAATTATGAGTTGTTTATACAACTTATCATTTTGGAGTCCAACTTAATGCTTATTGTTAATGGAAAGAAGTTTAAAATTTTGGTCATAATATCCAAAAGATATTGCATTTGTTTTGGTCTCTTTTCTTTCCCAATTCTCTTTACTCATTTGTTTCTTTTTCCTCTTCACCTTCTCTTTGTTAAACATTATATGTTTCTTTCTCTATCATATTCACCTTCATTGTGCCAGCCGAACAAAGTACTCACCTTTCCAAATGGAATTTTTTTTTTGGTGATTTTTGAGACTCTAGTGGACATGATTAATAGTTCCATTCAAGTTGATGTCTCCATGTCTAATAATTTTTTTGTTTTCACGCAAAAGAGCTAAGTTGAGAGGTGACGGGTTAGAGAGAGAGAGAGTGGAAAGGTGAGAGGGAAAGAAGAGTTAGAAAGGGGAAATGAGTGATGGGTAATGAAGTTAGCAATGGACAGACTCGGATGGGGTTACTACTGAAGTTTGTTGAGTGTAGATGGGTTGTAAGAAGGTGAAATATTTCAGGCATGGGCTGCTGCTGGGTTGAAGAAGGTGATGAAGATGAAGGAGACGAAAGAGAATAGGAGAGAGAGAAACTTTTTATTATTATTATTTTTGTATTTTTTTTCATTTTATACATATATTCACTCGGCCATCATTGTATACATTCAACTTGCTCTATGACATTAATCTCTTAATATGAATAAAACTCGATACATCGAATTACTGTGGCTACTTCAATACATTGCCAAAAAAAGCCCTCAATAAAACGACATTGTATTTGCAGCGTTCGATTTTCATTTTTCTAAATTAAACGATACCGTTTTTAACTTTATTTAGTGTTTCCTTGGCCACAATAAATATCAATGTAGCATCAAGCTTCTTCCCCAGCAATCACACGACGTCGTCCTAACAAAACACCTTACCTGTCATACTGCACCGTAGCTTTAAGCTTCATCCCCCGGCATACACCCTAGCTTCGAACAGTGTTACAGTTTCAACGCTATGACACAACCTTTCTTTATCCTTCAAAGTACCTTTTCTCAAGCTAAAGTAGCTCACTAACTTTTTTTTTTTTGAAAAAAATTGGTGTGGCATGACACCCATCATGGTAATTTTCTTCAATTTTCTTCCTTCCAGCCTCACATTTCTTGCTTCTTTGGTGTTCTCAACTTACTTTCATGTGAGCCTAACTTTTGTCTTCATAAATGGAGGTGGCTGAAGTGATTATGTAGCTTTTTCTTCCTCCCAAATATGACTCAATTCCAAGGAAAATAATTTTTGTCCTTTTTCAATTCAATCTATAAAATAATTTTTTAATTAAATAATTTTTCTCAATAACATACTCTATTAATCTATCTACTGACTATTTTAACTGCTCTAATTTCAGTCCAAATTAATTTTCGTATTTTTCCGATTTAGACAAAGTATTAATATGGTCTTAAATTTTTTAAGAAAATGATATGTCTTTACTTTCTAATAGTGTCATCTTTTTTTAATGAAATTTTAACAAAATTTATATGCTATGAAAAACAATTTTTTTATTGTATATACTTTCATTAATGATTATTGCATTTATATATGCTAAATTTAGATTCTTTAATATATTATTTATTTTATTTATTGTTTAAGTTTTAAACTTCCGACTTAAGGTGTTTAAATGGTCATTGACTAATTTAAGCTGTCAAAATGATCAAAGAAAACTTTAGGGAGCGTTGGCCT
This sequence comes from Triadica sebifera, assembly GCA_023653625.1. NCBI lineage: Eukaryota > Viridiplantae > Streptophyta > Magnoliopsida > Malpighiales > Euphorbiaceae > Triadica > Triadica sebifera. The sequence goes on from CM042895.1 coordinate 2,652,899, forward strand.
TTATTTAATTTTTTGGCACGAAAAAGAGAAAAATAATGTTATCTTCACACGTGAGCATATGAAAGTAATTAGGCAGACATGCGGCTTCCTCTACATATGATTAATTAATTGATAAAACCTTCAAAATGATACCACGTTCCCTCAAGTATTCAACATTAATGTTGTTATCATAATTCATTCACTTACTTTGCCTCATACAATTATTATTGTTTTTAAAAATATTGGTTGCATTAATATGTGTAATTATTCAAGATCCTGACTCCAAAGGAATAATAATAATAATAATAAGCAAACTAAAAGTTTTGGAGGCCAGTAAAATTCATCAAAGTATAATCTCGACTTTGGTATATTTATCATACTTATGCTTCAACATGTTCATAGTGTCTTCTTATTAAAATATTTGATGGACTATATCTTTTGATGTACTAAAAAAATGTAGTTAGATAAAGTCAATATATATTTATTGAATTTCAACTTGCGATATTTTTTTTTGCAGAATTATGAAATTTTAAAAATTATGATTAAATGTTATTAATAAAATTAAAGGAATTGCTATTCATGAATAAATTCTTGTGTACTTTAAGCATTGTTCATTTGTGCTCAACATTTCAAATTACAGCAAAAAAAAATTTTTGAAAATGATAATTTGGATCTAGCCAGTAATGGTTTGGAAGTATTGTTAAGGTCGGATTCTTTGTATGTTTGCTTGGCTATCACATAAAGAAAGAAAGAAAGAAGTAAAAACTTGTCACGTGATCACATGGAGATGTTGCTTTCTTGTTCCATGGTGGTGGGCACTGTATAAAATTAAACATACGTACGTACAGAGTAGTTTTAAATATCACTATTAATTTTTAGCTCTCAAAGGATATAAATATCGCCTCCCCACTCCTTACCATCATTATCTCTAGATTCATTTATATTCTACTGATTGTTCATAGAACTAATAAGTGTAATTTACGGGCTTTAGTTTTTATAGTCACACTGCTTGTCTAATAATTAAGACCGCCGGGTGATGGTGATCTGACTGTTGATTCTTCATGCATGGTCCCCATGCAACTATTTTGATAGTTCGGCCATCGCTGTACAAATCACAGGTCATTAATCTTTTTATATTTCTTTTTATTATTATTAAAGGATACAGTGAATTAATAGTGTTTGTTAGGTTATTGTTTACAGAAAATTGTTGTTTAAAATGAATGACAACTTCTGTGGATGCATGGTAATTGCTGCTGGCTGCGATTAATAATCTCTCGGCGTCAAAAACTCTAAAATTCGATTGAATAATGATGTCGATGATCTTGACATCTCACCAACTTCAATTCTCATTCTAGGTTCCTTTAAACCCTTGCCTTTAAATCATTACAGCTGTGCTCATTTTATACCAAAAATCAATTAAAAAAAACAGAGAGAAAAGGAGAGATGGCAATTAGTGATCACGGATAAGACACATTCCCACTCCAAGCAAATAAAGAAATATAAAGCCAAAAATCCTATGTGAGATTGTTGTTATATGTATTGTAATTCCTATGAGATAAGTTTTGCTTTGAAGCTACTCCAAGAATCTGTCAAAATCCCACATTCTCTATTTAAGGTAAAGATATTAATTTACGTAAATCATTATGTAACTACTTAACTAAACCACCCAACTCAAAATCACCACATTAACTAAACAATTTTTGAGTTTTAAGATACATATCTACATAATTATATATAGATATATAGTTTTCTTATGACAAGGAAGTAAATGAGTCAATGTGTATATATAGCAGCAGATGTGAGATTTTCTATATAGAGTAACAAGAATTAGAATAGTAATGATTGAGATATTTTTAGAGATTAAGACATAAGGTATGTACCTGCCCCTTGGATTGAGCTTTAAGATATTAAAGTTAATTTAGAGACAAAATTGTGGTTCTATTAGTTTTGTTTCCACTCTTTGAAGTTCACTGACCAATACAAACATGACCCGTTACTCATTGTGCATTTGCTATTAATTTATAGAAGATGGTGATGCTCATCTAGCACCTCCATTTTTGAAAGTTATGAGCTAACTAATTACATATTACATTATCAACTCAACCTGCATTTATTTTTTTCTATATATTTCAAAAAATAAAATTTTTTATTATTTAAAAAATGACATATAATAGTATGAGAATAAGTCTATGATATAAGAGTAAGGGTATATTTCATAATTATTAAACTGGGTTAAGAATAAAAATAGCCCAAATGGTAAAAGTTCAGGCCCAAAATAAATTCAAACTCATTTATCATAGATGCTGCAAAACTTTAGACAGCCCAGTCCAATTTGCAAATCTACCAAGTTTCAAGCCATTGGGTTTGACTTTTAGCTTGTGAGATATAGCTAATTCGAATATCTATGTTCCATTTCTAATTAAATGACATTTTCAGAAATTTTATTTATTAAAATTTATAATTAAAATTTCACTAAATAAATAAAAATATTAAAATAACATCACAAAAAAATAATCATCATAAAAATAAAAAATTAACATTTAATGTATAAATATTGTTTTAAAAAATGTAGAATTAAATATTGAATTAAATTAATTAAAACTATAGTTAGAAAGATAAAGTAACACAACTTAACTTTTTATATTTTTAAAACTTAAATGGAATTTTTTTTAAAATGTTAAGAAATTATTACGTATAATTTTTGTTTGTTTTAATGTTTTGTTTATGAATATTTTGAATGGAAAAAAATTGGATAAAATAAATGATATTATAGCCCGAACTTATTATTTACTCTTTTGTTTTTTTGTTGTCTATTTGACGCCAAGTAATATGTCCTGTCTTGTATTGTTTTATCCGATCAAAACTTGTGTGGCACTGTATACCAAACATATCCTTTATTTGGGAATTACAAGATGGCAGGTTCGGGGTATAATTCTCCGTCTGTCTCTAATTTTGATATACCGTCCCGTTTTCTGTTGAAATTTTTTTTTAGATCTCTATCCTGCATTATACAAAGATAAGGATTTCCGACCCTACTCAGTTTTTATTAAATTTTTTTATTTTATTTTAATGTTAAAAATATTTTTTATTTTTTTAATTAATTAGTTAAATATATAATTTTTTAAATAAAAAAAATATTTTTTATTTTAAATGAGCATTATATTTTTATTTTATTATTTTTAAAAATATTAATTATATTAATTGGAGTGGAAAAAAATTACAAAAAAAACCGTTCTCATTTAGGACTGGACGGGACGGTCCAAATTGTTATCTCTACCTTTATTCCTTAACTTGTTTTTTTTTTTTTAATCAAAGTTTCAATTCTATGTACTTAACCTGACTATGGCCGGATTTGGCAAGTTAGAGCTATGCTTAATCGGGCTCATATATAATTTTAGTTTGTTGGAGTTGATTTAAGTTGGATTTTATAAAAAGTGAGTTGAATGTTAATTACTTTGTGAGAATCAAGGAAAAGTCTCAAGTTTCATTATCATTATTTACCAATATTAATGAAAATTTAACGTCTTTGTGATCAGTACAAGAAAATAACTATCTCTAACGTGTAATTCGCAACTCACAAAGTCTCCTAATGGACCAAAAAAAAGTGAGTTAGATTACAAGTTGAGCTCCGATAGATTCGAGCCTAGTAAGAGTATGCCCAACAAAATTATTAATAAAATAATTATATAATACTAATATTTAAATGTCACATTACCTTATTGCTATTTTTTCACTTCTATGTAATACAAAATTTTTAATTTTTATTATATTCTATAATTTCTCTGCTAGAGACTCTCCCGGATCAAACCAAAATGATATCTTAGTGGCCTTTACCACTCGCAGCTAGCACCCATAAAAAATCATTTTATTCACCTATTTTTATTTGTTTAAAATTCATTAAAATTTAGAACTTCTAATTTTAAACATTATGTGAAAGAAATATGTATAGGTGAAATTATTTATGTCTTCTAATTCTTTAATAACAATTAGTCTCTCATAATAATAATTAATCATCTAACAAAATTATATTGATATTATATTGGGTGGATTAAGGTGTGTTGGTGATTTGAGTCGTGAAATATTGAGTTTGAATATTTAATTGGATTCATTGTAAAAAAAAAATTGATTAAAATTTAACTTTTTTTAATTAATTAATTAACAGTCGGTTGTTGTTTTGATGGCTACTAATAAATTCAAAGGCTTTATTTTATAGACTTCTCCTTTGTGGGTCCCTTGCATCCATCAGTGGTGAGGTGGTTGAACAATTACGTATCTATCAACTTAATTAGTCAATTAATAATTCGGAGCCGTTTACTATTATTATCAGAAAAAAAAAGAGTAACAAAGAAGAAGGACGTGAGGGGAATTTTCTTTTAGTAAATTAAAATGCTTCCATTGAATTAAAAATTTAAGTGCGATTTTAATTAAGAACGTAAATTTTTCTTTAATCGAAAAATTAGCATTACAAAATAAATGAAAATTTTGAATAAACACGTTTAAATTTATATAAATCCAATTTCAATTGAAAAATCATTTATTTGAATTGGTCTACAATACCCAGACTAAAGACTGGACCATGGAAAATTCTAAGCAAAGTTTATTTTTTTAACAAAATAATATTCGAAATTATCAATTTTGCACATCTTAAATATGCATTGAAAAATGAATGTGATACTGTCTCTTCCTGAGCTCCAACACCCTATATTTTACAAAATAAGACTTTAATTTTGAGTTGTCCAACATGGGAAAGAAGTCCATCAAAATGTCACTATATTTATATCATATGATAATTTTTTTTATTTCAATAATGAAATGTTTTCATTTTGAAGATTTTTTTAATTAGATAATCACATCATAAATGGCAGTATATTCATATTAAAATCATTAATAAAATATTTTTATCGAAAATGTTTTATTCTCTTAATAACTACAGGGCATATGAATTCAATATACTGAACTATTGAAATAAAATAAAAAACTTTGTCTCATTTAATTTCTAAATTAATTATATTATTATTCTTTTGAAAAAATATGTTCCAAGACTGAGTAATTTAATGTAACGGATAGGATCGTGCCACCTCGGACTTGGTCTACTTCACAAAATCACTAAATTTTTGCCAATTTCGAACCTTCGTACTTGGTCAGCTCAGATTCTGTCAAATCCTGTTCTCGGACTTGTTTCAATACAAATCTCATCTATCAACTATCCTGCATAACGCCCTCATTTGTGTGCCACGTGTTGAATCATGGACATATTTGTAAATCAGACAAACCCAAACGGCCCTGTTAAAAATTCAACCGAGAACACGTGTTGTAATTAGGGATTTAATTGGTTAGAATGGCAGCGCAGGAGAATAAGAATTCGCTCTTTTATTTTATTTTTTCCCCTAAAACCCCTTTTTGATTATTAAAATAAGAAATAACGGCAAGCAAAGTAGCAAAAGACAAAAGCCAAAAGCCAAAAAGAAATTGAGAAATAGAAAGAGAAAAGAGAAACAGAAATAGCCAGAGAGAGAAGACTGGTATACACTCGTGAGTTTAATTATAAGTGAATGAACGGCTAGGATGGAGGTGTCAAAAGCCAATTTTGAACATTCTGATTTTCATTTTTCACCTTCCATGTATTAATTCAGCAAAGGCAACGGTGGGATTAGGATTACAAAAGTTTACCACTTTTATGCAATTTTAACTCTTTCAAAAAATCCTCAGCTGTTTCACTTTCACCTCTGTCTATGTCACTTTCTCTCTTCTCTGTTTGTAAAACAGCTATAGTCCGTCTTTCTCTGTCTGTTTCTCTCCTTCTATATGCCTCTGACTCACTACCTTCTTTCATTCTCTTCTTTTATCGTTTTCTTCACTTACGTCTCTCTGTCATTTGTTTTCTCTTCGATGATAATCAGATCCGTGAGAAATTCTTTTACCACCGTCTGATGTTTAGACTTTGACTTTCAGCGGGGATATTAGGATGGGGCAGTGTTACGGTAAGACAATTCCAACTAACAATAATGACGCCAATACCACCACCATAGTCGCCTCCGTCGATAGCAACCAAACGCCGTTACGCCCATCAACTCCGCGTAACGGCGCCGTTGGTGTCCCATCAGTGAAGAACACTCCGGCTAGGTCCTCTAACCCGAGCCCCTGGCCCAGTCCCTATCCCCATGGTGTTTCAGCTAGTCCACTTCCCTGTGGCGTTTCGCCATCTCCGGCCAGGGCTTCAACCCCGAGGAGGTTCTTCAGACGCCCGTTTCCTCCGCCATCGCCCGCGAAGCACATAGCTGCTTCGCTCGCTAAGCGGCTCGGTGGTGGAAAGCCCAAGGAGGGGCCGATTCCTGAGCATGGGGGTACGGAACCGGAGCAGCAGCAGTCACTGGACAAGAGCTTCGGCTATAGCAAGAACTTCGGTGCCAGGTATGAGCTGGGCAAGGAGGTTGGGAGAGGGCATTTTGGTCATACTTGCTCTGCGAGAGTGAAAAAAGGGGAGTCCAAAGATCAGCCTGTCGCCGTGAAGATCATCTCGAAAGCCAGGGTAAACATTTATCAATTTTGTCACATCTGAATTTTGATGATTTAGCAATCTCCACATTATGTCAATGTATAACACTGTGTTCAATTGGTTTGATATTTAAGACTCTGCTTGCTGATAATTACATTTGAATTGGGAGATTTATGAATCTCTTGAGTACGACCTATACATGGAGTTGGATTTTGCATGCTACATTATGCAATGTTGCTATTGTCCAAACATAATTCTTTTTGTCTTGATTAATATATAATCTGTTTGATATTTCCTCATGCATTGGTTTTTGAGTGAATGTGGAAACAGAGCGCCTATGACATTAATTGGAAGGTAATGTTATGTAAATTCTGAACTTTATGAGGTGATCAAGCTTACTGGTAATTTGATCAGAACTGGATCAATGTTCGACAATTTTAACTAATAATAAACATCATTGAACTAATGCTGGTTTTTTATAACCAGTTATGATTAGTTCTCCTTGAACTAATGCTGGTTTTTTATGACCAGTTATGATCGATTCTCCCACTGTAGCGGAAATGTGATAAGAACCAGAAGCTACTAGAGAGAAATATGCAAATGACAATATGTATTGAACTGAAAAGTGTGGTTACAAGCTTTCGAGAGGCTTGTATCTCTCCTCTAGTCACAATGACTGAATTAAAATTTCCATAACCCCCACACAGAAAAGCAACCTCCTATATATAGATGCAATACCTCATCCCTATGTAACAACCTTCCTATATTCTCTGTTATACCCTCTTAATGGTTTTTTTACTTGTACGAGCAGATAATTGAGTTCAATGGCACTGTTTCAGCATTTGGTAAGTTGGTGGTAAAAAATACAAGATTCATGAGGTTATGTACAACTCTTGCCCAATTTTACCTGAAATTGTTGTGTACCTATCCATTTGTGATCATTAGTAGTTTCAGATTTGTATATTTTTTTTATAGCACTGAAGAAGTTAACATAACGTATCTAATTGAAGCCAATAGTCTTTTTGGATATTCTGATCTCATTCAATATCTGATATTTATCATATAATTTATCATATATTCATTGTATTTGCAATTCTCAATAGTGTGTTACAATCTGGATAATCATATTTTTTCACACTACAATGCACCAAGTCTGCATCCACCATGGTACATTTATAGACAATCTTTGAAACAAGGATGGTGTTGGAATAGAAAGGTGTATAACATAGTGCAATAACATTTATATTGCTGGGCACTGTTATTTGCATATATTTCTAATAGTCGAATAAATAGTTCTGATAAAAAAATGCACATGAAATTTTGGGAGAATCACTTCTTTCTATTTATGGGAGTAAAACCAAAATAATTGAGAAATATGATATTTTTGAGAAGGCCCTAAGGTACTCTTTGTAAGAATTGGAAAGAAATTATTGTATTTTTATATTATCTTTTTAGTTTAACATTTAAATGCATCTGTGTAGGTGTGTTCATGTTCGTTCACTCATGTACATATATGTTTAAATATTTGATAAATGTTTTGTACAAGGGTTTGTTTCTCTTTCTTTATATCTAGGCTTCTGTAACGTGGAAGTTTTTTTGTGATTGAACCTATAAATGCTTTTTGTGTTATGAGAATGGACCTAATCAAGGTTTTTTAATTTGATACAGCACCTTGCATATGAATTTCTGACCGTATTCCCTTCTCTGATTGAAACATGCTTTGAATTCGTCTTCTACTGGTCCTATTTCTTGCAACTTTGTCTCTCTCTGTTCGAACACATTTAATAACTTATTACTACAGTATACTAGGTTTAATTTCACATTTTCACGAATCAGTATGCTATAAATCTATATGTATCTAAAGTAACATGCACACCTGTGTTCTGCCCTTCTATACAATTGAGAATGAATAATTGGATGCTAAGTTTGGGTTTGAATTCTTGACCCCTAATTCCTAACCCGAAAACATTTAAACCAAAACTTGGTTTTGCTTCCTTATAAATTCCTAAATCTTATTCAACAACTATGCACACATGATGTGGCACAAATGTTGTTAGTCCTTGTGTTCTGTTTACTAAATAGTGAACTTTCTCGTGGATTTGAGAAAAATATTATCTGATCTTACAAACTTATTTTGCCACTGGTAAATTAATTTGTTGTCTCTTATGTGTTTGATGATTGATGTCTCTTTTAAATTATTCTCTTCCAGCTTTGGAGCCTGATCACATGAAGCCTTTGTGAACTTATATGACTTGGATTATAGAGAATTTGTCCCCTTTTCTTCCCATAATTTTATGCCTTATTTATGCTGATAAATTGATAATTTCCTGTTAAGCTTGTGTATTTGTAGCCATTTTTTCTTATGATTGCCTGCTGAGTTAATCGTGTTATATCTACATTTTTATGAGATTTTTGTAACAGATGACAACGGCAATATCAATAGAAGACGTTCGTAGGGAAGTAAAAATATTGAAAGCGCTGTCAGGACATAAGCATCTTCTCAAATTTTATGATGCATGCGAGGATGCAAATAACGTGTACATAGTCATGGAGTATGTCTTTATTTCCCCTTTCTGTTCCAATTTCACTGGAGAAACAAAATTTAGCATTTCGACCTGCAAATTATTTTCGCTACTATATTCAGCAATCTTTAACCAGTAATTTTAGGAAATTTGTTTTTATGGAATTTGATAACTTTTGATTGTATTGTCATACATTTTCCTTTTACACTTTTTTGAAGTTGTAGGTGATGTTCTTATAAGATTTTCTTTGCTTATCAGGTTGTGCGAGGGTGGGGAGCTTTTAGACAGAATTTTGGCTAGGTAATGAATTACTCTTTTTATGCTTATGGTTCCTGGACTTGCCTCGGCAGCATCTTTCTAGTTGTGGATTTTATCCATCAATTTTAATGTTCTGCTTAAACAAAATGGTATAACCAATCCAGATTCTATGGTCTTTGAAATTTAGTACTAAATTACTAATGTACAAGATTGTCCTCTGCTGCAGAGGAGGAAGGTACACTGAGGAAGATGCAAAAGATATAGTTGTGCAAATCCTGTCAGTGGTTTCATTTTGTCATCTTCAAGGCGTTGTACACCGTGACCTGAAGCCAGAGGTTTTTTCTTTCATAAACTTGATATGCCATGTTTCCTCATTGCTTCATTATCATTTGTTATTAAAACCCTTCTGTCTTCTATTGTTTTACAGAATTTCCTTTTCACTTCTGGAGGTGAAGATGCTGATATGAAGCTTATTGATTTTGGTCTTTCTGATTTTATCCGGCCAGGTAATATTCATAAGCTTCCCATATTATTTTTTTGGCCTGAAACTAATAACATCGTTGGTTAACGAAACTACCAGTTGGTTTCTTTCCTTTCTCTTGCACAGTTTCTCTTCATCTTTTGCTTGAACAATACTTTGCATTTCTTATCACAGTCACCTTTTCCCATTCTTCTAAATCAGATTTTTCACATGCCTCCATTTGATATGGAATATGACAGCACTGCCAGTGCTAAGCTAATTTGGCATTTATGTTATGAAGCTCAATGATGTAAACGATCAAATTGACAGCCTAAATTGATCAGTATCTACTGGATATTGAACAGCATGCATTGCTACCCTTGTTTTTCTTATATTCTTTATCTATGTTATTTAATATTTGTTTTTATGTAATGTTTGCAGATGAAAGACTTAATGATATTGTTGGAAGTGCGTACTATGTTGCACCAGAAGTCCTGCACAGATCTTATAGTCTGGAGGCTGATATATGGAGTATTGGTGTTATTTCCTACATTTTGTTATGTGGGAGTCGGCCTTTCTGGGCAAGGACAGAATCGGGAATTTTTCGGGCAGTGCTGAGATCAGATCCCAACTTTGATGATTTACCCTGGCCTTCTGTCACTCCAGAAGCCAAGGACTTTGTGAAGAGACTCCTGAACAAAGATTATAGGAAAAGAATGACTGCCGTCCAAGCTCTCAGTAAGTTGATAATTGCTCTTTATGCCTATAGATGGTTTTGTTAACATTCTCCTCTGACAATCAAGCCATTTCCTTATATGAACTGGAAATGGATGAGTTGCTTATTAAATAAATTGAACCCTACACTGTTTCCTTTTGGAATATGAAGTGAACCCCTCATAAACCACCCTCCTACTCAAAAAATTGAAAATTTTATTGGAAAGACTAATCCATCTATTTAGTTGCATTTAGAATTTAAATGCCTGGGTCTGTCATTTGGATGTTGAAGACACTTAAAATGTCTTATCCTCCAAGTAGTTTGGTGTTCCATTGACCTGTGTGATTCTAATCCATTATCTATTTTTCATGTTATATTTCATGCAGATTGACAATGCATATTTCCATGATTTCAAGGCATTCATACTATAATTCTTATTTCTTGGTTACTATCTTTTAATGAACCTTCATGATGGCAGCTCATCCATGGTTGCGGGATGATAATCGTCCTATACCTCTGGACATATTGATCTATAAGCTAGTAAAAGCCTACCTGCATGCTACACCTTTCAAACGCGCAGCATTAAAGGTATTCTTATTTTTCCAAGTTTACTTTTCTTTAGGAGCTTTTGTTCTGAAACCTGCTAATTGCGTCTGAAATAGGCTTATTGATAATTAAGTATTTTACTGTAAGATGCTTCTTTTAATCGATATTTTCAGTTGTATAGTAAACTTTTACCATGTATAATCTTGCTTAAGTTGTTAAAAAATTATTTGACACTAATGCTTTACTAAATCTCAATAATACCTTTGGTAGCTTTAAGGTCTTCAAGTTCCTAATCACCAAGTATAATGAAACTCATGCATGCCTATAGTGGCTGCGGTTAGGTTAGTGTTAATAGAAATTCATTAAAAATTTCCTGCAAAATGGGAAATTTAACCCATTTGTATTTATAATGTGGCTGGACGTTTGCTGAATTCAGATATGAAATATCAAATAGTGGAGTTAGAGAATGTTCTCCATTAATTTTTAGCTGACTGTCTTTTGATACTTTTGTAATTGTAGGCTCTCTCGAAAGCATTAACCGAGGATGAGCTTGTTTATCTTAGAGCTCAATTCAGCCTGTTGGAACCAAATAGGGATGGGAGTGTCTCTCTTGGCAATTTCAGAATGGTTAGTTACTGTTTATACTTTAATCATTTTAAGTCTGGACTGGTTTATGAGTTTATTATGAATGAGATTATAATTAATTAAACAAGAAATGGAATTTTTGCAGGCTCTAGCGCGTCATGCAACTGATGCAATGAGGGAGTCAAGGGTTCCAGAAATTCTTAATGCGGTATAATGTGCTGTAGTTTCTGACAATTAATAAATTTTATGCTGCAGCTGCTTCTGATTTGTTTTGGAATTTGCAGTTCTCTGACTGATATGTTATAGTTTGGATGTTTTAGTATCTTTCACAGATGTTGCTTTTTATCCATCACTTGCTGAAAATAATTTGAACCTGGAAATCTTCTGCAAAGATGAAACCATTGTCACTGTTTTCGTACATATGATTTTGGAAATATCTGTCATTTTCTCCACTCATGTTTTTTGCTGACTTCTATAGAAGTTAGTGAGACAGAGAAGGCTTACTATAAAGCAGTGCCTTCTTTGCAACTATTACATCCTCTTGGTTTTCGTTTGCTTTTACACATAATGTTAGATGGTTTCGTTTTGTTACTCTAATTTTTTTTTTGGTTATTTTATGGATCAGTTGGATGCCCTTTCTTATAGGAAGTTGTATTTTGAGGAGTTCTGTGCAGCTGCAATCAGCATATATCAATTAGAGGCACTTGAGGGGTGGGAACAAATCTCTTCCACTGCTTTCGAGCATTTTGAGCAAGACAGTAACAGAGTCATTTCAGTTGAGGAACTGGCAAGGGTATTTATCATACAGCTTTTTCTGTTCAATTGTTTTATGTTTACTGCTCTGTGAATATCATTTTTAAATCTGTTATTGTGGCAGGAAGTGAATCTTGGCCCTGCTGGTTATTCAGCTGTCAAAGATTGGATCAGAAACTCGGATGGAAAGCTTAGTTTACTTGGATATACAAAATTTTTACATGGTGTGACTATCCGTAGCTCAAATACAAGACATCATTAGTTTTTTAGCTTTTGACGGATTTTTTTAATATATATATATATATAAAGAAAAAGAAAATTCCGAAAATTGTGGCATTTGGAGGATTTGGGGGTTAGTTTTTCTTTATCAGGGTTGGGGGCTGAGGTACAGAAAAATGTGCATAAAGAAGAATATGTTAAGTCATATCAGATCCGAGTTGTTTTGGGCAAAATTTAAACTGGAGTTTTCCTGATTATTATTTTTCATAGGCATGATTGAAAATTTGCGTTATTTGCTTCACTTGTTTGGAAGAAGGATTATCATCCGAGAGCAAAAGTTACTAGAAATGGGTATAGATTCGGAGTACTGCCATTATTATTAATCTATTGTAGTTAACTAGTGGTGGCATGGGGTGCTGAAAGCGAAGGCTAATTGAACTTCAAAACACTTGGACATGATTGTGTTGATTGAATATGATGAGTTGAATTGAAAGGTACATTCTTGAAAATAGGCCTAAATGAGATGTCCAGGTGGTTGGCTCGTAGACATTATTCAAAAGCTTTGATTCTCTTTCCCTGGCAAATAATCTGGAAAAAAGAAAAAAAAAGGGCCGATGGGATTTCTATCTTAGGTTGCAGTGGAGTTCCACCTGAAGCTAAAACTAAGACTGATGTGGTATTAAAAGTTAGAGAATATCCGTTGCAATTTGCAGGCTAATGCAATGGTCGGTCAGTGCAGTAGAGTGATGGACACTAACTTGAGAATTGGCTGGATTCTACCCGATGCCTCAATATTCGTCAACTATATTTCAAATAAAATTTTAATATTAAACATTCTTTGTTGGCCTTCACACGAAGTTCATTTATAACTTACCAATGCTGTCCAGACAAAATTGGATCATCAGATTTCCTTTCTTCCTCTAACTGTTAAAAAAATAAAAATAAAAATAAAATCCTTTCTTCCTCAATCCACTATAATTTCTCAATTAATTTTACTTGGAATTAGATTTAGCTCTCTGTATTAGTACCTAGGCATACTGTATTTAATATGTCCAAAATGAAATTCATTAAAGAATAGAAGTCCTCTAAAGTAATTTGGAATATTGTCATAATCGAAATCTTATTACAGTCATATTCCTTTTCTCACATAAAATAAAGTTCATGTATATAAATAACTAAACTTTTTATCATTAATGGATGCAAGGTTTACAATAAGTCACACGGCACTATAAAAAGTAATGATGAATGTTTTGGAATGAATAGTTTGGTCTAATAAATGATTGAAGTTGAGGACCATTTTCTCTACAAGTGCAAGTGCATGTACATATATGATATACATACATAAGTGTCATATTATAAATTAAATAGGAATAACCAGTTTTGTGTGTAACTGTTGATTATTTACATCAATGATCTCTCTCTCTCTTCTTCTCTCTTTCTTTCTTCTATCTCTTGAAGTCTCTCTGATTCTATTCTCTTCTTGTGCTTTCTTTGTTGTTGATTGAATAATTTCGAAGTTACATAGCAATAAGATTGAAGGAATTATTCAACTAAAACTCAAGCACTTATCATCATCTTTTTCAACAGCTGCCGGCTTTCGGTCTACTTTGACAAAGCAGAGATTGTTATTGATAAAGTTTGACTTCCTCTGCCAATTTCTCAATACTATGTGGCTGACAGACTAAACGTATTAAATTTTTATGTCGTCCCATTGTTACATATTGCTAATAGAATTTGCAATTTGTTAAATAATAATAATAAAAAAAAGATATGAATGGGAAGTTATTCATAATATATTTGGCGATACTTATCTTATTCTAAATATAATATTTTCGTTATTTCTGTCCCCTTAATCATTCTATCTGATTTTTTGAGTATAAAATATTATGCATAGAGGGTGGTTGCACATTTCCATTATGTAATTTCTATGGGAACCGTTTTTGCTTTATTCGCATGATTTCACTATTGGGCGTGGCTAAAATCTTTGGTTTGGTGGACTTTTTATTTATACTCTCTCCATCTCAGAAATAATTTTTTTTTTTGTTTTCCAAATTATAGCTCACCTTTATTTTTTTAAAAAATATTATTAACTTTTTAATTGTCTATAGTGCCCATATAAATAAATATTATTATTATTATTTAATTAAATTAATTAAATTTTCTTAACCAATATAAAAATGAGCCATTTTTTTATTCGAATGTAGAATTTAATATTTCTGAATTTGCTGCAAATAATTGTTATTGTTCCATCAAATTTCTAAGGGAAATATCAATCAAACAATTTCATGAATATGATCATTAATTAATATACGTTTATAATCAATTAATGTCGAACAAAAGATATTAATTATACTTGAAATAACTTTAATCAGGTCTGGCTGGTAAATAGAGAATGTTCAACTTCCATATATATATATATATATATATATATATATATATATATATATATATATATATATATATATATATATATATTAAAAGCTTTGACTGGAGATTTGACTGGAAATTTGAATTAGAGATCTTACAATTTTAATTACGAAACGAGTAACATTTATTAATTCATTACTGACCTTTCTTGACACAATTAATTAAGATTGATAGAAATTGCCAAATCCACAATTCAGTTGGTGAAATTGTCGATATGATATTTTCCAATTCCTAATGTATATTCTATCAAAGATCCCTTCCCTTTCGGTTGTGCTGTTCTCGTTCAATTGCTATCAGAATATAATAATAAAATGCTCTACGGAACAAACAAAATAAATGGTGCACTCTAAAATATAAAAGAAGTGCGTCAGTGCGCCAGTCATACAATTAAAAAGGCAACATCTTAACAAATATTTTCTGTAAATAACACAGTTCATAAATCCAAATAAAATTAAATAGGAATTTTCCGACATTTGGTTTTAGTTGATCTAATTAATGAGCTTCAGTTTAACATTTTTTTCATCAATGTTGATTTTTTTTTTGTCTAACCGACAAATAGACTGTTGCCTTAGTCTAATAATAGAGATGTTTTTTTTAGTGAATGATCAGATTCAGATCTTTGCCTTATTGCTGTTAATTAACCAAGCTTCTTATGTATATATTTGTACGGGAAACCTTCTCATATAATCTCTACTGATCATATGTCCCTTTCAATTAATTAACAGTAACAAGAAAAGATATCAGCTTATTTAATACCATAGCTTGTAGATATTTGATCATTCTGATTAGCGATTTAATTACTTTTGAGTTCTTTTTTTTTTTTAGTTATATGAATAATTTTCACCTCTTCTGTTTCTGGGTTGTCAAGAAATTATGAAACTTCATCTTTAAACGAATCATTCTAGCAATCCCTTTATCATATAATATATTCATGTTGCTATGATCATAAAAGATATTCAACGATCCATTGCCTAAGTGTGTACTTGATCAGAAAGGAGCTACCAATCTTTAGTTGCATTCTAGGAAGGCTTTATATGCTTATTTCATTTCATTTTATGTCTTTAGAATTTTTAGTTAATAATATATATATATATATATACACATATGTTCCAAACTGCTTCGTGCATGTGTGGTTGTTATGCTTCCTACTTTGCTTCAGCCTTCATTAAGAATTTGGAATAATTAATGATTATGCTGAGTCAGATTTAATGGCCTTCTCAACTGCATTTTTTTAATGTCACTTTCTTTACCATATATTGTGATGGTTTTCTCTTGCTTTAATTTGATTAGCCCGTATAATTTATCAAGCTAATTAACAATAATCTATAATATAATTTTTTGAAAATAATTTATTTACCTAAACACGATTTATAATATAAAAATTTAATGATAAAATGCGATTATTCAAATCCTACTCCATTCTACTACACTTTGGAGCAAAACTCAGATTATTTCTTTGATTAAAAAGGTTGTTAATGAAATAAAATTACAATTTCCTCAATAGGTTTATATTTATTCATTTATTATAGTTGGAGCAAAGTCTATAGTGACCTTTTTGAAAGGCAATAATCTGTGATTACGGTACTTCTCTCTTTCCTAATCAATAATAAATAATAATATAAACATCAAAATGGAGGACTAAGTCCTTGGTAGGTCAGCTACGGCTATCAAAACCTAAAATAATCTAAACTTTTAATATGTTTTCAATTACAACAATAAAACCAGTGATTTTGTTTGAGTTTTTTATTCTTAATTAATTATGAAAAATTTATATAGTTTTACATAAAAATATACCTACAGTATAAATTGTTATTGGCTCTCTTTACACAGCTTTTCCTTAACCATCATCCCTCATATATATCTGCTCAAAGACAACAAATATATCTATGTCTGAGGTCCTCAAAATGATATAATAACCAAAGTGAAAATAAGATTTTCTTTTAGGAAATTTCCGCCTAAACTTGATCTTTACAATTATAATAGATAACTCTGATCAGGAGTATAAATAAAAGTTATGAATTGAACAAATTATTTTACATTTTTAGTATCTGACTAATTAAATTCAACTTACAGTCTAAATCGTCAAAAGTTTTTAGATATAAAACAAAAGCACTATAAGTGTTTGAAATTGATGTTAGATATCAAAAAATAGGTTTAAAATTTTTTAGATTTAATTAACTAATTTTTTTAATTTTTTATAAACTGTTTTTTTCAAATATATTTCTGTGAATTCTCTAAAAGTAGTTTCTAAAAATCAAAATATTTAAAAATAAATTTTTTTCTTCAAACACACTTTTTACAATCGCAATATATATATATATATATATATATATATATATATATATATATATATATATATATATATATATATATATATATATATATATATATATATATGAAGGAACAATCTTTAACTATGCGTTTAGTTTTAATCATTTGGGAGCTTTCTTAATTATCATAAATAGAAAAAACAACTTTACCATCAGAGAGAGAGAGAAATTAAGATTGAACAAAAATATAATTTAAGAAATATTTATTCAATCCACCGTGTAATTATCTAAGGGATGGCTGATGAGAAATCAATATCACTTCCAATAAAAGATAAATATTAACCAAACAAAAAAACAAAGCAGTCGCTATCTTCACTAATCAAATAATTAGTAATGCAATTAAAGCTCTTTCTGCTAAAATACAAAAGGAAAAAAAAAAAGATGGCTATTTCCTTCAGCCATTCGTTGTATAATCAACACTCAAAGCCACCTAAAGCCCCACAGAAATAGTGCCAATTAAGAATGGAAGTAAAAAAATTTATTCCTCAATCCTGCAGTCCTCAATAGATACAACCTGAACAAGTTTTAACTGATTCTTGATTTCATGTTTTGAGGATTTTGTTCAAGAACACAGAGGCACATGTGCCCTACAAGAAAACCTTTGTATTAACTGAAACAAGACTAAATCCACCACTGGCGATTTTGTAAATCACCTACCCAAATTCAATGTCACCCCACACACCAACAGAAAACCTTGTTGGAAATAAAATACTCACACAAACAACTTTTATTCAAACTCAAGCAAATATTACAAAAACACTCTCACTCAACAAACAAGAAACTACAACTCTCTCTTATAAAATTTTGCTTCCTCACTTACTTGGAAGCTTTTAATTTTTCTTGATGTCTAAAACTAAAATGGGGAGGGGTATTTATACTACTTAAGAACAATTCTACACCACACAAATAAAATATTCCAAAATTATAATAACCATACACCTCATTCTTCTCCATCCTTCTCTATTCTTCTAATAATATTTTAAGTTACCAAATGATTCACATGCATAATTAATACACTCTAGAAAATTCTAGGTAGATGACTTGCAATTTTGGACTTTTATTGTGGACTTGGACTCCAATATGATTGGGTTTGGGTTTGGGCACCCATAATGGATCAAGTTTATGATCCAACACCCCCCCTTAAACTTGATCTTGTGACCCCTAGTAAATTTCTTAATCTTATGAAATCTTCACTTGTCAGTGGCTTGGTAAAAATATCGGCAACTTGATCTTGTGACTTCACATATTCAACTTGCACATCCTTTCTTGCAACACACTCTCTTATATAGTGGTAGCGAATATCAATGTGTTTACTTCGATTATGGAATACTGGATTCTTTGCTAAGGCAATGGCTGACTTGTTGTCGACACAAACATTGGTCGGCTCTTCTTGTATTAAACCTATCTCCTTCAATAGATTTCTAAGCCAAATTGCATGACAAACGCATGAGGTAGCAGCAACATATTCCACTTCACAAGTGGATAATGTGACAATCGGTTGTTTCTTTGACATCCATGTGAAAGCAGTATCTCCCATGAAAAATACGAATCCAGTAGTACTCCTTCGATCATCTATGTCTCCACCCCAATCACTATCGCTATATCCAACAAGATTATAATTATTAGAAACTGAATAGAACAAGCCAAAATCAATTGTACCCTTCAGATAGCGAAGAATTCTCTTTGCAGCTTTAAAATGGGTGGTTGTTGGAGATTCCATGTAGCGACTAACCAATCCAACTGCATGAAGAATATCAGGCCTCGTGCAAGTTAGATAGCGTAGACTTCCCACCAAACTTTTGAAGAATGTTGGATCTACACTTTCGCCTTCTTCATGTTTGGACATCTTGATTCCATATTCCGTTGGTGTGCTTATCGGCTTACAGTTCTCCATCTTGAACTTCTTCAGGATCTCTTTTGCATAGCTTTCTTGTGAAATGAAAATTCCATCCTTTTGTTGCTTAACTTCAATACCGAGGTAGTACGCCATGAGCCCCATGTCTGTCATCTCGAATTCTTTCATCATCACTTCCTTGAATTCATTGAACATGCTTGGGTTGTTTCCGGTGAAGATCAAATCGTCCACGTAGAGGCACACAATCAAAATATCTCCATCTTTGATCTTGATATATATAGCGTGCTCATAGGGACATTTGTTGAAGTCATTCTCTTGGAAGTACTTGTCGATTCGGCTATTCCAAGCCCTTGGTGCTTGTTTTAGCCCGTAAAGAGCCTTCTTCAACTTTAACACTTTGTCTTCGTGGCCTTTGACTTCATAGCCTGATGGTTGTTGAATGTAGACTTCCTCTTCAAGAACTCCATTTAAGAAGGCAGACTTTACATCCATTTGATGTATCTTCCACTTGTTTTGAGCTGCCAAAGAAATGATTAGTCTAATAGTTTCCAATCGAGCAACAGGAGCAAATACCTCATCATAGTCAATTCCAGCCTTTTGACTATATCCTTTTGCAACTAGCCTCGCCTTGTGCCTTTCAATCTCTCTTTTAGCGTTTTGCTTTGTTTTGTACACCCATTTGACACCTATCGCCTTATGTCCCTTGGGAAGTGAGGTGAGTTCCCATGTGTCATTCTTTTCGATGGCCTTGATTTCTTCGTCCATCGCATCTCTCCACTTCTTCTCTTGTACTGCTTCTTGAAAGCTCACTGGTTCACAATCAGCAAACAGACAAAATAATGTAAGGTTATCTTGTCGTTCGGTTACCTCATAGAGATCTCTAAGACTTCGTGTGCGTGACACAACTCTTTCACTTGATGATGACAAAGGTGATGAGTCTCCTTGAGTGGTTGGTGAAGTGGGTGGAGTTGTTGTCTCTTGTTGGGCTTCTCCATGTTGTTCTATTGGTGTTAGCTCATCTTCTTCAAATTGAGGAAAGAAATTGAAGTCATCTGTATGAGAGCTAAAATCCCATTTTCCTTCTTCATTGAATACCACATCTCGACTAATCACAATTTTCTTATTGTCTGGATTGTATAGCTTGTAGCCCTTCGAATTAGTATCATAGCCAATGAAGATAAAACTCTCGCTTTATCATCAAGCTTCGTTCTTCTCTCATCTGGTACATGAACATGGGCTATACTTCCAAAGATTCTCAGGTGGGAAATGCCAGGCTTTCTTCCACTCCATGCCTCTTGTGGTGTCTTTCCCCATACATTTCTTGTTGGAGATCGGTTTAACAAGTAAACTGCACACGCCACTGCTTCTGCCCAAAATTCCTTGGGTAATTTCTTGCTTTTGAGCATGCTTCGTGTCATGTCGAGGATTGTTCTGTTCTTTCTTTCTGCCACGCCATTTTGCTGGGGGGATCTAGGTACTGTCATTGGTCGCCGAATTCCATTTGCTTCACAGAACTCTTGAAACTCCCTGGAAGTAAATTCTCCACCTCGGTCGGATCTCATGGCTTTGATTTTTCTACCGCTTTCTCTCTCCACTGCAGCTTTGAACTTCTTGAAAACTTTAAAAACTTCTGACTTCTGTTTCAAGAAATAGACCCAGGTTTTTCTTGAAAAATCATCAATGAAAAGAAGAAAATAGCTACTGTTACCGAGAGAGCTTGGCTTGATTGGACCACACACATCAGTATGGATGAGCTCGAGTGGCTTCTTGGCTCTTGACTCTGACTCCTTTGGAAAACTTTTCCTGAATTGCTTCCCGACTAGACACCCTTCACAAAGCTGGTCAGGATGGTTGATGCGAGGTAGTCCCTTTACCATCTCCTTCTTAGATAGCAGCTCCAAACCTCCAAAATTTAGATGCCCAAATCGAAGATGCCAAAGCCATGATACATCTTTGTAGCAAGCTTTCAGGCACTTTGCAACATCGTTTTGTATGTTGATCAAGAACATTCTATTCTTTGACATCGGCACTTTAGTAATGAAGTTATTTTTATCATCTCTTATAGAAAGATTATAATCTTTCATATGAATATCATAACCTTTCTCTAACAGTTGTCCTAAACTCAAGATGTTACTTTTCATATTGGGCATATAGTAGACATTGGAAATAAACTGATGTCTCCCATCTTTTAAACGGATAAGGATGTTACCTCTCCCTTTCACTGCTATTGTGGAATCATCTCCAAATGAAACATTTCCGTTTACTGATTCGTCTAGCTCCACGAACATGTCTTTCCTTCCACACATATGATTGCTTGCACCACTGTCAAGATACCAGGAATTTGCTTGGCCACCATCAGTTTCCTTTCGTGCTAAAAGAAGAGTTTTTTTATCATCTGTCTTCTCCTCCATGTAGTTGGCCTTCTCCTCAATTTTGTTGTTGGGAGCTCTACATTCTGAAGCATAATGCCCAAACTTCTGACAATTATAGCATCGAACTTGAGATTTGTCATACCTTGAGTTCGGATTGATTCTCCCACGGCCTCGTGTTGAGCTTTCTCCTTTCTCATAGTTGTTGTTGGAATTGTTGTTGTGGTAATTCCAACCTCGTCCACGACCGCGACTTCCACCTTGTCCATGGCCTCTACCTCTACCTCGGCCACGTTGGTTTCTATCATTGCCTTGACTTTCATGCATATCCTTAAGTTGCAGCTTGAGGAGTTGCTCAGTAAATCCTTGCTTCTTCTTATGCTTTTCTTCGTATGCTTGCAATGATCCTTGGAGTTGCTCGATTGTCATTTCTTCCAAGTCTTTAGTTTCTTCAATCGTCACGACGATGTGCTCAAATTTGGGATCCAACGAACGAAGTATCTTCTCTATTATCCTCACATCTTCTAACTTTTCACCATTTCTTTTTAGTTGATTAGAAACAGCTACTACTCTTGAGAAATAATCTGAAATAGACTCAGATACTTTCATATGTAAGGATTCAAATTCACCTCTTAATGTTTGGAGACAGACCTTCTTCACTTGCTCGGATCCTTTGTAAGAGGTTTGCAGCTTCTCCCACGCTTTCTTAGCAGAGCTTGCACTTGAAATCTTTTCAAATCCATCATCATCTAAAGCTTAATAGATGAGGTAGGGAGCCTTCTTGTCTCTCTTTCTTGAATCCTTCAAAGTAGTTTTTTGATCTGGTGTAAAAGTAGCAAAAGCAGCATCATCCGCAGGCTCGTTGTAGCCTTTCTCTACGATATCCCACACATCTTGTGATCCAAGAAGTGCCTTCATTTTGATACTCCAATTGTCGTAGTTGTTGTTGTTGAGTGTCGGGACTTGGAATGGTGTCATAC
Organism: Triadica sebifera; assembly: GCA_023653625.1. NCBI lineage: Eukaryota > Viridiplantae > Streptophyta > Magnoliopsida > Malpighiales > Euphorbiaceae > Triadica > Triadica sebifera. The sequence goes on from CM042895.1 coordinate 2,675,393, forward strand.
CATTTGCCATATCTCTCAATATAATAAGAATTTATAAGATCTGATTGTGCGGATGAATCCGGAACGTCGAAAAACTTTGGAAAGGACAGCTCGGTCCACTCGGCTCAACTTTGTGAGTCAATTCAGTTTTCTGGTAGCACTATTCCAGCGGCACGTTTGAACTCCGATCGGGGCAATTCTGACGGTGTCGAATTCCTCTTGTCGAGACTTCCGATTTGATATGCAATAGTATAGATTCTCCAACTAGCTCTGATACCACTTTATTGGAAATAAAATACTTACACAAACAACTTTTATTCAAACTCAAGCAAATATTACAAAAACACTCTCACTCAACAAACAAGAAACTACAACTCTCTCTTATAAAATTTTGTTTCCTCACTCACTTAGAAGCTTTTAATTTTTCTTGATGTCTAAAACTAAAATGGGGAGGGGTATTTATACTACTTAAGAACAATTCTACACCACACAAATAAAATATTCCAAAATTATAATAACCATACACCTCATTCTTCTCCATCATTCTCTATTCTTCTAATAATATTTTAAGTTACCAAATGATTCACATGCATAATTAATACACTCTAGAAAATTCTAGGTAGATGACTTGCAATTTTGGACTTTTATTGTGGACTTGGACTCCAATATAATTGGATTTGGATTTGGGCACCCATAATGGATCAAGTTTATGATCCAACAAACCTTAGATTGATAATTCAGTACTCGTTTTGTTTCACTTTCTTCTATATAATTAGTGCTTTACTCTAACCCATTTCAAAGAATTCTTAGTCATTTTAGCCTTCAGAGGCAGCCATAATAGGAAGGTCCTTATTCCATTTCTCAGTTGTGGATCACGTGATTACAATTATATCCTATTTGATTTCTTCAAAAAAAAAAATAAGGGAAAGAAATAAAGAGATAGACCCTTTTATTCTGGTTTGATCGATATTGAAGAAAAATTTATGGGATTTTGCAGTTAATAAAGCTATATATAATAGATAATTTTCTTGATTACAAGAAGGGATAGATAAGAATCAAGAAACATTAATTTACCATTTCAATTGTGATTTTCTTTTAAATTAAATATTCCTTTATTGTCGTCGCGAGTGCTAAAGGTCTAAAGCAACTGCTGCGGTCCTACCAGTAGTACTATAACGATGTTACAGCCATTAAAAAATTTTCCGAGAAAGAAAAAGAAAGGTAAGGAAAGGAAAGGAAAGGAAAAGAAAAGAACTATGAGGCACTTCTCTTTTTCGTTATGGTTTGTTCCAAACAAAAATAAAACACAAATTCCAAGGCAACATTTTTGTCTTCCTCCTCATCATCTTTTCCATATCATCGATTTCCTCATCGGCCAACCACCGCCATATCCAATCCCCGAGTTCTACAATAGAAACAGAAAAGACTCCAAATTTACACAATCTCAAAATCCTGTTTCTTTAAAGGAGGAATTAGGCCTTGTTTGGCATCATAACCCCCTCTCACATTAGCAAATCAAACCCTAAAACATCCACCGACATGATGGTGATGATGTAAGGATTTTTCCTTATCAATCATGCCTTGAACATACCTAAACTCTTCCACATGGCAAGGGATAGTGATCGTTCCCTTCTGATCAAACCCATATTCTTCTTCAGCTTCTTTCAACAATTGCATGAACAGAGGGTGATTAAAATATATCACAGGCACTATAAATCTCTGCTGCTCTTCTCCTTGTCCCACCTTGATTGCTAAACACCCTTTCGGCACGTCTTTAGTTTGCTTCTTGCTATTCCCATGGTGGTGGTGGTGGTGGTGATGATGATGATGGGGCAGGTGCAAGTGAAAATTCCTCGTACTCTTCTCTCCACTACCCATGACAAATGATCACTGCACAAAAAAACAAGATCAAGAAACCCAAGAAAATTTTACAAAAAAAATGGCCAAGGGTCTGTGTAACAAGAAGAATCTAAGAAAGCTTGAAACTTTAGCCATGGTTGATACAATAAAACATACCAACCGGAATAAAAGAAAATATATAGAAATAGAGGAATTGAGAGAGCCCCAGAAAGTGGGGTTTTTTTTCTTCTTTCCTTCGGCTTAAAAAACAAGTACTATAGAAATAATATAAAATAGCTACTTGTTATTTACATAAAGTGGGATTTTGCAGACGTTTGATTAAAACGGGAAAGATAACGATATGATATATAGCAAGCAGTAGTGGGTTGGAATTGGAAATTCCCAAATATTGCCGTTGTAACAGACGGGCGATAGGATTAAGATTTAGGATTATTTGAGTGGCAGAACACGTGGAAAATAGTTATTGAGATGATGACACGTGGAAGATGGGTGGGGACTACTGCATCATGAGCATAGCCGACAATGGAGTGTCGTTTACAGTAAGGGAAATTCCAAGGGAGGGACACCCAATAGCAGGTAGTGAACATGTCCATGTACACTTCAAAGGCATGTCTCGTCAGCTTATGTGTACTTTAGACATCAAAAGCCCACAGGACTGGAGCAGGGACGCCTAATTTGATTTTTTTTATGTTATTTTATTTTATGTGGTTTTTGTTTTCGTTGAGTTTTCAAATAAAAAACTTTATAAAATTAAAGAATCTCAACACTAATGAAACCAAATCTATCACTCAGTCTCCCCACTCATTGAGACACAGTTTTTAATTCATAGAAGAATATCATGATGATTGTTGGGATTTGAATTTGAAAAGTTGATAGAGATTTTCATGCAAAATCAATGCCATTTATTGTTTTCTTTTTACCTAATTAAACGGATGGTGAATCTTTTAAAAGGATATTAATGTGGTGATAAATCTCTTAAACAAGATATTTATATGAAATACCTATTCTTCTAGTATTATATCCCTTGCTAAAATCAAGGATTTATATTTTATGGAAAACTAAAAGTAAATATGGAAACTAAAAAACATTGGTTTTTTAAAAGCAAACAAAAGGCAAAGAGTTGAAAGAAAAAAAAAAACAAGAAATGATTATCTACATGGTAATCTATTTTGAAGGCATGTTCAAGAATTTTGTTGGGTTTTATCAATATTTAATGGTGGAATTTAATCTATAATATCATACTGAAGTTTTCTATAAGTAAATGAATTTCTGTATTATAAGTTAAAATTGAATATAAGTATGCTTTTTCTGATTTTTTTGTTGTTTGAGAGTAGAATATGATTGTTTAGGATAAAATCAATTTGTTCTTCAAAAAAAAAGAGAGGATAAAATCAAAATTATATTAAAATAAACACTAACAGTTCAGATGGATTATACATATAAATCGGCGGAAAAAAGATAAATCAGATAATATCAATAATAAAAATAAATAATTATTAATTGTTATTATTTTAAAGGGAATAATAATAGAATGATGATTTTATATATTTATTTTTGAAATATAAAATGATGATTTTAGCTGTGAATTCAAAGCATATCAAGTGATATTTAAAAGGAAAATGGGGTCCACTGGAAGTACGTACTCTCTCAACTCGGCAAACATAATAACATAGTAAGGAGGAGGAATAAAATAAAATCGAAGACAGAGAATGACAAAAAAGTCCCTCTCTTTTCGGTAAAATTCCATGGGACCCAAAATCTGTAAGGTTAGATATGGTGGCCGCCAGTTTCTCATATTGCCTAACCCCTTCATAATATCTAAGTATCTAACATTAAAAAGGGCCTGTGGTTGGATATTACCTTAGCTCTTAGGCCTACTACATCCCAAGCAAAATAAAAATAAAATTCATTAATTAATTTTTTTTAGGAATCTATATGGTAGTTATTTTTTCTTTTAGAATACTATTTCAATAAATTGAATTTCGATGTGCCTTTTCTGGAAATTAAAAAAAATGAAAACCAGCTTGGTCTTTATTATATTAATGAATTCTATGCATGAATTTATCATAAATGTAGGAAACTTACAACTAATTATATTTCCAAGTTTGAGCTAATTAAATGAAAATAATATATTCAAAGCTAATTATATAAACATATAAATACATATATTTTTTTAATCATATTGTAGGATGAATTTTCTAAATTAATATATATACATTCCGAAACCTATTCTTAAAATGATCTTTTATATGGAGAATGGTATTTCGTAAGTTTTAACTTTTAGTCAAATTAATGTCAATCAAGTTAACTAAAATGTCAATTAATGAGTGACTTCATTCATATTTTCACTCATTAGAATTAGAAGAGATATCGAGTTTGAATTTTTTCGCCACCATCCACCAATATTTATAATAGTTTATTGTATTTATAATAAAAGCAAGAGGATGACTATCTCATATTGTATTGTATATAATCTATTGAGTTTCCTGATATAAAAAAAACAAACTTTTAGTCAAAATGATTATATCAAATTATAAGATTACATTTAAATGAAAGGATCATCCAAATTTGATACATTTTTTTAATGCGGTGGATTCATTGAATTAAATATCAAAGATAACGAAAATAAATAGAAAATCACTTATTGACCATTCCATTGGAAATGATTTCTTTCAAAATGATAAATATAAACACCAAAGAGTCTAATAAAATATATATGTTTCAATTGTTTTTAAGAAAAAAATAAATTAAAATTTCATTCATCCTTAATATGCCCTCGATTTTCTACAGTAATTAATATGATTTCATATTAAAAAATTAGTTAAAAATTATACCCTATTAAGATTTGAATTTAAATCACTCATGTGTAAAAGAACTATTAATGGTCACTGTTGTGGTTAGAAGTTATATAAGTAATCATGAAAATTATTATTTTTCGCATACTTGAAGAGTGACATTTAATGTTTGTAAAGAAAAAAAGAAAAGAAGAAAGAAAAGAAAGAAAGCGCTCGCATAGTCAATAAAACTACTCATGAGCCTACTTCGTTGATTCTTTCATAATTAAGTTGGCATAAAGAAAAATAAATTTTTAACAAATTAAAATAATTTAGATAATGAGAATGATTGAAAATTTAAAATCAACCAATTATGAAATTCCTGTTTTCTAATCTGTAATTTATTTATTCTGATGCCCTTATCTCCATGCCAAGCTATTCTTTAAGCAAGTTTGAACATTTGAAAGACCATACATATATATATGTGTGTGTTTGAGACATGGTGGAATCTCTTAATGGATAATCCACATACAAATTATTGCATTATCTCATGAATTCGAGATTAACACGAATCTCTTTTTCATATTAATATAAAATTTCTAAAGAGTATATTGTATTGTAATATTATTTTTTTCCTTTTATTTTATAATTATATATATAATGCTAGTTTTTTTCCAAATTATTCCCCTGAAATTTGGAGAAAACAAACCCCTTTATTACCGTATAAGCCAAAGAATAAGGAAACTGATCATAAAAAATAAGTAACAAATTAGGCAATTGTGTGGGGGTGGGGGGGTGGGCGCGGGGTGGCCGGGAAGAGAATCGGAAAGGCCATCCAAACAAAGCAAAAGGCAAATATGCTTTTTGACAATTTTTATTCCCTATACATATATGGCTTTCATGTATTATGGCCTTTGCTTTTTGAATTTGATTGTCTTTTGACGATAATTTTATAAAACAGTATATATCAATTTGACTTCCAATTGATTATTAGTGGGCTGTTTGTAAAGGTCAAGGATATGGAGTACAAGAATTTTCCACTTCACATTGGTTGGAGAATGTTAAATTTTCCACTAAAAACATCATTACCCATATTCAAAACTCAAACCCATTTGCTTATTTCCTTTTTCTATGTCTGCTCGAGAATGTTTCAAGTAAAATTCAGGATTATAATTCTTAATTGGGTTTTAAAACCAGAAAACATCAGGGCAATTAGAAGGAGCCAAAGAACCAAAGAAATGCAAAGCAAGTTGCAATGTCCAAGTGGTTGTTTACTCAATATTATTGTCCCTTGTCAATTTTGGATAGCTCTAAGTCCTAAAAAAAATAATGATGGAAGATAGCTCTAATGGGCTGATGTTGGAGCTTTTTCAAAGAAATCGGTTGTCTTTCATGATCAGTCGACTAAAGCCCCATTGACTCAGATTTTGCGTAGTGGCTGTCTATTTGTAAAAATCTACAATTTGATATTGAATTATATTCATATGTGAAATTTTTAGACCTATATAAATTAATTAAAAAATTCTCAAATATACGGTATACTTTTCCTCCCATGGTTAATTATAAACACTCCAAATTCTAATGAAGTGACAAGTCAACCCCATATTTTAGTAAGATAAATATTATCCATACTTTTTTTCAATACTCTATTTTTTATTATTCCATTATTTTCAATAAAAAAAATATGCAACCTCTTTCCAAGATAAAAATCAATATAGTGAGTTTTCTTTCTCATAATAATAGCTAAAACATTAAATTTATTTTTTTATTTACTATTTTTTATTCCCACTTTTCTTATATCTCACATAACTTTTTATTCTCTTTTTTTATTAAAATTTAAAAATCTAAGAAAAACAAAATATATTTTTTGACTGGATTTTAAGAATGCAAAATATACTTTATACAATAGTCTCACACTTAATGTTTATTTGATATTATAAATAATAATTTTAATTTTAAAACGAGAAAAAAATTATAAAGAGGAACAAAATAAAATATATAGAAAAAATAAAATAATTTAAGCAATGAAAAATCTAAAACAAATAGAAAATTAATTATATTTTATATTAAATTTCTTTGTGGTTTTTTATTTCCTTAAAAATAAAATTAATATTCTCTTAATTATCATTTTTTTTTGCTTTATCATTTATTCTATTAATGATTTAAAAATAATTTGTGTTCTTAGTATAAAAATCAATAGAAAAATTTCTCATTATTTTTCTATATATTTTTTAAATTTAAAAAAATGGTGTGAGATATTAGCAAAATGAGATATTAGAGAGAATAATAAATAAAAAATTAAATTTTAATATTTTAGTCATTATTATGAGAGAGAAAAAATTTATTTAATTTAATTTACCTATAAAAGATGTTACATGTTTTTTTATTAAAAATAATGGACCAATAAAAAAGAAAGTGTTGAAATAGAATGTCACTAGTATTTATTTTTTAACAATGAAGTTGAGGCATGATCACTGATCCTAGATTGGATTTTTAATAAGAATGTCAGTTCTTTTGAAGGTGGAAAATTAAACATGCTAGTTGTTCCACGGTTTTTAAATATATGAAGTTTAAAGTTTTTATTTTTTCCAAATTATTTGAAATTTTATAATTATCTATCAACATTAATTATTTTTTTATTAATTATACCATTATTTAATACTTAAAGAAATTTTATTTCTTTTTGGAAATATACAATAAAATAATTGGTAAAAATTTAAGGACAATATAGTATTTTATTTATATTAAACATATTCCTTAATTATTATGCAATAACCTTAAATAACATCTATTTATGAACAGAAACAATAAGGGTTTTTTTTTTTCAGGACAAGGTAGAATTAAATATTTAAAACATAAGAAATAGCCGAAGATATTTTGATTCATAAAATTCAAATGGGAAACACAAACAACATTCACATTTTAAATAAATCTATTTACGCTTGCAAGGGATGTGCAAAAAGCCTAGTGATCCCAAAACGGCGAAGGATTTGGCTTATAAAGGAAAATACAATAAATTGTGTTGAGTAATTTATGAGCAAATTTTTTAAAAATTACAGAGAAATATACATGATTTTTGTTGAATTTGCACTTTTAAGAAATTGTTTAAAAGATTGGAATAATGTGATGAGAAGAACTTCATTTCAAAAAAATAATAATAATAAAAAGAAAAGGAAAATAGTATTAATTATTAAACTTGCGAAGATAAAAGATTCTAAAGCTGGAACCAAAAATACATGTGACTATGGGTTAGCTGGGTGGTAGTAGCCCAATCTGCTATCAATGGATTGTACCCCATTAATCAAGGCCTGAAAATATTGAGAAGAGACAAAACGGAGTGAGTAATGGACCACCAACCTTCCAAAAAACTACTGCTCTCACAGCAAGGACACGTGCACATACCACATACACAGAGCCACGTAGGCTAAATGGTATTAAAAAAAAAAGTTAAAAAATGAAAATTTCATCTGATAATTAACTAGCAGATAACCAAGCATTGTTTTCTGCATTCACATTGTAAAATTCACCTAATGAGTATATTAGAGTTAGAAACTTAGAATCACTGATTTAGCATATCATTTTCAGGATAAAAAAGCCTCAAAAGAGAAATTTATCTGGGGAGTCACTAATCAGAAAAAGGAAAAATTCCTTCTGCAAAATTAAATTGAAATAAATCCCGGTCAGCAATAGGGAATTTTAGTTTCCTTTTCCCTTCTCCCATGAAGGTTATACTACAAATTAAAAGATAGAATTGGACGTCCCATAGTTTCATGCAAAACGGAAATGATATATATATCTCTAATCCGAATATTATATATATATATATATTATTTATATTTTAATATAATTAATATTTTTAAAATAAAAATATAACACTTATTTAAAATAAAAAATATTTTTTATTTAAAAAAATTATATAATTAAAATAAAATAATAAAATATTTAATTATTAAAATAAAATATTTTAATAAAAATTAAAAAATAGGGCGGAGTCCGAGAACTCGAAATCAAAGCTGAAAATAGAAAACTCATGTCCCAACCCGTGTATTTCCATTCCTACTCCAAATGTGGAGTCCAAATTAGAAGTCGAGGATTCTTGGGTTAGGCCTTTATAATTCCTTTTAAATAAAAATTTAGGTCACCAACAATTTAAACCTTTTTTGAAAAAACTGCACAGTTCATTAATTTAAAGACACCAGATGATGATAGTTTTATAGAGTGGATACCCTTTTTATTTTTATGTCAGTAACAACAATTTATCCTTTGAATTCTAAAGGCGATTTTCACTATTAATTAGGTACAAACTACAAGATAACTTTGTGTAAAAATAAAATATACATTTACATGCACTATCGTACTGCAGATAGAACGTTTAATTTTATAGTGAATACAAAAAGAATTGCATCAAAAAGCTGGCATATTGCACAATTAAAATGACTTGTTTAAGCACTGCAGGAACCATGGTTTCAAATATTATTTGATGTGAATCCATTATATATTCCGATATTGACACACTCTTGTTAATTAAAAATAACAATATAATACTGTTATATTTGTTTTATTATGAACGATACATATGATATAGACCGATACAAATATTATATAATGGTTCAAAAAATTTTAAATTTATTTAAATATTATTAATTTAAATTATTGATGTAAATCTTTTTAAAAATGTCTGAATAAATATATTATTTTTTATTCAACTTTCTTAAATTATACAGAGACATTATATTAGTTATAACATATGTAATTACTTTTATGCTTTTATATATATATATATGCCCGCAAATCTTTAAATTTTTACACTTAAGATGTTGACTTTATTATTAATTTAAAATATGAGTATGAAGTCAATCCTTATATTAATCATTTTGTTCTCCAGTCTTATTTTGAATATCTACATGATCATGAAGGTAAATCATAACCCATACAAATTTATCATACAATAGATGAGATTGAGATGAACAACACTTGTTAATGTTACAAAGTTAATACATTTAATGAAGTAAGTTCATCATTTGACATTTTTTCATCTGAATAAAATATCAATGATCCTCCACGACACTTTTCTAGTGATAATTTCTTAATTCTGCAGTATATGTATTTTTATAAATATAATTTTTTAACTTGCTCTATATTATTTAGTTATAGGAAGGATTTTTTCATTATTTTTATATTTTTAAGAAAAGTAGTTTTTTCCTCATATTCAATAAAATATCTATTTGTTTATCAAAAAATAAAAATATTATTTTATAATAAAGTTTTTTAACTTAATAGCAATTATTATGCTATTTTTATGAAAATATTATATATTATATATTTTTAAATAAAAAAATATTTATTTAAATATTTGTTAACTTAATATATTATATATTAATTTTTTTATTGATTTTTATGATTTTGCTAGCTATTTTTAAAAATTTATGATGTCGGTGAACAATACAGTTTTATACAGCCCGATTCCGATCGATACCGTTATGTCGATTTTGATATCGATGTATTATGTCATATTGATATTTAAAATCTTGGCAAGAACCAGGGATGGATCCATAATTTATGTTCAGTGGGGATAAATTTAATTTAATAGATAATAAATTAAAAATTATATAAAGATAACTTATGTATAGAAAAAATACAAATTTTTGAGTATTCATATATATTTTAGTATAAAAAAATTTCAAATTTATAATGATATAATAATATTAATTTTAAATTATTTCAAATATTTTCTTCAAATATTTAAATTTTAATACTTTGTATAATTTTTTTTATTTTCAACGAGAGCAAGATACTATATATGTTTAAAAAATTAGAAACTAAAAGAAGTACTATAGGGTATTTTAAGGGGAAATTTTCTAAGAACTAAAGGAGTTTTCCCTAGTAATTGAACTTGTTTAGCAAGGCAATTTAGCTTATCTGTTATATATAAATGGAAAATTAACTTAAGGCTCCATTCAGATTGAGAGGTTTTAAAATCTATAAATTTTATAAAATTCGTTAATGAATTGTAAAATCCATAAATTATAATAATTTTATCATTTTGTTTAAATATAAAATTTATGTATTGATAAAGTAAAACTCTTGTATTCATATTTTGTTCAATGATCATAATTTATAGATTTAATAATTAATTTTTAATTTTACCCTTTACTAAATGTTGGTAATTAATTCATTATCAATTAAGTATTTTCTAGTTTTTTTTATCACTTTTATATTTTATTGTGAAATAATATAATTTAGAGTAAATTTTCTAAAAAAAATACAATTAATGAAATTATCATTATTTTCAAATTTGAAATTGTTACAAATTTTTGGCTCAAAATTCTATATAAACTCATTATCTATATTATGTTTATGAATAAATTAATTCATTAATACTTTTTCTTTTTCAAAAAACCCATTAATATTTTTTAATTGATATTCAAATCAATAGAGATAAAATAAATAAAATTAAAAAAATTGGCAAATAATTTTTGTTGTATTTTTTTGCTTAAGGATAATTTTATAATACTACTAATTTATTAAAGACAATCTTAAAATAAAAAAATCTAAAAATACCTCACAAATAAAAAATGATAGAATTTTGGACTTTATCACCTCCTAATCCTTCAAAAATAATGAATTTTAGGGGTGAGTTATTTTCTAAAATTCATGAATTTTGATATTTTTTAAATAGTCAAACAATAAATATACCATTGTTCTAATTTTCTTATTTAAAATACCTCAATTTATATATAGCCTTAATGTTAATATGATATTTAGTATTGAGTTGAAGATGTAGTTTAGCAATTACTTATGAAATTCAAATAAAAAGGGAATAGTGAGGAGGTTAAAGTAAAATTCATACATAGCCTAAATGTTAATACGATATTTAGTATTGAGTTAAAGATGTAGTTTAGCAATTACTTATGAAATTCAAATAAGAAGGGAATAGTGAGAAGGTAAAAGTAAAAAAGACAATAAAAGTTGCACGGGATACCGCAGTAATAATGAGCAACCGTGAAAGGCCTAGTTTTTTTTCACTCGTTTTTGTACACCCTAAGCTATATATGCAGCTACAAGTTAAGGTACTCAATAACATCTTATTCTTGAAAGCTTCTAGTATAAACTTTGTTCAATCATGGAAATTGGTGATTATGAAAACATTTCATATATAGGAATTCATCAATATGGGCCAAAGTCCACTCTCAACAAAATCAAAGGGTAAAAGCAAGAATCAATTAATCATGGATGAAAAGCAAAGCACAAGTGGTTTGCTTTATGTTTTGTAAAGGTCAAAAAGATTCAATTCCCAAAAAGTTGTTCTTTACGAGACATCATTCACACTATTACCCTTTTGAACAACTATACATGGATTAGAGAAAAAAAAAAAAAGAAAGGAAACATAATCATCCTGTAATTATCTAATAGTAGGGACATGGTATGATTAAGCTCAAGGTGCAAAAGATCAGATGAGACTTTGCTTCCTAGATTCCAAACCAGCCCTTTAAGTATATGAAACTTCTCAAGTTTTAGAGACATCAGGTCATACACTGACAAGCAATAGATCGAGACATTTATTTATGTATATAATTAATAATCATCATTGTATTATATTTTTCCACGCCACCGCTAATCAGCCTGTGGGTTTAGATGTGCAAGTCCCTGCGTGTCTCTTTGTATGTGGAGAAGAAGAGGAAGCAGCTCTAGAGAGGTTGAGAGGCATAGTACATAATTAAGCCCTAACTCGCCTAACTGTCGATCCGTTGCCCATCTTTTGAAGTGAACTGTTTGAATTTGTGATGGTTTAATCTTCTATCTCAGTTCATGAGCAGAGAATGCGCAAGGAAGATGATGGGTAGATATCACCAAAACCTCAAAACCAGCAATGCAACAAAAATAGGAAAAAAAACATGTCACTGCTTGTCTGCAAAGGTTTCCTTTTCAGCAAATCATCAGTGTCAATCCAGTTAGAAATATCCACACAGAAAAAAAAAAGATCTTTGTATTCAGCACAAGATCCAAAAAGAACATCTGGGTATTCTAGTGGATTTCTTAAGTGTCCAAATTAATTTAATGCTTTTTTTCTTAATGTAAGACTGAAGTGAATAGACAAGAGAATGAACTTTGCAAAGCATTCGATAAACAGAAATTGTAAATTTAAAACAAACATTTCATGTGATCAAAGACTTAGTGTTTCTATTAAACATAATTAACATAGCCGATAAGTTTTGGGATCCCTTTAGTACGATAAACGCATCATGTTCCTCATAATTGGGAACAAAAAGTAATACCATTGTCCTCTAGTAAAAATTAGGGATACAAGTTTCTTGTTCCTAGCTAGAAGAAAAACCCAGAGGATCGAACTACAGAAGTCTACTTATCTATGAATGTACAATTTGGAGTTTATTATAATCCTAATGCTCTTATTGGAGGTCCATCCATAAGAATTGACATGCAGATCAAATGATTCAATACAGTTCAACTGTTGGAATCAGATTTAAGAGAAAACTAATTAAGGTAATTTAGAGCAAAAGTAAATAAACAAAGGGCACAAGCATTAACAAGCTTTACAAAAATACAAACAATATTACATGTATACTAATACTACTAGCAAGCACTACTAAGGACCGGCGACTTTAGTAACATGATAGAAAAGTATGAGAATACGTTTAGATTTTTGTGTACCAGACAGTTTTCATCTCTCAATCTGTTCAGAGTCGAAGAGACTTTTCAAATAATAATGACAGAAAGAGAAAGGGGTTTACTTTCGTGCTGGTACATCCATACAGCTCATGCCTTTTATAAAAGGGTTCTTTTGAGATAAGAGCCAGAAGAACACAACAAAGAAAAAAAAAATAGTCATGTAACCCTAAGAGCGAAGAAGAAGATTTAGAATGTTTGACAAAGTTTAAACCCAGATCTGAAGATACCAGAAATGGACAGATCAGATACTGTAAGAGTTGAAGTCATCATGAGAGAAATCTGCCTCATGACGAACTATAAAAAGGCTGACAAAAAAAAAAGAGAAAAAAAAAAACAATCATCATTGCACGAAGCCACGAACAGAAAAGAAAATAAAAAGGGGGGTAATGATGAAACTTTTATTCAAAGCAGATATGGTCAAAAAACTTCATCATTACACCAATCTGCATAAAACCCGTAAACTTAATTAACCTAGGAACGAAAACCCATCATATGAACCGATCGATACTTACTCAAGAAAACCAATCAACACAAAATCGAAAGGGATTAATTAAAGACCAAACCTTTACATGCAGCTAGCCCTTGAAAAATCTCGATTGGGAGCATTAATTGGGGGGAATGAAGCCTGGTCCGACGACACTAACAAATGATCAATTAGAGATTTTACACCCATAAAACATAGATCTATGGATAAATAATTCGAAAAAATTAGAAAAATTAAAAAGAATGGATCAAAAGAGAGTCCTCGAGCCAGACAACATTCCCCTCAAAAAAAGAAGCTCCCTTTGCACATCTTCTTCATCAATTGTTTTTAAAAATTGAGAGAGAGGGGTGCAAGTAGAGTGTGTTCTCTTATCTCTTTATCCCCCAAGAGTCTCGCCTATCTTCAAGGGGGATGAGAGAGAGAAAGAGAGATTGGTGGTGATCATGAAGAGAATGAAATGGCATGGGGGTTATAAGAAGAGTAAAAAGAGTAGAAAGCCAACGTTAAAAAAGACAAAAGATAGCTGCAGACCCCGTCCCTACCAGTTGATTTTTTTTCAGTTCCAGAAATGACCACGACTCCATGCACACCCTCTCTCTCTCTCTCTCTATCTCTACATGATACATAACATTTTTATTATTTTGTATTCACAATTAATATTCACCGTTGGATCTGCCAGATGACTCTACTGGTAACACCTCGTACGGGATTGACCACATGTACATCGTAGAGAAGAGAAACCCACCATTAGATTTTAGGTCCGTTGGTTGATGATGGTGTCATCAAACATAATGTACTACTCTGTGAGACTGTGCTGTCTATGTACTATGTAACCTACAAAATCGAGGCCCATTGTGCACCGTAGGATGCGATGACTGTCTCATGATATCAAAAAAATATTAATTAATAAATAAAAGCTTTAATCTCACAAACAATAATAAACTTTAGCTTAATAGTAGCGATATCATGTATCGAGTTTGTATTTTGCAGTCGGACTTTGTAAAAAAGGCTTAATCTCACAATTATTAAAATATTCAATTATATTTACAAATCATAACAAATAATAGAATTGGAAAGGAATCAAAGTAAAGGAGGCCTAGAGTTGAGTCAGAGTGGTTGAGTTGTTGAGCTGCCCGATATTGGAAAAGCCCATTTAATATACTCAACACTTTTTTGAATCAATTATTTGTAGTAATTTGGAGTGAGTTAGTAGTATTACAATTTCATTAGACTTTGTTTTTCATTTTTCTATACTTTTCTTAAAATAAAATTGAAAAAGAAAAGTTTTTATTTTTTTAATGAAAGATTGGACCCTCGTCTGCCGTGTCACTTTTAGGGCAGGGGCGATGAATTCGAGGCGATGACCGACATATGGGGTCAGGGGTCCACGCTTTCCTTTTCACTTTTACCTTCTTACCGCATCCCAATTCCTCGGTGACTCTATTGGGTCAAAATGGCTACGGCCTTTTTTTTTTTATCTTTATTTTGGGGAATTCTGTCTGCCTATTAAACATTTTCCCCCATTTCTTAAAATTTAATAGCACATGAATCCATATATTGTATTGTGAATTATTAAATGATATGATAGTTTTCATGCACGGGCTTTTAATACTGTGGGTCCGAATATACCAACAGAATTTGAAATTGCCATTGCAGGCAAAGCTTATATGAGTAGGAAAATCCTTAATTTCATTTGTCTTAATTTGCTTGAATTGCTTTTGATGCTTGGGTGTATTATGTCAATATAATGTTGTTTCTGATCATGACATAGTTATTTGGATTAGATCTTATGTTAAAAAATTATTTGCCTAACTCTAACTAGGGTTCATGAATCGTTCATAACCTAAACCAATTTGTTACTAAATGGAAAAGGATACGTTTGGCTTATTACTCTCTTAATTTGTTGTCTTGATTGTAATCTAGATAGAGACTAGGGGCGAGCATCATCTTCAGAGTTCAGATACTCATAGCCATGAAATTTAATTGGTCCAATTTGTATTATTTTTGTGATAGGCCTCTTTTCCTGCCTTTTCCATTGGTAATAAATGATGATAGAATCATTAGGTAAGTGACTATAACTCAAAAAACTTCATAGAAATAAACCCATTTGCACAGAGAGGACTCCATAGCTTTACAAAATGAACATGCACTTTATTATTATTATTATTAACCTCAAAGACAAATCTTTCCTATTCATTTTGAAATTTGATGAAAAGGTGGATACTGTGTTTGTATTTGCAACTTGTCATGTGTAATTGCTAGCTGGATAATTTAATGCAATTGACAAATGAGGTGTTTTTAACTTATATTGAAAATTTTGCATTAGTGGCTAAAAAAATTTAAAAAAATATATGTTGGTATAATTAAGAATTATGAGGAAGTGAAGGAGGGATTAGTGAAGAAATGAAAATTTTACTAAATTAGTGCAATAATTAATTAATTAAAAAAGAAACAGAATATCGGGGGAAGGGGTTGTTTTGGAGACTAGTGAGGGTGGTGCCCGTAAGAAGTGCTGCCATGCTATCAGCTCTACCATCATCAAAGGCTCTCTCTCTCTTTATCAATCCACTGTGGACATCAGAGTGACAAATGGAGAGGACGATACTGGCTCCATATTTCAACGCTTTTACAGTCTTGAAAATTGTGTCTTTATATATGTATAATTGTGTATATATATATATGGAGAGAGAGAGAGAGAGTGGGGGATAGCAACAACACGAAAATGTCAAATCACTGCATCTCCAGCCCAGGTTGTCGACACTTCTATTTTTTTTTATTCACATTTTTCTTCAACTAATATCTCAGTAAAATTGAACAAAACACAAGAAAAATTATCCTCGTTTTAGTTAAAGTATTTCAGTTTTTTAATTCCTCCCTGGTCATGGCCATGGTCACGTGCCATATGTTCCTCCTTGTTTCAGCATATGTGTGTGAGGGTGTGATGCGAATAGAGAGGAGTAGTTGAAAGTTGAAACGGAGAAAAAGGTTAAGCTAAGCTAAGTTTTGGAAATTCAAGTCAAATTAATGTCTGAATCGAGGAAGAGAGGGTACAATTTCTTTTAGTATTTTATTTTTATTTAAAAGTAAAACTAAACATACAAAAGCCCACTTGCAGGGGTGATGTTTTTAATTTATTTGACATCTTTTTTTAATTTATAATTTAATAATCGGATTAAGGAGAAAATATTTGTACTGAGAAGACTTTTTTAGCACCTAAAATCTGTTCCCATAGGCAATAGCATTGTAATTAGTGAAAGTAGGGCTAGTACAGTAAGACCCTCTTTGTTTGTTTGTTTGTTCCTTGCTTTTTATCCCGCTTCACCTCTTGCTAATTAAACACAATCCCTGGCCATCCCTCTAGCTACTTGCTGCTTTGTTTTATCCTTCTTTTTATGTGTTGTATTAGCTTCTTCATTTGGGTTTTCTTATCTTTCTATCTGCCTTCACGGTCATATATGTTAAGTAATATATATATATATATATATATATATATATTGCCAAAATAATAAAATAGAATCGCTATTCAAATGTTACATGATATTAGTTAGGCGAGGGTGGATGATGTTAGTTGGATTTGCAGTTAGCTGAGATTTTCTTTCTTTGTTTGGTTTGTTGGGCCACGTTACAACAGTAACTATCGTCGTTTCTTAGCTAAACAACAATCCAACCTGCATATAAAGTCCAATACAAAACAAGGAACACACTCAGGTTTCCGGCCATAAAATTCAAAAATTCGCTGGATTCAGGGATTTGGAAGTTATTAATTTCTCCTTGTTATTTATTAGATACAACAATATTACCAACAATCTAACACTCACCACGTTTTTAATTGGTCAGTGTTTATTATGATAGTGAAATAAACAAGGTAATTTATTATTTTAAATCTAATATTCCAAATATCTTAGAAAACGCTACACTGAATTTGAGAGTATTTTAGTTTATGTTATGCCCAACTGATTTGTCCTACGAAGTTTAAAGATTTGGCCTTCGAGATCCAAGGCATGCCCAACTGACGCCAACATGTGAGTTCTTGAGGCCTCTTGGGCTGGTCCATAAGACCATAAATTTTTTCTCCAAAACATGTTTAGCCCATAACCATATCATGTAGCTCGGTTGTATATCCAAAACATCTAGTGCACACTACTAGTTTATAGGCAACAAGTTAATTTTCTATTGACAGACCTTTCTTTTTTGTACTGACTTATTAATTAATCATAATTCATAATAGGATATCACATGATTAAGACATTGTCAAAAGTTAATCCCTTTGCAAAATTTCTCTTAACTTAGGATTGAAGTTTAGATGTCGATGCTAATAACATAGTATTAAAAACAGACAAAATTAAAATGGTTGATGATTGAGACATGGATTTAATCCTTTTCTTTTAATTGCTCAAACTCCACAAATCTTACGCACCTAGCCAAATTAAACCATTAGATCCAACATGTTCGAACTTTGAAACACATAATTCCATTCAATTTTCGCCGAATTTGCAGTCTCTGTGGCTTGTGAGTGACATTTTCTCAAGCTAATGTGGAAATTTGATGCCAGCTTTGTTCATATGCTTGTCTTTCGATGGGTGATCTATATATGAATAAACATCCCCCTTAGGTTAATTTTCATAAATGCTTATTTGAGAATTTCTCTACGAAGATTGGTCCGTTAATCACTGCTTGCCCACACGTAATTAGAAAATGCTAATGATATATTCCTCCTCTCTTTTACTGATCAATATTATAATTATATATATATATATATACAACATCATTTTCACCACTTAAGCTTCTTTCTTTCTCTTACTTTCATTACAAACTTTGTGATCAACTTCCTTACCTATCTACTTTAATTTGATAAGGGCGATGCTTTCTCAGGTGCAATCTTTTTATTCGGATAAAATAACTAAATATATCTCTATCGTCAAATTTTTTAGCCTATAATTCAATTTCATAGATTGACAAGCACACACACAGATAAACACATATAGCAATCAACCTGGTCAGTGAACATTTTATTAAATTATATTTTGAAATTGATTACTTCATTAAAAGATTAAATAACTGTGTGATAATTAACTATGTAGTCAAAATTAATCACAGTATATTATATACGACTCCCATTGTCAAAATAAATAAAATTTTGTTATTTCCTAATAAAAGAGATTGTGCAATTCTTACATAATTTTATGGAGAAAATACAATATTTATTGCCATTAACCATAAATGGATGCGGATCAAATTCATTCTTATAGCACTACATATTCACTAACGAAATTTTACGGGTTGAATTTGTAATATCATCAACTAAGTTTACTTAATATCATAATTTTCAGTGATTGAATTGAATCACACTCATGCTTAAGGAACGGCTCACGTTATTCCGATTTTACATGTGAGAAGAAAATAATTTAGTTTCTGAATTTTTTTAACGATGATTAGTCTATCTTAATTTAACTTTTAGGTTAAACTGGCTTGTATTTTTTTTAATTTTACATCTTAAAATATATTTTTCATTTTTTTTACAAAAGGTTACATATCTTATAATATAAATTATACAAAAACAGAACAAAAAAAATATGAAAATAGTGCTTTTTAAAAAAAAAACAAAACAGAGTAATACAATCATAAATAAAAAAAATTAGGTACTAATTTAGCTCAAAATTTTATTATTGGAAAAATTGATGATAGCAAAAAAATTTGCTGTCCAAATTGTAAAAGGAAATATATGGAAATCATTTTTATTTATTTTAAACAGTAGAAAAAATAAGAAAGGAAAAGGCAAAACGTAGTCGTTCGACAGAACAAAAATACAAATGCAGCCGTACCACGTGGCAAAAGAATAGAGCAAATTGAAAAGCAAAATAAGACAAAGACCTTGGATTCAGAAAATGTCCCCACAGACGACTCTCCAGATATTGAAGCATAAAAAGGCACGTGTCTTCTAATATTTAAAATACCTCTCTAGGTTGAACCATCAAGTCTCCGCCACGTCTTCAATTGCCATCTAATCTTCCGAAGGTCGAAACCGACAAAATGAGATACTATGGTTTGACCCGCGGCAGGTGTCAAGAAAATATTGGGTAACGTGTGACAGACGATAGATTATTGTTTCTGGGCAACTAATCTTATTGGCTATATTAATTTTAATATTTTAAATATGTCTTATTAAAACTTTTTTATTTTTTAATTTGATATTTTTGAAGAACCAAAGTCGGACACGTTCAGTTCAACTTGTACATTTCAGACAGCGACTCAAACCTAGCTAACAACTCTAGTATGGCTCCACTCGACTTATTTTGTGGCTCATCCAGCTTTTAAACAATCTGTTTCCAATTTGATAAAAAAAATCAATATATACGTTATGAATTATGAAACCCAATAAGTGCATGGCACTTTGGTGTATACATATGACCGATCTAAAATTTTTGCATAATAGGATCCATATATATTAAGAGCTAGGACGAACGGCTGTGACGCAAAAATAAAGGGAATGAAAAATTTTGAAGATGGTTGTAAAGGGAAATCGAGCAAACGACTGCAATATAGAAAGAAAAAATGGAACGATTACAATGCGGATAGAAGAGAAATGGAGAATTTCAATAATGCCTGTAGACTGTAATGTAGAGTCAAAATACTAGATAAGAGAAAAAAAAGAATATAAGAATAATTGCGACACAATCACACATATTGAAGTTAAGAGAGAAATATAGAACTACGAGACGGAAGAAATGATCAAGAAAAATACATTTTAGCGACGAATAAATCCATCACTAAATTTAAGAATTCTGTCGCTAAATTATATTAGCGACAGAATTGCGACGGATTTAATCCGTCTCAGAAAAGCTCCAATAGCGACGGATTGTAATTCTGTTTGCTAAATTTAGCGATGGAATTAACGATGAACTATCTGTCACTGAAGTGTATTCGCAGAAATTGTGATGGCGACAAAATCAATGAGGGATTTTGCGACGAAAATGTCGTCGCTACATAGCGACATATATAAATCAGTCCCTATGTTGCGACAGATTTATATCCGTCGCTATTTAGCTACAAATATATTCCGTCGCTAAATTTTGTAGTGCATTTACTTCATACAATTTGCGACTAATTTTCAGTGAGGACTACATTCCGTCCCAGATCTATTTTTTATATATTAAAATTTTTTAATTTAATTATTTTTGTAATTTTAAAATTCAAATAAATGAAAATAAATATTTTTTGTAACAGAATTCATTAAATAAATATTAAAAATTTTTAGTCCAACATAAAAAATATTCAATAATTGAAAATACTACAATATTGTTATTATGTAGTCCTACATCCTGTCAGATTGTGATGGATCGTTATGTGGAGTTGATGAAATGTGGGTAGAATTAGTCATCTCTGCTATCAGCATCCATAACCATGGAATGATACCGACTTGATGATTTTGCATAATAAAATGCAGCAGAACCTTCACTCATATAATTAACATTGCTATTCAAGTTACTTCTAACTGCTTGTTTCCCGTGCAAAGTCCAAAAATAATAATCCGGTACAAAACCATTTCTATACAAATGCAACTTAACTGTATCCACGTGATGAAACATGCGATTCTGATACTTGCGATGAAAACATGGACACCTTATCCTATCATTGTCCATCATTTCCGGATGACTATCTGTAAATTCTATGAATTGTCTAATACCAGTCATGAACTCTGGGTTCAAAAGTCCATCTTTCAACCGTTTATACATTCATTGACGATCTGGTCTCATTTTTTATTATCTCTATTAAATCAAGGAAAACATTAAAATCAATTTGAAGTATGAAATTGTAATTGATAAATCATAATGAAATCAAACTTAGCTATTCTTTCAAGTGAACGATAATTTCATGAATATACTAATATTATATAAGCACATATTAGCTCGTAACACATACGAAACTATTATTTAACATTCTAAGGTTCTAATTAGAATTTATATAATTGGTATTGATCGTAAACTAGTTAATTATTTTATAATTTTTTGTCTAAATTATCTATATTATGTTATAGCTTTATATTAAACTTAGTAATTAAACTATTTTATTAAACTTTGTAAATAAACTTTATAATTTTAATAAAACTTAATAGCTAAATAGCTATTTTATTAAACTTAGTAAATAAACTTAGCTATTTTAATAAACTTAACTATTTTATAATTTTTTGTCTAAATTATCTATATTATGTTCTAGCTTTATATTAAATTTAGTAATTAAACTATTTTAATAAACTTATTTTATTAAACTTAGTAAATAAAATTTATAATTGTATAATTTTAATAAAACTTAATAGCTAAATAGCTATTTTATTAAACTTAGTAAATAAACTTAGCTATTTTAATAAACTTAACTATTTTATAATTTTTTACTAAAATTATGTATATTATGTTATAGCTTTATATTAAACTTAGTAATTAAACTATTTTATTCAACTTATTTTATTTAACTTAGTAAATAAACTTAACTATTTTATAATTTTAATCAAACTTAATAGCTAAATAGCTATTTTATTAGAGTTAGTAACTAAACTTAACTATTTTATTAAATTTAATTATTTTATAATTTTTTACCTAAATTATCTATATTATGTTCTAGCTTTATATTAAACTTAGTAATTAAACTATTTTATTAAACTTATTTTATTAAACATAGTAAATAAAATTTATAATTTTATAATTTTAATCAAACTTAATAGCTTAATAGTTATTTTATTAAATTTAGTAATTAAACATAGTTATTTTATTGTTGCTAACTATTTTATAATTTTTTGCTTAAATTATCTATATTATGTTATAGCTTTATATTAAACTTAGTAATTAAACTATTTTATTAAACTTGGTAAATAAACTTAGATATTTTATAATTTTAATCAAACTTAATAGCTAAATTATCTATATTATGTTCTAACTATTTAAATTTAACTATTTTATAATTTTAATCAAACTTAGATATTAAATTTAACTATTTTATAATTTTTTGCCTAAATTATCTATATTATGTTCTAACTTTATATTATTTACATAAATATATATGTAACTTATGCATATAATTAATTAATAATAAGTCATCTAATTAATAATAATTAATAATAATTAATAAGTCATCTAATATGTTTCCACATAACAAAATTAAATTAATAAAAAAATAAAAACAAGTAAAATAACAAAATCTGCAAAAAAAAAAAAAACAGCAGCTACCTTCGCTGGGAGGTGACTGGTGCTGGAAGGGAGGGACCAGAGCAGAGGAAGACCGGGGCTGGGACGCTACGCTGGCTGGGACTCGACCGGAGCTCGGAGACAGCAACAAAGACAGGATCCAGTGGGAGACAGCAGTAGAGGACTAAAGCAGAGGAGAGAGAAAACTGGAGCAGAGGAGAGAGAGGACTAGAGCAGAGGAGAGAGAGAACCGGAGCAGAGGAAGACCACGACCGGAGCAGAAGAAGACCACGACTGGAGCAGAGGAAGGAGATACCGGAGCTGGAAATTTGGGCAGCAGGGAGGGGGAAAAATGCCGGCTGGGGGGAAAAATGAGAATTTTTTTTTTAGTTTACAGGTTATAACATACACAGTAAAAACGACGTCGTTTCATGGGTTAAATTTTTTTTGTTTTTCTTTCATTTTTAGCGACGGAATTTTCCGTCGCTATACATTGCGACGACAAAGTTGTCGTCGCTATTTTAGCGATGACAAGTAACTGTCGCTATACATTGCGACGACAAAGTCGCGTGGCAATTTATAGCGACGGAATTTTCTGTCGCTAACAATAACGACGGACTTTTCCGTCGCTATAAATTGTCACGACGACTTTGTCGTCGCAATGTATAGTGACGGAAAATTCCGTCGCTATTTTTAGCGACGACATGTTCCGTCGCTATTGTTAATTAAACTCTAATGATTTAGCGAGGACATTTTTCGTAGCAATATTTGCGATGAACGTAATTCCGTCGCTATTATGTCAATTTTGCGATGGTTTATATCTATCGCTAATTGGCGCTCGCAAATTCTTCTCTAAACCGTCGCAATTTTTTGACGGCATATTTTTCCGCCATATTAGCTATGATATTTAGCTACGGACTTAATCTGTAGCAAAATTTCCTTGCTAATCTGTCGCTATTTTTGACGTTTTTTTTTCAATTTTTTTATTAATTTCACTCGTTAATCCGTCATTGATCCGAAGCTAACTACTACGGATGTCAATCTATCGCTAAATTTCGTCGCTATTTAATTTTTTTTTTGTAGTGGATGACTAGCTGAAAAAAAGAATTTTTTTTATTCAAGAATTTTTTAAATTAAAGTATTAAATTTTTATAGGATTTATTATATTGAATTAATGAGATCCACTTAATTTTTAATATAACTATAATATTATTTTTTTTAATAAAAAGTATATTGAAATTATGTTTTTTCTTTTAAAAAAAGTGGAGTCCAAAGACATCACCTTTTATATCCCTTGTATATATATGTATATAATCAAAAAGCATGTTTATTATGTGGATGAATTCCTTAATTAATTTCCAAAGCTTAACTATATATATATTTATGTTATGAATACTGGAGATTCACTGAATCAACAAAATATATAATAGAATGACTCCGTAAATTCTATTATATATGACTCTATAACAATGTTTGTGCAGTTATATATATATATATATATATATATATATATATATATATATATATATATATAAACTTATAAGTACTATATTGTACTTATAGTATAAATAATTAACTAAATTAATTAGTTATTTGATTTAAAATAAAAATTAAATCAGTAATTGATGGGCAGTGTGGTAACACTTCAATATGTACAATACAACCCATAAAAAATGGAGATTACAATTTGCAAACAGACATTTTTCTTTGGGGTACTCCTCATTCCTCAAGGTGGGCCTATTTTTAATATTGTAAAATGGAAATCACAGATCAGACGACGAGGACCAATGATATCTTCAGCTTTCCATGGAAAAGAAGACACTTATACCGCACTCTACTATTCTAATATCATGAAGTGTAATTTATTGTTATTTTTTCATGAATTTAAAGCAAAAAAAATATTTAATTAAAAAGTTCAGTGATCCCACGAGATTCACGTCTGTTTGCCGACAAATACGTAGTTACTTTTAAGGAACAGTAATACGATAAGAAGCTGATGATGACGACGAAGACGACTATGCTTTCTTTCTTCTTTAATTACTATGTTCGATACCGTACAATGCAAATGATACAATCACCAAAAATGTGTTGAAATGCCTTCCTATTCCACCTGTAATACGAACAGTATAATTTTCTGTTTTAATTATGTAATTTTGTAATTACAATTTGTTGATAATACTTATGTGATAATGATGCATAATAAATTACCTATTAAATTGATTTGGTTTTTTAATTGCTTATTTTTAATGTGAAATCATTTCATATACAATAATAAATAAAAAATATTATGCACTTCCTGAAATTTGACTTATTATATTAGCTTTAAGGTTTATTTATTCCTCTATTTTATCATATTTTATTAACATATTATTCTGTTATATTTTTTATTAGAAAAATATTATATTATATTAAAATTATATAAAAAAATTAATATTTACCTTTTAAAGTTTAATCTATTGTATTAGTACTCTTATATAAATTTAATTTTTTGTACTAGTACCCTACTTATTGTACTAATATCTTATTTAGTAAAAAAAATATTTTTTTAACTAACGGTAAATATCTTATAATTTAATAGAAATATTATATAGTTAAATAAAAATAAAATAAAAAAATTAATGCTATAAATTTTAAATTTAAAAAAAAATATTAGCACAATACGATAAATTTTGTAAAATAAATAATAATTTTTTCCTTTAAAAAAGGCTCACCATTCTATCAAAAAATAATAATAATAACGGTCACCATGTCTGAATTGATCTTTCTCATTAGATTAAGCCCTAATTTTAATGGATCTTATTTGTCATATCTCACGTAGTTTAATTATACAAGATAAAAAAAGAAAAGAAAGAAAGAAGACTTGAGAGCAAATAAAGAAGCCGGCTTGAATTTGCCATCTGGCTTAATTCGTAGCTAAAGCCTGATACGAGAACTTGCTCAAACCTTAAGGGATAAAGTAACTGTCCATATTACAAACCCAAAAAAAGAAAAAAGTAACTGTATATATTAAATAAAATTATGCAATTCGTAAAAGAAAAAAAAGGATAATATTCACAGGGAAAGGGAAAATACAGAGGAAAATCATTATACGCTATCAAAACAATTAGCTCACGGGTGTATATATATATCTATATAAGCCCCACAAAAGCCAGAAATTAGATGATTCCAGTTAGAGCAGAGGTACCCATAATATTCTCAACAAAATTATACTTGTAATTAATGGATTCACACACCCAAAACAATTCCCTTATCAATCTCGATCTGTAATACTCTCTAGTTTATGAAAATTCCTGCAGACCCAACAAGATGTTTGATGGAGAAGAATATTCTCCTTCCGCAGCTGAGCCTTTTCGCTGCAAGGATAACTCAGTCGCAAGCAGCACAAGAAAGAAGAAGAACAAGAACAGGAGGAGGTTCAGTGATGAACAGATTCGATCATTAGAATCTATTTTTGAATCAGAATCAAGACTCGAACCTCTAAAGAAATTGCAGCTAGCAAAAGACCTTGGGTTGCAGCCTCGACAGGTGGCTATATGGTTTCAGAATAAGAGAGCTAGATGGAAGTCCAAGCAGATAGAGAAAGATTACAATATTCTGCGAGCTAATTACAACAGCTTAGCTTCCAGATATGAGAATCTGAAGAAAGAGAAGCAGGCTCTGGCTATTCAGGTACTTAAGATACAGTCTTTAAAAATGTACTTATTTGTTGAGAAACTAATTAATATGGGTTGTGTAAAAATTGACAGTTGCAGAAGCTGAATGATCTGTTGAAGAAGCCCGGTGGGGAAGAATCAGAGTGTTGTAGGCAGGAAGTAGGAGTGAAGAGCAGTACTACTGAAGGTGAATCAGAAAATGGAGAGGGAAAAAAGTGTGAATCAGAAGAGAAGGCCAGCATGTCTATTGAAAAATCAGATGAATATAGCAGCATAAAGACAGAAGATTTCGGATTAGAAGAAGAAGCAAACTTTATGAGCATAGTGGAAGCTGCCGATGGTTCATTGACATCACAAGAAGATTGGGGTAGCTTAAACTCTGATAACCTTTTCGATCAATCAAACAGTGGTTGTCAGTGGTGGGATTTCTGGGCTTGAATCTGGAATAAATTCAAATAATCGATCTTTCTTCTATCAAGAAACTGAGACACACCATAATCCATGGGGGAACTCAAGTCAAATTATGCAGGTGTCACTAATGGAAATGGAAAAAGCTGCCCTGATCGTGTTGATCCTACTGTTCCATTTCTTCCCAGCGAGTGAAGTTGAGTACCACTGGACTTGCGAATGGCTGTATGTAAATGAGAAATCTTTGTTGCTAAATCTTCAAACTTGCGGATGCAGAAAACTTGTACTAGTTTAGGTACCAACTTACAAGTTAGAAGTGAGTTGATGTTTATGCTGTCTGATATGAAATTCAGTTGTCATGTCCATCCAAAACATTAAGCAATTCCCAAAACAAAACTTAAAATAGAAATTGAGCAACTCTGTATATTTCAGCACAAATACACCGAGTAATTTGGGTTAAACAACATTTATTACCAATCTCAAACGTAATAGTTAACAAAACGGACAAGACTAAACTAGAGCAGGGCTATGAAAAAATTTATGATTTGTTGAATCCACATTAATCACTCCCATAGCAGTACCAGACGTTAAGAATTAATACCAGACAGATACCGGCAAGAATCGGACGCTAAGGGTCCTCTTGTGTTCGAGTTAATGCACTTTCTTCTCTCATCTTCAGTGCTTGGATGCACCTGTTGGTCAATGGGGGGTCCCATCTTTTACGCATGCAAATGCAAACGGCGCCGTGTAAATGTAATAGCCGAGTCGCACAACAGACGAGGTGTCGTTTAATAAGAAATCCCCTCTCAGCAGAGCTTTTGCCTCACCTTACAGGCTATAGCAACTTCCTTCTAAATAAAGTGTGGGGTAAAAGGGAGAGAGAGGGAGGAGAGTAATGAACGACCTCTCAAATGCGGCGGTGATAGAGCAGAATAAGGAGAGGTGCAAGCCGATAGCTGGAATATCCATCTATATTCTGGCGTCTCTATTCTTCATTGGCCTCTCAGTTTCTATTTTCATACTAATTGTGGTCCACAAAGCCATCTTCTTTGTCTGTTTTCTTGCTCTTTCTGCCCTCGTCATTTCTTTCATAGCTTGGAACACAGTGAATTGGAGGCATAGAACTGCTTATTTTCACTTCCTTCGCTCCTTCCCCGACTCTGACCTTGTTTCTGCACGGGATGGACAGCTTGTTAAGATCACTGGGGTATTTCACTTTTTATCGCTTGCTCTCTTTGTTATGTTTTTCATGGATTCTTTTCTTGTTTCACCTTCCTGTAAATTTGTGGAAAGTAAAATGCTTAGTCCGTTTTTATTTTTCTGTCACTTGGAAAAAATTGAAACCTGGAAGTTCTGTTGGTAGCTGGTAGTGGTTGTTATTTTGCTCTCTGGATATTTTGGGTGGAAAATAAATAATATGAAAGAAAAGCTTTAAGTGAAAGATTCTCAATATTTACAGAAAACGAACCTGACATTGCTGATTTTTTTAACATAATTTTCATTTGGGTAATCTATCATCAATATGTAGCTCAACTAATTCCAATTAAAGCATCTTGTTGCTTTTCATTTTTCCCCATGAACATGAAAGTGGCATTATAAGCTTTCAAACCGTTGTAGCTAATAGTCTTATAATCACAAAATTAATTGAAAAAAAAAATGTCTGGTTGGAAAATTTAGTCATTCATTGTTGTTTTCCAGTTACAGCGGATGTTATGGTATATGGTGACTTTAGCAAAACTGGGGAATGAAAATCGTGTATCTAAGTTGGGGTTGGTTGTTATTTAGAAAAAAAGGGTTAAAATTTTGGCCTGAGGGTAGCTTTTATATTTTGTATGTGAACAGATACTTAGCTGGGATTAGCTGTCTCACTTTTGCTGATTCTGCAAGTCATTGACAACATGACAATTAATTTGCTGCTATGCATTTCACAAATTGTTGTCAATAGTTCAGGTGTTGTATTGATGATGGTATTTTATTACTTTCTACAACATGAACTTATGTCTTGCACCATTTGAGTGTTTGTCTTGCACCATTTGGAGCCAGTCTTAGTTTTATAATATCTGTCAATGTTGAATGTGAAAGAAAATTAAGCTAAGGTTCTAACTACATTGAAGCTTATTGATATGAAACACAGTAAAATTATTTTGGTTACAAAAAAGACTGATTATGACATGGATTTGATAGTTTTGACTTCCAAGGATAGAAATTTGTCATGATGAGAGCCAATATATCTTTTTTTTAGATATTTTGCAAATTGCTGATGATTTAGGTACTGTCTCGATATTAGTTAAACCAGATCAAGTTCCAATTTATTTATTTATTATATAGTAATTCACACCTGATAAAGCTGCTAATGTTACTGCTTACTTCTCTCTATTTTTTTCCCTGATGATTTTAGCTAGCTTCCTGTGGGAGTGTTGCTTTGGAGTCTTCTTATGAAAGGGCTGCCAGATGTATCTATGCATCTACTCTTTTGTATGAATATGGAGAATTTGGACTGAAGCCAAAAGATGCTAACACATCATGCTTCCAATGGAATTTAACCTATTGTGAGGTAAGGATCCTCATTTTTTAGAAACTGCTGCAATCTGACTTTATTTTTTTTTGGTCTTATTCAATTAAATTGCTTTGAAATTTTGTAGTTGTGGTCTGATAGTTTACATTAGTATAATATACTTAAATATAGAAAATAATAATGGCCTTCATATGTGCTTTTCTTGCATCTTTATGATTTGTCCTTCGGGTTGTGTTGCTTCACTTTTGTTCTTAATGCACCCCAACTTGAACCAACTGATCTTTTACTGCCCTTAAGTAACCATTCTTAGCACATGAAAAATAATTGAAGTGATTATCCTTCCCTTCCACATTTCTAATCATTTATAATTGAAGCTCTTTCTCCAGTTTATCTCATAGATCCTAGGTTCATTTGGGGGAAAAAAGGCACTGTTTGGTTTTTTGTTGCTTCTACATTGCTCCCTCTGTCCCACAAGGATAAGCTCACGGACTTTCCTTTTTAACAATATAGTTAATTTGTTAATTTTCTAACATGCCTCTATTTAATGTGTCTTGTTATCAACAAATGTAAATTACCATTTCTTAGTTCTTTAATATGTCTCTAATTATTGTAGAGGTATACAAGGAAAAATGTAAGTAAAATTTGGAGTTCCAACCATGTTAACTAAAATTTCTCAACATATATGAAAATGGAAGTGAGGTTATTTTTGTAGAACAAGGGGCGTATGTTGTAGTGTCTTCACCTTGTAGTATTCTCTTTTTTCTTTGCTTATTTGACAAACTTTTGTTCTCAAGTAACATCAAGCTAACCTCTGATCACCTTGGTCCTTCTACATTCTGACATGTCTCTTGATATTTTCCATTTCTATGGTGCCTCACTGACTACTGGATTCTGCTGTGAATGTTTTTGTACCTAATGATATTGGTATATTTATTAAATTATCATAGTGAATGTCCATTACAACTATCAATGGTCACTGGGACGGCAACAAGAGTGCTGCTCTTCTGCTGTCCAATATGTAACTTCATTTCATGTTGGAGACTAGAATTCTAATAATGAAACTCGAATTCTACAGATCAGATGATTAATTAAAATGCAAAAGAGTTTTGTCTGATAGTTTTCTGGTGCTGACCATCTTTTCTCAAGTCACATGATTGAGAGATTGAAATCTTGAAAGAAACTGTGAATGATTTATACCTGTGCTTCAAATACTATGTTTACATCCTCACGGAGAACCTAGTCTATAAAATTCCAGGCTTCAAATATGCAAAAGGCATGCTTAGTTCTTCATATTGCATGAGAACTTCTGTTAAGAAAAATATATGGAGAATTTTCAGTTCCTTGGATGGTTGTTTTAGATTGCCCAGTAAAGTCGATTGGTGCTTAGCGCTTATCCAAGTTCATTGTGACTAACCGGTTTTGAGATCTGTTATGTCATAAAATTCTGGGATCTATATTATGAGCTATCGTGCCATTTGTTTTCTGTTGTTTCCAAAATGAATTTTCATCTCTTAA
Source organism: Triadica sebifera (assembly GCA_023653625.1). NCBI lineage: Eukaryota > Viridiplantae > Streptophyta > Magnoliopsida > Malpighiales > Euphorbiaceae > Triadica > Triadica sebifera. The sequence goes on from CM042895.1 coordinate 2,706,445, forward strand.
AAGGAAAAAATGAAAAAGAAGAAAGTAAAAGATATGCCCAAAGAAAATATCTTGTGTTGACAGGATCATTTGAAACTTTTTTTATGCTTACCTAAAAGACAATAAATCTTCTCACCCAGTCTTAAATATTCAGCATATAATAAAGGATATCATATTAGCATATCTGTTCTTTGAAGTCTGGGTTAAGGATCCCTTAACCATTCCATTGATGATCTGATCTGAAATATGAAATTATCATGCAATAAGATTGAGTGTCAAACATGTAATTATACCGCAAAACACTGGCAGATTTTAGTTTTGCCATATTCTAAAGTAGTTGCATAGAACTAAGTTATCTGCATTTCAACATCTCAAAAGTCATTTTTGTCAGGAAATTTGATATTTTTCTGATTAGGATGTTGCCTGACAGAGGTTTTCCACTGACTTCTACATAACTGATCGAAAGTCTGGTATTCAAGCTATGGTGAAAGCTGGTCCTGATTGTAAAATTGTTCCCCTAATCGTTGAGAACAAACTTGTGGCTACTACAAGACAACGCAGAATTCTATCTCCTCATTTGAGGAAATGGTTGCAAGAGAGAAACCTCTCGGCAGAAGCTCGCTTACTACGGTTAGAAGAAGGGTAAACCTACCAAAATTTACCAAAGCTAATATTTCTCATTGCATTCGTAATGGTTTGCACGAGCTATAAGCTGGATATTTGTGTTTGATTGGGCAGGTATGTACAGGAAGGCAGCATCGTGACCGTAATTGGGATGTTGCACAAACATAGTGACATTTTGATGATAGTTCAACCACAAGAGCTTCTCTCCACAGGATGTTTGTGGGAAAAGCTTCTGCTCCCTGTGGATGTTGATGGACTGATCCTTGGGATCTCTGATATGGCTCTCCCTGTCACGTAAGCCAGACTGCGGGCCACATTTACAACAATAATGTCTAACATGTTACAAATATGATTTCTTAAGGAAAAGTAGGAACATCAGAGGAAAGATAATTTGGTCTAGAAAATTGCTCATTTGACTGTTGTATTTGCACCTCTGCATTCAAATTTTATTTTGTTGAAAATTTTTTCATCTAATACCCTTAGTTCAAACCACCATTTCGTTCATTTAGGACAAAGACATTGTTTTTACTCTAATTTTAACTATTTCATCAGTAAAAAATTAAAGAGGGATTCTTTTCTCTTCTTTCAAATTCTAGGAATCATTTTATGTTCCATTTCCTTTTTCTTTGGCTTTATGCAAAATTCTAATGCCATCACTTCCATTCTGATCAATTAGACACTAAATGAACATCTTATTGATAGTCATATAGTATATAAGGGAACATGCCGAAATGCCTTGTTGAAATCAAAATCAGATGAGACATGCCCAGAATTTCTTTCTGTGGATTATTCATATGCATCAGTAGATGCAGTTGATGTCGTCGAATAAGAAAAAAAAAAAAAAAAAAGGGCCAGCGTTTTAGGTTTAACAAGGGGTAACAATTTATTCATCCAGAAGTAGTGTTGTGTGGCATTCTATTCTGGTGTTTCGTATATTAGTTAATGTTTGTTGTTGTGAGAATGATATACTAATATAATGATAATGAAGGTGATCATTTTTTTTTTGCCTGTTCTTGCAAATGGGCCAATGGGATTAATTTCTTCGACCTCGTTTCAACAAACTTGTTCGTCAACAAACTTTAAGTGGGCTGTTGATTTTAATAATTTCAATAGAGGGAAAAAAAAAACAATAGAGACGATAAAATAATATCGAATTCTGTGAATCTATTTACTTTTGTCTTGAAATTTATAATATTTTTATTTATATGGTATATAATTAGTCATTTTTACGGTAATTTAATGTCTGTCTGATTCCATTTTTAGCGATTTAATAAATTAAAAATTGAATTAGATGTTTGATAAATTCAGTTCTTAACAGTCTAGTTGAATTATGTGTTTAGTTAAATAAAAGTAAAAACTAGCAATTAAAAATTCAAGCCTCCAACTTTTACAATTTGTACTAAATTTTGTTTTTTTTTGGTGAAAAATTGAAAATTTGAGCTTTTCGTATAAAAACTAGTTTTTAGATATTTAATATCTAAAATAATTATTTTATTTTTATTTGGACTTTGTAATATTTTTTGGATTAAAAAATTATATTTTTTTATATTTTTCTGTATTTAATTAAAATTTTAATATATATATAATATTAATAATAAAATATAATTATTAATAATTATTTTATAAATTATAAGTAATTTTACATCATTGGATTTCTAAACACTTTAAATCAATTATTAATTATGGAATATTACAGTTGGTTGCTGACCATTGATTGCTAATAGACCCTAAATTAAGAAAAAAAAAAAAGGAAGAAAAAATTGTAAAAATTCTCCCCCATTATTGATCTGTTAAAAACTTATAAAACCAAAAGAATTTACATTCATCATTCTGACCTCATAATAAATTAATTAAAATTAGTCATTTCAGTAGATTTTGAAATTTCGGTCATTTACTAAGTGGATAGATAGTCTACGTAGCTATTTACAATTGTTTAATTAGGGATTGAAACTGTACGAGATATTGAAAGAAATAGTTTTATATACCTAAACCATAATCATTGAAGTTTAATAATCCTTGTTTTTCTTTTCTCAGCGGATAGCTTTTTCTGCCACATATAAGCGACACTGTCATGTTTTGTCAGCATCAAAACAGCCACGCGTCCATTCAATTCTTCATTTCCTTTTTTTTCTTTGGAAATTCATATTATAAATTTAGATATATATATATATATATATATATATATTTATTCCAAATAATATTAACTATATTCAATTTAGAATATATAAATTGAAATTCAAACTGTCGGAACAAAATTTCTTTTTGTAAACAAATTGAAGGATTTTTCGTTTTTTTTTTTTTAAGTTACCAATTGAAGGACTTGTTCTCTTGATAATTTGCAGATCTCATTTTTCTATCTGCTTATGATCAATTTTATTCGAAGTTAATTTATTCTATTAATGTTCTTTGCCTCTTCGGCCAATGTTTCTTTATTATCTGATTCATTTAAATGCTAATGAATAAATTCGAGGTCACTTGCTTTATTTATTTATTTATTTTTTTCATCCAAGTCATTTAACAGTTATTGAACACCGTTCAAAGAAAAATAACGTTTGATAAAGCCTTTCAAATGAAGCTCGCATGGAAAATTGTTCACAATGCAAAGTCTTTATGGTGCGAGAGTTCTTTGTTCGCTATACAAATTTGGCGATAGTCATACTGATTGGCCTATGGCTCGGATCTCGAACTCCCCCCTCTGGAATTAAAGGTATTTGTAGGAACTAGATCAATCTCAAACAACATTTGCTTTGGTCTTCGGGTAATGGCAACATAGTCAAATTTTGGATTGATCGCTGGATTCCCAATATTGAGGGTAATATGCTCAGTTTGGTGATCGGGTCCGTTGACAACAATCATCTTAATAGAGAAGTTACTTTTTTGTGGATAATTATGGATGCTGGAAATGGAACTTGTTTGCTCATCTTATCCCCCAATCTATTGTGTTGAAAATTGCAGCTATATGCCCTCATTGACCTATGCATGAAGAAGATAAAGTTTTCTAGAGTTTAACTCTTGGGGTTTTTTCAATCAAATCAGCATATTCTTCTCTTATGGGCACTGTCAAAAATTTGGAAGTTGGCAGCTGGAAAGCCTTTTGGAATTGGAAAATTCCCCAACGGATAAAAGTGTTTCTTTAGCAAGTGGTTCGCAAAGGTATCATGATAAACGTGACTCGTTTCAATAGACATCTGGCTTCAAATCCCAGGTATCCAGTATGTCATATCTATGAAGAAACTTCTATACATGTGCTTAGAGATTGCATTTATGCTGTCCAATTTTGGACAATGATAGCTCATGGGATTGTCTCTCTTTTGTTTGATAGTCCAGATAATGTGACCTCTTGGATTTTTCGAAATATTAAGAATGGGCCCTATTTAGTTGAAGGAGTGCCTTGGTCTAACTTTTTCGGTGTTGGCTATTGGTACTTGAGGATAAGAAGGAACATAGTTGTTTTCAATAGCAAGCTTTAGTCGGTCTCTTTGCTGCTTAGAAAGGCTTCGAATTATGCGAAACTTATTGACAAATCCTTCTCTGATCTGGAAGTGTCTATGAAGCAGGATGCTGTTTGAAGGGCCATTTCTTGGATCTGTCATCCTCCATCTATTTTTGAAGTTAATACAGATGCTTCTTTTGACCCCCCAACATTCGATGAGCGGTTGGCAGTGGAGTGACATGTAACTTCTTGGGCAATGGCAGGTTGGTTTTATTTCAAAATTTGGTAGCTGCCACATCCAACGAGCTGAAGCTTGAGTAGTCCTCAATGGTGCTAGTTGTAGGATTCTCTTCATTGATATTAAAAAGTGATAATAAGTTGGTGATAGAGATGATTCATAGGGGTTAATGTTTATAGTTCTCTTATCATCCATCAAATTATTAACACAACTGTTTTTTTTCACGTGGTTTTCTTTTGTCATGTTCATCGAGAGATGTATTTCGTAGATATCTTATCTCATTTGATCTACAATTTTCGGATTGATATACACTTTTTGGTTAGTTCCCTTTCTAGAATTATTCTTTGGTTCCGCCATAATTTGGTAGAACTACCTATTTCAGATAATTAGTTTTTATTTTAAACTTTGCTCAACTTCATATTCTAAAAAAAAGAAAAAAAATAGCGTAAATATATTTATAATTCAAACTTAATACCTCATATTAAGAAAGAAAGAGAATAAATGTTATTCCATCTCATTTCTTGATATTTGTTGCTTTAATTTAGTCAACAATTATACATACAAGGACAAAAGAAAAAATTGCTGGCATTTATCACTTCAAACTCGAGAGTCTCAACAAAAGCGTAAAAAATGAACAAAAATTGTTTTCCTAAAGTTGACCAAGATTAGCTTTTTCCATTGACTTCAAAGTAAACACAATTTCGAAACAAAAGCTAAAAAGAATGGAGAACGGAAGGCAGATAAATGAGCACACTATACTAATGGATCTAACCTAACTTAACACATTCTTTGGCTATTGTTTTAGTCTTCTATATGTGACTTTAAGCATCACGTATCATAGAAACAGAAAATGTTCACGAAAAAGAAGAAACGACTATGACGTTGCAAATTCAAATTTTGATAGAATCTAAATCTTATAAATCGAAAAAGTTACTTTTAATGATTTTTCTAGGTTGATTTCCTAAACTTATTTATGAATTGAACTAATAATAAACTCTCATGTATAACAAATAAAAATTACTTTAAATACATGACAATATATTACTAATATGAATCTATAAATAAATTGATATATTAATATCATCTAAATAAATACAAACATGCAACTTAATATAATTAATGCTTATTAACAAGCATGTACTCCCTTTTTCTTAACGAGTTTGTCCATTATTAGTGTTGCACAAGAATTAGGGAAATGATGAGTATTCTAAGTAATTTACTATATATAGTACCATTTGAAATTAATTAAGTTGGAGAATTTATGTAATTTGAGAATTTTTTTTTATTAAAGGATAAAGTTGAAAAAAAATTGAAAAGTCATATATTGTTTTACAAACTCATCGAGATAGAATTTTCTCTAAAATAGACGAACTCATTTAGAAGAAAGAAATATATAAAATTCAGGGATTCCTTAAAAACTTATGCATTTATCTGGTGCTGGTGAAGCCAGTGATTTACTCCTATGATGATTCATTAATTATCATGATTAATTACGTTCATTAATTAAATATATATTCCTTTTGTCAAAAGTGCGAAGATCATTTTTCCCATATTCAAATGATAATTAACATTGAACGAGAGTTCATTGCAATTAAATGCTTATATTATAATGATTGATCACCTAAAGATTAAATAGTATATAGCTTCATAATTATGGTGGGCTAGTTAGAGAAACATATATATGCTCTGTTTGGATAGATCTACGATACCCTAAATGAGACGTCGTTCAACACCAACCGATTTGAACAATTAAAAAGGAAACATGATAGAAGATTCGAGAAGAATTTTAATTGAAAAGAAAAAAAGAAAAAAATTAAACTTTATTGATGGTGTACATGTGCATGGTGGCATGCAAAAGATATATACATATATTAAAATGGTCTTCAAGTTTAAGAAAATCTGTTTTCATGATCAGAATCAAATCTTGAGAGAAGAAAGAATATCATCAAATTGAAGATTACGGTTACATATTTTTGTTCATTTATTTATTGTAATTGATCTATAATTGGTTGCAGGCTTTTATAAAGATGGATTCTTCTTTTCTGCATAAATATAAATGTGTACACAACATAAATATATATAGCCCAGAAATTCTTTGAAAGGCTTATCTTTGGGATATTTCCTAATTTATTGTAAATTTAATTAAAAACTATTTACAAAAATATGGTGAAATTTAAGAAATTTCAAAGGGTTTAGGATAGTTTCTAAAACAATTTCTGAATTTGGAGTAGTTTTGCTGATGTGGTGATGTGGAAATGGAAAGTAACTGTACACCACTTCAAGTGGCACGCAGATATGGGAACAAACATCTGTCATGGCTAAATAGAGAGGGGGAGGCTGAATGGAGCATAAAGCAATGCACCAATTGGATTGACGCACAAAATCAATACACCAGTTCAACTAGCGCACTAATCTTGGATAACCTCTTTGACCTCAAAAATTATCCCTAACATCAAATTTAGTTAAAAGCTATTCCAAATTAGTAATTCCTTTATCTTTACTTAGCCATGTTTCTGTTCAGCTTTTATCATTCAAAAGCACAATTGCAGCATATACATAATTATTTTTCAGAAAACAGAATGGACCAATGCTATTGAAGAACATGATTATAATAATTATTATCATTTTATTCTTCTTATTATTATTATGTTCAAAGATTCAAAATTTGAAAAAGAAAACAATAAAAGTGAAAAATCTATTAGACCTCCACCACCCAACCCATGCAAGTTAGCTTTAACAATAAAAGAAAACAATAAAAGAGTAGGTATCCGGTTCACACTTGGTCTTCATTTTATAATATTCAAATTCCTTGTAATAGATATGAATTTTCTCATAATTATAATGTAATATATTAACCACCCGTCAATATCATGATTGTAAAAGAATTTGCTATATATAGTTTCTTCAACTAAAATGCAAATCCCATGTTTAAGTAAAGAAGTGCAATAAAGTCGAGATTTTTTTCTGGTAATCATCTTTGGCATGGACCTTGTTTAGTTCTATGAAAAGACTTTTGTGTGTGCCTGTGTATATATTCTCATTATCTATTGTAGCTTAAAATCTCAAACTATTAATCGTTAATCCCTATTAATTTAAGTGCTCCTACTTTATTGATTATTTACTTTTCAAATAATTGTTAATCACTTAATTTCTTGTTTCTTTCATAGTTTGTATATGCATGTATATTATCATTTCTCTCTCTTTTCTTTTTCCTTTTTGCTTGATACTTTCGAACAAATATCATCATCATTATACTACAAGATAAATAACTAAGAATAGTTCATCTGAAAAATGAAAAAAAAATATTAAATGATTTTTAATATTATCTAAAAAAATTTGTTCCAAACATTAATGAATAAAAGTAATTGTTTTTGAATATCAACTGAGAGATTTTATTCAAAGCTATCAGAAAATTATAAGAAAAGATTAAAAAAAATACTCCACTATTTTTACTTTAAATTTATATTTTTTTCAGATTTTTTATTCCACTTTAAATATATGTATTTTAAAAATCAAGATAACATTTAATATATATTTTCTCACTAATCCTTATTAATTAATATTATTTATTTAAAAATTGATAATAGAAAATTTAGACAAATTATAAAAAAAATATATAATTGAATTTAATGAATTATTTTTTTAATTTATATAAACATTAAAAATAGAACAAATAGAGTGTATAATTAAAAAAATATCTTACCTGCATAGACCCTAACTATGAATTGATTATAAGAACAAATAGAGTGTATAATTTTAAAAGCAAAACCAAAAAGTTATTCATTTTTTAAGCTAAAAAGATTGGGTGTCAGGATCTTGGTCTTTTAAATTACGGCAAATTAAGTCCTGGATTCAAAATCCAATGCGAACAGAGAGTTGCTAATTAGTTATAAGTGAATATATATATATATACGGTGAGGGATCGCTGGTGGTGAACCTTGCAATCATAGCCGCCAAATCACTGTCCAAAATGGGGGAAATTTCTTAGTTAGGTGTGCATAGAAAAAGAATTTACAAAATTATGTTAAAATTTAAGAAATAAAACTCTAGCTTTAGGGTAATTTTTTTAAAAAAAATTTCATTTTGGGTGGTTTTGCCGAATCTGCGTACAGAGAGAAAACTGCATGGGAAGGGGCTGGTCCGAAACTGAAATTAAAAAAAAAAACTCTAAATTAGTTTTTTTTTTTTTAATTTTTTTCTTCCATTAACACCAAACTGAGAAATATTCCAAAATGGCTCGGAAGAAACATGCCGAACTTTTGATTCGGCGTTGGGGAAACTGGGCCCCACTTAAAAATCAAAGCTTTCTGTACCCGCTCATAGTAATAATCCTCTAACATTTGTCTGTGTGCCGTTTAACGTTTTGCCCTTCCAATTCATTTCTATCCACTTTCCCAGACCGCCTTTGGATATTCACTTCAGCTCCATCGACAATTTTATGAATCAAGTAATATTTTATTTTCTGTTTTTCTTTTCTCTCTTTTCAGATAAATTAAATATTCTCCTGGTCCCAATAAGTTGTCAATTATTAATATTATAAAAGAATTAAAACGTACTTAATAATTTAATAATTTAATTATAATATTCTTTAAAGTTAATAGATCAATTTCATAATTAAAAAGAGCTTGAAAATTGTGAAATATTTATTAAAATTAACTGTAGAATTGAAAATAAATTAAAAAAGTCATACTGTCTTTGTGAAATGGATAGACTAATTAAAATAAAATATTATTTAAAATTGATAAATTCATTAAAACGAAAGAAATTATTATTATTTTATAATTTATAAAATAAACATTTTAGGAAGAAAAATGTTTTTTTCTAAATAATTTTCATTTTACATGATAACGATTTATTTTCTCACGTTAATAAAACTTTATAAATTTTAAATTACACTAGTTTTATAAGGAATGCTAACTATACATTTTCTTTTACCTTGTTTTTATCATCTCATTCACTTTGTGAATGACGCATTATAAACACTTTTGTATTTCTTAATTGTAATTTATTTTTTACAGGGACTAAAATAAAGAGTAATGAGTTATATATCAATTACTATATAGAGAAAATAATAAAAAAAAGGAAAATACAAGATATTTAATATCTTCTCGTAATTTAAAAGATAATAAGATCTTGTTTATTAAATAAAAATATTTTAGTCAAATACACTTATAATTTAGGCTCTTAGATTTAGTTTTAGTGCTATAATTTAAAATGACACTTATTTTGAAACGAAGAGGGTAACAATAAATTATAATTAAATTATTTCATTAATTTTTTTTATAAATTTGATATAAAAAAAACAAATGAAATGGCACGTGCAACCCGAAGCTTCGGTAACCAGGTTAGTATAATTAGGCACCGTCATAGCTCATGAGCAAAGAACATTTCCATGAAATAGACGCGTGGCGGTTCAGCACAGAATGTTCTTTTCCAGTGTTCATTAACCTTCAACCAACCGGACGAAAGTGATTGCTGACGTATATTTTTTGTTTGGCCATTGCAATACCGTGTTCAGCTGTTGCCATATTTTTTTTTTTTTGCGGTGAATGAGAACTGAGAAGGGCATGGCTGCATGGGTCTCACGTGCAACCTCTAACCTTTTACCCGACAGCGTAGTGCCACAACTCTCCCCACGTGTCTTCCGATTAAACCTCAAATTTAACAGCGCCCCATGTTATCTTGTCCGCCTCATCTCACTGGCAACTCTCAAGCACTAAACTCACGCTCCCAATCCCCGCTTCAGTCCTGAATAATGCTTTGGTCTCCACTGGCAACTCTCTTTTTTTTTTGGGTGGGGGGGTTTACTTAATCATAATCTTTTGTTTTTTTTGAAAGATAATCATGATCTTTTGTTATGTTACATTCACCATCAAAATTTTGGTAATTTTTTTGGCGAGTAGAAATTTGATTTAATGATTATTTAAGCAATTGAATATGTAGACAGTTGTTTTTTCGAAGAGTCCGATTGAAGATTTAAATTTGATATTTCAGAGTTGTAATTACGTAACCAGTATTACTAAGTTAAAAATTTATTCACAGCAACCATCCATAATTTTACAGGTCAACTCAAACAAAGAGCAGTATCCGTTCTTTTTATTCATAACAAATATAATAATTAAAATTTAAAATACAGAATGTGACTACGGACACTATTTTTATGAAAATACGGTAGAAGGAACATTCATGCTAACCGCTTCAAAAATGACATTTTTAAAATCAATAAAAACACTATTCATTTAACAAATCTAATAATTCTCAAAAAAAAAAAACAGTTAAAAAATGTATATAACAGTTATTTATTTATTTTATTTACTGTTCATGTCCAGTAAAAGCTTGAAGAGCTCCTGCCTCTCTATATATATAAGCCAACCCAACTGTGTTTTAGCCCCAGAATCACAAGGCACTATCTCTCTTTGTCTGCAACCTTCCAAGTTCCAACGCAAAAATTCCAAAGCAAAGCATGAGCACCCACGTAGAAAGCCACCGGGTGTTTGCTTTGGCATCCAAATGTAGAGCCTTTACACCAGAAAATGTTGCATACTCGCTTTTGATCATTGTCCTGGCTTGGATAGCCGTTTCACTTTTCCATTGGGCTCATCCTGGTGGTCCTGCTTGGGGAAAATACAAAGCTTTTGTTGCTATTTCTAAGCCTATTCGAGGTCCTAAGGGATTGCCTTTCGTTGGCAGCATGAACCTTATGGCTTCCCTTGCTCACCGCCGGATTGCAGCTGCTGCTCAGGCATGCAAAGCCAAGAGGCTTATGGCATTTAGCCTGGGTAATACTCGGGTTATAGTTACATGCCATCCTGATGTAGCCAAAGAAATACTCAACAGTACTATTTTTGCTGATCGTCCAGTGAAGGAATCTGCTTATAGACTAATGTTCAACAGAGCTATTGGGTTCGCTCCTTATGGAGTTTACTGGCGAACTCTGAGAAGAATCGCGGCTACACACCTTTTCTGTCCTAAACAAATCAAAGCTGCTGAGTCTCAGCGACATATAATCGCTTCTCAGTTGGTGGCCATGATGAAGGACTATTGTCAAAGTTGTCGTGTTCGGAGACTACTTAAAAGAGCATCTTTGAACAATATGATGGGTTCTGTATTTGGACGCGAATACAGTTTAGATTCGCTAAATGATGAAGTTAAAGAGCTTAGGGGTCTTGTTGATGAAGGTTATGAGCTATTGGGTATACTTAATTGGACCGACCACCTTCCCTGGCTCGCATATTTTGACCCGCAAAACATCCGATTCAGATGCTCTAACCTTACCCCGAAAGTGAACCGATTCGTCAGCCACATCATCACCGAGCACCGACTTTCATCTGGTGTGACAACCCGAGATTTCGTAGACGTTTTGCTGTCCCTTGAAGGTCCCGATAAACTCACTGAGCCCGAGATGATCGCCGTTCTGTGGGTAAGTAAAAGCAGCCGCAAATGATATATATTTTTTTTTCAGCAAATGATATTATTATTAATAAGCGTACGTACCTTACTAATATCTTATGTACAAAATAAGTATCTATCTTATTTGATATCTGGTATAGGACATACTTATAAAATAATCGTACTAAGCAATTCCAAAATTATTTGTGCGGATCAAATGAATAATTAATGATGTAAATATATTTAGTGATTATTCTGGTGTGAATGTCTTCTCTTATTTGTATAGGAAATGATCTTCAGAGGAACAGACACAGTAGCGGTTCTGATGGAGTGGATACTAGCAAGGATGGTTCTTCATCCTGACGTGCAATCAAAGGCCCATGATGAGCTGGACAAGGTGGTAGGGAGATCAAGGGCCGTTATTGAATCTGATATCACAGAAATGGTGTATCTGCAGGCAGTAGTGAAGGAAGTGCTAAGGCTGCACCCACCAGGTCCGCTTCTTTCATGGGCCAGGTTAGCTATAACCGATACTATTATTGATGGGTATCACGTGCCAGTAGGGACTGCAGCTATGGTAAACATGTGGGCCATATCAAGAGATCCGGAGTTCTGGGTTGACCCGCTCGAATTCATCCCCGAGAGGTTTGTGGCAAAAGGAGGAGGAGAGATGGCATTTCCTGTATTTGGGTCGGATCTCAGGCTTGCACCATTTGGGTCGGGCAGACGAACCTGCCCGGGAAAGAACTTGGGTTTAACTACGGTGACGTTTTGGGTAGCATCGTTACTCCATGAGTTTGAATGGTTAGCATGCGATGATAACCCAGTCTACTTATCAGAGGTTTTTGGCTTGTCTTGCGAGATGGCTAATGCTTTGATAGTTAAACTGCGACCCAGGCGGCTTTAAAAGCTGCAATATATTCTTAGTGGCACTAATATTAGACAGAAGAAAAACACAAAATCCTTTAAAATAAAAAATAAAAAACACACTTCTGCAGTGTATGATGCCCACAGTATATGAATAATTGAATATGGTGACGTTTGTCTTTGGTGCATTTCTTCAAAGTCGTCCAATATATCTTATATGTAAACATATGATATGATATGTGTTATCAACTGACGTACGATGCCGGTGAATTTAATACATATATATAGCACAGTACAGGTTTTAAAAGTTTTTATATAGATACAAAAGGGCTGGGCATTGAATTATTTGTTTAATAAGGTTATTTGAAATATTGATTTTCAAAACCCACCACGACACTTTGACTATGTCACTTGATTCATGCTGTTACGTAGGAAGCCGTCATTCTGGGATGTGGACTTAATTATATATGGTGTTACCACTCACCTTTCTTTCCCACTGTAGCCCATGTCATATAACTATCCTAATAATATTTACCAAATAATTTGTGTTAAACGCACCCACCCTGATTTGATTTTCTTTTGGTGTATAATTTTCATATTGGTTATTGTTGGTCAGAATATTGCTTCCCTCCTCTGCACTAAGAAAACTACGTATTCACTTGCACCCAAACTATTATTCTATTTTACCTATGTAATCCACCCATTGTTCTTAGCTATTAAATATATCATATAAAAAATACTCTAATTTTTTCACTTTCAAAAAAATAAGATAAATGATATTGATTTCATATATTTAAATTTTAAATATAAAATATTTTTAAATTTTAAAAAAATATTTTATTCCCTTTTCAAAGTTGAATAGTACTCATGCACATTATGGCAGTACCCAGCTCGCTATCCGGTCAGGTCAATAATTCCAAGATAAGCATTTGTCCACGAGTGTTGAAAATTAACGGTTCAAAACAATTCTTTCGCTAATTGTGAAGTCCATCTCGAGGTGAGACACATCATCAATGGAGGTGCTGATCCTGAAAACGGCACATGCATGATCAGATGTTTTTATTTATTGTTTTTTTATAAAAGCAAAATTCTTCCCCAAATAAAACATGGTGAATTCAATTTGACATTGAATTTACAAAGAAAATTATTTTTAATTTTTTTAAGTTTTAAAAATTATTTTTAAAAATTAACAGATAAATATATATATTTTTTTAAAGTACATCTGAAAAAAATAGTTTATAAAAATTTAAAAAAATCAATCAATCAATTCAATTAAAAATTTCTAATTTATTTTTTTAACACCTAACCATAATCCTAAATCTCTCTTAAAAAAATTATAATCTTCTATGCTCACAGGGAGAAAAGAATGATATATATTAAGAAAATTTAGTATGGAATTATATATTTTATTAATATTATTATATTAATTAAAATTAATATTGAAAATTTAAGAAATGTTAATATTTATTTATTGATTCAAAAAAATTATTATTATTATTATTTATGGCTGCATATGGCTATTACGTCACTGGAAAAGCATTCACCTTTGTCATTGATGACGTTCATTTATTGTTGTTAAAGACTGATTAATATTGTAAATAATGGAACTGGTCATTCTCCAAACCTTGTTTCCCGGATAATAATATATTTGATTAGAATTTTAAAAAAAAAATTATTTCATCTGTTTTATCCTAATGTAAAAAAATAAAATTTATTATATTTTAATTAATATTTTAGATTATTAATAAAAAAATAAATTATTTTTTCTAACTCTACACCTATCTTGGTTTTGGGTAAGTATTATCTATTAATGAAAGGGTTTCAACTTTATCCAATATTTTAAGTTTTACATAAATTATATTATACATCCGTATTTATAATGTATCGTATGTTATTTATTTAAATAATGAATGATTTTATTTTTTGAAATATATATATAAAAAAGAAAATAAATACATTCTTGCATTTGTGAAAATAGATTGGATTCATAATACAATATAGATATGAGTCAATGATACAATAATTGATCACTAGCAAGTAGTGAAAATAATATTTATTGAATTAATTATACTTATTACTACTTTTAGCCTATGTTTGAGAGGAGGCAAAATATAGGAAGAAGTAAAATAAGAAAATATTTTTACTTTACTTTAGAAAAAAAAAAAGAAAAATAAGGTAGGAAAAGAAAATAACTTTTATTTTCCATTTTCAAGTATTTGGATAGAAGAAAAATATGGGGAGAAGGAAAATAATGAGATATTTTTACTTTACCTTGTTTGGGAAGAAAGAAAAATAAGAAGATGAAGTAAAATAATATTTATTTTTTACTTTTCAATTTATCTCTATTTTGGAGAAAAAAATGAGAGATTGAACAAAAAAATATCACTATATTAATAAAATTACTTTTTTTTATCCTTCATCATTATAGTAAATGATTTGCAAAATAGTAAATATGTAAGAGTATAACTTTCTTCTTCTAATAATAAAATTATCCGAACAAAAAATAAATAAATCTTTTTCATTTCTCTTGTTATTTTACTTATATTATTTCAATCCAAAACATGATGAAAAAAAAGTGAAAATAAAATTTATTTCTCTTTTTAAGGGAAAAATAAATTTATTTTTTTCTTTATTTTCCCTCCTCTAGAGAAAATTCTCAAATAAGGTATCAGTAATTCCAAAAGAGTGTAATATAGTTATTTTATACCTATTATTAAACATTATAAATGACATTCTTGTTATTTGTGAAAAAAACTTTAAACAACATATATAACAGAACTAACGAATTATTAACTGGCATGTTTTAAGCATTTTAAAATAGAATCAATAGCAGCATATCCTTTTAAAATACAGCTTCTAATTAAACTAAAAAGTTTCAATTAATTAGTAAAGTTATTTTTGTATTTTCTTGCATCAATCATTATTAGGAGGCAATTGAAGGAAAAGTTTTGCCTTTTCTAGTCGTCCAAATTGAAAATGGCCACTTAAGCAATGTTAGCGTTCAAAGAATAATAACTTCCATTAAATCTGGGTTAGTTATTATTCTTCCAATTATGTTGGATCGTGACTTAGTTAATTATTTTTTTCCTTTTTTTTTTAAATCGGCTTGTCTAATAGTATTTTGGCATTTGTTCAATTGTAGTATTCTAATTCGAATTTTGGCCAAAATTTAATCCATCTGCTACTGTATATTAATTATTATATTACAAAGGAAATAGCAACAAAATTAATATAATAAAAGGTGGAACAACGAAATCTTACGTGTAAGGATGATAATTTGTTGTAGTGCATTTGGAAATTAATCATGAAATTAAATAAAGACGATTGAGAGAAACATATGGAGCCAATGATCGATCACGATTTAATGAAAATTTTGAAATTGATAATGACATGCTACCAGTCCCTTGTAGTGTGCCTAATACATATAAAGACACTTTGACATAGTAAAATTGATCATTTTGACATTTTTCCTTAGCAAAGCATTATTTAAACATTTCAATTAGAAAAATTCACTCTTTCAAATACTCATGTTTAATGTGGCATTCAAGTGACATGGAGAGCCAGGAACACATGATAGCAAGACCTAAGTTGAATTTTTCAACTGTAAGATAAAGAAAAAAAAAAAGAATAAAAATTTTTATATTACCATAACCTTATCCTTATCTCCACAGTCAACATTTCAGAGAAAAATTTAGAAAAAAAAAAGGAAGATTTTAATGGCTTCTCTTCCCATTGCCTATGCTCCTCCAACTATGAGTGTATGCAGCCATCGCAGCAAAGGGAAGCGGGGGAAGTAAAGAGGAGAAGGGATTTCTTGATTGGGTTCTTGGAAATTTGCAAAAGGAAGATAAATTCTATAATTAGACTGATCCAATTCTCAAGAAAGTAGAGGGCAAGAAAGGCGGCCGCGGTGGCACAATTAGCGGCCGCAAGAACTCTGTGTCTGTGCCCCAAAAGAAGAAGAAGTTGGAGGAGGCCGTACCTTTGGTGGCTTTGGTCACCTTTTGGCCAATAAATGAATTTAATGTCTTCATTCACTCTCTATTTGATTCTTCAACGACAAGTTTAATGTGTTTTGCTTTCTCTTGCTTACTACTTTCTTGTTAATTTTCCTTCTATTTATGAATGAATTCATTTTAATTCAGTTGCTATATAGTTTCTTGATTTTTTTTTTTATTTACATCAAGAAACATTAATTCCACCAAATTAATTGAGAAACAGAAACAGAGACAAACCCAAAAGGCAAAAATTCAAACTTGAACCAAGATAACAATAATCCATTAACCATAAATGTGAATAGAGCTAACATCAGCCTTCCTCTTCTCTTCCTCTTTAGTCACATTAATCACAACAAACACTTCATTCTCCATACTCACCATCATATCTTGAAACTCGGCATTCTCCGATGTCTGAACACTTTTTCAAGAACATTTAAAATAACTGCATTTTCAATATTTGAACTCGAAACTTCGAATTAAATTGGAAGAGTCTCATGTTAATTCATCCACACCTTATGAATTATAATTTTTCGATTTTAATTGTTAAAGAGCTGTCAATTGCAACGTGTCTATCCTTAATGGATCATTATGCCAAATCATATTGCTTGTATTGCACGTGCCGTTTATAGTCTTGCTAAAATTCGTGTTTATTAGATGTAAAATTTGTGAGTTAAGATATCTATATGATTAGTAACTTAGTTGGAGTGTTAAAATGACTAATGTTACCGAGTTGAAATGTCTCCTAGTGTATTAAGACCATCAATATTAATATATATATAAAACCTACTCATCACAAACCGCTACTCCCTCTTCACTGCTTCCATCTACCTACACACACGCACGCACAAAATTTTTTGACCACATCATCCTATCTATAATTATTTTTTATTAAACCAAGTCAATAATAAAATATTATAATAATAATTATTATTAAAATGATCTTTTATACATAATCTTTTATCATTAACTTGTGTATTAGTATTGAATTAAAGATTTTACATTGTTGATAAAAAAATAATAATAAAATCTATAATACGCACTTGTCAAGGCCATCTCAAAACCTTAATTATGATTCTTCAACCCTATTGCCTCAGTAGATAAATATCAGAATTTTTTTTATTGAAATAATAAATATCAGAATTTCCACATAGATTGAGACCCCCACTATAAATCTAAACATATCCAACAAATAATTACGAGGCTTCGCTTTGGATAAGGAGCAACTATGCTCGAAAACTAATTAAATATGTATAATAAATTTATTTTCTGGAGTAGTTGAAATCCTTTTCAATCTGATTTATTTTATATGGATGGTGATGCTATTGGTAGTTTGTTTGTTTTTTTAGTATATCTTATAGAGGCTAGGAGGTATTAACTCATGACCTTATATTTTTAACATAATTATTTTATGGTAGATGCAGTAATTAAGCTAGCTCCAATAGATTGGTTAGTTTGTTTGTTTTTAATGTATAGAAGTGTGATCAAATTTTAGTACTTTAAGAATTGAGATGAGGATGTTTGTTAATTATGACTCAAATCTCAATATCTCACACTTAAATTCATCCTCTGTCAAGCATCTTCCATGGGTAGCAAAACACTAGATCAACAGCAACCATACTCAAATTTACAGACGTGCAGAATGGAGCCAGAGTCCAAGCGCAGGAACAGCAACCATACTAAAACTTACAAACATGCAGAATGGAGACGGAGTCCAAACCCAGGAACAGCTCTATTTTGTAATGGCGCTTGCTAGTATGTATTAGGGCAATGAACTTCAAAATTATGTGCCCTTTTACAACTTAATTGAATTTTCTAAATATGCTAAATTTTAGATATGTTAATTAATGTCTAATATCTTATCAAATATAATTCCCACCACTTGCTTATTTCAATTTCAATGAATAATTAGTGGAAAGGAACGTAAATTGGCGTGCTTCCGATTTCGCTTTCATTCTCTAATCAAAGATAAATAAATAAAAAGGTCCACTTTGGTATTGAATTAATGAAAAGGATCTTGCTATTTGGCTAGCTAGTTAAAATGTAATTTGATACAATTAATATTCCTAATTAATTAATATAAAACAAATAAAATTACATTTCTAACCTCTATAAATTGGATCTAAAGTATTTATTCCTTCTCAATTTCCAATCATAAAATTTATTTTACATTGGTTATTGTGTAAGAAACTTTCCTTTCATATATATAATGGAATAATTATGATAATAATGTTATTGCACTTTGTGGATTGTGATATTATAATTATGATAATATTATGATAATTTGGAGGCTTTAAGCCGCATAATAATTTTAATAATTATTTTGATAATAATATAACCCTGAACTGCCATTAATTTGAGCCCATCAATTTTAAAATATCAAAATTACAATAATAAAAAAAATTCATAAATTGGTTTATTAGACTATAATCTGATTAACTCATTCTAGTGACCGGTTCATAGGAATTTAAAAATTTTGTCTCTGTTTGGGCTTTTTCCACATTTCTTATTACATTTTGATCCCTTAAATTTAGAGATGAGTGCACACATATCCTTAAGCTTTTATAAAATTTTCATATATGTCATTTAAAATTCTTTTTACTACCAAATCGGTTGAAGAAGGAAGACTGATTAAAGCCATTCTAGATGAGCATAATTATTTTATTATGCTTATTATAGATTTCTTCAATGGCATACAAATATAAGTGTTTGATTTTTTTCTTTTTGTAATTTTAATATTTTGAATCTTATCGCTTATACTTATTACACTTGCATCCATTAAACTTAATACATATTTATTATACTTTTATAGGTTAAACTTAAATAAGGATTGCAATGCGTAGAGTACCCACGAAAAGATCTGAATCCGAATTCAATTATATATATATATATATATATATATATATATATATATATATATATATATATATTTTGTTCGAATCTATTTAAAACTATAATGTTAATATCTATACCCATCATAATTTTGATTAACATTATTCAATTAATACTCAAATATGTTTAATTACTCATTTATCATTAAAAAAATTTAAATAATAAAAAATTCAAAAACATACAAACAATTTGTCATAAATTACTAGAAAATAAAATAAAATATAAAATTTAATTCAACACATTCAAATTAAAATAATTCATCAAATTTGTCAAAAATAATATTAAAATAATAAAATTAAATATTATTTATTATAATAGAAAAATTATATTTTAAATCTCTAACTCTTATTACATTTATAATTCATAAACCTTTAAAAATACACAAAAATAATTAATTATATTATTACATTTAATAAATTGCATAATATATATATATATAATTGGGTTCATTCGGGTAGAGGGTATGGAAGGACATCTATCTGTATCTTATCCAAATCCATGATAAATTTAAATATTATTATCTGTATCTATCCCAAAACTCTAATAGAATTACTCATTATAGTTTAAATGTATCATATGAGTATCCACAAAACTTAAGCCCGCACCCCTAAACTTAGACATTTATTACATTTTGGTCCATTAAAACTTTAATATTGTTATGTTTAATTCTTTTGTATTTATTTGTTTTTATTATAAAGCACGTTGGAATTCAGATTGTTTTTCAACTTCCTAAATTAATAGCTACATTGATAATTAGTCTTTATGTTTATTTAGTTCATTACAATGAAAAAATAAAGAATAAATTATAGATATAATTTAAAATAAATATTTAATACTTAATGCATCATATGAAAATTTTGTTATATTGACTTTATTATATTATAAATCTTTTTTTGTGGTATATTATTGTGAATGTTAATTATTAGAAATATAAATAATCTATTTATTTATGGATTAAATCTTCCATGAATTATCATACAATAAAAAAATTATATTAAAATTTTCTTAACCGAGTTACTCAATCAATCTATAATTATATTTTTTTGGCCAAATTTATGATATAATATTATGCATTCAAATTAAAAAAAAAACTAAATATGTATTATCATTGTTGGTTTTTATTTATTTTTCTTAGTCAATTAGAGTTCCTCTTAATGGCTCTTCTGTAAATCTTTATTTTTTGTATATTCTTTATTATGTAATAATGATATTTGATTCCCAATTATC
The DNA here is from genome assembly GCA_023653625.1 of Triadica sebifera. Lineage (NCBI taxonomy): Eukaryota > Viridiplantae > Streptophyta > Magnoliopsida > Malpighiales > Euphorbiaceae > Triadica > Triadica sebifera. Next base: position 2,727,089 of record CM042895.1, read on the forward strand.
ACTGTATTGAAAAACGTGTATCATAAAAAAGAAATAATTAGCATCAATAAAGAGATTCGTCGGCTAGAACCTTTATACTCTAAACAACTAAGGATATATTAGTTATTAAAAATATATAATTACTTAATTATTCTTAATTATTAACAGAAAAAATTAAAATATAAATCTTTGTTGTAATAAAAATTACTTTTCTCAACTTGACCAAATTAACTTTTTTATTGACCTCACTCTCACATTCAATACAACAACACCCTATCTATATAGTTAATTACAGGCAGACAAAAGAAAAATAATTAATTTCGTAGCACTAAATTAAGGATGTAAATCGAAATAATAAATAAACTGGAAGGCAGAGAAAGGTGCACCACTTTCTTTGGCTATTAATTGTTTCTTAGCAAATTCAACCATGCCTAACCATACTATACAACCTTCCACTTCTCCCAATCCAATAAATAAAATAAAATCCTTGCATTCAGAAATGAAAATAATATATATAATTAGGTCCTAATTACCCAATAACATAGTACATTGAGTTTCATTCCTTTCTTTTTTCTTTACACCAATCATTTCAGCTGATAAATATAAAAATAGAACAAATTAGTTAAGTGTGCAAACAACATAACACTCCAAATTGATTCAATAAAGATGGTTGTCTAAATATGGCTAGCTATAATATACATTTTAGTTATTTTCTATTAATAATTAAGGATAATTAAGTAATTAGGTAGTTTTAATGACTAATATACACATAAATCTTTTCTTTTTGAGAAATATTAGCTACACTTACACCAATATTTTCTTTTAACATTCTCTTTCTTATTGGTCCATTATGTCACATCCGTGAGTTAGACTCTGACCGTATACGTATACTGCGGTCGTTTATATTGCAGTATAAAGGCGTACGATCGGAGTCTTAATACGGATAAATATATAAAAATTTAATTATATTAATATGATAAAATGAATAGAAATTTTATCAAATGAAACAGTGCAATTTCGTGTTATGCACGCAAATCGAGACGACAACCCGGACCGAAATTTGAATTTTTTTGCTCGGTAGTGAAATTATAATTTAAACATACCAAAATATGAAAAATATTATTTTAAGCTTATAGGTGGAGTTATAAGGTGAAATTCTAAGGTTAAAGGTTTGAATTGTGGAAATAACATCCTTAGTATAAGATTACAGTCTGATATTTCAAATCAGGAGTTAGAGAAATGCGATCACGATCACAATGAAGTTGATATGATCGAAATTTAATTTTAAGATTTTTAAAACTAATAAATTAGAAATTGGATGACGAATGAATTTTTACGGGTCAAATTAAAAAAAAATAATTAACCCATAAAAATTCGATTTTTGCTCCAATTGTCATTTTGTAAAATTGAAGAGACCGTTTCGAAGAGAAAATTATTTTATAATTTTTGGAATATTTAATTTGATGAAATTGAGTTGTTTAGAGGTTGAATTTTGGAGAATTAAAATTAATTATGAAGAAAATTTTGGATTGGTTGGAAAATTTTTAAGTCAAAATTAATGGAAATGTGATTGGGTCATGTGTCAATATTATGAGATAATTAATTATGCTATTGGCCAATAAGGAGGTTGATTAAAAAATTAAGTATGATTAATTAATTTAATTAGAGTATATATATAGGAAATTAATTAAAAATTCTCCAAAATAACAATTACCCATCTTCTTCTTTGCTCTCCTCCATGGCCGAACCACCAAGCTTCCAATCCCAGATTTTTTTCAATTTTCCCTCTTCAAAGCATATTATTCAACCAATTAAAAAGATAAAAACAAGATTGGTGTGGAGAAAAAAAATAAAGGGTGGAATTTTGGCAAAAAAAGAAATCAAAGAATTTCTAGATACCCATTTGAAGAAGGTGAGATTTTGTTCCTTTCTCCATGTGATTTTTTTGGTGTAATTATTGTCATAATTATTTATTTAATTGTGGTGTGATTTTGTGATATTTGGTTTATGGAAAAATTAGGGTTTATGGCAAAAATCTTGAAAAATTAGAGAAAAATAGGAAATGAAGAGAATAAGGCTTGAGGATGATGGATTGAGTGAATAATTGATGAAAATAAATTTTAGGAATTTTTGTGGAATTTTTAGAAAATTTCCATAATTATGGTTAAATTTTGGAAAAATTATTTTGGAGGAATTTTGCCTTAAATTGAAGATAATGGAGTTAATTGGAGTGTATTGAAGTGGAAAATAAATTTTGGAAAGAAAAAAAAATTAATAGGATTTTTGGAAAATTTTTAGATTTTTAGCCAAATTATGGAAAAATTTATTGGGAGTTGTGGAATATTATTTTTGGTGAAATTGATGATGGAAAATGAAAGAAAATGAGTTAGAGTGACGATATAAATTTATTTGGAATTTTTAGAGTATTTATTGAATTAATGAAAATTCTTGAATTAGAAATGAACACTAGAAAAATAAAATAAATAAATAGAGAAAAATAATTTTAGAGACAGAAAAATAAAAAAATAAATTATTTTAAAAAAAATTAATATTTGAATTTTTGGTCGAACCGGAATTTATGCATTAAACATGCATAATCAGAAATTTTTAAATTATTGGATCTTGATATACGTGAGAGCGAAAAATTTAAATTTTGCTAGATTTTATGTCGTAAAGAGTTCAATAACTAATCGAAATTTTTTTATTTTTAGACGCGACGTTGGACCAGGCGCCAATCTGAGATAAAGGGAAAGAGCCGGCGGATACCAACAAAGCGTAAAAAGGTTAGTGCAACTATCCTTATAATATTAGTCGTATAAGTATAATTTATGTGAAAATTGAAATTTTTGCAATTATTGAGTTATATATATTTTTGTATTCTAGAAAATTTAAATGTTAAAAAATTATCTATGATTATAATTATTTTGGTATTAAAAGAATATTTATTCATTATCTGAAAAATGAAGTGAATTATGATTTTGATAATTTTTTTCACATGTTAGTCTATACGTGAACTAGAGTATTGTTGGCATGTCAATAAGGTAGATATTATGGTCCTGTGCATTTATGTGGATCACCTGATACAATTGTCAGTCTTGTGCATTTCTGTGAGATGAGTCATATTACATTTGGATCTTGTACATTTCTGTGGATCCTAAATTAAGATGTAATATAATACCCCTTTAATTCCTATTAGCAAGTTTAGGATGTTATAATATGTGAGTACACGAAAAATATATTATTAAGAACTCAACAATATTTTAAATTATAAAAATATTATATTATAGTATTTATAGAAAAAGACATAAATTTTGAATTTATTTCATTTTAAATGTATATTTTATTTTAATGATTATTATTATAAGAGTTTTTACACCACTGAGTTATATACTCAGCGCAAGAGTTTATTTTCTCTCGCGTAGGTTACCAGAGTAACAGAAAGAGTCCTGATTTATAGATAGAGACGCTGATTGGAAACCTGCATTATGGAGCACAACAGTAGTAGTGGTAGTCACCCAAAGCGGGTTAATCTTTTTATTATATTTTGATATGTATATATACAAGTTTTTTAATTTCATTACAGCATGTATATAAATAAAATAAAAAAATGTGTATGTATAATATTTTAGTATATATTTTAAATTTATTATATTAAATATGTTTAAAATTAAAGAAGTATTTTTGGAAAGTTTTATTTTCTGTACCACCTTTTATCCGTCTAGTATATAAATAAGTGTACGAAATGGTAAGAGATGTTACACATTATATCCATTATTTTTAATTAAAAAAAATTTGTAACATCTTCTAGGTAAAATTAAATATAAGATTTTTCTCTCTCTTTATAATAACTAAAATATTATTTTTATTTATTTATTTATTATCTTCTCTACTCTCTCTCTTCCTATGTCTCACACTATTTTTAATTATCTCTAGTGCATAGAAAAACTATATATTATTAACCTATATAACCAAATTTTTTACCTTAACAAAATAATAATAATAATAATAACAACATTAGCTATTTAAGATAAGTTTAGCGAGAATTTTTACCTAAACCTTTTCCTCTCTTAGTCCCCTGTTTTTTTTTTATTTTTAATTTGCGAATGGTATAATCATATTAATTTTAAGAGGAAAATTTTATTGTTAATTTAAAAAAATAATAATTACAATTATATAATTACAAATATTTGCTTCTTTAATTTGACACAAACTTAGCTACTGTCATGTTTAATGAAAATGAAAAATATGATTCTCAAATTGAAAAATACTAATTTTAAGAATGAACATTTTAGTAAAATAAATAAATCATATTAATACGTCAAGTATCATGTAACGCCCCTTACCCTTCCAAACACCCCTTACCTTTCCATATACCCATCTGTATACCGGACGGATAAGAGATGCTACAGAAAATAAAACTTTCTAAAAATACTTCTTTAATTTTAAACATATTTAATATAAGAAATTTTAAATATATACTAAAATATTATACATACAATTTTTTTTTTAATTTTATTTATATACATCTTGTAATGAAATTTAAAAACTTATATATATACATATCAAAATAGAATAAATAGACCAACCCGTTCTGGGTGGCTACCACTGCTACTGTTGTGCTTCATAATGCGGTCCCTAATCAGCATCTCTATCTACAAATCAGGACGCTCTCCGCTACCTTGTTAATCTACGCAAGAAAAAATAAACTCCCGCACTGAGTATATAACTCAGTGGTGCAAAAACTCTTATAATAATAATCATTAAAATAAAAACATGTATTTAAAATAAAATCAATTCAAAATTTCCATTTTTTTCTGTAAATATCATAATACAATATTTTTATAATTCAAATATCGCTGAATTCTTAATAATATATTTTTCATATACCCACATATTATAACGTCTTAGACTTGCTCCTAGGGAATCAAAGGAGTATCATATTACATCCCAACTTAGGATCCACAGAAATGCACAAGATTCAAATGTAATATGACTCAGCCCACAGAAATGCACATGACTGACAATTATATCAGATGATCCACAGAAATGCACAGGATCACAATATTTTATTGGTCCACAGAAATGCACAGGACCATAATTTCTACCATATTGGCATGCCAACAATACCCTAGTTCACGTATATGCTAACATGTGGGAAAAATTCTCATATTCATAGTTCACTTCATTTTTCATAGAATTAATAAATATTCTTTCAATACCAAAATAATTATCATCATAGAGAATTTTTAACATTTAAATTTTCTACAATATAAAAATATATTTTCAATACAATAATTGAAAAAAAAATTTCAATTTTCACATAAAATATATTTACATGACTATTATTATAAAGGTAGTTGCACTAATCTTTTTACGCTTTGCCGGTATCCGCCGGTTCTTTCCCTTTATCTCGAGTTGGCGCCTAGAGATAAAAATTTTCGATTAGCTATTGAACTCTTTACGACATAAAATCTAGCAAAATTTAATTTTTTTCGCACTCACGAATATCAAGATCCTATAATTTAAATTTTTTTTTATTATGCATGTTTAATGCATAAATTCCGGTTTTGGTCGTTATCACGCTTCCCGGTGCGACCAAAAAATCAAACATTAATTTTATTTTATAATAATTTATTTTCTTTATTTTTCTGCCTCCAAAACTATTTTTCTCCATTTATTTCTTTTATTTTTCTAGTGTCCATTTCCAATTCAAGAATTTTCATTTATTCAATAAATACTCTAAAAATTCCAAATAAATTCCTATCATCACTATAACTCATTTTCTTTCATTTTCCATTATCAATTTCACCAAAATAATATTCCACAACTTCCAATAAATTTTTTCATAATTTGGCTAAAAATCTAAAAATTCCCCAAAAATCCTATTAAATTTTTCTTCCATCCCAAAATTTATTTTCCACTTCCATACACTCCAATTAACTCCATTATCTTCAATTTAAGGCAAAATTCCTTTAAAATAATTTTCCCAAAATTTAACCATAATTATGGAAATTCTCTAAAAATTATACAAAAATTTCTAAAATTTATTTTCATCAATTATTGACCCAATCCATCATCCTCAAGTCTTATTCTCTTCATTTCATATTTTTCTCTAATTTTTCAAGATTTTTTCCATAAACCCTAACTTTTCCATCAACCAAATATTAACAAAATCACACCACAATTCAACAAATAATTATGGAAATAATTAAACCAACAAAATCACATGGAGAAAGGAACAAGATCTCACATTCTTCAAATGGGTATCAATAATTTTTTGATTTCTCTTTTTGCCAAAATTTCCCCCTTTATCTCTTTTTTCCCCACACTAATCTAACTTTAATCCTTTTAATTGGTGATTAATATAATTGGAAGAAGAAAAATTGAAGAACTTAAGGAATTTGGGGCTTGGAGATTCTCGGCCATGGAGGTGAGAAGGAAGAAGATGAGTTTTGTGATTTTTTTATTGAATTTCTAATTATTCTTATATATATACCCCAATTAACTTAATTAATCACAATTAATTCCTTAATCCATCTCCTCATTGGCCAATAGCATAATTAATTTTCCCATAATATTGACACATGGCCCAATCACATTTCCATTATTTTTGACTTAAAAATTTTCCAACCAATCAAAAATTTTCTTCATTTTTCTTTATAATTAATTTTAATTCTCCAAAATTCCACCTCTAAACAACTCAATTTCATCAAATTAAATATTCCAAAAATTATAAAATAATTTTCTATTCGAAACGGTCTTCTCGATTTTTCAAAATGACCACCGGTGCAAAAATCGAGTTTTTACGGGTTAATCATTTTTCTTAATTTCACCCGTAAAAATTCTTCTGTCATCCGATTTCTAATTTATCAGTTTTAAAAATCTTAAAATTAAATTTCGATCACATCGACTCCATTGTGATTGTGATCGCATTTCTCTAGCTTCTGATATGAAATATCAGACTGTAAACTTGTACTAAGGATCCTATTTCCACAATTCAAACGCTTAGCCTTAAAATTTCACCTTATAACTCCACCTATAATCTTATAATAATATTTGTCATGTTTTGGTATGCTTAAATTATAATTTCACTACCGAGCAAAAATCCAAATTTCGGCCCGGGTTGTCGTCTCGATTTGCGTGCATAACACGAAATTGCATTATTTCATTTAATAAAATTCTTATTCATTTTATCATATTAGTATAATTAAATTTTTATGTATTTATCCGTATTTAGACTCCGATCGTATGCCTTTATACTGCAGTATAAACGACCGCAGTACACGTATACGGTTAGGGTCTAACTCACGGATGTGACATATCACATGCTTGCACATTTCATGTGAAATTGATCATGCAATTAGCTAGAAATTCTTATATTTATTTTAATTCTTAATTAGTGAAGGCTCCAATTAAATTTCAAAATTAGTAATAATATTGTTTTAAATTTTCTCAACATATGCACACAAGTTTTTATATTGGTATTAAATATATAGACTCAAGAGTAAGTGTGTTCGCCTCTCACAATTCTAAATTGCTCACTCCAATTTCTTTTATTATTATTTTTATTATTATTAAAAATACTATGTCAAACATATTGAAGGGAGAGTGGAGGAGGCTTCAATAGAGATTCACATTTTTGTTTTTCCTATATATATATATAATTAAAACTCATGTTGCATAAACATATTAAAATCGAGAAAATTTATTAAAGAAATGGATAATGATAGTGTGAGATATGAGAAAGAGGAAAGAGAATGATAAATAAAAAAATAGATTTAATATTTTAGTCATTATAAAGAGAAAAAAATCAATATATTTAATTTTACCTAGATAACATATTACATATCTTTTTATTAAAAATAGTGGATATAGTAAAACTGTGAAAAGTATAGTGTTAAAAAAAATGTTGGTAACAAATGTGATTAACATTTCTTAAAAATCTATATCATCAAAATTTTATATGTGAGGCCAAGTGTCAAATAAAAGGTGTGATTGGCTAAAATTTTAACTTTATATGCTATTTTGCAAAGATTATTATATAATTGAAAAATTATTTTTAATATATATTTAGGCATTTTTTTAAAATTCGTGGACTTTAACTTCATGTTTTTGAAAGTATTAATAATTTTTACTTAAAAAACAAAAAAATTGGTATTTTTTATAAAATTTTATATTATTAACTAGATCATATAAACTAAATTTTTTATTAAAAACTAAAGTTAGGTTTAAAAAATATAAATTTTATAACTGTTTAATTATTTTTTTTGTAAAATATGTTATGGTGTCAATTGAGTAAAATTCATTATAATATTAATTGTGGTATCAATCGATTCTTTTGATCATAAATCTAATTATGGTGTTAATTAAGCAACATTTATTATTTTAAAAAATTATTCAAATATTTACTGACGAACTTTTAAGAAAAATTTTCATTGCAAAAATTTAAGTTTTAGAAAAAATTATTAGCAAAAACAAAATTATCGCAAAAATTTTAAAATATTTAATGACAGTACACTATGTTAGCATTCCACATATATTTAACTGAAAATTAGATGGATAATTATAATTAAAAAAATTGAAATGTTGAGTACCCAATTGAATAAAAAAAATAGTAGATGTCTAATTGAAAATGAAATAAAATATTAGAGAAAATTTTTAAAGTTATCACTAAAGATTAATATGACGGTTTGTTAAATAAAAGCTTTTTATTATTAATGATTGGATGTTTGATATAAAAATTCAAAAAAATAATGTTACTATATATGTATTTACGTTAATCTAAATGTTTTGTAGCTCATTCAATCAAATGAATTATGCATGTATATATGTAAATTCACCTGATTTGATGACTATGATGCATTTGTATAAAAGTATGTGGTTTACACTTTTGTTTTATTTAAATTGCTTTATATCTAATAATTTTATCAAATATGTTGGTTAATTTAAAATCTATGAAAAAAAAATGATCAAATAATTTATTTACTACCAGAGTATCATTATACAATGTGGACATTAATACATAATAATTTTATGTAAGATAATGTTACTTTTTTTAATAAACTGTAGCTATGATATTAGTTTACCTAAAAGGTAAAATGGATAATAATGTATACTTTGTCTGCTTAATTCATATGCAAATTACACTCTCCTTGAGCTTTTAATTATTAATAAAACTAATGCATGTGCAAGTACAATTATTATTATTATTAATTAATTAATAAATTAATAACTTGTCTCATTTATTAAAAGTTAATTTTAAATTGGCTTCAGTATCACCATAAAGAGAGAAGATGTTACAGATTTTTTCATTAAAAATAATAGATATAGTGGACTAATATAAATAAGTGTTAAAAAGAGAGTTAGTTGCAAGTGAGACTAACAATCATCTGTTCTTGTTTGGAGAAAATGTATACAGAGGTTATTAATATAATTTTATTTGCTTTATCTTAATTAATTAGAGCATTAACTATATCTAACTACATTCTATCTAACTAGATTATAACCAAATAGCAAAGTCCAAATCGAATATATATATATATTACATAAAGTATTCTTTGTATTCTCAAAAATCAGTCAAAAAATATTTTTAATTTTTTAATTTGTAATAAAAAAGTGTAAAAAAAATAAAAAATAATGTGAGATATGAGAAAAGAGACAGGAGATAATGATAAATAAAAAATAAATTTTAATATTTTAGTTATTATTATGAAGAGAAAAAATTACTATATTTAATTTTATCTAAAAAAGAGATTGCATATTTTTTTATTGAAAAATAATAGACCAATAAAGAAAAGAGTATTAAAAGAGAGTGTTAATAACATTTCTCATATATATATATATATATATATATATATATATATATATATATATATATTATTTGCCTCTATGCAATCGATGATTCATCAATGATCATTAATTAAGTATTAGATTTAGATCCTAAAGTAACTGCATTTTAAATTTCCTATGTATGAATTAAAACATTGATTTGAGGTAGTTGAATACTTAATTAGCTAGGTGTTTAATTATCAAATGATTAGAATATTAAATATCTGATAATTATGTAGGGGACCTATACCCTGTTTGGATGAATATATGATACCCTAAATGAGTTGTTCAGCACCAACCAATTTTAATAACTGTTAATATCTTAAAAAAGAAACTTAATGGAAGATTTTATGGAAAATTTGATAAGGAAAACTAAATCTTATTAGAATAAATCTATTCCAATTTGCGAAAGGTGCATTCGTTATATCTTATTTCCCTCTCGAATCAAATCTCGAGAGCAAGAAAGAATATATATCTTGAACTGAAAAATTGTGTCCTCATTTATTTATTAGTCATTAGGTTGCAATTTTGGTTAAATATATGCCATTTTATATTAATTTCTTGAAGTGCTTAAAAGTGGATTCTTTCTCTTCAAGTTATATAATTTTTTTTTTCATACGATCTTGTGGGCGTTTTAATAGTATGTTTTGTCATATACAACTTTAATTTTTCTAATAAATATTTTCAAGTTCCAAATTCGTTTGACTAATATTGTATGCAGATGTAATGTTTGTCCACCAACAAATCAGTAGACCAAACCAAAAGGGAAAAAAAATTTTGTTGGCATGGTATGGAGAATAATCAAATACATGAATGCATTCTATTAAGAAATATATTAAAGCATAATTAATTAACATCTATAACAGCATAGCTCAATATACTAAATGTTCAATAAAATGAGTTGAATAATAAAATTATATCTATTTTCTTGGTCATGGATATATCAGTCCCTAAAAATCTTTGTAGGGCCCATCTCTGCTTGTTAATGCTTCAGTTTTCTCAGTCAAAAGCACAAGTGCCAAAGGAAAGCATATGTTATCCATCACCAACTAATTAATGTCTATGCATGATTAAAGAACCAAGATTTTTCTTTTTTTTTTTTTTAAAAAAAAAAAGCCAAGAAAAGAGGACCACGGCTATAGAGCTGAAGAATATTATTATATTAATTATCTTGTTTTTGTTCAAAGATTCAATACTTGGGAAATAAAACAATAAAAAGTCAAGAATCATTTATGCCTCCACCATATCCAGCCCCTGCTAGCTAATCAGAAAGGAATCTCTTAGATTGTGGTTTCAAATCTAATAATCTACTTAGTTGTTAAGCTAAGTGGGTTAGGCCTTAACTATCCCACTAATTGACTATTACTGTTTAATAAGTTTAATCAAATCAAGTTCAATTCCATATTTTCAGCCGCACATAATCTTCCATGCGTGACGCTACCTTTTTGAATGAAAGAAACTTTATGTTGCATGTCTGTTGATTTAGGGTTTGTGTCATGCCACCCTTAGAGTTTCTTCATTTTTGTCCAGCTAACCTATTGCAAGATAAAAGGCTTAAGTTCAATATACAGACAAGCTCCTACATATCAGAACCAATTAAATCAAAATCCTAACAACTTAGTATTATATTAAAAAATAATCCTGATAACTATATTAATTCTTTGACCTCTTTAATTAAGCTGGGTTGAACTTTGAAGTGGTCATACCTCACACACACACACACACACACACACACACACACACACACACACACACACACACACACACACACATATATATATATATATATATATATATATATATATATATATATATTTCCACAAAAAACTTAAATTACTCAAAAAAAAAATAAAGATAGAAGAAAAAGTGAAGACTATCTATGAATCTTTCCTAAGAAGTAAGAACCAAATTAAGAAAGATAGAGCGATGAGAATCATTCAAATGATTTTAATTAAACACAACAGATACATTCAATCTAGTAGTTCCCGTCGTGCATTTCTCGTGTATTCTAATATAGTGAGAGCTATATACGAAATAATTTGACTCACTAACAAATTCATTATTGTTTTTTAATGTTCATGTACTTATATGCTAAATTAATACGATCATCCCATATTCATTCTCATTCTAAAGATAATTATATATAATTGATTTAAAAATTTCCTCATGATTGTATTATAATCACTCTAAGCATTCTTGGCAGCTTGATTCTTTCTAATTAAACAACAAATTTCCAATGGCTAATTATCAGACATAGGCATCTTAAAAGATTCGGATTATACGTTATTGTTTTTGAAAAAATTAAAATTAAAATTATATATATATATATATATATTATGCTTTTTTTTTTTGAAATATATATTATGTTTTTCTTGTACGTTAGGATAAAGAATTATATAGACTAAAATCAGTGACCTGCATTGGAAACTTCCTTGAAGGCTCTGCAGACTTTGCCATGAGATAACAACAAAAATAGGTATATCAGAATTGCTAATTATGGTCATCGCTTTAGAATATTCAAATGATGGATATGAAGTTTACAGATAATTTCCCATTTTCAATTTCGTATATCAACTTGTAAATGAAGTTCATAATATTCTAATTTTCAGCCATGTGAATCTACCTTGACATTTGGCTAATTAGACTAGCTATAACAAAAGGAACATACTGAATTTTTTTTTTTCCTGAACATGATTTTTTTTTATTGACGCAGTTCATAAATAAATTTAAAGATTGAATAATTAAAATTATTTATGTATTATACCTAATTATGACAATTCAAAGGTCCCTTGAAAACTTGAAATAGTTGGTTCAACTTGATTAGTTAAAAAAACCTTTTTTAGAACTTTAATTGGAATGAAGGAATGTGTAACCTTAGAATTACTTGAAAATTAATGTAATGAATTATTAGCCGGTGAATTAAAAAAAAGAAAAGTACTCCCTCTGTCAGGGGCGGAGTCAGGATACAATATTAAGGGAAATAAATATTAATAGTAGTCCAATTATTTTATTTGAAAGCCAAATTAAGGGGGTTAATTTGAATTTTGTAAAATTTTATTGTGGAATTTTTTTAAAAGAAAGATAAAAAAAAGTTAAGTATTGTATTTACGTAAAAAAAATTAGATTTTTTTATTATATTCTTTACTTATATTATATAAAGGATGAAAATTTAAATTGATACCAATAAATTTGATAAATGATAAATATTTAACTAATAATATTAAATATCACATGAGTTAAAATAATTTTCATTTTAAAAAATAAAAAATAAAATAAAAGGTGGTTGATTATGAGATAATTAAATAAAAGTATGAAAATTAAAATATTTCATAAATTAATTATGATATAAAAATATTAAGCAGAATTATTATAACAGACAAAATAGGACAGTGAAACTATTTTTCTTCTTTTAAGATATGAGAGGGTATAATTAAATTTGAAAAAGATTTGATGAATGATATATCTCGAAGAAACGACCCTTTTCATTCTGCAATATTATTTTATTTAATTGACGGCCAATAAAGCTGAGAGTTATTTAACCGGAGCAAGTGGGTCAAATTGAGTTGGTGCAATTGTTTTTCTTTTGATCGAAAGTTGGTGCAATTCTGTTGTGATGGACGACCTTGTTTAGTATTACGAAATGACTCTGTCTAATCGTATATTATATTTATTTTTCCTGTTTGTAGATTGAAAGTTTTCTTTTTTTCTAAAAGTCTGAATTTTCAAATTCACTTTTAGTATGATTAATCAAATTAAATGAATAAAAAATTGAGAAATTTAATTTAAAATTATACATAAAACGATCAAAAGAGAATTAATTAAGGAAGCATATAATCTAAAATACAAATCACAGAACACATTATCCTCCTCATTCCTAATTTATTTTAACTATGCAAATACATAGACTAAAAGAAAAATAAAATAGAGAGAGATGCCTTCAAAGTAAAGCTTTAAAGCAAAGGAAAATTGCTGTGATATTGTTGTTAGGTATTCCAAATGGTAAAATAAGTCGCTTTCTGAAAATTATCTGTATGGCCCAATTGATTTAAATTTCTAATACTCTTCCCAAACAATTCTAACTTCGAATCCCACCCGCCCTCTCCCAACATATAATTACATCAAACAACAAATAGGTCACTTTCCATTTGACCGCTGAGTTGCTGATTACAAATTAGAGCAATTCTAAAGATCAAGCGATCAGGGATGGTTCGTCGTGCAACCTTTAAATCGAAGCCGTTGAAGGGCAGCCAACTGTGACAAGTAAAGTGACGGGGAGCACTTTGGTCCCACAATTGACAATTAGGCCCCACTCAATTAAAACTTTCTATAATACGTCTCCATCCCTAATTCTGAGTCACTATATACGATAGAGCATGTGTGCTGTCTGATGATTGCATCTCTCTTTTGCCACTTCCCTTCCTATTATAAATGCGAATTCAGCAGGGGTAATCCTGGGATTACATTTTACTTATAAAAAAGGTCCAAGAATCTTAAAATACATGAATATTGAATTTACTTAAATTAAATTCAAGATGAATTCTTACTCCTTCGTCTAAATAAATTAATAAATTCATATATGTATAATTACATTAGTTTAATTAACTGGGTCTATCTAAAAAAAATTTTCTGATTTCATCTATCTTTTATAGTGTGTTGAATCGAATACAAATTTTTACAAATATATTTTGCTTTATTTGCAGGATCGTCGTCATCACTCGTCCGCTTCAAGCAGTTTGCTGCGCCCATGGTGGCACTGCTCAAAAATTCCTAATCTTATTATTATTATTAATTAATTAATTAATTAATTATATGGTCCTACAGTTCCATGTTCAAGCTGGCAGAGCTCTGCCTATATATATAGGCATATCAGAACCAACCTCCTTTCATCTCCAAAATCAAAAGCAATTAATTTTCTCTCTTTGCTCGTATTAGTAACCTTTTAAACCCAAAAGTTTCCAAAGCCAGAGAATGAGCACCGACGTAGATAGCCTCTGGGTGTTTGCTTTGGCATCCAAATGTAGAACCTTTACACAAGAGAATGTTGCATGCCCGCTTTTTACCATTGTCCTGGCTTGGCTAGCCATTTCTCTTTTCTACTGGGCTTATCCTGGAGGTCCCGCTTGGGGCAAATACAAAGCTTTTGTTGCTATTTCTAAGCCTATTCCAGGTCCTAAGGGGCTGCCTTTCATTGGCAGCATGAACCTTATGGCTTCCCTTGCTCACCGCCGGATTTGCGCTGCTGCTCAGGCATGCAAAGCCAAGAGGCTTATGGCATTTAGCCTGGGTAGTACTCGGGTTATCGTTACATGTCATCCTGATGTAGCCAAAGAAATACTCAACAGTACTGTTTTTGCTGATCGTCCAGTGAAGGAATCTGCTTATAGACTAATGTTCAATAGAGCTATTGGGTTCGCTCCTTATGGAGTTTACTGGCGGACTCTGAGAAGAATCGCTGCTACACACCTTTTCTGTCCTAAACAAATCAAAGCTGCTGAGTCTCAGCGACGAATAATCGCTTCTCAGTTGGGGGCCTTGTTGAAGGACCATTGTCAGAGTTGTACTGTTCGTGGACTACTTAAACGAGCTTCTTTGAACAATATGATGAATTCCGTTTTTGGACGCGAATACAGATTAGATTCGCTGAATGATGAAGTTGAAGAACTTAAAGTCCTTGTTGATGAAGGTTATGAGCTTTTGGGTACCCTTAATTGGACCGACCACCTACCCTGGTTGGCTGACTTTGACCCCCAAAAAATCCGGTTCAGATGCTCTAACCTTGCCCCGAAAGTGAACCGGTTCGTCAGCCGCATCATCGCGGAACACCGAGTTCCATCCGGTAGTGAAACCCGAGATTTCGTTGACGTTTTGCTGTCACTTCAAGGCCCTGATTTACTAAGTGAGGCCGATATGATTGCTGTTCTCTGGGTAAGCAAAACTAGAGATTATACAGAACTAATTAATGTCGGGAAGTTAATTAGTTAAACTAATTTTCTTATTCTAAAATATTTCTAATGTTGTGCGTATTAATTATAGGAAATGATATTTAGAGGGACCGACACAGTAGCGGTTCTGATGGAGTGGATACTAGCAAGGATGGTTCTTCATCATGATGTTCAATCAAAGGTCCATGATGAGCTGGACATGGTGGTTGGAAGATCACGGGCCGTTGCTGAGTATGATATCACGGGAATGGTTTATCTACAGGCGGTAGTAAAGGAGGTGCTGAGGCTACACCCACCAGGCCCGCTTCTATCATGGGCAAGGTTAGCCATAACTGATACGACCATTGATGGGTGTCACGTGCCAGCAGGGACTACTGCAATGGTCAACATGTGGGCTATAGCAAGGGACCCAGAAATTTGGGCTGACCCTTTGAATTTTAATCCCCAGAGGTTTGTGGCAAAAGAGGGGCAAGTTGAGTTTTCTGTATTTGGGTCGGATCTTAGACTTGCCCCGTTTGGTTCAGGTAGGCGAACTTGCCCCGGAAAGAACTTGGGTTTAACTACTGTGACTTTCTGGGTTGCGTCACTACTGCATGAGTATGAATGGTTACCGTCCGATGATAATTCTGTTGACTTAGCGGAGGTTTTGAGGCTGTCTTGTGAGATGGCTAATCCTTTGACTGTTAAACTGCGGCCAAGAAGGCCATAAAAAGCCACGTAATTTGTTACAATATGCTTTCTTAGGAGTGATGGGAAAAAGGCTCAAGCCTTAAAGCAGAAGGAATATGAAAATTACATATATAACAAAAAAAAAAAAAGAAAAAGAAAAAAAGCACTTTATGTAAAGGGTTTGCAGATCTTAATTACAACTTGTTCCACCTTGTAAAATGGCTTTAATGGCATGATACGACATATGTTTTTTTTTTTTTTAAATCAAAGTTGTTCCCCCCAAATAAAACTTCCTCATCTAATTAAAAACTAGTTAAAATGCTAAAATATCTTTAGTTTGATTTATATATAAAATTATAAACTTTGTTTAGACTAAAATAAATTCAATTAATTAACATGAAAAATCGAATTGAATATTAGAAATCCAACTAAGAATAAGATAACCGAGTCATGAGATTTATAGTGGCGAGCTGTATCATCAGATACAAATATTTTATGTGTTAATAAAGTACCTTAAATCATCGAATAAGGACAGATGCTTTAAAGGGAATGAATGAATGGAACTCTAAACAGCTATTTTTCTTTTTTCTTTTTTACATTATTATTTTGTACTCGACCATCAGAATGAATTCGTTAATCCCACTCTATAAATGTTATTTTTGGAAGGATTGCTTGGTGTTGTGGGTGCAAGATTTTCATTTATTTTTTAGTATTACAGAGAATGATTAATATCCTAAAAAGAAAATATTCACTCTTCAACATGTTTTTTTTGAAGCCTTATGGTAGATTAAATATTAAAATGAGGTATTAAATCAATAGTATTATACACCATCTAGCTATGTCAGAAACATTCAAGACACGCACCGAACACACGGCATTGACTTATAAAATTTTAATTAAAGTAGTTAATGATTACATAGTATTACTTAAGACGGATAACTGCTTTAATTAGATGGAAAATTTAACCTGTCAACTTAATGCTTTGGAACATAAGATAATTAAATTCGTTGATGGCAATATGGCTATTACATCAATTATATATATATATATATATATATATATATATATATATATATATATCATTTTAGACATGAGAAATAAAATATCAGTTTATTTCTTGAATTAAAATACAGATAGAATTAATTATGGCGTAAATAAGTTTTTTATGTAAATATTTAATTTTTACGGTAAAATTCAATTCAATCAAGTCACTACATCAAAATTTCAGAACTAATCCCCCAACAAGTGAATTGAGATGGTAATCTTCTATTATCCATTGATCATAGCTCTCCAATTTAAGCTTCAATTATAAAACAATTTTAAAACTTGATAGAGAGTGTTTTACATCTTAAATGAGTCCATCTGATATAAAATTCAGATTACTGAAAAAGCTAAAACCAAAAGAAATTTCAAAACTAATTATGTCCCTATTATGCAGAGGTAATGTCAAGGGCTCAATTGGCTCAAAAATTTTAATCATAAGCTCAATCAAATCAAATTTAATTTTATCACAAGGATCTATTTAATTTTTGACCCAAAACTTATGGACTTAATTACGCTTTCGCCCTTAAATTAAATAAGTATATTTGTTATGAAGAATAGAGGCTCTAGCAGTCGTCATTGATGATGATTAATTAATTAAGGGTTGATTAATATAGCAAATACAATATAGAACTGGTACTATTCCAGTCCCTGTTCTGGGGTCAATTGTAATTTTGTTTAGTGTTCTTCAAGAGAGTAGTTAATTACATATGTCATTAACATTTAAAATATGTAGCTATCACTCGATGAATTGCTAGACGAAGCTATATTGAAATGGTTCAATAAATTTGCACTGTCCTTTAAATTATAATAAGAATGTCATGTTTTTGTTATATGTCAAAACAATTATGACACATCAAACAAGATTAGTAAAATAATACAAAATTACTGAAACACGTAATAATATTGTATTTGTTTCGACAAACAACAATCATTTTAGTTATTTACCTGGTGCAGGAATGATTAAGAATTGTACGTACATAGCAATATCTAATCATAATTATTTTCACCATGTTTTTTTTTTTATTATCGTAGACCTTGGTCATATGATTCCAATTGTATAGCATTGTAATTTATTTAATTGATCGACAATAATACCTTGGCTTTTGTTCTAAAATAGTACTATAAATCCAATATTGCAAAAATTTTAGTTGAAAATAACAATTTGACGTAACGGGAATAAATGAGTTGCTACTTGGTAAAGCAAGGGAAAAAAAAAATAAAAAGACAAAAAGGAAAAATAGAAAAAATGGAAGAAAGACAGAAAATTGTTGTCGTGCATTTGGCTCTCATGAAATTAAGACGTTTGAAAGGAACATATATGGAGCCAATGATGGCGATTCAATGGACAATTCAAGCCTTACTCTTAATGAAATTGATAATGACCTCCTACCAATTCTTGTTTACTAAATATTAATTAATATGTACAAAACGCATATAAGTTCTTATATTTTTTAAAAATAAAAAATAGTGATAATTCGAGCTTAATTATATATGATGAATATATCATCTTTATTGTGAAAATTATAAAAACATAGATATATATATATATATATATATATGCATTATTTAGCCATTAGTAATTTAAATTTCTGAAAAAATAAAGAAACTAACACCATCTTCATCTCCAAAATGCAGAGATTGTGACCCTTAGAAGAAATCTAACAATATCCAACAAAAGGGGAATGGATAAGGAACAATATAAGCTTAAAAAGTAAGTTCTGGACTAGTTGAAGTCGTTTTCAACCTGATTTCTTTTATACGGATGGTGATGCTAGTTAGTTTTGTTTAATGTTTATATAGAAGCGTGGTCAAGTTAACTATTAAGGTTTTCATTTCTTTAATAAGAAGGGTTCATTACATTTATAAATGTCAAGTGGCTTATCATTATTTTTGTTATTTTTAAAGTAAATTAGATGAAACTTTAATGGAGGACCACTCAGAGAATAGAGATGGAGATGTATGTTATGACCCAATTAAGTTCTTAATTAATTTTTGCGTTTTTTTTTTAAATTATTGCTTCGTCATGTATTTTTTATGGGTAGCAGAAGACCAGATCAACAATATATACATTATCTATCAAAAAAACAAAAGGAACAACAATACATTATATTAGAGGGCAAAAGAAAAAAAAATAATATTACGTGTATATTTTCTGATCATATATTTGTAGGAAAGGAGGAGAGAGACTTTGTCGGGGATGATAAAGAAAGATGAAGTAAGTGAATATAACGAAGTAATTTTAAAATCTATTTTAAATGTAGCATATCCAATATTGACGTGGTTGGTTGAGGATAACCTTGCACAAATAATTGTTCAATTTAAAATAAAGTTGAATCTCTTGTGTAAAAATTCTCAAAAATAATTTTATATTTCTAATAATTAATTTCAACATGCCAATGATTGAATATTGAATTCAAAATACCGATAAATTTAATACACAAATTTTTTTTATTTGGATGATAAAAGCTCTGTTACTATATTAAAAATAAAAATTAATAAATCTAATAATTGGAGTGTGTGAATAATTTTATTATTTTCAAAGAAAATAAACTTTATTTATTTCTTTGTTAATTTTTTTTATCAAGACATTGGTAATTGGTTTATTTATTCAGGAATGGTTGTTGACACTTGACACAAGTTAAGATTTGTGTGTTTGATTTGGGCAATGAGTTGTAGGGATGTGTATGATGATAATGTACGGTGAGGAAGAAAGGACAAAAAATGTAATAATGTGATAAAGCTAATAGTTATGATAAGGATACAGAACTAATTAGATTGCAATTGCTTTTCTTGTAAATGCACTATAACAAACTTTGCAAATCTTTCTCATATGCTGAACAGACTGAACTTACTTTATACATGCAATGTCTAATCTACTTGCCAATTCACCTATGTAGCATATCCCCTAAATCTCGCAGATTTGAGATAATAATAATCAGACTGATAATGAACTTCCACATTTTCTTTTGTCGGCAATGTAAAAATTTTAAATTCTATAAATCTATCAAAATTAAACACCGAGTTTTGTGTGTGTATATACAAATATCTGAAATGGGCAAGGAATAAAGATGGAAACGGATAAAATATCTGTAAATATTGTTCTATTTAAATCAGAATTAGTTTATATATACCTCTATTTGAATTTATTTAATGTTATAATGTTAATATTTGTATCTGTTTCAAACTCAATTAACATTATTCATTTAATATTCGATTCCGCTTAATTATTTGTTTATAATTCTAATATAAAATAAAATCTAAACTAACTAAATAATTAAAAATATACAAACAATCTATCATAAATCACTATAAAATAAAATAAATTTAATTTAACACATTCAAATTAAAATAATTCATAAAATTATTCAAAAATAATATTACAACAATAAAATTAACTATTATTTATTATGATAGAAAAATATATTTCAAATCTCAAACTCCCATTATATTTATAATTTATCAATCCATAAAATACATAAAAAATAATTATATTATTATATTCAATAAATTATAATAAAATAAATTGCATTATATATATATATAATCAGATTTATTCGGATAGTATGTATTCAATAGTTTTTATCTATATCTTATCTAAATTCGTAACAAATTTAAATATTATTATAAAAATCATAATATAATTATCTATTATAATTTTTATGGGTCCGAACCGAACATGTTGCCGCGCTAGCAAGGAATTTACGAGACGATGATGGCCCTAGCAATAAACCGACTGTTGCCATATATGTGTATGTGTATATATGATAAGGTACATTATGGGTTGGGGTCTTAGAATAGATTCTTTGACATTGCGGGGTTAAATTAATGTAAAATGAAGCACACAATCATTGATCAAGATAGGGAAATCATCATACTTTTGGATTCTAAATGAATGCCAGAATTGTTTAGATAAATGTCTATTATATTAATGTAATTAAAGGTTCATTTCATTCAATGATGGTGGTCAGTGTTTTAAGTGTATGAGGTGGTGGTGTAGAGTCATGATTCCTCCTATTTTTTTTTAAGGACTAAGCTTGTTTAAATTTCCCTTGCTAAGTCTTTAACGTCCATAGAATCCTTTTAAGCTCAAAAATGCAAGTATGATTACCTATGTTTTGGAACCACAGGAGGTTTGTTGGAGGCAGAAGATTTCTTCACTCCTGCTATGTGTAAATTATTTATTCTGCTTTAGCCTTTAGAGTTCATGGTTGTATTGGATGTAATGTTAATGGCTAATCTTTTTTATTTTTTGTTTTTTGAATGTTTAAAGGTCTATGATGACATTTGATTAAAAAAAAAATCATATTAGATCAGTTTAAGTCAATCAATTAATTATTTTTTATCAAATAAAATAGAAAATTATTCAATCTGATCGACTCAATCAATCTAAACTCATTTACTTTGAATGAATCAATCAACTTAATTTTGCTCACATCTAATTTGGAGATTGTTATATCATGGATTTGAGTTTATATTGCATTATGAACTTCATTCCTTCACAAAACATGTTTTTTTCTAGATTTTTTTGGTAAACTAATGAATATAAAACATATTCATCAATTATAATTTACAGGTTTTTCATTTTTGAACTTATAAGTTCATCAGTTATAATTTACAGATTCGTCATTTTGAACTTATATATTCATCATTTTTTACTTACAGGTTTATCATTTTTAGGTTCATTGCTTAGAAGTTACAGATTCATCGTTTATAAGCTACATATTCATCATTTTGAACTGTTCAGGTTCATCATTTAAAACTTACAGATTCGTCATTTAGAACTTACATGTCCATCATTCAGAACTTGTTGTCTCATCATTTATAGATTCACCGTTTACAACTTTCAAGTTTATCATTTTTAAGTTATAGGTTTATCATTTAGATTTTGTAGATTTATGGTTTACAATTTACTGATTTATTACTTATGGGTTCATCGTTTACAATTTTTAGATTTATCCTTATGAATTTACAAGTTAATCACTTACATATTTATTGTTTATGACTTATAGATTTATCATTTGCAGGTTCATTATTTTTATCAAAATCATCGTTTCAACCTCTAATAAATTAATTTTCTCTTTATATATTATTCACTTTTAATTTAAATATCTTAATTTTCAACTATTTTTTCACAAAAAAAATAAAATTAAATATTTTTATCCCAAACAATAATAAAAAAATTTACAATATTCAAAAATACTAAAAATAAAATTAAATATACAAATTAATATTTTTTCTCTCTCTAAAAAGAAACTTAAAATATATAAATTTTTTTTTTTCTTTTATCTATGTTAATAAAATGAGAAGAATAAGAGAAAAATAAAAAGAAGAATAAGCGAAGGAATATGTTGAAGAAAAATAATAATACTATGAATATATAGTTAAAAAATAGTATCGTACTAATTAATGGCATATAAAAATATAATACATCCAGATTCATAATATAATTTGGGCTAATTTGGTGGTTTACATCTTGTCATTTACCAAAAAATAAAACAATTTTATTGTGGGCTTCTTGAACTCGAGATATCTTAAGATGGGCTAAGTAGGCACTAATATTCAGCGAAAAAATTATTTAGTGTTTTCACCGTAAACTATGGTCATGTCATGACGCATGCAATGGATTCACTTAAATCTCTTTTTATATGGACTGCGGCCCATACTTTCTCTACTGATTTTGGATCAGATTTGCGTCATAGAATTGTGCAATTTGAAAATGCTTGCATGGGCAATTTCTTCGTCGTCGTCTTCTTCTTCTTCTTCGTTTATAACAACATAAAAAGGTCAATTTTTTCCAAGTATTGATACTTAGAGGTGATTGTTGTTTCTGTATATTCATCTAATTGTAAGTATGGACAAGTTCTCAAACATGGGAGCTAAGGCTAGGAAATAGGATGATAAAGAAAAAAAAAGGAGATTTCTCTTTTTAATCCATTCTACATACATAAATAAAATAAAATTAATGTCGGGAGCAACTTTAATTTGTGATTACATGGTATATTTCTCAAGATCATATATATATATATATATATATATATATGAAATTTTTGGCTTAATATATCATTTGCCTCTTGAATTTGGTACATTTTTTTCATTGTAGCTATACTTATATTTAATCAGTTTGACATTTTAACGTGGTGCTTTTTGTACTAAAACTTGAACTTTTTTTTTTTAACCTTTTAAATACCTATATTAGCAAAAATACTGAAGTGGGCCTGCAAGCTAGTGAAGTTGGAAATAAAGTGAACTTTTATAAAATATTTTTATTAATTTTTCACATAAGCATTATGATTCACATGTACAAAATTTTTTAAAATGTTCTCAAAGATTTTGAAAATATATATAAAAAAACAAAATTTAACGAAAATAATGAAAATAGCAATAAGAAAACATACCAATTTGTAAATTTAAAATAATACAAATTGAGCTTAATTTCATTTGCCATCCAAAACAAAAGGAACTTTTAAGTTCGTAAGCGACAATTTGGATCCGACATTATATGCGGTAATATTCGATTGTTTTTCAGCCATTTTAAGAGTATATCCTTGTTCTCTCAATATATAAAGAAAATAATAAGCATATTCTTGTTAATTATCTTAATAAGGAAATAACATTGATATATATACTTTCAATATCTCCAAATAGCTATTTGAAAATTATTTTATCATAATAGATTAATTATTATGTATCAAATCAATAATAAAATGTTGGGTAAAAAATTTAGCCTTTGACAGGTAAAATATAGAACTTATAATTCAAATCTTTGTGCCTTCTATGATTCCTCAATACATTTTTTTTTTCAACCGAGATCTCACCGATCGCCATTCAACATAAAAGTCAGTACATCTATTATTGTTCTTCGTACAGGTGCTCTTCCAAAAATATTCTCAAGAAAAACGACGCCGCATTGCTGGAGATTAAACAGTTGGTATTGTAGACCCCACTGATAATCAATAAGCCAAACATCCCTATCACTATTTTGCTATAAAATACAAAATTGCGGGCTCCACTAATAGTCAATTTTAGACTAGCCTATATAGATTTTATTTTATTTTATTTCCTTCGGTGAATGCAACATGTTCCTTCTTTATTTTAATTTTATTTTACTTTTCAACATTTTACTATTGAGGCAAACAATCTCACTATATTGCATACTTTTGCTATATTATTCTTAATTTTAAAAACGAAAGTTCGTAAAATTTTCAGGCACAAGCTAAGTGGATCTGCAACTTTTTTTTTTTTATATTTGGTCAACAGTCAGAAAAAAGTTTTAAAAAATGTAAACTAATCATGTTTTTTTTATTTAAATAATCGGATATAAATTACTTAACGATATTGTTGCATGTTGCTGATAACTCTCACTATTCGAGTTTCCTTTATGTTGTTTATAAAATTCTATTAATATGTATATATTAAGTAAAATTTATTTATGGAGTTGTATTGTAATATGTATTTATAGTAATAGCTCTTACAAGTATAATGAATTACAAAGTAATTAAACTATTAGCTTAAGGTTACAATATTAAGTTTTTTATTAAACTATATTATTATATAAGGCTATCTTATCTTTGCAGTTACTCCGACACTTTCATAATATTTTTTACACAAGTTGTCTAATTTTTCTCCTTCTATTGCAACACGAGGGATACTTATCAGTTTAATAATATTTTAAGGTTTTTGTATAAACTTGATCAGCATTCAGATCCTTTTTAACAAGATATTCAGATAGAATGATGATGAGCAAAAACAATATGAAAGGAGACCACTTATTGTTACAGACAAATGAGAGAGAGTATTAGCAAAACAGTTGAAACAGAACAACAAAATGCATCACGAAAATTTATTAAGAAATAAAGTAGAGCTCGAGTGCTTGAAAGTGAAGAATGATGATATATAGGATAGTGACTAATCCTTTTTGAAATTGAATCGCAAAGCAAAAGCAGCACCAAGGATGAGCAATGGTAACAAGAATTGCAAGAGCTTGACCAACCATTCATTGTGACTTGGTTTTTGAGATACCCGTACAGGCGGCCGGTACTTCTTTCCTGAAGCTGGAACACTCTTTACATCAATGTCCCCGATGTAGTACTTCATCATCAACTCTCTCGCCGATTCACTGTGACCAATATCTTCATAATCATCCGTTGCATCTTTCTCTGAAATTCAAAAACCGTTAACCAACTTTCACATTTATATAAGATTGGCTCCAAATTAATACAATTAAAAGTATTCTTACCTGTAGCTGCAAGTATTACTTCATCTCCTCCAGGATGTTCCTCCAAAAAATGGGTCACATCAAACACCTGATTTTTTTAAAGAATTGTGAGCATCAATTATCTGTAAATTATTTCCATTATCAACTTAGTTTTCCCTCAATTTACTTGTAACTGTAAGAAATACGGAGCAGACGATGAATGAATTAACAAATTCCCTTTCGCAATATTCTACTGTTTAGTACCACTATTTTTAAAGATTATAAGGTTTAACTAATAATTAGCTTAGTAAGTGCTGATTTGGTAAATAATACTTTGAATTCTCGACTTCGAAAAGAAAGATTACAAGATTCAAGATCGAGCCTTGTTGAGTGAGTGGAATTTTGTGGCAATCCCAATTATGATCCTATCCGAAAAATTTTGGAAACTCGAATGAAATGGATTTTTTTGTGGAGATCTATGGTGTGGGTGTTAGGGTATGTACTTTATATTTGAAAGCCAAAATCAATAAGATTCACTCTTTCTGTCCGTAGATCATATTGACTGAACTACTTTTTCTTTTTCTTTTTTTCTATTTGCTGTAGATTTTCTTAACACGCCTTTTTTTTTTAATAATTACTTTGTTATTGATCTATTATTAAAAGATTCAAGATTATTTACACTCTAATTCACAATAAGGTGAACTGAACTTTGCAGATCTAAGTCTATAGGTCTATATCTCAGTTGAATCTGGAGCACAAATAACTATAAAAACAGAGCAAATTTTTTGAAAAATAATAAAGGCGAATAATCAAGAAAACTACTGTGCTATCTTAAAAGAAGGGGATTTTAAGTGAGAACTGACCTTGTTATGAATTAGAAGCCAGCAGTGGTCCCTATCCTTATGCTTTACAACTTCATCAAAATGAAAGATTTTGGGTTTTGAAGCCATTTATCACTGCTGTAACTAAATCAAATCAAATCAAATCAAATCAAATCCTATCAGCAAGAAAAGCAAACACAGGAAAAGAACAAAGAAATCTTTTTTTTTTTCAAAGTTAATCGAAGAAGAAGAAGAAGAAAGCATAAATAGTATCTATAGATCAACGGGTCTTACATCTGAAATGGAGAGGAAGAGAGGTGAGAGAAAAACAAAGGAAAGAAGTCCCTTCAGCACAGAGCTTAGCTAAGCTTTGTTAACAGGTCAAACTCTAAACGCCCACCATTCATATAAATCAGCTAACTAAATGATCTTTTTGTTAGTTTCTTTTATTATTATTATTATTATTATTAGCCTTTCCTATCCATTACACATAACTTTGCCGCAGTATTATTAAAAAATTTAACAAAAAGTTTTGTGGTTTTATTTGAAATCAATAAATTATTGTTCTATATATTAAATAAATAAATTATTGTTATAGTTACTCAAACATTGTCTCAAGAATTTTAAAATTTCTTTCTATTTTCCAATTTGATGTCACTTGAAATTTCTTTTTTTCTCGTTACCGCAATGATGAATTGATCCCAAACGTTACTGCAAGAAAAGAACAATAAATGGAAAACAAAGTATTAAATTAAAAAGCAATGGGATTCGAACTTAGAATTTTTCTAACAAAGATCAAATATTTACGGGGGTTGTAAGTGTATTGTCTTCCTATAATCAGAAGGTAAACATGTGATAATTTGCAGTAGAAATTTATAAATTACAATAAATCAAAGTGAAGTGCATTACGGGTGTTGGATGTAAATATACGAAATTAATTTAGGATCACAATGACGTCGAGGAAACCTACCAAGGAATAAAGAATTAGAAAAATAAAGTGCAATTGTAAAAAGACAAGACAAATTGAAGAGTATTAACTTGGTAAGTCTTTGTTTAATAGAAAAAACGTGTAATTTAAACCAACTAAAAATGAAAATGAAATATATATATATATATATATATATATATAGTTTTAGATTAAAAATACAAAATACCAAGCAGAGGAGCCATTAATTTAGAATTTTTTTTAAATAGAAATTTGTTTAGAAGTATGAAAATGATGAGCAGGAGGACCCGTATGAAAGTGGATTATTATCATTAATTTTATATATTTTTCACCTACCATAATAGAACGTGCAGCATATGGAATGGCATTCCAACCACTTCTTTTTCTTTTTTCTTTAATTATATTTCCACCAAACTTTCCCCAAAAATGTTAAAAATAAATAAATACTCAAAAAAATTACACATGCACCATAGATTACGTCAGTATATACTTCTTGAGTAATTTTTTTGGGTATTTTATTTCCAAAATGAAAAAAAAAATTTACAGTTAGTTAATTATTAGCGAATTCCAGACAATCGTATTAACCGATAAAACAAAACATGACGTGGAGAACTATGACTGATGAGCTGTACGAGCCACAAGTGACATCTAATGGATGATGTTGGATTTCTGGCTGTTCACTTGGGCTAGCCCGACCTGTTCTCCAATATGACCCCAAAATTATCTAATTTCCATTTTCGAATCCTTAAGGCCATTCTCAGATGTTCCTCATACTTCATGCTTCATATATATTGAACATAATAATATCTGCTCATGAAACCAAAAATTCTGTGAATATCTTATGAATGATTGTTGTTTCACGAAGTAATGAAGTATATAACTTTAGTGTTTCTCTAAAAAAAATAAGAAATTGTGAAGCTTGTGCCATTGAAGAAAAAAAATCATTTAGGCTTTTACATTAAATTCACTTTATTTGATTGCATTAAAATGATACTCTTCTCTATTAGAATATTTCTAAAATTGTATTTTAATTTTGAAGAAAAAATTTATTGACTGCGAACAATATATTATTATTATTATTTTGAGTTTTGCCTCTCTTCATTTCTAAAATAAATATTGGAATATAGAATTTGAACTAATTTTCAAAAATTTGGAAAGCTGAAGCTTTACCAATCTTCTATTTCGGGAATAGGTAATATAATGAAAAGGATTGAAGAGACAAGTGCCAAAGAGGGTCTTGACCCAAAGAAAAAGAAGTACGTATGGGTGTATATATTGGGTTCAAAATTTTAGCGGATTTGAATTGCAATTTATCCAAAAAAGTTTGCAGTGCTGACTTAAAATGTGAAAAAAAAAGAGGTATGTGTTGTAAGTGGAGGGAATTAGCCGATAATGAGACTCATTTTTTTACGTTCCTATTCAGTTTAGGGTATTATTTTGGGAATATATATATATTATGCTATTGTACCTCTTTATTTATTTTATATAATAGAAAATGTCTAAAGAAGGAGGTATTATTGGTTGAACTGCATAAATTTTGTATTATTATTTTTTCTTTGTGTGTGATTTGGATAATTTTCACGAATATATATATATATAATGAACTTGAATTTTGAGGATTTTGTTTTGTGACTTTCCTTCCTACATTTCCCATTTGATTTCTTTTGATGTACCTGTTGGTTTTATTATATGATATCATTTCTTCCGGTTCAATAAAAATACAAAATTACATATATATGGTTCATATATGATTTAATTCATGATCTAAAATGCATTCATTGGCTGGTTCATAAATTACTTTATGGACTCAAGTTAAATAAGAAAAACCCAAAAAAATTAGTAATTTAACTCTGCAATATCTTTTAAGGGGATTTATGTAAATTATTAATGAGAAAATCTGAAAATGGCATGGAATTAACATGAACAAAATGTCAAACATTTTACAAAATCCAAACCACTAAGTTTACACTTTACACAACAGAACACATGGTTCAATGTGACATAACACATACATTACAACCCCATTAACATTAACTGTCCATATAATTAAAAAAATCATTAATTAATGACAACACCCACATACAATAATTTTTAGCAAACTAGGTCATCACTCAAAACTCATATGGTAGGACCTGCAATTTAAAGCAATAGTAAATCATGTTAACCATATATATATATCATAACAATAGGGAATTAATTGTATCATAATGATCATAAAGAACCGAAAAAATGAAATAAAAAAGTGAACAGAAAATATAATTGGTGTTATATATGTTCCAATTTCCCTATACTAATCTAATGGCAGACATGGCCAATCCAGTAAGTAGAATATATATATCCTGGGCCAGAGTAAAGAAGAGAATCGTTCAATCCTTTGCCATTTTCACAACCATATAATTGGCATGTTTTCTAATTTGATTGTTTTGTTGTTGGATTTATATTTTCAATTATTTTCTTTGAGGGACCCTTTACCCTATAGATGATTAATGTTCATACTTTTTTTTTTCTTTTCAAAGTAATTTTCATCCTTGATATCCATCGAAAATGACAGAAAGCTAGCTTCATGTCACGACCCACGACCTATCCGAGGTGGAATTGAAGTCTGTCCACCTTCCTTGACCTGACCAATGACCATGCATGCGTACTACGTACAACTACAACAGGTTACCAAAATATTGTTGGCTCAAAGACCGCAGTTCATGTATTCTAAGTTTTGATAATAATAAAATCATGATTTAAGTTTTAGAATTTGTTATATTAATGTTTTAATTTCAGATTTTAATATGCAAAAAATTAAAAGCAAAAGGAATATTCAAGAAAATAGGTGTATGTGCAGCAAGAAGGTATATTAGGGTATTATTATAAAATTAATAAGATTTATGTTTAAAATGAAGATTTAAGGGAAAAAAATTCCTAGGCAAAAGGTATTTTATACAAACTCTGAAAAATGGTTTTTTAACGGTATGCTAATTAATCAACTGAAAAATTTTCACTAAAAGATAAAATAATGACTAATTTTTGAAAAATGTAAATCTATCTCTACTGATTATTTTTTGATATTAGAAATATAAATATTTATTAGAAAGATATTTCAAATATTGGAAAAACATATAATTATCAAAAGAAAAGTGCTCTTCATTTCTTAGAAACATTTTTCTTCTATTTAAACTTAATTTCTTAGACGTTCATCATATTTTTGTTCTAGATTCCTCTGTATAATTCATTATCTGAGCCTGAGAAAGGTTTGTTTCTATTATAGTTTCTAAGTTCAGCTTGAAAATTTGTTATAGATTGTTTAGCACTTAGGTTGAAAAGCTATATATTCAAGTGTTTCTCAAGTTTTATTTTGAAAAAACTTGGGTTTGGATTTGAGAATTTAGACTAGAAACATCTAAAGTTATATTTGACTTGATTTTTGTCTTTGAAAAGAATTATTAATAGAGATAAACTCTTAATATTATATTTTGATGAGTGAATAGACAAGAGGCCAGACCACTATAAATCTAAGTGTTTAAAATTGTTTTTCCCCTCTCTTATTTTCAAGTTTATATTTATGGTTTGCTGATAAATTTTCAGTTCTGATTTTTAAAATATAAAGGGTTAAAGTGTTTTTGCAAGAACCAATTAAGCTTAAATTTGTTACCTAAGTTTGGATATGCAAGTGAAAGAGGTGATTTGCTTGTTGGGCATTTTCAAATCTAAGTTTCTTCAGCTTACAAAAGTTTTTTATACTCTGACATTTAAACCTGAACTAAAAATCGTTGTACAAGTTTTTCAGTGTCTAGTTAGCATACTTTTAGAATATCCTGAAAATAAGCAATCTAGAGAAAGAGCCATATTTCGTATAAAGCTCAATTCACCCCACTTGAGTTATATTGAGACCTACAACTCTAAAGTTTTCAAACTTCAGTTTTCAATACAAGCATAGAAGACAGTTGCTTTCTTTATTTAGTTTCATTTGTAGTACGGTCTTATACTGAAAATTATTTATTATTTTGTGTATGATGGTGGATTTTTTTAGCGGAAATGGAATAAAATTAAGGACAAGGGTCGCTCTTTGTCAATCTGGGCCACCCGGAAATTT
This sequence comes from Triadica sebifera, assembly GCA_023653625.1. NCBI lineage: Eukaryota > Viridiplantae > Streptophyta > Magnoliopsida > Malpighiales > Euphorbiaceae > Triadica > Triadica sebifera. The sequence continues at coordinate 2,758,596 of CM042895.1, forward strand.
GCCAGGGTTAACAAGGTCCCATATGTATCAGGATTTGATAATATGGTAGTCTTGCTGATGACTTTTATTGACACACCCAATGATTGGATATTTAAACATTTTGTAATTATCCATTCTACTTAAATTTATATATAACTGAGAAAAATTAATTAATAATAAATTGAAGTCCTGTCTCGGATGATATGATGTGGCTTGGTTATGGTAATGATTCATTGGATTCAAAATTCTCATGTATATAATACTTGCTTTATGTAATTATTTATTTTTTGTCAATTACCATCAAGAATGAATCGTCTAATTTGTATTTAAGCAGATATCTGACCTGAAAAATAACCAGAAAAGTTCCAAGTTATATTTTGTCTTTATTTTTCCTCCTAAAAAAAAAATTAAGGAATTATATTTAGAACTATTGTCTTTCTGTTATACGGAGCAAATACATTAAACACTTGATTACCAGCCTAATGACAAGATCTTAAAATCTGTCAAAAGTGTAAAAGTTGCCTCTTTTACAGGTTATTCTAAACTAAACTGACAGGATAGGAAAAGGAGAAAGAAAACACCCACCAATTTTTATTAATTATTGGCATCAGATTCATGGGATAGTCTTTGTTTAAGCAATTAAAGAGCCGATGTAACAGCTAAGAAGAAGCTCCAATAATTAATGTATTTCTTTGATTTATTTTTTAAATATAAAATAAAAACTCAGATTTATGTCATATAACACTAAGATACTTTTTGTATGGCAATAATTTAAAATTGGTGCAGTAAAAAGATATATTAATGTAGAGAAACAAGTGGCATGTACCTGCAGCAGGGTGAGTGGGAAGCAGAGATACTGCTTCACTGATTTCATTTTCCTTGCTTATACCAACTTCCACGATGCCACTCTTGCTCTGATTGGCTGTTTTATAGCCTTTTCCTTCAATTTCTGGATGAATTTTTCTCTTTAACATCCTCCTCATCAACTACAATTAATTATATTGACAAAATGTAAAAAAAGTCGCAATGCAAACCCATCCCCATAATTCTTTTTAAAAGAAACACTCAGTTTAAGAATGAAAAAAAAAAGGAATCTTGAAGCAAAGCTGTGAGTGCATATATATATATATTAGTCACCTGGTGAATTTTCTTGATTGGACGTGAATGTTCTCCAACATGAGGAATGAACTTCTTGGCAAAAGAAAGACCATTCTTGGCACGGACAGATGGTTTTTTAGCTAATTTTGGTTCAATTTCAACAGAATCCTTTTTCTTTTTCATATCAGAATCTGCCATGAATAATTCTGCCAGTGTTATTCTTTCTCCTTTCCTTTTTCTTTGTAGATCATTGTGGCCATATACACTTGAGTTTATCCCCGTTGGATCAATGGTCATTATCTCATCGAATTTCTCAGAATTTGATTCCAAAGTTGATCCAATGTCCTCAAAGTTGTGATCGAACCTCGTAAATATTAAAGGGTTTTCGTCTTCATGTTCATTAAAATTGTTGTCTTCATCATCATCATCATCATCATCATCATCACTATTGACTGAGAGTGTTTCTTGGTCATTGTGATCAATTTCTTCTCCTTCTTCTTCATCACTTTCCAAAACAAAATATTCAGTCTGTTGAGTAAAGGGCTTTAAGGGGTCAAGGCCTAATGTGCCAATTGTTAAAATGCCATATTTCCAGCCATCAAGAACATCGACTAAGGCTACTTGTTTCAGCAATGATTGCTTGTCAGCTTCATTTGTAATAAATTCTGCCTTTTTCACATTTCTTGCCAACCCATCTGTCCAAAACATCAACTTTGCATATTAAATAAAATATGCAAACAAATAATTGTAATGCAAGCGACATTATAAAATAAAACTAGCGACCCGTACTAATTAAAATAAACAATCTATATAGTATGCCAATAAAAAAGAGAGTAAAAAATATTTTAATACAGTTAATTATGAGTATCAAAACCTTTAAGAGAACTATGATGAAATCTTCTCTGCATCCAATTGAAGATCTATCAAGAAACACAGAAATTTAACTGAAATATGCTCCAAGGAAAAAAAATTAAATGAAAAAGGGGCCAAGATATGTATTAATTTAAAGTAAGAAATGATATAGTAATTAATGTGGCATATAATTCGAACCTTCATGTTCTCAAATTCTTGGAGATCGAGGGGACTGATAGAAAGGAAATATTGTGAAAGGGAGGTGGTGAAAGGGGAAATTAATGAATTAATGAATTTGGAGGAAGAACTAAAAACTAAAGAGCTGGGGGGCAAAATTGGGTTGGAAGGCTTAAGGAATGACAGGTGTCATTTAGAAAGGTGGGCCCTCATATATATATATATATATAGGGATGTTTTAGGGGGCATGGCATGTTTGATCATGAGGTGCCACAATGTTGGGTCTATCTGGCTTGATCGATGGGTCGAAATTCCCCGTATTGATACGATGTGTGTGTGTATAAATTTTGCCCTCTGTTGCATCCTTGCTTGCTACCTACAGGATATATATGATGAGTGTAATATTAGGCCTATTTCCTTACCTAACTCTACCTAATTTCTTTTTATTTTCTTTCTCTTATATATTAGTTTGTTGAAATATGACAATCCCACATCGGAAAGAGATGATTTTTCCACCATAGCATTAGGCTATAAAAGGACTTCATCCTCTCTTAACAATTTATCCCAAAAAACCACCAATCTCTCTACTTCTAAGATTGGTTGTATTTTTCCTCTCTCTCTTGTAATATTTCACTTTGTAATATTTCTTTGAAATAGTGAAATATTATTTTAGTAGTGTCCGAGGACGTAGGCATAATTGGCCGAACCTCGTTAAATTCTGGTGTTCCTTTTATTTCTATTTAATAGCTATTGTCGGGTCTTTTACTTTGTGATATATTGTGCTTTAAATTATCTTAGAAAAATTCTGTCACCAAGACTCAAGAGTCTAAGGAAGTTGGTTTTTAAGGGAGACCATTTGTGACTCCACCAACTACCTGGGAATTTTTCTTTGTCTTAATTTTTGGCACAATTATTCATTTTGGTGGAAACTAACCCGATTTCCACAACAATTGGTATCAGAGCCAAGGTTACTGAGTTATATGCTCTGTGGTTGCGGCGTAAGCTGATCTTCCACATCAGAAAGGTTTCCTTGGATTCTTGGGTATTCCGCATTTGAAAGCTATTAAATAGTCTTAAAAGGGAAATGGCAAGAGACGGACAAAAATCCACAATGGACACAACAGCTTCTACTTCATCAATTTTGGCGAGAACTGTTGTGGCAAATACGAGAATTGCAGTGGAGATTTTTGATGGTACAGGCCATTTCGGCATGTGGCAAGGTGAAGTTCTAGACGCCTTATTTCAGCAAGGCTTAGACATTGCCATTGAGGGAGAAAAGCCAGAAGGTGCAGATGAGAAGGAATGGAAGACAATCAATCGTTTGGCATGTGGTACAATTCGATCGTGCCTGTCCAGAGAGCAGAAGTATGCCTTTTGTAAAGAAACTTCTGCAAGTAAATTGTGGAAGGCATTGGAGGAAAAATTCTTGAAAAAGAGCAGTCAAAATAAGCTTCATATGAAGAAAAGACTGTTCAGATTCACATATGTTCCTGGTACCACGATGAATGATCACATCACCAATTTCAATCAACTTGTAGCAGATCTGATGAACTTGGATGTGACATTTGAAGATGAAGATTTGGCCCTAATGCTGTTGGGATCCCTTCCTGAGGAGTTTGAGTTTCTAGAAACTACTCTACTCCATGGGAAAGCTGAGGTGTCTCTTAGTGAAGTATGTGCTGCACTATACAGCTATGAATTGAGGAGAAAAGACAAGAAGGATAGCACCAGTGGAGCAGCTGAAGCTTTGATAGTAAGAGGCCGTTCGAAAAATAAGAACAGGGGAAAGAAAGACAGATCAAAGTCCAGAGTGGGCAAAGATGAATGTGCCTTTTGTCGAGAAAAGGGGCACTGGAAGAAAGATTGTCCTAAGTTGAGAAGCAAATCTGGCAAAGGCAAGTCTGTTGCAGATTCAAATGTAGCTGAATGTGATGATTCAGATTTGTCATTAGCATTGATGCCATCAATAAGCAGTTCGACTGCTTGGATCCTGGATTCAGGCTGTAGCCACCATATGTGTCCCAATCGGGAATGGTTTTTCGATTTTAAAGAAATTGAAGGTGGAGTTGTCTATACAGCAAATGACAGCCCTTGCAAAACAACTGGAATTGGTTCAATCCAATTGAGGAATCGTGATGGATCAATCAGAACTCTGACAGACGTAAGATATGTGCCCAGTCTGACGAAAAACCTCATTTCTATGGGAATCCTTGGGAGAAAGGGTTTCACTATAATCATTAAAAATGAAGTAATGAAGGTTATATCTGGAGCACTTGTGGTGATGAAAGGAGTTCAAAGGAGCAACAACTTGTATTACTATGAAGGCAATACAGTTGTTGGAACAACAGCAGCAGTTTCTAGTGATGACCATAAGCTAGAAATAACCAGATTGTGGCATATGCGCTTGGGGCATGCAGGCGAAAAATCCTTGAAACTTCTGGCGAATCAAGGATTATTGCAAGGAGTGCGAACCTACAAATTAGACTTCTGTGAGCATTGCATCAAAGGGAAGCAGACGAGAGTGAAGTTTGGCACTGCAATCCATAATACCAAGGGTATTCTGGATTATGTTCACTCAGATGTATGGGGTCCTTCCAAAACTGCTTCAATGGGAGGTAAACACTACTATGTTACCTTTGTTGATGATTGTTCAAGAAGAGTATGGGTGTATACAATGAAGACAAAGGATGAAGTGTTGGAAGTTTTTCTCATCTGGAAGAAGATGGTAGAAACTCAGACGGGCAGAAAGATCAAGTGTCTTCGAACAGACAATGGCGGAGAGTACACAAGTGATCCCTTCATGAAAGTTTGCAGAAATGAAGGAATTGTTCGACATTTCACTGTCAGAAATACACCACAACAGAATGGGGTGGCTGAACGCATGAACCGAACTCTACTGGAGAAAGTTCGGTGTATGTTGTCTAATGCTGGATTAGGCAGACAGTTTTGGGCTGAGGCTGTAACATACGCATGTCATCTCATTAATCGTTTGCCATCAACTGCTATCAATGGCAAAACACCTTTGGAGGTGTGGTATGGAAAACCTGCTACAGATTATAATTCCTTACATGTGTTTGGTTCCACTGCATACTATCATGTTAAGGAATCAAAGTTAGATCCAAGGGCAAAGAAAGCTATCTTTATGGGGATATCCTCTGGTATCAAAGGATATCGACTATGGTGCCCAGAGACGAAGAAAATAATCTTTAGTAGAGATGTTACCTTTGATGAGTCTACCATGTTAAAGGTAACAAAGGAGCAGACGGATGGTTCTCCACAGCAGGTGGAGGAAACTCCCAAACAGGTGGAGTTTGATAGAAGAAGAATTGTTGATCCAGCAATTGTAGAGTCTGATAAAATTACTCCTACGGAAGAAGAGGAGATAATGGTAGAAAATGGATCAGATGAGGAAGCAGAGGTTTCAGCACAAGAACCTCCTCAGCAACTTGAGCCAATTGCACTACGAAAGCCGAAAAGGAAGATTAAGAAACCTGCTCGACTTGAAGATATGACTAATTATACATCTTCAGTAGATGATGAAATTCCTTCCACTTATTGTGAAGCTATTCAAAGCTCAGAAGAAGAAAAGTGGAGAAAGGCTATGGAAGAAGAGATGCAGTCCCTTGAAAAGAATCAGACATGGAAGCTAGCAAGTCTGCCAAAGGGAAAGAAAGCGATTGGCTGTAAATGGGTTTATGCAAAGAAAGACGGATTTCCAGATAAGAATGATATCCGCTACAAGGCAAGATTGGTAGCTAAAGGCTACGCTCAGAAGGAGGGAATTGATTATAATGAAGTATTTTCTCCAGTTGTAAAACATTCCTCCATAAGAATACTGCTGGCTTTGGTAGCACAATTTGATCTGGAACTAGTTCAGCTGGATGTAAAAACTGCATTTTTACATGGAGACTTAGAAGAAGAAATCTACATGACTCAGCCAGAAGGATTTAAAGTTGCTGGAAAAGAAAATTTGGCGTGCAAGTTGAGCAAATCGTTGTATGGATTGAAGCAATCTCCAAGACAGTGGTACAAACGATTTGACAAGTTTATGATAAGGCAGAAATACACAAGAAGCAAATATGATCATTGTGTATATTTACGCAAGCTACGGGATGGTTCCTTTATCTATCTCCTCCTTTATGTTGATGATATGCTGATAGCTTCAAAAGATGAAGGAGAGATTCAGAAGTTAAAAGCTCAACTAAATCAGGAATTTGAAATGAAGGATTTAGGGGAAGCTAAGAAGATTCTCGGTATGGAGATATGCAGAGATAGAAAATTGGGGAGACTTTGTTTGACTCAGAAACAATATCTGAGAAAAGTACTAAAGCGTTTTGGGATAAATGAGAATACAAAACCAGTTAGTACTCCACTTGCTCCTCATTTTAAGCTCAGTGCATCTTTATCTCCGAAAAGTGATGAAGAACGAGAATATATGTCAAAGGTTCCATATGCAAATGCTGTTGGTAGCTTGATGTATGCAATGGTGTGTACGAGGCCTGACATTTCACAAGCAGTTGGAGTTGTGAGCAGGTACATGCATGATCCTGGCAAAGGACATTGGCAAGCTGTGAAATGGATTCTACGGTATATTCAGAATACTGTAGATGTTGGTATAATGTTTGAGCGGGATGAGAAAAGTGGTCAATATATAGTTGGATATTGTGATTCCGACTATGCAGGTGATTTAGACAAACGTCGATCTACTACCGGTTATGTGTTCACACTTGCAAAGGCACCGGTTAGTTGGAAGTCCACCTTACAGTCAACAGTTGCTTTGTCTACAACAGAGGCAGAGTACATGGCAGTTTCAGAAGCTGTTAAGGAGGCAATTTGGCTTCAGGGGTTGTTGAATGACTTGGGAATTGGTCAGAAGCATGTCAAAGTGCATTGTGACAGTCAAAGTGCTATTTGTTTAGCAAAGAATCAAGTTTATCATACAAGGACGAAGCATATCGATGTTCGATATCATTTTGTACGGGAAATTCTTGAAGATGGTGGGATACTTCTTCAGAAAATTTTGACTGCTGAAAATCCCGCAGATATGGCAACGAAAGTTGTGACAAGTGTCAAGTTCCAACATTGTTTGGACTTGATAAATGTTATTAGAATTTGAAATTGGGCGCTTTGAAGCGCATTTGGAGACATTACTGAAATTTGTAATATAAGAGTTTAGAGGATGTTTGTTTGGAATTGTGAGATTGTCAAGGTGGAGATTTGTTGAAATATGACAATCCCACATCGGAAAGAGATGATTTTTCCACCATAGCATTAGGCTATAAAAGGACTTCATCCTCTCTTAACAATTTATCCCAAAAAACCACCAATCTCTCTACTTCTAAGATTGGTTGTATTTTTCCTCTCTCTCTTGTAATATTTCACTTTGTAATATTTCTTTGAAATAGTGAAATATTATTTTAGTAGTGTCCGAGGACGTAGGCATAATTGGCCGAACCTCGTTAAATTCTGGTGTTCCTTTTATTTCTATTTAATAGCTATTGTCGGGTCTTTTACTTTGTGATATATTGTGCTTTAAATTATCTTAGAAAAATTCTGTCACCAAGACTCAAGAGTCTAAGGAAGTTGGTTTTTAAGGGAGACCATTTGTGACTCCACCAACTACCTGGGAATTTTTCTTTGTCTTAATTTTTGGCACAATTATTCATTTTGGTGGAAACTAACCCGATTTCCACAACATAGTTGAGGTCTTATCCCACTCTTTTTATTTTCTCTCTTATATATTAGTTAAGGTCTTATCCCTTTCCAGTTCAAAACTTTCGTAATAATTTCACATTTAAAATTTTAAAAATAAAATAAAATTTTATAATGGTAGTGGAATTAATTTTAAATTGACAATTAACTTATAATTGTGGTGGTTTATTTGATATTAATATGACATTACCAGCAAATCATAGCCAGACTCCAACTTTATTTGTCTATAATAAAATATTTTGCTATGCAACTTTAATTGGGCAGGCTCACCTGAAATAATATCATGGATGTGATATATGCACCAGATGTCTATCCTTCCCCATGTGATAATTGAGCCACTTGTGGGATTCAGGAGAATGTACATCTTTTTTTTTTTCATTTTTCTTTTTAATTTACTTTTCGTCTATACTAATGCAGACTTTTCAAAAAAGCTTATTCTTCCAACATCAGAAAGAAAAATTCACTTATCCTGTTTTCCTATTTAATGGAAATTCTCTTTTGCGTCACTTAATGTTATAGGATTGGATTGATTTATACTCACTAATATATCTTTTCCTATGGGCCATTAACGACAGTATACAAGTCTCTTAATAATGGTAAAAAGCACATTGCTAATCTTCGAAAGCATAATAATTAATATATCCTGTTTGTATATATATAGATAATGCGTACTATTTCCTAAAAAGAAATCCAGCATCTGATGCTCAAGAAAGGAGAATAGAGAGAGAGAGAGGGAAACAACTTCATCAACGACCTAGCCACCTATGCATTAATAAGGTTGGAAAAACCTAGCTAGCTATAACTCTATATATATTAATTGATTTATGTTTCTGTCACTCTATGCTTGTAAGTTTGCAGTGTATCAGAAACCCTAATGCTCTTCCAAATAGCTATAATTCAAGTCCATAAAGCATTTGATGATAACTGCTATTTCTCTCTTGTGAAGTTTAATACTTTATTGGACTATCTAGAATAATTAATTTTTGTTTTCAAATAACACTACAGTTTAAATTAATAATTGTGGCATGTAAAGCAATTAGGACTTAGGATATTTCTATCATACATGACAATTTCATTTGTCATCTTCATGACAATGTGCAGAGCTAGAAACTAGCTATCTTCGGATAAGGCAAATATAATACTTAATAGGTAGAATGTTTTACAAAATTACATATAAAATATCTACAAGTTAGAGTGGTACTAATTATCTTTTCCTAAGAAAATTTAGTGGTACTAATTTTGTATTGAGATATTAAGTTATATTCTCAATTAGACCCCTCATAACAAAGAAAATATATAAAATATTGTAACAAAAAAAAAAGGAAAAAAATATTAAACAATTTGTAAGCATGTGTTCATGTTATTTAAAAAAATAAAATAAACATTTGCAGAGGAGAATAATAGCCACTAAAATACTAGAAACTTTAAAATTGTTGATAGTGCAGCTGTTAGAACTTTGAAGGGAAGTAAAAGGAATTTAACATATGAAATTACTGCCTTGGTCAATGAATATGGGATAATAATCATATAAACGAAATAATATTTTAGAATCAAATGTATGTTTTTGAAATAAAAATTACTTTTTATATATACAAATTTATTATAAATTTAATTCATCAATAAATTGGTGAACTCGATCTATATAGAATAAATTTTGGAATCCTTACCCTGATCAATAAATTAACATGAAGAACACCATAATTAAGTATTAAATGAGGGTAAAGATGCAGCCTAAAGCCAAGAACATGAGCTTGATCGAACTGAACAAGGTGTAGCTTTGGATTCTTGTCGAGGCAAAAGTGGTTTAATCTTTCAGTAATGAGTGGGGTAAAAGGGTGAGGGTCACCATTGGTCCCTCCTGATTACAACCAAACGTTTTTGAAGTGGCAACAAAAGGAAACTTTGAGAAAGAAAATTTAAGATTTAATTTATGCACATAATATTGTAACCGCAAAAAAAAAAAAAAGATTTAATATGGTCCATAATATTGCACCGAAAATTCATTATTTCTACATTTTTTTTATGTGTACATATGTTATGCTCTCGCTTTATCGAAATTTTTGCATAAATTAAGTATATATAAATCAAACTAATGAAAGAATGTTATATAAATTATTTTGTTTACGCATAGTCTCTCATTAATTAGTCTACATGAGCTCGATTTATACAAATTTTTTTTATAAATATAATGATTTTATCTAGTTCTCTGGTTCAGTTCTTTTCAGGGCTGACACTATAAAAACTTAATAATAATAATAATAATGTAGATTGATATTTCGTATTTGATAAAAATAATTAAATTATTAATAAGGATATAATTTGTTTAATTCAAAAAATATATATTTTTAATAATGTATGTATAAATAAATACATAGATAAATTAATAAATTAATAGTATAACGTAGTACTTATTTGAAGTAATTATTTATTTTAATATATTAAAATATTAATTAATAAATAATTTTTTAAAAATGTATATAATTTACAAATACAATTTAATAATGTATGATGCAAGAATAACTAAACAAAAAATGAATTCAAAATTCTTTTTTTAATTAAAAATTTGACGTTAGGAATTAGAAATGAACCAAATTATTTCAATTAGGTTGAAATAACTTTAGCGTTTACATCACATTTTTGGATTCAAAATATTATTAAAAAAAATAACATAATTGTTCAGAATATAGAATAAGTAATTACACAAAGCAAAAAGACTCTTTACCGCTAAAATAGAATAAACCATATTATGACAAAAGTCCAGTGCCATGTTCCATTAATTATTGCTATCTGAATATGCTCCATATTTAGTAAGTCTGTCTGCGACTTTGTCACTTTTCCTATAAATGTGTGAAGCGATTCCGAGCATTTTTGCCTTAATCTCAATGGACTAATTGAGGCGGTAAATAAATTAAGTCAAGTTATTTAGATCTTAATTTTAAAAAAATTGTTTCAGATCATTTGTTACTGTTTATGAGTCAAACTCGAGTTTAAATATGAGTTTGAGTTTAATATTATTTGGTTTATTAGCTCGCGAATATGTTTATTTATAAATTCGTGAATATGTTTATTTAAAAATTTGTGAATGTATTCATTTAAAAACTCGCAAATATATTCGTTTAAGTCTCGTTTATATTATATTTTATTATCGAGTTCAAAAGTTTTTGTTATTATTAGTTAATAATTTGAATTCGAATTTTTGTTATTATTAGTTAAAAAATCGAATTCGAGTTAAGTTCGTTAAGTATAATAAATGAATTTTTTATAAATCGAGGTCGAGCCGTTCATGAGCTTAATAATTTTAAAATAAATTGAGTTCGAGTTCAAATATAAAAGCTTAAATATAGCTCAAGTTTATGCTAAATTTAAATGAGCCGAATTTGAACTCATTAACATTTGATTTGATTCGTTTACAACCCTAGAAATAAACCAGCTTTTGTATATTGAAAAGATCCACCAAAAGTGTTGAATCACATTCTAACCATAAATTGTGTCATCCATTCTACCAAGCTTTTTCTACAGCATAAATAGTCATTACTTTTTCGTATATAAATGTAATTTAGTATAAGAGTAATTTAGTTATTTTTTATTTAAAAAAGCTTTGGGTGTTTTAAAATAGTGTCAAAATATAAATTTTCATTCAGTGGCTATGTAGGACTCCAAATTGACATTTGCAAACACTTGTGAAACAACTACTTATTATAAAATAAAATAAAAAATATCAGCGACTCTAATCATCTGAACCAAAAACTCATAAAAGGTTGTTGTGGACTATAACTCTACCATCCCTAAATTACCCATAACTGATTAAACATGCTAACCGTGAGTAATATCCTTCATTTATTATTTATTTTTAAATTTTGAGATTCTTGAGAACCTATAAATTAATGGGAACTCCTTAATTAATTTTGCACAGGCAACATAAACTTGTAAAATTGATGATAGACATTAGAGGAGACTCTTGTTATAATTATTTTATTACCCAACAGATTCATTGAAATCATAAATACAATTTCATTAATTTCCAATTTAACAATAAAAACTCAGTAGAAAAAAACATATTCTATGAGTAGGAAATAGGAATAATTGCATTTGAAATTGTGTTAAAAGAGCAAACTATTTGGAAATTAGATGGCAAAATTATGTCCTCTCTTTTTCTTTTTTCCTTTTTTTTTTCTTTTTTTCCATTGCTTTTAAAATCTTTTGCTTTTATATTATAGGTCATGAATTTGGCTCTAAGCGGTGCAAATGAGAGCCAGAAATTTTATAATGAACTATTTCTATCAGTGACAAGGTATATGCCATATGAGCTGCACATGCCCGACTTTAAATATATAACACCAAGAAAAGTCCCACTCGCAAAAGTTTGGTAATAGTAGCTTTGTAGGCCCGAGTAATGATGAACATAGATCAAGATTCATCTTCCCTTCCTGCAATGTCCATATTGGAGATATGAGATGAAATCAGGAGTTAATTAGAAAATGGATCAACAATTAATTAACAATTGACCAATAATAGTGGAATTATTTAATTTGAAAAACAAAAGGTGAAAGAGGAAGTGGAAGAGAGTGCTCGCTCAAGAATGATTGATATTTATTATACATTACGATTTACCCTTCCATCTCTTCAAGTCTAGACAATGAGAAATTTTAAGAATATACTGAAGATCTATAGTTCGATTGCAATCTTCATTGACACTTAGGCATATATCTTCCTTCTTTATTAGGTATGCTATTTAAATTAAAATCTTTCCTAATAACTTAATAGCTGTTAAAAAGAGATAAAAAAAATACCACAAGAGAAGGTAGAAAATCCTGAGCAAGATTCCAATTTTTTTTTTGATGTCGTTTTGAAAAATATTTAGGTAGACTCAATTTATTACGCCATGTATAAACTAATCAAATCATCCAGTTAGAGTTATAAACGAGACAAACCAAGCATAATATTGATGAGTTTGAGCTCGGCTCGTTTTAAAATTATTAAAACTCTCGAGCGACTCAAGTTCAGTTCATAAAAAATTAATTTATTATGCTTAACGAGTTTAATTCGAATTCGACTTGTTAACTAATAATGACAAAAGTTTAAGTTTGACTCGTTAACTAATAATAATAAAAACTTGAATTTGAACTCGAGCTCGAGTTTGATGATAAAATATAATATAAACGAGTCTTAAAAGAATATGTTCGCGGGCTTTTAAATGAATATATTTGTGAATTTTTAAACAAACATATTCGTGAGTTTATAAATAAATATATTCATGAGCTAACAAATTAAACAATATTAAATTGAAGTTCGATAAAGTATTCGAACTCAGTTTGTTAATAATAACAAATAATTTTAAATTTTTTTTGAACCGAAACTCAAATAGCATGCGAACGGTTTGGTTCGTTTACAACCTTATACATAATGACACACATTTAATTATTTTATTCATATTGATTGACAATTAATAAATTTGCATCTATGTTACTGCGTGATTGGATTAGTCTACGGATTATGTAGTATATTAAATTTTCCTAAGAATTTCTCTCTCTGCAATGTGTATAATTGGTGTTTATTAATTACTTAGGGCCAACACATTTAAAAAGTTCTCTAATGTATGTCTGATGAAAGAGGATAATAAACCTATTCGTGAGCTTGAGTAATTGTTTTTTTCTTTTTTTAGACATTAATTTTATATACAAATCTGGCATAACTCAAATAATTATAAATATATATTGTGATATATTGAAAGTGACTTGACAAATGTGGGAGCTGAAGTTAACAGAGGAACAACAACTCAACTAGTTGATGATTCCCGAGGATAAACAACAGTAAAGCTAGAGGATGCAGTTAGCTTGGCTGGAAATGAAGGAGAACCCTTTTACTTTCTCATTTATTTTTTTTATATTAACTACTCCATCTAGATTCATAAAGAATAGACCTATTAAGATGTGAAATGCTCTCTCTTAAAATTTAAAGGTACTTCATGCCCAAAACTCAAACTCGAGACTTATGATTAAGGAAAAAAACTCTTACCACTGACCATCTCATTTCACCTCTCTAAGGTTTTCTCAATTGTTTTGATAACACTTGGCACTTTTTCATTTTCAAACAAATTCTTCACCATAAAATTTTTTGCAGATAAAAGAAAAAAAAGTACTATGTGTCATCAAAACAAGAAAAAAGATAAAATAGAGAAGATATTTGGACATTATTCAATAAAAAATAGTTTTTTTATTATTATCAAAGATTAGTTTACTAATATGTTAGATTTTTGTTTAAAGTGGATAGAGTTAATATTTGACAAAATTAGTTTAGCTGTCCTATTATAATTGAAGAAAGGGAAAAAAAGACAAAATCCTATTAATAATTGTTGAGAGCTTGAACAAAGCTACTTAAAAAAATCACCAATGTGTCTACCATTCCAGTAGATCACTAATGGAAGTGTTCTAAATATTTTGGTCATTAAGAATTAAGTGAAGTTCTTAAGGCTAGAGTTGTCATTGCATAAATGCAGAGAATACACATCTCATTTTAATGAAGAAGCATATGAAATCATATACTGATTGAGAAATTGAGAGAACTTGCTAAAAATGAAAGGAAACCAATGAAAGTTGAATTGATAATTCTCATTTCTACTAAGAGGAAGAAAAGATATAACATATATAACAACTTCAAGTAACTACTATACTATCAGAATCCATATAACTAATCTAAAGTAACACACAAGTCATTTTAGCATAAATTCCATTCACGTGTGATTATCACCTGATAGTTGAGTAAATGAAAATGATGAGTTGGAAGGTAGTGAACTCGATCTAAGAAACACAATAACAGTTTTGTTGTGAGTTGGATTGAGTGGCTTTGTTAGTTGGAAGAAAATTTGTCTCCTCACCCCCCTCAAACTAGGAGTGAAGATATTCTAAACTCCAAGCTTAAATTTGAGATAGATAAACTTAGGAGCCCTATGGGCTTGGTGAAGAAATCTTCTATTTGATAAGAAAATGCAAAAGTAAGCAAATATAGCAAACCAAATTTAACCTTTTCTCGAACAACATAATAGTCCAATTCAATATATTTTGTCCTTTCGTGGAAGACATGTTTTTTAGCAATATGAATGGCTGAGTCATTATCACAAAACAAGAGAGTTGGATTGGAATGAGTCAACTACAAATCATGTAATATATATGTTAACCATTGTATCTAACAGGTAGTATTAGCCATTGCTATATGCTCTACCTCTGTAGAAGATTTAGAAATAGTGGATTGTTTCATGGACTTCTAGGAAACTAAAGAATCATCTATGAAATTGCATTAACCAGTAATAAACTTACTGGTTTCAATGCAAGTTGCCCAATTAGAATTTGAGTATGCCTTAAGTTGTGTAAAAGAGGCTATTAGAAAAATAGGCATTGGCCTGGAGAAGCCTTAATGTATCTAAACACTCTATGAGTAGCTTCAAGGTGTTGATCAGTGAGGAAATCCAAAAACTGTGAGAGATGTTGAACTACAAAGGAGATGTCAGGTCTGATGTTGGTGAGATACAATATTTTTCCAAACAATTGTTTATAGCTTCCAACATCTTGAAGAGTTACTGGATCTTGTGATGGCTTAGTGAAGGGCACGATAAGAGTGGCTATTGGTTTACTATCTAAAAATCCATTTTTTTTTCTAAGAGTTAGAAGGCATACTTTTTTTTTGGGAAAGGTTGATGCCAAAGGCTATTTTTGCTACTTTCAGACTTGTGAAGTATTTGAGAATTCCTAGATCTTTGATCTTTAATTGATTATGGAGAAAATATTTAATAGTACTGATCTGATTCACATCATTACTTGTTAAGATCACATCATCACATACACACACAATGCAATAAAACTAATGTTGTTGGATTTGATGAAAAGTGAACAGTTTGTAGCAGCTTGGTAAAAGTCTTGTGACATCAATGCTTCAGTAAGTTTTGAATGCTATTGTATGTTGGCTTACTTAAGCCTATATAAGGACTTTTAGAGCTTACAAACCAATGATGAATTAAAACATTTAAAACCTGGTGGCAACTATATATACACTTCCTCAGAGAGGTCCCCATGCAAAAATACATTGTTTTTGTCTAATTGATGTAGATACCAATCTTTAATTGCAACAATTGGTAAAACTCTTATAGTAGCCATCTTTCCTATTGGGGAGAATGTATCTAAATAATCAACTCTCGATTTCTGTGTGAAACCTTTAACAACCAACCTAGCCTTATGTCTCTCTATATTGCCATCTGCATGAAATTTGGTTTTGAAAATCCATTTACACCTTATGGTTTACTTTCCAGGTGGATGTGGTGTAAGTTGCCAAATGTGGTTAGATTCCAAGGCATCCAATTCATTTTGCATAGTTTTTTTTCCATACTATAATGGAGGCAATAAAGTATTGATAAGTAGAAGAAAGATTGGGATAAGAAAGAACATAAGATATAAGATGAGGTATACCTGATGTGGAGACTACTGATAGATTGGCTTAAGGTTATCTACTAAATTGCTGGCAATGATATTCCTTTAAGTAAATAGGTTGATGTTTTACTCTTATTGATTTTCGAGTTGGTAAGAGAGGACTGGTAGTTACATCAGTTGATGAAGTGGATGTTGAGGATGGAGCTGAGATTGTAGTGGTTATTTGTACTGGTTCAAAATCTTCAAGCAAAGGTTATGGAAGTGTAAAATCTGGTTCAAAATTTTTAAGGTAAAGGCTTTGTGAAAAGGGAAAAACATGCTCATAAAAGACTTCATTTCTGGACACTATGACTCACCTAATATCCATTTCATACAACCTATACCCTTTTGTGCCTACTTTGAATCCAATGAAAACACATTTAGTAGGCCTTGCATTTAATTTTGTTCTGCTATTAACTAAGGTGCGTGCAACAGCTAAACACCTAAAAGTTTTCATATGTAACACATTTGGCAGTTGGAGATAAAGTAACTCAAAAGGAATTTTGTGCTTTATTGCTGAAAAATGAAGCCTATTGATCAAATGGATAGCATGAACTGTAAAATCACTCCAAAAATTATTAGGCATCTTACTTTGGAACTTTAAGGCACACATGACATTCAAAATATCTTGATGTTTTCTTTCTATGATGTCATTTTGTTGTGGGGTTTCTACACAGCTGGTTTGATGGCTTATTCCTAGTGTTTTGAAAAAATCAGTCATGAAGAACTTAGGGCCATTGTCACTTCTAACAGCTTTAATTTTCTTTTAAAATTGAGTTGTAACATATGAAATGAACTATTGTAACTTTAATATGGACTCAAATTTGGTTTTTAAGAGGAAAAACCATGTAAACCTATTGTAGTCATCTATAATAGTCATAAAGTATTTTATGGCCATACAGAGAGATTCTGGTAGGTAGGTCCCCAAATATTAACATGTACCAACTCAAAAGAATCAACAATTTTATTACTATTGATGGGAAAAGATAACTTCTTTTGTTTTGAAAAATGACAAGTGTCACATACATGTGGTACAAGAACAAAAGGAAAGTTACATATAGATGCCAGTTTCTCAAGTCTCCTATTTGAAACATGGCCTAATCTATAGTGCCACAAAACTAATGTATTGTCCTTTATAAAGCGTGAATTAACTTGGGTTTCTTTTGGTTGATCACTACAAAAAAAATATAGAATAGCGACAAATTTAGTGATAGAAAATTTATCGCTAATTAGCGATAAATTAGTGACGAAAAGACGAGTGACAAAGATTTTATTAGAAAAATATTAGCGACGGATTAGTAATAGTTTAGTGACAGAAATTTGCGACGAAAATAATTTGTCGCTAAGTACTGTAGCTAATTATGGCTGCAATATTTGGCACCTCATTTTGTGACCAATTAGCGACGAATTTTATGAAATCATTCTTGCGATGGAAATTTGTTGTCGCTATGTGTTGCAACTGACCAAGCCATAGCTAGTAGCATGATTTTTGAAAGTCTAAAGTTTTTAGCGACAGACTTGAGTCA
Source organism: Triadica sebifera (assembly GCA_023653625.1). Classification (NCBI taxonomy): domain Eukaryota; kingdom Viridiplantae; phylum Streptophyta; class Magnoliopsida; order Malpighiales; family Euphorbiaceae; genus Triadica; species Triadica sebifera. The sequence goes on from CM042895.1 coordinate 2,776,396, forward strand.
TCATGAGGTTTAGCGACAGATAGAGTCCGTGACTAATTTTTTTTATCAAAACGACGTCATTTTGAACCTTAATTTACATATACCTACTTTGCTTCAATAGATATATCACTTTCCAATTTCCCCAACCGCTCTTCTCTTCCTTTGTGCTGCCCCACCCCACCCCATCCTTCTCCTCTCTTCCTTTTGCTCTCCCTTGTGCAGCCCCACGCGATGTTGCCACTCCTTCTCAGATCTAGTAGTGGTTCTCCCTTGTCAAACGTCACCCCACTCCTTGCTGCTCTTTTCCTTCCACCTTGCACTGTTTTCATCGCCGACCACTCTCCACCCTTAGCTCAGACTCTCAAATTAATTTTTAGTCAACGTTTAAGTGTTCAATTTTATTATAATTGATTTAATTGTTAATGACATAGTGTGGGTATTATTCTTTGAATCTAAGCTTTCATTTTCATGGGTAGAATAAAATAATGTAGGTTTAAGGGAGTTATTTACAAAAACAAATTTGATAAAAAAAATGAGAATAAATTGTTATATAGAAAATTTGTAGAAGTGGAATGGCGCATAAAGCTCATCATTTTTGTAGTTATGGCTGACCAAAAAGAGAAACAAGAGAATAACCACCAGGTTTTTGATATAAATTCTGAAAGAAGATAGGTGCTAATGTAGTAAATAGAAATAGAGTGATGAATTGAAAAATCTATAGGTAGAGAGTTTTAAGTTACAAATTTTTGTGAATGGACCTGATTTAACCTACAATTTTTACAATGAAATTAAAGATGTGTTGTTGAATTTTGAAAAGTGATTTCTAATTGACCTTAGCTTGTTGCTAAGCTAAGATAAAAGAACTAATCTGATAGAAATTTCACCTATCCATTTTTAAGAAGATGCTAATAAGAACTATGATGATGGATATTGTATATAACATACAAAGTTCTAATCTTTAATTTAATGCAGAGGTAAACATGGAAGCATAGCATGTTGGAGCCTCTGTTTAGTCATTTTCAAATTTTTTTTTCACAGTAAAAATAAAAAATAGAGGCAAAAAATTAGAATAATATATTTGTTTAATTGTTGGTGGCAGATGCTCTTTTGGTAATATCAAGCTTAGCAAATGGGTGGCTAAGCTAGAAAAATTCATGATAAAAAAATTGATTTAAGAAAATATTTAACATTCATGATTCTGTTAAGATGTATCAAGCTTAATTTGTTATCTATCAACCTTAATTTTACAATTAAATTAAAGATTTGTTGTTGAATTTTGAAAAAAAAAGGATAATTTTGACCTATAGTTCCTAAATTTTATACTTTATAACATTAATATAGTTCAATTTGCAATTAAGAATAAATGCTTCCTAAATTCTAATATTTATAATACTAAAATCCTTTTAGTTGATATGTAGGTAGAGAATTTAAGAAGAAAATATGCTTTCTATAATGTTTTTTTCTTTGAACTAGAGCTTTCAACTTAAAGATAGACATGCTTATTGTGATTCTCTAGCAAAGATGTTTTTCCTCTCTTGTGTCTTTCCTGCAGTATCTGATTCTTCTGATAGTGCTATGTGCTTGACTTATTTATTTTCCAACCAACAACATATTGATTTTTGCAGCTAGTAGTCAATTGTTGTCTTTTTTTGGTAGCTGCTCGTTGTTTAATGAACAAAATTAATTGAATATACTTTCCTTTCTTATTTACTAAAAAGTTATATATTCAATTAATTGCTTGAGACCTGGAATGTATGTTGTTTAAGATGCACTTGATAGGGTCATCGGTATTGACCGGTTCTGCTATAATATTTTATTGATTTTATATTTTTCTTTACTTGTCACTTAGCATATCAGGTCATTTTTTGTTTACAAAATTGGTCTAAATTCTTTAATAAGCAAACTAAACTTAAGTTATCTTAGAAAAATAAACCAATCCCATTAATCAACTAAGCATTAGCTTTTGTAAGTTGACTTATTCAAGAGGATAAAAACAACATATACAAGTAAAATAAAATTTATTGTAAACTTAGGGTGCATACATGAAGTTTTTTTTTACCATCAAGGTTTAAGAAAGTCATGTTAATAGCACGTCAAAGTTCATGAAAACCATTGAAGAGTATATATCAGGGAAAATAAGTCAAATCATAATAATTTTGAAAAAAAAAACCATTATCCTTTCTTAAACCTTGATGGCTTAATTGAGTTTGACAATGCAAGTATCCAATTCACATTTTTTTTCTTGTACATTAGTCAATTGTTTGCCTTCAAATATTTAGAGTTCTTTAAAATGCAATTTTGGCTAAGAATTGATAATGAAGAAATCCACTATTAATTTTACTAATATTTAGAGTTCGCTAGGAGAAATTTACGCATCTACCTTTAAATAAAATATAAATATAAGCATGGTGAAGGCTGAATGGTTTCAAAATCATTATTTATTCTCTTAGTCAACTGATTGACATTGGTCAAAATCATTATATATTCTCTTAGTAAACTGGTGAAAATTTATGAGTTTATTTCTTAAAAACTCTTCTCAGTCTTAGTTTCAATATCATTGGTTGGGATCTAAATTACGTTTCACTTTTTTTTTGTTCATAGCTGAAATTTCTGGGTTTTACATTAGTTTATGAGTCTTTTGCCTTATTAAACTACATTGCGAGCATTCCTTATCCTTGCTTTATTTTCTTGAACCCTACTAGGATTGGTTAATATTAGCTATTGGTAATTGATAACTATAATGGATAGGTGACAGCTGATGAATAGTAAACTTTTGTGATGTATCATAGTGAATTGTCATTCTGATGAATAGTAAACCTCACTTGATAGTGTGTTAGAGTGAAATTGTTTTCTTTTTATTTTGCATTATTTATTTGAGTTCTTAAAATGCTTGACACGTATAAATGGTTCATTTGAAGAAAATATTGCTTGTTGAAATTTTTATTAATATGTAGATGTCAAATAATTACAGTTAAGTGTAAATTTCGAAAGAAAACTTCACAAATTTATTATGGAAAACAAAATTTTGGCTTTAAACACCAATTCTAAAATTTTTTAAGCTTTTCAATTTCAATGGAAACCAATTCTAGCTATTTTTCCTATGATAATTGTGATGCTTTTGGAAGCTACTAGGTCGACCAAGATGTACAATATTATTCACACCATGAATTAGAAAGGGTTGCTTTGAATTTGGTTTTTGTTTCGTATAATTTGTAATCTCAATCAAATGGGCACAAACTTGAACATATGATTGTATTTATTTTCATTGCACATTGCACATGTGGATATGCCATATACTTATATATTGATATTTATGCACCTCACTTGCTATTTCCTCTCTATTTTCTTTCATTTTCTTTTTTGTTCATTAGAAATATTTCACTTACCTATTCTAAGATATGTTCTTGCTAAAAAAATATTATAATTTGAATTTAAACTTATATGTTCTTGCTAAAAAAATATTATAATTTGAATTTAAACTTATATATATATAGAGATGTGCACAGAACTTCGAGATGAGAATTGAAAAAAGATGTGCGCCCAGCTTTAAGTGATGTGACAGTTTATAGGAGAGATGATTGCTCTACCCAACACTTAGTTCAACCTTCAGAGAGAGATCTATCTCATTCAAATCACATATAGAACCATATATTAATAATATTGTATAATTTTAATTCTTGAATATTTATCAGAATTTGAAATGTAAATTTCTAAAATATGATATATTTATGCCATGATTGTTTTAAAAAATATTTGTATTTCATCTTATTGAAATTTAAAACTAAAAAACTAAATTAAATTACAAAATTATTGAAAATTAAAAAAAAAAACTAAACTAAACGATTAGCGACGTATTTGTCTGTCGCTATTTAGTGACAGACAATTTGTCACTAATAGTTTGCCTACATTTAGTGATGGACTTGAAATCCCTCACTAAAATAGATACAGAATAGTGATGGAAAATCTCTAGCTATATTAGCGATGAAAAACAAATCTGTCGCAAATGTGTTGTCGCCTTGCTAGTTGGTGCGACTGTACTTTAAGAATGGAAAATCCGTCGCTAAATCCATCTCTAATATTAGCGACGGAATTTGTATCTGTCACTAAAAAATTGTGAGGACCAAAACTGTAACAGATTGTTCCGTCGCAAATCCGTAGCCAAATAAGATTAGGGACGGATTTTCTGTCTTTAGCGACGGATTTTCTGTCTTTAGCGACGGATTTTGTCTGTCGCTAAATGTTAATTTTCTGGTAGTGGATTTGTGAGTATTTGAGATATTGTTGGTTGTATGTGATAAAGGGTCTGATGTTGCTTACTGAACCAATCATCTTCCCAGTTTGCAGATCCTAAATGAGACAAAAATTGTTCGTAAAGATGAGTGAACATTAGAGTGAAAAGCTAGCTTAGAAGTTGAGAATGAAAACTGAGGAATATGTAAACATTTAGCAATGTTATGTTTTGATTTAACATGACAGTGCCTACATTAGAGACTGCCACTTGCATATTATTGGGTAATCTAATATTGAAATTTGTGATTGGTGTATGTGAAGAAAAAAGAGAAAATGAGCACACAATATGATCTGTGGCCCCTATTTCTAGAATTTTTTTGAGGCTTAGTACAAGAGGTAATAAAAAATATCATACCAGACTTTTGGTGCATGGAATTCACTGTTAAAGGCATGTGTCAAAATTCCAAAACTTTGAATTACTAATGCAACGGCAAAGGATCCCTAATTGATGTGTGAACTCCTTTCATCTGACTGTTGCATATTCATCTTTGTCATGGATTGAAACATATTGAACAGTTGCTGGTATTACTGTTGTGTCAGACTTCCAAGAAGTGCATTTTGATTGACAGAAAAATCATATTTTCAGTATTCACTTCTACTTGATTGGCATAAGTTGATTTTGACCTTGGCTTATATCCCACAGGAAAGCCATGTTTAAAGTAACATTTATCCACAGTGTGCCCTAGCTTCCCACAATGAGAGCATTGTGGTCTTTTACCATTGTTCCCTTGAAAAACTCCTTGGCTTTTGCTTTCTTTGCCATCAATTACTCCCTTATTAATTAAAACATGCAACATAATCCATTGTGGATGGTTCACTAGAAAGAGTCAATTGCCTCTCACATTGAATCATTAGAGCAAACACTTTGGTTATGCTAGGCAAAGGCTCTATTAACATGATTTGTGACCTAATCGTGGCAAAGTTCTCATTCAACCCTTTTAGGAAACGAATGACATGATCTGCCTCATAATATTTCTTGAAAGTGGTAATTGCACCGTAGTGACAAATTGGGTCGCAAGAACATATTGGTAAGGGTCTGAGATTTATGAATTCATCCCACAAGATTTTCATTTGTGTGAAGTAATCACTAATAGTCTTTTTCCCTTGATTCAGATTAAATATCTCATGCTGCAGATCAGCTATTCTAAAAAGATGACTTGCCTGAAACCTTTCTCGAAGATCTATCCAAACATCAACAACACTTTCCAACTAGATGATGCTTTTATGCAATTGATGGTAATAAGGAGTAAATTATCCAGGATAGCACTATAATGTTGTACCTCTGCGAGGCTGTGTACATTGGATCATTGGGCTCTAGCACTGAAATGCTCTCATCAACGAATTACAACTTATTCTTTGAGAGTAAGGCCATCTTCATTGATCTTGCCCAAGAATGATAGTTTCTAACATTAAGAACTAGTGAAACTAGAACAAGTGAAGGATTTTCACTTCGGTGTAAAAAAATATGGACTATAAGGAGATTCTTTCGGTCTGTTCATCTTGAATATTTCAAAGAATATGATTTCTTGGATTGACGAATGAAAAAATTGTAGAAAATGATAAAATCGATAGAATAAGCAACGATGATAAAAAAATAGAAAATAACATATATTGAATATTTCTCTTATACCATATGAAATCAGAAATTGATTGAGAAATTGAGAGAACTTACTAAAAATGAAAGGAAACCAATGAAAGCTGAATTGATAATTCTCATTTCTACTAAGAGGAAGAAAAGGTACAACTTATATAGCAACTTCAAGTAACTGCTATACTAACAGAATCCATATAGCTAATCTAAAGTAACAGCTGAGTTTACAACTCCTAAGTTGGTTAATGTTCATAACAGTAGCTAACACACAAGTCATCATCCTAATTAGCATAAATTCCATTCACGTGTGATTATCAGCTGATAGTTGAGTAACTGAAAATGATGAGCTGGAAGGTAGTGAACTCGAGCTAAGAAACAAACTTGCAGCTTAATGTGAGGTGGGCTGAGTGGCTAAGTCAGCCGGAAGAAAATTTGTCTCCTCAAGGCACATTCTCCATTTAAGCACATACCCAAGTTTTCTCGATGTACAGCTTTTACAAAAATCAATTAATATATCACAATTTAATTAAAAATTAGTTCTTTTTTGAAAACCAATTACTTTAATTAATTAATTTGTTGTGGTTTATAAAGAAAACCTACAGTATCAAATTTCATAAAAATAAAGGATTAAAGTTTCTTGATTTTTCTTTTCTTCGGAAGAGTAATTACTTAGAAAAGTTATTGTCCAATATTCAACATATTATTGATTGGTGAGAAAAAAAAATTTCAAAAAATATATTTTTTCTTTTATAAAAATTAATTAATATATTTTTCAATTAAACCAATAAATAAGATACTGAGTATTTAAACAATCACTTAAAAAAAATGTGACTTTCATTAGCATCACTTCTTTAAGAAATAGACAAAATATACTGGGAGTGGTGAAATAAATTTTACTTATTTTTATCTAGGTGATGATTTTATTCATAAATCGAGCTAATGGTAGAATACATGACGATGTGAAATTCTATCAAGAGTTGAATTTCAGAAATTGTATTCATCAACAAATATCTTTAGTTTTGCTTTTTATGTATAATAAAAAACTTGATAAGCGAAGATAATTGTCTACCAAAAGGAACTTTGGGCAGTTTGGAAAGGCAAATCAAAGAGACTAACAAAAAGGAGAAAAAAAAAAAAAGATTAAAATACGAATAAGACATACATCTTAAGAAATGAGAATTGAATTAGATGTTATCCCAAATTCAAAAACATAAAGGCAAGTACAGAGCAACTCTTGAATTATTTCATGCTGTGTTTTACCCATATATATATATATCTAAGTTAGGACAATAGACGATCTTCAATTCTACTTCACTACAACGAAGTATACCAGAAGAATGGAGAATCAGAATCCATGCCCTTGCATATATATCATGGTCACCTCAACATATAACCTGAAATTATTCTCGCAACATATATAGTAATGTATTCTGCATTAAGTAAAAACACAAATTAGTATTATCTGTCAAACAAGTGCAAGACTTAATACTGGTTGCCGTTGCCATTGCCATGGTCCTTAAAGAAAGAAACATGGACTCCAGGATCATGATGAGTGATGGTAGAATTGCACACAAGTGAGTTATTAATGCCTTGCACATGACTGTTCATAAATGCAGTACTCATCCTAGGCAATCCCATTAACTTCCCTTTCTGGCTCTTGTCCTTGTTCTTCATCTTCCCTTCTTCTCCGCTGCTGCTATGGCTTCCCAACTTATTGGTATCGGTTTTTGGTTTCGCTGGAGCGTGGATTATTTCCATGACAGCCCCTCTGTTTTGACCTGCAAGTGTGATCACCCTTGTGATCCCATCTCCAGAATCCGAAGAAATCTTCTTGCGGTGATTCATTTCTTTTGCTTTCCATTCTTTCGGCACGTCTTGCTTCCCCGGATGTGCATTGTTGGGCTTGTCAGCAGTTGAGTTTTCAACCATCACTACTGTTTTTCGCTCTTCCTGTAATGGACTATTCTTAGCTTCAGTTTCCGCATCAGATTTTAGAGGAGAAAGTGGAGCCACTCTGGGTTTTGGAGATGACGACACCGCATTGGAGGTGGGGAGTGAAGCAACAGTCTTGGTGGTGGGGGCGGGACTGGGAGAAGCAGTCAATGAAGCGGAAGGAGGAGACGCCGGTGGTTTTGAAGGGGATTTTTGAACAGGGGCAGCATCAGAAGCAGGTGGTGGCGCTGTGGCCGCAGGCGGTGGTGGGGGAGTCGTTATTAGAGGCTGAGGAGGTGGACGGGCAAACGTAGGAAAACGGAACCACTGACGAGGAGGGGGAGCTGGTTGGTTTGCCATAGGGTGTAAGGCTTCTGTTTGATTTAAAACAGACAAAATGAGAAATCTATACTTAAGAGGAACAATGTTGTAACGAGGTATATATGCATATTAGATGGCTGATGTGTATTGTTATTTATAACTCGACACTGAAACAGAACCGAGAAAACAGAGCGAAAGAAAAACACAACTAATACAGGGAAGAGAATAAGGGAATGAATTCCAAATCAGAAAGCAGCGACAGCTAACAAAGCTGACCGACGAAATAAAAATTGGTATAAAATTAAGTTAGCTTTTCAAAGAAACCATAGAATAATTTTGTGGGTTTCCCGAAGTGATTCACTGAATTGAATTTACTACTACTTACAATTCAGTAATGCAGCATCTTTCACTTGCACTAATTGAAAAAAGTAACAAGGATATTTTGCATTTTATTTATTTAACACTGTATTAATTGCGGCTCTATCTTATTTTCACGTCCTGTGTAGATTTATTAAGTCAAATTTACGGTGAAAATTTAGGAATGGCCTAATGGAGAGTGCTGTTGAGCGTTGACATCCCCAGGAACTTCTATTGATGCTGTCGGTTGTCAATGTCCATATTTCTTATTTTGTGTGCTCACAGTCGCCAAAGTGGGATTCCAACTCTCTCTCTCTTTTCATTTTTACCTTTTCTATTCTCCTAGGGCCTTCCTACAGTTCAAGACTCATCGTTCTTGATTATAGAGTTATGATGTTTAAACAGTTGATGATATTGGCGTCAATCTTTAAATGGAGTCTTCAGAATATGTATATAGTACATCACTGACAGCAAATTCAACACATTCCAGTTTACCAGATTATATCATATATATAATAAGTTCATGATATTGGAACATTTATTGTCTATTCCGATTAAGACATTAAACTGAGAGAGATGTTCATGGCAGAGATACTAGAGAATTACTCAGAGGCCTCATATGACATTACACTCGAATCTGACAACAAATTGAGAAACATTACAAATGAGAATTTTTTTTCGTATGGTATTTGATCCATTTTCTTAAAATCCTTACATATCACCAATACTTTTTTTTTTCTTTTATCAGTAAAAATTTCCTTCCTTCAATATGCAAATATCATTACACAGAACAGAAACTAAGGGAGGTGGTGGATTTTCTAACCAACCAAACAAAGGATAATTTCTCTTAACCATTTTGATTAAAAAATCGCCTACCCTGTTGTCATTCCTACCTACAAAGTTAAAAGAAACAAACAAAATTATCAATCAAAGACATCTCTATAATGGGACTGTAATCCCAAGGTGGCTTCTCCTCTTCTTTCAGAAGAGAAATCAAAATTTCTGAATCGTTTTCAAAGGCTACCGGATCCAAGTGCAAAGAAACACGACAAAAATACAGCTTTCAATTTTCCATGTAAAAGAAATGGTCTATATTTGTTCAAGTTTTCATTGCCCACATCGTTGTAGTTCTTCTCATAAAATGGTTTTAGGTCTAAACAAGCCCAAAATCAGGACCTTTTTCTTTATCCTTATTTTTCTAATAGTGATACTAACACTATTTTTTGAGGCAATCATTTATGCATGAAAAAAAATTTCTTTTCACTTGTTAAATTTCAAAATTTTAAGTCATAAGCATTCTCTCTTTGGAGTTACATGTTAGGTGTTCGACAATTTCAAATGCTCTTTCATCCACAGAGAGATATGCTTCATAGTTTTAAAAAATACAATATCATCTAATACTTTTTATACATTACAAGATTACTTCAAGGGACAGATTTTACAGCATATGGCTTGAGAAACAAAAGAGGAAAATTGGTAGTTATACATTGTCATGATTTCTGTTCTAATCTCTCAACATTATGCTAACTCTTTTCCTAATGAACTGAAGAAGATAAACAACTAAATTATCTTGGGAGAATACATATTTTTCTGCATAAGGGGAAGAAGACGAGCAAAAACAGAATAATGAATTTCCTGATCCAAGAATTCACTTCTAATTTCATAGAGAAATGCACTACTAGCTCACCTGTAAAGGATCATATTTGGACATGGAGTGATTCCTGCAACTCAAGGCCATTTAGTAAACTCAAACACTTCAAGAACAATGTCAAATCCAGTAGGGATTTTCCATATAAATAGCAAGACATTCAGTGCATTCAGTGCAATGTGGAGATTCCTTGCAGCCTCATTCCCTTTCTGCATTGCAGGCACTACTGATGCTGTCCACAACACTGTGATGCCTGTAATGCCAGTGAAAACAAATACAATAGAGATCAAGTTGTTCAAAAATGAAATACAGCATGATATATTATAGATTTTGCTCATAGTATTACCTGCTCCAGCAAACAAATGGGGTCCAGGTAAGAGTTTTCCAGTCCTAAACCATGTGTTTGACTCCTCCAGCAACGGATTCAAAAACTCCAAATCCTAGCAGTATTGATCCTGCATTGAAGTGCCTATCTTTGTAAGATCCTTTTATCAATTCCTTCCTCTCCTGTATTAAGAGATATCACTGGATTCATTATACAAAACACTCTCCTTCTTATTTGAGATATATGATAACATGATAGATACTCTCAAAAGGAACAATAGTCAAATACTTGTAGCATTCTCAGAGAATTTCTTGGCAGTAACATATACATTGCAAGCAGAAAAATAGGAAGTCAATGCAAGAAATCTGAATCATTATCATTATCATACAAATCATTCAGGGCATTCTGCAAAAATGGGTTTTAAAGTAATAATAAAGCATCAAGGCAACCTCAGTGAGCTGCTGAATTTTGAGTTCAACAGGAGACGGTGCTGCTTCCACAGGCGTGCCTTCGGGAGTAACTGGGGTAGGTATGAGTTGCTTCTTGAGCTCATTGATCTCATTCTGTATGGTCCTGACTCGCCTCCATTGCTAACCCAAATATCCAGCCCATGATCTTCTATTCTCTTCTCGTGTGAGAGACGGCAACGAGTAACAGAATCCTGAGAAAAGGATAAGATGCAATCTGCTCGTTGGGCCCTCTTTGAAGGAGCAAATGGGCCCTTTTCACTTTTTCCAGCAGAAGATAGAACACTAAAAGCTCAACTAGAAACTTTGTACCCAAAAAAAAAACCCCCCGATCTATGGCTCTCATTTTGGTGGCACACTACAAAACTGATTATAATTTGTCCACTTTTATCTATCTACTTCTTTTTTTTTTTTTTGAGTTACTATCTATCTACTTCTTTTTATCATATACTATCTATCTAGTTTGCATAACATAAATGGGCATAGACAAGAGGACTGATTGTGAGAAAGTGATTCTCCTAGCAAGAGACAATTTGCTTGAGTTCCAGTTAGAAATTTTATTCTTCATTCTATCAAGAATATATCCATAAGTTCTTTTAGAAATTCTCTGATGATGAAAAAGAACCCAGCTTGCTGCTGAGGATTCCATGCTTTTGTTTGGGAATATTTTTGGAGAAGTACAAGATTGTCTTCAAAGCACGAACCTTTTGACCCGAACAAGCACATAATGTCTCCAAAACATAACTAATAACATTCACCTGGTTATAATCAACTTTAGCAAACAAAATCAGATCATCTGCAACGAAGAGATGAGACAACAGAGGGCTATGCTTATTTAAACAAGAACAAATTACAGAAAATCGTTTGAAATTTAATAATTTATAATAAGAAATAAATTTTTAAAAACTATAAATTTATCTTATATCATTTGATAAAAATATTGTTTGAGATAACAATTAGAAATATTGTGACTTAAATATAATAGTTGCTTTATAGTTACAGTTATTAGCAATAACCAGAAGCCCTAAATTCTTACAAAATATTATTAGACTGTATATAACAACCTAAATAATTCACACCAAAATATTTCAAATATAGAAAAATCATATGACATATTGCATTATAATGTTTGAAATTTATACAATATCAAATGAATTAGCATTATTTTAAATGACAAAAGGGTAAACTGATAGTTTTTTAAAAATTTATTTATATCTGTAATTTATTAAAATCTCGTGAGATTTTCTGTAATTTGTTCTTTAAATAAATGGAAACCCAAAGTTTTGTCTACTGCATATTAGATAGCATGAGCCAATCTTTCCATGCAAAGCACGAAAAGTTGCGGAGATAAAAGGGCATCCTTGTCTCAATCCACGATTTGGAGTAAAAGGATCAGTTGTCTTTCCATTCCAGAGAAGTTGCATCTGGCTAGTAGTAATACAGTGCATAATGACCGAGATTAGATGATGAGATAATCCAACCTCCTTAAGTGTGTCGTGCAAGAAGTCCCATCTAATTTTGTCATAATCCTTTTCAAGATCAACCTTTATAACCATAAACCCCACTATCCCAAAATTCTATCTCATAGTATGAATTACCTACTGAACAACAATAATGTTCTCAGTGATATGCCTACTCGGCACAAAGCTAGTCTGGCACAAACCAATCACCAAAGGCATAATACTCTTTAAGTCGATTAATAATAGTCTTAGTGATCGTTTTGTACATCACAGTACATAAAGAAATAGGACGAAATTGAGAAATTTTTTTAGGAACCTTGATCTTTGGGATTAAAAAAATAACAGTATTGTTCACTCCAGCTCCTAACTCCCCTCCATCCAATACCCTTTTAATTTCTTTGCAAAAATCATTGTCAACCCCTTGTCATTGAGACTAGAAAAAGCCAGCTTGGTACCCATCTAGACCTGGAGCTTTCCATGGCTTCATCTGAAATAAAGCAGCTTTAATTTATCATAAGAAAAATGTTGATTTAACAAATCCAATGTGTTTTGATCCAAGTCAACAAAAGTGTTACTAAGATGAAATAAAGCCGAGTTTCTAGAGTCATCACAGTAGATTTTTTTTAAAAACTCAACAGTCATTTCCTTTAGCATATGCTGGTCACTCACCCATTCCCCATTCTTCCCTTCAAGAAATTAAATTTTATTCCTTTTTTTCTTCTTTGCAAGGTTTGCATATGAAAATAAGCGATGTTCTTGTCCCCCCCACGATATCCATTCCCTGAGCGATTTTTGCTTCCAAATCAACTCCTCCTTTGAAAGGGCAGTCTCTAATTCTCTAGAAAGCTGAACTTCAAGATCAATAAGGTGTGCTACATGTAGGGGTGACAAAATTATTCATACTCACTTATCCCCCACACCCACTCATTTAAACGAGAGTATGAGTGATAAATAGATAGTTAAAATATAAATGGGTATTAAATAGGTTCAACCTATTTTGATCCATTAATATATGGATATTAAAAAGTTAGATATGGGTACCCATTTCAATTTATTTAATTTTTTTAGTTCACAAAATAAATTATTTAACACGTTTCAAAAATTCATAATTTTATTGGTCCGACACTATTCTCTTTGTGAAAAAAAGTTGTTATGGATTCTATAATTGAGTTTTGCTCCCACTTAATTGCAATTTATTTAGGGAGCTCTGTGAGGCCTATTGTTATCATTTAATTCTGATTTTTTTAAATCAATTTTGAAAATTTATTATTATTATTTTTAGATTATTATTTCTCTTAATTTTTTTAAATCTTTCCTTAATTCTTCTATATGTATATATATTTTTTGCACGGAAAATAATCAATAAACTATTTAATATTTATATTTATATAGAATTAAAAATACGTTTAAAAAATTATAAAGAATAACTTGATAAAATTTATTAGTTGTTGAATTAATATATGACCTGATATATTTAATATTATGATAAAATTTCAATTATAAGACATTGTTATTTTAAAAAAAATCTCAAATACTAAAATCAAAATCTGAAAATTATATACTCAACAATCAAGATACAATGAAAAATTCAATTAAAAATTGAATTAAATATTCATATAAAAAAACTAAATCAAATATAAAATAAAATCAAAATCGATTTTTTTAATAACTTTACTCCATTATTGAAGTGATTAATAGTGGTCTCATTGAGGATAAAGAAAAGCTAGATTATATTTACCTTTATAATAATCTCAAGTGGCATAATCAAAATCAATATTTATATAAATAAATAAATTTAATTGCTTTATTTTTTATTTTTACATAGAACATTTTTTTAGAAAAATATTATTAGTAAAATCAATGAAATTTTTAATTAATAATAATAATAATTTATTTAAAATATTTAATTATTAAAAAAATACTTTCATAATATTTTAATATTTAATGAGGAAAAAATCAAAATTTGAAATAAGTTTGAGATATATTATTATTATTATTATTATTATTATTATTATTATTATTATTATTATTATTATTATTATTATTATTATTATTATATAATGAATGGGTAAATAGGTGGATTAGGTTTAATTAGGATTAAATGGAATTGAGTATCCATATAATAATTAAATGAGTCATAAATGAATAAATGGGTGACAAGCAATTCAACTCATTTAGATCCAACCCATATCCACCTAAATCCACCCATTTGCAACCCTAGGTACATGTCTCCTGGCTAAAATGCGCTGGATACCTTGAATTCTTGCAATAAGAGATTTCTTTGGACAGAAGACATCAAATCTTGTAATTGACAAAAAAAGGGTGAAAATCATTTATTATATCTTATTATTTTAATTTTCAAAAAAACATATCCACATTGGTATTTCCTAGTAAATCCAACCTTTCTAAAAGTGGAAGTGATAATTTAGGTGGTTAAATTCTCCAAAGCTTGCTTATCCACTAAGATGATAAGTGTTTCAATTCCTCCCAAGAAAATGAGAATGAGTCCAAAGCTTACTTATGCCCTGTTTCCTGGTATGTCCTCATCCTGCTGATTGAGCCTTCAGCGTCCAGCTATTTCGGTGGAATTTTTTTTGTTTAATTTAGTTGGAAGTTGGAACATTAGTTGTGAAATATAATCAAATCCCACTTGACTAAATCATGGATTTGGCTAGCGAAAATATTATTTTTGCTGCAAACATGATCAACCAACCTAATCAGCATGAAATGTATCAAAGTGTACAAAATTTCAGGCGAATTGGATGATCTCTTAAATAAGTGGTCAGGAATTTTATTTAAGAGAATATTTCTTTTGGGGATAAGAGCTAGATATGCAAGTCCAAGTACTGAAGAGTGAAGAATAGGTCCTTTTTCTTTTCTATGCACAATGAGTTATGACCCCATAAAATAAAACAAAGACACCTGAATCTTCGAAACTTGTTTTAATATTTACTGTTTAAAATCTAAGTGGACCTTTTCCTAATATTTCCACCGACAAAACTTGGTACAGTAACATTCCTATGAACGATGATGAAGCTCCACATTTCACGAGAGTGCTAAGTGATGGGCTTCAATGAATTAATCATTTACTTCTATAATGAAAATTGCTTCTTTTTCTTACAACCAATATGCATTAATACTTTCATAATACAAGTGGGAAATTTCTTCCACCTCTCTAATTATGTATGCCAAGTTTCAGGCCAGATTGAAAATGACTCGGTAATCAGTAATTAAAAATGAGTCTAATCATTACACGACAACATCTATAGCAGGTTATGGTAGTTCAAATGTGATTATTATCTGCAACTCGAAGACATCTAAAAAATTACAAAAATAAAATAAAATTAAAAGAGAAGTCTTTAGTGCTGATGATGATGGTCAAGGTTGTTTAAAGCTGAAACAACCTTTTGAATATAAAGCATTGAAAAGTAATCTTGCTACCAAAAAGCAAGTAATTAACCCATAAACGTGAATGAAGAAATTGAAAAAGGAAACATCACTTTAAATGAGAATTGGAATATGATAAGGAAGCAATAGAGACAAATGATAACAGGGGGCCACCATCAGTGGAAGATGATAATGGTGTGGCACGTAAATGAACTAGTTAGTATTCAAAGACAGTGCTGAATCCTTTGAACCGAGTCCCATGCGATGGAAAAAAAATATTATAGTTGATGAATATTAATTTTTATATGCTATTTATTATTAATTAATTTTAGAAATACTGATATGAATTAATTAGATACTTTTTTTGCAAATTATATAATTGATTTGTATTTACTGTGCATCGTCCCAATTCAAAACATTGTCACATTATTTTTTAAACAGAAACAATTATTGTATCAATAATTTTATTTATTATCATCATCTTCTTCTTTTTCTTTTTCTTCAAAAAGATTAAAAGAAAAGGCTCATTTCTTCATTGAAAAATTGTTTTAGAGATATAAGAAATTTTTATTTGCACATTTAATTTTATTTTTAGTATTTTAAAATATTTTAGTTATTATTTGTGATAAAAAATATTAGTTTTGATATATTTGTAGAATAAAATAATTAAAAATGAAGATATTTAAACTAAAAAGGAATAATATAGAAAAAAAATCGTGTTACTGGAAGTTGAATATAGTTTATTTGGTAGAAATAATGAACTTGTAAGTAATGAACATACAAATTTTATACATGTAAGTTTTAAATGATAAATTTGTAGTTTCTATACAATAAATTTATAAATTTAAAACGATAAATCTGTAAATTGTAAATAATAAACTTGTAAATGATAAAATTGTAAAATATAAACGATAAATCTGTAAGTATAAGTGATGAAACAATAATTTATAAACGATGAATCCGTAAGTTCTAAACGATAAATCTGTAGCTTTTAAATGATGAACCTGAAAATTGTAAATGATGAACATTTAAGTGAAAAATGATAAATCTTTAAGTTATAACGGATGAACCTATAATTTAAAAACGATGAACCTATAAATTATAATTGATGAATCTATAAATTTTAAAATAATAAACCTGTAAATTATAATTAATAAATTTATTTTATATTCATTATTTTATCAAAATCCATTTCTTAAAAAATATCATTTTTATTTTCATTTCACACAAAAAAATAGGTCTATAATATAACATGAATATGAGTACATGATATAACAACTTTTTTTTTCTGCTGAGCCTGAGTTATACTTTTTTTCTGGGCTTGGGTTATATTGTATTGGGCTGGATTCTATGAATTTGCCATGGTTGACAATAGGAAGCATAGGAATCACAATTTTTATATCACAACAAGTTGAAGTTGCCTTATGCATCCAATTTTTTTAAGAGTACCTTTACTTTTTAATATATTTCAAAAAATAAAATATTTTATTATTTAAATAAATGATACATAGTATATTATTTAAATAAATAGCAGAATTTCTTATATAATTTGCTAGGAATCATGGACAACTCCAATATCTTGCAGAGTCAAAAGATCTAATGGCCAATGAAATAATTTAATATTTGAAAGAGAAAGCCACTTTCAAGTTGAAGACACAAGGCTAAAACGTGTTCACGTTTCTGTCCCGCAAGAAAACATAAGTGCAATTGGGCAGCAAAAAAAATAAATAAAAATCAAATTACAGTTTTCCTTCATTTAATAAATTAAAATTAAAAATAAATTTTTAAAAAATTAATAGTTTATCATTATATCATTTAATAAAATGTAAATTTATAATATTATAATGTAATATACCATATAATTTTTCTATATTTGAAATATTTTTATATAAATTTTTTAGCATTTTATATGTAATTTAATAATTTTTTATAAAAGTATAAAATTTCTACTTATTAATTATAACTGCAAAATAATTAATATATTCAATTTTCAATTTTTTAATTATTATTTTAAATAATATTTATATTAAATAATAAATCATTTAATAAAATATTTATTCATTTAATATCATATAAATTTTTAACTATATAATATAATATACCGCATAATTTTTTTATATTTAAAATATTTTTTTTGTAAATTTTTAGAATTATGTATAATCTAATTATATTTTATTAGTTTCTATCTATTAATAATTATAAAATAATCAGTAAATTTAAAATTTAATTTTTCTAATTATTATATCAAATTATATTTTTATCAAAATAGTTCAAATCAAAATCCCAAACTTGCAAAACTCGTCCTCCATCCTCAATGGGTACCCTTTCAAGCTCTGTTTCCACCCTCAATGTCCCTGCTCTTCATTCTGCATCTCGGCAACTCTACCACTTGAAAACTCCATTAACATGTCATCAACTATCTCCTCCTCACTTCACCACCAAACTCAATTCTATCTCCAACAAAACCATTTTCCAATTCTCATCTCTTAACACCCTTAATTCCCCACGTTCCGCCTCTCATCTCTCATCCTCCAAGTCATATTCCGTTATCCACCGCAACCCAGCAAGCGAATATGCTGCGGCACTCGTCGATATTGCCCAATGCAACAATTCCCTCAGTTCTGTTCTTAAGGATGTGCAAAGATTGTCGAGGCTGCTCCAAGATGAGGGAATTTGGTCCCTTTTGAATAATCCAATTCTGGGTGAAAAAGAGAAGGGCCAAATTATTAAGGAAGTAGAAAGGAAAGGCAAATTTAATAGGTTTTTGGTGCGATTGATGAAGATGCTAATAGAGAAAAATAAGGTGACCTTGGTGAATCAAGTGTTGGCTGAGTTCCAGAGGATATGCGACGAGTTGAGTGGGACAAAGGTCGTTCTGGTTTCATCTAAGATAAAATGGAAGAAATTGAGCTGTTTGGGATTGCTCAAAGAGTACAAAAGCTTAGTGGGGCTGTGCAGGTTAAGGTAAGGAATCTGGTTGATGCCATACCAACATTTGCTCTGTAGAAACTTCCATGTAAATGTAAAGTTTGCAGCTTTTATGCAAGATCGAAAATATACCAGTTCGAGTACTTCTTGTTGGTCTTGACCAATTAGTTTAAAGATTTTGACGTATGAGTTGCTTTAATATGATGAAACTCTATATTCACTAGCTCGCACTCTAACCAAAATATGATGAAACTCTACCCGAAACACCCTAATTTAATTAGAACAAATATACGGGAGGATCCTTTAGAGATAATGCTATACCAATAAACATCATCTTTTAAATTATTATACACCTTAGAGAGAGTTCCACTCTTTTGGTTAATGGTGATGACTGATAAACCCAAATATTGGCAGTAGTACTGGAAGTTGAATTTTTTACCTTCAAAGAATTAAAAGATGCCGCCATTAGCTTAGCTCGGGCATAGTTTATATATACTTCGACGACTTGACAATAACAGCTAAACTAAAAGCAAGGCAATCAGAGTCTTCGCAACAGTGCTACTTTTCGCCCAATCTCATCGCCATCCAGAGAAAATACCCCCTGTTCTCCTCCATTCCATCAACACAGTAACTTCCCTTTCTGCCGCCAACACGAGCACCTCCCTTCCTCAATCCTTCACTGTCACACCTCCGATCAAGCCCTGGCCCCAACGCCTCGTCTCCATGATCACCCGCCAGCAAAATCTGGGCCTTGCCCTCCAAATCTTCGAATACGCCGGCAAATATCACCCAGGTTTCTCGCACAAGTACGACACCTATGATTCCATTATTTACAGGCTCTCTCGCACTCGCGCCTTTGGCCCCATGGAAGTTTTGCTCTCCGACTTGCACAAGGCCCAGGTCGAATGCGGCGAAAATCTGTTCATCACCGTTATCCGCAACTACGGTCTCTCCGGCAAGCCCGACTTGGCTTTCAAGACTTTTATCCGTATCCCAGATTTTAAGGTACAGCGTTCTGTTAGATCGCTTAACACACTATTGGATGCTCTTGTGCAAAACAAAAGATATGATTTAGTGCATGCCATGTTCAAGAATTGCAAAAGCAAGTATGGAGTTGTGCCTAATGTTTTCACTTGAAACATTTTGATTAAGGCGCTTTGTAAGAAAAATGACGTTGAGGATGCAGTCAAGGTATTAGACGAAATGCCCTCTATAGGTATGATCCCAAATGGGATCACTTATACAACAATTTTAGGCGGGTATGTCTCGCGTGGTGATATGGTCAATGCTAAGAAAGTTTTTGGTGACCTTTTCGATAGAGGGTGGTTGCCAGATGCAACAACTTATCGATCTTGATGAATGGGTATTGTGAGCAAGGAAGGTTAGTTGATGCTGTTAAACTCATGGATGATATGGAGCAGAATGGAGTTGAGCCAAATGATGTTACTTATGGGGTGATGATTGAGGCATTTTGTAAAAAGAAGAAGGCTGGTGAAGCACGTAATCTGCTCGATGATATGCTTGACAAAAAGCATATACCAAACTCTACTCTTTGTTGCAAGGTTATCGATGTGTTATGTGAAGAGGGGAAGGTGGAGGAAGCCTGTGACTTGTGGAAGAGGATGTTAAAGAAGAATTGTACCCCGGACAATGCAATAACCAGCACACTTATTCATTGGCTCTATAAGGAGGGGAAAGTTTGGAAAGCAAGGAAGCTGTTTGATGAGTTTGAGCGCGGTTCAATTCCTAGTCTTTTAACATATAATACACTAATCGCAGGGACGTGTGAGAGAGGTGAGTTGAACGAGGCAGGGAGGTTGTGGGATGATATGGTGGAGAAGGGCTGCAAGCTTAATGCTTTTACATATAATATGCTGATTAAGGGTTTTTCCAATGTTGGGAATGCCAAGGAGGGTGTAATTCTTGAGGAGATGTTGGAGAAGGATGCATGCCAAATAAGTCGACATGCGATATATTGATTGAGTTATTGAAAATAGGAATGGAAGGAGAAGTAAATAAGGTTGTTTCCGTGGCTATGGCAAGTGGAGGAATTGATGGTGATTCTTAGGATCTCATCTTGAACAAGGTTGTAATTAACCTAGATAGTGGGACAGGTGCTCTAGATCGATTGTTAATGGAGAATGCCTAACAAATATCTTTTTTTTTTCGGCATGTTGTTTCCAACTTTGATGGACTAAGATGCTGTAAATTTTTTGGAGACTGGCTGCTGAATCTCTTGTTTATGCTCATTACTTCAAGCTAGAACTTTATACATTTTGAAACTAGCCAATACAGGTTTGTGCATAAACTCCGGCTATACTCGAATTAGGGGTATCATTTCATTGAAAATTTGACTTAAACAGGATTAGTTTCTGTGTTGGCTTGGATTTCACTTACAAGAGGTTTTGGTATCGTTTGGGACTAAGTGGCTGCTAAAATGTCTAGGGAGTTATGAGCAAGCTTCCTTGCTGGTGACTCGTAGCCACCGGAGCGCAAAGAAAAAATAAATAAAATGCACCCGTTCTTAGTTCTTGAAAGCATGCACTGATCTGCTAGTTGATTTTTGAGATCTTAGCTTGCACCAGTAATGTTTTACTGGATGTGAAGCTGCAGAGAATACGGGAGTGAATCAAAAAGGTGATTTTGAATTTGAAATATTATATTTAGAAATTTTCATTCCTGAATCATTGTTTTTATTGGATTCGTTGGAGCAAAGTGCGACAAAAAATGGATGGAAGAAATCCTGTTTCGGGGTCCATATTCATGAGCCTCGAGTTTACCCATTACTTTAATTAGAAAGTCCTCAGGCTCGCTCTACATTCAATTTTATTGTTATTGGTCGTACGTTAAATGTAAGAATTTTAAGTTAACTAGGTTAATATGGTATATAGTTTTAATATATTAATTATTTACAATTGTAATCAAGTTCGGAATTTTACAATGAATTTATAATTTCAAATGTGCATTTATATAGGAAAATAATGTTCTTAGTGCAAACTAAATGAAGCCATAGAGCTAACGCAATGACAACTCAGAGATTGTGGATTTGAACAGCTTGTATTTTGAGGCTAATTATAACTCTATTTATAATATTTTGACAAATTTAATTTCATGGAAAGAAATCTAGAAGCGTGTTTCCTTATAGAAAATTTTTTCTCTTATCATTTTCTAATTTTTAAGAAAAATAAAAAAACTTTTCATTTTCTTAAAAAATTTATAAAATATGTAAAATATGTATACTTACTATTATATAGAAAACTTCTTATTTTCTATTTGGATGACATTTTAAGTTTAAAGGGTAAAATTGAAATAAATGAAATGAAAACTCTTTATTTTAATTTGAATACAAATCACATTTTATATAAAAACATATTAAAGTTTGTTTTCAAAAATTTATAATTTAGAAGATATGAAAAACTTGTTTCTATTTCTATTTTAAAAAAATAAATACAAAATCATGTTTTATATTTTCATTTGAAAATTTTTTTTTAAAAAAAACTGATATAATTTTCTACAAATAAGGACACCCTAACATTTTGAGGTGCAAATTGAACAAACATTGCCGTGTAAGCGAAAGAACATTAAAAAAAACAAACAAACGAAATCGAAAGAGTCTTCCATGTGAAAACATTTTGGTATTATTTAATTCCATATCAAATGCTTCCAGCAAATCCATGACATGATTCCCCAATACCAATAAGAGAAGTACTAATTAAAGGGCAACCACACAACACAACCTTAAATCTTAATGGAGGTCAAGGTATGACTTTTCCTTTTATTTTCTTTCTTTACACATATAGTAGATATATTGAGAATAGGCGGAGATGGAGACCTATTCAACAAGGGAGAGCGCGTCATCGTACGTCTTAGTTAGCAAATTTTTTTTTTTAATGATTAAATGAATAAATTATTAGTCACACAGTAAACAGGAGTATAAAATTCAATAATAGACATTGTAATTATACAATTTCCAATTGAATTAGTCAACTCAGCTCATTGGTGGAACTGTCATAGACCAGATTTACATTTACATTTTATAAAATTATAGCACTTTCAGTTAGATAGTATATATCTTTACTTTCTAATTTGCAGTATTATTATTATTTAATATAAATTAATGCTTAACATATAACGAGAAATTTATGTCAATTAATTCAATCATATATTGATATAAATGAATATTAGCTAATTATTATATTTATATCACATTTGGCATTACATTGTAAGCTTCATTTCCTTTGGGATGGGTAAAAAATGTCTCATTTTCCTCCTCTTTCAGTAGACCTTTGATCTAAAACTGTTTGTAAACTTATTTATGTTGATTAATTTCTTTTAAAAATGAATTTTCTGCATACCTTTTAAAAATAATGAGAGTAAACAAAAAAAAAGGGGGAGAAAATTCACATTGCTGAAGTTTTATCTTAACGATAAAATGTTCTACTAGAGTACTTCTATTTATTAATATATTTTTTTTTTGAAAAATTAAGAAATCAATTTTTATGTCTATGAAAACAACTGGACTGTTTAAACGTTATTGCTTTTTGTCTAATTATTTTTTCTTTAATATATATATATATATAAATAATCTGGCTGTTTAAGAAAGAAAAAGAAAAAAAGAAAAAATTAGCCATGAAGTCAAATAAAAAGACCAAAAAAAGAAAAAGCCCTTGAAATTATGATAATACGAAGTCAAGACATAAATAAACATAAGAGAGTCTTCGTCTTAAACGGGGAAATTTTAGATCAAAACCAAAAGAAAATGAAATATTACATATAGTAATATACATTAACGGCGTATGTAAAGCTAATATAAAAATCTTTTGTTTGTAGTTAATGTTTTGGATCCTTGTTGGCCCCAAATTTTCCAGCACAAACTTTGTGCATTTTCTCTGAAACTGCTCCGGGGAGAAGCTTTGCTTCTTTGTGCTTACACAGGGTTCGTCTTTCTTGCTTTGACTCCTTCAAAGATCATTCCAACTTTGATTTTTCTGTAATTCAACGTTTTGATTTGCTAGTTAACTGTTTTTGTCTTTGGTCTTGGTTTGGTTTTCTGTTCTGTGTTTCTTTGAATTACTTTTTCAGCTTTGAAGTGAGGTTAAATGAACCGATACTAAGCTTTTTCTCCAGTTCATTTTGTTGAGTTTTGATTGAAATTGACACATGTGTATTTACTTTCCATTAATATTTGTGATAAATTGTTGGATTGACACGGGTTTAGTTAAATAATTCTGCTTGTTGTTTGGCTTCTGAGAAAATCTAGGCAATTGCAGCAACTGTATTGTCTTAAATGTCTTGCTGCTCCGTGCCTGACAAGTGACTGCAAAATAGCTTCAAACAATTGTGCTTAATAGCTGTTAGGCTGAATTTCCTGTTCTATTAGTTTATTATCCTTACTTTTTGTCAACGTATGAAAAAAGGGAAATGAAAGAAGATTTTTTCTGCTTTTTCGGTAAGTGGAGCTGTCTGGATTGCTAGTTCAAAACCCAATAAATGGATTAAGCAGATGGTGGAAGCTTAAACTCTTTGCAACTGATATAAAAGTCTGACATTCATTTTTTCCCCAATTTATTGGCAATCAAGCAGAACTTTGACTTGAGCCTTTAATTTTTCACCAGCAACTTTTTAATGCTTAGCAATATAAATGCCATCAATATATTATTTATATTTTTTCATATTGTTGAGTTTAATTATAAATTTGGTATCTTAAAATTTCAAATGGATACTTCTCAGTTATTTTTTAAACTGAAATTCAATGTAGGCCCTTTATGGAGTAGATCAATTTCCAGATTAAAGTGGATTTGACAGCTGATCTAGATCAAAGTGACTGGATGGCTGTTTAGCATCCATGTTTTTATCACATGTAGAGCGTTTTACGTTCTAGCTTCTGTTGGCCATTATAATATGGCACTGGATATTGTCACTAGTGCCTCAGTTGTCCCAGCTTCAGAATTCATTACCCAGATTGTTGAGGGCATGATTGAGATCACATATGCTGCTAACAACGTAATCATCAAGAAAGAGAGTTTTAAAGAACTTGCCATCTACATGGAAAGGATTATACCCATTTTGAATGAGTTGAATAAGAAAGATATATGTCATTCGGAGAGCTTAAATAATGCGATTGAGATTCTGAATCGAGAAATCAAAACTGCAAAGCAGCTGACTTTGGAATGCACTAAAAGGAACAAAGTATATCTTCTAATGAATTGTCGGACTGTAGTTAAGAACTTAGAAAACACCACAAGGGAAATCAGCCGGGCTCTAGATCTTCTTCCTTTGGCTTCTCTTGATCTTTCATCCAATATAACCGAGGAGATTATGAGGCTTCGTGATAGTATGCAGAGAGTTGAATTCAAGGCAGCTATAGCTGAAGAAGAGATATTGGAGAAAATTGAGTTAGGAATACAGGAAAGGAATGTAGACAGATCTTATGCCAATAACTTAGTGGCTCGCATTGCTGAAGTTGTAGGTATCTCAACTGAAAGGGCTGCATTAAAGAAAGAATTTGAAGAATTCAAGGGTGAGATTGAAAATGCCCAGCTAAGGAAGGACCAAGCTGAAGCTATACAAATGGCACAGATAATTGCTTTGCTAGAAAGGGCAGATGCTGCTTCTTCTCCCAAGGAGAAGGAGGTGAAGTATTTCACAAAGCGGAAGTCTTTGGGTACTCAACCATTGGAACCCCTCCAGTCATTTTATTGTCCAATCACTCGGGATGTTATGGTGGACCCTGTGGAAACCTCATCTGGACAAACATTTGAACGAAATGCAATAGAAAAATGGCTTGAAGAGGGGAACAAATTGTGTCCTTTGACGATGACTCCTCTCGATGCATCAATTCTACGGCCTAATAAAACTTTGCGTCAGTCAATAGAAGAATGGAAGGATAGGAACACAATGATTACAATTGCTTCCATGAAATTAAAACTCACATCTGATGATGAAGAAGAAGTGCTTCATTGCCTGGAACAGTTAGAGGATCTCTGTGAGCAAAAGGACCAGCATCGGGAATGGGTAATATTGGAGAATTATATACCAATTCTTATTCAACTTCTTGGTGAAAAAAATCGTGATATAAGGAATCATGCTCTGATCATCCTCTGCATTCTTGCAAAAGATAGTCATGATGCTAAGGTACTGACTTTTACGTGATGATTATTAGTATATCTCCCCTATTTTATTTGTAATGGTGCTAGTTAAAGTGACTGGAATCATGGTGAAGATGGGGTCCTTTTCTTTTTTTCTAAATATTATGATTACATTCAGCTGGAGACATAGATTGTGTGTTAATACACGTCTAATATGTTTTCCTGAGATTATATAGAGGGAACTGCAGGTGCGCATGCACACACAACAATACATGTGTGTTTCTGTGTATGCATTGGCAATTTTGTAAATGAATCTCTTCAGCTAACTTTTAATTTTAATTACTTTCATTGGATTTATGTGTACATGAGTTGGGATTGGTAATTTCTTCCTTATTTTATCAAACATATTTACTGAACTGATATAACTTTGATGGATATCAATTGAACTATAATTTCTGTGTTTTTCTTATGAGCTAAATTCTGGATTTAAAGTCCTGCAGTTCATCTTATTGACGTTTTATGTTTCTACTTCTAATGTTCAATAACCTTTCATTCTATAAATAATCTACATAAGCTAGACAATGTTATTTTACTTCTCTGAATCTTTGCCAATATCTGCAATATGTTGCAGGAAAGAGTTGCAAATGTTGAAAATGCAATTGAACTTATAGTTCGATCTCTAGGCCGTCGAATTAGGGAAAGGAAGTTAGCAGTGGCATTGCTGTTAGAATTATCAAAATGTACTTTGGCAAGGGACTGTATTGGGAAGGCTCAGGGTTGCATTCTCCTCTTGGTGACTATGTCAAGCAGTGATGACAATCAAGCTGCAACAGATGCCCAAGAGCTGTTGGAAAATCTCTCATTTTCTGATCAGAATATCATACAAATGGCAAAGGCGAATTATTTCAAACATTTGTTGCATCGTCTATCTACAGGTATTTTCTTGCTAGTGACAACCTATTTAAGCTTCTTGATGAAATTTATTTTAATCGGGTCTGCATCAACTATCGCTTTTGCCTGCTTCTTTTTCTGTTTTGTGAAGCTGTTTCAACCCTTATTTTCATAAGCGGCATGACTTTGTTGAGTCAAACTTTGCTAGTTAGAAATGGTGCATGCAGTCCTCTAAATGCTGAAGTGTTGTTTTAACCTAATTAGGGGGTGTTTGAGATTGTTGTTGGGTGTCCAAAAAACAGGTTTATAATTTTTTTTATTTAATTGACTGATTTTTTTAATTTTTTATAAACTGTTTTTCTTAAACCTGCTTATACGAAAAACATCTATTTATCTGCTTTTTTTCCAAAACAGTTTTCAAAACTCAAAAAAATTAAAAATAAAAAAATTTTCTTCAAAAGTGTTTTTCCCAAATACAATACCAAACAGATCCTTGAACTCTGGTTTCTTAGAAACACATGAAGTTCTAGAATCGGGATGGTGATTGTGACTTGTTAAATCGAATTACTAAAATGCCATAAATTTTTGTCAGCACAAAGTATTTCACCAATATAAGTGTGTCAGCTGGGCCCACCAGCTACTTTTAATTGTAACCATATCCTTTATGTTATGGTGTTTCCATGATTGAAGAGACATGCTCATATTTCAAAAGACACTTCTCGTTTGCTTTTGCAGGGCCAAAATATGTGAAAATGGCCATGGCATCAACTTTGGCAGAGATGGAGTTAACTGACCACAATAAGGCAGCTTTATTTGAAGGAGGTGTTCTGCATCCGCTCCTTCACTTGATCTCAGATGGTGATGATGAGATGAAGGCGACTGCCATCAAGGCTCTTCGAAACCTCTCAAGTTTACCAGCAAATGGCCTCCAGATGATTAGAGAAGGTGCAGTACGGCCATTACTTGACCTTCTTTTCCGGCACATCTCTACATCTTCAGGTTTGCGTGAACAGGTGGCTGCCACAATCATGCACCTGGCAGAATCCACAGCATCTCAAGCATCCACCCCCACACCAATTTCATTGTTGGAATCGGATGATGATACTTTGATGCTTTTCTCATTGATAAACTTCACAGGGCCTGATGTGCAACAAAACATTCTCCGCATCTTCTATGCCATGTGCCAGTCCCCCACAGCTTCACATATCAAGACCAAATTGTCTCAGGTATACTGGAGATTGTGCATTTGTTTAAAATCCAGTTTTAGAAAGAAAATTTGTTTCCATTCTTCGCCATCCAAAGCACCAATATTTATTTTGCTACACTGGTAACTTGTATATGTTGCTAATGTAAAGGCCACCCTTATGTAAGCTAAACTAGTTCGTGTACTAGCAATGTTCTAGAAACACACAGAGATATCTTTAGATTGACATAAATAG
This sequence comes from Triadica sebifera, assembly GCA_023653625.1. NCBI lineage: Eukaryota > Viridiplantae > Streptophyta > Magnoliopsida > Malpighiales > Euphorbiaceae > Triadica > Triadica sebifera. The sequence continues at coordinate 2,804,499 of CM042895.1, forward strand.
GTTAATAAAATGCAGATATTAATGCAATGAGATGTGTAGGAATAGCCACTAACTAAATTTGGCTGAGCGTACCAGTGTTCAGTAAGTCATTAAGGTTCTGATCCTATTAAAGATTAACCTAAAATTGAAAGGATCTAGAAGTGATTCAACTACTAGACAGAGCAAGTGTTGAAAGTGATAGTGTTAAATATAATATCATCCGATTCTATGATCCCGGACCACTCGGCAAATGGTTCACTGCTAACTATATAGCTGGTTACTTATAAATTTCCTCCTCTCACCTCTTGTGATAATTCCTTGTGGAGACCTAGAATGATGGGAGTGAGTACCTTATTGCTTCGTAGCTTAGTTCGTTGAAGACCTTTTTCCCTATTTGTTTGCTTGATTTCACTTCTTAGCATGGCTCTAGGGTTTAAATTTTTTGTATAACCTTTTTTATTTACTTGTTTAATAATGAACAGTGCACAGCCGTGCAAGTATTGGTTCAGTTATGTGAGCAAGATAACCAAAATGTACGAGCAAATGCTGTAAAATTATTCTGTTGCTTGGTAGAAGACGGTGAGGAAGCCACCATACTGGATCATGTTGGCCAGAATTGCCTTCAGACCTTGCTCAGGATTATCAAATCTTCTGAGGACTTGGAAGAGACTGCTTCAGCAATGGGCATTATCTGTAATCTCCCAGAAAATCTCCAGATTAACCAGTGGCTTCTTGGTGCAGGGGCAATTCCAGTAATTGTTAGAAATCTCTTGAATAGTAAGCATAATGATCTGCATAAAAATAGGTTAGCTGAAAATTCTGTTGGAGCCATATGTCGTTTCACTGTTCCAACAAATTTGGAATGGCAAAAGATAGTGGCAGAAGCTGGGATTATTCCTTTGTTAGTACAGCTGCTAGACTCTGGAACTACCTTGACAAGGAAATATGCTGCTATTTCTCTTACTCATTTTTCAATGAATTCACTGAGGCTGAGTCGGCCGATACCAAAGCATAAAGGGTTTTGGTGCTTCTCTGTTCCACCAGAAACTGGCTGCAGGATTCATGGGGGAATCTGTGCTGTTGAATCATCATTTTGCCTTGTGGAGGCCAATGCAATAAGACCCCTTGTGAGGGTTCTTGAAGATCCTGATCCAGGAGCCTGTGAGGCTTCTTTAGATGCTCTATTGACTCTAGTTGAAGCTGAAAGACTCCAAAGTGGTAGCAAGGTGCTTGCAGAAGCAAATGCTATACCATCCATTATAAGATTTCTTAGTTCTTCCTTCCCCAGTTTGCAGGAGAAGGCTCTGAATGCTTTGGAAAGGATATTTAGACTGCCTGAATTCAAACAGAAGTATGGGCCCTCTGCGCACATGCCATTAGTTGACTTAACGCAGAGGGGGAACAGCAGCATGAAATCTCTCTCGGCCAGAGTACTTGCTCACTTGAATGTACTTCATGATCAGTCTTCTTACTTCTAAAGATTCAATGGCTTTTGATACATTTTAATCTGTATTGTACGGAGGAGCCAGGGTTAGCTGAAAGTTGCGGGTTTGAGAAGAGTGTTGTATGGATTAACTCGTATGCTGATAGGTTCATGACCAAGCACAAGTCTCATTAGCTGAGCAATAATTGTCAAACGGGTGCAAGTTGACTATGACCAGCCGTGCACAGGACAGAGCTTCAATAGAAGAGCATGCTTCGTCTTCTGCTAGAGAAGGCTAAAAGGTCAGTGAAGGCAGAGGAGAAGCATTTTCTATCTTCTGCTATTGAGGAGAACAGTGCTGCTAGAAAGATGACTGTAGAAGTGGCTCATTTTAAAGGCCACAGAAATTGTTCTGTATAATTGAAATCCAATCAGGTATTCATCTGTGGATAGGACAGGACAAATCAGCATATGTCACTGGTATCAGACTAGTTAGCCTTGGCCATACGCCGGTCATTCTTTTTTTCTCATCAATGTTACAATTGAATTATTTGGTCGTATTTTTTTGACATTGTTTCTGTAATTTCCATGTGTAATATTCATCTTTTATTGGGCATTTGGGTTCATTTGACCTTCAACCATATGTAATTCTAAAAAAGCTGCAATTTAGATTCCAAAGTTGCAGGATGTTTTCTTAACAAAGATACGACTTGCCGTTTGACGTCATTCACGTTTCACAGATTTAGGCAAAAGCCTTATTAGCAATTTAGGCAAAAGCCTGGCCTTTTATTATTATTATTATTATTCAAGGCGAAACGGTAGAGAAGTTAGATATATCGGCTAGAAGAAAAGGGAAAAGGGAAAAGGGAAAAGAAAATTCCCATAGGGCAACAAGCCTGGAGCCATGTGAATAATGTAGTCTATCAGCAATAACACTGGAGAATCCTAGTATTTGCTGATTATGAATATGTGGGATTATGCCCAAATGTAATCTGATATGAACCAATTGAAGCAAATTCATGCCTTTACTCTTCGAAATGGTATAGATTATACCAAAACTCTGATAGTTAGGCTTATTCAAATCCCAAACATTCCCTATGCCCATAAGCTGTTCGACCTTATTCCAGAACCAACTGTCTTTCTTTACAACAAGCTCATTCAAGCTTACTCCTCTCAAAACCAACCCCGCCAGTGCATCTCTCTCTATACCCAAATGCGCTTCAAAAACTGCCTTCCAGACCAACTTACTTTCACGTTCCTCTTTGCCGCCTGTGCCTCCTTCTCCTCGCCTCTCCATGGCCAAGTGCTTCACACTCATTTTCTGAAATCCGGCTTTGAGTTTGATATCTTCGCTTTGACAGCTTTAGTCGACATGTATGCTAAGCTGGGCAAGTTAGAATTAGCACGGAAAGCGTTTGATGAACTAACTTTTAGAGATATACCCATTTGGAATGCATTAATTGCAGGTTATTCTAGATGTGGGGATATGGAGGGAGCTCTAAATTTATTCAGAGTAATGCCTAATAGGAATGTAGTTTCATGGACTGCTATGATATCTGGGTACACGAACAATAGACAGTATGATAACGCATTGGAATTGTTTCTGAGGATGGAGAAGGAGAAAGATTTGAAGCCGAATGAAGTGACTATTGCTAGCGTACTTCCTACATGTGCAAATCTAGGGGCATTAGAAGTTGGGGAGAGGATTGAAGCATATGCCAGGCAAAATGGGCTCTTGAGGAATTTGTATGTAAGCAATGCCTTATTGGAGATGTATGCTAGGTGTGGTAAAATTGATGTTGCAAGGCAGGTTTTTGATAAGATTATTGGCAAGAGAAGAAATTTATGTTCTTGGAATTCGATGATTACGGGATTGGCTATCCACGGGAGAAGCAATGATGCCCTTCAACTTTATGACCAAATGCTGGTGAGCTTTATTCTTTGTACATTTGGAAATTCACTGTAAAGGCAAACATTTGTGTGCTTACTAACCTCTTCTTTATCATGTCAATGGAAATACAGAGTGAAGGAACTGCACCTGACGATATCACATTTGTAGGACTCCTCTTAGCATGTACTCATGGAGGGATGATTGTAAAAGGCCGGCAAATTTTCCAATCAATGGAAAAGAAATTTAGGATTACTCCAAAAATGGAACACTTTGGCTGCATGGTTGACCTCCTCGGGCGTGCTGGAGAAATACATGAAGCTTATAATCTCACAAGGAGTATGCCAATGAAACCTGATTCTGTAATATGGGGAGCATTGCTAGGTGCTTGCAGTTTCTATAAAGAAAATGTTGAGCTTGCAGAAATAGCAGCCAAGTCTCTCTTTGAGCTAGAGCCATGGAATCCAGGAAACTATGTGATTCTTTCCAATATATATGCGTCAGCGGGCCAATGGGATGGGGTTGCAAAGCTTAGAAAGCTGATGAAGGGTAGCCAAATTACAAAGGCAGCAGGATATAGTGTTATTGAAGTGGGAGGTGAAATTCAAAAGTTCATTGTGGAAGATTTATCACACCGTAGGTGTGATGAAATATACGCATTATTGAATGAAATTTCAACTAAGATGAAGCTACAAAATGTTGAATGTGCATTTAAAGAAGTATGCTCAATGGAGTAGATTTAATTAGTTGTTTCATTGCTCTCCTATGCAGGATTTATTTGGTGTACAATAAGATTGATTGATTGCATTAGTTCAAAATTCAAGATTATAGTTGCACACAATCACATGGTGTTTGGAAGTCATTACATTAAATTATTTGTTCCATGTTTAAATTGAGATAGGTCTGGAAATGGAATAAAATATTTTCTGAGGACAGAATGGTTTGCAAATAGAATTTAACAATGCGACAGAACATAACTGTTTAATTTGATTTTGTTTTAAGTAAATTGAACTCTGAATTCGATTAAGTTTTGACTTGTTTCTGTAAATGGAAGCTAAGATTCAAAATGAAACACAAATTTGGGGTAAGTTGCATTATAAGGTCCCCAAGTTATATCCTTATTGCAATTTGCCCCTCAAAATTGAATTAATAACACTGAAATCCACTTAACTTGCAGAGAATGCAATACTAAAATCCAATCGGCAGATAAAAGATCATAAAAATGGCACCTGATAGTACGTCTCAATTACTAACCATTTTTCAATAAAAAACTTAACTTCTTATTTTTATCTCTCCTCTACCCACAAACCACCGTCACCACCACCACCTACTTCTCTTAAACATTGCCACCAATAGCACCAAAGCATCTTACCTAGATTATCTCCTCCCTAATCTTGATCATCAAATCTCCAGCAATTTTCTTTCTTACTAGGCAAGAACTCCAAATCAAACACATTTTCTAAATCAATGACAACCACCTCCTTATTATAATCACACACACACACTAAATCAACAATGCCTATTACACGCAGTAGTAGCGAATTCAATAAAATGAAACAAGTTGAGAAAGAAAAGCAGAGGAAGAAAAAAAAAACCTTCTGACACGATAACAAGATTGGAAACTGAAAATATTGCATTCATGTGTGTAAAATAATCCCAACAGAAAAGTAACGGCCTGCTGAGTCAGTGAGGCTATGGGCTTTCCTTAACGAAAAACACTTGCTTAGGAGTCCATAGAGAAATTCATAGACAAGTCTATCATAACATATTATGTAATGCAAAGTAGTTATTGTTTTGCATACTTGACAATTTATAATTGATTTAGTCTATAATTTTTTTTGTGGATCAGATTTAGACAAGAAAAAGCCCACCATAATAACTTTGCAACTAAAAAAAACTGTAAACCTAATTAACAATCCAGAAGTAACTTGTTTCATGAAATGCATTAATATCAGCTGCCACTCAGCTCTAGCAGTAGCAGCCCTTTATCACTTTATAAATTGTTTTTTAAGCCAGCTTTATGCTGTCTTCTCCTTTTTTGTTCCGTATCTTCGACTCCTTCCAAAATATTTAAGAATCTCGTCAATGAAAACCACAGGAGCTGAAACCAAGATGACTAAAAGCCATTCATTAACGGTCAATGGGACAATTCCAAACACATCTGCCAAGAATGGAACGTAGAGTATGAGGCAATGGAGACCAAATGAGACTGACATGGCAACTACGAGCCAAGGATTTCTCCAAGGAGGCATTTTAACCAAGCTGTTGTCTTCAGAAAGTGCATTCAGGGAATTGAACATCTCAATTGCTACCAGTACAGACAGCGAAAGAGTCACTGCCTTCACTTTACCAACCGTGAAATAATCACACGGGTTCGAAAAGCTGATCATTCGGCCTTCACCAACCAAGTATGGAGTCACACTGAAATTCGGCCATTTGTGACACTCCCCCCAGCTGCGAAGCTGCGAGAGTTCAACAGGCGTATGCCCATCACTCACAAGATTGATACCCAGAAAAGAAACCTGAGTGTACCATATGATAAAGATTCCAACTGTTGCAATGCCTACATAAGAACCAATCACCTGCATTGCAGAAAATGGAATGTAAGACACTGACAATGGTTTGCATAATTAATTAAGGAAGATCAACACGTGAGAGTACTGATGATGAGGGTACCAAATAACGGAAGAGAACCCAAGAATCTATAAGAGCATCGTTGCTTTTGCGAGGCGGCTTCTGCATAATGTCAACATCAGCAGGGTTAAAACCAAGAGCTGTTGCAGGCGGACCATCTGTAACCAAATTCACCCATAAAAGATGCACAGGTATCATACATTCTGGTATACCCAGTGCTGCAGTTAGAAATATGGATATCACCTCTCCAACATTAGATGATATCATGTACCTACAGATAGAGGATCATACAAGGCTTTCCAGTCAACTGCTGCTCAGAAGGAAATTAGAAGACAAGGAACAAAGAGATTTGTACCTAATAAAAGCTTTCATGTTGTTATAAATTGAACGACCCTCTGCAACTGATGCAACTATGGTACTAAAATTATCATCTGCCAGAACCATGTCTGAAGCTTCCTTTGCTACCTGCACAGATTAACATAGGATGTATTCACATTTTAAGGTAAACAATGTTGGATAAATCACAATATCACATGTTAAACTATTACCTCAGTTCCTGTTATTCCCATGGCAATTCCAATGTCAGCAAGTTTAAGAGCCGGAGCATCATTTACGCCATCTCCAGTCATTGCCACAATCTCACCCATCTCCTTCAGCATTCGTACGATTTGTTGCTTATGTCTGGGCTCAGCGCGCGAGAACACCTTCCCTCCAGGTTTAGACAAGATTTCCATCTTTTGTGAATGGGAAAGAGCCATAAACTCTTTACCAATAAAACTGCTTCCTTTGAGATCTTCGTCTCGATAAAATAACTTGATTTCTTTACAGATTGCCTCAGCTGTGGACTTGTTATCTCCAGTTATCACCATGACTCTAATACCAGCATCTCTACAATCCTCAATTGCTTTGTGAACTTCATCTCGCGGGGGGTCCTGTTCAGAATCTAGCTCTTTTCAGGGAAACAATCTGATAAAATGGTTTATTGATGTAAACCAGGAAGGCTGCAAAATACACTCACCCTTAAACCAACAACTCCTACAAAAACCAGATCACTTTCAATGGAAGAGTAGCAAGTTGGATCGAGCAACTTCCTGTGAGCAGGATGATCATCAGCATAATAATCTGAAAATTCTCCTAGTTCATCTTTATATGCCAATCCAAGACACCTCAGTCCCTTGGAGCTCATATCCAAGAGTTTCATAAGCAATAATTGTCTGCAAGGCTCATCAATAGGAACAACAGATCCATCTGCAAGCTGCACATGTGAACTGCGCTCCATTACACTCTCAACAGCTCCCTGCACATTTCAAAACTCATATCTAAGCATAAAATTAATCTTAATTTGATATTTTTATTTTACATATTAAAAATGAATATGAAAAGCTTGAATATCAGCATTGATGTTACACCTTGACAAGGAGTCGATTGAATCCATTAGGCTCCCTGACTATTACACTCATTGACTTCCGAATTCGATCAAACTCCAATGTAGCAACTCTTTCTGATCTTTTTATCCACCACTCGCAACTTCCTACATTAGTAAAAGGGTCAATGAGATGGAAGTCTGAACAACTAAAATTACACAGAAAAAATATCAATTTTCTTTCTGACCTAATCTCACAGTGCTGCAGTCGATCAAATAGTTGGCAGCAAGTTGAGTATCGCGAATTTTACTCCTTGCCTTGATATCTGGTACTCCCATCTTCTCCACCAAAACTTTGAGAGCTGCCTCAGTGGGCAAACCTGTGGCTCTATATAGACGCCCGTCGCAAAAGATCCCAGCGTCATTGCATACAGCACATATTTCTGCCATGGCTTGCAAATTAGCATCCATATTGTAGCAAGTCCAATCAACAATTCCCCCATCTTTAGGATCATAAGTTGTTCCTTCAACATGAAAAATTCTAGAACAGGTAGTTTTCCCACCCAAAGTGAAGATTTCTGTCACAGACATCTGGTTTGTGGTTAAAGTCCCAGTTTTGTCTGAGCAAATAACACTTGTGCATCCTAAGGTTTCTACACTTGGAAGCTTTCTTACAATTGCTTTCTTCTGTGCCATTTTCCTGGTACCTAGAGCTAAACAAGTTGTAATTACTGCAGGAAGGCCTTCAGGAATTGCTGCTACTGCTAAGGCAACAGCAATCTTGAAATAGTAAGTGCATTTTCCGAAAGAAAATTTGATATTTGTAGGCAATCCGTCCACAACATCCCATGAGAGGAAATTTTTATAATTTATAACCCACACAATGAGGCAAATAAGCCCAATTGCAGTTGTAAGCCTGCTGCCAAATTCGTCCAGCTTCTTCTTTAAAGGGGTATCACTGTCTTCCATAGAAGCTTCATGTATTTGCTTCTGTATCTTTCCAATCTCAGTCTTCATACCGGTGCTTATAACAATACAAACACAGCTTCCATTCACAACAGTTGTACCTGAAAAAACCATATTTTCCTTAGCCTGCAACTCACAGTCATCCAGGAATATGGGAGCAGAGCCTTTCAGAACCGGCATAGACTCTCCGGTCAATGAGCTCTGCTCAACTCTCGAAGTTGATGTCTTTAAAGCTGCAACTCTCATATCAGCAGGCACTTTATCCCCAACTCGCAACTCCACTATATCCCCCGGAACAAGCTCTCTTGCTGGCAAATCTGGTATCCAGTACCCATTTCTAAGCACCTTTCCTGATTCACACTGCATCTCCTTGAGGGCTTCAAGTGCCCTTTCAGCATGACTCTCTTGCCATACTCCAACAACAGCATTAAGTACTAAAATCATCACTATCACAAATGGTTCCACAAAGGCTTCAAATCCAGATTCACTTTCATGCAAATAGGCTAAAATAAATGATATAAAAGCCGCAACCAGAAGAATTTTCACAAGCATATCATCAAATTGTTCCAATACTAGCCGCCATAAGGGCTTACCCTTCTCTTTGGCGAGTTCATTCCAGCCATATCTCTCACGCTGGTTCTCAACCTCACATGAACTAAGACCCTTATCCAACTTCACATTGTACTCTTTCAAACACTGCTCAACGGACCATGACCAAGCAGGGAACGGTTTTTCCTCCATTGCAGTCAAACAGAATCTTCGGATGAAATTCTCTCCAAATTATATCACAATCCTAAAAGCCAATTACATTTACAGTAAAAAAAAAATCACCCATAAATCTGTTGCGACAAAGAATAGCTAAGCCAGCAAATGCAGAATCCAGTTAGTTATTAGACACTTTTTTCTCTTTCTTCACAGCCACTCTAACTAATATCACAGGCAGGAAAGGAAAGAGTAGTTCAAGAAAACAACCATAAGAAATATGCAGTTTCTAGCTCTCCAAACCCAACCGCCCACTACTGATACATGATCTTTAAAATCCACTCAACAAAAAATATATATATATAAAAATATTAAAGGACAAAAATAGTAATCTCGTGACAGAGCTTCTCACAAACAGAGCAAATAGCAACAAAAAACCATATAGGTTGGAGACAAAGGGTCCTTTGACATTGCGATCGGCACAAACACATAAAATTGTTATTTTTAAATTTTTTGAGCTTTTGAAAATATTTTTAAGAGAATCAATTAAATATATATTTTCACATAATTTTTGAAAAAATGTTTTTAAAAAATTTTAAAAAATAGTTAATTAAATTAAAAAAATTTAAATTTATTTTTAGTAATCTTAAACACCCCAAAGCAAACCCCAAGAAAATTCCTTAGGGAAAAAAATTCCAAATCAACAAAAGAATTAAAGAAGTTAAAGAAATGAGATTGGAGTGGTCAGTCTTTTGAAATTGAAATGGCTCTGTTTTTGTCAACAAACATTACTTCGAATGCTTTTGGAATTTCAGGATTTTCGCTTTAAAAATTTCCCACTGACAGTTAAAAATTTAAAAATGTGGTTTTTCTTTTTTTTTGACGCAAAAGGTAGTTGACGTAGGTGGGTAGGATTAACAGCATACTAAAATTTATCCCTTTATTATAAATTAGTTTTAAATTTTTTAATTATTGTTTATGGTTATTAAAATTTTGAAAACGTTACAATATAATACTTAAAAGTTGATTTTTTATTAGAAAATATGACGTAGTAGTTAGTCAGCATATTATGTGAAATTGATTTTAAATATTATATTGTAATATTTTCAAAAATTTTAATTTGGCTAACAATTTATAATAAATTGATAAATTTTGGCATGTTATAATTCTATGATTGAAATTACATATTAATGGGTTTTGACTTGTAAATTGTAATTGTGGGATTTGACCGTGCAATCCGCGACCTGTCAATTTGGAGAGTGATTGTAGTAATTTACAGTTACCCCCAACAAATATGGATTGGCTGCCCTCATAGTTTTTGTTGTAATTATGTTTTCTTTTAAAAATTGGCATCTACAATCATTGATAAGATCGATCAATAATTTAATATGATTTATTTACATTTTAAACTTCTCTCTTATTTTTATTTTGATAAAAATTATGGTCCATTGGCTGACCGGTTATAAAATTAAAATCTTCTAACCAGTTTGTTGGTGGATCAAATTTTCATTAAGATGCCTATAGGCATGAAAATTTTTTTTAATAAAATTTATAATTAACACACTAATTAATTCATTTATTAAAGTAATGGGACTTGTTTGTGATTTTTATATTTTTATTTTTTATATAAGTAATGTTATTTGTTACAACATTTTTCTTGTATCAACTTGTTCTAATTGTATTAAAATAATAATATTTTAATATAGTTTGAGCTAGCACAAATAGATGAATTGATGAAATACAAATATTTTAATACATGTTGAGCAGAAGTTAAGATAAAATTTTTTTTGAACAAATAGCATTTTTCTTTTTATATATATATATATTTTTCCTTCAAGGTAGTTGCTACAAACAAAACGACGGTATTATAACCGAAAGGTTAAATTTAAACAAATCGATTAGACTGTATTAAATGCATGAAAAATTATTATTTTATATTTATAATAGATTATATTAAATTTTTTTAAAAAAATGATATTCAGCACGAGTTGGTATCAGTAAGAATTTATTATGCTAATAGTCAAATTAGGTGAGATATAAGTATGTGGAATTTACCTGATCCGACAGTTCAAACAAATTTATATGAAATGGCATTGTTGTTAATTTAATTTAATAAATTTTTTGAATCGAATCTGAATGAAAAAAATCCTGGAAATGCGAGAGTTGAGCATACTTACAGAAGGATAGCTATCGTATGGAGTAGAGGGATGACTGATTTTAAAACTTGTTTTGTCTTCTCAATGGGGCATTGTCTCCTTCAAAAAAAAAAAGAAATAAGAAATGTTATCAGACTTTTATTTGTACAATAAGAATATATATATATATATATATATATATATATATATATAAATGCAATAAATTAAGAACATTAAATACAAAAATTATGATATGCTTAACTATTTCAAAAGCAGGGGGCCAAAGGACTACACTTTGAACTACGAAACTTTCTATTATATTTCTTTTTCTATTGAGTGTCTGGTTGGCTCTCTGACTCTTTGAAATTGTGGGTCTAATTATATATGGATGAAGGATAGGCAATTTTTTCAAAACACACAAGGAACATTCTACGAAGTTTCTGCTTTCACCTGCTAACTATTTTTTTATTTACCATATTATTTTATAAACTACTTCTCTATTTTCTATACCTTATCCTGCATTTGACTTGAATTGACAAGAAGTACGATCTAATCTGATATAATGAGAGATGCAGTGGTGATCTCTTTATCAATATCCTCTTTTTTACACTTAATACTAGTTGTAATTCATCATTTTGTACTTCATATTTATTATATATATATATATATTACCATCAATTCTTTAATTATTTAATTTTAGAGTTTAATTAGTTTCATTAATGTGATGCAATAACGGATTCATAAATTTTGTACAATGAAATATATATAATTTTGAAAAATTATTAAATTGAATTGACTTTTTGGAAGCAGAAAAGGCCTGCGGATATTCACTTATGAATTATGATAGCGCAGGACGTTCATAGCCATACCACAATTAATCGGCTAATAAATAATTTTTTGCAATTTTTATTTTAATAAAATCTTCTAGTTTGTCGGTGGATCAATTTTTTATTTATTTATTTTGGTTAAGATGCTCATAGACATCGAGAAAAAAACTTTATAATAATAAAATTAATGAATGTGTAGTGACTAGTTAATTAACTCACTTATTAAATTATATCTTCATTCAAATAAAATAATGTTAATTAATACTGCTTGCCATAAAATAAGTATTTAATTTCCTCGGATTTATAAATTATATAACTAGCAACACATCATTGAATTGAGTCAGATTAAATCAAAATTATTAAGGTTACCATTAGGGTTTTGATCCCTTTTTAAATAATGGAATAATATTCTTCTTATACATGTTAATTAGAATCAATGAGAAAGGGTAATTATAATCACATAATATATATATGCAAGTAAATATATGAGGGAAAGTCAAATTTTCAAACACAAGGCAAATTCTAAGAAGTTTCTGCTTTTACCTGCTAACCAAGAACTAATATTTTTAATTATTTAGTTTAATTATTTTTTTAATTTCTATAGCTTTATTAAGCACTTGAATTATAAATTAATAATGAGTATTAATGTAAGATCATATATAATGATATACCGACTTCCCAGCTGGTGATGCCCTTTTATCTATTTAATATCTTTTTTTTTTTTTCCTTCTTGGATTGTCATTGCTGAACACATTTGTTTGAATGATTGAATTGACTTTGGCAGTAGAAAAAGACTGCTAGTATTTAATTATTATATGAGTAAAATATCCGCTATAATTAGCTATTTAACAAAACGGATATCAAGCAGTGAACATTCAAATTCATAAACTCAAACTGAATTTATCTATTACTTTTTTTTGCTGGTACATTTAATTTATTTATTACTTTAATATGTCATGTGGATCTTAATATAATTTGGTATTCCAATAAAGTGTCAAGCTGATCATTTGAAAAAATGATGAAAACTGTAATGATAAAATGTACTAACTTCAGCATGGAATAATATATGAAGCCTAAAGGAAACTGGGGTATTGTATGTTAGGGATTTCAACATCTAGGTAGGGGCGAAAATTACTCTATCAAACCTGAATTTTATTCCGTTTGGAATCTATTTAAAATTATAATATTAATATATATATTGATTTCAAATTCGATTAATATGTTAAAAATTTTAAAATAAAATAAAATTTAAATTAATTAAATAATTAAAATTTTGTTAAAATATATAAACAATGTATCAATAAAATAAAATACAATATTTTATTCAATATATTTTAATTAAAATAATTTATTAAATTGTTGAAAAATAACATTAAAACAATAAAATAAATATTGTTTATTATAATAGACAATTTATATTTTAAATCTCCAACTTCTATTACATTTATAATTCATCAATATATATAGTTTATATTTATATCATACTCAAATTTGTGATAAATTTAAATATCAATATTCAAATTCATTTCAAAATTCTAATAAGATTACTTATTATGATTTAAACGATCTGAATATATGCCGGTATATACGAAATCTGAACCCGCTATCATCCCTATTCAATACCTATATCATGTTTGGTTTTCGGTATATGAAACATATGAGATATTAAGAGGATGTTTGGTTCAATTTTTTTCTAGTACAATTGATATATGTTTGATACTTAACAACTGTTAAAATAATATTTAGTAAAATATCCTAAAATTCGTTACTGATTGAAAAAATTATATTTTAAAGTTTTTTTTCTCATCATTTGGTAATTATTTAATTTTATTTTTTATTTGAATTATATTATCATTATAAATTTTATTAATTATAAATTAATTATTTACTCCAAATTAAATTTTTAATCAATAAATTATTTATAATTATAAATATAAAATATTATAAATAATAAAAAAACTATTAATATTGTTTATTTTTAAATGGTAGAAAATATATAATATATTTTTAATTGTTTAATGTATTAAGTATAAATTATATTTAATTAATTAATTAATTTATAAATTATATATATGTATTTATTTAAAATTTTATTTATAATTGATTATATTTTATTATTTTTACTATCTTAATTATAATAAATGATTATTCTGTTTATTCATACATCATATAAAAGTATATATTTTGAATAAAACAAATTATATCCATATAATTTTACATTATAACATTAACAATTCAATTAATTTACTGAATATTAATGTAAATTAACTATCAGTTATTAGTTACCCTATTAATTTCACTTAACAACTAAACCAAATAGAGCAAAATAAGCAATTTTATTGAAATTGAATAGGATATTCAACTAGATTCCATAAAAAAATTTGAACTTTTTTATAAATAATAAAATATTTATATATAAAAAAGAATATCATGAGTGATTTTATAAAAAAAGAAACAAGAGTATAAATTCATAATATTTATATAAATTTTATTAATTACAAATTAATTATTTAATCCAAATTAAAATTTCAATCATTAAATTATTTATAATTATAAATATAAAAATATTATAAATAATAATTAAACTATTAATATTATTTATTTTTAAATGGTAGAAAATATATAATATATTTTTAATTGTTTAATGTATTAAATATAAATTATATTTAATTAATTAATTTATAAATTATATATATGTATTTATTTAAATTTTTATTTATAATTGATTATATTTTATTATTTTTACTATCTTAATTATAATAAATAATTATTTTATTTATTCATACATCATATAAAAATATATATTCTGAATAAAATAAATTATATTCATGTTGGTAATTTTATATTATAATAATAACAATTCAATTAATTTATCGAACATTAATATCAATTAACTATCAGTTATTAGCTATCCTATCAATTTCACTTTAAGAACTAAACCAAACGGTGCCAAATAAGCAATTTTTATTGAAATTGAATAGGATATTCAACTAGATTCTATCAAAAATTTTGAACTTTTTTGTATAAATAATAAAATATTTATATAAAAAAAGAATATCATGAATAATTTTATAAAAAAAAGTAAAAAGAGTATAAATTCATAATATTTTATATGAAAAAAAAAAGAGAAGGAAAAACAAGAGGGCCAAGACTCCGACGAAATATGCATAAATCTTTTCGCAAAATGGCTTTAGGCTAAAAGCACAATGGTCCAATTTAAATCTCATTGGTCTCAAAGCTACAGACCAAGTCGTTCGACAGCGTATTATCTAATTTCCGAGAATACCCTTAAAAGCATCAAACGGGTTGAGTCTCGCCACGCAAGTAAACGTCCGATCATCGGACGCGTAAGAGAAGGAACTGTGCCAAACCAAACCGAAATTACTTTGGCTATATAAACACATTGTACCCTTTCATCTAAAACCTTTCTAGGGTTTTCTTTTCCGCATTAGCATAATCAGGCGTCGAGGTATGGTATCGGATTATTTCGGTCTCTCTGTTTACGGATAAAGTAAAAGGAAATTGCAACGTTACTGTTTGTTTTTAGGTTTTGGAAGCAGCTAAAGTATTTCAGCGATGGCGCGGCCGGTTTTCGTTGGAAATTTTGAATACGAAACTCGTCAATCTGAGTTGGAACGCCTGTTCAGCAAGTACGGGAGGGTGGAGCGCGTAGACATGAAATCTGGTATTGTTAATTTTTCATTCTTTCGTCGTTTCATATTATGATTTTTGGATGAGTTAGAAGCCGATCGTTTCCTTCAAGTCCTACGTTTCTTTATATTTTTCTGTTTCACAGCGATATAAGTATTTCCAACCTGATATACGCTTATATGTACCCGCGTTGAAAATCTTGAACGGAGTTCTGTACATTGGTCATGATTGGTTTCGAACATCGACGTTTTTTTATGGAATACTGCAGAATGAATAGGTCTTTACCTGTATTTTAGGTTTTTTCTCGAATGGGAATGTGCTGTTGCAAATTCGATGGTGTCTGAATGAGTGCCTCTATGGTAGGACAAGGGTGGCTATGTTTTGGTGATTTTAGTGTCATTTTTCTTTAGTTTAGGCCTTATTTGTATATTGACCTAAGGAAAACTTCAGAACCTATAAAGAAATTGAATAAGCCTACCACCTTGAATTTTAAAATTGAATAAATCTAAAAATTATTATTATGATTTCTTAAATATGGATTGGAGTTGTTAATCCTGGTAACTGTGATCCGTGTTATCATATGGGAAATAACACCCTGGCTGTATGGGTTATTTTTGACATTTTGGTTTAAATGTCTGATTACCTTTGATAATAAGAGGCAACCAATTCAGTATATTGGTTAATTGTTTAATGGTTGTAAACTGTTGCTTATGACCCTCAATCCATATTTCACTATATCCATATAAGATTGTGGGCTTTTGTTGTGCTTATTGCTCTGGTGACAATTTCATGTGCTTTAAACTTGATTGCCTATGGGTCATGTGGTTCAGAGTCGTCCTTTCTGTATGGTTTAAATATTCTTGTCGCCTTGACATAATGTTAAGCACTAGTAGTGCCCTTTTTTGATTGGTAAGATGTATTCATTTTTTGGCACCTTGTCATTATGTTTTAACTCATGAAAAGTGAAAACTTTCTATAATTCTCCCTCATGGCATTTGGAAACTTGTTTTGAGGAATTATTTTGAAACATTGTTTTTCCTTTTCTTTTTTTTTTTTTTCTTTTTTGGGATTTATTTACTTAAAATTTTGACGAAGCTCATACTGCTGTTTGGAGTGCCTTTTTTATGAATTTCAACTCGGGGATTTTGAGTACCCATGGGATTGTCAACTTTTATTTTTTGTGATAGTCAATCTTCTTGACTTGAAAAAGGTTCTCATGCTAAGAAGTGAGAATCCATT
Source organism: Triadica sebifera (assembly GCA_023653625.1). Taxonomy (NCBI): domain Eukaryota; kingdom Viridiplantae; phylum Streptophyta; class Magnoliopsida; order Malpighiales; family Euphorbiaceae; genus Triadica; species Triadica sebifera. The sequence goes on from CM042895.1 coordinate 2,821,306, forward strand.
TGCTGAATTTCAGAGATAAACTTCCTAAGTGGTGGTTATATCTGATAACAATGTCCAGGAAGAAAATAAAATGGCAGCTGCAAAATTGCAGTTTCTTTGGAGAACACCACCATATTAAGTGTTTGTTTTGACGCAGGAACTTTGTAGGAAAATTGAGCTTCTATCTGGCTCGTCAACTTCTCTGCAAAACATTTGTATTGGCTTGGAAACTTTCTTGCTTGCCTGCTCTCCTTCCACTCACAGATGGAATCATCCTGCATTTTCTTCACTCGACCATCCGTCACTCACCCACCACACCACCCAAAGTTGCCATATCACAAGAATGGTTGTGGGATCTATCAATTTATTATGCCTTGCCTATTACTACTGATAATAAGGGGATCAATGAAATCTGTCTTGCAATGCCTTCCATTTCTGAACTTGTGCTGTCTGAATGGCGAAGCATGCTTAGCAATGAATCTCAGATCTGAAACTTTGGATTTAAAACTCTAAAATGCCAACATCTTGATTTAGTTTCATCATGCAACGCTTCTACATCCTTGTGTGCATCAGCCCATCAAGTATATGCAGGTGTTGTATAATTTTGATGCTCTTACTAGGAAAAGTGATCCTGATTTGGCTGATGTACCCTAGTTGAGTGGCGATGGCTTTGAGGTCATGCATAAATCAATTCCATCCCTCAATCAGTAATATCATTGCAGGTTTTGCATTTGTTTATTTTGAGGATGAACGTGATGCATCAGATGCCATACGGGGACTCGACAACGCACCATTTGGTTATGACAGATGCAGACTGTCAGTGGAGTGGGCTAGGGTATGTTTAATGTTTTTTTTTTGTTAATGATATGAATTCATTTCTCTTATCGTACATTTGTGCATGTTCCCTTTTGAGTTGTACTTTTTATTTTTGGTTATAAGTGGTGAAATGACATTATTGTTTGGATTGCTTATTCTAGGGTGAACGTGGTCGCCGTCGTGATGGGTCCAGGTCATTGGCAAATCAGAGGCCCACTAAGACCCTTTTTGTAATTAATTTTGATCCAATTCGCACAAGGGTCGAGGATATAAAGAGGCATTTTGAACGTTATGGAGAGGTTCTACATGTCAGAATTCGAAGGAACTTTGCATTTGTGCAGTTTGAGACCCAAGAAGATGCTACCAAAGCCCTTGAGTGTACACACATGAGGTCAGTAGATGTTTTTGTGAGGCTGTTGGGTTGAGTGGCATTATCTTTTAGTTTTAATCAATTGTTTAGAGAAACTAAACACTTGTTTGTGTCAGCAGCAAAATATTGGATAGAGTAGTGTCTGTTGAGTATGCTCTGAGGGATGATGATAGCCCTAAAAGAGGAAGTTACTATGGCAGGTCTCCAAGTCCTGTGTATCGCAGGCGACCTAGTCCTGATTATGGTAGAGGTCGTAGCCCAGTGTATGACAGGTACGATGGCACAACATATGACAGGCGAAGGAGTCCCGATTATGGAGGAAATGAGTATGGCAGATACCGCAGGTAACTTCTTATTTTTCTGTCCCTATATTTTTTGGTTTTGTTATAGGAAAAAAAATGCTTCAGGAAAATTATTTGTTTCGTTGTTTGAATAAGCAGTATCATTTTTCTAATTTTTAACTTTCGGTCTTTTTCAACAGTCGATCACCATTTAGAAGATCAAGAACATGAGTGGACACAAGGGACGAAGCATCTAAGCGTAGTAATGTATTGGTTATATAGAGAGAAGGATTTAAGCATAGTAATCTATTTTGTTCTTTATTGCATGCGGACCCTATGGATACTTTAATGGGTAGTGATTTTCATCAATTCAACCTGTTACCATGCTTGGTGATTCTCTGATATTTGACTAAGATATATTTTGTCGTGACTGCGAAGTGGATTCGGCGTGTTCTGATCTTTGGGGAACTCTAAATGGATGAATGCTTTGGACTTTTAATGAGATTATGGATCATTGTCTCGATAAAAGTTGTGAGCGGCCTCCTCAAACTCAAAGAGGAGATTTTGTTTTTTTCATTTGATACTCCCTCCATTTGCAAGAAAAATAGGTTCATCTTCTTTTTTCATCGTTTTCAAATTATGACCTTTTTTTTCCTTAAAAAAACAAAGGAAAATAGTTGATTTGTCAATTTTTATTGTTGTTATAGATAACAATGATTATTTGTTTTAGTTTTATAATATGAACATAATTAATGAAAAGATATATTAGCGAAAATAAAAGTAGTATTTGATTTTATTCCGGAGTTGATCTGCGTTAAGGCCTTCAAATGTGTTCAGTGATTTTATTGGGAATCAGTGGCTCGCGTGTGTTTATCTAGAACAGGAATCCACAGGGGCTGTAAGCTTCCATTTTTGTTTTTCCTATAGTAATAACAATAATATTACAGAGGACATTTGGTTTAGCTTTTGATGTCAGCTGTTGTCTGTTGATATAAATGTATTTGGTGAAATATCCACATCAGTTGGAAGTAGATCGAAATTGATCTACTTGTTGAAAAAATTTCATTTTTAAAGTTTTTTTTTTATTTTGTTATTTGGACTATATTATTCTTATAAATTTTACTAATTATAAAACACTTATTTATTTTAATTTAATCTTATTCAATCAATAAATTATGTATGATTATAAATATACAGATATTATAAATAATAGTTAAATCAGTAATAATGTTTACTTTTATATGATAAAAATATAAAAAATATTTTTAATTATTATTTATATTATTTAATAAATTAAGTGTAATTTATATTGAAAATAATTAATATTTTTAATAGTCATTTAATATATAAATCCACTAATACGTTTTAGTTAAATAAGTATTAGTTTTTTTCAATGTTAGCTATTGGCTAGTTAAATCGAACGGCCCTATATGTGCAGGTAAGGCTGCCGGTTTTCTTAATTTGTGATTTGTGATGCATCTCATCTCTTGATCGTAAATATGACAAATCTGCATCAACTTAATAAGATTTGATCGTACACAAGAATGCAAACATGTTAAAATGGCATTGAGAAGATATGACGAATTACCAAACAAGTAGAAATAAAGAGAATAAATCAAACCAACAAATTTTAGTTTAATAGACTACAAATGTAAGGTGTGAATTCAAAATTCCAGTCGGATCCATGTAAAAAATAAAAATAAAAAATCAAGGTGAGGATTTGCAAAACTCTTGACGAATTGTCAAGGCAGGCTTCAGTATCCTCCATAATTCCAGGGCCAAGTCTGATCACTAGGATGCAAAATTCTTTCTGATTGAGTGCTCCATCCCCATCAATCTCCTTCCTTTACCATCTCCGCCGAGTCTTGTATGCCCATCCCCTCCATGCCCAGAAGTGCTGAATTTCTCCTCAGACTCCCCGACGTGATTAACCCTTTTTCGGGGTCTGCAAGCAGCCGAAATCCGCCGCATAATTCCAATACAAAGGCATCCACATCCAGCTTCTCCGCCATGACCGGCAACAAATCCTCAAACTGGCTGCTTGTTGCCTTGTTATTGCTTGTTTGATCCTTCTCCATTTCTCTTCATGTTTTTAAAACAATGTGAATTGGACGAGATGTAGAATTTTTATGTACGGACATTTTATTCTGCAAGGTGATGACTATATACATAGCAGTCAAGAGTGTGAGTCATTATATTCCTTGGAGCTGTATGGTCCAAAATTATCTGGATTGTTATTATATATAAATGAACGGTTCTGATTTATGGATGGAGACAGTTGCGAGTTAGATAAGTGGGCATGCAAGCAAAATCAATGGAGTTGCCACCATATTTAAAATATGTTCCTTTGGATGGGAATTGAATAATTTTCTTATTTTATTTTTGTTTGATTTTATTCCATATCGAAGGGTTTCTTCTAGGAAGGTGCCTAACAGCCTAAACAGTAAGGAGAAAATAGAGGGATATTCTATTCTGGCTGGACATAATCTTTGATATTGATGACAAAATTTCCTTTGATTTTTGAGTGTTGTTTCGGTGAAGGTTCCTGTTCTCTCATTCCCCTTCTCTTTCAATTTGCATATTTCTTCCGGCCTTTTATTTCTTGAAACCTTTCAAGAAAATCCAAGTATAGCAAGTCTACCTTTTATTTATTTTTTCTACCAACAATGTAATTTTAGTAAGTTAGTTTGTAAAACAGTTAAGTACGAGGAAGGAGAAAAAAAAAAAACCATGCTTCCAAGGATAAAGTTTCATTCTGAATGTGACGATTGTTAGACTTATTCAAATATATCTAAACTCCTGGCCATAAAATTTACTCGAACGAGCATTACAAATTATAATAATAATTTTGTGCTTTTGAGTTCGACAGACGGAAGTTTTAATAATGATTGAGCGCATAAATTCGTATCAGTAAATGTGTGTTGTTTGCCAAGGTACATATTCATATATGCTCTCAGGAAGTCCTAAAAAAGGTTCCTGATGCTCAATTCTGCTCCATTCCAGCCAGGCACTAAGTTCCAGAATGCCCTGTACTCTCCTGGCTGAAAAAAAAATCAAAATTAAGAATACTGAACAAAATAAGATATTAAGTTTGATCATTTCCCAATTATTAAGCAAAATAATTGGATTTGTCATCTGGGTTTTCCTTCTTAAATTCCATCATAATCTATCATATATTATTCTGCATGCATTACAAATTGTGATTAAATTAATTTATTAATACACTTATTGTGCTTACCATGTACAGCATATGCATATAGAATCAGTGAGTACAGGCATTGCTATTTAGATGTGATTACCACAAAACTACAACAAGCACTCAGGAAGCTACCTGGAAACTTCTAAAAACACATTCTGACTGGGCACCATTTCCTGATTAATTAATCTCAATAGAGAACCATATGAGGATACTGATTAATGAGTTGAAATTAAGTTGAAACAGTGAATTTAGGATGATTTCACAATCTTGAATTTTTCCAACACGAATTTTCCTTCCTTGTACTTCTGGGATTCCTCGAAAGCTCTTTCGTACTTCCAACCCAGCAACTCCCCGCAATCGGAGCAGTAGATATCGGCCACCGTGTGGAGGCCGGTGATCATCTGCCGATCCTCCTTCCGCCCTACTACAATGTTCACAGCATGCGAGAATAGAAAAGCTCTGCCGTTGCTTGCCTACCAAACATTTCTCCAATTCTTTCCCAATTTTAGCATATTCATTAGCATAAAAGAGTTTTTATTCTGCAATTTTCACTTTGTATACAACTGAAAACATCAAATTATGCTAAAGATATCGTCCTATTTTGATATATCAGATTTATATAAAAGAAAAACTGAGGAATATTATCAGACAGCGAAGCAATTAATTCACCTGGAAAGCCTTGGAGATAATATCATCATGGCGAGATACAATGTTCCTGCACCTATAGCAGCTGTAGAGCCGTGGTCCAATAGCATCCGCCATTAAAGAACTAATGTGGAATTAGTATTACTGCTGCAAAAACAAAATTGGAAAATGAAAAAAGAGAAAGCCAAGAATCTGTTAATTGTAAAGTGTAAATATTAAGCATAAACCCCTTGATTGTCCTTCAAGAAACACCAGAGATTTTATTTGCTTGTTGAACATTTTTCGGCCATCAATGATTGGGATGTACCCTAACGAAAATAATATAATTAAGATAGGTAATTGAGTGAAGATTCCGAACAAGAAAGTATAATAAATTGAATAAACTAAATTAACTGATGGGGTTTTGATAATGACCCTTTTGGTAGATGATTATTAGTTAAGACCCCATTAAAGAGAAACTAAAAGCAAAACCAAACACTAACACACTAACAAAAGAAAACGAAAAAGAAAAAAAACAGTCTACGCTTTAAAAATAAAATAATGAGAAAAACTTTTAATATTTTATCCATTATAATGATTTAATTAATATCAAGTTGATCAATTTTTCGGAGTCTAAATAATATATTATCCAATAGCGTTCTAGAAAGTAGAAAGCTTAGAAATGAGGGGAAAAAAAAAATCAAAAGCGAAATATTTAAATGCCATTATTCATCCGTGCATGTAGAGGCGATAAACTAAAAGCTAAATTAATTATTTAGTTAATTTAACTTTTAAATCTGAGTGAAATGTTTAGTAAAACAAAAATTTCAACCATCACTTTTTAAAATATGTACTAAAAACTGAATTTTTATAAAAAATTAAAATTTTTAGCTAACTTTTAGATATTTAATATAAACAATAATTTATTATTTATATTTATATTAATTTATAATAATTTTTTATTGATTAAAAATGATATTTTTATATTTATTTAATTATTTTTATATTATATATAATACACATTATGAATAAATAAAAATTTAGAATACACATATCTTAATAATATAATATAATAATTATTAATTATTTTGATAATTAAAATTAATTTTTAACTAATAAATCACCAAATACTATAAAACTAATTATAAATCGCTGATAACTGCTGATACTATAAAACTAATTATAAATCGCTAACTGTTGATAACCGACCACTAGTGTTGTGAAAACTAGACCAGTCCGGTTTATCTATCCGTTCATCCGGTGGAACATTTAGAAAAAAATGGCACAATTTGGATCTACAGGAATTCGAACTCGATTCGTGGGTCAGCCGGTGACCCAACCCAGGCCCCCACTAGTGATGGGATATGAAAAATAATTAATTCCAAATTTCCAAGGGTTAAAAAACTTTAAGTTTAACCTTGCCGTTTTGATTAAAAATTAAAAATGTTTAACCTTGCGTTGAACACGTCACCGTTACATTGGACGAACTCTCTGAGGCGGGAGAAGTTTGGGAGTGGGGAATCCGAGAGACTGAGACTGAGGCTAGGGTTTCTTCGATTTGAGCCGAATTCTATCTAGGAAATATTTCACCTTATTATATGTGTATGTGATTCATACGTTGATTTAATTGCTGCTGATTAAATACCGAAACCAATATTATAGTATTGTGTTTTGATCGTTGCAGAGAGATTGAAGAAAGGTATGGAATTTTGCCCAACGTGTGGGGTTTTGTTGCGATATGAGCTTCCACATATGGGATCACCAGCCAGATTCTATTGCCCAACGTGTCCCTACTTCTGTTCGATAGAGAGCAGGGTATTCATATTTATCAGTCTGCTAAGACTTTTTATTTCGTTGTTTTCCTTCAACAATTTTTATTTTTATTTTTATTTTTCTTTTTTGTGATAGGATGAATGTGCATGATAATTGTTCTGTATTTTCAGGTTAAGATCAAGCGAAAGCAACAATTAGTTAAAAAGGAAATCGAGCCAGTTTTCACCCTCGAAGACATGATGAAAGGCGGTTCTGAAACTGAAGGTGCGTTTCTTACCCCCCCTTTTGTACAGTTATTTCTGTTCTAAATTCATATTTCTAATTCTCAGTGCCCATTAAGGGTAACTGAATATTTTCTTCTTGATTGCTTATCATTCTCTTTTCTAAAACATAAAATTCATGGCTTTACTCGTTCTTCCGAATGCTCTTCCTATTTGTAATTCATGCTCTATTGTAGTTGCATGCCAATTTGCAGAACTTGTTGGAATCATTATTCACATTGGTTATTGGTTCTTTGATAAGAAAATGCACTTGTAGATAGAAATTAGATAATAAGTAATGCGGAGAATTAATGGCATGTAAAGCTGCTGATTCTAAAATACTGCTGTTAAAATTATGTATAGTGGTTTATCATTAGGCAGCTGTCTAATTGTTGAGATCTCATGAAAAACAAGGTTGCAAAACTATATTGTTTTGCAAGCTGCTGATCGGCCACCTGCCATGCCTCAGTGTGATTTTTTTTTTGTTAAATTTATCCAATGAGCGAGTGGCAAGAACCAAATGATTTAAATTAAAGCACAATTTTTTCAGCAAAATTGAATGAAAGCACTGGTCCAATTAATTTACATTGTCAGACAGAATGCAGCAAGTGATGACTTCCAATTTTTGGGATAGATTGAGGAGCGTGTTACTAAAGATGTTGTCTATTTATGAATAAGCAGAAGCATTGATGCTAGGTCACCCAGTTATTATAAAAAAAATTGTGTGAAGAACCTCACATTCTGGGGGCAAAAGCTCTTTTGAATTGGTTTCTTATGTTTGAGCTTCAGTTGAACCTTATAAGGTAGGCATAACCAGTTCAACAGTAGTAGTAATAGGGAGTTACTGTCCCATTCTTGGTTGGACAAACTTAATCAGGGAAGCAATTTTTCTGCAATGGAGTCGGATATCTATATTTTAAGCCAAATTCAGAGCCTGAGGAATTTGGTAAACAATCAAGTGATGCTTTTGATGATGTATTATTTTTCTTGATGCTGTTTCCTAGCAGTTTAGTTTTTTATTGTCTTCTGGCCCTTGATTGAATTATTATTTATGTTACTTGGAAATTTTATTTTGTTCTTTCAGTCTTTCACCCTTATCTTTTTTTCAACTTTATGATTTTCTTACTATTTCTCATTTTTGTGGCAGCAACATGTCCACATTGCAATTTCGGAAGGGCCAAGTACCAACAGATACAAATCAGGTCAGCTGATGAGCCAGCAACAACATTTTACTTTTGCTTGAATGAGAAGTGCTCAAAGATGTGGCGCGAGGACTGAATAATTTTTTGCGCACAAATTTTGTTTCAACCTTTCCATTTTTGGCTAGGAGATGTTTGTATCTTCCATGTTCTGAAGATTTCTTAGAATTTGATGTGCCTATCTCTCAAACCATTTTAGTCATATATAGAGAACATCTTCTCCGTGCTATCAGCCCTAATTTTTTTATTATGAGAAAAAGGTTTTGCCACGGATATGGATCAGATTTAATTCCCAATTAGAAGATCTTGGTTTTCATGATTCAAAATTCCACTCAAAATGTAGGGTTATTGTTAGATAAAGTTGGCATATGTGTGGCGTTGTGATAAAATGGAGGGATCTGTGATGCCTTTGTAGCTCACCATCTGTGTTAGAAAACTGACAGATATGCTGATTATGCTCAATAATTCCTCAAAAGTAGTTAAAAATGATCAGCTCTTTCAATGGACGATGCTCTTGTATAAAGGATGAAAAAGGAGAAAAAATCACCATCAAATTTGAACAGCTATATACATGCACTGTATTTCCAGACCAATTACAAGGAATTAGCTCTTGGAGCACAAAATTAAGTCCCACTTCCAATAAAAAAGAGCTATGACCAATACAGGAAGATTTAGTTCACAAACATCCCAACACCTTAAACAAAACTTGAGTTAATCTTATGAACAAAATCACTGAAAACATGATTTAAAAAAAATGGTTTGGAAACATGTAATTGATCAATGAACGTACAGCTTATTTGATGTCCATCGCTTTTTGGTAGCCTCCAATGCCTCCATTCTTCTCCTGGAAAGCTCCTGAAACCAATTACTTGTGCTTCAATTACTTCGAGCTCTAGCTTTAGCTCAATATCTATATCTCTGTCAGTTAGGCACGGAGATGAAGAGCTGCTTGTTAAGCTCATATCGTTAGATACTCCACTTTGCTGGGAAATGACAGCTCAGAGTTCTTTGCTAACTTATTCATTAGAATGAATTCTCTAAACCTGCTATCATTTCTTTTCAATTTGTAATGGAAATAGGGATCCCTAAGTTCTGGTTCAGAAAAGACTTTTAAAGCTTCCATCAGTATTAGAATCAGGGAATTCGGATGTTCCATAATCTTTTGAGTAAGCATCTTCAACCAATATCCCTGAAACTGGTGATGATTGTGAATCTGTCTTCGATGTTCGCCAAACTTGGGGAAGAATAATAGTCAAAATGAGAACTGTCAACTTCAGCGCTGTCACAGTGATTAGTTTCATCATCAACTTGTACGGTACCTTCTTCATGAGCTGTGATCAGCCCTGAGGAACCATCTTGTTCGACCATTGGCAGAGCAGGCATACTGGTTAAACCTGAATCCCAAAGGTAATCCATTGGTTTTTCAGTGATGGGGGACTCTCAGGAATTGCTTGTTATTCCACTCAAGGAATAATCTGATGAGGGTTTCCAACCAGGAAGAAGTTTCATAATCAAGTAATGAATGGACTCGGCTATGAAGGCCACATGATGGTCTGCCAACTCTAAATGTTCAACCATCTCACTTGCCACAGATTGTGCAGTATCACTGTCAAGGTAGAAAAGGAAGTGAACCTTACCTTAACTGCAATAACCAGGATAAGTTCAATTACTAATATTCAGAAACAGATTGATATACCAATTCTTCAAATGAATATTTAATAATCAGAAGAGTCAGCAATTCACAATGTCAATGATGCAGAGTTCTCATCATGTTTTGTCCCTCTCAAAGTAAAATTATTGCTCTTATGTACTCTGATAATCCAACACTGGATATTCTGTACCTTTGTCATTGCTTCCAGTACATGTGCTTAAACAAAGCTGCTTATTATAGTCAGCATCTACATCCATGAACAGAGGTCCTGACTTAGGTAAACTTGATGATTTAGGATACTAATGAGGTAAGAGCAAGGGATCATGGACTGGTTCCACTGGATCTTGAAGCTGAAGAAATGGGTCTTTAAGAAGTTCTTTGGCGGACAATCGCTCAGATGCTGGAACCAGGCATTTCAAGATAAACTCTTTAATTTGCTGATCATTGACTTTACTAAGGGAATTAGGTTTAATGTCCTGAAAAATGGTAAAGGGACATAAAAAATATCAAGCTGATGTCCGAAATAAACACTGAAATGCCAGTCTCTAGAGGATGATTGATTCGTGAACTCACAGAGGTCACCTTCTTATAAATTTGAGCTGGATTTTTACATTCACTGTATGGGTACTCAAAAGTAACCATTTCTAGCATACACATACCAAAAGAATATATATCAACAAGTTCATTATATTCCTCTTCATAAAGTTCTGGAGCCATAAATTCAGGAGTTCCTGATGTAAAAAACGGAAATATTCAACACCTTCAAAAAGTTGGTTTCCGACGAGTAAAGGAACGCAAAGCACGAAGTGCATTACCAATGACACTTTTAGCAGTCGGCTGCTGAATAACAATGGCCAATCCAAGATCTCCAATTTTAACTTCTCCATAATTTCCATAAACAAATACATTGTCACATTTTAAATCCCTGAGAATGACAGGTGGATTATGACCAGGGATATAGACTAAACCTTGGATGATTTGCCTTGTCCAATTCTTTATTGCTTTGGTATCAACATTCTTGTGCTTCTGACGATATCTGATATTTAGAGGGCATACAATATAAAGCATGTCGAAATTTAAGTAGTAAAGCAACAATGTAAGGAGAAAAGTATGAAATATAAATCCCGGAGATACATACTGTCTTAGATTCCCAGAAGTAAAGAGCTCTGTAATCATATTAATAGTTTTATTCTTATCATCCAACAAAGAGTCATACAACTTCATGATGTTTTCATGTTTCAATGATCTAAGCAGAGGAACTTCGCAATACAAATTTTCCAAATCTTCTAGTCACTGCAAGACATCATCAATTTCCACTTGGTTCCAAGCTACCTCTGTTCCATCTGCTTCGTCGAATGCTTTGTAACTACAAAAGAAAAAGCTATTGATGGAACCAAAAAAGTGTTGAAATGTGACAATCCCACATCGGAAAGAGAGAATTTTTCCACCATAGCATTAGGCTATAAAAGCACTTCATCCCCCTCTTAACAATCATTCCAAAAACATCAATCCCTCTACTTCTAAGATTGGTTGTATTTTTCCTCTCTCTCTTGTAATATTTCACTTTGTAATATTTCTTTAAAATAGTGAAATATTATTTTAGTAGTGTCCGAGGACATAGGCATAATTGGCCGAACCTCGTTAAATTCTGGTGTTCTTTTTATTTCTATTTAATAGCTATTGTCGGGTCTTTTACTTTGTGATATATTGTGCTTTAAATTATCTAGGAAAAATTCTGTCACCAAGACTCTAAGAGTCTAAGCAAGTTGGTTTTTAAGGGAGACCATTTGTGACTCCACCAATTACCTGGAAATTTTTCTTTGTCTTAATTTTTTGGCACAATTATTCACTTTGGTGGAAACTAACCCGATTTCCACAACAATTGGTATCAGAGCCAAGGTTACTGAGTTTATGCTCTGTGGTTGCGGCGTAAGCTGATCTTCCACATCAGAAAGGTTTCCTTGGATTTTTAGATATTCCGCATTTGAAAGCTATTAAATAGTCTTAAAAAAAGAAATGGCAAGAGACGGACAAAAATCCACGATGGACACAACAACTTCTACTTCATCAATTTTGGCGAGAACTGCTGTGAAAAATACGAGAATTGCAGTGGAGATTTTTGATGGTACAGGCCATTTCGGCATGTGGCAAGGTGAAGTTCTAGACGCCTTATTTCAGCAAGGCTTAGACATTGCCATTGAGGGAGAAAAGCCAGAAGGTGCAGATGAGAAGGAATGGAAGACAATCAATCGTTTGGCATGTGGTACAAGTCGATCGTGCCTGTCCAGAGAGCAGAAGTATGCCTTTTGTAAAGAAACTTCTGCAAGTAAATTGTGGAAGGCACTGGAGGAAAAATTCTTGAAAAAGAGCAGTCAAAATAAGCTTCATATGAAGAAAAGACTGTTCAGATTCACATATGTTCCTGGTACCACGATGAATGATCACATCACCAATTTCAATCAACTTGTAGCAGATCTGATGAACTTGGATGTGACATTTGAAGATGAAGATTTGGCCCTAATGCTGTTGAGATCCCTTCCTGAGGAGTTTGAGTTTCTAGAAACTACTCTACTCCATGGGAAAGCTGAGGTATCTCTTAGTGAAGTATGTGCTGCACTATACAACTATGAATTGAGGAGAAAAGACAAGAAGGATAGCACTAGTGGAGCAACAGAAGCTTTGATAGTAAGAGGCCGTTCAAAAAATAAAAACAGAGGAAAGAAAGATAGATCAAAGTCCAGAGTGGGCAAAGATGAATGTGTCTTTTATCGAGAAAAGGGACACTGGAAGAAAGATTGTCTTAAGTTGAGAAGCAAATCTGGCAAAGACAAGGCTGTTGCAAATTCAAATGTAGCTCAATGTGATGATTCAGATTTTCATTAGCATTGATGCCATCAATAAGCAGTTCGACTGCTTGGATCCTGGATTCAGGTTGTAGCCACCATATGTGTCCCAATCGGGAATGGTTTTTCGATTTTAAAGAAATTGAAGGTGGAGTTGTCTATACAGCAAATGACAGCCCTTGCAAAACAACTGGAATTGGTTCAATCCAATTAAGGAATCGAGATGGATCAATCAGAACTCTGACAGACGTAAGATATGTGCCCAGTCTGACGAAAAACCTTATTTCTATAAGAATCCTTGGGAGAAAGGGTTTCACTATAATCATTAAAAATGAAATAATGAAGGTTATATCTGGAGCCCTTATGGTGATGAAAGAAGTTCAAATGAGCAACAACTTGTATTACTATGAAGGCAATACAGTTGTTGGAACAACAGCAGCAGTTTCTAGTGATGACCAGGAGCTAGAAACAACCAGATTGTGGCATATGCGCTTGGGGCATGCAGGCGAAAAATCTTTGAAACTTCTGGCGAATCAAGGATTATTGCAAGAAGTGCGAACATGCAAATTAGACTTCTGTGAGCATTGCATCAAAGGGAAGCAGACGAGAGTGAAGTTTGGCACTGCAATCCATGATACCAAGAGTATTCTGGATTATGTTCACTCAGATGTATGGGGTCCTTCCAAAACTGCTTCAATGGGAGGTAAACACTACTATGTTACCTTTGTTGATGATTGTTCAAGAAGAGTATGGGTGTATACAATGAAAACAAAGGATGAAGTGTTGGGAGTTTTTCTCATTTGGAAGAAGATGGTAGAAACTCAGACAGGCAGAAAGATCAAGTGTCTTCGAATAGACAATGGCGGAGAGTACACAAGTGATCCCTTCATGAAAGTTTGCAGAAATGAAGGAATTGTTCGATATTTCACTGTCAGAAATACACCACAACAGAATGGGGTGGCTGAACGCATGAACCGAACTATACTGGAGAAAGTTCGATGTATGTTGTCTAATGTTGGATTAGGCAGACAGTTTTGGGCTGAGGTTGTAACATACGCATGTCATCTCATTAATCGTTTGCCATCAACTGCTATCAATGGCAAAACACCTTTGGAGGTGTGGTATGGAAAACCTACTACAGATTATAATTCCTTACATGTGTTTGGTTCCACTGCACACTCTATCATGTTAAGGAATCGAAGTTAGATCCAAGGGCAAAGAAAGCTATCTTTATGGGGATATCCTCTGGTATCAAAGATATCGACTATGGTGCCCAGAGACGAAGAAAATAATCTTTAGTAGAGATGTTACCTTTGATGAGTCTACCGTATTAAAGGTAACAAAGGAGCAGACAGATGGTTCTCCACAGCAGGTGGAGGAAACTCCCAAACAGGTGGAGTTTGATAGAAGAATTATTGATCCAGCAATTGTAAAGTCTGATAAAATTACTCCTACGGCAGAAGAGGAGATAATGGTAGAAAATGGATCAGATGAGGAAGAAGAGGTTTCAGCACATGAACCTCCTCAGCAACTTGAGTCAATTGCACTACGAAAGCCGAAAAGGAATATTAAGAAACCTGCTCGACTTGAAGATATGACTAATTATACATCTTCAGTAGATGATGAGATTCCTTCCACTTATTGTGAAGCTATTCAAAGCTCAGAAGAAGAAAAGTGGAGAAAGACTATGGAAGAAGAGATGCAGTCCCTTGAAAAGAATCAGACATGGAAGCTAGCAAGTCTGCCAAAGGGAAAGAAAGCGATTGACTGTAAATGGGTTTACGCAAAGAAAGACGGATTTTCTGATAAGAATGATATCTGCTACAAGGCAAGATTGGTAGCTAAAGGCTACGCTCAGAAGGAGGGAGTTGATTATAATAAAGTGTTTTCTCTAGTTGTAAAACATTCCTCCATAAGAATACTGTTGGCCTTGGTAGCACAATTTGATCTGGAATTAGTTCAGCTGGATGTAAAAACTGCATTTTTACATGGAGACTTAGAAGAAGAAATCTACATGACTCAGCCAGAAGGATTTAAAGTTGCTAGAAAAGAAAATTTGGCGTGCAAGTTGAGCAAATCGTTGTATGGATTGAAGCAATCTCCAAGACAGTGGTACAAATGATTTGACAAGTTTATGATAAGGAAGAAATACACAAGAAGCAAATATGATCATTGTGTATATTTACGCAAACTACAGGATGGTTCCTTTATCTATATTCTCCTTTATGTTGATGATATGCTGATAGCTTCAAAAGATGAAGGAGAGATTCAGAAGTTAAAAGCTCAACTAAATCAGGAATTTGAAATGAAGGATTTAGGGGATGCTAAGAAGATTCTCGGTATGGAAATATGCAGAGACAGAAAATTGGGGAGACTTTGTTTGACTCAGAAACAATATCTGAGAAAAATACTAAAGCGTTTTGGGATAAATGAGAAGACAAAACCAGTTAATACTCCACTTGCTCCTCATTTTAAAATCAATGCATCTTTATCTCCGAAAAGTGATGAAGAACGAGAATATATGTCAAAGGTTCCATATGCAAATGCTGTTGGTAGCTTGATGTATGCAATGGTGTGTACGAGGCCTGACATTTCACAAGCAGTTGGAGTTGTGAGCAGGTACATGCATGATCCTGGTAAAGGACATTGGCAAGCTGTGAAATGAATTTTACGGTATATTCAGAATACTGTAGATGTTGGTATAATGTTTGAGCAGGATGAGAAAAGTGGTCAGTATATAGTTGGATATTGTGATTCCGACTATGCAGGTGATTTAGACAAACGTCGATCTACTACCGGTTATGTGTTCACACTTGCAAATGCACCAGTTAGTTGGAAGTTCACCTTACAGTCAATAGTTGCTTTGTCCATAATAGAGGCAGAGTACATGACAGTTTCAGAAGCTGTTAAGGAGGCAATTTAGCTTCAGTGGTTGTTGAATGACTTGGGAATTGGTCAGAAGCATGTCAAAGTGCATTGTGACAGTCAAAGTGCTATTTGTTTGGCAAAAAATCAAGTTTATCATACAAGGACGAAACATATCGATGTTCGATATCATTTTGTACGGGAAATTCTTGAAGATGGTGGGATACTACTTCAGAAGATTTTGACTGCTGAAAATCCCGCAGATATGACAACAAAAGTTGTGACAGGTATCAAGTTCCAACATTGTTTGGACTTGATAAATGTTCTCAAAATTTGAAATTGGGCGTTTCGAAGTGCATTTGGAGACATTACTGAAATTTGTAATATAAGAGTTTAGATAATGTTTGTTTGGAATTGTGAGATTGTCAAGGTAGAGATTTGTTGAAATGTGACAATCCCACATCGGAAAAAGATGATTTTTCCACCATAGCATTAGGCTATAAAAGGACTTCATCCCCCTCTTAACAATCATCCCAAAAATACCAATCTCTCTACTTCTAAGATTGGTTGTATTTTTCCTCTCTCTCTTGTAATATTTCACTTTGTAATATTTCTTTGAAATAGTGAAATATTATTTTAGTAGTGTCCGAGGACGTAGGCATAATTGGCCGAACTTCATTAAATTCTAGTGTTCTTTTTATTTCTATTTAATAGCTATTGTCGGGTTTTTTACTTTGTGATATATTGTGCTTTAAATTATCTAGGAAAAATTTTGTCACCAAGACTCTAAGAGTTTAAGGAAGTTGGTTTTTAAGAGAGACCATTTGTGACCTCCACCAACTACCTGAAAATTTTTTTTTGTCTTAATTTTTTGACACAATTATTCACTTTGGTGGAAACTAACTCGATTTCCACAACAAAAACATCTCTCTTTTCTATGAAAATTTCTCATGTAAAACAGGTAAAGTATAAGATTAAGAAGCATACACAGTCTTGAAAGCACCCTTCCCCAACACCTCAGCATACTGTAACAAAAAAGAAAAAGAAAAAAAAAAGGAATTAATTATAATAACCATCAAAAGAGAAGAACATCTTTCTCCATAACCAAACAAAACTGCATTATTTTCTTTTCAAAGCCAATGGGAAAGACGATATGAAACCCATCGCAATCTCAATATATCAACCCCAATACTAAACAAAATTAAGAAATTGTAAAACCATCAATTGAACAATCTATTAATTTAAACAAAACATGCCAACATGTTTAATTTCCTATTCCAAACATTTTTGATTTCTAAGAAAAGGAAAAAATCATGAAAGTCTATATAAAGGGGTATTTGTTACCCCAATATATCTTCCCGTAGGATCTTTTTTTACAAAATCGGCTTTCCCATCCGCAGGTTTCACTACAGAATACTTTCCATGATTAGATGTCAATGCCAAAGTTTCTCCTCCAGCTCCACTACTATTCATTCCCGCCAATGACCAAACAACAAGTAACAATAAGAAGAAAATGGAAAAACTATATCTTTCAAATTTCAATGTCAAATTATTTTTAACTTTTTCTTTTGTTTTTGGTGTTCGCAAACGGAGAATGCATATGAAGCAGCACAGAAGGAATCGAGAGACGATAATCGCAAATATGGATTTGATAATCGAAAATGCACGGAACAGCGGCGTCGTTTCCTTCTTCTTGAGGCAATGAACAAATCATAACCTCAAATGCTCCAACTCCGCAGTTCCGATCCATTTTCAGATCAGTCCTAAGACAGCCGGAACCACCAGTGACATCCTCATAATCAAATTACCCAAAGAAAAAATAAAATTTCCCAGTCAGGGATGCGAGATTAGGTATTGAGTGAGGATGTGAAAAACAAAAGGTGAGAGAGAAACGAAGAGGTTTATGACAAGGAGGAGGAGAGGAGATGGCGGTTGAGATAAAAGGCGCGCAAGAGAAGAATCAACAGACACTAATCTAGTGGGTTTGCTTAAATATTCAAATCTGTCAACTAACAGCTAGCTATAGTCTTTTCTTCTGTCATTTTTGTTTTCCAGTTTTTCATGATACGACATCGTTTTTCTGTTAACCCTAAAAGGAACAAATTTTCGTTTCGTCACATTTTTTTTTCCTGCTATAAATATCTAATTTTGATAAAAAAAAACTCTAAAAAAATGCTTTAATAAATTCACTAATTCAAGGTGGATAGCCTTTTTTTCAGAAAATAATTATAAATAAAAAAAGTAGAAAATGTAGTTGCCTGCGTTTTAAGATTTGACAATTAAAATCAAATTGAAGAACAACAAATTATTAGATTATAAAGACTAAGAAAAAAAATCCTCCCTAAAATATTTTCAATTTTTTTTGTGTCAGTTAATTAGAATTATATACCAAAATTAGTTATGTTTGTGTCAAATTGGATTTCAGAAACGATAAAATACTTTTTCATAAATTTAAAAGTAATTGCATATTCAAAATTTAAATTGAAAATATCTAATTAAATTGAAAAAAATCTAATTCATTTGATCAATTTCATTTTATTTTCAATATTTCAAAGTTTAAGTAGGATAAAAATATAGATTCGGTAAGAGAATTTGGGTATGTCATATTTTTAAGAAAAAATGATAATTCTTATAAGGATAAGAGACAAGTTTTGAGAATAAAGAAAAAAATAAAAGCTAAATATCTTCTCAATTTTCACTAAATAAAATAAATTTACTTTCTTTTTTGGTTTACATTATTGTATTATAGATTATAGACTATGTTTTTTTTTCCTTAAAGAATAATTTGTATTATTTTTTAATTTTATTTTATTCCCTTATTTTAGTTATTTTCATTTTCTTTGAGGCTTTTCTGGCCTGCGTTTTGGTTCGGTTAAAACCTTAATGGTAGTTGAAAAGCTACAGTGAATCACTCTTGCATCTGACTTAGTACTTCTTCTCCTCTCTCATTTGCCATTCCCTCTCTGTGTCTGTGCACTCACTCCACCCACACAATTGTGGCCTAACTCACCTATCGATTTTCTTCCTGCACTGGCAGCTTTACTGGAATAATGGAATCCAGAAGAGAAATAAGATTATGCCGAACCAAACACAGGGCAGACTTAACTGCAATTCTTCGAAAATCATGGTACCATTTGAGATTGTCGGTGAGGCATCCCTCTAGGGTCCCCACTTGGGATGCTATTGTCCTCACCGCTGCTAGTCCTGAGCAAGCCCAACTCTATGAGTGGCAGCTTAGGAGTGCAAAGCGTATGGGTCGAATCGCCACCTCCACCGTCACTCTCGCCGTGCCCGACCCCAATGGCCAGCGGATCGGATCTGGTGCCGCTACTCTTAATGCCATTTATGCCCTCGCTCGCCATTATCAGTCTCTCGGACTCGATCTAGGCCCAGAGGTAGTATGATTACTAATTCCAACTTTTGCTGAAAGTTGGATGACAGAAAAAGAAAATTGCCTTTGTTAGTTGTTTCGTTTGCAATTATTCAATTTGATATGGATATATCATAATGTAATATTTAATGCTACTCTTTAGATGATTTTGTTATTTGGCTTTGGTGATTGCGGCCACTTGTCAATCGGGATCTGGAGAAAAATAAACAAGTGGGCTGTTGATACTGTCAGAAGACAACTGTTAAGGATAAATATAGAATTATAAGCCAGAGTGCGCTTGTTTTAGTCCTATGGATTGAGTGCACTTGATTGGAATAAACTTTAAAGGTTTTAGAGTATGATAAGCTTTTTCTTATCTTGAGGGTATTGGCTAAACTTATCTTCATTCCACGGCATTACTTGAGAATCGTTTTAGCTATTAGCGAGCTATTATTTTACTTCTAGGGTTGATAGGGTAATCTCTGATCAACAGGTGGCAAACACAGAAAATGGCACTTCTGGATCTTGTATTCCCCATGAAGGATCTAGTAATGAAGATTCTATCCTGCAAATGGTTAGACTTTTGGTCAAGAAGCATATACTATTGCTTCATGCTGGAGGTGATTCTAAAAGGGTCCCATGGGCAAATCCTATGGGAAAAGTTTTTCTACCACTTCCATATCTGGCGGCAGATGACCCTGATGGGCCAGTTCCGCTCCTTTTTGACCATATACTTGCAATTGCTTCTTGTGCAAGACAGGCTTTTAAGAATGGAGGTTATTCATCCTGCTTGTTACATTTGCAAACTGGTTCTATTCTTACTGTAATACATTCTTGATTAAGATCAAATATCTTTTGGAGAAAATCCTTTGCTCATCATTCATTTATTTATATATTTTTGTGATATAAAAGTAGTTCAATTTTTGGTGTTGATATCGCTATATTATGGTGGACGAGGACCATTTGTTGAAGTTTATAATTTGAAATAGATTTATTGCTATTGGTGATAAATATTAAGGATTTCTGTATGCATACTTGTGCTTGTCTTTAGATATTGCTGGAATTTAAGCATCAGTATGATTTTATGCGGATAAAAAGATACAAAGTACTATTGCAACTGTATGATTATTCGTTTCTGTGTAATTGCATATTAGATGTATTTGCTATGACTGTTGTTCACAGGAATAGAACTATTTCACTCCACATTTTCTTAATAGGGAATTTGTAATTTTGCAGGTGGAATATTGACGATGACTGGGGATGTTCTTCCATGTTTTGATGCCTCTGCCATGGTTGTCCCAGAGGATGCATCCTGCATCATCACTGTTCCCATCACCCTTGATATTGCTTCCAACCATGGTGTTATTGTGGCATCTAAAACTGGAACCCAAACTGAAAGTTATAAAGTCAGTTTAGTTGACAATCTCCTGCAGAAACCTAACGTAGAAGAACTTATTAACAACCAGGCATTACTAGATGATGGTAGAACATTGCTCGACACTGGAATAATAGGTGTTACAGGCAAAGCATGGCTGGAACTTGTAATGCTTGCATGTTCCTGCCAACCAATGATTTCAGAACTTCTAGAGAACAAAAGAGAGGTATGCTACTGATTTTCAGTAATCACCATAATCTTTGTTCACAATGTAAAATTAAAGATGAGAAATCATCACATATTTATTTATCATCTTAGTCTAGTTCAAGTACTTTCTTTGCAAATTGGTTTCTACTTTATGTTGCTTTGACATTTAAGTCTATATCTTTTTCTCTTGATTATTTTCATATCTTCGTTCCTTGGCATCCTAAAAATTTTGTGGATGTGTTACTTAACATGAGGCAGTGCTTGCTTTATATTCTACTATTCTTTCGTCCAATTGTTTAATTGTAATCAGAGCCTTAAATATGGCCCTCTGTTTGGGGTCAGCAACATTATGTTATTCACCGTTTTTTTTTTATGTAGTTTTCTTATGACTGGATTCTTATCCTGTTTATTGTCATACTCAAGTTCCAGACAATAACATTGAGCTATAATTGCTGAAGTGAAATGTATATTCTGCATATATTTCATAATCTTTGACCTTCAACAGTCAGTGGTGGCTGAATTGCTCATATGCTTTCCTGGACTTCTGCACAGATGAGTTTATATGAAGACCTGGTTGCAGCTTGGGTACCTGCAAAACATGACCGATTGAAAGGCCGGCCTATGGGCAAAGAACTTGTCAGAAGACTGGGCAAACAAAAAATGTTTAGCTACTGTGCTTGTATGTCTAAAATCAGTTAGAATCCATGTGGAAACAGTTATTGTTGCTTTAATCACATGATTTTGTGGCGTTAGCATTTATCCATTATAATTTGTTGCAGATGATTTGTTGTTCTTGCACTTCGGAACCTCAAGTGAAGTTTTGGATCACTTAAGTGGGGCTAGCTCAGAACTTGTAGGCCGAAGACATTTGTGTTCCATCCCAGCCACAACTGCATCTGACATTGCAGCTTCTGCTGTGGTACTTTCTAGCAAAATTGAGCCTGGTGTTTCAGTGGGGGAAGATTCTCTTATTTATGATTCATCCATATCTGGTGGAATGCAAATTGGTTCCCAATCTGTAGTTGTTGGTATTAATGTCCCAGGAGAAATTGGCAGGTTAGCAGAAAATTCATTCAGATTCATGCTCCCAGATCGTCATTGTCTTTGGGAGGTTCCTCTAGTGGAATGCACAGAAAGGGTTATAGTGTATTGTGGTCTCCATGATAATCCAAAAGTTTCACTTTCTAAGGATGGGACTTTCTGTGGGAAACCATGGAGTAAAGTCTTGCTTGATTTGGGCATTCAAGAAGGTGATCTATGGAGCTCAGTAGGGCCTCAGGAGAAGTGTTTATGGAATGCA
This sequence comes from Triadica sebifera, assembly GCA_023653625.1. Taxonomy (NCBI): domain Eukaryota; kingdom Viridiplantae; phylum Streptophyta; class Magnoliopsida; order Malpighiales; family Euphorbiaceae; genus Triadica; species Triadica sebifera. The sequence continues at coordinate 2,843,418 of CM042895.1, forward strand.
AAAATATTCCCCATTCTTTCTTACTTTGAGATGCTTAGGTTAGCCTCATGGTTGATGGGTTTGGGTGACCAAAAATGCAGAAGTTTGCTTTCCTTGTGGAAAAATTCACGTCGTGTCAGTTTGGAGGAATTGCATAGATCAATTGACTTCTCAGAAATGTGCACAGGCTCAAGTAATCATCAAGCTGAACTCGCAGCTGGAATTGCTAAAGCTTGCATTAACTACGGCATGCTTGGACGAAACTTGTCCCAGTTGTGTCAAGAAATTCTACAGAAGGAGACTTCAGGAGTTGAAATATGTAAGGAATTCCTAGACCTATGTCCCAAACTTCAGGGGCAAAATTCTAAAATTCTTCCCAAAAGTCGGGCATACCAGGTACAAGTTGATCTTCTTAGAGCATGCAAAGACGAGCAAACTGCATGCCAGTTGGAGCATAAAGTTTGGACTGCTGTTGCTGATGAAACTGCTTCAGCAGTGAGATATGGATTTAAAGGTTGTGGGTAATTTTATGTGCTTTAAGCATAGTATAGATGGCTTGAAAGATCCTTCATGAAAAAATGTGCAATCATAATAGATCACCATATAATCTCCAAATTTAGAATGAAGGCATTTCAATTTTATTGTCTTTATCCTGTGATACTAATTTCTTATGCTTTCTGTTCACCACACTGATTTCTTTTGTGAATTTAACTGTTTCTGGATTTTTTTTTTCTTTTTTTTTTTGTGATTTTCTTACATATTTTATGTCCTTATGGTTTGCTAACATTTCTTCTGGTCACAGAACATCTCTTGGAATCTTCCACCAGTGTGCCTAAATCAGCATATAAGAACAATCACATTGATGGCAGTGGATCTTTCTGCCCTCGAAGGGTAAAGGTTGAGTTACCAGTTCGTGTAGATTTTGTTGGGGGATGGAGTGACACTCCTCCATGGAGCTTAGAGCGTGCTGGTTGTGTTCTAAATATGGCAATAAATTTGAAAGGCCATCTTCCAATTGGTACAACCATAGAGATGACAGAGGAGACTGGAGTGTTGATTAATGATGATGCTGGAAACCAGTTATACATTGAGAACTTTACTTCTATTTCTCCTCCATTTGATGGTGATGATCCATTTCGACTTGTCAAATCTGCATTGCTTGTGACTGGTATTATGCACGAAAATATTCTCGTATCAATGGGCCTGAAAATTGAGACATGGGCAAGTGTTCCTCGTGGTAGTGGCCTGGGGACTTCTAGCATCCTAGCAGCTGCTGTTGTGAAAGGACTTCTTCAGATAACTTATGGGGATGAAAGTAATGAAAATGTTGCTAGACTGGTTTTGGTATTAGAACAACTCATGGGGACAGGAGGTGGGTGGCAGGATCAAATTGGAGGTTTATACCCTGGTATTAAATTTACAAGTAGTATCCCTGGAATACCATTGCGGCTCCAAGTCACTCCATTATTGGCCTCTCCTCAGTTGATATTGGAATTGCAGCAAAGATTGCTTGTGGTGTTTACTGGTCAAGTAAGTTTTTAGTTGTTATTGTTAACTTTACTACGGACTGGCACCTTGAATTTTGTTGAAAACAACATAACCCCTTCCACATCTTGAAGATTGCACAAAAATAGGTCTAAATATCTTGTAGTACAATGAACCAGGGAATGTTTGTTCCCCTCTGTTTTTGGCTTCAATAAAGTTGACATCTCCTTTAGACATTAAACACATGTACAAAGTGCGATAGAAAAATGCATAACTAAACATGCATATTAAGAAACAAACTTCCAACGACAAATTTCTAGATGGGCTAGGCCATGATCCGAACAAATAAGCACAACAAACATATATAATTTTGGATGTTTCATATTGATGATTTATATCTCGATTACACTCTTTTATCTGGTACTGTATCTTGTAAATGCCATAACCTACTATGCACTTGAACAAAAGAAAAAGGCCTAGTTAGGATCCACACATCCCAAGCTTTGGATCTTGGATTGTGAATTGACAATATATGATATAATAGTCACCACTTCCCATGTGCTGTCTCCTCTTATCCCTTGACTATTATGTTGGCAAGCAGAATGTTCAGATCGGAATCCTTCTATTTTGATGATGTGGACCAATTATAGAACAAGTGTTGAAGAAAGTGTTGGTAGCATTTCTCTTTTGGAATTATGCTGAATGATTGGGATTTAGGTGGGAGATGCAAAATTTTTGGCATTTTGGATGTGTTTGACTAATTTTTTTGTTTTAGAGTACGTCTCTCATTTGGATGTTTCTCAATGGATTGTGACCCTGTAAACAATTTCCACGCAGGTTCGACTTGCACATGAAGTTCTACAAAAAGTAGTAGTTAGATACCTTCGGCGGGATAATCTTCTTGTCTCCAGTGTTAAGCGCCTTGCTGAATTGGCAAAGATTGGGAGGGAAGCTTTAATGAACTGTGCAGTGGATGAGCTAGGAGAGATAATGTTGGAGGCTTGGAGGCTGCATCAAGAACTTGATCCCTACTGCAGCAATGAATTGGTTGATAGGCTTTTCGCGTTTGCTGACCCCTACTGTTGTGGTTACAAGCTCGTGGGTGCCGGTGGTGGGGGCTTTGCCTTGCTACTCGCTAAGGATGCCAACTCCGCAAAGCAACTGAGGCATAAACTAGAAGAATGTTCAAATTTCGGTGTTAAAGCCTATGATTGGAGTATCTTTTTAGAGAATTAGATATATAGAACAAAATAGCTCATATTACTCTTTACAGACACTTAAATTTTTTCCCTTTACAGGTGTATAAGATGCTATTTGTACATTGTTAGTGTATCATATTATTAAACAAGCATGCTAATGCAACGAGTATGTAACACAAAGGTATAGCCCTGTATTAAATACGTGGTTAGCTTGATAATCATTGGGCATATAATGATATGGGTTTTGATTGGTGCGTGTTAAAGATTATAACTTGGTACAGAGTTAGTCTCTCACTAATTTCTCTTTACTATTTTTGTCCTCTCAGTTTCCCTCTCAGCTACTTATCTCATTTTCTCATTTGCCAAACAACATAATTATGACTATCTTTAATGTTAAAGACAGAAAATTGAACAGATGAGAAGATTCGTCATGGATTGGCAAAGTAGTGAATGTAGTAACCCACCAAACTGCTTAACTTGTCAACAAGGCGAAGAATCCTAAGCATTTTTGGGCCCAAGGAAAACGGCATTGCTTTTGCCTGGATTTGACTTCCGGTGAAAACATGCCTAGATTAGCATATCAGATAACGAATCAGATTAATGATACTTTATAAATATTAATATAACATGCATAATTCCAGTTCTACCCTTGTGAGTTGTGACACGATTGGATAAAAAGTCCAGAGCAAAAAGAAAAAGGAAGGATCGGCCATCATCATCATTTATTATTATTATTATTCTTAGTAATAACAATATAAGAAACAGAGTGACGCTACGTATTCTGAACACAAAATCCTTTAATATTTATGAGGAGGAATGGTAAAGGTTGTTGAGCAGATTCCTCTGATGGCCAATTATATTCTGCCACAATATTGTTATTTTATGCGATTTATTTAGCTCACCCCGTTGAAAGTTGAAACTGTAATTCTTTTCGCTTTAGAAATAGTGTGATTAGCGGTGACGTTTGGTGGTTAGGTGTAATTTACAAGTGACTGAGTGGGTACAGAGCTAAGTCCCAGAAGGGGAGGAGAGAGAAAGAGAGAGATAGAGGGAGAAAGCGAAATGGGTCTGCTCACCAATAGAGTGGAGAGAAGTGAAATCAAACCAGGGGATCACATCTATACTTACAGGGCTGTCTTCACTTACTCTCACCATGGTATACCTCTGTTTTCTCTCTGCTTGTTGCTTGTAAAATTTTTTTTTTGGTACATTGTAAATTTTTTTGACATTTCATAATTTTGCAATTTGGATTCCTAGTATAATTATCGTTTCAAGGTATAGATTTGGTTCTTTTATTTCGTCTATCTTTACTTTGAATTCAATTTTATTTCAGCGTGTTAATTCCTTCTCTATAGCCTTCTTAATTCTTATTCTTTCTTATTACTAATTTTCTTTTTCTTTTTTTTTGTTTTAAAAATCATTTTTAATTTGTTTCTGCTTTTAATTTCAACGTCTGTGCTGGGATGCTGCATTGGGTTGAATTTTGTTTCTTGAAATTGACTACAAATGTCCATTTAATTTGCTTCATAAGGTTTTTAGGAATTAATTGATTCTTTGGGAATTTGAGGTGTACAAGTTTGTATTTCTTGGCTTCAAAGGTTATGGATTTTGTTTCTCTGTAGGTAATTTTACCACCAAACTTCTTCTTAAACATTGCTGCTTATTTAGCTTTCGCCTTTTGACAAGGGTTAATGGTTTATATTTCCTGTTCAAATTCAAAGATTGAGTTATGAAAAACAGTAAAACTTGTAACCTGAACATCAAAATCAATACTAAATTTGGATTTTTGGCTTTTCATTGTCTTCACTATTCACCGGTCACTGTTTTACTCTCTCCCGTTCTGATATCTCGTCAATCTGTTATCTTTCGGGATTGACGATAACTGTAACTATGAAGACTGTATACTTTTGGATAGTCTGACTACCTTTTTCCCCATTTCGATGATACAGTGTCAATGATGAGATGTGAATACAGGGTTCTTCCTTTCCCTGCTTATTGTTGTAACTTTGTTCCATAACAACATTGGAGGAAAGTAGATCTTGTCATACAGCAGAGGACTATAGGTTCTTAATGTTCGCTTTTTCTTTTTGGTTCCCGGCTTAACAAGATAATTGAAAATAAAAAAGAAGAAGTTGAATTCAAAAATTTTCACGTCTGACCATTTATGATTACAGAAGGAAGTGTTTTTTGAGCTATTTTGTTGCTCAATAGACTCAGAATGGCTAACTGGGATATCCTATAGGTTTGAATTCATGGGGGTTAACAAGCCTATGCTAACCTCTTGATCTGCCTATGGATGCAATAAAATGTTGCTTCACACTTTTCACTATAGATGCTTGACCATCAACAGGAGAAGAATCTGGCCGGTTGCCCCTTGAATTTTGTTGGTCCGTGTGGTCTGATGGCATCAACAGTTTAATGGGTATTATTATTACTAATGTCTTCAACTTTTTGGCGTGATAACTCCTTGGGTTCAATTCCGGGATGTACATATACATTAGGCTTATTTTGACTTTGATGAGAGTTCAATAACCTAAAAGATGCCTTGCTAAGGATAGTGATGTAAACAAAGTTGTCAATACTAGTTATTTCAGTATGTGCCACCATGCTTAGTTCTGAGACTCCGTCTGTGGCCACAGTCATCTTCTTGAGTTATTTAGATCATCTTTCAAGGAGCCATGCTTGTGTTTCCGCTTGATAATTTTCTTAACCTAAAATTTCTATACACCTAGTCAATTATATATGCATATTGTGGTCATTTCATTTGGGAGTATGTTAAGTTTTCACGTAATAGAGAACTCTCCTCTGGTCATTTAAAGTGAAAGATGCAGCTCGCTTTGTAGAAAACTTCTCAAATAAAGGGTCAGAAAACGAACTCTTTTAAGGGACTTGTGCAAATGACTGGAGTAGCAGGGAAGATAGCTGGAAATGTCAGTTTTATAGATTATTTAATTGATAAATTAGCTCAGAACAGTGCTAATTTCTTAAATCTAACTCAGAATGGCGTGATAATAATCTCTATAATGCTGTTTTTCTGGGATATACTTTCCAAATGAATTGTGTCATTGTTAACCTGACAATTTTATTCTGGCTTGTATGATTTGTATAAGAGAAATAAGCTAAATTCTCATACAGTTTAGCATATGCGGCCTCGTAGTGTTGGACTAACAAAATTGAATTGTTTCCCTTAGTCTTGCATAAGTTCTTTTTGAATGACATTTTTTTTATTGAATCTGCCTCTTTTTGGTCTAACAAGCATAACTCAAGTAGAGCATTTCTTGCTTTTTAACTTTTTTATTCCTCATGTTGCATTTGCTCTTAGTAAAGTTAAAAATTTCTGAGAGCATCAGTTGAAATCTGACTCTGCAGGTATTTATGTTGGCGGAAGCAAGGTGGTCCATTTTAGACCCAGGCAGAATGCAAATTCAAGCTCCGATACATCCGATTTCTATGATTCAAGCATTCCGTCATCATGTGAATTCTTTCCTGACTGTGGATTCAGGCAACCCAACAGTGGGGTAGTCCTCTCCTGCCTGGACTGCTTCCTGGGAAAAGGATCTCTTTACTGCTTTGAGTATGGGGTGCCTCCCTCTGTCTTTCTAGCAAAAGTACGTGGAGGCACATGCACTACTGCAGCATCTGATCCACCAGAAACAGTTATCCACCGAGCAATGTATCTTCTTCAAAATGGATTTGGTAATTATGACATTTTTCAGAACAATTGTGAGGATTTTGCTCTGTACTGCAAATCAGGCCTTCTGATAATGGACAAACAGGGTGTTGGAAGAAGTGGACAAGCTTCTTCAGTCATTGGTGCTCCACTGGCTGCTCTCCTCTCTTCCCCTCTAAAGTTGCTAATGCCAAGTCCTGTTGGTGTGGCTACAGTAACAGCTGGGATGTACTGTATGAGCAGATACGCTACTGATTTAGGTGTTCGAAGCGATGTGGTGAAGGTTGCTGTGGAAGACCTGGCCGTGAACCTGGGCTGGGCAAATCCTCGTGATGAAGCTTGTGAGGATAATGAGACCTCACGCAGACTGATCACCATGTGACACTAAATTCAGCACTCTTCATGAGATGCTATTAGCGAATGTCAACATCTTAAGAACTTGTCAATGTCAGTAACTTCACATTTGATTCATGAAAGTCAGTAGAGCCAGTTTGATCGTGTACTGAACTGCTAAATGATCTGTTATATATTGTCATTGACTGAACTGGTAAATGATCTGTTCTATATTGTCGTTGACTTTCGAAATTTGATCTTCTTAGCGTTATTGGTTTGTGAAAGCTGTGGTGGTAAAACGAAAATCAACAGAGAAATATGATTGATGCACTTCTAATGCTGCCATTGCATGTATATACAATATCATAATATCATCTAGTTATCTGCCATTACATGTATACACAATATCATTCCACCGAGCGATGTATCTTCTTCAAAATGGATTTGGCAAGCTTCGTGATTGTGCATTAGGAAGCATGTGAATACGTTATTGGCTTATTGCAGCATCTTTACCCAATTTTCAAGTTTGGCATAGGCGTGCCATTGTGATCCAGTTGGCTCTCAACAAGCTTGTGAGCTATCCCAATCCCATGTGACAAAAGTGATACGATTTTCTTTCTGCCCCATTAGTTTATTGCAAAATTCTGGTATTAAAGATTATGAAATTTTTATATAAACCGAATGTATGTGACTAAATCAATAAGAGAATGTCACATAAATAAAATAATTTATATGACATTCTCTTATTATACAAGAATTTTTCAGATAAATTTTTATAAATTCTTGAAAATAATACAGCTTTCGGCCATTGAACAATAACTCAATTGCTTTAAAGAAAAATAATAACAGAAAGAAAGTCTCGCTGCCACTTCTCATTTCCGATCTTGTATGCAAATCATCGGAACTTGTTTTGAAATGCAGGACCAGGAAAATGGAAAAATTGTTAATTAAAGGAGACAATACATTTCTTAACTTACAATCAATTATTGTATTCTCCAGTTAATATTAAAATATCATATAGAAATAATTTTTATAATTTTCATATAATATTTTATTGTGAATTTAATTCATAATTTATTTATTGACCAGACAAGGAATTTCTTAAACAAAAGACAACCATAGAGTTGTAGAGTAGATGAGGAGAGATCCTAAACGCTAATCACATTCAATAATGTCAAGCAAACCCGACGATCAGTGGTTTCGGCCCGGGTAATTAAACCGTATGCACTTTAAACCCTATCCATATAAAGCAATAGAGCCCAGTCAACCTATCCAATGGTATATCAAAGTAAAGCCCGAATTAATTAACATTATAAAGACATTTCTAGAACGGCGACGAAATGCGTTCTGTAGCTAGATAGGAACGGCTGCTATTTGCTAACCGTCAATTTTATTTGCCAGGAAACATTCATCGCAGTACTGCACCGACGAGCTGAGTATCTATGACTCGTCCAATTTTTTAGAGACGAATTTTCCGTATTTCCCTCGTTAATTTTCGTAAGCAATAGATTTTTGTAGTTATAAAATTACTCAACTAATTCAAAATTAAATTTTAAAAAATGCATATAACATCCTCTCATTTTTATCCCAACTTAAAAAGTTATGTTAGACTACTTTTAGCCATATTCATTCATAAAAGAATTGTTAAGATTAAATTTTATTGAATTAATTCTTCTCTTTTAAAATATTTTTGAGATTAAATATTTTAACTATTCATTTATGAGTGAATTAATAGATATGATTATACTAATAAAATTTATCGTATATATTAATTAGATGAACGTAAGGGAAAGGGAAGGAATAGGGAAAGAAAAAAACTCTATGTAGATAAGGGACATGAACGGATCATGTGCAACAGTTGTATTTGAGTATAAATTGATAAAAATTTCACCATTAGGACAATTTAAAAAAAGAAAACTCATAATTAGTTTGTAACAGAATTCGCAATAGAAAAAAATCTAATTTGTCTGAGTTTGGTATTATTGTTTTGGATTTTATGGTTTTTCTCTTTTAGAATGTTGATTTTAATATCTGTATTGTTAAAAGCTATCCAAGCCTAAGGTCTGAAAATATAAAATAAACTCCAGGAACCGAAATAAATGTAAATACACTAAAAATGGAGACCGAATAAAGGGGTTCAGCTTGATGATATAATGGGCTAATTGGTGAGCAAGGAAACCACTAATGACCGAATGAAGCGCTGAGATTAGTGCTACAGTCCTGATCGATGCACTGGGTTGCGACTGGAGCACAAGTGAGCAAGGATGTGGATTTGATGGTTATATATTACAAGTGGAAACGAGGCTCTGCAGGCCATGAACTAGCAAGAGCTTACAATGATAGAAGAAATTGACAACACTAGGTACTGACGCATGAAGCAATAAAGGAAATAAAATCTGAGGTGAATTTATTAGTGGGTTAGTTTTGGTTGAGCTGTTTAGAGCTGAGACTGTGAGTCTTGAAGTCTGCCGATCTTGTCAACTCGTTAACAGCATCAACAATGTTTTCTACTCTGGTTGAACAAGCTCCATCATAGGTGGTGGTCTTATTTTTGTACCATCACAATTTCATTGAACCAGCTCTGAGGTGGTTAAAGACATGAAGACCTTCCAGGTCATTTTGAAGTTGCTGGGCTGCTATTTGCATCTCACTAATGCACAAACCTATCTTTGATGATTTTGTCATTGTCTTCATTGTAGTTGCTGATTCTCTCAAAACCTCTCAAACGTAGCAACCCAATGTCGTACAGCGATTAATTAGATGCTTCTTTAGATATTGAGGTGCCTGTTCTTAAGCAAGAATTAACGATGTTCATTTTGATAGCCTAAGAATAGACTCTAGAGATACTACTATAAAATTGACATAAAACAGCAGCATAAAACTATTATATACTGTATTAATTACAACAGTACTAGTATATTGATAGGCATTATTCACTGCATTTGGTCCCTTAAAATTTAAAATTGTTGCTAATATACTAACAGTTTTAAATCAATTCATTGTTGACAATAAGCTCCACCTACCTGAATTTCTGAGTTAACATGCAGCCACTGAGAATTTCAATGAGCACAACTACGCAATGAGGACCCAACCTTTTGAGATACTGTTTCCATGGATGCCTGAAGTTGAAATGACCGTGTGCAGGTTCCATCTTGCAAAATTGGCCTACACACATTTGATCAGAAGAAAATCAATTAACTACACTTCAAAAGAGTTAAATTTGCTGGAAGATTAGTTTAATAAGGAGAAAATTACCCTAGAATCTTTGGTTGCCTTTGAATTAAGCACGCATGCATTTATATCCTACCATCTTCTTCCTAGAATCTTGTTCGTTGTTGCTTGTGAAAAGTAACATTCTAAAAATCCTTCATGAAAATGGATAAATACCATAAGGGATCAGCAAGTTTTTCGTGCTTACGATGAGTCAAATAGTGAAGGTCAGTTCCAGCCCAGAAAAGCATGCTTGTGAGAATGCACAAGGAGGTTCCAATAACAATTGTGGATAATATTTGAAGAGCTAAGGCCCACAATTCATCCACCCGATAACCAGAAACTGAAACTAAGCTGAAGGTGAGAATGAAGATCAGAGCACCATAATCGAATCTGGCTTTAACATATGGAATAAACCACGAGAAGAACCTGCAATAAAGAAAGTAATGCAAATAATGAATCAGGTTTAGGCAAGGGGAAAAAATAGTGAAGTTTCTGACCAAAAAGGAAAACTGAGATTCCAAGGGTTATAGGCTCTAAATTTCCTCCCTGACTGAGTTGCAATCCAATTAACACCAAAGCCAAGCGCTCCAGCAACTAAAATAGCTGCTGTTCTGTTAATGGATTTACTTAGAGTTGCACCTGCAAATAAATTAATAACATGAGCAATTTATATATTATCTATATTGAATTTAATCAATCCTGGCAAAAAAAGAAAAAGGAAAAATCCACAATTTAATTAAGAGCAATAACCCACAGTATATTCAAAAACTACTTCGACTGTCATAACAGCCCAGATAGCATTTGCTCCAAAACCAGCATACAAGGGTCTCATATAGTACGAAAGAGACACAACAGAGAGTGCCACTCCAACCTTGATCCTATGAATAACCTTTTTTGGATCACTAACTCCTATATTCCAAGCCTTCAAAAAATTTCCATATTCTGAGTACCAAAACCTTCAACCTTGACCAAATTCCTTGGATTACTGACCTAGATTCCGACGCCAATATTACTGATTCCCCATGATCACCTACATTTATTCTCCATTCTACTTTGCCTGAAACTTGCTGTCGCTTCACTATGTAAGCTTACAAGGATTATATTAGGTGGACGGTTAAGGGCCTTAAGGCAAAGTTTAAGTACGGGTACTCAACTGGACAATTAATGCTTGGTTTAAGGTTGAATTAATTGGGACTAACTAACATAGTTTCTCTAGCTATAACTTAGGTGTATGTTGTGGGATTAATTATGTACCGGTTATCACTCTAGTACGTACTCGAGCATTTATATATACATGGCAATCTCAGACTATTATATAAGGTTTCTTAATTAATTATGTTTGAGGATTGAAGAAGAAAATTTTTTTGGTCGGTAAATTAAGGAACTGGCTAGATAGGTTACGTTTGTGACATTAGCATGGCCGAAGATATCAAATTATATTTTAGGCCAAATGCCTAAGAGATAATCTAATAAAACAAAGAGAGAAAAACTTTTGATAGTTAGACGTCATTACATTATATCTCTCTTATTTAAAAATTACATGATACGTACTTTAATGTCCATTCGAGAGGAGTAAGTATCTTTCACCCCAGCCACCTTTTGTTGTGTGAGTACAACACAAGTTGAAAACAGCACAAGAAAAGCAGTAAAATGCACTTCTAATATTCAGTATTTTTTTTTAAGAAAAATGCTTTCATTTTACATAAAAACTTATTTTTACAATTCCACGTTGTTTCAGAGATGCATATCCCTATGAAAGACTCAAAGCTATATATATACATAGACACTGCGTAAGAAACTGATATGGGTTACATTTAGCAATTACTGATTTTGACCTTGGTCTCCAGATCTAGATCACATCCATAGTTATGTCTGTGGTGGCATATGGCTCCATGGAAATTAGTTATTAATTGGTTTAAATAACTCAACCGTCACAGAAATCTGCATGCTAAAGCAACTCGTATATATTGAGGAAAGCCATTAGTGGGGCGAGGGGAGATAACTTTTTTTTTTTGGGCTCATTTTTCCAGTAGAGACTAAAATCAGCTGATTTTTTCTTATCAAATAGTACGCTCACTTACCTTAAAGTTTTGGCTTCAAAATTCAAATCTGATCACTTTTCAGTAATTCAAATGTCTTTGGTACATCAATTTTATCACTATTTCGGTAATGTGTCTGCTTTTAACCAACATTAGTGTCGAAATTTAGGTCAGGATTTTCTTTCAACTTGTACTTAGATAACTATGGATAACATAAAATATTGTACAAAACTATATAAATGATAACGAACTTTCCAAAAATAATAAAGATTTTGCCATAAAATAAAACGGTCAAAAATCATGAATCGTCCGTATTGTCTCATTGAGTGAACTATTTGTATTATTAGAAATAGCCCAAAGTTTTCTCCTAATTAAGCAATGAATTAATGGACTGTATATATAAATGCTCGAGTAGGGTTTGCAATTTGAATTGACTCAGCCATTGGTGTTGTATTGCGGCAGTTAACCCATCTAGTTTCTTAGGTAAGAGGAAATTCGTGAACTCGTGCAGTTAGCTTCTGCACTGGGACAAAAAGTGTGACAAGGCTCTCTAAGTTTTGTTGCAAAAAATCTCTCTCACTCACTTTTTTCAGTGAAACTATTTGAAAAATGTTTTTTGGATATGCCACCCAATGGCATAATCGCATCATAGAAATCTCGCTATTTTTTGCTCTTTTTGTACTTGTCTTCCTTGAAGAGATAATGAGACAATAAAAAAAAAGTAATATGAGAAAACCTGCAGAGTAACTAAATAATTGTAGAAATTAATATTACACAACAAGTTATGCACATGATTTTTGAAAATTATGATGGTTAATTTCAATTATGACGTTAATTAATAGTAGTTGGACAACTGCTATATATTATGTCATGTGTTTGGCACTTCCCGATCTAAAAGAGGGTAGTTGATATATAGTTGGTTTAAGTTTGATCCTTTGTGATATAATACAAGGCGGATTAGCACAATACTAACCTTACACATTACCCTTTTAAGTATGTCAGCTTGTGAATTCTTCAACATCTACTCTAATTTTCTTCGCAATATTAATATTTTATGAAAATTCATGCATGCGCCCAAGTTGTTCAAGATTGATTTACTGTCCCCAATCCACAACATTGGGATCTTATAATGAGGGAGCATTCGAGATGGATTCTTATCAAACATATATTCTACACATGTAGGTCTATGAAATGAATTATATATATAACATATCTTACAAGAAAAAAAAATGCATAAAACAACCATAAAAATATGTCTCATATTGCGATTTATAATAATATGTCAAATATATGACACAAATTTTCCTGAAACGAAGAAGAAGATATCAATCAATGCATCTTTTACAAATAGTACTAGTCAAGCAATAAGAAGAAACTAACAAACTTCAAGTAATCAAGCTCCCAAGGAAGAAAGAAGACAAGGAGACTTGCGCCACGTTCCTTTAAAATACCCTAAAATTTTCATAGCTTTGACCTTGGTCTTAGAATCGCACCCACTCTGCAGCAGCAAGAAAACCTTAGCCACAGCACCAACCTCGACGAATTCCTGTGCAATCTCTTCGCTCTTACAAGACCTAATAATAATCCGATGTAACAAAGTGATTGTTTTATCATTTCCAAGATGGGAAATTCTCATAATCATCGATGAAACTGCTGCTACTCCCATGGGATGGCCCACAAAAGCTGCACAGCTGTCTTGCATAGTATTTCAAGCACAACCAGCATCATCTCAGAGGCCCGTCTTTCGTTGTTCTCAGCTAGCAATTCAACTACAACCGCAACCAATCCTACCTTAATTGCCTTTTCCTTATTTCTTCCAAATGCTAAAGCTTGTACCATAATCTCTAAAACCGCGATGCTTCCTTGTTTTGAGTATTGGTCTTTTAATATCTCAGTCATGCTCTCAAAAAACTCTTCTTTCAGACCTTCTTTGTGAACCCCATCCACTACTTTGAATATTGATTTGAGGAGAAGAGCAGCTTGAATTCTAGCCTGGGTGTGCAAATACTTTGTCATAATCGTACAAAGTGACCGGATTACTCCACCATTCCCATTTTCTGATACTAACTTTAGCGTCTCATCAGACGGCTTTAAAAGGCACAACACAGGTAATGCTTCGTCAATGATTATGGAGGAGTCAGATAAGTACTCCGATTTGGGTATAAGGGATGCTACAGAGGAAAACAAAACATCATCTCCTCCCATGGTCTTGTTACATATTAAAGTCTTGATCTTTCTAAGGGATCTTACCTGCAAATGGGTTTGCTTTATCTCTTCAAGAAGGACGCTAATCAAAGGGATCAAAGAATCGTTATTCTGCATTTGCTCTACAGACGACATTGTCGTTGAAGATTGAGCGTGCAATTGCCACGACTGGATCAACCGAAGAAGATTAGAGTTTGGGGTAAGAGAGAAATCGGAAAGAGGCTGTTTTGTGACTGGACAAGTGATATGTTTGTAATTGAACAGCCATTTTTGAATGCTATCTCGATCAAAGGTCATGCCTGTGGAGACAGTAACTGGATCTTTCATGATTTGAAGAGAGATTGGGCAGATAAAGAAGGATGTCACATCGAGGGATTCACCACTATCCATATCTGTAAATTTTCTTCTGACTATATCTGGAAACTGATCAACACTTCAAGAACAGGGATTACATATATAGGCATATGTAAAAAGCAAAGAAGCAATTTCTGGACACCAAAAAAGAGAAGGAAAATGTATTTATTTGGAGATTGAATAATGGAGTTGACATTTGAATGGTTCGTTCTCTGCTTGCTTTTAAATTTTAATTTTTAAACTGAACAAGAAACTTAATTAAGCTGGAGCGTAATTCTTTGCCATCGGATCATCGGATGTGATGTATTGATGTGAACCTCTCTGTTGATGGAATCTCATCCTTATATAAATTCAAAATAAATGGATATGATTTAATAATTTAATTGATGCAGCAAGTTAGCGGCAAAAAAAAAAAAGAAGATTGATTGCGCCTTTAAAATTTAGATTAAAAACAATCTTCAAATACAGAAACTTAGACTCCAAAGTTTGAAGTGTTAAAAATCCGATTCAAGAGCAATATCTTTATAAGCTTGATGACCAACCCTAGTTGGACTCTTAATTAAGAAAATCTTGACCCTAATGAAACTCTTAACAAATTAAGACAAATATTTATCATTAAGAAAATTTAATCCCTATTAAGCCAAAATTTCTCTTATATCAAGCCCTTTAAATCTAATTAAACTTCATCAAAAATCATCTAAATACGTCTTGTGTCAGTGATCTTTCCAATTATTTAAATGAGTGATTATATATTGTTTAACACAATTTCGATATTAGTTTTGAATTCAATAATAGAATTAATCTTGCAATAGATAAGGACTAATGTCTATGTAAAGCAATTCCAATAGATAAGGACTAAGTGTTATTGGTTAAAAATTCAAGCACTTTGATGTAGAGATTATTAGTTAGATACAGTCTATTATATTATCTGTAAACTAATTTAATTATACAATGATGTAAATTTATTAATTATCAGTCAATATAAATAAAATAATTAAATGTGTGTTAATGTATGATTAAATTAGTTTACAGATGAAATAAGAGATTAAATATATCTAAAAATTTTATCATTCATGACAACTTTTAGATCAAAATGACGGTTAAAAATGGTAATCAAACTTATAAAAAAAAAAAAGAATAAATGCAAAAGAGCTCATTAGGCTTGACCAGGATATAGTAGATGACGAGCTCTCTTTTTTAATAAATATGATTTTATTTTCTCCTCCTGCCATTTTTGAACAGTACATTGTCAAACGTTAGTGAAGAATTCAAATGGTCTGCTGGTGCAAATGGAGGAATCCAATTTTCTAGTTGGATAAAAAATTTAAAAAAAAATGTCCCGAAATTCAGAGTCTGATTCGCATATCAACCAAAGTTTTTTTTTAAAAATTTTAATATACTAATTTCTTTTCTGGTTGGACTGTTGCCTTTTTTATTGGGCTATCCACTGTCTGTTGTATGTGGCTTCTCTTTCGTCTTGTAATGGCCTCCAACATATTTTAGATCCGCAAATATTCATGGGTCCGTCTGGCCTGGGACTATACTTTGTACTTTGTGGTAGGGATTGGCGTGCCCAATCGGGTAATGCCGTCTACGTACCTTTCTTAGTGGTTGGAGAACGGAACAAAAACGATGCCGTTCTATCCTGTTTTGTAGACTATGCCTATGGTATTTATTATCCCTGATTAACGAATCAATTAACAACTCCAATCGCCATTAACTAAAGGCAAAACACAAACTGGATTTGGGTATTTTCTGGGTTTACAAGAAATCACATCACCTGTCTAAAGTCTTTTGCTTCAAAAAATTCATTTCTCCGGCGTTTCTCATATTCAAAAATCGTCATCACTCCTTTAAGAAGTGCTTGTTAAATTATCAGCCATCACCATTCACCTTGGAAATAGAAAAATAGCAGATTAATTAGAAAAAAAAAAAAGGGAGGAGGATGGCGAATCTTTATGTGAAGGCGGTGCCACCGGCGGATCTGAACAGAAACACGGAGTGGTTCATGTACCCTGGCGTGTGGACCACCTACATACTCATCCTCTTCTTCTCTTGGCTCATCGTCCTCTCTCTCTTTGGCTGCTCTCCCGGCATGGCCTGGACCATCGTCAATCTCGCCCACTTCTGTGTACGAGCTATTTTTTGTTCCCCTCATATTATAGACTTATCAACCTACCTTTTGCGGGTGTTGATGGGTTGTGGTCTGTCTTGTTTTATATATATTAGTTTTATTTTACTGATTAGGTTTTTTATTTTTATAAATGGACATGTTATAAAATGAAGAACGAAAGCGTATTACTGCAAGACTAAATAATTTAATTATGTGGCCAACTGTATTATTGGATTCTTCTGCTTTTACTGGGTCATTTATGTTTTTGAATGCTGGAAATCGGATTTTTCTGCTTTGGGTTTAGTTTTTGAAGTGGTTTAAATTTTAGTTTGATTTTCTTCTTCCTTAAAAAGAAGATGAGGTTTTATTTAACTGTTGCTTTCTGGGATCTTGATTTTGCCCGGCAAGTTTAATTTTCTTATGCATCTTACTTTTTAGTCAAGGTTAACCCATCAGTTTAGTTGCCAAGTAAAAGAAGACGAGAGATGAATCATAATTATTATTTTATTTTTTGTGTCCTTGGTACCTGAAGTCTTACCTCGAACAATCAAATTGTCTTTTTAATGCTTAATTGGGTAAATGTTTTTTGTTTGTCTTGCTTATGTAACGGTTGCTTGTTATGTTTGCATAATTTTGCCTCATAATATTACTGAACTCTGTTTTTGTTCTACATATATAGAAGGAATGTGTACTGTAATTCTTGAAGGGACAGCCAAATTCCTTTTTTGTATTCCTTTATTGTAATTCTTTTCACGGTTTTTGTTTGTGATATTAGTTTTGCTTTATTTGTCATTCATTGATTTTGTGAAAATTTTAGTTTGGATAGCCTTGTCTGAACTTTGCATAGACAAATTACTATCTAAAAGTTTAGTTCAGCAAAAATGAGCCAAATGCCATCATCATGAAAGCAAGCAAAAAGCTAAGTAGGATCTCAATGTTGGCCTTGCATTCCTTTTTTTTTTCTAAGAAAAAAAAAGAGAATAATTTTTTTGATGCATTGCATTGGCTGATATGCTATCTTCCTAAAACCTCATTAATATGGCTCCATGATGTCATAATCTGGATTTAATGCCAGTTCTTCAGTGTAGCACCAACAGATTGCCAAGGTTTATCGGGACATGAATTTTATGCTTCTAAATGATGGTTAAAATGTGCTATCCTTGATCAGTTATCAGCCCTTCTGGCTTGTATTTTATGTAGGTTTCTCAATAGTTAGTGGCTATGCAATGGATGAGATATGCTGCTTTACTGAGATTGGATATTTACCTGATTTGTGCATTGTATAAAGTTAAAAAATAAAACATCTTAATCATATGGTATGTACATGACGTCATGTATTTATATTGATTTGTCTTTGTTACTTGGCAGCCTGTGTTTTAGAGTCAGGTAACGAAATTAGATGCTGCAAATTGAACTAGGTTATTGAACTGTGAGATGAGTGGATTAGGCTGATGTTTCCATGTTGGTATTTTTGTTAAGGCTTTCTTACTTTACATCCTGTTATATTTGTCAGGTTATACCTTTTATTAATATCTAGCAATGCTGTCTTGACATCACTCTGTCTTTTGTTCATGTTGTTTCCATTTTTTATGCGATTGATGTGTTGTGTACCGTCATTATTGATCTGGTAATGGTAATGTGAGAGCTTTGTATCAGTGGAGATCTGTATTTTATTGACAGAAACTAGTGAATAATCTCTACTGGATAGACATGTGAGAGCTTTAATACCTGTTAAACAGAAGTTTATCTTGTGCTTAACCCTTTGGTACATGCAATTATAGTCAACTTTTTTATGTTCAATTCTCTGCTTAATGATCACATGTTTGCTATTACTAGCTTAAGTTGTTCCATTGTTATACGGACCATGATTGAATTGATGGTTCACCTTGTAGATCACTTACCACTTCTTTCACTGGAAGAAAGGAACACCCTTTGCAGAAGACCAAGGTATCTATAATAGACTAACTTGGTGGGAACAGATAGACAGTGGAAAACAGCTTACTCGCAACAGAAAGTTCCTTACTGTTGTTCCTGTTGTGCTGTAAGTTCACAAAATTCTAGCATTTTACCTTTATGGGTTTTCATGTATCTACATCAGCAGCTTTTGCAATTCTTTTCTCTTCATACTTATTCACGATTATGTTTAGTCATGCATATTGAGCAATGTTTTTCTAACTTGGCTCGTCTGCTTATATCACTATAACTTTTTGATCATTTACATGTTGTGTGGCTGATTGTAATTATTGGTTGAAAGTCATTATTATCATGTCAGATCTTGACTAAGTGGGATGGTGTCATGCTGATTGTGTTAATTGTTTTTGGAGTACAAAAAGGAGGCTTCAAAACATGTTTCTCTGTGGGTGCATGGCTTTTCATAGCTGATTGTCAATTTTTTAGGTTTTTTTTTCTTTGCAACCTTATGTTCGGATTTATTATTTATATGAGCATCTTTACTCATGTTTTCTGCTTCATGAGAATGAGTGCCTTGAAAAAGCATATGTAAAGTAATTTTTCTTTTTCTAAATAACAATATACACAATAGACTGTAACTTTTATGTCATATTTTTAATATTTGTGGAGTAAATTCAGAGTTAAGTTGATTAGCAATTATTTTCAAGTAGCAGTCAATTGGTGTGTGAATATTTGTAAATATAACACAGTTCTCATAAAGTTTTACGTTCTTGTTGGGTTAAATTGCGTTGAGGAAGGTCTTGCATCTTGAATTGGGTAGCTTTGAATATGATCTTAGTGGAATCATGGTTCATGTTAAATTTCAAACCTCAGGACTCGCATTTTTCATTCTAGGTTTTTGTTTATTTCATTAAGAAGCTTGAACATGATTGAAGCATTAGTGTTATTAGTGTTGGACATCTATTGATAAATTGTTTTTTTCAATCTATATTGGTTAATTGTTGGGTCAATATAATATGCATGTTATTTAGCTGTGTCCATGTAGTAGTAACCTGAATTTTGTAAGCGTACTTCCTTCTTACAATGTCTTGCTTAAGTTTTGGTTCTAGCTTTTAGGTTTCATGTGATGACTTCTTCCCAGTTCTGGATGCAGTACATGCTGTTTGAATTAGGAAAAATGATTATAGACCTAAGTATTAGTGGATGTGTATTAGATTTACCCCTGCCACCTCTTCCTAAGTCATCCTATTTTTTTGATGCATTTAATTTGTGAATAAAGGTGCAAAGAAAAACTTAAATCAGTTCTCCCTATGGAAGGAAGGATGCACCTTTTCCTTGTAGCATGACAAAATAGTTTTTAGATAAAATCTTACAAGTTATTTTGATCGAAAATGGAACGTTTATTTTCTGCGGTGAAGAGTCAATGTAGCATTTTAACTGTTTCTGTACTATTGTTTCAATGTGGAAGGCTTGATTTGGTGCTTAGTTTTGTCTTGCACGACTTGATTCCTTGCGTAGTTTTGCTTTAATGTATTTTTTATTGTGTGATTGCTTGTGAAGTGCCCCTTCCCAGGCTAAGTTTGCACTTAAGGATTTATCTTGTGAATTTTATTGCAAAGTTGTTTTTGGATGCTAAAAATTTGAAATTGATGTCAAACTTGTTCCCTCTGTCAGGTATTTGATAGCCTCGCACACGACTGACTATCAACATCCTATGCTCTTTTTCAACACTCTTGCAGTAATAGTGCTTGTTGTTGCGAAGTTCCCTAATATGCACAAGGTTCGCATATTTGGAATCAATGCAGACATGTGAACTGGGCTTGCGCTAAAAATGGTTGTTTTACCTGTTTAAAAAACCAGCATCGGCCGACCCACATGCTGCTCTGCTTAAAGGTTATATCTGTGTATAGAAATCAGAACTAGAAGAGAATTGAATATGTAATGCCTTTGGGCCGTTTTCTTTTACAGGTTCTCTTAAATGATGAAGGAATAAGTTTATCAGAGTTACGCTTGTACAGTATTGAAATTTTATGTGTCCTCGGTTATCACACTGTTGCTATCGGCTCGCTGCATATTTTCACAGCATTATCGTTATCATACATACAATTTTTTTTTTTTTTTTGGCTACAAACTGAACTCCACCATTACATCTATCTTGAGTTTGATATGATTTAATTAGAAAAATAAAAAATTTATTTGTTCAATGTTTTTCCGCACTATTCTCTTCCTGCTTTTTAAATTGGCTTAGGGTGGCAGGGAGTAAATTGTAAGCCTCTCAAGGTGGTGGTGGTAATTAAGGCTGAAATGTGGAATGCCTATATATATATATATTTATATTTCCAAATTTAAATTCTAGCTTGGGTCGTGCAGGGCGCAAAAAAGTGAAACTGGTATTTATGACTCCCTTTGGCTGAATGTACTAAAAGAGAAATTATCTATATAAAAGTAAAATCCATTTGGTCAAAAATTACCCAAGAGTTAAATGCTGAGAGGCAAATGTTAATTAAAGGAAATGATAACCTAGAACCGTGAGTAACGGAAGAGAACATAAGAATGTAGGTCTATAGTTAATGGGTTGAAGGATTTGAATGAGAATAATTGTGTAGATCATGTTCAATTGTCTACGAAAAATTAAGTCAATAATAAATTTCATTGTAAATAAAAGTTATTTTTATGTGATTTTTATCTTTGATTTATCGAATTTTTATAATTTGAAATCTTTGCAACGAAACTCTAGAGATAATAATTTGACATATCCATGAATGAAATGTAAAGTTGGGGCACGAGGTGTTCATGAGAAAAAAAAATGGAAAAACTAAAGAAAACTTTAGAAAGGAAAAGAAGACTTGTCCGGTGGCTGCTGCCGTGGAGAGGAAGCAGTCAATGTAAAAGATCGAAGTAGTCAACATTAGTAAAAATGACGGCATAACTGCTGCAGCAAATCGAGTCCACGATAAGTAAGAAGTTAAGAGTAGCTATTGGTGACTGCTCATTTAATTGCTTCCTTTTCTTTTATATATATATATATATATATATATATATATATATAAAGAGAAATTTGAAGGAGGATATGATTTCTGTCCATTAACAAGTTGCAGTCCTTTGAGGAAAAAGGATTATGCAACACTTATGTGCTTTAGAGGAAGGAAGGAGACAAAAGTTGAATCATCTGTTAAAAAGAGCAAGGGATGTCAAAATTAAATTATAGAATTAATACAAAGATATGGAGGATCGGTAGTCTGCATACTGTACCCAATTGCAATGAGGCATTCCAATAAACCCTATCTATCAGCTACCAAGACAGCCTAAAATTAGGAAGAAAGTGTGAGGGTAGGATTGAATAAGCTTTCACTTCATTTCCACGTACACAAAGACATCCAAATCAGATATATTACCATTCTTGGATGTGGATGACATTATTCATTGCACGCTTACCCAAGGGAATGTTCTGGGGGTCCCTATCATGACCTAAAATGAGGTTTTTTTCCTTTACTTTTTCCTTTAATTTTTTCCTTAGTAATTAAATAAATATTCACAAACTTTACCAATTTTTTTTTTTAAAAAATAATTTAATAACAACACGCTGTAATGGTCTTTCATGGGATTGTAATGACGTTAGGCATTGGCCTCCAGCATTATTAGGTAAGCTTTTAGTTGGGGCAGGTAAATGGTTTTCTAAGTACTAGTCGCTTGCTTGTTCTGTGGTTTCAAATTATACTTCAAAACACCAATTCATGAACGTAGGCCATGAATTAATGCGCATTTCCCTTCTTTTTTTTTTTCTTTTTTTTTCGTATCTCCTTTATTACAGCTCTGATAAATATTTCTAAATTTTCAAACCTCAGTCCTAATTATTAATCCTAATTACTAAATTAATATTGTTAAACTAAAATTTAGATTTTTTATTTTTATTTTTATAACTCTTACATGAAGTACACTTTACCGTTGGGAAAATCTCATTGCAATATATAATATGTACATGTTAACACATTCACATTAATTAATTAATATACCAAAGATTATAATTCTTATTTTTCATATAAGTTTTAGCTTAATGAAATTGTTTCAACCAATTAATAAATTCAATATTCAAGTTCCAACTCCAATTATAATCAAACAAATCCACCATCATATAAAAAATATTGGAAGTCGGATAAAAATGGTTCACAAAGAGATACACACTTGCCTATATGTGGGCCAAATCTGCAGCCTATTCGTGAGTCCCTGCCCAGAAACCTGAGCTTAGCTCCGAGTGGATGAAAAGAGACATATGAAGAAAATGTTCAACACCAACCTATTATGTCAATGCATATTAACTAACCCACAAATTCTTTTTAGATGCATGTTAATTAATTAAGACAGGATAACATAGGAACAATGTTATTGATCAATTCAAGTAATAATAATAGTAATAATAATAATCATCATCATCATTTCCAAATATGCGTACACAAAAATATAATCAAAACCAACTCTGGAAAGTGGAAACACATACAACAGCGGATGAGCTGCCATAGTTGTGGTAGAAGAATCTATGAATACAGTCCATGCTAACTGCCATGGAGTCTCGCATTCAAATCTTCTTCTATCCTTCACATCATTATATATATATATATGGGGTGTGTGTATATAGAAAGAAAGCCTTTTGAAGCCAAAGCAAATGAGCTTCAAATTTTTTTTACACTGCTCAAAAGAGTAATCAAAATTATATAAAAAAGAGAGAAGGATCCTATGTGTTAGTTTCTGAACAACTTTGAGCAAGAGACCGACCATATAAAAGAAAAAGAAGATAAAAGTAGCGTTTGGTCTTCTTGTCTCTCTTTGATTAATTACCATGATCCACCATTCCCACCAAACATTCCGTTCCAATATCCAGCAGAGGAAGCAGAAGTAGAAGTCCCTTGTGCTTTACTTTGATCAACTTCAC
The DNA here is from genome assembly GCA_023653625.1 of Triadica sebifera. NCBI lineage: Eukaryota > Viridiplantae > Streptophyta > Magnoliopsida > Malpighiales > Euphorbiaceae > Triadica > Triadica sebifera. Next base: position 2,866,846 of record CM042895.1, read on the forward strand.
TTGTGCTCGAAAGCTGCTTCAGTTCTCCTAATGGAAACAGAATCCTTCCCCCATTTTCTTCAACTCCATATCTACTAGCAAATCCTTCAACAGAAAAACTCAGTGTTGGCTTGAATTCTTGCATAGGGAATCCTGAAGAATACAGTGTGTTTGAATCTGGTATCGGTGTTGGAATGAAAGAATTCAAACCCCTTGAAGAAATCCCAGTCCTTAGCAGCTCCAGAGCTGAAAGGAAGAAGAAGAAGAAGAATGATTTAGAGTTTTGGGAACTTTAACAAAAAAAAAAAAATATATATATATATATATATATACCTTGAGTCTCCTGAATTGCTGGAAACGCCAGATTTAGATCTTGGGCTTCACGGGTCTTAGGGTTTTGAGAAGGAAAGTGTGAAAGGCTTGGTGGGTTTAGATCAAGAAGCTTAGATGAAGCTGATGATGATGCTGCTGCTGCTGCTGCTGATGATGATGATCTCTTGTTCTTTCTAGAACCTCCTCCAACGGGAACATTTCTGAGAGATCCTCCTTCTGTCCAATACCTCCTACAAGTCTTGCAGAAATATCTTGGTTGGGTGAGACTATAGTTGTTATAGTAACAAAATTTCGTATTGGTAGAATTACATCTTGGACAGTTCAATTGCTCTTGTGGCCTTGCTTTTCTCTCTAACATAGGCCTTGTGCATTGATTTGTTGATATTTCTTCCATGGCTTTTCCTACTTTCATATCCTGCAAACCCTCGAATTAACAAGTGGAATTCCATAACTTGATCATCAATTCTTCTAGCTTAAACCAAGGTTTTAAGAGATAACAAATACAAATCAGACTTTAAGAGAGGAAATCAATATAAGGAAAACTGAAAAGGAAAAAAAAGAAAGAAAGAAAGTCTAAAAGAACAAAATGATAATAACCAATTACACCTTTTCCTATCCCTTTATCAGTTCTCAGTTCTCACACAAGTTAAAAAGGTCAAGAAAGAAAAAAGTGCTGTGCTTTCATTTTTTTCAACAACGAAAGTATTAAACTTTATCATTCCAAAAAGAAAATTCAGATACAAAGGGAGGATTTACACTTTGCACATGAACATCACACCAAGACAAGGGAAAAAAAAAAAAAGCAATCTCTTAAAACTAATTAATTAGTGAGAACACAATCCATACTAACCCTAAGAGCTAGCCCTAACCCAAGAAAATTCACAGTTGTACTAAGAAAAATAAATTAACCCAAAAGATAAAAAGAAAGGAAAAAAAACCCACCTGTGGCCATGGAGCAGCATCCATAAATTCAGAATGAAAAGGAAAGAAAAGCAACTGATGACTTCAGAGAGAGAAAGGGAAAGATAGAGAGATGGAAGAATTCACCTCCTTTGTCTGCAGCTGCTCTTAGTGCAAGAAAGAATGTTTTAGATTGATTATGCGCTGGCTTTTTGTGGTGACTGACTTTAAGAAGATCGAAGAGTAAAAGAAAAAGGAAAAAAAAGAAAAAAAAACAATATATATGGATGTATTAGTTTTGACTACACACAAAAATAAAAGAAAAAAAATACAGAATTAAGTTGGGACATTTAATGTGGGAAGCTTTTGTCTGATTTTTATTCCATCTTCCATAGTGGATCTGTATATTAGAAATATAAAATTGAATGTGGGTGGAATTATGAGTGTGGGTGTGTGTACACTGTGTAGTGGGTTTCTGCTTTTTGACCTTATAATGGACAAGTCTTGATTCTTGTTCTTCTTCTGTCACCTGTTTTTAGTGTTTTTTTCCTTAGGACCACTCATGAAGGAAAGGTTGGGTTTTGTTTGGTTTATCAAAAGATGATAAAATTTTATTAATTACGTTTAACTTCTCTGCAAATTTGTCAAAATATCCTTTCTTTTAGGATGCAACTTTTTCATGCTTTCGGAGGCAACTTCCTATTCTTTGCTTGCTCATTAATTAAACTTAATTTATTTGTATTATATATTTATTCCTGTATGCCTAATTTCTTATTACTGTACACCCATAAAAGTAGATTAGTTAAACTGATTCCTGCGCATCTTTGAGGGATCGGAATTTTATCTCATCATTTACTTTATTTACTTAATCTTAAATCAGAAGCTTCTCAATTTGGATTCTAATGGTCTAAAATATTGCCGCTTTAATTTTTCAGAAATGAAATTAGGCACAAAATTATTATTGATGTTTCATAAACTCAATATTATTAGAGTTGAATTGGAATAGATGTTAATAAAATTATAAATTTTTTTATGTACTATAATTATAAATTTTTTTTCTATCTCTCAAAATCCAGATGTATAATTTTTTTTAAGTGCAACAGACATTGATCTAGTTGCTCCTTATTTAATCCATCATTTTTATCTGTTTGAATTTTTTTTTTCTTAAACTACAAACTTACTCAATTTTAATATGGGTCTTTTCCATTTTTTAGGTATCAGATTTACTCAATTTTAATATGGGTCTTTTCCATTTTTTAGGTATCAGATTGTACCCATAAGATCTATAATTATACGGCGGTTAGTCATTTCATAACTCTGATACCGTATTAAAATTTAATAAGCTTATTATATTTTATAATTGTGAATTCGCCGTTATTTCTAAATAATTTTAAGTCAATATGAAATTAGTTAAACCACAATTATAAACTATTCTTTTATTTCTCAAATTCTCCATTTAAGATTCACTTTAATAAATATATGATTAAAGAATATTAAAAAAATTACTTATATAATCTGTTTTTAGGTCTCTATACCTGAGCCTAATGATTAAAAATTTGGCTAAACCATTTTACATTTTATGTTTCTGTACGTCGGTATGTGCTAAGGATACATAAATAACAGTTTTATTTATTTTTTACGAAGTAAAAATTTTAATTCTTTGATAATTACCTTGGATAGTGTTAAGAAAAAGCTCATTACGAACTAAAAATAAAGTGAGAAAAACACAGTCATCGCTTTATATATCCAATCCTACATCGAAAAGAAAATACAAAATAATAAATTCCATTATCATGATGAATGAGCAGTCATAATTAAAAAGCAAATGTTCTTTTGCACCTCATAATAATTGTTCAAATGAAAAATCCATATTAATGGGATAAAATTTGAAAGTTTCATCAAATTCTTTTAATCCTTCTCTATGCTTTGTTACAGTAAATTAATAAACGAAATATACTAAATTAAGCAAAGGAAGAAGGAAGATCCGAAGATGGAATTACTGTAGAAGATGAAGAAAGGAAAGGGAAACCGACAGGAGCCGACAAAAGCAAAGGGGGTGGGTACCAAATAATGCGTGGTATTAGGATTGATGAGAAATTCTAATGTTTGATTTTTATTTTTAATATGTGATGGTGGGAACCTGCTAGGCTTCAAATTCTTTGAAATTGGCCATGGCTTTCGAATCTCACTAAATTCCCCTTCTTCTTCAGCTACCACTTTTATTTATTTATTTTTTATTGTTTTGCTCTCTCTGCTATAAAATTAAGAAGCTATAGTCTATAGACACCCCATTTATAGATGCCATCATCTCCTTCCTTCAACCATGGCTTTTTTTAACACTTCATGATTTCTTCTCATTCCTTCTTTTTACTATTACAAGCACTGACCTGATTCTTATATAATTCTTCTATTTTTATAACAATAATAATTTTTAAAATTATAAAAAGTTATCAATTAGAATCCTTATTAATATGGCTTAATATATCAATTTTTTTTTAAAAAAAATGCCCCTTTAATAATGGATCTATTATTAACAGTAGCTTTTCTTCTGCAAGATGAATGGAGCTTGATTGGTATCTATCCTCGTTTGTGCGCGAAAGTATTTGAGTTCGAGTTTACTTATTAACATTTACCAATATTGATGAAAGTTTAATATATTTATAATGTATGAAAGGGAATAACTACCATCTATTGTATAGCTCACGGCCTATTAAGATTCCTAATAAAAAAAAAAAATTCGGCCTAACTCCCTTCATATTTTCAACTCATTGTTAACTTGTATTTTATGAAATAAATTGATCATGTTCAATTTTTTGTTCTTGGCCTCTCAAAATAAAAATTGTTAGTTCTGCCCTTGCTTTTCCTTACAAACGTCTAGATTGATTAATGGAATTGAAAGATTTTTTAAGAGAATTATATATATATATATATATATATATATATATATATATATAAGGTAATTTTATAATGGAAATTAATGATATACACTTATTTTTATGTGACTAACAGAAATTATGTTAATAGTTATAATTAGCTCGAATATTATTAAAAAACTTTCTTCTTTTCTAATGAAATTATTGTCTCATGTGTATTATGTACAAATTGGTTTTCTTCTTCTTTTTTCTTTGTTCTTATATATATATATATATATATATATATATATATATATATATATATATATATATATATATGCACCATGGGTCGCATTTATTGGAAGTAAATGATTATTCTTCATGACAAATAATTTTTTCTCACTTTTTTTTAAATAAATGTTATAGCTAGGTTAATTCACAACAATGATTCTCGAAATAAAATTGAACAAAAAATCTAGAGCCAAGAGAAATAGTGTTGTACGAATCTACAGACTAGCATATATGGTTGATCATATATCTTATAACATTAAATAACAATAAATGTTATAGTATTAAATTATCATAATTATTGTAAAATTAATCATAATCATTATATTTTTTATGTAACAGTTAAAAAACAGTACTCATGAATAAGAAAAAATTATAATAACCAATAAAACCTCATTTATATATATATATATATATATATATATATATATATATATATATATATATATATATTTTAACAATACAAAAATGTTTTTGTGGTTCTAATAATTTGGAAAGGGTAGCCAATTAAACAGCAATGTGAATGAATGAATGCATCATACTTTATTTGTTATCCCTTTCCTTGACATAAATCATCAATTATAAAGAAAAAGCACTTTTTTTAAGGGATCATAAACCTCCATTGACTCGTGGGAAAGTTGAAAGCACAGGGAGAGATGATTTGGTGGGTAAAACTAAAAGTTTTTAATGACGATGTCAAAAGTGATGGGTTTTGTTTTTTCTTTGTTGTTTTTAATGCGAAAAACATGCATTTTAAAAGGGATTTCACCAATGAACTAAATACAGATAATTCCTTAAGAATTTAATTTTGATAAATAAAAATATTTTTTTAAGAAATTAACAGCACTCTCCTATATTTTTTTTGATAAAAATATCATTTGAGATAATAAAAATTAGGAATAATAAAATTTGTATTAGTTGTATTGCAGTTATAATCGTTAGTAACAAATATAAATTCTAAATATATATATATATAAAAACTATTAAATTGTACATAAAATACTAGAAAATTCACACAAAACATCTTAAATATGAAAAAAATCATGTGATGTATTATATTACAATATTTAAAATTTATACAGTATCAAATAAATGAGCATCATCTCAAATGACATGGGATGCACTACTAATTTTTTAACAGTTTGTTTCTGACTGTAATTTATTAAAAATTCAGAGAATTATTTATAATTTTCTTCTCCAATATACATTACGAATTTATTTTGCTTAAATTAATTTTTTATAGATTAATTTTAATTATATTTTATAGTATATATAAAATGATTATTATTCTTTATAAATAATAAAATATAAATGAATCATTTTTATACATAATAAATTCAGTCTAAGTATTATCATTACCCACATAAGTTCAATCCCACATAGTTTCTCCTCATTTGCTGTTATTAAAACATCTTCATCACTTCTTCTTAAACATTCAATCTTTGTCCCAAAGAAGGCCAAATCTCTTCACTACAAACGGGGAAACTTTTGTGCCAAAAAAATGTTTTATAGATTTCCACTTATAAACTAAACCCATCATATAAATCCTAGTATTTTAATTATTTATAGTTTTTAATTTTATGTAATATAAATTTTAAAAATATAATTTGTTGAATTTTAATTTTAATATGAGCTTGAAGAATCCATGACGATATATTCAGTCTGCATAACCTGAACAAAGAGGTTTTTCTTCAGATTCAACCTGACAGATTGACCCATGAAACAATTAATTTTCAAAATTAATCAATTTCATATTTATATAACACAAATCAATTTATTTATTTATACTACAACATCTATTATGGTTTAATAAAAATATTTTTGAAAGAAAATTGTAATAGCCCAAATATCGGGTTAGTTGTAAACTGCAGTTTCTAAAATTGATTAGCATACCCGGGGAGCTAAAAATACACCCGTATATGAAAATATTTTATTTGATTACTGGAAAATATAGGTTATGACTAGTGTGAGGGTAAAATTTGGAGTGAAAATAAAGTCAAATAAACTCTCAAAAGTCAAAACTAAAAAAAATGGATCCGATTTAATTAAATAGTTGGTTGATCATATTTTGACAAGGCTATAAAAAATAGCAAACGATATCTAAAAATTTATTTTAAGTTATGGATAAACTCTAAATAATATTTAGAATTATTTGATAGTAAAAAAAGAATTTTACGGTAACACCGAAAATTGAATTATCAATCCGATTTGAGTAAGCTGCACAAAAAAGGGATTCCGATTGAGTTGAAAATTTTTATGTAAACATATATAAATATTTTATGAATTATGGAATCAAATTTGGGTGAAATTGAGCGTCAAAAGTGAGAGAAATAATTTTATAGTGCTTAATTGGACTTTAAATTCACAAATGGGCCTAAATGGAGTTGGATCACTTGTCTTCATCCAAGTCCAGCCCATTCCAGCTACCTATATAAGCTCAAAATATCAGAATTCACTAGAGAATTCAGCACCTTCTTCTTCCTCTCATGCTTTCCCCTTGGCCAAATGGGTTTCCTCCATTTTCTCCACCAAATTTCTTTCATTTTTCCTAATTTTTACACCAAAATCAACCACCCTAATATAAATTCAGTCTCTCTTATAGCTAATAGAAATTTTTAATCTTCATTTTGGAAGGCTAAAGTGGAAAGAAATCAAATGATAAAAGTTATGATATTAAATTGAGGTAAGTGAAATTTATGGTTTTAAATTAGTTTAATGGTTCAAATAGATAGTTTAAGATATGTAGATAATAAATATGAAGTTAGATTGAATTATGGAAGCAAAAATAATAGTGATTTTATTTTTGTATAATTTCGGTCATGGCAGGGAATCAAGGAAGAGAAATAACTTCAAAGGAAAAAGGTAAGAAAAAGGAAGCTTATGAAGGCTAAAGAAAAAAAATAAGGTTAGTGATTTCAAAATCTATTTATTTTCATTAATTAAGCATAATTTAGTGTTATTGAAATTAGGAATTTTGTGTGTTTTGTATGTAATTGCTAATTAATGCTTAAAATATGATTAAGGGATTATGAAAAGTGAATTAAAATGGTTAATTTCAATTAAAAAATTTAATTAGTGGAAATTGTAAAATATGACCTTATTATGTGAAAAAATGAATATGAAGGAATAAATATATTTTAATGTAATATTATGATACATATGGAATAATGAATGTATAAATTAGTGAAATGAATAATTATAAAGTGAAAGAAAAATTTTAATGATGAAAATTAATTATAGACCAAAATATGAGGAAGGAAAAAATTAATATTTTTCTTGCTAATTAAATGAAAATTTAGTCATGAAATGCAAGAAAATATGATAGAGAGTGTGAATAAATTTATTGAGAATTTTTAAAAAATGTATTGAATGTTTTCCTAATTATTAATTATATTATGCATGAAATGAAAAATAATGAATGAAATATGTTTAGTGATGCTTAATTACTGAATTGAATGTTCATAATGAATTATTGATATATGATAATGGAAAGTGTGAAAAATTATGGTAGTGATAAAATTGTTATGGATGAATAAAATGTTAAGTGATTAATAATGTAAAAATAATAGAATTTATGAATTTAATGAAAATTGAATTAAATTAATAAAATAATGTCCTTAGTTATTTTTATGATGGTTAAATCTAGTCCAGAATATAATTGGCTAGCCATAGAGACACCATTACCGCAGTACGGGTAATGAAGACTCGTTTATATAGGCCAATAACGGTTTATTTCAGTGATAGTGATTTAATGTACAGTGCAGTGATCGGATGGTCATTTGGGATTACTCTTCAATGTAGTAGGCTTTTAGAGTCCACGTCCCATGTATCCAGTTCAAATATTTTATATCGGATTGAAATTAGGGGCAAATGTGAATAAAATGAATACAAATTATTTAAGTGAAAAAAAATGATAAAAAAAGAAATAAGTAAAAAATGTGAAAAAAAATAATAAAAGTGAAAACTACGAGAAAAAAATAAATATGAAAAATATACTAAATATGATAAAAGTGACAAGTGTGAATAAAATAATAAAAATAGTAAATGGGAATTAAATGATATAAAAATGATCAAAATGACAAAAGTGAATAAAACTAGAAAAATATGATAAAAATAATAAATGTGAAAAATATTATAAAAATGATAAATGTGTAAAATATGATAAAAATGATAAATGTGAATAAAAGCAGTAGAAATGAATAAAGTAAAAATTATGATAAAAATGAAATAAGTCAAGAAAAAAAAGATAAATGTGAAAAATGTGAGAAAGTTGATATAAGTGATAAATATGATAATTATGAAAAAGTGACAAAAATGATAATAATAATAATAATAATAATAATAATAATAATAATAAATGTGGTAAATGTGACAAAATAGTAAAATTGAAAAATAGAATTTAAGTGGAAGAAAAATGTTAAATGATGTAGTTAAAAAAATAAATGAAAAATAAAAATGTTAGTGACAAAAGTGTGAATAAATGTAAAACAATGATAAGATTGTAAATAAATGAAAATTTAGGAACTAAAGTGAAATTTGTTGCCAATTAAATAAATGATTGAAAAAAATAATAAAAAAAATGAATGGTTAATTAAAGAAGTAAAGTGAAAATTGACTAAATTGAAAGAAATTGAAAATTAAGGAATAAACTGAAAAAAACTTAAAATTAATTGAGAAAATTTGTTAAAATTAATTAAAATATTAAATAGTGAATTAAGGGTAAATAAAAGTAAAGTATTGATAAAAAGAATAATATATTAAAGAAAAAATTTGAATAGTGTATTAAAAATATTATTGTATGTATGTATGTATAAAAATATAGGTTAATGGAAATTTTTAGATTTGCAATCATCACTAAAGCGTTTTAATAATCAATACGTAGTTATTTAACTGCGTGCAGATAGTAGTGGGAAATGTAAGAGCAAATATACAAAATTTGGGAGCTGACGGAAGATCGAAATAATAGTAGATTATTGTATAGAATGACATGTATATTGTAACACCCCTTTATCTAACAAAATAATTGTCAGGTCAAGAGATGCCTCCGGCTGACCTACTGAAGTGCCTGCGCATGACTTACAAACATGTACTAATATATGTATTTATACTAATTAAATATGCATACATAAAACTTTCATAAAAGTTATACAATATCACCAGTGAAATTCTTTTTTTTTTAAATACAAAATACAACATAAATTGTTTAAAAACAAAATACAAATACCTCAGGTTACTGTTGCTCTATTCTGATATGGGACCCACTGGTTATGCGGTGCTAGCAATAACTCTTATCGCTCTGCACCCTTCTATCTACAATTTGCGCGAGAGAAAAAATACTCTCACGCTGAGTATAATTCTCAGTGGTACAAGCTTTATAATGATAGTCTTATGACATTCATATCAACTCATTTAATGTTACAATATACTTTTTTTTATATATATACATAATTTAACTACTAGAACCTGCCTTCAAAAATCAATAAAATAAACATATTTCACAATATTTTATCAGATATTCCAAGTTTCTTACTTGTTGTGTTCATAAATTGACTAACTAGACTTAGTACTAGGGAGACAAAATGAGTATTCGTATGAATAAGATGTCTCTCCGTATGTAGATACCAAGCATCTGTATAACCGTATGTTCCGACTGAGTCGGATGTAACCGTATATTTCAACCAAACATGATAATCCGTATGTCCCTATTGGCATGCCAACATGTCTACCCTATTATAGTCTAGGTTCATTTATGGGCTAATATAGCATCGAGTTGTACAAGTTATCTCACATATAATATCACAATGTACATTCAATAATACAACATATATACTAATGATACACCTTATGTATACCCATCATATACCTACCATATACCTTATATCTACCTACCATATACCTTATATATACTCATGCACTATGTAGCATTTATATAAAATATATTCACTACCATATTAGCATTCACAATACCATATTAATTATTATTTAATAGAAGACATATTATATTACATAAATTATCATGACTATTATCATAAAGTTTGTATAAGCCTATTTATGTCATTTTCTGATTTATCGAGTCCTTGCCCTGATCTACTATTGGCATCGACTTTTTCTCTGTGTCTGACAATAATTAAATTTCTAATTATTTATTCTCATCAATAAATATTTATTTTAAAAATTAAATCTCCTAAAAAAAATTTCGGTTCTCATACACATTTAATGTGTAATTCACTATTTTCAGTCGTCCAATTCTTATTACAGTGCGACCATTTATCTCTTAATAATGTCTCATTTTATCATCTTTTTTGCCATATTTTTCTATACTTAATCCATTTTCCAACTATTCATCTTCAAAAATTCTATTTAATTAAATTTCCTTATTTTCCTTCTCTATAATTTTCCTAAATAATTTTCATTAATTTGTCAATCTCTCTAAAATTCCCCAAATAAATTTCTATAATTATTTCAATCCATATTCTTTAATTTTCAACTACCAATTTTACTTAATTAAGTCCAAATAATCAAGAATAAAGTTTTCAAGAATTCGGCCATACTTTGAAAATTTCTCAAAAATTATTTCTTCATTCCAAAAATTATTTCACATCTCTAAATATTCCAAATAACTCCAATTTCATCAAATCAAGCTATGATTCACCCAATTTCTTCATCCACATTTTCGGACATAATTATAAAAAATTTCTAAAAATTCCACAAAAATTCATAAAAATTATCTTTACCCATTTCTCATTACTTTTCATCAATTTCATCTCTAAATTCCTCATTTTTCATTTTTATACAATTTTCTTATTATTCCTCCCATCAAACCCTAATTCTCCATATTTCTAATCCAATACAAATTTTACAAACCCTAATGCACCAAGACTGACCTTCACTCCGCGAGAAATTCCTTGGAGAGGTTGTGTCGCCGAGTTAACTGTTTTGAGGGAGCCACTTTCATTGGCAACCTTAAGACCGAGTCTCTTGGCTTCCTCTAGCGAAACAAAGTTATGAGATGCACCTGTGTCGACCAGGGCTTTGACGACTTTTCCATTGATAGATGCATCCACAAACATGAGTCCCTTGGGGGACGTCGGGGCACTTTGCAATGCACTAAGCAACCGCAAAGATCTCATCTTAGCACCTTCATCTGCCTCACTTCTGTTTTGATCATGAGTGTAAGCAACTAAAGCATTCAATGTCTTTATTTTGGGACATTCTCGTGCCCAATGCGGTCCATCGCATATGAATCACATTACACGGGGCTTTGAGGCACCACGTCCTTCCCTTTCCTTCCTCTTGTCTCGTGGCTTGAATGAAGAGCTTTCTCTGTGATTTTTGTAGCTTTGACTCTTAGCATGGCCTCCCCCTTTCCTTGCTCCAACAAACTTTCTATCAGCTGGCCTCTGGCCTTCTTTGTTTGAGGAGTAATCAATAAGACTTGCAGCAACTACAATGGCCGAAGATAAGTCTTGGACACCACGTCGTTTGAGCTCAAGCTTAGCCTATGATTGGAGATCATCCATGAACAAGAATAATGCATCTTTGTCCGATGTGTCAGGGACTTCTAGCAGCAAGGTTGTGAACTCCTTCATATATTTTCTTATGCTACCCATCTGTTTTAGTCGTCAAAGCCGGCCTCTCACCTCTTCTTCAGCATTTACGGGGAAGAATTGACTTTTGAACTCCCTTTTGAAGTCCTCAAAGGTGTCAATTGTGCACACCCCACGTTGCACATCTCCATGCCTTCGTCTCTACCACAGCATAGCAGTGTCGGTCAAGTACATGGAAGTAGTTTGGATTTTGCTGGCATGGTCCGTTGTGCCAGTAGCCTCAAAATATTGATTCAGCCCCCATAGGAAGTTCTCAACTTCCCTAGCATTCCGAGCACCATTGAAAGTCTTTGGCTTGGGAACTTCCACTTTCTTGGCCTCAATGATAGTGGTTGTATTGGTTCCCGAGGCCATAGCCCATTTGCATAGTGCTAGATCACCACCCATATCCTCAACTCTAAGCAACACATTGGAAATTTCTTTTTGGAAGAGATCACGTACCTTGGCAAGTTCGGACTTCAGCCCATCAATCTCTTGCCTTAACCCACCATCTAGCTCGTTGAGGGACATCCTGACCGCTGCATAGATCTTCGTATCCTCGACATCCAAGCCACTGCAATGTTCCTCCAAGTTATCCACTCGGTCGAACAACTTCCCCAAGTTGTCCTGAGCATTCACAACACGTGCTTCCAAACTAGAAATCATGTCTTTCGACTTGGCTCGAGATTCTTTAGATGGTTTTTGAACTTCCTCACGACCACATTCCATTGATGGAACTTCCATGCTAGGTGTAGCTGGGGCAGTAGCCTTCATTATGCCAAAGGTAGTAAAGCTTCAAACCTTGGCTCTGATACCAACTGTCACGATCCTAAACTTTAGCTAGCAATCGTGCGACACTTATCACGGTCCGTTGCACTAAGCCTGCCTTTCAAACCAATAAAAGCACTCTAAATAGAATAGAACAAAACTTAGAGATCGATAAGATTCAATAGCAAAACAAAAACACAAGAGTTTGTGAAGAATGCTTTGTATTACTTGAAATGCTTAATTGCTTGAATTGCTTGAATGATTACAAATAAATTTATATAAGGTATATATATGCCTCCACCTCCTCAATGGATGACCGAGATCAATTCCCACCTACCAGATGGATGGTTAGGATTAACTCCCACCTACCAAATGGATGGCTAGGATTGATTCCCGCCTATCAAATGGATGGTCAATATCAATTTCCACCTACCAAAATGGATGGTTAAGATTGATTTCCACCTACCAAGTGGAGGGCTAGGATTAATTCCTACCTACCGAAATGGACGATCACGATCCATTTAATCTAACGGTTTACAATAGGCTTCTAGAATATTACATATGTGTGGAAAAATGTGAATGTGCGGGAAATTCCGTATGAACCTTTGCAGAGCATGACATTAAGGACTTCATCCATGGTGGTCGGCCAAATGGGGAGGAAGATAAGAGAGTTTTGGTTGATATTTTGGTAGAGAAATTCTAGATTAAAAATGGAGATAAGATCCATTGACTTTATATACCCATACTTAGTAACTAATAACCCTCGTTAAGCTTAATTTCACTTCATATAGGCTAATTAAAAATGTTAATTAAAAGGTAGGCTTGAAAAGTGGTCCAATTACATTTAAATTTAATTTGACTTAGACATGGTTTGCACTAATCATATAATTCTCTTCAAATTAATTCAAGATATACTTTAATTCTCCAAATTAAATATCCAAACAATATAATTTCATTAAATTGAATATACCAAAAATTTTAAAACAATTTTCTCTTCAAAACGGTCTTTTCAATTTTATAAAATGATATCCGGTGCGAAAATCGTATTTTTATGGTGTAGTCATTTTTCTTAATTCGATCCGTAAAAATTTATTCATCGTCCGATTTCTAAATTATTAGTGTTAAAAAAAAATTAGAATTCAATTACTATCACATCGATACCTTTACAATAATGAACATATATCTCTAACTTTCAGTCAAAAAAATTGGACCTTAAATCCACACCGGGTACTGTATTTCTGTAAATTGGAACCCTTAACTGTAAAATTTCTCCACATAACTTTACCAATGACCTTAAAATATTATTCTTCATATTTTAGTGTGCTTAAATCATATTTTTCTCATTGGGCAAAAACCATGTATTTTCCGTTCGGCATATCACATCGATTTACTTGTTAAGCACGTAATCGCAATAATTTACCCTTATTCTCTAGTTTTCATACCATTTATAACATTTCCAAATTAAATTATTATTTTTATACCTATATAACCATATTTAAATCCGAATAATAATGTCTTTATACTGGTCAACCCTTGTTGACTTAACTGTGCCGGTCACGGAGCGCACCCACCATATAAAGGCTAAATTGCCGGTCGTAACATATATATATGTCTAGATATGGAGTGATATGAATAAAATTATGTACATATTTTGATAAAAGAGTATTTGTGAATTATTATATATGTGAAAAAGGAAATGTTGAATTGAGCTTGAATGAAAAATATTTTTGCATTATATGTGTATTGTTGTGCCCAAAAAAGGGTTGTAAATTGTTTGCTTTGTAGATGAAATATTTAGTTTACAACCGTTATGCTGTTGAAATTTTTGGAAAAATAAAAAATATTAATTAAGCGTAAATAATACTTTGCTCATTAAATTAAATTAAAATTTTTTTTTGACACACATCAGCTATAAACGCTTAAATACGTAATGTATGTATAGAATGATTGTTATAAATATGTCATAAAAATTGTATATATTATTTACTCTATTCATAAATATAAATATAAATTTGACATGAGGAAAAACAATTCCTGTAATTTCACAGACAGGGTTGTGGAATTAATTTTTCAAATACATTTTGGAGCCTAAGAGATGACCAAATCCAATTCCATGACTTTTATTTTAATTAGTTTATTGGACATTTTTGAAAGTAGCCTCATTTCATTTGGGATTTATTTTGATATTTGGTGTTGCTTCGTGATTTATGAATTCCTTTGCCCTCTAGCGGGCTTTGGTCCAGGAGAGTGTGAAAGGCCACAGTCTTTTTGTTCACCTAAACACCATGTTTCTACTTTTGAAATATTTACATAAATGGAACAAAAATGCTAAAATATTTTTAGATTTACAGATACTTTTTTTTCAAAAATAGCAAAATTGACTTTTAAAATTTTTAAATCTACTAAAAATTGAAAATTTGCGCAATATTCGTTCTCCAGATCATCTGAATGAAAATAATAAATTTATTATACCCAATATTTACTAAAACTTTACCCAATATTTATAATATGATATATTTATATATATATTTATACAATATTTATTCAATATTTACTTAATATTGACTTATAGAAACCAAAATATTTATTTATAATTTATCTGATGTTTACCAAATGTTTACCTAATATTTATCTAATATTTATCCAACGTTTACCTGTTGATATACTTTTATTTTTTTGATAAATAATATATTTATGCAATATTTACCTAATGTTTACATCACATCTCTAAAAAAAGACAAAATGATATAAATCTCAAGAAAAATTTAGGTAAATATTGAATAAATAATATTTATATTTTATTTAAAAAACAAAAATACATGTTACATAATAAACCTCAAGAAAATTTTAGGCAAATGAGTGAATAATATTTATATTTTATTTAAAAAATAAAAATACATGTTACATATAAAAAATGACAAAAGGTAATAAATTTCAACTAAATTCACTCAAAATTCAGAAAAATATACAAAAAGAAAAGTAAAGGAAGACAAAAATAAGAAATTAATCTGAAAACGAAATGACAATGGAAAGTTAAAAAAAAAATTCAGCAGAAAGTTATACAAAAAAATTGTGTCACAATATTAAAAAAATAAAATGATATTTTTGAAATTCAAAAATTATGAAAATGAAAACAAATTTTAGTAAAAATAATTAAAAAAATTGTCGGTATTTTTAAAATAAAAGGTTAAAAAATTTATTATAATTTGATCGACTTAAATAATTAGACTTGATAATTGTGAATTTACTATTACTTTAAAATAACTTAAGTCAATCTGAAATTAGTTGTACTATAATTATAAATTTTTAGTCTATCTCTCAATATTCTGATGTGAGATTTTTCTTAATATTTTCCTTCAAGCACAACTAACTTTGAACTAGTTGTTACTTACTTAATCCAACAATTTTATATATTTAGATTTTTCTCATTTCTAGAGTCAAATATTTATTTATTTTAATCTGGGTTTTTCTACTTTTTAGTTTCGAATTTTATCTACAGAATTTACGATCATGCAACTGCTGATCATCTCATAACTTTGATGCTATATTATAATTTGATGAATTTAAACAATTGAAATTAATAATTGTAAATTTACCATTAAAACGAAATTAGTTGTACTTTTTATTTAGCAACTTCATTCACAAAACGGTGTATAATCGGATTTAACTAGCAGATATCTGAAAGATTACATTTTCCCCATTGAAATTGTTAAATGTAATAAAATTATTATTCACATACGTTAAAACGAAACAAGCAGAATTGTATATAAACCGAAGGAATAGAGTGTTATAGTAACTTTGGGAAGTGGATATCATGGTATTTAAGAAAATTTCAAGCTTTTTCTTTAATTTGACAAATGTAATCTAAAGACCATAGCCGACACCATAATTGTGCATTTTTGTGAAATTTGGGCCTACGACATAGAAATGACCCAAAAAAAATTTGAAGCCGAAGGAGCATATAAAAAATAATAATAATTAATGCTCTAAAGTCTGTACAAAGAGAGTGATGTATGACCTAAAAGCCTTTAATTTAGCAAGATCCTTCGTACTGTAATCTTTTGATACTATTGTCAACATCACACTCATCATAATTACAGGGTTACCGCCTTTCGCAACATATTAATTGACAAGTTCCATATCTCTTTTTAACAAATATATTATTTATGCATTTGTCATATATTTCTTTTCAATATCTCTAACCTATTATTTTTCATATATATATATATAGATTGGTCCAGTGTACCAGTAGAATGCTGCAGAGCCAGAAGCAGATATTCATCCATGAATCTCATTCAGATGATGGTTGAATTTCAATCTCATGCTCCTCACCTTACCCATTTTCTTTTATTTTATTGATTTATAATTCAATATTCTAATTTCGTCAAGTAAATCTCATTGGTCTTTTTTTGTCAATTGATCATTGAATTTTTATTTTTTAACTTAATTTTACGTTAAAGACAATAAATTTATAGCTGATCCTATATATAACTTAATTCGCTTTTCAATATTGTATAAGAGGACAGTCAAAATGTCTTGAGTTATTTTAGCAATCAATGCGTTAGTAAACATTGAAACCAAAAAATCAAATCTAGTTAAATTAGAACAATGCGTCATCCGATGCTTAATTAAACTTAATTTATAAATTGTAGTCTAACACTATTTTAGAAAGATCCGAAACTATTTTAAAACTAATTTACCTATAATTATAAATTTTTATTATAATATTTCATATATTAGAGATGAAATTCTTATTACTTCTCTAATATATAAAATTAATGACGCCATATATAAATTAATTTTTCAGCACTTAAATACACTAGGGTTTACCTCATGTGACTCCAACACAACTGCGCAAGAGCATGCACAAACTAGCTATATTTTTGTTTTTAGTACTTTAAATGGACAAATCAACTCAATCATTTGCACAATTTGCAAACGAAAATTGGTATTCATACGTTGATCGGAAAAATACGTCGCTATCAAATCTCCCCCCTATAATTAGTGGGCTGCCCCGTCCAATACTGAACGAATGACAACGCAATTGAAAGGCACAAGGCAAGGAGCCATGGCCCGACTTGCCTTGCCATCTACATCGATATATAAATTTAGGTACTTCGTATGCTTCCACTCTTTTTGGGTTCCTTGCATTAATCCCTCAAACGCACTCACGATTATCGCACTGCATGTGTTTGTTTAGGTAGGATCTTTTACTTAACTTATTCAATCATATATATAATCCCAATTCTAAGATTTCTATTCAATTTGCCCACTATTGGACTCTCGATTTTGGATCATTTTACACTCTGAAAATTTAATATAGATAATCATTCGGACGAACTTTTAGTATGAAAAATCAATTGGACTGAATTTAACCATAGAAGTCAATATATTTGTTGATTCATACACCTTAAGGACCCAATCACACCTTCAGCTATTTTACATACATAGCATTAACGTGCAATTATGATTGGTTTGGCTCATAATTTTTTTAAGAACCTATTCAAGTTAGTATTTCCTGTCTAAATGTATAGCTAAGGGTGTACAAGGCTAACCTTATTGCCAATTAATGCGAGGTGGATTATTCCTTGTATTTTAGGTGTACGATTATCTGATCACTTGTACATAAGTGTAGTCACTAGTCACTTCTTGGTTATCTTTTTAGCCAATATTCATGTTTTTGTATTGCTATGTGACTTGTCATTTGCCGGTTGCATGCATCCGTGCATTTCTGTTTACTACATCAAAAGAATGTGCCGCAATTATAAGCCATAGCTTGCATTTTAGGCATGCCTTTTGATGAATGTGGTCCCAAATTTCACTACTCTAACAGTTTTTGTAAGGTCAATCAAGTCAGGATCTGGGCTAGTCATGTATTTACCCTAACAATGAAGTTAGTGATTTATAAGTGATAGGATATAGATAAAGGGAAAATACCTTTTTGTGAGAAGAAGGGCTAATAACTGGAATAAAATACTTTTTCTATGCATGCATGATTGTTGTAATACCTAAGTATACTTTATTTATAGAACAAATCAATAATAATAATAATAAGTTAAGTATAGAACAAATCAGTTAGAATAATGTCGTGTAAAATATTTTATGGTTAATATAATTATGAATTTCTATTAACAAATAGTTGATAATTGATTGTTGGTTACGAATAATTTATTGTCGCTAAATGAAAATGGCAATGGATTAGCTGGCCACTAAAAAGTCAGTAGAGTGAATGAGCTCAATATTAGTGACAAATTGCCTCTACATATATCACTATAAGAAAATTAACTTTTAACGAAAAAAATCGGTAGTTAAAAGTAAAAATTCGTTGTTGAAAATCTACGACCAAAAAAATCCAGTCGTAACTGATCGTTAAAGCCTTACGGTTAAAAATATAGACCAACCACATTTTTCATATGAAAATCTAATAGTTAGAGACACCTTTTAATGATTAGATTTTTCTTTTGCTAATTTCAATGGAAATTAAATCCGGCCTTTAGAGAGGTACTAATCAATTAAAATGGTCCTGATTGACAAAAAATAGATGCTTATTTTTTTAATTATTTTTACAATTAGCGAAAGTGAATTTTTATTATTAAAATATATTTTTTACTATTGAAAATTAATTTCGTTAAATTTTAAAATAATTAACGGTCGGATGTCCTTGAACTACTAGATTTATTTTCAGAGAAATTTTTAGATAGCTTGTAGATTAAACCAATCACATAATGATATACTTTTAATTATTTTATTTTCATTAGCTGATATGAATACAACATGTATACATGTCACTATATGATTGGTTTAATTTAAGAATGATAAAATAGACTAAATATACCTAAAATTTTATGTTGTTTTCATTGATAGTTGATTCAATTAGCGAAAGGAAGAATCGACAGTTAAAATGTATCAATTTCATATGTGCTCAAATATATAATAAATATTTCATCAATATTAAAAAGTAAATAACATAAACAGTAATTCTTACTTGTTTTTGTGCATAAACCACATGATTAAACTAACATATAGTTCTTAAAGTAGACCGTAAAAAAGTCCTCAATCCTCATGAAACTGATGAAGGTACCAAACTATATGGATACACCAATTTGTAAATTTTTTAATTTTAACAAAATACAAAATGCAAAAAGAAGACTAGGAATAAACGGGTCTCACTCCATTCTATGCCTGCTTAATTGTGGTTGTTCTTGCTTTCAAATTCAGAAATATTCCCCTGGAATCAGTAAGCAAAAACAAACCTATATTAATAATATATGAAACTTCTTTTAATGTGTTAAATAGTTTGGTACCTATGTTAAATATTCACACACTAGTACATTGGGTAGCTGTTCACTTATAACGCAAGTGGATAACATTTGCCAAAACATAATCCTGAATCAAGACAGGCAAACTTGCAATACTTAATTTCTAAGATATATTTTACTAGCTAGATTGTATGTGTTTAATTTGATTTTCCACATTTTCATTTGAAGCTCCAGCAATTTGAATTATTATGAGCATCATCTAGATTCAAAAACTAAAGAAAGAATTTCTGATGTGATGAAATAAATCTGAAATAACAGCATAAATTCATGAAGTAAACTCGGGCAAAATGGTCATAATGTGTGACTACCTTCAACCAACTTACTTTGAGTGTTTCATTGCATTACATCTGAGATTCAATCACACAAGATATTCTGATATTAATGCACAAATGTGAGCTGGGCAGAGTTTTAAGTTAAAAATTACTTTGGAAAATTGAAGCAACACATCAACTTATTATCACATTTATCCATCCACACACAACGGGAAAGTGGAATAAGATGAAGTTATTCAAGTGAGAATTTAAAAAGCAAGAATTAAGGCTAAAAAGAAGAGAATGCACTAGTATAAAGCAACAAAGCTTTGAAATAGAACACAAAACAGCAATGGCATATACTGGCGATTCACCCAACCAACTACAAGCCAGAACTGCAAGAACCCTCTTCCTGCAATAACAGGCAAATTTTTTTAGATAAGACTGTAGACTACATAGATGAAATCAATGTCACCTTTATGCCTTTAACATCATATAATTTTGCTCAATGTTTGATTGAATTATAATCATTCTTCAAAAAAGTTAAATCAGTAAAGCTTTAGATGAATTTAGCTTGCAAAAAGGCTACATAGCTGACAGAGTAATAATTATCACTTTTTTATTAACATTTGTGAGAAAGTTATTCATATGTATTTTCTGGCATCGATGCAAGTCAGAAAATATTATAATTGTGAAGGTCAGGCACATATACATACTACAGAAGCAATAAAGGCTAAATAGTATATCAAAACATAGATTAAATTTATAAATTATTATTATAATTTAATATATATAAAAATAATATTACTAAAAATTTAAATCTGTGTTAATGTTGCATAATTAGATTACTACTTAATTTTAACTGTAGTAGACATGCGAAGAATACTAAATTCGTGTACAATGGGGAACTTGTATTATTAGTAAAAGATGTATCACAAATCTACAATATATAGAGAGAGAAAAAAAAAAAAAAAAAAAAGGAGCTGCAAAGAATGTGCATGCACATGCTCTTGTGGGTGTTCTCTGGCTCCCTCTATCACATTTAGATAGCACTGTAATCTCCATTGCATCGCCACTTTCTTTGGCATTTCATTAAAAAGTATAGTTCCCCACATCTTTTAATAGTATCCTCCGCTCCTTCATTATTGATATCTAAGCCAACAACAATATAAAGTGGACTATTAATGGATTTGTTTGAATCTGCTGATTAATGAATCTAGTTAATTAATTAATGTGAAAAAATGGGCTGGTGGCTAATGTGAATAAAATGGACATGGAATGTATGGAACAAGATTTTCAAGTGGTGGAATGTCTCTCGGTGCATTCCAAACTCTATTGCTTTCCTTTTTGAAAAATGTGATTCCTTTTCTTGCAAAGGAAGTTTTCAAAATAAAAATTGGAGGTTAATTTTTTATGTTACCATTTAGTTTATATGGCTTGACCGAAATAACTTGATCTTCAACAATACAAATTTGTCCCACTTTCTTCTCTTTGATCTCATCATGGTAAGATTTTCTCATAGGATTGAAGCTTATGATTCTTAGGATTGAAACTTATGATTTTTCTTTTTCTTACTCTCCAAATCAGGTAATTTTATCTCCAATTGCATTAAAAATTGGAAAATGCTGAAAATTAGTAGGCCAAGAATTCTTTGGTCTCCACCGCCAATTTCTTTTTTCAAATAGAATGTTAATGCCTCATCTATTAGCAAACCGGGACCTGTAGTTGGTGGGGTGTTACGTTCTTCCACCAATATGTTTCGGGAAGTTTTTTCATGCTTAATTGGTGTCAAAGATTCTAATGAAGCCAAACTTTTAGCCATCTTCAAAGCTCTTAAAATTTCGGCAAACAATAATTTTCTTGCTACTTTTCACATCTTGATGGAATCTGATTCCAGCAATGTAGTCTCTTGGATTAATGATCTTCTCAATACCTACCCTTTGGAGCTTTGGGACACCCTATATAATATTAAAACTTTATAAAGTTCTGCCCTCTCCTTCTCTATTAAACATATTTTTAGAAAAGTCAATTCTATTGTTGATGGTTTAGTCAAATCTGGATTCATAGACAATCTGATTTCATTGATTGACTTTAATTGTTTTGTTGAGTTTTCGATGTTTTATGAATTATATGTTTTTCTTATATTTTTTCAGTTATTTGTATCATCTGCTGTGATTTTTTCACATAAATTCTAGAAAGTTTAGGTTCTCTTGGGTGTATTAAAAATGATCTATTGATCTGAAATAACTCATTCCTTTATCTTATGTTTTTATCCACTTTATTTATTTTCAAATAATATCCTCTATTATAAAAAAAAAAAAAAAATACAGAAGTCTCCACTCTGATATTTAACTCAATTAGTGAATAGTATACTTGTGAAAATAATTAAAACATAATGATGAATTGAATTTAACTGATGTGGCCTGAAGAAGGGATGGAACTTATAGTCAGTAGATAAATTGTGTAATCAGTGAGTATGGGGTTGAAAAAAGAATTCCACTCATTAGCAAAAACAGAGGTAATTAATAATACAGCAACTTTATATACCATCGTAGTGCTTAAAAAAATATTTCCTCCACATATATCATGAAATGTGTATAGTTGAAAACCGCGAAATCTGGATAACAATTTAGAGTTTATTGGATGATATGATTCACTTTGGCCAACATGAATGGTGTCCAAGGCACTCATGCATGTAGCTTATCTATATATAAATATACATGTAATGGGTCCACATATTACAGCAACTATCTAATCCTTCTTTTTACTATCATTGTCTTTATATATTACAATTATGAAACTTGCTTTCCATGGAAAATCAAAATCATTTCTGTTGCGAGCTTATGTTGCCCTATATTTATATATCAAGCTACAATTAATTATAGAATTTGTTTGTAAAGAAGATATATACTGGAGATCAATCGCTAAACACTCCATGATCAGCAACTCCCAGAATTCAAATTGGGTATGGGGTGGCATGGATTATTTCATATGAAAATTGAGAGTGGCATAAGCAAAGCACGATTCTCAAAAACTACTATAATATTTTGGGCAGCGACACAAATATTTTTAAAAATTAAATGCACCCAAAAATAATTACTATTTTGTGGAGCATGAGCAAACATACCATGATATTAAATATTATGATTAGACTTGGTCACAACATTTTTCAGAATTTTCTCAACCATGCAATTTTTTGGTCGGTTTGGTATTCCTGAATAATAATAAAAGAAGTTGCTTTAGAAAAAAAATATATTAATGATTAAATAACGGTCATGGATAACATAATTAAAATTTTTTCCAAATGTAAATACGAACAGTTAATTAGAAATAGACGCTACATATAAATTCTTCTCAGACTTGGAAAAAAAAATTAAAAAATTATGCTATCCTATGAAACCAATGTGTAGCCTTCCACCTTTTAACTTATTGAGGAAATGACGTATAATCTTACAAAATCTAATTTTTTTATAGCAAAACTTAACCTATTAGTGTGAATAAAGTATATAGTAACTGTTGAATTTTAACAATCTCTCAATCTCATATCGAAAGTGGGAGAGAGAGAAAAAAAATATTAGCCTATAAAAAAGGTTTCATCTCCTCTTAACAATTCATCCCAAAATAATAATCTTACTTCTAAGATTAATTGTATTTTCTCTATTTCTTGTAATATTTCACTTTATAATATTTCTTTAAAATAGTAGGATATTATTTTAATAGTTTTCGAGAACGTAGACATAATTGGTCGAATCTCGTTAAATTCTGATGTTCACTTTATTGTCTATTTCATAGCTATTGTCAGGTAATATATTTTAATGATATATTGTTCTTTAAATTATCTGAGAAAAATTCTGTCATTAATACTCTAAAAATTTAAGGAAGTTAGTTTTTAAGGGAGACTATTTGTGACTCCACCAACTACTTGAAAATTTTTTTTGTTTTAATTTTTAGCACAATTATTCATTTTGGTGGAAACTAACTCGATTTTCACAACAATTGGTATTAGAGCAAAAGTTACTGAGTTATATACTTTGTGGTTGAGGCGTAAGCTGATTTTTCACATAAAAAATGTTTCATTGGATTCTTGTATATTCCGCATTTGAAAGCTATTAAATAGTCTTGAAGAAGAAATGGAAAGAAACGGACAAAAATCCATGATGGACACAACGGCTTCTACTTCATCAATTTTGGTGAGAATTGTGTGGCAAATATGAGAATTGTAGTAAAAAATTTTGATGGTACATGTCATTTCGGCATGTGGCAAGGTGAAGTTCTAGACACCTTATTTCAGTAAGGTTTAGACATTGTCATTGAAGGAGAAAAGCCAAAAGGTGCAGATGAGAAGAAAGCACAATCAATTGTTTGACATATAGTACAATTCGATTGTGCATGTCCAGAGAGCAGAAGTATGTCTTTTGCAAAAAAACTTTTACAAGTAAATTATGGAAGACACTGAAGGAAAAATTCTTTAAAAAAAGCAGTCAAAATAAACTTTTGCAAAAAAACTTTTGCAAGTAAATTATGGAAGACACTGAAGGAAAAATTCTTTAAAAAGAGCAGTCAAAATAAGCTTCTTATGAAGAAAAGGCTATTCAGATTCACATATGTTCCTGGTACCACGATGAATGATTACATCACCAATTTCAATAAACTTGTAATAAATATGATGACTTTGGATGTAACTTTTAAAGATGAAGATATGACCCTAATGTTGTTAGGATCCCTTCTTGAGGAGTTTGAGTTTTTATAAACTACTTTACTCCATAGAAAAGTCGAGGTGTCTTTTAGTGAAGTATGTGTTGCACTATATAGCTATGAATTGAGGAGAAAAGACAAGAAGGATAACACCAGTGAAGCAGCAAAAGCTTTGATAGTAAGAGGTCGTTCGAAAAATAATAACAAGGGAAAGAAAGACATATCAAAGTCCAGATTGGACAAAGATGAATGTGCATTTTGTCAAAAAAAGGGAAACTAGAATAAAGATCATCCTAAGTTGAGAAGTAAATCTAGCAAAGGCAAGGCTGTTGCAGATTCAAATGTAGCTGAATGTGATGATTCAGACTTTTCATTAGCATTGATGTCATTAATAAGCAGTTTGAATGCTTGGATCATGGATTCAAGTTATAGCCACCATATGTGTCCCAATCATGAATGGTTTTTCAATTTTAAATAAATTGAAGGTGGAGTTGTCTATACAACAAATGACAGCCCTTGCAAAACAATAGGAATTGGTTCAGTTCAATTGAGAAATCATGATGGATCAATCAAAACTCTGACAGACGTAAGATATGTGTCAAGTATGACGAAAAATCTCATTTCAATGGGAATCCTTGGGAGAAAAGGTTTCACTATAGTTATTAAAAATGAAGTAATTAAGGTTATATCTGGAGTACTTGTAATGATGAAAGAAGTTCAAAGAAGCAACAACTTGTATTATTATGAAGGTAATATAGTCGTTAGAAGAGCAACAACAGTTTTTAATGATGACCAGGAGCTGGAAACAATCAGATTGTGGCATATGCGCTTAGAGCATACAGGTGAAAAATTCTTGAAATTTTTGGTGAATCAAGGATTATTGCAAGGAGTATGAACTTGCAAATTATACTTCTGTGAGCATTGCATCAAAAGGAAGCAGATAATAGTCAAGTTTGGCATTGCAATCCATGATACCAAGGGTATTCTGGATTATATTCACTCAGATGTATGAGGTACTTCCAAAACTGCTTCAATAGGAGGTAAACACTACTATGTTACCTTTATTGATGATTGTTCAAAAAGAGTATGAGTGTATACAATAAAGACAAAGGATGAAGTGTTAAGAGTTTTTCTCATATAAAAGAAGATGGTAGAAACTCAGACGGGTAGAAAGATTAAATGCCTTCTAATAAACAATGGCGGAGAGTACACAAATGATCCCTTCATAAAAGTTTGCAGAAATGAAGGAATTGTTCGACATTTCACTGTCAGAAATTAACCACAACAGAATAGGGTGGCTGAATGCATGAACCGAACTCTACTGGAGAAAGTTCGGTGTATGTTGTTTAATGCTGGATTGGGCAAAAAAATTTGGGATGAGGCTGTAATATACGCATGTCATCTCATTAATCATTTTTCATCAAATATTGTCAATGACAAAACACTTTTAGAGGTGTAGTATGAAAAATATGCTACAAATTATAATTTCTTACATGTGGTTGGTTCCACTGCATACTATCATGTTAAGAAATCGAAATTAGATCTAAGGGCAAAAAAAAACTATCTTTATGGGGATATCCTTTGGTATTAAAAGACATCATTTATGGTGCCCAGAGACGAAAAAAATAATCTTTAGTAGATATGTTACCTTTGATGAGTCTACTGTGTTAAAAAAGGTAATAGAGGAGCAGACAAATGGTTCTCCACAGTAGGTGGAGGGAACTCCCAAATAGGTAGAGTTTGATAGAAGAAGAATTATTGATTCAGTAATTGTAAATTTTGATAAAATTAATCCTACGGTAGAAGAGGAGTTAATGGTAGAAAATGGATCAGATGAAGAAGCAGAGGTTTCAGCATAAGAATCTCCTCAGCAACTTGAGTCAATTGTACTATAAAAGCCGAAAAGGAATATTAAGAAACCTACTCAACTTAAAGATATGACTAATTATATATCTTCAGTAGATGATGAGATTTCTTCCGCTTATTATAAAGTTATTCAAAGCTCATAAGAAGAAAAGTAGAGAAATACTATGGAAGAAGAGATGCAATCCCTTGAAAAGAATCAGACATGGAAGTTAACAAATCTGCCAAAGGGAAAGAAAACGATTGGCTGTAAATGGGTTTATGCAAAGAAAAAAGGATTTCTTGAAAAAAATGATATACGCTGTAAGGCAATATTGGTAGCTAAAAACTATGCTCAGAATGAGGGAATTGATTATAATGAAGTGTTTTATCCAGTTGTAAAATCATTCATCCATTATAATATTGTTGACCTTAGTAGCACAATTGGATCTAGAACTAATACAGCTGAATGTAAAAACTGCATTTTTACATAGAAACTTAGAAGAAAAAATCTACATGACTCGGCCAGAATGATTTAAAGTTGCTGGAAAAAATTTGGTGTGCAAGTTGGGCAAATCGTTGTATGGATTGAATCAATCTTCAAGACGGTAATACAAACGATTTGATAAGTTTATGATAAGACAGAAATACATAATAAGTAAATATGATCATTGTGTATATTTGCATAAGCTACGAGATGATTCTTTTATCTATCATATCTTTTATGTTGATGATATGCTGATAGCTTCGAAGGATTAAGGAGAGATTCAAAAGTTAAAAGCTCAACTAAATCAGGAATTTGAAATGAAGGATTTAGGAGAAACTAAGAAGATTCTCGATATGGAGATATGCAAAGATAGAAATTTGGGGAGACTTTGTTTGACTCATAAAAAATATCTGAGAAAGGTACTAAACCATTTTGGGATAAATGAGAAGACAAAATCAGTTAGTACTCCATTTGCTCTTCATTTTAAGCTTAATGCATCTTTATCTCCGAAAAGTGATAAAAAACGAGAATATAT
Source organism: Triadica sebifera (assembly GCA_023653625.1). NCBI lineage: Eukaryota > Viridiplantae > Streptophyta > Magnoliopsida > Malpighiales > Euphorbiaceae > Triadica > Triadica sebifera. The sequence goes on from CM042895.1 coordinate 2,894,681, forward strand.
GTCAAAGGTTCCATATGCAAATGTTGTTGGTAGCTTGATGTATGCAATGGTGTATGCATGACTTGACATTTTACAAGCAGTTGAAGTTGTGAGTAGGTACATGCATGACTCTGGTAAATGACATTGGTAAGCTGTGAAATGAATTATACAGTATATTCAGAATATTGCAGATGTTGATATAATGTTTGTGTGGGATGAAAAAATTGGTCAGTATATAGTTGAATATTGTGATTCCGACTATGCAGGTAATTTAGATAAAACATCAATCTGCTACCGGTTATGTGATTACACTTGCAAATGCACCGATTAGTTGGAAATTCACCTTACAATCAACAGTTGCTTTGTATACAATAGAGGTAGAGTACATGACAGTTTCAGAAGCTGTTAAGCAATTTGGCTTCAGGGGTTGCTGAATGACTTGAGAATTGGTAAGAATAATGTAAAAGTGCATAATGACAGTTAAAGTGCTATTTGTTTAGTAAAAAATAAAGTTTATCATACAATGATGAAACACATTAATGTTCAATATCATTTTGTACGAGAAAATCTTGAAGATGGTGAGATATTACTTCAGAAGATTATGACTATTAAAAATTCCGCAGATATGACAACAAAAGTTGTGACAGGTGTCAAGTTCCAACATTGTTTGGACTTGATAAATGTTCTTAGAATTTGAAATTCGACACTTCAAAGTGCATTTGTAGATATTATTGAATTTTGTAAAATAAGAATTTAGAGAATTTTTATTTGGAATTGTGAGATCGTCAATGTGGAGATTTATTGAATTTTGGCAATCTCTCAATCTCACATCATAAGTGAGAGAGGGATGAAAAAAAATATTAGTTTATAAAAAAAGTTTTATCATCTCTTAACAATCCATCCTAAAACATCAATCACTTACTTCTAAGATTTATTTTATTCTCTCTGTTGTAATATTTTTTTGAAATAGTAGAATATTATTTTAGTAGTGTCCGAGAACGTAGACATAATGACCGAATTTTGTTAAATTATGGTGTTCCATTTATTGTCTATTTAATAACTATTGTCGGATAATATATTTTAGTGATATATTGTACTTTAAATTATCTGAAAAAATTTATGTCACAAAGACTTTAAAAGTCTAAAGAAATTAGTTTTTAAGGGAGACCATTTGTAACTCTACCAACTATCTGAGAATTTTTATTTGTCTTAATTTTTAACACAATTATTAATTTTGATGGAAACTAACTCGATTTCTACAACAAAAATAACGTTATGTTTTTCTTTAAGATGAATAATTATTTATGTTAAAAAAATTTTATATTGAGTTGTTAATTTGTTATAGCCAATTATATTATATATATGCATCATTAATTTTTTAGATGTCTAAATTATTGACACATTTTAGAGAATTGTGTAGTGCTAGACTACTCCTTATTATTAGTTTTTCTATTGCATTCTTTCAATTTTTTTTTAATAGCTATCCAACTTGGATTTGTGTTGGATATACTTATTAAAAAGATAAAACGTTATCTATCAAATTTTAAAATTGTTCCATATCCAAATTTTAAATTCGAAATATCTAGTTAAAAAAAAATGATATTTACTATCTCATCTTATTTTTTGAGGATTTTTCTTTATTTTTTTAGTGATATGTATTTTCTATTTTTTCTCATGTGGATTCTATAATATTAAAAACATAATACGTATTATTAAAAAAAAAGACAGAAAATGATAAATAAAGTAATAAAAAAATATTTAACATTTATCGATAAAATTTTGAAAATTGCCCATTTTGTAAAATTGGTGTCTAATCAAATCACAATTAAAGAGAATTAAACAGTTGATTATGCTGGAATCTTGGGTGAAATGTTGGATTAACAACAGACAAATCTATGGTTTACTTTATTGATTCGGAAATGTTTGAGGACAGGAGGTTACAATTTTGCGTACTTGTGTAATTGGAAGCTGATCATGCTTTTACCTGGCATATCTTTGAGAAAATAATTCTTTCTTGTCCCGTTCTATTGCTTTTCAAAATTTAGCAATATCAGCATCAAATTTCAAATTTCCTGATTTAGAATATAAAATTTTACAAAATATCATGAGGTTCTCAAATTAGTTTTCAAGAATAAAGATAATTATATGAACTTTAAAGATAATATAACTACGAGTAGGATATTTTTCATGCCATCAACACAATTATGAAATCGAATAAAATGCTTAATTGGTTATTTATTGGTTTACAATATTTATATTATACGACAAAAATCTCATAGGAATTTAGAAAAAAAAATTAATGAATTTAACTTTAACAATTCATATAGAAATGGATAGTTAGAAATTAACTTCATATTATTTGTTATGTTTGAGTGAAAAAAATTTGCAGTCTTTGACAAATAGTATTTTGTTTGATTTTTATTTTCATAATTTGAAGATTTATTCAATCAAAATATATTAGATATGGCTGTTCCAAAATGGAGAATTCAAAGCAAACAGGTTACCTGTGAGCGTTGAAGTAAAAAAAAGCCGAATGAGCGGTTGGACCAAAGTGGTGAGTTGAAAAGTACTGTAAATAAGAGCGTGGTTGTGGAGGGTAATGCAGGAATTGACATTAATATATTATGGATTGGACGAGACTGGTACACTAATAATTTTGCAATGTAGACTACAAACACACAGCCGCCTCTTCAGTCTTTGTTTTTCTTTTGTCACGGTCGTCCCTTTAATTTTTCATCTAATTTATAATCTTTTAAATTTTAATATAATTTATTATTTTGCAATAATTTCCATGTATTCTTGAGTAATATTAAAATATAGATAATAAATTTATATTCTTTTAATAAATAAAAAGTATTTTTATTTTTCTTTATTTAAAAAATTTCTTTAATTGTAGAAATTAATTCAATATAGAGATTATGTACAGATTTTATTTTGATTCAATTAAAGAATTAAATCTTGACTACCAGAAAAGAGAGAATAGAGATTTAGACTCAATTTATTAAACTAACCTAAATCATATATATATATATATTCATTAATAATTGTATTTAAATTAATTAGTTTAAATAAAATAACTAAATATATATTACTATCTGATTGTATTATTTTACTGATAATATAATATACTAGATCTATCTAAAAAAAATTTTCTATATTGTTTGGTTTTATAACTAACCAAATATCAAGGATGGAAAACACTTATTTCTATTCTGATTTCCAAGTCTTTTTTAATGGAACGAAATCTAATCATTAAAAATATATGTTAAAAACTATATATAAAATTTGTAATTAATATAAAAATAAGATATAATGAAAATAAATAATTTTTTAGAAAAGGAGAAACTAAATGTAGAGAAGAGAATGATAAATTTTGAATATGAATTCACAATACGAAAAAGGTAAACTGACAAAGGAGTAGGAAAGAAGATATAGAAACTAGAAAGTGTAGCACAAAATATGCCCGTGCGCGTTTTGTCGACGCAGAGAAATGGAAGGATAATATTAATAATAAAATTACTACTGCCTGAGTTACGGCTCAGCAGGGGGCACTGAAGCGAAACAGCGCACCTAAATACTGTATAATGAAGCGCTACCGAGCAGCGGCTACTACAGCCACAGCCAGGCAAGCACATAATAATTACACTGTAAAATGAAGCGCTAGCTTTCTATTTCTCGTTTTTCGGGCTACTCTTTTTTCACCCTTCTCGAGTTTTCTTTTCTTCTACTTTTCTTTCCTTCCTTCTTTACCATGCGGCATACGCTGTTTGGTCCTTCTAATTCTGCTTCTTATAGCAACCTCTAGAGTGTAGGGAGGGAGAGCTGCAAAATTCTTCCCCATGGACGATGAAGAGCCACTGCTTTGCTCATGGGTTTGACGGACTTTTCATCTTAAACCCCAGGTGCCTCCCAATGCCCCACACCTCCAAATTACATTTTTGTTTGTTTCCGCGTCTTTTAATTTTTTTAATCCTGTACCATATGCATATATTGTAATATTCATTTTCTCTCCTTAATTGGCTATGTATTGCTTTTTTTGCTTTTCCTTTGTTTTAGATTCTGAATTGATTCTTCGTTTTTTATCTGTCTGGTATGTGCTCAATTTCTTTCTGTTTTTCTGTACTGATCTGGTGATCTGTTTTATATAGTGTAGTTTTGAGATTTGAGGTTTGCTTCAGAACTGTTCTGTATGCTTTTAGTTGGTTGTTTTATTGGTATTAGTGAATTAGAATTGGGATATTTGTATTCTTGATTTCATTTCAATATTTTTTTTCTTTTATCTTTGGTGTTGTGGTTTTCATTTCAATGTATGACAATGTTTTGTTTGGGTGGAATTTAGGACATTGGCTAGGGTTTTCCTGATCGGGTGATTATGATTTGATGGGTTGAATTTGCCGAGTGAGTAATGGGGAGTTTGAGTGAAGAAGAGGATCAATTTTTTGAAGCCCGTGAGGACATCTCTTCAGTATCCGATTCAAGTTCTGACTGCCCAGAAAATTTTGATTCTGATCGTAGTATTAGTTATGAGGTTTGGATTAAGAATCTGGGCAGCATTCATGAACGGCGCCAAAAATTTCTCAAATGGATGGGTTTTAACATGGAAGATTCTGGGAGGGATGATCCTGTTAATACAATTTTGCTGGAGGGGGAAGTCGAGACTAATAGGATGACAGAAAATAGCGGTGCAGTTCTAAGATCATCAAATTTTGATGATAAGCTTTCATCAAGTCAATCTTCCATGTCATGTTGTTCCACTGATACCCTTGAGTTGTTTGATGGCGTGGTAGAGGAGGATTTTGTGTGTAGAATTAGGAATTTGGATGATGGAACAGAGTTCATTGTGGATGAGCTTGAGCATGATGGTTTATTGGGAAGAATTCGTGAAGTCGGTTCAAATCGGTTGCTTACTGTTGCTGAGTTTGAGAGGAGCCTAGGATTATCCCCTCTGGTTCAGCAAGTGATGCGAAGAGAAGCTGAAGAGCCCTCCAATTTGAGGGCAGCAAGAAAGGTGGGAAAGATCGGATGGTTGAGAAGATTAGGTGCCATTGCTTGCATTGTTGATAGGGAAGTAGAGGCTAGGGGAATCAAATACAATAGTCCTCATCCTGTTTCAGGGGCTCAATCTCAAATGGTTAGGACTCGATCGCACAAGAAGCGGTCCAAGGAATTTTCAGCTCTTTATATGAGACAAGATATCCCAGCTCATGAAGGTTCAATTTTGACAATGAAGTTCTGTCCTGATGGTCAGTACCTTGCTAGTGCTGGTGAAGATGGAATTGTGCGTGTGTGGCAGGTGATGGAGTTAGAGAGATCAAATGATCTTGGCATGCTTAATTCTGATCCTTCGCATGTTTATTTCATGGTTAATAATCTTTCTGAATTGGTTCCTCTTCATGCTAATGAAGAGAAAAAGGGTAAACACAAGAATCTATCGTCATCGGATTCTGCTTGCGTCATATTTCCTCAGAAAGTATTTCAATTATCAGAAAGACCAATCCATGAATTTTACGGGCATTGTGGAGAGATATTGGATCTCTCATGGTCAAAGAATAAGGTTTGTAGTTGCTCAAAAGCTGTTTAATTTTTATGAAGTGTTGATATGGGAACTGCATTTCTGATTGTCATTATACTGTATGTGCAGCATCTCCTGTCATCTTCCACCGACAAGACTGTCCGTTTGTGGCAAGTGGGATGTAACCAATGCCTACAGGTGTTTTCCCACAATAACTATGGTGTGTTCCTTGCTTCTTATTTGTATTTTTCCGATAATTTTTGCTTTATTAAAGTATTCTGCTGCAGATTGATTTGTTCACCTTAACTTATGTTCCTTATTAATTTGCCGTTGCGCTGCAGTTACATGTGTTCAGTTTAATCCCATGGATGATGATTCCTTTATTAGTGGTTCCATAGATGGGAAAGTACGCATCTGGGCAATTCCTGGTTGTCAAGTTATTGACTGGACGGATATAACTGAAATTGTGACAGCAGTCTGCTATCGGCCTGATGGCAAGGTTTGAGATCGGTATCTTTTGTTAGTTTCTCAGGGAAATCAGGGGCCTGAAATTGTGAGGGATATTGAGTGTATTTTTTTCTCATGCAGGGTCTAGTTGTTGGCTCCATGACTGGCATCTGTCGATTTTATGATTCAACTGGTATGTTTTCCTTGCATATTTTAATTTTGTACAAACAATAGAATTCATTGCAGCATGTGCCTTGGTTCCAGTCATTCTTCAGTTGCTGTTATTGTAGTGAGGTGTTGCCCTATTGTTGTGCTTGTTAGTGATACAATTATGTAATGGTTTTGTTTCTTTTAACTGTTGAAATATCCGTAGTTTTTAGAATTTACCGTGTGTTTAAGTCAACAAGTACTGTTTGCATTTTTTAATTTGGAAATTGAACTAGTGTTCAGATTAAGCAATGAAGAAGTTAACTTCTGCAGTTTTGTACTGCTAGTTTTTCGCACTTGCATACTTCTTTCACTTTCTATGTTTGGAATAAGACACTTGTACTGATACCTACCCTTTTGCCAGTATCCCTTTGTTTTATTACTGATATGCGTATGCTTTGAGAGAGTGGAGACTGAAATGTTTAGTAGTCCATATGTTGCCATTTTTAAGTACTGCAACGATATTTATATACATAAACCTTTTACTCTAGCATAGCTCCTAATTTATGTATGTCGGACACATGCAGAAGTGAGTATTACTGATAGAGGGTAGATTTCAGTGTAAATTGCACCTGATATACATCCAAGTTCTTATACTGAATCATATTGATGTACGCTTTAAAATTGATTTGATTGTTATACTATGATGCACAGGAGTTGCTTGCACGAACACTGACATTGTATTTTGCATGAATCAGATAATCGTCTGCAGCTTTATGCAGAAATATGTTTACAGAGTAAAAAGAAGTCATCATTCAAGAGGGTAACCGGCTTTCAGGTGATGGTCCCTTTAATCTGTTTATTCTCCATTTGTTTTTTCTTTTAAATTTCTGGGCTTCATTGTCTTTATTGTTACTTCCTGAAATTGTTATTTTTCTCTGCAGTTTTCCCCTAGTGATCCAACTAGATTAATGGTCACATCTGCTGATTCACAAGTCCGTATTCTTGATGGGATTGATTTGATATGCAAATATCGAGGTTCATGCGCCTTTGTATATCCTTATTTTATAGGTTTCCTTCCTGCTATGTTTCATCTCACCACTTGCTGTTTCTTTCCTGACGCGCTCTCTCTTTTTGTGAGCAGGATTTCACAACTCAGGAAGCCAAATAGCTGCATCATTCACCTTAGACGGGACACACATTGTATCAGCAAGTGAGGATTCTAATGTCTATATCTGGAACTATATTAGGCAGGACGGGTCTGTGCCTCATGTAAAGAACAATTGGGCATTTGAGCGCTTCTTCTCAAACAATGCGTCAGTTGCTGTACCCTGGTGTGGAATGACATGTGAGAATTCTATTTCCTTAGATATATCTGGAACAATGTTATCCTTTATGATCTCAGGACAGAACAGTGGTGAAAGAGTTGCACAGCATTGTGATTTGGGTGCGAGTTCAGAATGCAAAATACCATTTCCATCACCTGACCGGTTCAGTTTGAGCCACGGATTTTTCTCAGAGTCATTGCCTAAGGGTTCTGCAACCTGGCCAGAGGAGAAACTTCCTTCAGGTTCACTAGGCCTATCATCCAAATTGTGTAAATCCCAGTACAAGTTTCTGAAGTCCACTTGCCAGAACACCCATGGTTCTCATGCATGGGGTTTGGTGATTGTGACAGCAGGCTGGGATGGACGGATCAGATGGTTCCAGAACTTTGGATTACCAATTCGCCGCTAGGTATATATGGTTTAGCAAGATCTTCAAGGGACATTTCTTTGGAAATTTGCCATTATATCATTTGCAGCCTTGTGGATTGGATGGAGCGAGCATGGCTGATTCTAATGAGATTTCTAAAATGCCTAAAAACTGGATCTGCATTTATGGCCACAGCAGATCCTGAGCTGTAGAGCGGTGTTAAAGCAGCCATGATTCTGCGTCTGGCATATACCAAGATTATTAGCTACCCAATATTTTAACGTCAATAGTCTCTTTCAGATATTAAATGGATTTCTTATTCAGTTTATATACCATTCTTTAATTTATTTACTAAGGAGTATGGTGTGAGCAGTACCCATTCTGAATTGTAGAGTTTGTGTTGGGTCTATATTTTGGAGTAATTCATTATTCTGCAGTAGGTGCAGGGAAAATTAGCGCTGGCTGCGGCTGCGGCTGCCCGGAGAATTGGATGTTATAATCTCAAAGGATCCACTGTATGTAGTCCTTCTCAAAGCTGCATTTGGTTTATACTGTCATCATTAACTCAAGTGAAGCCTCAAAGTTTGGACAATTACACGGTGGCTCTCTCTCTCTCTCAAACTTCCAGCCTTTACCAAGAAAAGTGTCGTAAAATTTGTATTTCTTTAATTAATTAATTAATTAGTGTCCTTTGACCTTGGGGTGCTTTTGAGGTTCATCAAAAAGAATATACATGTATTAAATCGGGTCTATCATTTCAAGTGTAATATATACTTTTTTGAAAAGAAATTTCTCATTTCATAAATTGACGTATGACCATCTTTTATATATTTGATTTCAAGTTAATTTTTTCTCTTTACGCATATATAATAAAATCAATAGAATGTTCTTTCACAAATTTTTATTTCAGTATTCTGATAAAAGAAATTATGCTGATTGCTTATTGATTTTTTTATTGCTTAGTGTATAATTGTATATACGGCTACAAAACTTTAATGTGGGAAAGACTTGTAAATTGTAATATCATAAATTTCATTAATCATATTCTTTCTAAATATTATTAATAAAAAAAAAGTAACACGTTTCTTTGATTTCCTTGATCATACCATTTTGTTTAACACACTTTAATTTCATATGTTCGAATGTGAATTGCCAACGACGAACTTCATTTTTTTATTTCTTTTTCTCCGTCTTTGGATTTTTGGACTCACTCTTAGCGAAATTTTTAGGGTGGGAGTGAAAGAGTTTCTCGGCCAGACAATAAGAGTTAATCAGTTTTATTGAATCTGGACCGATCCGGCCGGGTGAGAACCGGTCATTGAACTAGATGGATTTCTGCAATCAATCCTAGAGTATATTGGACCGGAAGAAGAATCGGCTGCCAAAGCGGTTTAACTTATCAGATATTGCAAAGAGGAGGATGTTGGATTTCGAACCTCGAACATGTGTATATATATATATCTTCACTACTTACCACTGCACCAAGTGGATACTATTCATGTAATTTGAGTGAAATTTTATATTTAATTCGTATAAATGATTAATCACATTATTCAAAACATACATTGTTCAAGAAATGTATATAATTTTTATTAGTAATTTATATTATTAAAAAATTAACATAAATTATTTTTATTTCTATAAAAACTTATTTTTAACTTAGAAATAAATTTTATATATATATATAATGGTATTTGTTGCCAAAGAGTTTTAATATTAGTAATAATAGTAATATATATCATAAAAAATATTCATTTTAATTATTCAAATTATCAAGAGTCATATATATTTCGATAAAATTTAATTTATTATTATTATTATTATAATATAAAATTACAAAATTTTTATATAAATTATTTTTTAAAATATTTTAATTTATATTAAAAATGTTATTCTAATTGAAAAAATTAATACTACAATGTATTTTTTTTAAAAATAATATCTATTTTGATTTATAAAATTAAGAAAATATAAATAAATTAAATTAAAATTATATTTGAAATATTAATTTAAATTATAAAAATTAATATTTTGAACATATAATTATACATTAAATATATTTTACATAACTATTTTTTTTTTCATTTCACTATGTATAATATATTAAATGTTTTATTTTTATACAATTTTATTTTAACTGATTTAATCCCAATTAAATTCCGTTTTAACCTCTAATTCTTGATTTTTTTCTATTTGTTGACTCGACTAGTCAGAAAACACTGGATTTCATCATATGTGTGCTTTTAAGCTTTGATTGCTAAACAAATCGAGTCCTAGGCTTGGTTTCAATTCCAACCATTCATACATTAAAGCCCAAACTAATTGCCTATTGCTACCGAAAATTATATCATGATACTTTATATGTCATTAAATAGTACGATATTATTTTTTAACTATTTTTTTTCTTCTACTTCTTATTCTCAGAGATAAAAGAAAAAAATTATTCTTTAATATTTTTGAATATTGTAATGATTGTTATGAGATAAAAATATTTAATTTTGATTTATTTGTAAAAAAAATGGTGGAAAATAAATATATTTGAACTAAAAATGAGTAATATAGAAAGAAAATTAAGTTGTTGAAAATTGAAAATGATGAGTTTGGTAAAAATAATAAATCTATAAGTTATAAAAGATGAACTTGTAAATTTAAAATGATGATTTTGTATTTTCAAAAGGATGAACCTATGAGTTTAAAATGATGAATCTAAAAGTTGTAAGTGATGAACCTATAATTTTAAAACAATGAATCTACAAGTTGTAAATGATAAATCTATAAGTGATGAAACAGTAAGTTATAAATTATAAATCTGCAAAATCTAAACAATAAATCTATAAATTTTAAACGATGAATCTGTAATTTCAAAATGATGAATTTTCAACTTGTAAACGATAAAATTTGTAAGTAATGGAGCAACAAATTGTAAATGATAAATTTGTAAGTTTAAAACAATAAATTTGTACCTTTTAAAAGATGATTTTGCATATTTAAAATGATAACCTGCAAATTATAAACGATAAACTTGTAATTTCTAAATAATGAATTTTAAAACAATAAATCTATAAGTTCAAAATGATAAATATATAAGTTAAAAATAATAAACTTATAAATTATAACTAATGAATTTATAAATTAAAAATTGATTAACCTATGAATTATAACTGATTAATCTGCTTTATATTTAATAGTTTACCAAAATTAAATTCCAGAAAAAATACATTTTTTTTGAAGGAAAGAGATTTATAGTACAATATAAATCTGAATCTATGATATAACAAACCTATTGCTACTGCCAAGTGTAGAATTTCTAATTTCAATTTTTCCAATAGGATAATTCCTTATGTATTCATTTCTATACTTTCTTTGACCAAAGTATTCATTTATATACTTGTCAATTATAGGATATGTTGCAAAAAAAAGAAAGAAATAAATATCAGAATTAATTATAAAAGTTATATTTTTCGTACCAACAAATTATTGATTCGATTTATAAATAAAAGTATATATATATATATATATATATATATATATATATATATGGTCTAGATAATAGTATAAGAAGATTTTCATCTAGACATGTTGATTTATATTTATATTTATAAATTGAAAAAAAAATTATAAGAAAAAAGTAATTTTTACAATCAATTAATATCTATAAAATAAAAAATATCAATTTTTTTTACATGTGTGTATTATATTAATTCAGTTCATTAATAAATACTTTAACATGATTTAAGAAGAAAAATTTTCAAGTAAAATATTTATTTATCTTGCTTTTATGTTATTGTGCTCAAATAATAATAAATACATCAATAATTTTGTGGCAATCAATTCAATTATACTTTGCTATGTACAGAAAGTAATAATTAATTTATATATATATAGAAAAACATAATTAGTTGATGCATAATGGTTTCAAAACTAAGTAAATATTATTCATATGTGGATTAGCAGTCCAATTAGTGAGCAGGGTGATATCTTCAATTATAATTAATAAACAAGGCTAATAATAATGGTCAACATATATAATGGGAATCGCTTAGCATTATAAGAATCAAGAAGGACGGATAGCTAAGAAGGGTTGTTGAGCTCACATAAAACACGGAGGCAACTGTCAATCATGCAAATTCTAGCTATTCCTTTTATTATAAATTGCTACATATAGAGCAAAAGCAACAAGAAATTAAGTCGGCAGAATTCATCTAACAGTATAGGAAAAAAGGAAAAGAAAAAAAAATTGTGAATTCTCCCAAGTGATCATATATATATAAGGAACAGAGGTAGCTAGCTAGATAGCTACAGAGTGTTCTTCAAGAAAGAAATACTCCTTCAAAATAAAAATAAAAATGAAATAGTAGAAGCTAGAGAAAGAATGGGAAGGGCTCCTTGTTGCTCAAAAGTAGGGCTGCATAGGGGACCATGGTCTCCTAGAGAAGACACATTGCTTATAAAATACATTCAAGCTCATGGGGAAGGCAACTGGAGATCCATGCCTAAGAAAGCTGGTAATTAATTATCTTAATTTAATCTTTCTAGTTTCAAACGTCAACAAAATGATCATCTTATTCAATTTTTTTCGGTAATCTTAATTACAAAATGTATTCTATCAAAAGAAGAAAAAAATACAAACTATCAATTATTTAATTCTAGTTGAAAATTTTAATATTATTATGTGTAAAATGATGGAGGTCTCCTGAGATGTGGGAAGAGCTGCAGGCTGAGGTGGATGAACTATCTAAGGCCAGACATCAAGAGAGGGAACATCAGTGCTGATGAGGATGATGTTATTATCAGAATGCATTCCTTGTTGGGCAACCGATGGTCTCTCATTGCTGGAAGGTTACCAGGTCGAACCGATAATGAGATAAAAAATTACTGGAATACCCATCTCCGCAAGAGGCTCACAAGCCAAGGTATTCACCCTAATACCCACAAAAAATTACCACACCGCCCACCTCAACAAAAACAAAACAAGAGGCAGCGGAAAAAGGATATTACCACCACCACCAGCAACAAATTTGCCAAATTGTTAGAGCCAGAAAAGTCAAACATCTATCTCCCTAAGCCTGTTAGACTTACTTCATCTTTACCAAGAAATAACAGTTTTAATTTCAATTACCAGGAAGGGGAGACCACAGGTTTAAGTGCAGAAGGGAATTCTTGGTGTAATTTCAAGGAGATTAGCTTTCTTGATGGAAATGTTGATCATGATTTTGTTAACTGTTCAGATCTTGAATTCCTGAAGATTCTTGAACCGACGAACAATAGTAACCTAGAGAAGCTGTACGATGAATATCTGCAGCTCTTGAAGTCAGATGATAATCAAATACAATTTGACTCTTCTGCTGAATCATTGTCGCTATGAGACAAAATTATTGTACAGTTTACATACATAGGACCTTAATTAAGAGTCGAATGCCTTTGTATTTGTCGTCTTCTTTTTTTTTTTTCCAATAAAAACGAAGATGTTTTCTCAATTTAGTTCCAAAATTAATATCGTGAATGTGTAAAAGCAGAAAGAAAAAGATATTAAGTGCATGCACGCTGAGGTTGTTCTTAAGCTTTCGCACGTAAATGGTGGGTTTTAATCTTAGACTCGGCTGCTTAATTACCTTCTATCCAACTTGGAATGGATTTGTGGGAAATTTTGGTGATAATGCAACTAGTCTCGCTTCCCGTCGCCGAGAAGCACTTTTGTTTTTGTTAAAGATACTAATTATTTCATAGAATAAATCGTTTATTGCTGGTTTAATAAAATCAAGAATGAAGGAAAGGTGAAAATATCGAATGCTTACAATATTTTCTTTATGCGCAGTACGTATTGTTTATTTTCTGAAATTTATAGCAAAAATAATGTATAATTTAATTTTAACATAAATGAAATAATATTTATATCAATATAAATCTTGTACGTACTATAATCTTAGCATAAAAATATATAAATAAACTTAATAACTAAGGTCTAGTTATCTATTAATTCATTCTAACAGTTTATAAGAACAAAAAATCCAATTTTTTAGACTTATCAAATTAAATACTTAAGTTTTAAGCTAAATACCCTTTATTTCCACAAAATATTCGAAAAATATTATTAATAAAATAATATCATAATATGATCAATTTTTTTTTATAATATTCGTAATATTAATATTAACTATTTACATTTTTTTGCGGACTCTTAAGCATTTTGTTGACCACATGAATAAGAATGTATTCAGATCATAATTTTAGTTAAACTTTAGGTTTTAAATTTTTAAAAATTAATTGAAATCTATAAATTCATTAATAAAATTACTTTATATAGACTAATTGATTGGTTCATGAATTATGAAAACTCGTTACACCCCTTAGATATAGAAACCTAATATTAAAAGAAATACTAGTATTTAGAAAATAATAATAATAATAATAATAATTTGGCCAAATTACCTAAAATATTACGGACTTTAAACATTTTCACGATTAATGTAGCATCATTTATGTCTTTTAACGAAAAAATACATAATTTTTATATTTTCAGAATAAAAATGATTTTCGGCAAAAATAAATGGTAATTTTATTTACATGGATACCGATTTATAGCTAAGTTAGCAATACTCTAAGTCTATTTGTAATAAAATACACAAATTTTATATTTTCGTTATAAAAATAGCACACATCATTATTTTTTTACTTATAATTTCTTTCTTTTGCTTGTCTCTCTCCCAGCACCCACCTCTCTATATATCTTCACTGTTTTTCTATTTCTCTTTTTTCATAATTAGTTGATTGTATCATTTTTGGAGTTATGGTATAGTGTAAAACAATAACTACAACCATTTTTCACATATTTGAAACTTCTTTATTGAAACTAATTTGACCTAAAATTCTAAAGGTATTCTCTGCTGGAATATGATTTAATTGAAGTATTTTTACAAAATTTAATTGTCAAACATGAAATTAAATAATTCTTTTAAAAAATCAAAATTAAATAGTTTGTGTGATTTATTGTAATTTGTGAAATACCCAGCAATCAATAGGAATTAGGAAATGTGAAAGTATAGTCACTAATTCAAAAGCAATACATTCATATAAATTTTGAAATCCAAATGCTATCCTGAAGTGTCTTAAATTTATTTGTTATCAAAATTTTTTGAATTATAATTAAGGTTGGAATTTATTATTAAACAAGCTTTTTTATATATAAATTATAAAACAAATTTGATAAACAGAAAATTTTTAAAAAATTAATAAAATATGTCTTTGATTGCTCTATAGTTACGGTCGTTAGTAATAAATATAAACTCTAAACTCTTATAAAAAATTCATATAAAAACAAATTAAACATGGAAAAATCATATGGTGTATCGCTTTACAATATTTAAAATTCATACAGTATCAAATGAATAAGCATTTTTTCAAACGATAGACTGTAATTTATTAAATCTCATGAGAGTTATATTTAAATTGTTATTTATCTAAATTATGAAGAAAGAACCTATAAGGTTTTATTTGGTTTTTAAGAAATCCGCTGAAAACAAAAGCTATTAAATATTAATTAATTATTTACATATATTATATCCAGAATTCATAGTAAATTAAAAGAATAAATTTGAGAGGCTAAAGATTTTTAAAAAAAAATTGTAGTGTCGAATTAATTGATTGTTCAAAAGGTGGTTGTAATTACAGAACACATAAAATTCAATCACCAATGAATGTATTGAAACAAAATGAAATTAATAATAAATTGGTAAAAATTCAGTGTATATAATCATTTAGACTTGTATAATTTTATAAAGTAGAAATTGATTTTTTTAGATCTCAATTTATTATTAATCTGATGTATCAATTTGCACATGTCAACAGGAAAATTCGGGATATTAATTATTTTAGATCTGTCCATTTCAAGGGAAGAACAAAAAATCCAAAACATTAATTGTCATTTGCTCCATAAAACAAAATCTTAAATGCTGAATTCCACAAATTGTAAAAGCTAAATTGGTGGTTAGATAAGCTCGTGGATATCTTCTCTTCAGGAAATGGTAGCTGAATCTTACATTACTAACATTTGGAATACCATGCATGATGATGTAATATCATGGCCCAAACCCTCGTTATTGGTATTAATATGATGTTAACCTTAATTAGAGAGCTTAAAAATACTCCAATCCTCACAACATATGTTTCTCCTGCATACCCTATTATATATAAATTGACTTTATAAATGACTTCTTACCTTTTATGCCTTTATGGTTTTTGCTGATAAATAATTTTTTTTTAAAAAAATCACAAATTTCTAGAATGATGAAATTACATCCTATAACTTTATATATATATATATATATATATATATATATATATATATATATATATATATATATATATAACATATTTTTACTCCCTTTCATTTTTGTTTACATTTTTATCTCTTTAATTTTCAACTTTATTATTTTTCCTTTTTTTTGACCTAGTATTTTATAATTTTGATATTTTGAATTTAAATAAAAAAAATATATAAATGAAATTTGGATTCACGATAAATTTAGTTTTGGAAATACTTATTTTTTGGAGTAAAAATATTAAGTTGAATATTAAATTGAGATAATTGTGCCATTTATTAACCCACATTAAGCCCATTTTGAAAACTCACCACTGGGCCAAATGACTTTAAAATTGGCCCAAAGCAGTCAAATTATATGAAAATTGGGTTTGTCTGAGCCCAAGATTTATAGCAGAATATTAATATAAACAGCGTTAAGTGTAAAATTGAATTCATCTCTAAATTGAGCCCTCAGTGTTACAACTTACAAATTTGGATGAATCCTTAAGTCAATTTGATAGAATTTTTACATAGATGTGCGGAAATTTTTTAATATTAAGTAGTCGAAATATTATTCAATAAGAAATATAATATTTTATTAAAATAAATAAATAAATATTATCATAAAATAAAAATTAAATAAAAATATCGCTTATATTTTCAATAAAGAAAATTAAAAAATAAAAGAAATGTTTTAGTTTAATAAATTGATATGACATATTAAAAGTGATTAAAAAGCTGTGTTATCCCTAAATTAAGGTGGGAAAAAAATTTCTTATATATGATTCGTACAAAATTACATCAGCAAAATGAATGTTTTTATAAAGTTTTGAGAGATCAATTGACAGTTAGACTGAAAGCCGAAACCAATGCACGAGAGCTTCGAAGAGGAATTGAAAGTGAAAAAGATATGGGAACAGTAACCGCAACAGCTCCATGGAAGCAGCTTCTGCTGAGCGCATTAGAGTCGAATTCCCACCTCAAGCACTCTACCTTCTTCCAATTGGTGCGTCTCTTCCTAATTGTTTACGTAATCAGTTCGCTGCCAGGGGTTAATTTTCTTAGTGTTTTCGGTTTCAGGCAACAGTGGGATCTGATGGCAGACCTTGCAATCGCACTGTCGTTTTCAGGTACTCTTTCCATTGGCTTGACTTGAGCGAGTGTTTCTGTTTGAAATTTGTTGATGGGATAAGAAATTTCTTTCTTTCGTTGTTTTGCAGGGGATTTGAAGAGAGTAGTGATAAGATCCAAATCAACACAGATTTCAGAACTCGAAAGGTTAGCTTTTCTTTTTATTCCTTTTTGTCTTTGGAGAGGGGTCTTTTGTTAATTTTTCTGGGAGTTGTTATGAATCTTTTAGACATATTTTATGGTTATGAGTTTCTCTTGGCCTGACGGTGTTCTTATTAGGAAACACAACCTCTGTAGAATGAGAGATTATATTAATAGCTTATATTGTTATAACTTATAACTTGTGCCAACTGCCATAATATACAAAAATTTTAATTGGCTCATCATTTACTATATTTTAATTTTGGCGTGATATGCAGATTGAAGAACTTAAACAATGCCCTTTTGCTGAGGTAATATATCTACTTGTTTTTTTTTTTATTCGTTGCTCTAAGGTGTTGCATTTACTTTCACATTCATAGTTGTTTCCAGAATTGGTTATTCACTTCCTTTGTTCAGCATGAGTTTCAGAATTAAGTACTTCAAACTTAATTATACTTTTTCTAGATATGTTGGTATTTTACTGACTCTTGGGAGCAATTTCGTATCAATGGAAGGGTTGATGTTATTGATGGGGCACATCCTGATCCTGTGAAGCTTCAGGTACCTATAATTTTATGGTGATTTATCAAGTCATAGTGTCTGAAAATATTATGATGTTATCTAAGGAAGTTTGATTTACTAAAAGCATTGGGATTTAAGTGCGTTATTGCCCTTTGTGATTTTTCTGAGTATAAGAAATACTACTAAAGCTACTTAATCTAAGAAATGTTAGTAAAGGTTAAAGG
The DNA here is from genome assembly GCA_023653625.1 of Triadica sebifera. Lineage (NCBI taxonomy): Eukaryota > Viridiplantae > Streptophyta > Magnoliopsida > Malpighiales > Euphorbiaceae > Triadica > Triadica sebifera. The sequence goes on from CM042895.1 coordinate 2,912,778, forward strand.
TAGTTAGGACAACATAAGAAATGCTACTGAAGCTTCTTGTTTGTTAGGACTGCTCCTCCACAGACTTATTGTTGCTTGCATGAAAATTAGAATTTCATGATCCATGTGATATGTATATGACAATTGAAAATCACAGCACAGCAACCTTGACTAGATTATTGAAATTAATTGGAGTGGTATCATTGCTAATAAGATCAGAACACAAAAACTATATTTTGGGGAGTAGATGATTTTAACTACACATTGTGATAGGAGTCTTGTGAAAACCATATTCCAAAAGCTTGGAAAGTTTAAACCCATAAAAATCTGACATTGGAATCTTATAATTTTAATGTGGGATCAAGGTCCTATACTTTGCAATTTAAGACATACTAATCCACTAAACGTCACAGCCCTGACACCCATTGGGCTAGCAGTACACTAGCCTTTTATGAGCTCCAGGCAAGCGCAGCAATTTCTGCATTACTACACGAATTGGGAGACACAACCAATTGACAGGAGTTATAAAAGAACCACACGCCATTTGCTAATTATTGATGGTAGGGACTCCAAGCCCATATAAACCCTCATTGGATTCTCAGATTTTCAATGTGGGATCCAAGTTCCATACTTCACAATTTAGCACATAAAACATTGCTGAGATTTTTCAGATACTTGTGACTAATGAGAAGGATAACTTTGCTTTGGGATTTGAATTTTGAGACACAGCATGAGAAGAGGGTTAGGACATGAGGATTTCAATCTTCTTGCCTCCATATCTTCCCAGTTTCTCAAGGATTGATGGTAAATGAAGCTGCTAAGAAAACAAAACCATCAGTTAGTTCAGTTCTTTCTTTATTATTAATCCTCAATGGCCCCTCAATTTTATCTTGAACTAAAGGGTGTTTATGAATGCACCTGTTCGTCCACATTATTTTCTGCACACAGAAATCAGTTGAAATTGACAATAAGTCCGCTTGATACTTTGAGTTAGAGCTTTTGATACATATTTTTGCATTAAACCTTGTATTCTGGAAATTTGCATTGGTGAATGCCTAGTACCTTCTGATTTGTTGACTTGTAGAAATCTCTGTCATTCAGGCTTTTGCTTATCTTGAACTACTAGTTTTCCTCATTCTTTTAAATCCATGTTGCAGCTACGAGAGAAATCTTGGTTTGCTAGTTCTGTAAAATCAAGACTGCAGTACCTGGGTCCTAATCCAGGCCTTCCTTGTTTAACTGAGCAACCTTTGCAAGAGTTCTTTCTGGATCCATCTTCAGGCCCTGTTGCCACATTTTGCCTGCTAGTTTTTGATCCAGAGCAGGTTTGGTGGCTTTAATGATCTTGAATTTGTAGTGTCGCATTTTTTTTTCCCCTACTAATTTTTGAACTCACAGGTTGATTACTTGAGTTTGAAGAGTAACCAGAGAATAATGTTTACCTTGAGGAAAAGTGTGAATGGAGAAAATCGTTGGAATTCAGAAAGGGTCAATCCATAACTGCTGCATACAGAAACAAGTTGGTATTTTGAAGCCATTAATTTTTATCTGCAACATACAATAAATAAATTACCAATTGATTTTCCCTCAGAATAAGTTGTACAAATTTATGCTTTTGCCTTGTAGAATAGAATGATGTAATAGCCAATAAACATGCCTTGTTAATTCATATTGATCAAACACTTGCAATCATAACTGTTCTTGCAACTTGCTCTTTTCATCTATTCTATGTCCCAGATGTACTTACCACTTTGATATCACAGATGTACATCACTTTGATGCAGATGTTTTCAACCTCCCATGCAAAGCATCTTGCCCAAATGAGTATCCATTTCAATGCATAAAGGGTACCAGGGAAATGAAGGCAACCTGTTCTACAATCTTAAAGAGGAAACTTGTTTTGTTTTCCTATTAAGATTGTGGAATACTCATTTGAGCAAGAGGCCTTCCTGTGGAAGGTAACTTCCAATCTTATCCCCCTGCTACTCAGGGATGAAAGGCACTGGTGTTATATGTACTCTCTAATCTATTTGCATCTGAGCTACCAGAACTTTTGTCTTGGTTAGAGAGGTGGTTGTATCAGCCCTACAAAGGATTACTAGATTCTGTAATTCTATCTTCGTGATATACATGTGTTGGGCTGTTAGCTAAAAATGTTTGACGTCATGTCCAAATTTGTTTGCGCTCTTCATTGTTTTACTATTTAACAGGAAGTTCCCTTTTCAATGCTGTGTTTTCTAGTTGATGCTCAAAAAATTGGTTGAAATTTGGTTAAACTGTTGTATGCTGATGTGCAATGTTCTGTTTCATTCTACACTGACGTACATTTTTATTGTACTACACTCAAGTACGAGTTTCTAGTTGAGTATGCTCATATTATTTTAAATTCTCTATAGTACAACTTATGAAGGCTAACATTCTTATTTCAGCGTCTTAGGGCTTCTGCTGAAGATCAATTGAAAATGTTATCCTCCAGTAATTCTTTATTTGTTTCCGAAAACATATAACAGCTTCTACAAGATTGTGCTCGTTGGGGTCTACAAAGTTTGATGCACATGGAGGCAGTTTTTCAAGGTACCCTCAATCCCTACAACATCCACTGCTATTCTTAATAAGGGCTTCGTAATCTCCTTCATGTTTGATACTTTTATAAACCGTTTGCCCCAAAATAATTGGGTGGATCTACCTTTCAAAAGATCTCAGTTGCCTTTTTGTAGTTTATGGCCCTTTTAATTCTTGACTTTCTGACATGCTGCAGATTGTTGGTTGCATTTTCACGTGAAATTTTTTATGTTTTTTAGTTGTGATTATTCATGACGTGCATTCCCTTTAGTCACAATGGTCATCACGGTGATTATTCTATTGAAGCTAGGAGCCAGGGAGACAGGAAACATTGTGTTGAAAAATGAAAAGAAAGAAAAAAAAAATGGTAGCGAGCAAAGATCCCACGTCGGGAAACCAAAGAGAAGATGGGTACTTTATAAATAAGAGTTTATCAAAGCCAAGCCATCCATACGATCTATTAGCCTAAACTTGATTTATTATGGTCGTAGAAATTGATATCTTCTGAATTTCATAATCGCCTATCTTAAGTGTCTAGATATAATATGGATTGATTTGGCTTGAAAATTCAGGTGCATGATTTACAATAATTATTTTCTTAAACTAAAATTCTTATCAATAAATTATATAAAACGCTAAGGTAGTGTTAGGATTTGTACAAGCATAAATGGTTATTCTCCTCAAGCCTAGTGATAAAAGTGAAGGTGGGTGTCCCTGATTGCCAAGTCGAACCTAACTCAAATTTTTTTATTGAATTGTTAACCCACTCATATGTTCAACTAATGATGAGATTATGATTAATGATCTCACCTAATCTTCCTTTAAGAGTAGGAATCTGCCGTTTGCACGTCCGTTTGTAGTTGGTGGTTGAGAAGTCTACTAGCACTTGGTTCAAGAAATATTTTCTATTTTAACAACTTAGTTCAAGAAATTGGTATCTTAGAATTCTTTAAATTTTTGTTAAGAGGATGAAACGGCTCTCAACTCAAAAACACAGGCATCACCTTTAGTTCCAAGTCTTCTTTCTTCATATCATCTTTGGCCGATCATTATCAATTTTTTCATTTATTTCCCAGCAACAAACAAGTTGCAGATGGATGCATTTTGGCCGCAAATAGAATTTTAGGAGAAATTGGGATGTACTTTTGTCTAGCTCATATAGTAACAGACTCATTTGTATTGACTTGTTTAAAATATAAAATTTTCTATTTTAAGACATTTCTTCTTGATGGAAATTTATCACCTAGAATTGTAGTATTACGACATTTAGCATCTACTCTTGCATTTAAATTTTATATTTTGTACGGATATAACTTTGAAAAGATTATTAGCAATGATATATATGTGATTGTTAATGCAACTAGAGAAATGAAGGGGAAATGTGCAGTTTTATTAATTCAATGTTTACTTTTTTACACTCCACAATTAGAATCTGAAAGAAATTGACCAATCATATCATATAACACACTTGCGCCAAAAGAATTCTTGAGTTCTCGACTCAGCAATTCAACTCACAACCTTCTTTTTCAGGCCATTTATTGAATAACGAAAATCCAACGGGCTCTAGCATTTTGGCAGATCTGCAGGAGGATGTGGCAGTGTCTCCAAGTGGCCTTTCCCATTCTTAACTATTAACGTTGTGGCTAAGCCCCATGATTGGTGTACATCTAAGTGACAATGCATAAACCAAACGCCTATACCAAAAACAGATATCATCATCAATTATTATTTTAAAATAATAAGCACCCAATAACTGTTTCCATTTAAAAAACTAACATATAAAGAATGAAAAACTTACCTGGATTGTCAGCCACAAAACGAATAGCTGCCCATCCACCAACTGGAACTCCAATTGTGTTCATTAATGGCGGATCAACTAGATTGAAATTTGCTGTTTGTGGGTTATAGTTACCGGTGCCGTAACCCACGACATAGAAGCTATAGCCGTGGAGGTGAATTGGGTGATTTTCAGGAGTGATAGTTCCAGTATCCTGAAGGATGATTTGCACCCTAGTCCCATAGTCGAGGACCTTAGTCCTAGTCCCATTCATTGAGTTTGTGTCATTTGGGGGATTATTAGGTGCTCCGTTGACAAAGTCATAAAATCTAAGGGGTGCATCAGGAAAATCATCAGTAAAGAACCCCTCAATTCCCTTATAATAGGCTTCCAATACTGATACTGTTGGCTTAATGAAACTTATATTGTTCATTGAAGCCGCCATGGTACCATTGCCAACTCCTTGACAATTTTGCTGTGGTGTTTTGGACCTACACTTATTTGAATTTACTCCAATTGTGACAAATAGGTTAGAGTCTATCTCTTTTGGAACATTTGATGTGGTATTCAATCCTCTTAGGCCATCCATAACTGTTTTAACAGCTAAATTATCATTAAAGCTCGGTAATCTAGCTGGTAAAGAGAAGCTATTAGGGATGGCACCCAAGTATTGGAAATAAGCAATTGCAGATATATTTTGGAATGGGACACCTTGAGCTGACTGGTAAGGTCCCATTGCCATGGAGTATTTCCCAATGGGCTGATCGGCGGTTACAAGAACGTTCATCGTCTGTCCCGGTCCAAGCATTACACGATCGGTGGTGAATGGTTTTGTGTACTCAGCATCTGCTTCTACTATTGTTAATTTGTGATTAGCAATGGCAAAGAAATTTTCCATGTTTAAGCCTGCGTTAATCAGCCTTGACATATACGTCTTTCCAGGGACCACGTCGATCTTGTATACATCTGAAAATAATAATAATAATTTATTAGATATTAATACAAATCTAATGTAATACTAATAATGAAGATTACAGCTGATGAAGTGAGATACATTTATAGGCTAATTAAATATACATTATTCAAATGCTTTGATGAGTGAGTGCCTAACAGAAGTTAATGCCCTTTTTATTCTTACTTTAATATCATTTTGATAAGTCAAGAGGGAAGTATAATTATTGTATAATGATTTGGTACTTGCATGATGTATGGCTGTTGCTTTTCCAGTATAATACAATATAAAATGCTATTTTTAATTAGCTTATAAAGTTGCTGTTTGTTTGTTTGTTTATATGATGATTATGTTAATTTGAAGTTTAATTTTGCAATATTAATTTAATATATTATTTCATTGAAAAAAGTAGACAAAAAATGGAAATGTTAACAGCTAGCTATACCATTAGCAGAGCAATTGTAGTTGGGGCCAGGGTGGCCATTGATGATATAAGCATCAGATGGTGGAGGAGCTCCCCCATTTGCTAGTGTTCGCCTCTCAAGTTGTACAACGTCCTGTAGCCAATACTCCCCTAATAATAAAAATTTAAAGAAAAAAATTCATATAATTCCTACAAAGTGGTAATTAAATATCATATAAAATTAAAGAATAATTAATATTACTTAAGTTTCCAAATAGAACAAGCTTTAATCCGTTACCTAGAATCACAGTATGCTCTTCATGAGGGAAAGGAAATGGGTAGGGGACACCAGTCTTTGGAAAAACAACAAGAGCACCATAAACAGTGGCCCTAAGCCAAGAAACATGAGCATGCCAAAAGAAAGTGCCCTTTTGCTTCACCATTGTGAACTCATAGGTGAAACTCTGTCCAGGTTGAATTGGACATTGGGTTATATATGATGGTCCGTCGAACCAGTTTGATAGTATCTGCCTTACACCGTGCCTTCATTCCAAAATTAACCAATCATATAAAGATATTAAACAATAATTACTTTTTCAATTATTTTTAGTAATAACTAATTTTAATTATCATAAGAAAAGAAAAAAAAACTTAAACTTTGGTTATATGTATATATATATATTTATACATACCAGTGGATGGTGGCATTGTAAGGAGACTCGTTAGTAACTTTGACGATTATTCGATCACCTTCTTGAGCATAAACAACTGGTCCTGGATACATGTTATTCACTACTACGATTTGTTTTTGGTTGCACAATTTATTGACAGTCATTGTATTTACCTAAACGTAATCAAGTTAACAACATAATGAGAAATTTTGATTAATGAATTTTATTTGTTTCGATTCTGTCTGTACATTTAATTTAATAAATTGTGCTAATAATACATTGCCATCATTTAGAAATGAACCGGGTCAAAGCTAGATTAATATATCTAAAAACAAAAGACAGTGTAAAAGACCTTGAAATCGTAGAACCTGGTTGAACTCCCTGCAGGCCACTTTGCAATAGCACGAACAGAGAAAGCATAGGACATTAAGCTTAGTAGAATGAGAAATATTGAAGTGGGTGAATTGGCCGTGGCCATGTTGAGATCGATAGAGAAAACTGAGAAATTAATTAAGGAAATAGAGCTCAAGTGAAGGCTATATAGTAGTGGAAGATGGTTTGGCTTTTATTATATATATATATATATATATATATAGAGAGAGAGAGAGAGAGAGAGAGAGATTGAAGTTAGTAGAGGCATATATTTATATATGTATATATTAATAGTTAATTAGCATGGGAGAAGGAGGAAAGAATCAAAGAAAGAAAAGGGATTTAGTTTATTTTATGTTTGTCAGCTTTCATGATTGCTCTAACATGCATTGGTGATAATAAGGTGTTGGGGTAGTGATTATAATACAAAGTGACCCAAATGTGGGGGAGAAAAAGGGTTTTTAGCCTTATTTTTCCCTTTCATTATTTTCTTTTTTCGATTGGTAGAAAGTAGTAAGCATAGAGTTTTTTTCAGTGAAATTATGCCATTTGACTGGAAAAATCAGGCACACAGTTAATTTACTTGTGGAATATAAAGATGCCATGTCTAAACCCCACACGACAACGGCTACCTAAACCTTTATCTGCTCTCTAGATAGAAAATTAAAATGTCATATAATTAACAATTGCTATATTTCTGTATAATAAAATTGATATAACAAGTCAATTGAAGAACAATTTATATGAATACTATGCTCTAATTAAACAAGACTCAAGAAATATAGGCAGTAGTGGACCTATATATGAAGGGGCTGGTTGCCCCTCCAAAAAATATTATTCTATTTAGTCTCTTATATTTTTTTCATTTTTCATAACTATCCTTATTTTTGCTCCTTAGAATAAATTTATTTACTTTATAGCCCTTATATATATATATATATATATATATATACATATATATATATATATATATGTATATATATGTATTTTTTAATAATCGGCCCCCTCAAATCTCCTAAGTCTAGGTCTGCAACTGTATATAGAGTAGAGCTCTCTCTTTTTTTTCAATATTTTTTCCTACGTGCCTAAGTTAGCATGTGTTAATTACAATAATATTTATAAACTTTTTATAGCAATCAAATATAGCAAAAAAGAGAGTAGAAGTAGGGTTTATGGGTAGTGACTTTTAAAGACATCTGTTTTTATTGAATCATAAGCAATGTTGGTGCATGCCTTTTTATTGAACCAACTCATGCAATGACAAGGATACATAGAAATATAGCATAATGTTGTTGTCTAACATAGATTGTTATATATATAATTGCTCGACTAATTGAATAACCTTTTGAATGGCTTGGAAAATGGACTTAATACAAATTTAAGCTTAATAATAATAATAATAATAATAATAATAATAACTACTTGATTAAAAAAGTGGTTTTAGAATTTTGAGAAATTTGTCAGCAGAAGTTTCCAATGAAGAAAAAGTATATTTGAATGAAAAAAATATATAGTCGACCAAATTTGGGGCAGCAGATGATTGTGTCCCTTGGCATGATAAAAATTTCAAGTTCACGTTCAGTCTAGAGTGTGATTATGTCAGAATCTGAAATTCTCTCTTCTCAAACTTCAATCATCTTTTCATTTTTTTAAATTTTTTCTGCAGTTAAATTCTTTCTTATGATTACTTCTTTAATTTCATCACATATATCAAAATATGAAGATTTATTAAATCTCCCATCATAAGAGCAGTTTGCCTAAACTGTGTCCACGTACATGAAATAGATTAAGACTCGATTAACTAACTTGATTTTTTTTTCTGTGTGATTTATAAATTATAATAATTAACTTTAGATTCCAACCATATATATGCATGCATGAGTTGGTCCTTTTTAATTAATCTTTTCCATTTTATGTTATTTTCATTTCTTTTTTAATTTAGTTTTTTGTTCACCTATCAATTTCCAAATCTCACATGCATAGCTTGCATGGGATCGATGCATTATTATAATAATATATCAGAGGTGCCCATCTTTTGGTTTTGTTAATTATATAGCAAGACAATATATTTAGCTCTGAAGAGTTGACCTCTGAATTTAATTAAAATAAACTCCAACTAATCTGCAAGAAATTTTCAACAGTTCCAGAATATTGCTATTAAAATCAAATACATTATCTGTATATTTCTCAATTTAATTTGGTATATATAGGTATTTAAGCATTGGACTGAATCTATAATAATATAAATTTTCTTCAATGTATTGGTGTAAATTCCTTGTTGATTTACATTTTTACTCTTTGTTTCTTCAACTCTAATTACTTCTTTTTTCCTTCGTTACAAGAGGATAAATAAATAAAAATAGAAGTTTGCATTTTCTAGCTAGCTAGCATACGTATAATCTAATCAGTTAAGAGGGTAATTAATCTCACTTTTGGAATTACATAATAATATCAGCTTTTGAAGTTCCAAACTGAAATAAAAAAAACTCAGAACAATTGTAATTGGGCATGCATCGGCATTGAATTTGGGTGTGCATATTTTAATTATTTTGCTGATATCTACTACGTTGAAAAGGGAGGATGGAGAAATGAAATAAAATGACTTTTATTGTTATTTTATTACTATCTAAAATGATTCCTAAGTATTGATTAATGAGTTGGTATATTATCCATGGAAAGAAGCCGATCATTAATAAACAAAGCTTTATTAATTATCATAAATAAAATTAATTAAATTATATATAGACATCGAAGTTTTTATTTATTGTTTGAGAAGGTATCAATGTCTAGTTAGACTTTTGATTATAAGAAAGCAATTTCAGTTCACCCTTCAAGAAAATAATGGAACAATATTAACGTTAATCCAATCAAATTTAATTAAGTTGTATGATAAAGAATATGCTCTAAAATTAGTTTGATGTTCATAATTTGTAATAACTTATAGCAACTCACTTTTGAGAATTGGGAGAGGTCTTGTGTTCGAACCTCTTTGTCGACATCTACCAATATTGGTAAAAGTTTTAATATTTTTATGGTGAGTTCTAGAAAATGACTACCTCTTATTTAAGCAGTTCACGACCCACTAGATTTCTTAATGAAAATATAATTAGAAGTAACTCTTATTCGACGGGAGACATACAAAATGACAATAAAATAAAAGAGAAAAACAAAGTAATCATAATTGTGCAAAAACATTAGAAGTAGTAAATTATGAGGGCAAGATGATTATAAATTAAAAATTATGTGCATATCCTCCTATATGCATTTCTTCTATTTTGATCACTGAAGTTTGAAGCTCTTATTTGTTCCAAGAGAAAAATTATGTGTTAATTAAGTTCGAAGTTAATTTTAGAATAAATTAATAAATCATAGTAAAAAAATGGAAAAAGCAAAACCAGGGTAACTGCGTAACTGAAGGAGATATGAAACCAATCAAAGTCTGAACTCAAAAGCAGGTAAAGGAGAAGAAAGTGTAATATAATACTAATGGAGTGGGCAACAAAAGTGTTTAGCAAAATGAAAAAGCCTGCAAATTTTGTAGCCGTTTCTCTTCATTTTAACACCAATTGTCCATCTCTTTCTACTCCAATATCGATTTTTTTTTTCAATTACACAAAGTTTTGTACTCAAAGAGAAATGAGTAAACTAATAAGTATGATATTTATTATAAGTAACGTATCTCATTAAATAATTGCCAGCTAAGTTGATTTGTAGTTTTTTTTTCAATAATTTATCTTAGTAAATAACATTTGAATTTGTGATTATAATTTTTTAAATTAATTTAAATATAATTCCTAGCTACTTTACAATAAAGTATGTTTATTTTATTGGTTAATTTACTGTTTAGGTGAAGGATTAAACCAGTAAAATGATAGCAACTTTATTATGTTTATCTTTTATTATTATGAGAATAATACTTGAATTATTAGATTGGAAATTCTTAGTAAATGGTCTTAAGAAGTTATTTATAATTTTTTAAGGAGATCGAAATAAAATATATATATAAAAAAATTTAATTGAGAAATAATTATTTAAAAAAAGTTCGATGGACCCCAGAGCAGAGGTTATAAGGTGCATGATGCGCCCCCGAATTCAGATGCTACAGTTGCAGACAGACTAAGCATACTCTATACTAATATTAGAAATATTCTAATCTAATATTTCTAATATAGAATATATTCTAAAAATATATATTCTAAAAAATAGAATAAAAATAGAAAAATAAAATAATAAATAATTCGAAATTATAAAGATAAAAATTCGAAATAAGAGAATCCTTAGAAAAAAGCATTTTGTTTCTACCGAGCTAAAACAAGAGTCGATGTCTATAGTAAACCAAAGTCATCGTTTAATACTTATTTTGCTTCAATCTCAACTTTTTTTTAACACTTAACTTTTTTGTGGATTTCATTGTTTAATTAAAAATAAAAAAAATTCGCATACGCATAGAGCATAGAAGAGATATGTTTATATATACATATAAGAGATAATATACATAGAAAAGATATATCGATATATTTATATAATATATAAATTCTTTTGTATCCCATTTTTTCTCAAGTTAACCAAAAAGATTAATTACATGAGTTTAAAACTTAAATTTTGATTAATAATTAATATTAAAATATTAATATAATCAGTTATACACTTTAGTGATAAAAGGGACAGGAATTATTAGTCATCTTTTCATTATAAAGTCGAACCAAAAAAGAGGAGTGAAGTAGTAATCGCAGATATTTAATTGTATCTCTAAATGGAAATGTCTAATGTTTTTTTACCCAGTCTGTATTGAATCCTTTACAAACTAATGGATGTAAACAAATAGCACGGACTTCCACTAAAATGGGTTGGAATGCTTCGGTTTTATACGATAGCCGCAATTCCTCTCAATTTATAATCCAATATACAAATCAATTGGTTCTGTTAGTCTAGCGATATTTATATATAATTATATATAGTTTTATATTATATATAGTTAGTTATATAATTTATATTATATATAGTTAGTTATATAATTTATATATATATAATTCCATATATATATAAGATACGAATAATTGGTCTACGTGATGGAAGAAGGTTGTGTATATGGAATATTAAGAGACCAATTGCCAATAGGCAATAAATATATAAGATATATAATGAAACGGGACTCTCCCTCTTTTCTCTAGAAATCGGCAACTTCTAAGACAACAATACGATACCGTATAAGACTAACAGCCATACAGATCAAATCTTATAATATTGACTGCTCATCAGGTTGCGCATGGCAGCATCAGTAAGAAAAATAACAGGAAACAGATAATCAAAGAAATTCATTCATGAAATTGCCAGTGAAACAAAAAAACAAAATGAAAGAAAGAAAATCATATGATATTTGTGATAATCAATTTGAATGGCAGAAAATGGAGGGTAATTGGTCGTCTACAGAGGTTGCAAGGGAAGCCCATTGTCTCCAAAAGTGAAATTATCATAACCGTAACCCCAAATGGACAAAATTTCCAACAAACTTTCGTAACCTATATCTTTGTCAGAAAGAAACCACAGTATATAATTTTTATCAACAGGGAATAATTCAATGGCCGAGGAGAGGACCAAAAAATTTTAACGCATACTTATCTGCTACTTGGTGGCCATCAGATACCATAATCACCATGGGATGCCTAAGCTTTAGAGCCAGAAGACGAGCAAAAGTCCAGGTTTCCAATAGGATTCTCAAAGAGAAGAGAACAAGGCTTTACATCATCAAACGTTGTGTCATGATGCTCCTTTGCTGGAGAGACCGTGGAGATAAGTGATGATTGATGATTAATTTGCCTTGAATTCCCTTGTTTCATCATATCCTTTGATGCATTTTTGTCTTATTTTTTCACCTTACATAGATACCATTTGCACATTTATAGGCTTCAAGCAACTCCATTATTAATTACGTCCATCATTATTATATCAGTCTGCCTTGATTCCATTTGCTGCATTTTCCTCTTCCTCTCTGCATAACTCAGCTTATATGTAACTGTGGATATAGATCGAGTATCTAAGATTTGTATTTTGCCCAGAGATTACCAAGTGCTTTTACTTTTTAACACTCTTCAAGCTGACATTTAAATAGGGCTTGATTGTTCTCCTAAAATGAGTGGGTTTCATTCCATTGGCATCATGAACAGCATCTGTTAGGAAAAAAAAAAAGGAGAATCACAATCTGGAGAATTTTTATTTCTTGTTCTTGGCATATAAATTCATCTCCACTCACTGCTCTCTGTTTGGTCCGTGAAGTGTGATTGTGAACTAACAAGAAGCACAAAGGCTTCAAAAAAATAAAAATTGTTGTACCAATGTTCACATCCCAAACAATCAAAACCATCCTTAAACAAGACAAATATTAGAGCATTAATATCTCTATAACGTTAGAAAAACTGAAAAAGCATGACTTTAAGAAGTAGGTTAGCAAACAACCTGTATTGATCAACAAAAGCTCCCTGTGAAATTGCACAAGAAGTCGTAGCAGCAACAGAAAAATGGAAGAATGGAAACCATGGAAGCTAGAACACAAGAATGGAACCCAGAAGGCCATAAACCTTCAAAGGACTAAGGATCCATAATTCCATATAAAGCAACAGTCCCACATATATAATCATCCCTGTTCGAAACTACAACCAAATGAACATCTTGCATGATTGGTATAACTACCAGACATTCATGGGATGTACACCTGCAATATGCAGGCAGCGAGGCGCCTGGTTGTTCAGCCACAGCTCAGTTAATGATGCCATTACAATAACACAGGGGATCCAAACATGCACTTAATACACTTCACAATCATATGAACACAGTAAATAAATTCTTTGGATTACTCTAGTCACCAAGGCATCAAACACTATGATTGAAATTTTCAATTACTAGCTATCACAGGCCATCTAAATGTTGAAAAAATTGCATCAACGGTGCTTGTCTCAATTTGAACAGGCACAATCACATTATAATCCCACTTGCAGCTAAATCGGTCATAATTTAAGGCTAGATACATCACCAATTTCTTTGCAAGAAAGAAACAAGGAAAAAACAAATCATTGAGCATAAAATTACAAACAAAAGACGGGCATAATCTGAAAAACGAAATGTTTACAACAAGAACCGGAAATTTCTATCAAGTGTTGATTGATGGATTAAAAACAACAAAAATTACAACCCATAACAATTTCTTGCAAGACCAACACAATTATATATAGGAGAACAGTGTTTGGTTAGGAGGACGAAAAGGAAAACAAACCCTATATGATGGATAACCAGATAATCAATATCATCAGATAGCGAATCTAATGGGCAACGGTGGTAGCAGAGGCGGCGGTGGCAAGGTAGGCCTCAGGGTTATCGGTGGAGGCGGGCTTCGAGAACATGAGAGGTCGATCCTTTGCCTCTTCGTCGTCGTCTTCGGGATCGGTGGTATTGAGATTGATGCAAGAACAGCGTTCAAGAGAAGCGAAGAATGCGGAGGCCACGTTGCTGCCTACCCAGGTGGCGACCCGATCCAGCTTATCGCAGGAGATGAAGCTGCAGTTATTGCTGTTGGTTTCCATCTCCGATCTCTGATTTTGAAGGATTTTTTTTCTTTTTTCTGTTAGGGTTAGAATTGAGCTCCGGCGTAAGGATGATGGTGGGGTATTAAACAGACGAGAGGAAAGGAAGGGATTGAAGATTGAGATGGGGAAAAAAGTAAAAGACACAAAACCATCCAACGGAATCTTTTTGTAACGGGCCGTTGTTATTCGTCCGTTAATGTGGATGGACGAAGATTACATTTATATATATATATATATATATATATATATATATATATATATATATATATATATATATATATATATATAGTGAAACCGAGACGTTGGGAATGGGGAAGAGGCTAAGCCTTTAATGCCGATGGATTGAGCTTTGAGCATCACAAATTGAAAAAAATGGAATGATAATTATTTTCATCTATTTGTACCAAATATGAGAATGAAAGATGAGAGAAAATATTCTATATGTGACTTCTGTTTTCTCAATCACTTTTTATATTAAAGTGAGCATAAAAAACAATCGTCATTCTCATGTTTTGAAAATAATCAAATTTATTATAATGTTTGAAATATGTCAATATTATTGACATGATTTGATTTAAAAAAAATTGCTAATTTTATTAATTTTTGAATGTAAGTTAAAAAATAACAGTCTTAAAATTTTGAATATTTTATATTATATATTATTTGTTAATTATATAATGATAAAAAAGTTAATCATCATGCATAATTAAATTAATATTGAATACAAATTAAGGTTTCTATTTTTTTAATCAAAATTAAGATTTCTACAAATATAAAAATCAATTTAAGTTCAAAATTTTATTAAAATTTTTAGACATTTATCACAATTTATCTTAATCAAACAATTTTAAAGTTTTTAACTAGGCATTACTTATTAATATTTTATTACTATAGTGATTGATTCTATAACATTATTGTAATTTTTCACTATTTTGTCACTTATATTAAATAAGCATATATATATACAATTAAAATTTTAGAATAGAAAACTTAATTAAATAATTATTTTAATATAATCAACTAACTAAATGTAAAACTATGCTAACAGACATTCAATTAGGATAGAATATATATATATATATATATATATATATATATATATATATATATATATATATATATATATATGTAAAATGCTACTTGTCCTAACTTTTTTTTCAACTCTTATCTAATATATATTAAAATACCTGTATTTTATCAATTTATTTACTTATATTGCTCTAAATGTATTAAAGTATAAATATTTTAATATTATTGAGACAAATTGATACAAAAAAAAAAGTTGGAACAAGTAACATTACTCTATATGTATACACACAGAAAATCATAATTTTTTTGTTACTTGAATTTGCAAACAAAACCTTAGGGAGTTCGAATACCTGGACATGCATTCGTATTGTATCATAATTCATAGATAAATATCATTTAGCCTATGTTTGAATTAAGAGATTTTGAATGAAATAATTAAACTAATCCATAAATTTATGTCAAATTTATTATTTGACAACTTAAAAAATGTAAAATCCCTTACCTATCAAAATCTCTCATTTTTTAATGATTTAATTTCTCAACTCTTATGTCGGAAAGTCTAAAATCTACATTTTTTTTAATCCATGAGTAATTGTTATCAAATTTTTTATTTCAAGTTGTCTCTAATAAATTAATAGTATTTCATAATTATTTTATTTTCACTTATTTTATCTTTACTTGTTTGAATATTAATTAAAAAATATTAATGAGTTCGTTCAAAAAAGAAAAAAATATTTATGGATAATTTTTTTCATAAACATAGTATAAATAATGTGTTTATATAAAATTGTGAGCAAAAAATTTGTAACTATTTCAAATTTGATAGTAACGATAATTTCATCAATTGCAATTTTAAAAAATTTTACTCTAAATTATATTATTTTACAATAAAATATAAACGTGATAAAAAATGTTAAAAAATTTCATTAATAATAAATTACCAAGTAAATGATAAAATTGAAAATTAAATGTTAAATCCATTGATTATGGTTATTAAAACAAACATTAATATAAGAAAAATTATTTCATTTGATTTTATATTCAAACTAAACAATAAAATTTTTATAATTTATAGATTTCACAATTTATAAATTTTAAAATCTCTGAAATCTCTCAATCCAAACAAGTTACATTTTTCGCTCCTAGGCTTGCTTATTGTATTATGTTTTTTTCTTCTGAATCCAGCCCCTGTAAGTAATTATTTATCTCTTTGCAGAACCGTGTCTTCTATTTTGTCTGCACCCATGATTCATCTCTGCGCAGAACTTAGTCTTCCCTTATCTACACCCCTAGCCAGTTAAACAAATAAATTGGTTAAAACAAAGTGTTGCTTTTTCTTTTATCGTTCAAGACTACTAATTTAATTAATTATAAACATATGACTGAAGAGAAAAGTTCCATATCATACTTCGAAGCACTCTACAAATTGATCACAAAAAAATTTGGATAGTTTTCACTGTCAATTGGCTAAAACAAAGTGTTGCTTTTTCTTTTAGCGTTCAAGACTATTAATTTAATTAATTGTAAACATATGATTGAAGAGAAAAGTTCCATATCATACTTCAAAGCACTCTACAAATTGATGACAAAAAAATTTGGATAGTTTTCACTGTCAATTCAATGAATTCAGGGCATTGACAGTACTAGGACATCTACAAATCAAAGTTAGTTATATCCGCAATCATATTCCTGCTCCGTAATCATATCTATATTACTGTTATTGGAAGTTTTGATCAGGTTCCTCTCAAAATGAGGCAGAGCGAGCTAGTGGCTTAGCTATCTTCTTGTCCTCTTCAAGAGAAATTATTGCAAGATTTGCAGGATTCTCAATCATCATTTTGGCAACCAAATATCCAGAAATGCTCCAGGTCTGATATTTCCTGGCCTGCTTGCCAACGTAACGGCCAGTCTTACCATCATAGTACTCAGGCCACCCATCTTTGGATAGACGCTGCTCCACCAGTTCTACTGCTCGCTTTGCAATTTGGGGTCTTCCAACCTTGATACATGCTGCTGCAAGTAACCATAGCAGAACTGCGATGGCCCAAGTTCACCACATAAGCAAAATTTCAATGTACTCATGAATACAAGTATACAACATAATATTATCAATGGTACTTATTTCTTTCTGGTTCATGAACTTAAATGCACAGTTCACTAGATGTGTTCCCCCCATCAAAGATCATTTTCTATTCGGCAACTGGTATGCTATTTCAATTCCCCTTTTCCAATCACATGAATTTCCAATGTAAACAGTCAAACAATTTAGATAAAAATCCTCTTTAATTCAGAATCATGGGGTTGATGCAAATGTAGATTAAGGCCTTTTGAGTTCCCCTTTTTAGCTCATGAATTTCTACTGATGGTAAACAATTTAGATCTTCAATTCAGATACGTTGATGCAAATGTAGTGTGCTAATACTCCACACAGACATGAATCTCATAAATATTAAGGTACAGATAAATTTGCAAATTCAAGAAATAACTCCATGCTATGCTAGATAATCACAAATAGCATATGATGCACAAATGCATTGACAAAATATTTCTAATTTGTAATTGGAAGATGATAGGGATGCACATGTGAAGTGAAAATGGAATTAATAGGCGCTGTTTGTATGTCCCTTACCTGGCCAAGATCCACCATTGTGATAGCTCCATCTTGTGTTCTTAGGATCATATCCAGTGACTATCCTCCATTCATGTCCTTCTAATGCCGGGTATGTGATCTTCAAAGGCATCTCCCCAATCAGGTCCTCCCACTGCTCCTCAACTAGATCCATGATTGCTGTTGATTGTGCAGGTGTCACTAAGGAACTTAAAATGGCGATACAGTTGCCGACTAAGAACCATCGAAAGTCCATTCGAGCTGGACTGACATTGCTGATCAGATAACCTCCTCTCAAAGGCATGAAATCAAACACCCAGTCTGGGATAGACTCAGGGATGACATTAAATTTATTGACAGCAGTGTGGGAGTACTCCTCAGTTTTATAGCAGTATATGTTATTAAGTTGGGTGAAATCTAGCCAATAGTACTTCTGGATGTGGTAACTGAGAGCTTTAATCCGCTTATCTATTCGTTCAAGTAATTCCTTTCCATCACGCTCTGGTTTTAGCATCTGCCTTGAACACCTCAGTGCAAAATAGAAAAGTGCCTGAATTTCAATAGGATACCCATATATTCCCTGTTTCAAACATCAGACCCAAGTTAAATTCGCAAGTTAAAGTCAATCATAAACAATTATATAGCTCCCAAAACTGGTTTGTACCCAAGGAGAGTCCACTCCCAGATCAACTTTATTGACAAATAATTGTAATTCATTACATAATATACATTGCATTCATAGCGATTCTTTCCTGCAAATCCAAAAATATATTATTTTCATTTAAATAAAGTAAGCTCTCTAATTTTGATGTCCAAGGCTTTCTCCTATCGTGAAGACACTATATCATTCAAAAGAAAAGTGTAACTCTGAACTGAATGTGTTATTCAGCAACCACAACCTAGAAAAGACAAATTGTGCCTGGATAGGCTGCAGAATAAGAGGAAAGTAAACCTATTTCTAAACAATTTTAGTTTATAGTGAAGGACTTAATTCCTTTCCAATGTAACTAATAACTAAGAAAAAATAGTTTAATTATTTTTAGTGAAAAGACTTGCAAGTGGTTTTCACTATATACTATGTCTTTAATGAAATATACATGTATACCCTACGGACTCAAGAAAATTAAGGAATGCAAAGGACTACTTACCATTCTCCTGTCAATCATGCTACATCCATCTGCACAGAGAAGTGTCGGGAAAGTGTCAAAGCCATCTGAGAGGCAAAGGTTCAATATCAACTTCATTCCTTTCTGCACCTCAGGGAGTTCTGCTAGTGCATAATCATGTGTACTCTTCGTATAGGATCTAAGCATTATAATCCACCAGAACCCCGAATCAACAGGTGCCACTCTTCCTATTGCACTGCCACCAAAATCTGCAACCAGGATATCCTTGCGGCGATGCGAGTTATATAGAACCTTGAAACTTGCAGGCATAACACCTTTTCCGAGAGTAAAATTGTCAATCCTTTTCTCCCAACCTTGGAGGTGGAGAGTCTTTAGGAGAAAGTTCTTCACAATCTCAGGCTCGGAAGGATGCTTCATTAGACATGCTAGGCCGCTAGGAACGAAGTCTCTCACGAAAACCTATAGATTAACCAAGAAAAGAAATAAAAAAAAAGGGGAAATTCATTAAAAAAAAAAAAGTACAAGAACATTCACAAGTCTGAAATCGAAATGCTATTTTCCGAAAGCAACATAATTTCAAGTGAAGAAAAGATTTTATATGCATCCTCGTAAACTAGAAATTAAACTAATTAATGAAGCAACATTATGTTCTTGCACAAAGAAAACACTGATGTTCCAGCCTTGAATTCAACTCAACTTCAAATCCAGGCACCTGACCTGAATATCAGTTCTCCTTTTGCAATGAAAGAAAAATATAGACAACGAAAGATGGTATAACTCATAAGCAAAGGGATTGAGACATTGAAACAGAGCTAGGATTCTGAATTTTGTAGCATCTCAGATCCCGTCCAAAATATAAGGCCCGGGAAAAGCAGAAATGTCAAATTACACTAAATGAATGAACAAACATAAAGAAACATTAACCAAAACTACTCTTACATTTGTACGGAGAAATAGAACTCTTGATAAACGTATCATTAAGGAGAAAAAGCATCCGTGATATTACCAGGCCATCATGCGAGCATAAATAACCATATGTTTCAGCAGCACCAGAATTGCCGATCGAACAAAACACATATTAAGATATGCAAATTAAAAAAAA
Source organism: Triadica sebifera (assembly GCA_023653625.1). Classification (NCBI taxonomy): domain Eukaryota; kingdom Viridiplantae; phylum Streptophyta; class Magnoliopsida; order Malpighiales; family Euphorbiaceae; genus Triadica; species Triadica sebifera. Next base: position 2,932,937 of record CM042895.1, read on the forward strand.
AACATTGAGTAAATATAAAACAAGAATCGTACATGAACAAACAATTGAAAAAATTCAATTAATAATAATGAATATTTTATAAACTCAAGCAAATATGATCGCAAGAAAATCATTCAGATATGGAATAAGAAAATTGAACTAATTAAGCATACATTTTAGCGTTTTATGTATCCAAGTAAGAGAAAAACCTGATTGTAATTTAAAGCCTCAGCGCTGGGATCCATTGCGGCGAGAGTCCCAACAGGCTTGCCTTTGTAGTATACGTAAGATTTGTTGAGTCTCTCCCACGCCTCCTCCACCATCGCGCCACTATCTGGACTCACCTGATGACCACTGCCGTTCGATCTGATTCCGGGAGATATGTTCAGGTCCAAGGCATCCAGATTCATGCCGACGCTTTTAATACTGGATGCGCTGCTCTTCACACCTTGCAAGTTATCAGCCGCGATCTCGTTGTTATGCAGTTTCACCGTCTTCTTGACCTTTTCTGTCTCTTTAACTTCTGTCATCTCCGAAGCAGAAGCGCCTGAAGATTCCTCAGCTTTCGACGCTTCTCCTTTACCCGGACATGTCTCAACGGATTTAAAGCCTTCTTGTTCTAAGAAACTTGAAGGTTTCTCAGTTGACTCCGACCTTCCTCTCTTGGTAAAATCTGAAGAAATCTCGCCTGATTTCGAAGATTCTTTATCAGAATAATATAGTGCTTTCTCGGCAGTTCTGAAACTTTCAGCATCGGAAAAATATGGAGGTTCATCAATAGATTTGGAAACCTCAGCTTCTTCAAAAACAGTACGTTTATCAATAATCTCAGGACCTTCAAGCACAATATACTCCAGAGATGTTTCGCTCCATTTTGAATCTTCTTTTTGAAGAGACTTCTCCAGTAATTGAGACTCTGCTTGAGCATTCAAAATGTCGCTCTGTTTAAGATCGTCCGACGGATCAGCGGTGCCGCTCTCTTCCCTTGCAAAGGAGACCTCCGGGATATCACCTGACTCTTCTGGCGTCGTATCTTTCTCCGGAAAGAGTCCCATCTTCTCCTTCGAACCTTGTTTGTCCGAAGGGTCGTTGGCGGATGAAGAACTGGTCTCTACTGCCGGAAGTGGAGGCGGAGAAGCCTCTAGTTCCTTCTCATCGTCAAGCACAAAGAGATCACGCAGCTTTGTGGACATTCTAGAGAGAAAGAGAGAGTAAATGTAAAGAGCACAAAATTCTAAATATACAATTTAGATAAGAAAACTAAGGGACAGTTACCTTCACGGTTCTTTGGTGCTTTCAGAGGAAAGATGCAGAGAAGGAAACTGTTTAGTGAGGGAAAGTAGAGAGGGAAGTCACGCCACTCAGAGAGAGTACCTTTACCGTGAGACTGAGAGCATGTTTATTTATATCAGCGTTGAAGGGAGTGCAAGAAAGAGAGGTCTTTCAGGTGGACGGGAAGCCTGCTCTCTGCGTTTTTGTTTTGGCGGTTAGGGAGGGAATTCAAGAAGTTACATTGTATATTCGTATTTACTAAGCAAGTAATGCTTCTCAATTTAATTTCAACTATGCCATCACGAGATGAAATATTGTATTCTGCTAATCAGCAGTCACTGGGAGTTAAGCAGGGGTATATTGGGGATTAGAACGGTTTAATTCTCAAGGCGGGAAGGCTGGTTCCATCCAGCTGGCACAAAGGCGAACCTGAGAATGTGAAACGGAATAACTTTAAATTTTCTCTACGGTTTTATTGTACGAACTGGACTGAGAAATTTATTTTTTCTTTATAATCGTAGAGAATTTGAAGATTAGTATTAGGAGATTACAATATCAAATTATCAATCGCTTCCCATGTGTCAAGCAAGATGATACAGTCATCGCAATTAAAAAAGTGGCCATGTTAATTATCAGATATTTTATTTCTATCACAATAATGTACCGAATACAGCAGAAGCGTGCAAACAATTATAAATTGAAGAATTTTAATTTATTTTATCAAACTACATGTACATATTAATTGACTAAAACCACATCCTAAAACTAATTTTACTCGTGCCTGAAACTTATTTTACTCGTGCCCGAAACGATCTCAAGGATAACAAATCACTTTCTTTTGAATTTTAAAATAGTTATATGTTAAGTGCTCAAATTCGAAATTTCTAATTGAGTTGGAGAAGACTCACGAAATCTTATCCATGGATATTTTAATATCTTATTTCAGAACTATATAAAAGAAAAAAGGATATGGATTAGTAGCATGTAACTGCGTATGCTTCATTATTAACTTAATTTTTTTTCCAATAACTTGTACCAAAAGAAACATACTCTCATGGCCAAAATTAACACCCGTGCTATCTAAGAAATGAAGAACCTACAGAAATCCTTGCACGAAATTTCGAAACCTCTGAAGTGTCAAGTTGATTATATAGCAACTAGTATAAGAAATCTATCGTATCATTCATGTTGTGTTATCTCAGAATTTTGAAATTATTAAGGCACTTCAAAAACCATAAGGCTTGTCACCAATTTCAAGTTTCAGATTAAAATAAAATGCTAATGGGCAGGGGCAATAAAGATCCGCAATTTCCCCAATAAGGAGATTATGCGAAACTATACGAATTGTTGCCCGTTTGAGCAAATAAATCAAATTTTTTGAACAAATAAAAGAAACATCGGCAGAAGACAAAAAAGCTGCCAGGAAATGGAACCCTTGCAACCTAATCCTGGTTTTATTTGTCGAACTCCCATATGACGCCTCCATCATCTGAAATACCAGAAAAATATATTAACCATAAGGCATAACAGGAGGTGATAGAGACAAAACCACCAAGAATCCAAATATTTAGCTACGGTGGAGACAATACTACCAATAATGCAAAATATTTGGCTTGTTAACCCAATAGAATTCAGAATGTTGTATTTGAATCCGCACTTCTTGATAGAAACATGATATATCATTGTTTAATTATGTCTATTGTCTAACCTTCAATTCAAAATATAAGTGGACAACATTTACTTTATTTAGTAAACAAAATCTTGAATTTTCAGAAAGTGGGCAGTTATTTACTATCTAATGACATAATAACCATAATATTATACTTCAATGATTGAGATCATGCAAACATGATAGCCATATATATTTACATTAATTCGAGAGGATAACAATATTCAAAATTATCCTCAAGGAAACTTTTATTAACTAGACCAATCATGGCAATGTTAAAAAATGAGAAGTAAATTCCAAAATTCTAGGAGGAAAGCAATTTTCAAGTTAAGACATCAAGATGTTCATTCCATTTGAGTCTCATTCATTCTAACAGTTCAAATTAAGCAGACAATAACTAAAAGTAGTCCCGAAATACCTAAGTATGCTTGCCATGGTCTCTTGTCTTCCTAATTCATTTTTATCTGCGTAGAAGGCAAAGAACAGTAATATGATACCTTTAACTTTCTTGTTTATCCAAATCTCAAGCAACATGCCAGCACCAATTCCACCAGCAATACACGATCCATAAAATGCAATTGCTTTGGGCCAAGACATTCGAGGAAGGAAATAGTAGTCTGGAATTTGCCTAATCTTTTTTGGAAGTCTCTTCTTTATGACTGGTTTAGCACCGGCACTAGGGTCCTTCTGCAATTCACCACCTATAGCTTTCCAATCAACCCCCTTGAATGGATCTTTTGGCTCTTCAGTTCCCATTTACAGCTTTTCTATTAATTTAAAGCAACAAACTGTATGCAATGTGTTCAAAAAACAAAAAACTGCTGCACAGCAACAAAGTAGAAAGAAGGATGCAGATACAGTGTTGGCAGGGAAAAAATGAAAAGACAAACGCAAACACAAGTATGATACCGGGCAATAAATGGAAAATCGTGCAAAAGGTCCACGTACTGTCAATATTCGAGAAGTTATGAAGGTTAAAGAATTAAGATAGAGTCAAAATTCCTAAATGTAAAGGAAGAATATGAAATAATTTCGAAACAATAAAAGATTTAGTAAAAAACCTAATAGATTCATCCACTCAAACTTTTCTGCATGTTTAAATAATGGTGAACAATTGGCTTTGACATTTTATCAAATACATTGAAGTCACTAGTCTCCACCGCACAAGGAAACAATTGGGTAGCCCAAAAGGTCCACGGCAATGCCATCAAACACATTAAAGAAGAAACCCAATATAATAAAATCAGAAAATTGTTTACATATAGTTAAAAATATCATTACATTAACACAGCTGTTATCTTTAAACCAAAACCAATAAAGACGATTGAAGAAAAACTGAAAAAAGGGCTTAACTTAACAATTAGATATACCGGGTTTAAATGATTAAATCGCATAAAAATTCAACTTCTAAAGGCCTTCTACATTTTGATCTTCTCTAACCAGTAAAAGCAAGAACACAAAGAATAAATATTTGTAGTGAAATAGGGGGGGAAGGAGATGATGGTGATAAGATGTTTGAGACCTTTGCTTGCAGCAATTAAAGATAAATCGAAATAGAAAGATCTAAAAAATAAACGTGATGTTACCTCTAAAATCACCACCCGGTGCCGGAGTCGCTAGGAGCAAATCAGTATAAGTGTAGAATCAAGAAGGGGGAGAAAAATAGCTTAACCGCTCAAGTCTTTTTTTTTTTTTTGGCACATAACCGCTTAAATCTTTTTAATTGGAGCCAGTTGAAGCCTGTCTTTGTATTTTTTTATTTTTTTATTTGTTATTTAAGCCTTTGAATTATTATTTTCTTAATAATTAAGTTGTATTTTAATAGTTTTTAAAAATTAGACATTCTATTAGCATGTTAATATAAAATTGCCTTTTTTTTTATGGAAATAGAGATGTCATTAATTCAACAACCTTACGCCATAAGCCAGAGTCAACCAAATACAAGGAAAAACATCAAAAGGAGCATTTCTAGCTATACAATGAACTATCTTATTCGATTCATTATTCACAAAAATTAATAATGAAATCCACATTATCCAACATTATAGAAAAATAATCCAAAATTATAGAGCCAAAGTCAGATAGATCGGCCATCAAATGAAGAATATCATCAACAACAATTTTCGCGTTAGATTCCAACACCGTACTAACCAAATTATCAAGAAACAAAATAGAATCAAAATTGCATTTTAAACAAGAAGAAACGCGATACACAACTGACATTTTAGAAAAAGTAATATATAAATTGCACATAAAAAATTATCTATATGTCTAGTTTTGATTGAATGTAATGTGAATTAATTTTATATTTGCAATCCAACTAAAAATAATAAATAAATTACACATTTCAATTCATATCATAATTAACCTAAATTAGAAAAAAAATTAATTTTATATTTTAAAACTAATGATAATAATTTTTAGTTTTGAGGAAATATTAAAAAATTACTTAATTTTTAATAAAATAGTATATAGGAACTCAAATCATCAAAATAGAAGTACATAAGGTAAATCAAAATTCAAAAAGGTCGAAAATTACTAAAATCAAATATTAAATTTTGCTTAAAAAATAAATATTTTGTTGCATACTAAGCCTTTGAATTATTATTTGACAATATAAATTTTTCAATTTGAATTTTATATCATGTTAATATTTAAAAAATTATATCATATTAAAATTGAAAATTTATTATTTGTCATTGCTAAACCTCTCGACTAGTGTTTAAACTTTCAAAAGAGAAAAAAAAAAAAGTGAAAATGCAAAATTACAAATATTGTGTATGTAGAAAATATAGAACTGATAGTATTGTCCAGAGAATTGAGAATTGCAAGTGCAGACTTTTTAACTATAATGTAAAAAAGGTAAAATTTTATTTTAGATTGAAAAAAAATACAAAATTTAAGTGCAAATTAGTATATTTTTAACTACAGTATCCAAAATAAAAATTATAAATGAAAATTTTTAATTTAAGTCCTAAACGACTGGATTTTTAATTAGACTGCAGAACATAAATTTGTTAACTTAAATGTAAAAGTGTTAAATTGATAATTAACTTAAAAAATTATGAAGTTAAAGATTAAGACAGAAAATGTAGATAAAACATGCCATATAATATATATATATATATATATATATATATATATATATATATATATTATATATAGGATTAAATTATTATTAAAATAAAAGTTTTGGAATTAAATCTAATAACAGAAACTATATATATAACGGACCGATTAATAGCAAATAATCTTTTAAAAAATTGAAAGGAGTAGATTGACCGAAAATTTGAAAAAAAAAAAAAAAGGAAAAACTTTATTCATCAGACTCAGTTAATTTTCCGGTTCGGTTTTGATTCGGTTTTTCCAACTCTAAACCTAACAAATCAAACGCACCGTTTAGATCTAGAGTGCAGAACACGCTGTTTGGTGTAGAATGGCAAAATGGTAAATTTGGAAGCAAATAATGATGGATAATGGGATCTGGTGCATGTACGTCCGCAGCGGAGAGGATGTTGCTGGGGGAGGAAGCAAAGCATCGTTGTTTTTGGATGAAAAAGAGAAAAAATGACACACACAGAGAGCGAGGGTGCAAAGGAAGACAGATATAAAACGAAAAACTTGCTATTGGAAGCTTGATTTTGGTCGCAAATGGATTTCGTATCTCTGTTTCTTCCCTTTTTCGTTTTGAAGTTGGTTATTAAATTAAAATACCCTAACTCCTTAATCATGAGGAGTCTCTTCCACGAAACCATCATCCGCCACTACTACCACCATCATCACCATTGATGGATTCCCTGCTTTACTTTTTCTTCATCTATATTATTCACCAGTTTCTTCAATTTTATTTCCATAATTCTATCATATTTCCTGTATTACTAATTTCACAATTTTATACCTTTTTTTTTTCATTTTTGATTACCGGTCTCTTCTTCACTGTCAAGTGTCATAGAAATCCCTTTTAGATTTCCATATAGTTCCAATTTTATCGAATTTCAGTTCTCTCTTCTAAGATATGGTGATTCTGTTCTGAACTCCCCATTTTGAAGAACAAAATCTTGTTACTAAATTGACTTGTGGGCATAAATCAGCCTGCAACAATGCCAGGTTTATTCTCATCAAAAGCCCCATCAAGTGCAACGCCATTGCACATATCCCTCCCTCAAAACGACATTAAAACGCCATCTCCGCTCCAAAAGCGAAACCCGTCACCCTCCTCCGCCAACCCACTAGCTATGGTCTCCAAAAAGACCCCAAAGAAGCTCTCCATAGACGAATCCTCTTTCGAAAATCCGGATCTGGGTCCATTTTTGTTAAAGCTCGCCCGGGACACCATTGCTTCCGGTGATAACCCGAACAAGGCCTTGGATTATGCGTCCCGTGCGTCCGTGTCCTTTGAAAGATTATCGGGTTCGGGTCTGGAGCTGACCAAGAGCTTGCACGTGTTAGCAGCGGTTTATTGCAGCCTAGGCCGGCTAGAGGAAGCGGTTCCGGTTCTAGAGCGTTCCATTGAGGTTTTGGATCCTACTAAAGGATCGGATCACGCGCTCCTGAAGTTTGCCGGGTATATGCAGCTTGGAGACACGTATTCAGTGCTTGGGCAGTTGGACCGATCCATTTCATGTTACGAGTTCGGTTTGAAGATCCAGATTGAGGCGCTAGGAGATTTCGATCCAAGAATTGCAGAGACATGCAGGTATAAAAAGCTTTTCTAATTGTTAACCATGGTTAACTGTGGGGTTAATTTTTAGGTGCTGTTTTTCACCTGATACTAAGTTGGGTCTCTTTTGAAAAATAGCAGAGCCAGCTAAAAGTTGCTTCCATCACTAAGATGATGGCCCGCATGTTTCTTGCATGATTGATTGGCAGTTGTACTATAGAGATTAATATAATATCCTAATCAAAATACTTCAGTAGCCTCTTAAATAATTGAATCATTAATTTATTAATTAGCTGATCTTACTAAAATTTGTAGTGGTTACTTTAAATTGCTGCCCTGCGCATGCCAATTTGGGTGTTCTGTCCAACTTAGGTGGTTAGGTTCCTTAATGATCTGGGTGCAGTCGAAGGCCTTGTATAAGATAAGATTTTTTTTTGGGGCATTGCGTAATGAACTATCTTTTCTCTTTGGAGATGCATTCTGCCTTTTAGTTTGTTTCAGTCAAAATTTGGAATTTAGGTGAAGATGAATAGTGTAATTGAAGTCTGTAGATAAAGGGGTGGGAGATAAAAAAAAAATATCGATAGTTTCCTGTTTCCTTATAGATCTTTCCAGTTGCGAACTTTTGTGCTATTCCATCTAATTGCTAAATGTCCGAAAATCAAATGTTTATTATTCCTCTTACTGAAGTCGAATGTCAAACTTCAGTGGTTATTGACCTATCGTTGGATTGAGTTGTTAATATCTAATATTATTAATTTCTGTTTTTATTTATTTTGTTAAAGTTTTGTTATTTGCTGAGGACAATATGTCTGCTAAAAGTTCATGTTTTTTACCTGCCTGGGTATCACGCATTGGATGATGCTTTCGACTCGCTCCTAATCATTGTTTTTTTTTTTTTGAGATCTTCCAATCTCTGTCTCTCCCTTGTTTTTTTTTTCTTGTGTGTGTTGGGGGAGGGGGGGGGGTGTTTAATTGAATTATCAGTGATTTTTCAGGTTTCTGCTCGGAATTCTGAAGTAGTGAAGTTTGGGATTTGGTTTTATTTGTCTTTTAACGTATCCACCTCCAAAACCGGCTTGTTTAAATTATATTTTAGTTATTTGGTGTAGGTTTAACCAATTTATAATCATTGTTTTCTATTAATCTTTCATAGAAGACTTGTAAGTGTCTAGATGAACTGCCTTTGACTGTGAAAAATGACAGGTACTTAGCTGAGACTCATGTTCAAGCAATGCAGTTTGATGAGGCAGAAAAGCTCTGCGAAAAGATCCTTGAAATTCACAGGAAACGTAGTGCACCAGCATCCCTTGAGGAAGCAGCTGATCGCCAGCTTATGGCCTTTGTATGTGAAGCAAAGGGAGACTATGAATCTGCCCTTGAGCACCTTGTTCTTGCTAGCATGGCAATGATCGCTGCTGGTCAGGACAATGATGTTGCTGCTATTGATAAATGTATTGGCAACATTTATATGTCCCTTTGTCGCTTTGATGAAGCTATTTTTTCCTACCAAAAAGCCCTAACAGTCTTCAAATCTACCAAGGGAGAAAATCATCCAACTGTTGCATCTGTCTTTATTCGCCTAGCAGATTTGTATTACAGGACAGGCAAGCTGAGGGAATCTAAATCCTACTGTGAAAATGCATTGAGAATATATGCAAGACCAGCTCCAGGAACTGCAACTGAGGAGATTGGTGGTGGTTTGACTGAAATCTCAGCCATCTATGCAGCATTGAATGAGCATGAGGAGGCACTGAAGCTCTTGCACAAGGCAATGAAGTTACTGGAAGAAAGGCCTGGACATTGTAGCACAATTGCAGGAATTGAAGCGCAGATGGGAGTGATGTTTTACATGGTTGGTAAGTATGGGGAGGCCCGAAACTCTTTTGAGAGTGCTGTAGCAAAACTTCGACTCAATGGTGAGAGTAAGTCAGCCTTCTTTGGTATTGTCCTGAACCAGCTGGGATTAGCCAGTGTGCAACTGTACAAGATAGATGAGGCAGCTAAGTATTTTGAAGAGGCAAGGGAGATTTTGGAGGAGGAATGTGGCTCGTGTCATTTGAACACTCTTGGAGTGTATAGCAATCTTGCAGCAACTTATGATGCATTAGGAAGGTGAGAATTCTCCAATGCGTACTTGAAAATGTTGTTAATTGCTAATCTTGCATGTTTTGCTGTTTCAAGTTACTCTTTACTTTTTTCATTTTTTGGTTTAATCATACCATCATTTATCACAAAAAGCCAAAGTCTAGTATATCCTGCTCAGCAAAGATGCTCCTTTTGCATAAGATGATGTTGTGAAGGACATTTTAATTGTCATTTGATGCTACAAGCAGCGACATTCAGACCGACATTTTTGGAATGACTTTGGGACCGATTTTCTTGGAAAAGCACCTATTTGATAGTTTCAGGAATGATAAAGCAACTGAAGGATTTTATTATGGCTAATTTTAGTAATATTATTGGTTATTCTTACATTTTGGTGACCAAGTTTGCGACTTTGTATTTGCTCAGGTTTATGTGACATTACATAATTTAGGAGTGGGTGAATCACTGAAATAAGGTTTGGAAGCTTAACTAACTGCATGATTATGCTTATAGTGATCATATATACCATATATACAATGACTGTATTTTGGACAAAGCTTATTACTTTATAGTTAAAAGGCTTCATCTTGAATATAGAATTGGGTTGCATTTTACAGGATAGGTGATGCGATTGATATATTGGAGTACATCCTTAAGGTGAGAGAAGAAAAACTTGGAACAGCAAATCCAGATGTTGATGATGAGAAAAAAAGGTTAGCTGAGCTCTTGAAAGAAGCAGGAAGGGCTAGGATGAAGAAGGGAAAATCTCTTGAGAATCTCCTAGGTTCCAACTCTGAAAGAATGAAGAAGGTTAAGAAGAGGTCTGGATTTGGTCTTAGAACCTGACTACGAATCTCTCGCAGAGTTTCTGTTTAGTAATATAGAAGATAATGTACAAATTCTGATTTCAATGGATCCTAATGGACCTTGAGTTTATGACACCCATCTTTGTTTCTTTCACTATAATCTGCATATGTTTGCCCCTACTTAAAATCTATGAAAATCACAGTTTTAAGCATTTTGATTTGAAAAAAAAAAAAAAATCACAGTTGGGTACTTGTGTTGCATTGAAAATTTTGTAATTGCTGTGCATTACTATTTGCTTTTCCTTGCCCCCCTCTTCTCAAAGTATTCTTGCCAATCTATTGTGTGCATGGCCAATGGCCATTGTTAGTTTATTAGCAAGAAAATACATGACAACGGCCAGTATGCAGAACCTGCTTCGCTAAACCTAATTTGATCTATGCAATAGGCCTTTTAATCTGGGGTGATCTTGTTCTTGTGCAAGAAATTTTGGATTTGATATTACATATTTGATTATCTTTCGGATATAATTAACTGTGTAGCAACTGACTGTATTTTTGAAGTTAAGAAAGAATAACCAATTTCTAATATTAAACTCTAACAATATAGATTTTATATTTTTTTATTATAGGTAATAAAAATAATAATTACAATAATGTGAGGCTAATTGTTTAGTTAAAAAAATAGACTTTTTATTTTTTAATGTGTGACTAATTGTTTGGAGAAACGGAAAGAGTAAAAAAAGTAAGAAAAAAAGAAATGAAGATTTGTTTACTTTCATGTAATTCTTAATTTTTTTAAAAAAAATTAAAATAAAAATAGAAAATAAAATTTTGTATTTATTTGTGTTATTTTTTCAAAATAGAAACAGAAAACAATTTTCTATATTTTTTAAATTATAATTAAATTTTAAAAAATAAAGTTTAATATATTTTCTATATTTTTCTTTATATAAAATATAATTTATTTTCAAATAAAAATAAAAAAATTCATTTCATTTATCTCAATTTCACAATTTAAATTTAAAATATTATTCAAATAGAAAATAAAAAATTTTCTATAAAATAACAAATAAACATATTTTACAAATTTTTAGAAAATATTTTCTACTACCTAAACACGTCCAAAAATTACCCAACCCCAACTGCACTACTTATGAAACATATTTTTTTTCGGATTTTCTCCAACTGCTGGCTCAGTCAGTAACGTCACGGCCAAATCCAATGCCGGAGACAAGCTCTTCTTGCCAAAGCCCGACCTCCACCATCGACCCTATTGATCACCTCCCTCTATCTATTCTTAGATCCGATACCATCCCTCCCGCTCCAACCCGATCTGGATCCACCATCGACTGGATTCCGGACTGTGCCGGCTACGCATGGATAGCTTATGGAGCTTCCTCTCTTCTGGTGATCTCTCACCTCCCATCTCCCCTCTCCCAGGACGAATTCCTCATCGGCCCAATTCTTCGGCAAGTTTTTGAACTTTCTGGCGATCATTCGTCGCCTGTGACTGCCGTTTCATGGTCTCCAGTAACGCCGTCAATCGGAGAGCTTGCGGCTGCGTCAGACAACTGCATCTACGTGTTCGCACATGATTCCACCAGCTCCAAAGGTAATGGAGTTAGAGTTACTGGTATATGCTTTACTTCATGTCAGTGGCCAACTTATGATAAACTAAACTCAAGAGTCAAGAATTTAATTAAAGAAGAGGATTGCTACGGGTAACTGAACTATATATACACGATTTTTTGTGAATTCATAAACTCCAAAATAATTTTTTTAAAAAAAAAAAAAAGAAAAGAAGCTGTGAAATTGAAACGGGAAATAACTAGAAACAGTTCGCTTTGATTTTTGGATAGCTGTATTTGATGTGTTTGGTTGAAGACAACACAGTAAAGTCGCACTTGATGGGGTGTCTTTATTTTAGATTTTTTGAAATCATAAAATTAAAATTTCTTTTACTCATATTCAGGTTCTTTTTGTTGGAGCCAGAATGCAGTGCTTATACAATCTACGAAGGCGGAAGCAATTAAGTGGACTGGCTCGGGAGATGGGATAATTGCCGGTGGAATTGATGTGGTCCTGTGGAGACGGAGAAACAGGTCATGGGAAATAGCTTGGAAGTTTAAAAGAGATGAGCCTCAAAATCTGGTTTCAGCAACCTGGTCAATTGAGGGACCTTCAGCTACTGCTGCGTATCCTAATAAACCGCATGATAAAAGATCTAGCAACATCAGCAATTGTGTACTTGTATGTTATGGCGACAGTATATCTGAATATGGAAAACATGAGCTGATTCATCCTCGGCCTGTCTCAACGATTCAGTGGAGGCCATCAACAGGTAGACAATCACGGAGAGATGCAAAACATCCACCAAGGCACATGCTACTAACTTGCTGCTTAGATGGAACTGCGAGGTTATGGACTGAGGTAGACAATAGAAAGGTTAGAAAGTTAGGCAAGGACAATAATGATCGCAAGTCAACAAGGAGATCTTTTTGTGTTGCTGCTGTAATTGAGATAAATCAGATCCTGCATGGAAGTTTGGGCATGGATATTTTCTTGAACTGGGCAACAGAAAGCCCGGGCGTGCTTAGAACTGGAGAAGGCTCCAACCAATTCTCCTCTCCTGAAAATTGTGGGCATATTAGGGTTGGCGGATGTGAATGGTTAATTGGATTTGGTCCAGGAACAGTAATTTCCTTTTGGGCCATCCACTGTCTTGATGATACCTCACCCATGAGGTTCCCTCGTGTTACACTATGGAAAAGACATGAACTCCAGGATCTTGAAGGGGGACATATTCATGAAGCTGATTTTTCAAATTTTAGGGATTCGTTACTTCTTAATAAGGCCGTTCTCTCCAGGAACTGTTTGTCTGGGCCACCTGATATATGCTCATTGGTTCATTTATTACCTTGTAATTCCTTGGTCTGGTCTCTATTACATACTCAAAGATCTGTTGATAGTGAGAACACATCTTTGAACTATTCAAAAATTTGTAATTACTTGCCTTCTTCTGGTGGTGTTCTAAATGGGGGACATACAGGAAAGATACTACAAATCGCCATGCATCCCTGCATTTATGAGCTCGGATTGGCTGCTTCTTTGGATTCTAATGGGTTGCTTCTGTTTTGGTTAATTTCAAACTGCAATTTAGGCCTCTCAGAATTGATTCCCTCATGGAAACTTTGCGGAAGATTTGTAACTCATGATTTGTGTTCTAAGTATACAAGCTTAAAGTGGGCACCCTCAGTGTTGGATGAAGACTATGTACTCTTTATGGGACATGTGGGAGGAATTGATTGCTTTATTGTGAAGCTTTCTCAAATTGGAAAAGATATAATATGTCACTATATGTGCACTATACCCCTAACTGGTCACGGTCCTTATGAGAGTGGTCCCCTCAATATCTTTGCAATACCTGTTCCTTCCACCTGTAAAAAGACATTTAAGTACAATAAGTTTATGCTTTTGGGGGTATGGATGAACAACTTTGAGGCTCTTTCATGGGAAGTCACTTTACACTCTTATGACTTACTAGGGAGTTCCTGTGAATGTAGTTTTGATGATCAAAATAATCCTATTTTTGGCAGTTGGAAATTTGAAAATACTTTTGCTAATAAAAGATATTGTCTTGATGTTAGTCCTTGTTCGTCTCAGTTGCCAGAGCCTTACTCCTGTGACCAGATTACTAGTTTTGCTGTTGTAGACTCAGGTTATTTGATTCCTATGCAAGAAAGCCTAGGTTTGGACAAAGATGTTAGCTGCAGTATTCCTGCTTATATTATGGCTACAGGCTGCTCTGATGGTAGCTTGAAACTGTGGAGAAGTAACTCTTCTAAATTATCAACTCCTCACATACTGTGGGAGCTTGTGGGTAAGCTTGTTGCTCATCAAGGTCCTGTTAGTGCTATAAGTTTAACTTATCATGGTCAAAAGATTGCAACCATCTCTGCAGGAAGTGGCAAAGGTGGTAGTAGCAGTATTCATATATGGAATGGTGTACACCTTATAGGAGCTGGAAGTTTTGTGTTGGAGGATATGTTATCTATTGATAAAGATGTTGTTGCTTTGAATTGGTTAGTTTTAGGCAATGGCCTGTTACTTCTTGGAGTTTGCACTCAGAATGAGTTGCAGGTATATGCTCAGAAGTATTCTGGCAGTCAGACATTAGTGAACCAAGGAAAATCTCTGAATCTGCAAAATTGGTCTTGCATTGCAGTTGCTCATACTTTCCCTGCTATTCGTGACTTGATTTGGGGCACGCAGGCTGCAGCTGTTGTTGTTCATGATAGTTACATTACTCTATTTGGTCAGTGGTTGTTTCTTATGGATAAAAAACTGGTCAAGTGTCATCAAAATTTTATTAATTTGGATGGTGAAGGTGGAAAATTTAAGGACATTCTTCCTTCAGTATTCTCTGATTCTGACATTGACATTGGTGATCTGAAAGAACCACCACTTCCTGTGAAGTGTAATGTAAAAAATCAGTGCCTATCAAGTAGTTTGTTTGTAGCCATGGCTCAAGTAAAACACAATTCACGCAAGATGCTTGGTTTTTGGAGCCTGGTAGAAATAGCTGAACAGTTAAGGAGGACTTTACCTGTTTATCACCCTGAGGCACTCCTTATGAATCTATATTCAGGTACTTTGAAATAGTAATTCATTTGTTCTGGGCCAAACTCGTTTTTGAAAATTTGTAAGGCGGTTATTTTGTTTCTAATTATAATTTCAATTAATTGAGTTTGGTTTTTCAGTGCCACTTAAAAAGTCAATGATGTGTCTCTAAATGAATGTCATTTGTAATGTGTCTAGGAAACTGGAAACGTGCATATGAAGCTGTGAGGCATCTTGTTGAGTGTCTTACTGCTGGTTATGCTTCTCAGAAAAGATGTAGCTCTGGAAAGAATGGCCCTGTTCCACAGATTATGTTGTCTAATTATTTTGAAGGACTTGTCTTCAAAGATTCCGTGAATAGGCAACTTCAATGGGGTGCTGATGTGAGATTACCTGCTTCATCATCTGAGGTTTTTGTATACAACACTGGTTTTGATGCCTCCAATAACACATTTTCTCCATCAACAACAATATCCGAGCTTCACAGTTTTGTTGAGTCCCTTGAGAAGATGTCTGATTTAGTAGCTTTTTCTAATGATGAGAAGTTGCAAATTCTTGCAATCCTAGATCTTCTCACTGAAATTCAGCAATCTTCTTCCACCTATGAAAATCTTGATGAACCTGGGCAAAGGTACTTCCAGATTTTGTTGAATACCCATTTTAGATGATAATTCTTGCAAGTTTTAATTTTTCCAATAATCTTATATCTTATTATTGGGATTTGTGTAAGGTTGGTATAACATGGTGCTTAGGTTCAAATCTTTTACTGCAAGGAGAAAACTGGTCTTCATTGAGTTGTTTGAATGCTAGCAAGAGATGTTTGGAATCAAGACTAAAGAAAGTGTAATTGTTAGATAATCCATTATGGAAATGAATTCATTTGGATTATTGTTTGGCTAGCGCTATGCCAAAATATAACCATAATTTATCAATTAGGTGCCTCTCATTATCAATTTAGATGGTAATCATTATGGATCACTGTTATGCCTCCAAGAAGGGTTATAAAATGTCAGTTCTTGATCAAGCTCAACAGACCCTCAACACACAGCAAATACACAAAACATATGTCCAACAGAAAGAAAGAGAGAAAAAGTGGGATTGGGCATGCATTAGATGATTCTTGCAGCGTTCTAAAAAAGTTGCAATGATCATGCATTAGATGATCCTTGAGACATTCTTCATAATAAATGGTTTTTGAGTTAATAGTTTTGTATTATGCACTTCAGTTTTTTGTTTTCTTTTCCCATTTTTATGTAACATGTCATGAAGATCGGAGTACTACATAGATAAACGGAGCGCACTTTCTTATAAAATGATATGGGCTTTCTAACATGTTATTTCTAAAGCTTTTTGACAAAGTTGGATTCTGATACAGATCCCATTTCTTTTCTCTTTCAAGGTTTTGGGTTGCGTTAAGGTTTCAGCATTTGCTTTTTCGACAAATCTCTGGTAAATCATTGTCCATGGAAGAATTGGTTGTTGACACCAGGTTAATGAGTTGGGCCTTCCACTCTGATTGTCAGGAAACTTTGTTGAGTTATTTTCTTCCAAACGAACCATCATGGAAAGAAATGCGGACTCTTGGTGTTGGATTCTGGTTTACCAATATTACACAATTACGCACAAGGGTAAAATTTTGGGATATAACTCTCATTTTTTGATTTTAGGATCTCAATTTTTCTTATTGTTCATTTGTAAGAGAGAGTTTATCCTGTCTTGGTTTTAGTACTGTTTGATTTACAGTTTTTGTTATGCCAATAGAACTAGCTATGCTAAAGGTTACTTGGAATCATGGATTGGACACTATTTGTGTGTACTATATTGGATAATGTCTTTGTGTGCTATTGTAGGGAAGTAATCTGTTACTTTTTTGCTAATTGGAATCAAATTTAAAATAGAAATTGATGCAAGTTAGGCTTTCATGGTTAGAGTTCCATGACCATGTTGCTTTGAGTAAAATTCTCAATTTTGAAAGTAGCCATAGAAGGCCAGTCACATAGGAAGTAATTGATTTACTGTTGTCCACATATGACATTTTTCTTTTTATCCTTTTTCCATCTGTCTATCAGTCTATCAATTGCAGGTGTATCATAAACTTTATCTGTTAATGTCAAGGCATATTATATATCTGAGTATGTTGGAGCACTATACAGACGAACAGAAACTGTTGTATATTCTGCATCTCAGCATATTACTTTGGATCTCCAACGATGGAACATGTACTTATTGTTGAACTGTTAAACAATGTACTGGACACAGAATCCTAAGTTTTTTGAAGGTTTTTTTCCCTTCATATACTTATGACGGTTGGTTTTCTATAGGTGGAGAAATTAGCAAGAATGCAGTATCTAAGAAACAGAGATCCTAAAGATTGTGCCCTTTTATACATCGCATTAAATAGACTTCAAGTCTTGGCTGGTCTTTTCAAAATCAGCAAAGATGAAAAGGACAAACCCTTAGTGGGATTTCTTTCTCGCAATTTTCAGGTTTGTTAAAGTTATGGTCTCATTGCTTGTTATTTACTTGTAGGAAGACTGAGAATCAGCTGTTGTGGAAAAAAAAGGATTCTCAAACAACTATTTTTGGAAGAGGGTTTATGTCACTACCCCACAATATTTTCTTCTTGGTTGTTGTCCTTGTATGACTATTTGGATAAACACCTGGCTAATAATTTCATCCAATATTCAAGTAGCAGAGTCAAATAATTTTGCAAATATAAATAGATTGACAATTCAGTTGCATTTTAGTTTTTTGTTCAGGACTTAGGAGTCTCAATTTTTAATCATTTTAGTCACCCGCACATTTCACATCCTTTTCCATTGGAGAAGTCATTCATTTCTCATCTAATTATTATTACAGGAGGAGAAAAATAAAGCAGCTGCTTTAAAAAATGCTTATGTCTTAATGGGAAGACATCAACTGGAGCTGGCTATTGCTTTCTTCCTACTTGGAGGTGATAATTATTCTGCAGTCACTGTTTGTGCAAAGAATCTTGGGGATGAACAGCTTGCATTAGTAATTTGTCGTCTTGTTGAGGATCGTGGTGGACCATTAGAACGTCACTTGATTACAAGGTTTATACTTCCATCTGCAACTGAGAGAGGCGATTACTGGCTTACAAGTCTGCTTGAGGTTCCTGGATTGTGAATATTTGACCTTCAACTTTCCCTCTTTTTCCTTTTTTCTGGTTTTTTCTCTTTTCCAGAAGGGCATTGTCATTTGTAGCTGCATGCAAGACTTTGTAACTTACCAGCTTTCTTTGTATGCAGTGGGAATTGGGCAATTACTCTGAGTCTTTTCTGTGCATGGTTGGTTTGCATAAAAGTACTGTGGTTGAGAGATCTGCACTTTCATCCAATCACGTTGCTTTTATGGATCCCCATATTGGGCTATATTGTCTCAAATTGACAACCAAAAATTGCATGAAAAATGCCATAGGGGAGCATAATGCAGCAATTCTTAGTAGGTGGGCAACTTTTATGGCCGCTAGTGCCTTCAACAGAAGTGGGCTTCCGGTAAGTTACTCTACGATTTTCTTAGTTGCAGTATTTGGTCTGTGTTGGGGGATATGTGGCTTATTCTATAAAATGTGAATCTATTTTACCATTTTGATTTGAACCCGTTTGCTTTTTATTTGTTTCAAATTCAGACACATGGGAAGAGTAAATTGGTTTCTGCACTCCATTTTATCTGAGTCCTGCTAATTTTAGATTTTATCACATGATTTATGGGTTCTTCCTTATCTGGGGCAGACTTGCAATTTCTGCTTGTCTTGTATATTTTTAGTAGTTTGGTAATTAAGCACAAGGTCTTTTTTAGGATTTTCCAACAATTTTAAGATTGTCTTTTCTACTTAATTTTTCAGTATATTTTTACCATTTCCAATTTTTTAAATCCAAATGCTATTAAGATTAATAAAGATTTAAATCTCTAACAAGTATTTGAGCATGCATTTGAAGCATGTGTGTCTACTTTGATTCCTCCCTCTCCCCCCGCTCTTGCTACACCACCCACCCAGGTATCATTCTTACTCAATATCACCTGGGTGAACATCTTTTTTCTCTCTTATTCAGATATTTTCCTGGTCATCTCCATTGTCAATTGAATTATTCAGAAAACTCGCTTAATTCGTCTCTATCAAATCCCACATCTTAGTCAAGCCATAGAAAAGCCGCATTTTACTTTTTTAAATCGCTCATTCAATTCTTTGTTTAATGAGCAAACCATAAACCCTTTCTTCTCAAAGTCAAGACAAATTATCTCACTCTGCTAACTATAGCTTTTCACTGACATATTTGACAATTTTCTACAGTCTAAATTACATACCTATGTTTGTTTTATATGATCTCTATTTCTCAATGTAAGGTTGAATATTCTATTTCTATATGATATGACTCTTTTAAACAAAATACTTAATGAATGTGTTCGATGAGAGAAAAGTAGAGATTTGACCTAATTCTAGGGAGGGTATTATAGAAAGAATCATAAGTGTCATAACCCATGCCATGTAGATATTTCATAAACAGCTATCAAACATTATTTAAAGACATAGAAGTAGTCCAGAAGAGGTATAAAGTTAGGAAGTTTGAGCCTATGAAAAGATGTTAGATGCTAATTAAATTCATAGAAGTGTCATAGCTGCAGCTAGAAAATATGAACAATTCTTTAGTTTCTTGTAGCTTGCTGTTCTCATGCATCTGTCCTATCCTTTTCTGAGGGAAATTATGATTTATGTTTATTATCACTGTGAATTTGCAGCTTTGGATTTCTTTAATCTTCTCTTAATGTTCTTGTATGTTCTTTTGTTGTTACAAAGGTTGGAATTTTTCATATGCATGCAAATATGTTTCATTGTGTTTCTAATTATGATTATGATTGATCTTTCTTAATATCAGTTTGAAGCTTTGGAATGCCTTTCATCTTCCTCAAGCATTTTTGGAAGTATGGTTCAAGGAAGTGTATCAGATGTTGATCGTTCCCAAACTCTACATCCAATTCTAAAGCTATCTGCTAGTGATTCCATTAATTGGCTGTCAAGCAATGTGGCTTTGCATCTGGAGTCCTGTGCTAAATTAGATTTGGCACTTCGGTATTTCTCAAAATTGATGGGGGAGCATCCTTCTTGGCCTGGCGCTATCTTCCGGTCTGTTCAGCCCATTACATGCTTCAAGGATTGTGAAGTTCACCAACATGAAAAATTACTAGGACTTTTCAGAGACAAGTTATATACTGGACTATTGAAGTTTGAGCAGAAGTTTTCAGTGGTTTCTTTTTGCATAATTAAAATGGTATCTAATTTATCAACTAAAATGCTTGTGCCTTTTAACTAACCTTGTCATACACTTTTCCACTTTTTGGTGTCCCTTATTGAGTCATTTTTGCTTATCTTTGTTTTACAGATTTTGGTGTGGTTGTGCAACAATGGATTATTATTTATTGGATACGATATGTTACTTGGCTATTCTTCTCGAGATCACCTACAAGATGAGAGCCTTTCTGTTGGCAATTTAGTCCAACATGCTCTTATTCACAAGTCACTTTTGAGAGTTATTGAAGATTTTCCCCTTGTACTTTCACGGTTTATGATCTCCTGTAGCATAAATTGCATTCAATCAAAATCACATGATATTGAGAATGATGCACCTGGTGAAGTTAGATCCTGTTTATCAGATACTCAGAGGCATTACATTCAAGGCATAATGCAAGTATTATGGAATTTAAGGACTACTCTGAGGATCATTTCTGGCTTCTTATCTGAGGATGTTACAACAAAGTCCCTTGTTATTCTTGATTTATATGAGTTTTATGTACATTTTGCATCTGCTTGGCTTCAGAGGAATTCAAAAGGTCTCTTGTTGATGGTGCAACCTCTCTTGATTACTTGTACCAATGGGCATACCCCATATGAAGTTGATATGACGAATCTCAAGAACATGTTTGCTTGCAATTTTTCTGTGGATCATGCAGCAGTGGAGCATCAGATTACTGAATTTGTGCTACGTAAGCAAGATGGAGGAATAAAGCACCCATTTTCAGAGGATGAGAAGTGGTGCGCAATAGGGACTTGTTTGTGGCAGCATATGTCCAAGTTAATGAAGCACCATCTGCATTTGCTATCAATTAATGCTGAAGATAGTTACCTCTCTGGAGTTTCCTATAGCAAAGTCTCATCTTGGGCATCCAGTTCGATGAATTTTGGATCTGATAGTTGCATAGTAGACCAAATTGCATCATTTTTATTGATATTGGCTAAGTTACTGAAGACTACACTTCTGCATGTTTCATCTTATCATATAAAAATATTCAAGTCATTCTTGCATCTGAAAGTAGAGAATAGATTGCAAGTATCGACACTTGCATGGCTACAAGAATCTAGTCTGTCTCAAGCCAAAGTCCTCTATCAGGATGCTAGTGCAGATATAATGAACAGCAATGATGAATTGTCAACTTTTGATATATTATGGGACACCTGTGCTGACCCTAACATAATATTTGAAAGTTTTGCTGAAGAAAAGATAAATTTGTCACAATTTTTCAATAATAGATACTCACAGGGCTGGAGTGATTTGTATAAGGACATCAACCGGGAGCACAATTCTAAGGAAATTCTGGATCATGAAACTAGGCTTAGCAATAATGGCTCCAATTACGGAGTTGGATCACCTGCTAAGGGTTTGTTTAAGAATGCGTCAGCTGTTCTAAGTACTTGGCAGAAGGATGCAACTATTCCCAAGGAGGAGCCACATTTCCAAAATGCTAAGGAAATATATAAGAGAGATGGAGAATTGTTGGAGGTAATTGTTATGCTACTTGCCTTTTCCTTCCTATATCTGAAGCCATCTGAAGACTGCAACTTGTCAGTGTGTCTCAAGATGAATGTCAGTTGAGCTTTCTGATATACTTGACAGTTCTAAATTCTTTGACTTTTGAGCAGGCACTCTGTATTAACTCTGTCAATGAAGGGCAAATTGCAATTGCTAGCAACCGAAAGGTTAGCCTCTATATTTTTATTCCTGCTTTTGTTGTGATGGATCTCACCCTTTATTTTCTCTCCATTTCTAGTTAACAAGTTGTCCAATGTTCTTTAAACACCCTTCTGATCCTTGAGAACACCACTCAGCACCTATTACTGGGATGGAATCCGAGGGTGCACCAACTTGTGCATGCTGTCTGATATGGATAAGTTTCTTATTATGTTCCCCTCATCTGCTTTTGATGAAGACCAAGCATGTGCTAGAATGTCAATTTACTTTAAATGCTAGTTTACATCTTCAATAGCCAATCTTCTATATCAGAGTTATGTAGAAGATGTAGTTGCTTTTGTTTGAGCTGCCTACTCTGTGATTCAAACCTACAGTTTGTGAGACAAGTTGGTTTGACTGTGGAATATACTAAGTGATCTAGGGCTGAACTTGGCAAAGAAATTGGAATCCAAGGATTTGAATCTTACTTTTCTAATTTGAAATAATTCAACTAAGCCTTAATCTCAAACAAGTGCAAAGTTGGCTGTACGGATCCTTTTTCTCCTTTCCACCAAGTTTAATGCTTCTTGCCATTTTGCACCTTTCTTGGTGATAAATTGCAGAATAGAATTACAAAATTTTCTTTTCTAGCCTGTAAAACATAGATTTGAACTTGCTTCTTATACATATCAATTTATTTCATTTTACATTCTGTAAATTGTATGCATCATTTAGAGGGGAAATAGACAATAAAGAAATTTAAATATTCAATAATGGCTATCCGCATGTTTGTATGAATAGGTTCCATAATAAGTTTGATCCAATATAGATGGACTATGCTATTTTAGGCCCTTACTGTTCATGACTTATCCTCAACCCAACAATTTATAGAACTTTTCTTCAATTTCATCCTTTAGTTTTAATTTAATTATCATAGATTGATGACGAGTCACTAAAATATTTGTCAAGATTTCATTATAAGAATCTACACTGAAAGTCATAATAGTGTAGTGGGAACATTTAAGTGTTTAGGGTGAGCTTTAAAAGAGTAGCGGATCCATCATCCTTTTTTACTGGATACTGGCTTCAACTTTCAGTCAGAGTATCTTATGTCGAATTCTGTATGGTACAGGGCATAGTTTTCTTCAGCTGGAAAGATGTGTGTTTTGGAGATCGATCAGAAAATGTCTGGCCTGATTCTGATTGGCCACCAAATGGGTGGGCTGGTGCTGAATCAACTCCAGTTCCAACATGTGTTTCTCCAGGTGTTGGTCTTGGGAGCAAGAAAGGGGCACACCTTGGATTGGGTGGGCCAACCCTTGGCTTGGGTTCTTCAGCAAGGTGGAGGGACATAGCGGAGAGTGGAGCATTTAGTATTCCAGGCTATGTTGGTATTGGTGCTTCTGGCTTGGGTTGGGAAGTTCAAGAGGATTTTGAGGAGTTCATCGACCCACCAGCTACAGTGGACAATATAAGTACACGGGCTTTCTCCAGTCACCCATCAAGACCCTTCTTTTTGGTTGGTTCTAGCAATACACATATTTACTTATGGGAGGTATAAATTTTGACCATGAGAAAATTGATATTATTTTTATAATTTTGCATATATGTGAAGCCTCTATATGGTATATTGATTTTTCTTGAGGTTTTTCTCTTTAGATAATTTTTCCTACTAAGTGATAAAAAGTTAAATCTATTTTGAAGATGAAAACAAGCTTTTTACTTGTCTAATTAATATGGCTTGTGGTTAGTAGGGATTCTTTGTGTTGATTCTAGCTTACACATGTAAAGTGATGTTGATGACATCATCCACACGTCAATTGCATTATGAAGGAATAAAACAAATAATATTATAAAAAAGCATTCACATGTTGAAACTCTTTTTTTCTGGTGCTAAAGTGCATATATCTCAAGATTCATTTTTAATATGCAAAAAGAACTGGAGTGATGCTGTTGAAAGAATCTTCAAGTGGTAAGCCATTTCTTATTTTGAACCTTATAGACAACTATTTGATGAACTGTTTATTTATTATTCAGGCAATGTTTGAATCACCAAACAAGTGCTGAAAGCCCAAAAAGTCTCTCAAAATGAAAAGCAATCAATGAACATTTCATGTTTGAATGATGGTCAAGAAAGATGTTTTTAAATATTGTTTCTATCTCTTGCTGCCTGTTGTCAATATATATGGGGCATATTAATAACGTTACATGTTACATATGCAGTTTGGCAAGGACAAAGCAACTTCAACTTATGGTGTGCTCCCTGCTGCAAATGTTCCTCCACCGTATGCCCTTGCATCAATATCAGCTTTGCAGTTTGACCACTGTGGACACAGGTTTGCAACAGCTGCATTAGATGGAACTGTATGCATGTGGCAGCTGGAAGTGGGAGGAAGGTGCAACATTCGCCCAACGGAATCATCTCTCTGCTTTAATGGCCATGCTTCGTATGTATTCTATTCTTTATACTCTATACAGACTTCCGATAATTTCTTAAGTTGTTTTCCTTGGCTGGATTTTGTAAAATATGAGTAGATGCTGGAACTGGTACCAAAATTCTACTTTGTGAAAAAGATCATTTGCTTCTCAAAATTGATGGAAAGGAACATTCCTAACTTTTTCTAGGAGTCTCTCCTATGAGATTACTGTTTGCTTTTATTAATTCCATGATGATTAGTTCTAAAATTGGTAGAGGATGAGAATAATGCCAATCCAACATTCAGCTTTTTCAGCCATGGTATACATGGTCATTTATGTACTCTGACATACAAGCGTCAGGAGTCCTTGCATTGTTTTAGATGAGATATTCTGTGTTTCAATTTAGTGGTTAATAATAGTGAATTTGCAGGGATGTCACTTATGTTACATCAAGTGGATCAATAGTTGCTGCAGCTGGATACAGTGCCAATAGTGTTAATGTAGTTGTCTGGGATACATTGGCTCCACCAACAACGTCACGAGCTTCAATAATTTGTCATGAAGGTTTTCTTCTAATTCTGGAAGTGTGTTATTATTAGGTGAAATTGCAAGCATGATACCATTTGTCTTCTGGTTTGCATTACATAATTGTGCATAAAACGTGGCAAGCTTAATGATCTGTCAATGATAAATCTGTCTTTACAAATGAGAAAAACCAAAAATGAAGAAAACATTGAAAAAAGAACAAGACACCTATTTCCCATCAATAACAATTTAGATCTCATGATGAACAAGAATTTCAGAGGTCGTGCAACATTAAATAACACTGTGTTTGAGGGTTTTAGAGAGATGAGAACAAAAGATAATGGTTAATCTTGGGGATTGGAAAGGAAAATAAATGAGGGATTAAATAAATAATCCATGTATGGATGTTTCCGGGATAGGAAGGGATTTTGAGTGTGATGTGGATGCTTTTATTGGAAGGCAATATCAAAGAAGGAAGTAAACAGCAGTGAATGCAGATTGCAGCTAAGCTTCCCAATTAAAAAAGTTTTATCTTTGTTTCCTTTTTTTTGGTTTTATTTTGATATGTTTCCTTTCTTGTTTTATTTAGTTCTTAATCAGAACCTTTAATTTAGGATCTACTTTCCATTGTTATTAGCAGCCTATAAAAAGGCATTTCTATTCAATAAGAAGGGATTATTCATTCTCTCAAAACAGTTAGCTTTTAAGGAAGGGAGCTCTGTCAAGGACTAGTCTGCCTCACCAATTCACCATTGCTTAAAGGAAGGGTTCTCTAGTGTCCAGACCTGTGACTAGATCCTACGCAAAGAGTCATAACAGAGTGAAGGTTAAAATGGTCATATAAAGCATTAATGTTATTGAGGAATAATTCTTATCACCTCAATTTTGAGAGGAAATCAAAGTGAGATTTGAAAGAATATCTTATGATTCCTATTGAACTCTTGAATGAGGGAAAACTAATATATTTGCCATAGATGACCTCACCTCAATCTTGAAGTGAGATTTGATAGAATATATTATGATTCGTATCCATTCTTGTCACTTTGTTTCTGTTATCATTAAACTCTCAAATGAGGGAAAACTAATATATTTGCTGTATATGATCTCAACATTTTTCATGACGTATGCATTTAGTTGCTCAATACTCTTCCATCTTTTTGACGCCAAATTATTTTAAACGTTTATGTTGTGTGTAAAGGTGGTGCTCACTCCATTTCTGTGTTTGATAACGACATTGGAAGTGGTTCCATATCTCCCCTTATTATAACTGGAGGCAAAGGTGGTGATGTTGGACTTCACGACTTTCGGTACATAGCAACTGGAAAGACTAAAAGGCATAAGCATTATGCTAATGGCGATGGAATTAGCAATGCATCATCTAATACTGACTTGCAAGCAGGGATCAGTAACAAACTTGGTGACCAGAATCACAACGGGATGCTTTGGTACATACCAAAGGCTCACTTAGGTACGCATATGTTCCTCCCTGCGATAGCAATTGCATATGATTTTGTATTGTTCGTCTAACAATTTAATATGGCTAATTTGGGTGCAGGAAGTGTAACCAAAATATCCACCATCCCACATACTAGCTTATTCTTAACTGGAAGTAAAGATGGAGACGTTAAACTTTGGGATGCCAAAGCAGCCAAGCTGATTTATCATTGGCCCAAATTGCATGAAAGACGCACCTTTCTGGAACCAAGTTCACGGGGTTTTGGCGGAGTTATTAGGGTAACAATTTCTACCCGATATTTTTATTGGATAACAAGATGTTGGTTGAATAAGTCTTCATACTTGAGTTATATTCAGTTTTGCTTGAATTAGTAGTTGTTTTAGCCATTTGCTGGTGTTAAAAACAAAATTTAATGTTTCATTATTGCAGCCTGCGGTTACAGATATACAAGTTGTTTCTCATGGTTTTCTTACTTGTGGTGGAGATGGGTCGGTAAAGTTAATTCAGCTCAAAGATTGTGGTACATGAGAAATGATGAAATTACCAGCATGAAGTATAAGAATTTTTGAAATTCATGAATCTGAAACTTTATAGATGCTTGATGCGATCTTCTCACACTGAGTATGTGACATCACCATCAGCATGCCATATTCCATCAATGGTAGATGAGTGAAATGGTGTGCATCAATAACAAATTGATTCAGAACACTGGCGAAATCAACTGGCAGTGAACCTCTTGTTCTTTTTGCATGCATGATGGTATGTATCCCTCATTATCCCATTGAAATCGTCACCAAGTGGTGAATTCTGAACAGGTTGAGATCAGTCAGATTGACTCGGTTCTATAAATTTTCATTACGCAATCATTTCCATTTTCGAGTTCTTAGAGGTTGTTGGCCTACAATCAATACCCAGTAGAGATACCTAGATTACAATGAACAATATATCTTTCTGTAATATCTTGAGGTTGTAACAGTGTTGCTTTTGTTGAAAATATGGAGTTGTAGGTCTACAGTTTGTTCATGTATATTTTCTTCTTTTTGATAAAATTCAATGTACATATAGAAACATTTTTTGTAAAATTCATGACCAGGAAGCAGTGATAATTTTTTTCAAAAAATTGTTTTAAGAATTCAATGTACATTTTTTCAGCTGTTATTACTGTAACGTTCTGGGTTCCACAGTGTCGATTAATAGTTCTGTAGATGGAAAATTAACTATGAGGGATCTCTTCATGGAAATACTGTACTGCATGCACGACTCTCAAAGGTCAAAAGTATACTGCAAACAAATTCAACCCCCGGGGAGTATCTACTATTCTTGATAGTTTCACCCAATCACTTTCTTACCTAATTAATCCTAACCCACATTTTACAAAATTACCTCTGGAAAACTATGGGCACGAGCACACTGACATTTAATCCTGCAAATCTCTTTTCTTGGCATCCTGTAGTAGCTTACCCAACTCAGTGTAGCATCAAATCACATCTGCCAAACGTTTTGATCAACCTCCACAACTAAAAAATAATTTTATATATTTATATATCTAATAAAGTGGATTAGTAATATTATTTGTTGGTGGGTCCCTACTCCCTAGAAGGTGCTGATTTTCGTTCAAATATTCCCATATTTCTCTTTATCGTTTTCCCGCTTAGAGAAGCCGAACGAAAGAGAAGCCGGGTTGGGACATACGATATTCCTACGTGGCCCCATCAGAAATGGCTCTGTAGTAAGATGGGAGGCCTTATCTTTTACACTGAGGTCGGGACCCACACAAAACCTTGTTGATGTAAGTCAAAATTTACAGCACCATGCCCCTTTATTTATTCAAGATTTCAAGCAACCCCCCAAAGATGGAAACGTGGACCACAATGGTGGAACTGGTGGCGAAAGGACGCTGCAGCGTGGGGTCGATTTTTATACGGTGTCGTTTTTTGTTAGTATTTCTAATTCTCATTTTTTCTAATTTGGAAAATAGACGAAGTTATGGATCAATTACCGAGTCAAATTAATTTAATATTAAGTTTGAAATCTATTTAATTAAATAATTAAAAAATTAAAATTAATTTATTTTTAATTATTCGAAATTAAATTTAAAAATTATTTAAATTATTTAAATTAAATTCGATAAATTTAAATTTAATTTAATTTAATTAAAATTAAATATATTTAAATATTGAGATTTAAGATAAACTATATCAATCCCAAAAATATTTTAGGGGGAGAACTCAAATATTTTAACTCTTTTATATCCCATGTCGCAACCCACAGAAGAGGGATGATCAACTGCAAAACAAAGGGCTTAGAAGCCTGAAAAGTCTACTGGGTATCTTTTACAGATTCAAAAATTAGATTTTTTTTTCGGGAGGGTTTGTAGGAAACGAAACGGTTTCGTTTATTATTGCATGTTGCTTGATATGGATTGAATCAAATCTGTCTGGAAATAGATATACGGACAGCTATTTGCAAAATTCTCTCCAATTCGGCGCGGATTGGATCCATATCCTTTACTTGGTTTGTACTTTATCGTTCTCTTGCTGCCCTTTTTGTAATGTCGTTTACTGATTTTCTTATGCTGTTATTGAATTGTGTTCTATTCATCATCTCCGTTTGCTTGATGGGTTAATTCTTGCTTATGATTTTCATTATGTGGTCCATGCTGATGGTTATGCTTCAATTGTTGGATAGTTTCTGATTTTCTTTGGCTTGTCGCGTTGGTTACTTCTAGGTTTATCTGCGTTCTGGCCCATTTGGATACGTGCCTCATCAATTCTTCCTCCATCCTATGATTTTTTTTTCTAAGAAAAATGAGGTTTCTTTCTTAATTTCGCCAACAATTTGCGATTTTCCGGGTTCATTTCAAGATCTTTTCTCGTTTGATTAGGTTCTGTAAATGGTTAGAGAGGACATACTACTGGTATCTGATTTCAGCTGTTCTGGTTGTTCTTGATCTTCCATATATATGTTGATTTTAGTTGTTTACGAAAATTCATTGTATACATGAACTAGAAGAGCAATTGTGCAAGGTATTATTTTGTTCTCGAATAAGCGTTAAAGGGGTATTTTGCATGTGGTTCGATTTACCAGAATGAGAATCATCTTTTTTTACTCCAACTAATTTATGAGTTGTTGCATTTATTACATTTAAGTTAATTTGCTTTGCCATTCTTGATTAGTGTTCTGAAAGAATATCATTGCTTTGAAAAGTGAATTTGGTTTGTTATTTAGATTGGACAATAAGAAGAATGTCGAATGCTAACCAAAATATACCTTTGGTTTTTAATGCTTAGACATTTCTTCATCAGTGTTTTTACAATAAGATCATTTTGCAAAGAAAGTCTGTTTGTTCGTTTTTGGTGGCTTCCTTTGGTCTTCATCGCATGTTTTTGTGATCAGGTTAGCGTTTGTGATGTTCAATCTTTGAAGAAAATTTGATACATGGTTTTATTGTATCATTGATTGGTTGTGAATGTTATTACTTTATCGCGTCAG
The DNA here is from genome assembly GCA_023653625.1 of Triadica sebifera. Taxonomy (NCBI): domain Eukaryota; kingdom Viridiplantae; phylum Streptophyta; class Magnoliopsida; order Malpighiales; family Euphorbiaceae; genus Triadica; species Triadica sebifera. The sequence continues at coordinate 2,962,884 of CM042895.1, forward strand.
GATATAGTAGGCCTTGTTTATAACTTGCACACAGTGATGTTAGAAATTGTGTATTCTTGCAGTTTGTCCGCACGGACCTCACCTCATAATGAATGCATTTTTCCAAGACTTCTCAAGTTTCAACTGTACTTTATTTAATATTCTGCCTACTAATTATAGTGTTGTTTTACGCATAAGCATAATTGAATTTTTGTGACGTCTATGTTCTACCCCTTAATTTTTTCTAGCTTCAATGATATCTTCTTTCTTTATATGCCACCATATATACCAAGGTATTCATATTTTAGAACTTTAAAAAAAAAAATTCCCCGTGGTTTCACCAGTTGCAGAAGAATTATTAGAAACATGATGGTCAAGCCTATTAACTAAAGACTTTTCCAATGTGCTGCAAAGGTTACTGACAAGTTCCATGTGATCAATCTTGGGATGCATATTCTCTGTTTGTTTTAAGAGTCATGTTACTTTCTTTTCTATCCCCACTGTCTGTTAGGGCATAAGATTTTAATTTTTATTAATGTGGCATTCCATGTCATGTTTCTGTTGACAAAACAAGCAAGATTGGCTCCTCTCGTTTGAGGATAAACTTAAAAATCTACTCTTCCCAAATACAGTTAACTCTTGTTGGATATTGTTGGCTTTCAATGCTAACCATATATGCTTATGCACAGCAAATGTGTTAGATAAGAGGTGAGTCATGGCAGTAGCCGAAGCAAGGGCCGCGTGGCAAAGAACAGCTAATCGTTGTTTTGTCCAAGAAGATGCCAAAAGAGCTCCCAAGTTAGCTTGCTGCCAATCATCATGTTCATCATCCAAACAGGTTGATGGGGGACCAACAAATGCAGCAGACATGCCAGATGGTGCTGCTGTTGGTTTCATTCCTCACCACAGGGATCCCTTGTATTCCAATTTACCCCCTGATACAAGATGGCGGCTTCAGCTGCAACCTGGCTATGGATACCAAAAGGGTCTAACACATGAACAGTTGAATACGTTGGAGGCTGAGATGGAAAACCTGAAGGTGGAAATTGTAAATTCACCATCTGAAGTTGGTGAGGTTCACCCACATGATGGCGGAGGCAGCATATATTTAGTTGGCCACAAAATTGTTGAATCTTTGAAACAGGATCTTGGAGTTAATAAGCAAGATTCAAAAGTCCTATATGATAAGAATGCCAAAGAATTTAATGAACTGAAAGATGCTAGAGAGAATTCAAAATTGATGGATATGGAAGCAATAGAATATTTACCTTGGATTGTGACTGAAAAGAATGTGCCATGGTGGCGCATAACAGATAGAGATGATTTGGCCTCCTTGATTGCACAGAAATCACTTGACTATGTTGAGAATTGTGACCTTCCCCCACCTCAGAAGATGCATGTTGGGAGATTCTCAGGTGGCCATCATGGATCTTTCGATCATCATGATATCTTCAACCCAATAGTTCAGCATAGTGGTCCTAATCTTGACAGCGCACATGGAAGACAGAGGACTTCATTTGAGGGACTTGTACAAAGTGGTTCCGACAAGCCTTTGAGGTATCTGCACCTGAATAGTTTCCTCTGATTTCTGGCAGATGCATGAACCTGTTAAAAATTCTCAAATACTATATTTTTGTCATCTAAATACTCCATTTCCAGTTAGTATTCTGTTTGGTTAGTGAAGTTGCACTATCTGGTATGATATGAAGCTGATCGATTTTTTTTTCCTTGAATGTAGTTATACCACAAGCCATAATGATACATTGGAAATTGCAGAAGTTCTTGAGGGTGATTCTTGCAAGGCTCAGCTACTGGAAGCACTTTGTCATTCTCAAACTCGAGCCAGGGAAGCAGAGAAGGTGGCAAGGCAAGCCTGTGAAGAGAAGGAACACACTGTTAAGCTCTTTTTCAGACAAGCCTCGCAGCTTTTTGCCTATAAGCAGTGGTTCCAACTGCTGCAACTTGAAATCCTTTACTACCAGGTGAAGAATGGTGAGCAATCAATGTCCATTCTGTTCCCTGTGGCTCTTCCTTGGATACCCAAGAAAGGAAGGAAACTGCGTAAGAACTGGCAGAATTCCACAAATAGCAAACGTGGCAGGCGTGGGCAACCAAGTTATTACATTAGCAAGTATGCGGTCGCATTTGCGCTAGGCATGAGTCTGGTTGGCGCTGGCTTGCTTCTGGGATGGACTGTGGGGTGGGTGCTTTTATGAGTTTCAACTAAATTTTCCGCATATAGAAATTTATTTATGAGGGAAATTGGTTGGATTAAAAAACTTATTTTCCTCGTGCATTTTCTTATTTGTCCTAGTCTTTTTGTATATTCCGCTCTGCTTGTTGTAGCTTGTGTACAAATGATGCGGGCGGTTGATGTAAATATTGTTGTGGAGTGTTTGTTCTGTGTATGGAAAATCTCATCAAATGTATCTTTTATGATATGTGCATTTATTTATCTTGTAGTTTCTGCCAGTATATTATGCTGCTGGATATCCAGTCAGGTTTTTGTAAATGGTGGGTATCTACAATTGATTTGGCTGTGTTTTCTTGAACTAAAGTTCTCTTCCGCTGAGGTTTTAGTTGTGGCAGTCTTTGACCTTGTTATAATCGGGAAAAAGCCGTCTTCAATCTTATAAGCATTTTTATTTTTGGGTTATGTCTGGCCAAATAGCAATCACTGGTAAAATAATATAATATTTTAACTTGCATTTTATATTAGGAAGAATTATTTTGTAGAGAAATTATTTAGCTATCTCGATTTAAATGTGTAAAAGTTGTTATTCTACAAATTTGTGAACTTCAAAGTCCACAAAAAATGTCGGATAGTCAATTATTAAATAGTTATTCCATTTTAAATTATTATTAAATTCCATGAATCAAAATTCTTTGAATAAGGAGAGAGCCAAGAAGGATTTTCAATATTGGTGGGTGATTTTCGTATATCCTTGATGCACCTTCAAATTATATCACTTTTTAAATGTAAAAATTGCTAAATCCAATTAAATATTAATTTAAAAAGAGTCGATTTTAGATCCACTCGAATGAGATAGAAAAGCGACTGATCTAAGTTGGTTTTCACAAGCAATTGAAATTGCGCAGTGTCAGTTGACAAAATGAAAGTGGCATCCAAATCTAGAGATTGTGTGTGTCAGTTGACAAAATGAAAGTGGGTCGTGGCTACAACAAACAATTATCGCGTGACTTAAGCAAATAAAAGCAAAAATAACAAAAAATAATAAATCGCAGGATATGAATTGCAAAAAAGTAATACTTCGACTCGTAAAAATAAAGCAATTATAAACAACGAATATTAAAAGCTTCCGAAACTGGAAAGAAGTCCTTATATCAGTAAATATCAATGTTGTAAAAATTGGTCCGATCCGATCGATTTAATTGGAAACCGGGCTCTAGGTTGGGCAGTTTTGAATATTATAGACTGGAAATTGCAATGCATAGATTTGAACTCAACACCTAAATAATATATTTCTCGCTTTTTACCACTGAACCAAGGGATTCCCTTTACTTTTATGTTACAAACTTCGTTATACATTGATTCATAATTACTATAATTTAAATTTCATCATTTACATTTTTTTATTCATATCATTATTAAAAAAATTCATATATTATTTCTATAAATATTTATTTTAATTGAGAAATAAATTATATATATATACAAGTAATGATATTTATTGTCAAAAAATTTCAACTTTAGTTATATCTATATTAATTTTAATTATTCATATTACTAAGAGACGTGTATAATTGATAAAGTTGAATGTAATTATTTATATTTTCATTAGTGCTATATATTATCAAAAAATTTCATAAGAATTGGTTTTAAAATTATTTTGATTAACATAAATTAGTTTCTATCAAAAAAAATATTATTTTTTTAAATAATAAATAAAAAATACACATTGTTAGATTTGAGAATCTGCTTGAACATTATTATATATCAATATAAATTATTAATATTAATATTTTGTACATATTATTAAATAATAAATATATTTAATATAATTATTTTTATATTTTATTATGTATAAATATGTTAAATATTATATTTTAAAAAAATTTCACATATCAGTTTCAAACCACTGTTTTTGTCAGGATCGGATAATCTCGGTGAATATTATCTTATTTATAATGTGAGGGGAGTAGCGCACATAACCAATCACAACAATGGACGGCTTCCATCAATAATCAAAATGATTGCCAGTAATATAATATTTACATTAGGATTGTAAATTACTGAAAGGTCACCTTTTTTTTTGTAGTGAGCTTGTTGTCTCTTTGTTCAAGCAGACCCAATGTAAAGTTATTATTTTCTTTGTACTTGTATAGTGGTCTGCTTCTTTGTTGGGTTGGTGTAAACACAAATTAAGAAATTTTTATTTCTGGCTGAGTAGAATTTTGGGAATAAAATTTGCTTTAGAATATAAAATTCTAACAAATAAAAGCTTGATAATTTATTCTCTTCTTTGGACGCCTACTTTTTTTGGGTAAATGGGTGGAGGTGAATTTTGTTTTTGCTTTAAGGGCCAAAGGCCCAACCCAGCAAAGAGAAGTGTGAGGCTCATCAATTTCCACGTTTCTGATTCTTTGTAGTGGCTTTAGGCTGAGCTGAAAGATCTGCCGAAGAGATTGTGATCGACATTCTGAAATTCGGAGAAGAGAAAATACATAGCCAAACATGGCGGTGATGGAGAAGCTCAAGATTTTCGTAGTGCAAGAGCCTGTGGTCGCTGCTCCTTGCCTTATCGTTGAAGTTGGTACGTCTTTGAAAACATATTTTATCCACTCCTAACTTTCAACCATTCTCTTCTAATCTAATCTATAACTTATGGTTATCTCTATATGGCTTGGGTCAGATTTGATTTCATCGACTGGTAAAATATAGATGTTGTTTCAAAAAAAAAAAAACTCTTTCAATTTTTCTTCAATTTGAAAGATATATTATGGATGATTTCAAATCTCGGTGGATTTTAAATGAAGTTTTTTTGGGTATTTCTCTCTGCATTAGCTTCAAAATAGAATATGGATTTTATGGTTTCACGATGTAATTGATTGTTGATTTTTGTTATTGGCCATTAAGATAAGTATAGGAGAGGAACAATTAGGTTTTTGTTCGTTGGTGCGTTCGCATACAAACTTATGAAACTAATTTTATCAGTTCTAGGGATTTCCATTTTGAAGACAAATTAGTGGCAAATTAGCAGCTCTACGGACTTGGCCGATGTATTCAATGTTGGAGATGTGAAATCCCACATCGGTAGCAGACAAAAAGTTGGGCAGGTGGCCAAATCAAAATTTCAGCCCAACAATTTCCTCAAAAAGCCTGCCAGTCCATACTCTTCCCAATTTATGGATCGCTCTAAGATGGAGAAGCCTACCAGTCCATACTCTTCCCAATTTATGGATCGCCCTAAGATGGAGACCTGATCTTTCTGAGATTCAATAAATATAAACTCATTATTTAACAATGGCAAATCACAACTGGCCTGTCAAGGTGAAATTACACATTGGGTAGCAAATAAAAAGTTAGGCCCCTTACAATAGTAAAGGGATCCATTTTGGACAAAAGACCAGCCCATCAATTTCCTCAAAAAGCCCACCAGTCCACACTCTTCCCAATTTATGGTATTTGCTATGTTCTGCACATTTGATTGCCAAAAATTCAGATTATTCATAGACATTGACATTTAACCTTATATTATGAAAATTTCAGGCCTTTTCCTTCCAGCAGTAGTAAGGCCGGTCTTGGATTCTTTTGAAACAATCAAGCAAGTGAGTCAGCCTTCTTTAAGTGATGTGTTAATGTTCGAATTTTGCTCCCACCTTTCCCGATTTAGAATTTCTCTCTTCATCATGCATCATTATAATGGAACAAGTTAGTCCTTTATATTCTTGGCTTTGAACTTCTTTAGGCTTAAAACCTAATATAATTTGAAGCATATGGGTTGACTTTTTTTTGTAGAACAAACCTTATAGTTGGTGAATTTGTTTTCGATGAATAAACCTTATAGTTAATGAATTTGTTTTTTATGGAAAATCTGCAGTATAATCTGCTTCTTTTTTGAAGTGGGCTTCTTTAATCCATCTTTTTTTTAACAAATAAATATTTCAAATATAATAAATAAACAGATCTGAAAGAAAAAAATTGCAGAAAAAGATGGACGGAACAATCTTTATTGGTATTGATGGCGATGGGTTAGACCATTAAAGCTGATAAATCATTTGCATGATGACAAAAAGTGCCCAAATTATGTGCTATTAACATCATTTTTTCATTTCTTCCCTTTTCTTTTATTTTCTTTTTTACATTATTTTTTAAAAAAGTATCTTGGAGTGCTTGAGTATTAAATCATAACATCCACCTCACCCAACCTTGTGTTACCTCACAGTGTATCGACTAAACTAGCTGCAGCTTGGTTTTCCTGACACTATAACATAAAGAATCTCATTCAAATGGCATGGCTGAACTATCAAAGATTAATGGACTTCAACTAGCCTAAAGGTGTAGTTGATTCTTCAATCATGGATATGGTGAGGCTAGAAGTATTAGTATTTAGCTGGATGTTTAATACTCTAGATTGGCAGTGCCAAACTTGTGACTGAGAAAGTGCATTTATTGGATGACGAAATATTTTCATTTTAGTAGTATTCTTTTCCCCTTTTTGATACTGAGATCTGGTATATTTTGCAGGTGATTGCAGATGTTCGTAAAAAGCAGTGAGGAAACATTCTTGCGACTGTCCTTAGTTTTACTCTCTTTTTCCTCCATTATGAACAGCATGAAATAAGTCTTTTCTTTTTTAATTGTTGAACTCAGAGAAGTATTGCAAATTGAACATAATCCTGCTCTGTACGAGTATATGAATTTTCTCTTGCCGTGTTTATTAAACATTTTCTGAGCAGTTGGTGCGTAGTTGACAATCCTTCATTCCTTCGTCTGATTAAATTTTTATTTATAATTTGTCAGTTCTTCCATATGGTTGAGTTTTGTAAGTGTGAAATCCTTATTATGTTAAACAAGCATTGAGGTTAAGACAGCAAGAGCTTGAAAATAATGTTTTTTTCAGCTGGAGTTTCAACTTGCAACAGATTAAAGCTGGAATTATTGGAAAACTCTGATTCAGTTTAACATGCTAAGCCCTTAAAGTTCAACTAAGCAGATTGAACAAATGTAAATTCATACTTCCTTTGTTTATGATAATGCACTAGTGTTTACAAGCACATGACATGACGATACATTTATTATGCACTATTGTTTACAGGTGCTTTTACTGCACATGACATGACGATACATTTATTGCCGCATTATCTAACCACATCGCCACAGAGCTCCAATTGTTCTGGCCATAAATTGATGCAGCCAACAGGCTCTTCAATATAAACGCTGTAGAGAAGAAAAGGCAAACGAGAACGAGAGCCACATGGTAATGAGAAATGCTACCCCTAAGATGTCGTGCTCATTGAAAGAGATTTATCAAACAGAAGAAATAGGACCATTGCGGTTTCCAAGCAATTTAATGCGATCCATCTTTTGTCCCACTAAAAGTCAAATAAAAAACCCATCTTTTTTTAGTTTTCTAGTCCTCCATGGAACTACCTGCTTCAAGCTCTCATAAATAGTAGCCTGTAATGTATCAACACAAACTGTGCCGTAAGTTTTGGTGATCGAAATGGGCTAATTTCAATACAATTTTTAGCCACACACACTGGTGTAACAGCAGAATCCAATTCACCAGCGCTAGATTTCCTACGAACACATATCACTAACTGAAATGAAGATCCTATCTTTTTTTTTCCTCTATAAAATTCAGCAACTATAATTTATTTGTTTTATTTTTCCTTTTTAATGAAATAGATTATGAGGAATAAGCCAAATGAAAAAAAGAAAAAAAAAAGAAGAAGGTAGAGAACTAACCCAGAAACGAGACCTGGTATGAGTGGAAAAGCTGCCTGATCGTCTAATCCTTGTGATCTTCACATTCTTGAGACTTGTGTCTTCTTCTTCCTCTGCCGCTTGCCTGCTATTTTGCATCTCTTTATCTATAGACGAAGGGAAGACATAGCTAGGCCCAACAACCTCCTTTTTACCCCTGAAACCTCTCCTCTCCCAACGCCAAGAACCCAAAAACCCTCTATCCTTCAACCCTCCCCTGTTAACAACCATAGCACTACGCTGACCTCTCTCAGTCTCAGGGCTACAATTCCTATGAAATGACCCATAACACTCCCTTCTGATAATCCTGAAGGAGGAAGACTGAAACCTTGTCTTCCCCATATAAGGTCCATCCAAGACAGTAGTGGGTGAGGGAAGCTTGCTCACGTTTGCCTCCAAGAACAGCAGCCTTGGTGGTAGCTCTAAGCATTTAGGTCTTAACTCAATTGGGTTGGACAGAGCAAGATTAGCAGTGCATCCTCTTGGTTTGCCAGGCTCTTCCTCCCACCGAAATGGGACAGAAGCTGAAGTATAAAGTGGCGGAGTAAGGGCCCCTGACCTCTGCGGTGAATGCATGTACGCATGAGGATGTGGGTTGAAGAATAATTGTAGTCTTGGTGTAGAGCTCATGAGCGCTGCTTCTTCTGTCTCAGATCCCATTTCTCTCTGTGTTTCAATGCTCTATATGTACTGTATGTTTTCTTTTCTAATTCTACTGCCTTTAAAGCACGGACAACAATTAATGTGGAAGATGGGAATGGGAGGAGGAAAGTCCTTGTGATGAAAAAGGCCAGCCTTTCTGCTTTCCTTGCACTTAATGAAAGCCAAGCTATTATTATAAGCTATTACGAAACCATTTCTGCTGCAAATTATTGTACTTGTCACCTTCCCATATTCTTAAGGGTGTAAAAAATGATTTTTTTTTTTATTAATTATTATATACCAAAAACCTTTAATTTTTTATAACAAAATGTAAGAAAATATTTTAATTAAATAATTTTATTAGAATAAAACAAATAAAAGAAAAAAAATTGCATAACTTGATACTTAAACTTTCCGAATTTATTTTATTAAGTCATACAATTAAATTTTTATTTTATTAAATCATTCAATTAAATTTTTATTCTAGTAAGTTCTCTACTTTTAATTTTTAAGATTAATTTGACAAAAAAATTAATATTTTTACTCGTATTAATAGTTAGAAAGAAAAAATTAAATAATATATATTATATATTATAACCTCTCAACTTTTCCATTTTTCAAATTTATTCTATTCAATCTTTCAACATTCAATCAATACTCAAACTCTTTATTTTTAAAAATTTACTTGTTTCCACAATAAAATTTCAAGCTTCACGCTAAATATATGCCACATACACATGTAATATTTTTTGTCAAATAAATTTTTGTAATATTTTTTGTCAAATAAATTTTCTTATAAAAAAATTAAGTTTTTGATAGAATTTAAAAATTTTCATAAAATAAAAATTCAATTAAATAAATTTAAATATTAAAATATGCATTTTTCTTTAATAAAATAAGTAAGGGTTCTTACATGCTTAACATGAGCACTGAATTTGGCCCTAGTTTGTTCTCCTACCTTAATAATGATTAGGTTGAGTGAAAGTGTGAAACAAGAGTGTGATAAAGATTAATGACCTTTCTATTAATAGATTAATGACAACTAATAACAATAATAAATAAGTTCCAAAATAAAAATATATATAAAAATAAAAACACAGCCCCATTCAACATGGCCCATTGGCCATTATATAGCAAAAGCTATAAAAAATAAATAAATAAATAAATACTGAACAGATACCTTGTAATGACTAAAGCTGATTCTAAAACCTACCCTCTCATTTTAATTTAAAAATTAAAGAAAAAAAGGAGAATGAGAACAAAACAGTGAAAGAAAAAGAAGCAATCATTACTTAAGTATGTGCATGTCATGGTTTTATTATGTTATTGATTTGTGGTAAAATGTGGATTGTCTGATATTTGAATGTGACCTTTGCTTTACTTAAAGTATGTGTATGTCACGTTTTTATTTCTTGAACAATCAAGAAGATGTCCAAATATTTGAACCAACTTTTATTTTTGGGCAGCCTAATTTCAGTGTTCCACAGGCACACCTGCTGACCTTCCCATTTGATCCACATTCAACAAAAGCATTGGATTCCATCATGTGATGGAGAACCTGTCCCTTGCCCTATAGTCTGGACTTCTTGGATATTTCTTGATTCCTGAAATGCCCTTCCATTCAAGTAAGGGACTCCTCGCTGCCACCAAACTCAATTTTCTATATTCACTTTTGGAAGTGTACATTAGAATTTGGAAGGGAAGTTCATATTTGTGTCCCCAATAATATCTTTAAATTTTACACGAAAGTGAATAACTTAGTTTTCGTATTAAAAAAATTCTATAATTAATCTCGTATTTATTCAGTAAATTTTTTTTTATGTAATAATATGTTATTAATTCCATCCATGAATAGATATATTCATTCGATTCACAATTAGAATGAACAACTACCCACAATATCTATATATGCTAAGCTTAGGAAATGGATGAGATAACTAAACAATCATTATTATCTATGTATATGCCCTGTCCATTACCCTAAACTTTTTTTTTTCTTAATTTGTGTGGTTAATGCTAAACAAAGTAGAAGGAAGAGTTGTCAATGGAAATCAACCAAACCCATAATCCAAAAAGTCAAAAGTGAAAACAATGGATGTATAGACTATATAGTCATTTTCAAAGAAGAGAGTGTCTGCTCATAGCCGACTGCTCACAGTAAAAAAATCAATACTTTTTCTTCTTTTATTTTGACTTGAGGCTTTTTTTTTTTTTTTTACATCCTTTTCTCTCCAGCTGCTTTGCACTTATTAGGGAGGTGGGCATCAATTACAATTTCTTAGCCCCTCTTTTTTTAACAAACAATATTAAAATCATTTTTTAAATTCACAGATTTGTGAACCTGAAAGCCATTTTTTTTCTTTAAAGCATTACAAATTAATGGAATAATTAAGAAAACATTTGGAATTGGTATTAGATTTTTAAAAAATAAAATTTATAATTTTTTATTTAATTAACTAAATTTTTTATAAATTAATTTTTTTCAAATCCATTTTAAAAAAAATATTTACCTACTTGTTTTTTTAAAAAATTAGTTTAAAAATATTGAAAAATAAATGTCAACCAGGCCTAAATGCACAAAGCCATTCATGCAAAAATTGTGGACCCACACACAATCATTATTTAAACTAAGCCCAAAAAAGAAGTCAAACAATAATTAACTATGGTTTTCAATAAATCTTTATAATATCTTTTTAAAAGCATGTATTGCGTCATCCTTCGTTAGAATGGGGCAAATATCAAAATATACACATATTATAATTTAATTTATTATCCCCTTCGTTTTAAAAAAAATGTTTCACTTTTTTTTTCCAACATATTAAGTAAAGTAATTACATGAAAAAACTTTTTCTATTGTTTTTCAATTATATCATCTATTTGAATTAGATAAAAAAATAAAAAATTTAAATTGACATTGACAATTTTAGTAAATAGTAAATATTAAACCAGCAATATAAGAAAAGTTAAAATTTTAAATAAAAATTTATTGATTGTAAGAAAGTTAAATAAAAGTATGGAAAGCAATTCACAAATTAATTGGAATCTAAAATAAAAAGTAACACTATATTCTAAAACATAAAAAAAGAAAAGTGAAACTATTTTTTTGAGACTGAGGAAGTAATTAAATTTTACTCTAATAGTACTTAATTTAATAGTCAAATATATTATGTTTAAAATTTGAACTCTAATAAAAAATTTATAAAAAATATATATTTTTAAAGACAAAATAAAATAATTTTTCACATGATATATATATTAAAAATACTTTTTTTAATCAATTTTTGCTTTTGTCTATAGCCGAATGTATAATTCACTCTAGAAATGCGATGATAAGTAAAATTTTGTTAAAAATTGGAAAGAAGGGATTTCAAAAATAAAGTAGAATAATTTACTGTAACTTGAAACTTAAGTTTAGTAAATGGGAATTAATAATATAAATTTTATCCAATTTTATCATCATATTGCAAATTGTTATATACTAAAAATATTGCAATATCTAAATTCAATTTTTGATACCAATATAATAACATGATAAGTGAAAAATATGTCACGTGATATACTGACTATATTTTTTAACTATAAAATCTTTTTTTATTAAAAATTAATGTTAAATATCCTATTGTAACTTTTTCAAAACATAGTGATAAATTTTCATACAATTTATATTTAAATATATCAATTTACAATAAAACAATATATTTAAATAAAAATATATGAATAATATAATATAAAAATAATAATGTAATACCGAATTAGAATCACTGTATAAATACAGATATATAACATAATTTGCACTCACAAATATCCATTCACCGACTCTTCTTGGGTGGGTCTAATGCTAATGATATCAGTTTATCCTGAGACGAGATTGACAAAGGCAAAGGTATTCAGTTTCCTTTGTCTTTTTCTAAGGCAAAATATCCGAAACTTTTTACAGTAAACAAGTGTAGAAGGAGATCGTACTCGCACAGCTCATCAAATTAGTGCCATTTGGGCCTATGTGGCTGAGGCCCATTTCTGTCTTTTCCGTTTTGGGATGAGGAAACGTATCGATGAAGCCCATCAACTTTTTTTTTTTTTAGTTCGCTTTGTTTTTTTGAAAGAATGAGCCATTATTTAAGGAAACAGATCGTATCATATTGCATTAGAAAACCACATTCACTGCTACAGCATTGACCATTAAAACCCAATAAATGAACTAATAACAATAGCCTAATATTTCATTTTAAAATTTATCAGAATTTCAATAATTATTAACTTTTTCTGTTCAAATATTTTTCCTTCATTTCATCCTTCATCAACTTTGCCCTTATAACAATATTGATGGCCCTAAATTTCAATTAGTAACAAAAAAATTCTCAACTTTAATTTTTATGAATACTAAAATTCTTTTATTGTTGATTCTTTATTCAAACACTGTGTGTGAGAGATAAATTTTTTTTAAAAAAATCCGTTGAAAACACTAAACTAACTTGCATTTAAGTTATAAACATCAAATGAAAAAGGCTAATTATTACGTGAAATCCATTGTTTATATTATTTTTACTAATGATATGATATGAAGTAAAAAAATGCAAGTATATCTATGCATTTAGTGCAGTCTAACAAAAACCATAAGATTTTATTTCTGTAAACCTTGTAACATAAAAATGTAGTTTGAAATTATTTGAAAAGGATAAATATGTAGAATTAGGAAATGAAATTAAACCTAATTCACTCTAAAAGTTAGATCAAAAAGGAAAATTTGTCCAAACAATTAGTAGTTATTTAATCTCTTAGCAAACTAAAGTAGGATAATATCAATGTTCAAACAAACATAGTGGGATTAAGCGAGGGTGCAAGTGCCTCAACATAGTTTAGCTATGATGTCATGTAAAATTAGAAAATAGGTCTTGAATTCAATTTACTTCCAAAACTAGCTCAAAAAAGAAAAATTAATTTTTGAAAAATTATAAGTAGTTTTTTTAATCTTATACCCAATTGACGTGGGATAATATTAATAAAATCACACCTCAACTAATTTAAATTTAATGCCAAAAACCCTTACTAAGGTTTCAAAAAATTTATCAGACATCAACTAATTTAAATTTGGTGAGATGTTGGTAATTAGACTTTGGACTTCGAATTCATGAACATTAGCATATGCAATTTAATCAAATATAAACACACGCTAATAACTCAGTATCTATACAAATTAATCTTACGACATGTTTTTTATTCCAAAATATTAGCATCATAAAAAATTCAGATACTGATAGGTTTACGTTACTGTTATTTTTAAAGAAATTGTAGAAGGAATTTGCAATAAAAAGACAAAACAACATTCAAAAAATCAAAACAAGACGCGGAGGCTGAACTGCCTATATTTTTCATTTTGGTAGGAACGGCCTAATACAATCAATTTTCTGTTTGGAGATATTTGTGGACATATGGGCCAAGTCTTATTTTGGGTGCTAATTTTGTTATTTTTTTTCCTTTTCCTTTTTTACTTTCTAAGATAAATATTTTGCCCACGATAAAATATTATTACGTATTAATAAAATTTACATATCCTTTAGACCCATTTTTTCATTAACTACAAATTTTGAATTTGAATTTTCAACTATGAATAAAAGTTTTATCCCAACTTTACGATGAGATATTAAATATCCGTTAGTTTAGATTCCAACCAACATATGCATGATGCATCATAATTAAAAATAAAAATGCATTCACAATCGAAATAAATCTTATACTTAAATACAAATTTATAAAAAGAAAAGGAATGATAATATAAATATTTAACGCTAATAAATTGAGTGAAATCAGAAAAATGTAAATTTCAGTCCGGCATATCTCATTCCGACGCGCGACAAAAAAAATTTCTCAAAATATTGAATTATATGGCTGGTATTTTCACATCATTCATGCATCTTTCCACAATCCTGTGGTTTTCTATTTTTTTCCCCTTTTGATCTAATCCAAGGAGTTGAAAGTAAAATTCAAAAAAGAGAAAATATTGCCATATCTTGAACTTCATTGTCAAATGGATTTTACACCTTTTGAAAGCTCTTCTTTTTTTTTTTTATCCCCTTCAACCACTTGAAACAGCTATTTCTTTTATAGAGCAAGTAATCTCCATGAAAACAACCCTTGCCTCCCCATTTTAGTACAAGTACTTGAAACCCAAAATTGCCAGAGAAAGGTCAGCATCCCCACCAGAAATTTTTCCACCATATCTTATCATCTTATAGTCATACAACTTGGACCTAAAAGACTTGTCACCGCCTAAATACATTCCACTAACAATATCACCCCTAAAATAATCAACCAGTCCACCAATTGCCCTAACCACAAGATAGATAATACATTATGTTCATATATAATAATTAATCCATGTAAATAATATTATTATACAAGAAGATGGGTATGACTGATATCTTAAAATGCAAACTTCTAAATGACCAAACAGCCATGAAACGTTAGTAATATAGATTAAGGTATGGAAGGAGAAAGCCTCAACATGTGTTGTTGAAGGGACCAGCAGCAATCACAATTATGAAGACGTGAATATTTATGGAGAGCATAGTGCACACCATAATGCCCCCCATAAAAAGAGAGAATGCCAATCCATTTGCTCATTTATGGTCCCAAAAAATCAGTCAAGTGGTGATCAGATCAGCCTTAGAAAATTTGGCATCTTTTTCTCTGCAGTCTTTCCCCGAGGCAGGCAGCTATGCAAGTATGATAATGGTGAAAGTTACAACTCACTACTTCCAATCACAAGAAACCAATTTCTATATATATATATATATATATATTTTCAGGCTGATCAATTTAAGTCCATATCAACCCCACAGACAAAAGTATACAAAAATTCCACTTTCAAACCTGACTCCCTACTCCTTTCAAGTGTTTCTTGACAAAGTCTTCTATTTTACTGCACCCTTCATTAAAGATCCAATTCAAGATTTACTTCGTCCTTTTCACTCAAACCTCCTACTATTTTAATTCAAGCTCAAAAAAAAACGAGCAAACGCATCCACCAACAAGACTTGCTTCATCCTAACATCCCAAACCAAAGAAAAATTAAATAAAACAAAAAATAAATGCCTGCAAACTTTCATGTGTCTGACCTATGCTCTGAGTCCAAGTTTGCAATTGCCGCTTCACCCTCTAAAGATGATGCGGGAAACTTGCATCTTGTCCTCATCTTCTTCACTTCTTCTCTTGAATATATAAAGATCTTCCTAACCATCTTACAGAACTCCCTGTAATTCACAGATGATAATCGAAATCTCAGTTACAAGTAAATGGCACAAGAAATAATAAAATGTTGATGAGGCCAATTTGTATAAGCTACTTACTGCCATGGATCATCTCCCACAAGCATCATGTCGCCCTCATCATCAGTAAATACAACAGCCCATTTCTCACCAGCAGAAAGCTCTCCTTTTATTTCAAACATTTCCTCCAGCTCTTTTGCGAGATCCCTGTACCCTTTCAACACCGTTAGATCAACAGCACGACCCACAGCAACTCCTTGCATTTGAACCTTAATGATCAAAAAAATTGTATTTATCAAAAACTGATGCCAAGAGGACAAGAGCGCGCAATTAAACCCAGGAAGAACTACAAATCTTACCTTTGTACGAGTTCTCATAGAAGTGGAGCCAACCTTGCTATATGTCTCCTTTAGTAATGCATCGGATGCAACTTGCTTCTGTTCTTTTGAGTACTTTAAAGCATCCATGTTTTGAAACTTGTCAGAATCACCCAATGTTGGAAGAGGTCCTCTGGTGCCATTAGAGTCCATAGTTGGGCAGAAAGCTGCATTCTCTAGAGGAGCAGCTGCATTAGAATCGCTTTTTAAATCAATTCCAAACAACCGGCAGCCTACAGGATTTTCATATTTTTTTCCTCTCTCCGCCTGGTCATGAATCAGCCCATTGCTTTGCCTTGATGAAATAGCAGGGGAATAGCCAGAAACAACAGACTGTGTTATTATAGCTCTGTTTTCATCAGCTGAATCAGAGAATAAGCTCTGAGAGACATTCATCTGAGGAGAAGTAGACCAGAAGCCCTCAGGTCGGACCCCCAACTTACAGCAGCTGCTGCTGCTGCTATTGAGAATATTACTATCAACCGCTTTCTGTTTCATAGACCACATAACTTGGCTGTCACAACTTTGAGCTTCAGCAGCACTACCTAGTTGGGTTAACTCATGGGATTGAGATGATCCGTGGTACCAGAAGGGTGCAATAGCTGAATTGGTGGTAATTTCTATATTCCAAATATGATGTGATTTCAAAAGACATACCACTGAGAATTCACTACAAACCAAGAAATTGTAGGTCTTAATAATCATACCTGAAGCTGGAGTCTGCGCAGGTCTGGGTCTTTTACTCTTTACCACTGTTTGAGGAAGATTCACAGAAATAGAAGCTGCAAAAGGCTCTATCTCCCATGGAGAAACTCTCTCTGGCCTTTGAATGGTTGCTGGTTCATCCCATTGAATCTGCAAAAGAAATGGTAGGGGGAAACAAGCATCAAAACGAGAAAATGGATAAGTCAGCATTTATATATGAATTTCAAAACTGCAATTAACCTTCAACGTTCGCCATTTAGAGCCTGACCACTGTGGAGAAATATCTCCTGCTCCAACTATAGTTCCTGTGAACCTAATCAAGCATTTGTAAAGCAATTATGGATCACCTTAAAACAACATAGCCATAAAATCAGAAAACATACAGTAGATATACCTCCTCTCCGGAGAATCTTCTCCCTCAAATCTCATCTTAAAGCGCATGCCAACTGAGAATCCATGGTTAACAGACTCCAGATATTTGTTCAAACCAATAATGAATTGGCTTGTCCTGAAGAAAGCACGAAATACACAATTAAGACATACCACAGAGAATGAAAGCTAATATGTGCAGTATCTAGGTCTAAGGAAAACGGTTAAAGGGGAGCATTAATGAAACCTTGGCTTGTAGTACACTAGGAAGAGGGTCTGTGTTGTAACAGCATGGGAGGCAGTAGCAAGCACTCCTAAATGCATACTCTGACTGGAGATCACAGAAGAAGGCACAGGGCTTTGCTGGTGAGCGAGATACCGAACCCCAACTCTCAATTCCCCATCATCCCCCCTGTGTAGCATTCAGATAGCAATCATAAAGGAAAAGAAAAAGAACACCGAAACATTGAAAGGCCTGAGTTTGAGTAACAAAACAAGTTAAGCAATTAGAATACTACCTCAAAAACACAAAAGCATCTCCTGCAACAAGTCTCTTAGAAGTGACAAATGTACTCCACCCCGTCGTAAGCAAATGCCTCCGTGGTTGACCTAGTTACACGAATGGGTAAAAAAGCATGAGCATAAAACAAAAGCAACTCACAGTTTCTTAGCTGTGTTCTCATGCTAGTGAATTGGAAAATAGCAAAATTACACAAAACATTAGTACAAAACATTTACCTCTGAATATGTGTTTAAACCGCCACTCATACCCATGGAGATCCTTGGCAGCTAATTCTTGAGTTGGGGTTGATTGGTTCATGTCCTGATGTAAAATGAAACATTAAAGAGTGTAATAAACTTCCATTCAGGGAAAAAGGTTTTCAGTTAAGTTGTTACCAATGGAGGCAAGCATTCAGTGGCGTGCTTTCTAAGAACAGAGAACCCTCCATGGGTGCTAGTATCAGAGGCCGTTAAAATTTTGCAAAATGAACGGACGATTCGCTTTTGCGGTTCAGGGGGGCATGGGTCAGGACTCGTAGGTTCCGTTTGCTGTAATTCCCATGTTTGAAAAGAAAAAGTACAACCCAGTTCAGTTCAAAATCTTAATCTATAACGTGGAAATATTCACCAGAAAATCCAAAATGAAAACACCGTCCACAATCCAATTAAAATCCCTTCTCATCCAAAAATTAATTTATGACCCAATTTCGATTTTGCAAAGTAACCCAAAAGACACATGATGGAAATAATCTAAAAATGGAAAATAATTACTCACATCTAGTTCTGGGTGCAAGGTGATCTGAGCATAAACTTCATCTGTGTCTTGTTCTGCCTATAAATTAAATTATACAAAATGAAAATTAGAATTAAAAGAGAAACCTCGAAACAGAACACGAGCATTAAAGTAGCAAACAGAGATCAGCAGTAGTGTACCAGTAGTTGAACGTTGACAACACGGCAAAGGATCTTAGAAGGAAGATTAAAGTGTGGGATTTTCTGGGTCAATTCTTGATTAGTTGACGCTTCCAGCTGCAACATTGACAGAACTAATGAATAAGATTTCGACCCCAACCACATCCAAAGAGACCAGATTTCGATCCAGCAGAGAACAATGAAAGATCAAAGAGAGTAAAATTTTCAAAAGTCAAAAGCACATGCCTGTTCCATATGACCTTGAGGGAAGTAGAAAACTCTCTCCCCAGACCTTGGGACATCCACCAATGGACCTGCACACGCCTTCCATAGCTCCGTGTATAGATCATCTCCTCCTACACCAACTATGCCCAGATTACATTACAACACTAAAACAGGAGATAATTTAGGGTTTAAGAAATATGGCTATAAACTCTGTTTGGCTGCTCAGAAAATCCAGGAAAAGAGAAGTAGTAACTTTTCAGCAACAAGTTGGAAACTTTTTTAATCCTTAAAAAGCAGAAACCTCCTCTGGAAAAGCCCAAATACAAGCACTGAGAGCAGATGGTACAAACCAAAAATAGAAAAAATAAAGAGAGTGATTCAGGATTCCTTGTTCCTTGCTTCCCTCTCTTTCTTAGCATCCAAACAGAGCTTCAAAAACCCATTTATAATCCTTCATTTGCTAGCCAGCCTGAACAAACAAAGTCACTAAAAGCACATATAGAAACAATTTTTCCCATCCATACCTTTTCCACCATGAGAAATCGAACCACCACAGAAATTACTCTCGACATGCGCCATCAAAAAGACCAAAAAAAAACGTCGTACCAGAGAAAGAAGGTAAAAAACAAAAGAATCACACTATAGTAAAAATATAAGAAGCAGCAGAAACAGTAGTAAGGAAAGCGCTTGACGCAGTGAAGGCTACCCCATTAATGGACAGAGAAAAAGAAACGGAGATAGAAGTAAAAGCAAAGACGACGGTTATGTGGGCATTGAATTGATAATCAGCGGTAGAAGAAGAGTGGATTGGATTTTAATGTTTCATTATCTTGTTTAGGCTCTTGCCTGTGCTTTTGTGGGTTGAGAACAGAGTCTGTTTTTCTTGGCAACACTTTCATTAAAAAAAAAAAACAGAGTGTGATTATTTTGTTGTTATTATTGTTGTTTGCTGATTTTCTTTTCTATCTGAAGCACTCTGAATCGACGTACCCAGAAATTTACCAAATCCCTAAACAGCTTTTTTCAGACTCATAATATCTCTCTCCCTATCTCTGTATTTCTCAGTCACAAGTTTTCCTCTGCTGTATGCTTTCTACTCTCTAGTCCTTTTCTTCTGCCTCTGGTCCCTGAAATCTTTTTTTTTTCTTCTCTTTCAATTACAATTTACCCTATTAGCTAAAGCAACTATGGAGACTTTCTTCACCACTTCTCCTGACCACTGCTACTCCTTCACCATCTAATCTAAGCAACACCCACCATTTTTTTTTCTTTGTACTAATAAATGAACAATTATTGTAACTTGTAAGGAATTAGGAATCCCATTATCATTTGTTTTATATTAAATAATATTGTAACATTTGCCTCATGAAGATTTTAGAGAATTGGTGAATTGTTATATTCTAATTAACAATGATGTGTTTGTCAATTAAAAATGATTTTTATAAAAAGAATTCATAATAAAACTAGGTCAAAGTTTTCTACTGGAAAAATTTCATCTAAAAGTTTTATTTACAAAATTGTTTTATTTATTATGGATCTAGCTTGGGATTTATGAGAAATATAAATGTCGATAATTTAATTAATGAAATATATTTTAAACTTAAATACAAATATTAGTTAATACTTAGGTATCAATTTATCACAAATTAACAAAGCTTAATAATTGATATGAGATGAAGGAAAATTATTTTTGATTTATTCAAATATAAAAATTATATCAATTATGAATTTACTTTTTTCACATAACTGACTTGGTTTGAAATTGGAATGATAAAAAAAACAAATTTTATAAAAATATAAAATCGAAAATAAATAGGACTGTGGGTATATAACAAGAGTGACCCTTACTCCCTTAGTCATACCCACACTCTGTTTGTCCTGAGTTAACCTAACCGAACAAATGTGGCGAGGACTGAGGCGCGAGTAGGTGTCACGGGATGCAGCGTACGTCCTGGTGGACAGCAAAGAGTAGCCGTCCGATAAAGGCTGCGGGAAGTAACCAAGTGATTCCAAGTTGCATAGGATTTTTTGAGACGGGATGAACTCCGTTCCACTCCGTTATAAGGTGTAATGCCTCCGTAACGGTTTTATTTCTATGTTTTTTTGGCGTCTCTTTCCCTGTCTGGATCGTGGCAGGCAAACGTGTTGGCTCATGTAAAACCGGCAGAGTTCAATTCTTCATTTTCTTTCTCAATATTTTCTCCTTCGTTTCACATTTTGACATTATGAAAACAAGAAATTTACGCATTTTGCCACTGTCTTGTATTAGGACCCACTCGAGTGCATGGAAAGTGTATTGGCTCCCGTTGTGTCAGCCTCGTTGAATTTTAGAGTTTATTTATTTTCAGTTCTTGTGCGATACGCGCTTCCACTCTATTTCCTCTTTTTTTATATATAAAAAAAATACTTAACCAATAATCAATAATATCCATACATACAAAGAGTAAATTTATTTAACTTCAATGAGTTAGATACACAAGCCATTTCAATTAATCTAATTTTTTGACCGACTCCCTATTATTTTGAGTGTGTGGTGATTAGTTGTTTCTATAAATTTGTTTCACAAATTACTCCTTCAATAATATATATATATATATATATATATATATATATATATCTTTCTTTTTATTTACAATGAGGCATTATTTTCTTTTTTCAAAAAAAAAGAGGTATTATTTTCATATGTGAAAAAGTATGAATATATGTAAACAAATGCCTTATTTGATCCAACATTTATAAATGATGAGAAGATTATTAAAAAAAAAAACTCAATATATGAGAGTATTTTCAAATCAGACTAAAATTATGTTATTATTTTGATTTTTTATATTTTAATTCAAACATTTCATATGTTTTCCATTTTATTCATAGATAAAACATTATGCTGACATTTATAATTAAAAATTTAAATTACATTTTTTTCGAAATATGTGAGGACTTGGATTGAATTTAAATTGAAAAATTTTATACGTTGATTTTTTTATATATGAAAAAATGTAAAATGAGGTAAATTAAGAATTTTTAAAAAACATTGATGTTCAAATTGATGGAGAAAACTTATAATATGAATCAAAAATAATACATATATTAATAATTTTTTTACAAATTTCTCTTAATTTTTGTAGTTATCATTAAATTAAATTATATGTTATCATTTATCGATATATTTAGTAGTAGTATTATTAAAGCATTAAAGTTAAGTTAAAAAAAAGAATTAAATGTAAGTTTCGATTAAAAAGATATAGTTTTGACTATAACTGACAATTCGTGTATTACAAATGTAATTTTATTACATTTATTTAGATATATCATTTTATATCGTATAATATATTTATAAATATTTATACACATATATATAATTGCAATAACTAAAATTAATATTTTATAAATATATGTTAATTTTTATAATGTATTTATAATTTGGTACGATTATATATATACATGTGTAAGTGCACATTATAATAAAATTTAACTATTTAATTATTTATACAATTATTTCTATCACAAATTATTGATAATTCGTTAACATTAATTAATTATAATGTAATCTATTATTATATAATTAAATAATTAGATATTCTATATATTTTTAAATCGTATATAATACTATGTCGTGACGTGTGATTAACATGCTACCGAAAAGCGTGGGATGTAGAATCCACGGACCTGAGACCATTCCGATCTGTTAGGTGGTCCCAAATGACACGTCATAATTAATCTATCAATCGATGCCACGTGCTGTGGTCATTTTCGTATGCACGTGTCATTATCCGACTTGTCTTCCTTCTTCAAAGCAGGACATTCTGCCTCCATTTTCTTAAACACAGTGAAACTTCTTTCAGGAAATAACGCAAACTTAATAAATATAAATATTTATTACCATCCCATTTTACATATTAGACCAATCCAAAATCACTATTTTACAATAGTACCACTTTGTTATTTAGCTTTATAATATTGTAATTCTTTTTCAATATTTAATTTTTACCTTGTCCATAGGCCTTTTTTTTATTTTTCAAAAAAAATTAAAATATACAATTAACCGTATAAAAATGGCTGGTTTTTTTAATTATCTAATTAACTATAATAAGTAAAAAATGACTTGATAAATACATTGAGATAATATTTTATTATAATTGAAAATTTTAATAATTGTCTAATGTGATATAATCATAAACAATTTATATTATATTTCTTATATTAAAAAGAATATTAATAAAACAGAAGAAAGTAATAAATTTTGACATTATATATGTAATAATTAATTTCATATAAAATTTAATAATATTATTATAATTTAAAACTTTTGCGGTTAATCTTAAAACAGTTAAGTTGGACATTTTTTTTAAAAAAAAATTGGAAAAAAAAAGGAAAAAAGGGAGAGGACCAGACCGCCACAGATATAATTACGATATATCCTCCGTCGTATTAAGCAATAAATAGCAATGAAAAATTGAAAATGAATATACAAAAAATTAAAGAATCCAACGAGGTTATTCTTTTGTTTGTGACTAAATGACAATTTAGATTTCTCGCATAAAATAACAGCTTCTCTTCTCTTCTCTTCTCTTCTGTTATACAGTTAGTTAGTTAGTTTATGATTCCAGTACTGTTTTCTATTTATTTTACTGACTGTATAATTTTCTACTTCTTCAATTTTTACTTTTAAAAATTAATGTAATTTGCTTTTAAATTTTATATTTATAAATTGAAATGGCTGCATATGAATATTATTTATTATGTATACCATTGATAAAAATGCCAAAGTTTATCACCACAATTAATAATAATAAGAGAAATCTCTTGACAACTTTTTTTTTTTAAATAATGCAAAAGTGATGATTTTTGTTCCTAACAGTTTGCACTTATTTATTGTTACTCACTTGTCCATAAAAATAAGAAAATGCAATATCTGGTAAAAGAGAATTCCATTATAATGTTAATAGAATATACTACCCCCAAAAAAAATGTGACTTGAAGGTAGCAACCCCTAGGTTGCATATTTTTGTTCGAAATTTATAAATTTTATTTAATTGATTCCTTAAATTATTATTAAATTTTTCAAAAATTTACTCATTGTATTATTAATTTTGAACTAATTCGGTGTCTAGTAATGAAACACTTATGATCTAAATAATGTAAAATAAGAAAGTCAATAAATTAATTTTAATTAATCTCAATTCATAAAATATTTAATATTTAATTAATAATAATTAAATAAATAAATTTTTAATTAAGAGACTGAATTAACTTAAAATTAATAGTTAAAGCAGTCATTTGACTAATTTCCTGCTATAAAATTTAATTGCACTAAATTGAAAAAAAAAACTTAATTCCTAAAATATACTTTTTCTGATTTTATTTAATGGACTATTATTCTTTAGGCATATGTAATGACGTAAACAACCTCTTTTCTTTTTTTATTTTAACCTCAAAGAATATTACTCTTACCTGGAATCTTTTAATTTTTCTGAAACGGAATTATGGAAAAACAATATTCCTAATTCAACTTTTCTTTTAGTATTTTTTTTGTGCTTTAATTAATACACTTTTTGAATCTTTCTATCGCATTTTTACTTCGGAAAATTCCTTGGAATTTCATAAAATTACTATTTTTTCCCATTTTCAAGTACAAATATTGAAGCACTTTTATTATCTCTAGATTTGTTAAGTTTTTGCTTTTAAAATAATTTTCAAAGCTAAAAAAATATATTATTTAAATCTAGTTAAGTTAACCATATATAATTAAGGTGACATCTCATTAGCAACATACTTAATTTATTTGTTTTTTTATGGTAATTAATAATATATTTGTTTATTTTATGATAAAATTCCCCTTTTTATTTCAGAAAAATAAATATAATTTTTTATTTTATTTGTTTCATATAATTCAAAGTGTAATTTAGACCGTTGCTTTCAAGCAACCCACCAACAAATTCTAATGTTTTTGTGCAAACGGACGAGAATATATACATATATTAACATATTAACAAAAGTTTAGTGGTGGAGTGGAATCCAAACCATATCCTTTAAATTAACTATAGTTAATTAAACCACCAACTCCTCTACTATATAATATATATATGCTTCATTAATTAATTAATGCCATGCAATTAAATTATTTAGTAAATTATATACAACCTTTAAGGACAATTTGCCAATTTATCCTGCGTTATAAACACTACATGTACGTAAATTTTTTATACAAAATAACAATTATGTAAGTTATATTTATCATTTTTTTTTTAAATATTCAAAGACCTCTACATTGACATGAATGATGAGGTGACATTTTGTTCATATCATCATATAAAATATTTAAATTATAAGAATATAATGAATATAAACGTTTGATTGGTAAACATAATTGTTTAATTATATTAAAAATTTTATATTTCGGCCTTCTCAAACGCTTTCGAATATATAACAAGAAGAACCATATATTCATATTAAACTTCATTGACTTATAACTACATATAGGAACAGAACCATGGTGGGAAATGAATCCAATTAGTGATTTAGTTTCAAATATGCTGTTTTAGATCAGAAGGGTTAAGGTTTTCTTTTCTTTTTTTTTCTTTTTTTAATATTACTTAATAAAGAACCGACTTTGGTTATGCGATCAAGATTTTATTCGGAAATTGCATATTAATTTCCAACATAAGCTACTCTTTTGACTAATCAACACTTCACAAACTACTTTTATCTCGAGTAAACTGTGTTATACATTTACTTAATTAACTATAAATGGGTTCTCTTTTTCTGTAACTTTTATTTCTCTCCCTTTTCAAAATCTGAACTCCATTATCGGCACTTGGCCGGCAGCACGAAGGTGATTCTTCTAGTTAAGGATATTGAGGGTTGTTGATTCCCTCATGTTATTAAAACAACGATCCTTGAAGAGGAAGTTAACTTATTTTCTTATATATGCCTTGGAGAGCCTCGTTAAGAGATTCATCAACCCGAACAATATTATCTGCTGTAGATTTTTGTATAGCAATAAGTGCTTTAGTTTTGTTTTTTTTATTCCTCGGCTTTTTGGACTTATAATGAAATATAGTCTATTATTTGTTTGGGTTAGCTGATTTATAATTTAGTTGTTCATTCACTTGCAAATGTAGCTAAAATTATATACAAATTATTATATTTGGGATTTGTTTAACTCTATTATATATGAATTTCAAGCAAAAATCTTAGATTGGGTGTATAGGAGAAGTTTGTTGATTGAGATTTAATTTGATCGAGTTCGCATTTTGCTTATTAATATATTTTGATTTCAAAATAATAATAACAATAATAATAATAAACAACTTCACTGCTTTGCATTGAACATATTTGATGCCATCATTAAACATTTCAGTATGATCAATGGAAGGAATGGCAATAAACTAGGCATAAATGCATAATTAATCAATATATGATTTGATCAATTATATATATATTTTTTTAAATTTAGCCTTCTACCATGTTTTTCAATATATATGTAACATTTCCACTGCAAAAAAAAAAAAAATTGAATGAATTTGCCTTTTATCAAAAAGTAACAAGTGAATGTACCCCCCCAAAAAAAAAGTAACAAGTGAAAAATAGAAAACACTGCTCATAGATGTATAAATAAGCAAAATGAAACAACCTGTTTATTTACTGGTAGAGATATTATTATTTTTATCAGAGGACCGGCACACAATAATTATACTTAATAATAGTATTTGTTTATCTTAATATACTCTTCTTTAATTACATTTATTCTCCATTCAAAATGACTATTGCTTATTCTCAAGGGTCAATCGACAAAATACCCATAAAATTTCTTAATATTCTCTGTGAATAAAAATAACAAATGAGGTTATTTAATCTTATCATCTAATTCTAATACCGGGTTAATTAGAACAAAAATCTTTAGATTCGTTCATGCATTGGAGATAAGATCCCCCATAATTGACAAAATGCAGAAACACTTCCTCATCCGTCCTCACTTAGTATTTGTATTACAAGATAAATATAATTATTTTTAACAGAAAATTATGCATTTTGATCTCAAAGTCATCAAGTAAATATATATTCCATTAAAGTTACATATGGGCTAATGAGTTTTCTTTCTTTGTTTTCTAAATTAAGTTTTGGCATCTTGATAGAATCTTCCGATTGTTCCCATTCCTTTGGATTGTTCAAAAAGAGAGTAAGATAAAAAAAAAAATGTTTTATCATTGGTAATGATAAAGTTAAATAAGGTGATTGAGAGAGAGAGAATGAAAAAAAAAAAAAGTTGACCTCCATGTAGACAGTGTGTCCTTGTTAGGGACATAATATATTTGAAAAATAAAATAAAATAAGCAATGATAACGAGAAGGATGAATATTAAAGATACTTTTTTAAAAAATATTTTTCAACACTTATTTTTCAATAAAAAATTCTAAAAATAAAAAAAAAATTCACCAACCAATTATGAAATAAATATTAAAAATTATTTTAAAAAGAAATGAATGATAATAAAGAAAAAAAAAACAGATGATTAGGTGGGGTTAGTGATTTTGAATGCACACCCCGTGTGGAGACCAATTCAGTTTATGTTCCTTAGCTGCCCTAAAATCGTTAAATATATATATATATATATATATATATATATTGATTTTTGCCCACTATAAATTGTTATAGTACACTTAATGTAGGGTACCCTACATAAAATATAATTAATTAAAGAATAATCATTACGATTAATTATGTTTATCTTTGGAAACTTGGGAATGATAATCAAGTTCACATTCAGGTTGGACTTCATGTTACAACATGTGAAAACAATCATGGGCATTTGGATTATATGACTTCTTAGTTCTAAAATAAAATACAAACAATATTTCACACTTCTTAGTGGACTGCCTCTTCCCTTCCTTCCTCTTCATATGCATGTTTATGTTGCTTTAAATTAAATAGAGATACATTCACGTATCAACAATACCAAATTCCCAGGATGTCCTAATCTTTTAAGAAATTTCTTATTTGGATAACATTTATATATTTATTTTTGAGTCCATCAGCTAATTTTCGATCATACAAAAAAAATCATACTTTATAAATATATAATTATTTCTAAAATTATTTACATATTTATGACAATTACTTATTAGTTTAAGATAGAAAGAAGATATTAATCAACCTTAAATAAAAATTTCTAATTTTTTAAGGGCTGGAGATTTTAAAATATATGGATTTAAAATCTATGCATTGTATAATCCATAAATTATAAAAATTATATTATTTGATTTGAATATGAAATTTATGGATTGATAATATAATTTTTCTTGCACTCATATTTGGTTCAGTGGCCATAATTCATGGATTTAATGATTAAATTTCAATTTTATCTTTTACTAAATATTAATAATTTATTATTAATTAAATATTTCTAGTCCCCTTTATCATGTTTATATTGAATTGTAAAATAATATAAAGTAATTTTTTTAAAAAAATGCAATTGATAAAATTATCATTATTGTCAAATTTGAAGTATGTTATAAATTTTTTGCTTAAAATTTTATATAAACTCATTATTTGTACTATATTTATAAATAAATTAATACATTAATATTTTTTTCTTTTTCTAAGGAAGTCATTAATATTTTTTTAATTCATATTTCAACCAATATAGATAAAATAAGTGAAGATAAAAAAAATAAAACCTGCAGATGGTTTTTGTATTTTTTGGCTTAAAGATAGTTTTGTAATACTATTAATTTATTAGGAATAATTTTGAAATAAAAAAACTCATGAATAAAAAATGATGGATTTTGAATTTTTTTTATCTATGGAATGGAAAACCAAATCTTTTAAAAATGAAAAATTTTGGTAGGTGGTGAATTTTTCTAAAATCCATATATTTTGATAAACACTAAATATTTTTCAAAAAGCTAAATATTTTTCAAAAAAGCTAAATTATGAATAAACACACCCAAACAGGAATAAATAAATAAATAAATAACATCACAATTGATGAAAATCTCACTTCCCCCTTTAATTATTGCTTTGTTTATATTTAAGGCTTAGCTCCTTTTCCATGCAAATTATGGCATAATTGCGAGTCAGTTTTGACACTTTCGAAGCCGTTAGATCCATTGATTAGGTTAAGATTCTTGAGATCCATTGGTTGGTCTTCTATTTTAAATTTTCTCTCCTATTACCATCTTATTATTCTTTTATGAGCAATAAGTCTAAAATTCATTACATCTTTACACAAAGTAGGAAGGAAATGACTTCGCACCCAATGTGGACGTTGCCATTAATATTTATTCATGTGTGGGGCTCTTGACTTTGAATATATTTCTTTCAAAAAAATAAAAAATAAAAAATAATATTTGCACTCAAGAGCAATATTAACGTATATAATTATAAATAAAAAAGAAAGCAACATGAACAATGATGAGACTAGGGTCAAGTGATTTTTTTTTCTTTTTTATAGGATTTTTATTCTTTAAAATTTTGATCTATCAAAATATTTTATAAATTAAATCAATTATTATTCTTCATATATACAAAATGATATAAATTTATTCAAAAATATCTCAAGATATTCTTTCTCCCATTCCTTTTGTATTTTGAAACAATAACTTACTTCCTTCAGCATTCCTATATCATAGTAGTTTTATAATATTTACAGTTTCCTCCTATTTGAGAACCTCCTCAAAACAAAACATTCTGGAAAATAAATTTTTAAGAAGTTTGTTTTTTTTAAAAAAAAAAAACCAACGAAATTCAAATTTTGAACAAAACACGTTATATTCTCAATGAAAAATCGGCAGAATCATAAAAATTCATGTACGATCGGAAAATGCTCGTTTATATGCTACATATTTCAAGCTGATTGCTTTATTTGCTTTTCAAATTTCTAACAAGCCAGAAAAATTAATTTAAACAAAAAAAACAATTAAAGTAATATTTTTTTTTAAAAAATAATATTCATTCATAAAATTAGTTGGTCGAGTTGATTTGACATCCCAAATCTAAAGTCTAAAACTTTAAAATTTCAAAGAATATTTCCCTGTTCAAAAATTTGTTTCTATTGAGGATTTTATAACTAACAGAATTTTTTTTTAAAAAAAACAAATCTAAAAATTTTTAAATAAAAACAATTATGTTTCCAAAATCATATAATTTAGAATATTGGGACGTCTAATCCAGAAGGAGTGGGCAAGCATGATTCACGATACATGGTACTACCTACTCTTGTTTATGAAATGTTATAAAATTGGGGAAGGCATAAGAATGGCAGAGGGTTGGCTTAATGAGGCAAAGTTACATCTTAAGGCAAAAAATAGCCGAAACATTATTCCTGATTGGCCATATAAAGACTTATTGGTGAATCACCATTAGTGGTAAGGAGTGGGTAATCAGACTCGGCAGAGGGCAAGAGACCAGAGATTTGGCTGAGTCCTAGCCATTGGATGGTGGGGTCACCAAAGTCTGTGCCATCAATGATCGTCTTAATTTCTAAATATTTATCATTTGGAAAGGACTGTTGTGGCTGTAAAGTGCCATTCTTTAAACATCTATAGAATTATATTAATTCCCAAATTATATTATAAAATGCGATTGTGGAACTCAGTTAGGCAGACTAGCAAAATCCGCAACTTTTGGGTGGATATTCTAATGTTGGCAATATCTTAATTGTTGTAGCTTAGGTTGTATAACTAGTATTTGGGATGAAGCATCTTTTTGTCAAATTAATTGGCAGATTAGAAAAAAAAAATTCAGTGGATTGTAAATTGTGGTTTGAATAAATAATGATCAAAAGAGTAATAAGAAAAGATCCACAAATTGTAAGAGGAATCAGCATAGAAATTAAAGGAGGCTACAGTATATGTATCAGCCTAAGCAATTTTTTCCTCTTAGGGGACCAATTATTTAGTCTAGGGCCCATTCATTATGATTATTTTATTTTTAGAATGAATCTTTAGGTGCGTTATCTGGGATTCTTTTTTTTATTTTTTAATACAAACAAAGAAAAGGGAGAAATTGTATAGTCAGGATATTGTGGATACTAAATGACTAAAAAACACGGACTATGAATTATAATTGAACACTTGCGCATGCATTCCATATAGATGATGCTAGAAATAGCATGGAGACACCGCAAATGTCCGAGGAAAATGGAGACAACTGCCCACTTCACCAAGTATTTATGCCCTTTCAGAAGGCATGCTGCCTTGTGGTAAAAATGATGACCTAATTTCAGATCCAAAACATTAGTAACAGTGATTCTTTGCATTTTGCAATTACAGCAAGTTGCATAGACAAGTTCACAACATCATATAACGATTAAGAGTTAAATGAGAAAACTTGATTTTATCCTCATTTCTGCTTCCAATAAGATGATTTTGTGTTAAATCACATGCATTAAAAATCATGCAACTCCAGCTTCTAAATCTTATAGTTCCGATCTCTTTCACCATTACCCAGCATTTATTCCTTCAGGCAGGTTGAACGTTAATTTCTCACCATACATCCATCTTAATACAGGGTAAAAGGCCACTTCCGTATGATTGAAGGAACAAATTCAAAAAGAAATATGACATCTACAGATCTACAATAATATGACTTCATGCCAAAAAAAAAAAACCATAATTAACCTTCACAGCAGTTGAACCAACTCCCTCTCCGTTTACATGGGTTCAATAAACCCAACAACCCACGGTAACAACACTTGCACTACACCAAAAATGTTCCCAACATAAAATTATGCTTCGCCACAAAATGCATGCTAAACAAGATTCATCACTCACAACTTAACAACAAAGCTAAGAAGCAGTTAGTCACATTCAGTATAATATTATCCCATTATGGAACCACTCTTCAGCAATGTAAAACTATGCGAGGATGTAAACCCCATACCATTGCTGGCAATGACCTCAAGATGATGCAAAAAAGCCATTGAACTGACTCGATCCATTGACTAGAATATCAGTATCACCGTCTTCTCACTAAGCAAGATGAAATTGACCAAAAGACAAACCTCAATTCCAATACAAGATTCTGAAAAGAAGCACAGAGAAATGATAAGATATCTTGTGCAGTCGAGACCATAATTGAATTTAAAACGGTTATATAAAACCCATAGAAGACAATTATGCCAGTTTAAAATAAACAGCCTTACATCAAACATCTAACATGCATTTTACAAGCTGTAAATAATATATAATAGAAGGCATTAACTCATATACTATTTTGTGGGTTTCTTTTGGATTATGCATTAATCAAAAGAGCCTTGTTTCTCACTCTTCACAAACAACCCCCTAAATCACAGAACTGTGAAATCTGACCCAAAAAAAATGCTTGTGGAGCTAATCAAAGCCATTTGAAAAAGACTGAAATCCCATGCAAGGAAAATTAAGCTTGTGGAAAGAGAAGAGAACACTAGGGAAACTGTCTTCAATCCAACATGTCAAGAGCTTCTCAAACATGACAAAAAGAAGGTGCAAAAGAGAATGCAGAAGGAACCAGTTTTGCAGGAGCAATAATAATCTCTAATAGGGTGACTAATAATCAACCAGCTCTGCACAATATCTGACAATCAAGTCCCAAAATTGTCAAGTTTGGAAACACAAATCAAAGCTCCCGTGTAGAGTTCAAATTACAATTATCCAGGAGGATAACCAAACTAAAGAATGCACTATCATGTAGCTCATATTTCCCAACTCTGTAAACAAAGAAAAAGAGAGCACCATCATAAAGCTTATATGAAGATTCCCAACTCTGTAATAGGAAAAAGAATTGAAGTAATATATATATATATATATCTGTTTATACAATTACATGTCCTAAAAACATATAATTCATCAATTATTTTCCACAATTTTTTACTAAATGATTCAGCTTAGGAATTACTGTACAATCTTCAATAAAATAACCATGACTGATGCATTTACAATTAATAGAATAAAATTTCACATTAAAAAAGAGTAATAAATTAAAGTTAAAATTGGTGTACCAAGTCAAGTAGCAAATCTAGCTTTTCACAACATGACAACCTTTAAAATCTACATAGCTGCATATGACACACAAATTAACAAGACACTTGTATCACAAACCACAAAATTAAAAACATAATGCAGTCAATTACACAATGTCACAGCTAATCATAAGGCAGTATTACGAACAGTGTTCTCATCCAGTAAAAGATGGTCTGTTTTATAGAACAGATTTCATAGAATATAAAAACATTAACAGAAAAGGACAAGATAAATAGTATAGATAATTGGAGATACAACATAGCTGCTTACTCAAACAATCGGGCAATTGTAAGTGCTGCAAAACTGTAGCAATGCAGTTTGATTTGCAGGCTCAAGATTTTCACTGATGATCTGGGGAAATCTCCCAGGAGAACGAGCAGAAATATTTGCTAGTGAAGCAACTAGAAATTGTTTGGGATCCTTTATGTCTATTAGAGGATCCTCTTCCTTTTTCCCAGCATTGTAAAGATTCACAAAGGTTGCAGTGTAACCAACATTTTCTGCAATATCTGGCATTTCTGGTTCCTCTTCAAC
Organism: Triadica sebifera; assembly: GCA_023653625.1. Lineage (NCBI taxonomy): Eukaryota > Viridiplantae > Streptophyta > Magnoliopsida > Malpighiales > Euphorbiaceae > Triadica > Triadica sebifera. The sequence continues at coordinate 2,996,344 of CM042895.1, forward strand.
TCTATCCTCCTCTGGCCGTGAGAGAAGGATAACAGTACTATCTAGCAATTTTCCCCAATGCCGAACAGCTGCAGCAGCCAAAAGGGCAGGAGATTCACAGATAAGTCTGCTAGATGCGACTGCAGCTAATTTAACCTCAACGGGTCCAGTGATAAGCTTGAGATTGGGAATCCAAAATTGCTCCAAAATCACCAAAAATATATTAGGTTGAACTGCATTCATTGTGTCTACAAGGTTTGCAGAACCATGCTTGACCAAAAAAAGCGACATAAAAATCAAGAGAGACTTGATAAACTTCACTGTCCGCTTGTTTTGCAGGCGTGTGAATAAAGCATTCCAGATATGAATCATGTAGGGTGCAATTACACCATATTCAAGATTTTCAATAACAGTGTTGAGCACATAGAAGCCTTGCTCATCAGTACCTGGGGACAACACAAGCCTATTGAATATACCAAGCACCTGGCTGAGCCTCCCTTCTTGGTTGAGCTCATGAGGTGCTTTCTGAAGGAAAGCTTGAAGTAACCGCACAAGAGCAGGGACATTTGAATTTCTCTTCCATGAATCAGGAGATAGGAGAAGTGAAAATATTTGCATGTAATTAGGTGAGATCGGGGGTCTACTGAGCTCAACAAGCTGAGCCAAGAGTTGGAATGCATAAGGCAAGAACTCAGTCACATCATTTGCCAAAATCATCTCAAGGCTGGGAAACAGGCTTGTTTCAAAGGCTGGTATGAGAGAGATGTCCCTTTGACACGCACGCCTCACAAGAACAGCTACTGATTCAAAGAGATAGTGATTAAAAATTGGATTCTTAGGATTTTTGCAAACTTCATTGAGAATTGAGGTCAATCCAGCAATGCAAGGTGCAGCAATCTCAGGTGATATTTCTGCCACTCCTAGAACCCGCATGATACACTTCATTACATATTGATTCTCCTCAGACTCTGGAAACTTCAATGCATTAAAAAGATTATTCATCAGAACTTGAAGAAATGGAGCTACATCTGCAGAAGTATATTGGGCTCGTCCTCCCTCGTCCTTAACCAGCAATAGTTTCTCTATACAATTTGCAGCATAAGAATGCACCACATTTGACTCTGCATCAAGAAACCGAACCAAATCAGGCAACAACTGAACTGCAAGAGGTTTTGGTATCAGACCCCTAAATACTGTGAAGAACTTGAGAGCACCAGCCTTAAGCATTGGAAACCCATTGACATCCTGACTCTGCAACTCAGGCAATATGACTTGTGAGAAAAAGTTCTGAACATTGACAAGATCAGTTGAAACAGAAGCACCTCCAGCCTTCTTAGTTGCAAGTGAAACAACCAAATATATCGCACAGTCCTTGTCCTTCCAATTTGCTCCAGGATTTGCAGAATAAGTGCTCAATAAGTTTTGTATCTGAACAGCAACCAATTCAGTTACCTGTATCCTATAATTTGTAGCAATCCCTTTAAGCAATTCGCATGCAATTCTCCTCCTTGTATCAAGATCACTCCCCTCCATATCCCTCCTAATAAATTCAATGTAATTCATTTCAAAAAGCTCCTCATCATCATCTCTCAACCGCACATTAGGAATCACAATACTTTGGCAAATCTGTGGGATGACACCATCAGATGCAAACAGAGTATGTTGCACACTGGTACTCACTGTAGTCAAAAACTTAATTGCAGTAACAGCTAATCTGTCACGGCTGGAAGACTGAGATACATTCCCTAACAAAGTCCAAATAGCCAATGCAAAACCTTCCACGTATCCCTTAAACTCCTCCTCATTCTTCTCCATGTAAAGACTAATATTGTCACACACAGCAGCCCTAAGATCATCAACAACAGTTAGTCCATCAGCGCTGCTCTCCAGGGCAGGATAACTAGTGGTTAGATATTTTTTAAACTCGATCATCCATTTATCCATATTATCCTCAAAGAACTCAGGCAACTCTTGAAAATTCAGAGAGTAAAATATCCTACAACACAACCTCTGGGACCCAAATATTGGTTTTAGGGTAACAGGGGAGCCACCACCTGAACTAACCGCTGAGTCTATTAAAGCCGCAGTCCTAAGGAAAATGTCTAATAACGGAGCGGCAAAATTATCTAGACAATACTTCAAATCGAGCAAGAGATCATTGGTTTTGTACTGATAACGAAATTTTTTAAAGATAGAGTTGGCCGTACCGAGAATGCCATTAACGGAGGCGTAATCGTTATTATGGGAAGCAGTATTAAGGTTTGCAATGAGCTCCGGAAGCAAAGTGGGCCACGATTTTGGGAAATCGTGTTTGCCAATGAGAGAAAGAGATTCACTGAGCTGTGACTGTATGCGAGGAGTGGAGGAAAGCATGAGAGTGACGATCAGGCCTTTGATCTGATGCTTTTCATCTTCAAGGATCGGAGATAGGGAAGACTCCGGTGATGGTGCCCAACGTGAACGGAGATGATTCTTAAAGTTAACAGCAGCAGCATGACGAATCTGCTCGTCAACAGAGGGTTCCGCGACTAACCGGAGAACAGCAAGGGCATAGTTAGGGCGGTCGGCGGCTTCGGCGAGTCTGGATTCGGCAGCACGACGTGGCTCCGGTGCTGGGGAGAGAGTGTGAAGGAAACATTGAGAAAGCAATTCTGGATTCAACTCCATACTGTTTCGGCGTCGGCGTCTGAGCTAGGGTTAGCAAATGCCGCTTTAGGGTTTGTGAGGGAAATCTGACATTGGATTGAAATAATATAAAGAGAAAAGGCAAAATAAACAAGGGAAAGAACGAACAAATAGAAAGAAAGTGAAGCAGAGAAAGACAATGAGAACGAGAATGAGAATGAGAGTGAATGGCGAGAGGGAAAAAAATTAAGTTGAGCGTATTTCAAAGGGTAAAATTTTTAGGGCGGTGTGTTGTCTTCTGACTTCTGTTTTAAGAGACGGAAGACGCGTGTTTCCATTCGGTTGGTCAGTTTTAAATACCAGAGGTATTGCCTGGGCCCAAAACAAGCCCATACATTTCCTCTTTGAGCTTTACAAATATGTGAAAATTGTCTATTTCTGATTACGTCTTTTTTTATTTTCCAATAAGGTCTTAACACTAAGTGTGATCGGCCTTTTTCTAATTTTTACAATTAGAAAACGCCTACCTCTTAATAATAATGAACACTTTGTTTTTTTCTTCTTAAAAATTAAATATTTCAAAAATCAATACTCTAATTCTTTTTATCAACTTAAACAATGTAATTTTGACAAAAAAAAAAACACGCACACGTACATAATTCTAAATAGATTTTGGCTCACGTTAAATTTTAAAAAAATATTTTTAGAAAAAAAAATTATTTTAATTTTTTAAAAATTTTGAAAACTATTTTTCTAAATAAAAGGGTAAATAGATATTTTTTCTAAAACTAAGTTTGAGAAAAACTGTTTATAAAAATTTTAAAAAATCAGTCAATTAAATTAAGAAAAATTATAAATCTGATTTTTGAAATGTTAACAACAATCTCAAATACTCTCTTATATGAAAAAAGTTATGTTAAAGCTAGCAATGTCGATCATATTTAATTTATTTATTATTTTTAAACTGTTGAAAATAAAAAAATTTAGCTTTCATTCTCTAAATAAGAAATATCTTGTCGTGCTTATTTCTCATATGGCAAAACTTAAATGGGTGTTTCTTAGCCTAAAATATCACTTATGATTGTTAGTCTTGTGTGTTTCTCTTATGGGTGTCCCCCTTCCTGCTATCAAAAAAAATGTTATATATTTTTTCTTTATATTGCATTTTCTTTTTATTTTTTTCATTATTTGAACTATATATATTCTTATTTATAACACTAAGTCACACACATTAAAATAAATAAATGATGCATGTTATTTAAATGATGATGAATATATATGTTGGGGTGTAAGAGAGTGTCAAACCAGGTTAAAAAAGTGTATTGCCTCGGTGCCTCTAATTTAATCACGTGTTATTTTATTTATGAATGTATCGTGATTCTAACTTATATATATATATACAAATTAAGGATGTACACGGTAATTAGATATTATTTTGAAATTTTAAAAATCTATAAATTCAAATCTTGTATTGTATTGAAAAAAATTTCATATCGTACTGTTTTGAAAATTTATAACAGTTATTTGATTTTTTCAGTACTAAATAATACAGTACAAAATAATTCAATATTCAGATATTTTGAACTAAATAAAAAATGCATAAATTTTAAAATTGATATTTAATAGTATTATAAAAAATCCACAATCATCATATAAATATTCATAATAAACGATCAATATTTGATGAGTAAGAAAAATTTATGAGAGTATTATTTTTAAAACATTAAATTAAAATTCAGAAATGCAACATTTTTCTCATATACAAAGTTTATGAATTAAAAAAGATTAATTATAAAGTATAAGTATGTAAGTTTATGAGTATTTAAATTATGTATATTAATATAATGTCTATATTAATTAATTGTAAAGTATATTATTAAGTATATCAATTATATATATTATTTATTAATATAATTTAGATTACTATATAATTTTAATATAATATAATTGTTTTGATAACAAAATATAATATATATAGTAAGTTATGTATGTGGTAATATTTAAAATTTAAATTATTAGGTATATAAACTCATAAGTGTAAGTTTATAAATATAAATACATAATTATAAAATATAAGTATGTATATTTATGATTATTTAATTTTAAATAAATATATATATATATATATATATATATGTATATACAGTGTGTGCACATTAATTATAAAAGTATATAAATATATAAGTTTATTAAGTATATGATTAATTATATATATTTTATATATCAATATAATTTATATTAGTACAAAAACTAAATATAACTTGTGACTCGTTTTTTTAAACAATGAAGAAGATAACCAAAACATGTTACAAAAAGACTCTACTGAAATATATATGAGTTGTTAATAACGTAAATAAGGTAAGATGAACAACTGGTCAGATCTAGTATGAATTATACATAGACGATAGTTGGAGTCAGCGACTCTTTTAAGACTCATTCATATCGAACGTTGAAAAAGATAATTAATTAGCACTTGCGAACAGTTTGATATGCATATAATATTGCATATAATATTGCATAAAAATTTTAAATTATTATATATATAAACTCATAAAGATAAATATATAATTATAAAGTGTGTAAGTTTATAACTATTTAATTTATATATATATATATATATATATATATATATATATATATATATATATATATAACTAGAATATTTTCACTAATTATAAATTGTATAAACATAAACTTAAATATATCAATTATATATTTTTATTTAATAATATAATATAGATTAGTATTTAAATTTAAAATAATACAATTATTTTGGAAAAAAATCATATAATAGATTTATCTTATAATTATAGTACATTTATTATAAATTAGGTTACTTTATAATTGATTCACTTAAATTAATATAATTTATATTTATTATAGAATATAATTAAAATAAATTATGAATGCTAAAAAATATAATTAGTGATAAAAATAATTTACATATATATTATAAATATTTTTTTATTTAAATATTAATAACAAAAATAGTTGATTAGTTTAATAATGAACTTATTTTAGAATTACATTGAGATTATAGATTTAATTTTTCACACCATCATTATAAATATTTTAGCATGTAAAATTTTTAATTATTTAAATTTCTTATTATTATAAATGACATATAAAATTTTTTATAATTTAATTTTACGGATTAAAGTATATTTAATTATAAATTTAAGTTATATTATATTTGTATAATAAAAAATTATAAATAATGTTATATATAAATTATTTTATTTTTAAAAGTTATTATATATAGTAAAATTATAAATATTTAATATTAGTTTTTTTTGTATAATTTAGTTATAAAATAATTTAGTACAATTCAATATATTTATCGGTTTAAATATAATTAAAAAATTTAAATTTATTAAAATTAAAATTAACGGTATAATACAATTTAATTATAATAAAAAAATTAACGATATAGTAAGTTTCAATTTTTCAATTAAGTTTAGAAACATTGAGATGTGTCTACGGCTCTAATTTGAACTACCCTGAGGCTAGGACCCACCAACATTAAATTTTGGAGCTCTCTGCTGTTTGGATTACATGATCAGCCTAGGTAGCTCCTAATCGTATCATTTTTTCTGTATATGAGCTTGAATCAACCTGACTGCCAATATCTAACCAAGCTCGACAAAAATTGAAAATTTACTAGAAAAATATTAATTGGTTTGATGGCTCACTATTAATTAATATCGAAATAATATATATACTAATCCTAATTATGAAATGACACGTACAAATTATTAAAAAGAAAAAAAAAAGTAAAGAAGTCACTTGAAGTGCTCCCTGGGCAGTGCATCTCATAATAATCACGTGTGATTTTAATCAACTTGGGATGATGTCTATATGTGAACTACTCAGAACCTGCCAATTGCCAGAGTCATTAAATTTTAGACTTCCCTGTTCTTTAATCTTTTCAATAATCACGTCCATCTTTGTAATTTAATTTGTTGGTTGGAAAAAAGGGATGTTCCTCTCTCACCTCGTTTTTTGTTTTTTTTTTAATAATTCTCTCAAATAATCAACATCATGTCCTAATCTCTTTCTTTCACAAATAATAAATAAATAAAAATTCGACACCATTTCAAATTATTTTACAAGAACTTGGGAGAATTCCGAGGAGGAACTTCATCAAAATTTTGTTTACAGAGCACGCATTAGAGCAATAGTGGTGACAGATGGGAGCTAGGATAGTCATGCCAGCAAAAATGGTAGCAAAATACTCTTAAAATTAGGGAGATAAACGAGTCGATTCGAGCCAAAAAATACTATTAAAATTAGAGATGTAAACGAATCGATTCGAGCCGAGCCGAATATTAGTAAAATTAAACTTATTTATTTAAATTTATCACATATCTGAGTTTGATTCAAGTTTTTATACTTGATCTCGAATTCAATTCGTTTGATAATTATTAAGTTTGCAAGCACTTCAAATTCAACTCGTAAAAAAAACTCATTTATTATGTTTAACGTGCGTAACTTGAATTCAACTCGTTAACTAATAATGATAAAAATTTGAGTTTGATTCGTTAATTAATAATAATAAAATATCGAGTTCGCCTTGTTAGCTAATAATAATAAAATTTGAGTTTAATAACAAAATATAATATAAACTATAAATTAATGAATATATTTGCAAATTTTTAAATAAACATCGTTCGACGAACTTTTAAACGAACATATTTGGTAGTTACAAACCAAATAGTATTAAATTCAAACTTAAACTCTGAAAAAAATTTTGAGTTTGAATTTGAGTTAGAATTCAACTCTTTAACAATAATAAACGATTTCAAATGAATATTTTTCCAAATCGAAATCCGAATAGCTTGCGAGCTACTTATCTTATTTCTAACCCTACCTAGAGCTACATATTGTGCTTCCTATGAGTGCTTATGCATTGTAAGAGTGTGTAGAACCCGGATCAATTAATGCACATATATCAAAATCATAAAGAGAAAACATGACAACTATTACATTTGTGGCCTTTTGATCTTCTGTGGCACTCATAGCATAAGCTCTAACAGACACTAGTCTTGGTCCTGGCCTATTGACAGTCTTAAAGACTGCTTAGGTAGGTCCTATACGACCGTTAGTCTGTTGCCTGGGCTGAACTGGAGCTGACCATGTAGTTTGTGTTGGTGCACTGCCAGTCATCAGAGGACAATCTCTCTTCATATGCTCATTGAATCTACATCTGAAACATGCATCTGTATTGTTTCAACAATATTCTTCATGACTCTTGTGACAGGTACCACAAACTGGAATACTATCTCTGATAGTCCGTGTCTGACTCTTGTGACAGGTACCACAAACTGGAATACTATCTCTGATAGTCCGTGTCTGATTACTACCCGCTGCAGATATAGCTCTAGAGGGTTGTGATGGAGAGATCTATAGCGGAAATCTGACAGATCTCTCATCCAGGATCCCATACATGCTGTTTAGAACACAAAACTCATGAGTTTAATTGAGTAAGAGGAAGATGTGTACCTGATTTGGCCGAATCCATCGTTTTAAAAACGATCCGAGAAGTTTTTGCACCAAGATCTTCTCTCGTTTTCTAACCCCAGAATGATGGAATTCTTATCTTATCTTTTCCTTATCCTCTATCCACCTTTATATAGAGGAGCTTAATCATTAGGGTCAGCAATAAGAGAGACTTAGCTCACCGGTATATAATAATCATGGGCTATCCATCATACCCATATTATTATATGAGCCCACATTAATTCTCCCACACTTAATTAATAAATGAAGTCATACCTAAATAAAGAATTGATCAAATTCTTAAGGCCCTTTATTTGTAATTTGTCCTGATATCTCAATTAAAAGCCCATAAATATAAGATATTAAAATAAAATATCTTACATTCTCCCACTTGGGCGTATTAATTGAGAACGTATTACAAAAAAACTTCATATTCCCGCTCGATTCAATAAGATTATCAACATAGGATCATGGCGGAAACCACATAATCAAGAACATGACACATTCCATAGTCACACATGCCAATAACCCTATCAATCATAATGAGCATCAGTGTGGTAATGTGGTAAGAATTATTCAACACTAACTTTATGATCAAAACTTTATGTGTTGATTTTCTTATCATCCAGATTTCTTATCTTTATGTAACACAGTTACTTCATAAGAAATCATTTATTACTTCAAATTGAAGTCTGTATGTCTTAAACTTTATATCTCGAGATACTTTATGTGTCACAAGACATACACCAAGGCTATAAACAACAATGCCCCAAGCCTTCGCTTAAGATGACACTAATCTTAAGACTTTCAAACATTTAATCTGATATATCACATAATATTTTCCAATGAAAATATGACAATGTATTGATAACCATCAGAATTACAATAATGTACATTTATACCAATGTATAAAGTACGAACAAACATTACATAAAGTAATATAAAATCCTCCCACTAATCCAAGGGATCAAAACCAGACTTTAGACCCATACTGATGACATGTCTCACATAAATAATGGGCCGAAGTCCCTTGGTAAGAGGATCTGCTATCATATCTTCTGTATTGATATGATCCACCTCAACGTCACATTTCTTTATCAGCTCTTTCAATGTCAAATATTTGACTTCCATATGCTTAGACCCTGTGATATTCTTGTTGTTTTTAGCAAACAACACAGCAGGAAGATTATCACAATACAACTTTATGGGCCTGTTAATGGAATCAACAATTGACATTCCTGCAATGAGATTTCGTAGCCATACAGCCTGTGTGGCTGCACCATAACATGCTACAAACTCAGCCTGCATCGTGGAAGAAGAGATTAAGGACTGTTTAACACTTTTCCAAGATACAGCCCCACCAGCCAGCATAAAAACATAACCTGATGTGGATTTTCTATCATCTGAGCAACCAGCAAAATCTGAATCTGTATAGCCAGTTAACTCCAGATGCTCAACCTTTCTGTATGTTAAGATATAATCACTAGTCCCCTTAAGGTATCTCAAAACTCTTTTAGCCGCAGTCCAATGGTCCATTCCAGGATTAGATTGATATCTACCCAGAATACCAACTGCAAATGCAATGTCTGGCCTAGTGCAGACTTGAGCATACATCAAGCTTCCTACTACACTAGCATATGACACTGCTTTCATTGATTCTCTCTCAACCTCATTCTTAGGACACTGTGCCAAGCTTAATTTATCACCTTTAGCAATTGACACATCCCAAGATTTACATTCATGCATATTGAATTTCTTCAATATCCTCTCTATGTATGCCTTCTGAGAGAGACCTAAAAGGTTTTGAGATCTATCCCTTAAGATTTCAATTCCCAGGACAAAAGATGCTTATCCAAGATCTTTCATATCAAAATATTTATATAACAACTGCTTAACCTCATGCAGTGTACCTAAATCATTACATGCAAGCAAAATATCATCTACATATAATATCAGAAAGATATATTTGCTCCCACTGATCTTGAGATATATGCATCTATCAACTTTGCTTTCAACAAAGCCTAAAGAAGTGATTACATCATCAAACTTTAAGTACCACTGTCGTGAGACTTGTTTCAAACCATAAATAGACTTTTTAAGTCTACAGACAAGATGGTCTTTACCATCTTCATGAAAACCCTTAGGTTGTTCCATATAGACCTGCTCGTTTAATTCTCCATTCAGGAATGCGGTTTTAACATCCATCTGATGTAGCTCTAAATTAAAATGAGCTACTAGTGCCATAATTACTCTAAATGTATCCTTAGAGGATACAAGAGAAAATGTTTCACTGTAATCAATTCCTCCTATCTGAGTAAATCCTTTGGCAACTAATCTGGCTTTAAACCTCTCAATATTCCCTTTGGAGTCTTTCTTGGTCTTATAGACCCATTTACAGCCAATAGGTCTACAACCTTCAGGTAATTCAACAAGCTCCCACACGTCATTACAATCCATAGATTGCAATTCATCTCCCATTGCTTTCCACCACAGATCTGATTGGGTACTAGAAACAGCTTCCTCAAATGATATAGGATCAGAAACATGACCAATGTCATAATCACTCTCTCCTAAATAGACCACATAATCAGATGAAATAGCAGATTTCCTTTCCCTAGTATACCTCATGAGAGGAATCTGTGCAACTGCACCCTGTGATGATGAAGCCTCATTAAACTGTATAGGCTCATCCCTTAATACTGGATTAATCACAGGTGTAGGATCCAACATTGCAGGTTGCTTGGGAACAGGTATATGTATAACCTTAGTCTGTTGTTCCTTACTAGTGATCTCAGAGTGTTCATACTGATCAGCTATATCAAATTCTAAAAATTTAGCTGTCTGTGATTCTACAATTCTAGAACCTCCTTCTCTACAATAAAATTTGTAGCCTTTAGAATGATCTGGGTATCCTATAAAATAGCAACGAGTAGATCTAGATTGCAATTTACCTTCAGTAGGATTATAAAGGCGTACTTCTGAAGGACAACCCCAAACACGGAGGTGACTCAAGCTAGGTTTTCTATTAGTCCACAGTTCAAACGGCGTTTTAGCCACAGACTTACTGGGTACTCTATTGAGGATATATAATGCCGTTTTAATAGCCTCACCCCATAAAAAGTCTGGGAGAATAAATCTTGACATCATGCTTCTAACCATTTCATTTAAGGTGCGATTCCGCCTTTCAGCCACACCATTCTGTTCAGGACTTCCTGGCATAGTAAACTGAGCTACTATTCCACAGTCCTCCAAGTATTTGGCAAAAGGACCTTTTAATTGTCCTGCTATACCGTATTTGCCATAATACTCACCACCCCGATCAGACCTAACAATCTTGATAACTTTTCTCTGCTGTTTCTCGACTTCAGTCTTAAAAATCTTGAATTTCTCAAAAGATTCAGACTTTTCCTTAATCAAGTACAGGTAGCCATATCGGGAAAAATCATCAATAAATGTTATAAAATATTTATTATTGCATATTGTGGGTGAATAAGGTCCGCATATATCTGTATGGATTATCTCTAAGAGATCTGAACTCCTGATAGATCCCTTTTTCTTAATTTTGGTTAGCTTACCCCTACAACAGTCAACACATGTTTTTAGGTCACTGAAATCAAGGGCAGGCAAAATATTGTCTTTAATTAGCCTATCTACCCTTTCCCTAGAAATGTGGCCAAGTCTTTTATGCCACAACATGGATGACTTTTTCTTTATTAAGGGTCTTTTGGCAACAATATGTTCAACATTACATGATGTAGAATATATTTCATTTGAACTTAAAGAAACTTGATACAAACCATATGACAAAATACACCGGCCAACTGTCTTTGAATTAAGAGTTATATTAACAACTCCATCTTTAAATACAAAAGCATAGCCAATTTTGTCTAATTCAGATACAGATACCAAGTTTCGTCTAAAAGTTGGTATGAACAATACATTAGATAAAAATAGTTCATAACCATTATCTAAGTTCAAACAAACATTTCCAACTAGTTGAACATCAACTGTAGTATTATTGCCAACTGTGAGCATTAACTCTTCTTTATTTGACTTCCTCATGTTTGTGAATCCCTGTAATGTGAAGGCAACATGTTTAGTCGCTCCACTATCAAGCCACCAGGAACTGGATGTGGCATCATCCAAATTAGATTCACAAATAACAAAACCAAAAGAGTTACCTGTAGGCTCACGCTTTTCTAACCAAGCTTTATATTTAAGACAATCCGCCTTTTTATGACCTTTCTTTTTGCAAAAGAAACATTTAAATTTCTTTTTCTCTATGCCTTTAAGATCACCCACAGCACTAGATCGGGAAGACTCATATCCCTGAACAGAAGAAGAAGCATTAGTCTTAGCTTTCTTACCTTTCAGTTTACCTTTATGCTGAGGTACGGATACAAGAAGCGCGACACTGGATTGTCTCGCCTTTAGCTTCTCTTCCTCAGCTACGCAAACAACAATGAAAGCATTGACAGTCCAAGGATCCTCCCTTGAGTTGTAAGCCGTAATAAGCATCTCAAACTCAGAAGGCAGAGTATTGAGAGCTTGATGCACAATACAAGCATCAGGGAGAATAATGTCAAAACCCTTTAACTCATTCTGTATGTGGACCATCTTTAAAATGTACTCCCTAACACCTCCAAGTCTGTTATACTTCATGGAGTATAACTGTTTCAGAAGGGTACCAATCTCAGCATTGATTGACACTTTATAACGCTGAGACAAAGCTGTAAGAAACTCTTTTACTATATGAGTTTCAGGAAGACCGCTCAACAGATGCTCTGGAATTGACCTTTTAAGGGTCAAATAGCACATGCGGTTCATCTTATACCAGGTTGAGTATAACTATTTTTCCACATCAGTACTCTCAGGAGTTAAGTCAGCTGGTTTAGGAGTAATCATGGCAAGATCAATATCTGCCAACTCCATAGCCATTTCAACATCTCTTTTCCACTCCTTAAAATTAGAAGCTGATAATATCTGAACTGTAACAGTGCAGTTATTGATTGAGAAGGTGACTGAAAAATCAACAATGTAATACTTTAGTTCAAGACAATAATAATACTCAAAATCATAAAAGAGTATTAATCCGAAGAATTTCAGCACATCATTATATAATCACCTTTGGGCAGAAAATATAACATGCAATAGATAATTTTTCAATATAAGAACGATCTAGAAATTTACACAGTCTTTGTAAATTTAAACACCTTTGGGCAGAATAAATCACTCAGACCAGTTCATTCCCAATCAAATGTCTTATATTAACATCTCAAAATTTGAATTTATAATAAACACCTTTGGGCTGAATAATTATAAACCAAATCTGAGACATCCCTAAACCATATAAGTCTGTATATTTCTTAAAATCTCAGCTAAAAAGGTCACTTTGGCAACTACATTTTAGCCAATTTTAAAAGAAATACTTATATCGGGATGCACCTTATTTATTGTCTTGTAAAATATAATTTTTCATTCCTTATGGACATGGGGCTTAAATGTCTCAAAAAATTATGATCACAAAATAAAATTACATCGTCAACTTTACCTGAGAAAAATTAATTCCATATGTGACATTTTATGTCAATGCATAAATAAAACAAATAATGAGATAACCATTTATCTCCAAAAAATGTCACAATTTTTCTCAATTATGGCTTTTAAAAATTAATTTAGAAAATCTAAATTAATTCCAGAAGAAATCGGGTCAAAAATAACCTTATGGAGTGAAAAATAATGAATTAGGGACTTAATTGAAAAAATCAGAAAGTTCAGGGGCCAAATTCGGAAAACTGGAAAGAGGGAGAAGCGGCGCGCGCGTGCAGCACACGCGCCTGACGCGCCAGCGCGTGTTACACATGCGCTTGCAGCTAGCATCTGGCGCGTGTACCACACGCGCCCGACAGCCTCTCGATTATCTCCCCAACGCGCCAACGCGCGACACGCGCCACACTGAATCCTTCCCAGTCTCCACCGCGCGACACGCGCGCCAGCGTCTTCCTCCTCCCGACTCTGCAGTTTTTTCTTCGAAAATTTTCCAAAAAATTCAATTTACTCCAAAACCCGAAATTTCTTCAAATTTTTGCTTTAAATCAACATGCAACAACATATTATTCTGATTTTATTAAGCAAAATTTACCGAAAAGCAATAAAATCAGAGAATCAAGCATGTGATTAACCAAATCAAAAATTCCTCAAAAACTTAATTAAACTCAATTTTTCTTTAGATCCTGATGAGAAAAACTCAAATATGGTTCTAAAAACATGTATTTAGGCTCTGATACCACTTGATGGAGAGATTTATAGCGGAAATCTGGCAGATCTCTCCTCCAGGATCTCATACATGCTGTTTAGAACACAAAACTCATGAGTTTAATTGAATAAGAGGAAGATGTGTACCTGATTTGGCCGAATCCATCGTCTTAGAAACGATCCGAGAAGTTTTTGCACCAAGATCTTCTCTCGTTTTCTAACCCCAGAATGATGGAATTCTTATCTTATCTTTTCCTTATCCTCTATCCACCTTTATATAGAGGAGCTTAATCATTAGGGTCAGCAACAAGAGAGACTTAGCTCACCGGTATATAATAATCATGGGTTATCCATCATACCCATATTATTATCTGAGCCCACATTAATTCTCCCACACTTAATTAATAAATGAAGTCATACCTAAATAAAGAATTGATCAAATTCTTAAGGCCCTTTATTTGTAATTTGTCCTGATATCTTAATTAAAAGCTCATAAATATAAGATATTAAAATAAAATATCTTACAGGTTGCCCCTTCCTATATGATCCTCCCTGAGAATAACCTCTGTTCTATCCATGACTCCTATTACGAGACTATGGATGAGATCAACCCTTCTTTGCTAAATGCTAGTCCACTAGAGCCGCTATTTGTCTAGCAGTTTCCTCAGCCCTCTTCTTTTTCCTATGTTTCATAATAGACGGGATATTCCATATTAATTATTTAGCAGTGCATGTTGTCCTCTTGTATATCACTCAATGTCCATAATACTCCATCACTCAAATATATTACATTATTTACATTATCTGCTGGGGATGATACAAAAAAGATGTAAATATAATAAGGGTGTTTTGTCTTGAAAAAATATGTAGAGGAGGATCAGGGATCTGGTCTGTTTTTCCTTTTTGAGTTAAACATGAAATAGGGAGTACTAGAAAATTAAGTTTGGCGGTGCTTGAGTAGAAATATTGAATTACTAAATTAATTATTCTGCAACAATTGAATACACTTGATGATAGATCACTATCAAAAATATTGATACTTAGGGTGGTGCTTCGATCCATATTCCATGGCCATGACTCGGTGGTCCAAATGGAACAGCCGCTCAATCAGTACCCACAAAGGTAGTACGGCGCTGTCTCTTTCCCACCACACCAAAATTCTGGTCTTTCTTCCAGTTTTATTTACGCATACGCTGCCATATGTGTGGCGGAGTTTAATGGATTCAGACTCAACCTCTTATTCGAATTTGATTTTTGAGTATAAAGTAATGAGTCTGTTCAAATTAATCCAGGATCTAATGAATTAGTTTAGACTAAAAAAATTAGAATAATTTAATAATAAAAATTTTATTTAAACATATTATCAAAATAAATTATCAAAACATTCATATATAATCTAATTATTTTAAAAAATAATTACTTCGAGTTGAGTCTGATCAAACCTAATATTAACCCAGTTCTTCAGAATCGGAACGTGGAACCCAACCCATGCATAAAATGCCCGCATTGGATTAATTGAGGTACCTATTAACCCTAACCTAACCATCCACATCGATTAGGTTTTAGTTCTTCGGTTTTTTTTCTTCACTTCTATTTTTAGGCTGGATCGATATCTTCATGGTCTTTAAATTAAATTTTATTTTATACGTTCAACAGTTTTTTTTTTTTAAATTACTAAGTCAAAAGTAACATTACAACATAACCAATCTCGTATGAATTGAATCAAAATATTTATTAAATACAAACGAACTATTTATACAAGACAGCATATCAAACTTATTGTATTCTTTTCAAAATTAATGAAATATGGAGTTGATAAGTAATGTCTACAAAATATTTAACCATAAACAATTTTTTATAAATCTTAACTAATATTAATGCAGGTTAAGGACTGTATATGAATTAAAATAAAAATTCGAGAGTCAAATTGATAAAATAAAATTTTCAACAATCAAATTTACAAAATTTACAAAATAATCTCATCAGATGCTGTTACATATCCATACTGAAAATGATACTAATAAATTTTAACTCGATTGTATTGAAATCGTATTTAAGTTACTGGAGCCTCAAAAATCATTAAGGGCCGAAAAAATGGCAATAAACTCCATAATTATCATCGTCAATATCACATCATCTGAATCCTTATCCTTTGAAACGAACTTAATAATATGATTGTTACTCCTTACTACCTAATTGTTTGTGCCGTGTGCATGCATCGATCATTAGGGAGCATGGTCTGTACATATTAGTGCGGCATCGGTATCAAAATCACTACAATGGTATCGGTCCAAATTAAACTACACCATCCATCAACACCGTAAATTCTAAAAATACATTAGTAAAATCATTAATAAATAATAAAAATTAATATATAATATATTAAATTAATAAACATTTAAATAAATATTATTTAAAAAATATAAGTTACATAATATTTTTCATAATAATTGCTATTGTTAATTTAAATAACTTTATTTTAAAATAATATCTTAATTTTTTATAAGAAAATAAATATTTTATTGAATATTAGAGGAAAAACTGTCTTTCTAAAAAAGAGATAGATAATGAAAAAAATTCCTATAACTAAGTAATCTAAAACAAGATTATAAAAATAGATATATTACAAAATTAAATAATCAATATCAAAAAAAAGTATTGTGTATTATCATTATTCATTGGTATTTTGTTCAGCTAAAAAAATATCAAACAATAAATTTGCTCCATCGAACATACTGATTTCATAATTTTAAGTAGTATTGTTCATCTCGATATCATATATTAAAGGATAAATTCGTTTAGAATATGATTTATCTCAATTATATGTGGATATCCATAATAAAATTTTGAAACAAATGGATCAGTATAAAAATAGACTTCATATTTATATTTTAAATTAATAATAATTTAATTTAAAACCGTCAAAATCAATATATTAAGTGTAAAATTTTAAGTATGTATATATATTACAAGCAATTAAATAATTATACATGTTATAGCTAATATAACATATCTTTAGAATTTAAGAAAATAGAAAAAATAATAATATATTCATTTAGATAGTTTTAAAAAAATTTATATCAATAATTTGAATTAATATAATTTAAATAAAACTTAATTTATTTGTATTGTTATTTAACATTCATAGAGGCCCATATCGTATTGTTTATAATAAACGATACAATGATATTATATTATTATTTTTAATTAGTAAGAATAAATCAGTTTCATATAATTTTAGAACTATAAAAAAGCGTTACATAACGAGTGTTATATAACGAATTGGAAAATATTTAAAAGCTTGTTATGGAAGAGAGAAAAAATCAAAGGAAAAAAAAGGATTAAGTGACATAATTGTAAAAATAAAAAATATTAATCAGCATTAATATATAATAAAAAGAAAAGAATATATATTGTGGCTAGTTACATTTCCTCTCGATGAATCTTTGTGGATGGATAAAATGTCCCTTTTGCTATAATTACTTGCAGGGCTTTTTGGATTATGTGCCTGAGCATGTGGATGTTAAGTAAAACGTTTAATCAGGCAAAGCGGAAGCCACAATAAAAGTTTCTTGCTTCTGAAAATATTATCCAATATTGAAAACAAGAAAAATAAAACATTATAGGATTGATTACTTGAAGTTAGATTCAAATTTGAACTAAAAGAGTTCTAAACACCACATATGATTTTTGCTTGATTTTATTTATAACATATACGATTTTATTAGCTACGGTTTTCGCACATTTACATATATATTGTTAGTATAATTAATCTCTTTAATAATAACAATATAAGTTGTATGTTGTTAAAAAATTAAAATTATTTTGCTATTTTCTTTGTCTCAAAATACAATTCAAATTTATTTTTAAAAGTGCAATTAACTTTTTAATATTTGAATATGCGAAATGTTGACAAAAGAACAATAAAGCTGTTAAAAAGTTTTAGTTCATCGGAAAAAGGACTTGTGGTCCAGATCTTCTTTTTCAAATTTCTCCCATTTAAGTGTATGTAACATAATAAATAAATAAAATAATTACTTTTTTACTTCAAAACAAAAGACCCATATGACTAGAAAGTCTAGAATACAAATTCCTTCAAGTTAAAAATTGGTGAAGATGATCTTGAAAGATGGAAAGTGTAGATGATAGGAGCACATCAAAGTCAAAGTTTACCCTCCATCGCTATTTGCTATAAATATCATGCCCAATATGGCAATACCCCACCAAAAAGCCCATGAAAACAACTTATGTCACCAATTTCTCGTGCGACCGTCCACCATGTGAACCTTCCCTAACTCTCCGAGTCTGGACGACCCAAAAAGCTAAATATCCATTTTTCACCTCTTAAATCTTACATTGACACTACAATAGAGGTCAATTTAGCCATTTTGCTTATATCTCCAACTGCCCACCCCTCCTTATAGAAAGCGACAGAATGTGTCATCTTCTTGTAATGAATAGTCAATTGGTTTTTCGTTAATACTAAGTTCGATTTTAAAAAAATTTACATTGCACCTATTTATTTAAATCGGTTAACTTATTTCAATGAATAATGATTACTTTATCTGTTAGTCAATCGGTTTTTAATATATGTGTTTTTTTCTTGAAATAAGAGGAATTTAATTAGACTAAAATATCTAACACCTAATGTTGTGTAAATTATTAAAATTTATTTTTATGACATTCACTCATATGTTGACTTGATCTATGTAAAAGGTATCTGGGTTGGGTGTTTCTCCACATCCTAGAGATTTTAAGGTATTATAATATTAATCAATTAAAATTTATACATTTTATCATAATAAATTTATTGATTAGAAACAGGATTTTTATAACAATTAATAAATTTATATAAAATGAAATAAATAAACATGTACTATTTTTTATAAAAATTAAAAAAATTGTGCAATTTTTTAAATTAAAATTTAAAGGAAATTTTGAAAATAAATCCATATCAAAATTAATAGTTATTTTTTATGGATACTTTGTATTAAATAAAACAGTATTAGTAATAGTGACAGAATATGCACAGATATTTGGAACTTACAAAAGCTGTTCTAGGTAGGGGCATTTTTGGAATTCAAAAAACAGATGTCACGTTTAATACAAAATATAAATAAATGTTGATGAGACTCAAAAAGGCAAAACAGGCTTCTAATGTAAATGGAGCAACCACCATACACTGAAGATGACCTGATGAGCACCACCTCTGTAGAGGAAACTACCACCAGAAACCACCAGAATTCCCACTCCAATCACGGCTGCGGCGGTGGAGGGACACGACACCCAATCTACCGAGGAGTTCGAAAGCGGAGATGGGGCAAATGGGTGTCGGAAATTCGAGAACCGAGAAAAAAATCACGTATTTGGCTAGGCTCATTTGCTGTGCCGGAAATGGCTGCTAAAGCATATGACGTTGCCGCTTATTGTCTCAAAGGTTGTCAAGCGCAGCTTAATTTTCCGAACGAGGTGGACGAATTACCTCGGCCATCCTCGTCCATGGCCAGAGATATTCAAGCCGCAGCAGCAAAGGCGGCACATTCCATTGCAGTGAAAAACAGCAACACAGCAAATAGCGACAGAGATACTGATGATTCTGCCAAGTCATACGATGATAACGACAGAGATAGTACTGATGATTTCTGGGGTGAGATTGAATTGCCGGAATTGATGAATAGTGGGTTTAGTTGGAGTTCTTGTGTTTGGACTTTCTCCGCCGGCGCCGGAGATTCTACGTGGCAGGATGGAGAGGCTACGCTGCATGTCTCTGATATGTAAGCATGATTGTCAAGTTTATGTGCTTTGTTAGTCGTTTTAATTGTCTTTCTTACATATAATATTTGGCCATTTGTTAGTACTGATGACATAATGATATATCACAATATGTGATGCATGTAAAATAGTAAATATTTTATGTGACTGAATTAAAATTAAAATATTTCCTATTATATATACAAAATAATAATTCATTTATATATAACCAAGTATGATTGAATCAGCCTCAGGAGGACCGAAAAAAAAAAAATTGAGAAAATAACGACGAAAAAAATTTATCGCTAAATGTGTGTATTTCGTCGCTAATTAACTTTAGTTAGAAATTAGCTACGATCCTAAAATTATTTCTATTTCGGTGAATTTTATATTTTCAAACTTTAGTTCAAGGAGGGCATGGCACAATGAAAATTGTGTATATATATAAGCATCTATGGTGGAAGGATATTTAACAAATGAATTCAACGGGAATATTTATATATATAATATTTCTCTTTGTTGAGACTTGATAGAGATAAGTGTTGCCATCAAATTCAGTTGTTTCTTGCTAGTTAAATTTTTATCATATATTAAAATCAAGTTTTTGATTGGTACTAATTACGGTTGGAATTTCATCATTCTGCTTCCCATAACATATATTTAATTGGATAGAAAGAAACATTGCCAAGGGTCCTTTTTATTCTCTCAGTTTTACTTTTGGTTTTCTAATGGTGGGCCTCATGGAAAGTAGCAATACATGAAAAAGGTTTTCAAAATTTTGCTGATGATTCGAAGTTTATTGATATTTGGACAAATATCTCAATCAAGGAAACTTGTAGCATCAGGCCAATTCGCATGTTATACAGCATAGCTAGGCATAGAAAAGTATTTATTCAGATTGAATATATGAATTATTTTTATACTAAAACAATGATAAACTCAACTGTTTGCACAAAGGAGAAAAAATAAAGAAGACAAACTGTTATAAAGAAAATAACTTCATGGGTCTATTTCTTGATTCGTCAATGGCACATGGGTGTAAATGTAATATCGCATCAATATGGTAAGCAGATAAAGTAGAAATTAGAAGCCACCAGAACAAACAAGTTTGAATCATCAAATTGCTGTATATTCTACTGATATTCTCGAAAAATTACAATCATTATTAAATTGATCAACTGTGTAAAAATCAAATAAATGAATAGATGTCAAACTCAGGGTATATCATAATAATCAGGCTGTCTCGTTAAAAACAGCAATCTAAAACACTACACTTGACACTAACGCTACACTTGTGTTACTGCAAAACTGCTGGCTGTTTTTTTCTAAATCTATGATCTGAAACATCCACAAACAAATTTAAACTGTAAATTCAATTGCCTTCAAGGAAGCTCCTCAGTCCATTTCGAGCCTCCTCGGAAAGGCTGCAGCACCTGAACCTTGGCCGTTGAGGAGCTGGGCTAGATGAAGAAAAGCAGATGATAACCGCAGTGAGATTATCAGTTGAATTGAGGCGTGCAGCTCCCACATGGCTAGTTCTTTGGCCCACAGCGGAGGATCATTGTGGCGCCTAAGCCCACGGCGGACAAAGCTCCCAGCATTCTGGCTTGATATAACATCCCATATGCCATCACAACCCATGATCAAGAACTCATCATGCCCTGTTAACGTAACCCGCTCAACATCTGCCTCCGCAATAATTTAACAAGGTGAATTTAATAACAGATATGTTAGTGGCAACTGATCAGCATCTTCTAAAAACAACCTCATCATCCCATTTTTCTTCATATAAGAGGCAGCATCAGGCCCCCCATGCCCATCAGACACCTCGTAAAAAGCACTTGGCCACTTCAAGAAAGAACCCAGATCATCAATCCGAATGCGTTCGGCTGCTTCCAATGTCAGCATAGCTACCAGGTCGAATACTTGGAAAACATTCAAAAGGTGCCTCTCTCATAATCTCGTGTAAAATTCTGTCGATTGTAAATCAAGCATGTGTAGAATTCCTAATCATATATACACGACAATTAATAATTAAAGACATAACAGAATACCAATACAGAATAAAATCGAATTCCTAATCATACAAACTTTCCCATATACACAATATTTTAACAACGTGAATTCATGAATCTCTAAAACAATTCAAATTCAACTGGATGATATATGCGGAAATTAATAGAGTAAAAGAAAATCAACTGAAACCATCAACTACTGTCCACCAAAGATCATACCAGAACCAGACCCTGCATTAAAATCATAAAACTTGTCCCAGACCAAAATTAAAACTTCAATTCATTCAAAGAATAAAAAGATACCCATGGCGGAATTAAACATGAACTATTGATACCTAGCCTATTCTTTCTCTGCAGCTTGGATTACTTGAGACAATTAAACTCAATCCTATCCAACTTTTAGACACAGTTATTCAAATTCGTTTACTCATGCAAACCAATTTTGATTAGGGATAATAAATAATCAAGAAAATGATTTAATTCAGAACTTAATTATAATTTTCTTGTATTTTATACTTGATTTTGGGAAAATAATGATCACATCAATTTATGAATTATGGGTATCCTATTTATAATGGTTGGAGTACATTTAACTTTGGGTTTTGAATTACCTTTTTTTTTTAAATTAATTTATTTTTCGTATTCTATTTTTTCCTTCCTTTCACATCAAGACTAATTATTCTTACCATTTTATTACTATTATTATTATTAAGTCTTTCTTCCATTAATTTTTTCTTGGGCCGAAATGCCCTTTCACCGTGTGAGCTATAAGCAAGTGGTCCAGCATGGACTCTTGGCCCAACTAGTTGAACATCAATTCTTATATTACGAAGTTAGGTTTCTGTTGCGTTATAAATCCAACATCATAAGTATATGATTATCTTTATTTTTCATTTTTTTATATATTTTAAAAAATAAAATTATTTATCATTTAAATAAATGACACATAATATATCATGGATATGGAAGATATAATTTGCTGCTGAATATGGAAGTTGAAGTGAGTCTTGTGTCAATTGTCAAACAAAACTTTAATTGATCCAACCCAGCCCTTCAAAGTTCAAATATGAAACAACTTTTATTTTTCTTATGTGCCTTTTCTTAGAGAGAATAATATGCACTGTAAATAGCAAATTAAAGAATAATTAGTTTTCAATTTCCATATTATTTATTTGTGGGTATTGAAGAGGAAAAATTAATTATATATAATTATTTACTGACATCTAGAACTTATGCCTACGATCAATATAGAGGATGTTTTTTTTTTTCCTGTATATCATTGAAAAAACAAAATAGTGATACAACAATTGTTACTATTGAATAGGTAAGATTGGTACATCAATATAAATTTTAAGTTTTTTTTCATAAAAAAAGTAAAGAAATTGTTTGCAAAATTGAAGGATACTCACAAAATTTTTTATCCACATGTATAAATTTTTCAAAAAAAAAATCTCTTATTAAAAAATGTGAGTTATGAAATCGTGATGCATATCCCGCATTGTGTTATTTGTCATTAGTTATTACACTCTAATGACAAGATTTATCAGAACTGAATAAAATAAATATCATCATGAAAAATTGATTGTACAAAAACAGTAAGTATATTTTTCAAAACCTCTTCCAGTTCAATGTAATTTGGAAAAGTTCCAAATATATGTTACTGTGTGTCAATTATATTATTCTCAGCTGGATATATATATATATATATATATATATATATATATATATATATATATATATATATATATATATATATATATATATATATATATATATATTTCAAGAATATATCCTAATGGCAGCACTAATTGATGTCAGTATGTGAATTTGCTGCAAGGCCGGCCTAAGGTATTGGCCACTAGGGCCTTAATTTTTTTTCTATTAATTATACAAGTGTTTTGACCCTCTATTAATTATATAAAAAAATTAAGTCTACTATATTATTGAATTTTGAACAATTAATATTAAATTTAAACGATTAATTATTTATAATTAATTAACTTAAACAGTTACATTGAAAATTGACTTAATTTTAAAAGAAAATTTAGCTTTAATTGGTTTAAAGGTTAACTGATAAATTAACTTAAATACCACTAATTTTTGGCTTTATCTATCTATTTCTACCTTTCTTTTTCTCTTTAAACAATTTTTATTTCTCTTAACTTGCAATAGAAAAAATAAAAAACGTTTTATTTTTAATTTTCACATTTTTTATCTTGTGTACTCTATCTATTTAAAGTTAGTTTCTTTATTTTATTATTTTCTAAAAGAATTACTTAATATAAAATTATAATTTGCATAAAAGTAAAATTTGAATAAGTTCAAAAATTTTGTTCATTAAAACTCTCAATTAACTCTCGTCTAGGATCATACAAATTCTTGAGCCGGACTGATCTCTCTATCGCTCTCATTTCTTGCTCCACAATGGCCCAAACCCTGAATAGTAGTAAAATTCCTTCCTATTTGAACTCAAATACCGGCCTTTCTTCGGCGCCCTCGCTCGGCTTCTACGTACCCCAACTAAATCCTTTCTGCTCTTCCTGATCCCAGAATTGTTATCACCGATTGCTTGTTCTTGCTCCTTCCTGCAATCCCTCCCGTTGCCATCTTCATTGCTCTTGCCATTAGCCCATTTGAATTCACTCTCTATTTTTATATCTCCATTATCTTCTGTGTTTCTTTCTATATCATTATTAGCTTTGGCTTTCTTCTGCCTAGCTGCCTCCACTTCTCTGTTCTCCATTATCAACCCAGAGTGTTATACATAAATATACCATTTCCAACGAAAAAAACAATCTGAAACTTCCAATCCGTGCAAGCTTCCTCCCCATTATAAATTTAATTTCAAAACCCTAATATTTAAAGCGGACCCCCCAAAGGAAAAAAAAATCTAACAAGAAAAAATCTGCGTACAGATCTAATTACCTCTCAGCAGCATGAACCGAGCCATCAGCGCTCCCGTTTCTATCGAAGCTATTTTCTCTTTCGAACTGATCATAAAAGAGAAATACCAAAACCAATTAAGAAATGAAGAGCTAGCAAGACAATGTACAGAATGGAGTGAAATTGGTCATTTAGGGGCGAGAAAACGACTAAAGTAAGAAAAAGTAAGCTTTTACGGAAACCCTGACGTCAAATAATAAGAAAACCCTATATACACGAAGAGAAAGAGGAAATGCAGGCAGGAAGAGAAAAAAAGGGTAGACGGGCGAAAATCCATGGAAGAAAGAAAATAAAAAAAAAGATTAAAAGATTACAGAGAGAAATGGACCTGGTAAATAGAAGATTGGTGATGAATCTCTGGAGAAAATGGAATTGCATCCCAAGGGGACTGGTTAAGCTGGCAAAAATGTGGTTGCTGATGAACCTCAACACCTAAGCCATGATATACTGATAGAGAGGAAAACTTTCCATACTTTCGGATCCTCATATATGACAATTAAGATGATAAAAATTTATATACAGAGCATAGAGAGGAAGAGTTTCGATTGTTTTGAATTCTCCGTTGTAAACGGGGAATTAAAGAGAAAGGGCGAGAGAGAGATCTCAAGCTGTACTTGGTGCGTGGGGCCATGTTCTCGGCCCTTCAAATGCTTGGGGTTTTATTTAGAAGACAGTTTTACCCTTAGGTTTTCTAATCATTTACGCCCGATTCCTCTATTACACGTCAGTAAAATTGTCCATATCTTCTGTCCCATGCCACGGTGCTCTGTCCTATTCTCTCCTACTTACCATCCAAATCTGCACTAACCTTTTTTTTTTTTTTTTTCTTTTTTTGTATTTTTCTATTCACTTAATCATACGTATATGATTAGCTTGAGACAAAATTTTAAAATTTTGAAAAGTGATTTCGTTGGTTTTTTTTTTTTTTCTCAGCAGTTCTATTAAGGGTAAAGCGTTTTTTCACCCTTCCATCTCATCTCACTACGCTTATATGCTTATGTTTTAGTATTATATTAAGTTTACTTTGAAAATTAGAGTTCGGACGGGGTTGAGTATTGAATATCAATTTCGTCTCAAATGTATAGTTCAGATAGTGAGAAACCGGTTTTAAAATATACATAAGAACAATAATTTTATTAATTTCACTGAATTCAAGTCAATTATAAATATCGATTTATATTAGTATTTGATTTTGAACTTCGGTTGTATACATTTTTTTTATTATCATAATCATTTTAGCTATTTTCCGAATTCTTATTTAATTTATTTTTATGGTATTATTATAATTTAAGAAATTGTGTGTTGAATCCTATTTTGTATATAATTTGGTAAAAATATATAAATGAATTCAATTTATAACTAATTGATAGCTTAGCTTAACACTCTAAACATTTTTTTTATATTCTTATTCATAATTTAAACCAAATTACTAATGGTGTTAAATGAATAATTATATAAATACGTGTAAATCAATTTTGTGGTTGATACCAGCTAATGATATATAATTATATAATCATTGAATAGTGATTGAAATTTATTAATTATGAAAGTGTAATAAATAATAAATATTGCGCATAAAATATTATTTATGTAACACAAAAAAGTAGAGTGGTTATATCATGGACACAATTCATATTACATTATAAACTTTCTTGTCTTATACATGCGAAACAAAATAAAGATATAGGTTCATCACTTAGAAGATTCATCATTTGCATGTTCATTATTTTAAACTTATAAGTTTATCGTTTTGAATTTACAGATTTACCATTTTATAAATTATATATTCATCACTTTATACTTAAAAGTTCATTATTTTGAACTTACAGATCTATCATTTTAAACTTTTAGATTACTTTTTTGAAATTACAAGTTCATCACTTATACACTACAAGTTTATCATTTTAAATTTGCAATTTTATCATTTTGAACTTACAGTTTTATTGTTTATAACTATAAATTCATTATTTTAAAATTTCAAGTTCGTTATTTCGAAAAACTACAGAATCATCATTTTAAACTTATATATTTATCATTTTAAATATAAAGATTCATCATTTTAAACTTATATATTTATCATTTTAAATATAAAGATTCATCATTTACCACTTGAATATTCATTTTTACCATTTTATTGTTCACAATTTACAAGTTCATCGTTTATAATTTGCAGATTTATCACTTACAAAGTTTAACAATATAAAATTTATCGTCTTTTACCTTCAGCAACCCAATTTTTTCTATATCTATTACTTATTTTTAGTTCAAATATATTTATTTTCAATTATTTTCTTCCACAAATATATCAAAACTAATATTTTTATATCAAATTAATAGTAAAAATTATTAAAATATTAAAAAATACTAAAAATAAAATTAAATATACAAATTAAAAAAATCATAGGTTTGTCATTTTAAATTTGTTGGTTCATTGTTTGAAAATTACAGATTTGTCGTTTTGAAAAACTAAAAGTTCACCATTTTGAATTTAGAGATTTATCGTTTATAAATTATAGATTATTGTTTTAAATTTGCAAGTTTATTATTTTGAAAAATTGCAGGTTTATTATTTTTAATTTGCAAGTTTATTGTTTTGAAAAACTATATGTTCATCATTTTGATTTGTATGTTTATTGTTTTGAACTTATAAATTTATCGTTTACAACTTGCATGTTCATCATTTATAATTTCATTGTTCACAATTTGTATGTTTTATCATTTATAATTTGTAGGTTAATTACTTACAGAGTTTATTATTTATACCAAATTTATTATGTTTAACCTTTAAAAACTCAAAAAAAAATCTATATTACTCATTTTTAGTTCAAATATATTTATTTTCAATAATTTATTTTCATAAATATGTCAAAACTAATATTTTTATCTTTAAACAATAGTAACAATCATTAAAACATTCAAAAATACTAAAAATAAAATAAAATATGAAAATTAAAAAATTTATCTCTCTAAAACATACTTAGAATATATTTTAAAAAATTATTTCTCTCTCTTTGAACAAGAAAGAAAAGAAAAAGGAAAAGAAGAAGAAGAATATGATGAAAAAATTTGCTGTACAATATATACGTATACACACTGTACAATAGTAAAGACTTTATTTAAATGTGACACATTGGTGAATTATTTAACAATACAATATTATTTTATATATAGATCCATGATTTAATTTGCCCAAAAAAGTATTTTCATGGAAGATTAATTAATATGGATATGAGTCCACTTTCAAGGAGAACATTTAGCTGGCCCAGTAATAATGGACCGAAATATTTAATGTAAGGCCTCTGTCGTACAAAAGTGTGATTCGGCCCAAAACAGTACTGTTTTCAGCCCATTTGGGGTAGCACAGAAGCTAGATAGCGTCGTTCATGATCGAAAACCTTTTCATGGGTGGTTTAATTATAACTTCTGTTGTTAATTTATCAATTTGAATTTCTAAGTTATTTATTGCATCTAATTAAAAAGATAAAATGTAAATTTGAGCAGCACATCTAAATTAGTTTTTTTTTCCATAAAAAATCAAAATATAATGAAGAAATGAAGGTAAAATTAATAATAAAATCCGAATTAAGAATAAAATATCAAATGTTTTTTTTTTCTATTTGTGGTTGTAAATTAAAAATTACCCATTAAATTATAGTTAATTTAACTGGATGATTTAAGGGAGGAAAAAAAAGTTAGACGCTAACCTTCTTCTCATTTTTTTTTCTCTTACTGAATTTTAATTTATTTTATTTGTTATAAACATTTGTTTTGGTGTTGATATATATTGGAGGTGAAATTTTTTTTTGTCCATAGCTATTAAGCTGGACATACGTGTCTGAAAAAGATAATCGGTTTCACATTTCAATCCTTCAAAACTAATTACTGTAATGAGCCAATAATCATGATTTTTTTCTGCTTTATCAATATCAATCATTATTTATATTGAAAGCTTCTCAAATTAATATCTAAAAAATGTTATTGAAGAGGTTACTTTATTTGTGATACTATATTTGAAATGATATTTTTATTATGATCGAATATAGTCTCTGTATTTTTTTTAAAAAAATAATAAAAATTAGATTTAAGCTAATTAATCATAACAAATTAAAACAAAAAAAATTGTACAAATCCAACCTTCATCATCGTAAGCTCCAATAATTCTTTAGCTTAAAATAATTTGTCAATGTCGCTTTCCAAATTCCCTGTATGTTAATTATTAGCATTATGTTCTTGTTGTTTTCAAAAAAGAACTTATTTAATATATTAAAGAATTCAATTGCTTGTTCATGTAGACAAACATTTAAATATTTAATGCTATTAATCCTCTAAACAAGAAAAATTCCAGCACCAATAATTGGAAAAAAAAAAAAAATCATGTAATACTTTGTTCAATAATACCAATGTATGGGCCCAGTCTAGGTAGGATGGGCTTCACATGTGAGATAACATAAACAAATTTATCATCATATCTAGCTAAATTGCACTCATCGAGTAACAGTGTAAAACATTTTCTTTCATAATTTAATCTTTTTTTTGACATCCATAATTCGATGTTAGTGTTGATGTTGTTTGAATTTTGATAGATCTTAATAGTATTCCGATTTAAAAAGTGAAAAAAAATTGAAAATTTGTGTTGATATCCACTGTCATTGTCACACTAACAGAACCATCCCTTTTCCTATTTTTTTTTATTTACATAATCTATTATAAAATCATTATTCTTAGTATTATTACTAAAATAATGATAATTCTCTTTCTACTTGCTGAAGCTCTTAATTGATTTTAGAACATTTTTATTCCATTACAAATGCCTAGGTGGCAATTGCAATTGTAATTGCATTAATATTTTGCAAGCTTGCAGTATTAGAAAATGGAGAGAAATTATTTCAATAGAATAAAAAGTTCCAATCGGGCCCATTTGATTATTTTATAATAAATTTGAATAAAATAAATAAACAATATATTTTTTATTAATTAAGATACTTAATATATAATTAATAATAAATATATTTAATTAATTAAGTTAATAAATTTAATTTAAATAATATAAAATTAATATACAATTAATGTTAATTGATATAAAAATTAAAAATATAATTATGTATATATATATATATATATATATATATATATATATATATATATATATATATATATATATATATATATATATATATATATAATATACAAAAATTTGAGATCTTTAGCATGATCGTGAGTTTTGTCTGTGAGTGATGAAGCGCGACCGCAACACTTAGATAACAATCGCAATATGCAGATAACCAATTAAAATAAGCTATTTTTTATTCTACCAATTCGTAGAATTTTATTCTACCAATATGCAGATGATTTTGACATTTTATGTAAGTATGATTTCAAATTAAAATTCGAGTTTACTACCAATTCGTAGTAATAATAATAATAATAATAATAATAATAATAATAATAATAATAATACACTACAACTATGCCTGAATTGAAAAAATTAGGACAATCTATAAATTTATATTAAATTTATTATTTAACTATTTAAAAAAAATATAAATTTTATAAATTTTAGAAAATCTCTTACCCATCAAGATCTCTTAAAAATCTCTTATTTTTTAAGAATTTGATTTCCCACATCTTTTATGGAAAAAGTTTAAAATCCATAATTTTTTATCAATTAGAAATTATTGTCAAACTTTTTTTTTTAATATTATTTCTAATAAATTATTATTATTTTAAAACTATCATATAGCCAAAAAATACATAAAAAATTATTTTGCTATAATTATATACTTATAGTAGGAAGGTAGAGTGAAATGGTTCATTCTCCAACGATGAATGTAGGTGACAAATGTCAAAAAAAAAGTAAAATATTCGGCTAATATAGTCAATGATTTGGTATTATATTGTACGACAAACCATGTGATGAAAATCTGTTGTAACTTAGAAATCGTGGCTCCCCGAGTATAGCTGACTTTGAACTTGGAATCGAGAATGAAGAAATTAACGATACTAAACTTATAATTGTTAAATAATATTTAATATCCACTATTATATAAAAAATATAAAAAATATTATATAAATATTAATGATAATATAATTATACATACAAAATAATATAACTATAAGTAATTATATATGTGAGATTTTTTTTTTTTTTTTGTGGAGTCATTGAAACTGTTAATATTTTTTTTTGGATGACGTGATCCACTCGTATGCATGCAGCTCCGGCCCCTGTGAATGCCAGAAGCTGATTCTGAGTCCGGCTTTAGTCGGAGCACGTTGTTCACATGTCTAACCGCCCTTCCGCTTCTGTTACTGTCAACTTCTCACAGTCACATAGATGATACATGGTAGTCTAAATTAGTAGGAAAGGTATTCACGTGCATGGCACGTTTATCTTTTCTTCTGACTTAAATCTACACCACCCACACACGTTTTATACCCACAAAAATCTTATTCGATTCATAAATATTTTCTTTTTTAGATGAGTTTATTACGTTTCTAATTTTTTTTTTCTTGGGTAATTTAACTTTGCAGTTGATTATTTTGCTGGATATTGTCAAACAATTTAGCAAGAGTGTTATTATTAATTAATTCTTCATCATCCTCTTAAAGGGTTGAATATATGATTGCTTCATTATGTTTCAATAATTTTTTATAGTCCTCGCTGCCTTAATTTCATTTTAAAAAGAATTAAATTCTATAATTATTTTATATTTTTAAAATAAATAATTATTTTTAACATAATAACTAATTATTAATTTAATGTATAAATTGATAAATCAGGTGATTTTTTTTTACAATTAAGTAATAAGATAGTAGATTTGATAACCAATCTATATAATTAAAAAAAAAAATCATCTTTCTATCCCAAAATAATTGTCCATTTTATTAAAATAATATAATATCTTAATTATTTTTTCCAATTTTACCTTTTTCTATTAATAAATTTCTCATAACTCTCAAAGTGGTAGTTTGCCAAACTAAGGAGCGGAAGAAAAAATGGATTGGCGGGCCCGTCCTTACTGTCCAAATTCCAAATTCCAAATCGATTGCGACTGTGTCAATTTTGCAGCACATACCTCTATTTCAACTTTCAAGTCAAAACGTACAAGTTCATGACTAGGTCGAGCCGGTCATGTTAAATACTTTGCCGTTCATCGAAGGTCCCAATCAGAAATATGAATTTTCAAAGCATTCCTCCAAAATAGTTGAATTAAAATAAAGTATTACTATTTCGGTAAATTAATTTTTCGTTAAAATATTTATTGTTTAAAGATCACAATTTTTTATCCAATAGGATCTGGTTAAATTATTACAAAATTATTTGAGATTAACCAAAAATTTAAATTTTAAGTCATGAGTAATATTTTTAAATAAATATTTTACTATCTTTTCAAACTCTATTCGACACAATTTAAGTTAGTCAGATTAACTTCAAATATAAGATGCTCTAAAAATCAAACTAATTTTAATTTTATATAAGTAATTTTTATTTAAATATAAATTAAAAAATATATTAATAGATTAATTTATTTATAAATATAGAATGTAATAAATCAATAAATTTTATATTCAAAATTTCAAACAATTACTCAACCCAGACGAGGACAAATGTTTTCCATAAGGCAAGTGAGAAGGAAAGGTTCCCATAACGTGGTATTATTAAACAATGGACACACGCCGAACACGTTGCACCAAATTCACAAAACAGTAGCAAAAATTAAATCACGTCACGCTCTTCTCACGCACACAGTCTCCTCCCCTCGGTTTTCGTTTTACTCACGTGCTGTTCACGTTATTTTGACTTTTCATTCCCCTTCCTATTTTTGGAAAGGCAAAAAATATGGAAAGAAATAATGCGATGATTTTTATTTTATTCTATTTGAAGAGAAAAAAATAAGTAAAGAAGGAAAAATATTTTTTATTTTTATTTTTAAATTTTTAAATAAAAAAATAGAAGTTATTTTCACTTTATTTTATTTTAAAAAAAATAAAGGTAATTTTTTTAATTTAAAATGATAGATAAACAAAATAACACTACTTATAAAATTAATTTTTTATATTTATCGTTATACGTGGAAAAATTCCATGGTGCTAGTCTTAGCTACTGGGTCCCCCGCTTGTCTTTTGAGTTTTTTTTTTCCGGATTGTTCGATTGAATCAAGGATAAATCAGGTATCGACACGTATACAAGTAACTGGCCACGGAAAGCACGTGTGCCTCGTGTGCAGTGATAAATGTGTATGGTATGCAGTGGATTGATAGAGCCGCCCAAAACGCGTGACTGTGAAGCTGGCGTCGCGTGATAAATGATTTTTTTTTAAAAAACAAAAAAAATCCTGGGCACTTGGGGGCGGTTCTCATACGCTAGAAGATTGGCGCGTGGATAACAAATTAGCAAATTCACATTTTTTTTCAATTTCTAAATTGTAATTGGCAGTGATCAAATGCTATCGCTTCTGTTATATATATATATATATATATATTTTTAATCACCGTAGCATTCTTAACAAATTAATTAGAATTAAATCGTTTTAAGCAATGGATTTGTTAATTGAAATTACATATGAATTCAAAATTAAGATGCTTATTGCTTACTGATAAAATTATTAGCATCATTATAAAATTGACCATTGATATTAATTTTAAACATTTTTGGAGATAAACAAATGATTCAATCTGCTTTATTTTTTTCGTTTTTTAAATCATAATATCCCATAATTCATTAGACTGTAAAATTAATTTAGATTCGCATAACAATCTAATTATCTATGAAAATAGGAAACTAGGACATGTTAAACTATGAAGTTTTTTCGAATAGAGGACTTTCTTTCTCTTGGGATTGAAATTATTCCTTGGAGCACCGTAGATAGATAAAATTCTTTGGTTTTACACGTTCATTCGAGTGGAGAGCATGCTGTTAAAAGTGGTTATCGGATTGATCTCAATCGATTGAAAACAGATTCAACTAGTATTGCTTCATCCAATTCAAACTCCTTTTTTTTAAAAAATAGACACTAGGAAGATTTCTCCTAAGATCCGTAACTTTATGTGGAGGACATCATTGAATATTTTGCCACTCAACAAAGTGTTACATAGGCGTATATTCAAACTCTTGTTTCTAATGATTTTTGTAAGTTGTATCAAGTTCATTCTTCATGCTATCGCTTTCAGATTTTTCGCTTGGTTCGGATCTTAGGTTGAATTTTCAGAGGAGGCCTATATTTTCCTGATTGGATTTTATTTTGTGGTTTAATGAAATGCCATTTTCTATGAAAAATAATAATAGATTCGTATTTTAGGAGGCAAAATGTTTTAAAAATACTCTAAACTTAAAGTTCAAGCATTTCAACTTCTAATAACATATTTTAATATAATTTTTTAAATACAATAAGAATATATAGAAAAATATGCTAGCTAAAATTACTTGGAGTAACTTAATATAATTTGTGGTTATATGTGAACGAATATTAGAGCCTAAGCAACAGTATTATTATTTTTTTCAGTCATTGTGATAGTTTTTCTTCCCTAATTACATTTACTGATAGAACATAATTACCTTACTCATTATTCACGTAATCTACGTTAGCATACAATTATAAAATGAAACAATTTACTTCGATGAAAGCAATAATTGGGTTAAGGTATCTATTTAAAATTATTGGTGACTTCTAATTTACTAATATATATATATATTTGAGCCATTTTAATTCAAACTCTGACAAAATTCTTTTTCCTATCTTGACATGTAATTTAAAAAATTCATTTTTGCTTTCAATTAAATTCTCCAGAAAATATAAATTTTTTGAATTTTGAATCAAATTAGATAGTGGAAACAACTTTAAAGGGCAAATTACACTTTAGCCTATCATTTTGTTTTCATCTCAGCGTTGCGATGAATAATATTTTATAATTTTTTTCCGTATAAATTGTAAAATATTTTATTTTAATATTTTATATTTATGGGCTTTTAATTGAGATATCATGACAAATTACAAATAAAGGTCTTTAAGAATTTGATCAATTCTTTATTTAGGCATGACTTCATTTATTAATTAAGTGTGAGAGAATTAATGTGAGCTCAGATAATAATATGGGTATGATGGATAACCCATAATTATTATATACCGGTGAGCTAAGTCTCTCTTGTTGCTGACCCTAATGATTAAACTCCTCTATATAAAGGTGGATAGAGGATAAGGAAAACATAAGAAAAGAATTCTATCATTCTGGGGTTAGAAAACGAGAGAAGATTTTGGTGCAAAAACTTCTCGGATCGTTTCTAAGACGATGGATTTGGCCAAATCAGGTACACATATTCCTCTTACTCAATTAAACTCATGTGTTTTGTGTTCTAAATAGCATGTATAGGATCATGGGGAGAAATTTGTCAGATTTCCGTTATAAATCTCTCCATCAAGTGGTATC
Organism: Triadica sebifera; assembly: GCA_023653625.1. Taxonomy (NCBI): domain Eukaryota; kingdom Viridiplantae; phylum Streptophyta; class Magnoliopsida; order Malpighiales; family Euphorbiaceae; genus Triadica; species Triadica sebifera. The sequence continues at coordinate 3,031,833 of CM042895.1, forward strand.
AGAGCCTAAATACATGTTTTTAGAACCATATTTGAGTTTTTCTCATCAGGATCTAGAGAAAAACTGAGTTCAATTGAGTTTTTGAGAAATTTTTTATTTGGTTAATCACATGCTTGATTCTCTGATTTTATTGATTTTCGGTAAATTTTGCTTAATAAAATCAGAATAATATGTTGTTGCATGTTGATTTAAAGCAAAAATTTGAAGAAATTTCGGGTTTTGGAGTGAATTGAATTTTTTGAAAAAATTGTAGAAGAAAAATTGCAGGTAGGGGGAGGAAGACGACTGGCGCGCGTGTCGCGCGGTGGAGTTGGGAAGAAGTGTGTCTGGTGCGTGTGAGGCGCGCGTTGGCGCGTCGGAGTTGAAAAAGGCGGGGCTGTCAGGCGCGTGTTTAACACGCGCCAGAGTGACAGCAGCAGACGCGTGTGATTCACGCGCGGGGCGCGTCATGAGCGTGTAGTGCACGCGCGCGCCGCTGTTTCCTCTTTCCAGTTTTCTGATTTGATCTCTGAACTTTCTGATTTTTTCAATTAAGTCCCTAATTCATGATTTTTCACTCCATAAGGCTATTTTTGACCCGATTTCTTTTAGAATTAATTTAGATTTTCTAAATTAATTTTAAAAAGCCATAATTGAGAAATTTTGTGACATTTGTAGAGATAAATTGTTATCTCATCATTTATTTTAATTTATGCATTGGCATAAAATGTCACATATGAAATTAATTTTTCTCAGGTAAAATTGACGATGTAATTTTATTTTGTGATCATAATTTTTCGAGACATTTAAGCCCCATGTCTATAAGAAATGAAAAATTATATTTTTCCAAGACAATAAATAAGGTGTATCCCGATATAAGTATTTCTTTTAAAATTGGCTAAAATGTAGTTGTCAAAGTGACCTTTTTAGCTGAGATTTTAAGAAATATACAGACTTATATATTTTAGAGATGTCTCATATTTGGTTTATAATTATTCAGCCCAAAGGTGTTTATTATAAATTCAAATTTTGAGATGATAATATAAGACATTTGATTGGGAATGAACTCGTCTGAGTGATTTATTCTGCCCAAAGGTATTTAAATTTACAAAGACTGTATAAATTCTTAAATCGTTCTTATATTGAAGAATTATCTATTGCATGTTATATTTTCTGCCCAAAGGTGATTATATAATGATGTGCTGAAATTCTTCAGATTAATACTCTTTTATGGCTTTGAGTATTATTATTGTCTTGAACGAAAGTATTACATTGTTGATTTTTCAGTCACTTTCTCAATCAATAACTGCACTGTTACAGTTCAGACATTAACAGCTTCTAATTTCAAATAGTGGAAAAGAGATGTTGAAATGGCTATGGAGTTGGCAGATATTGATCTTGCCATGACTACTCCTAAACCAGTTGACTTAACTCCTGAGAGTACTGATGTGGAAAAAGAGTTATACTCAACCTGGTATAAGATGAACCGCATGTGCTTTTGACCCTTAAAAGGTCAATTTTAGAGCATTTGTTGAGCGGTCTTCCTGAAACTCATATAGCAAAAGAGTTTCTTACAGCTTTGTCTCAGCGTTATAAAGTGTCAATCAATGCTAAGATTGGTACCCTTCTGAAACAGTTATATTCCATGAAGTATAACAGACTTGAAGGTGTTAGGAAGTACATTTTAAAGATGGTCCACATACAAAATGAGTTAAAGGGTTTTGACATTATTCTCCCTGATGCTTGTATTGTGCAACAAGCTCTCAATACTCTGCCTCCTGAGTTTGAGATGCTTATTACGGCTTACAACTCAAGGGAGGATCCTTGGACTGTCAATGCTTTCATTGCTGTTTGCGTAGCTGAGGAAGAGAAGCTAAAGGCGAGACAATCCAGTGTCGCGCTTCTTGTATCCGGACCTCAGCATAAAGGTAAACTAAAAGGTAAGAAAGCTAAGACTAATGCTTCTTCTTCTGTTCAGGGATATGAGTCTTCCCGATCTAGTGTTGTGGGTGATCATAAAGGCATAGAGAAAAAGAAATTTAAATGTTTCTTTTGCAAAAAGAAAGGTCATAAAAAGGCGGATTATCTTAAATATAAAGCTTGGTTAGAAAAGCGTGAGCCTACAGGTAACTCTTTTGGTTTTGTTATTTGTGAATCTAATTTGGCTGATGCCACATCCAGTTCTTGGTGGCTTGATAGTGGAGCGATTAAACATGTTGCCTTCACATTACAGGGATTCACAAACATGAGGAAGCCAAATAAAGAAGAGTTAATGCTCACAGTTGGCAATAATACTACAGTTGATGTTCAACTAGTTGGAAATGTTTGTTTGAACTTAGATAGTGGTTATGAACTATTTTTATCTAATGTATTGTTCATACCAACTTTTAGACGGAACTTGGTATCTGTATCTGAATTAGACAAAATTGGCTATGCTTTTGTATTTAAAGATGGAGTTGTTAATATAACTCTTAATTCAAAGGCAGTTGGCCGGTGTATTTTGTCATATGGTTTGTATCAAGTTTCTTTAAGTTCAAATGAAATATATTCTACATCATGTAATGTTGAACATATTGTTGCCAAAAGACCCTTAATAAAGGAAAAGTCATCCATGTTGTGGCATAAAAGACTTGGCCACATTTTTAGGAAAAGGGTAGATAGGCTAATTAAAGACAATATTTTGCCTGCCCTTGATTTCAGTGACCTAGAAACATGTGTTGACTGTTGTAGGGGTAAGCTAACCAAAATTAAGAAAAAGGGATCTATCAGGAGTTCAGATCTCTTAGAGATAATCCATACAAATATATGCGGACTTTATTCACCCACAATATGCAATAATAAATATTTTATAACATTAATTGATGATTTTTCCCGATATGGCTACCTGTACTTGATTAAGGAAAAGTCTGAATCTCTTGAGAAATTCAAGATTTTTAAGACTGAAGTCGAGAAACAGCAGGGAAAAGTTATCAAGATTGTTAGGTCTGATCGGGGTGGTGAGTATTATGGCAAATACGGTATAGCAGGACAATTAAAAGGTCATTTTGCCAAATACTTGGAGTACTGTGGAATAGTAGCTCAGTTTACTATGCCAGGAAGTCCTGAACAGAATGGTGTGGCTGAAAGGCGGAATCGTACCTTAAATGAAATGGTTAGAAGCATGATGTCAAGATCTAATCTCCCAGACTTTTTATGGGGTGAGGCTATTAAAACGGCATTATATATCCTCAATAGAGTACCAATAAGTCTGTGGCTAAAACGCCGTTTGAACTGTGGACTAATAGGAAACCTAGCTTGAGTCACCTCCATGTTTGGGGTTGTCCTTCAGAAGTACGTCTTTATAATCCTACTGAAGGTAAATTTCAATATAGATCTACTCGTTGCTATTTTATAGGATACCCAGATCATTTTAAAGGCTACAAATTTTATTGTAGAGAATGAGGTTCTAGAATTGTAGAATCACAGACAGCTAAATTTTTAGAATTTGATATAGTTGATCAGTATGAACACTCTGAGATCACTAGTAAGGAACAACAGACTAAGTTCATACATATACCTGTTCCCAAGCAACCTGCAATGTTGGTTCCTACACTTGTGATTAATCCAGTATTAAGGGGTGAGCCTATACAGTTTAATGAGGCTTCATCATCACAGGGTGCAGTTGCACAGATTCCTCTCAGGAGGTCTACTAGGGAAAGAAAATCTGCTATTTCATCTGATTATGTGGTCTATTTAGGAGAGAGTGATTATGACATTGGTCATGTTTCTGATCCTATATCATTTGAGGAAGCTGTTTCTAGTACCCAATCAGATTTGTGGTGGAAAGCAATAAGAGATGAAATGCAATCTATGGATTGTAATGGCGTGTGGGAGCTTGTTGAATTACCTGAAGGTTGTAGACCTATTGGCTGTAAATGGGTCTATAAGACCAAGAAAGACTCCAAAGGGAATATTGAGAGGTTTAAAGCCAGATTAGTTGTCAAATGATTTACTCAGAGAGGAGGAATTGATTACAGTGAAACATTTTCTCATGTATCCTCTAAGGATACATTTAGAGTAATCATGGCACTAGTAGCTCATTTTGATTTAGAGCTACATCATATGGATGTTAAAACCGCATTCCTGAATGGAGAATTAAACGAGCAGGTCTATATGGAACAACCTAAAGGTTTTCATGAAGATGGTAAAAACCATTTTGTCTGTAGACTTAAAAAGTCTATTTATGGTTTGAAACAAGCCTCACGACAGTGGTACTTAAAGTTTAATGATGTAATCACTTCTTTAGGCTTTGTTGAAAGCAAAGTTGATAGATGCATATATCTCAAGATCAGTGGGAGCAAATATATCTTTCTGATATTATATGTAGATGATATTTTGCTTGCATGTAATAATTTAGGTACATTGCATGAGGTTAAGCAGTTGTTATCTAAATATTTTGATATGAAAGATCTTGGAGAAACATCTTTTATCCTGGGAATTGAAATCTTAAGGGATAGATTTCAAAACCTTTTAGGTCTCTCTCAGAAGGCATACATAGAGAGGATATTGAAGAAATTTAATATGCATGAATATAAATCTTGGGATGTGCCAATTGCTAAAGGTGATAAATTAAGCTTGACACGGTGTCCTAAGAATGAGGTTGAGAGAGAATCAATGAAAACAATGTCATATGCTAGTGTTGTAGGAAACTTGATGTATGCTCAAGTCTGCACTAGGCTGGACATTGCATTTGCAGTTGGTATTCTGGGTAGATATCAATCTAATCCTGGAATGGACTATTAGACTGCGGCTAAAAGAGTTTTGAGATACCTTAAGGGGACTAGTGATTATATCTTAACATACAGAAAGATTGAACATCTGGAGTTAACTGGCTATACAGATTCAGATTTTGCTGGTTGCTCAGATGAAAGAAAATCCACATCAGGTTATGTTTTTATGCTGGCTGGTTGGGCTGTATCTTGGAAAAGTGTTAAATAGTTCTTAATATCTTCTTCCACGATGCAAGTTGAGTTTGTAGCATGTTATGGTGCAGCCACACAGGCTGTATGACTACGAAATCTCATTGCGGAAATGTCAATTGTTGATTTCATTGACAAACCCATAAAGTTGTATTGTGATAATCTTTCAGCTGTGTTGTTTGCTAAAAACAACAAGAATATCACAGGGTCTAAGCATATGGAAGTCAAATATTTGACATTGAAAGAGCTGATAAAGAAAGGTGACGTTGAGGTGGATCATATCAGTACAGAAGATATGATTGCAGATCCTCTTACCAAGGGACTTCGATCCAATATTTATGTGAGACATGTTATCAGTATGGGTCTAAAGTCTGGTTTTGATCCCTTGGATTAGTGGGAGGATTTTATATTACTTTATGTAATGTTTGTTCATACTTTATACATTGGTATAAATGTACATTATTGTAATTCTGATAATTATCAATACATTGTTATATTTTCATTGGAAAATATTATGTGATATATCAGATTAAATGCTTGAAAGTCTTAAGATTAGTGTCATCTTAAGCGAAGGATTGGGGCATTACTGTTTATAGTCTTGGGTGTATGTCTTGTGACACATAAAATATCTCGAGATATAAAGTTTAAGACATACAAACTTCAATTTGAAGTAATAAAGGATTTCTTATAAAGTAACTGTGTTACATAAAGATAAGAAATCTGGATGATAAGAAAATCAACACATAAAGTTTTGATCATAAAGTTAGTGTTGAATAATTCTTATCACATTACCATACTGATGCTCATTACGATTGATAGGGTTATTGGCATGTGTGACTATGGAAGGTGCCATGTTCTTGATTATGTGGTTTTCGCCATGATCCTATGTTGATAATCTTATTGAATCAAGCGGGAATGTGAAATCTTTTTGTAATACGTTATCAATTAATATGCCCAAGTGGGAGAATGTAAGATATTTTATTTTAATATCTTATATTTATGGACTTTTAATTGAGATATCAGGACAAATTATAAATAAAGGGGCTTAAGAATTTGATCAATTCTTTATTTAGGCATGACTTCATTTATTAATTAAGTGTGAGAGAATTAATGTGGGTTCAGATAATAATATGTGTATGATGGATAACCCATAATTATTATATACCGGTGAGCTAAGTCTCTTTTGTTGCTGACCCTAATGATTAAATTCTTCTATATAAAGGTGGATAGAGGATAAGGAAAACATAAGAAAAGAATTACATCATTCTGGGGTTAGAAAACGAGAGAAGATTTTGGTGCAAAAACTTCTCGGATCGTTTAAAAGACGATGGATTCGGCCAAATCAGGTACACATTTTCCTCTTACTCAATTAAACTCATGTGTTTTGTGTTTTAAATAGCATGTATAGGATCCTGGGGAAAGATTTATCAGATTTCTGCTATAGATCTCTCTATCATAAATTTGAAAAGATAATTAAATTAACTGATAAAATTGCAGTCTCATATCTCATATAAACCTTTATTCGGCTATAAGCAGAGTGTTAGAAACGTGCAAAGTGCAAAGTCAAATTCAAATGAACAGAGAATTTGGCAGCTAAGATGACAAATTTCTGATTTTATTTTCCACGATGGGGATGGGGTCCTAAGTACTATAATTAATATGCATGATTAAGGATTGGACTTTGACGCAAATGTGTTATCTGAATAATTTAGAAATAATATTATTGTAATTATTAATTATATATTGTCTCGTATTGATAAAGATATAATTTTTATTTTTGTTGTTGATATTTTATGTTTATTTATTACTCTTTGAGTAATATGGATGCTATTATAATTTGATGATGGACACAATTGAATGGATGTTGCAAATTATGGGGGCCGCTCTATAGAGTTTGGTATTGTCTCTTATATCACAAGTTAAACGATTAATGTCTCCCACTTAACCCAACATTTTCTTAGATTTGTTTTTTTAGATGGTGTTCATAAATTTATTCATCAACGACTCAATATAAAATTTTAAGTTAATTATCTTCCTATTTTCTATATCGAAAATTTATACATTTTTAGCCTTTTCGTAATAAATAAATAAAAAAATCGTTGAGTCACCATTTACAGCTTTACACTAATCCTCATGATTTACATTTTGAGTTATATAATTTATTTGTGTATTTTTATTTTTTAAAAATAATTGAAAATGGATTTATTAAGTAAATGAGGAAGGAAAATAGATTATATCATGATATTTAAAAAAAAAAAGGTTACTTTGGCTTGGTATCCCTTTCAACTTTTATCTGCCTTAGATTCCACTCAATTAGGGGGCATGTAATTTGCAAAATAGACAAAAAAAAAAAAAAAAAAAAGAAAGAAGAGACTATTGTCTGTAATCTTTAATTAAGCTTTAAAACCTCAAACTTATCAAAATTGTTGGTGATGTAATAGCAGTTGTTTTTATTTTTTTTTATTTTTTGGTAAAGTTTCAACGTCATGATGCCCAAGAAGAAACAGGTGGTGAATATTGGCATGTGATTGTATTGCTTTCCCTTTTACCAAACTTACTGCAGGAACAGAAACACTAGGACCCACTATGGTCAACCTGGTTTTACTTTTGTTATAGATCTTATTCTTGCGCTACAACTCTTTGCCTAACTTAGAGAGGTGTTTGAGATTAGGAGGTTTAAATTTCTTTATTTTTTTATAAACTATTTTTTTAATTTTTTATTTCTCTGTTTTTTTTTAAAATATATTTTTTCCAAATATAATGGCAAATAAGGCCTTAATAGTTAATATTTCATCATAGATTCTATTAATTTTTTTGTTTATATATTAAATTAATAATTTATTATCTTATAATTAATATTATATTTATCAAATAAAATTTTGTTTCTTTACTTGCTAATTTATTATTGACAACATACGAACTGACTCAAAAAAAGGGCATATGAATTAAAACATAGATTTGATTCAAAAAAAATGTTTTTAACTGAAAAATATTAGTTTATTATAATGTAAATAAGTGATAATGTGATTGTTAATTTTTTTTTGTTCCACTAATTTTCTATTTCTATATTAAATTTTATGGGGAGTGGGTAGTTTAATATTCGTTTGAAAACAAAAATAAAGAATTCAACTCTTAAAACCTCATTTTTAAATAATTTAAAAAATTATATTAAGTATCAAATGTTAAATTTTCGTACTAAAGATAAATATTAATAAAGAAAAAAATAAAGAGAAAAATACAAATATAATACTAATAAATAATAAGTATAACCAATTAGAGTTAACTCAATTGGTGCACTTAGCATAAAATAGTAAAAGATTAATTCAAATTCCATAAACTATATATAAAACAAAACAAAAAAAGTATTGATAAGGAAAAAGAAAGAAGTGAATGCAGCATTTTTAAGTCTTCAAATTCTGTATATTAATGACGCTTTTTTTCTTTAGATTTGTATGTATACAGCTTGCGTTCAGAAATTAGAAAGATCTTCAACATTACTTCCTAACTCCTTGTCAATTCGAGAATCCACTTTCCATTTTAACAAATTAAAGAATGACAGTCGATATCTAAATCTAACCGAATGCGTATAAATTTTTGCCACATATATTAATATTACTAATAATCTCATCAATAGAATAATTCTTTTTTTTTTTTTTAAAAAAAAAATCATTTGGTAAGAAACAAAAACAACACATGAAAATATAAAAAAGCCAAAGAGAAATGCTATCAGTCTACCAATATTTTTTCATGTAATTTTTATTGTACATTTTTAATATAAAAAAAATATTTTTTTACTTATAGTATATTATTATTTTTCTAACAAAAATTATTATTTTATAAAAAAATAATATTTTTTTTATATTATAAATGTATGGTAAAAAATACATATAAAAGTGTTGGTTGGATTCTTATTGCGGTATATTTGACTGGAAACTTGAAAGTAAAAAATACACGTAGCAAATCCAATAAACTATTTTTGCATGTGAACAACGTGTCCAGCCCACATTAGCTGCTCCTATTTTGGCACTTGGCGTGTGAATCATTCAATTACTAATTAATCTCTCCATTATTACTTCCTTCCTTTTATAAAAATAAAGATTTATCTTTTTTCTTATATCTCAAGTTATAATTTACTTTTTTTAGCAATACAATTTTTAATATTTTTTTAACGTACCTTACTAAGATATTAGAAAATTATAAATAACATTCATAAATTTTAATTGTATTAATTAAAATTTTAAAATATGTAGAAATTAAAATTTGGTTTATAATTATGTATCCGATAAAGTACACGAGTTTTGTGTAATGATTGAAACAAAATACAATTTTCTATTTGAATAGCTCTCTTCTGCGTTGCCTAATTCTTTTCATATTTCTCAACCGTAATCAAAATTACCCATCTTTTTATTTAAGCATATGTCACTTAATTTGCATAAATATATATTAAAAAAGGATTAATTGTTGGTAAGAATGATAGCCTTAGAATTCAAAATGTTTTTTACTGACCAAGGGGTTAGAATTTTAATTAATAAACAAAAATCGACAAATAAAGATATTTGATATATTTTTTTTCTAATAGAAATATTTTAATATAATAATTTGTGAATTCAAAAACTGTAATTATAAAATTAAAGCCACAGGAATTCTCAGGTGTATGTACAGTTACTGCTTTTTTTAGACCAACCAACGAACCACACAAAATCGTAGCCGACTCGTACTCAACCTTCAACAGTTTTATTTTTCTCCATCATCTTTTCCTTTTTTTTTTTTTTAATTTTTTTTCTTGATTAGGGTTGAAACCATGGTTAATTTTTTCCTCCATAGCCTACTCAACCATGGTTCACCTTATGGAGTTAAGGAGTCCGAGAGCAGCAAAGAACAAAGTGCAAACCCATTCCTCCCCTCTCTTTTCTACTCAACTCCAAACTTTGCTAGAAAGATAGAAAAAAACTTTTTTTTCCCCATTCCTTGTTGTTTGTGAAGTTAACCGATTGTTTGCTTTCTGAGAAAATTTATTCCTCAACCGAACTGTCGCTTTCCCCGGAAAATATATACCGCCTAAGAATATCATTCGGCTACCTTATCCAACTGTTTTCTCATGATCCCAGTTCGTTTGCTTTGACTGGTGTGTATAATTTTCTTTCAATTCATTTCCCGTTTGCATTAATTTTTGTTTATTTTTTTCTGTGTTCTCTTTGTAACTTAATTTTTGAGCTATTGAGATCTGAGATTAGTTGATACTGTATTGTACTAAGGGAATCCATGTGCGTGTATTTTGTTCTGCTGAATGCATTAGATTTTAGCCTCTGGTGATATAATCCAGCTTTTCTTTATCTCTGTATTTTAAGGGTTTTGTTCTAAGATTTTATTTGTTTTTTAAAGGAGCCTATTTGCTTAGTGGGTACTTTGATTTTTGAGGATTAGAAATGAAGATTGAGATAGGCATGGGAGATGGGACATGGAACGACGAAGATAGAGCCATGGTTGCAGCTGTTTTGGGCACGAAGGCTTTCAATTACTTGATTTCCAACTCAGTCTCAAACGAGCATCTGTTAATGGCTATGGGCAGTGATGAGAATTTGCAAAACAAGCTCTCGGATCTCGTAGACCGTCCCAACCCTTCAAATTTCAGCTGGAATTATGCGATTTTTTGGCAGATTTCGTGTTCAAAGTCTGGTGATTGGGTTCTTGGTTGGGGTGATGGGTCCTGCCGGGAGCCCAAAGAAGGGGAAGAATTTGAAGCCACAAGAATTCTCAATCTACGCCTTGAGGATGAGACCCAGCAGAGGATGAGAAAGAGAGTTCTTCAGAAGTTGCACACGACGTTTGGTGAATCAGACGAGGATAATTATGCTTTGGGATTGGACCGGGTTACTGATACTGAGATGTTCTTTTTAGCATCCATGTATTTCTCATTTCCCCGTGGAGAAGGTGGCCCTGGCCAATGTTTTGCATCCGGGAAGTACGTATGGATTGCTGATGCCTTGAAGTCGGATTCTGATTATTGTGTGAGATCTTTTCTTGCAAAGTCCGCGGGGATTCAAACAATTGTGTTGGTGGCTACTGATGTCGGAGTTGTTGAATTGGGGTCAGTGAGATCAGTTCCTGAGAGTTTTGAATTGGTTCAGTCGATAAGGTCAACCTTCTCGACTGATAATTCTGTTATCAGGGCTAAATCATTGGTGCCAGCTGCAGTAAGCGCCTTACCAGTGGTTAGTGAGAAGAAAGACGAGAATTCACTCTTTCCAAATGTGGGGATCGTAGAGAGGGTTGAAGGAATTCCAAAGATTTTTGGGCAGGAATTGAACAACTCAAGTCATGTTCATGGACATGGTTTTAGGGAGAAACTAGCAGTCAGAAAGATGGAAGAAAGGCCATCGTGGGAATCTTATCAAAATGGGAATAGGCCTTCATTTCCCAGCACTCGAAATGGCCTCCATGGTTTAAATTGGGCACATAGTTTTGGTTTGAAGCAAGGGAGTCCCGTAGAGGTTTATGATTCACAGACCACATCCAACAATTTGCAAGAGATTGTTAATGGGGTCAGGGAAGATTTTAGGTTGAATCACTACCCGCCACAGAAACAGGTGCAAATGCACATTGATTTCTCAGGGGCCACCTCGGGGCCTTCTGTTATTGGTCGGCCAGTAAGTGTGGAATCTGAGCACTCCGACGTTGAAGCTTCGCGTATAGAAGAGCGGCCTAGTGCAGCTGATGATAGGAGACCTCGTAAACGGGGCAGAAAGCCAGCAAATGGAAGAGAAGAACCTCTCAATCATGTTGAGGCAGAGAGGCAGCGACGGGAGAAGCTAAACCAACGATTCTATGCCTTAAGAGCTGTTGTTCCCAATATTTCCAAGATGGACAAGGCGTCCTTGTTGGGGGACGCTATTGCTTATATCAATGAGCTTCAAGCAAAGCTCAAGCTAATGGAAGCAGAAAGGGAGAAACTGGGGAGCACTTCAAGAGATGCATCGGCTTTGGAGATCAATTCGAATGGAAAAAATCACAGCCAAGCTAGCGAAGTTGATATTCAAGCTTCTCATGATGAGGTTATTGTAAGGGTGAGTTGTCCATTGGATTCACATCCAGCGTCGAGAGTGATCCAAGCATTCAAAGAATCACAGCTAACTGTAGTCGAGTCGAAACTAGCTGCAGCAAACGACACTGTGTTTCATACATTTGTGATAAAGTCTCAAGGATCAGAGCAATTGACAACGGAAAAACTGATGGCAGCATTTTCGCACGATTCGAACTCGTTATAGCAATTATCATCAGTTGGGTAGTTGGAGCAATCAAAATTTAACATATAGTCCATAGGTGTATTGGTAGCGAAGAATCATTTTGAAAGCTTCTTCAGAGGTTTTGATACATATGGGAAGGCATCATTCAAGGAAGCCAGTTAGAAGTAGAAAATAACAACCTATTGACTAAGTAGGGCAGCAAAATTTTCTCTGATTGTTTATAGTATACATATTCTGTCATAAGGAAATATTCTTGCAAGATGAATTAAATTTGTTTTTAAGTTTTTAACCACCATTGTCGGTTTGTGGGAGAAGTGATATATTTGTTTATTTTCCTTTCTATTTGGTTCCCAAATTATTTTGTTATTTGCCATTCCATATTTGTATGTTTGTAGCAGTGCTACTTGTTTCTGATGGAGCCGATGCAAAATTTTGCATCTATACCAAATCGATTTTTGCATTCTAAATTTGCCATGAAAGGTCTCATGGATGCGGACTATTGTTTCATTTTTTTTTTAATGTAACAAGCTGTTGAATGAGTTTCACATTCTTGGATTAGGCATAATCATGCAAAATGCAAGATTTTGTTCTAATTCTAAATAAATTATTTAATACCCACATCTTAGCTTAGCCATGGAGATTGTAAGAGATTCCTAGTTTTAACTTTTCACTTATATATATATATATTTCACTTTTATTTGGTTTGGGTGGGCAATCAAATGAAGCCTACTTTAGATGCACATGAAAAAGGGGAGGAAAGAAAATAATTAGAATAAATATTGGTCTCAAATTCTTAGGCCAACCCTTTTATTTTCTCCAGGGAGAGGTTGGATTAAGAAAAAGTAAAAAAAAATATAAAAATATAAAACCACACACAAAATGGGGATAATATTGGATTAACAAAAATAATTAATATATATATAGAGAGAGAGAGAGAGAGTGGTCCAAAAAAAAAGAAAAAAAAAAAGGGAAGCGCGTTAGACCCGTGACTATCTATTGGAGGAAGGAAAGGTCGGGTGTAGGGGTAATGACAAAAATCATGTGGTGCATGTGTAATCCTTAAAATAAAAGTTTTTTTTTTTTGATAAAATAAAGTTAAAAGCCTACGACAGTACGACTTTGAAAAAATGTTTCCCTTAAAAAAAAAAAAAAAGGAAAAGGTAAGAGTACGGCGTTACCATTATTTTTATGCATTTTGCGTTCCATGGCATGACTAAAACTTGCCAGTTTTCCCTATTTACACACGAGTTTCAAGTCTTTGGCATGTTCTTCTATTATTTTCTTAATGCCACCCCGTTTGATGCATTCCCTCCTCCTTATATTCATTCCCTGTTCGGAAAGTACAAACAGCACCGCTTTAGTCTGATATATGAATGCATTGTAGCCGTTAGATCGTTTGAAATTTCCTTATATTCATGGAAAATCCAATCCATCCAACAACCGCTATATATTCGTATTTATGCGAACTCATGTGGCGCAGCATTATACTATCTTGTTTTTTCGATTTTTTTGACTTTAGTGATTATAATCTCAATTTAAAATCATGAAACTGTTTGATCATTTTTCTTTTAGCATTTACTATTAGAGTTTTTATTTTAAAAATATTTACCTTCAAAATCTCAGTTTATTATTATTTTTTTAATTTAAATTTTATATTATTTGGATTCATAAATTCTTTTTCTTTTAATGTAAATTAATTTTTAAATATTATTTACTTACCAATCAGCCCTCACTGTCTCTGTTTTTAGTTTTACAAATAAGTTTTTTTTTTTATTTTTTTATGTGAGCTCCAACCCGGACCCACTATATTTTAATACTTAACAAAAATGGTGGCAAACATGGAACAGATTTAAATTGAAATCATTTTCGGATCCAACATGTCAAATTACATCATTTTATATTTCAGTTTAAGCGAATTCAGATTAGATTTTGAATCAATATGATTTTCAAATCTTCGAGTTATTAGGCCTTTTTTGGATTTGAATGGATTTATTTTACCAGTTCATTTTTTATGATAATTTCTTTGTATTATATTTTTATATATAAAGATGCTTTTTTTAATTATTTATAATATTTTTTCTTGTTATCACCTAAATAACTATCTTTATCTCAGAATGAAAAAAAAACAAATAATTCCTTTCACTTTCTAATTTTAAAATTACAAAAAAAAATTTATAATGTCTGTCACGTTATTTGAATTTATTTTATGAGTTATATAATATAATTTAAGTAAGCATTAGGTAAAAAACCTTTTATTTGCCAAAATTTAGTTTACGAATTTTTTTATAGATAGAACAAATTACAATATTATGTATATAAATAATAATTTATTATATAAATAAAAGTTATAGTTATTTGACATACTGTGATTGAATTAGTTTATTGATTTATGAGCGTGATATGGTAAATCTTGTACTAAAAATAAAGTATTTCAATTTAATTGGGCCAAAATCCAATTATAGCCCATCCAATAAATTCTTAAACCCTCTAATTTTGTTAGAAAAAGGAAAAAAAATTAATGGCAGATGGGGGAAAAACCGAAAGAGAAAGAGTCTCCGATTTTTCTGAGTTACAGAATGTTTCAACCTACAGCAAGGTTGTACTTTCTTTACTTTTCATTTCTGTTATTTACGATGTTGCCATTGTGTAAGATTATATTTTTCTCAATTATATTAAATTGACTAAATGTTAAATTTTAGGGTTTTAATCTCATCAATTCAATGTGATTATCCTAATCTGAACTAGGAAAAGAAATGAATATTGGGAAAACAAACATAGAATAGGGGCTAGTTGTATTAGCTTGCTTACTCTTATAATTTAAGTTAATCGCTGGCAAATAGTTCAGAATTTTCGATGCAATGAAGTGGTTCCACGGAGATGTCAAGAACAGTGATCGGAATTGCGGCGACCTATTTTGTGCAAAGTTGCTAGATTGAGTCTTCATCCCGATCATATTTTAGAATATGAAGGATTCTAATTAAGAGGCGAGTCTATGCTAAGATTAATAATGTTTAAATCAGTGCCATTTCAATCTGTGTTAAGAATCCCATATGCTTTTTAAATGCAAGGTTCCATGTTCTTGATGTGCTTTAATCCGATAATGAATTGTGTTGCAGCACTCTGCTGAACAACTTCAGCAGTATTTAATTAACCATGAAAAATGAATGATTTTGTTCATCTATTAGTTATATTGGCTTTTATGATAATCTGATGACTTAATGGCAGCTTACTTTAGGATGATTTTGGTATTTTTGAAAAAGATATCATAAGGCATGAGGACAATCTAAAATTTCTGAAGTCACAATCTGACCAATTGGATGAATCCATACTTGATATGCAAGGTATGCTTTTTTTTCACTCTTTTGTACTTGTAGGCTTATCAATTATTGTAATTTCTTCAAATTTTGAATATATTTGGTCATATATATGATACTGTGATCAGTTTTCAGTGAGTCTTGGAAAGTATTATTCCACAAGAACACCAGAGGCAGGATATGAGATTGGTGGCTTTCCCAGTGAGGAAGAAACAACACAGCAAATTCTGAAACAAGAGATCACAGCAGCTGCCTTATTTTACCAAGTAACAACTAGAAACATAGTTGATGTCTCACAGTTGCCATTGACCAAGGATGTGCTAGGTGTTGTTGCAACTCTTTCTCGAGTAGATAACGATAATCTCAGCCGGTCTCTATCTTTCTAACTCTCTTTAATTTCCTTAATTTCTTCTTTGTTTCTGATGTTTTGCTATAACCTTAAACCATCAGGCTTCTTTCGGAGTACTTGGGACTGGAGAAAATGTTGGCAATAGTCTGCAGAACTTCTGAAGGTGTTAAGGCCTTAGAGAAGTATGATGGAGAAGGTAAAATAAACAGCATAGCTGGTCTTCATGGCCTTGGATCTTCTATTGGGAGCAAAATTAAAGGCCGATTTCTTGTCATCTGCCTTGAAGACTTGAGGCAAGAAGTGCAATTCTTATATTTATTTGTGAACAAAACAAGGTTATATAGATGTTTGACTCTAATTTTCCATTTATTAGCCCATATGTTGGAGGTTCAATAGCTGATGATCCACAAAAAAGGCTTGCTCTTCCAAAGCCAAAGTTACCAAATGGGGCATCGCCAACTGGATTTCTTAATTTTGCAGTGAATATGATCGATATGGAGACTAGGAATTTGTCTTGTGTGACTAGCAATGGACATGGTCTTAGAGAGACATTATTCTACAACCTATTTTCTCACCTGCAAGTGTACAGAACCAGAACTGAAATGCTACTTGCTCTTCCATGCATAACTCATGGAGCTCTGTCTTTAGATGGTGGGATGATCAAGAGAAATGGTGTCTTTGCTCTTGGCAATATGCAAGTTTTAAAGTTAATTTTCTTTTATTCTGTTGTTTGTGTTAATATTTGCATTGCTCATCTTATTTACTATCAATTCCATGTGCTGCCAGGAATGATGTGGAGGTGAAATTCCCAGTAATTTCCAGCAAATATAATAGACTTGCAAACCACACAGAAATTGAAGAGTCAATTAGGATGTTGAAATGGGAACAGCTTAAGATTGCTGAAGATATGCGAAGAGAGCAGTCATTGTTAGACAAAACAAAGGCTTACCTTAAGAAATATAGTTAAAAACAAGCATATCCTTCATTTCCTGGATGGGAGGAAATTTTTTTTCTGTGACCAAGTTCATTTTTTAAATCATACTGATGGCAATTTTTTTAAGGGGTCACAGTGTACAGTTGTTAATCATAGAATTAACCTCGGATTTGGTGAGTTTAGGAAAAAGGAATTGATGAACCT
The DNA here is from genome assembly GCA_023653625.1 of Triadica sebifera. Lineage (NCBI taxonomy): Eukaryota > Viridiplantae > Streptophyta > Magnoliopsida > Malpighiales > Euphorbiaceae > Triadica > Triadica sebifera. Next base: position 3,048,815 of record CM042895.1, read on the forward strand.
AAATGTAGAGTGCATCTTCATGCTTATTGGATGAAAACCAACGATGCTGACAACATATTTTTTGCTTCTCACGGTAGCTGATCAAAAATGAATTTTTTTAGCCTAGATCGGATCATTATGGATCAATTTAATGATATTCTGATATTTATGCAGATAATTTACTTTGTATATGTGGTAGATTATGATTAAATTAGTTCATGATGGATCTGGTTTAATGTGTTATATATTTTGTTCTTATTCGTGCTTATGCTACCTCATTTATGGTAAAGATGAGCAGCCCAAGGGGGAATACATAGTTGCTTCAGGGAAAATTGCAGCACCTGCTACTTGTACATCTTTGAGCAATGATCTATCTGAGGCAATAAAATTTAAATTCTTTCTTTAAAGAATATATAGCCGAATTCAAAATAGTCTGAAAACAGAGGTGGGGAGTTCATAAGTTCAGAGAGAGAATTAAAAATAGAGCTGGGGAGTTCATATCGGTCGCAACTCCTTTACGTTATAATAATGTATGTATTAATTAAATAAAAGGCCAAAGATAATCTTGCAGAAAGCTCAGGTGCGCTAATCTACCACGAATGGCAGAGTTTAATGTCATTTTTTTGCAGATTTGCTTAGTATAAGAAAATGAAAATGAGCCTGAATCTTATCATTAACCTCTGATTAATTTGCACGGGCATCCTTAGCATCACCACTTTTGCTGCTGGATGCGAATAAATTATGCTTCTCGGGGATGGTTCTCTTCTTTCACTAGCGAAGCAGCAAACTGGCAAACATGGTATTTGCATGCTTACCTCAATGACTGCATTTCAGCAACAAGAAGCCACCTTTCTTAAAAGTGACGAAAAACTGACTTCCTCTTTGAGAATTGCTGGAATTTGTTAATTATCTGGTCAGTGGTCACCATCCTTCCATAGCGATTTATCAAATGCCAAAGCAAATTACATGATCTTTAGTTGATTTAAAGAGATTTCGCAATCTAATAATCATCGTACATCAATATACTCGTTACATCAGTCAGAAATGACAAACCTATGGTTATATTTTCCCTCCATTTAAGAATAAAACTGAATATCACCAAGGAGCACATATGATACAGAGCATATTTACAGCGCTCTTTCAAAAAAAATTATGAGCCGAAAAGCACAAGGAGGTCCAGGCAGGGAACTAAGATGGTAAAACAGGGGTAATTGGTCAGAGGGATGGCACAATGGAAGTTGAAAGCATGTCGTGTTCCCGCAAAATTCTTTTTCTACCAGTCATCCATCAGCTTCCATGAAGAATTGGCTAAAAGCAACTACAACTATTTTACAGGCCGACGCAAAACTTAGTTGAGTTTCAGTTAGCATCTGTCTTGATGAGCATCCTGTTCCCACCAATTCAGCAAGACTAGCATTTCCTTGCCGTAATACAAAATGGCAATCACAGTACATTGACCCGCTGCTTTAACGGTTCTGGCTTCATTTCTTTAACTGCAGCTTTAGATGAATTCTCCTCTTCAAACTTCTTGTTATCACAGTTCTTAGAAATATGCCCTTTCTTCCCACAAAAGTGGCAGATCAAGGCCTTGTTATTTGTATCTGTTTCTCGTCTCTTCCAATGCAATCCCTGCTTCTTCATATCTGTAATTCTTGGTCCTGGATTTTTGGCATAATTAAAGTATGCAGAATTGGAAGGGTCCACTTGCTTGCCTTGATTACGATACTCTTCCTCCATCCTTATACGATCCATCAACATCCAGAAAGGCAAATGCTCCTCGCACATTAACTTGATGCAGAAGTCCTTCCATGAAGGGGGAAGTTTGGAAATGATAGCACTAACATGAAATTTTTCATCAACAAAAATTCCAGCAGCAACAATAGAATCTGCAATGTTGTTAAGTTCTTGAACCTGTTCAAGAATTGGTTTTTCATCTATTATCTGGAATTCAATATAACTTTTCACTTGAGACCTTTTCTTCCCAAACTCCTCATGAAGATAAAGTAATTTCAGTTCTTCCCATAGTTCTTTAGCGCTCTTTGATCTTTTGTAGCGTTTATAAAGAGCATCAGATAGAGAAGCCAATATGTTGTGGCGGCACATATAGTCATCATTTAACCATTTTTTTTCAGCAGCTTTGACTTCAACAATTTCTTGAGCACTTGCTTCCGGTCTTATTGTAACACTAGGGCATGGATGAGTGAGTACATGTGCAATCTTCAATTGCTTTAAAAATAATTCCATCAGTGGTGCCCAGTAATTATAATTCTTCCCATCGAAACGGTTGACCTCAACAGGAACAAGTTCATGAAAAGTAGAATCAGTTGCTGAATCACAGATTTGGTCATTGTTTTCATGAGAAGTAGAAGCAGTCACTAGTTTAGAGACCTCTTCATTAACCAATTTTGAGGTTTGTCCATTAAGTTCATGAGAAGAGGCAGTCACCAAATTTGAGATTTGCCCATTACTTTCCCGAGAAGTTGAAGCAGTTATCAAATTAGAGATTTGTTCATTTTGTTCAGATGGAAGGCTGGATCTGCAATATAGTATATAAATTCTTAAGTTAATTCAGTAATATATTCTCTAGTCAAAATGTATTTGAGGAATTCTGCCAAAATATGAATGGGTACAAAAGAAAAATATAAAACAAGAAACTAAGCACTTATCTTAAGCGATCATTTATAGTTAAATCAACCTAAAAATTAAAATTCCTAACGATGTACAATTTTGTAGTTGCCTTCTTTTCATCAACAGTGTCTATACTTCACGCTGATCTTTCATATGGGCTTCAAAGATGCTAATCACTAACTGATTTGAAATATTATAACAATTTCTCACCTTAACTTTGATTGCATCTTCACAATGGCTTCCTCTATTAAAGGGACATTCTTTCTGAAAGCTGACCACTGTTCAGCTGGCAAGTTAATTACTGAAAACATAGCAGCAGAACCAAAGATTACCAAAACACCCAAAATGAAAAATATTAACCAGTGAAATCCATTAACTCAAACCAATATCTATAAGAAAACCAAGAAGAAGCTAATATTTCAAGAACCAAGCCAATCTCAGCATGGCATAGGAAAAGTAGGCACGCAGGACAACGACCTAATATATACTGTGCCTTTTTCCCAAGTGGAAAATTTCCTAACCAGAAAACAATTTCTGCAAAGCCGAAGCAATTGGAATATGGCAATGTCCTAAAGCAGGGACTTGCACAAAATGCTAATCAGTGTCCAATTGATGAAAAAGATCTAGATCATTTGTCATTAGCGACCAGACTCATGCTGAAGATGCATTCATCACAGTGGAACTATGTACTCCATTACAGAATCCTAGGAAACAGATTTCTGAGAGCTAAGATAACGAGTAAAAGATAACTGGTGTATGTTTGGTCACCTTTATTAGTTGGAAGATGCCTTCCGTCTCTGTGATAAAATTCCCTGATTGATACGAAAGATTTCCCTTTATAATCTTGAATCACCACATTCCTTCTATTTGAAAGCTAAATCAAAATGAACATATACATAAATTAATAATTGTAAAAAAGAAACAGAGAGAACTCGAATTCCTTGTTTAATACTGGTATGTTCTAACATCACATCAGAAAACATAATTAATTGCGCTTCTCATTTTAATGACTTCCCAAAACCACGTTTTTAGAAATCAAATATGGACCTTGAGACAGAGAACAAAATAAATCTTTACACATCTGAGAATTAACAAAAGAAGAAGAATCAAAGCACCGAAGTTCGTCCTTCTTGCTATGTTTTTCATGAAAGTGAAAACTATCAACTCCGAAGGAAAACTATGAAAAATTGAAATCAAACCAAATGATAGCACTCCCAGATTGAACTTTTTCACAAAATTTTACGAAAAAACTTCCAAACTTTTATAATCAATTTTACATTGGCATAATAATTTCCAACCAATAAAACAAAAAACCGACTCATTCAGTCTCCTCATATTTAGTGTATGGATACTATAGCTGCTAAAATGAGTAATCCCATTGTAAAGAACAAAAAAGCATAAAACCTTCTTAGATTCTTTCAGCAAGCAACCAAGATTAGGGATTCTTACTCTGCAAATAACGCGATTTCCTTCGCTATCAAACTCCTCCTTAGGCATTGCTTCTTCTCGCACCATTTCTGTATTCGCCTCGTGAGAATTGGCGTCGGCCCGTTTACATTCCTCGCCACCTACTTCTAGGGTAGAGAGCAAAAAGGACTCAATGATGCCTCTGATAAATTTCTTCAATTGAATACCGGAGAGGTCGATACCGAGTCGCTCCGAGGCAATAACTCGGACATCGAACTCGGTCATCTTTTCCATGTCTGCATTCTTTAGTATTTCGAGCACTGTTTGCTCGATTTTGCATTGAATTTCCGGTAACATAACGGAAAGTGGCAGAGTGCTAATAACCAGCTTAGATTTTATTTGGCAGTATATTAGGGATTGAATCCCACCTCTACAGAAACATCACACTACTATGCATTGCAAAAGATTAATAAATAATAATAAAAGATGGAAATTTTGAAAAACATAAAAGAAAATCAAATAAATTAGGTTCCACCGAGATTTGAACTCGGGTTACTGGATTCAGAGTCCAATGTCCTGACCACTAGACCATGGAACCGCTACACTTCAGTTGCCTAATTTATAAATTAAACCTAAGTAAGCTATACAAAACGCAAGCAAATAGCATGACTGACCAAAAAAATTTATCTTTAACTTTTAAATTTCTGGTGAACTGTAATTTCTAATCACAAAATCTGGATGATCTCTAGTAAAAAAAATTTAAAGATATGAAATTAACTTTTAGGGTGTAAAGATTGTGGAGAATGTAAATCAATTTTGTATGAACAATTCAAAACTTTAAAAGACAATAGGCTTTCTTTAGATGAATTCACCTGGTGACATTTATAACCTTCAGAAATTATCTTCCCGAGCTGAATAAATCAAAGGCCACATTAAAATGGATTTCATCGCCTTGGCTTCTCTTCTTCTCTGCGTAGCTCTTGTTGTCAATCTCTTTCAATTGCCAAAGCAAAAATCCAAGACGCTTCTTCCGCCAGGCCCGCCAAGATGGCCTATATTCGGCAACCTTCTTCAACTGGGCCAGCTACCTCATAGGGACTTCGCCTCCTTATGTGACAAATATGGGCCGCTGGTCTACCTCCGTCTCGGCACCGTCGATGCCATTACCACCAATGATCCTGATACCATACGCGAAATACTCCTCCGCCAAGATGAGGTTTTCGCCTCCAGGCCACGGACTCGCGCCGCCGTGCATTTAGCATATGGATGTGGAGATGTGGCCTTGGCCCCATTAGGCCCAAATTGGAAGCGAATGAGGAGAATTTGCATGGAGCACTTGTTAACAACAAAGAGGCTTGAGTCTTTCACCAAGCATCGGGCCGAGGAAGCCCAACATCTGGTTAGAGATGTTTGGGCTCAAGCCCAGAATGGGAACCCTGTCAACTTGAGGGAAGCATTGGGTGCATTTTCTATGAATAATGTGACTAGAATGTTGTTAGGAAAGCAATACTTTGGAGCAGAATCAGCAGGACCCCAAGAGGCCATGGAGTTCATGCATGTGACCCATGAGTTATTTAGGCTTTTGGGTTTGATCTATTTGGGTGACTATTTGCCGTTTTGGAGGTGGGTTGATCCTTATGGATGTGAGAAGAAAATGAGAGATGTGGAGAAGAGAGTGGATGATTTTCACTCTAAGATTATTGAAGAACACAAGAAGGCAAGAAAGACGAAAGGAAATGAGGTTGCAGAAGGAGAAATGGACTTTGTTGATGTCCTATTATCATTGCCGGGCATGGATGGAAAAGAGAAAATGGATGATGTAGAGATCAAAGCTCTCATTCAGGTGATTTATGTCATTGAAAATTCTGTTTTTTCATTTTCGTCATTTTTGTTTAATCTTTGCATCAAAGAATTATGTGGTTCTTTACATTCTTTTAGCCTATGTTTGGGGGAGTAAAATATGAGGGGAATGAAAATAATAAAATAAAATAAAGAGATATTTCTGTTTGAAAAAAATTGAAAATAAGATGGGAATGGAACATAACTTTTATTTTTTACTTTTAAATATTTGATTTTTAGCCTTAAAGTGTTTGGATAGAAAAAAAATATAAAATAAATAAAAATAATGAAATAAAATAATAATATATTTTTAATTTATCTTATTTGGGAATGGATAAAAATAAAGAGATGAGTTAAAATGATATTTATTTTTCACTTTTCTTTTTATTTTAGAAAAAAAATATAAAATTGAACAAACAAATATCACTATTCCTATTAAAATTACTTTTTTGATTATTAATCTTATTATTTTATTAAATAATTTATAAAATAATATATATATATATATATATATATATATATATATATATATATATATATATATATAACTTTTTTTCTCACAATAAAATTATCTAAATAAAAAAATCTTATCTTTTTTATCTTTCTTATTTTACTTATATTATAATTTTATTTAAAAATGCTTACAAATTTCTTGATACGCTTTGTCACTTAAAAAGGATATGATAGCTGCGGCAACAGACACTTCAGCAGTGACCAATGAATGGGCAATGGCAGAGGTGATCAAGCATCCGCGTGTCCTCCAAAAAATACAAAAGGAGCTAGATCATGTCGTGGGTCCCAATAGGATGGTTGCAGAATCAGATTTGCATCACTTAAACTATCTACGTTGCGTAGTACGTGAAACATTCCGTATGCATCCAGCCGGACCCTTCTTAATCCCACACGAGTCTCTACGCGCTACCACTATCAACGGTTATCATATTCCGGCAAATACTCGCATCTTCATAAATACTCACGGATTGGGCCGCAACTCCAATGTATGGGATGATGTGGAGAAGTTTCGACCGGAAAGGCATTGTCCGGCTGATGGAAGTCGAGTCGAGATAAGCCATGGAGCCGACTTCAAGATATTGCCGTTTAGTGCCGGCAAGAGAAAGTGCCCCGGTGCACCACTCGGTGTGACCTTGGTCCTAATGGCTTTAGCTCGGCTCTTTCATGCCTTTGATTGGGCTCCGCCCGAAGGGTTAAGGCATGAAGATATTGATACTGCTGAGGTTTATGGTATGACTATGCCTAAAGCCAGGCCCTTGCTTGCACTGGCTAGGCCTCGTTTGGCTGATCATTTCTATCACTAATTACTCTATTAATTTTTTTCTGTTTCTATCTAATAGATTAAAATAACTCCAAAGAAAATTCAGATCTATATATAAGATGATCATATAACAAAATAGTCATTCAATAAACATTCAACATCATATGTTTAAGATCATATAACAAATGATCATTCAATAAACATTCAAGCTTTTTTTTTTTTTCCTCCCAATAATCTTTCTTTTATATCTCTAGAAAGTATGTATATAAAATTGAGCAATTCAATACATAATGACTTGCCAATTAGTGTATACAATGCTAGAACTTAAACACCTTATGTCTTTAGTATAAGAACAAATTACCGAAAAATATCCATAAAATTTAACAAATTACAGTTATAAATAAATTTTTAAAAAAATAACAGTTTATCCATATATCATTTGATAAAAATGTTATTTAATATAACAATTAGGAATAATGATATTTGAATATACTGCTTGTTCTTATAGTTACAGTTGTTGATAACTAAAAAAAATTCTAAACTTTTATAAAACGCAAATAGATTGTAATGAAATTCTAAATAATCCATACAAAAATATCTCAAATATAAAAAATTATATAATATATTATATTACAATATTTGAAATTCATATAATATCAAATGAATGAGTATTATCTTAAATAACAAATGAGTAAATTGTTAATTTTTTAAAAAATTTATTTTCTAATTGTAATTTGTAAAAAATTTAGAAGAATTTTCTGTAATTTATTTTTAATCTTATAATAAAAAAAGTAGAGGGAAAAATGAAATTTTTGCCCATTGAAAACTACCATAGTCGTCATATATGAAATACAATGTTATTAGATAAAATTGCAAATAATTTATGAGAATTTTTACTTAAAATTTTATCATTTTCATTTATAGATTGATTTAATAATTAATTATATAAAAAACTAAAGAAATTATATTTATAACTTATCTATCTAATATATTAAAAGCGGTTTTATTTGCAATATAGCTACTACATAACCTGAAGCCAAACAGTGTCGTTTCAGTGTTACTTTTTTTCACTCAAAATCGAAACGACGTCGTTTCTTTTTTATACAAAAGCTGATACCCACACTTGAATGGTCATATTATCCTCTTTATTTATTTTTATATTAGAACCCTATAACTTTTTCTCTCAAACTCTGTTCCCCTTATACTTTCTCTGCCACCTGCAGCATTAGCCTGAATGGTAAAGCCCGCTACAAACTGTCATAAGTTTCCTTCTTCAACAACAACACCATTTCTTCCATGGATGAAATCATCTCCTCATTTTCTTCCTCATATTCGTGTCCTCTTCTTTTCTTTCTATTAAACGGAACAATCTTCTACTGCAACCTCATAGCCCATCTAAAATATAATTTTCAAAATCAATGCGTTGTTTCCACAAATCAGAGAAGAAAGAATTAAAAAAAAAAACTGAAAAGAAAAATATCGCTGAGAAGAGACGAAGCAAACGATTTCCATAGAGGAAGCAAAGTAGAGTGTGAGATTGGATTTTGATGGAGTCATGCAGATTAATTTGTAATTTTTTTTCTAAATTGTCGGCCTATTTCCTTTCTTTTTTTTTGTTTTTTTTTTGCTTTTTATTTCCATATTTTTATAGGCTATGTTTTTTTTCATACATCCACCAAATTTGTAGTGTTTACAAGTTTTTATTATTTTCTCCACTCATATTAGATTTTTTGGTGGTCCAACATGAATTTCTGTTAGAGCGGATTTATTTGGTAATGGGCTGCAATATTTGTTTGACTCGTCTGATTTGTTAATCAGCTATATAAACTGTAAATGAACTTCTATTTAACCATTCAAATTCTAAATGTACTAAACAAACCATTATAGACTTTTTTTATATATTATAAAATATATTTATCTTTATAATTGTATCCCCCAGAACATGCATTATTGTGCAAATTATTGTCATTCCGATTACTTAAACTATTAATTAAATGTTTTATTATCAGTTTCTTTCTAATTTTTTTAAAATAAAATGATTATATTTTTTATGAGGTTGTAACTATACTCCTTTTAATTGCATTTTTAAATTATTTATTGTATTTAATTGCTAATTTCTTTCCGAAGCGAAGCATGCTAGTTATTATATGGGTATTTAGACGTGGAGGGTGAACTTCTAATATTCTCTTTTTTTTTAAAAAAAAAAAAGACAAAAATCTTTTCCGCTGAAGTCATAGTGGTTCTTAACTACGTCGTATTACACCATCCCGGTGACAGCAGTCAGCACCAAGCCTAAAGCAGATGGTGATAGCATCGAGCCCCTAAAAAAATTTGTGAAATGCCTTCGATTTACCCCTTTTTTTGTACACTTGGAAGTGGTATTACTTACAACGTCAACCGCAGATCCATCTATTCCTTGAAGGCGCTAAAACATTTTACATAGTTACTGTTTAGTGGCTGTTTTGGTCACTCTCCGCTTAGTAACTACCACGTGTTTGGTAAAATGCCTGAACACTGCTTTCAAATTACGTTTCAAATTCAATTACTCTCTCCCTCACCTTTGTTGAATTTGATGTGATTTTTCATAAAGGCCCTATAGTTGATTTAGTGAGAAAATGCAGCTCATTTAGATGATGACTTTTTTGAGATGGTTTTTGGTTTCTTTCTTTCTTTTTTTTTTTTTGCAAATATTTGGTTGATATAATCTTTAAAATGATGTAGTTTTATGTTTCCCATTTCCCTTGCTGAACAGAACGCATTTTGGACTCTTCCATTCATGTTTCTCCGGCGATCTTCTGTGGTACATACTCAAGAAGGTTTATCTCTGCTAAAAGTACTCACGATATTTCAAGTGTCATTTCTGATCTGAATAAGGTAGGACAGTGTTATAAGCTGAGTTATAAAAAGGAGAGAGTTTATTGTTCAATGAATGAGAAATAGTTCTCATTTGCTAATACAATCCTTGTTTTAGGAAATGAAATCTGTCTTCGGCGAACCTCCACCAGCTGGACTTTTCTGGTTCACCACAAGAACCACAATTCAACTTTCACGAGCTTGCTAGTTCCTTAAGTAACACTTTTTTTGGCTCAGGAAACTAAACCTATATCCCAAAGAGTGAATCAGAATGCACCTGGGTCGATCCATGTTGGCAGCGCGGAAAGAAGCACAAATGGTGGATGTGTCTCCCAAAGAAAACAGTAGGAGAATTGCAATTGCTAGTTGCAAGGTAATGCTGGGCAAGAAGGTATTTGATATGGTTTCGGCCAACCAAATGGGGAAAGGAGATGTCCTTACCGCGGCCAAAATAGCTGGGATAAATGGAGCAAAGCACACTAGCAGTCTCATCCCACTTTGTTGTGCCTGCAGACCTAATGCCTAATCCAGATAATTATATGGGTATTTGGGGTGTAAAAAAATATATTTAGAATTTTTTTTATTTAATTGATTGATTTTTTTATTTTTAAACAAATTTTCTCAAATATATTTTTTGCAATAACTTTTTACTTGTTTCTATTAAAAAAACAGTTTTTAAAATTTTAAAAAATTAAAAATATTTTGTTTTTCCGAAAAACGATTTTTCCAACAGATGTGAGCATAAAACTGGTAGGAAGAGTCCGAATTAGAACAGAAATGTGGCTAAACCAGTGGACATGTCAAAATGAGAAAGGGCCAACAACATACCCATGTTGAAAGACTGAAGTTCTTTGCAGGTATGGAAACAGAGAGAATAGCATCATGCTTTAGATGTTGTTGCCACAACATGCAGAGGATCGATTTTATTTTAATTTAGGGATTTAAAAATTGATGCTAAAAAGTTTACTACAGTAGGATACCAAAAATCTGCATTTATGGAATTCGACAAATCTGAATTTTTTTTGTCAAAGTTATTAATGAACAACAAAAATGTGTGGATATGTAATGGAGTAAGTCAAATGTGCAAGTATTTAGAGATGTGAAAAAAGAAAAACAGAAGAGCTAGAGCAAGCCAATAGAGCTCATAAGATCGTCCTGGTTATGCTAGGAATTGAAGGGTGTGGCTGAATGGTGCAGGGGAATTAAAGAAATCTTGGCATGTTTGAGAAGAATGTAATGCCCGCTCTTGTAAGTACTTGATTCTGCATGAAATCTTGCAAGGATTTTTTCATGATATTGAATGTTGAAATGAATGTACTACTGTGTACCACCGAAAATTTACTGTGATCTACGCTCTTATATCAAATTTTCAAATTCAGATTCTTGCATTTGTTGGTTATGAGGATTATATTATTGCATAATAATAGGAATTCATAATTGTGATCTATGATATTCTTTGCGTTTGGTTTCTCTAACAGTCAAACATGATTTTCTTTTTTTTTTTTTCTCAGCGAATTATTCCATTTTCTCTTTATATAGTCATAGAAATTAATTCATGCTTCCTATTACAATTGCATGGTATTTATTTTTGAAAACGCTTATGAGACCAGGTCCATGAAGAAATTCATGGACCAAGTAAATGAAAACCCAAAGTATATACATAATAGTTTATTATTTTGCATAAACGATAAATTGTGAGTGGCTTGGTTGAGAATTTTCTCTTGGATCAGGTCTTGGCAAGAAAAATCTTTTACTTTTTGGGGTTTTACTAGTTTGTTATTGTATTTATTAAAAGCGTTTTAAAAAAAATTATTTTTAAATTTTAAAAATTGATTTTAAAGAGAAATAAATAAATATTTTTTTAAAATTAAATTTTAAAAAATTAAAAAATCAGTCCATTAAATTAAAAAAAATTTAAATTTATTTTTTAAATATCTAAAATCAATCTCTAATACCCCTAATTTTTATGAAAATGATTTGCCAATATGTTCGAGCTATTAGCTGAGCTCCTTAATGTTTTCATATGCTGTTGATTGATAGGAATAAAAGTACTAGTGCGTTGAGGTAGATAGTTTCCTGACTGACTTTTAAAAAAAAAGTTTGTTCTTTTTACCTTGAGTTTAGTGACATCAACCGTGGGATTGACATCATACTGCAATTGGAGATATATATCTTTTTTTTTTTTAAGAGGGAGAGATATATCTTTTAACTCTAGTTTTAACTCGATAAAGTGCAAGCAACCATTGTTTGGTGTCTCTTTAATTACGTTTCCACATGTCATGCTAGAATTTATTGCTCTTTACAGACTATGATTCCTCTTTATTATTATGTGATTGCTCCATTTTTATCGTGCGCTTTAGATAAATGCTTGTCCCACACGTTTATAACCTTTTAACAAATTTCCATTGCAAAACTAGGCAAGGTTGGTAATATTATATTGTTCATCTTTGACGGCACTTTATCTTACTGGAAGCATTTTTCTGTATATCATGCCTACGGTTTTATCTTGGATGGCACTTCTTATTTATATGCAAATTTATAGTAGAAATTTTTTGGTTTAGTTATTATAAAGAATAAAAAATGGTTAGGGTGTGTTTAGTTGTAGAAAATAATATCAGTTTCCTAAAAATTACTCTAAGAAAACTAAAAAAATAGAATTTATTGTTTAATTGTGATATTTTTTAATTTAAAAAATTAGAAACACATTTTTTAAAACTTTTAAATTATAAACAGTAGGTGGAAAAATTTTAAAATACGATTTACTATTTTTATTTATAAAAGTAAGTGTGTTTATACAAATTTTTTTATAACTATTAATTAATTTTATATTTGAAAAATAAAAAATAAGAAAACTAATGAAAAAAAAATTGGAAAAAAAAAGAAGTAACTAAACAAATAATTTTCACAAAATTTCTATTTCTGATTTGTCCATTTTCCCTCTTCTCAGTCTCATGCTTTATTTTTTCTTCTCAGGGGACCCGTATAATTTCACTTTTTTTTTTCCTCTTTTCAATACTATTCACTCTGTTACACAGAGAGAAATAATCTAGTGGGTGAACCATTAACGGTGAGCAATTGGGTAGATGTACTTTACCTAATTGTCACTAAGGGACATCACTAGGGCCAACTATAAGGTATAATTTTATCCCACTTTACACTTATTGTGCGAATGCGACCAACCTTGTACAGATTGGCCTAAAAGAAGGTTTGTTGGTGAATCATCGGATCACCATGTCAGAAGAGATTGGGCAGGTTCCTGATACTTTGACAAGTTATTTACTGCTTCTAAATTTAATTCATACATAATTAGTGTATCTTCCTCTCTTATTTCAGCCAATATTTATTAGCATATAGCTGTTTATTAGAAAAAAAATAATGTACCATCAATACGGGGTCTAAATTATTTGCAGTTAGAAAAAAAAATGGAAATGAAAATAAAGCTCGATTGGCAATTTGTAGGGCCTACTAACATGTGCCTCCTTGATCTCCAAAATTGATGATGTGATTAGGCTTGGCAACGAGCAGGACGGAGGTGGGGACTGATTCCTATTCCCGTCTCCTGGAGAATTTTTGTCCTTGTTATACTAACGGGAGCAACGCTCCCGTTCTCATTTTGGTGGGGATCTCTACCCTTGCTCCATTCCTAACAATAATTTTTTTAGTTTAAAAAATGATATAAAATAAATAATTAAATTAATTATATAATCGACCGATAAAAAATAATTTTTATCGATTTATTTATTAAATAAGTAATTTTTAAATACTTTAATACGATTAATTATATAATTAGTTTAATCAATTTATTTATCAATCAATCTGAATAATTTATTTATAAATCAGTAAAATTATTTACAATTAATTTGTTAAAAAATTACAAACCAATTTAATAAATTTATTATCAAACCAGTTAAACCGGTCACGATTTAATTTTATTAAATTGATTAATTAATTTAACATAAAAAAATTTTAATCATTTAATTTTAACAAAAATATATTATAAAATTATTCATATATTTAAAATATATACACTTATATATATATATATATAATAAAGTATTTTAATATTTAAAATAATTATCGAAAAGGAGCGGGGGAATATCCTTCTTGTGCCCACCTTGTCCTGCTCAGTAGAAATTTTGTTTTCTTTCTTATCTCTTCTCATAAAAAATTCAATCCAAAAATCTCTATCCTGTTTGAAATAAATCTCCGCAAAAAATGAAAATTTTCCGTCCCATTGCTAAACCTGTGATTAATATATTTCACCTTGTTGGTTAAGTTTGTAATGAGCCTGCCCTTTTGACCGATTGATGAAATATGTTTGCGTCCAACCAAACATCCCATAGCAGATCTAATGTCCTTAAGGTTCCTGATGTGTACCATTTCACTTGGAACCTCACCACATGCCTGTCCTTATAATCAAGAGAGACTATTCGATAAGTACACAAATATGACACGTGCCTCTCTAATCCTCCCCACGCGTGATCCACTATTGCCATGTCAAATACAGAAGAGTCCCCACGGCCAAATGAATGGTGATCAAACACCTTTATGTGAGAATAAGGCAGAGAAAGATTTAACATTCAAGAGGTAAGAACTTCCAACGAAGCAAATGGGGAAGCTAAAGTCCGAAACTACTACATCGTGAAAAGAAATTCTTCCTAACACTTTTTCATGAATTTTCCAATATATACCTGTTATTCAAATTTTTTTATTTACTAACATTTTAAAACTATAACTTTACTACTTATTTTTAAAATTTTTTATTTGAATTAATTTTAATATAAAATTATAAATTTGTCATATTTTTTCTTTATATATAAAAAAAACTCACTCACAGGGAATTATGAATGGATCTTATGAATCCAACAAACTGTTCTCTTCAAATATTAAAAAGGAAATCCAACACCACCTTTTTAATAAAATGTACTAAATTTCTCATCTCTCAAAATTTCATTTTCGAAACGGTTAGTGATTGAAACAGTTTGTACTATAATCTCTTAAACCACCGAATAGTATGGTATTAGTTGTTAAATAAAAATAAAAACAGTGAACTTTTTTAATTACGAGCAAAAACAGTACTTATATATGATTTTTTTTTTAATTATAAGGGTTAAACTGGATTTGAATTAGAACTCTGATTATCAGATCATGTTTACTAAGCTAAATTTATTGCCATTTATACTGGAAAATTTTGTGTTTTTGGATTTTTTTTCCCTCTTTATGTGTCTTTTTAAAAAATCAGAGAATTATTAATTATTTTTATTCAAAAAAATTAGAAGTTTAATTTTATTCTAATGCTAAATCTTTAATTGCATGCAACATATTTTGTTTTTAAATGTAAAGATACATATTTTATTTACATTGAAAATATATGATAATATATGTATGAAAAAATATTGATAACATTCCTGGAAACAGTGATTAGTAATTAGATTTGTATAATTAATTTTTTAATTAGAAAATTATTTATTATTTTAAATAAAGTGTAAAAATTTATCCAATCGACTATTTTAATTATTAAATTTATTCTATTAAATTTTTAATTGATTTTGTAAATTGTCAATTTAAACAAGTCTCGATTTGGGATATTTAATTATATAAATTTATAAAGTTTAGAAACTAAATATGCTCTTATTTTCCAAAAAAAAAAACTTTAATTTTATTCCTCAACGCGGGCATCGCCATCTATCAATCACCAACGATGCATCACGCGAGTCTATAATTTTTACTGTTGGATAAATGACTATTAATGTAATGTAATCCGATAATAAACTCTTTGATGATCCTTTGAAAGACTAATCATTAAAGTTTAAATCACTAATAAAGCAAAAGATATTTTAGCCGATTCATGAAAATTCTAATTTTGTCTAAATTAAGATCATAAGATAGAGTGTAATGCACGTGGGTATATTATTCTATCCACATTGTAGAATAGGCATAGGAAATTATTCATTCCTAAATTATTGTTAAGGTTATTTTATGAATAAAAAATAGTTTCAATGTTTCTATTACCCAAATTTTATTGGATATTTATTTTATAATTGATCGGCATCATTAAAATTTTAATTTATAATTTTTTTTAATTTATTCAATAAATTTAATTTAATTATATGAATATATAAAAAATAGATATCTAAAAAAATGTTAAAAATAAATTAACATTTTTAATAGATAATAATAATAATAACAATAATAACGACGACTTCTTGTTGCAGTTGGATGTGAAAAATGGCGACAAGAGGCGGAGGACGACAGTTTCAGTTCACCACCAATTCCAAAGAGGCCAATTCGGTTTCTCCACTCCCAAGTGATATCTGCTGATTTTATTGCATTAAATATTAATTAACTGCAACTTATACATATCCCCAATTTTCACCCAACCATGACATGGATATATGTCTTTCCACCTCTTTTTTCTTTTTTTAAGTGGCATTTTCCTCACCTTCTATTCCACACATCCGTATAAAACGATTTAATGGTAGTAAATTTTCAGTATGGGTATTAAAATATTATTTTGTATCAAATTATTATTGATATTTTGAAATTGTGTTTTAAATTATGGTATCAAAATTTTTTATGATGAATCAATACTGATGTAGATGTATAAATTCATAGGAAAATTTTTTGTTATATGATCTGAAATCCAATTCAAAAAAAGTATTACTACCAATTTATTACAAAACAAAAATTTGATACTAGTTTAATACATATATTAAAATTTTAGTACTATTAAATTATTTTACCCCCACAACTCCACTTACACGCCTTTCCTTCTTCCCAAATCAATAATTGAAAAAAACTGTTGGTAAATTAAATATATCGGTCCTTACACAATAGATATTTTTCTATATTTTTATTTCATATAACTAAAAGATTTATAAAAAAAACAATTTGAATCAAAATTTAGAAATTTAATGATAAGGTAAGCTGAATAATAAAAGCACTACTAATTGTTGAATTATTTTTTATTGAAATTATCTACTGTGTTATCATGGGAGACAACACAAAGTTTCACATTAATATCCAAAAATTTCATATCCGTCCGAACTAAAGTTCAATCAATCAAATTAAAATTCTATTAAAATATAATATTTAACATAAATATATATATATATTTATGTAATTAATATATGATTATATTTAAATTAAATTTAAAATGTAATTTTAATAAATAATATAATTAATTTTATTTATATTTTTAATTTTTAAAAATCAAAATAGAAATTTTTAAGAAAAATTACATTATAATATTAAATTTATCAATTAAAATAATATTTTAAATGGAAATCAAAGTAGTTTTAAAAATGACGTATATAACAATTTTGTAATATTCTTTATTAATAATAGAAGTATAAATGATTAAATTTAATTTTATCAAATATATATGAATCTTGAATAGTATAAATAATTTTTTGAATAATTAAAATAAATTTTTTATGATATAGATATTACTGATATTAAAATTCTTTAGTAAAAATACCATTTTTATATAAAATTTATTTGAAAACTAAAATAATTTTTTTCCTAAATAAAAGTAATTTATGTAAATTTTTTAATAATGTGCATTACTAATAAAAATATAAATAATTAAATATAAGTTTAGCTTAAATAATATTTTTAAGTAGTGAATAGTAATTTTTAAATATTATATATAAAATTAAGTGGGAGTTGTAACAAATATGGATATTGGGTTTAGCAGTAAGCAAATAACAAAAACATTTTACACATACATGTGTTTAAGTCTCAACACCCCTACAAAATCACGACTAATCAAGTAGAGCGGTAATCGAACTGAATTAAATTGAATATTGATGAATTTAAATTCGATTTGTTTAAATATATTATAAATTTGAGTTTAATTCGTTTAAATATGTAATAAGTTTGAGTTCAATTTGTTTATATTTGAGTTCAAATTTTATTTATAAAATTATTAATCTCACTGACAGTTTGAATTCGGTTTATAAATAGTTTATTTATTATATTTTAACGAGTTTAGTTCGATTTCATTTTATTAAGCAAAAAATGATAGAAATTCAAATTCGTGTTCAGTAATAAAATATAGTATAAATGAATCTTAAATAAGCAAAAAACGAGTAAATTCTCAAACTTTTAAATAAATACGTTTATAAATTTTTAAATGAACATATTTATATTTGAGTTCGAATTTGACTCGTTACAAAATTATCAATCTCACCGGTTTGAGTTCAGTTCATGAATAGATTGTTTATTATATTTTAACGAATTTAGTTCAATTTCATCTTATTAACTAAAAATAACAAAAATTCAAATTTAAGTCCGATAACAAAATATAGTATAAACGAACCTTAATTATTCAAAAAATAAGTATATTATTGAATTTTTAATTGAATATATTCTTAAATTAATAAATTAAACAATATTTATTTTGAACTCAAAAAAAATTTCCAGTTTGAATTTTAGTTCCAGCATATTTCGATAATATTGATAAAGAATTTCAAAAGAAGTTTTTTAAATTGAAATTGGAATAGCGCGTAAGAGATTTAATTTGTTTACAGTTCTAGAATCAGCCGATTCACGGTTCGACCATCCTACTCGTTTTTTACTGATCTAATATATTATCGATTAATATATAATATTCACTTGATGACTTGAACTAGCCGGTTTAATAACTATGTCAATATCCGTAAAAAAAAAAAAAGTTATTTCCCCGACAGAAAATGATAACTTCACTGCAGAACGCTTATCCTACTCACGCTTCCAATTATTTAAATTCTCTCACCTCTGCAAATCTTTTTGTACTTTTCTCTCTCCGACGCACACTTTATTTCAGTCTGTATTTTCCATGGAGGGCAAAGCGAGAATTGCCGTTCTCTTATTTTCCTTCTTCATTTTCTTGTCTATTTCCACTGCTCTTTCAACCCAATTTCAGTATCAAACCCTAGTCCTCAACCCCCTTCCTACCCACCCTGCTCTTTCATGGCAAGACCCCGATTCCGAAACAGTAACCTCCGCCGACTTCACCGAAACTGAGGCTGCAGAGGCCACCACCTTCTCTGTACAGTTGCACCATATAGACGCATTATCTTCGAACAGAACTCCGGAGGAACTCTTCGGACTGAGGCTACAGCGTGATGTTTCACGCGTTGAAGGGCTGTCATCTCTTGCCGCAGCAGCCGCCAGCCCTGTCAGAAGTGGATTTAGCAGCTCCGTGATATCCGGTCTCGCGCATGGCAGTGGCGAGTACTTCACTCGCATAGGCGTTGGTACTCCTCCAAGGTATGTTTACATGGTGCTAGATACTGGAAGTGACATTGTTTGGATCCAGTGCGCTCCTTGTAAGAAATGCTATTCTCAGGCTGACCCAGTTTTCGACCCGAGTAAGTCTAGATCTTTTGCTGGGATCTCTTGTGCATCCCACTTGTGTCACAGGCTTGATTCTCCTGGCTGTAACACAAAGAAGCAAACTTGTATGTACGAAGTCTCCTATGGTGACGGCTCTTTCACTTTCGGCGACTTCTCCACGGAAACTTTGACCTTCCGTCAAACCAGGGTCAGCCGTGTGGCTCTCGGATGTGGTCACGATAACGAAGGATTATTTGTTGGTGCAGCTGGCTTGCTAGGACTTGGACGGGGGAGGTTATCTTTTCCGAGCCAGAGTGGTCGCAGTTTCAACCGGAAGTTCTCGTACTGTTTGGTAGACAGGTCTGCTTCTTCTAAACCATCTTCGGTGGTTTTTGGTGATTCAGCAGTCTCTCGAACCGCCCGGTTCACGCCCTTGATCTCGAATCCCAAGCTGGACACATTTTACTATGTTGAACTTATTGGGATCAGTGTCGGTGGGAGGCCTGTCCCTGGCATCACCGCGTCTCTGTTCAAACTTGATCAGACAGGGAGCGGTGGGGTGATAATTGATTCGGGCACGTCTGTCACCCGTTTGACGCGACCCGCTTACACTGCCCTTCGTGACGCTTTCCGGGTCCGAGCCTCCAATTTGAAGAGGGCACCCGAGTTTGCTCTATTCGACACGTGCTTTGATTTGTCTGGAAAGACGGAAGTGAAAGTTCCAACGGTCGTGTTGCATTTCCGTGGTGCTGACGTTTCATTACCGGCGTCGAATTATCTGATACCTGTTGATAGCGACGGCAGCTTTTGCTTTGCTTTTGCCGGTACCATGAGCGGGTTGTCAATAATTGGGAACATCCAGCAACAGGGGTTCAGGGTTGTTTACGATTTAGCCGTTGGAAGGATCGGGTTTGCTCCCCGCGGGTGCGCCTAATCACCACATTTAAGCTGGTAAAGGTTATAGCTCGTTCCCTGCCTTTTTTTTCTTTTCGTTTTGGGGTATTTTAGAAAGAAAAAAAAAACTTTCCTCGAGATGAATTTGAAGAAAGAGGGTAGGATTTGGTATGATTGTCCCCTTGTGGTTGTATGTTGTATTAACTTATCAAAATTGTAACTCAAAATGAGGATACAATCGTTATATATACAGCTCCAATTTAGCTTTAAAGGGACTGGCTTTCTAATGAAAATGCAAAATTTCAAGTTTCAAACCAACTGAATGGTGCTAATGAAAATAGGACTGATCTCATCTCCGTTTTTGTTATTTATTTATTTGTATAATAGAAGCTTTAGGTGTAGAAACAAGTCACGGGTGTTACTCCAGCGGGGGTAGTCGACTCCACCACATTATGCAAATTGATTAACGTTAATAGATTCTTTTAATCCGATTGATTGTACTTATTAGATAGAATTGCAATATTGGGCCAATTTTTTTTTTTTCATTTGGTGTAAACACTTCAGAAGATAAATAATTTTCCAATTTACAAACTAAAAGTTAAAAGATTTTTAAATTGTTGGCATTTTACTTGCAAGTGCTAATTTCGAGGGCGGATGGAATTTTTTATTTTATTTTCAATCTTACCATGCGGGGGTAATCAAATAAACTTATAAACCTAACCGTACACAGTACATGGTTTGGCACATGCGCATGCAAATGCTGCATCAGCATCATCCAACTTCCAAACAAAAGCTTTGATTCTCTTATAGGGGTGATCCCTCCCCGCACTCTCCTCTTCGTGATGCAAATTCCACACTTTCGGTGCATCCTGTGGCTGTGGATATTTATAGTAGAAATCATCCACTATGTACAAGCGGTGCCTATCCACATTATAGGATCTTTATATATACCCAAATCTCCTCAAGGGTATGGGTATACATCATACGTACACATATGCGTAAAAACAGAGTGCCCATATGGCGTATTTTACCACCTACCTCATGATTTAGTGTGCCCATATATGATAACATTCAGTTACATTGCTGCTAGTGAAACAAGGCAGGTACCAATCTCTGCCCGCGTCCCACATGTTTACGTATAAATTACACAGTTTCCTCAAATCTTTGTAGTACCCTGTTACAATTAAAATCCTCAATAGAAATTTTGACTATAATCTGTTTCAAGACCATTTGAAAATATTACAATATTGGGTTATTTTCGGTGACAAAAATAATTAGATGCACAAGCTCTTCTTAAATTCGAGGATATTAGTGAGAGAGAGGAGATGTGGGTGATGACTGATGAGGATTGAGGGGTATCCGGGAGCCAAACGAGTCACGTTCATCTAACATCTAGAAATGATGCTTCTCGTTGCTGGGGGCCCACATTGCCCACCAAACTTAAAATTCGATGAAAGGTAACAAAATCCCTACATTGTGAAGATCTTGAAGTTGGGGTGGGTTATCGCTTTATATTTTTTAATAATTTTTTAAAAGCTTAATTTTATGAGGGTATAAAACAGTAGCCAGAAGTTTTGGACAACAGGGTCCATATGTATTATATAAAATTATTTTATAACATTGCTCAACAAGTTTTCATATTTTGAAAATAATGCATAATCACATCATTATTAATACTATTAAATACATTATTTTGTAAACAATGTATTTTATTTTTTCATTAATTTTTTTGAAGAGTTAGAAAAAAAGGTTGGATTTTCTAAATTTTATTGGAGTCTATTTATTCTCTAATAGATTCTATATTTAAAATATTATACTTTTAGAAAAATTTATGGAACCAATCACCCTACTATTATACACTTGCATCCGCCCCTAGTATAAAGATTGGGGAAATTTTGGTATTAATTCAATTATAAATGTGATAGATGGAGGTGGGTAATTGTAATATAAATTGAATAGCCCTTAGCAAAGCAATCATGAGCATCACTCTACTCTTCTTGTGGGCTTCTAGCTGGCAAAGCATACTATTATATGATTAAAAACAAAAAATGAAAAACGCCTTCTCCTTTGCCCTTTATAAAAGTGCATTCATGGATTACGGATGTGGGTTGTGGACGCAGGCTCTGCTTACAAAGCACATGGTTTTATGGATTGCTCCAACTACTTTCCCAATTAGAAAACGGGAGCTACGTTGAAATGATGCAAATAGGCTTGCTTGACTTCTCTTCACTTGTTAAATTTCCTCAAATTATACCCTCCCTTTGGAGCATGTTTCTGCAAGGCTATACCAAAAGAAACCCAACTAAGAAATCACATACCAAATTAGCTACAACTATAATTTCTTTAGCTCATACATTTAGAGAGAGAGAAAAAAATAATGCAAATCAGTAATACTATTAATTATCATTTTATAGCTTTTATATATAATTTCCCTTAAACATATGATAACCTTATTCAATCATTCCTTTTTTTTCTTAAAGGGAATCTTTATCAACTAATTTCATAATATTCTATCGTATATTGAAGCATAACTACTTTACATACATATTAAGATATATAATTGAATTATTTTATAATGGATAATATTTAAATAAATATTTTCCAGCATACCTTTGCATATGGTAGATTTTTTTATTATCTTCCCTCCTCAATATCATGCTCAAAGATTGGCAACAAGAACTCACCATTATGCTCGTGAGTGAAAAATCAGAGAAGTGGAAAAAGGAAAAGAAAGATATTATATAGCATACTGTTTAATGAGTGTGAATTCAAATTTTAAAATGCATCAAATCAAATATGTCAGTTTCAATCTTCACCTTTATCTCTAAATCTATCTAATATTTCTGTCGTAACTTTTGCTTGTTATCAAGTTGATTTAATTTTTTCAGTTATTGTATAAATAAATGATTCCCTCTATTTTCTCTTTGATTCAAAAGTGCTCGGATGGATTTTCTCTGATGGCAATCATCACTGTGAAAATTATTATTTTTGTTTTATATGATAATGATTAATGAAATGAAACAAGTGCATTGCAATCTTCCTGCCAGAAATGGATTCTGTTGATTCGTTATTTATTTGGGCTTAGGCCCAAGAAATAAATATACGGGTCCAATAACCCATCTTCCTTGAAACAAGCTACTTTTCGAAATTACCATAAGGGGCTCCTTCGAGGATGGCAAACTGACATGGCAGTATTGTAAATTTGTTAAATAAATAAGGTATAAAGTTATTTTTAACTACCAACCGACCTTATCGATTTTGACTTTTTGAGGGTACATTTCGACCCACCCCAAACAAAACACTATCCGTAAGTAAAATAGGAGAAGAGGGATATATAAATGCGAAGACTTCATCAAATTTTCTGATTTTTTTTTCTTGTTCGTTGTCTGTGTCGATCGGAAAAAATGTTAGATGATGGAGGAAAGGTGAGGGCGTTAATAGAGAAGGCCACCAATTCTACGGCTGCAGAGGTGGACCCTCGCCTTCTCAAAGCTATTAAATCTGTAGTTCGAAATTCTGATTCTGAGCTCCGACTCGCCGCCCAAACCCTAATGGACCTCATGAAGCGCGACCACTCTCAGGTAATGAATTCTGACCTTATAGGTTAGTTTCACATGCTAAATGCCACTATAACTTTGTGAATTTTTCGGCAAAGAGAATCAAATATATGATGTTCATCATTTCAATAACATAGTCTTTTTCCCCCTTTTTTCTGTTTAGCATTCAGAAAAGTCTAAGATCATCTTGGTTTCATCTGCTCTCTTTTTTAAGACTGTCCATACGAATTGATTCTGATTTGACCAAGGTTCTTGTCATTATCTAAAAGGAAATTATAATAATGCTTCTCGATGTTAGCTTAATCTGGTTTTCATTATTGTAAAATAGATTCAAATCAAACCCATCACTGACCAAAGAATATCTTTTCTGGATCATGTCATAACCCTTTTGTAACTGATGGCTGTTTTTGCTTCTCATTTTTAGCTTCCTTCCAATTGGTTTCCATTGTTAGGTTTGACGTAATTTAGAACTTGTGCTCCCTTTCATAGGGAGCTAACTCTTACTTGCAAGTGGGTTCTTAGTGATGTAATCTTTTTATTTTATTTTGGTTGCTGTTCAGATTCATTATAGTATAAGCATTGAGAAATTGAAAAAGCAACTATTTTTATTTGCTAACCTTACCTTAAATACTTGGACTATGGTTTTTTTTTTTGCAGGTTAGGTATCTCTCTCTTCTCATAATTGATGAACTTTTCATGCGATCAAAGCTTTTTAGGACCCTTCTTGTTGAGAACATCGATCAACTTTTGAGTTTGGGTGTTGGATTCAGAAGGAATCTGCCGCTTCCTGCTCCACCAGCTGTTGCTTCTGTTTTGCGGCAAAAGACGATTGAATTCTTGGAGAAGTGGAATTCTTCATTTGGGATTCATTATAGACAGATTAGATTAGGTTATGACTACCTTAAAAACACTCTTCGATTCCAGTTTCCTAACATCCAGGCAAATGCAGCACGTGTTCAGCAGGAGAGAAGGGAAAGGGAGATGAGGTCAAAAGAGATTTTACAATACAAGTTTGAAACACTCAAGGAGAATTTATCTTCAATAAAGGAAGAGATACAGTCAACAATAAATGAGATTGGAGAGTGTTTAGAAATTGTTCATGCTGAAAGGGAAACTTTACCATTAGGTCCTTTGGATGAGGAAGATTTTGAAGAGTTCCGTCCTTCAGAATTAAGGCAGATCCGTCTAGACTCACTAAGGGAGGGTGAAAAGATTCATGAGACCTGTGAGAATAAAGTTGTTTTTGATGCATTGAGGGAGCTTTACAAACTTTTAGTAACAAAGCATATGGTTTCAGTCCAAGAGTGGATCTCTGTCCTTATACGGGTCGAAGTAGCTGATAACAGACTGAGAGATTCCATTCTGAAGGAGTTAATTGGTGTCCAAAATCAACTCCAGTCTGTGAAGAAGAAATGTGTAGAATCAGGTTGTACTCTTCCAGACATCACCAAGCAAGAAAAAGAAGAGGAAGAAGATTTTTGGGAGGAGGGTAAAATTAAATCATCTGAAGTTGAGAGTTCTAATGCACCCAATATGCTAAATGAAACTTTTTCTGTAGCTTCAACTTCTAGACAGGTGAATAGTGAAGCTCTTGATAGCAGTAAAGTAAAGGCAAACTGTAATGGTTCACTATGTGGTGACCAAGTTGAAACCAGTTCAAGCTCACTTCGAGATAAGCTCTTAGCTGAAGCTCCGGTTATAAAGTGGGGTTCTTTCCTAGATGATTGGGGATCAAATCGGGATATTATGGCCAACCAGAGGGGCTTGGAGCTTGAAAATCACTGGGGTAAGGTAGACCCTGATGCAGTTATTTCAGCAGAGAAAATTGCTGAGCTAAACATTCGTGCAACTATTTACCAAGAAGAGCAAGCAGAAATACAACCATGCCGTGCTTCATTGCGCAAAGGCGGACTGTGTCAGAGAAGAGATATGAAAGTTTGTCCTTTTCATGGGCC
The DNA here is from genome assembly GCA_023653625.1 of Triadica sebifera. Taxonomy (NCBI): domain Eukaryota; kingdom Viridiplantae; phylum Streptophyta; class Magnoliopsida; order Malpighiales; family Euphorbiaceae; genus Triadica; species Triadica sebifera. Next base: position 3,074,521 of record CM042895.1, read on the forward strand.
CATCATAGCCCGAGATGATGAAGGAAATCCTATCAACCAGAACGCTTCAACAAGTGAAACAACTTTCAGTTCTGATTTTGTGGAACAGTTAGCAAAGCAAGCTGTGAAGAATGTTCGAGATAGAGATAATGAAGAAGCTAGGAAAAGAAAAATGGATAAGCAGTCACAGAAACGTGCTAAGCTTGCAAAGATTAGGGAGCATAATGAAGCAGTACTAAGAAATGCTGCATTGGCTTCAACTTCAAATTCTGCATATGTTGGGGATTGTGTGGAGGCAATGACTGATGGAAGGTCTTCATCAAGAAACAAAAAGGACAGCCTTGCATCAATGCTGCGTAAAAAAGAAACAACCAAAGATAGGTTAGCTCAGAGACTTTTGAATACCCGGGCAAGAGATGCGACTTTAAGGCAGCTTACGCAGGGCGAGGATGCAACTTACAGAGAAGCGTTCCCAAATCAGTGGTAGATGGTTGTCTCTTTCTGTTCTTCCAGACTTCCATAAAATACCAAGCATCTGGATTAACAGTTTTGAGCTTGATCTGGCAGATACAATAGTAGGCACAAGAAGACTTTGCTGTAAATATTTATGAAATGTGATATATGCTTATTGTCCCATTGGGATTTTTCAGTTAGAGCAACATGAGAAGTGGTGGTGTTTTTTTTTTTTTTTTCCTGATCTGCATGGGATTTTTTTCCCTCTTTACCCTGATGCATTTCTGTAACATAATCTTAAGCATTGACATTGTATAGGAATCAAGAATTATACCATTGGAAATAAATAAAATTCACAAGGTCTCTAACTGGGACCTCTGTTATTTTTGACCATGGTAAATCTCAATGGATTCATATCAGCTGATCTTGAGTCCTTGACTTAGCAGGAGTTGGTTGTGTCTTGTTTTTCATGTGATTTTGCTCGACTTTCTAGGACACAAGTCTGTAATGAAGGGCATAGAAACAGGTAAGAACCAGTGACTTGTGGCACAATGGACGAATCAAAGTCGTTAGTGGAGTAGAGTAGGTAAATATTCCTTCTTAACCTGGACAAAAAAGTAGTAAAAGTGACGCTAGGATCGTATTTTTCTAATAATATAGATTGTTGCTCTTGAAGTAACGTTGAAACTAAGCCATCTTTTGTGCCATTATCATCCTCAAATCTTCTTTATAACCATTAAAGCAGAAAATGGTCGACCAGGCCATCCTCCAATCACCAGAGATGTATATTATTACTTTACACGAAGTAAAGATAATGGTTTCTGGTCGGTGTATTAATAATGATAAAAATACTAGTACCAATCAAGAAAATTCTTATGACTAGTTGTTTGCCTATGCCTCAGGACCCAAGTTAAGCTTATAAAGGCATTAATTGAAAATCACAAAGTCTAAATTAAGCATTAGAATAACATTAAATCGGGCTCCAGCTTTATGATTAGTATTATTACATTTACTTATAGCTACGTTGATTCAACAAACTTTATGATGCATCTTTTGCATATTCGAGAGGACTCTGTGAAGAGTAAAATTTAATAACTTAAACATGAACCAGGGATGTCTTTATTAATTTTGTCCATTTATGTGATCAAATTTGTTTATTAATGAGTTCTATAAGAAATTTGAAGTTTGAATTATCAAATAGAAAAGCGTAAATTACTAAGTATTTATTTAGATTCATGAGTTCCGCCTGATATTATGGCCACAACACATTGTATTTTACACTCATGGATGTGGAGTAGCATTATTCACATAAATTTTTTTCGGCTATCCTAAATATATGAAAAGAATTAAAATTTAATTTTGTTGTATTAGGGAATTGATAGAAAATTTTCTTTCTAAAAGTTGAAAATATATTATATATGGAAGAAATTAAATTGGCCTTGATTATTAATTTTATATTTATGTTATTGGTCCAGGCTTTAGTTTTTATTCAACATACAGAAAAATATTTAATAACAAGAGGTAACAGCTAACAACCGGCAGGAAAGTTTTTTTTAAAAAAAAAAAAATACTAATTCCCATTATTTAACTGATTCACAATAATAACAGTTACCTTTTAATTATTATACCTAATCTAATCTCCTATCAAACCCTTCCCTTCTCTCTTTTCGCTCTGTCTCTGGCCTGAAGTCCTTTCATTCGATCTTGATCAGCTGACTCCTGTAAATGTCGACCTTGATTTTTCTTTCTCCCTCAACTATCAAGAAAGGCACCTCTTTTTCCTAAAGGGATTCTCTTATATACAGTCCAGATTCAGATCAGTCTCTCCTTGTTTCTATTTTTTTTTTTCTTTTCCCTCTTTTTTCTTTCAGAATTTCGTCCTTATATTTCAATTTTACGTAAAAAGCCACACACATCAAGGCAAAAAACCCTTTTGTTTATAGAACATCTTCTTTTGCTCTGTTTCCCTTCCAAGAATGGAGAAACCAGAATTTTGAATACCCATTAGAGAATAAGCGCTAAATTTGAAAAAAAACACCTCTCTTTCTTTCTTTCGTTTGGGTTAGTTTTATGAATGGAATTAGATAGCATCGAGAGTGTTCCATCCTCGGATTTGACAGACGAGGATGAGATCCATCACCACCATCATCAATTCCCTTCTGTTCCAAAGGCTCAAACGAACAACAATAACAACGGCAACAGTGTCTCTTCGGCAATTCAATCTATCAGTGTCCATGAACTGCTCGAATGCCCTGTTTGTACCAATTCTATGTACCCTCCAATCCATCAGGTTTGTACTTTGTTGAAATTTGGTTGGTGGCTTCCTAATTTTACTCGATCTATTTGTTGCCGTTATATTTAAATGGCTTTAGATTTTGTTCCGAATCCATGGAAGTTAGATGCAAACATATTTTTTTTCCTAGTTTGTTTCGAGATTTAAGTGCCTTGAATTGAACTCAAGAAGATTCTTATGACGATGAATTACTTGATACATCGGTATAAAGCTAGGGTTGACTGAAGGGCGTTAGAGGATTTTTTGGAATTTGATTAATTTAATGGGTTTGGTGTATCAGTACGGTGTCTTTTTTTTTTTTTTTTTACTTATAATGAAGAATCATTGTTAGTTTTTGTGCAAGTATACTCAGTATATGTGGTTTCCTTTTTTGTACAACATGCCAGATGCTTAATGGTGGCAGTCATAGGTCATTGATACCAACTTAATCATGTTTTTATCTAGGCTCAGCCCTGTGGTACAATCTCAAAATTCTATCCTTCTGGGCTTAATTCGAGTGAAATAAGAACTGGTAATCATTGGGCTCTGAAATTGACATTCCCAAGTTGTATTTAGAAAATTGCGTCCTCAATTGAACATGTCTTCTTGGACTTCTCTTTAACAATCGTCCATAGAAAGGAAAATTGGTTGAGATTCCTTGTTATTGACCATAAATAGACTCTTCATTGCTTCTAGATGGCAATTAGAAATAGTCATAGGGGTCATCTGTTTGCATCAGGCTTTTGAATTTATTGATGTGAATACTAGGTTGATAAACGTGGCAATTTGGTAAATATCTAGTTTTTGTGTTTAGTGAGGTGAGAAAAGGGTGCGACTTGTAGTTAGTGGTAGATCCAGAAGTTCTACTTGGAGGGGCAAGTTTATATATTTTCATTCTAAAATTATATTATATAATAAACTTATATAATAAATCTGTTATGTCTAAATATAAGTAAAACAAAAATTAAAAAAAAGTAACAAGTTAAAGAGTTATTGGCCAAAATACAAAATAAACATATCTAATTTTTGTTCTTTAAGGATGGAACTATGGGATCTTGGATTAAAAGAGGAGGGAGGGGTTGAAGAACATGAAAAAAATAACTAAACTAATTATAATAATTTTATTTGAAATAGGGGGGGCGGTGGCCCCCATCAGCCCCCATGTATATCCACCATTGCTCGCAGTCATATATTTTCCAGCTGCAAATACCTCAGGGGCTACTTAGAGATGGTTTCACAACATGCTGAATGGGATAGTTGTAAAGATTCAAACGAAAATTCAAGTTAAGACTTGATGTAAGAATCTGGTGATTTTGTTGGGTTTTGGATGAGATAAATGTCCAAAATACTCAACAATCTCAAACTATAGAGTATAATTGCTTGCAAATTTCATTGTCAATGATTCGTTGTTCTAACTATCTTGCTAGCTCTTCAAATTTCATTATGTTATTTACAAGATATTTGCTGATATGTTAAGCAAATTGTTTTTTATGCAGTGCCACAATGGACATACACTTTGTTCAACTTGTAAAACAAGGGTGCATAACCGCTGTCCCACTTGTAGACAAGAGCTTGGCGATATTAGATGTCTAGCGTTGGAAAAAGTAGCCGAGTCACTTGAATTACCTTGCAGATACATGTCACTTGGATGCCCAGAGATTTTTCCATACTATAGCAAACTTAAACATGAGGCCCTGTGCAACTTTAGGCCATACAACTGTCCATATGCTGGATCTGAGTGTGCTGTTGTTGGGGATATCCCATTTTTAGTTGCTCATCTAAGGGATGATCACAAAGTAGACATGCATTCTGGATGCACTTTCAACCATCGTTATGTCAAGTCTAATCCCCGTGAAGTAGAAAATGCCACATGGATGTTAACTGTAAGTATTTTCTTATTATTTTATATAACTACTTATAAGGAGCAAAAAAGCTAACTTTTGATTGGAATGAATATGATAATGAGTTTTGGATGCCCCTATGTGATCATGACATGCTTTTTGTGGTTGGCTAGATCTTGTAATGGTGCTGTGGAACATCATCTGCCCTTTTTTCCAGAAGGAATCATTCTGTGCCATATATAAGTAAAAAAGCTCCAAATTTATCCATCTTCCTTGTGACTAGACCACAAAGAATGTGCTTATAGCATAGAACAAACTGTTGTTGCCTTTTGACTAATTGATATATAAACATGCAGTACAATGGTCTGCTCAAATGGTAAGGGATGTTGGTGACTTGGGTCACTGGCCTTATGAAGTCTGAACCTGAGTTTGAATCTATCATAAATCGCTGGACTTTTCCTAGTTTGTTTGGAATATGGAAAAAAATTGTTCCAAGTGTGTTGCTGGCGAGGGAGAGGGGTGGGGGCAAGAAAATATGGAATTTTAAAGCAAATAAAATAAAAATTTTACCATGGAATTAGTTGGGTGGTCAAAGTGTTTTATGTTGGTAGCAAGAAAAGAGAGGGGATTGCACAATGGGAGAACTTTTTATGGCTGTAAAATTAGATTTATCCAAGTTTCCCTTTTCTCTTATAATAAGTATTATAAACTTCCTTGTGTTTGGACTATGCGAGTGAATATTTTGTAAAACTAAAATTTAATATAACAAATCGCATCTTGAAATGAGTGAATATGCGATCACCTTGTAGTCTTTTATTTACCATTTTTTCTGCAGTATGTTGGTTGATTGGTCAACATGTTCCTAATGAAAAATGGACTCTTTATGTCATCAGAATATGGGGAAAAAAATGAGTATAAAGGGTAAATATTTTACTTTGTCATGTTTCAAACAGCAGGAATTACGGAGAGATGCTCTTTTCTGTATTTGGGAATCCCCAGTCGTTGGATCTCACTGATAGGAGCAATTGTGAGTACTTATTTATCTTTCTGACAATTTTGGATAGGTATTCCACTGTTTTGGCCAGTACTTCTGTCTGCATTTTGAAGCTTTCCAGCTAGGGATGGCACCTGTTTATATGGCATTCCTTCGTTTCATGGGCGATGAAACAGAAGCCCGTAATTACAGCTATAGCCTGGAGGTTGGGGGAAATGGCCGGAAACTCATTTGGGAAGGCACTCCAAGAAGCATTAGAGATAGCCACAGGAAGGTTAGGGATAGCCATGACGGCCTCATTATACAGAGGAACATGGCGCTTTTCTTCTCTGGAGGGGACAGGAAAGAGTTAAAGCTTCGAGTGACAGGGCGTATATGGAAAGAACAACAGAACCCAGAAGGTGGTGCATGCATACCAAATCTCTGCAGTTAGGGTGGTTCCCTCTCTCTCTGTACCCCGTGTGCTGCAACTTTTGCTATATTAGTATATGCAGAATCTTGAAAATCTGTATTTATGAATCTTGGAGGCCTAAGCTTTTATAAATTGTCAATAAAGAACCTGAAGAAGTTATTCTAGCTGTGCCATGAATTGATCTTTTTTACCCGCTGGGTTAATTAGAATGTTGTGCTACGAATCGTGATTCTTCAACTTGAATGTTGCCGCCATAAACAGCCCGATTATTTTCAACACTTGCAACAACCTAAAAACCTAAATTTGTACATTTTTGCCTGAAAACCGATTCTACTGGCTTCTTTTTTTTTAAAAAAAAAATAAGAGAAAAGGAACGAACTTGGATGCGCTAGCGCCAGCCAAATTACTGGGTGAAGATTAGTGAAGTGCAAACTGCCTAATGAATGAACTTATGGATGAGGAGTTGTTAAGATTCGCGCATAAGATGCCATTAGGATAGTAGAACTAGAAAGAGATGGAAGGTTGCTTCGAATCTGGAATGCTTAGTAATAAGTCCAACAACTATTGCCTAATTAGACATGATTATAAGACCATATTCATTCCTTTGTAATTGTATCTCCACTCGTTTAGCAGCAAAATTACACTTTTAAAGATATTTTATCATGTAATTAATATCAATTTTCAATTTATGGAGCCGGTTAATATTTTAATATATTATATTCATTATTAATATTTAAAATGTTATATTTTTTAATGATCAAATAGATTGGATTAAAATTAATAAATTGTATAAAAAAATAATTGTGAAACTTAATGTTCTCCCCAAAATTTTCCTGGTATTTGAGTAAAATTACATATTTTTCAACCTTAAGCCCAAACTCACGATTATATAGAACACACATTGTTTTATTATCTTAATTTTTTCAATAATATCATATAGAATGCATTCAATTTATATTTATCTTAATTATTCTTATGTTTTTAAATTAATATTATTTTTATTTTTATTAATATTAATTATTTAGAAGTTAATTAATATTAATTGTTACAATATATATTATTTATTTATTTTATTCAATTTTATTATAAAATAATATAAGTGAGATATACTGCAAATATTTTATTCATTTAAAATATTCTCTTGCTTATTTTATATTTTGTAAAATCATCTACATTTATACTATTGCTTTACAATTACAAAATGTGGTCTCTACGGTAATATCAATGAAATTTTAATTATATTTTTAAACACATTTTATTCTTGCAATTGATATCAATTTCACTTTACGGGACCCAGTTAGGATTGTAAATGAATAAAATTGTCCGTCAACTATTCGAGTCTTGGTTCATAAAAAAACTAATTCATAATCATTTATTATTGTTACAGAGTCGAACTCAGGCTCGATTTCAAATCCGAGCTCGAAAATCTTATTGAGTTCTAATTCGAGATTAATATTGTTTGGTTCGTCAGCTCGCGAATATGTTCGTTTACGAACTCACACAAAAGTTCGTGAATGTATTCATTTAAAAGTTCGTGAACGTGTTCGTTTAAAATTCGTTTATATTGTATTTTTTAAACTTGCGAATGTGTTCATTTAGAACTCATTTATATTGTATTTTATTATCGAGCTCAAGTTTTTGTCATTATCAGTTAATGAGTTGAACACGAATTTTTATCATTATTAATTAACGAGCTGAACTCGAGTTTTGTTGTTATTAATTAATAAGTTGAACTTAAATTTTTGTCATTATTAGTTAACGAGCCGAACTTGAACTTTTGTCGTTATTAATTAACGAGTCGAACTCAATTTTTTATCATTATTAGTTAACAAAGCCGAAATTGAGTTAAACTCATTAAGCATAATAAACGAGTTTTTTACGAACTGAGTTCGAAGATTTTGCGAATTTAATAATTTTTAAACAAGCCGAACTTGAGTTCAAATATAAAAACTCGAATCGAGTTCGAACCTGTAATAAATTTAAATAAGTCGAGTTTGAACTCACCAATATTTAGCTCAGTTCGGTTCGTTTGTAGTCCTAGACCCAACTAATATTTTAACATATTTTATTCACTATTAACAATTAAAATGTTATATTTTTTTATTGTCAAATAATTTATATTTTATCGATAAAATTAATTTATATTAAAATTAATAAATTGCATAGAAAAAATAATTATGAAACTTAAAAAAAAGGAAAACACACAATATTTCATTTATTATTATTATTATTATTATTATTATTATTATTATTATTATTATTATTAACTTTGTAATTAAAATATGAAATTAAGTTAATAAAATTAATTATATTTAATAATATAAATAATATAATTATTTTTATAAAAAATTAATTATATTAACTTAAAATTATATTTTAAATTAATATATCAACTTAATTATTCATTGATTAAATTTAAAAATGTATTAATTAATAAAAAATAATTATTTATTTATTTTATTTAAATTTATTATAAATTAATAAAAGTGAGATCCATTAGAAGTTTTTATTCAAATGAAATTCTTTCTCTTCACTTTCATATATTGTAAATTTGCTAATTATCCATACAAACTTTTATTTGTTGCCACATCACCCTTTGCAATTCAATTAGCAAAGGGATGTGAATATTCTAAGCTTGCAAATTTACAAGCTTTTTCAGTAATTGACTTTGTAATTATTACATCATATTTTATGATTACAAATGCAAGCTAATGGAAATGCTTTGGCTTCAAGTTTTAAATAAATAATTTTTTTTGAAAGTAGCAAAAATATAATAAAAAAAAAGAAAAAGAAGAATTCATACTTATCATTCATTTGTTGAAACTATGAAATGAACATAGAAAACATAACTGAGAATATTATTATTTACTTTTTATATTTAATATATTATATAAATGCTTCTTGAGCTTTAAAATTTATATGATTAATCTTATATGTTTTATTTTCGTTAAACTATATAGTTTTTCTATTAAATTTTAAAATATTTATTATTAATCTGAAAAAATATTTTCTTTGGCTTGGAGGTAATAATATAATATGTCAAATTTTACAGAATAAATAATAAATTTTTCTTTATTATTTTACCACAATCTAATATTTTTTTAAAGTAAAATCTAACAAAATAATATATTAATAGAATATAATAAAATATAAAAAATAAATTATATAATTTTTGAATATCAGCCTACTATTATAATAAGTCAAACTTAAAAAAATTTTAATGATAATCAATTCTACTATTTAGAATGTGGAAAGAAATAGAATGATATCGCTTTAGTGTTTAAGGGGTGAGCATCCATTTAGTTTAATTTAAAATCGAACCAAAACATTTATAGAAAAATCCAATCGAAATATATTTAAAATTGAACATAACTGAACCAAAATATTTTGATTCGGTTTAATTGATTTTGTAAATTAATTTAATAATTACCATAAAACTATAATTATTACCATATTTATCAATTATAAAATTTAAAATCAATTATAATAATTTTATCAATTAACATAAATTAAAATCAATTATCATGATCTTATAAATGGTCATAACTAAAATTAAAATTTTATAAATTAGTATAAAAATTATCATAAATTTATTAATTAGGAGGAATTAAATTTAGTTAATAAAAATTAAAATAAATTGTCATAATTAATGATTTTATCGAGTATTATATATCAAAATTAATTATTATAAATTATAATTTTTTTATCTAAAATTTATAATTAATTACTATAAAATTAATCAATATATATATATATATATATATATATATTCGGTTGGTTCGATCTTTTTCAATATTTTTCAACTAAATCAAACAAATCAAAATTTATATAAATAATCAAACCAAATAAATTAAAAATTGAATGGAATAAACTGGAATCAGTTTGTTTCCGTTCGATTTTGCACACTCCTGCCGAGACGAGACGGATACCGAGTCACAACTCCCTATCACCTCTGGCGTTTGGTGGGCAAAAACACACTCTCTCGTTTCCTCCTTTTTCTAAGAAGGGTTTTAGCAATAGCCATGAGCTTATGCCCAATGGCTTCAAAACCCATAAACCTCTCTTCTCAGTATAACAAGGTTTAGATTTTTTCTCCTCTTCAACCATTTATCCACGGCAATGGAGCTTCTCAATCCTTCAGTTCCCAGTAGACCTGTAATTGAACCACTCTTTTCCTTCTTCACTCCCAAATTCCCCATCAAAACTTTTAACAGCAAAAATCCATACAAGTTCCACATTCGCGGTTATAAATTTCACAGTAACTCCTCTGTTCCAATCCATTTATCCTTCTCTTCCACTAGATATGTGCAAGTTTCGGCTCAGTTTGGACGACCGACGAGGCGCAGAAATTCCCTGAGGACAAAGCTCATTGATAATCAGGTGCGTCCAAATAATCCCATTTCTCTACATCCAAACTCTGAGATTCTTAACCCGAATCCTCAGTTTGATATCTCCAGTTATACTACAACTCGAGAGAATTTGGATAATGATTGTCTAAAAGAGAGTAATTCTAGTTATGGGTTTGGTGTTGATAATGACTTAGTTGAACCAGAAAGTGCAAAATCATGGAAAACGAAATCGAAAAATGTCGGGGAATCAGCTCTGTCAACTAAGCTGGAGAAGTGGGTTGATCAGTATAATAAAGATACTGCATTTTGGGGCGTTGGGTCCGGTCATATCTTTACTGTTTTTCATGATTTAGAAGGGAATGTCAAACGGGTTTTAGTTCATGAGGATGAGATATCAAAGAGAATTCAAGTTGAAAAGCTAGAACTTGACGATCCAATGGAATTGAATTCGAAAATTTTGTATGCCAAGGGTTTGGCTGGAGAGATGGAGGGAGGGGAAAATGTTATTCCAAGTAATAGCTCAGTGGCAAAGTTTATTCTTTCCGATGAGGATTCTGGCTTTGTAAAAGCAATTCGTGACGTTGCTTTTCGGCCTGAATTTATCCCAGTAGTCTCAGGATTTGGGAAAATGATACTTTTTGGTTTTGTTGCAATTTGGGCAATGAAGAAATTATTTACTTTTGCGAACAAGGAACAGCAATTAACAGAATTGGAGAAGGAGATGATGAGGAGAAAGATAAAGTCTAGAAAAGAGAAAGAGATACTGGAGAAAAGTACTGTTGAAGTTATTCAAGAACCTTCTGAACTACCAACGATGTCAACGGAAAAACCCAAACTAGACAAGCAAGAACTGATGAGAAATATAATTGAAGCAAAGGCTTCGAAGGATAAATTATTGTTGATGAATTCTTCTAGTTCTCAAACTACGGGCAGTATGAATTTGGATAAGAAAATTCAGCAAATTAGAGCAATGGCAAGGGAGGCTCGGGAGATTGAGAATGGAGAAGCTGCAATAGAACAGCTCGTGAATGAGGAATCATCCAGTGGAATGGAAAATTTTGAAGAGAATACAGGGGAGTTTGTGAGTTTTGTAGGTGATATTCGAAATGAAGATTCTGGTCAAAGGAGGGATATTGATGGAACTGGAGTAAAGATGTACGTAGATAGATCAAAAGATGATGATACTGGATATTTTCATGAGGTGTTCCCTGAAAAGAGTCGTGGCACACAATCTTTTAGCACTTCAAGTGTAGAAATACCAAAGGATAAGCAAATAATGGCAAGAGGAGAAGTTAAGCATTCCTGTGATACTCCTGATAGTAATCTGGGCGTGTCAAATAAAAGGTCAATTACAATGAAACCAAGGCTTATTCGCTCAGTCAAAGAAGCAAGGGAATTCATTGCCAAGAGAGGTAACAAACATACCCAGGAACTTCCGATTGATACAGTGCAAAAGAATGCCACTGTGGTAAGTCCACCTAGTGATAAGGAATATGGTGGTAAAATAAGCCATAGAATTGCAACAGATGAACAGGTGATTGAACCCGTTGCTTTGAGCAGAATGTCAGATCCTTTACCTGCCACAGATATTTATGAAGATTTGATTCCAAAGATAAAGGAATTTGTCTCAACCAAGAAAGATGATTCCGGTGATTCTGAGGAAGGATATGATATGCCCGATCTTCAAAAACCCTTGAAGCTCTTAAGTAGCCATGTTGATAGCAACAAAGAGAGAAGACAGCCTGTGGATGAAAAGTGGATGGAGAAAAATTTTCATGAAGTTGAACCCATAATTAAAAAGATTGGAGATGGATTTAGGGATAATTACAAGATAGCAAGAGAAAAAGTAAATGAAAATGTAGGCACTGATGTAACACATTTTGAGTATAATGAAGATGACAGTGAACTTGAGTGGATGAAAGATGATGATCTCAGAGAGATAGTATTTCAAGTCCGAGAAAATGAGTTGTCAGGGAGGGATCCATTTTATCTGATGGATGCTGGGGATAAAGCTAAATTCTTCGCTGGTCTTGAGAAAAAAGTTGAAAAAGAGAATGAAAAATTGCTTCAAGTGCATGAATATCTCCATTCAAGCATTGAAAATCTTGATTATGGGGCAGGTGATTTATTTGTTGTAATTATGTAATTTATTGTTATAATTGTTCTGCTTTCTTAATGATTTAGTTGTATAGTGGCGTGTTTATTCTGAGATATTGATCCAGTGCCTTGTCTCTCCTGTTTTATTTGAAAATTATAGTTGTTGGTTATACTTTTTCCAAAAGGCTGAAAATCTGCATCACCACATAATAATTGGCTGAGTGCATATTTACATATTACTGAAAACTTTTTAATTGAACTGATGCTGATCTTTTCTTCTGCTTTCCCTTCAGGTGGCATCAGCTTGTATGATCCACCAGAAAAATTTATACCACGCTGGAAAGGGCCTGTTTTAGAAAAGAATCCTCAGTTCCTCAACAGCTTCCTTGAACAACGAAAAGCAATTTTTGCTGGCAATGTGGGTACTTCGTACTTTGAAAATAAAGATGAACGAAACTTGAGTCAGAATGCAACAGAATTCCTAATCAAGGAGAATGATGGGCCTTCCTTGTCAGACAATACTTCAAGGAAGAATTTGTGCAATAAGGATCCTAAAAATTCCAAGACAGTTATAGAAGGTAGCGATGGTTCTGTTAGAGCTGGCAAAAAATCAGGTAAAGAGTATTGGAAACACACAAAGAAATGGTCCCGTGGGTTCTTGGAATCTTATAATGCAGAGACAGACCCAGAAATCAAATCTATCATGAAGGATATGGGAAAGGATCTAGATAGATGGATCACTGAAGAAGAAATTCAGGAGGCAGATGATCTAATGAAGAAACTGCCTGAAAGAAATAAGAAGTTCATGGAAAAGAAAATCAACAAGATAAAAAGAGAAATGGAATTATTTGGACCACAAGCTGTAGTGAGCAAGTACCGTGAGTATGCAGAAGAAAAGGAAGAAGATTACTTGTGGTGGTTAGATCTTCCACATGTATTGGTATGTAAACATCCATTGTCTTCTTTGTTATAGTTTGCTAAAGCTTTCAATTTGAAATCAAAGAAAGTAGTCTCACCATGCATGTTCAGAAACATTATATTACGCTGTATCTTTCCATCACAAATAAAATCTGGGGATGATGTGTAATATTTTTGGAAAAAAATACATAACTGGTACTCGACTCTTTTCTTGGCTTATTTCATGTAGTCTGTTAGAGATCATGTATGATTTTTGTATGTTTTAATAATCAATGAACTAATTTGTTGCTATTTCAAGTGCATCGAATTAAATACAACTCAGAATGGGGAGCAGAAAATCGGATTTTATTCATTAGAGATGGCTGCTGATCTTGAATTGGAACCAAAGCCATGCCATGTGATTGCTTTTCAGGATGCCAGTGATTGCAAAAATCTTTGTTACATCATTCAAGCTCACATGGATATGCTAGGAAATGGCCAAGCATTTGTTGTTCCAAGACCTCCTAAGGTAAAGATTTAAGTTCTTTTTTTTCCTAATGTAGAAGTTTCCAGCAGCTCATCAAGTTTTGAGGGGAATCTATTATCTTGCTTACACGAGTCATTTGTTTGATTCATGAGCAAGAATCATACTGCTTTTAGCTGCATTTAGAAATATTAATCAAACTGCATCAACCTTGCTGGCATTTAGTGTATCTGCACAAATCTGTTCATTGTCATTGTGTGCTTGTGTACTTTCGGAATTTTTTCATGCAAGTGCATGCTTGGGACACCAGAGTAATTTTTTGCTTTCTGGATTGATAATTGGAACTTTGGACAAGAGACCTTGAAAGTTGAGCCTACCTATTTCTTCTTGCTAGTATTTGTCCTCAACAATTTCAAATGATGCATACAAATCCTCTCCTCATCAATAACTGTCTTCTCTAGCTATTGTGTTCTGTTTAGGTTAAATAATCTTATTATTAAATGCCAAGTTTCTGATTCTGTTTTCATTCCAATGGATAGAGGTGATAGACATCATGTTTCAATTTTCATTTTACTTACTCCTTTGATGCGAAAAGTATTGTTCTGTTCTCTAAGTGTTGTTGGTCTTCACTAGGATGCCTTTCGAGAAGCCAGAGCAAATGGTTTTGGTGTTACTGTGATCAGGCAAAGAGAGTTAAATCTAAATGTGGACCAAACCTTGGAAGAAGTGGAGGAACAAATCACCGAGATTGGGAGCAAGATGTACCATGATAAGCTCATGAAAGAGCGTTCTGTTGACATGAGTGCCCTGATGAAGGGTGTATTCGGTTTCAAGAGCCGAACGGCTACTGCTAAAAGGTATTTAGATTCTTGTAAAGGTTGCATTACAGGTGTAACCGAAGCCACAAGAGAGAGGTGAAGAAGAACAGGATTCGATGGATAGGAAGAGTTTGATTTGTGTTATATGCAAAATAAACGCCTCATATTTATTTAATATTTTGTTTTCAGAAAAAAATCAAAGCGGACACTGAAGAAGCCTAGGAAGAAATGAGGATGGTATGTACCTAACTTGCGGTTGGGTGAGGGACAACAGTAGTTGACCGCGTAAGAAATGTGGTGGCAAAGCAAGCCTTTGATAAGGTCTTCATATGGGTTCTATCTTTGGTCGCATTAGGCAGCAGCGGGGCAGAAGAACTGATCTTGTCTGATACTGATTCGTATTCTATCAATTTATGCTGCTTTTTGCTCAGAAGAATTACTTTAAATTGGAGGTTGGGGCTAGTACCTACTAAAATGAGTGGCATGATGGCTTTGGTTTTCAAAGCTCGCATCAATTCAATTGTGCAGTGAGGACTGCCGTGCGTCTATCAGCTATTTCCATCACCATCATTTTACTCACGCCTACCCATCCTTCGGGTGTTCCAAATCGAGATGTCAGTTAAACCATATTCTTTGAGCTCTCTACAGAGAGTACTGTTCTTGTAAATTTGATGTCGCATGATGCTGAATAATGAGAATCAAACGTTTCCTATTCTTAAGTTACAATCACAACTATTTCTTATTCTTAGAAAACACAGCCATCAAGCACTCCAAATTTATAACCTACTTTAAACTGAGACTGTGGCATATAGATATTGGCCACAATGACTTCTATATTCTGTATGTGTTTTATCATCTGCATTGATAATAACAAAAGAAATAAAAGAACTTGAGTTCATATCGTAACGTCATCCAAAAATAAACTCCACATGTTATTTGGATGAAGATGCCACTGATAGAATTTAATAGGTTGTACTTTCAAGAGTATTAACATATATAATAAGAGAATCTTCGATGAAGAAAAGAAAACCTACCAATTTTCATGAAAGAATATGAAATCAGAGACAAGAAGGTAATTCATCTTCACGATATGGACAATTAAGGAAAGCAACTTCGCTTGTGCCAGCAAGTAGCTTCGCATTGTGTAGGATAACATATGTACATATGCACAGATATATACCCATGTTATCCACAAAAATCAGCAATCCATCAAGCTAGAGATCCAGCTATGAGCTATCTCATCAAGACGTTGATCCATGATGTTCGATACTGTTTCAAGAAAAGCAACTTCACTTGTGTCAGGAAGTACAGAATCGTGTGCTTCTTCAACAATCTCCTCGATGACAGATGCCTTCTTCAATGTCTCTCTGCACATTATGCTTCCAATAGCAAAGGGTGTGAATCCCCTCTCCACTCCCTTCTTCAGAAGCATGGTGGAGATTCTAAGTGTGCGTGCACATTCAACAGGTATATCCCATCCATGGAACTTCAGAAGTGCAATATCCTCCTCAGCGTCCAACGATTTTATATACTCAACAGTCCTAGAGTCAAAAGGTTGCTGAGCTTGAGGCCAATAAAGCCAATCAAAGGTGCAATCCTCAAACTGCAAGGCAAGGATACATTATTACTTCAAATAAAATGACCACGTATAATGATATCAATAGAAATGGTAATGGTAATGGAAAGACCAAATCCGAACTGCTAGAATCAAAATGTCATGTTTTGTAAAAGCCCTACATAAATTAAACTAAAACAACTAACAAACCATGTATAGGAATTAGTTAATTACCAAAGCCACAATCTCAGGAAAATGGAAGTTAACATATATGAAGTTGCCAGAAAATAAAAAGTATGTCAAGTAAGCAATACTTACGCTTTCAGGCAGGCAGTATCCATGATCAATTGGAATTAGAACAGTCTGCCCGTCTTCTGGACATTTGCTCCACAGAATATTCCCGGCATGCCTATCTGTATTTGCCATTCTCATATCCAACACAGAAATTTTGTGAACTTCCTTCACTGGGAAAGCACCAGGACCAATATCCTCACAACTTCCATTGTTCTCCATGAACATTTGCAGGGATCCAATCTTCACAGTTATATCCTCTGGATGATTGAACCCTTTGTGAAAGCACTTGATCATAACAGTAGGTGGAACACCAGTAAAGCCCTTCTCCTCACCAAGTAAGGATTGACGTCCACTCTCTGGATGATCTAAAATGTAAGCTGCAACTTCCCTGAAAGCCCCTCCTCCAACTCTTGTACCCTTCTTTAACCCTTCGCCATCAGATGACAAAGGAAGCCCTCGAGGATTGTTTGCAGCCATGGGTTCTTCATCAATTGGCTTAAAAACAGAAACAAACTTCAGTCCAGAAGAATCCTGCATAAAATAAGCACCCCCAGTACCCTCCATGGATCGGATCGGATTATTACCAACCTCCAATCCATCAAAGGTAGCATTTACCATATTCCAAATCACAGAGGGCAATTCAATTTTGGGATTAATAATAATTGGCTCCAATAGAAAATCTCTATCAGGAGGCTTTCTCGGCAGAATCTGTCTGTCAACATCAAAATTTCTCCCATCATTCTCTTCCCCACCATCATACTGTCTTTTGGCATTCTTCTCATCATTCACTCGAGGTGCCACAATTGACAACTCAAAATTCTTCTCCACAGATCTTGTCCGAACCTTTGCAGATTTCCTCACCAAAAAATGAATGACAGAATCACTGCTATACTTACAGATATCATCAATAAGCCTCTGATCCTCAAGCTCCTCACCATCGCAAATAACCTTGTGCTCATCAAGGTCATGAAACTCCCTCTCTTGCTTTGCAAGCTTTTGCTTCACATATCCAACATCTCTCCCTCGCTCCACAGAAAATGTATGCTCTTTCCCACTCACAGTCTTAACCTTTATAACTTGAAGATCTGAAAGCCTAAGAACCAAATGTAGAACATTCCCATTAGTGACACCATAGTCACAGATAAGGGAATTACTTCGCGAAAGCTCCCGACCTCCACAGACCAATTTTTGGTTCTTCACAACAAAACCTTTACAAGACTGAATTCGTAACTTCACAGATTCAATAGAATCGGACTCCAAAACACGCATTGGGATCATAGATCTCCCAACAGAGAGATATATCAAGATGTACTCCTCAGAGTAGGCGAATGGCTTACCATTGAAGTAATCAGCAGGAAGTACAGCACCACTGTGAATTGGACTGAGAGCAACACCAGCAGACGACATTTTCTATTGCTTACTAGACTAGTTTTTTGATTTTCTTGTTTTATTTTTGAACAAAATTTCTTTGGATTTAAAGGGAGATCAAAAATTAAAAAGCCACACAAGAATTACAAGAAATTAGACATGTTTTAAATTAGCTAATGACCATCTATTTACAATATAGATGATCGAAAAACCCTAAAAGACGAATCTTGAAAATATATGTACAAGAAAAGAATCCTAGAAACAAAATCCGGTAATTAGAGACAAAATGTTTCGCTAACGAACAATAGATCCGAATCTAAGCTATGGCTACAAGAATAGGATTAACTCCATCGAAATTTGAGCAGAATCAGGGAGATTTGATGAGGTCTAACAAGATATCGTACAAATGGACGGACAAAATTCTTTAAAAAAAATGGAGAAAGGATCCTTACCAAACCGGAAGAACCGACGAGGAAGTGAAGAGAAACCGGAGGTTAAATTGGGCTTGAATTTTACTAATATTAAACCCAATCGCCGATGGCTGAGAAAGATTTTTGTGCTCGTGAAAAGAGAAGAAGCAGTGGAGAAGAAAGAAACGACGCGTAGAGCCGCCACCAATTTATAGGTAGCGCGTTTAAGGTATGACTTTTTGACAACATTTCTTGGGTCAAAATTAAAAGGAATATTCCCTTTCTAGTAATTCAAACAAGACAGATTGACCACTTCACTACCTATTATTCATTAATCTCATCCTTGGAGTAGGGTCCAAGAGTTTCTTTTCTTTTCTTTTTTTTTTTTTGGGTAAAAAGTGTCCAAGAATTTTAAACATATATATCCGTACATTTATTTTCCTTTTTTTAATTTTCTTATTAATTATTATTATGGATTTATTTTTTCCTAATAATTTTAGAAAAAAAAAATAGTAAAAGTGTTTACTTTTTACTATATATATTAATTTAATCACTACTGTGACAATTTTATTATTGGATTATGAAGAGCTTTGTAGAGGATATATTGCTTAAACTCTATAATCTTATAAAAACGAATAATTAATCTACTATTTTATAATCTGTTTGTGATTTTTCATTTAGCTGTAATATAATAACACTGTGTACGTATCTAAATACAGACTATGCCCAAATAAACAGCACATCGTAAAGGATTGCAGACGATAATCATATTTTTATATAGCAATAAATTTCTTATAACGTCATGCCAAACGGCATGAAATTTTGGATGTGTTAAGCTGAAAGGGACTCGCACTTGAATCTGTGATCAGTTGACACTTGAATTTCCTATATATTTTCTAAAGATTTTTCTTATATATATATAAATTCTACTAATTATTTGGGGTGTGTGTATATTTATTTATTTACAATCCGATGATTAATTTACTTTAAAATTATGTTTTAAACTAAATTAGCATACAATTTACAACAATTTTATCCCATCTCATTTTTAAAAAATATTTTCTTTCTCATATCTTTTATTGTAATTTTGATGTTCAATTCGTTAATGGCATTCTATAAAAGATCAAGCTATCTGTGGGTCATGGGAGAACGCTGTCTTAAAATGAACAAACCGCAATCTAAATTTGAATGTTATGATAAATAAAAGAAAAAAGAAAATTGCATAGAACCAGCAAATGTATACATGTCAGTTTGAATTTTAATGCTCAAACATGCATGGGCTAGACATCTATTGACAAGTTCATATAATGGGTTTGAAGTTCAAAAAAAAAAGGAATAATCAATAGTCATATATTACTGCAGGGCCAGTTAGTGGAAGTTTTTTATTAGTAAATTTCCACAGTATATTCGTAGAAATGCAGCTTTCAAGAATGTCGAATATTGTTGACCCGCCGGAATTTGGAGGCCTTCTTCTTCAAGTTGTGCATGTGAAACTATCATCTTAGCTAGCCACTGAAAAGATGCAAAAGTATTTTGGCAGCCATCTTCCAGTGTATAATTGGTCTACAATTCTGATTCTTGTGCTTCGGAGTTGAGCGCAAAGCTGGGAAATGCTAGAGTTATGTCCTTGAAATGCAAGTAATTAAATAAATAAAAAAAAAGAGAGTTCATACTTGGTTGAAACCCAAAATTAAACCACATTATAAAGAAAGGAAAGTAGATGCATATTCAGCATTACATTTCACACTAAAAATGGTTATAGTCTAAGATAATCTATGCCGAAAACCATTATGAAAGTAGTGACGACTGATTGCAGGATGCAAGATTTCAAGAAGAGAAAAGGATGGTTAAGTTGAATGTAAGAGTAATAGATTGTGAAAAACTAATTTGAGCATTCTATGTGAAGTGCCATGTTCTTTAGAAGTGATGGATTCCTTGCCACTTTCTTCTCTCTTCTTGATCAATACGTCCATCACCTTTTATATCTGCCTCAGTGAATGAATGTCTGATTGATTGATAAAGCATAGATAGTAATTAATAAGCATCAAAATCAGAAGCAAGCAAACAAAAGTCTAGATCACATTTCATATCTTGTCCCCAATTGATTCAATAACATCATCAGATAAAACCAGATCAGATTCATCCGATAGAGCCAACACCATCTCCTTCAACTGTAAAATTAACATCAGATTATTACATCACCAGCAAAATGAAAAAGATTATTGGAGAAGCCTATTCAAATATTTAAGGTCCGTTGTTCAAACAATATGTAAGGGAGTGAGCTAAGTGGAATCGGCGAAGTGGAACTGAATAGTAGAAGAACCCGCCTCCTCACGCTCAATATAACCAGTGTGCCTCAGATCATACAATTTAAATGCATCTGCCGCATTAAGTTTACTGCTTTAGTAGCTAAAACACAATAACTAAAGGAGCATCTGGCTGAAGGAAATGGAGGTTACAAAACTAACGATAATGAACATGTAGTTGCTTACATTTAATTTTGACTGCATCAGGAGTTTTTGGGTGGAAGACACTCATAGAGTGGACAAATTCTCCAAAGTCAATGTGCCCAGTACGGTTGACATAAAAAAGATCAGATATATGCAAAAATTCAAAATGCTATATCTTCATGGGACAAACCATGATATTGAATAAATATGAAAGGCGAAGCTTGGCAGTGAAGGGTAGTATTCCTAAAGATCCCCATGAGGAAGCTTAACCACGTCTGAACTTATGAATTAAAAAGAGAACACGAAAATTAACACCACATACCTGTCTGCAATCTGAAAAGGGCAAATTGGAAAACTCTTCCTATTTTTATCAAGAGTACATAAAAGTGCAGATATTACTCCAAGATTTAATCAAATCATACAATAGGAATAGGCTACACGTACACGAGTTATCTACTCAGCATATAGATTGACAAGCGTAGGTAAATATCAAGAAATCACCCGTGGATATTTTAATTAATAAAAAATACAAACAAAACCATTTTTTCCAATTCTTACTCTATTAAAATGATATATATAAACTGCTAGTATGAATTATATCGCATCATCATCAGTTGGATATAACTATAAATTACTATTTTAATAATGATTTGGACAATTTAATTTTTTTGAACTAGTTTTCGCACAGAGTTAGATTATGATATAAAAAGTAGATTTAGATGGCTATTCTTTCTTCCAGCTTTGTTCTAAGCTCTGACTTATACTCATTCTTTGTTTTAGAAAATCTGAATATCCTGTGAGATCGCGAACCGGCAACCAGTAGAAGCTACAGAAATAATACTGACTGCTCCACGTGGCACGCATACAGTCGTTGATGTGGCCCAGGCCAAGTCTCAATACGAAGGCGCTAGCTTAAGTTACATAAACAAGCAAAAGTTAAGGATATTCATTTATTTATAAAAAAAATAGCTAACATTCCTCACAGTTATAATAGCAACATTGGGAAAAGGAAAAAAAAGGGTAATAGTAATAAAGACAATATGCAATTGTCCATTGAGAAAGAAATAAAGACAGAAAAAGAAACTTTAATTTCTCTTTCTTAATAATTTGATCTCCTTTAGTTTTGGATAACAAAATACATAAACTCTCAGGTGTACAGAATGAGGGAAGGCAGTAATAAATAAAGTGGAATCACCACAGATAAGAACCAAAATTTCCTGAAGTAATGTTTAGGTTACAACTAAGCAACTTGACAACAATAGCAGGAGACCAAAATGCCAAGCACAGCCCCGGCGAGGACCTGTGATGGAGTATGGCCGAGAAGTTCCTTGAGCTTTCTTTGACTGATAGGATGCCCTTGAAACAGGTCCTCAACGATCATATTAAGAACCTATTTTATGGCATAATCAGGGAAGGTAAATGTTAGGTCCCATATGTCAGCAACCTATATATATTCATTTCAAAGGATCCACATATAAACATCATATGCATTTGCTGAGCACAAAACTATTGAATAAGTAGATTAATGAAGCAGAGAGCAAAACAAAGTGTGATTAAAACCTCAAATGCATGAAACAATAGAGTGCGAGAATCCGCTACTTAAAACCTAAGTTTGAAAGTTCAAGTGATAAATTACTCGCCTACTGCACTGCAATTTTGGTACTGCTAAAACTTAGAAGGTGTACTTTATAAGAAGACACCACCTAATATGAATATTTATGAATCCGAATGAATAACAAAATGCCAGAAATTCTGCTGTTTAATTACATAAAGCAATGCATCTTCAAATATTCTGACAGTTGATTTAAAAATCTCAACAATGTAAAGTATCATTTGCTCGTTCAGTTGTGCAGCCATTTCCTAACCCTGTGACCATAATTTCATTATTACTTTGTTTTCACTTCACCTAAGTTATTCGCGTTGGATAACGATACCCCAATAGGAGTTTCAATTAGTAGTAAAAAATCTGCAAAATTTTTGGAAAAAGTGAGAGCCCAACGCCTAGGCACAAACTCACATCAAATACTTGTCCTGAAGTCCATTATGACAGTAGATTCATGTATGCACCATAACTTATTTGCTAAATCCAACATTTTCCTATTTAAGCACAATTAATGTAAAAAAGTGTTCAGCAATAACCTGATAAGCTTCCTATCTCTTATGTTAGGAATAAGAGAGAACAATTTTAGAGTGAGGTCTGCTGTTGGGTGTGGACTGGTTCTAGAAAATTCATTGTTGAGCTGGGTAAAGAGTAGTTTAGAGTTTTCATGAGTAGTTTGTTACATAGGGAAGAGTGACGAGACTATAAACAAGGGCAGGTTGTTAGGCAAGGATTATGCTGAGTATTTTTGTGAGTCTTTATGACTTTTGGCAGAGAACAAGCCTCTCGAATTGCTTGTGTTTCTTAATTTTCAGTTCAACACAGTGAATTCCTTTTATCCTTCAATGTTTCCTTTGATGTGATTTTCCAGTTCTTATTAGTTGGTATCAGAATAGGTGATCCATGGAGAAGATGAATACTGGGCAGAAATCGGAGACTATAGTTAACACCATTACAGAAGTTCTGAGCTCTGTGCAGAGTAAGTTGGATAGGATCTCAATGAATCTGGACGAGATTTTGAAATTGTATAAGGAAAGGAAAGAGATCTCACTGGAGCTGGAGCAGAGATCGACCGCGCCTAAATTTCCTCCATTGCAAGCGATCGACAAGGTGAAGGCAAGGATCAAAGCACATCTCGCCGGACCAGCAACGTCTAATCTTCGCCGAAAAGCAACTCACAGATGTCTGGACTCTCGCCGACTACTAGCTTCAGAATGAATTTCAGCAGAAGGGCACAACTGTTTTCGTGAATGAAATTTTGGAGAAGAAATTTCTGAGGAAGAAAGCCTTTACTGGGTCGGGTCAGGCCATAGCTATCGCCCAATGGGCTAGAGAGAGATTGGGCCCAGTCCGAACTACTAACAAAAAACACCTGTGACTCTACGGGCGTGGTTTCAGTGTTAGTGAAAACATAAGCCAAGCTGTTTTAATCAATCCCAAACATTACTCTCAACTTCGTGTTCTCCTCCTCAAGCCTTTGGAATGCCTTTTTTCTCTCATTTCCATGGCGAAACAAGACCCAATTCCTGAAAATCCTATCGTGGAGAATTTGAGACCGATTACTGGAACTGTCGGCGTCTGCATAAAAGGAGTGGTTCAGTTCCAGGCCATGGAAAAGAAGATGATCGCCAGGTTGGAGTCGGAGGAGACGCGACTGGAGGCACTGTCGATGTCGGGGTTCGCGACGAGTGATTTAGTTGTTAACGGAACCCTCCTCTTATTCCAAGATCTATTTTAAGCAAATCATATTCTTAGATATTATGCTATTAACTATAAACTTGGTGATGCTTGCAACCTATTTGATAAAATTCCTCAATGGAGTGTTTGCCTATGGAATTCTATTAGTCAAGCATACTGTATGAACTGTGCTCTTGATGGACTGAGAATTGTTCATGGAGGAGTGATTATTTCTGGTCTGGGATTGGATTTTGGTGGATGTAGTGCTTTCGTGAGGGTTGTTTTGAAACTTGGTTATATTTGTGAAGCAAACGAAGGTGTTCTCTGGGATAATTGACCCAGTTTTATTTCAACGGAATCCTAAAATTTCTGGTTATCCTTATTATGGGTTTGGCGATGAAGCATTGCATTTGGTTGATGAGATACGTGCAAGAAGGAAGCAACAGCTTGTTGAGTACACTTTGGGTGGCTTTACATCGGGTTTATCTGATTTCAGCCTGCTGGGACTTGGCCAAGGGATTTATGTTCCCTGCTTGAAAAGTGGGTTTGACTGTAAAACATTGGTAGGTTGTGCACTTGTAAGCATGCATGTTATATTCAATTGTTGGAATTCAGCATATGGTGTTTTAAGCAGTTTAAGTCGGCCTGGTCTAGTTGCATGGACTTATCGGATAGCTGGATATTCTCAGTTTAGAGCGCTTAGGATGGCATTGTTGTTCTATAGGAAAATGTATGAAGAAGCCGTGGGGGTTGAATATAGATTGGATCTGGGTGAGATGGTTGCTAATGGATGTGACATGGCCCATGGTGACAAGAATGAGATTGATATTGCTGGAAGACTTCTTGAGCCCAAGCGGCAGCCCGACAAGCTTGAGCTTCTTCATTCCCTTTCTGTTCAATTTCCAGATTCACACCTTGAGGACAAGGTGCCCTTTAAGGGGGGAAGCATTGATAAGCCTCTTATCTCTTATGTTAGGAAGAAGCTAGGAAGAAGCTAGAGCAATTTTAGAGTGAGGTTTGCTGCCGGGTGAGGACTGGTTCTAGAAAATTCATTGTTGAGTTGGGTAAAAGGTCGTTTAGAGTTTTTCATGAGTAGTTTGTTACGTAGGGAAGAGTGAGGAGATTATAAATAAGGGCAGGTTGTTAGGGAAGGATTATGCAGAGTATTTTTGTTAGTCTTTACGACTTTTGGGAGAGAACAAGCCTCTCCAATTGCTTGTATTTCTTAATTTTCAGTTCAATACAGTGAATTTCTTTGATCCTTCTATGTTTCCTTTGCTGCGATTTTCCAGTTCTTATCATAATGCCAACTCCAATGTGCAAAATGATAAGATGATCACTAGAATATGAGACTTCATGTTTTGTGAGGTTTATTTTAAGGAAATAAAACAGTATTAGACATTATCCTAAGTATTAAGAGCACATTCAGACACTTGAGAAGCTATCCACTCAAGAGTAATACCAAGACAACAAATCATTTCAAACTTTGAACAACTTGTGGGAGGAGTTAAAGAACTTCAAACTTTCAATTTCTGAGCATACATCAGTGCACAACATTTACTACATAGTACATACAGATTCCAAGACTCTTTCAAGCATAAAATGAAGAATCACAAATCCAACAAAATTTGTCCACATTATCCTATGCTACACTGCTTCCTAGCTTCTAAAAGCTATACTCAAATTCTAATATTGAACCATTAAGAAAAGAGCTCATCCCTGCACCTTCTCGCGACAGAGATGCCAAAAAAAAAACAGTAAAGCAAGAAAAATTAGTCCTTATTATAGATTGAGCAAGAGAGAGCCATCAATCTCTCATAAACTCTGCTCTACCACATAGAATTACCTTGGGACATATGCCAGAACATAAATTCAAATATTCTAAAGGAAGCAAAAATTCAATCATCCCATCTCCAATTATTTTTCAAATGCTAATAAAAGACATCAATTTCCACTTGAACAATAACGAATGCTTAAACAAAGCCCCTGAGGAAAAAGAAAAATTACCTCAGCTTGCATCCCAGCATGACGCCTAACACCAATTGCGTCGTACATAACTATAAGGCTAAACCCCAAACAAACTGGGAACAGCGAATCAGCAATGCCATGACAAAGTGCGACAGATGTTGTCAAAGCAGTGCATAAAGCAGAGTGTGAAGATGGCATCCCTCCAGAGGCAAATAGTATTCTCAAATCCCATTTCCTCTCCACAAAGAAATTCAAAATCACCTTTATCGATTGGGCCACAAACCACGCAAGCAATCCCGATATAAAAGTTGGGTTAGCTGCCAATGTTGCCACGAAAGGACTAAATCGGACCTTAGCATTCGTCGTTATGCTCAATAAAGCCACTCCTAAAGATCCATTCTGCAAGTAATTGCCACTATAATCATTCATCATCTTCTCCGACTCCTCGCTGTATGCTTGCAGCCGAGAAACCCATTTATTGGTCTGCGAAGAAGCTACGCGCTTGACGCGTTGCAAGATTGGGACGAAGACCCATAAAGGGTTCAAAGAAAAACCGTCATTTTTACATGTTGGTAATATATTTGGGGGAGTTGAAGGACTTGAACAAGAAAAACAGATAAGAGAAGTCCTAAATTTGGGTGTGAAGAATGGAAAATTTTTAGAAGGATGAGAGGAAGGTGTAGTATTGGGATTTGAAAGATACAAATAAAAAGAATTGAAAGCGGGTTTAAGGATTAAAGAATCCATAAGACGAAACTATAACCATTGATTATCTTCTCCGACTCCTCGCTGTACGCTTCAGTTCAGTCTGCATTTTAGGGGAGAAGTGTAGACTGTAGACCACAGAAATGAAGAGAGAGGATATTTAATTATCTGGAACTTGTAAACAGGTAGTATTGGACAACAATTGGCTTATTATAAAAATTAAGAATTAGTAACGGAAGGAGCTTGTGATGGACAAAGAAAGAACCCTTCCTTTTATCTTTGATTCAGAGAAGACTACGCCGCTATGGATTCACTTCTCCGCTACACGGCAACGAATATGCCTCCTTTATTTGAAATATGCTTCATAAATCATACTGGCTAAGATTAAACCAAAAAAAAAAAAAACTTATATTCTGGACACGTGTAAGCCAAAAAGGAGAGCAAGGGGAAAGGGTCAAATAGTTGACTTTTGCCTAACCATCTTATCGGCCGGACTCAATTCTTCTTTTGGAGAAATCTCACCGTTTATCTAATTTTAACATTTTATTTAAAAAATATTGATTAATATTTTCGTTTTCATTTTTATCAATATTGAATTTTATTTTTTTTCTTTTTTATAATATTTCTATTTTAATAATATTATTTATATTATTTTTTGGTAAGGGTTGTATTTTTTGACTTTTTTGTGGTTTTCTTCCTATTTTCCATTTATCCACTATATTTTGTATATATTTTCATTGCTAAAACTTTCTTCTCATATATAATAAAGTCTTCTAGTGAAATTATTAAGAAAATGAAAAAGTTGAATGCTAATTATTTGTCTAAATTTTATATGATATTTATTACTTTTTTATCATTAAACTTTGAATAAATATTATATAAATATATTATTTATAAAAAAAAATAAAAGTGTATCATATAAGATAGCAATAAGTAAACGTTGAGTAAATATTGGATAGACATTAGGTAAATTTTAGTATTTATAAATGCAGCTCAAGATTAGGTAAATGTAAGATAAATATTAGATAAAATTTAAAGGTAATCTTTTTAATTATCATTTACTCAATTTTTACTAAAAATTTACTAATTATTTATATATAATTTATCAAATGAATTTTAAAAAATATATAAATAATAGAATATTTATAATTTTAGTGTTGAAATTGTTACAAAAAGGTGAATACAAACGTAAAAATTGATTTTGAAAGATAAAAATAATGCTGAAAATGGTTGTGAATGATTTGAGAAAAATAATGAAAAAAATGTTATATTTTTTTGATATATATAAAAGATATGATGCTAAATTTATTTGAAAAAAAATATTGAGGAAAAATTTTTCAGTTTTTTTTTGTAGATTTAAAAGTTTGAAAGATAATTTTAGTATTTCTGAAAGACTTTCAAGTGTTAGTAAATCTGAAAAATATTTTAGTGTATTTTTTTATTCATTCAAAATAAAAATTCTATCTTCCGAAAAATAATCTTAATTAATAAATATACTCAAAATATTTTAATTGATAAGCTTTAAATTATAAAACAATTTAGTCTCTTTTTTTAGTTGGATTATAACATATAGTTTCCAATTTAATTTATAAAATTTTGGGCTTGTCAAATAAAAAATAGAAAAAAAATCGACGTGGAAGGCTAAAATTAAGCTATCTGCTGGTTGGGGTTGGGACAACTTTTTTCTCTACTTCTCTGATAAGCCGACAATTTGCTTATGTCACTTGAAAAAATGGACTGTTTACACCCACCTCATCCAAAAAATCTTAGATTGGTCGCTACTTTTCAAAACACCCCAAAATTTTATTTTTCTAAATTTTATCTCTACAGTCAGAAATATTTCCCTAAAAAGCCCTTGA
Source organism: Triadica sebifera (assembly GCA_023653625.1). Lineage (NCBI taxonomy): Eukaryota > Viridiplantae > Streptophyta > Magnoliopsida > Malpighiales > Euphorbiaceae > Triadica > Triadica sebifera. The sequence goes on from CM042895.1 coordinate 3,103,003, forward strand.
GATATGACAATTTTCTTCCGTCCCGGTATCCCGTCTTGAATTAGACAATTTTTTGAAATTTTTTTCTGTTTCGAATTTTTTTTCCGATGACAGAATGGAAATGGTATAAATATCCTCCGTCCTGAAAAAATATATTTATATTATTTATATATAATAATTATTTATATTTTAATATAATTAATATTTTAAAAATAATAATAAAATAAAAAATATAACAATTAATTTAAGTAAAAAATACTTTTTTTATTTAAAAAATTATATAATTAACTAATTAATTAAAATAAAAAATAAATTTAACATTAAAAAAATAAAATTTCGGGATCGGAGCGGGTCGGGGATCTCTGTCCCTGTGTGATGCGGGGCCAGAAATTCAAAAAAAATTCTGTTTGGATTCGGGCAGGGGTCGGGGACGGGGATGGGGAACTCCGTCCCGAACTCGCCCCATTGTCATCCCAACTCTAGAGGCCGTCCAACTTGATAATATGATCTCGTTTGACATTGCGTTTGCCAAAAACGTTTTTAAAGAAAAAAATTTATTTTTAAATTTTTTGAGTTTTAAAAATTACTTTTACAGAGAAACAGGTAAATAGATGATTTTTCTAGAAACAGATTTGAGAAAAACAGTTCATAAAAAATTAAAAAATTCAATCAATTAAATTAAAAAAATTTTAAATCTGTTTTTAAAACTTTTAATAGCAATTCTAAACGTCATCATTCTACCGTTTAGACACTCCAATTAAAAAAATTGCTGAGGTGACATCCAAATGGCATATTAAGTGTAATACGCGCTCCAAAGACAAGTGAATTTATTATTTGCAACTTTTAAGGGAAAGAAAATAGAAAATAAAAAAAATTATTCATTTCCTCTTTTCTCTTTTACCTTCTCCTCTCCCATTTCTTTTTACTCTTCACCTTCTCTTCTCTCGTTTCTTTTTTCGATTGAGAGGGGATTTATGCTGGGCATTGGATGGTGGGTTACTTTCGGGTCCTCTTGAAAAAGATAGTTCTAATCAATTCCAAAGGAGTTTTCTCTCGTGATGATTTCACTTTTAGACTCAGATCGGCAAAAAGATGATTGATTATTTAAATTTTTAAAAATTTAAAATTGTCAAGGTAATAATGTTATTGGTATTTATTTATTTTTTATTGACCCAAAGGTAAAGTGTATTACACTCACCATAAAAAGTATTCAGATTGTGCAGAAAAAGGGTAGCAAAATTTTTGAGTTAAGGTGTCTAAATTGTGTTTTGCAAACCAAAATTGCTAAGTTGGAATGTCTCTAAATATATTAGGCCTAATTTTAAAGTATACACCATCTCACATTAGTCTTATACATTTACAAAATAAATCCTAAAGTTTTATGCCCTAGGTGACTTTTATTTTTACATATATTAAAAATATTTTATTAATATGATTACAATTATAAATTTTTTATAAATTTTTTATGTTAATTATAGATATATTAAAAATAAGAAATATAAATTTATATTTATTAATACTAACACATTAAATATAAATATAATATAAATTTAATAAATTAATTATATATATAAATAAAAGTTGATTATAATTTGAAACAGATGAAAAAGAAAAATAAATTATAAATATATCTTTTTAAAAAGGATATTAATATTCAATATAATCAAACTCTGATTAAAAAAAAATGCTACATTCTCACATACTGAATTAATTTGATTAGATAATTGTTTGCTAATTAGCTATTAAGAATTAGTCCTACAATAGATTGAACTACAAAAAACACTAGTATAATTAAATTTGGGATTTACATGTTATATAAGGAGTTCTCAACTTCTAATCTTTCATGCACTATATTCCTTCTTTTTTTTTTTCATTTCTTTTATTTTTTATTAACACTATACAATAGAAGAAAACAAAAAATGTAGATCAATATCATAATTTTTTCATCCCGTAAAACTTAAAAGTTTCACCTCAAGATGCCTTCATCCACATCCAACCATATATATGAACTATAACTCTACTTTCTCTAGATTATTCAATCCAATTATCTATATTTAATATTTTACTTATTTTAACCTCCCTTGCTCATTTTTATTTTATATATGTATAGTCAAAGGATTATAATGGTTATCAATGAAACCATAACCATTGAAAAATAGTAATCTTTTGACTATATATCTTTATATCTATGAGCATATATTATTAATAAATTAAAATAATTAGCAATTTATAACTACATATATAACTTTGTTAATTTAGGGAATGTTTTCGCATGAATTTTTCTGTTCTGTTCATGCTAGATCTTGCTGCCTTAGGCAAAAATTGAAAAACAATTTATGGAGGTGCGGGGAATCGAACCCCGTGCCTCTCGCATGCGAAGCGAGCGCTCTACCATATGAGCTACACCCCCATCATGCATACATCAATTTTAAAGATTATAATTAATCTGTATATATGAATGGATGATCAAGTCTTATTAATGCTTAATTTACTAGGTTTATTCCCAAATCGATGAAGGTCAAGAATACCGATCAAAATCATTTATTGAATCAGAAACATCATTATAGAAAATAGATAAAAAAAAAAAAAAAAAGAAAGAAAGAACCAAACCATAACAGACTACAGAGATTGGCACACGAAGAATATCAAAACAATAAATTCCTTCTATCTCCATTTGCCAAAAGCTACCCTAGAAGGAAAGTGCACTCTCATCTTTACACGGTACGTCAACATGCGAGATAACGCAGGTGGGGAATTAAAAATTTCCATTTAGAGGAAGTATAATTAAGATTAAAAATATTAATAGATTAAGAAAATAAAACAATATAAGATTAAAAGGATAAAATTAAATAATCAAATAAATATAAATGTAATTTAAGAAATTTATAGAATTCATCCTAACAAAATATAAATAATCTGGGGGAATTATAAAAGTTTATAGATGAAAATCTAATTTGGAAAAATTTGTAAAAGCACTGTGGCTGCCAGAGGACCACATAGCGTCTTTGACAGATTGTTTTTAACTATTTTCGTCTCTTTTAATTCTGATCATTTATGAATCTAATTGCGAAATTGTTCTCTTCCAGCCCTGCAGAGTCAAATAAGACCATATGCTAGGTGTGAATAAAATAAATGATGTGGAAATCAAGAGGCGTGGATTAAGAAAAAAAAAATTGAGAATTGCCTTCTTTGCCTGCGAAACTCTGTTACATGGATATTATACTATTAAGAAGTTATTTGAGATTGTTGTTAGGTGGTTAAAAATAAGTTTTAAATTTTTTTTATTTAATTGACCAATTTTTTATAAACTGTTTTTTTCACTATTTTGAAAACATCTATTTAACTGTTTCGGTTTAAAAACAGTTTTTAAAATTTAAAAAATTTTAAAATAATTTTTTTTAAAAATTGTTTTTTTTGTAAACGATAATAACAAATAGGCCTTAAAATTGATGAAATAAAGCCATGTGGATCCTTTCACCGTTGATCGATGCCCAAAACTTGACAATTTCAGGAAAAAAATAAAATAAAATCTGCACGGTTATTATGATGTAATAAGCATTTAATTGCCAATTAATATATACGTGATTATCCCTCCTATGCACTTAGAGACAAAATAGTTTAATGTCATCAGCATTCAGCAGAATCACCACCTGTAAACAACACAAACTTTATTGCTTCTCTGTAAGCTAAATAAATGGCAATCTACTCTGTTGCTCTACCTAAAGAATTAAGATCTTTGATCTCATAGCTTTAGGCCTGATGGAGTCAGCTGAGAAGAAAGGTCTGAAATGGAGAAACCCACATCTTAAAGCAATTGAAACTAAGAGGTCAGCTATCAGAGACATACAAGTGAATAATGATACACAGGAATTAGCTCAACAACAAGAAGAAGAAGCATTAAGTCCATCAGCTCGGTTGTTCCACGAACCCAACTTCAATGTTTATATTATAGTCATCATTGGCTGCAAAACCCCAATTCAGCCGCACATCATTAAAGCCAATTTAGTGCACACTTTGCTTAAGCATCCTCGCTTCACTAGTTTGCAGGTACCTATTTCTTTCCCCAAAAATTGCAAATTTATCGGCTCAAACTATATGTATTTTTATCTATTAATTAAGTTTCTGAGCTTTTATTCATTTAGATTAAGTCCTATTTTTTTAAATTCAAATCATATCTAAATTAAGTACTTTGATTTTGATTTTGTATGAATTAGAAAATTCAAATGGTGGGGTAATTAATTAATTAATTATATGTTTTTAAAATAAATTAAAGCTCTTTTTTAGTTTTTACATAAAAATAATAATAATTATTATTATAACAAAGAGAAAGCAAGCTTGATTAACTTTCAACAATTATTATTTTGGTTTATAAATTACCGATAGCAAGTAATAAATCGATTATATCTCGATTGTGAAAAATGAACAGGTAGTAGACGAGAAAAATAACAAAGAAATGAAATGGGTTAGGACAAAAGTGGATTTAAACAAGCATGTGATAGTGGCAGAAGGAGATGAAAACATAGACGAAGAACACCAGACAGAAAGGAATCAAAAGATGATAGAAGACTACATATTCAACCTGAGCAAAAGCAGCATAAGCAAATCGCAGCCTTTGTGGGATCTGCACCTCCTCAATGTGAAAACCAAAGACGCAGAGGCTGTTGCCGTTTTAAGAGTACACCATTCTCTTGGGGATGGTACTTCTCTTATGTCTCTTCTTCTGGCATGCACCCGACAAGCTTCTGATCCACAGGCACTCCCTTCCATTCCAGCAAAATTAAACAAGACCAACCAAATCCATCATCAGATTGATGGCGTTCGAAGATGTTTCATGGCAGTTTGGTGGTTTCTTGGGCTGGTTTTTAATACTATGATTGACGTTTTTATGTTTATGGCTACAGTTTTGTTTTTAAAGGATACACACACTCCTCTCAAAGGTGGAAATGGTGTTGAGTTTACTCCTCGACGCTTTCTTTGGCGAACTCTCTCTTTCGATGATTTCAAGTTGGTCAAGACTGCAATGAATACTGTGAGTCTCAATTTTGGGAAATTCTTACATCTTTATTTTCAGACTCAATCAATGATTTATTGTCATGTAAATAAATAAATAAATTCCAATGAGTTAGACTAATTAATAATTGAATTGTGTTATAAAAAAGTAAATTTTACATTATAAAGTGAGAATTAATTTCTTTTGTGATAGTACTATTCATAAATAGATAGATGAAGAAAATATAGGAAAAAAATTTTAAAAAAAATTATGTTTAATTTTCAATATTTCTTTCTTTAAAATGAGAAACTGAATGAGCTCAATCTACAGACAATAAACGATGTTGCTTTGGGAGCTACACAAGCTGGTTTGTCTCGGTATCTTAATAGAAAATATGGTGAGCTATGGAATTATTATCATACTCAACTTTTGCTATCTCTCTCTCTCTCATTTTATTGCTATGGTGTCATAAGATAATCTTGCATTTGATAGGTGAGGGAAAGAATGATGAAGAAGAAGCAACTCAATTGAAAAATAATGTTCCTAAGAGTATTAGGCTTAGAGCAACTCTTCTTGTCAATATAAGACCAGCTGCAGGGATTCAGGTGTCAATTTCTTCATTTACTCAATTTAAATATTTCAAGATTAATATTTAGGATACAGCAGATTTATATTGAGAGGATCCAATTTTTTTTTTCAGGCTTTAGCAGATATGATGGAGAAGAATACAAAAGCAAAGTGGGGAAATTGGATTGGTTATGTTCTTCTCCCATTGACCATCGCCATCCTCGATGATCCATTAGATTATGTTCGTCAAGCTAAGGCCACTGTTGATCGAAAGAAGCATTCTCTCGAAGCCATTTACACTTTCTACATTGCTGAAATATTCCTCAAATTATTTGGCATTAAGGTAATTATTAATTCATAATTAATATTTAATCATTTTCAATATTATAGTTATCAATATATCTGTTTTTTTCACTTTGGTTGACAGATAGCAAGTGCTCTATCCCACAGAACTATTCATCACACAACAATGTGCTTCTCTAATCTAGTTGGACCGCAAGAGGAAATCTCCTTTTATGGCCACCCATTGGCTTATTTAGCCCCAAGTTCTTTTAATCAACCACAAGTACTTGAGCATTTTGTGAATTTATTCGTGCTCTTACTCGATATTTTATCTTTTGAATCCTTCTCTTATGAATCAAATTTAGGCAAAAAATAAAAAATTTACAGTGTTGAATTTCTTATCTTTAAACTTTAATTTGTATTAATTAATATATACATAAAAAGAAAAATAATTAATAATTTGGTAATGTTGGTTTGATTATATATGCTAACTGCTGGTTATTGCAGGCATTGATGATTAACTTCCAAAGTTATGCAAATAAAATGAGCATTGTGGTGTCAGTGGATGAAGACACCATACCTGATCCTCACCAGCTAATTGATGACATTGTTGCATCTCTGAAGCTCATCAAACAAGCTGTGATATCTAGCGGTCTTGTCAAGGATGACATATAATACTACACACACTTATCTTATTTATTCTGAATATATAAAACTTTGTCTTTGTTTAAACTTGTAGACAATATATTTTTAATTTTTATATAAATTTACAGCTATCAGTTATTGATTCATTAATTTTATAAAATACTTTAAATCAACTATGTAATATGAAATATCAAAAATATTTAATGCACTTAAAAACTTAATTTACTTAAGTGGTGTTTAGAATTGTTGTTGGATGTCTAAAAATTAGTTTTTGAATTTTTTTGATTTAATTAATTAATTTTTTTAATTTTTTATAAACTATTCTAGAAAAAATATCTATTTAACTGTTTCTTTCTAAAAACAATTTTTAAAATTCAAAAAATTTAATTTTTTTCAAAAATATTTTTATCAAACGTAATGTCAAACGGATCTTTATAAGTTTAAATAAAAGATAAGCAAAACTCATAGAACACTAGCGAACATAAGAAATATCATATAAAAATCATGATATAACTAATAGTGTAAGCCTAAAGGAGGTTGATGGAGCTTAGTAGTTTTTAACTGAAAGTGTTTAGCTTGACATATCTGGCATAAAATCAGCTGCAAAATTTGTTTTTCTAACACATGCCATATGGGGCCATTTTCACAGGAGTTGAGCTGGTGACTGACAGCAGGTGACCAAAGATAATATTTGCATCTTGATCATATTATTTGTAAAATTCATGTTCTTCAATTCCGCCTTTTCATCCTCTCATATGATCAGTATAGGCTATACAGTGTAGCTTTTTTATTTTCCCCCTTGTTCATGAATCTCAAAATATAATAAAAGAAAATACAAATAACACACCTTACACATTTGAAATTTGAATAGAAAAGGTAGAATTTAATCCAATTTTTCCGTTAAAATCATCAAAAAATTTATGTGTTTAAAATAAAGATAAATTAATTTTCTTGAACAGATATATAAAATTCTTGACTTTTAATTTACAGGTGAAAATGAATTTTTTTTTTTGGGAAAAAAATAAAAGAGAAAATTAGGATAGTTTTGTCAATGACGCCAATAGTCAGTCAAAATATCATCCGGTCAAAACACTGACTGATATTTAGCTATATATATATAATTCAAATGTAGTTTTTCCTGTGTTCCGAAAACATTGCATAAGTTTGAATAAACAAAATTACGCAATTAATTGAATCTAGGAAAATATTTATCAAAGAAAAAAGAATCTAAGATGAATAATTTCTAATTTTTTTAATCCGCAAAGAGGGGAAAAAAAAAAAACTTCGTCAGCCAGTTTTTTGAACAGTGTGAAGCACTGAAAAAAGGGGAAAAAAATATTTAGAGAGTTTTTTTTTTAAAAAAAAAATTGTTGGGTAAATTGTTAGTTAAAAAACGTTGTAGAAGTTTCCAGAAATAGCTGTAAATTCCAAAGAAATCGGCCACGGAATTTAATTTTACGGAGTGCAAAGCTTAGGTTGTAACAAGGAAAGACTTAGTCAGCAAAAGCTGTAAAAAACTACCCCTATTATAACCATGACTTGAATGCAAATGGTTCTTTGCCTCCCAGAAAGAGTCTTCCAGGAGGAGAAGGAGGAGAAACAAACAAACAAACTCAAGTCAAAAGATTTGCACTTTGATAAGTTTCTCTAATTTTCGTAGATTTTCTGGGTACATAATTGATTTCATTTCCATGATGGACTGGTCTGCAGCTTCTGCCACAAAGGCCTACCTTGATACCCTCAAACTGGTTATCCTCTCTTTTCCCCTTTCATTCATTTTAATTTGCCCTTTTTTATTTTCTACTTGTCTTAATTTCCTCTTCGTGTCACCATTTTCTTTCTTTTCTTTTTAATGTGTATGTATAAATACCATATCAAACATAAAAATCATGAGTCTTTGTCACAATTTAATTTGCTCTAAAATTAAGAGTATCATTCATATGTTTTTCATTATAATTTCACAATCACACAACACTGGAAATGACATTTATTTTTAATTAACCCTTTAATCTCATTCTCTTAATTATAAATATAATTTATTTGTTATATGAAAAAGTGTTTAGACTTAATATGCTCAATCAACGTATAACTCATGTTTTCATAATAGTTTTATGTATGCAAGTGTGCAAAACTTTAATCAGTTCATATTTTCGTTTATAAATTAGGTTAATACTTTATTATCCTAATACTCATTTAAACATATATGATAAATTATAAAGAAACCGAAATATATTATGCAATATATATGAAATAGGAGTTACTTTATATACCTAACATAATAGGATTGAAATAATTCATGAAAAGTTGTTGAAATTGATAAATCCGATCAATTGTAAACGAGAATAGTATAGATTTTTTGAACTTAAAAATTGTTGAAAAAATCTTTTATTTAAAATGCTTTAAAGCATTTTAATTTTACCCCTTTACAACTTCTCTTTTTTTTTTTAATCTTACCCGATGTGATGTGGGTTTTTTATATTTCCAACAAAACCAATAATTTAACAAGAATATAAGGGACTGATGTTAAATTTGATATGTATATATATATATATAGTGTGACGATGAGAGGAGGCGAAGTGAGACATGGATGAAGAGGAAAGAACCAGGGAGCAACGAATTCATATCAGCATTAGCAGCAGGAATGAGAGCAAAACTAATAGTGGAAGTCACGTATGGCGTGTCACCGTCCACAGTTGCATTAGCAACCGCTGCAAGACACACCGGAGGAAGGCTGATTTGCATTCTTCCAGAGCCAGTTCTTGATGAATCCCAAAGAGTCATCAAAGATTCTGGCCTTAAAGACATTGTTGAATTCAGAACCGGCGACCCTTCTCAGCTCTTGCCCGATTACCATAATATCGATTTCTCACTTGTGCAGTGCAACAACGATCAGTACACAAGACTCCAGAACTTGATCGATGTTAACCCCACAAGATCGGTGGTGGTGGCCAACAACTTGCACGGTGGAAACCATGAGTTGGGAGGCCAGATTTGCAGAGGATTAATTATGAAGGATAAAGATGAAGTTGCAGTCATGTCTACTAGACATCCTATTGGGAAAAACATGGAGGTCACTATGATCGGAAAATCCAAATTTCCTCTCAAGAAGAAAGATGACTCCGGTTGTCACGCCGGCCGCTGCCATGGAAGAGCTATCAAGAAGACTACTGTTAAGAGCAAATGGATTTTCAAAGTTGATGAGAACAGTGGTGAGGAACATATCTACAGACTGCCTCCATAAGCATGCATAATTACGTACCGGGATTTTTCTTGCCTACTACTGAGCTGATTTACATATCAAATTATTAAAAAAATGTCTATAAATTATTTTATTTATACGACAACTTTTTTTATTCACTTACATCTTGTATAGGCAATTGATTCTTTGCTTTTTGTGAGTGATTCCCGGCCCATGAATTTACATATATTTTTTGTACAATTAATTTATGTTATTTTAATCTCCATTTCAAGTGAAAATCATTTCCTATTGAATAATTGGGTGGTTTCATCAATTTTTTAATTATGATTCCATAAGAGGACGACAAGTAATTACCAAGACCCAAATTTTATATAAATTATTTTTTTTTTGTAAATGAGCAAAGCTCAAAAACAAGAAACTAATTAAAATAAGAAACACTAACAGCTGCAACCACCAGTACTAAGAAATTTTTGATGGAAAATTTGTCAAGATATAAGTACCAATAAGATAATCATAAGTCAACTTCAACATGAACATGAAATTAATGCCTCATATATTCTTGGTAAAACTGAATGTTCACTTCACCTGGATCTCATCAGGTCTAACTATGTTGTATGATGTGTAGCACGTCCTCGAGTGCAAAAAAGAGTTATTATACTAATTGGTACTTGAAATTATTTATTTATTGATTATTAAGGAAAAATATATTATTGTATGATTGAATTAATTTATAGTTAATATAAAAAGTTGTACTATTATCATTATAATATAACTCAACTTTTATAATAATTCAGCTTATAAATTATGACTACGTAACTATATCTTATATTATGAAGTGAAGCATTTTGAATGTGGATATGTTTTTGGAGCTTGTGTATCTGCGAATTTAATTTGAAATCACTGAATTTTAATTCAGCTTCTCAATTTAAAATTGTCTTTTTATTATCTTTTATGAATGTTTAGTCTCTTATTTTACTAATTACCTTAATAAAGACAAGAGTTTTCTTTTAATACAGCAAAACAAAATTGTCCTTTTTTTTCACTCAATGCGCATCAAGTGATAAATTAATTTTATCTGCTAAAGGATCTACTTTTTTCCTTTAATTTTGGGTTTACATGTACCGATCTATAAATTATTAGATCTCATAAGTTAGCACGTTAAGACAGAATTAAGACAAAGAAAGACTATTGACATCGATGTTGGGTTTTCATTAAAGGAAGGGAATGATCATTACCCGCTATCATCAACCACCTTCTTCACCAGCATTCTTCATTATTTAACCTTGAGTTTTAAGCAATGGACACCTCTCAACCACCTTCACCTATTCAATCTCTTCACTTCTCTCTTCCCAGCGTTTTTGATACCTCGCTACCTTCTCCAAGGATTACATCCTATAGTACCCTCCAAAATTCAAGACTGCAAGATCGCCTTGGGCCTCAATGGGAAATTCAAGACTGCAAGCTTTGAGGCCGAATATGCTTCTTTTATCATATTTCTTGGTTTTCACCTTGGGAACCAACAACATTTCTTCAGCCGTTTATGGTAAATATATGGAACCAGAGCAGCATGATTATGTAGTTGCACAAGTTCATCAAAGTGGTGATAGTAATGCTGCGGCAGTTGGGGTTACTTATGCTGCCCCTAATACAGCTGGAGTTGATAGCAGATCAGAGCTATGTAACACTGATATCAGTAGCTTTCTTCCTCCGCCATACAACAACATATCAAACATGGTCTGCACACCGGTTTGGAATACTTTCCTCTTAAGGGTAAGTCTGATCTAATATGTATATGCTTAACAATTAGGGTGTTCAAATATGGCTTGATGTGTCACACAAATCGAGGTGCAATCATTAAAATTGAATTGAGTCCCAACCAGCTTAGCCCATCAAACCAGATTTGAACACTCCTGCAGGCTAACCTTGCCAGCGGATTACCATTACCATGACCATTTTGGTTGATATGGCAGTATCACAAGAGAGAAGGGAACTTGGTGACCTTCATATTATCTGGTGTATACACAACTGGATGGGTGGGAATGGGATTTTCGAGAGATGGAATGATGGCTGGGTCTAGTGCCATGGTGGGATGGTTTACAAAGAAAGGTCATGCAAGAATCAAACAGTACTACTTACAAGGTACTAAATCATCACAAGTTATAGCAGATGCTGGTGAATTGGACCTAACCAAAGTTCCACCTGCTGTTGTGCTTCATGGCCCCATGATTTATCTTGCATTTCAAGCCAAGTTTGAACACGCTCTCTCTCGTCAACCAATTATATTGGCTTTTAGTACTAGATATCCAAACCACCATCACCTAGCCGTTCATGATAATAAGACCACCATTCTTTTCGACTTCTCTGCAGGTTTGTTCAGCCTTCAATCTCCACCTAGTAGCTGTCATCTTGAGTTAGATAAATGTAATAATTTTGTTCTTGTATAGGTTCTGCTTCTACTGAGTATATAAATCCTGGGAATATGAAGAAGAATCATGGGATATTGGGTATTTTTGCATGGGCAGTGCTACTTCCTGTTGGAGCAATTGTTGCAAGATACTTGAAGCATAAAGATCCACTTTGGTATTATCTGCATGCTGGTATTCAATTTGTAGGATTTCTCTTTTCCTTAGCTACTGTAGTCCTTGGACAGCAACTCTATGCTAAGATCAATGCTAGAATACCAGCACATAGATCCATAGGAATTTTCGTTCTTACACTCGGTATTCTTCAGGTATGTTCCTTAATCCTGACTCTGTATTTTCTATGAGATGCTTTCTAAGAAATTGTATCTTCAGATATTGGCATTTTTTCTACGACCCAAGAAGGATTCGAAGATCCGCAAATACTGGAACTGGTACCATGGCTGGTTTGGAAGAATTGCCCTCTTCTTTGGAGCTCTAAATGTGGTGCTGGGAATCCAGGCTGGATTTGCAGGGATTGCTTGGAAAATATGCTATGGATTGCTAATTAGTACAATATTAGTCACCGTTATTATCCTAGAAACATTTTGTCGGATGAGGAGATCAGAGACGACTACACCTCATTCCTTCCAAATGAATACAATTTCATAAACAAATTTGCGATGGTGCTGTAAAAGAGACTTTAGTTTTTTTTTTTTCTTTTTAACTGTGTACATTGCATTTGTGTCCTGTCATAATGGTGGATTCTGAAGATTAGTTTTCCTAAAACAGGGAGACTAAGCTGGTTTCAAAATTTTGGAACAGAGATTTTGTAAGAAAATTTGAAGTGCTCTGTTCACCGTTTACTCTATTTTTTAGTAGTCCAGAAAGCCATGCCAAATTGCGTCCTGATTCAATTTTGGACCTGGCCTGAACCAGGGTGGAAACCTTCTTTACACCTGGTTCATTATCTGCGCTGTTCTTGAGTGAATGCCCAAGAGAAAAGTTCGGTGGATGGATAAGCATTTGTCAAGCTGCAGCATAAAAAATTCAGCTTTTATTGGCGGGGAGAAAAAAAAAATACTAGCAGCGAGCTTCCTTTTTTGTTTTAACAATATTGGACTTGTACAGCTATTCGAGTTTGAAAACGGAGGTGTAGTGAAATGAATCTGTTTGAAAACGAAGGTGTATTGCTATTCATTAGATTGTCTCTAATCAATCTGTTTCACATGCAAAACACTTCCAGGCAAGAGCAAAAGCTTATGTATAATAAAAATAAAAATAAAACAAAAAGTTGACCATAATTATGATAAAAATTAAGAACCATGTATTTAACAAGATAATCAATTTAGGCATGCATCAAGTATCAAGAAAACATAGTTACCGTTGGAGCCTCCTCTATAGGTTGGAGTAATTTTGAACTTCAGTTTCTTTTTTGTCTTCAAAATGTTGTCAAGTTTCCAGCAAATAATAGGGAAAATGAGCATAACTGGCTTGAACAAAGCGCCACCGCCCAATTCAATGAAATAATCTCAATTATTTACAACCCAATCAAATTAATTTCTAAGTCATTTGCTGTGGGTAAAATTAAAACTCAACTCCGTCTTTAGATGTTGGGGTGTCCTACAAAGTACTTCAAATTTGTTCCATCGATTATTAGGTAGATATCAAAATTTCCTAACTTGTATCGTACGCTAAAATTGTCACATCAACGAACATACTGAAAGATCTTAAAGCAAACAACCAACTGCTTAAACCTGCACATCAAGTAAATCGATGATCAGACATAAAAATGAGGCTCAATGTAATGGCAACGTAGAGGTTTCATAAATTTCAGCTCCTTCAATTTGATCTTCATAATTATCTGATCAGTAAAAAAGTTGTTTCTAGATAGATGGACATCTTCAAAATTTACCATCACAATCATTTTGCTACATGGTTAACCGCAAATGATCACAAGAACAACCAATCCAAAAGCATAGCTGCATTTTTCTGAATCATTGTCATGTATTCTAGGCAGATTCTATCATCTTCCAGAATTGACAAACCATAGAAGGGGAAGAAAGAAAAGTAAATTTTTTCCAACAGTAATACCTTGAGTAACACAAGCATCTCTCTTCCTCTTAAGTCCAATGTCCACTCGGCAGACAGTAGACCAAGGCAAATAGAGAGCTGCAGCAAAGTTTTCTCAATATTAATGCTGATGTCATTCAATAAACTGTTCAAGCCCATGCTAGTTACTGTATCAAAAAATATGTAAAAAACTCAAAATTTCAAGACATGGTGCATCCATGTCTTTTTCTTCAAGAATTTGCATGTCTTAGCTGGGAAACAAAGGCTCTAGCTCTGATAATAAAAAACTAACCTGCATTTTTTTAAGAAGGTGGTGTGACCATGAAAGCCAGAAAATCTTCAAGACACTCGTATCCTCAGGTATAAGAAGAGCTTTCTATTGTCCAACATTTTCCAAATTGATACACTTGATTAATTGATTGGGAAGAAAAGCAGAATCTGAGATTATGTGGCACTAGCAGTACAATCTTCATTTGATAAAAAGCCCGTAGATTTTGGAGCTTCACTACCTCTTACTACTCTGTTGCATATAACCTTGAAAGATTGTGAGCCATATGGTCGACTAAGCAAACTTATTGGCATTCTCAAAGTCTGCTTTCTGTTTCTCCTTCCTCTTATCAAAATACTGAAGGTTTTTTCCCCATCAATCTTCCTTTCATCATTTCTACTAGTGTTTTCTTTGAAGCTTTTGTCTGGGCTTGAATTGCTGCCAGAAAGTTCAATTTTACATAGATTTGAATGGCCATTTTCCTTTACATTTTCCAAGCCAACCCCAGCCAGTTCCTTTGCATTATCTGTGCTCTCTGATGCAAGGAGGTTCACTTCTTTCTTAGCTTCTACGTTGTCAATATCCACTGGAAGCAGTGGACTTGTACTTTCAGGTCTTTCCAACTGCATTTTAGGCTCTAATTTACGATCAGGAATTGGCTCAGTAACAGGTGGTGAGATAGAAAATTCCATCGCGTGGCACCCAGGCCACACTGGGCTAGGAATAAGTTCTGGTACATTATGGTTCACATTACACTGCCAAGTGAAATGATTGGGATGAAAGGCATTGCTGGTTACAGGAAAGGTACTGCTTGGCACTGCTTGGCTTTGACTGTAAGGAGGGTACATAAAGGGTAATGGCTGCATCATGTTTGGAGTTGCTGGAGGTGACGGGTATGGGTGATGTGGGGAAGACATTGGACTAACTGCAGGTAAGACAGCAGGAGACCTAGGGTGAAGAGTCATGTTTACTGGCCATGGTGCAACACCTGGAACAGCACCAGGACCAGAAGGAAGAGGAATATTCACAGCAACTGGTGCAGCACGTGCAATGGATGATGATGGGTTAAAGGGAGCTGCAGAAGCAGACAACTTCTTGTTAGGGAGTCCACGAGTCTCACCTGAACTCACAGCCAATGGTTTGTCCTTCAAATCCTCTACTCGAGGCATGCTGGAATTAGAAGCACCTTGGGATTCAAATTCACCAGGTGAATCCTTCTCAGAGGGGGGTTTCTGTGGGAGAGAATTGATTGCACTTGATATGCTATCAATCAATATGCTATTCTTTGTAACTTCATGAACCTCTACAGTACCAGATTCAGATCCTAATGTGCTCTGAGGCGCCACCAAAGTATCATCTTCTTTTGCATCAGTTGAGCGAATCTTTTCTTTACTCTCAACAACGTCAGTTGCATGTTTCAACTGATCAGCAGAAACTTCTGCAGAATTATTGTCCTTCTCTCCACATGCATCTTCCAAATCTATTACTGTTGGATGAGCGTTTTCTGTTGCTTCATTTTTCTCTTGTTGACTTCTTCCAACACCAATTTCCTGGTTATCTGGAACATCATTTTGTGGAATCCAGACCTGAAGCTTAGCTATAGTCCCTGGCGGTGCCAATGCTACTTCCTTGTATGAAGGGGACTTTCCAAGACTAACCACTGAATTCTTCACTAAATTAACGTCATTCTGGGAAGAGATTGAACTAGATTCCAGTGAAGTAAAAACTTTGCTAGCACTTTGTGAACTCTCTGCTGTAGGTTTATTAGCTGAAGGAACAGACTTGACCCTGTATGTTACAGCTTTCACTATTCTCCGCCCAAATTTGGTACTTTGGGAAGGATTTCCAGCATGGTGATCTACATAGCTTCCATGAGAAAGTGCTCGTTTTCTCAAAAGGTAGTACCTATTATTTTGGTTAGAATTCTTGACAGCAGGGTAATCCATGTTAGTGTCCACAATTTTTTTTTGATAAACCTTGCCAATGATTGCTCGCCGCTGCTTCAGCCGCCGCCCATATGATCCAGCCGATCTCAGCCTTTGAACTGGTTGCCATCCATCATCTCCTTCACCATGTGTTTCCAATGACATTTCATTGGTTATGCCAGATTTCTGTTCTGCAGTCTCCTCCACAATGGGCTGCTGGAACTGAACTTGGGCAGAGCTGGTCTCCTGGTTAGCAACAGGGATATCTGTCTCTTCATCAGGAACCTCTTTGGTTGTCTCTTTTGGAGATTCATCAGAAATTGCCAGATTTACGTCTGGTTGAGCTTTTTCCTTTATCTGAAATGGAAAATTAAAAATTGTATGACATGCATTAAAGGAAAATTTTAACACAACAGTACATAAAAGAGTACAATTCAACAATCATTTTAAAAATCTAGGATAGCTGGATAGGGACATCCTTAGGCCCAGTGGGCCTTATGATCTCTTTTAAGGAAGCACACTTTAACAAAGTTGACCAAGGCATTTGCATTTACAACAATTCTGTCTTTGATTATGATACAAAAGGGCCCGAAAATGAAGCTGTAAGCCTGGCATCAGTTCAGCCCATACATGGGCAACCCACTTGGCAAGTCTATTCTAGAAGAAATAGGGGTACACATGGTAATGCAGGAGGGGGACCAGCTGGAAATTAAGGTATCAAAGTTAGTTATAAGCAGGGAGTAAGGCATCATGGAGGTATGAAAATTTTGTTAAAGTTTTGGGACTCCTAGCTGTTTGGCTGAGAGTAGGAGGGGTTTTCCCTTGGGCTATGCTTTTTGGCATGGTTTTATCTTCCCTATTGCTTGTCCTCTGTTATTTCTCATTGTATTGTTCTTTTGCTGTTTGTTACAAGAGAAAATCTCCAATAAAATCAGAAGTTTAATCTATTTTTGAGTGTGCTGTTGTTGAGTATCCTTGTAGGCTTTCCAACAGATTACTTTATTGCACACATCTTGAAACTACTGAAGAAAAAAATTAAAAAAGGACCACGAAAAACAAAATCAAGAAAATAAAGAAAAACTACTATAAATTTGAGCTCATATCCCATTGTCATGAGTTGGGCTAAATTTTGTCACAAATAAATATAATATAAACTCTTACCTTCGTAATATAGCTTTTCCTCTTTACTGACACAAAATCTCTCCCCTTCATGTCACGACTTGGATTTATATAGTCTAGCAAATCCGAAACGCTGCCAAATACATGAGTGCAAAAGTCATTATTAACAAGAAACATATCTGTATCAGTAAGAACATCCATCATAAGCATCTCTCTAGCTGGCAAATAGCACATTCATGACTTGTATATAAGTATGCTGGAACGATGCCTTGATGGGTTGCCAAATTGAAACAGAACTGCAAAAGTACTCCAACCCAAAAGATACACTGAAGAGCATCATTAACAGGCAGTTATTTATAATGTTCTGAAATGGTTAGTTCATGACCCAAAAATCTTTAGGGAAGCAACCAAATATTAGGACAGTCCTTGAGAACCAGCATGAAAGTATATAGCAAAGAAACTCCGACGAATTGCATGTATTTCCTGCACATAGTAACATGAGGAGTGCCAGAAAAAAAAGAAGCTGCCATATATAGCAGCATATAACAATTTCTTGATAACTGATTACCAAAGTAGCCGAAGAATAAAGCACAACAAAGCCACAATAAGATCAATTGCATAAAGGTCAGAACACCAAGGAAAATGTTAAGCTAATTCACCTTAGATGGCCTTTGCTAGCTATGGATGCATCAGGCTTTCTAGTACCATTACGTGCAGCTTCTTGCTGTTCAAAGGCCTTGGACTCAAAGTACTCAAGCCAGGCTGCAGCATCCTGCAGCATTTCATTAAATCATATAAAATACCCTTACTCAAGCCAGTCTGCAGAATCCTGGAGCATTTCATTAAATAATATAAAATACCCAGTTAACATGCAAACATATGTGTATTCAGACAGACAGAGAGAGAGAGAGAGAGAGAGAGAAGGCTAGCACTTCAACTCAATAGCTTCAATTTCACTTATTGAATGGGAGCCCTTGTCATGTTAAACACTATAACTTCCTAGGAACTAAATATTGGAATCTTCAGCATGCCTAACCTTCAGATCCAAAATCCAGAAGGAAGGCCATATTTCACATATATATTAAGAATCTTCTTGTCGGTTGATCCATATTATCAAGCGAGTGTAGTTTATCAAACTTGTAAATTCTCATAAGTAGCTGAGAAGCATGTGAATACTGAAATAGGAAAGAGAGGGCGGATTAACTTATGATCAAAATCTTGTAGATACCTGAGTACGCAAATCATCTGGACCGAGCTTTGCTCGAAGAATTTGTAAGGTCGTTTGTTCATGCTGCACACTCAATGGATATGCTTCCATCAGTGAGAGTGCAATTGCTATTGCATGGTAACTCGCTGCTGTCTGACACCAAAATAAAAATTGCAAATTTAGTAAGAAATGTGGAATGCACAAACTTATGTGAAATCTACATTAAGCAGCTCATTATTTATCATGTACAAAAAATTCAGAATGAAAAAAATTAAATATTCATATAAAGTTTTGTGTTGCCTGAAGAAAAGATATTCCTACTTTAGTGTTAAACTCATCATTAAAAAAATTCCAGTGCTTTCTTCTCTTTAAGAAAGTGAATCTAGCAATTCTTAAGGTAAATCAATCATTCGTATAAAGCAAAACTACCCCATAGTGCTGGCAATCAAGTAGTAAACCCCCTCCTCTTCTCTCCCTTGAAACAAAAGAGAAAAAGGAAAGAGAGAGAGAGAGAGAGAACGGTCCCAAGGCATGGAAATAAATAATTTTCAAACATCTAGCAAACCCACCTAACATTCAATGGTCAGATATCAGATATAGAAATTTTATTGCAAAATATGACATTGAAGAACCACAGTCAAGACAGCATTGTACCTGAATATGGTCTGGACCAAGTAACCTTTGGTTGCATTTCAGAGCTTTATGAAGGTATCTAAGGGCAACATGCACATTCCCTAGACCTTCCTCCATCATGGCCACATTGATGTATGTTGCAGCAGTGTTTGGATGTGATGGACCACATGTGAGATGTAGAAGATATAAAGCACGCTTTACATACCTGTTCAATAACAACACTAAACTTTCACACTAGGCATAAAAGGCTGACCAGAAACATGGAGAACAAAATAATCACAAATGAAAAGGACATTTAGATGTAACAGAAATATTCCAGGACTTCAGGAAAAAAGAATTATATTAAAAAGTGGAAGTAGCTCAAAAGAAAATTTTAAATGGGAAAGAACCATACAGCTCAAATCTGATTAACAGCATGAGCATAAGTACTTGGTTGTCATGCAAAGAATGAAATCACTGTGAAAGCAGTGGCTATTCTGTCAATTTTAATGACTAATGTAAGCATGAACTGGAGCAGAAAGAATGTAAAACATGCATAAGGTAGATCATGAGGTATTCAATAGATACTAAGTCAGAAAAACAATAAAACAAGACAGATGTAAAACATGACTTGCTCATTCAGAATTCAAATGCAAAATTTATATAGGAAAAATAAAGCATACTTGAGCGCCAACTCTGTATGTTGAAGTCTGTAGTAGAACACAGCAAGATCCCCATAACTTTTCATTGTATCAGGATGATCAAGTCCTAGTTCCCTCTCATTTATATCCAAGGCTTTTTGTTGATAAATAGTGGCCTGGAAAGTTGAAACAGCATTGAATTTAAACAACCATCATAAGGTACAAACAATGCAAAAATATTTTGAGCTCCACTAAATCATAAACAAATTCATCAAGGTGACAAGAATCTGAGAGCTAATAAGGATGCTTTGCAGCAAAAAAACAAATGGACAAAAAAAAGACCTGATTGAAGTCTCCAGTATGATATAATACAACTGCAAGAAGGCTATAAGCTCCTGCTGTCATTCTATGGTAAGGACCACAGACTGCCACCAGCTTTGCCAGAGCCTGGAAACACCGCAAAATTTAATCAGCTAACTTACAACAGCCAATAGATAGGGTAAAGAAACTAAAGAAAAAGCAGTTACTTCGCATGAGGAAATAGAGGGGGAGGGGACTTTTATTTCACATGTAAATATAACAAGGCATGATTTAAGCTGAGGTAAACCTTTGTCCCATAGGTAACTGCATCTTCAAGTTTTCCCTTGTCTAAAGCTGTTTTTGATGATTCCAGAAGTTGCCTTCCATCAGCAGAGGAGCAAGCTGCTTGCTGAAAAAAAATTAGAAGCAGTGCATTTAAATATAGGTAAATTTAAATGTTCTCAATTAAAATTGAAAAAAAAAACACAAACACATATACTTATCACCTTATGCACTGGAACCAGGCAGACAACATCTGATTTCCTGAATGGATGTGGAGAATCCATATCAAAATCCCTTGGAACCAATTCAATCCCCACCTAGAGAAGGCAAAAAGGCCAAAAAAAGAAACGAGTATAAGTTATATTCCCTTTTTATTTTACTAAGCTAAGCCATGATCTTAAATTAGTTGAGCTCTGGTGAATTAATTATTTTTTTCTCCATTCATTCTATTTAATGCCAAATTTTCAGCCTCCAGTCAAGTTAACCATTAACTGTATTTGCACTATTAACTGTATCGCATGCTATAAGACATTCTCAATTTCCAGAGCTTAATAAATCACTCTAGATAAATATACCTTGTGGCATAATCCACGAAGGATTGCAAATTTCCTCACATCCCTGAAGTTTAAGCTGCTAAGATTCCATTCATATCGCTTCTTCAAAAACACCTCCAGCCATCTCCATACAAGAGAATGGACTTGACAGGACTTATCTGAATCTCCACTCTCAGGAACCCCAAGCATCAGATTTAGTGCAGCAGCAATTGATACAGCCATTTTATCATGTTCTGCAACAGCTGCAATCACAGCCTGAAGAATATGCTTAAAAGCTCGTACAATCATCTCATGAACACAGAGTGACTGTACATGTGACAGCTTTTCAGAAAGCTTTACCTGCATAAAATAAAAGGTAAACCAATTTAAATGAAGCATTTCACAAGCATAGTCAAAAACAATAATTAATTTACTACCATCTCTTGAATTGCAAATGTGAGGTGACACACAAGTACCATTACCAACTTTTCTAGATTAAATTACCAAGTAATAAAGAAGTAGTTAGCATAAAATGAAAATACATTTACATTTTTTAGTCAAAACACGAATTGACAAGTAACAAAAATGTTGTTGAAAATATATAAAAAGGTAAGAGTACCCTAAGCATTTTAACAGAAATGACTATGACAATACACAAAAATTGTAAGCATGTGCATAATGCAACAAATGATATTTATATGTGAACAAATAATGGCTAAAGATTTACAAGAATATGGGTCATTATCTAATTGAAGCCAGCTAAGAGAGGCAGTGTCACCTTCAGACAATCATCCAGCAATGAAAAACTCATGCACAAATGTGAACAACTGTTAAGCAAATTCTTAAGTCCATAAAACATTCACTTGAGGATAGCGGAAAGGGGTAGCCTTTACTCTTTAACCTTCCATTTAAAAAGTGCACCAATCAGAAACTGACACCTAAAGAGGACATTTCACATCCTCATGTCAAAGGCATGCCTTTAAGAGTTATTAGAGAAGTGATCCATAAAAGAACAATTTGGAAATGCCTTGTAAAACTTGAGGACAATGTCTAGTTATTTCAACACAATGGAGATATCCAAAAGTACAGAACTTATAGGCAATAATTATCATATTTTTATTTCTACATGTGTTACAAGTGCGCTAGAATTGAATGGCCATAATGTGGGTCTTGTAGTCAGAAATTTATATTACTGCACCTTTGCAAACAAAGTGAAGGGTAACAAATTCTAAAGGATTCCTTCACAGACAGAATACAAGAAAAGTGAAACACATGTTCAAAGAAGTAAAAATTTGCTGTCATAAGGACATGGAACTTACAACATGTCCCAACGAACGCATCCGAAGACCTCTAGTATGCATAAAATCAGTAAGAGTCCGTCCATCCACTGGTGACAGTTCCAGAGAGCCAAAATCTGCTACCTGTATTCTATTGTCAATCCAATATCCAGAAATCCAAAAAAGCATAGATAAATAAACACCAAACTATATCAAGATATTACCAGCTTTGGAAGAGCGACTTCAATATAATATTTCTGAGACATGCCAATTAGCTCTTGCAAAGACTGTTGACCACATAGTTGGTTAGTTCACATCATACACAGTACACAAATGAAGATGACCCAATTATATCAAGAAGTACTACCTTACGATGAAGTCCAGTATCTGAGTCTCTTAATCTAGTGAAGGCCGCATCAGATAACAACTGCTGCACTGCAAGCTCATTTTGTTTGGCAGTAGTTTCGAACTGAGATTCTACAGAAACTGAAGTAACGTTTTCAACTTCCCCAACCACACCACCAAGGGATCTTGAGTTTTCCAACTGCATTTTCATATTGCTTTCATCTAATTTTTTCTTGTTCTTAAGGGACCTTAGAGGGGTGCCGAGTCCCTCAACCTTCATTTCTTTTTCTGTGGAGAGTTTCTTGCCCTTCTCATTTGGAAGTTTCTTATTTTTTTCTGTATTTTTCTGCTCCTGCAAATGTTGAATCCAGCAGGCTCCAAGTTCCCATCTCATAAAATCATCCTGCTCCAATTCCTCTTGCTCAAGCTTAGCAAGACTTTCTTCCAGCATTCTCTCAACAAAAGCTTGGGAAACACTGAGCTCTTCACGCTCTGAAGTTTGTGGATTAGCCGGTTTACTGTGTTCTGAAGATGGTTTTTTGTGAAGAAGCAGTCTCAAACTGAAAAAGGCAAAGTCAGACTTCCAGAAAATGCTGCCATACATAGCCTTCAAGAATGTATGAAAACATAATTAATGTCCAATAACAATAACCAAGATTTTTCCATGGATGTGTAAAATTAATCAAAGAACCCATTGAAAAATCTTTGAGAAAAGATCTAGGGAAAAATACAGCACCATTCTTTTTTCCCCGTAACTTATAGCAGAAATCAACATATTCCAGTATAGGACAAATTAAGATACTTTCAAATTTCATCTTAGCTTTCAAATTTTATAGTGGATACGAAGTTAAATTTAACCCTTGCATAGTTTGGCAGAGATCAAAAGAATATAGCAGATAGAATATTCCAGCATACTGTTAGAACCAGAAATGATCCAGTCTTCCAGAAAATAATCCACTTTCAAATGCCAAAAATTGAATAGAAGAAACTTGATACAATTTCACATATTGAACGGACATCTATATTCTAATTTATCTAAATGAATACCCCAAAGCACAGATAAAACCCCTCACAAATCCATTATAATGAAGTTGTTGCAAACTAGAGTCGAGCTCAATTATTTATGCATTTCACTGGAAAGTTAGAATATTCATGTGAAACCACAAACTATTGTGGCTGATATAGGGTAATATATGAGGCCTCATTGCCCCATGGCAAAGAAGAAAGCAACCTGTTAATGTTCAGGGCATTGGCACCGCCTTCAGGTTGTTCAAGTTCAATACTTTGAGATGGCGGACTAACATTATTTTCCTCTCTCTGCTCGACTTTCACAACAGCAATGAAACCACAGAATCTTACATTAACAACACCAAGAGTGGCAATGTCCTGCACTCAGAATGTAACCAATTTTCAACAATTTATTAATTACACTAGAATTAAAATCCCAAAATCCAATCATCAGATAATTGATCGATGACACTTTCACAAACTTACATGTGCAGCTGTATTCTCATCAGCAGTAATTCCTTTCAGCAGGTTCCTCTCCACTAATTTCTTTTTATGCACTCCAGTTGCTTGAATGCCGTCAATTTTAGTGTCTATCTTAGAGCTTGCATTGGAAGCATCTTTTATGACTGTGATACTCAAGTCCCCTACTCTCTCTACATAAAGAATTTCGCTACTTCCAGCTGAACATAGTAAGTCTAGATCCTCTCTTACATGCTGCACAGCCTTAATGGCTCTGAAAATGGCAATGTCAACAAATAAGCTGTGAAGAAGGAAGGCTTTCCTGTCTCGAATCTGCCTCTCCTCTGCTGTCTTGCAGGGTATAGATACAAGAAACAAAAATTCACTAGCCCAGGGTATCAAATCACTTTTCCCATCTCTTCCAAGACCACCTCCATTTCCTCCCCACATTTCATCCTCGACAGGAAGAGGAGGGAAAACTGAAGGTGATTGTGCTGCAAATGGTGGAATAAGCCATGTGTTGGCTCTAAAGCCACAAGGAAGATTCCCAAACTGCGATAAGTTAAGAAAGAGGGGCAGTCAAGCACAAAGAGCAGTATGAGAAGTCAATGCACCATATTGTTGAACAACTTAATCCTATTTTTGTTTGTTAAAAATACACTATTGAAAAATTCTATAGACCTTTTCTCTTATTTCTTATAAATATCAGTCAGAATAAATTGACATAGGAGAAGTAAGAAGGAAGATTCAGCAAAATGGTTGCGTACCTTGTTACGTTCTGAAAATGCTTTCATGAGCTCATCATAAGCCTGAAAATTGAGATACAATATATAAAACTCAACCAATTTTAATCAGTAAATGCATAAATTGAAGAGTATCAGCCAAAGAAGAAACTGGATGACTAGATTAACTTCTATTAATCAAAATTCATACGTTAAGAAAATTATTAGAAACACATCCAGCATATATACATGAATAATTCTTTGTCCAAAGGATTTAGCAACTCAAAAAAACCATAAGCAGGAATGTCAACACCATCAAAGTTTACCATTTCTAACAAAATAAGAATTCTCTATCAGTGACATTGTGCAAAGAGTCTAATGTAAGGTTACACCATTGATCTAGAATTTCATGATAGATGTTTCTGGTATAAATGCTTTCAGCTTCACAATTTAGAAGATGGGCTGACGATAAGCTCAGTACGTGCGGTTTTAGAAAACAGAAACTGTAACCATAGTTGTGTAGAATATACATAGCTCTCGCTTTTAAAATTGAAGAGTGATGCAGAAAATGGAACACTCTCCGAAATAAACTTCATATAGAAATAAATCCAAAAGCGGCATAAACTTGAATTTATTTAAAAGCAGCAAACTAACATTGTCAAAAGCTCTACTGAGCTGCCGCAGCAAATCAACAAGATCGTGACACAGAATCCGCTGCTTCCCAACATGATAGAATCCCTTCTTGCTAGCTTCAACTTGAAACAGCTTTCCGTTACAGAGCTTCACCTGATCATTGAACAAGTTTTGATATCAGCAATGAAGGAAAAAAAGGGAGAGAGAGAGAGAAAAAAAAACTGTGTATAAAAGAAAAGAGAAAGAAAAGTTCATACATCAAGGGAGAAGAGGTGATCCTCCTCCGCAATCTCCTCGATCTGCCGTTTTGTTGCCTTTCTTATAACTGCAACATTAACCGCAAAATCCATCATTTTCAAATGCATATTATAGGTTCGATTATTTTAAAAGCCACGTTATCTTTATATGAAGAAAGGAGTACATTGAAGAGGAGAAGTGAGGTGGGAGAGTGAGAAAAACTCGTAAAAACTCCCAAGCTTAGGACATGAGTGGCTCATTTCTCCTTCTGCATCTACCACGGCGTCTTTTGATGACGAAAATTGCTTAGCAGAGGCGGCCATCGCAGTGGTGGATGGAGATTTGATTGTGTTTTTCTTGGCAGTCTTATCCTGCGCAACAGGCACATTCTTTCCAGAATCAGACTTGGACTTATCGTGCCCTGTCGACGACGGACCAAACCACGTTGTGCAGGCCACAATGTCCAGCAGCCGTCTAACGTGTGCCACGGCAAGCTCCTCATCATAGTCCTCTGATCGCAGAGAACAAACAACGTTATCAAATCAAAGAACGAAGAAGCGCACATCATCGCTTCTTTCAGTTTTCAGCGTTATAAATATACGAAAGAACACGACATCGTGTTATGGAATTATTAAGGAAGGCGTCCCCCTTTTACGCGATGGCCGCGTCGTTTTGACGCAAGAGTTTTTGTATAAAGCGTTTCCACAGCGACGTCGTTTCACGCAACAATAAATTGTAATAATTAAACGATGTCGTTTCCATACCTTGGGTTAACGCGAGCACGCAAGGCTTGAGCGCTGAAACGTCCACTGTGTCTCTCAACCGTGGCCCCCTTACCTATTATGCGACCCAAAAAAAGGCCCAGATTTTAATGCAAATTTCTTTTCATGATATTTTCAAAATTGAGAAGAAAATGGAAAATACAGAAGAATTATATATATATATATATATATACTATATATGTCGTTTTATATAAGCCAAATAGACGTCTTTAATATTGTCATATCATGGCAGCAGAAAATCCAACATGCATCTTTGGCACAAGGTGAAATAATGCCAGTTTTGGTCAAATATGAAACTTTCAAGTCTCAATTACCGACCAAATAATAACAGAGAAAATTCATCTACTACAAATTATATATATATATATATATATATATATATATATATATATATATATATATATAATTTGTAGTAGATGAATTTTCTCTGTTATTATTTGGTCGGTAATTGAGACTTGAAAGTTTCATATTTGACCAAAACTGGCATTATTTCACCTTGTGCCAAAGATGCATGTTGGATTTTCTGCTGCCATGATATGACAATATTAAAGACGTCTATTTGGCTTATATAAAACGACATATATAGATTCTTATATGGAGATAACATAATTCAGTAAAGAAAAGCTGCTAATTTCCAACTGGCTGCCTCCATAATTCTTCAGCAGATAGAAAAACATTAAAAATAAATAAATTTTAAGTTCTGATAAGTGTTACCTCATGGGATAATGAAAAATTTGTGATGTAGCAAGTTTCCGTGTTCGCCGATAAAAGCCGACGAACATCTATAATCCTATCTGTGGATATTCCCTGCTCAAGTTTTCCAATTAATAAAACAAAATGTCAAATAAAATCCAAGAGACAAATTGCAATCACCTATTAAATTAGAGTCAAGATATATAACACGCCCAACTTTCTTTAAAAATATCATCTTTATTATTCTCCAAGAGTTCTAAGCTGTCGATTCGCTCAAAATTGGACCCCTTTCTTTTGCAGTCAAATTACGCAACTTCTTTGAGCCAAGTATCGGCCATTTCTTGTAATGGGTAATATTTATCAAGACTCCATTTATGATGAATCAAGTTAATACACAATGTTGCAGTTTTAGCAAAACATGCCAATTTCCCTCATTTTCTAACCACTTGTTTTTGTTAAAATTAACAAAGATGTATATGCTTTCTGCTTATGTCGCTTACGTAGTTGGTGCTTATTATTGTCTCCAGACAACAACTTGTATTGGATTTCAGTTCAGCAAATGAGCTAATGGCAGATACCATAGCGGCCAAATCAATAATAGGTATTATAAAAATTAAAAATGATGCTACAAGAAGTTAAAGTTAAGCTCAAAAGAATAACCAAGTATAAAAGATGCCTATCAGCCTGTAATATCATAGTAAATAGAAAATTGAATAAACAGAATAACACAAAGTGGGGATACAGAAAGTTTTGACAGTAATTCTTGTAAAAAGAAATTCTCTTTTTTTCTCTTAATAATGAATAGATGCATAAACACAGAAACAGCTAGCAAATAGCAAACCTTCAAAACAGTACGAGTTTCGGCAGGGAGATTCACTGTGATATCAGTAACAACAGGAAGAACTGCAGAAAAATCATAAAATTAAGCATGTATACTAAAAACACAAAGTAAGAGAATCCACCAAAATTCTATATAGTAAAGAGCTAACTTATTATTACCCTTCTCGTCTTTCTTCTTCTTCTCTCCTTTTGCCTTTCCGCGATTGTTCCTTGGTGCCATTTTCTAGCTTTCCTCAATTAAAATTATAAGCTCAAGGGTGCTATCCACCTATTTCAGCAAATTAATTTGAGTCATTATTCATCCTTAATCTAATCTCAGAAGGAATCAGAGAAATAAGTAGTCACTAGCCATCAAAGAATTACTGCTAAAACTTCAAAAAAAAATCAAAATTAGCTCAAACTTTTTTTCAAGGAATAAAAAAACAAAAAGAACTTTCAACAAACAATAAGCAGCATGGACAAGTTCGATAGTTCCAATAATTACCAAATTGCAGAAGTTGAAGAATTCTGCAACTTTAAGGATTGAAGAAGACAGAAAAAAAAAAAAGAAAAGAAATTAGAGGGTGATTTAATGCAGTAACAGAGAACTGCCAGAGCAGATAAGCTAGAAGTAATTAGAGTTGCACCAACTATATATATGTGTGCATAAATTAAGCATATATAAAAAGAGGAATAGAAGGAAGCAGCAAGTGAAAGGGTGTTTAAAGATTGGAGAATGAAGAGGGTACAGCCATTAACGGGGTTTGAAATGAAGCTTTCATCCACTGGATAGAGACGGTGAAGGAAGAGAAATAGAGAACAGATAGAAGAGAGATGAGGGTACGATAAGGAAGGAAGGGCGGAGATTTAACAGTCAGATAGCATATGGCATTTTATGCCAGTTTCTGGCTAATACAGTAATCATATTATTGGGATATTTTATTATTTTAAATTCTTAATGGATATAAAATATCAATAATTAATATTATATTTTTAAATGCATTCAACCTATTTGAATATATTAGGATTTAGGATATATGATAATTTTTGAAGATTTTTTAAATTATAATCAGAAATAAAATTTTAAAAATTAATAGTATACCCAATGTCGTTATATATTACTCAAGATATTTATGTATGAATTTTTTACAATTTCATATACAATCTAATAATATTTTATAAGAGTTTAAAATTTATATTTTTTACCAATGATTGTAATTACATGATAAACAGTATATTCAAAATTCAATCTTTATAATTGTTATTTCAAACAATATTTTTATCAAATGACAAGAAAATAAACTGTTAATTTTTTAAAATTTATTTCTAATTATAATTTGTTAACTTTCTAGGATTTTATGTAATTTGTTCAAAAATAAAAAGAAGTTGCTTAACTCTAATTTTAAAAGGCTCTCTTGTAGTTGCTAGTGGGGACTGGAGACAGCAGTTTGTTAGTTTGAAAATAAAGAGTTAGCCTTTTTCTTTTCTTTTTTTTTTAAAAAAAAGGTGGTTATACAAGTATTTCAAAATGCCTTTTTTTATGAATTACTCCTAATAAAAAGAAATTAATTAAATTACACAAATAGAAAGAAATATTGTTACATTAAAGTTCTTTTTGAAACACTGCATGGACTCAAAACAAATTTTAAAAAACATGTAGTTTTCAATTAGTTAATTATTCCAATCACGTTGGATTAATAAATTTTACATTATATTTTTGGAAGAAAAATACTTAAGTAACTATCTTATTCTATTTCAATTCATGTAATCATCTAAATGAAAAGTTTTTTTTTTTCCTTAGAAGGAAAAATGAGCATGTTGCCTTCTCAAAAACAAAAAAAGGAGAGCCAAAATTCATGCAAGAGAATATTACAGCTTAATAACTAGATGCTTGTCTTGGTTGCCAAGTGCCTAACTTTATGTACCTTGTTTTTCATTTATGAACAAAATGTTAGTTGTTGTGATACCGAAGTTCTTCATAGTATGTGGAATTAATGTTTGGATTTTGGGGGGGAGAAATACTTCTAAACTTACAGTATCACAAATTCTGCAAAATAACTCCAACATTATAATGAGAAAATTTATGTGAATTCATACAATATAATTTTGAATATTATGCTAATTAAGGAGGTATTTCAATTTTCAAGCATGTCAGCATCAACTATTGAGATGCTTTATTGATGTTTACCTGAAAAATGAAAATCGTGTTTATTTATTAGGAGCACGCCATCACAGACATCCTTGTTGTATCAACAAATTTCATTCTAATTATTGCTGAATTTAAGCTTGATTTACTGTTAACTATCTACGTATGTGATATCTCTTTTTCTTTTTTTCTTTTTTTTTTTTGGCAAAAAATATGGCAACTTCAAAGCATAGATTTCATATATTATAATAATGGAGAATAATATGGAAAACAATAATCCAATTACATCAAATTTGAACAATAGTATTCGAAATTGATACCAGAAATGAATAAGAGAGTTTTTTATGATTATAATTTTTTTTTTTAACAAAAAAAAAGGAAAATTAACAATTTTATGGTTGAATGTTAGTTGTATGTATAGCTATGTCACATGTGGTGTGTCCTATTACTGAAAAAGATACGTATAATGGGTAAGTTGAGGAAAGCCAAGTAGGACTTACGTTTCTCTGGCTATTTAACAACCTCTAGTTTAATTTCCACAGTACATTTGAATGCTCAAATCGTTTTGAATAACTAATGTATATGGTAAAATATTAGGTAGGAGTACAATTAAAACTTTCATTTGCATAATTTAATTACATTTTACACATAATATTTTATAAAATTAAAAAAAAATTATTATTATTTTTGAAACATAAAATAACAACCAGCGTTAAAATTTAAATATCACTGACATTAAAAAAATTTAGTCCTTTTTATAAAACAGAAAAAAGGTATCATTTTCAAATCTAGGGAAGAAAAATTTATAAGACTAGCACTAAATTTTCCGTACCATTTACATTTTGATAAATTTTGAATTTATATAAAAATATAGTGCTTGGAACAGAATGACTTATTGGGATGCTGTCCACTGGGAAATATTTCATTAACAACTTAGCCAGATGCCACCCTCGTCCACTTTCATCTTCATGTTCCAAAAAGTAGAACGGCAATCCAACAAATTTAAAAAAAATAATAATAATAATAGTTCATACGGTGGCCACCACATTTTTGCATATAGATTTATTTAATATACATATATTTTTATTTTATACACATTAATCGGGGAAAAATAAAGGAAAGAAAAAGCAACATAAAGTCGGTGCCATAGCAATAGGCATGTTTTTATAGATAATTTCTTAAATATTATATGCGACACTTTTTGTGATCAAAGGACATATTTTATCATAAATGTTGATCACCTTACTTGCTAATGCTACCAATAAGAGGTGATTTGGAATTAATAGGACGAGGAAGAGCCACTTGTTAAATCACGCTTAAGATCTAAGGTTACTCAAGTACTGTAGTATATAGCTAGAATTATCAAATTCAAATATGGTTGATGGAATATCTTGCCGGTAAATAAAATACCCAGGTGGAGAAAATTATTGTAAATTGATGAAGTTTATCTCAGTGTTCTGTTAAGCAATTTTCTGAGATTTTTCCTTCTAATAAATAGGAATGATCTGTTAGAGACAAACAATAAACTATTTCGTGCTTCTTATATATATATATATATCCTTTCATATTTAGTGAACCGGTTGATTCATGGTAATTTTCAGTTATCAACAACTCAATTATTATTTTCAAGAAAAAAAACTCAATTTTTTTTTATTTTTTAAAAAGAAGGTAAATTAAAAAATAACTTACTAAATGAATTTTAGCTTATTAAACTGCCAAAAGCATATGGCTACCAGCCTACCACCGTCCCCTAACCAAACAGACACTTAAACTTTGAAATGTAAAATGAGCTGAATTTCAATATAGAAATTAATCGAATGGAATTAAACCATAAAAGCCAATATACTTTTTACTCATACCTCAAGAGCCTATTTGTGTATATATATATAGGGATAACAAACAAACTAATTTTATATAATATAATATACATACTAATATAATTATTACTATTCAATTTAATAGTCGTGTAATATATCAGTAATATTACTTTTTTAATCACATACGTGCGTTAATCTAAAAACTCTAGTGAACAATTACATATTAAATAATTTATATTGTGCTAATTGATGTTATGATTTCTACAGGTTTAGTATTTAATATATATAAGGGATCTACATAATTTTCATAAAATTAAAAAAAGAAATAGGAATATATTATTTCAGTATTTGTAAAATATAAATAAAATTATAAGGCGTTTAATAATAATAATAATAATAATAATAATACCTATAAAATTAAAATATGATCAAAAGTAATTGTACAGTAAAAATTATTTTGTAAATCAAATAACCATACAGGGAAAATTAAACAATATATACGTATTATTATAAAAACTTAAAAAGAGCATTTCTTTGCAAACTAATATGTTCCCCTCGTCCTTAAACTTATGCATGGTGTAATATAAATATAGCGTGGATACATAAATAGACAGAACACAGAAGTTTAGCTTATAGGAAAGTCCTTTAAAGTAAAAAACAGTCACCATTAACTCCAAGCAGAGCATTAGTGAATAGATTAGTGCTCACATTGTCTACAACTTGAGAATTTTTTTTGTTGATACAACGTTAATGTCGACACTAAACAAGTAAACATTCATATTTGTAATGAACAAATACTAATGAAATGGCAGCACATCAAATGATAGTACAAATTTGTGAAGCCAAGTTGCACTAAAACTATCATTATCTATAAAGTGCAAGATTATAGAGATAAAAACTTCCAAATAGTAAACCACTGAATTATTTCTCTACCTACATTGGTCTCCGGCAAAACTTTGCAACCAAATAAATAAATAAATGCAAAGAATAGAGTCTAGACGTCATAGATGAAATAATCAGAGGTCAACTAGTGGCCACTAATAAAATTAGATTTTCTGGACCATCTTGATCACTTGTATACAAATTAACAACACATAAGTGGGGCGGCATTATATAAAGTTTAAATATTGTTTACATTAGAAAGTGATGCCCTTTTTAGTTTTTAGACAAAAATTCAAACTCTTTTTACGCAACTGTCAACCTTTTCATCCATAATTAAAGCCAGTGTATTCCAGATGCAGATTATCCATTAATCTTACCATATTATTGGCCCCAATAGTATCAAAAATTCAGGAATAGCCAATAAAATCATTTTTACCTTTGTCAGAAGGCCAACCGAAGAGTCCCAAACGCTAAGCAACCAGAAAATTCTGAATGCTCAAATATGGGAGTGGCATTTCATGATCCTGATTGGCAACAACCACACTGACTTTTGTCTGTTTACTTTATTAAGTGCGTCTGCAACAGCTTTATGACTTTGAATTTCCTCGTCAAAATAAACCATTCAAAGTCTCTTCAAATTCAATCCTAGCAGGCTAACGCTGCAATAAATGAAATTCTGTCACCAAAGCCAAAAGAACTCCGCAAGTAAACATGATAAGATCCAATAATCAGTATTGTCATTTATAGCAACACAGTGCGATCCCCATAGGTGATAGGACTTGATAAAAGTTGAAAGATACCAAGGAAGGAGAAGGAACAAGGAATTTGCTACAAGAAGAATAGTTCCAAGTCATGCATGTACCTGAAAAACCTACTTTTGGGAATCCACCCATAACACCTCTAACATATTGGATAAGCACCTAAACTTCAATGATTATGTTTGTTATCTAGTCAAGAAAGACAGTACAAACAAACCAAAATTTCCAAATGAATAAAAAAAATCAATTATTGTCATCTTTTATGACGAGATCTACCTTGGCAAAATCCTGAGCACAAAGAACTAAGGTTACAAACTCAGCAGTGAGAAGAAATTAATGTATAAGTCAAAAATTCTTTTACCAAAACTCATCACGATAAATTCAATAGAAGAGTATAAATTATACATTATGATCAGACAATGTAGATAAAACATATAATAAGGAACTTCGTTATACTATCACACAAGCATTTGGGACTCCCTCCAGACCTCCTGGATGCAAAAGTAGCTAGAAAGTTGGATCTACATTGGATCTCACCTGAAAACTGCTTCATGCATATCATTTGATATAAAAACAAAAGAAAGAAGAAGAAGACAATGAACCCTTCATTTTTGGTGCTGTAATTGAAGTTGAATTAGGGCTGCCTTTGCCATCTTTGTTTCGTAAGAATATTAGATTGAACAATAAAAAGACAACAATCAAGATCTCCATTCAAATTATTAAACCACCAGTCTAATACATAAAAGCCTTAGAGAACTGAAGAAGAATACTATGACTTTGCGACCAGAAAATAAGTTCTACAAGCACAAAAATAGACAATATAAGACACATGACTCCTTATTGTTAAATCCAAAAGGTGCTGGATCTTAAAATAAATGCCAACTCTAAGCACCATTCGTATTTTGTGGCAACCCAACTAAAAACCTGAATGCATCCCAACTTTAAACTGTCAGTTTTCCACTTATTTACCAGTGCATTGATTTAGGAACTACGGTTTTTAACACTTTCCAAGTTTGCCGGAATGAACTGAGCTATGGTGTCTTTGTTACTGTTTTTAAGATGTTTTGTTCTACATGCGCTAATCAATTCCAAGAGTAATTTGGAACCTAATATTTTTAGCTGCTTATTTGATTGCTACACAGCTATCATCAATATAATATCTCTTGATTATAGAGGACTACTACAAGAGAACCTTCTCGGGATTTGTTTTATATATGGTTGTAGGAAATCATCCTAACCAACCATAGGTTCGGTGTAATGACTTGCGAATTTAATTGTGAAATTTTAAATCTGTATTTTTTTATATTTTGAAAGTACACTAGCAAATTACCAAATTTTCACTGAACTTCATCAAACCCCAGTATTTTATATTGAAACTATAGCTTATTCACCAACATTTAGCATCAAAGGGACCCAATATTTCAACAAATTTCACAAAAGCTGCACTGCAAGCAGCCCAAGAACTTGGCATATCTCAGTTCCAAGTCTAAAACCCTGTAGTTGCCAGCAGAGAAATCTGTTTGCTTTCAATAATCCTAAATTCCAACAAATGCAATATCTCTAGGCCACGAAGAGCAAAACAAATCAGGTCCAGTGGGCCATCCAAAATTTTCTTGTCTTGGATCACTAAGGTCCCTGACTCCCTGGGGCCTTGATCCTTTGATCTCCAACTAAATTCTTCTATCGCTTTGAACTAAACATTCTCAGAAAGCAATGCCATATCAGAGTTTTATAAACAATAAAAAATTTAAGGAAAAAAAAGGGGTTAGGTTGTTCTTATCAAATTCTACAAATATTCATGCCGCCTAAATGTGAGAGACAAAAAGAGGTCTACAGCAGAAAATGCAATACCAATAGTCGAAACATCTACGGTCTACCCTGTCCAAACCACCTATATCTGATATGTTAGTACACCCTTTGGAAGCCAAACAGACTTCAGTACAACAATGGCATCGATTATGAATTACACTTAACAAAACATACTTTCAAACTGAACAAAGTGTCAACAGTAGAATTTTGCGGAAAAGAAAACTTGCACAGAGAAAAGATCTGAGCATATCGGGAATTTCGGGGGCAATGGCCGTCTACCACATAGGGGTAGTGCAATACGAGATAGAAACATATAACTAATTTTTTTTTCAAAATACAGGTAAATAGCTCATTATTTTAGAGAAAATAAAAACTTAGAAAAATCAAAACCAAATAATAGAGAATGGAGGGTGGATCAGCATTGAAGGTTTGATCAGCGCAGAATCTGGCGGCAGAAAATGGATGCAAAGAATGGAGGTATATGAAAAATGTTGGGAGAAGTCTAGGTTAGCATTCAATGGTAGAATGCAGCCCACGCCTTTTATTTCAACCCACCACCAAAGCTCAAGCTATGGTGTATTTGTTGTAGGAGAGGTTGCGAAAGTCACAGTGCGATAACTCAAACAAGGACAAGGGCCCTCTCCATTTTTCCCCTCCATTTTCACATCCATTGATACCTCCAATGATTTAACAGTTCATACATTTTACTTTATAACTATCATTTCCATCCCAATTTGCACATATATTGAAAATTAAACAAAGGTTCAACAACAGGACACGATATTACCCATTTTGAACTGAGAGAGCAAAGGGAGCCGAAGCCAATGCGATCTGAAGAGGGCATTCCACTACACCATTAAATTAAAAGCTCTTAGTATTTCGGTAGAAAGTAGCGATTTCAAGAGCCTCTGCAGTGCCGGCGGGCTTAGAATGAAGCCTATTTGTGCTCCGAACTGTTCTAGGGTTTATAGGAACTTTAGAAATTCTCAAACGATGCCGTATGTTTATTATTTCTCTTAAAAATTCAAACTGTTGTTATTTTTAGAAGTTCAACGATGTCGTATTTGAGAAAAAAATTTGCCTTAAATAAGTTATAAATATTTATAATTATGTCGATCAAAATTTTACTTTTGACGTTTTCTTGGGAGATTACATGAATCGTATAATTTCTTATCTATTTTTTTCATGTATATTTTAATTGCTTATTTGTTAGTTTTTTTTTATGCGCTTATATTGGACTAAAATTAATAAATTGAAATATAAGGAAAATAAAGGAAAAATATAATAGTTTAAAATTTGTTTGGTAAAATTATTTAATAATTTAGTTGTTAATTAATAATTT
Source organism: Triadica sebifera (assembly GCA_023653625.1). Taxonomy (NCBI): domain Eukaryota; kingdom Viridiplantae; phylum Streptophyta; class Magnoliopsida; order Malpighiales; family Euphorbiaceae; genus Triadica; species Triadica sebifera. The sequence continues at coordinate 3,139,753 of CM042895.1, forward strand.
AATTATAATTTTGTTGTAGTTGATAATTTAATAACTGAAAATCTCGTAGCTGATATAATATAATTAATTCAATTAAAAGTGTTTGATAAAATTAATATAAAATATAATTTAAAAATGTAAAAATGACATAAAATGATATGTTTATATTAATTAAAAATATTAAATAAAATATATTTAAATATATAATATAAATAAATTATATAATTTTATGTATATTGAATAATATAAAAATTATATTAAATATATCATCAAAATATAATAAACACATTTATTTTTATCATATAATATTATATATATATATTAAATAATTTAACAATTATATTATTATTATTATAACATATCATTTGATAAAAAAATAAATAAAGGTATAAAAAAAAAGAAAAATTATAATTTAGTAGCTTATAGCTTAAACATTAGTTATATTTTTTTTTTGAATTATAATTTATTTTTTTCAAATAAATTATTTTATCTAATATATATTATTGGTTAAACTATATTAATTTTATGACACTATATTTTTGTATCATTTATTATCATATCTCCGTGAGTGAATATAAAAGTCAAATGTATTAAGTCCTTTTTTAATTCTAAAGGTCATAACATAGATATCCATGTATTTTACTTATAATAAAATATTTATCATCACTAGCTCAATTAATATATCTAATATAAAATAGTAATGATAAAGAAAATATTATAATTTTATTATCCAATCTCTATAAAAAAAATATATCAAAAAAAGTATTTATCATATCTAAAAAATATTTATTATTATAAATATATACACATAATTGATTATAACTTATCATTTAATATATTTTTATTTTAATTAGATTTTAAAAAAATTAAAAAACAGTTTGAAAATTGTGATTGTATAGTAATATTATTTTATCAATTTAATAAGTAATTATTCTAATATTTTGCCTTTAACGTGTAAGATATTTTATAATTATATATCTAAAATATTGACAATTTTTTTCTTAAAAAATAAATTGCCTATATTTTAAATAATAAAGTAAAATGGAGTGTTTTTGAACTTTGTTGTTCCTCCTATTATTCCTTTCTTTTATATACTTTACTTTTATTCGTTTTTGTGAATTTTTAATAGAGCGAGTTGAGTTGATCCGAGTTGATTATTGATAATCTAAGCTCGATTTGTTTAAGTTTATCACAAGTTCGTATTTGATTATAATTTTTATACTTAAATTCGAGTTGTGTTCGTTTGAAAATTATAAAATTTGCTAGCAGCTTAAATTTAATTTATAAAATATTCGTTTATTATGTTAAACGAATTTAATTCGAGTTCGATTTGTTAACTAATAATAATAATAATTTGAATTCGAGTTCAAAGTTAAACAAAATATAATTTAAATGAATTATAAAAGAATATATTTATGAGCTTTTAAACGAATACGTTTGTGAATTTTTAAATGAATATATTAACAAATTTTTAAACGATCATATTTGCAAATGTATCCGGTAACGAAACAAATAATATTAAATTCAAATTTGAAAGAAAAAAAATTTTCAAATTTGATATCAATTACTAACAATAATAAATAATTTTAAATAAATTTATTTCGAAATTAAATCAGAATAATTGACCAACAGTATAATTCATTTATAATCCTAATTTTTAAGTGACTTTTTTTTTAACCTTACCAACTTACGACCTCCGTTTCTTTCAAAGTTCCCAAAACGATTATACACATATCAATTGTGGAGCATTCTTAATCGCATAATTTTTTGGAGCATCAAAGGCAAATTGTAAGTTATTTCACCATATGATCTATTAAATTTTTACTTCAATTTACTCTTTTATTCTTTAGGTAAATTTCATACATATATTTACTTTCCTCTACTCCTTATATTTCGTACGATCTATGTAATGTTGTTTTGAATTTTTCTTTTTGGAAAATATTTTCAAAACTAATATGTTGTGCATGATGAAATCCATCTCTAGTCTTCATCCGCTGTCTTAATCCAGAAATTTGATTAATCTTAATTATAAATTATTTTTCTTTATCTAATTATAATTTTTCTCCTATAATCCATCTCAAAATGCGTTTGAGATCAAATTGGCTAATAAATCAAGTAAAAAAGTGCAGCATCATCCTTGATTCTTCATCTGATTTAAGGGTTTAATGTTGATCCGATAATGATTATCCCAAAATATTTTACATTGATTTATTACTGTTTATTTGTTATCGAGGTATAAATTATTTATTTGTTGAAATATTATTTCAAAATTATTCTAAAGAAGTAATCGGTGGGACTGATTTATCAAAAAAAATTATATATTCGAAAGTTTAACACGTTTTCACAAAATAATCGAAATTTAATAATAAAAATATTATTTTTTTATTCAATTTCTACCTTGATACGAGAAAAATATATATTACTATAAAATATACAATGTATCATACATAAAATTTCAAATTTAACTGTTTTTAAGTTATAAAAAAAGATTTAATTTCTCAAAATTCTACATTAAATATAGAAATTATCATTTCAAATCAATAAAAATAAATTAAAATGTTTATTTTGGTTTTTGTAGCTTTGAAATAATATTTCCAGTAGTAAATCTTTGTTGTTCGTTTAGAATATATTTGAGAACTTTTTTTATTGTATAAAAAATAAGAATGAAAAATAAATTTTATTTTTATTTAAATTGGAGTAAGATAAGAAAGAAAATAAAGATTATTCAGAAGTTAATAATTAAAAAGAGAATAAATTTTATCTTTTTTTTATTTTTATATTTTATCTTCGTTTAAAAGAGAAAGTAAAACGTATAATATAAGGTTTTTTTTTTATTTCTTATTTTATACTCCTATTTTTTTTCCTTTTTTTCCTCTTTTTTTCTATCGATACATTGATTAGAGGTGACACGACTCGCGGTGGCAATGCGAAGTGAGGCACAGTCACATTCACATTCACAAGCATAGGACTATAGGCTATAGCTTCAGGGCCTGCGCTGACAACCGCAAACCCTGAAGGCGGAAGGTGAAGATTTTCACCTACTACCGGTAGGTCCCACCGTACCCCGTGCGAACAAATCCAATACTGGCCCCATTTTATCAACTTTCGTACAATAATAATATAAAATTAAGCCCGCAGCCAATTTCCACGTTTCGCGTTCATACCTTTCAATTTGGAACCCCAAATCTTGGGAGCCATGTTGCAATTAATTTTTTATATTAAAATATTAATATTTTAATATAAATTAAACAATATAAGTTGATTGATCGATAAAATATAAATATTTTATAGCAGGTATATATGTATATATATTTATTAATTCATATTATTATCTAAATGATTATATTTTAATTGTTCCTCTTCCATCTCGTGAGTTTACGAAACCTATTCCTCTCTCCTCTACGTTGTTTTGCAATTTTTATTCCATATTGAATCTCATCTGGGATTTTTTGTTTCTTTCCGTTTTCCGATTATAATTGTTATCGCTTTCTCCTTCGTATAAATTCTGAAGGGTGGAAGAGTCGTAGCTCGTTTCATTTTTTTTTTCTCTCCGAGAAACAAGAATAACTGAAATCTGTGAATTGTATTGATTTTTGGTCTGAGATCACTTCGATTAGGGTTCCGCATCGAAATCTTGGGGTTTACAGTGTATCCGAGCAGGGTGTCTATTATTCATTCGTTATTCGAATTTGGAGTTCGTATGGTCCGGATTTTAAATGTTCGATTCAAGTTTTGATGTCTGAATTTAGGGTTTGGGTAGCTAAGTTTTTAGGATATCCTTATGATATTGAATGCGTAGGCAATGATTGTCAAAAAAACTATGAAATTTGAAATGCCGAATATGAGGCGGTGTAAGATTGGAGATCCTTGCAGTGAATATGAGGAGGACTACGAGTGTTTATTGATTCCAAAGAAACGAAATATTCATGGATATAATTCTTATTCGAATGGTATGTACAGTGAAATTGATGATTTTAGTCGTGGTTCAGGTTCCTGGGTCGGTGAAGGGTCTTATTGGGCTAGCGAGGTGCAGTCCAATGCGAAGAGATTGAAGAAGAATCAGAGAATGGGAAAATCTCAGCCAATAGTATCTAGATCTTCACGGGGACGACTGCAGATGCTTCCCTCGAGGTTTAATGACTCAGTTGTTGAAATGTGGAAAAATACTGATTCGAGCTTTGAGGATGATAGATTTATAGAAGATAGAGAGGATTTTGATGTTAAGAGGTGCAAATATAGTAAAACGGAATTTGTAAAGGATAAGTTTGGATTTGGGAGTTCTAATTCTTATGCATATTATGAAGGGGAGGAAAATGGAGAAGTGAGCGATGCAGAGTTCAATAGTTATGAATATGAAAACGGCAACGCTAATGACCTGAGGTCACATAGCTCATTGATAGACAGTGGGGAGTATGTTTCCAGATATAGAAATACCGGCTTGGAGAAAATAAGAAGAGAAGGATCAGGGAAGAGGAAGGATGTTTATAAGCCAGAAGACTTTGCTTTGGGAGATTTAGTTTGGGCAAAATGTGGGAAACGATATCCATGGTGGCCAGCCATTGTGATCGATCCTATATTGCAAGCTCCTGAAGCTGTTCTTAGTTGTTGTATTCCTGGCGCTCTCTGTGTGATGTTTTTTGGGTATTCTAAAAATGGAACTCGAAGGGTACACTCTATTTCTCTTTCCAATTTCACTTTCGGGGGATTTTATTGCTTTATTAATGGAATTCGTTTAAGTTAGTGGTAATGATGGGCAGGACTATGCCTGGCTGAAACAGGGGATGATATTCCCTTTTGCAGAATTCATTGAGAGGTGTGTTGACAATTATATTCAGTTGGCCTTATCATGTCTCTCTTAAGGGGTACTGATCTTGCTTGATTTTCTATTCTTTAGATTTCAAGGGCAGATCCAATTGTACAAGTGCAAAATGAGTGACTTTCAGATGGCACTAGAAGAGGCAATTTTGGCAGAAAGCGGTTTTATGGAAACAAGGAGTAGTGCTGAAGAGATTGCACATTCGGATGCTCACATCAGTGGATACCAAGAGGCCGGTGGTTCAAGTAAAGATCAAGACTTTTATTCCCAGTACCAGGCAAGTTTTCTTGAGAACTCATTTTTCTACTTCTGGTCTCTGAGGAGTTTTGTGGAGATTGAGAAATCTATAGCGTGCTGAACAGATGTCTAGGATGTGGAGTTTGATTTATGGTTGAAATTTCTGAGACACTTATGGTATTCCATTAATTTTATAGCTTATTCCAGCTTTTACCATCCACTGTGTATTTCTCTAACAGATATGCCTGCCAACCTGGTATTTTTATGTGTAAACGCACTGCCAATATTTATGATAAATATTGAACTTTATGAAATGCCTTCCTTCCTTCCTCTCTTGAGCTCCCTCCTGCTCCCATCAGAAAAATAACTGCTGGTTCCCCTTTGAAGAATTTCTATGCACTTTGAAATTTCCAGTTCTATTTTTTTTTTCTGGTAATCAATTGATTTCAGTGTTAAAAATGATAATTTAATTTACGGTAAGAATGAACTAGTACACACACGTACACACTCATACATTGAGGAAACAACTGCCTCTTTTTCTTTCTTCAGCCCCCACCTTTTCCTTTGAAAGATTTCCATAGATTTTGAATTTCCATGACGACTATTTATTGTTGGTGGTAAACATTTAGAATTGATGGTGTGATTAGAGATATAGTTCTTGGAACTTTTATTTTATGAGTAAGTTAACAAGTTATTTTGCAAATATTGCTTCCATCATTTATAAAATATTGATGCAAACTCTATATTAATTCATTATTTCTTGAGGTAGCCCATTTTCCAGTTCAAGACATTTACAGTGTCTGGTTGTTAATTTTTAGAGTTCATCCACTAAATTTATGCTTCAGGATACATGTTACAAGGACATGAGGTGCTGTGACAGCTGTAATTTTATTTTGCCATGCAAAACTATCAAGAAAAGGAAAGGCTCAATATTTCAAACAGAACTTATATGTAGACATTGTGCTAAGGTTCATGACAACTGCCTCATCTTTTATTTTTTGTTCATCTGTTTTTTTTGGTTTTTAAAAAAGTGATATGCATTATCTCTCTTACAGTTTCTATGAAAAATAAAATCTCTGTTACAGTTAAGAAAGTCAAACGAGTATTGTGGCATATGCAAGAAGATTTGGCACCCTTCAGATGGCAGGAAATGGGTGAGCTTATTAGCTGATTGAACTGAATTTAAGGTGTTTTAATCACAGAATCAATAGAATAATTTGATAGATTGTTCAAACCTTTTTGGTTAGGTGTGTTGTGATGGTTGTAATGTTTGGGTGCATGCTGCATGTGCAAACATTTCCAGCAGACTTTTCAAGGTTTGCTTCCAATATCACCATCTAATCTATTCTATTTTCTCTTATGTGGACTTGGCAAGTGGAGGTAACTGATCTTTTATGGTTGAAGGATCTTGAGAACATTGATTATTATTGTCCTGATTGCAAAGTAAGGTGTAAAGTTGAATCTTCAGCGTTGGACAGAAGGAAGCCACCAGTCAAGTATGTTTCTTGTTATTTTTGTTTTCTTAGGTTTATTCTACATCATATGACATTTATCACTTCCAAACAGGTCTTCTGTAAACAGTGGACAGTCGGTTCCACCTGACGAAGTAACTGTTGTGTGCAATGGGATGGAAGGAACATATATGCCAAAACTTCATCTGTAAGCCCTTAATACTTTATTTATGTGAAAATGATAATTCAGCGGTCGTGTCCTCTCTCTATACATCTGCCGCCCACATTCAAGTACCAATGCTAATTTCTCTGTACCAAAATTAATTGCATATTAACTCTAACAAAAAGTTTATGTATTGTTAGTATATTCATTTTAGTTGCTTCTTGTAATCAAATCCATTAATTATCTTTAGATGGAAAATTATAAGTTCTGGAACTATTTTCCCTCAACTTTACAAATATTAAGTTTCACTAAGCTGTATCTCTTATCTGTCTGTAGAATTGTGTGCAAGTGCAGCTCATGTGGGCCACGGAAGCAAACACCAAGTGAGTGGGAAAGGCACACTGGGTGCAGAGCTAAAAAATGGAAATACAGTGTGAAAGTCAAGGATACTATGTTACCACTGGAAAAATGGGTATGCATTTGCACTTATCATTTAATGTATGACTGCATTTTCAGTTGCTTAGCATCTAGTTTTTAACTAGTTTATGTTGTTCAGTGCTAAGCTTTCACTTTTATTGTGTTGATGTTTAGAAGCATTTTATGACTTGAAGGACAAAATATGTCATTTATTTATTATTTATGCAAGTAAATGAATTTCACATAACCTGTCCTTGCTGCTTGTGTTTGTTGCTGAAAGCTGATGCAAATTAATAACCTTGTCTTGGTGCTGTTATTTGCATTGAACAAAACAAAAGGGGGAGAAGTAAATGTTCAGCATGATATCTACCATCAAATACTTTGATTGATAGTATGAATTCTAGCTTGTCAATAAGGAAATGTGTTGTTCTGGGGCATAAAATCCTAATGTGTTTCTAATGTCTGATACTCTGATTGGAGTTCCTTGAAAATTCTTGTTAAAGTATATGAAAAAAATGATTTGCCATCTCAAAGGCAACCAGTAATTAGCATGATATGGCTAAAAATCTGTAAAACTATAATAGTAAATAAATAATCTTTTTACCCAGTCTTTTAATTTTTATTTTGGCTCTTTTTATCTTCCAGCTCTCTAGGCTTCTAAGGATTGCTGCAATGTTTTGGTTTAATTTTTGCACCTTTTAGTTTTATGTGTCATTTTTATTGCCATCACAGATCTTTCCCTTGTCTGGGAATATACTACACTGCGAATTTTAAAAGTGAGAGTTAATTGGTGGCTTTGTTATTAAAGGAAAAAAAAAATGACATTGTGACCTTTCGGCTGATAGAGTTAGTTAAACTTGCTGATTTGTCTTTTTCTGACATTTAGTCCCTCATTAAACTTTTATATTTTGTTAATGTCATTATCAGTTTTCTTTTCTCTTCCTTTTTCTTCTACTATTTGTCAAGTTGATGTATATGCATGTGCTTCCTATGTAATTCTATATTTGACATTAAAGATGCTACAGATTGCAGAGTATAATGTACATGGCATTGATCCTCTGAAATTAGATAGACAGAAGCTACTTGCTCTTTTGCAAGGTAACTGTCTACTTCCTAAGCCTGTGAGAGCTATGAATTTTACTTGTCTCTTCTTTCTCAATGTTTTCAGTGGGTGAATAAATAGAATTTTTTCTTATTTTTGCTGGAGCAGAGAAGTATGATCCTGTTTCTGCAAAATGGACAACAGAAAAATGTGCAATTTGTAGATGGGTTGAAGATTGGGATGTTAACAAAATTATAATCTGCAACAGGTAGTTTTGTCATTCATAAGTCCCATTGGGCGATATGCCATTACAAGCTTTATAGACTTTATTTATATTTTTTCTACATTCACCTGCAAGGTTTTTATATATTCAGGTGCCAAATTGCTGTCCACCAAGAATGTTATGGAATGAACAATATTCAAGATCTTACTTCATGGGTGTGCAGAGCATGTGAAACTCCTGATGTTGAGAGGGAGTGTTGCCTTTGTCCTGTAAAAGGCATGTCTATTACACTGTTGCTCTAAAAGATCTCGGGTAGTCTTTGTGAGGTTTTTCTTGACTAGTTAGAAGGCACTTTTAACAATTTTGAAGTTCAAGAAATGCTGAACTTCTCTTTCATTTGGTTAGGATTATTAATATAACTCAAAGCAAAACAAAATGAAGACTTTTAATCTAATTCAAAACAAAACAAAAATGAAGACTCATAAAACTATACATGTATATGACTTTGTCAATTTCCAAATAGAATCTGGAGCTGTTATCTTCCACCTAATGAAAACTTGAGGTCAAATTAACCCTCGTGTTTCTTTTTGTGAACTTTTATTTAATTTCTATGTCTAGCTCTCCTACATAAAGCTACTTGTCAAAGAATTACTTTAGTTATTTTGACTTCTGCTGCAGTGCAAGTGTGATGAGTGTGAACTATTTTCACTTGCAAGCTTTTCTGCAAGAAACCCGTGGATTAAAGGAAACCTTTTGCCTTTTACCTTTGCTGCTGCATTGTTTTTTTGTCAACTCCGGTGGAATGTTCTGAGCATTTTCTGTAAAGCAATTATGTTGTTCTTATTTAATCTGCAAGCTACTTCTTGTAGGTGGTGCTTTAAAGCCAAGTGATGTTGAGATGCTGTGGGTTCATGTCACATGTGCTTGGTTTCGACCTGAAGTTGGTTTATTGAATCATGAAAAAATGGAACCTGCCACTGGGATCCTTAGAATTCCATCAACTACATTTCTAAAGGTATATAGTGGTTATTCAATACATAGCTTTTTACCACTTTGCTAGAGAACAAAATTTGTCTTTCTTATTCTATTAGTTATAACTATACAATTGATCGGATGTAATCATATTCTGATGGTCATTTGGTTAATCCCTTCTGCTAGGTGTTGTGAGTTGTGACAAGGGTAGATCAATTGTGTTTCAGTTTTGTTTCTTTCTATGTTAATCGATACCTCTTGACTTGATAATGTGGTTATACAAATTGGCGGTGCTTGTTATCTAAATATGTTTTACTTGCATGGAGTACAGAGTTGCGTCATCTGTGGACAGACACATGGTTCCTGCATCCAGTGTTGCAAGTGTGCTACCTATTATCATGCAATGTGTGCAGCAAGAGCAGGATATTTCATGGAAGTAAGTTCTGATTATTTCTTAGAAGAATTATAATACTCTTCTGTGTGGAACAATCTTATATTTCCCAAAATATTTTCTTGATACTGGCATTTGCATTTCTTGGAACCACATGATGTTTTTAATCGTGTTGCAAGTTTATGTAATGTCTTTTACGAATTAGTATTGTCCAGTAATTCTATTATATTGTATGAAATGGAATACAATATGATCTTATTAATTTCATAACTTTCTAATTTCAGTTGCACTGTATGGAGAAGAATGGGGTCCAAATTATAAAAAAGTTAACATACTGTTCTACTCACAGGTTTGAAGTTAGCCTATATATTGTTTGCTTTATCATTTTTCTCGCAAGTTTCCCCTTGAATTGGACTTAGTTTTTCTGCTACTTATCTATTGATTTTTTTTTGGGTGCAGGTCACCAAATGCAGACTCTGTTGTAGTTCTACGTAGTTCAACAGGAGTTTTTACTGCCAGATGCTTGCTTCAGAATCAGAATAGGTGCTTAAGTGGTTCTAAGTTGGTTTCATCTGAGAGAATGGACCTTCCTGAACCCTCTACCTCAAAGGCTAATGAATTTAAGCCTCTATCTGCTGCGAGGTGTTGTGCTTTTAAAAGATCAAACAATAAGGTGAATTTCATAAATAAGATGTTAATTTGCATTTTGTGTGTTTGCGAATACTGTGACTTAGTCTTCATTCTGGCTGAGTCCAAACTTCCTTTTTGGTTAGCTTGCTGCCAACGAGATATGATCAATTAGGTCATTTTATCATCTCATTAGAATACTCTTGTGTGCCAGAGGGCAGAAGGGGATGCAATTTTTCATCGGTTGATGGGACCAAGGCATCATTCTTTAGATGCAATTAGTAGATTGAGCAGCTACAAAGTAATATTCTTATCTTCATTAATTTTATAAATTTTAGAGCCCTCCTTTATTTTTGTAAATAGAATTCAAAAATCTTGTGTAAGTTTGTTTATTCTAATTGGCTAGCATAACAGACCAGTGCATATTATTTTCTTATAGGAAATGGATGAGTCCACAGTTCTCTCTTCATTTAAGGAGCGGCTATATAATTTGCAGGTCAACTGCCACACTCTGCATGTATGGTTGTTTACTTCATATAATTTTTATATCCAATTAACACTTGTCTGTGCCTCCAGAAAACTGAAAATCATCGGGTTTGTTTTGGTAAATCTGGTATACACGGATGGGGCCTCTTTGCACGCAGAAACGTTCAAGAAGGAGAAATGGTACTTTGTTTCTGTATGTTCTTTCAGTGCCTGTATAAATTTTATCAATGATTTCTGTTTGTTCAAGCATTATGTATTTCTCTGGGGGAATTTCTGGTGTCAATGTTTACCAGATGTTTGTTCCATCTTGTTACCCTGGAAGTAGTGCAACCTTTGATGCTATGCCTGCACTCTCTCCATTTCCTGTTTATTGTTTGAATAATTGGAACCATCTTTCTTCAGGTCATTGAATATCATGGTGAACAGGTTAGGCGGAGTATTGCAGATCTGAGGGAGGCACAATACAGATCAGAAGGCAAAGATTGCTACGTGAGTTTCTTGATACTCCTTTTGTTGTTGGCATGGGCTTCATAGTTCTTGGCATTGTCTTTATTATTATGTATTTGAATCATGAACTTGCCAATCTGTCTCCAACATTCTACATGTATCTTCATGAACTTCAAATTTTGACATATGCCAACTTCTTTTTTTGCTCGATTGGTTAATGATGATGACTGATTAATCGAGTCTGAAAAGGGTGCATTGTGGACAAAAGATCATGCATGCTATTATAGTTTATGTTGTTTGGACTCGGGTACCTATCTAGAAATTTGATTTCTTATTTTTAAAATTTTAGGATATGTGGGTATAGCTAAAAAGTAGTCAAAATTAGGGTACGGATACGGATACGAGAATACGTCTATATATATATAATTGTAAATATTTTAATTTTTACATATAATAATCTAAGTTAAAAGATAGATCAAATTATAATATTTAACTGTTAAAGAAAATAAAATTAGATAAAATACTTTAAGTTACAAACTTAAAGTCTAAAATTCAAACTACAAACAAATAATAAAATGATAATTATAAATTTATTTAAATTAAAAATCAGTCCAAGTTTGCTATATAATCTATATTAATCTTTGTCATCACCACAAATCACAGTTTCTAATTGTGGGTCAGTAAGAGATAATTATTCTAACTCCACAAAATCACTCTCTTCCAATTCCATTTTATATACACTTGTAATTTAAATGAAACCAGATTTATGAATACCCATTTTTAAAGTGAAAGATTCAGTAATTATTTCATATCTATACCAATGTAATACCCAAAGAGTACGGGTACTTCTTAAAAAATGAGGTATCGGAGTAACATAGATTATAGTATATGCTATAAATTAAGAATCTTCTACAAAAAGGAAAAAGATGTTTCTTTTTGGTTGGTTTGATCATCTTATGCATTAACCTTTATACCCCTCCCTTTTTTTGTGCAAGTATACCCCTTCAAACAGTTATCCTAACTATAAACTTGGAATGAACTTTTTCCGCATGTTATATTCTTCAGGATTCCTACACTAGCTTACTCTAGATTACATACTTTTAGCAGGTTCATTTTTTAATGATTGCTGTTGTTTGGTTATTTCATAATAATGATGATTTTTAACATATAAATAAATGTTCAATGCAGTTGTTTAAGATCAGTGAGGAAGTAGTAATTGATGCCACCAATAAGGGGAATATAGCACGCCTGATCAACCATTCAGTAAGTTACTATAGAATATAAAGTTTCATCTGAAATTGGATTAGCTTTTCTGATATAGTTTTCATTGATCAGATGTGTATACTTATGATGATACTGATGTAGTGAGTTGAATTTACCGAGGACCTAGGAACCTAGTAGTCAATTGGTCTAAAGACTCTAAACACCACGAATCTAGATACTCCTTTTAGTTAAGAGAAAATTGTGGTTAATTGTTCTAGGGTTTATTTGGGTTCTAATGAACTTAGCATTGTTGATGATTGTGCAATTTGTTCATTTGTGGTCAACTTCTAGGCCTTCAATTGTAAGTTATAGTCACGTAAGCCTCTTGTATAGTATTTGACAAGCGCCTTCTTACTGCAGTGTATGCCCAACTGCTATGCAAGGATAATGAGCGTTGGTGATATGGAGAATCATATAATCCTTATTGCTAAGACTAATGTTGCTGCAGGAGATGAGTTAACGTAAGATTGACAGCCTCTCTCTTTTCCTACAGCTGAATTGGCTTAGTTATTAATCTTTTGCTGGTTCTGGAGTATTTATTTGGCTCTGTTGAGGAATAATTTACTAAATATATTTAATATATGTTTTACAGGTACGATTACTTGTTTGATCCAGATGAGCTTGATGACTTGAAAGTCCCTTGTCTGTGTAGAGCTCCAAACTGTCGGAAGTTCATGAATTAGGTTGTACCATCCTCATCCTGTATTCTAATGCCTTGCCTTGAAAGCATCAGATCCATCTCTGATCTGTTTATCTGTTAAGAAATCTATTTTTTATCCCAAGAAAAAAAAAAAGGTTCAGGAAAGAGCCGGTAATTGTTTTTTAAAATAGTCTGTAATTTCTTTTTGTTCAAAATGGACAACCATGCAATTTTAAGCTGCAATAAAATGTAAATTTCAGTAACCGGTATTTATGTAAATGCTTTAGATGCATGGTAACCTAAATTGCAGTAATCGGTGACCCTTTGGATCCGTAAATGCGTAGGTATTGTAGAAATTGAATTTGGATCCGTAAATGCGTAGGTATTGTAGAAATTGAAGTTTTCATAACTGGTCTTGTGAGCATTGTTTGCTTATAAGTTCGATTCAGTAAAAAGAAAAAATCAATCAAATATAATCTTAAAAAATTTAAAATTTTTACAATACTTTATGTTAAACATTGAGGTGCATTATAAAAGAAAGCCCGTATTGTTCATTGTCTTCTGTTTCAAAGACAATGGGCAACTTGACTACAGGATCACTGGAGGTCTTTTTCTGAGGCAGGAGCCTATGCGTGGTTATACTTATGATTTGATTGAGTAAAACGCAACAACGAGATTCTGGAGGTCTTCCTCTTTTTTTTTTTTTTTTGGAACAAGAGTACGATTGTTAGTTTTGTTAGATGGGGTTTAGAATGGAAAAATGTATGCCTTGTACTACCTAATAATGCTCTTCATTTTTCTCTAGTAAGCGGATGCAAACGCAAATTATGAGGCATATTAGGGTGGTTGCCTTACGAAGTAGACATGGAAAAGTCAAATAATTTTAAATAACTCAAACTCAAGCTTTTAAGTCTTCATTAGTTTTTGGAAAATTCTTAATTACACTTTGATTTATACATAAATAGAGTCAATTTAATTTATTGTCATGTCAAAAATTGATTTTTTAATTAATTCTATATTTGTAAAATAATCATTAAATTTTTTCATATAGCAATATAAATAAATTTTACGGATATTGATATTTTAGTTACTAACGTTTGCATAGATCCACTTGCTGAATAAATGAGATAAAAGTCCATTTTTTAGGCAAGAGGACCAAAAGGTCAATAATGCTCTTTAATTTAAAAGAGCTATCTTTCACCTAATGAAATTTATTTTATAACATGTCTAATAGATTTTTTTATATTTATATTTTATTTTATTTCATACAATTTAATATTTATAAAAAAAAGGTAAATAACTTAGAAAACTATTTTTAGAAAAATATACTAATAAAAATATAAATTAAACATATAAAATGAAACTACATTAATTACAATTAAAATAGAAAATGAGTTTGTTTTCCTACATCTAAAATAAGAGAGTCAAACTTATTCTCTAAATTTTTAAAAAAATACATTTTTTATGAAATATAATTAAAATCAAGAATCTATTAGAGATGCATCCAATTTTCAAATTCTTTATTATTATTATTATTATTAAAATTGTTTGTTTATTCATTTTTGAATCGGAGAAGTTGGCGCGTCTATATATAACCACAACAGAGTCGCTTTGCGCCAATTGAAACGAGATTCAGGAAAAATTCGGAGGTACAAAAGAGAGTGAAAATGGGGAAGCGATTGAGAAGAGACAGGTCCATTTGCAGCTGCAAATCTCCTCAGCAAAGCTATCGTGCCCCTCCTCCCTCCTTTAACTGGTTCTCCTTCTCTCTGTCTCTCTCTCCAATACACACAGTTCGACTTCGATATTCAAATATCATTGCAGTTTCACTTTGAATTTTGAACACAAAATTTTTTATAAGCTTTTCTATATATCTTTCAACGTTGATAACACTTAGACTTCTATGTAAGTTTTAACGAACAATGCGAGTAAGCTTTCTGGTTAGATTTTTGACCAATCTTCAATATTCGATGATCTTGTTTTTTGTTAGATTTTGATCTTCAATACTCGATGATTTTGTGCTTTATTTGATGGCTCTTATAGGTTTTGAATTTTGGAACAACGATCGTTCATTCTGATTTGCTTTCTTTCTCTCTTTCTTTCTTTCCATGAAACTCTGAGATGAATTGTGTTTAGCTGAGGAGTTACATTTGGAGCTGCTTGTTAATCTGGTGAAGTTTGAGCAGATCGTGTTTGCTAATTAGAGTTAAGATGATATTTGAGAACATTTTAATTAAAAAATCTGTTTTGCAAATTCGAGAATTCTCGAAGTTTTGCCTTCAAAATTTCGTGTTTTGTGGATAAACGAAAGCTCTTTCAATATGGATCCATTGGATTTGTATTACAAATGTTCTGTTTCTTAGTCTCCTAGCCAATGCTATTTTCTTATTAATTTTTTTTTGTCACATAAACAGGTTTGAAGAGGATTTATGGACGGAGATAGCGAAGTTCTTGGACGGGAAATCTCTGGTGAAGCTCGCGGCAACGTGCCGATGGTTTAGAAGCGTCATGACGCACGATAGCATATGGAAGTTTTCTTGCTTGCGTGATCTTCAGGTCCCAGATCCAGGGCCCGTGGCATTCAAGTGGATCAAGCTCTATGCTTCGCTAGTAGGTAATTACAAGAGAATTAACCTACTTCTAGACACGCCTTTGATTTATTACTGTAGCATTCGATTAGTTGCAACCGCTAGATTAGTAAAATGAGTTTGATAAATTTGACCCGTGAAAGCTTTTTTTCATAGATGGCAGTCACTCTTACACGTTTCACGAGCAGGAGAAGCATTTGGGTGAGTTCCTGTCCTTTCTTGTGAATTTTTTCTTGTCTACGTGAAATATTAAGAATTTCAAGAGATTTGGGTAATATTATGAGCTCGTCTATTAGCTTTAGACTTGATATGGTCCACAAGCATGTTGGACTCCAAATACTACAAGCAGATTACAGGAAATTAAAACACATATGGCTAGTGTTTTCATAGACATAAAGTTCTCTTCACGCAGTGCTGGTTTTTTCCTTTTTTGATAATCAGATTGGATGAGGATTGGTGCATTTTACTTCGACTCAAATGTAGCAGTACTAACAGAGAGACTCGGCCTGCTAGTGAAAATCAGACAAGATGCTACAGAAAACATGTTGGAGGCCTGCGGGGCCTTCATGCTACAAAACATCAAAAAGGGAATTTGGGTGGCAGGTGATTTAAATTTGTTTCAACCACCCTACCTTGCTATTTCTGAACTTATTTTGCAGGGAAGCGCCAAGGAAACTCTATTATACTACTCGATTAACTTCGTCGTACATTTTTCGTGTAATCAGATTTGCAGCTTGTCCGATGCCCTGTTTGTGAGCTTGATAAATGTGATGGTAAGCAATATGTACTTTACCGGCTTGCTATAAGAGTTCAAATTACGAATTTCTTGTGAAAGTGATCTATTAGATTGTTTTTTTAATTCAATATGGTCTTTTAAGTAGCAAGGCCTAGTGAATACAAACCAGTTTAGTTCGCAAATGTCAGATGAAATCTTCAAGTTTTTTTTTGCAGCTAACTAGGGTTTCTGGTCCTATGAACAATGTGATGTGCTCAACTATTTCAATATTGGTTCAGTTTCTATGTTCTCATACTAGCTCAGTCGCACATTTTGTTCTACTTTAAACTTATCTTATGGCTTTCTTAGTGAGGCATGGCATATTTTAAGTTTGAGCTAATTTATTAATTCACAAAGGCATTTCCTGTTTAGCAATAGCCTGTAAGTGGACTTCTCCGCATAAATTGACATGCATTTCAAGTTATGGAAATGATAGCAAAAAGTAATTGTTATATCCAGAGTAAATCACGGAATAGCTTGTATGTATTCTATCAAATTCATTAAGGAATCAGTTGAACCATTTCCAAAATATCCTGTTTTTGCATGAACGAGGGCGAAGCACACAGCTCCATGTTTTGACTGTCTGACGCCTTCTCTGAAAGATGATATCCCAGCATGAATAAAGGTTGCTTGCCAATGCAGGAACGATGCAGACATTAGATGCAAGGCATATAGAGCTGTTTCAGTATAAGGGTTTTCAAAATGGGAGCTGGGAGTACGAGTTGGTTGGATCCCATAAAACTGAAAAGCCTATGAAGGCAGCATCCGGAGCCATTTTCGATCGCAAACACCTCAATGACCGGGCAACAGCTGGTAAATTTTGAAGACTCATTGTCATACAATCATATGCCTGTCACCTTACAAATTTTTACCCGATCAAAAAACATGAGAGGATATGATGAAACTAAGAAACCGGGGCCGTCTGGTGTGTAGGAGCTACATTATTTTCTTAGGTTTTACGTAAGCAGGGGTCAAAACATAGCATACAAGGCAACTGTCCGAGTGGAAATCACTTATTCTTCCAAAAACTACAAATTAAGAATAAGGCCAGTGCTTTCTTAATGAGGTGAGATTTGAGATATCTTTGCACCTAGCTCCAATAAATAGCTTTATTACGAATCTTGGCCAGAGAATTGAATTTTTCAATCTCCACAAAGGTTGTAGGGGGACTGGCATTTCAGTTCAAAAATTTTTCAAGCCTTAGTCAGTCTTTACAGCTTCTGCAATCAATTGAAACACAATTTGATAATTTTGCCTGATTTTGGTTTTAGTCATGTTTAAAGAATAGGATAGTTTGCTCCCGGCACGGCTGTAGCTTATTGATTCAATCATGAGAAATTGTGAAACCGGAGGCACTGAAATTTTATTTTTTATTTTTCCACTAAAAAGGTTTCTGAAAAAAATTTAGTGCAATCGTATGGATTTGTTAACTTATATAGTCTGGTAATTTTGCATGTGCTGATGTTTAACATACTGGGATAGGCTGAAACTCATGCCCCTAACATGTTTACATACCAGGATTGGCTGTAACTCATGTCCATACTTTTTTCATTTTTGAATTCTGACAGTAGATATCAGCCAAAGCACTACGGACTTCTTGTTTTTGTGATTTCTATGGTCATTCTCAATTTAAACTGAGTATGTAATAATAAATGCTAGTGAATCAAATAATTGGCAGGTGTCTTCAATGTAAAGTTGTGGACTGGAGCACCCAATGATTTTCAACCAAAGGCTATGATCACTTTCCATTCAGTTGCAATCAACACCAATTTACAAGTTAATGAAGGTATTACTTCTCAAACTGCATAAGAATTATCACATTTCAGTGCCACTGACATTGAATATTGTAATTTTATTATCTCATATTAGAACAGATGTATTTTGTTAACTTCTTATTTACTTCTTTTTCTCTTATCTTTTCTGTGGAACAGGACTTCTTTCAAAGTACTACATGATGAGAGCTGGACCTGATGGAGAAGTTGTTTCAATAAGAATCTCTCAGCAGCTCCTATAATGCAGCTAAAATCTTACGACTATTGGCCAAAATTTGTTGACTTCAACAAATTACAGTCTTATAGTTCAAAAATACCCTTCATCAAGAAAATCAATTTGTTGTGTACAATCAGTTTACATTAATCAACCCTGCCTTAGCAAGGATGCTGCGAATCTTTTCAGAATGATAATTTTTTAATGAAAAAGTAATCCCATATTCTTTTGTAAGAAATATAATAGATAGAATTTAGTTTATACGTGAATCTATTTTAATGTTATTTAGGTTTACTAATACATGAATACTGCCAGTATGTTGCCAAGACAATAGATGGAGTTGTTGTAGTTGTAACTTGTTAAGAATGCGAGGATAAGAGAATGGAGGCATATAAATGGTTATGTAGGCCTATGGCACCCAAAAGGCTACTTTTGACCTTTGGCTAATTAAACCAGACCATTTTTTTTACTTCCAAGCCATGATAAGGTACAGCATGACTTTAGAAATGTTCAATATTCTGATAAAACCTGCATTAGAAAATTTTTTGGCCTCTGTTCCTGTTGTTGACCAAATAGAAAAAAGAAAAAAAAATCCATTATAAGAAAGCATACCCTTTCTGAAATCACCTTCTTCCTTCAACATAATGGGCAACTTGGAAATTTTCGCTCTTCCCTTTCTTCTTTCCATTATCTATTCATATGCATCAGATAATTGTCCAGTAACCACGTGCAGCAGCGACAACATCCCTGTTCGATTTCCCTTTCGACTCAAAGGCCTGCAACCCCAGTATTGTGGCTATCCTGGCTTCAACCTTAGCTGCGTTGATCAGGGTAAAACAGCTATCAATCTCCCATATTCTGGTGATTTTCTCGTGCGTGGCATTGATTATGCCACACAGCTGATACAGCTTTACGACCCAGAAAATTGCCTTCCTGAGCCTTAATCTCTCAGGTTCTCCTTTTGTGCCTGCAGCATCTCAGAACTAAACCTTGCTAAGCTGCCTGGCTCAGTTTGTAGAGTCTCGCTTCAGTGCCATCAGTTGCCTAAGCAATTTTACAACCTCAGTAATAGCTACATCTTCAATGATCGTTGCTTCTTCGTTTTCTACATCATGTAAGATTATCATTACACTGCCCGTTCCTGTTTCCTGGCGAGTTGAGTATGAAGGGTTTTCAAATGAACTTACTTATGATCTTAAGTTAACATGGTATACTCCTGCTTGTGAAGAATGTGAAGCAAAAGGCGGTACGTCTGGATATGCAACAATCACTAGTCAAGTAACTGGCTGTTTCGATTGCTATAAAACAGGTAATATTCCTTCGTCTTCATTTGAATTTGCTAATCCACAATTTCGCAACCTTGACCTATAAATTTTAGAAACAAAGACTAAGAGGAGATGCTGCAGAATAGCTGTCTGACTGGTCGGCATATTCTTTGGAGCTAATGGTTTAGAATAAGTTGACAAACAACAGAATATATTAGGAAATTATTAATTTTGGACAGACCAATCTTTTCTGTAAGAATATATGATTCATGACATATGAATCTTGCTTTGGAGAAATAAAGTATATGTATTTTTTATGGGGTAGTTTAGTTGACTAAACTAGGTGGATATCAACCTGTGGCATCAGATAAGATAATTAAATATTAACATCAATGCCAACTATTAGTAAATGGGAGTATGGGACATTTGGGAATGAATATTTTCATGTAATATGGTTCTCAGGGAATCAGGGATTGTGATTAAATTAAAATATAATGAAGCCTAACCAAATATAAAAATAGATCGTATGGGTCTAACCTTTTGACAGCTTCAAATTTCAGGCGCATCTAAGAGTGCCCTTCAGATTTTGAAAGTGATTTGCTTAACGATTGCTGCACCCTCCTTGGCATTTGCTCATGGGCTTGTTACGGTGGCATTTCTAACTTGCATGGGGCGTCCACGCACGAGGCATCAAGCCAATCCGAACTTTACAGCCACAGTAGCAGAACCGCCACAACATAGTATATCAATGGAAGGACTGGATGAGAGGACCACTGAATCCTATGAAAAGGTCACTAGGGGCAAGCATGCGACTACCAACAGGGAGCAATGATAGAACCTGTGCCATATGCTTATCGGAATATCATAGCAAGGAGACACTTAGATGTGTTACAGAATGCAACCATTGCTTCCATGTTGAATGCATAGATGAGTGGCTTCGAATGAACAGTTCTTGTCCAGTTTGCCTCACGAAGTGCTTGATACAGTCCATGCTGTCATATAGGTTGATTGCCTTGTAAATGCTCCATTATACACTATGTTTTCTTCTTTTGTTTTGTTTGTTTTTAATGAAAGACATGCTCTAGGAGTAAACGTATTTTTTCAAGTGACAAGTAAGGTGTGACAATTTGTGTCAATATAGATTGTACAGTTTGTTAATTTGTTTAGTACTTCACCTAACTTCGACCTGGTGCAAGCTTAAATCATTGGTAATTCTTATAACACATTTTCCTAAAAAGGAAGTTCTTTGTAATTAACTAACTATGCACGAATATCATTCAAAAATAGAACTAATAAAGTTTAAAATTAAAAATAATTTGATACGCGATTCCATCATTCGAACCGCATTCGCAAAACTCCCAAATTTTAGTTTTAGAAAGGCATCACCTTGATTATCTATCCCAGTAAGGCTTTGGAGATCAATAAATAAATACATTCGATTGGTAAAATAATCCCAGTGACGCCTAAAATTTCAGAATTATGTAATACAATAAGCAATACAGGTCTAGATGGCTACAACTATGCAAGGTTAATAAGGCATAGGACAGAATAGGGAATTAGTACCATCTTTTATATTTTGCAAGCACAAGTAGGCTGAAGAAGAAAGTTGCAAAACTCGATTATACATTTAAAAGAAACAAATTCCCCGAGAAAACACACTAAAGTATCATTTCTTTGCAAGCAGCTTCTTTGGCAGCTTATCCAGAGGAGTGGATTTTAGAAGGAAAAGCCGGGCAGCACGCTCTTGCAAAGTACCCCCGCATTTGAGCCCACGAGCGTGTAGTTCATTCTTCAAACTCTCCATGCCAAGAACCTGTCATAACAAATATGGTAAGGCAGAAGAGAAAAGGAAAAAAAAAAGGGTGGAGAAGCAGTTGACAATGCTGACAGTTGGCCTCATCAACTATAGCATTGAAATAATAACAATTGCAATCATGCCAAGCTATTCATGTCATGCATTGGTTGCATGGGGAAATGCTAAGCGAATTACTCTATCAAATAAAGTACCAGATGAAATAAACTCACACATATCACGAGAAGCTATACAAACAAGTTAATCACATTGGATTAGGATCCCCCCTCATTCTCTCCCAAACATGATAAATCATGTTAGGCTAATCTAACCCTTCTTTATAAATAAATGGTTAAGATTAAGTTTCACAAGTATTTAAATAAAAAAAGTTAAATAAATTCTCCTTTAAAATTTTTATAATATTTAAACTTAACCATACATTCATAAAGAATGATATAAATTAGCTTCACACGACCTTTCATGTTTGAGAAAACATGAGCAGATCCAAAATCCAATCACATTAATAACCACTAAAAGAATGGAAATGTGAAGAGATCCACCAATAAAACAACGCAAAATTTTCTATAGCTGATCATAAATTTCTTAACCTCTTTAACATATAAATCAACTGCTTCCTTCAACATTGAATTCACTAAAAAATTCTCATTATCCATTCAACTACATGGATATCAAGTTTTCCTGATCACACATGCACATAACATATAATCTTAAAGGTTCACTTTATCCTCCCACTCTTTCTTACAAATTCAATCCAATGCCTTTTTCATCACTTTCTACTTCTATATGAAAGTAACTACTTACCGGTAAATAGAGTTTCTCACTAATGCAAATGAAGCAGATTGGTAGGTGCCCTTTTCCAGTACCCTATGATAAAGAATCTAAGAGTTGTAATAACTATATGCACAATTGCACACCAATATGCACAATTTGAAGTTGTTTGTTTACCTCTCCGTATAAGCTTAAATTTGACAGAAGGCATGAAAGTACTAATTCAAATTGCCAAAAGAAAAAAGAAGCACACTCTCCATGATCAAGAACCAAAATCCATTGTTCGTCAAAACTAGTAACCTCAGCATATGAATGCCCATTTTCCATGACAAGCAGAAACATTTCATAAAAACATGCATATCTATCTATCTATCTCTATAAACTAAACAAGCATACCTCCATCTCAGCTGCTGAATTGAATTCATCAAAATTTACTGGCTTCTCCAAATCACAGTATTTTACATTTGAAACAACTGTGTCCCGATCAGATTTGAAGCTAGGAACAGATATATCAGCAGCTATCTTGCTTTCAAAAGATTCACTGGTGGGACTCAAAACATGTAGGGGTTGAGAATCAAGTCCCAGATTCTCATGCTTTTCAGCCTTATCTGTATCAATTCCAGAAATCTCTGCAGTCGTAGAGCAAGTTACAAGAGCACTCTGTGGTACAGCTTCCTCGTGAATCTCTTGTTCAACATTGGTGTTCTCTTCAATAGGAAGAACTTCTCTGCGAGGACTAGATTTCAAATTTTGGTTCACAGCAGCATCTTTCTCTTCCTCAGAACCACTCTCACATAGAGCACCACCAGAACATTCTCCATCCTGTTTCCCACCAGTAACTGAATCTGAACTACCTTCAGCTTCTTTATTTGAATCTGACTGCCTTACATTATTCAAAACAATGGACTTCTCATTCTCATCATCATCACTACCATCACTACTAGCTTCGCTGTCACTTTCACCCAATTGTCTTTTTCCCATCCTAACAATTAAATTCAATCATCAAAATCCACTTAGAGAAGGAGATAAAGGTATCTAGTAATTAAATAAATCAGCTCAAGTCAAACAATTCTAAAGACGTAGTAGACACTGATAATTTTCATTCACAGCACAGACACAGTTGAAATGCATGCAATTTCATTACTTTCCAGACTTTTCAAAAAATGGAAAATGAACTTATGGTATTTCCCATACATAGACTAGAACACAAAGTACTTTCAAAAACCTTGAAGCTAATATGTAAAGTCCCTTGTAAAAGTGTATTACGCCTTAGTTTTACCAATTAAAAGGAACCCTAGTATATATATAGAAGATGCAATTTTTAAGAACCTAATAGGAATTTTCGAAATTCGAAATTCGAAATCTTCATCCATCGTAAAAAAATTGCATTTCTCAATTAAGGCCCTCAGTGACCAAATAATAATCATTTGTAATCCAATGAAGATAAAGATCGCTATACATGAAACAAAACCCTAAAGACGAGACTCTTACCAAATCTTCAATCTCTTGGCTTCCACTCCCTCTTTGGGCACTTTTCCCTTCCGCTTCATGTTGCCATTTCCACACGCCTCTTTCACAGCTTCTTCAACATCTGCAGCACACTTCTCAGATTCCACCCTGTACTTCTGAACATACTTCTCCGCCTCTCCATCCCCAGCCCCCTTCTTCCCTTTCTTTGCATTCTTTTTAATAAATTCCTCAGCAATTTTTTCCAATCTCCTTTCCTCCTCCTCCGCTTTCCACTCCTCCAACCTCTTCTCGGCGTTCACGTGGCGCAGCCTCCGCCCACTCATGTCGCGGCAGGCATCGAAGTTGTTAGTTTTCTTCTGACCGGCCTTGGTGGCGGCTCCACGGAGAAGCGAGCCAAACCCTCCCTTGCCACCAAGGAGGCTGAGAAGGAGGTAAACGGTGCATTCAGGAGTGGAGATGACGGAACATTCACCGAGTTGTGTCCCGCCGCAGATAAGGCGCTGGGAATGGATAGGGATTTTGGTGATCTCGAAGATCCGGCGCTTGATGGCTTGGGCGTCGGCGTACGGCATCGTGAATTTAATGTTAGCTCTTTTCCGTCCAGAAGCTTCACGAATATCTGGAAGAGCTTATTGTTATCTTCCATTGTTGCTTTTGGAGAATCTACTCTTATTCTCTGTGTATGCGGAGAGACGGGAGTAATTAAACGACTAAACCAGAGTTGAAGTAATCTGGAAAAGAAGAAATAATGAAGAATTTGGGTTTAAATAGGAGCCCTAAATGCTTTGTCGGATTGGGCCGTGGATTTGGGTTTTGAACCTTTCCGATACAAAATTATTTTATTTTTCAGTTTTATTATTTTAATTTCATTTATGGATATTATATTTTTATGTTCTAATTAATATACCTCTCTATCTTTGACATCCTCTAAGCATATCTTCTTCTTTTTTCTTTATTTTTGCTTCTTTGCTTGTAGAGCAATAATATATGAATAATACAAAGATTATTTTTAAGTTTACTTTTATTTTTAACAAAGTTATAATTTATTATGCTTTTATTTAATAATTTGTATTATATTAAAAAAATAAAAAAGCAAAAAAAAACCATCTTTTGAATTAAAAATTATTTTTAATATTTTTAATTTTAATAACTATTTTTTCTAAAAACAAATAAATAATTTTTTTTAAACAATTTAAATTTTTTTAATAATTAATGAATTAAATTAAAAAAATTTAATCAAAACACGATAATTACTTTTTTTTTTCCTTCTTAAAAGATATTGAAATAAAGATACTAAACAAAACGTAGTTAACACGAGGAAGAAGGGAATAAAAAGAGAGGATTGCAGTTTTGAAATAAATTAATATACCTATTTTAAACCGGATTCTACCCGGCTTGCTATGTATTAGCTGAACTTATCCGGATTGATTAAAAAAAATTAACTGGAACCGGGGCTGTAACCCGATCTGAACCAATTCCCCTTGCGCCAGAACATATCCGGGATGAATTGGAAATCTCAAGTCTTCGATTTCTCAAACAAACAAGAAAACCAACAACTGTTATGATTTTCTCTGAGCTCAGCCAAGAAGGGAATGAAGAGGTGAAGACTTCTGTAGCCTTTTTGTCAAAGATATATCTCCGATATAACATTTGTACGAGACCGTAACAATGAATAAGGAAGATATGATGGGCGATAAGGGTCGGACCTTTCCGATGGATCCTCATCTTCCTCGATGGGTGTGCCAGAACTGCCGCCACTCTCTTTGCATCGTCGGCGTCGATCCTACGCCGATAAGTTCTTAAATGATTCGTCTTCTCGCTCAGGTTAGTCTTTTCTTTCCTTTTTCTTTTTGCAACTTTTTTGGTTCCTCATAGTTAGGGCCACTGCCGATTCCTATCTAATAACTCTGTTGTTTTTTATGATTTTCTGATGAAATTTATGACTGGCGTATGTAATTGTGCGCCTATTGGTTGGTGAAACCTGTACGTCAATTAGTTCTGGCGGCTTAATACTTTATCTTATCACTAAAATATAATTGCTTTATAGTGCTTATGACAATTTTAGCCGAGAATTGAGTCCTAGCCGCTTTTGCCAGTCTGCTTGCTAGCTGAGGTTCAATGCCTGATTGTTGTATTGTTTTCTAACTTATGTCTGTTAGTAGCACGTTCTGCTGCTTGGCTACATTGGTTTTTAAGTTAATCATCTTTTGTAGAATAGTGGAACTTCAGCAAGCAAATTTCAGTTTGCAAGGAGTTCATTTATATGGTTCAGAATTTTAAGCTTCTTATCTCGAGGGGGAAAAAAAAACCAAAATTATTTTATGTTTATAACGTGTTATATTTGATGAAATTAGATGTTTTCTTTGATTTACCATTGTCTGGAATGTCATATTTGCAGCAATGCAGGGCTATTCATTGCATGGAGCGGACAGCGTGCTAGGCTCAACCCGAATGGACAATTCTTTTGTTGTGTTGCCTAAACAAAGACCCCAGGCACAGGGAGTCCCTCCACGCCCTCGTGGTGCAGCTGTTCAGCCTGATACAGGCCATTCTGGAAAGGCGATGGATGAATCTTTTGTGGTTGTGTATAAGTCTGAGCCTGCATCTGATGGAGGTGGGACACAATTACCATCACTAGAAGGAGGATCTAATGGCCAGTTGCTGCCCCACAATGCTGGGTTTCACTCGACCATAAGTGTCCTCAAACGTGCATTTGAGATTGCTACAACCCAGACACAGGTATTGAAGTTTATCAAATTATTTATTTTGGTTCTCTAGTCTTGTCATTTTTCAAATGCATGCTTAGCCTTTATCGGCGAGGTTGAAGGTTGTTTGAATATTCAGATCATTATTTCTATGTTTCATTTTGCATCTTTCAGGTTGAGCAACCTTTATGCCTTGAGTGCATGAGGGTATTGTCTGACAAACTTGATAAGGAGGTTGAAGATATAAACAGAGACATTGAAGCATATGAGGCCTGCCTTCAGCGCTTGGAGGGGGAAACACAAGATGTTCTTAGTGAGGCTGATTTTCTTAAGGAGAAGCTAAAGGTGCATACATATTAATGGAACTAAATGAATTCATCGTTAAGCATGCCAGAAGATTTTATAAAATATCATATTGAGAGTCAAGCCTTCTTTTGATAATGATAGCTGGGAAAATTTTGGTTTATACTATAGCAACTTATTTTCAGAATAGTAAAAAACTTTTGTGTTGGTATAACCATCCGGGATTTTATGTCTCAAATTTAAAATAAATACATTAAGATTAAAATACTTGCTCATCTTATGGTACAATTGAAGAATAAATTGTGATAAAATTTTGAACAGAATAAATAAATTGCCACGTTTTTGTTTACAACTTTTTTGGAATTCCTGGGTGGTACATATCTATTTTAGCTTAGAGATGTGTCTGGAAACCTTGTATTATGCATAAAAATTCTTTTATCTTTAGTCAGAATTTCAATTGTTCATTTACCTTACTGTTTAAGATTGAAGAAGAAGAAAGAAAACTTGAAGCAGCAATTGAAGAAATAGAGAAACAAAATGCAGAAGTAAATGCTGAACTGAAGTCACTGGAGTTAAAATCTGTCCGCTTGAAAGAATTAGAGGAGCGGTAGGTTTCCTCTCCTGGAATATGAGATTGTTTTTGCACGTGTGTTTGTAACTGAATTATTCTTTATCAAGCATACTATTATTAAAGTTCACAGTCCAGTCTGAAATGTATTTTAATGAGATATCCCATTTTTTAAGACCTTGGATCCTGGCGTTTGGTCATTGATTTTTTTCTGAACTCAATATGTGACAGATACTGGCAGGAGTTCAATAATTTTCAATTTCAATTGATTTCACACCAGGTATGTCATTGATTTTCTGTTTTCTGCAGCAGCATCATTTTTCCCTCTGAATAACTGCACTAAACTGTGTACTTCTTAATCTGCCTTATTTTGGTTAATTTATGTAGTGGTTTAAACTTTTGAAAATTCCTTTTGAATGCCAAATAACGTCCATTCTATATAATATTTGTTATTAATATATCGTTATTGTTGTTGTACAGCTATGAGATGGTGTGAATTTTGATATATCTTATATACTTCCACATTAGCTGCAAGCAAGGGCATTTTGTTTTCAGTGAAATGTTTAATTCGATCACTTGCAATTGCAAACTCATAAGTAATAAAACAATTTAGGCATCTAGATCTCAAATTTCTAACTTCAAAGCCAGAATTTTCTGTGGATCAGTAATTTTGTATGTTGACTTTTACAGTGTCTTTTGTGACACATTTTGAGCCATTTATGACCATTTTGATTTTTCTGAGTTAAATATTTATGTATTCTCCTGAAAAATATAGAGCAATTATGAGTATTTATGTTGCTGTCATTATTAATGAGAACCTCCTGCTTAACAGGAAGAGAGGGATGCAATTCTAGCGAAGATTGAAGTTTCACAAGCTCATTTGGAGTTGTTGAAGCAAACTAATGTACTGAATGATGTCTTCCCCATCCATCATGATGGAGAATTTGGGACAATAAATAATTTCCGACTTGGAAGACTTCCGAAAGTTCCTGTAAACAAACAAGTGCTCAACTTTCTCATTTTTATGTTTTATGCTTGGTTAATTCTGATTATACCTTTTCTCAGTCTTCCTTTATGCAAGGCCCAGCTGAAAGTTGACCGTAGAAAATACACTCTCTGTCTAACCTACAAGACATTCAAGGCTATTATTTGAAATTCCTCCAGTTCCTATGCATTCTCTCTGCCTTGTTCTATACCTCTTTTCCTTCATTTCTTCTTTTTGGCTGTTTGTAGAGAAGCATGATAAAAGAGGGAGATGAATATTTGACTTACTCTTTAGGTGCCACTCTTAACGGAACCCAAGCAACAAAAGCCTTAATTCTGACTACTAAGGTTTCACAATTGCCTAAAGTATGTTGATAAAAGTCGAACATACTTTATATATTGAACATTTATCTTAAAGAGTGCATTTGTTATATAAGTTGATGCTGCCATGGAATAGATTTATGTGATAATAGATGACCATAATGCAGTTCATAAATTGTTTAAGTGGTCATTGATCAACCATCAAACAGGATAAGAGAAGATGCTTAACTGATTATGGTAAATAGTTTCAAGAATCCAAGTCAACTGTTACCCCAAATGGATAGAATAACCATGTACTTTACTATAATATCCTTTTGGTTTTATCAATTAGAGTAAATGCTTCTTTAGCAATATGTTGAGGTTATAATAATATAATTACTC
This sequence comes from Triadica sebifera, assembly GCA_023653625.1. Taxonomy (NCBI): domain Eukaryota; kingdom Viridiplantae; phylum Streptophyta; class Magnoliopsida; order Malpighiales; family Euphorbiaceae; genus Triadica; species Triadica sebifera. The sequence goes on from CM042895.1 coordinate 3,168,834, forward strand.
CTGTATATTTTTACGTTTCTTCTACTTGAAATTTTTATAATCCTTCCCGTTGCATTACTGCTACATATGGAGACTGTGGAATGCTGGATTTCTAGTTGTTACACTCTTCTTATTCTCATTTGCATTTTTTTTTTTAATTTTGAAATCTGTTTCTTGTACTCTTTCCTAATACAGTTAAGAATACTTTTGTGATTATCAGTACCATAGTTATGAGGTTCTTGAAACATTCAGGTTGAATGGGATGAGATAAACGCTGCCTGGGGCCAAGCTTGTCTTCTTCTCCACACAATGTGTCAATACGTCAAACCAAAATTTCAGTATCCTTTCCTGATGGAGTATCAATATGTTTGCCTTTTAAATTTGTTGATATTAATAATTTATTGGTTTCATGTTATGTTCATATAAGTCTTGCTGCTAAGTATCAAGAAGAAGAAGAAGAAAATTAGATGTGATATGCAGTTGTTCCCACGAATGTTAAAGTTCCTATTTTTTCCCCTCACATAAGTGTATATATGCAGGAAAGATTTGCTTTTGGTTCATAAAGCAAAGGAGATGTCTATGTCTCTAACCAAGTCGAGGTCATACTTTCAAATCATATATGAAATGGTCCAATTGATTTCCTTAATCGTTAACTTTTCAGTTATCGCATAAAAATGATTCCCATGGGGAGCTACCCACGAATAATGGACACCAATGATAGTGTTTATGATCTGTAAGTATTAACTGCTCCCTTGATGGTCAATTGGCTTTCTAATTTGATTTGACTGGTAAAGGAAATGATTCAAATGAATTCTATATTAGAACGTAATGCATGGAATTGGGATTTGAGGTTTTGACCAGGTTTAAGTATTTGAGAGGCAGGACCAGAATTCTTGTTTCCCTTCATATTTTTGTGGGAAGAGTTAGGTTAGAATTGTATATCATGCATGTGTCATCTCTCTTATATTTCAGATTTTTTTCCTTCATCAGCTTGTTGAATTCTCCTTTATTTATTTATTTTTATTATTTTTTTAAAGAACCCTAATGTGTTACTTGTTAGGTTTGGTCCAGTGAACTTGTTCTGGAGTACTCGCTATGACAAAGCGATGACACTGTTCTTAACGTGTCTCAAGGATTTCGCTGAGTTTGCATACTTGAAGGATCAAGAAAATAACATTCCACCAGAGAAGCGTTTCAAACTACCATACAAGTAAGCCTTGTTACCTAATATTTATATTTGGAGGTCCTTCACATTCATCGCATTCTGCATCACATTTTATAAGTTAGTCACTCTGTTATGATGTCTGAGGAAAAAGAAATCCTTCTTGATGTGGTGGTTTTTGCTATATTTATGGATGATGCCCCGTAAAATATTCAGACGTAGATCTTGCAGTTGATTAGAAAATCCGTTTGGATCTTTAAGTATGACAAAAACTTGCTTGTCTTTGAATAGGAATATGTTGTTGCGATTGTCTCTATTTGACTTCATGTTTGGGTCCTATAAGTATTCTCATACTTTGTTCTATTGCATAATTTGCTATCCTGCTTGGTGCTCTGAAATCTGTGTGGCGCTGAAATAGGACCTTAAAACATATATTGCAATTCAAATAAGTTTTGGCACAATTTGATAAACCTTCGTTGAAGACGTAGTCTTGAGGTGAGTATAATGTTATTTGTTGAACGAGTGAAGAAACAGACATCTGATACTGAACCGATTGCATGCAGGTCCTCTTTTTTTTTTTAAAAAAAAAAATTGTGTTGTGGTGGGAGGGGCTAGGTAACTGCTAAATAATGTATTTTGCGCAGTAATGTTGCTCACTAAATCTTCAATCTGAGCATAAGATGGGGGAATCCTGATCTCAACGTGTTTGCACATTCAGTTATAGAAGAGCTTTATATGGGATAGTAGTCTCAAATTAATAGAATTTCTCATGTAAAATAACATTGATAATAGGTTGAGGTTAAATTTGAAGATTCAAAATTGCATTTGAGTTGGGATTGACAATAATTGACATTTCAATTGTAGAGAAAAACAACAAAGAAATTTTCATTACTAAAAAGAATCTCCAGCAATGTTTTGCTTAAGAAATATTATTGAAATGAATTTGAGCAGGATTGAGAATGACAAAGTGGAAAATCACTCGATAACCCAGAGTTTCAACAAGCAGGAGAATTGGACCAAAGCTCTCAAGTACACTCTCTGCAATTTGAAATGGGCTCTCTATTGGTTTATTGGAAATACGAACTTTCAGCCTCTTAATGCAATGGTGTCTCCACATGTTGAAGAAGTTCCTGGTGTTGCTTCTTTGTACACAAGGCGTGCTCCTAAATCCAATTCCAAGTCTGACCCTCGACATATGCCAAAACCATGAAAACCATTTCAAACAACTGCAATTTATGTTTAGATACTAGACATCTTTGTGAATAGAGAATAGGTTAGTTATCACATCCTTATTTTCAAGATCGTATGATGCATCATACATTCCTAGTGAAAATTAGCTAATTTTTCCTTTTTCTTTGTTCATCCTTCCTAACTTTGCATATATGATTAGGAGAAAGATTCACTTCTTCATTGGATTCATGCCGTGTATACTATCCAAAAGTGTTGGTTTCATGAAAACCTTCGAAGTCTACTCTGAATATCCACTAGTTCATGTTATTTCAGAATTAGTATTTTCAGCTCTTGTACTGTTATTAATAGAAAGAAAATGTATGAACTGAAAGCATTTTACAGTGAAAAATTTGAAGGATTATTATGCATTTATATTTTTGAAAATTCGGATATCAAATGAAGTTTTATTTAAAATGTTAAAAACTAAGCTGTAATAGAAGCTATATGTTTTTTATTATGGAAAACTGAAAGTGTGAAGTTACTAACAAGCCTAATGAATTAAATTGCTAATTTGAAAAGAGCACAGGCAGCCTAAAGTGTCCTCTACTAGTCAAGCTCTGAAATTTATTAGATTAAGATACCTTTATGTTTACCTATCATGATATATTATGTTAGAGTGACAGTGAGTCATGCATTAAAAATGAATATTTAAGATTAAATTTTATAAAAATTCAAAAAGAAATAAATTGTTTAATAATATTTAATTTTAACCATTTATTTTAAGATTATCCATTTATCCTAATATAGTCTGTCATATTTGGATAAACTCAAGGGAATGTTAATCCAATTTTATTAATTTTGATAAAATTTTATTTCATTTTAGTAAATTTCATGGGATTGCTCATTTAAAGTTGTAAATGAATTATTGTTTAAGCCAAACATGTAAATTTAATTAGCACATGATAAGTGTGCAAGTATTTACCTTATAAGAATGAGAAACTGACCCATCTACGGATTCAATCAAATATATGATGCGTAGGATATACAATGCTTGTAAGGATGAAGTTACAGATTGAAATTGAAGAATTTTGCTATATTGTTACGGCATCTTCTCGTGCATTAAGGTTTCTTGTCTTAGTCGGGCATGGAAGCAGGAGAACCCCAAAATTTGCAAGTCACAAGGCCCACATGACAAGAAGAGAAACTAAAGCAAATAAGACATCTCCATTAGCATATAAATTCCCCATTAGCATACCCAAGCTAACATATAAACATTTGTTGAGGAGAAATGGCAGGCAAAGGAGCAAAGATTATCCTAGTCGGGTTGCTGAGCTTGAGCATACTCTTACTAGTTTCAAAACCAGCAGTATCTGATCCTGATACCGAAGTTAAATGTGCTGAAGTTATAAATGATTTAACTCCGTGCCTGGATTATGTTACTGACAAAGCTGATGCACCTTCGGCGAAATGTTGCAGTGGAGCTAAGGCACTTAATAGCCTTGTCAAAACCAAAGCTGACAGGCAAGCAGCCTGTGAATGCATCAAGAAAGTAATGGATAAAATTAAATATGATGCCTCTCGGGTTTTAGATCTTCCTAAGAAATGTGGCATTTCCTTTCAGTTTCCTCCTTCTAGCCCTGAGGTCGACTGCTCCAAGTATACATCTATCTTTCTTAATTTCTTTTGTGCTTTATATATCCACACAGGCATTGAATAGTAATGATGAATTTTTTTGATGCAGGGCTTGATGCAGGAGTCGATAATGCTGCAGCAACAATTCTTCTAAGACATGTTTAATTACTAGTAGTAGAGAATAAATCTCACAACATATGAAGCCAATAATGTCGACTTCATGCTTGTGCCCTAGAATTTCAACTTGGCATTGTAATAGTTTATTTTCTGTTTCATGGTAATTTAATTATGGTGATTAACCAAATAAAAGAGATTTAACATATTTTACTTATTGCCATGAGGGTAAATTCGATCATATTCACAAAATTCCAAGTCCTTCTCAGCCTAAACTTATTAACTCAAAATAACTTAACAAATTGTTCTCATTTTATGAACACAGCCAGAAATCCAACAAAATATTCAACCAATCTATGAAGTTGAGCTTACGATCCCTATACTATTATGTACATTTGAAGTAGCTAATGAGCAAAAACTAGGATGAATTACTAAGGATGATGAGCAGAAAAATCAGGCTCGGTTGGCTTCTGAGGTATTAGTGTCAGTCTCTGTGGCAATCTAGGGATGCGTCCACCATTTTGCCTGAGGTTTCTCAGTGCATTGGCAGCAAATTGAGATGCATATATGGTGGCACCAAGGCTTGGTGCGCTTGAAGCATCGTTAGCCAAAGCATCTTGCAGTCTCTCTTCTGCTTGCCGCAGGGATCTAGCTTGCTTCCTCCTACAGTGGCGACGCCAAGCTGCTTGTATGAAGCATGCTGCCCACGTCTTCCATTGCACTGAGAAGAACCTGGAATATGACCAATAACAGCAGTTAGAACTCCGGTGCAATAATCGAATAAATTATCTTCACCATGACGAATTTATTTCAAAGGAAAATAGTCATTCATTAGACAAATTACTTCTGAATTGTCAGTGTTAAACATATTTATCAGACTCACTTGAATGTATGCTGGATATCTTTATGGTGAAGCCGGCGAAACTGGGAGGCTACAGACTTCAAGTCCTCAGCAACCAGAGCAAAGGCTTCAACCTCTGTCAAAGCTCGTACAGTTCTAGTTGAGATAGGGAGATTAGAAGTTGATTGGGGATCCAAAGCCCATGTAAGAAGCCCTTCTCCACAAAAGTCCCCAGCCTTGAGACGAACCTCATTGAAAAAGCCAGTTCTTCCACCATTGGTAGTTGTACTCAATAAATCGCCTCGCATGATAAATATCATCTCATCGACTGGCTCTCCCTCTCTAACAATGTAACTATCCTTTGTGTAAAGGGCTGGCCTGAGACGATCACATATTGCATCCAGAATTTGCCCATCCATTTTTGCGAACATTGGCACCTGAGGAATTGATAAAACGATTTAGCTATTTAAAGTTTAAAGCATTTTGGAGTGTTAACAAGTAACAAGTAACAAGTCTGAAGAGAGAACTCACTCTCGTGATTAAATCGAAACACAGATGGTGATTTATATCCCTTCTCAGATCCTTGGGAAGAGCACGGATAAGAGTCTGCTCCTCCACACCTCTGGTTTCTTGCCATTTGTATTGCTCATACCTCCTAATTCGCTCCCTTAGCTTCTCAGGAAGCATGCGGTGGGACATCCACTGCTCTGCATCTCCCCTTTTCACTCGCATTTCCTCTATTCTAACAGTAGTTGATTGCAGATATTTCTGCAAAAGAAAACAAACCAATGTTTAGTCCTTTACATCTTATGTGTGCATGTATGTTAAACATACATTTCATTGGCTTAAAGGCATTGTATAAAGGATCAACAAATAACCTGCATATTGCCAATGAGCAGCGAAAATAAAACCAATCCGGCAATGGCTATGAAAACAGCAAATATAATCTCCCCAACAGAAGTGCTTGTCTTGAGGTTCTGACCTAGAGAGCTAAGATTACGCAGACCCCACCAGAAACAGTAGAAGAATTTCTTTGGAAAATCCCATGATTCAACCACACCAGAATCAAGAGCATCAGTGAATATTCCGAAGTTGAAGAGAGTTGAATTTCTTATTTCCTCAGGCGGTATAAAAGGGCATCTTTCTTTCAAAAGAGTGCCAAAAGAATTTCCTTTCGGGTTGTTATCACAGTACAACTCACTAGAATTGCATCCAGATATCGTCTTGCACTCTCTTCGCCAGCACTTATCTTGGCGTTCTATGGAGAACAAGTACCAAAAGGCTCCAATTATCTGGCCGATCACATTTTAAAAAAAAAAATTCTGTTAAACTCAGAAATCCATTGTGATAAATTGAAACAACAGTGTCCAGAATTATAATTTTGAAGAAACCCAAAATCAAAACTCACGTGACTGGCCAGCATATAGAGGAAGAGATTATAAGCAGCTCCTAGCCATGCCGTTTCAGTAAGTATACCAGAACTTCTAGTTACTTCTCCGAAAAGAGGGAAGATTCTCAAAATTCTTGGCACATACTGAGACCAAATAACAATCTTCAGAGTGTCCTTGGCAACCAATGGAACAGAATCTTCTAATCTTGGAATGATGATTAAAATTACAACCTGAGAGCAAAATTAACACAGAGTGATCATACTTCTTAAAGCTATCATCAGAGTAAATCGAGAAAACTTTAAGGACATATACCTGAGGGAGTGGAAGAATTGAAAGCACATCAATAATAAAGAAGGAAGTCAAGTATTTTTTGGCGACAATGAGAGGATCATCAACGAGCTCTCCCCTTCCAAATACACGAGAAGAAGGGGCTATAAACCCAGTTCGAAACTGAAAGATTATACGAAGTACATAAAATGCGTCGATCAAGGTCCGAAGAACACAAGCAACAGTTTCCATTTTCTTGTCCAAATCAAGGCATCTTTTTTCTTTATCAACCACCGGGATGTAAAAGAACAAAGGGTCTAGGGACACAGCAAGCACGCAAGCTAGAACAAATATTTTGTTCCATTGCTGGAGAAATGGACCCTGTGGATCAAGAATTTTCTTTCTAGTCTCTGTTCCTTTTGCTTGTGGAGAAGTAGAACTTCTAGATTGGAAGTTTGCTGGTTTTCTCAGGATTCTGATTTTGTTAGAACCTATCTCCCAGCCTCGACGGATACTATCCCAAACAGCGCTCAAAGTAGGCCTAACTCTTCTCGCATAAAATCCATCTTCACTAGAATATTTATGCTCTGAACTGTATGATTTCTCTGAACTCCAGTCCTGAAACCTGAATCAAAGAAAAAAATATGAAAGTTAAAAGGAATTCATCAAAGAGATTGGAACCGACACTAAAAACTTTTCCAAGAAAATAGGCCAAAACTACACAAATCAAAGCCAATTTAATTAAAACTCTTTATACACATCATCAAATGCGGTTTTTGTACCATTCAAGTTGAAGAAAAATAGAAAGAGAGTTATAAATTAATAATAATAATAATAATTAATTGAAACAACAAACCTGACAAATTTATTTCCCTTCATATTCATGACTGTCAATTTCAACTGGTTACTCTCGCTTGGTCCAAAACTCAAACCTGCCAAACAAAAAGTATTACAGCGTTCATTAAGGCAAAGCTTTATGTTTTCATGTTTGGTCGCTAAGAAAAAATGAGAAATTTAAATTTTGTTCTGTTCTCAGAAACGTTTACGAACAACTCACTCTCACAAGTCACCAGACTCACCACAACAAAACAGTTCTTTTTCTTTTTCTTTTTCGTTAGGCAAATATTTTCTTGGATGAGAAACACAAACTTGGAGCAAAACAGAGAAGACGCGTAGTAATACAGTAGGAGGGAAGGGGATTGAGGCAGCAATTTTTTCACGGCGTCTCTGTATATTTCGTTAACAGGAAGGAGATGAAATGTTTTAATAATATGAAGGGGAAATTTCGTGAAAATAGGCTTTCCTCTCTTAGAGAGAAAGTTCGTAGACATAGACAGAGTCTCCAATGGCAGTTATAGTCAACGCTTCCTCGCACAAAGAGAGAGACGGACACACAGAGAAACAGCGGACTTATGAAAGAATTAAATAAATAGTCCGTGGGTATTAAGGAAAAGCCATTCTTTTTTTTTTTTCTCTTATTAAATTTTTCCACAAAAATCGTTATTATATTTGTCATGCTTAATAGGGTCCAATAGAGTAAAAAATAAAAAGTAAGGGCTCAAATTTTATAATTAAGGAATAATTGCTTAATAAGATAAATTCAAAAAAGTAAGGGCTCAAATTTTATAATTAAGGAATAATTGCTTAATAAGATAAATTCAAAAAATTTAGGTACCAAAAAATAAGTTTGGACAAAATCAACCTCAACATCAACATTAATCCTCCCCTCATGATCTGCATGGATTAATAAATAATCAATTTTAATGACTTTTCTTATTAAAAACAAAATTAAATTAATGACTTGGACAAGTCACTGGTAGGAATGTGTGCGCTTTTGTGGGCCGTTTTCTGCTGGCCCATTACTGTTAGCATTATCATATTTTTTTTAGTTTTTTTTTTCTCCGATTAACCGACTCGTTAACGGTTAATCCATCCAGCTAACTACTTTATCAGCCGACCATTTAAATAAATTTCTATTAGTTCGATTCGTCGATTAATGATTTTTTATGTTAATAATTACATTTTTTTTATTTGATTGAGTAATTTAAACTCCAATTTCATCTCTAAAATTGTCGAAATATTATAATTTATTGAAAATTCACTTTTTAGTTGTATTATTTTATTATTGTTATTATTAAGAAAAATATAATATATGATTATGATTTAGAAAAATAAATATATTTACTCTTGAAGAATTACTAGTATTTTATAAATTTAATCCAAATCATTTAATTTCGATCCGTGCTTTCAATTTTTTAGATTTATTTTGTCCACCGCCAGAAATTTATGTAAAGAGGTTATGCGTCTTTTCAATAGTCAATATTGCACAATTCAATTTCCTCCCAATTTAATGTTTTGAATTTAAGAATTTTTAAACTAGAATCACTAAATATTTGAATATGTCTAATTGATAATTTTTACAGGACTGCTAGTTATTTTCTATTTATTACTTTTTCTATGAATTTTTTCATTTTTTTGAGTAATATGTAATCTTATTTTTTTCATGTGGGTCTTAGAACATTGAAAGTGAGAGTAAGTGTAATTAAAATGATAGAAAAAAAGATAATAAAGGGAGAGTATTTAACATTTCTCTAATATTTTAACAGATCATAATGTAAAATAAAATACTTTTTAATTATTCATCAGAAATTTAGAAATTGCTATCCATTTATATTTAATTTTGTCTTTTAACGTGAACCTAGATATGGATTGATTATTCAAATATCTACATTACATGGATTATTATTAAAAGGTTCAATTGAGAACCCACATATGCAATTATAGACCTTGTCCCACTTCTTCTTTTCTTTGCTTTCGGAAAATAATTGAGGAACATACTTCTAATAAAAATACAAAATGGACACTTAACTACTGAACTTTAAATTCTCCAATTGGGCTCAAAAGATTGAAATGGGGTTTTAGAAATATCATGCATTGATTGAAACCCAGCAAAAAGCTATCCAATAATGCAACGGCAAATGAATCAATCGCAATTAGATTATTGAGAGAAGAACTGGTACTTACTTAATCATTCTAATTACTTTAGGAAAGAAGATATTTTTCGTCTTTCAATTTTGCCAATTTATGCCAATTAGATTCTTTACTTAAAAGTTTGTTTAATTAACTCTCTAAATTATTAATTTTAAATTAACTTAATCATTTAATTCAACTATAAAATTTTCTCAATCAATTTTTTTTAACTATTATTTTTAAATTAATTTAATGTTCATACTTAACATTCAATAAATAATAGTTAAATATATTTATAGATGTTATGAACCAAAATATGCATTTTTCCGATTAACCATAGAAAGATCAACACAGATGGATTGCGTCTAGTAACCTCCACAAACCTAACATTTTCATTTTTCAGCAGAACCAACTGGGAAATTACTTGGTGACAAAAAGCAAAGGAGTACAATAAAATAAAAATGAGCTGTAACTTATAATTTTCTGGGGCCATGAATTCGTACATCTGATGTGCTATCATTTTCTGCTCGTGTTTAAAAAATGAAAGAAATGTGTTGACCGAACCCCGGCGTGCAGTCCTCCCTCAAAAGGACACTTTCTTTCATCTATTTTCCAAATGGTATGCTACAATTATCTTATGTTGTCCACACGAACACCAGTAATAATTTTGATTTGGTCTTGCGTTGACGTCGACTTTAACTGTTGCTGAACAAAACTTGGATCGATTTAGGGTCAAATTGCCATTTTAATAATTGTTAATCTAAAACAATATTTATCTAAATCAAATTTATATTTCCACTTATAAAATGAGAGCCTTATAAAAAAGAAAAAAAAACTATCTTTAACTCAATTCAAGAATAGACACATGGATCTGATGAAGAAATTTCCACCAAGTCAATATTTCTGACACTTGGTACTTTTAATTTTTATTTAATCTTATTTAGCATGATTCCAATGGGAAGAAAAACCAACCCCGTACGTAGGAAAACAAGGGACCCTCTATGTGCCACTTAAGTACCACGGCAGCAGCCACAATTGTTATGCATTAAATTAGGATTTAACGGCTACATTGAAATTGGTAATTACGCTTACTGGAGCAGATACCTGCTGCCACTGAGACTGGGTATGATGGATGTGCTACTTATTAAATAAATCAAGCATCCTAAGTTCCTAATCTAGTTTTCTAATACATGTAAACACCGACAATAGGATCAAATTGATCCCTCACTTCGGCAATATACTTCACTAATGACAATTGCTAACATAATCACATTCAAGAATTCAGTGCACGTAATGTGTTTTTTCCATGGTAGCCTCACGTTTTTAACTTGAACAAGTAATTGGCTACTAATTTTATACTAATATGACGCCTTTATGCCTTCAGCTCTGTTCTAATGAGAGGAAAATTAAAAAATTAAAAAAAAAAACACGCACACATTTAGCATTCATATGGGACATTTTAGCTCGAATCCTGCCGATAGCAAGTCTACCTTTCCCAATAATAAATAAATAGGTAAAAAATGGAACTCCAAATGTAAATTAACAGTCCATTGCAATTATCAAACAGTAACAATAATATAATCATAAGTCAGTTATATTCCAGGGTTTGGTGATTAACCAATTTTTTGATGTTCAAAATTGCAGATTTGGCCTCGAGTTCTCCATTTGGTAATGTTGGATTACTTGAGGGGAGAAAGAAAATGAATTTAAAATTATATACTATAAACTTACACTATAACCTTTTTATTGCTGGGTTAAGAATTAAAACTAATAACATGACTGCTTCCTGTGCCCATGGAAATAAAAATCAAATTTATGTCACTACACCACAAACGTTCAATTTTGTAAATATCAATTCTCTAGAGAACTGACGACAAATGTTTAATCTTATTCATTTAACTCATTCTATTCTAACTATCTCGAATAGACAAAGGACAGGACCTCACCTCAGGCTAGGATTTCTCTTCATCTGACTGGGAGCATGGAGGTCCAGGGACGGAATCAACAAAAAATTCTTCCACTGTTTAAAAAGGTAAATCCATCAATCTCAGGGATCAAGAATAATTATACACACTCAGTCCAAGGAAGTAGCAGAAAATATACGGAGATATCAACAGAAGATAGAAATGATTTTCCATGCGTCATCAATTTACTAAGGAACAAAATAACAATTTAGCAGTAGATGCTATTCCCATTACCTATGTCCTCATGCTCTGGAGAATCAAGCAAAATTTCTGAATCAGAGGGTAGAAACGGAGAGCCTGGATAGTTCCCTAAAGCCCCTAAATCTGCAAAAGAGAGAAAAATTCAACATAACTCATTTAATAAAAAATATAGAAAAAACAGCAGTAGAGAGCTTTCAATTACAACAAACAAAACCTTCTGCAGTCAAGAAAAATATATTAGGATTTGAATTTCTAGTCTCCATCCATGTGGACCATTTGCAAATTCATTCTGAAATTAGCAGAATCATCAAGCTAATGGCAATTTGATACAAGGCTAACGAACTCAGATGAAATTACAACCCTAAACTAAGCAGACCAGAGGAAAAGGATAGGAAACTCCAGAAAGACTGAGATTGAGGGTGCATGGAGTTGAATCTGGCAGCACATAAAAATTAGTCTCAAACAATTTGTGGGGGCACAAACATGCAGAACTTGGATATTTTGACTTGAAATTATATTAACATAATATTTCAACTCCAGCTGGCACCTGATTTTCTTTTCCAGACAAGATATCATTTCTTCCTAAATATGCTGACCACAACATTCAAAAGAAATAGCACAAAGAAATGCAGTAATGCATGAGAAAATTTCTACCTCCCAAGTTTGATAAATCTGCTGTTAGGTCAGAGAGGCTGAAATTCCACTGAATCTGATCTAAAGATCTGGATGTGCCAGCCCCGCCATCTGGTCCAAGCTGCAATCCTACTGAGCTTGCTACATCAGATGTAAATGCTGTATCTAGCACTGATGTGTCAACTCCCATCCCCGACATGTCTGATGCAGTGAAGGGAAAATGACCACTGGATATCACGGACGTAGGACTCACAGGCATATCAGACAAGGATGACATGGCATTGCTTGGTGGAACTACAGGAACCAAATCAGCTGTATTGTTCTCCATCGCCATACTACAAGGATAGGAGAAACAGCTATTAGCTGCAACTTCCCTGTGAAGGGAAACAAAGATAGAAAAGAAAGCATAAAACCAAGTAAATAACTAACACTACAACATTGGGCAACCCAAAGTTATTGCATTACATCACACAGACTCAAAGAGACACACACAGACTCACACACAGAGAGAGAGAGAGAGAGAGAGTACACATATTTCACAACAAGATGGAGGATATATGTTTAGATACCGGCACAAATATACACCATTTAAACAGCACAGCACAACTCAACTCAACTAAATCTAAATCTCAATCTCATAGGGATAAGCTCTAAAGATCTGTATCCATTGGTCTGCTTAGTCTAAGGCTACATTTGTATAGAGGTGATGCCCAACTAAATACAGAAAAAGCAACTAAATCAATCATCGGCTAAAAGTGATTGCTAATTGAGGTTTAACAAACATCAAATACATATAGGTATAGCAACCAAATCACTCATCAGCTCAAAAAAATCTAATTTGAATTAACTCACTCACGCATGTACAATTAAATAAAACTTGTATTAGGAATGGGAGGAATCAGGACTAGGCAAAGTGCCCTCAATCTAGAAGATAAAATGGAATGTGGAGAAATTCTCACTTGTTCCCAGAATTTATCCGAATAGGATGAAAATTTCCTGGAGCAGGAACACCATTAACCACATGGCAGCTTGATATACCACAGCCCATGGAATCCAGATGAGGCTGACCTGGAGCTGGCATTGGACGTTGTTGTAGAACAGGGTATCCCATAGGTAAATTGTTAACTGCACTGCATAAAAGTGAGTTATGCACAAGAAGTTGAAACTCAATAAAAGTCTATGGAAAGTCACTCTACTATCTAGGACCAGCAATGAGATCTCATTTGTAGTTTCCACAACCATTTCATTAGAAAAATTACAACTTCTTATATAACTTACCGGGCATTGGATGAATCCCATTTTGTATGGGGGCCAAAGGAACCTTTGGAGGTACGGGAAACTTCATAAGATGATACTGATGCTCAAGCAAATGATTAAATAAGAGAATTTGCTTCTTCAGTTTCAATCTTATGTAATAAGCCCTGAAGAAATCAGCATTTTCCTCTTCCAACTTCTGCCATACTAGAAAAAAAAATTATAAAGGGCGATATCAGAGTAAATAACATCAAACAAAGAAAAAAGCTACCCAAGGACCACAGGAATTTTTAGTTTAAAGTTTAACTCTTGCTGAAAAAACCAAGGTCTGAATTGGCAGATGCCTCTTATGGTATCATTACTTTATCTGTGTCCACCTCACTCAAAGAATCAATTGAAAATAGGATATGGAAAATACTCATATCAAAGCAAATTCAAATGAGACGTTTCAAGAGCACCAAAAAGGACAAGACCCATAATAAATAGTACAAAATCAAAAGTATACCCAATGTTGTAAATCCAGGATCTATCCTTGCACGTGTCAAGAGGGTTTTGACCACCTCATCTCTATTCATGTACAATTGCAAGCACCGTTCAATAAGATTCTGGACCTGAACAGCCATTAATAGAGATTATAATTGGTGCAAAAAAGAAAACCAGATTGATGAATCTTTTATTAGGAGCAAATATTATAGAAGGAAATAAGTCGATAAGAGACAAATCTTTTTTGAGAAAAAGAATGAACTAATGAGGGATCAAAAGAAAAGGAGCACAACTAACTAAAGCAACAAGTACACTTACAAGTTCAATATCTTGGCGCGAAACCTTTCGGCTATCATTGCCTGAAGCAGATACTGAACCAGAATCTGCTACAGGAGCCTCTGAAGTATGATTGTTCTGTTGGTCACTTGGAGAATCCTGTGAAACTTGATTTGAGGACTGTATTTCCTGGGTGCTCTGCGATCCAATAAATGTCCTCTTCAGTTTACTATGAAGCAAAAGAGCAAGAAGCAAGCGACAGTCCTTCTATAAGTTACATCTTAGAAGTCCAAATCCCTATAATTGGATTTGAGCAACTAAGAAGTTGCACTGCTTGCCAGACTAATCAAAAATTAAAAATTCAACAAATATTTGAAGGCTTAAATGAAATTTGTGAAAAATCATAATATATTGAATCCATTCACCAATATAATTCAATAAGATAATGCATAGATTATCATGATGCACTGTTGCTTGTAGTTCTGGCGGTACTGAACAACAAAAATAGCAGTGCTGGAGGAACCACAAATAGAGTTTATCAATGCTATAACTTGTTAGTTTAGTGGTCACTAGATACAGGAGGACAGGAAGAAAAAAAGTGCCAACTGTTGAAACTGCAAGGTAAGAGTAAGTGCTCTGAAACTATGAAGTTTGGGATCAAATGCACTTGGCAACGAATAAAAATTAGTTCAAACAGTGAGGTGCCCTCATATATCATGGGACGAAAGAGGAGAGGGAATAGGAGGAAGGCAACATTAGAAGGCCCGTAGCAATGTTGAGATTTCAATTCTTCCCCAGCCTCCACAAACTAACAAAGTACAAACTGTTGTAGCAACTGCGAACAGAAAAAATATCATGCCAGTTGCCTGTAAAGGACCATTACATGCATATGCATGCACAGCCATACAAACAACATACCTGTAAGGTCTTCATTCCAACTGACAGCAAGTTGACAGCATCTCTTCAGCCCAGATACTTGCTTACAGCTGCTAAGGCCATGCAATTCACCAAAGGGAATACAAAAGCATCTAATTCTCTGGCAATCATAGAATGAGACGGTTATTTACCAAAAAGAGAACGACCTACAAGAAAATGTCAACCAGAAAATTTGATATATGAAAATTCAGGTCTTTAATGGGAACAAGAGATTCAACAAAAGAATTCTAACCACGCAAATAAAATCAACATTCCAATGCATATATCCATATATGAAAGATGAACATAAATTCAGACAAATTGGATTATCTGCAAATTCATCAACCAAATTTGCCTCATAATTCTCACTGGAAACCAGTAAAAATATTTAACTACGAACTATAATGGAAACCAGCAAAAATATTTAACTACGAACTATGTTATCGTGCTATACTGAACAAACAATTATGTGAGTTATATATAGGCATATTTATGCATCACCTAATCCCAAATAAACAAAATGCGATGTTGGAAAATTTGGTCCTAGAGTTTTAACAAATTGAATCAAGTGCAATTCCTCTTCACTCTTGTTTAATTTTCCAGCCAATAATTTGTATTTCACAAAGTAAACAAATCTCATCACACGAGTTGGAATCCGCAGTCTTGTGATCGAAGTCCAAAATTATATAGAAATTCTACATCAATTATCTAATTGTTGCATTTCTGCGAGCTGCTTGCTTTCCTTCTAAAAGAATGATGGACTAATAGAGGAAAATGCACATATTACTAGCAGGAATTTCTTCACAAAGTTAATTTCGAAACAGATAAAATTTAAAAGCAAAATCTACTTGTCTTGGTTGGGGTGTGAATTAAAAACGTTAGAGAGCATCTTTGATGCCAGATAGAATGGCAAATCATTCACTATTCAAAAATTAATCATAGACGCTCGAATATTTGAAGGACTACAGAAATGGAATCTAACATATCTCTGTCCTCCAAGGTCATTAGCACTTTTAACTGTACTATACTGAACAGAGAATAAAAATATTCTGAAAAAATTATAAAATAATCAATTCAATTGCCAGCACCGGATTAAACAAATAGCTTAGTGTTCCCCACCAAACACAATACTATATATAATTCTTAATAACCAAAAAGATAAAGCAACCCTCGGGTGAAAATAAACAGTAAGATCTAAAAAGAAAAGTGAAAGTACCTTGCACCGAAATTCTGAATCTCCAAATCCTCCAATCAGGAAAAGAAATGTCAAAGTTTAATTTTGACGAATTTAGGGATCTTAGCTTCTCTTTAGAGCTTGGATTCAACAAATACCAAAAAGAAAAAAAAAAAAAAAAAAAGAATACTACAAAGAAGAATTTAAGAGCAAAAGCTGAAAACTCTTGAAAGTGACTATCGATTCAAAAGCTATTCATAAAACGCCTCAAGCAGAAGCAGAATGCAGCAGATACTCGAACTAAATGACATTTACATGAAGAGAAAGAGGAGAAAATGGAGGATTCTGAATGTACAAAAGCAGATGTGAAATTAGCAAAGTTAACTTAACGGAAATTTGTTAGACGATAGGCGGTGCGTTTGTTAAAGGGTTACTGTGATATTACAGAGAGCAGAAAAGGAGGAGACTGCCCTGCAATTAGACAAGCTTGTAAAGAAGACGGAAAAAAATGAAAAAAATGAAAAAAAAAATCTCTAGAATTTACATGTACTGTTTTCCCTGCCTTTTTAGACTTTCGAATTTCTCAAGAGAAGGGAAATGAAAAATTTTAAGAGCTGGAATTAAGATCTCGTCTCCATGGAGTTTGTAAATTATAAAGTCTATTAATTATAAGAATTTATTTAGTTTGAATATAAAATGTATTGATTGATAATGTATTTTTTTATTTTATAAATTTAATAATTAATTTTTAATTTTATTATTTATATAGTAATTTATTATTAATTAAATATTTTTTAATTTTTTGTTATATTTTTATTAAATTGTAAAATAATATAATTTACAATAATTTTTTTTAAAATTATTATTGTCGAATTTGAAAATGTTATAAATTTTTTTCATCAAAATTCTATGTAAATTTATTATTTATACCATTTTATGAATTAATTAATTCATTAAAAAAATTTTAATTTATATTTAAACAAATACAAATGAAAAAAGTAAAAATAAAACCAAAAAAATTATCAAATATTTTTACGGTGTATTTTTAAGTTTAAGAATAGTTTTAAAATACTATTAATTTATTATAAACAATTTTATAATAAAAAAATCTGATAATAATTTTTTATTGATAAAAATAATATATTTTGGATTTTTCTCATTTACGAGGAAAAAAATGAATCCTTCAAATGAAAATTTTAGTAAATGAATTTTTTTTAAAATCCACTAATTTTGACAATTTTTAATAATCAAACAATTAAATTAGTATTTCAAAATCTGCCTATTCAAATATAGCCTAAATAAATAAAAACTATCCAACACGGCTTCGTCTTCATCAGCTTTCGTCACGACGACTTCGTTTTGACGTTTTAACCGCGCAAGTTCGAGATGCCAACTATGTAATTGACGGCTCACGGGACTTTTGTGATTTTAAATAAAACTTGGTATGATCTTTTTTTGTATTCCAAATTGATTTGTATATTATTCAAACTGATTGTTTAATAAAAATTAACTAATTTTGATATTATTGTTTAAATCCCAACAATGTTGTTTGTATTATAGAAATAATCATTCACATCTCAATATATGTTTATTGTATAATGGTTTTGTTCACTGTTCGACAGTGAATTTCAATATAAATTATGCTACGAAAAAGTGAATTTCTTGTCCACTTGTATGAAATCAGTCCCAAACGATCGCAATCATAATATCCGGATCTAAAAATAGCAGAATTATCAGTAGAAAAAAAAAGTAGACAAATGCTAAAAAAATAAGAATAATAAATTGAATAATGAAAATAAAATATAGAAATATAAGTGGCTTGTAAATTTATATCAATAAATTATATTTTATTTATGACGTCATACAAACAACATATATAACCAATGAAAATGTTGATCAGTTTCTCTAATCAATCAAAATTATGCTCCAATTATTATATTTATATCAGCAATGTTATGTACCAAAATGTCACTATATTTATATGAGTAGTGGCTTATCATTATGTTATATAGCAGGTCCAAAGTAAAATGAATTTTGATGGCTTAAAATCATGAGCCTAAACCTTTGTTTGAAATCATGAGACTCTATCCTTATTGAGTCGGCGTAAACAAAATTTGATAAAATATCTAATAGAATATTAGTGTAATAATATTTTCATAAAAAAATAAATTAACTAAAGCCAAGTTTTAGGTCTGAATTTAAGAATATATGGGATAATTTAAATTAAATGTACTCGAAATTAAAATTATGATAAGGTGGAAGTGGACTTTTAAATATATATTTTGGAACGTTATTGGTAATAAATCACACATTATCTAATTATAAAATTATGAATATTTTGATAATCCCTTAATCTTTCAAATTTTAGCATCTCAATCCCGAAAAATCATGTATTTTCATACAATAATAGGCAGAAAATGTAATTAATTTAAATTTTAGAAGGAGAATAATATATTATTTCGCATATATTTATGTTGTATTTTGTCGGAAATTTGAATTCGAATAAAAACTTCTTTCGGTGATTGTTAAAATTTGTAATCAATTTGACAACATGGTATAAATGCTTAATATAATAATTTTGACAAATTTTCTTTTATATAGTTTGTTTTTAAGAGTGGGTTATGTTAAAAATTTATTTTCAACCTAATAAGTTTCTACACTCTAGTATTGTGATATTAGGTAATTAACTGATGTCCAATCTACATGCTATTCGCATTTGTTCATTTGTTATAACTAGAGTTAATTGGATTGAAAATCTATTTTCAACGTAAGAGGTCCCTAGTGGAGCAATGTTAGGCAATTAACTAATGTCCAATCTACATGCCACTTGTAAATGTCAATTCTTGAACATGAAGAGGTGTATTTCATGGGATAATGTTTCTTATAATGATTTAAACAGTTGGTAAGCTAATATTTGGAAGTGAATTAAGTACAAGATCAATTTTCATTTTTCAATACCAAATATGTTGGAAATTAAATTAGATTCAAAACCCATTCACAATATGCATAGCCAATAGGCCCAATGCTACTACAGACTTCCCAAATCATTGTTGTAAATGCGAGGGGGGGAGTACGTGCACCTCAATATAAAAGGGGGACAAATAAAAGGAAAATGACAATCGCTGCAAATGCATAAGCCCAAGTTGTTCATTGTTGGCTTTTTCAGACCAACGCAGATCCAGCAAATATTATTACAATCTTTTTTCTTGTGGGGTCCCACGATCAGTGTGGTCCAGCCTTGAAAATCTTCTTGCCCATCAAGCTGATCCCTCGATTTCGATTTCGATTTTGATTTTTTCCTGTTTGTTCGAATTACAACTTCTAGACATCATGCTCCTCTTATATGGTTAGAGCCTTAGAGGACCGCTCCTGCCCTGTGGCCACAATTTTATCAAGTAGGGGGTTAGTCCACGAAACAATTTTCTGCTAATAATTTGGTTTTCTA
Source organism: Triadica sebifera (assembly GCA_023653625.1). Taxonomy (NCBI): domain Eukaryota; kingdom Viridiplantae; phylum Streptophyta; class Magnoliopsida; order Malpighiales; family Euphorbiaceae; genus Triadica; species Triadica sebifera. Next base: position 3,188,705 of record CM042895.1, read on the forward strand.
AAAATTCCAATCTATAAATTTGATTCGAATTGGTATAACAGCTTGAATGAAAATTACAAATAAATTTGATGATTATTTTTTAAGAATCAAATTGAATTATTAACATTTTAAAACTGAAATATTCAATTTGATCCAATTCAATTTAATTTGCTTGATAATTTGTGAATAGAGGAGACAATAATAAAAGCAGAAACTGTCCAAATAGTTTTCAAAATCTTGAAGGGTCGTTTTGTTATCGTCTCCTGTTAATTTCCTAAGAACAGTGTTTTATTACCTGGTGGATGGTGATAATTGAGAAGCTGGCTCGTGCGTGACACGTGATTGATTCGAGACCATGCAAGTTGTCTATTTTAGTTAATTAAATTTAAATTAAGAAAACTAATAAAATCTTTCGAATTAAAATAGCGAAAAGACCAATAAGGAAAAGACACGTATGAAGATATTTCATATTTGTTGCCAATACTATACACACACCAACCAATGGGAGAGTGGAAATGCAAACAAAAAAAATCCTGACAATAATGGTCAGAGAATGGAGTATCGACGAGTCACATTCGAGTGTGGGGACTACACGTGGCAAATAGATAAAGGCAGATCGTGGCGTACGAGTGGCCGTTAAAGGCATCGGGATTTGATGTTATTATAGGGAAAAGCAATTAGAGTTTCAAAATTGAAAACTCCCGCGAGATGTTGCTGTCTTTGACTCTTTGGCTGCATCGTCTTGACTTTATAAAAATTCGTTATCAACTATTTGATTGCCCCCTCCATTTATCGGATGTGATTGATGGTAAAATATCCATTAATTACTTCCTTCACCTAAGTTAAAGTTCCATTTCATATTTATATATTTTGCTGAATTTTCTTTTAAATTTATCATATTTCATAGGATGCCACATTAAAATTATGATTATCTTGATGCATATCTCAAACATTTCTTTTTAATTAAATTCTCAAAAATTATCTTTAGAAAGCCACATTAAATTATTATATACTTTAAATTAAAAATATTTCCTAAATCCGTACTTGTTTTTTGTGGAATAAAATTATCGATACATATAATTTATATTTTAATTTAGTGGTAAAATGATCTCATTTTCTAAGTGAATGCTAAAACTCAAATTTTAACAATATTTTCAACATGCATACTTGTAAGTAACTGTTCCATAAATCTTATTATATATATCTACATATAAAGGAAAAATCATATAAAAGAAGGGAGTTTTTATTATACATAATGAATTATGATTAATTTAATTCCTAATTTTATTTAGATAACGAATCAGCATCTTCATTAAATCAATAAATCACATGAAATAACTTTATAACAAGTCTTTAGTGTATTTATATTCTAAAATTTTATATTAGAATGGAAATCAGTGTCCTATAAATAATAATAAAAATAATAATCTTTATCATGACAAAAATATATATTAATTATATAATAAATATATATATCTTCTGTGGTCTTCACTGTTTGGCCTCCCATAGTGCCAATCAATCCACCATTCACCGATGTCCGACTACAAACCACATAATACATATTGACGTCTTAACCTCCTTCGTCATTATTTATTTATTTATATTTTAAATGCAAATTCATTAATTTCGTTTGTTCTTAAGCCCTTGTTGGCTGCGATCGAACTTTATAAAATTTATTTTTAAATTATCTTAAAATTTTGATATAAATATTAATACTATTTTTTTGCTGTTTCACAAATTTTGTAGCATCCTTTTGTACTAAACATATATTAGCTTGAATTTTTTTTTTCAAAAATAATTTAAAAAAAAGTAATGCTATTAGATGCAGTTATCGTTACAAATGACATGTTTAATCCGAAATTTATTCCCTACTTCAATCATTCTTATAGGATACACCGGTTAATAAGCATTACTATGATCCAAATAGTAAAATAAAAGTTCTAATATCATCTATTCTGTTTTTTTTTTATTAAAAAAAAACAAAAATCTAATATCACCAATGACCAATCTATCAAATCTTAAAGAAATAAACGCAAATGAAAGTGTTTTTGACCTATTTTTTGCTGAGTAAACCAGCACCTCATTGGGTAAGTTGACCATCATCTATCCCTGTGAGTTTGTGACATTGGAAGGCTACTGATAAATATCTGCTCACTTTTGGTTCAAAATAAGGAAATGCTAACGTGGTTCTCTATGTTTCTATGTTTTTATTTTCTGATATCTATTTTCTAATTAGTTAATATAATTCAAAGTAAAAGAGATTTTGCACCTCACATATTCTCATAGAAACGTATGAATGAAATAGAAATGGTCATTAATTGTTAATTGCACCTCTCCAAAAGTCGCAACATACTTATGAGTTTTCCACACAGAAACGAAAACCAAACAATAATAACTTTGATACTAATTTAAAAAATTATAAAGAAAAAAAAGGCTAGAGATTAAAAGATATTTTGAACCTTATTTTATAATAAAAAATAAAAAAATATATTTTTCATTTTTCAAATTTAACGTTTGCTGGCAAGAATAATTAGGATCACAGTGCAACGTATTACAAAATATCAAACAATTTGACAAAAGGAATTGGAAAACAATTGGATATATAGACTATAGAGCAATAAACATTAAAGCCTTTTTTATTGTCAAACTTTCTGAAAGGTTTTGACGCATTTTTAGATATATTATGGTTTTTTTAACATATTTTGATTGCAACTTTTTAGTGAAATATATTTTACAATTAACTATTTAAAATCATAAAAAATAATGAGTACGAAAATAAATATTATAAATAATAGTAATTTCTTCGAAAATAAAAAGGGACTAAAGAACCCCACCAAGCAAGAGAGAGGCAGAGAACGGTGCGCCACGAGCAACACAAGTAGACAATAACTCAACAAGCCATCAATTTGTGTGAACACAGATATTTTTAAGTCAGATTGGGGTGTAAAAGTATTTAATTTAATTTAATATATTATGTTATTTTATTAGTACATTAATTTGGCTCAGTATTTATTATTTTTTAGGAAAAATAAAAAATTCCTAATATACGATTTGTATTTTCAATTAAAATCCATATTTTTCTGTTTTTTTTTTAAATTTCTCCTCTCCTACTTTGCCGTATTTACATAAGTAAACTTTGCATATTTACATTCTACAAATAACAAAATGATAGAATATTGTCATGTGTCTATGTCTTACTCCTTAGGATGCAACATCTCAATTTTTTATTAGATGGGCCAATTTTTCATTAAACTTATTACGGGAATTATTGGGAAGGACCACTTTCTATCACCTTCATTTCTTATTTTATTTTCACAAATCTGTCCACTAAATAATTAGAGATGAATTTCCTTTTTTATTTTTTATTTATTTTTTATTATGGACCACTAGAAATACTCTCCCCTCAAACCTGTTCGATGTGACTTGTTGCTGAAATTTTCTTAATTAATATCGATTCAAAATAAATTAAGATTGTCAAAATGTTGCATAAAAATTGCAAAAAACTAAAAATAAAATTGCGTAGTAGAGTAGGTGTCAGTTTATGATTAGCTTGCATTGTCACTTGCTGTTTACCATTCTGTGAAAGGTCCAGTTACACATCCATGGATTGCATACCTTTTCTTTGATTTGGGCTTTCTGAATTTCCAATTGACCCACTTACGGTATGTAGTGTTGAGCTATCTTCTTATCTAAGTTGGCCCAATATAAAACTTTTTGCTCCAGCTTGTATACTTATTTTGTTCAAACCCTTTTTCTTATTTATTTAATTTATTTTTGATAGTTACTGGATTTTCAAGGATTGAAGGTTTTTTTTTTTTTTTTAAATTGGTTTTTAGTACAAGGCTCATTGCATATATTGACCATACGTCAAATTCTGCAGAACGAAAGCCCCTATTGTTTAATCATAAATTGCAGATGCGTTCAGCTCTCCGAATTGGATCTCGATAAATACTATAATTAATAATTAATTAACTAGTCAAGCTCGTCAATTAATTAATTAATGGTCTAAAAGAACCAACAATCAATTTTCTTCTATTGTTTTTATGCAGGTGAAATCATTTGTGCAGCTACATAATGTAACATTTGCTGGAAGTCATTGAATGGACATCTTGACAACAAAATGCTCTTTCATTGGCAAATGGCAACGCTGTCGATCATCAGGTTTCCCTAATTGATTTCTTACTTACTGTTTTTATTTATATATTTTTTTAATTAGGAATTAAATATAAAGTTTTCAGTCAAAATTGATATTTTCAAGCTGGATATATCTTTTATGGGAATATTCTTATTAATTAATTGAATTTTTGTATGTTAAGTAAATATAAATATCATATTCTTAGTTAATTAATACACAATATTTTATATAGAAAAATTAATGATTATTTTCTACGACATATTTGGTACACCAAAGAATAAAATTTTATTTCTAAATTGATGTTTCGGGATTTTAATATTTTTTTATATGTACATGTAATAGAAATTAGAAACTTATTTTTATATTCGGACTAATTTTGTTAAGGATATTTTTTAGAATATAAAATGTTTTATTTAAAAAGCATGGAACTAATTTTCAATATCAATAAATTTGAAATAAAAATGTCATTCGTATTGTAAAATAAAATATACCAAACGTGAATTAAGATTAATGAAGTTATTTACTTTCATCCAGCAAAGCCTTTCTTGCCTGCTATTCAAGAGGTAATTATAAATATGTCTATCCGACTCTTCCTCTTGCTTTAGTATTTAATCAATTCTCCCATGCTTTTTTTTTTCTTGTTCTTTTTTAAAAAGGTAGATACTGAAAGTTTTGGAAGGAAAAAACAAGACCATGATCGAAGACAATAGATTTTGCATTTCTATGCACTTTCGACGTGTAATTTGTAAAAGTGCAGGTATTAATCAAAGGTTAATTACAGTAATCAGCCAAACCTAAAATTATTATTATAACTAGTTGGTTACCCTCGTTGCATTGGGAGGGGAACAACAAATTAAATAAATAATGTATAAAGAAGTCAAATTTTAGCATATATATATATATATGTAATAGTCATTAATGTAAATATATGTAATAAAAATAAAAGTTTACACAATGTAATAATAATTTTTTTTCATAATATATAAATTTCGTTGAAGTTTTTCTAAACATAAAAAAGATAAGCGGACACAAAGAACATGGGCAACATTCAATAACCAACAAACCAACATCATTATAGTTAAATAAATAATTATATTATTTTGATTATTATAAGTATACTTTTAAAAAAAATACATAATTAATACTCCAAAGGAACTATCAATTTTTTAGATATGAAGTAGGCAATATAAAATCTATAACAAAAATTGTAGAAAAAAAAAACAATTCATATATATATATATAGAGAATTAAAAACCAAACCCATTTTGTTGCACTGAAAATTACAAAAAAAAGTCTTATTGGATTGCTAAATTAATAAGCTTATAAGTATATATTCATTTGATAATTAGACTAGTTAGGCATATAACTTATGATAATTACGGGTGTGTTTAGTTATAGAAAATAATATCAATTTTTTAAAAAATTGTTTAAAGAAATTAGAAAATAAAGTTTACTGTTTAGTTGTATTATTCTGTATTTTGAAAAATTAGAAACTTGTTTTCAATTTTTTTGCAAGTAGTAGGCAAAAAAACTCAAAAAAATGATTTTATATTTTTATTTATAAAAGTAAATGTATTTTCAATTTGAAAAACATAAAATTTTTCTGCAACTATTTAAAAATGTTTTTCAATTTTATATTTAAAAAATAGAAAAAAAACTAATGAAAAAAATAAAAAATTGAAAAACAAAAAGAAAAAACTTTTTTCTCAAACCAATCAATCCCTAAATTTCCAGCCTCTTTTTCTCACAATATCTCATATTTTAATTTTTAAGTAAATTCTTTTATTGTTAATTGGTTTATCCCATTTTATTAATTAGTAGCAAATGATAAATATTTAAACGAAATAGAGGTTTTCTGAGTTACGCTTCTCTCACATTGAAAATTACTGTTAATAGAGAAAGTAAGTGAAATGGTGTTAATGAAGGAACAAAATAAAATGCAACTTCAAATATATATGAAACAAATATTAGTTTAGCTTCAGAAATAAGAATATTAATTAAGTATATCTTATTAACTTAGAGTGTCTATTGATCGATTTACTGGTTTATGCATTTTTTTTTTCTAAAATCAATTCATGAAATTTGATATGATAAAAATTTTATAATTTAACATTAATCTTTTAATTTTTAACTATTATAAAAACTAAAAAAATTCATCATTTTTTCCCAATTAATTACCTTCTACAAAATCAATTCATAAATCTATTAAATATTTAATTTTTCTTATATATATTTATAATATACTAAAATATTATTTAAAAATAAAATAAATATATCACGAATCACTAGCCATTTTTTTATTGACCAAAAAAATTAATAATTTCTTAAATTAAAAATAAATTTCAAAAAAATTAAAAATCGATTAATTTTCCAATAATTTTTTTATTTTACTAATTATTTTTAACAGGCCTTAATTATGACGGAACAAAAAGATATATTATTTTTGAAATTCCTCTGGATACCCTTAAACCCTATCACAATCAACAACCACGGAAAACAGCTTAAACCCTGATTCCTCACTCCTCCGTCCACGACCGGAAAGCAACAACTATAGATCGTACTATGCCTGTTAAGTTCCTTCCACAGCTTCGCCTCCTCAATCCGACTGTTGCTTCCGTGACTCGTGTCCCTTTCATGACATCTCAGCCACCCGTTATCTCCTCTCGCTCCGTCCTCAATTTCTCTCGGATTTTCCCTTTCAGACTCAAATACCTACCTTTTAGGCATCACTCCAATTCTCAGCTTCTTATTCGTCCATTATCTACTCGCCCATTTCGACCCAGACCCGGGTCAAGCTCAGAGTTCAGCCACGGTGGTCGTGATAAAGGAGCAGTCAGAGCTTCAAAGAGTCTGGTTGAGGACGAATCTGAACTCAGTGATTGGGTAAGCGAGTTGAGGACCAGCTCTTTTCGTGGAAAACTCACTAGTGAAGACGACTCGGATTCCGATATGGGTCGTAACAGAGGTAATAGAGGGAGGAATAGGGGTATTGTTCGAGATAGGATTAGAGAAAGAGAAGGGGAAAGAGATAGAGAGGGCTTTTCAATAAAGAGAAGACGGGATGATAATTCTGATGAGTTTGGTGAATCAAATAGGAGGAGAGCTCGAGGTCAGGTTGATTCATTTTCGAGAAATTCAAAAGTAAGTAAGCGTTTTGATGGCGAATTTGTGGACATTGACGAAGAGACGTTCAATTCACGGAAAAAGAGAGGAGGAAGAAGGATGAATTCAGGACCTGGGAGAGATGTGAAGGGATTAAGAGGAAAAAAGGTTTTTGTTGATAACATGAAAGATGACAGCGATGTTGATGAAGGTGAGGATGAGAGGACGGAGTTAATGGGGCGTCTTAGGGATTTGGTTGAGGAGGGGGAGACTGATGATCCTGATGAAGCAATATTGGAGAGAAATGCAATGTCTTCATTGGGATTGAAACCGGATAGGCCGAGCTCGCCTGAAAAATCTGATCGTTATTTAAGCGAATCTAGGTATACCAAAGAAACTTAATCCTTGCAAACTTTTTTGCTTGTAATCTAGTTTACCATATTATTTACTGCCTTTTAGTTTGCTTTCGGAGAACATAGAAATTGTTGCTACAAGTGTAAATGCTACTTGAAGTATCAATAGTAACATGACTTAAGCCTGTCACCAAATTTCAAAACAACTTGAAGGGAAAGTTGGGATGAACTTTGCCTTCTAAAAGTGTTCTGTTTGTGAAATCTATCTATTTTTTGTTGATGATTTAGCTTGAACAAATCTTTTCCTATGGTAAATATCTCTAGGCAGATGGATTTTAAGAAGCTCTCCAATCTTAATGGGACATTTGTATGGATTATGATTACATTTCAAAGCAGTCTTTCACATGACTTTGTGCATGCACAAATTGATGACAGTTTTGACTTGAGAGACCAAAACATGTCAAGTTTAATTTGGAAAGTTACTCATGTGATCTCAATCCGTGATGTAGTGTTAAATTATATGCCTAAAATTAATTAATCATGTGTGAAAACCTCAAGATCAAAAATTTATGCCCAATGACCCATATAACTTGACTTTATTTATTTATCTTCCTTTCTAATGTTCACAGAATCTCATAAACACTTAATTTCTGATGCTGCAGATTTGATCAAAGTGTAATTTCTCCATTGTCATTAAAGGGAATCAAGGATGCGGGATATGAGAAAATGACTATTGTTCAAGAGGCCACTCTTCCAGTTATACTCAAAGGTGAATTTCTCCCTTATACAGTCTACATGTTTATTTGCCTTGTTGATTTGGTGAAATAAGAGAAAATGGTTGGTGCTGGTATCCTGGGTTATTTTCTTACACTTGTTCTGTCTTTTAGCTGGTAGATTGTAATTAGTTGTTTTTTTTTCTCTTTTCCTTTTTTTTTTCTTTCAAATGTAAACTGCATGATGTGAGAAGAACCTAGTGTCGGCGTCATTTTTCTCTGCTCTTATTAGTTTAACTTTGATATATTGTCTTGCATTGTTTCTTTGCTGTGCTTCACTTTTCTTAAGGAGTGACATACCTTGTGATGTGAATAACACTGAACTGAAATAATCCTCAATCCATCAGAAGCAATGTATATCCATTCTTCATATTGTACACATTCTATTAAAGGCCAAGATGATAAAATGCCCTTTCAACTGTGCAATCCTGAACTTATTTTCTCTGAAACTAATTGAGATATTCATTTATGTATCCTTATCTGTGTTTGTTCTTTTTTCTTGATGTTGGCTTATATGGTGATAACAATGTGCACATTGATAAATTTTCCAGGTAAGGATGTTCTTGCTAAAGCTAAAACGGGCACTGGAAAAACTGTGGCCTTTCTGGTAAGATTCCTTATTTTGTGTGTGTTCTTGTGCATGATGGACTGTTATCCAATGAAGCCCATCTGTGCGCAATTGTAATATCCAGGACTTCTTGTCTTTGTTGTTGTTTTTTTTTCACTAATGATTTGTACTCAAACTTTTAGTAAAAACATTGAAGAACTTTCATCTTAAGATACAAAAATGGTAAATTTTCAGGTTATAGAATTGTTAATACCTATAGCAAGAGGCAAAAGTTTTACACGGATAATGACTGAAGCATATCATTCGATAGTATTTATGTATGGATTTTTCCTTTTTCTTTCATAAGTACTTGTTTATATGAAGGTAAATTGCGCCATCCTATGAATTTTCCACAATTTAGATGTAACATAGCCATTCTCTTTTATGCTCAGTGAAACATTTTTCATATAACCATTTGATTAGGGAGCACCATGGTCCAAATAGTTCATATGATGGATTTCACCTGATTAATGAAGTCACCTGACTTCTTGTAACATCTTGGATTCTCTGAGCTTTAACTGATTCTCTTTCACTTTCTCTGATCAGCTTCCTGCAATTGAAGCAGTTGTAAAATCCCCTCCTATTAGTCGTGATCAAAAAAGACCTCCAATTCTTGTACTTGTGATATGTCCAACCCGGGAACTTGCAAGTCAAGCTGCTGCAGAAGCAAATACCTTATTGAAATATCACCCTACTATTGGTGTTCAAGTTGTGATGGGTGGTACACGACTTGCTTTTGAGCAGAAACAAATGCAAGCTAACCCTTGCCAGGTGAGAAGATATCAAGCTTAAATTAATGCCTTTAATATATAGAGACTCCTAATGATACTTAACCAGGCCAAGTATGGAAAGAATACATTGTCCATTGATCTTAACTGTTCGATAAATTGGCAGTTATTGCAAAGTGTAGGGCTAGTCCCATAATTAGTGACAGGTAATTTGAAGTTAGAATTTATTATAGTCAATCTATGAATTTCAGTCCAAGGCTAGCAATGAATTAGATTGTGAGTTATCACCTGAGCATGTGAATTAATACTATTGCCATCTTAAAAACACAAGGAAAATTGTCTAAGGTTGGAAATTGTTATACTTCTCACACATAAGTTCACAGATTCTTGTTGCTACACCTGGAAGGCTCAGAGACCATATTGAGAATACTGCAGGGTTTGCAACAAGGCTTATGGGCGTGAAAGTCCTTGTGCTTGATGAAGCTGATCATTTGCTGGACATGGGATTTCATAAAGACATTGAGAAAATAATTGCTGCTGTTCCAAAGCAACGGCAGACACTTTTGTTTTCGGCCACAGTTCCTGAAGAGGTATGTTTGAGTGTCCTAACATTTTCAAATGAACTGAATAGAAGTTCTGAAGTAGTTGTTCCATTTGAAGGTTCGCCAAATTTGTCACATTGCTTTGAAAAGAGATCATGAGTTCATCAATACAGTTCAAGAGGGAACTGAGGAGACACATGCACAGGTAGGCTTCTCTATATCCTTAATTTTTTTTGATTCTGGTTATTTATATCTCAATTTTAATTTTTGGGTTTTTCCAGGTCAGACAGATGCATTTGGTTGCTCCGTTAAACAAGCATTTCCCCCTATTATATGCTATTTTGAAAGATCACATTGCAGATAACATTGATTACAAGGTATACTTTGAAGTTCTGAAAACTGTCTATTTTTATTGAGATCTTTCCTGTTGTATGTAGTTTGATCATAAGATATATAAACCTTCAGAAATTGGTGTATCTGCCTGTCTTGAATTGTCTGTGAAATGAAAATACCTGTTTGCCAAGTTTACTATAATCTCAGAGTGCATGTTATTTACCTGTTGGTTTGTACAGGTTCTTGTATTTTGTACAACTGCCATGGTTACAAGAATGGTTGCTAACCTACTTGGTGAACTGAGCTTGAATGTTAGAGAGATACATTCAAGAAAACCACAGACCTATAGGACCAGGGTTTCTGATGAATTCCGGAAGTCGAAGGGCCTTATACTTGTGACTTCCGATGTATCTGCACGTGGAGTTGATTATCCTGATGTTACTCTTGTCATACAAGTATGTTGCTTTCATTTTATGTACTCACAATTTAGATGATTCATCTTCGACTCTTAAAAGTTAGTATCTGATTTCTTGAGAACAAGAATTTTTTGCAAAATTCGTTGGAGTGTTTGGGTGCATTAACCTTGAATTTTGTGCAGTTCAACCTTCTCTTATACATTTCATGTTCAACCTTCTCTTGTAACTTCTAAAACTCTACTGTCTTTTTGTGGAAACACTTGTGTTTATTGGAATTCTGAGATAAGAAACACTTTCTGCAAGCATAGGTGGGTTTGCCAGCTGATAGGGAACAGTACATACATCGACTTGGTAGAACTGGTCGCAAAGGTAAAGAAGGGGTAGGCATATTGTTACTAGCACAATGGGAGGAACTCTTCTTATCATCTGTCAAGGATTTGCCAATAACGAAAGCTTCCATCCCTTTGGTGGACCCGGACACAAAGAAAAAGGTATCTAACTGTTTAAAACTTTCAATTGTGGCCTTCTTGTCCAGTTTTCCTAATGGAATTTGCTACTGGCGAGTTACACCTATAATATGAAAATCTTGCGTTTGATCTTGTCAGCAATTCTAATTGACAATTTAATTGAATAGGTGGAACGGGCGCTGTCCCATGTGGAGATGAAGAATAAAGAAGCAGCATACCAGGCCTGGCTTGGCTATTACAATTCCTGCAAGCTGGTGGGCAGGGATAAGTATAGGCTTGTGGAGCTTGCTAATGAGTTCAGCCGAAGTATGGGGCTTGATAATCCTCCCGCTATCCCCAAGCTAGTCCTTGGCAAGATGGGCCTCAGGAATATCCCTGGTTTGCGATCCAAATAGGGTTCTTGCACCACATTCCCGACACTGAACCCTTTTGAGGTTATTTTGTTCTTAAATTCAGGTTGAGCCGTAAAATTTCTTTGTACTGAAACGATGTTGATGAAATTTATGGATAATATTTCCGATGCAAATGACTTAGGTCATGTCGAAAATATTGAACAAGATCCAGTTTTAACTTATCTTTTTAGCATTAAACATTGTTCACAAAATTGTTTCGACAATCTCGAAGACAGCTAAGCAATCCTAAATTTATTACCTTTTGTTTTAAATTAAACAAGTTGAATGCAAGGTTTTAAGCAAAGAACAATCACCTGAATCTAAATGAAGCTTTCAGACAATTTATTGGCCATATCATTTAATGCCTAAAGGCCCATATTGAACAGAGACATGCACAAACAGTGGATACAAAAGAATCATAACGAAAGTAACACCTAATATTTGAAGTGCAAGAAGCAACTCTGAGCGAACTGAAGCACCTGATACTTCATGTGCGAGAATAATATCTTTCCATCTTTCTTTTATAGGGGTATTGCTACAATGTTGATCTTTTAATTCAGAAAAGCTCTTACGCTGAGTTGTGCATAGAAATCCCTACTACACCGTGTTGAACAAATTTATAACATTGTAAAAATGCTAGATTATAAACCTGCGAGCTTCTAAATTAGTGGTTACAATGTGTTCGAGCCCTACAAAGACTAATTATCAAGTCCTGCGTCCCCCCTTCACAGCCGATCAGCTACAACCATGAAAGGAGGGCAGGTTAGAAAAATGATTTCTAGTGTACAAACACCTACAACATGAATGGGGTGCCCTTCCCATCAGCACCAGATGATTCCCAAGAGTTATCTTGAATGAGATTAGATCACAACGGCCTGGTAAATGGAAGGTTTCTCGTTGATAGTATCTCACCATCATTTCCTGCTTGATTCAGAAATGCGAGCAGTAGGAAACCCTCTTGTTCTTGAACTAATAATACCTTTGAACCACTGATCCGGCAATAAAAATCAAATGCCCCTGTTAAAATGTAAATCAAAAGGATCACAAAACAGTCTATGAATAAGCAGTTATAACTGAAAGTTGCAGCATAACATCTTATTTTTAATTAGTGTCATATATTACTTCACTATCATGTTACTGCCGTCTTTTTTCCAATGTAGAAAATAATTTTTATTGTAATATACCTCTTCAGTACTGTAATCCTAAAACACTGCCACTTATCCTCAAGCAAGATGGCTTTAAGGCCCACTGCAATTCAGAAACCTTGCACAAATAGAATAATGGCTACCTCTGGAGAAGAGGTGAAGAGGGTTGATCTGGCGAAGACTGTTGGGCAGAGCTGACATGAAACCTCTGATCCTCAAAACCCACACTCGACCGACTTCCCTCAGTCAAATGTGATGCGTCATTTACACCTGAGTAACCCACTGGCCCAAGAGATCCAAACTCGAGGTGTTCTGCAGGAGCACCAAAACCAGCCCTGTGATCATAAGGATACAGCATGATAACAGGTGGAAATGTAGGCCCATTTGATGAAACACCACCAGGATTCATGGACTGTAGTGGATACATTCCATATGCCACATTGGCAGAACTACTCTGTGAGGAGTTTGGATGGACTGGACCATTCTGGGACTGGTACGATGAGAATGTATCATGTCTATGTGAGGCCCAAGCCCTATCAGTACGGCTCTCATTTGCTGCCATACGATCATGTCTTGTGCTTGGTTTCTCAGCTTGGCTGCGATTATGGCTACGCCCAGCAGCTCTAGGTTTTGAATTAACATTCCAGTTCCCTTCCCTATCGCTATGGTGGTCATTTCTATCATAGCTATAATTTCCCTTTCTCGTATTTGTAGAATGCCGATCACGAACAGATACCTTCTAAAATAATGAAGGAAAAAAAAATCCACAGAATAGAAACATAAAATTCAATCAGCACAAATGCAGATTAAATTCAAGATCGGTAAATGATATTGAGGGAACTGCCACAACCCTTTAAGAAAGAAATGAGAACAAGAAAATTCTAAAACTCGCGGGACTACTACAAAAATTGCAGTTCGACTAGACAGCACAATTTGATAGTTTAGCAAATTAATGTGCTAATCAATGTGAGAAGATATTAAGAATTGTTTGAGGATGTGAATGCATAGGTTAGTCCATGTGTGATAGCTTGAAGGGCAATGACCATTACGTTCCAACCACACAACATTTTGAATATGAAAACATCTCAGAATACCAACAATAACCACCGAAAGACCAACATATGACCATCTTCAAATAAAAAAACACTAACAGCTGCAGTACACATTTCTGATAGACAAAAATTTCACCTGTTATTCAGTTCAAAATATTATATATAAAACACTGCTAATTCGATGCACTGTGTTAGAGAACCTCCTGTATACAAACTTGTTCTCCGAAACTGCTAGATATTTTCATATTTTCTAACTTTACTTGCCTAGCTTTCTTCTTTTAATTTCAATTTCTTCTGTATTTTCCTTTAATCCAGTATTGGACATGCAGCCGAAGGATTACAGGTCTATGTGTGATAGCTTGAAGGGCAATGACCATTACGTTCCAACCACAAAACATTTTGAATATGAAAACATCTCAGAATACCAACAATAACCACCGAAAGACCAACATATGACCATCTTCAAATAAAAAAACACTAACAGCTGCAGTACACATTTCCGATAGACAAAAATTTCACCTGTTATTCAGTTCAAAATATTATATATAAAACACTGCTAATTTGATGCACTGTGTTAGAGAACCTCCTGTATACAAACTTGTTCTCTGAAACTGCTAGATATTTTCATATTTTCTAACTTTACTTGCCTAGCTTTTTTCTTTTAATTTCAATTTCTTCTGTATTTTCCTTTAATCCAGTATTGGACATGCAGCCGAAGGATTACAGGTCTATGTGTGATAGCTTGAAGGGCAATGACCATTACGTTCCGACCACAAAACATTTTGAATATGAAAACATCTCAGAATACCAACAATAACCACCAAAAGACCAACATATGACCATCTTCAAATAAAAAAACACTAACAGCTGCAGTACACATTTCCGATAGACAAAAATTTCACCTGTTATTCAGTTCAAAATATTATATATAAAACACTGCTAATTTGATGCAGTGTTAGAGAAACTCCTGTATACAAACTTGTTCTCTGAAACTGCTAGATATTTTCATATTTTCTAACTTTACTTGCCTAGCTTTCTTCTTTTAATTTCAATTTCTTCTGTATTTTCCTTTAATCCAGTATTGGACATGCAGCTGAAGGATTACAGGTCTAGGCAAGAAGTCAATGCTGGCAAAATCACTGATGACACCAACAATCCCTCTCTTCCTAGAATCCCAGACAAACGGCCTACAGTACAAGGCATGCCAATTTAACCTGGACATAGGGCTGATAGGTTGTATTGCCCTTTCACAAGACATCACAAACTGTAAGTAAATAGTATTTTTTTTTCCTCTTCAATGTCCAGTGCTCAGTTTATATCATCCACATACTGAACAGCAACTAATAAAAGAAACTATTACAGGTACAACCATGTCACAGGGAAAGATTATAAAAAACTAGATCAAAAGAGATGCAAAATGTCCAAAGAGTGGCAAGAAATGTGTAAAACAGAAGGTAGCAAAACAGAAGCGACTCTTTTTCAGACAACGCACACAATATGTTGGAGTGCAGAAAAGACAACAAAAGAAACTGCAAAGGAAAAGATTGGCCTAGAAAACTATCTTACAGGATTTGGCAGATATGTCCCAGTCCCACTACGATATCTTGGCATTTCATCAACATAATGTTGGTAAACACCAACAGGTCTATTAGACACAGACTGAAGAGGAGCAGAGGGAACAACATGAGGCCCATAACTCATAAGCTGACTAAAAAAATTCATGTTGCTTGAAAGAGGTCTTCCAGGACCATCCCATGGAAAACGACCATGTAAATATACAGGAGGCACCATAAATGATGGACCATAAACCAACGGTGGGGAATACTGAGGGCTTTGGCAAAAGCGCCCATATTGCAAGTTTTTCCAATGGCTTGCAAAATCACTATGTAGGATGTCAGATTTGTGCTCCGGTAGCTCAACAGAAGCAGCCCTGATCACAGTACTAGTAGTACTTAACACCTCAGATTGATCAAGTCCCTCAGACGAGTCAAAATTCTGACCAGAATCACTGTTATCGACAACCTCCTTGACACTAAATCCGCTTGTTGATGCATCAGAAGTTCCCGTCTCAGTCGGTATGTTGTACACTGGCAGCATAACGAATGGAACAGGTGGCCCTGCAGGATAAAATGCAAAGGGAAGAACCCCTGAATCATCTGCAGTTCTTTGCCTTGAACCTGGACCTAATAGCATTGGTGCAGCAATAGGTATCAATGATTCAGATTCGCTTGTCTGTGCTGTTTCAAATCCAGGAAGCTGATGCCTTGGAACATGCACACTTGCACCAGCAGATTGATGTCCTATGTTCCTTTCTGTCATTTCCACACCCATAGTGGGCAATGGATTCCAGTCTTTGTTTTCATCATCTACCTGATTGGGAGAATGTTCAGAAACATTCTTACCTTTCCCATAAACAGTAGATGGTGCGGTTGAAGAAGCTGTTTTCCTATTTCTCTTTTCCCTAGTTGATTTGGATGTCTTTGCAGGTGATCCTTCCCAAGAACTCTCAGAAGAGGTTTTACTTCTCAAAGAACTATTTAGAGTAGGAAAGGGCCTCAAACCTGCAACTTTGTCATCAAGGTAAACATCAGTACCTCTGTTTTCTTGATAGGGGAACACACCGACATGGTCTTCACTTATTGACCCTCGGGTTTCTTTGGTGAACTTCTGTTGAACTCTCAGAGAGTTTCCAAGGATCCGGGACGAAGAAACATAGTTACGACTAACTGAAGAGGACTGCTGCTTATCATCTGATTGATGCATTTCCAAGCCTCCATTGTCAAGATCAAACCCACTGGTGGAGCTCCTCTCAGACTCATGCCAGAAATCATGATCAGCCTCACTGGTATTCATTTCCACAGAACTGAAATTCTCATTCCCAGGTTCAACTGAATCTGCTGTATTTGTGGCCAACCCCACACCAGGAAAATAATGGGTCAATGGTGATGAGACCAAGCCCTGAGGAAACTGCATATTTGAGCCCCAAAGATTCTCTATTAAGGGAATGTTTGCAGGTGCCATTGCACCCAGATTTCTCTGAGGTGCATATCCCATTGAAGCTAAAACAGAAGGTGAGATTGGGTAAGGTATATGACTTGATCCAAGATTTAGTGGAAGATGAACCTGTCCATTAAAACCAAGACTTGCTGAAGATGCCATTAGGTTCACAAAATCTTGCTCTTCTTGATGCATCCCTTGTGCTCCAGGCGCAGAAACAAATTCTTCAGCAGTAACACCCATGCCTGAATCATCTTGGTAGCTGCTTGGAAGACTATTTGAATCAGCAGCAGCACCAAGGTTTT
The DNA here is from genome assembly GCA_023653625.1 of Triadica sebifera. Lineage (NCBI taxonomy): Eukaryota > Viridiplantae > Streptophyta > Magnoliopsida > Malpighiales > Euphorbiaceae > Triadica > Triadica sebifera. The sequence continues at coordinate 3,206,031 of CM042895.1, forward strand.
GACGGGATGAAGTATGTCCGATAAATGAAGGATCATCAGTTGAAGATTTAATAACATGGCTTCCCAAATTATCAGATTCCAGGTTTTTCCTTCTGCTGTTATCTAATCTAGAAGAAGAGGTCTGGCTTTTCCCAGTTTCTTGGGCTCTATTACGCCTTCCTTGAAAAGAGACTTCCCCATATGTCTCAGTAAGCTCAGGACTGGAGCGTGTCCTAGCAAAAAGATACCTTCCCTGGTGTTCACTGCTAACCAAATTATCAGGTTTAGAATTTCTTTGATTTTTATCAGTATGCAAACCCTGATTGGAACTGCTTTCTCTTCTAAACTGATCTGAGGTCCTTGTATTGTTGGCATTGACATAAGACTTTTGGCTTTGACTGCAAGAAACTGCAGCAACTTCATTACTTCTGGATGAGCTTTCTACAGGATAATTACCATGCACCTCTTCAGCTTGAGCTTCATATCCTGAAGTTTTGTTGTTTAATTTGTTCCTGATATTGTCCAACCTATGAGGGATGTCAGGTGTTGGTAATCTTGAGCGCCACAAGTCATTTCTTGGTGCATCAGGACGCTGGCCACTACCATGTCTGTCCCATGTGTTCATAAAGAACTGATTTACTTCGAAATATATGTCTTCTTTTGGGCAATCGAGTAACCTTGCTAGCCTTTTAGCCCCAAATGCAAATGCACTACGTATCCTAAAGAAATTACCTGGAATGAAAAGTATTATATGCACAGAAAAAAGGTTAATAACAATGAAAAATTAAGTTCCAAACTGAAAGGAAAAATCATTCGGAAAGTAATTGGCTATTCACACAAAAAATAACTTTTATTATGTACCACCCATGGCTAAGGACTTAACTGCTCTTGTTTGCATAAATAACACCAATTATCTTTCTATTTCCCTTCCTTACAGTAAGCAATCTCTTGTCCCCATAGTTTATAATTTTGACTGAATATAATATTTTCTAAATCGTGCAACTAGCCATATTCCATAACTACTTCAACATTTATAACATGATTTTGCAATGGGTTTCTTGCCGCATTCATGCCTATACAAATTTTCACAAAATGCACAATGAAGCATGACCGCATAACACGGCTAGAAGCAAATTCAAAAAATTAAGCATGCAAAAGACCCCTAAAAATCCTTGAACAATTGCTTTTCAAGAAGATCTAACTAAATCATTTGGATGCCAAACTATCCCCTTATGCAAGATATAAAAATAGATCTAAATGATTATTCATCCATCATCTCCATTGTTTGCCACTTTTCTTGAAAGCTTTAAAAAAATCACTAGATAGCTTTGATGGAGTGCCAACACAAGTACCAAAGCAAAAAGTTCATTTTTTGTTAACTTTTCCATTCAGTTTTTGTTCACATACATCATTACTGCATTCTAGGTTCACAGAAAGTATGGTGAGTTGAAAATGCAATGTGAAAGCACAATACTGGGCCACCACATGCTTAAATTGCACAGAAATAGCCTACTTGCAGCAGCTTCTAACCCTATATGGCGCTAAGCAGGCTAGTTTTCATGGCGCTATTTTTCAAACATGTCAAGGTAAGCACCATAATTGATTACATTTTCTGCACCATGTTAATTAGTAAATATGAATGATGCTAATACCAAAAAAGGGATATGTGCACTGTAGGCACATAAAAACAAAAAGTTAAAATTTATAATGGCAACAACTCTAGCACCGTTTTATTGTGAATACCTTTACTGACGCTACGTCCAAGGTTGTTGTTTACACGCAAAGGATCAATAACATTAAAGAATTTGGACATGAAAGGTTGCCCATGATTTTCTTGGCCACCAGGACCAACAGCATATACTGCACTGCAGGCCTCAAGAAATGGTTTGCTAAGCAGTAACTCTCCGCCATCTTTTCGAGGAGGTTCCGCTGCAATGAATTTGATAAAAATATTGATACTATAATTTGGAAAACGCTTAAAATATTCTTTGAAAGATTAAACAAGAGACTTCAAGCAATTAAAGCATACCTGTCACATCTGGAAGTGAGCTAATGGGTACAGGACCCCAGAGGCTAACACAGAAATTATCCCAATCAAACTTACTGAAGAACTCAAGAAATCGGTAGAGGACCTAAAACAAAATTCAACTCGATGAACAAAGGGATGAAGCAGGATAAATAGAGCAATGTGTGAAAAGCACCTCAAGTGGCCCTGCAAATGAATTGTTGAAAACATGAAAAATATACAGCACCAAGGTCTCCAGAGCATAAGTAGAAATCAACCCATGATGAGCACCCAGAATACGACTCTCATAATAACACCATGCCTTTATCAATATAATGCTCTTCTTGAATAAATGATCTTGATTTATCAAATGATCAACCTACAGTAGCATAAATCACAACCAGTCATCCAACACATTTTATTATAATTATCAGTTCTGCAGAGAATGATTCTGTGCATAATTCCCAGGAGACACCACTAACCTCATCAAGAAAACAAAGGGTGCATAGCCCACCAAGCTGATTGAATGATATATCTACTACAATATTTTCCACAAGACACTTTATGATCTTCACCTATATGTAACAAAAAAAAATGCTAAATCTATCATCAAGAATTATAATATGAAACAACAAAGAAGGTATTTAGAAAATTTCCTGAATATAAATGATAGACCATCAATAGTAGACATCATTTCAGCAAAAGCATATTCTCAAATGAACAACTACCACAGTGAAAGTTAACCTTAATAGCAAGGCACAGCTCAGAATTCAAAATAAATAAATAAAAACATGGCTATCAATATTCTATCGAATAAAAAATACAAAGCCAAGGCTTTATTTGAGCATTATTTATTGTTATAGATGCCTCCAAGTATATTTCAAAAAGTTTAAGCTCAGAAATGCAAATGAATGGCTCCCATACAAAAAGCTGATGCACTTGTCATGCTCTGAAGCTTTAGTATTTCATCCTTATATAGTTTGCTTCTCATCTGTTTCTTAAACACCTCATCCTTGATGGTCTAGCATATTCACTTTCTTCCATACAGTAAATGATGACTAAAATAGACCAACTAGCACTTGGATACTCTCCAACAAGTAAACAGATAAAACCATAAAAGTCTTAATCTCAAATGGCTGACATTAATTTATATTCACTCAACAAGACAAAAGGTACAACTACAAGACCTTAAAGCATTCCCCAAACCAAAAGAATAAAAGTTCACTATAGAAAAGGCATGGTTAATGCATTCAATGATTTCAAACAGTAAACAGAAGAACTAAACAGTAAGCAGAAGTAAACCTCAGGGACATTAACAGTTGAGTTTAAAAATTCAGGGACTGGTTGGTAATTATGCTTAAACCTTTGGAATATATAGCAATTGGCCCTATAAAGTATTAAAAGGAAAAAATCCAAACACAAAAATTATATGCCTACTGCACCAGTGTTTCTAGTATAAAGAATTCAAAGCTTCATTCACTTTCCGACTTCTTCTGGTCTCTCTTCTTCTTCTAATTGTATTTTCCTTTCTTCCTTTTTTGTTTTTTTCAAAATTTGTGGCTTTACCTAAAAAAGCCAATAAAGGAGATAACGCCAGCCTTATACATCTCATGGTTTGCCCTACTTGCCTCTCAAGCCTATGATTTATAAATGAATAAGATAAGAAAAATAAAAGAATATACTTTAGACAACCGCAGTTTGACAATATTGATACTAATTAAAAGATTATAAAGAACAAAATGAAGTGAGACAGTGAGAAAAAGAAGATAGAGAATGGTAAGACAAAGGATGTACTTCTGCCTGAATGTACTGAACCTCTTTCACACGAAATTCAGCATTCTCGTTCTTCTCCTCATTCTCCAGTATATCACAAACCTGATGAGCCCATGTCTCTTTCAGATTTTGATTTTTACTGAATGCTGTCAAGTCGATGTCCCCATCAGGCAAATAGGTTTTAAGAGGTACAGACCCAAAAGTGAACACCTGAAACAATAATCATTGGTAAGTCACAGTGTGAAGATGCACTCACTTATGGAACAATGAAACAACTGAAAGCAATTTACCAATATAACTAGCATGAAATGAATATTGAAAATAGTGTCATCATCACAATTATTCACATTTTTGGTGCTAATCTCGTTTCCACATTTCTTTTCAATTACATCATATGCATATCCCTCAGGCCATTGCTCATACTAAACCAATGAGTTCCTCACTCCATCCAACTTGAAAAAAATCAATTCTTATAATTCACTGAAGTCTTATTACACAGCAATTCAATCTCCCATTTATAATATATCAAGCACAATCACTATGACAGGTCAAAAATTTGGCTTTAGAGATGAGATGATCATGTCTTGTTGCTTCATTAACTATGCTAACACATCTCCAATATTCTGATAATGCTGTCCAAATGGAAAACAAAAACTAACGTCTACACGTAATTGACTAAAGACTCATGACCCAAATAGGTACACAAACTACATAATACACATGGAGAAATGTAATACCTCGCAGGGAAAGCACTTGGTGATGAGCCGCTGCACATAATCCGCAACAGCATTTCGGCGCTCTTCTGAGGGCTCATTGGGCTGAATGCAGGCAATGAGCTCTGCAGTTCTCTCTTCAGCCTTGGACCATCGATCCAAGTCAAGTGCTCGGATCACAGAGGCCGCTTCATTAGTCAATAGGCCATTTGGCAATTGCCTCTCATGCTCGCCCATGCAATCCTATGCCTTTTCCCTTCTCTTGTCTTATCCGTTATGCAATAACTAATACCCAAAGCCAACTCCTACCCCCAAAACAAAGAACAACACTTACGACATCATAAGCAACAAGAGAAACAGGTATAATACCGCAAGAAGCAAAAACAATAACTAGTTTATTACTTTCCAAAATTGTATTTCTCAGATGAAATTTCTCCCCAAGAAGGAAACCTTTGAAATTAACAAGCCCAGATGCTATTATCCTTTCAGTAAACAGATGGTAAGTACTGTAATTTCAACCAAAATTGGATTAAACAAATATAGCAAGTACAGTAGACCTAAAGAAATTTCAAGCAAGGAACTTCAATTTCCAAAAATATGGAAGTATCCGGCAAAACAGATTGAGGCGGTATATAAATAATGTATGAAATCTAAAATAAAAAAAAAAAGAAAAGAAAAAAACGTATAAGCAAAAAAAAAAACCTCAAAAATCAAAGATTATAAAACCCTAAAGGGAGATAAAAAAAAAGAGGGGAAAATTATGGTGATAAAGAAGAAAAGGGGATTAGATGATCAAAACCCTAAAGGGAACTCTTCAATATCGGATAATGTCGAGGTATTGGCGGATCAATGGCGAAGGTAGAAAACGGGGTTGCCGGGTTTAGAATATAAATTGGAGCATTAAATGGAAACAAGAAATAGTGCAGAGGAGAGGGATGGGGTTGATCAATATTAGGTTTTCTCGGATACGCAGAGGGAAAGAAAGATAGAGAAGTGTTTGGTTACAAGGATTAGGAGATGGTAGGCAATGGCTTGACAAAGATAGAGGAGTGTTTGGTTACAAGGATTAGGAGATGGTAGGCAATGGCTCGACGTTGAGGCAAAATTTGCATTTTTGAAGGGGTTTTTTTTTTTTCAATTATCTTTTTTTGTGTTTTCTTTTAATTAATTTTTTTTCTTTTTGAATAAATTAGAGAAAGAGATGACAGAATTTGGGCTACGGCGAAGGTTTACACAGAAAAATATAGAGAAAAGACATTCGCCACACCCTAATGCAATTAATACAAAATAAATTGAAAAATGATTAGAGAAATTAATAATTGACTGCTGATAGGTAAATAAGGTTTCTATTTGAATAAATTCAGAAATTATTTTACTCATAAATTTAATTAATAATTAATTTAATTATAAACAAAATTCATGCAAGGCTTTTCCTGTAAATAATCTTAATGGTTCAGGATGAAAATGGCTAGAATGGTGGGCTCAGCCCAGGATAGGTGATAGACCCGATAGTAATTTTGAAAATGAAAAGTTAATTGATTGAAAAAGTTTGGAACAAATTTTTTAAGTTAAAATAAATCATAGAAATTTTTTCGAAATTTTAATAAATTATAGTTGAAAATAAAATTTTAAAAAATTAACAGTTTAATATTTTATTATTTGATAAAAATATTATTTAATATAATAATTAAAAAGATTCTTGAATGTAATAGTTGTCTAGCGTTATTAACGAGTAAAAATTCTAAATATTTATAAAATATTATTAGATTATAAATGAAATTATAAAAAATTCATACAAAAATATTTTAAATATAGAAAAATTATGTAATATATTACACTTGTAATATTTAAAATTTATATATTATCAAATGAATAAAATTATTTCAAATAATATAAAATAAACTGTTAATTTTTTAAAAATTTATTTTTAGTTGTAATTTGAAGAGAAACTTTTATAATTTATTCAAATAAATTTCTTTAAATATTATTACCTCTCAATTATAAAAAAAATGAGTTTTTCAATTTTTGGTAAAAAAAACTAATTTAAAGTACAAATAAATTTGTCTGTTGAAATATTTAATGTTTTTTTTTTACTGAAGAAAAATCAGATGTCCATATAGAAAGAAAAACGTTGCTTTTTATGGAGAGACAAAGAGGTAAAATAATTTAATGGTATCAAAATTTTTGTATATATATATCAAATTGATATTTTTTTTATTAAATTGATATTTATCATTTGAAATTAATTTCATGGTACTAAAAAAAATTTCGATTGATTCATAGAAATGTAGATATGGGAAAAATTTTAAGTTCCATAATCTAAAATTCAACTTAATTAATTTGACAAAATAAAATTTTAGTATTAATTTGATATTACTGATACTAATCAAACATTTTACCCTAGACAGAGATGTATCCTCTTCTTCGAAGATGAACTGTCAGCATCAGCCCATTAGAAAGAGAAGGATTGAGAACGAAGATAGGGATTCAAAAACCCAGAGCTCTTTAAATAGCAATCAAAGAGGGGAATTTTCCACCCGGTAATGCAAGATTTTATGAAGCAATTCATGGGTACTGATCATAAAGTTTGGTTTCTCAGAGCAAACAATAGAGAAAAAGCAGGCGACAGGCTGCGGGAGAATGAGTGGCGAGAGGCAGATGATATACATTTTAGAAAGCTTGGATTTTTTAAATGAGATCATGCAGGTGCGAATTTATTCTCCATACTTTTAAAGTGAATATCTTTTACTATAGAAAAGAGCATTTATTTTTTTAGATTTCTTAAACTTAACAATTAACACTGCAGGCATAGAACTCGTTAATCTGCGGGTTTATTGTGATTATTGAGCTATTAGCTTAGGCATAGAACTCGTTGATGTAACTAATTAGGTAACAGTAAGTGTAATGATGGCAGTTTACATTGTATAGAAAGGAATAAGAAATTCTTGATGAAAACTTGCGGCATCACTAGGACAAATGTTGGGTCTTTATTGGGGTGTTAGTCAGTTCTGAGTGACAGGTACAGATACAGATTTTACAGTGAAAGAGTTCACATTATGTACATATGCAAAAGATTTACGACAAAAAGATGAAAATGAAAAAAAAAGGAACAATGCTAATTTAGTTGGAGAAACCCTGCAAAATTGCTTTACACTGTCATTACCTCTTTGGTCACCAAAGTGTTAATCTCCAAATTATTTTCGTGGTTCCATGAATGTGGAGACGGTGAAGCAAATAGTGGCCAAATTAGATTTCTCTCTTCGCTTACTTTGTAAGCAACTGCTTTTGAAGTTTGCTTAAGAACCTTATTCACAGCCTTGAGATAGTTGCTCGAGTCGTGGTCTCGTAAGATTGTACCTTTTGAACCATAGGCTGTAGGGTCGCTTAGAGTTTCTAGAGGATGGGGACAGTTGAGGAATGCATTTAGGGCACTTGTGGAGTACCCACATTGTGTCTTGTCTAATGAATAAATGGCACTGCCTGGAGGGAGCAATGGGTGTGGAGGTGATGACTTCTCATCTGGCTGGAGAATGAATAGTTGACCAAGTGGAGAGTACAATAATTTCTGTACAGAAATACAAGCGAAACTGAGTGAGAAATTTGAACAAGTTTCTTCCATGGTGTTTTGAAATATTGGTAAAAAATGAGACATATAATACTTCTAATTCATAGGAAGTTCGATGCCATTTTAGAAATTTATCGAGTAGACAGTTGAATTTGTTCTTAGATAGAACCTTATAAATTCGGGAAGTACTATGTAGACTGCTTTTAGGATGTAAAGTTAGAGGTGACTCAGAAAATACTTACATTCTTTAGTAGACAAGGATGTGAGCTGAAGGGGGCATTTATACGCTTGAGGACTTGGGCAACATGGTTAGGGTAATTGCAGGAGAAAGCTCTTGGAACGATATCTCTATGCATCATCACACAGTGAACATGGCTGTCATCCAAACCCAAATCTCTCAGTATCTTTTGGCCACCGCAGAACACAAATGGTGAGCCGAAAGTGACCACCGGTCGAAGAGTGGAGGGCTTGACAACCTTCCTGGTCAGTAGCATCAAGTTGACTAAAAGAGAGAGACTACCCCCTAGAGAGTGGCCGGTAAATTGAAGCTTTGCACGTTCTCCATGTTTAGTCAAATGCTCAATTATCTCTGGCATAAATTGCTCATATATTCCCTTTGCTGCTTCATAAATTCCTCTATGAACAAGAACTTCCGTCCCCTGTGATAACAGAATAGGTACTAATTAATGATATTGGTCTTTCTTGAGATCTATTCCTATACGAATAGCTCCATAGATAAATCCTAGAAGGTTTCAATTATAGCTGTGAGAGTTTGCAGTCGATACACACCTCAAATTTAGCAGGTTCAAAGAAGAGATTTGCTTGCCAGGATGCCAGGGAGTCAGATCCCTGCATTTCGGAAACATACAGCATATTAACCATCTAACATCGCTGTCTTTCTTTTAGATATTAAACATCATGCTTATTATGCAAGTTATTCTTTGTGCATTAATTGCTAGAGCTTAGAGAAGCCATATTTGACAGATATATGCTATATAATGCATCATCTTGCATAGAATGGGATAGATGGCACAGGAATGAATTACCTGAATCACAAAGCAACGAGTATACGTGCTTAAGTCGTCACTAACAAACCATTCACAAGGTGATGAGTGAAGTGATTGAAGGGCTGCTGCTGCCTTCTGTTTCTCCTTCTCTCCTGCTGCAACCACTGCAGTCATTGTTGATGCTGCAACAACTGCAGCCACCTCTGATTTGTATACTCGGGGTGAGTTTTCTCCCTCCTCAACTGCATTGGCTCCAATTCTGTGTGAATCTGTACAACTACAATTCTCCTCTGACTTAGAGCCACAAGACGAATAGTCTTTTGCTCGTGATTGGACATAAGATGCTGCTGAAGCAGCAATCTCATAAACAGACGAGCGGAGTGCATGCTTCTGCTCAGAGTCATCAGCTTTCTCCAAATTGGATTTGGTGAATGAAGCATCAGGTAAATGAGCAGAGTACTGATCAAGTTTAGCTTTAGCAGCAGCAGCCTCTGCTTTCTTTTCTAAGGAGGATGTTACAAATTTTACACCGCAATGTCTTCTCAAATCCTTGGCCTGCAAATTGCTAAATGAGGTTATTTATTAGAACAAATGCATTTATCTATATTTATTTGCTTGGGGTTATCTTGCATTGGGAAGGGACAGAAAGCTACAAAGGTCTGTGACTCCTATGGACAGGAAACGTGGGGAAAAAAATTTCTTTGGCAAGTTATTAGCTTTTTTAGTCTTTTAATGCCATGCAAAGGTCTGTGACTTCTTTGGATAAAAATTAATAAAAAAAGAGAGGAAATTTTTTTAGTCAAGTTATTTATTTAATTTTTTTAGTCATTAATGCCACAGAGAACTAAATAATTCTTGAAATTTATACTCTACAGAATTCTAAAGAGTGGATTCAGAAGTTGGGGACTACCCAGATCCTATTTGAAGTTGGACTAGAGAAATCTGATAACCTTGGTCAAAATTGCGACTGTAGGTAAAGTGTAAGTGAGACTTCTCTCTATATTTGTTGGGAATTCAGCTGTGAAATCATAATGCGAATTTGTGCAGCTTATACAAGAACAAAGGGAGATGACAAAGCTTCCATTAGTAGATAATAGAGTTAAGCTAAAAAATGAATGACTCCAGAATCTGAGAATATGTTTAAAGAAGCTTTAATTGGGGATTTCCAGCTTATTATTCAGAAAAATGAAAAAAGAAAAAAAAAAAAAGAAAAAAGGCATACCTTGATCTCAGGTATAACATAAGCCATGTTGCATAAGAAAGCCAGCTTAGAGAACAGTTTGATATCGGACCAAGGTACATAAGCCAAATACCTGGAAAATGTTTGACGATCATATCTTATTTCTCCTTCTCCCTTCTCAAAGTCATCATCTACTATGCAGCCACCCTCATCATCGCAATTGCAGTTGCTGTTTTCTTCTACATCACAATGCTCATCTCCATCTATATCCTCTAGTTTCCGCCTATTCCTCCAATGACTTCTGATCTCCAATAGCCTGGCCACCCAATTTGCCCTTTTCACCTCTGTTTCTTCATCACTGTCTACCATAGTTTCAACTGTGTCAACATTTTTCTCTGCTAAATCTATGCCTTGGCTAGTTTCTGGATCAAACAGCAATGATCGAAGTGAGTTGGGGATTATGGAGCTAGATATTTGGAAAGGAAAGATCCCAAATGACCGGCTGCCCTTTAGCTTAGGCTGCATTGATGCAGCATGAATGCGGTGAACAGAAGAACAAAGGTGGTTTTCTGAAAAGGATCTTCGTAGTATGCCTTGGTTGCGCAGATCTTTGCCAGAGTCTGATTGACGAAGACCATTGTATTCCTTGTGGACATCTATTTTGCTCGTGGTGGCCGGAGAGGCATTAATTGTCATTGAAGTGCTTGCCATGGCCTGTAGCAGATTGTTCCTGCAGTGATTCTAGCAAGGTATAAGTAAAACAGTGAAGATTTTTCTGCCTCCTGTGTCAAACTCAGGACTACCCTTTTGTTTGTTTGGCAGATTTCTTGAAATTAGATCAAGGTGCTATAGCAGACTTTTATAACAGATATTAGGAGGAAGAAAAAGAGTCCTAGAAAACAACGAAAATATTAAGATGCCAAAAAAGTTCCTTGGTATAATCAAATTACCAATTTAATGACATGCTTAATGTGTGTGGAAAAGGGTATTAAAAGAAACATTCGGCTTTGATATCAAGACCGAGGACAGAACCTTTAGTTATGTTCGGTGCCCTTTTCCCATCATTCATGGTAACGGTAAATCATATGCTGCTATTTGAATTTTGATCAGATGATAAGCATATATGGAAAGGACATGCATATTCGATAAATTCTGTACTTGAATATTAACTTTGTATGCAAAATCTTTGTAACTTTTTCGAAACCTTCTTAACTTATTGGGTTACAAAAATATTTTTTCGCGAAGAAAACACTAGCAGTTATAAAATCAAAGAGATAAATACCAATCCAACGGAAAAGGGGAAATGTTTTTGGATAATGAACAAAGGCAAAAGATGCCAAGTTTAAGCATTCACATAGAAATTTAATCAATTATTAATTTATAAGAGTGAAATTTTGATACCCTTTTCCTCTTTTTCATTCGTTGTTTTATTTATTTATTTATTTGAAGAAACAGAATTTTAATATAAAGTTTAAGCTTCTAAAAAAAAAAAAAGTTTAAGTGGACGTAAGGCAGGCCTTGTTTGTGGCATTATATAAGTTAAAAATTACTGCTTTTTTATCAGAAGATTTTAATTTTGCATACCATCCTTTTTGAGAACAGTAAGCATCTATTTGTGGTGTGGCTTAATAATAAGAATAAGAATAAGAATAAGAATAAGAAAGGAGAAACCATATCAGAAAGTTTTCGACAATAGAATAGCAAAAATTTAGGTATTGGGCCTAGGATCAAAATTAATTTGTCTTCTACCTATAATTTGTATGTGTTATGTTGTTGATCTCGAAGGGAGCTCTTTCTTTCTTTCAATGTTTTAATGTCAATTTCTCTCTTGCTTAAGAACATCCGTCCTCAAGCTACCTGCCACATCTACAGAACTTGAATTCGAGTAATGATAACTAATATATGCAAATTTAATATATAATAAAATAACAATATCAACGAATCAAAGAGGGTAGCCTAGCACTGGCAGGCAGGACACTCAGATAAAGATTTCATTAATTTCTTGTTGCTTGTTCGAAAAATGTTAGGCAGTTATGTTTTAAAAAAAAAAAAAGAAAAGCTTCGTTTTGTAAAGAATTTTTTATATATACCTTAAAACTGGAGGTCTATTTATTCCCATTTCTTGGCATACTTTGTTCTATTATTGAAATTTTCGTCACTTGCAAGTAGAAAACGTTAAATTAAATTCCTAAATCGAAAACTCTGGATCGAGCTTAAAAACTTGATCATAACTGCCAATGCACTCAAGGATATTCCATTTTCGGACCAATTGAGTTGCTAAAACTGCAAAATTATTCAAAGCGAAAATTTGGCTTCTGCTCAAAAATTTGGTTAAGGAAAAAAGTAAGTTCCACTACAATCTCATCTTACCCTTTAGGTAAAAAGAAAATGTTTATTTTCTATCTTTATACCTATCCTCTATTTTATCTATTTATTGAATCAATAAAAAAATACCACATACGTAAAATGATAATTATTAATGTAATTACATGATTTTATCAGCAGTCAATGAAGTTACGAATTCTATTGCTAATGTGCAATAAACCCTAACAAAGAGCGAAACAGAAAAAAAAAATCAATGAAATATATGAAACCTAGCTAGAGACACGAGGACACATCAAAAGGGAAGCTTAATTAAATTACATTTTCATATCTGATCGTCAAGAAGCTAGTGAAGAAATGCGAGGCAGTATGTATGTATTAATTATCATATAGCAAAAGAAAGCAAAAACACAAACTAAGCCAAACAGAAATTAAATGCAACATTATTTCGTCATTTCTCATATATAAATGCATCAAATAATAAATTAAGCATTGAGCTGAAAGAAAAATTCAATGTATGTCGTACAATAATTACCTTCAATCACAACACATATATGCAGAATAAGACTTGATAGGTTTCTTCAGCATTTCAGCAGATGCAGAGATTCTGTAACATGATCACATCCTGCAATCAGAGATCAAAACTAAGAGACAGCTAATTAATAAATGATAAAGAAGTGACAGAGAATGAGAAATAGAGAAAGGAAAAACAATAATGGAGGCTAACTAGCTAATGGCTATACCTAATTGCAGAGATATATAAGAAAATTGAGTTTTGCGAAAGATTCTAAGCTTCTTCCGAAGAGATTCCTATTTTGTGTGTGTGTGTGTGTATGAATAAAAATGTATAGTATGGATCTCTCACTCTCTCTCCACATTCACTGTAAAGGGGGAGAGGAGAGATCTGGCTTTTGCTTGCAACAGCTCAGAGGCTCAGACGGAGATGTGTGTTTATATATAAATCATAAATTAAGGAGAAAAAAAAAAAGAGTAGAAAGAAAGTGCTTCCCCACGAGAGAATCTGTTCACGTGTCATGAGAAGGGCATTTTTCGCTGCCACCTTTGAACGTTGCAATTTTTTTTTTTATGGACGTACATGACCTTGTACATTTTTTATTTAATTCTTATAACAACATGTAGCCTCATATAATATATACCAGTAGCATGCAGGATCTTTATCGAGGCAAAAAGAAGTTATGATTTTCCATTAAAAAATTAAATTGATATTTATAATATAATACATAATTTTTTAAAAAATAAAAATTTTATACTATATGTCTCTTAAATATTTTAGTTAAAATTTCTGAATATGAAATTCTATTTTTAATAATTCATATTTTTTTTATAAATACTACGGTGATGATAAATTATATCAACATTTATAAGTATAACATTTTTCACTTAAAAAAAATAAATATAATATTTTTATAAATATAGTTATGATTTGGTGCATACAGAGAAGTGAGACGCTGAATTTGATGAAAAAGTACAAAATATATGAACCAACTTACGCGGATTAGTGCCTGTCCGTGTAACCAATTTCTCTCTGTGTATTTGGCCAGCTGAGGGGCATTATCGTCATCTAAAGTGTGGACAAAGAAGTCACTTCCAGCGGCCAAATGTGTGGCTGCATGAGGCGCCTTCCCTCAGCATTAACCACGTCGCATCACGGCGATGATATTGATGGTCCTGGGCAACACCTCCGGTCACCACAAGCTGCCTCCTAAGGAATGGCCGCAAAACTCTGTAGCGGCACTTGTAACGTATTTTTAGTGGACTTAGGATAAAATGGTTTTGAAAGTGGATTTTTTTTTTCATATTAAGAAAAATCTCAATGTTTGAGTTATTTCTAATTCAAACCCCATTTATTCTTAACAATTTAAACCCTAAATTTTAATAATATCACCCAACAATGCCTTAGCTTTAGTAGCATTGATTTGGTGACTACTGATTAGAGCAGTGAAATATCGAATTTAAACTTTAAAATGATTTTTTGAAATATATATATATATATATATAATATGATTCCATTATAATCAGTGAAATCATTCAGTAGTTTTTAATCAAAATTATAATGTTATTGCCCTATATTTTATTTTTTCAGTTTTATCAACAAAATAATGAAAATAGCATTTCCGCATGGAGAACCAACTGTTTTATTTATTTATTCATTTTAAATCTGATAATTTTTTGCCTAATTTAAAATTTCGATCGAAATGTATTCATCAATAAATTTGAATTTGAATAAAAATTCAATAAAATTGCAATGATTCAATTAGTTTTTAAAAATTAATTAAATTTAATATTTTAAAATTAAGTTTATCCGATCGCTTGCCCAAAGAATCCTAATTTATTATTGGAATGAAAATAATAGTTGGCAGGTTTTCTTTTTTACAATTCTTATATAATAGAATAAGTAAAGATTGCAATATAGACCCAATTTCCTTAATAAATACAAAAATATTTTTATTTTTTATATATTTTAAAAAATGAATATTTTTATTATTTAAATAAAATAGTACACAATATATTATATATACATATTTATAACCTAATTTGCGTCTTTTTTTTTTTTAATGATCAAACATCAGGGTAATGAACTTCAAAGTTGAAGCCCATGAAGGCGAGAATGCCCTTTTACTTTCCTGGGCTCTGGGCCGTTTTTCTCTCAGTGAGGAATTTCCATAATTTAATTTCTGCAATTATACCGGTCTGCATATTCTAATTATTTTGAAGCTATAATTTGGCAATAAGATATTTTCCTAACTTTTAAATGTCAAAAGAAGAAATGACGAGCTCTATGTTATTAAGATATTTGAATAAATTTTAATTTTAATTACTATTTATAATGATTTGGATAATTTTTTGAATAAATTACTTTTGACAAACAAATTTAAATTTTATTTTTAATTGTTTTATTGATTTTTTTTATTAATTTTAATTAGCATTTATTGAAACAGAAAACATGTAGGGTGCACTTATATATAATTATCAAAAGGGTCAAAACGATTCATTATTTTGATTTGTGTTGTCAGGGAACCAACTCATTTGGATTTTGGAGGCAAACCCTCTACTAAACTAATTTTATTTCGAATTATGTCATGTCATTTTATATCGAATTATTATATTATATTTTTACTGTTAATTTCATTTCAATTGGATCCAAAAAATTTCAATTTTATTTTTAACCTGATACATCAAAATTTTCGAATTTGAATCGAAATTTCGAGGTCCATCAAATTGCAGGCTTGTAGCTATCAGTCTATCACCTTGAACCAAATCATCAGAGCTTAAAACTTAAAAGTAAGATAGACGAAATGAATGGCAACTGGGCGTAGCGTGGATGGATCAGGGTAACTGAGACCGTAATAAAAGTAAGACGAAATTGAATCATCAAAGCCTTAGTACATTCGTTACGAAAAATATTTTTAATTTTTTTAAATTTAAGAAATTATTTTTAAAAATAAATAGATAAATAAATATTTTTTCAAAAATATGTTTGATAAAATTAATTTATAAAAAATTTAAAAAATCAGTCAATTAAATTAAAAAAATTTGAATCTAATTTTTAAACACTCAAATGTAATTCCAAACACTTCCCTAATAAATAATTTTTTTTTTCCGTCCGAAAAACAGTTAAGACTAAGGATGACAAAGGAGTAGGACATCCATAAAAATTATCATATCTGAATCCGATTATATATATACATATCTAAATTTGTCATGAACCCATTTAAAATTATAATATTAATATTCGTACCGTCTCAATCCCGATTAATATTATTCTATTAATATTCAAAATTCGAATAATTATCTGTTTATTATTAAAAAAATTAAAATGAAATAAAATTTAAACTAATTAAATAATTAAAAATCTAAAAATATATAAATAATCTATCATAAATCAATATAAAATCAAATAAAATAAAATATAAAATTTAATTCAACACATTCAAATTAAAATAATTTATTAAATTGTTCAAAAATAATAATAAAATTAAATATTATTTATTATGATAAAAAAATTATATTTTAAATTTTAAATTCATATTATATATAAAATATAATTAATTATATTATTATATTTAATAAATTAAAATAAAATAAATTATTTAATATATATATATATATAATTAGATTCATCACATAACAAATATATAAAAATATTTAATCATTTTCTATCTAAATTTATAACGAATTTAAATATTATTATCTAAATTTTTTATAAAATTTTAATAAAATTATTTATTAGAATTTAAATGAATTGGTACGTGGGAGAGTATCGCAAAAAATTTATCAGCTGCCGTCCTAATTAAGACGGAATCAATAATGTTGGTTGTGGTATACAGCAAAGCACTCGCTTACAAATTGACACGTTCTATCTAATTCTTCCCTTTTGGTAATTGCTGTGCGTGACTTTCTTATTTGGATTTATTCATTTCCTATTTTTCTTTCGATAAAAATAATTTGGATTTGGTGATTAAAATTTAAAGTTATTTGGAAAAAGAAAAATAGCGGTCCAACCAAAATAAGATGAGCTTCTCACCAGTTCCCCCTTCATGTAAAATGGGCCCCTACCTGTTTATTGGAAAATTATGCAACTTTTTTGTCACTTCCTTGTCTGTAGTACAACAACAATGTTGCTTCTAACATATGGCCATTATGATACAAGCATTATGACAATTTTATCCTTACTAGATAAACTTGATGTTGTCGGTTAGCTTCTGAAAATGTCAATCTTGATGATAAATTGATATTTGATGATGCACAGTTTTTCTGAATTGCTTATATGGAATTTGTTATGAGTTTGGATACTTAATTGACTTAGGGTTCCATTTTTGTCTATGTGAAAGAACAAGAAGGGAGCTGCCCTGCCCATCATAATATTGGATAAGAATAGACTATCTATATACCCATGAATCTCCAATTGTTGAGGAAGAACAAGAAACATATATTTACTAAGAATCACTTAATTTGTGGTGTTATCTGTGGACATGGAATTGCCATTTAAAGTTAAATTAGAGCCGTCCAATTAAGATCAATGATATTAATGTTGGAACTTTTAACCCATAAAGCGAGAGATTTCAAGTAACTATCCAATTGGAATTCTTTTATTTTCTACTCCTTTTTGGTTAATTTGACCCTAACCTAAGTTCCCCTTGATGGGGAAAAAAAAGAAAAAGAAAAAGCAATTTCTGCCGAAGTGTTAATGAATGTTGATGGCCCACTGGCCACCAAATCTTTCACTTACTAAAGGGAATATATCAACTAGAATATATAATGTGTCTAGAGTATTACCTTAACTAATTGGGTCTTTTTGCAAGTGGGAAAAATGAATCTTTCCTCTTATCATGATTTTGTCTTTGAGATATTTTTTAATTATTTTGAATTTACCAATCATATTGCACCATGTATAATATAGACCAATTTATTGTCTTGCAATTTTAGAACAAGGCTGGCCATTCCATGTGGAATCTAATTAGCCAAATAGAGATGGCTGATTGGACCCCAAATACTAAAGCAAGCATTCAATCCTAAATGTGGCATATTGATTGGTGGTGGGATATTTTTGCATATTGATAAAGATAACTTCCCTTTTTGCACCCTTGGAGGTTTACTGGCAAATGAAAACATGAATTGAAAAATTGAATTGGGTATAAATGAGTGATACACTTGGTTCTAGAATTGTTGTGTCAGGTGGCAAAAACAGAAGAAAATCGCTTTCATGAAACTGATGTTCAATTTTATTAAAATTGAGTACATTTGATTTTTAAGATTAATTAATTGAAGTAATTAGTAGTTAACAAGTAAAATCACATCATACCTTTTATACATTTTTTACTAAGTAATGAAGAAATTCTCAATTTTGGTGCAAATTTAAATATAATCTTTCATTTAAAATAGCTAAAATTTAAATGAAAAATAATTTAACATTATATTTCATTTAGTTGTAATGGTCCTGTCCTTTATTTTTTTGCTAATATCAATAGGGCTGTTCAAAAAAATTAATTATTCAACCAACCCACTCGACCCAATTTAATAAAATCCAATATTTTGATTTAAAGTGCTATTTTCAGGTAAAATCTATCTATCTTACATGTAACATATAAATATCATTATATTTATATAAATATAAATATTTGTGTCTATATTATTACATGTTAGATCTTATATGTTCCCATTTCATATCAAAATGTATTAGTTCGATAGAAGACTCGATTTTAAATCCTAATAAAAATTGTTATTTATGTATTTTATAAATAATTATATTTAAATATTTAGTATATTAGACATGTATTCCTGTCATTTTTTATCTTTTAAATAAATATACTTGTTATTTTATACTCTATACAAAGTTTTTAATGTGGATTTGAATATACTGTGTTTATTCACATCAGTACAAAATAATTTAAATATTATAAAAATAATAATTAAGAGTAAATATTTATATTATGTTAAATATTTAAATACACATATCTATATCTAAAAATAAATTATACAAATAATAAATTAGTATATCATATTAAATACGAAATAGAATTAGGATATATGATTTTAGATTTAAAAAAAAAAAGTAAAATGCAAGGATTGTCATCTCCTCGACTGCACCTATAACCTTCTTTAAAAAAATAGTGAAGATTTATTTTCATTATATAATATTAAGTTTGGTCAATTTAGGATATATATATATATATATAGTTACATTTCGATATATACTGACATGGTTGGTCGTGGTGTAATATTATTTCTCATGACCATACGACATATTTTTATTTTTATCCAACAGAGGGGAGACCCATCAAAGCAGAACAGAACTAGAAAAGACAACCCCATTACATCTTCATCCAAAATACGCACCAAGCCTGCTGGAGTTGAAATAAAATAATGAGATATTTTTATTTAAAAATAAAAAAATTAAATAAAAAGAGAAAAATAAAATTTATTTTCTATTCTTTCGTGTGTTTGGATAGAAAAAAATATAAATATTCTATTGGGAAATGAAATAAAAATAAAGCGGGAAGTTAAAATAATTTTTATTTTTTACTATTTATTTTCTTTCCATTTTAATAAGAAAATATGAAATATTGAACAAAAAAATATCACTATTAATAATAAAATTATTTTTTTTAATCTTTAACCATTATATAAAAGTATTTATTATTTTATAACAAAATATAATAAAAAAATAAAAATAAAATTTATTTTTCCTTTTCAAGAAAAAATTGCGAAACATTATTAGGAGGTCGGAAAAATTCTCAAGGCCTAAAACAATATAATTGGTAAAAAAATAAAAAATAAAAACTCAAAAAAGGAGGTTAAGGTTTATATATTTGGGAAATATCTTTATTAGCATTAATCCCGACATTGTCTGAAATAGAAGCCAACCAGCAAAGTTGGCCTTGCGAAGTTGTAGCCAGGTATATAGGTAGTAGGTAGTGGTTTATAATTGTTCTTCGTAGTGCTAATCCTATCCACAGGACAGACATTTTAATTCAGGTTGGTGATTTGGGTGACTCCAAAAAATCTGGATAAACCGTTACAATCCACAAATTAATTAATACCACGTATTTTACAGTTCATGCTTATTTCTTCTCTAGAAATTGACTAGTCTTCTACGAATCGTTCATTTAATCCCCACAATTTATATTTCGAAAAAAATAGGGGAAAATGAAATGAACAAAACTGAATAATGTTTCTTATTAGATAAGATAAAAAGAAAATTAAATTATATGGTTACTATAATATATTCTTTACGAATTTATGAGAAAAAATTAGTCTAATGAATTAAAAATTGATAATTATTTAACTGATGGAGATTAGGAGTTTATTTTGCTCTTTTCTTAAAAAGAAAAAAGAGAGTTCGATGAATGATATAATAAATAAAATTAAATAGGAATAAAATTGATTCATTTAAAGAATCAAATTATATTGAGTTAAAATTAATTTATTTGATTTTGTAATAATTTAAACATTAAAAATCAAACTAAAAAAGTTAAATTTTTTAAATATACTCAAACTAAATTAAAAAATATATATATAAATATATCAAATTATATTTAATAAAATTTGCTTTTTAATTTGGATGTGCTCTTCTCAAAAGATATGCAAGCACAATTTTGTCAATGGCTAAATGATCGCCATGGGTCAATAATTATCTAAATAACAAAAAATATTAAAGAAAATAAAAAAAAAACTTCCACTTCATCATGTGAAAGAAAACCACTAGCTTAGTGGTGGTCACATTTACATTGCTAAAATGCCACTTTATAAAATTCCATTTACCTACCGGCTTCAACGGCAACCAAGAAGGAAAGATCAACGGTAGAGAATGAAGTGTCACCGCCAAAAGAGATAAACCCGCTGTCATATTATACATTACCTTTTATTTTAATCACAATAAAAAATTACTTCAGTCGCAATCTACAAATTAAAAAAAACAACATTAATCACATTATCTCCAAGGGTAAAATGGGCCCATTAAAAGGGAGACCTTTTAGTTGGGCTATTAAAAGAAAATAAAAAATAAAAAATTGTCGGTGGATTCATTGATTTTTGACCGACTGCTGAGCGCTAAAGCCTTTAAAAAAAAAAGAAGGAAAAATCCGTGTCGTAAATTGCTTCGAATCCTCTCTGCGAGAGACTGTGACCAGCAGTGCCCCAGAGAAAAAGCTTATCTCCACAGCAACGCGTCAGATTTCTCATCCGTCCGGATACAGAGCAAACAGACGGCGGCTTCTTTGGCTCAGAGATCGGTAGTCGATAGATCATTTGAAAATGAACACCGGCGACGCGTACAGTGTGTTGGAAGCGCAGTACATAAGGAGGCACCATAGGCACCAGCCGAGAGAGAATCAGTGCACTTCTGTTCTTGTTAAACACATCAAAGCTCCTGTTCATCTTGTAAGCTTATGCTTCCATTGGATCCACCAATCAATTTGTTTTTTGGTTTGTTTAATTGTTCGATGGATTTTATAATTTGTCTGTGTTTGATCTTTTTTTTCTCTCTTGCTCTCTCTGAGGAATCCAGATCTGTCTCGAACGATTTTTCTTCTTTTCAGTTTTTTCCTACTCCTTGTTCTTGTATTGAGTCCTGGATTTGTATAATCTGTAACTTTTTTTTCCCATTTTTAATGATTTTTCTCAACTGGCTTTTGGATTTATCAGATTTCGATTTTCCGCTGTTTTCCGGAATTTTTTTTGACTTATATGTTCCGGTAAAATTTGTGGTTCCTATATTGATTATATTTTTGGTGTTGAAAATTATTTGGATCAGGTCTGGTCACTGGTTAGGCGATTCGATCAACCACAGAAGTATAAACCATTTGTGAGAAGATGTGTTGTGAATGGGGAGCTCGGGATTGGGAGTGTTAGAGAAGTGAATGTCAAATCTGGACTCCCTGCTACTACTAGCACCGAGATGCTCGAACTCCTCGATGATGAGGAGCATATTCTGGGAGTCAAGATTGTTGGTGGTGATCACAGGCTAAAGGTAAATATTATGTTGATGTCTTTATTTGTAATGGATTTTAAGCCTCTCTTGTTTTTGGTTCACGGCTATGCTGTTCTGCACCTGATTATTTTTGGGGATTATAAAAGATTTGAGTCTAAATTTAGCGTTTTCTTCAGTTATTCAAGATCCAACTAGTCAGATCACTCTCTTTGTACGTTTCTGAATGTTTTGTTGTCTTTTCTGCATTTTTGCTATTAGTTGCCATATATGGGTCGCTTAGTATCCACCTCCACTCTTCTCGTTTATTAATGAGGTAAGTAATTCGGGAAGTCTTGGAAACTTAATATAGATGGGAATTTGGTGATACTTTGCTTGCATGTGCTTGCAAGTTTTGTGGTTGGAGGAGTCCTATTTTGCTGGCTGGGCAATCTTTTATTTGCTTTTTGCCTCTATCCCCCATCCATGTTCTGTTAGGTTAGTGTATTCTATGGGCCATAACATCACTAGTCTTGTAGTGAAGTTTTGGATTAACTGCACATGGGAGCTAAAGTTGGTCGCTGCTTCTCTCTCTCTCTCTCGCTTTTTTCATTGTGGTATAGTACCGTGGTTACATGTGATTTTTCCTCACCTTGTTTTGGAAAGTGAAATATTATGTAGTGGATTAATATCATACGGGAATCTTTGTGGAGGATCGAGTTTTTGGTCGCTGCTTCTGTGAACGGTGAACAGATTCTTGTTCAAGTAGGCAACTCATTCTTCCTTGGTGATCTGGGAAAAAACTTTTGCTTAGCATCCTCATCATATTTTATTTGAATGCGTGTACATATGCGCTGTCAAGCATGTGCAAATGTATTGAATGGCACTTGGCAGGCATTTAGAATCTGCCACTAAACATTATTTTACTATTTTATGCACGACGGTATGCTTAGATTGAGATTCATGATTTTGAGATTTTGAGATTTTCTGTTATCTTGTATTTAAAATAATAAAATATCTGAAGTACCTTCTTTCATCTGGGATGCCTTTTCTTTATTTTGCAGAACTACTCATCAATCATGACCGTCCATCCAGAGGTGATTGATGGAAGGCCAGGAACATTAGTCATAGAGTCATTTGTGGTGGATGTACCCGATGGGAACACCAAGGATGAAACATGTTGCTTTGTGAAGGCCCTTATTAAATGCAATCTCAAATCTTTGGCTGATGTCTCTGAGAGGATGGCTGTGCAGGACCGGGTTGAGCCCATCAATCAATTCTAAAGAGAGGGGTGCTGGCTATGAAATGAAGTTCATTAGGGTGGCTGTGCCGTTAATTCTAATTCCGTAGGCATTGTTGAGATTGGTGGGAGTAGACCTTATTTCCAGAAGTTTTGCATGCAATGCTGGATTTCGGCTTTTTACATGTCAAGAAAATCCTTTCAGGCTGTTTATGCTTTTGTTTGCGTTGTTCCCTCAACATCGAAGGTGGGGTTTACCCTGTTTCTGTAAATTAGGTTCTTAGACAAGTTTTCTTCTCAGACTTCCTATGAATGGGAAAGGATCGGCTGTTTTTCGCTATTGCTTTTTACTCATTTCTGCATGGTGATTAATATGTAAATTACTCGTTATATCTGTAAATATCCATGTAACACAGATCGTGCCCTTTGGGTCTGTAGGCTTTTCTCGTACTTGCGGATTCCAGGTGCAGGTATTACTAGGAAAACTTGAACCAGGGTTTTTGGCCTTTTTTTTAATGGAGATTACTTATCTGGATCTGATTCATGATTCTATATTTCTAGTTAATTCTTGCATATAGTGTAAACAAATTAGTAATTACTATACTTATGAAGCACGAATCCAGTATGCTACTGTCTTTCCAGTGGCGGTATTTCTGCTTAAACTGCTCTCATACTGATCAGGTTAAGAGCTTACGGCATTTATTTGCAAGATTGCTCTGGTCGTAACTGTATGCAGTTGTACCCTTTTAAGAATTATAATTTGTGATATAAGCTTCCTGAGCTGCAAACGCCGAGAAAGGCACATGAGGTGATCAGGCTGGCAGATAAAGTATGCAATTTTTCTATGTTCTCAAAAAGAGAAATGATTTATGGGCTGCACGCACCCTTGTTCAATAGGATTTTCATCACTTTCCTGTGAATTAGTTCCATAACAGTAACCTCTAGCATATCTTCATTCGTCCCACTTACTGTCTTATTCCCATTTATTCTGGGAGCGGTTGGGTTTGTTTGTTTGTTTTTTTTTTTTTATTTTTTATTTTTTATTTTTTATTTTTTAATGTAGCATAGCTGATTAGATAAATTGAGTAGATTAGTATTTAACTGATTTCTTTCTGAATTTGATTACAAGTGGATAATGCATTAACATGTGAGATTTACATTCCTTCTGAAAATATTGTATTCTCTTTTATGAGAGTCAGATTTTATATAAAAAGTAGATTATGCATTGACATGTTAGAAAGAAAAACAAAATTGGTGCGTTTTCAAAATTTTGTCAATGTTATGGTGGTAATGATATCTTTATCAATTGGATTTATTTTTTAATTTCTCTGAACAAATTATCTTTGTCCTATTTCTTCTCTTTCTAACAATATCATCCTCTTCCATCAATCAAAACAAGAGAATAGCTGCAAATTTGCTTCTATATTCTTTGCACATTCGAATCAAAGAAAGTTAAGAAAGCCCACAAATTTGCTTCAATAAAATAAAAATATAACGTGTCCAAATAAAGCTACTCGGCTTCAATTGACTGGCATTAAATGTTAATAAATCCTAGTCGTACATACCTCTACCTCAATTTAATCTTAGCCGCCCATCTCTTCTAACTGTTTTATGAATACAATTCCCCTCCCCATCTCTTGTTTGTCTGTCCCTCTGTTCTTCCGAAGGCGGGGTTACGGATCAAGTGCCGGTAATAAGATTCTCTTCTGGTTAAGCGGTGTTGCGATTTTCGTTTCAGTCCTTTTTCTCTCTTCGTTTTTTCTTTATAGAACGGAAGTCTATAGGATCTCGTCTATAATTTGAAATCCATTTATTCTTGGATTATCATCCTCTATAAATAATGATTTCTTCGATGCTTGTGCGGTTTGATTCATGGATAGCATCGGCTTTTTGATGCGACAAAAGTTGGTCTAGTTTAACCATTGCGATTGTGTTTGGATTGACATCCGACTTTTAATGATTTGTTGGATTGGATTTTGAGATTATAACCAGTTTTAGAATTCACTCTGCTTATTTTCTGGTATTAGGATTTGAATAATCTACATTGAAATTCAGAAACCTAGATCAGTTCATGATCGCTCAGAACTCTGTTCAGTTGATTGAGAGAAGTGCTTTTCGACATCTTCAGTTGAATAGATTTACTACCTCAACTGTTGAATCTGAAAAAGTACAATCAATTCATTTTGTTACTCGATTCTAAACTGATCACATCAAACAGTCGTTCATACGTAATTGAAAAAATAATGGTATTGCATAGTATAAAATTCCAACTTTTTTGCTTGGATTATTTTAACGAACTTCTCTTGTAATTTGAGCTTCATGCAGATGAATGTACATCTAATTAATATGATGGTATTACCATTTACCAGAAGTCATTGCAAGAACACTTCCCCGCCTTGAAATGGTGAAACCGAACGCCATCCCTGAAGAAAATCTCAACGCTTCTCACCAGTGACATAAATTTGGCCGCTGTATGGCAATCAGAACAAGTTCTTGTATTCTTTATCACTCTAATTGGCGCACCACCTTGCTTCTTGATCAGTCCATAAGTAATGGCCAATTTTTCAGTGTGACTGAGGAGCGCTTTCTCCTTCTCTTCCTCATCAATGTTCTGATATACACAATTGATGTCAGGTGCATATCCTAGCTTCTTCATTTCAGAAACCAACTGGTACAACTCGAAGTATATCTCCCCTTCGTCTTGATGGGGTTTCCTCTCGGCAGAGAATACATGAACTGTGTTATCAATTTGTATCCAGCTCCATACTTCTCTGTTTTTCAACCCTCTTTCCCCCATGAGGCCTCTAATTCTCGCAAGGTCATCCCATCTGTTTGACATGGCGTATAAGTTCATCATCAGAACATAATTAGCAGAATTATACGGTTCTAACTTGAAAAGCTCCTTGGCTGCTACCTCTGCAAATTCCAAGTTCATGTGTATCCTGCAGGATCCAAGAAAAGCACCCCAAATAGTGGCATCTGGCTTTAATGGCATTGTTTGAATGAAGTCCCAAGCTTCATCAAGATAGCCAGCTCTTCCAAGAAGATCTACCATGCAAGAGTAATGCTCAATTCTTGGCTCTATGCCATAATTTTTGCTCATGCCATCGAAGTAATTCCATCCTTCATCAGTTAAACCTGAGTTCTTGCAAGCAGAGAGCAAAGCAGTGAATGTTATGGAATCTGGCAGGATACCTGCTCCTTCCATTTCACCGAACAGTGAAATTCCCTCCCTCCCAAAGCCATAAATTGCATATCCCATGATCATGCAATTCCAGCATGCCAATGTTTTGTTCTTAGTCCTCCAGAAAACTTCATGGGAGCTCTTTAAGTCTCCTGACTTACAGTACATGTCAATGAGTGCTGTGGCTATATATGTGTCTTCAACGAAGCCATTTTTCGCACTGAAGCAGTGCAGTTCTTTACCCATCTTTAATAGAGATAGACCTCCGCAGGTTCTGAGTAAGCTGGATATAGTAGCTGAGTTAGGCTTAATTCCTTCTTGTTGCATTTGGATGAAATATTCTAAAGATAGCCAGTAATTGCCCTTCTGTGAGCTGCCGGATATGAGGGCAGTCCACGAAACCACATTCGGAGATAATCCTGATCTTTTGATATTGTGAATCACAGCCAAAGCTTCTTCATTGCAGCCCCAAATTGAATAACCAGAAACTAGACCATTCCAAGTAACTAAATCAGCTCTAATTCCTTCCTCTTTCATATTGTTTAACAATTTTTCAGCATTGTGGAAAAGTCCATTGAATGCATACCCTGTTATTAATGAATTCCAAGCAACAATGTTCTTGTTCTTCATATTATCGAAAATTGCCTGAGCAATGGTTAAACAATCACTTTTCACATACATGTCTAACAATGAAGTTCCCACATATACATCATAGTCAAGCCCATTTCTTATCACATAGCCATGAATCTCTTTTCCGACTTTCAAGAGCCTCAATTCAATGATAGTTTGAAGAACACTAGTGACTGAGCTCGCATTTGGTCTAGAACCCGCAACTTGCATTTTTTGTAAAATCATGAAGACTTCTCTACATGAGCCATGAACAGCATGGCCTGATAATAAGCAATTCCAAGTTATGATGTCAGGTTTTATGCTAGATGATTCCATCTTATGAAAAAGATTCCAAGCATCATTCAAGTAACCTAGTGCAGTATAACTGGAGATAATTGAGTTCCACGAAGACAAGTTATGATCTTTCGTTGATTCAAATACTCTTCTAGCTAGTTTAAGTTCGCCATTTCTAGAGTACATGCTAATCAAAGAATTGCTAATCAACAAATTTGATGATTCCAATGCATGTTTTATGACATACCCATGAATTTGCTTCCCTTCATTGAGGGCTCTCTCCTTTCCACAAGCTTGTAGAATCTTCGACAGTGTACTACAATTGACTTTTGCTAAAGAAAACTGCATTTCTACTAACAGTTGTAATGCCTTAACAAATTTCTCATTCTTGAGGTTGACAATGATGGCCTCATTCCACAAGAGGTCATCTCGATCAGGTATCTCATGAAATACTTGATTAGCACTTTCCACACTCCAACATCTCTCATAATAATTCAATATTGCACTTCTCACATATTTATCTGATTCAAAGCCCCTCTTAATAAAACTAGCATGAACTTGTAATCCCAGTTGCGAATCCATTACTAGAGTACAAAATTTCAAAACTACAGTCATCACTCTACTATCAAACACAACTCCTATACGATGAAATTTTTTAAAAATCTGCAGAATCTCAACTGGATCACCCCCATTACTTCCAAATTCCTCCAAGAAAGAACTCCACATGACATAATTCCGCGCAAAACCCACAAAGAAAACCACTGCAGCAGACCGAAAATCACCGAGTTCCAAATAACTGGTGATCAAAGTTTTAGCCATGGTGTCCGAATTCCACTCATGTGACGTTTTCAACATCTGGGCATGCATTGCTTTAAGCGTTTTTTCATCGCTAAGGCCGTTTGGAAATCGAAAATCTTGTAAATGAATCTGAGAAGCAGATGATGGCGAGGCAGAAAGAGCGGGGGTGTCAGGAAAGGTAGATGTAGGAGCAAGAGAAAGAGAAGCCGGTGAACGGATGCTTAAGTTAGGCTTGTGGGTTAGTAAGTTTTGATTTAGAGGTGAAGAATTATGAGGGCGATGAAATTGAGCTACCTTGTCCATTATGATCAAGAAATGGAAGTGAACGTTGCTGAGAGAGTGAGGGAATGGTCGTTAGTGAGGAGAACAGAAGACGGGGAGTCTCCCTCAATTTTGTAGTTTGCTGCGATAAATAAAAGAGCAATCTTGGATGATTTTGTAGGATAAGGTTTCTTATCTTCTTACAAAGTTCGTTTGTGGGGCCCAATCCCACAGGACCTAAACGCGCCGTATCATCTCGTTATCCCTTTTCATGTAAAGCAGGGAATTTGGGCATTGATCACCTCCAAGGTTACCTTCTAGCCTATATTTGGAATAAGGTAAAATATGGTACGATAAAAATTAGAAGATAAAATAAACAGATATTTTTACTTTATTCTATTTAAAAAGGAAAAGAAATAAAGTGGAAAGAAAAAAATAGTTTTATTTTTTATTATTAAGTGATTGGATAAAAGAAAAATATAGAAACAAATAAAATAAGAATGTATTTTCACTTTATCTTATTTAGAAATAAAGGAAAATAAAGAAGGGAGGTAAAATAAAATTTATTTTCCACTTCTCACTTTCTCTCTATTTTGGAGAAAAAATATGAGAGATTGGATAAAAAAGTCACTATTATTAATAAAATTAATTTTTTACTATTAATCATTATAATAAAAGTATTTATTTTTTTATAAAATGATGTCCAAAATAGTAATTGTATAATAATATAATTTCTTTCAACTCATAACAAAATTATCCAAATAAAAAAAATATTTTTTTATCTCTATTGTTATTTTACTTATATTATTTCAATCGAAAACATAATGAAAAAAATAAAAAGAAAAAGTAAAATTTATTTTTATTTCATATTTTCTTTCGAGGAAAAATTATCAAACATAATAGAGGATGAAGGAAAATAAATTTATTTTTCCTTTCCTAGAGGGAAAGTTTCCAAACAAGTCCTTAATACATACAAATATCGAGTTTTGAATGGTTTAGCAAAAAAATCCACCTTTAATTTCAAATTCTCATGAATTCAAACAAATCTTAATTAAACGGTTAAATTTAGGTAAATTCACGTGATTATGGATGAGAATATTACCTTGTAAAAAGTAAAACAAATGGGTATCTTCCCTCGACAATTCTTTTTATGTGGATCAAATTTTACGATCAATATTGAAAGTGTAATACTTTTTAGATTCGATCCATCTTTACACAAATTTACAGAAATATATTAAGGAATTATTACTTTGTAAACATACAAATTATCATTAAATTGATTAATGAACACCAATACAAATGAATTCTAGAGCTTGACTCTCATCTCTGTGCAATATAAAAGGAAAAATGTTGAAGAAAATTACAATTAGATAAATTAAGATCGTAACTAATAATTTTTAAAAAAAAGATAAAATAGAACACAAATTTTACATAAAAAATCTTCTAACAAATTAGGGAAAAAATCAAAGATAACGATAGAAAAATTTTACTATGAAAGAAATTAAAAAAATTACACATTCTTTTTTATAATTAAAGAGAACAAAATATACTCTCATAAAAATTAAGAGAATAACAAATAACAAATATTTTTATTTCTATTTTTTTTTCAGATTTGAGAGCTCTCACTTGCTCTTTCTTTGAACCTCAACTTTCTATGTTTTTTTATAGGTACACAAGATGTACAAAATGTCAAAGAAAGCTGCATCGAATGTTGTGTAATTTTTAAAAGTTTCCCCTCTTTTTTTGAAAGTCTTTTATGGTGGAGTTCCTCCAACTACTTTTTTTAATAAATCTTTCACTTGATAATTTGATTGCGTCAATCATATCATTACACCATTCTTTCTTTCCTGTCATTCCATATCGGTTACGTTTTTGCTAGACTGTTAGAAGATTGATACCAATTAAATTTGTCATCATTGACCGATTTTAGTCATAAAATATGTTAGGTTGTCTTTTATATGTATTTTCTGTATATTCATTATTCATTCCTCAATTTTCTCACGAATGAAGTGATGTTGCACTTGAATGTGTTTTGTTCTTTAATGAAAACTTGATTCTTTACAAAATGCAAAACACTATGACTGTCACAAAATAAAGAAATTTTATCTCATTCATGTCCAAGTTTTTCCAATGTCATTTTCAACTAATTTGTTGTAACACTCACCTAGCTAATAAGAATTACTTCCGACTAATTAAGCGGATACTATCAGTTACTATTTTATAAAATCTATAAAATTAAAATTTTTCCTTACAAAACTAATTTCATAAACCTATTTGAACATCGAGAACCATTTACAAACTTACATCAACTTGATCTAAATGATCATTTTCATAAATTATACTTTTATGGTCGGGCTAAAACGACCCATTGTTTACAAAATACAACATTTTATTCAAATATATGACATGATTTTGGATTTTAATGTTTTATATAAACTTTTAACATAAAAAGTTTATATAAAACATTAAAATCCAAAATCATGTCATATACAAAGAAATCCACCAAAGATGACATGTGCACTAACTCTTCAAGATTAGCGCTTCTTCTCTTGAGTCAGCTCCTGCTATCTCTTAGACTCCAACCTGTATGCAAAAAACTCACAGACTAAGCTACTGAAAACCTAGTGGTACATATAAGCATAAAAATTCAAGCATGCAACCATACAATTCATATAATGACAAATTATGTATGTTCATATATATTATCATACCATAAACACTATCATAATGCATGACAATACAATCACTATATCAATCATCATCGTTAAACATAACAAGTTTTCTCATACAACTGGTTCATAGTAATCTTACATTTTTTTGGTTCATCTTGTTTTAATCATGACTTACCACTTTGCCAATTTTTGTTTCCTTTTATAATTATTTTTCTTTTATCCAAAACTTACCATAATTCTAATTTTAAATCTGTTTTTTTCCCAAAACTTTAAGTCAAACCATTCAGAAACGGATTATGGAACGGAGCGCTCTCAAAACTTCAACTACTTTATCTACTAACTGTAAAAACTCATTTGAACTCCTCAAGTCAAAGAGGATCATAGAGCTTTAGCCACATTGACTGAGTATAAACCGGATCAAAGACATTTAACTTCAGCTACCAATGCCTCATATAAAAAATATTTTACGATATCGTAACCTTTTTAATGACATTTCATCTATCTTATATCAAGTCTTAGATTAGAGAAATGATTTTTAAAGTCTTAACCTTTATCTTTTATTTCTTTTAATACCATCATCACATATAACCATGTTTATAGCACCAATACTGGTATATTATCTCATCATCATTACTTACATGCGATTTACTCATATTGACATATACATAATAACATATGATCTATTCACCCATCACATAATATCAAAAACTAAACTGCATGTAATAAAATTACCAAGATTCACAGGTGTGAAAGACATTCAAGGGTACTTCCTTCCCTATGAATCAAATCGTGATTGTTCACGTGAAAGCTTTTGTCCTAAAAACACACTTCATTCATGATTGTGACTATATATTCACATGCGTGAAACCAAACATTCATAACTGTGATTCAAATTGTGAAAATTGGAAATATATGTTCACGATCATGACTACACGTTCACAAGCGTGAACTCATACATTCAGGACTTCCTAAGTTGTGATGTAAGACATGAAAGCTTTTGGCTGATCCTTGATTCTCATAGAGGTTTCTTTAACCATATACATGAAAAGAAAGAATTGGATACAAGCCATAGAAATTCAACCAACTTGGAAAAAATAATAGAGTAGATTTAGGCATCTCATCCATATCCCATAATTCACTTGTCATTAAGTCCACTCAAGATTTATTCCTAATCTCCATATCTAATGGAACATATCGTATAATGTCTTAATCAGAATACCAAAATTCTTTATATATTTATATAAATTTTCAAATTAATTTATCACGTTTCACAGTGTTCATCAACTAGAATTTATAGATTTCCTAATCTATGTGAATGTTCCCTTCGAGATCATTAAGAAAATGGAGAAATTAATTGTGCCTAAGATTTGAAGTGTCTTGTAACACCCAATTTCCTTTTTGTATCTCAGTCAAGTAAAGTGGTACCTACAACTAACTAACTGATGTATATGTGCATGACTTATATACATATAACATATATAAACCCACTCATACATCTAAGTGGGACAAAATAGTCATTATATATGTGTGTGTACTATATATTTATAGATTATAAAACTAATACATGCTTAATTTACAAACATGTATTTATTTTACTTAAAATATTTATAATGCATGTAACAATTTCTTTATTAGCACGACAAGACTATCGCTATTACAATCACTACAACATTCTTCAAATGGAATCACTAGATCTGTGCACTTTTAACTACCCATACTCGACTTTTGCTGTGGAAATTAAATTTACGCGAGAGAAAAATAATTTTCATACTGAGTGTTAACTCAGTTTCACGCTGAGTGTTAACTCAATGGTGTAAGCTTTATAAAAAAGTCAAATTTTACATAAATAAAAATTCATTTATTATGTTGGCATTTTTTTTATGAAAAAGAATATTTGTTGTATCACATACCGTATTAAGCAGTCATATAAAAGAATGTATCAATATTGAAGTGTATAATTATGAATTTTACCTGTTATATTTATAAATTACGTAAAACCCATATGTATATTACATATTATTATTAAATCATCTTATTTTATATATAATACTAATAAGGGAAAATATATTCAAATAAAATATATCTTTACCTGTTTTGTCTATTGTGCTCATAAATTATCTAGACCAGATCTTAAGGAAATACGATGAAGTATTCCGACTTAAAGATGACACCAATCACATGGTCAAAAACATTCACATGACCAAAGTCTATTTCACGTGACCTAAGATCATCACAGGATTAAAGATAATTTCACGTGGCTAAAAAGAATAATCACCTTATTGATCTGCCAACAAATTTACCCTACTCTAGTCCAGACTTATCTTTGGGCTCTAGTCACAAGTTTCACATCAAAATCATACATATAAATCGTTTGTTAACATCAGTTTACTATGCTCAATTCATATTGAATTACCCATTTTCATGTATTGTTTATCTTACATTTTGCTCATATATTATGTATGACATTCATATCATTGTATCCAATACATAGTTCATTTTTGTATTTTCCTTCTAACACATATATCATAATTCACTACTATCATGTCATTCGTTTATTCTATATACAATTTATTATCAATCTATAGCAATTATAACCAACAAATATTAAATATACATCAAGCATATACTTATTATATATCACATATACTAGATATATACTCAGCATATACTGCATATTTATCATTCATATATCATACATATATTATATATACTTCATATATACCATATTTATCTCATATATATACTACATATACATTACATATATAATTATCATATCATATTAATAATTTTACTTTAATCACTATTGTCATAAAATGTGCACAAAACTCTATAAAATTCTCTGGTTGCTAGCTCGGTCCTTCTCTGTATCATGATTGAACTCCCTCAACGTCAGCATGCCTAGTATAAATGTACCATATAATTAATCAACGGAAATATGCTGATTTAGAATCTCGAGTCGAATTTGTTATTTTATTTGGACTGACCAATAATTATTTACTTGCTTATTTTACAATTTATTTATCCTCACTCTAACTCCTCATTTCCATATTTTGAATGAAAAGAATCACAGTTAAAATATTTTTTACGGGTCATAGCTCTAGTCTATTTTAATTTACTTACTGTTAACATTAATTCTTTCTATCTAAGTTTATCATTTGTTCCAGCCAAAGAATTTCCCGTACCCTTCCAACTCATACCTTTCAAGTTTTTGGTCCTAAATACCCAAAGTAAATCTCAGTTTGAAACCTCAAGTCTAAATTATCAATTTGGGTTCCTATTCCAAATACACCAAAGTTCCCTCTTTATTTCTTTGCTTCGGTCATGATTATGTCTATGCTTAATTTCAATTTATATACAGTCAATTACTCAAATTGATTTAAGGTTGTTTCCGTTAGTTAGCTCTTTTACTAATTTCCTCAACTCGACTCCCAAACAGACCAATTCTTTAACTTAACTAGATGGTGGTTTTAATAATTTCTTATTTCAAAAGACTATGTGCTTGACCTCAAGGTTCAGGTTCAAGGTTCTTAATTTGCTCTACAATTCCTCACGGCCTAAGGTCAAAATTCAAAATTCGAAATTTTCTTCTCGTGTTTTCGGCCAAAAGACAACAATTACCTTTATTTCCTTTTCTTCAAAGTCGTAGCTTCTACTTACTTCAAATCCACATGCAATGTTTTCACCTTGACATGCATCAACTTCCTCCTTAATTTTAAACCTTAGCCGACTCAAATCTTCTTTCAAATGATTTTGGCTTCCTCATTATTCATTTCAATATATATATAACCGTGACCACCAAAGTCTCTACTCTCCTCCTCTTGCTTCCACTCTATCTTGCAAGATCCCCACACAACGTCCCAAACTTAGAACTCCACAAGAAATCTTCTCTTATCCATCTACAAAGCTAGGCCGAGGCAAATCCCCCCATTTGTTCACTTTTTGGTATCTCGGCTAAAATTAGAAATGGTAGGAACAAGATGTTTCTTCAAGAACTCACTCAGCATAACTCATGTTTCATGACCTCCATTAATTAGGAAGAGTATTTGGGCAACAATAATTTAGAAAAGAAGATGGAGGAATGTCTCGGTTTTGGTTGATTAGAGGATGGGAAAGCTGTTCTCGGGTACAAAAGAATTGAGAAGGAGAATAGTGACTTAAGCGTCTTTGTTCCAAACTCCATGATCTCCCTTTGAATCAAAGACTTTATATCCCTCTCTTAGGCGTTTACTTGGAAGGAGTTTTAAGGGAAAAAGAATGGGAAACTCAAGGGTGCAAAGGAGAGAATAGTGAAGATGAGGAAATGATGGTAGAAAATTATGTAGCAATTTGTTTGTTTGTTTTGTTTTGTTTTTTTTTTTAATTTTTTTATATTAAGATTGAAATTAAGTGCATGGCTGCCATTTGTCGGCTTGCATGTTAAATTTACGCTAATAATGGTTTAATTAAATTATTAAATCTTGCTTAATACTAAATTTTGCCCAATATCATAATTGGTCCTCTAATTTTCTACTATTTAAATTTAGTCGTGCCTCGAATTTAATTCTTTTAATTTTATGCCATAGACGACTTAATCACTCAATTAAATATACCAATACTTATGAAATAATTTATTATACATATTGACCTTCTCAGTTTCGTGATTGGTACACCAGAACGAAAATCTCATTTCCTTGTATTCTCGTGGAACCGCATCTTAAATTTTACTTCTTTGATTTTGTACTCCTAAATATTAGAGTTTTGACACGAAATATACCGATAGATTTATTTTAATATTCTCTATGTCCATGTATCATTAGTTTGCAATTCGCTACCAGCTAAATTGCGTATTTTTCAACATAGTCATGATCCTTCGATTTTTGTGTAAAATTTAATGTCGCATATTCGTAATTTCTCTCTTGGATACTATTCAAATTTAGATTCCAATTATATTATTTTCGTTTTAATCATGAATGCGCTAGATTTTCGGTCGGTTCAACGCATCCAGTCACAAAACGTGCATATCTTATGGTCGTCACATGTCTATTTAGCCCCATGGCAAAAAAACAGGCACTGCAATGCACAGCCTGCCACATCTCATCCCAACCTTCTCTTGAAAGGATGACTAAGACTTTTACCAATTCGCCACATGATCTATGAAACACCTCATTCTCACTCCCTAACTCTTAAACTTGAAACCAACAAGAAATGAATATAAAAGAGGACCACAGAAAGATATGTAACAGAATTGTATGTAACGTTCAAGATTGAAGCCACTCACCTCCTTCTGTCCCTTTTAGCATAGTGATATGTATGGAGTCATGTATCTGCCCAAATCTATATCATCAATATTAAAACAAGTGAACCATCTAGACAAAACAATACAAATTCATTTGAAGATAACTAACATAATGATAACTACTTTTTAACTACTTATTGAGCGTGTTTGGCATTTAGCAAACAAAGGCCGTTGACAACAAACCTGAAAAGAGATCTGGCTAAATTTTTTAGACAGAAAACAAACATGAGCTTCAATTCAAGAAGATGTAGATGTAGACATTCTTCCATTATGTAAAGGTTAAGGAATTATTTCTCTCAAACACATAATCAGGCTTCCAACATTTAATAGTGCCTACTATGAATAATACAAGCATCAATTACCAT
Organism: Triadica sebifera; assembly: GCA_023653625.1. Classification (NCBI taxonomy): domain Eukaryota; kingdom Viridiplantae; phylum Streptophyta; class Magnoliopsida; order Malpighiales; family Euphorbiaceae; genus Triadica; species Triadica sebifera. The sequence continues at coordinate 3,242,700 of CM042895.1, forward strand.
CTTTTATCTGCTACCATTATTGTGAACACAGTCAAACAGTGCCCCCGACACTGTCAAGTGTTTGATGGTAAACACTACATGGCTAAATTAGAATATGAATAAGTTTTGCATTATAGTGAGGAAGAAGAAAATGGGGGGAGAGAGAGAGAGAAAATTCTGAAGGTCATTCAATTTTTAGGATAAAATATCAGAAAGAAAAGTAAAGCCACCTTTAGCCAGCACAAATCATGCAATTGTTAGTATCAGTAAGCTTAGGTGTTTATCATTGGAATAGTACCTCAATCTGCAATCAGTTTGAAACAACTTATGACCTTATATTGTATTAGTGGCAGTCATACATTTCTTTCATATTAATCTGCAACTGAACTAATGTTTGATGGACAACCTTAAATATAGTTATTAGGGCTTTACAAGCTCTTGCAATCAGATTTTCCATCTGAATAGACAAACAACTCAAATATCCAATGTCAATGCTGAAGTGAAGGGCATTCAAGAGAAATCAATGCAAGGAGCATCAATATCTGGTGAAATAAACAACTTTGCATGATTTAGATAAATGATTAAAAACTAGACAACACAAATTTTGTATTGATAGGTAAGCTTAATGCTTGCACAGCTTCTTGTGAAACGACCATCCACTATATCGGAATATACGTGCACAATAACTATCAAAGAGCAAACTCTAGTAGCACTTTCCAGATGATTTTTCTAGAAGAACGGGACATGTCTACTAAGTTTCAGAATGGGTGTGAACTATGTTAGAAGCTAACCATCACTTTATAAATATGAACTGACACTATATGCACTTAAGGAGTTCATGTGTCAATTGGTGATTAGCCTTACATCTTTATAGATTCATATCCAGCAATTCAAAAAATGCAGCATGCCTTTAGAAAATTAAGCCCTATCGCCTCTAATGCATGAGTAAAGAAAGAAAAGGAAGGTGGAAATTGCAATTTGTTCATTTGTTTTTTCACAATGATTTTGGCCATGGGCAAGTTTTGTCTGATTATTTCAGAGTGCTTATGAGCTATGTCAAGTCATTCATCAAAGATTTCTTTTAGTTTGAGTGATGAGGTGGATATCACATGCAGTGATGGTATGTCTCACAAAGACAAGGTTACCACAAAAATACTTAAACGCTTGGTAATTTGAAAGATTATAAATCTTTCATTATATCAACAAAAGCATATAGCTTTACACACTGAGATAGGCTACAACAATATGTCCATGCAAAATTTCTTGTGATCCTTGTAATTTTTCCAGACTGTTGCGTAAGTTGAAGGTGAAAGAGAATTTGGGATTTCCTCATGATATATTATCAAGAATTTCCCAATACATGAGTTTGCATACAGGGATCAGGTCTTACAAGTTTTTAGGACCTCATGAGGTTGTCAAGTACATCCTTCTCACATAAAAATCAACCTATTTTGACAAAGCTAATGATGGCAGCCTCTTGGAGCTATATCTCGAGGCTAGACAGGGCCTTCGATGTGTAATACAGATTTGAATCTCATTTACCAACGTTCCCTTAGCCGACCATCAGGAAACACAGGAATTAGCGCCTTCTCTTCCTTCACTCTCGAGTTATCTAACCGGTTACTTGATCTGATCCCCTGGATTTTTGTGTTTTCATCATCTTCATCAAAGTCTGGGGGTATGTCATCTTCATTATCACTCCAATCATCTTCATCATCGTCATCATCGTCATAGTCATCATCATCATTATCATCCTCAAGTCCTTCACCAGCCATAAAACTGTCAATATCAGACCAATCTTCACCCTCCTCAGCACTTGCATCTTCTTGACCAGCTGTTCCATTTTCTCCACCAGCATCTTTGTTGATAGCCCCTCGCCTAGTGAATCTAGGAACAACTACAAGAGAACGAAGCTTTTCTTTGATAAGCAACAATCGGTCTTTATCTATCAAATGAGAATCACGATATGCATCTCTGAGGAAAACTGAATCCCTATCACCTTTCAAGGACACATAAAACATATCAGGGTGTCTTATTAGCATCCCTCTGATCTGCTGAGAGAATCTAAATTCCTCTCGAAAATGAGTGAGGTGATCAACAAGGGTCCTCTTCTCGACAGTGAGGCTCAAAATCTCATGAACAACCCCACAAGCATGCTTTTCCTTCTCCGGTGTTCCTGATCTCAAATGGGAGAAATCTGAATAAGGGGATATGTAAGGCATGTCTCTAAACTGGCAAATCCTTCTCATTTCACTCTTAGAAAGCTGTAGACCCTTAGGCAGCTTTACTCTATTGAATTTTGGCGGTCTATCAATGATTAAATCTTTCTCTTGTAGCTCTCTAGCCCTGTTCTCCTCTTCTGATAATTCGGCAGCTGATACTGCGAGCTCAGGATCCCAATGAGTTAATTCCAGTGCAGGCCCTCTTTCAGTTGCAACAACTCTAAAATATTGCGGGTATCGATGACAGATTGTGTCACGAAATTCTAAAGGTAATCCAAGATCAGTCCTCAAATGGGCAATTTTCTCCAACAAAATCCGTTTATCTAATGACATCATCAATAATTTCCTCAACTTAACAACCAGCAAATCCTCCATCTCATTCCTGACCCTCAACTCCTCCAGGTAAAGTCTTTCAGCTTCGGGTGTCAATTTGAATTGCAAGGAGAAAACCCCTTCTTGCACAATTTCAAACACAGCGGGGAATTTCTTCAGCAAAGCAATAAATCGACGCTTTTTCTTGAGACCCAGTTCTCTTCTGTACTTACCCAACTGCCTAAGCGACATAATTCTATCAGGTTGATTCACCAGAATCTTCCTTATCTTCAATACTAACTTAAGCTTCTTATCCCTTTCAATCACATTATCAAAGGGACGCTCTTTCCGTCTCTTCACAGCAGCTCTTACTGGTTCAAATGGGGCACGAGTTTTCCTCAGGCCACTACCAAAAGGACCATTTTTCTCTTGAAAAACCAATTTTTTACCCAAAAAATATGACCTTTCAAGCTGGAGCGTCGAGTTAGAGAAATAATTAACAGAGATTTTGGGTTTTTCAAGGAAATTAGCTTTATATGAGAGAAAGAAAGGGAAATAAGGAGACGATAAACGATTGGAGGAGGATAGTAAGAGTTTGGGTTCCATGTTAGGTCTGAGAACTGGGCAAAGATTGTATTTGTAGTCAATATAGAGTTGCAGAAAATATCAGCTAATGAAATGCAACAGAGAGGGGCAAGAGATTTAAAAAAGAAGGAGAGGAACAATTACCTTCTTTCAAGTGGATGCCGAAGCTGGTATTAGGGTTTTTGGAAGGCAATCAGCATCTGGGTTTATCAGTAAGGTGCATTAACTCTTTGCAGTCTTCACAGATATTTTGCTTGTGCCATTTCTGAGATCTTTCTCAACAGACTTTATCAGGGTTAATTACATTTACATCCATCATCCTTCAACTTATCCCCGAATCACTTAATTGTCTCTAAATTTCAATTTATCACTAAAATATCATCCAACTTTGTATCTCATAACAGAAAAATCCCTCGACTCATATGAATTTGACATGTTAAGATCAAATAATTTTTTTTTAAAAAAAAATAAGAATTCCGCCCATTTAATATATTATTATATTAATTAAATGAATATAGATGGCAAGTTGAGAAGGAGTAGAATCGGAAAAACTGTAAAAGCCGGTTGTGATAAATGATAAAGTTGGATGATATTTTAGTTATGAAGTGAAGTTAAAGGACAATTAAGTAAAATGAGGTGTAGTTGAGGGATGGCTATTGTAATTTGTCCGGCTTTATCGCTTTTGCGGGATTTGGTCGTACTTTGGTAAGAAACACAAGGATAGAAATGTCATATGAAACACCTAAAACCGGCAACGTTTTCAGTCTCCTACGTATGATCAGCGGCTTGCCGTTCGGTAAAGCCTCATCTTCTTCCTCTTGTGGAGTACTCTGCTGTTTGTCTGCGTACTCTGTTCATTAAGTTGTTCACTCAGCCGTATCTCGAAGCCAATACAAATGACGAAGAGGCGAGACCGCCGAGTAGCTCAGAGTTCGGATCTCCGTCAAAGCCGAGTCAACACTCCCGCTCAGATGGACCAATTCAGCGCGTCAGCAGCTTCGGATCGCAAGCTCATCACCATTTTCGTTTTCTTCTTCATTGTAATTCCCGCTGTATCCGTACTGGTATACCGTATAAAATACGCTCCAAATACGCACAGTACAGACTCACATGCGCTGCAAGAAGGATCCGTTAAAACTGATTTTAATTACCAAGAAATCCTCAGTGTAAGCAGCTTCTTCCTCTATCACTACAATGCTGTGCTAATTTGGCTAATAAGGGAATTTTCCGTTGTTGGAATATTTATTTCAGGAGAATTCAATGGTCAAGAATGAATCTCATCGGCAGTATACCTTTCCTGCATTAGCATATGTTACTCCATGGTGAGGTCTTCTTTTATGATCCTCGGTTCAATTGAATAGCTCTATTCATATAAAACCATGAACTTTGTATCACAATGATGATGGCGATGATAATCGAGTTTACTAAACTTTGTAGGAATTCTAAAGGCTATGAAATAGCAAAGAAATTTACCAATAAGTTTACACATATATCACCTGTCTGGTATGATTTGAAAAGGTATGTTTTGGTTTCTTAAGTACCTATTTGAGATTACTGATATTTGTTTCAAATTCAAAGAGATTAAAGTGAAATTAGAAGTTTTCTTTTTGTATCACTGGATACTTATGTATGGACTTGTGCTCTTTTTGTATCACTGGATACTTATGTATGGACTTGTGCTCTTTTTGTATCACTGGATACTTATGTATGGACTTTCTTCATCATTTCTCTGCCAGTGATGGTACTGCCTTAATACTGGAGGGCAGACATAATGCTGATAAAGGATGGATTTCAGAGCTTAGAGAGAAGGGAGATGTTCTGGTAATTAAAATAACTACATAATCCAGTTTATATTTGATTTGGAAAGTAAAAAGAATGCGTCTTTAATAACCTGGTGCGTAAAGGAAATGCAGTTTGCCATTTTTTCGTGTGATTATTAGTGTAGGAACATCTACAAAATATTTCATAGCATGAAAGTATCTGAGCCTTATAATGTGAGGTTAGAGCATCAGAATTGGAAGGCTAAGAGTCAAAATATGAATGTACTTTAAGTCTAGAATTAGTTTGGTGGGGTGCTCTAGAGACTTTTACTGTCCAACTGATTGCATTTTCTTGCCAACCCTTAACCTGTTTTCTATTCTTTGAATTCATTATTAATCTTGTGTAGACGTGCATGGATCTTTTACAATGTTGAATTATTTTTCTGGTTGTAGGTTTTACCTAGAGTTGTTCTAGAAGCATTTCCAAATGAGATGCTTAGGAAGAAGAAATTGAGGGATAAGGCTATTGAGCTTGTAGTGTCAGAGTGCAAGTAAGCTTCCACATATTCATGCTACTAATGTTGTTAATGGGACTAGGTTGTAGATCTTATATGCATTAATGAGATATTAGAATATCAGAACTTTTTTTTATTAATATGCTTTTTATTATCAATATACTTTTTTTTTCAATATGCTAAATATGCCTTTTTCACTTTATTATGCTTGTTCTGCTTGAACTTGCAGAACATCGCATAATGAAATCAATCTCCTGAAGTTCAAATAAGTTTATTTCAAGTTTTGCCAAAATTCTAACTAAAAGTAGGGTTTTAAGATCCAAACCCTGAGTGAATTATGTTTATTTCCCTGCCTTAATTCGAATTAGTAATGTATTAAATCATTTGCTAAGATGGGTATTTTTTTTTTCCTAGCTGTCTAAATGTTTAGCTTTTAACCTCAGACTATCTATTTTAATAATGGCTGTATTCAGATCTGTTTGTAGCTTATTTAGTAAAATCAGTTGAAGACTCTAGGCGGTCTTACATCATGCTCTATGATCTCTGTAGCATTTGAATTTGATTCTTATTTTTGGGTTCAAACTACTTGAGTGAATCTACCTCATTCAGAATGTATATTTACAAATTTTTCAACAATTTAAATACCCAAGAAAGGTATTGGAATTTATAAAAGTGCATATGGCTCATTCTGGGATAAGATTAGGTCTCTCCACTGAATTAAACCCCTTAAGTAGAAGTAAACATAATATTATATCTCAAATAGTCCAGATGCTATATACTTGAAGACTAAACATATACTCAGAAATCACTGAAACTGATCGCAATGATTCAAGATTCCAACAGCCACACCCTGAGTAGCCCTTAAGAATGTTCCATTTGTCTCGAGAAAAGCTCTCATGTAGAATGCTATACTTTTGCGAATATGACCAACTAATTTTCACTTTGCATCACGGGCAGATATTATTGACCTGTCTGATTTATGAGTGCTCTAGTTTTTGAAACTTTTAGGAGTCTCTGCTTTGTAGGACGAGGAAATAACTGTATCTGGTCTTGCCTAGTAGCCTTCTCTGCTGATTCTCTTTTTCTGATTAGGGAAATGGGATATGACGGAATCGTGCTGGAGTCCTGGTCTAGGTGGATTGCTTATGGTGTCTTGCATGATCCAGACATGAGGAATAAGGTAGGTCCAGTTTTTATGATTTTACCATGGTATTGATCTCTGCTTGGATAAAAATTTCCAACTGCTGATTTAACCTGGAAAAATTATTGTTTAGTTGGCTCTTGTATAATGAAGTGTCTTATTCATGAAGTATGATAAATGGAACACTATTCTCCTTATAAATTACGGACATAAATTTTTGCCCAGCATATGTGATTCAAAGGTGTTCTTAACCTTCATATCTCTTTAAACATGGTTTTCCTCTTCATATATCCTGCTGCATAGCATTCCGTTTGTGGGAGTTAACTAGAAGATGAAAATAGCAAAGTTTCCCCAGATTTTGAAATCTGTGCATACATTATGAATCTTTCTTGGTTTGCAAACCAGGCCCTGCAGTTTATAAAATAACTTGGGCATGCACTTCACTCAGCAAGGAACAATAAGCAAAAGTTACAGTTGGTATACGTTATAGGTCCACCACATTCAGAGAAGCTTCAGGCGCATGACTTTGGTCCAGAGGATCTTCAAAGCTTGGACGAAGCTGTAGATGGTTTCTCACTTATGACCTATGACTTCTCAGGTCCTCATAACCCTGGTCCAAATGCACCTTTGAATTGGATCCGTTTCACTCTGCAGCTGCTCCTTGGTACCAATGGCAATAGTGTTTCGTCCCTGGCCCATAAGATATTTCTCGGCATTAATTTTTATGGAAATGATTTTCTACTTTCTGAAGGTACTTCGCTTTTGCATTACTCCTTTTTTTTGTTCGTTTGAGTCAGTTAACTGTTGGCAATTCACTCCATGAAAACTTGTGTCTGACTTCCACAAGTTCTAAAGTTTGGCGAAGAGAGCAATAACATTCAACTGGTGACATAACCAGGTTCTTTTTGTCTTTTTATTCAACTTTAGCAAATTTATGTTTTTCCTATGGTGTAGTCAATGTGTTCTAAGGGCTAAGGGGATTCCAGCTCCTGGGAAAATGGAGTGCCACGGATTTTAGGGCAGGATGTAAGCAATGGGCCTAGACAATATAATATTAAATTATACAAATTGAAGATCATAAATTTGAAACATAATCTTGATTATTTTCCAGAGCAATAATCCAGTCTCATATTGTTTGCTTTGGAAATTTGAATTGATTTGCATATGGAGAATATTTCTAAGTCACAAAACTGCAGGTTCTGGCAGTGGAGCTATTATTGGGAGAGAGTATCTCTCTTTATTGGAGAAGCATATGCCTGAATTGCAATGGGAGAAGAATAGCGGGGAGCATTTTTTCCTATATGTTGATGATGATGCTAAAAGGCATGCAGTATTCTACCCATCATTAAGATCAATTTCTCTGCGGTTAGAGGAAGCTCGTTTATGGGGAACTGGAATCTCCATTTGGGAAATCGGGCAAGGTTTGGATTACTTTTTTGATCTATTGTGAGTAGCAATTTTTCTTTCAATCGTTAGTCCTTTTTTTTTTTTCACAATATACCATATTTTGTGTTTGTTCTTCAACAGTAGACAGTGCAAAAAATATCTTTTAATTTCGTCAACAGAGTTTCTTGGCCAATATCACCTTATGTCATTGTTCATTTTTAACATTTTGTTAATCCAAACATATTTGATATTACAAATATTACTAAAATCTGACGCAGCTGTGGTTGCATGATTTTGTGGGACGCAGTTTTGTCAGGGGCCAAGAGTTGTGCATAAATTTTTCTTTCCTTAACCCTTCCCCTCTTCCCTTAATTTGTTCATGTTGCTGCACAGTTAATAGAATTTGCTTCAGAAGGATATTTTTGGCTGTTTATTTTATTTCTACTACGTCTGCGAAGCAGATTTCTTTTTTTTTTTCCCCAACAGAAGAAGAAGAAGAGACTTAAACCGAAAGTTTGAGCATAAGCCTTTGTGCAACACTCCTTGAATTTTATCGGCTCTTTGTGAATTTTCGGATGATGCATTGTTGCTGGACCATAATTTATATGAAAGCCTAAAGATGAAATATTTACAGTTTTCTATCAGATTATTATAAATTTATAATAGCCCCAGCCGACAATGATCTCTAGTTTCAGCTAAATAAGAAACACGTTATCATTGTTATTTGTAATCATAAAAAATGAAACGTTTGTGCAATATTAATTCATTAAGCAAAGTTATATAAAATGTTAAAATGAGATAAAATAATCACTAAATTACGTAATAATAAACTAATGACTACTTTCGAGATTATTGGAAAAAACAAAAACATCGAGTCGATTACCAAATTTTATGTACTGCTATACCGTAGGCTTATGTACTTTATAATATAGCTTCTCAAAACTTCGTTCCAATTTCTCAGCCACACATTTCTGGAACTATAGAAGTGATCAGGCCATCTCTGCGTTCCGTGTGATGATCAACTCTAATCTCACTTCCACGTGTCGAACGATGAATGGAAAGGAATCAATCTCTGGTGCCACCTCGGCATCACCTCCCCAGTCAAAGTACACCAGCAAATTGCTCCCACTGAAGAAGAAGCTAAGGCTTGGTCACCCTCTGCTTTCCTGTCCATTTAATCATTCTTCAACAAATAAAATCTGTATAAAGCCCCATCTCACACTATGGTTCAAGCTTTAGCATAATTTGATTAATTTCTGTAAAAGTCTGAAATTTTTCTCAATTATGCAATGGAGGCCCTCAATGCAGCAGGCTTGACCCCAATATCTGTTCTTGGTGATAAAAGAACAGAACCCAGAAAACTTGTGTGCCTCCCTGCTACTTCACCACTCAAAATTCCAAACTCTGCTTCTTTACAAAGGACTATTCGTGGCAGTATACTGCTCTTTTCTTCAGTTGTTAGTACTGGGTTAGCTAAAGCTTTAACATACGAGGAAGCGCTACAACAATCTACGAGCAACCCTGCATCTGATTTTGATGTAAGTGGAGTTCTTGATAATGTTATCGGTTTCGCAGCTGAAAACCCTGTTGTTATAGCAGGTGGTGCCGTCGTTTTGGCAGTTCCATTGATTTTAACTCAGGTTCTTAAAAAACCAAAACCATGGGGTGCTGAGTCTGCCAAGAAGGCCTATGCTGTATTGGCTGATGATGGTAATGCTCAGTTGCTTGACATAAGAGCGCCAGTGGAGTTAAGAAAAGTAGGAAATCCTGATCTCAGGGGTTTCAAAAAGAAGCCAGTTTCTATTGCTTACAAAGGTGAAGACAAGCCAGGTTTCTTGAAGAGGCTCTCCTTGAAGTTTAAGGAACCAGAAAATACTACATTGTTCATTCTAGATAAGTAAGATTTTTTTTGCCCATTTATCGTTTTCTGCTTGCTGATTTTATCTAATTATATTATGAGTTAATTAGGAAGTTTTCTATAGAATTTTTTTTCTTTAACTACAGAATTAGAACGTGCTTTATGACATTTATCTTTTCATAGACTCCAAATTTTTAGCATATGCAGAATTAGGTTTCAATCTTTGGGAAAGAAAAATGGGTTGAAAACAATTTGGAAGATTGAGAACTACTATATTGATTCCTATATTTGCATATATCAATTTCCATGTCCAATTTCATTGAAGTAAAAGTGTGCTGAATTATTTTGGTATTAGATTTTTAGTTTGCTTTGTTTTTTTTTTTTTTAAAATCCTTCAATATGTAGATGTATTTGTTTTGAATACTCTTAAAATTTCCAGTTAAGCATCAGTATAATAGAGGTAGAACCCAGCCAAAAGGATAACACCTAAATTCATGGACCAAAATCTTGGACTCAGTCTAGACAAGAAAAATCCAATGAGAATAGTAAAATTCTGCCTGCACTCGTATGTTATAGGATCATTATGTCTCCAGTGTAGAATTATTTATAATGTTAAGAGTATCATAATTAATTTCATCACTGAGAATTACTATTGGTCTGTAGCAAAATAATAAGAAATATGAATCTAGTTAATTTAGTTGCTCAATAATACCAATTTTGTCAATCAAAAACACTAAATAGACATATAAGGAATATCAAACTAGTAAAATGAAAAAGAAAAACAGCAGAAAAGAAAACGTGGGAGGTCTAAATCATTCAATCAACTATTCAAATTTAAAGCAATTCAAGATCAGACAGATCATCTTTTGGAGAGGAAGAGAGATTGATACATGAAAAATCTGCTGATCTTTCACCTCTATTGTTTTTTTTTCCTCCCACACATTCATGCATGAGTACAATATACACCAGTTGTAAGCATGCAGATATGCACAGAATTAAAAAAAGAAATTATGGTTTCATGGTGCAATTAGAGTTTTAGGTTGGTTAGTCATTAAGGTTACCATATAGAACTAATGTTCTGAAACTTTTGACAAAGGTCAGATTTGACGGGAACTCTGAATTGGTAGCTGAGCTGGTCACTGTAAATGGATTTAAAGCTGCTTATGCTATAAAAGATGGAGCAGAAGGACCCCGGGGATGGATGGTATTATCTGATCTTTGATTAGAAGTTGGTTTGTATTTCATCATTTTGGTGTCAAGCACGTATTTATCTTCTGATACATCGAGTAATTATGAAATATTGGGTGGATTGTGATTTTGCAGAATAGTGGTCTTCCTTGGATACAACCTAGTAAAGCATTGAGTCTTAATCTCGGCGGTTTGACAGATAGTATCAGTGGTGCATTAGGAGTAAGTACCTTCCTATCTAATTTGTTACCCTAAATTTTAACTTGCGAGGTTCTTGTTAAACCATTTACTTTGTCACTGTACAATTTTTTGGTGGAAGGACTTTCATTATGTTTATTCTACTGAAATGGAAAAGTATATATAAATGAAAAGTAGGAGTGAAGAAGGCCTAAATAAATTAAACCAAGCAGAAGACAAGTTACTGAGCAAAGTTGAAAAAGAAAATGAAGAGGGAACTTGGTGAGTAGTGACATGAGCACTTGTCCATAGTATGGTCGTATATAGGATCACTATTTTCTTGCCTTATCAGTGCACTCCAGACTACCCTGATCAGGTGATGTGTCCACTGGAGGAACATATCAAATCATTAGCACATCCTTAAATTCTTAGTTCAGTCTTCCGAGAATTATGGGATGTAACGAAACCATTGTTAAATTGCCCAGACATTATCCAATATATTGCTAGTGCAGGATTTCAAAAACTACTAGCTTGAAAATATTCATCAGACAATGGCTAAATTTGTTATTATACATGTATAATCTGTGTACTTCTGCTATGAGGTTTCCTATCTTTCTCACTTACATAAGCATTAGTTTCTTACATAAATCCTGTCCTTCAATTACCTTAGCATGTATTGCTTTGGAACTCTTTAGTAGTTTGAACTCTCGGAACATGATATCTAAGGCCTAATATTAGCAATATAGAGTTTCAGGTTTGCAGCCGCTCTTATTGGAACACTTTATAAGTGAGAACTTACACATTTTAATCACTGAAATAATTTTGCAGGATGGTGCTGATGCCTTGCCTTTAACTTTTGGGATTGCAGCTGCAGCTCTGCTAGGTGTATTAACCTTTTCAGAGGTTTGGTTTGTTAAGTCTTTTTGCTCTCTATTTTCAATAAGAGGAAATTTGTGATGAGAGATGTGTGGTTTCAGCTTTTTATTTTTTTTCCAGATAGAAACAATACTCCAAGTATTAGGCTCAGCTGCACTAGTACAATTTGCCAGTAAGAAACTTCTGTTTGCAGAGGTACATCTTTGGCACCTTTGATAAGCTAAATTTTCTTTTCATGAACTTCTGTATAACATGCGTCTCTGAAGTCTGGTTGGATACAATTTAGTTTCATTGCATGAGGTCCAGGCTAAATTTAATGTTAAGGGCTTCCAAAAATAAGGCACTCTTCTAATAACTTCTGTTGATAATAATTGAAAAGCTGTATTGCCTCAAATAGCATATGGAGATGGAATTTGCTTGTACTCCTGATTCTAAGTCATTAAATCATAAACAATGAGGTTCACATTCACTATGATGTTTTTCCTTCCTTGGCAGAACCGGAAGCAAACCCTGCAACAAGTTGATGAATTTTTAAACACAAAGGTTGCACCAAAAGAGCTCGTTGATGATATAAAGGTATTTAAACTTAATATTGAAACTTTGATAGTCATTAAGTAACATGGAATGCTAACTAGCCATGAAAAAATCTTTTTTTTTTTGGGAAAATTGCTGGTAAATTCAGGAAATTGGGAAGGCTCTTCTACCAGCACCCGTGACAAGTAAAGCACTTCCTGCACGTGTAGAAGCAAGTTCAGAAGCTGCTGCTGCTGCTGCTGCTGCTTCTGATAGTGCTGTACAGAAAGGAGAAGCCACATTAGAGCCAGCTCCCCAATTAAATTCAGTAAAAGTGGAATCAGTTTCTGGGTTTTCAAGGCCACTCTCACCATATCCAGTGGTATCTCTCGCATTCTTCTGACTGTTCTTAGTAGCATTTTCTTTTCTGAGTTGCTTTAAATAATAAACAAACATATGCTATTGTTATATTGTAGTATGCGGATTTAAAGCCCCCAACATCTCCTTCTCCATCACAGCCTTAAAATTATAGCTGCATTGAAATCTTCAAGCATGTTTCACAAAAGGCAACTGTTTCACCGAGAATTTCTAGACTATTTTGTGAGTTGTCCAATCTGTACAATTTACAAGCACCATAAATTTACAAAGTCATTGAAGGGATAATTTGGGGGCTGCCTGCCAATATAAATAATATTTCTTTAAGTTCTTTGTAGCTGATGTACCTTTTGTAGAAGTAGTTCATGTTTGGACATTATTTTCTATATACTAAGTGCTATTGTGCTATGGAGGAACTGGAGAAAACATTGTGTGTGTGTAATTTTTATTTGGACAGGAGTTAAAAAGGATTGATGGAATGCTAAACCCAATATTTCCCAGAACTAATGCAAGATTTTCGTCCTCTCTTTAACGACAAAATTGAGAAATTTTCTATAAAAAATATCCAACTCGTCCATTTATTCAGTTATCCTTATTGTTTGGAAGCACATTCAAGGAGGGATGAGAACCGAGAGGAGTAAAAGTTGAAAAAAATGATATTTGTTATCTATTTTTTGTTTGATGGTAAAAAATTTTAAATAAAGTCTCAAATCTTTAACTTCGGGATATTATTCTAAGATCAGAAAGAACTATGATAAGCATATTTATAATGGCTTTATAAATGAAGATATAGTAAAGACGATTAAACATAAGAAAATCAATTTATCTTGCTTTTTATTTTTTTATTTTTTAACCAGTTTAGCTGGTAACCTTGAATTTTTTTGGTTGTTGAAACTAAAAAGGAGAAATTTACCTAATAGGTGAGAATTATCAAACAAAGCTAAAGTTACTGTCTTTTCCTAATGAATCTTCACTGTTTCTAGTTGAACCTGTATTGTTTGATAAAATGATTGACAGAATATCAGACTCCTGCTTCGAAACGTCGTCGTTTTAAAATTCTATTTCGCTATTTGTCATCAGAAGGCGAAACAAATTTGTGCCGTCAACGGTTAGCAATTCAAAATGAGATAAAGCGGCAAAACGATTACAAAAAATATATCCACATATAAAGGAGAAAAAGGAAAGTCTGCGGCACGAAATTTCTCAATTCCTCTGTTTTGACGCGCCCCCGATGGCCAGAATCAAGCATCCTGCAGCCCGGAGCCACGGTCGAAAGAAACCCTGTTAAATCTCGCTTTCTCTCTCTCTCCCTATACATATACAAAATGCATGCATATATTCCATTACATAACTTCCTTTCTATGTGTTTCTGCGTTTATTCGAGTTTGTATACATGTACTAAACTCCAGTGTTCGTATAGCGTGAGAATTTCAGTTTTTCCCTCTTTCTAAACCCTATTATTTGCTTCATTTGCAGCTCAAGGACAGCAGTCAACAACTTCCCCAGCAACTCCATCATCGGTACTTCTCCCTCTCTCTTCGCAGTTATTGGTTTCTGTAACTTGTTAATTGCCTCTTGCTCGCTTCTCTTCCCCTTTTTTTTCCTTTTGAATGCGTTTCTGTTTCAAAATTCGGATGGAAAAAAAGCTCGAACAACCTAGAATTCATGGGTTGTGAGACTCTTTAGAAATGATAAGCTACAGATTTCATTGTTTAATAATTGCATAAAGTTTTCCCTTGATATATAGTGTAACTTTTACATTTCTAAACCTAAAATTGTAAATTTCTATTAAATGAAACGGTTATATGAAGCTTACTTAGTTTAAGGGGCATCTCAATTGCCTCCTGATGAAGCTAGAAATTTTAGGATTTAATCATTTAAATGTTATGAAGTTTCATAGTCCTACATCTCTTGTAGACCTAAACCGGGCCTTCAAACTTTTGTTTCCTGTTAAATTTGACTATTTTCTGTCTGTATCTTTTTTATTCTGTTCTTCTGAACATAAATTAAATGATGCTATGTTGTTCTCTTCTGCTGTCATGCAATAATTTCTTTTATTTTAACACAAAAAAGGCCACAAGATCCAAACCAAGGGAGCGTCAGAGAGATACTCCATCAAGTGAGTTTTATTTCTATGATCTTTTTTTGCTGTCAAAATTGCTTCTTATGTTAGATTATGTCAGTGAAATTTAATGCGGTGACCTGAGATCTTGGTTTAAACTTTTTTTTATTAATACTTTCTAAAGCTTCAAGAGCACAAAGCCAGAGGAAACCACATCGCTACAGGCCAGGAACAGTCTCTCTCCGAGAAATTCGTCACTTCCAAAAGACTTGGAAACTGCTTATCCCAGCTGCTCCCTTCATCCGTGTTGTGAGTCTCTCTCTCTGTGCATAAGCACAAAAGCTTGACATGAAGATAACTGATAAAAACATGCCCTCCTTTGTACCTATATATCCATTGACAGTTAGAGGAGTTGTTGCAAATATTTCAAAAGTAAGGACTATTTTTTTTCCAACTTTAGTACACTTTAACATTTAATTTATCTAACATGACCAACTAATTCAAAGATATAGGTTAGTTCCTTAATCCATCCTATTAGCCTTTCACTTATCTTAAAGTGCAATTGCACATATTTACACCGATACATATGTGCAGACATGTTTGAATTTTTTGAGATGTTGGGATTCTAAAGTTGTTCTCATTCATATTGCTCCATGGGATGCATTATGTAGTTATGTGCAAAGGGTGGGTCTGAATTAGATGGTGTTTATAGTCCTTATTTATAACAGGTAAAAAATATTACTGCGGAATACTCCCAAGCAGTTAACCGTTGGACAGCTGAAGCTTTGGTTGCACTTCAAGAGGTACTCTATAAATACATGCACAAATACATATTTGGTTCATGCGTGCAATATAAAACATATAAGAATGCCTGCATGTATAATGAGCGTGCGTAGGCCTATAGTGAGGATGATTATATCTATGTGCCTGCATTTGCCTAAATTCTATCCGTATAATGAACGATTTTGGATCTTATTCTGTAACAAGCATGTCAAGGATTTTTCATGGCAAACGTTCTTCCCAAAATTTATTGCAATTATTAGGTTTGTATTGAATCTCATTATTCTATATTTCTGCAGTTCAATCCCATAGTTATTGTGATCATTCACAATGAACTCAAAAAATGAAACTTAAGGGTATCAGTTGCTCTTTTCTGATTCTAATTTACAAAATGGTTGTAAGATGCATTCATATTTGATTCAACAAATTCCAATTTTGGGTTTTTTACTGTTTATAGGCAGCAGAAGATTTTTTAGTCCATTTGT
The DNA here is from genome assembly GCA_023653625.1 of Triadica sebifera. Lineage (NCBI taxonomy): Eukaryota > Viridiplantae > Streptophyta > Magnoliopsida > Malpighiales > Euphorbiaceae > Triadica > Triadica sebifera. The sequence continues at coordinate 3,258,914 of CM042895.1, forward strand.
TTGAAGACGGAATGGTATGCGCAATTCATGCAAAGCGCGTTACATTAAGTAAGTTAGAATTGCCAGAACTATTGTTGTTGCAGTCTTTCTTTTTTTTTTTCTGTCTCATTCAAGTTTCATTACATCTTTGGGTATCACTTAACTGTGAACTGTGTATGTTCTGGTTCTTTTGGCTTTGAGTGACCCAGCAGAGTGTTTTAGGCCATGCCTCTTTGTTTTTAAGCTTCTAATTTTTTTATATACATTTTCATAATTTGTTTTGGCATTTTAGTTGTCCCAACAGAGCTTTTCCTTTTTCTCTGTCTTTAGGCCATTCATAGGCCTGCTTTAATTCCATTCCTTGTTTTGCAATGATAATTGTCAAGCATATGCCAGAAAGTTAACTTGATGAATGGTGGGTAGATCTGATTTATTTTTCTTTGGTGTAACCAAGCTTTGCTTGTCCAAATACTAGTAAGTTGTCAATGATATGAAGAAAGTCCAGTGCATAAAACCAGAGTATGTTATGCTCTTCTTCCCAGTTCAAATGATGATTTGCTGATTTATGTTGCCTATATTACTGAATGATTGAGGAGTTCAAAATTTATTTTTCCTTGGCTGTGGGCAAGGGTTTCAGAAGTATGATTGTAGATTCATACTCAGTTTTTACATTCCTTAAGCTTGTTAGAATCCTAATAACAAGTTGTTAAATGAGTTGGAGAAATTTTAGCGCATTTTATTGTTTATCTCCAGTTCAAAAGATATGTTTTGTTCTGGTCACAGGGTGACTATGTTGGTTATAGGTCTTTGTTGCTAGGAGTGAGGAAGGAGTTTGAATCATGCTTACTTTTGACGGGCATTATACTGTTATGATTCTACGACATGAAAGCATGATGATATGTTTTGAGTAGTTGGTAATCTCCATTTGCATAGTGTGCAACAGACGGGCTTTCTCTCATTTTGTACATCTGCACTGGATGATTGGGGAGTCCCGTTGACGTCCAATTGTTTATTTCTTTAAGATGTTCTAGTTTATTAGAGGATATGTTTCAATTGAATACTATATGTGGCATGCATATTGTGGCAGCAAGAGCTAAAGTGGAGATTATGTCTCAGGTGGAATGCATTAAGTTCATATTCTGTCCCTTGTGGTGTTTGTATTTTTGCATTTGTAAGTTGGGTGAACATAATTTCTTCGAGGTAATCAAAAGAGAAGAAAACGAAATCAACTGGATGCATAATAGTAGGGTTGTTCTCAAACATCTTAATTCAATGTCAAATCTGAGCAATATTCACCAAATTCACCAATATCTTTGTCCTGATCTTTATGATCTCATGCTGTCCATATATTAGCATGCATGTCAACTTTCTGTCTAAGTTCAGTTAATTTTGTTAGTTATGCTATAAGAACTATCAACCAACTAAAGATATTTGTTATTTCCTTGTCTCAGTGAAAAAGGATTTTGAATTGGCACGACGGCTTGGAGGGAAGGGACGACCTTGGTGAGAGTATTTGGGTCCTCACTGATTATAACCATTCAAACATGTTAATTCTGTTTTTGTGTGCTGGTAGCATTTCTTTCCTGTTACTGTAACTATTAACTTTTAGGAAGCAAGAAACATTCTTAATTCAACTCAGACCATTGACAGCTTCAAGAACTTTACGATATGTATACTGTGTGAAGAAAATACTGTAGTATTATCATTAGATCCTGTTGTTAGAATTACATAGAGCTCACAAAATTTATTATTAGATCACCATTTTATAGACATGGATTACAGAGAAATGTTTGTTGCATCTAAATCATTCAATTAAAGACTGGTACATGGTTAGTCCATGATTTCATTCTTTATGGATTAAGCTTAGATTTCAGAGGCCGACAGACCAAGTATTCGTTTGCTTTTGCTATTCTCGACTAGTATCAAGGCCTCTAACCCTATCAATTATAATGTTTTGAATATCAGCCTAGACTAGCTAATTAGAATAATTAGATTTGGTTTCATTACATTGTGAAATTTATTTTATATTCTTCTTATCTTCAATTCTATGATCAAATATTCATTTTTTATTTTTTTAAGTGTATTTTACTGGTAATTGATATGGCTAGGCAGATGAACACTCCATGAGAATTGTTAGCAATTTTGGTTAATTTTTGCATTATTTCGTTGTATAGTTTCAACAAATAATCCATGATTCACCACTAATAACGATTCTACAACACTAAAAAACAGTGTCAATGAAAAAGCGAATCCAGAGAACTTTAATAGTCTCTTCTCTCCCTCCCTTTTCCCTCACTTGCACGTCACTAAATTCATTCGTCTATGGCCTTTGTATATTTTCAACAAATGAACCATGATTCACTAGAATCACCACCGACAGATAACTTGCAAATAGCAATACTCTATTAATTTGATTGGATAATATTATAGAAAATAATCCTCATCAAGCGAGTTCCGTTTTGTAATTTTTTTTTTGAAAGTTTCAATAAAAAAACAAATAAAAGCTGAAGCATTGAATCAAACTAATTCCAAACCCACAAATTTCTAGAATCTTTATACAAGAACTTCAGATGTGTCTCTCAGGGTCCGAACTTAAAATCTCTAATTAAGATAAAAATGCATCTACCATCTTATTTTACCTCTTAAAGGTTATAATTTCTTTTAGTGATACTACATTATATTATTATGTGTTTTTCATAAAAAACAATTAAATTTGCCGAATTTGGCTAATATATCTTGAACTAAATTTTTTTGGTATTAAATATATAAACTTGCATTTTCACTTCAAGTGTAACCTCGGATGACAAATTTTTATTTTAGCAACTGATTTTTATCATTTAATGACAAAATTTTATGTACCTAAATATTGTATATAGGTTAGAATTAACCTCTGCAAATTAGCAACAAGTTTTTATCATTTAGTGTCAGAAATTTCAGTTGCTAAATAACTGTTTTTCATCCGAGGTTACATATAAAGTGAAAACTCAAATTCGCATATTTAAAATAGAAAAATTTTGGTTCAATATATAATGACTAAATTATGCAAAATTCAGGATTTTTATTATGAAAAACCCTATTATTATATCAAGATGTGTTTTTATTTGTAAAAAAAAAGGCAAAAAGGTTGAAAATAACTTCCGTTCCGATGCCAGCATAGCTCCAAAAAAAGCAACGTCTTTTCAATAAATCGATACTTAAAATATATTGAGAATTCAATTTCCTTTGGCAGTTAACAGCCATCAATCAATATATGACTAAGATAACTCACAATTTTATATAAATAATAAATTATTATAAAATTCTTTTATAAATTTTTTCACATCCAATTTAGATTGAAAATTAGAAAAATGCCAATAATCATAGGCAAACTTTTGAATTAATAAATTGGTAAGAATCATATACAATAGGTCAAACATGTTCATTTAAAATTTTCAAAGATGGACTGGTCAATCAATGGTAGTTGGGCCGTGGACACTAGATAGTACAAATTGGTGGTCCCACAATACAACAATGGGGATAAGACAAAGGGTATATGATTTGTCATTGTCTTTCATTATCTGTTAAAGTTTTTTTTAATTATTATTTTTATTGAAAAAAAAGTACTATAGAATGAAACATTTACGCAACTAAGGAATTTAGGAGGTTTATTATTAGAAAAAAATGTAAAAAATTAAAAAAAATCGTAAAATAATATATTTTTTTTAAATTATACTCTGTAATGGATCAAATCTGCCCAACAAGAAGGTAGATGTGATTGCAAAGAATCTGCCTCTGGAGAGGGCAGAGGCAGATTCAGTGCAAATGTCAATTCCCACTTGGGTTCCCTGAGATCTAAGAGTTAAGTTCGTTGCTAATGATGTTGGTGAGAAATCAGAGAAAGAAGGGTGACGGTGAATAGAAGGGAGCAGGAAAAGAAAATAATTTGTAAATGGTGAACCATCCCACCATCCAAATTAACGAAATGACCGAGAATCTAGAGGTCGGTTGCGTGGATGAAGTAGAGTGGGAAATGTGGTTTGATGGTTCAAGAGCAAACTAGAGGGCAAGTGCTAGATTGATAATCAGTTCTCCAGAGAAAATGATCACAAGATTGACATTTATTTTAGATTTTCTGTGTATTAACAATCAAGTAGAGTATGAGGCATTAATCATTGGTTTTGAGATCCTTGTAAAATTGGGGTTGAAAAGAGTCCGCATCTGTAGGAATTCCTTGCTATTTGTGAATTAGGTAACCAGAGAATATAAGTGTGAGAATGTCATGCTTGAACCTTATGTCTTCAAAGCACAACACTTGATGAGAGGATTTGAGAGAGCAGAAATCAAGTTCATGACCAAAGACAATAATGCACTAGCCAATGAGCTTTTCCAGGTCACTTTAGGATACAAAGACTGGAGTCAAGTGGCAGTTATTCATAGACTGACTAGTGTCTTAGTGGTTGGGATAGAGAATAGGGCATTTTAAACTTGAGTTTGGATTTTCAAATAGATCGGTACATCAACAATCCGGATCCAAATGTTTCACAATCACTAAGGACTCGTTTGGTATTATATTTGGCAAAAGTGTTTTTAGAGAAAAAAAATTATTTTTAAATTTTTTGAGTTTTAAAAACTGTTTTTGAAAAGAAACAGGTAAATAGATATTTTTTCCAAAAATAGGTTTGAGAAAAACAATTTATAAAAAATTAAAAAAATTAGTTAATTAAATCAAAAAAATTTTAAACCCATTTTTTTTATATTTAACAACAATTTCAAACACGCCCTAAAAATGATTACTTTTAAATACAGCAGAAGAGTTGTATAGAAGATGGTCAGATGGTAAATTTTTGACATGTGTGCCAACAAAGAAAGTCATATTAGTAGTGACAGAAATTCATGAAATTACCAATCAAGCTTGATCTTGAAGTGGCAAGTAATTAGACATAGTCTGTATTGGGCAACCTTTGAAAAACATTATCACCCATATGCTAAGGGTTGCAAGAAGTGCTATCTCGTTTACTTTTTAACAATAAATAAATAAATAAAATCAATACTTGCAATCTTTTTGTAAATATTAGAGCCATTTTTGTACAAAAATTTGGTGAACTGGAAATCTTGACAAGAACAATGGTAAAGAGAAGAAATATAATTTTCAAAAAAGTGACGTCTGACTTTTGTATATATGAAGTGGGTAAATGAAAAAATTGATGTATCCATCAGAAATTTAAGAGTTTATGTAAAAAGTTGATTGATGTATTGGACATGTTGTCCTGCCTAAAAAGATAGCTATTTCTGCATAAAAAAGATTTGGAATTACGGTAGTGTTTTGGTATTTTCTGTTCGGAAGGCCGAGAACATATATCGGGGAATAAAACCCGCTTTTTCTTTTCCTTTTTATAGAGCTAATTTGGCATTTTTTGCCTGTCCTACCAAACATTCTTCTTGTACATACTTCCAAGAAAGTTGTAGAAGTTAGTTCGTTTGGTTTTTCCCAATAATATTAATAGTAAGAAAAGGGTGATACTTTTGTCTGGGGAACTTTGATAAATAAATATATATATATATATATATATATATATATATATATATATATATATATATATATATATATAATGTTTTAATATTTTAATTAGTGAAATATAAAGATGTGTGGTATTCATTAATCGTTTGAGATAATTTTTGGATCGTCCCTTTTTCTTTACCTCATTACGTGCATGAAAGTTGCTTCCTTCTTGCTGTAAATTAATTAATGAGAGGGGAAAGTAGGATTAAAAGGAAAACAGAAGTAAATAAATAATAGAGAATAAGAAAAATATATTTAATTGATCATTCATAATATAATAGATGGTCTAGTATAGTCTCTTTTTTTTCCAGTTAGAAAATCGATAGTCGGGCACTATTTAATAAGCAAAAAGAATATCTCAAATTTCAGAATTAAAAAACAAAAAATAAAAATAAAAACAGATATTCACAAACTGGAGTTTGGTGAGGTAAGACTCTAAGAGGGCAGTACATATATAATTGCCGGAAGAAAGCTCCATCTCGTGGAATTTCCCAATGACATTTAAATTAATTGATAGGCTGCCTGAATTGAATGTAGGATCCAAATCCATCTGTTGCATTGGATAGTATGATTATCATATATTCATGTTAAATATGAGAGAAATTGGATCCACATACATCGATGATAAGTAAATTTTTTTTTTTAATACAAGGGAAGGAAAAAACCTAAGAAAAATCACTAAACCGCCATCCTAATCGCAAATTATATATGGATTCGGTAGCATGATATTTTGTGTGATATTAATTGATACAAAACCATTTTTTAAATAAGCATTCATATTTTTCTTCTTATTTTTCTTTTTATTCATAGAGATAAAAAAATGTATATTTTAAGTTTTTTTTAGAGAAATAATTTTTTTAATTTGCATATTTTATTTTATTTTTAGTATTTTGTAATGATTTTTATTATTATTAGGGATAAAAATATTAATTTTGATTTTTTTAAAGAAAATGATTGAAAATGAATATATTTGAATTAAAAATAAGTAATATAGAGAGAAAAAATAGTGTTCATGAAAGTTGAAAACGATGTATTTAGTAGAAATAATGAACATATAAGTGATGAATTTGTAAATTTTAAACGATAAATTTGTAGTTTCTATACAATAAATTTGTAAGTTCAAAATGATAAGCCTTCAAAATATAAACGATGAACCTGCAAAATCTAAATGATAAATCTGTAAGTTTTAAAAGACGAACATGTAAATTCAAAAGAATGAACCAGCAAGTTCAAAATAATGAACATGCGAAGTGTAAACGATGAATCTGTAAGTGATAAAACAATAAGTTGTAAATAATGAATTTGTAAGTTATAAACAATAAATTTGTAATTTCTAAATGATGAACTTACAAAACGATGAATCTATAACTTCTAAATTCAAAACCTGTAAATTCAAAGCGACAAACTAATAAATTATAATTAATAAACTTATAGATTCAAAAACGATAAATCTGTAACTTATAATTGATAAACATGTTTTATATTTATTAGTTTATCAAAATCTAATTCAGAAAAAATGCGTACTTTTGTGAATGAATGGAAATCTATAATACAACATGAAACTGGGTGCATGGTATAAAAACCTCATCCATGACACCCAAAGTGAATAATTAATAAGTAATTAATTAATAACTGTTCTCTTAACAAAGTGAATAATTTTTCAACCATTATAACTGAATGATGTTAATGTTGAAATTACACTGAGAACTGAAAATTTTATTCGATCGCGAAGGATATACACTAAAAGTTTTTTCAACCAAGTTAAAAGTTCGAAATATATATATCACAAAAAAAAAAAAAGGCAATATTTTGAATATAATTTTTTCTGCATCAATATTAAGGATTATAACTGAAAGTCAATGAAATAAAAACTTGTATGTTTGGTGAGACCTGTAGTTCGGTGCTTTGTTTCCCAAGGGATTTCAAAGCTCAATTCCCTAAATGAAATCCCTTAAAAATATATTTATTATTTGTTGAATGAAGCTCGCTTCTGGGAAACTATTAATTCTCACCTCTTCTCCTTCTCTTTTTCTTTTTCTTGTATCCCTTAGAGCTCACAAATTCTACTCTTTAAAGTTCAAACAAAGAATTGAATTTCAGTAATTCCTCCTTTCTCTCTTTCAGTATTTTGCGTTGCTGCTAATGAATGAAAAGCAATGGATAGACACCGCAGGAAGCAGCCCAAGACCACACCTTGTTGCTCTGAAGGTACGTTTTCCGAATTTAATTTGCTTAATTATTTCTTGATATTTTTTTAAAAATATGTCTATAATCTCTTCCTCTGGATTTCCTCTATGTCTTTTTCTTCCCATTCTCTTTGTTTTTTTTTTTTTTTTGCTTTAACAATTAAGAATGATGTAATAACCAATGAATTTAAGTCTCTCTCTCTTTGTTGCAGAAGTGAGCAGTATTGCATGGGAATTCATTCATATGTCTGCACAAGAAGAAGATCTAATTTATAGAATGTACAAGCTTGTGGGAGACAGGTAACTAACCTCTATGTGTATATAGAACTTACCCTTTTCTCTTTTCTTATTCATATTTACTCTATATTGATGTTCAAATAATTTCTGAAACGTCGCTGTTTGCTTTATCTCACAAGCTTGTTGCTGCTCCAGCTCTTCCCTGTTTACTTCATTACTCCATATACCAATCTTTAACTTCAAAGAACTCATATCATTATTTGCTGTATCAATTGGTGTTTCACTTATTGGTTAGCTGACCTTTCACATTTCAAACGCAGATTTGCAATATTCTAGTTTATCCATTTTTTTTCTTTTTTCTAATAAATAGAAAGTGACAAAAAATTAATCCAGGTGGGGATTGATTGCGGGTAGAATTCCAGGTCGCAAAGCTGAGGAAATAGAGAGATTTTGGATAATGAGACATGGTGAAGTCTTTGCTAGCAAACGACGAGACATCTTCAATTCTTCCACCTAATCTCTCATTCCCTTCTTCTTCTTCTTCTTCTTCTTCTTCTTCTTCTTCTTGTGTTATGATCAAGATGAAATGAAATGAAAGTAGTACTCAATGACTCTGATTCACTAATTTGGATAATTTTTATTTTTCAGGATCATATTTTCCTCTCTCTCTCTCTCTCACTCTCTCTCTCTCTCTCTCTACCTAAATTGACTGCCATTATTGCTAAAAAAACAAAAAAAAAATTCCTCCCGCGGCCAAAAGTGTTAAATGAAGCAAGGAACCTATGAAACTTGATTCTTTTCATTATACGTCCTTTTTTTTTAATCCCACTGATGGATTTACTTTCTTTTCTCATTTATATAAAATTATAATACATTTTTTTTAATATATAAATAATTTCTTCTCTGTATATCTTATCATTATCAACATTTTGGTCACTAAACTAATGTAGGATTATATATATGTCAGGAAAAAATAATATACTTTATTATAGTCTGAGTTATATTAATTAAATTTCTTAAGATTTATATGAAATTAAATATAAATGTATTTTATAAAACGAAATAAGGTATTTAATAGTAGTAGTAGTAGTAGGAACATCAGCTGCTTCGAAGTTAAAACTCTGTTACTTTTTTTACTGCATGCATGAAAACTGCTGAATTTGTGGCATTACTCTCGTACAGTGTTATAAAAATATTCTATTTTCAAATTAAGAGTTGATAACATGGATCAGGTCCTGCTAGCTCCACTGTATATTTATAGTATATTTTCTTTAGGCTTCATGATGAAGCTAGAAATTCACTTAATACTTCCATATTTTGATTCTTTAGTGGCATCTCGTCATTCGTAAATGAAAAAGAGGAGACATATCTAGTTTTTCATGGATAAAATAATTAATCAAACCACATATACACTAACTACTAGCTAGGCCATAATTCAATGATAAGGCATCTATAAATATATTTCTGATTAAAAATGGAAAACTAAAATTCAACTTCGAAAATATTGGTCTACTCATTCTGTAAAGTTTAAACATTATATACATAAAATATATAAAAACACTTATATTAAAGACTTATATATGGAAAAAAAGAGAGAGAGAGAGAGAGAGAGGCACTTCATGTGTGAGCATCCTAATAGATGATTGGTTAAAAGCATGAAAGGTATTTTATATATATATATATATATATATATATATATATATATATATATATATATATATATATATATATATATATATATATATATATATATATATATATATATATATATATATATATATATATATAATATTATTTATAAATTAATTCAATAATAAAATAATATATATTTAATGATTTATTCACACTAATTGATGTAAATATATATTGATGTAAGATTGAATTAATTTATAAATAATGTGATAAACTGAATCTGTCTAAAATATTTTCAAATCAAATAAGAAGAATAACATAGGAGTTAAAATGCATTATATACGTGGAAGAGTGAAGGTATTGAAAGATTTAAATGATGGTGGTAGAATATATTAGATTTTCTGAATAAAACTGAACATAAGTACCTAATGGATCCAAGGCTTTCATCATTTTTTTTTATCACATCACATCCATGAATAATATGATCCGATCAGAAATACAATTTTTCATTTTTAATTTGTTGTTGAATAATTTACCTATAGGTACAAAACTCCTAAAATTTAGGATTAGGAATACTTCAACTCAATTTAATTGAGCCCTTAAACTAAAAAAAATTTATTCATATTGATCCAAACGTTAATTTTCAGTTAACTCTTTGACAGAAATTTGATTGAACTCATTAAATTTTTATTGAATGAGTTCTCTCTATACCTAAATTTAGGATTAGGAATATCTTTTTAAACCTGATTGAACTCTTTGACAATAAATAAAATAAAATAAAGAAAGAAAGAAAGAAAGAAAAAGAAAAGAACTAAGAAGTAAAAATCATTTGTCTGAATGTATATTTAGAAAATTAGGATGGAGGAAATTTAATTGATATGTTTCTACTTTTCTATCTTTATAAAAAAAATTAAAATGATAATGAAGTGAGATAATTGAATAAAGTTAATATTTAAGAAATAAAATTCAATAATTAAAATATAATTTTTTTAATTGGGCTACGGCCCGAGTTTTGTACTTCGGATTGGGCCCAATTGTAGCTTCACGATATGGGAGAGCGAAAACACATTGAATTGGTCCAGAGGAAAAAAAGGAATGACATCAGAAATTGATAGGAAGGCGTTCAAAATTAGAGTCAAGAAGAATGTGTGAAGAGAATCAGCACCACGTTGATATTCAACATTTCTTTTTGAAAAGCATAGATTGTTTCCTCCCTCATGATACGCTTCTTCTTACATGACATTTCTGTCTTTCTTTAAAAAAAAAAAAAAGCATTTCTGTCTTTATGATTTATGTTTGTTTGGTTGTGTAATTTAGTTACGATTCAAATTGAATAAGTTTATTTTACGACAAAAATGCATCATCAACTTAGCAATATATTTCAAAACTAAAAATTTTAAATAATGCATGGTTAATTTATGTATTAGATTTTTTAACTTAAATAATGTATTTTGACCCCTTTTATTTATCACTTGAAAATTTTGAAAATGATATATATAAGTATTATGTTTATAAAAATAACCTCAATATAAATAAAGTCAGATCTTTCTGACACATGATATTATTATTATTATTATTATTATTATTATTATTATTTAAACACATAAAAACCATTCTCAATTATAATTGCATTTTCTCCAAAGATTTGTATTAAAAAAATAAATAATAAATAAAGGGAGAAAATGAAATTCAGCTCCACGAACAAAGCGCGATTTCCGTAAAATGATTAAAACCGGGCGGAAATGTCATAATAACGGCACGTAGACATATCTTCCGCTTTAGTTGTTACATAAATAGGATTAATAGATGATACCCTCGACTTGGTTTCCAATGTTAATGTTCAATTCAAAGTTTATTTAAGATTTTACATAATTTCCACACAAAAAACAATTAAAATATATACCGTGGAATTAGTTAATAATTTTATTTATTCAACTTATAAATGTTATGAATATTTGGAATGTTAATTAGAATTTGGAATGTAATGAATGAAATAAAAATTTAAAATGAAACTTTTAGAATTAGAATTAGAAGTTGGAGCTATAATCAGCCATATTAAAAATCTTCTCAAATATTCCTAAAACAATCATTGTATATGAAACAATTATCTAACGCCTCTAAAATTTGATTCGTACAAAGGAGAAAAATTTACCGACACAAAAATGAAGAACTGAAATTTTCAATTGACAAACAAATTAGAGGGCAGATTCTTTTTTGACTTTTGTAGAATTTGCTGGTTTCGCTTTAATGTGGAGTTGTGGAAAGCTCGTAATGAGTAGTGATTGCTATTCTCATTGAAATTGTATAAATCAATATCATATAATATATTACATAGGACTGATTCTTTTTTTTTTTAATGAAAAATGATTTTATCTAGAAGATACATATACGTTTTATAGTGGATATTCTATAATTTGGATATCTAGAAACCTTTGACCACTTCCTCCAACAATTAAATGTATTGTCCGATCATTTGTTATGTTATTATTAATTGGGGAAATTTCTTTTTTAAGAGAAAATCAACTTTCATTAAGGGAAAATAACTTGCATTATTTGGAAATTACTCACCGGACTCACTTTTGGACTTTTTTTTTTTTCTGTTTTAGAAGATTTGCAAAAGATACGCCTATTTTACAAAAATTGACCTTTTACATCTATTACCCTAGTGGAAAGAAAATTGGCTTTTGTTTTCGCTTCTCAAATCAGTAATTATGAAAAAATCTGCCTTTTTTTTTTGTAGATCAATGCAATTTATCAAATTTATTCTCCGACTCATCAAAAAACATTTATCAAAGAAAAACTATTTAAAAACTTTACAAATAGAGAATAAAGATTAATCATTTAACCCTACTATATTGTGTCCTATCCTATTTATCCTTGTATTTGAAAAAAATATTTTTTTATGGCCAAAGCATTTCCAAACATAGTGCCTAATTATGTGGGAGAAGCCAACGTGTTTAATTTCCCTTCTCATATGAGGGTGATCCCATCAAAATAACAAAGTGGGCAAAGGGTGACAGATGATGCAAGCAAATTACGTCACATTTTGTTCACCTTCTTATTATTATTATTATATAAAAAGAAAAATAAGTCAGAGAGAATGAAGCAACCAAGATGCGACCAAGAATCTTCTATCCCATTTCCGCGTTTCTACGCAGCAGTGACTACTTCTGAAACTTTTGCATAAGTGGCTAAATTGATCCAAGAAATTTGTGTTTGAAATTATTGGGCTGTGTTATATTCCACCATAAAACTCATTCTTTCAAGTGAGCCAAGCAAAGTAAAGTGTAATTTTTTTTATATTGGATTTTTGTGAATTAATCAATATAAAACATGTTCATTGGTTCTGAAATTAAACATTTATTATTTTAAATTTAAAATTTTATTATTTATAAGTTACAAATTTATCGTTTATAAATTACAGGTTCATTATTTAAAACTATTACATTCATTTTCTATAACTTACAAATTCATTGTTCAGTACTGCAAGTTCATCACTTGAAATTTATAGGTTCATTATTTAGTTATAACAAAGATAAACTTGTATTTTTTAAATGATGAGCCTGTAAATTTAAAATACTGAATCTGTATCTACTAAATGGTGAACCTGTAAGATCTAAACAATAACATATAAATGATGAACCTACAAGTACTAAATGATGAACATAAAATTATTAAATGATGAACCTGAAAGTTATAGATGATGAATCTGTAAGTTATAAATGATGAACATATAAAATCTAAATAATGAACCAACAAGTTTTAAATGATAAACATGTATATATCTAACAATTCATCATTTTTAATTTACAGCAACTCAATTTTATTTTTTTATAATTTATTTTTAGTTCAAATATCTTCATTTTTAACAATTTTTATTCACAAATATATAAAAAAATTAATGGTTTTTCATTACAAAAAATAATAATAACTAAAACATTCAAAAATACTAAAAATAAAATTAAATATGAAAATTAAAAAAAAATTATCTCTAAAACAGTTCTGGAATAGATAAATAGTTTTTTTTCTTTTTATATACTCAAAAAATAAGAAGACAATGATAATAACGATGAAAAATAATAATATAATGATTGGATAAAAAAATGTGTTGCATTTAAACAAAAATATGTGTGGATTATTTAACAAAAAGAACATGATAATTTGCGAAAACTATTAATACATTAATTACAAATCAAATTAACCGTAACTGTTATATAAAAAAAGTACTATTGTATAAATATTATTTTTATGAATTTAATTCATAAATTAAATATAAGCTGTCATAAAGTATACTCTTGAGTACCTAAATTATGTGAATATGTAAAATTTAATCTTTTAACTAATATTCATTCAATTAGATGCTTTAATTAGTCAATTTATTCTCTTAAGTATTAATTTATTGATTTAGTGTATTTATGAAACACTTAGTATTTAATCAATTTTAATTAGTTAAATAAATTCCAATTACTCCATATATATGAAATACGATAATAGTTAATAGTTATTAAAATAAAATTTAAATTAAGAATAAAATTAGTTTAAAATTAATAATTAAACGAGTTAGTTGAATACAATTTTACAAAATTTCAAAATTAAAATATACTATTTATGATTTAAGATGAATTAATGCGGGTTAATCAGGGGTTTGAAATGGTCAGCACTCCGCATGTGCAGTTAACAAATTCAAACCATCGTACAAGAGAATCACTTTTTCTCAGTACTCGTTACTTTTTTTTTTCTTTTATAATCCCTTAACTTCCTCATACCTTCTCAACGAAGAAAAACTTGCCCCCATTTCTTTACCTGTACAATACAAATACCCTTCTCTATTTCCCCTATTTTGCACTTGGCTTGGTTCGTTTTCCTTAGATATTCCTATTTTCAGGTCCTTAATTCATTTTTACTAGTTCCTTGCTTATTGATTTTAGTTCAAATTTTCGAAGTTTTTTTGCCTTGGCGTTCTTGTATACTTCATTTCCGCACACACCCATAATTTCTATACATGAGATAACAAATCTTTTCCACCCCAAAACCAGGCCATAGCTATCAGTGTTCGAGTTTCGAAGCTTATATTGTTAAATCCAGTTTTCTTGTTTTCTTTTTTTTCTTAAAAAAAATGGAGATGGCCATGGATTGGGAACACAAGAATCTCATCCATGAACTAAACCAAGGGAAGGAATTAGCAGAAGCGTTAAGGAAGCACATTAATAATTGTATATCATCTCCTCAAACCCGTGAATTCCTGATTGAGAAGCTACTTTCTTCCTATGAGAAAGCACTTTCTATGCTAAATTGGAATGGTTTTCCAGTTTTTGAATCACCAAATCCCTTAATTCCCTCTTGTACCCCAACCAGTGATATCTCCACTCAAGATTTCAAAGACCCAAATCAAAAAAATGTTTCCAAGAAAAGGTAAATTCATTAAATTGTGATAATTGATGTAAATTATATATACTAAATATGATGGATTTTAATCTAACTACTTAATTGTTGGGTGTTGTTTGGATACTGTAGAAAGATGCAACCCAGATATGCTGAGCAAGTGAAGGTTAGTTCTGGAACTGGGTTGGACGGGCCACTCGATGATGGTTATAGCTGGAGAAAATATGGGCAAAAAGATATTCTTGGAGCCAACTTCCCAAGGTGAGAACTGAGAACTGAGAAATTCTCTTTTCTCTTCATTATATTTTGAACATATAGTGTACTAAGAACGACGGCATATTCAAATGCAGGGGATATTACAGATGCAGCCATCGTCATTCACAAGGTTGTTTGGCTGTGAAGCAAGTTCAAAGATCAGACGAAGACCCTTCAGTCTTCGAAGTGACTTACAGAGGAAGACATACATGTGTACAGACCTCTCATTTGGCCAGGCCAAATAATAGTAAACAGCAGCAGGAGGCAGAACCAGTGTTTGTTAACTCGGGTGAAACTGAGGATTTGGGAATTTTTCCATCATTCTCCATCGTGGATAAGGAAAATCATGAATTGGTTGAGGTTTCACCGGCGTTTATGTCGCCGGCGACATCTGAATCCAACTATTTTTCGGCGGCGTCTTGCCATATGGACAACTTTGGCATAGGCTACAACGTGCAGACCCCAGAGTCGGAACTCGGTGAGATCATTTCGTTTCCAACTTCGGCGGCCGACTCCCGTGTCGGCGATTTTGATTTCTCTATTTTCGACTTTGATACCAATTTCCCATTTGACAAATTGGAATATTTTAATTAGATATATAAAAATTTTGAACTAATGTGTTTCCTGCTGCTTTCCACTGTTTTTCTTTTTTTAAGGATTCAGAGAATTGTAATGATTATTGCAAGTATTTTTTTTTCCACTTGTGCAAATTTGCAAGTGTTGTCGCCCTTAATTGGGTTGAATAAAGATAGCTGTTTTCGTTTGTTTGATCCAAAATATGTTTATATTCATGTCCGGGAATGCAATTACACTTTTATTTTATTTATATTTTCTCTATTTTCTAGAATTTTAAAAATAATTATTATTCACAAATGTTAAATGATTACCATCAACGAGTTATGAACTTTTTTTAGACTTTATATATAATTATACTTAATTTTGCACATCTCATCATTCGTTGTTTTTATTAAAAAAAATATAAACACTCTTGAAAATTGAATAAAAAATATATTAGAACCCTGCCTCAAAAAGCTGAAGAATAATTTTAAATATATACACACACAATCGTCATACATTTTATAAATCCTATGGATTTAAATGGAGATATCCATCTTTCAATAAATAAATTAGAGTTATAAAAATATTTGTCATTTATAAATATATAAAAAAAGTTCATATTATTTTTTTTCTCATTTAACTGACACGCACCTTTATTTTTTTCACATATCATATCATTCTACTAAAAATTGAGATATATGTCATCTATTTTTAATCAATGAAAATAAGTATTCAATAACCTATTGAACAAAAACTCTCACATCCACGTTCAGCTATATCCAAAATCAGTGGAAGAGACCCAACTGGTAGAAATTTCGACATTCTATAACTTGCAATTCACGATCTCCACTGTCTTTCATATGATATAGATGACTGGTGCTATTAAAATATAACAAGCAAAATTATTGTGCAAACACAAAACTCGTAGCACTTTGCAAAACAACATTAAGAAAAAATTATTAAATTGAATCCAGTTCCCACTTTAGCATCTTCTTCTGGAATTCAACTTTACAGCCAGATTGAGAGGTATGCATTATAACAACTTTTATTTACTTGCATTAACAAATTAAAAAAAATGTTATTGCAATCTTTTGTTCTTTCATATTATTTATAGAAACTGTGCCGCAATCCCAAACCCTTTGGAGCACATTTAATATCATCTCAGAATGAAATTTTCATTCAGAATTTAATTAAAATATTTGATAATAAAATTTTACCTCCGGTATAAAAATTTATAATATATCAAATTGGTTAATGTTTGTAAATTTTTCCATGTTTTTTCAAAATAACACATTTTCTATTCCAAAAAAATGTCCTAATCAAAATTAGACTGAACAAAAAAATAAAATTTTCGATTCTTATAACATGAACATACCAAAAAGAAATATTGAAATCTCAAAACACCAATAAATAAATAAAATTTGATTTTCCATGAAATTTTATTCTTTTGGTGTACCAAACATGCCATTGAAAACCTTTAAATGACTGGAAAATTGAGGTGTTTTCCCATTAACAACTTTTATTTACTTACATGAACAAATTAAAAGAAAAAAGTTATAATCTCTCTTCACTCTTCTCTTCTTTCAGATTACTTACTGAAGCTGTATGGCAATCCCAAGATCGTTTTCTCATTTGAATAATAAAATCCATCATCTTCTTCTGGAATTCAACTTTTAATTTACAGTCAAATTGAGATGTATGAATTATAACAACTTTTATTTACTTGCATGAACCAATTAAAATTTGATGTCTGTTCTTGGTATGCATAAACTAATTCTTATAATCAAACAGTAATCTCTACATCTCTAATATAACAGAGATTAAAGGTATTAAACACAAATAAGTTAGCATAAAATTGCACATGTAATAACCTGAGAATAACAATTACATAACAATGAATGGCCGTTAAATTCGTCAATTGTGTATCTTAAGCTCTAAAATTCACACCTGTGTCATCCAATTAACCAAAAACCCTCACAACTGACTCCGAACAGATACTCTAACCAATACATACTAATTCCAACACCAACTTGCAATTTTAAACTTGACGATGAGATTGTGGAAATCAAACTAGACCGAGGGAGAGAGATTACCTTCCTAAAAAGATGAAACCATTTAATAGAAAACACTGCCCAGTTCTGATCAAAAGCTTTATTAACCTGAGATCCAAAATTAGAAATATCAAAACAAGAACCATAACATAAATTCCAGCTAGATTTTCATAAAGGAAAAAGCAAACTAGAACTTCAAATTCCAAATTTCACATGATCAAACGCCAAAACAAAATTTTCTTCTCCGAATTTAAATTCCAAAAAGGATAGAAAATCAAAACAAAATTTTCAGTTCGGTCTCTTTGTGTTTCCTGCAAAACATAGCATGAACGTTAAGGTGGGATTTATGGACCAGTAGAATTGTATAAAAAAATTCAAAAAAAAACCAATAAAAGGAAGAAATGAAAATAATAACTAAGCAATAACTGAATATTTAATTACTTCCTATGCTGCCCGTGGAAGTTAAATCATGATGTATTGATATATTTCATGCACTTCCAATTAAATGGAAAAAAAATCCAAATTTTAAAAATCAAGAAAAAAAATGCCACATGCATGAAGAACAAATACATTGCTTTTTCCTCTTGCATATATAGATGTTAGACAATTGAATTCAATTAATATGAGATGCAGTATGACATTATAAAACAAATATAATATATATGTAAAAAATACAAAGTGTCTATATAGGAATCCAAAATGCTAGACTATCTATATATACATAGGACGAAAAAGAAAGAAAATTAATAAACGAATGATAAATGTATAATTTGTTAAAAAAGTGTTGGATATGTGATGATCCAGAGTCATGTTGTCACGTTCTCAAATGTTCAATATAGAGATACCACACAAGTGGTACACTGTTTCACCCTATTATCAGTTATCACCCTCTAGCCCCTAAGAACACTAATAGTCAAAAATCACCTCAGATTGCCTGACGCCCTCAAATGTTCAATGTTCCATCCTTCTAAAAAGAACAAAATTAATTATAGAAATATATATTGAAGCACATTATAGGAATTTAGGCCTCTGATGAAATCAATGCAGCATAGAGCATACCCATTCCTAAGAGCCTTCTTTAGAGCCATCCCCAACAGTAACGTAACTCTATCTGTCTCGGATTTTAATGTACTCCTATCTCTCAGAAGATCCCCAACCTTTGAAACAGGAAATTCAAATGGTTGTAATCAGAAGATCATTATAAAGTATCAAAGCACAAGAAAAAACCTAACCATTAAACCAAAAATCTGAGGGGAATGAACTATGAAGATCAGATCAAACCTGAGAAACCAATCGGTAAGATCTCGGATTGATGAATAGGATCCTACGTTTCGACTTCATCAAATGGGGTACCAGCATTTGGGTTTTATCGACTCCTTTATATTCTATCCTATTTACTGTTCTCTTAGGAAATCAGTTTCTTTGGGTTTTGGAATTTTTATTTAGCTCAAATAAAACCTGAACAATGACAAGGTGTCTTTTTTGCTTTACTCATCTCACGAATTCGAACCCTTTCCTCTTCTATTTTCTCTAATTTTGCTTTTCCTTGTTTGTTCTATCTTTCTCAGCCTTTGCTTGCTTTCTCTCTCTACACTCCACAGTAGACAGAGAAAATGAGGGAGGCAAAAAGTTTAGCAAAAAAATCCATCAATCAAATTCAAAAATTAGAATTACTAGTAGCCCATTGGCAAAAAGTAAGATATTTTTATTTCATCATTTAGCAAGCAGACAACTTTATTCGAAATTACCATTATATCCTGAAAAAATCTTCCGGTTTAGTGTTTTGATTTTGATTTTGATTTTGATTGGATGTCAAAAGGAATTAATTACCCATGCATACTTTACACTTATGCAATGATTTAATTTTTAAATTTAAAATTGAATTTTCATGTTGTTAATTTTTAACTAAATCTAGGTAAGTTTCATTGAGATAAGAGATATGGGATTTGAAATTCTATTAATTTTTCAATATAAAGTAAGAAAATAATAATAATAATAAATCACTTGCACCTTTTCTTTAATATATCTATTTCCTTTTTTTTTCGCATTTTCTATTTGTTGGATCTCTTAATTTCTTTTAATTAATAATTTTTCTGTGTCCTAAACTAATTACCCCATATATATGTTTCCATGTAATAGTAAAATATAATAAATAACTAATGATATATGATTAAAAAAATTAGAAAATATGAAATAACATAATCTTTTATATTTGCAATATTTATGAACTCTCATAAATCAAATTACATTAGGCAAAAAAATCTAATTATAATATTTACACTATTATTTTTTTTATAATGGTGAGCAAAATTCAAGAACAAAAAAAATTATGATCATATATAAACGTTTAAAGAATTAATATTTTATTTAAAATTAATAAATTTATTTATTTTATTCTCCTGCGAACCACAAGCATGCGACTAATGTTGAAAATTATAAAAGAAAAATTAGGATACCCACCTTTTATCGTAAATTTGTCAAACTCTTTTGTTGGGAAAAAAATAAAAAAAAAAATCAGTTGGATAAGAATTCTAATATCCATAAATCAAAGACAGGAAGCCCAATAGGCCGACATCTACCACCGCAGGTTCTACTGAAAGTTCTTTTCTATCCCCTACAGAAAATGTGGGCTACTGGGCTTTTCATCCCTTAGTGTCGGAATCAGTGATGGGAAAATAAAATTAAAAAAAAAATTGAAAGAATCGAACAGAAGTAAAATTATAAATAGGTTAACCAACAAATTTGAGAGTAAGGTCAAATTTTTAAATTTTAATAAAATACTACCCTATCTAATCTAACTCTTTATCTTAATCTAATCTAACTACGTACTAACTTAAAAACTATTTAAAATAAATAGTATTTTTAAAATTTTTTTTTATAAATATGTAATATTTGCAACAGTAAAATAAAACAAATGATAAAAAAATATTTTTAATCTTTTATTTCAATGTATTTATCTTATTTGAATAATGTAAAACTAAAATTTTACATTTTATTTAAAATAATTAATAAAAAAAAAAGTATTGCATGGGGCTAAGTCGTGTGTGTGTGAGTGTACAATAACTGCTGTTTGGTGAGTAGTTGCAATATTAACTTCGAAGTTGCCAAGTCCGACTTTCATATGGAATCTTAAGAAGAGGAGAAGAGTTCACATTGGAAATTTGGAAAAATGTCAAAGAAATTATAGAATGATAACTGTACCTTCTAGAATGTTAATTGGATCACATTTCGGTCAAATAAATATTCAAAGTTACTTTAACATTTTTAAAAACAAAATTTGACTTATAAATTATAATATTTGAATACGCAATTACTTAGTAAAAGATTGGAAAACAGTTTTGAATTAATGTTATTCATGCATTGCAATACTGTTTTGCAAGTATATATATCCTCACTGTGTGTAATTTCAATTTTTAATTATATTTATCACTATATTCAAACTCAATTAATCATTTTTCATTATTAAAATTTAAGTTAATAATACTTGTAATTCAATCGCATAATTGTATAATAAAATGCTGATGACTAAAAATAATTTCAATAGTAATAAAATAGTCATTTTCTTTCAATTTTTTCTTTTAAAAACTATTTTATTTTCGAAAAGTTCATTGCTCGTAGTTAAGTATTTTTCATTAAGTGGTATTAATCTATTTGAAACTATACGAATTTTTTTCCCTTTTTCCTCTATGTATAATTAGATTTTTTTAAAAAAAACGAAATTGTATATACTTACACGTACGCAAATTTGAAATTTGAATTATCATTAATTTATGTTTTGCCCGCAAATTAATTAACATAATAAATCCATTGAAAAAGATAGTTTGAAATAAAAGTAAGGAAAATAAGTTGATAAATCACTAATAGTGTGTGATTATTTCAATATTGTGGTTTAGACTACTAAATTAAAACATCTAAGTAGTTTAGACGCCATTGCATATAATAACTAATTCAAACACAATGTTTAGATTTTATCGTTTATTAAATTATTATTATTGTTTAATTATACAATCAAAGTATATGGAGTAAATAGAAAAGATGAGATGAATCATTTATAAAATTAAGTTAGAAATTTATGACAATTAAAAATAATTTAAAACTCGTGAGAATATATTATTTTATATAATTGGGTATTTATAAAATTAAAATTAATTTTTTAGTTTTTTTTTTACATTCCTTCCAGAAAAGATAGATTCACTTTCAATTTTTTATCGTCTAAAATTATAGAACATTTTTCTTTATTGAAGTATAGTTATTTTATTTAATTACAAATATACTCTTATTTATATATTCTATTATTATTATTATTATATCAATACTACTTATATTAATAAATAAATCATCAATTAATTATTATTTTTGGATTTTTAAATTTTTTAAACTCTTATTTTAAATAAAATTTGAAATTGGTTGATATTTACATATGTATTTATTTGAATCCTGTATTAAAAAAATCAAATGGTTATTTTAATAAATGAAGGGTATTTTTAAAAATTATTAATTTAATTAAATTAACTAATTTTTTTAATATGTGGATAAATATGACTAAATTTATTTTTTGCCACGGAGGGAGTATAATAATTGACAATTAATTTGCTATAAACTTATCCAAGAAAAAAAATTGAGTTGATAATGGGACTTCAATTAATTGGTGGTGGTGGAACACCAAAAGAGTGGGCATCTCAATTTCACACTTTGAACAGTCTACAGATAATGGCTGCCCATGCTCGACGTATGGACCCACAAATTGACACGTGCGGTGATGGTAGGCTTAGGTAATCCTTTGCTCATTCTAATGCAAAACAACAATTCTGTTGTTTACACGTACGTGCCCCTATATGAGTGGTTCCGCTGCACTTTTACTTTTAGAGTTTAAACCACTCTATTAAATCCTTTTTTTTTTTTGAGATAAGTCATTTTTTTTTTATTTGTTATGGGAAAATGAGAGGAATATTTGTCTACGGATTAAAAAAAGAAAAAAAGAAAAAAGAGAGAGATCATATCCTCCAAGAATCCATTTCATGTGATGGTCACTTGGAGACTTGGAGTTTTACATATGGGGTCTTATCCTTGGGATATCCATATGAAGAAAAGGTAACAAACATAAAATTAGAGTTTGTTTTGTAGCAATAGTAATTAATAATTGTTGTTTTAAACTCAATATTTTCACCCATCTAGATATTATTTTTCATTGTTTACTAATTAATCTCATATTTCTTAAAATTCTCTAATATTTATTCAAATAAAATAAATCATATTTTGATAAAATAATGGCTAAAATTAATTATTATCAATTATATTATTTCTTTAATTTTTAATAAGATTAAAAAATTAATGAATGAAAAGTTAAGAATATCCTAATAAATAATATTGAGTGAATATTAAAAAAAAAGTAATCCTATGCTTATTCGGGAGACTTCTCATGGTTGATAAGATGGAAACAGACTTGGAAAGAAATTGATTGAAAGGGATGTAATAAATTTTTCATTTCAAATATCCAGAAGAATTTTTTTTTCCGGGTTTAAATGATTTTTGTTTTTAGGTGCAAGTGGTCTTCAAGAATGAAAGTGCTATCCCTTCTTATTTCTGGGCCCCCAACCACAAAAACTAATCCTGAATTTCTTTCCTACTTTTTTTTTTTAAAGGTTTGCTTTCAAGTTTTCGTGGTTTTTCCCTATATTAATTATTACACATAACATTTCATGATAAAATTCGTCAATTTAAAATAATATTGATTTCCTTTTCACCCCTTTATTTTTAAACCTCCCACCTATCTGTAACCAAACGAGATGATATATGGATTCAACAGAACATACCTAATTCATATATAAAATTAGATAAGTGTGCATATATATATATATATAGTAAAGAAAAATGAACAACAATTTATTTTTATTTTTTTAAAAAAGGAAAATAAAAACGAACAATACAACTACAAGGCAAGGCGACAATAGTAAAATTTATGCCCAATTCTCAGTTAATTTTGTTTTCATACCTTCCATCTAGATTCAGAATATTCTTTTGTATTGATATTGACGTATTAATAATTCACAGTTATCAGTGAATTTTTTTTTTTTTTGACAGACCGATCAATTATCAACCAAAATCCCATTACCATAAACTCACATGCTTTATTTTGTATGGCTGAGCAACAAGACATAAGAAAATCACGAAGCTTGGAGGCATTCAGCTAAAGTATATTTAATCGGGGTCACCCATTTGTTACCATGTTTTCTTATTTCCCCATATATATATATATATATATATATATATATATATATATATATATATATATATATATATATATATATATAATTGATCAAAAGCAAATAATTAACTTATAATTGTGGTGTCCATGACACTATGGCAGCCACCTACTACAATTAATCTAAATGCTAATGACTTTTTTTTTTTCCATTTATTTAACCAAAATTTCTTCGTCATTGATTGGGTCCACTATTTTGGCTTATTTCAATATGGCTCTTTATTGCAATATATAGTGGCCACCTCACCTATCTTTCTCACCTACTTCTTGAAAAGCCTATGCAATATATAATCAAATTCTCCAAAGCTATGTAAATATGCATTCAAGCTATCCACTGCAATGATTCTAAAGCCTAATGATAAAAAATGAAACGAATTTTAAAATTAAGCTATTATTTAATTGAGATTTAAATAAATTAATTTTGATTTGTTTCCTTTAAGAAATTCAATTGAAGATTCGAAATAGAGATTTTATAATCCTGATGGTACCATTAAAATTAAAGCTTGTATGTGGTGGTAACTCATAACTATCTACATTCATATATCTGGCAAAGTTTTGAGTTGGTGGTAAGCAAACTATCTAAGCTCCGTGACCTCTCGTATTCATGTTCCATCTCTCTCTTAAGTTAATTCGGACCGAATCATTAATAAAGTTCAATGATTTAACCGATCCATTATATATATGACAATTTTTTTACAAAAAATCATATATCTATAAGTAAATACAAAAGGTTAAAACAAGAAAAGGAGGACAAAAAGTAATTAATGAAAAGTGGAAATTGATCCCATTCAGCAGGAATCTCTATCCTTTTGTTTTGGTCTATCTAGAAGAGAGTGTCTTATGATCTTAAAAAATCACAGAAACCTAACTCACCAAAAAAAAAAAAAAAGGAAGAAAGAAAGTATTATATATAAAGTTAATGGCTACACAAAATACTAAAACACTTAATATAAAACTAAAAACTCTTATACAAACTTAAAGAGCTTCTGAATTTTCTATATGCATGGTAATTATACTGAAATTAAGTTTATTTCTGGACAAAGAAATAGTAATTTTTTAAGTGGGTTTATGATTCTTCCACTTGTGAACCAAATCGGAGAGTGCCTTAGTAGATGAGCCATTTTCACTAAGCACCATGGCTGCTGCATCTTTAAGGTGCTTCATTCTGTTGCGGACTTTTTTTCCTTCTTCTCCTTCCATTAAGCTTCTTACAACGTTGGCTATCTCTTCTCTTCCAATTATGCCATTTTCACTATCTTTCTTAGGTCTCAAGGCTACTTTTACATCCTCAGTTAGCAACACAGCATTCATTTTCTGTTCAGCATATAGTGGCCACGCAATTAGTGGCACACCATTAACCACACTTTCAAGGGTTGAGTTCCATCCACAGTGGGTTAAAAACCCGCCTGTTGACCCGTGACTTAAAACTTTTGCCTGCGGTGCCCATGATGGTACAACTATACCCCTTCCTTTGGTTCTATCCAAGAACCCTTTTGGCAAGAAGTCAAAAGGGTCTTTTTGGCTTTGCACACTAAAATATGAGGCATTAGCTACTCCATCATTAGGGCTCCTTACCACCCATAAAAATCTTTGTTCACTCATTTCTAGCCCTAAAGCTAATTCATTTAGCTGATCATAAGATAAGGTCCCACCACTCCCAAACGACACGTAGAGGACTGACCCAATTGGTTGCTCATCCAGCCATCTCAAGCATTCTGACCCGTCCGCTGACTCAGCCCCACCCATGCTCACTAAGGGACCAACTGGATAAACCGGCGGCTTACGCTTGCTTGCTTCTTCTTCTTGCAGAGCTTTAATGGCTCCTCCTTCCAAGTCCATGAAGGTATTCACCATGATGCCTTGAGCCAGTCTATATCTCTTCACATGATGAAGAACCCATTTGTACGCATCCCTCTTCCGATTTTGAACCGGATCGAGCAAATCCTTCCCATGTATCGGTATGCAACCAGGGATTTTTATCGGCTCTTCGAGCTCCCGATACTCGCAGGAAACCTGGTTATCGAGCTCGGGTAAAATTGTGAAGAGAGACAAAGTCATAGCTGTAGAAGGGAAGAAAATGTAAGGTGGGATATTCAATTCATGAGCAACATCAAATGCATCTGTGCCGAAAAGATCAACCACCAAACCGGCAAGTTTCAGAGGCTTCAGGACGTCCAGCAAAGAAGGAAGCGAGCGTGCTACTGTGTGTGAAATTAGAGTTTCTATATCCGTACCACCAGGGAGATCAGATAAATCCACCGGAGGAAGAAATGTGTAGCTTATACCGCTGGGAAGAGATTGAAGGACCGATTTTTGGGCTTTAGAAGGAGGGCCATTGGTTGGGACAACGAAGGTGATGTAGAGATTGTGATAATGAAGGAGTCGTTTAGCTAGCTCAACGAGTGGGATGAGGTGACCCATCCCCGGAGTCGGTAGAATCGCTATATGGGTAGAAGCTTCTGTTTCCAATTTCGCAGCCATTGATGGAATAAGCTAAGCTTTTCTTTTCTTCTGCGGTTGATTATGGTTTTGTTATAGATATGTGGTAGATAGGTGTATGGCATAAGAGAGAAGATATGGTTCTTTATATAGAGAGTTGCTTTTCTATTATAGAAATTTCTTTATCTCCGGTCTACAATTTTATTTATACACATCAATAATAGAATGACATTAAGTCCAAACATATAATAATAAATTAATATGTGTAGGGGATTAATAAAAAAATTAAAAAGAGATGTATTTGTAAGTATATGTGTGTAATTTTTTGTTTGGCCAAGGAAATTAAGTATTGGATTGTTTTTATATTGGTTTGATTGTTGAAAAATGGAAGAGAAATTTGGAGAAGAGGAGATTAATATATATATATATATATACACACACACAAGTAGAAAAGAAGAATAATATGCTATTCCAAATTCTAATATGCTATTCTAGCCAGGCGCACGTATAGAATTAGAACGAGACATGTGGGTGTGTGGTGGGTGATGTCAGTTCCAACGTAAGGCTTAGGTTATCAGCCTTTATATGCTTCCGTGTTCTTCTCTTGGAAAGTTCGAGGATGTAATTATACTTACTGAATATGTCCATACGTATATTTATATGTCTTTAATTCTAAAC
This sequence comes from Triadica sebifera, assembly GCA_023653625.1. Taxonomy (NCBI): domain Eukaryota; kingdom Viridiplantae; phylum Streptophyta; class Magnoliopsida; order Malpighiales; family Euphorbiaceae; genus Triadica; species Triadica sebifera. Next base: position 3,286,112 of record CM042895.1, read on the forward strand.
ATAGATGCAATAAATTCCAACCATATTAAGAATAATCCTTTCTAAATCAAGATTTCGTTCTTTTTTTTTAATCTTAATTTGCACTTCTATACTATTTACATTATCGTATAAAATTTCGAAGTAAGCTCCTGTTTAGTTTTATCAGAAATTTATGGTTGTGCCACCATCCACCATCAATGTTTGTTGAAGAGTTGTAAATTACATGACTTTTTTTTTATTTTCTTTATTTTTTAAATAATATGTGTACCAACATAATATATTAAAATTATGTCATGTAAAAAATAAAATAGAATGTATTAGAAATAAGATAGTCGACATTTCTCTTGTAAAAAATTGAAATTAATGATTATAAAAATAAACAAGTAAACAAATTAATTAAGTTTAACATTAATCATTAATTAAACAACTGTAAGTTTTAATTTCATTGTCCAATTGGCCTGCTACCTAATTGCAATTTGAGTCCCTTCTAGACCGATATGTTTTGTTTAGAAAAACATTCAACTAATCAAGCGCTCCTTTGTTGCCTTCTTTCTTCTTCTTTTTTTCCCTTTTTCCATGCAAAATTATAAAATCATTTCTCCAATAATGATACGATAAAAGTTGATTATACATTAATCAAATATGCACGTTTTAAATTTCTTGAAAATAGAGAAAACTTTAAATTAATAAGAAGTTCTAATGCATGTATGTTTGTTTAATTCTTCAAAAGTAGATATTTGGTTTCTTTTTTCCAATCAATATATCAAAGTCAACCCTTTTTCATCAATTATAAATTTCATTTTAAAAGAAAACTTTATTTAGAACCTTAATTTAAATATTATTATTAAGATGAAATATTCCTCCGGATTTAATGCTAAAAAAAAAAATCCCTTCTTGTCACAGGCAAAAGAAATGTGATAATAAACAGTGAATGACTTATAGAAACTATCCGTAAATTAAATTTTATAATTATATTTATACCTGTTTCACATGTTAATATATATTTAATTTATTAATAATTAGTAGTAATCGTAAGGCATTTTTTTTCTTTATTTTTGTTTTATTTTAACGATTAAAAGGCATATATTTCCTGTTTTTTAACCAAAATGACATTCAAGTAAGCAAACCTAGGAAGAAGCCAATTTGGTTTTGAACTTTTTATCATATTACTTATATATAATTAAGGATGTTCAGATACAGTGCATTTCGTCAATTAAATAAATGGATTATTAAGGGCTCATAAATACGAAAATGTCTACTTCAATAATTAATTTGCTTCTTAAACTTTCTATATTAAATACTTCTTACGGGGAAAAAAATATTTGATAAGAGAAAATAAGCAATATATGACTGTGGACATATATAGACATTTATTATATATATATAAATATATAATCATCTTATTGTGATGCAAAAGACAAAATAAATATATAAATTTCAAATAAACACGCAGATGTTGGCTACATGTAAAGATGCCTCTATTTGAAATAAATAAAAGTCGCTTAATTAAATATTTTAATTTTAAAAAAACTATATAAATATATATCTAAACTTATTCATTCAAATATCTTTTAGTAGTCGCGGTTGTAATTAATGTAATTTGTGTTTCTCATTATGTCAATACCATAAGAATACCACGTCATCAAAAGTGTTTAAATAATAAAATAGATAGGTTTATAGTCTTTTTTTTTTTCAAAAAATGAAGGTGTCTAAATAATACAAATGCAGTTGTTTTTATAAATATTAATCCCACATATTTATACACACATTGTTTGACATTTTTATTAATTGAAAAATATTAAAATTATAGCAAACCATCTGCATCATTTCTGTCATTTTCACTATTTAATCCAATCGATCTCTTCCATATTCAAAACTTTAAATATGGGAATCTGTTTCTCCTTTTTCTTCCCCCATAGCAATAAATTAAAAAAGTGTACGCAGCCCACAACAAGCTAGATTATAATTACTAATGGCATGAATATATATGAAATTATTTCTAGTTAAAGCATATGTAAATACAATTAAAACCCTACTAATTTCTATTATATATGTTTTTCCTTGGAATTTATAATTTAAAATTTATATAGTTAAAAGAAACTGAGAAAGCGAATAAAAGGAAAAAAAAAATCCTTGGAAGAAGACATTGACTACAGGACGTACGAAGACGTAACGTACGACTTAAAATCCAATACGAAGCAATCCATGCAAATAAACGGAGTAATATATATATAAAAGGGCGATAGAGAATGGATGTAATTAATTATTTGGTCAGAAATGGTGCCTATGAAATTAGTGACGGCCGGCGCCATGATGAAAACATGATCCAAATGCATCTTTGTCGCTGTTGGGGGCTTTGGGGCCATTGCCCTTTTCTTTTCTTTTTTTCAACTAATCCAGTCCCCCCACAATCATTTCACCGATAAAGCATTTCTTTTCTTTTTTTATTTTTATTTTTCATTGATTTGTGATAAATATAGAGTACTCAATTAATTACAATATTGTAATAAAAATTCATGTAATAATTACATTTAAATTTGTTCTGAAATAAATTAATCATGAAAAACACTATGTAAGGGCCAAATTGAACATTTATTGGTTATAACTTATAACTCTTACTCATTAATATTCTGGTACTAACTCCACATCACAAAGACAGGTAGACAGTAATAAGTATGCAATAATCGGTCCTTTCAACAACAACAAAAAAAAAACAAAAAATTCATAATATATAGGGGTGTTTGGATTGCTAATTAGAGAAAAAAAATAAGTTTAAATTTTTTATAAATTAGATAAAAGTGTCTATTTATTTGTTTTTATCTAAAAATTATTTTTGAAATTCAAAAAAATTTAAAATATTTTTTTTTTCTGAAAACATTTTTCTCTAATAAAAGGCAAAATAGAGCCATACTGATTTAATGGACCAATTGAACTCACCTTTTTTTTTTTTGGCAAAAACGTGATAAAAATGTTCCTTTAAGAGAGAACAAACCCACATTTGATTGCCTAAAAATGTGAGTATTGCAATAATAAAATCATTTTATTTTGTGCTCTTTTGCTTAATGAAGCTTGAGTTGTATTTTCTGTCATTTTATTTTGTTTTCTGAAAAACAATATCATTGTTAAACATATTTCCTATTGGTTCATTTTCTGTCAAATTCCGAATTGTATGCTCATAAAATTCTCAATTTTTTTCATAATCTATTGAACTCTTTAATCTCACCGAATTATTTCTTAAAGTAGATTTATGTTTTCAATAAGGCATTAAAATCCATTCTCTCTTAAATTTTCGCAGATTTCTTACAGTGTTAAGAATTCTTGTTTAGATAATTTTGTGGATGGGTGATTGGGCCTGAATTAGACCATGGGCTTTTCCTTGATTACGAAAGAGCCCACTCAGTATTTAACTTCACATAAATTATAGAGTAGGCCTGGATAGATCCTGTGGTTTTCAATTTCATCTGGTATTTGGGAGAAAGCGAGCTGAAATCGCAGACGAGAAGAAGATGATATACCGAAAATGGAGTCTGTTAACTGGCCCGGCGGCAATCGTCGGCGGCATAGTGGCCACCTTGGTCGTCGCCAACTTTATTTTCGTTGAGAACGTAAAGTTTTCTTTTTCTCTTCTTTCGATTTCTGAACCCTTGATTCTTTTTTGGTGAATCAAAGAATTCTTTCCCAATCATTAAAACTGTTCTTTCTCAATTTTCGCTGTTAGAATGATATGCGTTGAGATATTACTTATCATGTTTAGATCTGATTTTAGAAGGACATCTTTCATGTTGAATCTTCCCTTTCTGATCGTAGTTGGGTTTGTAAAGATTTTATTTTCCCTTATGGAGCTATGAACTAGATGAGAGATTTTGTGAGGAATTGTTATTGAGACTTAGGCAGGCAGTTTGAAATTGCACTTAATCGCAGTTTAACACAGCTCTACAGTATATTTTACTGTGTTGGGAAGTGGTAGCTTTACTTGGAAATTATCGTATGAACATAGAGATATGCTATCAAAATTCAATTGAAATACTGACTCTCCATTCCTCGCCATCTTATTGTTTGGCGAGCATTTATTAGGAGAGAAAAATAAAAGAGCAATTATTTACTTTTTGGAGCTACCTTTTCCTCACCAAACAATAGGGTGGTGAGTATTGACATCTCTTGAAAATGTCACTGTCACTAGCATTTCTCTATGAACGTAATATAGTGACCGTTTTGGCCTGTTATTGTCTTGTTGGGGATGAAAGAACGTACTTGATGTACATTTTGAGATTTTTCCCCTGTTTATCTGCACCTAAGGGAAGAGGTAGATTTATAATCTCTGTGTTTTTATATTTTATGCTCATCTATTGCATTTTTAGTCCATTCTGATGGTAGTATTGCATATGTTGTAGTATACTGCTTAAGCTGGGTTAATTGTATGTTATGTTTGACCGTCCCAAGTAATTTTTATCAATTATTTATGAGGTAGCCTCTCATCCTATTATTAAGTAGTTTCTTCAATTTCAGCTTGCAGAAAATAAGATAAGAGTTATGTACTTCTATGGATTCATTTGTCTTTGTAATATGAAGTTGTTAGATCATTGAATCCAAGATGATGTTTTTTTTTTGGGATTTTATCAAGTATTTGGGAGGTTAATTGATTGTCATGGCTACTTATTTGGAAGTTATTGTCTGGAATATGGCTATCGATTGATCATGTTTTTGTTGAAGAACTTGTTTTGCTGGATTTTTCATAAAGTGATGATTTTGACTGTAAGGAACATTTATCAATCTAAGATCTTGTAATTTATTTGGAATTTGCAGGATCCATTTCTTAAACCGGTGCAAAAGAAGCCACATTCACCACCTTCAACCAAATAGAAAGGAAGCAAAGAGAATGCATTATGAATATGATGTAAGCTTTTCTGGTGGTTTCTGTAGTTGAATATGTTTTGGTGAACATATGTTTGAGCTGCGGCTTGGGACGAGTTCTTCGTTTAATAATATATCAGATCATTGATTGATATTTTAATCATTGTTTGTTCCACAATAATTTGGTCACTGATTTTTTTGGTCATTAACTCTCAAAATATATAGGTTGGTCTACCACAATAGACCAATTGCAATTCAAAAGTCAGAAGCGAATTTGGTTATTGACTTCAATGTTATACGGTTGTCGTGGAGTTCTCAGTATAATAATAGGAGTCAACAATAGCTCGTTTATTTTCCAACAACTCTGTGTTTGTGATTTCAGCCTTCAGGTGTTTGATTTCCCCAACCCCTATAAACTATTTTAGATGCACTCAATTTTGGATTTTTTGCTCATGAATTAGTAAAGAGATTATGGTTCAATGTCACATTAAATATAATTCCTTTGTGCCAAATGATACAATTTATTTGTTTTGCTGATTCAATTAATCAAGGGTCTTATTATCAGATATCAGTTTTAGAATCTCTCCGCTTGTTGCTGGAGTGTATTATTTTTGCAAGAGACCGCCAAATCCCTGAAAAAGGGATTCAACCCTACATTCCCTAGAGAACCAAACAAACATAGATGCGTCCCTCTGAGACCAGTGAGCTGGCAACTCCTGTTAAATTTGTGTTAGAAAATTTTCATAGCTGAAGAAATCATCCTTATTTTTCACTTTTAATCCAAATGATTTGAATATAATATACAGGTAATTTGATGTATGTTTCAGTAAAACCACAAGAGGGAGAAGTGTAGATAGTTTCTGTTAAAGAAATGGGATTTTAATCAAGTGCAGTTTAAAAAGAAAAAAAATACAGTTCCAAAAAATTGCTGTCCCTTGACAGACCTGAAACCACCTGAAGGACACATTAGCAGACTGTTGACTTCCAGCTTAGGAAGGTGTTTATGCCTTTTTTTTTTTCTGTTGAAAATACCAATGGCCACTTCGTGCACATCATCCACATCTTATTCAGGCAATGCCTCCCAAAATCATGACAAAGAACAATACAAATGAAATTTTATAGCACGATGCATGCTATCTGCCATTGTCCAACAACTTCATCACCAAATCATTCCAAGAGTCTATTGGTCCTGGTAAGCACCAATGTAAACAATCATTCTGAACTTTAGCATTCTTATCCTCTGCAAATGGCTGAAACTGCCTGTATGGTCCAGGATGCCCATCTGGCCGCAACAATGACAGCCGACTTGTATCAAGTAGTTTCAAGATCAACTCCTTGTCAGATCCTACTGCAGCAGCCTTCTCAAATTCTTCCAACTCAATATTACGCATTATTGTGTCTACATCTTTCATATCGATCTCGCCTTCTTTGAAGGGTACTGTTCTATTGCAAGTACCTCCACTAAACCATTCTCCATTCTCAAAGTGGTCTGGGGTGGTGGTCCTAAAGAAAATGAAAGCCTTGTGACCAGAGTGAGTCAGGAAGTTGAAGATCAACCGTAGCGCTTTGCGATATGCATAGTCAAATCCAAGCTCTGTCAGGTTCTTTCCAGGGCAGTAATGGCAGCCTTTAACAGTGTTGTTCTCATGATATATAGCAGTTTTGAGAAACCATTTTCCACCAGCAATTACTGCATAATCATATTTCCTGTATTGATCACTCCATTTCCTATCGAGTTTATCTAGATGGAGCTGGACTTCTGAAGATGAAACTCCATTCATGTCTTCAAAAATATCAGCTTTGATGAGAAATGGGGTCCAAATGACTGACAGGGTGAAGTTGTGAGCTGGAAAGTTCCATATTTTCGATCTGAATTCCTTGTCGTGATAAACCTCAGTGGCCTGTTCCACCTATAGGACATGGTAATTAAAAAACCTGATCAATTACTATCCATGGGACCCTTTTTCTCTTTCTTTTTTCTTTTTTCTTTTGGAAAAATGCCAATAATTTGAATAGCATAGAAAATTGCAGAGAGCTAGACGAAATATATGACACTCTGGTAGTGATAGGCCCCCCTACATCCATATGAAATTTTTATTAGATGACCGAGCTATTGGGCCTAATTCACGAATAGAAATGAGTATATATAAAAGCGTATTAGGTTTCTGGTTCAGCACCCAAACCTTCTGTCTTTTCCTTTTCTAGAACAATATGTAATATAAATCCAACTATTACTTCCAAACAAGAAATTATTCCGAGGAAGATTCTTGATAGCAGCTACGGATTTAACAACAATTACCGCTTATTAATTTTCCTCAATTAAAAAAAAAGACAATAATTGGATATTGGCAACTATAATTATATATGGACGAAACTAAGAACAATTATGAACCTATTTAATTATTTAAGTACTTGATAAGACATAAATATAAAAATGAACCTCAAAGCTCCCGATAATGTTTGGTAGGTAAACGAGCTTTGGAAAGAGACAAGAGAACCTCCCAGAAGCAGTGCTTCAATCATAAAAACCAGCTGTATTAGATTGATGGTTGATTAATTATCAACCATAGATACTATTTGAATTTAAGCCGTTGTATCAGAACCTACCTTAAGATTCTTACACAAGTGTAAGTAGCACTCATATGGGAGAGTTGAGCTCTAGGAAATGTTGAAAGAGGCAAGCAAGTTTCTTAAATCAACAAGACCCCACCATATAAATGATCTCGATTCGTAAAGTGGGCTATTTTATTTTCAAATTAAGGTAAAAGTGTTTGAGTCTTTAGTTCTTTTCAAATGAAACTTAGCTTCTACTCCAAAGTGCTAACTGTTTATAGACTGTAGACAATTAATTTGTATCCTGATGTCATGAACTGGCATGATAAAGGTTCAGCTTGATGATTACAGCCACTTAATGCCATCAATTCAACATATACAATGCCTAATATTCAAAGAAACATTTAGAACTGTTTTTAAGTTTGAAGTTTTTAATTACCTGAGAGAGAATGCAAAGTAATGACTGAACATGATTGCGAGAAATTGAATCACCAATGAAGGCCCAGGATTTGTTCCTCATGAGATAGAGAAATTTGTGGGGATTAAACTTGGGTAGATCACATCCCAGTGGGTTCCACCTCCAGTAGAGGTAGCCTGAATCAGGCCTTCCATTTCTCATACAGTTCTGATGACCTTCAATTTCTGGGCAACTCCCATTAGTGTAAAATGGAACTGAAGGATCTGCTACCCAATCTCCAGTAAACAAGTCACATTCTTCTGCAACCAAAATTAGAAATAATTAAAAAGAATCAAAAGCTAAACCCGCAAAACAAAATTAAAGAGAGCAAAATCTAAAATTTTTCCAATTAGATTATTAAACCCAAATAAGTAGCATATGTAATACAGATCGATTAAATTCGAAAGAACTATAATTAAACAAGCTTGACAGTACCCAAAAAAATTATTTTTCGAATCTAGGTAGCTGCAATAGATATATAACATTATAAACATAAATTCAAATTCATCATTAGCATCCAGTAACATTTGCCAACCAAAAAGGAAGAATAAAGAAATGTTCAACAATGTGAAAACAAGCAAAAAGGAAAGGAAAATGGAACAAATTCTACATACCAATCTGCGAAGTTTGGATTTCATTATTCAAAAAATTATTTGAAGCTGAAGATTGGGTTTCTTTGGCCGGAAAATCATTAGTATCAGATTCTTCAAAAGGCAAAGAATAAACCACAGGAGACTCTGTTTTACTACTCCTATCTTCAATTGGTGGGTTTTCAACAACTGATGAAGAGAATTTGATTGAATCAGAAATTAAAAGACGGAAAGTAAGACCTACTAAAAGAAACGAGACTGCGAACTTTACAAAGACATGATTGTGCTTGGTGAAAGATGAAAAAGAATATGGGTTCAAATCAGTCTTATTTTCCTTCACCATTTTGATGTCGGAAAGAACAAAGAAAGGTTGTTGATGTGAGAGGGGAAAGACCCAGCAAACTAAAACAACAAGAAATGATAATATAGATTCACCGATTAGTGGTTATTAAGCGGGTGATTTACTAATACGAATAGTAATATCACTGTTAATTATTGTCCTAATACAAAGGAGCAGTCTTTTACTTTCGTCTTCGTGAAGTTGCACATTGCTAAGCGTGTTTAATGACCACAAAAGATCTCTTCCAATTAAGGGCCTGTTTGGTCTGTAATGGAAATTGGAAAGATAAGATGAGGAGCAATATTGTGCATGCAATATTATATTTACTTTGAATTTTTATTTTTATTTATTGTAAATAATAAAATAATAGGGTAAATTTCATTTACGTGTCTCTTAATTTTTTTACATATATTTTTTTAACTTTTCAGAGTTTAAAAAAATAAAATTACATGTAACAATTAAATCTATCTTTTTTTCATATTTCACACCACTTTTTATTTTATTTTTTTACTCTTTTTTATTAAAATTTTAAAAAATAAGAAAAATAAAATATATTTTATATCTGATTTTTGAGAATACAAATGATATTCGGTAGTCACACACTCGAAAATTTAAGTCAAAATTAATTTAGAATCTATATATCTAAGTGCAACAAAAAAATAGTGTGTATGAAAAGCAATTTCAAAACTAACAAAAAGAGAAAATAAAAAAAAAACTAAAATTATAAAGAGAGATAAAACAAAATATATAGAAAAAATAAAATAATTTAACCAATAAATAATCTAAAACTAGAAAAAAATTGAGGAAAAAATCATAAAAAGAAACAAAATAAAATATGAAATAATGAAATAATTTGAGCAATGAAAAATATAAAATGAAGAGAAAATTAATTATATTTTATATTAGATTTTTTTTAGTTTTTTATTTCCTTAAAAACAAAATTAATGTTCTCTTGATTATCAAAAAAATTTTGTTTTATCATTTATTCTATTAATGATTTATGTTCTTAGTATAAAAATCAATCCAAAAATTTTTCATATTTTTTCTTATTTATTTTTAAAATTTTAATAAAAAAATTAAAAAAATAAAGAGTAGCATGAAATATGAGCAAAAAGAGAGATGAAAGAGAATAATAAATAAATAATTATATTTTAATCTTTAGTTATTATTATAAGACAGAAAAATATTATATTTAATTTTTATCTAAAAATTATATTACGTATTTTTTATTAAAAATAGTGGAATAATAAAAAAAATATTGAAAGCTGAGTTTTACTAACATTCCTCGTGTAATCATTAATAGGCTACAAAATAAATGGAAGCAATTCAGATCCAATGCACATGCTATGTCCTTCCCACCTTAGATCTCATCTTTGCTAACCAAATTTAAAAGTAATATTAACTCATATGGGACCCCTTTTTCCTTTCTTTCTCTATCTTGAGATGGAAAGAGAGGAATTAAATGGCATGCAAAATTTCTAATATGTATGCTGTTAAGCAAAATTTGATGTAGATTTTCTAGCTAATAAAGTTTAGAAAAATGGGTTTAGCTTTATGATATTACAATAAGTTTTATTGGGCTTTCATTTTTTTGCTTCTCCATTATATTTGTGTACATTAGTTTTTTTTTTTTTGTGAGCTAAAAAGAATAGTATGTAAAATTTGAGGAAAAAAATGGGAAGCAAAATCTGTATGATTGGAAATCAATAACAATTATGGTTACTACTAGACTAACTAGTTAGAAGGACTTAGGTAATTTTAACAAGAGTAATTTAGTTGAAATGCTTTGAAGAATAAGTAGATCAAATGTCGAAAAACTAAAAAAAAAATTGAAAATTCATTTGGAAGACAGGTTGTTGTGAAATATTTAAGTTCAATGAATGAAAAATTATACAATTTTTTTTTATAAGAAACATGAAATATCACAAACTTTGCATAGAAAGTTGTAAGATCAAATAAACATTATAATTGTTGTGACTTATATTGCAAAGCATAAAAACTAAGAAGACCCATGCAAGAAAGGAACAATACCTTAAAGAATAGGGAATATTTTTCTTTTAGTATTGAATTTGAAAAAAACGCTTTTATAAAAAAAATTAATTTTTTTAGTTTTTAAAACTGTTTTTGGAGAAAATTAGATAAATATGATTTGAGAAAATTAATTTATAAAAATTTTAAAAAATTAATCAATTAAATCAAAAAAATTATAAATATATTAGGCGTAATTAATTTATTCACTCACTCTGTGTGACTGTGACTGTGTGATGACAACTCGTAAAGGCACAGTGATATAATGAATAAATAAATATTGAGATTTACAAGAAGCAGCATATTGGTTTTTATAAAGCCAGTTGTATATTATAATCCTTATAAACAAGATTCGCATGAGGAGACATTGTAATTTTTTATTTTTTTTCTGTCTGATTTGTTTAATCTTGAAGAGAGAGAGAGAGAGAGAGAGAGAAAAAAACTAAAAACATGTGATGTGTGCTTTCAAAATCTGTCAAATTTTAAAGATGATATCGATATAATGTTTACATATATTGTTGAGTGTATGAATTTTTATCAATAAATTAATATTTGTTGATTTTAAGAGCTGAAAATGAATACTGGTTCTACAATATCATTACTTGAAATTTTTTAAGTGTTTTTTGAAATTTAACATTTTGTGAACCAGCAGAGAATTATTAAGATGAAAAAGGGGTTTATTTTGAAAATTAAATTAAAAAAAAAACATTTTATTTGTGGCATATGGCTAGGTTGGATAAGCCTAGCTGACTAAGGTGAGTGGGGACCAAAAAGGGAATCCATCAGGAAAAGCTAAGGGCTTTCCAGCTGTGTAATTTCCCATTCTAATTAATTCTGCAGTATCTTTCATTATAGAACTGAAAAGTAAACTATAACCATAATAATAATAATAATAATACTTTGTCTCAAAAAAAATGTTCCCACTTTTCTCTTTCATCTATCTTAAAATATAGTTTCATTTACTATTTTTATACTATAATTAATTTATGAATAATTTTTTATACTTTTATTTAATTGTCATACCATCAACAAAGTTTTATTTAAAATTTCTAACTTTTTCATATGAAAATTATTTAAACCATATTATATATAATATTGTTCGTTTAATATCTTTATTAATATTAAAAAAAATTCCCATAACTACAGTATCTAACTTTTTTTAATCTATGTAAAAAAACCCAGACTATTTTTTTAGACAAAGGGGTTAATAGAAAACAAAGATATGCTTTCGCACGTGGGCCTTCAGGCCTATTCTCAGGGACCAGATTCAAAAGAGAGAGGCCTAGAGGTAGGCCCACTTCGCTTGTGGGGCCGAAAAAACAGAAGGATCCTCCTACCAAGCAAAGTGCATGTCTTTCTGCCCCTGTCCTCACATAACCAGTGAAATGATTGAGCAACCCAATCTCTTTAGAAATTCGAACCTTCAACTATTTGTACTTGGCCAACTTCAAGAACCAAGCCTAATGCCAAATATTTAAATATAAAGAAACATACAGCAAAAAAAAAAGGATTAATGAATTGGATAACTGAATCCGCAAATGGAAAGCATAGCACACAGCCACTATAAATTGGCTACATAACAACCAAAAATACATTATAGTATTGAAGACAAGCTTTATATCTAAGAGTGTACCCCCATAATGCTCCACATCCCTCTAATATATATCTGCTAATATGGTGATTTCAGCTTCCAGTCACTGGAAGGCCCAAGATTAAGACTTTGTGCGTCCCACGTCTTCGTTACGCCGCTGCTTTTGGAACTTTCATGCCAAATCCATGCTTTACCTTCTCAACTCTGTTCAAAAGGAAAGAGTATTTTAAGGTATTTCGTTCTTCCATAACTTACAGAATTCCGATTTTCTAATGATATGCTTACAATTTCCATGTCAACAAGATGAATAACAGACTCTGCCCAGACAATGAGGACTAGAAGGCAAATGAGGTTATTGCCAGCAGCTCAGTCAAATATAATGTTAGGCTACTCAATGCAACTAAGCCTTGAACATCTTAATATCCCACAATGGGAGTAATGAAACAGATAATCTCAAAAACCATGGAAAAGAAAAATAATTCATTTTTCATTGCAAGTCAAAAAAAAACTATCACCACAAATGCAATATAGTTTATTGGCCAAAATCCAGGAAGAAAGGTCAAAGCAATTGATAAAACTGATATGGAGACAAAACCTTTCCAGAGAAAAAATATGTTAAAAGGACACCTACGTTGGAGCAAGTTTTCCGAGGCCATCTAGTTCTTCACCAGTGTCTTCATCGAGGACTCTTCCAGTGATCTCAATGATGTAATATCTGTCTCGATCAATTGGAAGTCCTCTACCAGCAAGCAAATCCAAATCTTTTTGGTGAAGTTCTCTCCCATTTACAAAAACACTTGTATTCCCACCAGCACAATTTTCTGGCATTGCATAATTGAATTCTTCAATAAATGGCTGCAAGAAATGACAATTTTTTCTTTCATAAATCTATAAACATAAAAAGATATGAATGAAATTAGATATATACGAACAAAGTTATGATCTTACAGGAATTATGCCAATACAAGGCCCACCAATGACACCCCAAAATCCAGCTCGGTAATCATACCTGGTTTATTAACATAGCAAAAGGCAAACTATCAAAGAATGTAATTAAAGCGCCATAAAAAAATGAGCATCTACTTAAAGCTAAGCAAACTATCAACACAAAAAACAGACATAATAAAAAAATTTGAAAAAAATTATTCAAATTTCCGGGTATGGAAATAGTTTGGAAGGCATGTGAAGCAATGGAATATTATTGAATAAGGTTCCATGCAGATTGGATTTAATAATCTATATCCGTTTCATACAATTACTATCTTTTTCTTGGGATAATGGATGCATGTGAAGCTGAACTCACCAATATTGTCCAGGTTGGATTGGTCCAGCAACCTTCTCAGCCTTCTTAACCACACGATCTGGTATGAGATGGCCATTCACAGAAACATTACTTCTACCACGTTCATCTGATTGATTTGATCTGGAAAAATCCTTAAAGCTCTTCTTGATAATATTTGCAAAAAATGAATCGCCCCCTTTGTTGACTTTCAATTGACTATCTTCTCTATTTGCATCTCCAGAATCCTGGGACACCCCAGTATTAGAGTACTCATGAAATGGCACCTCTATCTCAGTAGCCAGAGACGCTTCTTTCATGGAATTTTGCCGTGTGGTAGCTTTGTTTGCTGTTACTTTTTCTTGATCTGAGCGACTACTTCGGTTTCCCTTCCCAAATCGATTGGCTACATTATTATGATTACTAGAAGAATAATCAAAATGCTGCTGAAGTGGTGAACCAGCAGGTGGTGGTGATAGACTATCTTTAATTGGTTGCTGAACAGAGTTGTCGACATTTCTTGGAGCAATTAAAGAATCTGGACTATTTTCATCATCAGAGGTACTTGGAGATGAAGAATGGAAGCTGTTCATTTCTTGATGCTTCATTGAGCTCAAACCCTGGCCTGGCAATAATACAGTTGGATCTGTGTCTATTGTTTGGAAGTCATAACCAGAGTTATCATAATCATCAGAAGAGAAGTTAGCATTCATCCGGCTCATTTGGGCATGGGAATAGGAAGTGCTCTCTTTGATCATCTCAGTAGTGCTATCATCAACATCTGTGGCAATTTGGGTTACATCTGTATTTGCTGAAAAAACAAGTTTCTTGTTTACAACCGCAAAATTGATCGCTGCAGAACAGGCACCACACCGGATCTTTTGTTGGTACTTCCCTTTAAGCATCACTTTCTTAGGAACTTGCAGCAGTTCAAGGCAATTTAAACAAGTCATAAACGGAGCACCACCAGCAATGGGACGGCAGCATCGGCCATGACTGGCTAGGACCACTCTCCGAGGCCGACAACGAACAAAACCACCCATTTCAGAGTTAAGATCACTTGGCCATCTTGAATGGGAATGGGGACCACGGACATCAAATGGAGGAGGAACAGTAACCCTGGAGTTATGAGCATATGGACCAAATGCCCCAGAATTTTCATGTTGGTACAACATGGGATTGCTTGAAACTTCAGGATACCTTTTATTGCAGAGAGATGTGGCTGGAACTGGTGCTGAAACTCCATGATGTGTCTCATAGCAATGGAAACAAGAACAAGAAGGCTGCTGAAAGGTTGCATTGGATGTGTATGGATCATAAGGATCTGCATTGGCATCAAAGTAATGTCTAGAGAAATGTTGACGAGATGGTTGCTGGTATTGACCAGATAAGTGATGCGGAGTTCTTTTGAGCCCAAATGGATCCCCAAATCCAGGATTATGATTTGACCTGTGCATTGAAGGATGAAGATCGTGAATAGCCATTTCATGTCCATTGGTATAAGGAAATGGATCAGGCTGGTGATGGAAATAAGGAGGCCTAGCAGCGTGTTTATCAGGCATAAAAAACTGCATAGAAGCCCTATCAGGCATTGATGAGGCACCTGGATACCAAGCGTCTGAACCAGCATAAGGATCTAGAGGAGCCATCCTCCCTTTAAAAGAAGCCTTCTCCTTGAGTTTATCAGCTACATCACATGACTTACTAAGCTGTTCCTTTAACTCATCTAGTTTCCTGAGAAGCTCTGCTCGATCCTTTTCAAGGTGTTGACCTTTATT
The DNA here is from genome assembly GCA_023653625.1 of Triadica sebifera. NCBI lineage: Eukaryota > Viridiplantae > Streptophyta > Magnoliopsida > Malpighiales > Euphorbiaceae > Triadica > Triadica sebifera. The sequence continues at coordinate 3,301,558 of CM042895.1, forward strand.
AGCCCCAACATCCTTAGCATTATTTCTCAATGGTTTTCCATAACTATAAGAAGAATCCAAATTGTAATTAGATGATCCCTCATCTGGGTAGTTTGAAGTCGAAAATCTCACACCTTCAACCTCAGTTTTCGTCACTCTTCGAAACCCCTCCACTTCAGCTTTCTCCCCACATTCCCCGCCTGACATCTGCCCAGATCTCCAAGATCTACTTGTATGTCCAATTTCAGAATTCAAATCGCCATTTTCTCTTCCCACAGAATTACCCAAACTATCTCTATTCATGTCCGCATCAATATCATTTTCAACAACCCATTTACCATTTGTAGCTTTAGTTTGATTTCGACATCTATCATCATCACCTAACTCATTCTTCTCAGCATTCTTTTTGTCACAATTCAAAGAGACAGTATTCGACTTTATATCCACATCAGAAGTGTCACTGAACTCCACAACTCCCTTCTCCAAAGAATTATGCAACTCAGCAGTATCTCCAGCATTTTGAGGTTCATCTGACTTCAGCGACAAAGTAACTGTGTCCCAATTTCTATTTTTGGCTGCAATTTATTTCAACAAGAATTCCACCCTCAAACTTGAGAAACAATTAAAAGGGAACAAAGTACTTTTTCTCTAACAAATATAAGAACATTTCTCGAACAATAAATTGTCAAACAGTAAAAGGAATCAACGAGATCAATTTATTCCATTTTCAAACAGAACAAGGAATCAATGAATCGATTTCTTCCTTTTTCCTAAATTTTAGTATCAAATTAAGATGGGGATTTCAATTATCACAAAAAATTACCCTTACATTCTCTCGCCAATTTGAGAAAGAAATCCTAAAGCTAAGCAACATAGCAGTATAAATTAAACAATTTGTGAGTGGAAATAGCCATTTAGACACCAAAATACTAATAAGTAATAACAGAGCAAAAAGGGGAAAACTATCATTTCAGCTTCAGCTGATGCAAGAATCCCGATATTTTCGCACCACATAAACCAGAGAGATCACCTACTTTCTTTTTCCGATTACCGAAACAACACCAAATAAAATAAAGAGAAAACTGAACAGAAAATTGAGCAAAAAAGCACCTCGAAGAACAGCACCGCAACCTCCACATCGATAAACAGAGTAATCTGCGAGCTCTGGAAGAAGGTTTTCACATTTTGGGCATCGAACCAGTCTCACTTTCGTGGAATCAGCCATTGTAGAAGCATTCAAAGAAGACTTATATAAACAATAATTTTCTAAAAAAAAAAAAGAAAAAAAGGACAGCACAACAGAATCAACCAAACAACCCTTCAAAGATTCTCAAGGTCGTTCCGAACAAAACCCATCTTTTTCAAGGTTAACATTAAAGAGAAAGAGAGATACTTAGAAACCATAAGAACCCGAAAGGAAGTAAAAAAATTGGGATTCTGAGAAGAAAGGAGATCAACTGAGTGTTGAATTGCTAGGACTTACTTTTTACGTGCGAGATGAAAGCTTGAATAGAACAGAAGATATACTGCCAAGTTGAGGAGAAGAGGGGGTGTTTTTTAGCTTTAAATGTGATTTTTTTACCTCCTTTTCTCAGCAACCAAACAGAGAAGGGAAAATCAAGAAGAAAATTATCTCGGGAGTGTGGGGATAGAAACCTAGATTTTGTGGGAAAAAAAGAACTGAAAAATTCTCTTTGAGAATAGTTATGTTTTTGTGTTCTGAGAAATCTGAGTTTATACTCTGTTTATTTTGTTCCGTTCACAAAGAGAGCCCCACACCATGGTTCGTTTTCCAACACTTGATAGTGAACAAATTGGCAAAAGCAAAACGATGAGACGCTGCCGTTTGATTTGGACAGGGTGATTCCACGGCGTCGTTTTAGGCACGGCAAAAATGTTGTCGAGGGAATCAGCGGTTGTCCGGCTTTAAATGAGAAAAAGAAAAGTAAATGGACGACTTTTTGCAGAAGACTTGGCTATACATTCTCCATTTCTTGCTTCTTACACTCCAATTTTCCCCTTCATACTTGAGTGGAAGAAGAAAATAAAATATTGGATAAATTAACTTTTATTTTCTCTTTATTCTTCAGCTTTATTCCCAGTTCCCTTTCTTTTTTTTTTTTTTTTTTTGATAGCATATATAAGATAAATTAGAGATTTCTTTACTCCTTTTACAGTCTCTATGGTAGCGACTAATGAGATAAAAGCATAGTTTTGGCCGTTGTGAAAAGAAGTGAAAAGAAGAAAAGAGAAAAAATAACATTAACAAAAAAAAAGGAAAAAGAAAAAAAAAGGAAAAGGAAAAGGAAAAATAAGGGAGCCTGACAAAGTCTGTGTTTGTAGAATACTGACCAGTCTAAAAGAAATGATTCGGTGATGCAATGGCCCACATTATATTCTACACCTGCAATATGTGGAGCCCGTCTAGTGTTAATTACTATCTTTCCAATTTCTGAATCACTGATTTCACTGCCATCAGCTTACAAGGAAGTCCATGTTTTGACTTTAGGAGAACTGAATGATTAAAAAATTTCTTCATTTTTTGTTTTTGGAAACTGAAGTTGGTAATGGCTGCAGGCCAAGCAAATTTCATGATATTAGACTTGTCAATTAAAGGAGAGTGCCATCCCACTAGTAGCTGCCAATTTACTTCTCACGAATAGAAGGAAATAAACAATAAATTATGTGCCCAAAATGTCTCCATTAATTACCAATTTATATAAAATTTTTTTTTGTCTCATTCAATTTATTTAAATAATTCTTATTTTTTAAATTCTAAAATTCTCGATCCTTATTAATTTTAAAAGATATTATAGTTAATTATTTTTAAAAAATTAATTTTTTTATGCAACTCCAAAAATAAACAAACTCATTGAGACTATGAGTAATTTGATCACCCCTAAAAATGAAATTAATGGTTCCAAAAATGGGAATGATGCAAAGGAATATATTCTCAATGTGGCAAGAAATTTGTGATTCTTCGTACAAAACTAGAGATATCGTAAGGTACAAGTCATCAAACTTTATTCTTATGGGTCAATTTTCTTATTATAATCCCTGAGGGAGAAAGCTTACATGCTATTCAATATGCTGAAGTTTCAATAATAGAAGTGAATTTTCTATTTTCCTCTAGATATATTTTATTTACTTGTTGTTGTGTATGATTCATATACGCAATTAGTGAATAAATGTTGGAGTCAAACCGAGCATAACGACAAAGAATAGTGAAAAGTGAAGTGGAGCAACATCATCAGTCTTTGAGAGATTTTTCGATTTAATTATAGAGCTACATTTTAAATAGATTAGAGGTGCAATATCAAGATATGATATAAATGGAGAATTTATAAAATTGTATTGTATGACATATATATATATATATATATATATATATATATATAATTGTAATCTAAATTTTGCATATCTAATAAAAAAATTTAGCCATTATGCTCTTGATAATGCTGACATATTGTCAATCTCATTCAATTTATATTCTTTTATTTTTCTTATTGATTTTCGTATTTCTCAGCAACTAATTAATTAAAGTTATTTAATTTTATTGTCTACTGAAATTTCATAAATTTATCATGCAGTTTTTCTTGTCGTTCTAAGTGACATTTTGTATATACCTAAATTTGTTTGAGATTCTATTTTAAAAAAATTAATTAAACAATAAAAGTAAATAATTAAATTTAATTAATTATTGAATAAAGGAATTTTTGTTAATTAACTTTCTTATGCATATAGATGAGATAGGGGTATAATATTTTTTATTATTATTTTAACATGAAATATGATCCACGAATACCATTATTTCAATAAAGGTACAGAGAGAGAGAGAGAGAGAGAGAGAGAAGCAGAGGAGTAATATTGGTGCTGCAATATCAGAGCACCAGAATAGAAATTGATATGATCTGACCGTGAAAATTTGCCCTTTTTTCACTCTGAGGAACGTACCAATTTCACTCCACAGTTCACATATCAAACTGCTTGCTTTCAGTTCAGTGATACTACACCTGATGCTAGATTTTGGACAATCCGACCAGGCCCCACCTTTAATCTTAATTAGCGGATAATTAAGGAAAAACAGAATATATATTTATAAGACAAATTGTGTATGAATAGAATAGAACCCAATCGATGACTTTCCCAATTGCCCAATAATTCAAAACGTCCAAACCCATAAAGAGGCTGCTTTTACAAGTCCAAACTGGAAGGCTTTTGTTTCCTAAATGCTATTTGAATTTAATAACCTATGGAGGCCCAAAAGCCACCTGTTTAATCCGCTCCAATTTTTTCCTTTTCTAAAATTTTAAATTTATAAAATTAATTTCTGAATTTCTAATACATTAATTTATAATTGATAATTTTTATCCGATTTGAGTCAATTCGAATTCAAAACGATAAAAAAAAAAATACAACTCGTAAAGATTATTGCATCACCTGCCCCTGCCCATTTGCTAAGATATATAATAAGGAAAAAAAATATAAAACATATATATAATACTTTATTATTAAAATATACAGAAATGTTCCCGTCTTAGTATTTTGTATTGCTTTCGTGTTTTTAAATAGTCAAACGACTGAAATTAAATTTATATGTGAGGATTGAGATGTTATATTTCGACTAGCTACTTCTCATATTAATTTGAATAATCTTACTCTTTTTAGTTAAATTTATTTTTCATAATTGGTACTTTAAAATGAATCTATAAAAACATAAATATTAAAAATTTTGAAATTAAATTTAAATAAATTTATACATTATTTTCTGAATTTTAAAATCATATCTTAAATATATTAATACCAAACATCAACTACATAAAAATAGAAGCCTGTAATTACTGCAGTGGGAGTCGTTCCTTGTCCAAGTACACGCACAACATACCAAGCTTTCTCCACGTCAACAAGTTTCCCATTATATGAATATTGACCAAAGGTCAACTAACATCTCTCTCTCTCGATATATATATATATATATATATATATATATATATATATATATATATATATTTCCCAAAATAAATAGAATTTAAGTATTTTTATTTGATATTTTGGTTGACATTTTTTCTTACAATTAATTTGGATGGAATTTGAAATGGTCTAAGAAATGACAAATAATAATAATAGAACTCAAAATGCCTAATTAAATTTGGTTTATAATTTCATTCTTAATTAATATATTTAATTATATTAACTTTATTTTTTTAATATATTAAATTATTACATCCACCATTCCTTTTGCTTAAGTTTTCAGTGAGTTATTATTCAAAAATAAATTTTTTACAACGACTGGATTATTAATAAATAATAATAATAATAATTACAAAAATACCAATAATGCAGATACGTCTGGACATCGCTGCTCGTTAGTTGGCGTTCGGCTGATCATGTTTTATTGAAACTCCTAAAAACATAAGAAAATAATTTGTGTCAATTAATATGTAGATAGAGTGTTTTTAAAAATCACCACATTATGAAAATATATCAACTTAATTATTTTATAATTGAAAAATAAAAAGAGTCCTACAAGCGAAAAAAACATAAAATTAATATACACATAATTAAATTTTATAATTATTTAATATTTTATAAGTGTTGTAATTATAATAAAATTAAAATGCTAATATAACACTGTTTATTCGATTTATTAGTTTTAAAAATTAAATTTAATTAGCTTCTTTAAAATACATAAATAAATATGCATGGTAGTGATTAAGAGTTTTGTAATACCAGTAGGAGGATTATCAGGGCACTTTCCAGGACAAACGAGCTTGCAGAGGGTTGGGATAGATGCTGTCTTATCGCATTCGTTAGCACACCGAGTGAGACAAGGTGACTCAGCCCCAGCTGCCAATTCACTCAATCCTATAATCATTATTAACATAATCAAACTCCCTCCTAATTTTTTCTCCATTTTACTTAATTTAATTCTCCCTGAATTTCATTTGCATTGGCCTTGAGATTAAATAGTAAAATTTAGTCAAACGCTGCCTTACTTTAGCAAACTCAGAGAATATTATGGGTCAAACAAACAAATTAGTAAGAAATCTTAATTATGCGGTTTTTGCTCTCTTCCTCAAAACTTTGCTATCTTTTTTCAGATTAATCTAAAAATAGGAAATAATTAGCAGATAATTAAGGAAAAATAGATAATATATCTTAAAGATGCAAACTGTGTATGAATAGAATTGGACCATTTTCCAAAGGTCCAGCAACAGAGCAAAAAGAAGCTGCTTTCAAAGGCCCAAACAGAAAATACCACTCGAATCTACATAGGGAAATCTATCATTGATTTAATTTATAAATAAATCGATTTTCTGTTTTCAACTTGTCAAAAAACGAGGAATATGTTTTTATAACAACGAGTCAAAGACATGATGCATGGATACATTTGGATCAAAATTTCAAAAACTTTAGTATAATCTCAAGTATAGGACTCGCTATGATTTCCCAGTCCGAACTAAATTATCCAAAATAATTTAATTAAATTTTAGTTTGGTTCGATTTAATTGAAAATTTTGGGTTGAAATTGAAATATGCTCAACCTAAATGAAATTAATAGTTCCAAAAATAGGAATGATGCAAAGGAATATATTCTCAATGTGGCACAAAAATGTGATTATTTCGTACAAAACTAGAGATATCGTAAGGTACAAGTCATGAAACTTCACTCTTATGGGTTGAATTTCTTATTATAATCCCTGAGGGAGAAAGCTTACATGCTATTCAATATATATATAATTCAATATGCTGAATTTTCAATATTGGAAGTGAATTTTCCATTTCGCTCTCCATATGTTTTTATTTACTGATTAATTAAGTTGTTTAATTTTTAATCAACTGAAATTTCATAAATTTATCAAGCAGTTTTCCTTTGCTGGTCGTTCTAAGGGGCATTTGTATATACTCAAATTAGTTTGAGATTTATTTTAAAAAATAATAATTGATTAATCAGTAAAATGAAATAATTAAATTAAATTAAATTAATTATAGATTAAAGAAATTTTTGTTAATTAACTTTTTTATAAATTAATTTATACATATAGATGAGATAATATTTTATTATTATTATTTTAATTCACGAATACCATTATTTCAAGAGTGGAGAATGGTAGAGAGAGAGAGAGAGAGAGAGAGAGAGAGAGAAGCTGGGTGGTATTGGTGCTGCAGTGAAGTGTCAGAGCATCAGAATAGAAATTGAAATGATCTGACCGTGAAAATTTTTCCTTTTTTCACTCTGAGGAACGTACGAATTTCACTCCACAGTTCACATATCAAACATCTTGCTTTCAGTTCAGCGATACTGCACCGGATGCTAGATTTTGGACAATCTGACTTGGCCCCACCTTTAATCTTAATTAGCGGATAATTAAGGAAAAACAGAGTATATATTTATAAAACAAATTGTGCATGAATAGAATATAATTCAATCGATGACTTTCCAAATGGCCCCATAATTCAAAATGTCCAAACCCATAAAGAGGCTGCTTTTACAAGCCCAAACTGGAAGGTTTTCGTTTCCTAAATGCTATTTCCTACTCTAAATTTGAATTTGATAACCTATGGAGGAATATACACCAATTTTTTACTTTTCTAAAATTTTAAATTTATAAATAAATAAATTTAGAATTGAAATTTTTTATCTATTTTGACTTCATTTAAAATTTAAAATGATAAAAAATATTCTAATTTAATTGATACACCTATCATGAAATAGTTATGATAAATGTGAAAGCAGTTTAAAATACTCCACTGAATTATATGTCACTGTTTTTAAATACTACTAAAATCACAAAAAAAAAATAAGGATAAAAATATCTTTAGAAAATAGGAGTCAGAGATTGAAAAAAAAAAGCATTGAAGACATGATCCGTGCATACATTCAGAGGAAAAAGTATAATTTAAATTGCAATTTTTTTTTTAATGTGGAACTCTGAAAATTATAATTTATATGACTTTAATTTTAATTTGTGACCACCTAAAATTAACTCGAGTGATGATGTTGATACTAGCTATTTAAGTGCTCTGATTTTGTCTTTTGGAGTAAGTTTTTGAAAATAAGTTAGATTAATATTTATTTTCAACATGATATATAAAATGGTCGATTTTGCGGTATTGCATCGCCCACAATTATTTTATGTGGTTTTCTTGCTAAAACATGACTATGCCACAGATTGATTAAATACATCTCATAATGGATTGAATAATCTTGTTTAATTTGGTTAAGCAAAAAAATTTCATAATTTAAAATGCATCTATATAAATTTTTACATTATTTTCTGAAATTTAAAATCATAGGTATTTTTGATATCAAATATGAACTACATAAAAATAGAAGCCTATAATTACAAAAGGTGGGAGTCGTTCCTTGTCGAAGCACACGCACAACATGCCAAGCTTTCTCCACCTCGACAAAGTTTCCCATGATATGAATATTGACCAAAGGTCAACCTACAGGATTTAAGCCCCTCTCTCTTTATATTTCCCAAAAGAACCAATTACATAAATTTTCATAAAAAAATTAATAAATTACGGCCAAAACTAAATTTTTAAAAAAATTACCAATTTAGTTATATTTTGTTTGAGAAAATATTCATCTATTTGATATTGTATGAATTTTAAATAATATAATACAATATATCACATAATTTTTTTGTATGAAAATTTTTATATGATTTTTTTATGATTTTATATACAATCTAATAACATTTTATAAATATTTAAAGTTTTTACTTACCAATAACTGTAACTGTAAAGTAACAGATACATTCAAGTAACAATATTTATAATTGTTATTTCAAATAATATTTTTATTAAAGGGCATGGGGAGGATAAACTATTATTTTTTTAAAGTTTGTTTATAGCTATAATTTGTTAAATTTTAAAGAATTTTTTGTAATTTATTCTTCCCAAAATAATGAGAATTTAAGTATTTTTATTTGATATTTTGGTTGACATTTTTTCTTACAATTAATTTTGATGGAATTTGAAATGGTCTAAGAAATGCCAAACAATAATAGAACTCAAAATGCCTAATTAAATTCGGTTTATAATTTATTTCTTAATTCATATATTTAATTAATTTTTAACTTTATTTTTTTAACATAGTAAATTATTACTTCCATCATTCCTTTTGCTTAATTTTTCAGTGAGTTATAATTCAAAAATAATTTTATTGCACCGATTTGGATTTATTAATTAATATTAAATAATAATAATAATAATAATAATAATAATAATAATAATAATAATAATAATAATAATAATAATAATAGTTACAAAAATTAAAAAAGAAATGCAAGTGGGTGGGGTCTACCCACTACCAACAATGTAGATACGTCCGGACGTCGCTGCTCGTCATTTGCCGCTCGACCGATCATAAATGTTTTAGTGAAGCTCCTAAAAACATAGGAAAACAATTTGTGTCAATTAATATATAGATAGAATGTTCAACGATTGTTATTTTTTAATTTTATTAAAAATCATAATATTGTGAAAATATATCGACTTAAATTATTTTATAATTCAAAAAGAAAATGAGTCCCGTAAGCGAAGAACATAAAATTCATATATATAAAAAATTAAATTTTATAAATATTTAATATTATATAAGTGTTGTAATTATAATAAAATTAAAATACTAATATAACACTGTTTATCTGATTTATTAGTTAAAAATAAATGTAATTAACATAATCAAACTCGCTCCTAATTTTTTCTCCATTTTACTTAATTTAATTCTCAGTGAATTTCATTTGCATTGGCCTTGAGATTAAATAGTAAATTTTAGTCAAACGCTGCCTTATTTTTCTCTCTTCCTCAAAATTTTGCTATCTTTCTTCAGATTAATCTAAATATTGGAAATAATTAGCAGATAATTAAAGAAAAATATAAAATATTTCTTAAAGAAGCAAACTGTGTATGAATAGAATTGGAACATTTTCTGAAAGGCCCAGGAATTTCAAAAATTTCCAGAGCAATAAAGTAGCTGCTTTCAAAGGCCTAAACAGAAAATACCACTCGAATCTATATAGGGAAATCTGTCATTGATTTAATTTATAAATAAATCGATTTTATGTTTTCAATTTGCCAAAAAACGACTCAAACCATAAAGAGAATCTGTTTTTAGAACAACGAGTCAAGACATGACACGCACCAGACAAATTGTATTTTCAGAAAAACGAGACAAGAAATGATGCATGCATACATTTGGTGCAAAATTTCATAAACTTCAGTATAAATTGTAATTTCTTTATAATTTTTTTCAATTAAGTATAACTCTGAAAATTGTAGTTTATGTACCCCTAAATCTTTAATTTGTAACCAACTATGTTTAAATTAATTGATATAGCCATATTATAACTTATAAATTTTGATTTTCATTAGACTTGGCAATTGGTGCAGGATGGGTTATTCGATCCATGTTAGAATTAAATCAGAATTATCAGTTTCGAATTTTGAATCCGATTATTTGGATGAATAATTGAATTAGTCTTTTTTTTAAAAAAATAATTTGAATAAAATTTCAGGTTTGAATTGATAAGATTTTTTTGATGAATTTGAGTTGGATAAAAAAATCGCGTTGTCTACCTTTTATATCTATTTTTGGTAAAAAAATAAAAACATAAAATTTTATATTGTGTATATTAAAATGATTTAAAATGCACATAAATATTAATTTTTTGTAAATTTGTAACTATATTTACATAAATGATATCTTATTTTCTGAATTGCAAAATAACATCTTAAATATGATATTCGAATTAAATTAGAACTCTGTACGTAAAAGTAAATTTAATTTTTTCTTCGTATATTATAGATTTACATATATTAATTTTGCCCAAAACGTAGGGAATTCAAGTATTTTTTTTTTGGTTTAATATGTTTTCATTGATTTTTTTTTTGTCTAATTGTTATTTTATAATGTTGGATAATTTATTTTTAGACACGCACATCATATAATCTAAATGCCAAAGGTCTCAACCTGCGTAAGTGTTTGTGTATATTCACATGAATATAATTATTTAACTCTTATTTCTGTCAACTTTTGTTTGAATTTATACTTAATTTTTCAATTAATTGAAATGTGTATATATTTCGATAAATCGTAAAATGAAGACTATGAATTTACATTAATCCGTATATTTTTCAAAAATAAAAAATATTTTTTTTCATAAATTGTAAGAAAGGGATCCATAAGAAATCACTTATAAATGACAGCCAACAAATGAAACCATAAATTAATATATAATATTAATATGTTCTATATTACATTAGTTAAATGAATATAAAATTATCTTATTACTCAATTACCTGTTTAATCCATTTATTTTCTGTTGCTATTTTGAACAGACAACCTAGCCAACTCCAAGCTAGCAAGCAGTCGTCACCTTCTCAGACCTAACATCCTTCTGTGTCCAATTCTGTTCCTCCTCCACAACGTTGTCCTTAAAAATTTAACCAAAGAGTTAACCATAGATGAAACAAAAGATTTCACCGTCGAATGCCGACGGTGGGTATTAAGCTTTATAAAGAAGAAAAATGGAGTACTGTGAACTTGATTCATTTTATGAATATATATAGAAAGGTTTACAGCTTTTATACAACTCTTCATTACAGAATAACAGTCTAATAGGAAGAGAGAAAATAAAATTACAAAGTATAAAATACAACTACAAGTTATAAAGATGATACGTATGACTATTATTAGTGAAACTCACGTAACACCAGTAAATCCGATCATGCACATGCAAAAAGAGCTGGAAACGATTATGCAATTAGCTGCTGTAATTACTGAGACTTCTGGGCTGGAGAATGCTGTGTTGGAGATCCTTGAGACTAGAACTGATTGCTCACATGTGTTGCTCTTTGAATTGGAACTGCTTTGAGTAGCTCCTGAGCCAGTTAAAATAGCTGTTGTGGGTACTGGTGAAGTTGAATTACTGCTAAAGAGCTTTGTCTCATTAGTGGGTGTTCCTGGCAGCAGCGATGTAGTCCGGCTGTGGATGAATTTTCCTGGACGACAACCTTATTGATCCTCCAAGAGATGGCAATATTATTAAATGTCGTTCAATTAGATGGGTGACTGATACGACCTCGTATGAGTCGTACAATGGGCTGCCTAAATCCCACACCGCCAAATTTTTCTCTTATTTCTCATTTTCTTGGGAGACCGAGATCTTTCCCATAGAGCATTTGAAGGTGTTGTTTGGTTTCTCCATTTCTCAGGATTGTTTTGTTTTTAAATGAAATACTGACGATGACAAACTTGCCTTTGTGACCGTGTACAGAGATTCTGATCATAAGTTGGATCCCTTCTATTTTCGATTTCCAAAAATGCCCTTGTAACCATATCTAGATTACTATAATTATGGGGGACAATTTTCTTCTTACATACATCAAATTAAGGTATTTTTTTTAATAAATTACAGATAACCTTCCCAAAATTTTAATTTTAACTAATAGAAATAAAAAACTAACAGTGATATTTTTTTTTTTTGATAAAAATGTCATTTGAGATAACAATTAGTAAAATTAAAGTTTTAATGTATTGGTTGGTTTGCAATTACAATTGGTAAAAAAATATAAACTCTAAATTCTTATAAAATATTTTAGACTGTAAATAAAATTCTAAGGAATTCACACAAAATTATTTTAAATATAGAAAAATTATGTGATACATTACACTGTAATATTTAAAATTCATATAGTATTAAATGAATGAGCATTATCTATAATTTATTAAAATCTCTACGAAATTATCTGTAATTTATTATTTTTTAATCTAAATTAAGGTAATTCTTCAAAACACTTGGTTAAGTTCAGGGAAGAAAATGATAGATCTGCTAATTTAGAAATTGGCTTTTACAAAAAAAAAAAATCAATTATTATAGTATTATCTGATTAGCTATGCAGACATTATTTCCATATCAAATCGCACAATCTTTCCTTTTGAGAGTGAAGATTTACTAATAAATATTGATTTAAAACATGATTGGTACTATCTCATCAGAGACCAGTCCTAGAAAGAACCAACCCATATCATGAGAAAATGACATATGAAATCAACTACATGATAAAGACGTATGTTAGAAAAAAGGCAAGATGAAGTACACACCGTTATAGACGTCTGACAGGTTAGGTGAGCCAGCAGCTCTACATCGCCTCTCCATTAGACGTTAGAGGAGCACTCTAGCTGGCAAAATTAGAATCCCATATGTATAAACAAAAGAAAAACTCCTAGACTTTCTACCTTCATCATTTTCTCCTTTCTATATTTTCTTCACTTCACTGATTTTAGCATCAGAGTGGTTGCGCCGGAATAGCCTCAGTGCACAATTTTGACATCCTTTTGCCTTGTAGGATCGAGAGGTTGGAGTTTGCAGTCATCAAGTGGTACGATGAGCGACAAATGGCGGAAGAGACCGAAACTGAAAAAAGGACAAATCTCTAAACCAAACAGCAGAAGATACACCACAATCCAACATAACCACTAGACACACACATATGCTCCTAGCAACTAAGTTTCACAACCTCCTCGATATTGAAAATCAAAGAGAAGATAATGAAAAGGCTCCAGATGAGGTACCACAACCAAACATCCTTTCCATCATGAGCGCGTTTAGCTCAGCGGTAAAAGAAATAAAAGAAATAAGGAGAGAACTGAATTAACTTAAAAACAAAGAAAAATAGCCATTGACAGTCACCCCACTGAATACCCAAAATAAAAACCCCATCATACCAGCAAACACACAAACACCAATCACTCATTGTCGAGAGAAACAACCCATTAATATCACAGACAACACTTTCGACCCACCCATAACCTAAGACAGCCTTTACAATGCCATGAAGATTAACTAATAATTATTGATTTAAAACATGATAATTATTAATTACCTATGGACATAACAAGAGCAATCAAACTAGTCATAATAAGCCAATTACTTGGAGAAGGAATTAATTCCATTAATATTGAGTAATAGTGTAATATTTGTAAACGAGTTGAACCGAGCCGAATATTGGTGAGCTCGAGTTCAACCGGTTTAAGTTTATCACAGCTCGCGATCTATTTGAGGTCGATTTGTAAAAATTCTGTTTATTATTCTTAACGAAATTGACTTAAGTTTGACTCGTTATAACTAGTAATAAAAAAAAGTTTAGGCTCAACTCATTAACTAATAATAATAAAATTTCAAATTCGAACTTGATAATAAAATATAATATAAATAATTTTTAAATCAACACGTTCGTAAGTTTTGAAATGAATACATTCGCAAATTAGCAAATCAAATAATATTAAATTCGAGTTTGAACTCAATAAGATTTTTGAATTTGGATTTGATCTTGATCTTGGTTCGTTAACATTAATAAACAATTTCAAATGAATTTTTTTTTCCGAATCAATACCCAAATAACTTACAAGTTCATTTATAAGGTGGCTATTTGTTTTGATTTAATATATAAACAAATAATTAATTGTATTGCCTTTTTTTCCCCTCGGAACAACCTCCCAAAGAAAAATCTTAATTTGGGGTGAATATAAATTATGGTTGTGTCTAGAATTTTTGAATTTGAAATGAAATGAGGAACTCATGTACCGGAACAACTTGGATGTATTTGAATATAATATTAAAGTTTTTGTTGGTTTGGCTTCTTATTACATACTAGTGAGAATAATTAGTAGTCAAATTGTGGTGGGTCTGCCCAAACGTCAACAATGGTTAGGGGATGGGAAAAAAATGAAAACAAATAATCCAAGTTCACGAACTAATCGCTTTTCGCGTCTTAACCCAATAACCCCTCTGATTCATTGTTTTTATTTAATTTAAATTGTAAAACCCAATAAGCCCACTATTATTAAATAAAAGAAAGGGAAATTAAAAAAAAAAAGAAAAAGAAAAAGAAAAAGAAAGAAAGTGAAAGCCAAAATGGAAAAGGCAGGAATGACCTTGACTGAAAGCAATTATCATTCCATACCTTTAGAAAGTCTAGATTTTGGATTAGTTTAACACAGCTACAAAAAGTGGCTCATTATCTGCTTTTTGTGCTTATAAAGTTGAATAGCTCCTCAATTTCCTACCTTTCTTTTTCTCTAAAAAGAATAGTCAAGGATCTCAATTGGATCTTGTTTGCACTAGAAAATTCCTTTATTGTCTTCTTGTAAGTTGTATCTGTACAAACTGCATAAAATTTTAGTTTTGCAATCCTTTTGCTGGCTCTTCCTACTAATTAGAAGCTCAAGATTTGTTTAAACATTTCCCCTTTTGGTTTGGTTAATTATGAGACTTTTCTTTGATATTTATCTATTTTATGGAAGGAATTGCCCCTTTGATAGAAATTAGAAGTGAAAAAATTGGCCCCAAATTGTATATATTGACAAAAAAAGGGAGAAATGCAATTGCAAGAAAAGAACTAAGCAGGTTTGACTCTGATAAACAGCGGAAATAAAAATTACAGTTCTATCAAATATATATCAATAAGCAGTACTAAAAAAGGTCTTGGCGACATTGGTGTTGAGGATATGTAAGACCACATGGTTTGTGGGGCCAATACAACGGGGGGTTTTGTACTGGCTAACAGCAGTTCCTAATCCCAGCAAATGTTCCATGATCTTCTGGAATGTTCCTCTATGAACCACTCGAAGTTCAAGAGGTCCAATGGCATTGACCTTGCGGGAAGTAACATAGCCTGCATCTAGAAAAGATTTGTCCAAGCAATTGCAACACTCTTGCAACACCTTCTCTGTTGGTTCCCCACTTATTTCCCAGAAAATCACATAGTGACCAGGTTCAGTGGATCGATCCCCTAGGCTGCTGAAATCAACAACTTCTAGTTTTTCTTCAGCTAAATTCTTGCCTGCTTCTTCCACAGCTAACTGTAAATCTTGCTCAGTGTTCTTGTCAATGTTAATAGCCAGTACTAAGCTCCTCCTGCATATAAACTTCAGTTTTGGGGTTGAGTTATGGAAGCCCATCACCTTCACCACATCTCCCAGTCTATACCTGTACAACCCTGCAGGTTACAACATACAATTTGTTAAAATTTTAAGCAGAATAATCCAATGTGTGTTCAAGTATGTCCCCAAATATTTTTAAGATCAAGAAATAAGATAGATGAGTAATATACAGTTGTCACATGCATCTGTATAATGCATGTTACTATATGCCAAATTCATAAAAATAAAATAAAAAGTAGACAAATTAATTGCATTTGCAAATCATATGGTGTTTCTTGCGCCATTTTATTACAACTATGGTGAGAACTATTTCATTTAAAAATGTGACCAAAGGGAGTATCGTTCTCGTGTGGTCCTGTTGAAACTTTCCTGCACACCACATTAATGACTCCAAGACAAACTACCCCCCACCCCCCCAAAAAAAAAAAAGAAAAAAAGAACCTACACATGTACCGACTTTCCCATTTTGACAATTTCATAAAAAATTTCTTCTAAATATTCCGTTTTCTTGGTGAAAGAGTTGGACCACAAGAGCCCTTTCATCCAATTCACAATTTTGCAACAACCATGTTTCCTTTTACACTTATAACTTTGCTACTACATAATCAAAATGCCTCCAATAACTTACCCAGTTTTTCCAAGACAAAATAAGGAAATTCGCAGGAAGAAACCAAAGCCGATGCAGGAAAAGTGGGAAACTATAATAGAAGTAAGAAAAAATTTTAAAAAAAATGCAGCAACTAGTATCTAACAACGGAAACGTAGCCATGGCATCCTAGTTGAAGCATAAGGTAAAAGCAGCATCTATCTCCAACATATACCAGATAAAATTTAGAAACTATAGATATTCCAAACTCCATATTTTTTGCTCAAATTTTGTTGGGAAAAAACAGGTTAATCTAAAACTCAAAACATTTCCCGATGAATAAAAAGATCTCGAAAGGATAATATTTCTCCTCTCACGACCAATGCTATCTTCACCAATACATTTAAAATGCGTAACTGAAAACAATCCCATATGGAGCACACATTGGTAGGGTATTGCTGCGAAAAAAAGAAATTGTGCTTTCTAAGGTTGTGCCACACGTGAGAAACATTAGGAAAAAAAACCCACAGCTGAGGTCCCAATAACGTGTCAATTAATTGTGTCTATATGTAGTTCAGTTCATTAATATTTAACAATAAAGAGATAGGGATGCATGCATCTCAATATGTCAACCATATGTGGGTCAGTCAACTCAAATAGTTGCCATTTTCTAATAGTGGCAGCATAGAGATAATAATAATAATAATAATAATAATAATAATAATAATAATGATAATGATGATGATGATGATGGTATGGAGAGCAGAAACATTTTCTTCAGGATAGAAGCAATTTTCTCGGATTCACACTCTCACATGGGGTGCCTAACTGGCTTTTATTAAAGGGGAATCGACAAATAGAGGGACAAATGCATCAACTGATCAATTATAAATGTTTCTGCAGCATTGACTTCAATTGCACTAATCTATAATTAAAGATTTCACCCAGACCATATATTTTTAGCGTAGTTGAATCCTTAACAATTTCAACACTAAACTTAAGCAAATGCGAGCAGTATTTCTTCATCTTAATGTCTTTTCCCCCCAAAAAAAAAACCTGACGAAAGAAAGAAAAGAAGAAAGAAATGGTAAGTACCTGCAGAAGTGGTGAAAACGATTTCATACTCTTCTCCAATTTTAACTTCAGTCAGACCAACAGTTTTGGGTTGGATATAGGTATGGTCAACATTGTCCCTAAGAGGAATGAATTCGAAATATCCAAGATTTGGAAGCACTGCAAATGTAGCCAACTCTGGAGGCAACTTTGGATTGACATTTGCTCCAATCCACCCCTCTGAAGCACCATAATCCGCACTCATCAAAGGCAGTTCCCCTGCATAGTGCCTCAATTTTTTCAAATAGGGCTGCATTGGCCCTGTCATTATCCCATAGATATATTTCGCATTAGGAAACAGTGCTGGTATTAACCTATACCAATTACTTAATCCCGAGCATATCTTATGGATCAAATCGGCCAATTCAACATTTGGTTTAAGCACTCTTGACATTGCTGCTCTGATTGAAGGGCCAGTAACTCGGCTGCTGAGCACACCACATCTAATATCATTACAAATCTCTTCCCAAACTTGTTCAAAAGTTCGGAATGCAAGGACAATGCTATGGGCAAATGTAGAGTACAGAAATTCAATTTCTTCGTGGAAAATTAACCCACATAAGAGATGGCAGTACAATGATTGGTGGAAGTCTGGACCAAATACTACTTCAATGGGGCTGCAGCATTTGAACTGCATTGCTTCCATTGCACTCTCGTAGTGTGGATTGCGAAAGAGAATGGTTGTGGCAGTACCCGTATGCAAACCCCCTTTAGTCTTGCCCTGCTTGCTGCTGAAGATGAACTTTAAGGCTTTTCCATCTCCAAGAGGATATTCTCTGCATCACATGAATCGTCCTCTCATCAATGGAGAAGTAAGAATAATCGCCCATATTATTTAATTTTCTTTTATAATCACAATAAACAGAAGTACCACGCGTACATCATCCATAACAAATGAAAAAAATCTCATTAAAGTGACAAGACGAAGAGTTTTCTATTCAGATAATAGTAGTTTACGTTACCTGTTTCTAAAGGCAAATGAAGTTCTATGTATCTGCAGAGTGTTGTCCGTCAATTCGTCATTGAATGGTACAAATTTGGGCTTTCCCTGAGTAGTACCCGAACTGCAACAACCGAGACTTTTCAAAACTAAAAACTTGGCTTACATTGATTGAGAAATAATTCTGCAGAATCATCAAACAAACACACTGCACAAAGTTATACCTCAAAGACAAGAATCTTATGGGCTTCCCAGTAAGAACAGGGGAACTATCGCCATCTGCAATTCTTTGAATATAAGGTTCCAAGTCCTTGTGAGTAACAAGAGGAATACATTCTTTGAAACTCGCTGGATCAGTTCGTCCATTGAGACCCCGATTCTGCAAGTACTCTGCAGATCCATTCTCTTCAAGAATCTTCTTGAGGGTCTCTATTTGGATTCTCTTAGCATCCTTTGTCATTGATTCAAATTCCTCTATCACTTTATCAATGTCAATTCCTTCCATTTTCTTTTTTAGCATTTTCACTGAACTTGTTCAACTGCGGCAGAAACAAACAAAGAAATAAAAAATCAAGAGACTATGTTGTGCATAAAGTCAAACAACTTACGAAGAACTGATCCTTGAAAGAGTAAGATGATTGAATTGGACGACAAAAATGAGTAATTAGCACCCTAGGAATATATGCCTGCCAAGGAAAAGCCAAACAGCAATGACACATTCAGATTACAAATAATTCCCAAAAGACACCATTGAGGACCCCATTCGGCGACGTAGATCCTCTACCACTTTATTCCTCACTATACTAATATTACTCAATCCAACAAACCAAAACCTTCCATCAACGGAACGGAAAATCAGAATTAAAAAATCTTCTATTTACATTAAAACTTAAGGAATTGTGAATGAGCAGTCAACAACTCCGTCAACACATAGAAAAAGAGAATCAACTATTTGTGTAACGGATAAAGAGAGTGAAAATCTTCAAAATAACTAAATAGAAAAAGGATCTAGTTGTCAATTTTAGATATGATAAGGATTTAATCGTATATGAATATAAATTAAACAAATATAAATAATAACATTATCAATACGATTGCGATAAGAAAAAAAATCGGATTATAAACGAATGATTAAAAATATGTCATTTTATCAATTATAAAAATATAACTAATTATTTCAGTATTACTCAAAATTCAAATGAATATATTATAATATTATATATATTTATAAATAAATAAATAAATTAAATTGATTTAATTAAACTTCTATATATTTAATTTGAATTTAATTAATTTAATTAAAGTTTAATTAATTAAATTAAAATTATTAATTAAATATAAATTGATTAAAATAAATTTTTAATTTAATATTTGAATCTATTTATGTATAACCGTATCATATGAATTGTACAATTTAGATATATTAAGTAAAATCGTATATAATTATAGTGTCGTAAATTATACATTTAGATATATTAAATTATCCTTATTTATTATAATAGTGTCATATTGAATTACGATACGACATGACACATGACACTATTAGATTAGAAACGATTCCTAAGGATCAGATAGCAATCTTTAGCGCAAGTGTGCAAACAACTGAAACTTCTCACCCTTTGATCTTGATTTGACGTTAGTTAACGACGTCAACTGTCAAGAATTTTCCAGGAAATGAGAAAAAGAATTTGAAGCACTTGTGATTAAGAAAAGGAACAAATCTGCAAAAAAAAAACTTTTGGAATTCCATGAACTTAGTCGAAGTTCAAAATCCATGTTTTTGTAAGCGTCAAAAATCAAAATGCAAAAATAATCATAATAACGAAAATAACAAGACAAGAAAATAAAAAGGAACGAAAAGAGTTTAACAGTCCGAAAATCAATCGACAAAAAAATTCCAATAAGAACAACAGCCGAAGCTTTTCGATCAAAAAGTATCAAATAGTTTCGAGACATAGACAGAAAAGCAATACAGAAACCAAAGTATTAAAAAATAAAATAAAATAAACCAAAAAAGCGAAAATTAACGTGCTAACAGAGACGAAGAGTGAGTAAATAGCTAGTTTTCTAGAAAGAAAAAGCAGGAGAGACAATACCTGCAATCGAAGTCCGAGTAGTAAGTAGGAAGTAGCAACTATGAGAGAGAAAGACAAACAGAGAGCGGGAGTTGAAATGGAGAAAGGCAGTGAAAGCGAGTGCTTCAAAAGTAACGAATTTATAGAAAGGAAGGAAGGAGAAAAAAGAGAAGAAGAAGAGGAGAAACAAGGGGGGCGGGTACTTATGTGGGAGGCGTTACTGGATCACACAGATAACGATGCCATCCCCTAACGTAATATCTCTGTGCGCAAATTGTCTCCGTATGACCGTAGTCTGCGTAGAGCCGAAAAGAATCCGATAGAGGGGGAAGAAAAAACAAAGGAACAGAAAGAAGAGCCAATAGACCGAAGCTGGGCTCTGTAAATTACTAAATTTTTTGGATATTTAGGTATAAAGGAAAGAAGGATATCGGGAGATGGGCAGAGACTCTTCTTGGCTCCATTTATATATAGCCGTCACCATAATAAGGGAAGTGTCGTCCACTTTTCGCTATTCCATTTTTTTTTTAATGAGAAATAAGAAAAATTAACAAAACTAAATGCCTATTGACTATCTATTGTATTGCCAATGACATTTGTGTCCTTGGTTGTTTGGATAAATTACATGCTATCCTTGGATTTATCATTCTTCGATTGGGTCCTAACTCTTAATTAAAAATGTTTATTTTCCCAAGATTTTACGGGGCCCCTATTGGAAAGGAATAGAGGGAGGACAAGATTCTGAAAGAGAGAGAGAGAGAGATTATAGACACATATATTTTTTTAAATTTTGTTCCGTAGATTGTCTTCTATGCTGCATAAAGCGTACGCATTTACCCAATTATCACTCAACTAACCTTATTAAAATAAGAAAGTCTTTGCTCATGTTTTAGGGATGAGATAAATATTGGTAAAAAAAAGTCGCCTTGAATTAGTTTGATATTATAAAAGAAAATAACTTTGTAATTTGTTCATTAAAAAAAATAGAAAAGGCAGTGTGAAATTGAGAATTGTAAAATCGGAGTTGGGAGGAATATGGTGCAAGATTACAGGGAAATGGGAGAAGATGGGAAGCAAAGCACACCACAAATTCAGAGTGGGTAAGCATGATTTGGCTGTGTGGGCAACTCAGCATCAAATACTGAAAGAGACTCATAGTGGACTAGCGAGGGCCTGAGGAGGCACTAGCAATTTAGAAGTAGCACGGAGGATGGGGGCCATTGTTTAGGCCATAACATTAATTACACTATTAGAATTTAGACCTCATAATTTTTCACTCTTATTCCAAATTTCAATTTAAGTTTTATATATATTCAAAATCAATTATAAATTAAGTTAATAATAAAATATAAAATTATTTTAAAAAAAAAATTGGTATATAAACAGAAATATATCCCTATTAAGGAAGAAATTCCCGTACTTGCAGTCATGGATAATTTTATTGGGGTAAATGGGTAATAATCGTGGAATGATGGGCTGGCTATGTAAAGGATTTTCTATTCGGCCAGTGCATACGCATATTGAAGCTGTTGCTTCTTGAATTTTTCTAGAAAAGGAAATTTGGAAATTTCAGATTAGGAGTAATTTTATGCAAATCACTAAGCAAATGACTTAATTTTATTTATAAAGAAAATTATTGGTGAATTTCATAATATTTAAATCTAGATTGTTTTTTAGCGAAAATTTGATATTTTAGTGGCTGAAGAATGCAATTATTATAAAATTATTTAAGACTCCATCAACTTTTCAACTAATCAAAATATTAAAATATTTGAAGCCATATGATTAAAATTGTTAAGTTGTGGTGGAATTTAATGCGGATGATGTGGCTGTTAATAAATTAGAAAAAATCTACAAAATACTGTTGACTGAAATATATATATATAAGTCTTAATTGCCGTTTTCATAAATAGACCATTATATTTTTTTAATTTTTTTTTCTTTTTTTTTAAGCAAAGCCAATTAGCAACAATGGAAAAGGACAAGTGCATATTCTTAACTATAAACGCATATATCTTATGTATATATGCAAGAAACTAGGCTGTAGCTTTACCCATGAAATATACCATAGTCTTGGAATAAAAACTCTATAAAATTAAATTATTTCGCTCGTCATGGTATTAGAAAATGAATTATATATGTGGATATGGGATTAAAGTAATTGGTGCAGGCAAATTTTTAATATTTTGTTTTACCTAAATATTAAAAAAGTATTAAAAAATAAGTCCTTTGTCTGGAAAGTGACATAATTTTCTAAGATTCATTAATTATGTGCATTAACCTAATTAAATCTCATTGTCTGTATATTTGTTTAACCATCCTGTATGTCTCTTTCAATGTTAGAAAGACTTTTACTGGACTAGGGTGCACCTATACGCAAAACGTCACCGTCCACTATGAAATCAAAGAAAAAAAAAACTATTAATCAATTCATTTGATGGATAAACTCAAGTTTTACTCACTAAAAATGGATTAGAGCAACATTTATAGTGTAGTTTTTTTTGGACCCAGTATTCCTGATTAAACGTTTCTTCTCAAATTTTAAAAATACTTTATATTCATAATCTGATTTCGAAATTTTTTCGTAAAATAGAAAAATTCTTTATCCTTCCATTTTCACCGGTTATAGTTTTAATGTTTGCTTACCATGCATGCTTTTATAGTTCATTGGTCTCATTACTTAATTGGAAAATACTTTTGTTGTTAGTTTACTTTGAACTCATTTTGTATGATCTGATTTGTCATAATCTTTATTTTTATATAAACACTTTTTGAACCAACTACGAAATTTCTGATATTAGAAATAATATTCTTATTACATACTCCATAGGATACAAGATGATACAAAATATTAAAATAAACAATATTAGTTATGATATAATCACAATCAACATATAAATATTTTTTTTCTTCCATCGACATCTCTGTAAATAAATTTATTAATTGATTTAATTATAAAAGGTCATTTAAACACTATTTAATTTTACATAAATAGCAATTAATTATAAAAAAATTAATTTATAATTTATTTATATACATAAAATCAATATAAAATAAAATAATACTGTGAATAATCCAGCTTTCTAGATAATTAAGAAACAATTTTCGAAAAGAAAAAGAAAACAAAGTTTTAATAAAAATACTAAGTTATGTGTTGACGTATTGTGAGCGCACAGAGACATTCATGCTTAATGAACAACGATAACACATAACTTATGAACAGGTTTTTGGCATTTTAATTTGGCACGACAAGAGTACTGTTCCTAGAAAACGTGAATATATTTGCAGATAACCAAATTTTTTTTTTTTGGGGGGAAACTGTTAGTCGATAATATATTATCAAAATTGTTTTTATAAATATTATATTACACATCTATAGAGGAAAAGAAACCAATAAAACTTAATAATGTTTTGCCCATGTCTTGATAAACAGAAATATTTGTCAGTGGTTAAAACTGCTGCGGTTCACTATTAAAATTTTAACCGAAACCAATAATTATAAAATGGTTCACAACTCAAAAGTTAGTACCCAAAGAATCTTGTTGAATATTTTATATCTTACCTCTTGTTGTTTTTCTTTTTTTCTTTTCTTTTTTTAATCATTATTATTATTATTATTATTATTATTATTATTATTATTATTTAAAAAAATATATATGACAGTAAAAGACAAGAGATTGTGAACAAACACACAACAATTTTCTACATTATGTGACTCAAAAGAAACAAGATTCGTTTTAACTTTGCGGCTCTTGTCCAAGGAAAGTCAGTCAGTTTTCTTTATATATATTGGCTGGGGCCTTATACAAAGTGTAATTGTAATTGTAAATGTCTATATGACACTTTTAAATGCAATTATATGGATAACTTATGTAATTATAAATTTAAAAACTAGTAAATAAAATAATGTTATGGGCTCCATTTTTCTTATTTTAAATATTTTTAAATAACAAAATAAAAAATAAATATTTTATAAATTAATGTAATTAATACTATTTTATGTATAATTCATTATAAAATTGACACATTTAATTAATAAAGTTAATAAAATTAATTTTAATTAATATAAATATAATTATTAATATACATTTAGCAAATGTGTTTCATCAATTGTGACTGCACTTTCCATCAATCCAAAGAGGCCATAAAGAAATAAAAAGGTTTGTGATCTACAATTCAACCGCAAAGCTAGTCGAGATAGATGTTTTGCGATCATAATAAAAACGTAAGAATTGAAAACTTAAGACCGTTCACGAGTCCAAATGATATAAATTTTAAAACAGTGATAGGAGAAGTTGCAACCAGGATTCAAGTCTCATTTAGTGAATTAATGCTAAGAAACTAGTCTGTTGCAATGTGATTTTGACTTTATGTGTAACAGTTTTTTGAATGTTTGAAAAAATAAATGTTGATTAATGTAATAAAAATAATTTGAAAGTATAATTACAAACTAGTTGATTTGGTAGTAGAAACCACATCCTTGAATTGCAAATCAATTACAAACATAAACATGTTCTAACATAAATGGTTTTACTATTCAAAAAACTCTTACTTAAATGGAAATGGAATGTATATATTTATTTATAAATCACCTCGAGAATAAGTTATCATATTATTTATAATTTTTGTATTTTACTTTATAAATATTTAATTTAATTTTTCGTTGTAGGAAAGTACTTTGCATTTATGGTGTAAGTGATGAAAGAAAAGGGCAAACAAATTAATATGTCCACCATCAAAACACTATTTACCGATGCCAGTAAGAATTAATTAAGAGTAATTATTAGACTTTCAATTATTAAGCAATCTTATTATAATCTTAATCAATGCAGATAAATCATAAAATGACGGTGCAGGGAACTGGGTCACTCCGTCGACACACAGAATAAATGTAATTTAATTGTCTGAAGGCCGACATCCATCATTGGATAAATATTTGAGCCAAAAGTTGTTCAAAAGGAAATTTGAAGAAAAATCCAATACAGTTTTCTCCAACAATATCACAATATGATCCGATTATTGTGACGAATCTTACTTAAATATCTCAAAATTAAACAGTTAAGCACACAAAAGCCAAAAAAAACAGCAACAAAAAATTCTATTGGAGATAATTAATTAGTTAATAGTTAAATAAAGTAAATTAAATAGATTTAAAAATTTGGAGGTTGGAATTTCGTACGTCATCATCTTTATGTTTCATTTACAATATATAGAAATTAAAAATTGTAAATGGTAGATTAAAATATATGCACATATATTTCTGGACCACATCCACTATACACAACTATTGGTGGATGGGAATAATTGCTATGCTATGTAGCGACTAATTAGGTTAGCTTTAAATTGCATATGTGGGAGCTGCTGATGACGATTAAGATAGGATTTTAGTGAATAGTGAATTTTCACACGTGTTTATAATGTTGATGATTTCCTTAATTAAACTTATTTACTTTACAGAACTTAGTTTATGTCTGTCTGTCTATGTCGATGTCTTCTGGTAATGTGGTTATAAAAGTTTCCAATTTCGCGCAATTTTAAATGAAAAATATTGTAACCTTTAACTAATCTTTCTTTTCCCATCTAACAAAAAAGAAAAAAGCCTTTTTATGTAACGTTGCTTCAAACTTTAATTTGTATGATATAGTTGCTGTCAGTATATTTCGATTTAAATAAAAGATCTCTAAATTTGTAATTATTTTATTTTGTTAATTTCTCAACTAAAATTCTTACAGAATGAGATAGGACAGCATGGATTTATTTTTTCAACCGAAAAATAACTGAAAACACACTATGCATGAAATAAATATTATTACCATAGATTAAATTTTCATTGTTGCATAAATAAGTAAGCTCTATTCCGAAGTGAAGATCTGATTTTGTATTGATTATGATATTCTTTTTTTTTTTTTTGGTTGCATATTCAATTTGTAAAGAAATACAAAGATTATTTTCTTCATTATTTTTTTTATCAGAAAATTATTTCCTCAATTATTATTCTACTCGTGCTAAACTTTTAATCATGGGAAGACCTAATCTTAGCACCATAATTGCCTAGTTATTACACTGTTTTAATCCTATTTTAACTTAAATTGACAACAGCCGCCTTTGTTGTTGCGGTTTTGTCACTTCGTTTAGATGCTCTAGCTTTTGGTCATTGTCAATATTTTTTATTTATATGGTTAGGAAATTTGCTAAAATTTTATGTTTTTCAAATTAACAATGAAAAGTCATATGATTGGAATATTAATTTAGTTGAAAAAATTATTCAGTTACACACAATTACAGATAGTAAAGAGAAATAAAAGAGAAAAACAAAACAAAATTTATATGTTCTGGTCAATGATGCATACATCAACAGAACATATAATAGTATTTTATTATGATGAATGAATTAAATACAATCACAGTTTTAATCCCAAAAATTTCAGCATTTTTCTAAATCATGTGAGAATTATATAATTTAACTGAAGAAAAACTAAATTGAAATTTCCTCTAATTATCTGCATAAATCTCTTTTTTTTTAAAAAAATTGCACTGCAAACTTCTCATATCAAACTGCAATGCGAATCCATCAAAATTGAACTCACATCAACAATTTTTTTTATATGATCAAATGTCTCTGTCATAACTTATGAAATCATAATAAACCTGTATTTGAATAGTATGTTGCTAGAGTTTAATAATAAATAAAATATGATGCTCCAAGTTTCCAAATCTAGCTAGTAATAATGTATCAATCAATATCTTTTATTCAAAATATGAATATAACATGAGAGAAACTGTGAGAGAAGAAGTGGGTAAACTATCACTTGCAATCTGCTGCAGCTAAGTAAATAATTTACCACTGCCAAAAAGAGTGGGCAACTTCTTCTACTCCAAAAAGGCAAAATTAATAAGATCACATAAAGATTTCTAAAATAATATGACGCCCTCTTTTTTCCTTTAATTGAACTGAAAATTCTGAATTTTTTGGAAGTATATTTATTCATCACCCACAATCAATAATAATCTGCACACCTCATATATATTACACATTTTCTCTATTTTCTTTTAAATGAAGAAAAATATACAGCACTCGTTATAATAGAATTCCAATTTTAAATAAAATGAAATCATCTCATTGGAGACACACTAACAAGAATCATTAACAAATATTATTAAAAGTTTTATACTCAAATTCTTTTGATAATCAGTTTTAATTTCTTAATCTACAAGCTAGATTCCCCATTTTAGGAAATGAAGTTCATGATCAAAAGTCTAAAACAAAAAGATTCATATAGATATAGTTTTTAAATAATAAAAAAATTGTTATTCTACGAGTACGCTGAGTAGATGTATCAAAATGGATTCGCGTGTCGCATTCGTATCGTGTCAATCTGTTTTGGTGATACGATTAAGATTGATACAAACACGACCTATTTATTAAACATATCAACACGAACACAATACGAAAATTAAATGGGTTACACGACACGACACGTATAATACGTTTTATTTTTATTCACTTAATCCGATATGACTCATTTAATCCAACACGACCCACTTAACCCATTTAACATATATATCAATTATAACCTAAAAATTAACAAATATTTCTAAAATAATTGAAAATATGTCTAAAGCAATGTCTAAATTAAATTATTACAATACCAAAATTCAAATATTTTGCAAATAAACACAAATATACAAATTTAATATTTTAATTTGTTGTTTGACCTATTTATATTTTGATAGTCTTATTTAATTCTAATTTTTTTAATTGATGCATTTAAATTTGCTGAATATATGTATTAATTTGTATTAAATTTTATTCCCACTATAATATTCATATTATAATCAATGAAAGATAGTTCAACCACCAATATTTTACATGACATAACATATAATTTTAGGCATTTTATATATCAGTATATATTATTAAATTAAGACTATTATAAATTTTTTTGGTAAATTTTTTTAAATAAATATCCTTATATATAAATAATAAATAAATGTATAACTATTAAAAATTGAAAATAAGAAAAAAAGTTATCCATTAATATATATGTACGAGTTACCTACTAATCTAATTAATTTGAGAATTTTATAGTTTGAGTTTTGGTTAATTAATTAAATGAGTTTGAAAAAATAGTAGATTTAACTAATTAATCTTAAAAAACAAATTGAATTAAATATTATTTAATAAAATTATGAGCTGCACAAAAATTTAAGCGAGTTGTAACGGATTCACGTGTCAACTCGTGACACGATTCATTAAAACCGTGTCATAAATAAGTCGATCTGTTTATGATACGAACCCATATAAATTTCTAAATTTACATATTACGCGTGTCGTGTTCACGTATTATGACATATTTTAACACCTCTAACGCTGAATTCGATTAACATAATTTAACTATGGGAATTTCATTTTTCTTTTTAACAAAATGGGAAAAATTATTAACACAGTAAGACAATAAAATGGCTAATTGTACAACTAATAGGAATAAATTCTTTTACTAAATTAGCTGAGAAAATAAATTTATATTTATTGAACGAAATAATTAATGTGGGGTGGCACTGGCTGCAGTGGAGTGGAGTGGAGGGATGTAAACCGTTAATCTAGATTAAATTAATTATTATTTATAAATTAGATCAATAATAGAAAATTATGTGAATAGAATAATTATTTATTTATTTATATAATATAATATTTAATTATTGATCCGATTTAGAAATAAACTGTAGAAAGGTATAAGCAAATAATTTTCAAAAACTGAAAGCAACAGGATCCCGTGACCCATCCGCATTCACACGCGGCTTCAACACAAAATCCATTCCACGTAAAAAGGATGCAATTAGTCTATTACTAATATGGTTCGCGTGATGAACCTTTTTTTTTATTCTTCTTTTCTTCACCGACCGTTAATTTGGCTTTATTGGATTGAGAAATTTCAAGAAAATTAAAATAATTTAGAGATTTATATTTAAAAAATTAAAATTTATAAATTTTGGAAAATCATCTGCCTATTAAATTTTTTCATTTTTTAAGGATTTAATTTTTTATCTAGTCCAAAATCCACAATTTTTATTTATAAGATATTGTTGTCAAATTTTTTATTTTAAAATTGTCTCAAATAAATTAATAGTATTTTAAAACTGTCATTAAACCTAAAAATACATCAAAAACCATTTGTCAAATTTTATTTTACTTATTTTGTCTATATTAGTTTGAATATGAATTAAAAAAATATTAATGAGTTCATTTGAAAAGAAAAAATATTAATGAATTAATTTATTAATAAATATAGTATGAATAATAAATCTATATAGAAATTTGAGAAAAAATTGTAATATATTTCAAATTTGATAATAATAATAATAATTTTCATTAATTGTATTTTTTGGAAAATCTACTATAAATTATATTATTTCACAATTTAATATAAACGGGATAAAAAAATTAAAATATATTTAATTAATAATAAATTATCAATATTCAGTAAAACGTAAATTTGGAAATTAATTGTTAAATAAATGAATTGTAGTCGTTGAATCAAATATGAGTGCAAGAAAAATTATATTATCAATTCATGAATTTTATATTCAAACCAAATAATATAATTCTTATAATTCATAAATTTCACAATTCATATATTTAAATTTTATAAAACTCATGAATTTTAAAATTAATAATAAATTACCAATATTTAGTAAAAGATAAAATTAGAAATTAATTGTTAAATCAATGCATTGTGGTCATTAAATAAAATATAAATATAAAAAAAATCATATTATCAATTTATGAATTTTATATTCAAATCAAATAATATAATTCTTATAATTCATGAATTTCACAATTTATATATTTAAAATTTATAAATTTTAAATTTCATCAATCAGAAGAGCTCTAAATGATATTTTTTTAATAAAAATATCATTTGAGCTTGAGATCAGAAAAGAAAATGATAAAAAGAAAAAGAAAAAGAGGTGGGAAGTAACACGATCTATACACCATGAATAGTGACAAATATCAATGGAGACATAAAGGCGCTATGACTTCTCTAAACATTAAAATAAAAAATCTTTATTTTATAATATAATATGCGACTCTCCAAATATTTTATTTAAGCTCGGCTACCGACCAAAATCAAACCAAGGAATCTACAACTAGAAGAACCTTGATAAGATATCTAGCTATTGCAGAACATAATTAGCAGATCCAATTAACTTGAAAAGACTGTGCATATCTAGAGAGAAAAATTAATTGTGAACATCCTCCGTAGCAACAACATTAACAAATTCGAAAGACTCTAATGTCACGGCCCAACCAGCTGGGGGTTGGTGATCGGTACTTAGACTTATGTATGCTTAGTCAATGTCTCTTTGGAATCCCATTATAAATCTAGCTAATCTGGACAGTTTGTCCACTATTCCATTTCACAATTATTTTTTATTTTACTTTTAAAAGAAAATTCAAAATTTTGAAAATTAGAACAATACTTTTCAAACATTAATAATTATGCACATTGAAAGGATATGTATTCAACTGACTTTTTTATAAAAAAAAAAAATCAAACTAATTAATCAGTGTGATTCCTATCGCATTAATTAATTACAGACAGCCATTTTTTTATATAAGACAATACTTTTTCTGTTTTGGCGATAGCGGAAATGGGCCGGAAATGAATCTTCTATCTCAAATTAAATGAATGCATGCAAAAGATACATTTCTAAGAAATTAAAAACATCTAATCTAAGCAATTTTTGTTTATACATGTGAAGCACGTGACACTTGATCATTTATTGGATGTATTTAGATGGATTTTACGCATTTAAATTCAATTCATCTGATAAAATATTTTTATATAAAGATTTTCATAAAATGGGTTGAATTCATTTGTAAAAATCTTCTAAAATTTTATGTCTTTGTTTTTTTTTTTTTGCATCCAAGTATTCAAGAAAGAAAAATGAAACAGATGTGAATGTAAAAATAAAATAACCTTAGACTAAATTTTAGAATTAATGAGATCCACTAATTTTATGGAATTTATCTAAAATAATTTTACATTCCTAAACTCATTTTATGAATTTTTGAAGGTTTCGATTCAAAATTTTATTTATCTATTAACTAATAATAGAATAAAATTGAAAACAAATAAAAATTATTTATAAAAAATTACATTTCTTACATAATTAGTCTGCACAGTAATGAGTACATGTTTGTTTCATTTTTCAAAATTTAGCAATTACTAGCTAGACACTTGACCCTCAATAAAACGCGTATGATAAAATACAAACGAATAACATGTTTGATTCATAAAATAAGATAGTTATTTTAAATTTTGGTTCAATTTAAAAAAATTATTATTTTTTTAAATTTTATAAAATATACATTTCATTAATAAATTAAAAAATAATTATTTTACAACTAATTAAATAGTCATCCTACCCCCTACTGCCACTACCTCACCACCATTATAGCTGCCCCCACCACTTCGCCCACCACTATCCACCATCCCCACCTATCACTTCTGCTATATATAAATTAATATAATAGTATATTTAACTGTAATTTTTTTTTTTATAAAAGCAGTCAACTATACTCATGAACCAATACATATACATAGAATAAAATTCATTTAAAAATAGCTATTTTATTATTACCTATTCTATTCCTTAGCAGTTACTATTTTAATTGTAATATGTTAAAATCTCAAAAAAAATTAACTGTAATTTGTTCTTACTATTAAGACACAATTAGAGTATTTGGAATTGATATTAGTTATTCAAAAAGTAGATTTAATTTTTTTTTATTCAATTTACTAATTTTTTTAACTTTTTATAAATTATTTTTTTCAAATATGTTTATGAAACAAACATTAATTTACATATTTTTCTCAAAAAATAATTTTTAAAATTCAAAAAATTTAAAAATAACAATTTTTTCTCCAAAATCATTTTTATCAGTATCAAATCCAATATTGTGAATAACTGAAAAATAATTACATTTTAAAAAAATAAAAGTGGACTGCCATTTTAGAATATGGGAAATAGGAAAGTATAATTATTTATTTATTTATTGGAATGAGAGAGGAATTTACATCAATATGTACCTAATCCATTATTAATGGATGAATTATGTTCTCTCTCGTAGACTAATGGCATTCGTTACATATATGGGATTATATGCAAAGTAATTTTTTTTTTTTGCTAAACTAATGCCAAACAAAGTGTAAGCGATTAAAAAATTAATTATCTCCCTAATTTTTCTAAAAGCACAGTTAAAAGATTCCTTTAACAAATGTAAATTTATGGTATATCGTTATGTGTTAGTTCAGAACGTCCTAATCACTATTCCTTTTACACTAATCATATTTTCAAGAGGCAGAGAATTGAGCCAATATTTGATCATTCACCACCTAAATTAATTTTTAATCATTTTAATTAATAATTAAAGAGTAGTGACTTTCATGCACGCATTGAAACAAAAATCAGATTCTGAGAATTTTATTAAAGATTCCATAGATAATTAAATATCCGTACGAATCAAACATCAATCAAAATCTATACAGTAATTAACCCTTATCTTCTTTTTCCTTTTTAATCATGTTTAAAATGTAAACTAATCCCTTTTAGTCGAATTAAAAATTGTCAAAAACTCAAGGATTTGATGGCGGTCTTGGAGTTAATATAAGACAAAATGAACTAAAAATCATTTGAGTGCATGCATGTTAATTGCTTAATTACAATTCATTTCAGCACGCACTTGTAATTAATTAAAATAATCATCCCAAATTATGCTGTCGGGGTGGCTTCAACTTCGAGTTTTTGACTGTACATTTTTCATTGAGAAGTTGATGAATTAGTAGTTCTTAAGCATTACTATATTATATGCTTAATTTTTGGAGCATAATATAAGCTTATTAATTAGTGTCTACTTTGTTCATCATTTGAAGTAAATAAAAAAAAGCAATGGTTTGACTTAGGACACTCAATCTTAAAAAAAAAAAAAAGAAAATTTACAAAATTAAAGTAAAAATTTCAAAATTCAAATATATTGATTAAGCATCTATAGATGGCTATCTTATCTTGATAAACTATAGAAGCTAAACCTAAGCAGGCCCATTCATCTGCCCATATTCAAATATGAATTCTTATTGGGCCTAATTGTTAAGCCTAGCCCACTAACGTAATTGCCTGTTTGACATCCATGGTTATTAGATGCTGTAACCTGACACAATAATATATATATATATATATATATATATATTCAAGTTTAGTTGTCAAGTGGGTGAGGAGAAATTTAGCGTTTAAATTCAATGATCTTCAGTTTATTTGGTAATTAAATTATTTTTTAACCTATTTTTCGTTGTATTTTATGGTTTTTAACAAAACGACCCTCTAATTTTTGAGATATTTCAACATTTTTTAAGAATAAATTTAATTAGAGAGAGTTTGGACAATAGCCTTCATATTTAAGTCATTCAACATTGAACTTAATTCTATTAGGCAATTTAAGTTACATTGAAAACTCTGAACACCTAAAAACGCATAATTAAATTGAAAAAATTAAAATTTTGTTTAATTAAACCAAAAAAAAATCAGTATTACATAAATTTAAAAGATTTAATCCAAAATTTTAATTTATTCAATTAGATCCAAAATCGAAAGCTTTTGAATCTTGGATTAGGTGAATGGGAAGCCTGTTGGCTCGAACCAGTTCAGGGCTGATGCTTTGTCTTATTTTTCTTAATTCAATAAAAAAAATATTTAAGTGTTCGAAAAAAATAAAAAATAAAAAATATAGGAAAAAGTACATAAATACTATAGAAAAGAAAATTATATACAAATGCAGTCCCTTGTATATTTTATTTAAAAAATACACCTATTCATAATGGATATATATATATATATATATATATATATATATATTAATATGCAAATAATATATTATGTATATACATGAAATATATTTATAGTATACATAAAATATATTTAAAGTATATTTGAGTTTCAAATTTTACACAATAAGTTTTCAAGCACTTCCTTTGTTATTCGTCAATTTCCATCAAATATTATAACTTTATCGGCATGCAAGTCTTTCCTCCCGATTCCTCCAGTGGCCGTGCCTCCCCAGCTAGTGCTCAATGTTCATTGCGGTAGATTGCTCTTCCACGAAATTATTGAGAAACTATGGTGGTCTTGAAATCTCCAAAAATCACAACAGTAGAAGTAATTTAGATGCCTAACCCCAAAACAAAATAAATGATAAACCTAATTATGAAATTTCTTAGAGCAATTAAACAAAGAGAGAGCAAATTAAGAAATATATTACTTCAGAGAAGGCATCGAGTGCAGAGGGAAGGCGAGATGATGGGATGTAAAGTGCGAATTGATCGAGAATTGACTTGTAGGAAAGCAAATGGCCGCTAATGGCGGAGGAACCATGATTTCCGTCGTCGTCAGAGGAGAAAGCGTAATCTTCAGGAGGTGGTGCTTCTTCTTGATCTTCTTCTTCAACTAAATAATAGCTTTGGAGGAGAGCCAATTCCATATTTAATCTTTCGTCCCGCTGTTAGTTTTATTTGGGAGTGAGTGTATTTTTGAAATACAAAAAAATAATTTTGAAAGCAAAAATTTTTAAAAATTGTATTTTTATAACTTTTCAAAAATAAGTAGATATTTAAAAAAAATTAAAATGGTATGTATGATGTAATTTCCTCAAAATTCAAGGATTGAAAAATATAGTCTTTTCCAGAAAGGGCAAAAAAAATATTTACTTTTTTTTCCTTCTAGATTCTTTGTAACATATTCCGCGGGTATTGAACTTTTGATAGCAGTGGGACCATAGGCCGTTGGTGAAAGGAAGCGGGCCGGGCCCTATAAATAAATGTCTATTTGCTATGATGTTTCTACCTTTTAACGCCGTCTACAAAAAGTTGTTAGGTTTCCGTTTTCCGGCAGGAAAGAGGAGCAGAAAAAAAAGAAAAAAGAAAGGGAAAACCGTACAAATGTAACGCAATGATTGTGCTTGGCAATCTTGATGGTGTCAACAAGTGCGACCCTTTCTATGGTAGAGGGTAGATCCAATCCAGGCCATGTAATCTTGTGCAGCCATTTCTACATGGGCTAAGTTATTCCACTAATTAGATAAAAAGTAAAAACATCGACTCTAGAAGGCAAAGATCAAGATGGGTAGGTGACAACCAAATTGGTCTCATGGGGTTTGGTGACAATCTCAATCCAAATTTCAATAACTTATCACGGAATTCTTTTGAATTTTCTCACCTAAAATGAAAAACTAATGCGATAAAGACGTGGTTTTATGAAAAATTAAACACAATTTAATTTAATAATTTAAAATTCCTACATTTATCTCTATAAAATGATTTAAAAAAATCTCTAGTTTGCTCAATTATCTTTCTAAATAATTCACAATAATAATAAAATTTTTTTTTTTCTAAATTTGCAAATTGCAAATTCTAATGGTAGATGCTTACCTGCCTTAAATAGGCACGAGACCACCCAAAACTTCTTTGTTCCTCCACGTGTGCAGCAAGGCACAGCGAGTCTCAACTTCTCATCCACACAAGCGAGTATACAAGCATCAGCAATTTAGTAATATAGAGTAGCCAAAAGACACTTCAAACCAGAAAACTGACGCCGTCATCACACACTTTCGGTCCTGTGCATTTGCTAGACAGAGTTGAGACCTCACTCTCTCTTCTCCCAAGAGGCTAGAGCCGTCGCCCACCTTTCACCACCACCACTGCCGCCACCTCTACTATATCTTCTTCAGCTATACAGAAGAACAGGGAAATGCAGAGAGTCGCACTCCCATAATCGCGCTTGATTATTGTCGGACCTGATTGATCGCCAGAGAAAAGCGCCATTTCTTTTTCTCGGCGACTTAGGTTTTTTCATTTTTTTTGTTGATCAATGGCATCAGAGGATGTGAAGGCTACCGAATCAGCTGTGACGACGATTGTCAATCTAGCGGAGGAGGCTAAGCTTGCCCGAGAGGGAGTCAAGGCCCCCAGCTATGCTGTTCTTAGTATCTGCAAGTCTCTCGTTGCTGGTGGCGTTGCTGGCGGAGTGTGAGTTTCCCTTTTTTTTTTAATAGTCTGTACATCTCCATCGTTAATGGTTTATTTGGTTATGAATGAATATTGTTTTGTGGTTGTGAATAGAGATGTTAGATTTTTGCTGAACAGTTCTGCTTGGAGCATCATTTTTTTGCCTATTGAAAAGTTGTTTAAACGTCAAGAAAACCTTGAAATGGAAATTCTTAGTGGAAATTTTTAGTAGTGATGATCCATAGTCCGGAGGGAGAAAGGGAAATTTGCTCTACTTTTAGCCAAGCTCTGCTGTTAGACTTCAAAATTCTTCTTGAAAAACAATTAGGAGATAAATCACATTGCTTTGCTGTATTCAAATTAATTTTAAACTTAAGAATTTTTTTTTTTGTTTTAAGGACTGAGGAGTAGGATTTAATTTTTCGGTTCTCTCATCTCTCAAAATATTGTAAGATTGGTCAATTTGGATCTCAAGAACATAGGGATTTATAAGAAATAAGAACTTGGTATCAATCTCTATATCGGATTTAATGATTTATATGACTAGTAGAAATATAAAATAATCATTTTTTTAGGCATTTGTTTTATTTTCCATAAGAAACAAAAACTGATTTGGTAACTTTCTGAAATGTCTATAAACTATTTAAAGGTATTTTAAACAGTATTTACTGCATTCAACTTGCCAAGGCTTGTTCTTGAAGTTCCTCTCTTTTAGTTCTGATGCGATGAGCAGAAAAATTAAAGTGTTTGGATTGGATATTTCATACTTGTGGCTTGTGATAAAATGTACATTCTTGATTTTATTATGACTTGTCAAGACAAGTATATTGCTCTTGTGAATATTTACTCCGTTTAATTTGGATATGGTATTGTTCTTATGATAGTCCTATGAGGTTCTCTCTCCTTTACCCATCTCCTTTTTTTTTTTACTTTAATTGAATGGAATGGTTCATGTCTCTCTTGCGAGATTATAATTGTTTGTACTGTGTCTGACTTTGTGAATACTCTGTAATGTTTCAAAAACTCCCCTTGAGGACTTCCTTTGAATTCTAGTGGAGGAACAAGTTTATGCATTATTATAGTATTGATAGCCTGGACTTTTGCTGACTGAAGTGGCCATATTTATCTTTAGGTCACGTACAGCTGTTGCTCCACTGGAAAGATTAAAGATTTTACTACAGGTTAGATCATTAACATTTTTATTGCTTCAATGAGTTGATTGCCAACAGATTTATTTATGTCTCTCTATTTGTGTGTGTCACTGACTAATAGTGCATTCATATATTGGACTTGCACATGACAACATAAATTTTCAATAGATTAGCTCCTGGCCTGCATTGTGC
This sequence comes from Triadica sebifera, assembly GCA_023653625.1. Lineage (NCBI taxonomy): Eukaryota > Viridiplantae > Streptophyta > Magnoliopsida > Malpighiales > Euphorbiaceae > Triadica > Triadica sebifera. The sequence goes on from CM042895.1 coordinate 3,339,610, forward strand.
AGGTTCAAAATCCCCACAACATTAAATACAATGGTACAATTCAAGGGTTGAGGTATATATGGAGAACTGAGGGTTTTCGTGGACTTTTCAAAGGCAATGGCACTAACTGTGCACGTATTGTCCCAAACTCAGCAGTGAAGTTCTTTAGTTATGAGGAAGCTTCCAAGTATGTTTCTTTGCAATTTTCTAATTTCATCAGTTAGACCAGGATCATTGTCTAATTTGTTATTCTAGTCTTTGTTTGACTCAAATTCTGTTTGTTTATGTAATATATTAATTAGAAGGGCAACTTCCTGCTTGCCTCTGACACCACTGGTTTTGCTTTGATTCATAATTTCAAAAAATAATGGTCTGGTCTGCAGAATTGTCGAGGGCTAGTTTAGATGTTGGCAACCAGTAGTAATATGAGATCAAACTAAATTATTTAGAACTAACCACTTAATTGCAACAAATGTCTATCAGCATTCAACATCTCTTTTCATCTTTCATGTCTGGCTGAAAACATGACCCTTTTGTTTAAGCAAGATAAGTTACTGACAAAGGGGTACTTTCTTGTTTCTTTGTTCTATTGCTGCATCTCTTTTTCTGATCATTTGAGAGAGGACATGTGTTACATGGTTTAGAGGTTTTTCTTTATCCTTTAAGGTATATCCTTCGGCTGATTTTCCCTGTGTTTTTGACAGGGGGATTTTGTGGCTATATCAACAGCATACTGGTAATGGTACGTAATTTATTTGTCCTGCCGTTTTATTCTTTTTTCTTTGTCTTGGAAGGACAATCATAGAGATCTTGTATGCACTTCTATGCTTGGCTTCAATATTTTGTTCACATAGAGTGGGTTTTCTTGTTGATGGTTGACAATAGATGGTAGTTATTAAATACCATACAAGTTGTCTGAGTCCTTTCCCCTCTTTTCCCTCCTGTTATTTCCCTGCAGAGAATGCTCAGCTCACTCCTCTTCTACGCCTTGGAGCTGGAGCATGTGCAGGGATAATTGCCATGTCAGCAACTTATCCTATGGATATGGTACGAGGCAGGCTAACTGTACAGGTAATGTCTTTCAGTCTCCATTTGCTTGTAGAAATGTTCTGTAGAAATTTAGTGGATTTGTATATTGCATTTTGTTTGTTTCCTATACAAAATTACAATGGATTTGAATTCATGGAGAAATTTGTTATGTTGATATGACAGTGGGCTGTGAATGTAATGCAATTCTGTTTTTATTTTTTATTTTCTTATATTTAAGGCCCCTCATCATTTTCTGCGGTGATATGGGTGTTTTATGCTTTAATTTTTGCATTCTAAGGTGTGTTTCTTTTATCTATCTTGTTTTGCAGACTGAGAAATCACCTTACCAATATAGAGGAATGTTCCATGCTCTATCAACAGTTCTTCGGGAAGAAGGTCCACGGGCTCTATACAAGGGCTGGCTTCCTTCTGTCATTGGAGTTGTAAGTCATGCTTTCCTTAAGTTATTCTGTACATGAACTTATCAAGGCTATAGAGAGTATTAGAGGAAAAAAGTAGAATTTGATTGCTCCATAAATATCATAATTCGTGTGTCTGAACCTCTGGTTGCATGCATTTTTTTTGTGGGATAACTTCATATCTTCTGTTCTTCATCTAAGGTAAGAAATAGAGTGGTAGACTTTGCAAGCAAGGATTCATATGCTTACCATATTCATCTTGATTATAGAAATTTATATGTTTATGCTTTAATATTAACCCCTCTGTATGCAGTTTTGATATTTGTTGGGCAATACATGGAATAGATGAAATTGAGGAAGATGGATTACATTAACCCCTATTTTCCCACTTGCTGAATAATAGATTAGTTATTACTTTTGTTGGAATTAAATAGTAAAATACTTCACAATTCTGAGTTGCTATGCATTCCTAGGAAGAAAAATGGTTTTCTTATGCTCTGTGTAACCTTCTCTGTTTCTTGCTGCCAGATCCCATATGTGGGTCTCAACTTTGCTGTGTATGAATCTCTAAAGGATTGGTTAATCAAATCTCGACCATTTGGACTAGTTCAAGATTCCGACTTAAGTGTGACAACAAGGCTTGCTTGTGGGGCTGCTGCTGGAACAGTTGGTCAAACAGTTGCTTATCCCCTTGATGTTATTCGCCGAAGAATGCAGATGGTAGGATGGAAAGATGCTGCATCCATTGTGACTGGTGATGGGAGGAGCAAGGCTCCCCTTGAGTACAGCGGCATGAATGATGCATTTAGGAAAACTGTTCGGCATGAGGGTTTTGGAGCATTATACAAGGGTTTGGTACCCAATTCTGTAAAGGTGAGTCTTTATGTTTTCTTATGTTACGTGAGTAAACAATTGTCAGGATTCCCTCAAGTTGATATGATTATCAATTTCTTATTCCCTTGGAAATGGATTTTGTTGAGATGGTGGCTTCTGGTTTTTCATTTTACTTATGCATTTTTTTCTCTGTTTAGAGATCCTCAGATGTTTGTTTCCCAAACATGATGAAAATTGTTCTGTGGGTGCTATGTCCTAAATTACAATCATGCCCTTATGTCCTCGAGCTGTAACTACTTTGAGCCTACCTTGAAAATTTTAATTAGGATACCATGACTGAGGTAAAATATTTGCCAGCATGATCTAACCCCTTAGCAGAAGTTGTACTGGTTGGCATATCTATTACAATTGCATCAAGTGATGGTTTTCTTGGTTTGAATAAAGTCGGCACTTTGGTTAAGCCATTGAGATTAGATATTTTTTGCAAGACTATATTCAACTCTTAGCTTAGGTGATGCTGGTTGTCATCTTGGTACAACCTCCAATGATGCTGACAATTTACTTGGAGGTGTGAACAAAGTATGCATCAACAACGGATGAATTGTTCTTCTGGTTTTTATTTTGTGCATAAATTAAGTTATATATATCTATATATTTCTTATCTTGAATATTAAAATTTGATATAAGTTGAATTCTTCGGCTCTCTTTTTCAGGTCGTCCCATCCATAGCAATTGCATTTGTGACATACGAGATGGTGAAAGATATTTTAGGAGTTGATATCAGAATATCTGATTGAAGCAGGGGCTGAACCTTGACGTCGGTTCTTGGTTGAACAAGTGTGCTATTTTTGTAACCAAGGAAATAGGGAGAAGGTAAAACTAGGGTGATTTTATTCCACATTTCTCACTTGAGTGAGTTTAATGTTTTAAATTGTTTTTCCATTTTGTTTCCTTGAAAACATGCTGTAGCTTTCAGCATCTCATTCATATGCTGTGTCAATAAAGTATATTGAGGGAACGACTCACAGTATGCGATTGCATGCCTCCATAAGAGGTGAGAAAGCATTTTTGTTAGTCATACTTTGCAATAACTAATTATTGATTGGCCGCCCTTTCCTTCTCTAGTTCTCTTTGGCTGTCTCCATTTTGATCATTTTTTTCTTTTTGTTACTGATTTCGCAAAATGGATCTAGTGAAAAATGAATTAATAGGAATCTGTTTTTGGGTTGACCTATATTGAACTCTGATTTTATAATGCCCTCTGGAATGTGTTTAAACCATCTCCAGTCTGGACATCATTCCATTATGCATAGATACTGTATTTTGTATCAGATTGGCACATTAATGCAGCTTTTATTGGCGACAATATGGTATTCTGCAATGGTCACATGAATTGCTGAAGGTTATAGAGATTAGTTATCTAAAGTTAGCTACGGCAAATGAGGGCGAGGGGCTATTTCGTGCTTCGACTATTTGACAAAGGGGCCTGTTCGCAACATTAACGCCATTTGGGCGAGACCAAGGCAAGCACCCTTTGTCATCTTGGATTACTCAGTAACGCTATGTTTGGTGCAATGAAAGCTTTAATGAGAAGAATGAAAGGAAATAAGCAGAATATAATGGAAATGTAGTTGTATTTATTTATTATATTTGATTTGCTTCATTTAATTACGAAGGAAATGAAATATTCTTCAAAGATGACATTTATATTCTTATTATTTTATATTATTATAAGTTATTAAGGGCATTTTAGTAATTTTAATATTGTTAGCCCTCCTTTCATTTTCCACCAAATCCGCGGAAAATATGTAATTCACGCTCTCCCACGCTCTCCCATTCACTTCTCCTCTCTTCTGCTACAATTTGATCCAAACTAAAGAAATTTTTTTCTTTTCTTTTCTCTTGCTCTCAAATATCTTCAAACAAACATTGCATAAATCTGTTCTAGCTGATCTAACATATAGGATGTTCAAAAAAAAAAAAAAATCTAGAAGATTCTGTCTAATAGTTTGATTTCCATTTGTATGTTGTCTTGCCTTGTTTTTAAGGCTTTAGTGACGGACAATATATCCTTCGTCGCCAAAAAAGAGAAAAAAAATCATTTCTAGAAATCTTTTATTTGGTATTACATAATATCCTATGTGCACATTTAGTAGAGGAGAACGCTGATCACAATGACATTACTATGAATGAATTAATAGACATGTCATAGGAAAAAAAAAATCAGCAAATCTCTTATTTGGTATTATATTATGAAATTTATTTGTCATGGGCCAAATTTATAAACTAAATTTATATATGTAAATTTTATAAATATATTTATGGACATAGCTAGGCTAGGTAGGTATCATTCATTACATAAGATTATATATGCGTATTCACTATAGTTGAAAAGGCGAAGATACTGTAACATTAATCTAAGTTTGAGCCTGTTAAAAATAATAATAAAAGTTTGACAAAGACAACCTTACCTTCTATTCTCCTCTCATATGTACATTTTTCTGCCATGCCTGTACGCAAATGGAAAATTTTTAGTTAATTTTCAATTAATACATTGCTATAAATTATTGACTAGCATTGAATTTTATTTTTTTTTGAAAAAAAAAAACCTGGAATCCTTTATCATGGGTTGAAATCTCTGCACTCGTCTTAGGAGAAACTTGGTGTGGTCTATTTCCCTATCCTGTCTTCTGCTGGGATAATATTTTGATGAGGTGGCCTTAGCTTCATCGTCTTTGATACTCTGTATATCCTGCTCTTTGCAATCTATGCAATCTTCTGAGGATAAAGAAAATAAAGAAAGAACCACAATGAGGAGGTTCAGCTCAGAGAGAAAATTCGAGTTTGGCTGCGTTGAAGGATCATAGGCATCGCTCTCCCTCTTCTGTTTCATCCTGAGCCACCTCAATTTCTTTGCTTGTTTCCTCTGCAGGATCGGTCATCTTATCTGCCTCGACAACCTATTACTTTTAATTTCCTCAAAATTATGAAGTAGAAGAAACTTTTGAATCAAAATTTCGATTCGATTTGGTTTCTTTCAATTCGCAGAAGAAAATCAAGAAAAGGAAATCAGAAGAGCGAGTGATCTTCAAAACTCACCTAGCCGCAATTGAGTTCGCAGTTGAGAATTGAGATCAAAACCTCATAATATATATAAGAGTATCCAGTAATTTGGAAATGGAAATCATAAAAATTTGACCTAAAAGAAGGAAAAGGAAGGAAGAAGGAAGGAAAAAAAAAAGAAGCCAAAGTGCGTGCTGCCTACACTTCGTTGGTAAACCTTGATGATGTCCGATATAGCTTTTGACTTTTGGTTGGTGTAGTTAGAGGTAGACAGGCCACCACACCAGATCCTAACCCCGGTAAGCACTGTTCTTTTTTTTTTCATAAAGAAAAAAATAATAGCGGTTTTCCGGTAATTCTGTTGAACTGTTGGTTTCCTCGGGCCCATTAATAGGGGTTTGTGGGTTGGTTTTTAATTCAGAGGATGGACTCTGGTCCAGGCTCCTAATCCATGGACTTGCGGATAATTTAAGAATAAAAAGTATATATATATATATATATATATATATATATATATATATATATATATATATATTGTTTTTCTATGCTAACCGATTTTCAAAGTAAAATATTGTAAATTTAATATTTATCTAGCTGTTATCTCAAATTATTGTATAATTACATTTTTCTATAAAATTATGCGTACTAGCTTCTTATAATTTTTGACACATATGTATTTATAAATTGCAATACCTCTTAAAAGAGTGTTTAATTCAATAGTTCGGGATATATGTTAGTTTTTTCTTATACAACGACTGATATAGAAAATGCTTGGTAAATTTTATTAAACAATAGTTACTAACTTTTTGAAATTTTAAATAGTTGCTTATTAAAAAATACTATGTTAGGGTTTTTTCTAAATAAGTAAAATTTTTTAAATATAAAAAACAAATTATCCTTACGTTATATATAAAAAAAAAATTTATATAAATTTTTTTATTTAATTACTCTTATATCATATACTTTTTTAAAATTTATTTATTTATTAATTATTATTTTTGTTGTGGTGATTTTTAATCTATTAAACTAAACAATTATATTTAATATTTTATTTTTATTTATTTAATTATTATAAAATAAAGTTTATTTTAAATTAAATAAATAATATCTTTATTAATAATTTTAAAAGCTAAAAATAATTCAATTTTTTTTATCAAATAATAAGTTACAAATTATTATTAACCATTAGCTGTTAGTTCTAGATAAAAAATAAGATTAGATAAAAATAAACAAAATCGTTTCATCTTTTTTTTAAACAAAAGCCAAATTTCTTCTTTTTAACATCTCTATATATTTACTCATGCATGCCACTTTTAACTATTTTTTTTTGAAATTACTGATAATTATCTATAAAACTTAATATTTTGAAATTCAATGATCCTTTTCCAGAATGAACACTTAAGGAACATAAACAAATAATTTTGTTTCATATAATTGAACAGATTAGTTTGATTTATTCGTTACTAGTATAGCTAATATAACCTATATAAGCCTAATTAGGAGTTGTATATTTTATTTTAAAAAAGAGTATATAACTAAATATTAATTTTATTTTTTTGGGATGGACAAATGTCAATTGGGTCCCAGAGATTTGCTGTGGACCAATTACAGCACGTTCTATCGTCATCTTTTATTTTAGGCCACTCGTTTACATTCCACCATACGTGTAGTCGTTCCATCCTCATTTCAAAATAATAATAATATTTTTTTATCGAAATAAATAATAAAATTAGAAATACTAAATGTCAATATATTAGTTCCAAACTTATTTTATATTAATTTGTCCTAATTATATTAAAATATAGATTAAACAACACAGATTAATGGATTAATAAGGTTGAAATATTTTAAGGATATAAATTAGAACAAAAATAGATAGGACAAAAATAATTGGCACAATTAACATTTTCCTACTCAAATTAACGAAAATACTCAAAATATTTTATTAAAATCATTTAGCAATTTCTCTCACCAGTGGGCTGAGAAGAGACAATTTTCTTTTGAAAAAAATTAGATCTCAAGATAATTTTATTTTTCAAATTAAATCTAATTGATTTGATTTAAAAAAAAATTGAATGTCCAATTTAAAAAGTTTCCAATTTTTATTCTGTAATTATAATAAAATTTGAGACCTAATCATAATTGCAATACTATTCCATAATTTATTCCAAACATGATTTTATTTTTTTATATTTTATATTAATTAATATTAATGATATTTTGAAAATTTTTACCCTCCCTGACGGTTTGCCTTCAAAAATATCTCACTCTAGATTTTAGATAGCATTTTTTTTCCTTCTTATTTTTATTTTTATTTTGGCTTTTATTAGAAAGTGAAATTCTTTCTCAAATGCGAGGTTGTGCGAGAACTGGGAAGATATTTTTCCATTGAAGGAAATTAATGAGCCTCCTCTCTTCTCCTGCTTTTTCTTTCATCAATTAAGAAGTTGCCTTTGATTGGGTTGTAATGCTCCATTCACTGGTATTCATCTATCTAATTATTATTTTTATATTTTCTGATGGATGTAATATGAGGTTTTTATTCCTCATGGATTAATTGGATGATATTTACTTACTCCTTAAACTTGGGTTGTTGTTTTTGTGAACAAATGATGATGCTATGATGGGAAATTATGGTTTGACTATTACAATATAGTCCTATGTTTGTCATCTTTATTTATGTGTTGAATTTTTCTTTTAGATTCAATTCCCCTCTTCCTTCCACTGCTTCTTTTGTAGTTGATGTCCTCTACCTACTTGTAAAACCTATGTTTGATCCTTGTAATTTTTCATGTTCTATTATGGGTAGCCCATTGATACTCAGTTCCACTCAACGAATAAGCTTTAGCCCCTAATGAGTTGTATCACATTACACATTTCACCCTTTCGTTTGAATAATTGGTCCTTTTTTCATGTTTAATATCTGTGGTCGTGCATATTGTGAACAATATGTGACCAAGGACTTTGTAATTTGTTTGAAATTTTGGTCATATTATGCTGATTTTGTTGCATGATCAATTTGCTTTTGCAGGCTTTTAATCAATTTCCCTTCTCAATTTGTTTCTCTGTCCCCTAAAAGTTCTGTGTGAACTCACTTCCTTTATTAAGTATTATTAGAAAATGGTTTTTGTTTAGCAAATTCCACATATTTGTTAATTGGGGTTCATTTTCACAGCATGGAAGGAATAGGGGAAGTGAACACAAATAATATAGCTGGAAATTCACAACTCCAAGGAAAAGGCTGTGATATTCCCCTGAAATTAGAGAGTCAAAATGTATTGAGATCACCAATTGAGTGTGAATCTTTGAGGATTGATTAGCCAGGGAGCTCAAGTGTTGATTATATAGTTGCAAATAGAACAGAAGATAATGACTCCAGTAGATGTGTAATTTCTTTGGCAGGATCTGAACCTGACCAAACGAGCCCATGTTCTATGAATGATGTGGGAAATGCGGTTGAACTGACGGTAAGAACTTTTAGGACTCCTAATTTATCCTTAGGTATCACTCCTGTCAATAACAGAGTAGGCAAATGGCAGCATCATGAATCTGAGTGTCCTAGTGGGTCTAAATGTGAGACTTTAGATGGTGCTCATGGTACCAAACAAATCTATGCATGTTCAAGGAACAGTGACGAGAGAATTTTGTCAAGCTCTACACAACCTAATGTGGATGCTTCTCCTAAGGCCTTAGCTTCTTCCAGCTCTTCTCATCTTTTGGTAAATAAAACCCTGAATAGAAAAGAGGCTGTCAGCAAAAATGGAGATGCTCTTACAGTATCTGTCAGTAAAATTTTGGGCCATGTTGATGAAAAACTGCGTTATGCAACGAAATTTGGTACTGGTGCATTAATGAGATCAAGTGCCAACAATAATCAGCTTTCTTTGGATAACATTGGTGGATCTGGTCCTGAATCTTTGCATCATGGGATCGGCTTGAGAGCGTGGATGAAACTTGGGTTCAGTAGAAGGCGCAAACATGAAAACCTGCTTATATTTAGGCAAATTGTGGAGTTAGTGGATTTAGCACACTCACAAGGGGTGGTCTTGCAAGACCTACGGCCATCCAGTTTTAAGGTATTGCCATCTAATAGAATTGTGTATGCTGGTTCTTCCGCCAAGATAGAGTCAGGGGTAACTTTTTTCCATGATTCAGTTAATAAAAGGCCAGTGGAACAAGATGCACAGACCTATGGCAATTTAGTTGCAAAACAGCAAAAACTCTGTGAAGACCTGAAATCTTTCAGGCACCAATCTCAGTTTGCCTCTAGCTGTTGCTTTAGGACTATGGCGGTAAATGATATTGACTTTTGTGCAGAAGATGCACACGACTCTGGGAATGTTATATGTCAGTCTGAAAGCCATTCTAATCACCAAAATTCATTTATGAAAACCAGGCAACAAACACTTCCTTTAGCTTTACAATTGGAAGAAAAGTGGTATAGAAGTCCAGAGCAGCCAAATGAAGAATTTACCACTTTTTCATCAAATATTTACTGTCTTGGGGTTCTTCTTTTTGAGGTGAGCTCTTTATTGTTTATGCAGTTGGTAATTTGGGTTGTCTTGCTTGTTGGTATGTTAACTTGATTTTTCCAGAACTTAAGTTTCAGATTGTCTCTTTCAAAAAAAAAGGGTTTCAGATTGTCATGCCACTTGTGAATAGTGAAAACCATAAGTCATGTAACATTGACTCAGATTTTCATCTTTATGACGTTGTGAGGCTAATTTTTCACACAATGTAGTAATGGTCTCATTTCCTTCATAGTGACATTTCAGAGCTTCATTTAAATTATTTTGGGTTAGAAAGAAATATGATTTTGCACCTCTTAACTTTTTGTGGAGCCATATCTTTTGTCAAACACTTCGGTGTAGAACACAGACTGAGGTGAAAATAGTAAATGTGCCCTTAATAAGAGATGAGTGGAAATTTTATTACTTTTAACTAATGTAAGCTGTTTCAATCAGTTGCTCAGCCAGTTTGAATCAGACGAGACACATTCTACTGTAATGTTGGATTTGTCCCATAGGATTCTGCCATCAAATTTTCTTTCAGAAAATCCCAAGGAAGCTGGCTTTTGTCTTTGGTTTCTTCATCCTGTACCTTCATCTCGTCCAACAGCAAGGTATCATTTATCTTATATCTTCTAATTCCTTTATTTGGACCATTTGCTATGTATTTATTGTGTTACTTGTGTTCCATACTTTTTATGCAGCTGTCGCTTGCATGTGCTGCATCTCATTATGTCTACTTTACCAAATGCCCACATGCATTGCAATTAAGTTACATTCTATATGTATTTGAAATGTGGTTAAACGTGGTATATCTCCCTGTATTTGGTGTGCAACAGGCAAATCCTGCAGTCTGAGTTAATATGTCAGTCCCGGGCATTGAATTCTGGGAATGATATATTAGCATGTTCTGTCAATACTGGTGATGAGTCAGAGCTGTTGCTTCATTGTCTCAATCTTTTGAAAGAACAAAAGCAAATGCATGCCTCCAAGTTAATTGAACATATTGAGTGGTTAGAAGAAGATATCCAGGAGATAGAGAAAAGACATTTTTTGAGGATTTCCTCATTTTTCTCTGACTCAAAAGAGACATTTCCTGATAAAAGAGAAAAGGGTTCTCATTATGGTGCAGGTTCAGTTGCTATTTCCAAATCACCTTCTGTCTCCAATATGAAAAACATGAGGTTGATGAGAAATATTAACCAAATTAACAATGCCTACTTCTCTATGAGATCTCAAATATGCCCAATTTCTTCAGTATTACGTGCTGATAAAGATTTTCTTAAGAATCGAGCTAGGTGGTCTGCAGTCTATAATGAGAATGAGGAACTAAGCATGATTCAGAAATCTTCAGATCCCCTTGGAGCCTTTTTTGAAGGTTTATACAAGTTTGCTCGATATAGCAAGCTAGAACTGTGTGGATCATTGAAAAATGGAGATCTGCTGAGCTCTACAAATGTACTCTGCACATTAAGTTTTGATCGGGATGAGGAATACCTGGCTGCTGCTGGGGTGTCAAAGAAGATCAAGGTTTTTGAGTTTGGGGCACTTTTAAATGATTCCATAGATATACATTATCCTGTGGTTGAGATGTCAAATAAATCTAAGCTCAGTTGTGTCACCTGGAACAACTACATCAAGAACTATTTGGCTTCAACTGATTATGATGGTGTGATTCAGGTCTGAAGTTCTTACACCAGGAAAAATATCAACTTGATGAGATAGTTTACCAGTCTATTGCATGCAAATTTTTCCAGCTTCCTTCATTAATTTTATTATAAAGCATTAATTATTAAGTCTGTCTTTTGAGCCTGTATGAAAAAAGTCATGTCAATTATTGCTTATTCCCAGCGGCATTAATTACTACCTGAGATCAATAACCTGGTTTATTTTATAATTTAAATGTTCTAGGAGTAAAATTTTGTGGCTTTGGAGTTAAGAGTGGTAATATTGCTAATATTGCTTAGATAGAGAAGATATGATTATTTTTGCATGATGGATGCATGTTGCCAAAATGTCTTCATGACCAAAGGAACTGGCAGAAACTAATTTTGTAAGTTTTTTTCCTCTTGTATCTGAAATGATTTTGCTGACTTATAAATCTTAGATGACACATTTGAGGTTTATATAGAAAGAGAGAAAATATTATGATTTCCTTAATATTTTTTAGCTTGGCAAGTAACTGTGACTACAGGATATATTTTGCAGGGCAGTGTTTTTGTTGGATTTCTTATGCATATGCAATTTCCTGACTTATCATAAATAGAGTTCCATTTGCCTCCTGATTTGTTTTGCATTTGTAGTTCCCTGACTTTCACATGAAAGATTCTTTTCATAAATCCTAAACGGTTAGAGTTCCATTAGAAATTAATTGCGTGAAGAAATTAATTTTTATACTATGCGTTTTTTTAATGTAAATGGTAAATATTTAATTGGTGGAGCAAGTTATCATTTATAATGTGAATGGTAAATAAAACTATTTTCCATGTATTTATTTATGATCATTCAAGTTCCCGCTAATTAAGTTTTATGCTGGTTACAATTTTACTTTGTTAACAATTGTATGTTGTGTATGGATGGAGCCCAGATATGGGATGCAGGAACTGGTCAAGGATTCTCTAAATATACAGAGCATCAAAAGAGGGCGTGGTCTGTAGACTTTTCAGTGGTTGATCCTATGATGTTTGCTAGTGGAAGTGATGACTGTTCAGTGAAATTGTGGAACATTAATGAGGTTTGTTTCTTTTAGTGCAATATGTGGTCTAAGTTGTATGATGTCCTCCGACACCAATTGGACTTCTGCAAAAATTTGAATGCTCACATGCTTACAAGCAGAGGTGGGGGATAAATAGTAGTAGTATGATTGTTAGACTGATGGAGGGAAAAGATTTCTTATTAATTTGCTCTTGCCTAGAGGTTTATGCTTAGGCTATGGCTAACTATTTGGTAGAGCTGTGGAAGAGAATTTTTTTTAAATTTTAATTCACCTTTAAAATTGGATTATCAATTTTTCATCTGTAATATAAGCTTGTGTTTCCCCTGAAACTGTTGATGATAGAGCTAACCATTGATTACATTACTCTAGAAACTCTTGTTCTCTATTGAACTCAGGATACTTACTGAAAATTTTCTTTTTCAGAGTTGTTGAAAAGAATTTTTTGATCATTTTGGGAGGTGTTCTATGGGTACCAAGCAAATTCTGGTCAATGTCAGTTATATTCAGTTGTCTGCTCTATCTTTTAGTGGTGTCTGAATCTGCTGACCGTTAGATCTACTGCTATGCCTAACCTTTTAACTGCTGATGATAGACTTAACCAATGGTTTTATTAGGCACACATTCTGAATTCCTCTAATCTGAATTCTGAATAAATCCTCTTATTCTACTATTGGGCTTGGGTACTGATTGAAGGCTCAATCTGTCCCTGTTAAAATTTTCACTTTTGGAGTTTTGAGAAGAATTATAAATGTAATTGTTTTTGCAGAGGGGCGCTATAGGTACCATTTGGAATCCAGCCAATATATGCTGTGTTCAGTTCTCTGCCTCCTCTACATATATGTTAGCGTTTGGATCAGCTGACTATAAGATCTACTGCTATGATCTTCGGCATACTAGAATCCCTTGGTGCACATTAACTGGTCATGAAAAAGCTGTTAGCTATGTGAAATTTTTGGATTCAGAAACCCTTGTTTCTGCATCCACAGACAATACTCTAAAGCTCTGGGACCTGAATAAGACTAACTCAACTGGGTTGTCCTCCAGTGCTTGTCACCTGACATTTTGCGGCCACACCAACGAGAAGGTTTGCTATGCTATTATATATCAAGTATTTTAACTATCTATGCTTTCTGTTGGTTCTAACTGTTGTGAATTTTTGTATGTTCAGAATTTTGTAGGTTTGTCTACTTTGGATGGATACATAGCATGTGGTTCAGAAACTAACGAGGTAATTTTACACAAATCTCAATGTAAATACAAATTTGAAAAATTAACTTTTATTACGGGGTTGTACATGGATATATCATGATCTCATGGCTGCCCCCGTAACACAATAAGATGCATTTCTGTTTAAGGAGACTGTATTTACGAAGTGGACTGGATGTTCACTTTTTCATCAAATTGTATGTTGATGATTCATAAGCAATGCTTTTAAATTACAATGAAACACATTGTTTCTTGGAACTTCTTGACTCTCATTGAAGATATGACATCCTGGCCATTGTATGAAAATTAGATAATGTAACTTATTAGTTTGTCATTTTTCTCAGGTTTATTGTTATTATCAATCTCTTCCAATGCCAATCACTTCTTACAAATTTGGAAATGATAGTCCAACTTCTGGAAACTATACTATGGATGATAGTGGACAGTTTGTTTCAAGTGTCTGTTGGAGACGAAAGTCAAACATGGTTGTTGCTGCCAACTCGATTGGAAGTATGAAAGTATTAAGGATGGTGGAGTCATGACAAGCCTGCCCTCTCTCCATTCATCCAGGAAGCACAACTATTCCTCCAGCATTTGTTATATGATGTGTAAAAAATTCATCTCATGGGTTCTTGGGGAGGAAATATGAATACAACCTTAAATGGTTCAGACACGAGGAAATGCAATGTATGCTCTGAGTTCTTTTGCTTAATTGGGAAAGATCCTCTAGTACACGGTCGGCCAACAACCAATTGACATGCTGCTTCTGACAGGTGCCACATGACATGGGCAGCTGGTTTATAGCTAATCCTACGGATCAACCTGTCAAGATCAAAACCCAAAAGAAGCCAGCAGGATATCTGTGTAACTGTTTAAAGACATTGATTTTGATCTCGTCCCCTGTGCCCACTTGTTGAGTTAGAGGCTAAAGGATTCTTCCAACCTTCGTACGCAGGGCTTGTTAAATCAAGATTAAGGAGGTGAGTTAACTAAATTTGTTCAAGATTAATGAGCTGAGGGATAAAAAAAAAAAAGTACATACTGGAAAGTACATATTCATAGCAGCCCCAATATTTGAAGAGAAATTTAAATGCTTGAAACTCATTGCCTAATAGTCTTATTGTTCTGGATTGCTCCTCGGCAGGCAGAGAGGTAGGATTAAGTATTAGGGAGGGCCAAGTACAACTGGTCAGTAGTTTTTTGAAAAAAAAAATTGCAAATTTATTTGTAACATAATTAATAGTCATTGCTAAAATAAACTCAAAGTATATTATTATATAACATATATAACCAATCAAAACAGAATACGACACTCTTTTAAGTTACAAAAATCATCTATTAGTGAATTTACAAAAAATATTTTTGCAATTTCTTTTTCAATATATAGTAGCAAACAATAAGACGAAATCTATTTTTAATCTTGTTGTGACGATAAATCTCAAACTTTTTTTTGTTTCAACATGCAAATGCAACTTATTAAAATAAAGTAGGACAAAATTCAATAATATCTAAACAATTTAATAAAGTATTAAAGTAAAAAAAATTAATAATATTCACATCAATAGACCACTATCTAGGTCTTCTGAGAGTTACCCCTCATTTAATAAAATATTGACAAAAAATTGAGTTGAATTATTTTTCTATCATAAACTAATTTTTCCTTGTAAAAAAACTAAGGGTAATAGGTATACAATGAGTGATCATGATTCCTGAAGCAAAAAGAAACATAATTTTTCCTTTAACAACTTGAAGTAAATACAAATTAAAGTTTGACATTCTTATCAACAATTAAATTAAAAAAAATTGCACTAAAACTAAATGTCTAAAATATAATTAACACAAAACCCTAGATAATAGTCTCACTTTAGATGGTTGAGAAAATTATTTAAGCATAAGAAAAGAAAAAAAAAAAAAAACTCACCTGTGTTACACTTTTACTGTACAATTGTCGTCCCAATCATGGAGAATTGGAGATGATTTGCGGTACACTTATAGTATAAACTTTTTTTTTTCTTTTTATAAAAATAAAAAAATTGAGCCAAATAAATATACTTAAACTAAGATTGCTATTTAGGCCCAATTTATAAAAAAGGACTCTGCTCAAAGGGAGGTGCCAATACATGCCAAATTTTAAAATATACACAAATCTAAATAAAATAAAATAAAAATGTTGGGGGTGGGGGGGAGGGGCTGGCAATATGTAGGTCCGTCCCTGCTGCTCCTCGGAACTGTACATTTATGTAGCTGAGGCATGTTTGAATGAAAGATCTATTTTACCAGTCAAATTGTTTATATATGAATATGTTAGATATTATGGTTTCCTGCACTGTATTCTATTTTCCAGCCATTATTTATGCAGATTATTATGGGAATAATGGTACATTGGCCAACAAATGTTCGAAAAGAAAATAACAAGCATTTTATATGGCTTAAATCAAAGAATATTTACAGGCAAATCTAAAGATTGAAGCAACCAACAAATGTTCGAAAAGAAAATAACAAGCATTTTATATGGCTTAAATCAAAGAATATTTACAGGTAAATCTAAAGATTGAAGCAACCATTCACCTGTGGATATCTTGATCATTGTTCATTTCTGTTCATTAGTGAATAAATGAAAACATAAAAAATAAAAACGAAAGCAGTAAAGACTTAGTTTGTTCAGCAGAGAGTTACATACAACTAAGTGTGTTATATATGCTACACTTATTTAGATCAAGTTAATGAATTCATTCATGAATCAGATAAATAATAAACTGCCATGTACAAAAATGAGTTTGAAATAATCATATGCTGTTCAAATTATAAGGAGCTAGACGGTGCAAGTTATATAGTTGCTGCCCTGACAAATGATCTCAACGAAGTTAACCAAGTATTAATTTTCAAGATCCTACTAGTTGGGATTGCCTAACACGAACCTGCAAATTCTCAATGCTAGATTAGGGACTTAATCATGTTATAATTAAAGCAACGAATAGGGCTGGTTTACTGTTTATGAGAGCTCAGAATCTGATGCCGCACCAAAAGAAGCTCTCCTAATTCTTGGACTAAACATCGTTAGATGGTTTCCCGAGTTCAAGCTTAAACTACGTCCACAAGGTGCCAATTGTGGAGGTCTTGACCGCCCTTTTGCTATCCCTGCATTATATAACCAACTGGAAATTCAGTTTTCTCTGAATCAAACAAAAATATAACCAAAAAGCTAGAACTTTTACCTGGCTGTCTAGCTGTTCTTATGTCTGATGATTTCCTTGATAAAGAAGGTTTTCTGTTGAGACGGTCAGGTGATGTGGAGATGGAGAGCTTCCTTTCAATGGATGATGGCAATGTAGGTGATGGCAATGGATCATAAATTGTGTTAACATTTTCATCCCCGCTGATTGAAGCTTTATCGCTTCCTGATTCCGAAGTTTCTTTCTGGGTTGCTCTTATTTTTTCTTTCTCAACAAGTCTGTAAACAAACATCTGAAATGGGATTTGTGCTATTGCTGATGATGAATCTGTTTCATCCCAAAATGGGAATTTCCTTCGAAGATTCAACTCCATGTCACAGTAGTCTACTGCTGGGATCAGAGGCTCTACCTCTCTGTTAAAATCAAGGTTCATGGCTAGGAACCGTTTCGTGTACCGAAGAATCCTGCATATTGATGAGAAAGTAGGGCGTTGATTTGGGTCAGTCTGCCAACATCTCTTTGTCAAGTTGATGACGTATTTTGGTGAATTTAGCGGGAACAATGGCCTTTCTCCTGCTCGAATGTTTCGACTCATTTTGTCTCCTTGAAGATGGCTATCCTCAAATGGAACTTTCCCTGTCAGAAGTTCAAAGCAAACCATTCCAAAGCTGTACACATCTGATTTCTCCGTGTATTTGTAAATTTGGGCATTTCCTTTCTGTTCTTGCTCTTCCAAAACTTCTGGTGCATACCAGATGAATGGAAGGGTTCCATTCTGATTCGACGAGTTCTTCTTCACTGATGATAACCCAAATCCTGAAACCTTGGCATGCAGGTAGCTTTCTGTGCTTATGTTCCTTGGTTTTACAAGAATGTTAGATGGATTTAAATTACCATGATAGATTTTCCTTGAATGAAGATACTCCATTCCTCTAGCAATTTGCAGCATAAGATCAACTGCCACAGGAACAGAAAATGGGATTCTCTTCCTCGGCCCGCAAGTCTCTTTGATATAGCTGCTAAGGTCTCTACTCATCAGTTCCATAACCAGAAAACACTCTTTCTTTTCGCAATCAGTAAACCCACAAAAGAAGTGCATAATACTTGGATGTGAAAGAGATAACAGTGAAGAAATTTCAGGAACAAGTGATTCAATATCACCAAAGAAGTGTCTAACTGCGAGACTTTCACCCAACCATAGAATTTCCTTGTATTGACTCCCCAGCCTTCTTCTTACTTGATAATCTTTCGATCCCAATAGAATTGAAGATGGTAATAGTTTCCCATTTTCAATTCCTAATCCTTCTAAAATTTTCAATAGAAGATCTGCCAATAGTCTCTC
The DNA here is from genome assembly GCA_023653625.1 of Triadica sebifera. Classification (NCBI taxonomy): domain Eukaryota; kingdom Viridiplantae; phylum Streptophyta; class Magnoliopsida; order Malpighiales; family Euphorbiaceae; genus Triadica; species Triadica sebifera. The sequence goes on from CM042895.1 coordinate 3,357,879, forward strand.
ATGTTTTGTTGAACATGATACCTTCTTTTCCCGGACTTTATCGAGCAGAATCCATCTATCTTCTTTCCAAACGGTATCGAATCGATTGCGCAAATCTTCAGTAATTAGATACTGCTTAGCAAACTTCCACTGAAAAAGCTGCGGATCTTTCCATAGCTTTTGATACTTTTGTGAGTATATGACCCTCTTCTTCTGAATCTCCTCCTGATTCCACCCCGAAATTTCTCCTGCAGTTTCGATTGCTTCGATTAAGATAGGAATACAGGTAAGTAGATTATGGATGTAAAACTGAACGCAGTCTGTATTCTGATGAAGCATAATAGCTTTCGCCCACCAATCCTTGGTTTCCAAGCATTGCTTGATGTAACCTTCTCCTCCTTTGAATATTCTGTAAATTTCCCTCAATGGCTGTTCAAGTATTCTCCATTTCGTGTGCTTCTCTTCAAATCTCAAGTTCTGCTTCATCTCTTCTGCAATTGAATCATAAGCACATCTGTATACATCAAACAGTAAACAGCATTGTCGCTGATTGATTTGGATATTATCGCGAAATAGCATCAATGCCTTCAAACTCCCTAGAACCTCTCCGATCTGCCTAAACTGTTCCATTTCGACAGATTTGAAGATGGGGTATATCGCTATTACCAGAAAAAAGAAGAAGCAAGCAATCTCAGGCCCTGGACAGAATTGTTGCTTTCCACTTGATTGTTACTAATTAACAGGGCGGAAACCCAAGCAGAAATCAACAATTGCATCCGCCCCTAAAGAATATTGAGTTTGATTGGGGGAGATTTTTCATTTTTGTTTTCTGTTTTTCGGTTGAAAGATCGATCATGGATTACAATCTCGCCCCAACACTTGTTCATGTTTGTTTTGTAAAATGGTGTTTATGGTGCTCGGTCCAAGTGTTCCCGCCAGTTGCGAGCTGAGATGTCATTATTTTATTCATTAACTTCCATTTTTGGTTTTTCTTTTTGGCGCTGTACGTAACGGAGTTTTCATTCTGTAACTATAATATTCTAATACCGGCTTTATTTTACTCCAAATTAAGAAACGGCGCGTCAATTGCTGGGGCATCAAAACGCAGCGTTCGGTTTGAACCGGTTAATCTCTGGCTATGAGGGACTGAATTGCAAATTTCTACTGAGACTGAGATAGTCCTTCTCGCTCGCATTTGGATCGGCGAAGAAGAAATGCGGTGGTACATAGTTGCTTCTTTTCTCACCATTTTCACCAGTTCTCAGGTAAAGAAGTTCGATCTGATACCAAACTTCAATTCTTCTTTTCCTCTTTATTTCATCAATATCAGATTTTGTCCTTATTTAAACCGTAACCCTAGTACTCCAACTCCTACTTCTTTGATAGAATTCCTATATTATATGTTTTAAGCTTCGAATTTCTTTATGTTCAGGGGATTTTAACTACACTATCTCAAACTAATGGGAAATATAAGTATGACTATGCAACTGTTCCTTTTCTTGCTGAAGTGTTTAAGGTACAACAGGATTCACATCGCTTGATCGAACTTACAAGTTGATCAGTATTAGTGGAATGATCATTTGGTGTTAATCTGCAGCTTTTAGTTTCAAGTTTTCTTTTGTGGAGAGAATGCCAGAAATCACCGCCTCCGAAGATGACTACGGATTGGAAGACTGTTCGGTTGTTTCCTATTCCCACCATCATTTACTTAGTCCATAACAATATTCAATTTGCAACCTTGATGTATGTAGACACGTCCACCTATCAAATAATGGGCAATCTTAAGATTGTCACTACTGGAATATTATTCAGGTGAGTATTGCTGCGCTTGCTTCTGTCTTTTGTTTGATTTCTTCCTTCCTGGGTTGTTTGTTCTAATACTTGTTAAGTAAACAGACATTACTGTGTCCTATTTTAGGTTGTTTCTTAAGAAGAAGCTTTCCAATCTGCAATGGATGGCAATAGTTCTATTGGCTGTTGGAACAACCACAAGTCAGGTGCCACTATAAACATTTTTACCTTTATTCGTTCTTGTATGCAATATGTTGGTGGTCTATAGTTGATTGACTTTCTTTACTGATTTCTACTGCTACATTGACTTTCCTCTCTCATGGAAATTTTGGATGCTTGAGATTTTGAAAACATTTATGCTATTGGTTAAAATTGTTATGCGACAGCAATTTGTTTTGTTGTTGGATTTACTTCGACATGTTTGGAGATAACTCAATACAATAAGTTGTATGATAATGGATATGCTTTTGCTAATTTCTAGGCTAATGGAAACCATAATATCATGAAATAATTAGTATGATAATAAATATGTTATTGCTAATTTCTAGGCTTATACAAACAATAATATCATGACTGTTTTTGCATTAATGTTGGTCTAAAATTGCTCAAAGGCGAGCAGAGTCATTTTATATGCAGTGCTGATTGTCTGTAAATGCACAAGTATGAAAATGTTAGGTAAATGGGTGGGGCAACAAAATGTTAGGCATATGATTGAGAATATGATACTTCCAATCTGATTACCAATGGATGCATAATTATAAAATTTTCTTTTTCTCTCTTTCTATAGAATGTTAATTTTGTGCCTTATGAATAAGGCATATGCATAGAATGCTTTACAAGGCAGTTCTCATATTCTGTTGAGCCAACCAGTTATAATGTTAAACAATGCTGATATTTCTTACATTTTATGCAAGTTAAGGTGACCCCTAACTTTGAATGTTCCTATCACTATTGAAATGACTTTTCTTTGATCTCTTGGTAAAGGTAAAGGGCTGTGGGGAGGCTTCATGTGACTCCCTTTTCTCTTCGCCAATTCAGGGGTACATGTTAGGAATTTTGTCTGCTTGTCTTTCCGCATTAGCTGGTGTTTATACAGAATTTCTGATGAAGAAGAACAATGATAGTTTATACTGGCAGAATGTACAATTGTATACGTAGGTGTCCTTTCTCTCCAACTTATCATCACCCTATTTTAAGAATCATTGATTTTTTTTTTATGACTGTTTGTTGAATGTGAAATTCTTAAATCATATGTTTTTTCTTTCGAATTCCCTGAGTTGTATTGACATTCTGCCATGTTTTTAATGCAAAAACCCAAGGGAATTGTTTATTTATTTGGTCATAGCTATGGAAAAAGGATTTCGTGGTGACACAGTTAGCTTTGTTATTGGGTGATTAAGTGTAGATTGAACTTCCATAGTTTCTAGAATAATACTTTTGTGATGTATAGGTGGTTATATATTTTCCCGTAAATTGCTGAATTTGATGTCTGTGTGTCTCTAAATTTTCTCTGATTAAATTCGGGACCAGGTTATCTTTTTAAGAATGTTGAGGAAGAGGAAGAGTATTGATCTTTTGCTTTTCCTTGGATCAGTTGCAAGTACCCTGACAAAAGCTATCTTCACTTCTTTAGAAATTTCATGGGGCTGGGAGAATGAACTCGTTAACTCTCTATACTGAATTGTTGATTTCAGTAGAATGAAATTATTTATTATTGGTTTCATTGGATCCAATTGAATTTGTATATATATAATCAGGGCATGTCTCATGGTCAACATGTGGAACAAAATTAGTAAAAAGTGGTTAAGCTGACCAAGATACATACATTCAGTTTGAATCTGTGAAGTGATAAATTTGATAGTGGACATCCTTTAACCAGATGTGGTGCAATTTTCAACATGGCTCGACTTCTCATGGATGATTTCAGAGGTGGGTTTGAAAAGGGATCGTGGTGGCAACGCCTGTTTAATGGATACACCATCACAACCTGGATGGTGGTGCTAAATCTAGGTTGTTCTGGACTTCTAGTTTCATGGTTAATGAAATATGCTGACAACATAGTCAAGGTATCTACTTTTTCTGTTGCTGTGAATTTCTGTTTGTGCATGTGTAATATTTCTTCATAAATTTCCTTCTACTTTTTGACTGGTATGTTTTAATATCTTGATTCTCGTGTTCAGATAAAATTTATGATTACAAACTTCTGTAGCAAATATTTTTTAAAATTCTGTTAACTTCTATAGAGTTCTTTAATTTACTTTAGGTGTATTCGACATCTATGGCAATGCTATTGACCATGATTCTCTCCGTGTTTCTCTTTAATTTCACTCCAACATTGCAGGTATGCTTCCATACTTATTGCCAACGTACTCCCAGTATTTCCCTAATGCTTCTCATTTTGTTTAGCAATTTGTGAAATACTGATCATATAATATTGCTTTCTGTGTTTCTTTCTCGTGTGTGTGTGCGTGTTGATGCAGCTTTTCTTGGGAATTATCATTTGCATGATGTCGCTGCACATGTATTTTGCACCCCCAGGTATGCTGGTGGATCTGCCTCCAATTGGAAAAGCAGATCCGGAGAGTCTCATAGATACTTCTGTTGAAAGGAAGACAGACTCATGATGTAACGGTTTTTTTTGAAAGCCAAACAATTGTTGGCAAGTTTTTAATTATAGTGAAATATTGAAAAGGCTAGCAAATCTTTAAGGGAAAAAAAGGTTGATCACTGTTAATCATGGACCTATTATGATAATGCCTGTTGATTCAGCATGATATGCCTGTGGATTTGCTGCATTAATGTGCTAACCCCTGGCTATGAGGGGAAAAAAAGAGGTGGGATGAAGACATATAATGATATAATTAAATATTAGCAATTGCATTGGTACAAGTGAAAATACATTTATAGATATAGTGATGGAAACATCAGTATCTTGGGTGGGGTCTTTGGCATAAATTAACCTGTAGTTGCAACTTGCAACCACCAACCGACAGCTATGAAACGAGAAATTAAGCCACCATATGTGGTCTATATTAGTTGTTTGTTCCATACTTTCAATGAGCAGTTGTTTTGTGTCTATGTTAATAATTCAATGCCCTTCACTATAAACAGTGTTGTCCTCTGCAAGTAAATGCTCTTCGATTATTGAGGCTAATTGTGGCCTCTCTGATATTCATGGAGCTAATATGTGGTCAAGAAGAATTGGACTTGCTTCTACAGTTATGATTCCATAATGGCGTTGAATTGACTAGTCCAATTGTTGCTGAAAGCGAATGCCCAAACAATAGGGGAAAAGAATCAATGACACAGGGTTGGCGATACCTTTACTCGCCAACACATTGTAGCAAAATTGCAACTTAAGATGGGTTAGTAGTGAGAAGCTACTGCAAAAGAAGTTGACAAATGCTCAAATGAAGTTCAATTTAACATTATTTTAAAAGGCAAACCAATGGAAACTGCGTTTTAGGGAGAGTTGCAGTAATTTAATTGCAAAACTCAACTTAGTATTAATCGTATAATTCTGCTTTAGATCTCAAACACAAGAATGAGCAGAGTTTAGATCAGGTCTCTGCAAATTGGAGTTAGAATGATTTGTGTTCCTTCTCCGGCCAATTTTATTGAAAAATTACATACCATGAATTATTGAATTTTTTTTTTAATTTAACGATTAACAATTTGGCATTACACATAATTACTATATGCAAATAAAATGCACAAGCAGTGATGTTTTGTAGAGGAGAAAATATAGGGAATGTATAATGTATGTCTAGACTTGTGAAGGGGAGAGAAACAAGCATTTGATTAACAAGTGACTAATTGGTTAATTGCTTACAAAAAAAATCATCAGTCACCATTAAAACTAATAATTAGGAGATATTTTCTGCCGCAGAAAACACTCCTAGATTCAACATCTTTCTTTGTACTATGCTAACTAGAAGGTTCTATACTCAGATACATCAGTATTAGCTTTGTGGAGAAGTTATAACCAATAATGAACCTAGGCAAGCTGGCAAGTTTAATTATTTTTCTCACCCCTGAGAAAGAATTAATTAGAGAGAAGCAATGCAATGCGACAATTATGAGGAGTTTCTATTCTTGGGGTGGAATATCGCACAAGTCACACACCTACCAAGGGACGCGTATGGTCTATTGAAGTGTCTATAAAAAGGCCTCATGACATGATTTGCAGAAACAAGCTACCACTTGAGAGCAGCGCAAAAAAAGAAAAAAGCAATCAAGAGAGCAAAATTATGGGATCATTAGCAAGTCCGGCGCCAAACATGGGCAACAACACTGGATGTAAAGGTGAACATGCAAAGAGTGTTTGTGGGCATTTTCAGATGCCATTGCACTATCCTAAATACAGCCGAGCAGATTACGAGACCATGCCCGAATGGCAGCTCGATTGCTTGCTCAAACAGTACGGCCTACCTACAACCGGTGACCTTCATCATAAGAGGAATTTTGCTATGGGAGCTTTTCTTTGGTCTAGTTATTAGAGAGTTTCTCCTCTATTTCCGTGAGTTACTGATGATTTTAAGCCTAGTTTAAGGTATTAATTGTTAGTTTATGTAGCTGTTTATATATGTACCAGGATTTTCTGTCATTACCTGCATATGTAATTTGTGTTAATTTCTCTTTTTTCGGTTTATTCCTTTCGAGTGATGTACCGTTTGCCATTATTAATGAATTAATTATCAATGAGTAATTTTTGCTTTATTTTTAGTTATACATTAGTTCTGCGGTGGCTCCTTTACCATTTTTGCTCTGAACGTTTTTCATTCGGATTAATAAGCCACAGCTCATCATTCATTAAAAGTGTTTGTTGGGACTATTTTTTAAATCTTAAAATTTAAATGTTATGATCAAAACCCACATATTCTTTATTTCCTGTTAGACTGTCTTTGGAGTGGAAAACATGTGTTATTGATAGCTATTTATGTAGCTAAGATTCAAAATTTTTGAAAAAGAAGAAGGCAAAAAAAAAAATTTTAAAGTAATACTTTATCAATTATCATAGAGGAAAGTTTTTAACTTTTTTATCAAATTCGAAGGGTTTTCTCAGTTGGGTCTCTACTGAAACTGAAAGTGTTATATTGATATTGGGCATAGGCATCGTCAGTCTTGGGCTCAAAAAACATAGGAAAGGTCCAATTTCGATCCATTAGTCTTGAAGTGGCTCTTTAAGTGGACGATGCCCAATTTCGTTTCCAAGTATTGCAAATATTAATTTCGCCATCCATTCAATTTTTTCTACTAATCACATTGGATTGATTTAACTTTTCACTGGAGGATGCTGCTTTAGGAAACAAAAATTCTTAGGAATTTCCGCCAATTTTATTGAAATTTTTCTTATTTATGAATCATTAATTCTTTTTTTTTTTTTTATCTAATGATGAACCCCTCGTTACACACAATTATTATGCAAATTAAATAAAAATTTTCGAGAAGTAAAATATACATTCAGTGATTTTCCTGAAGTAATATAGGGGTAGCTCTAGACTTCTAAAAAATAAAGAAAGAAACTTCTGATTAACAAGTCTGTTATTAGTAGTTAGGTGGTTGCTTATGAATAACACACCGGTGACCGGTCTACATTAGAACTAATAATTAGGAGATAATTCCGGCCACAAAAAGCTTTCCAAGAATATTCCTCAAACATTCTTTGAATCTTTGCACTGAAACAACTAGAAATGTTCTATACTTCGATGCAGTCACCGCGGTAATAATTTTGTGGAGAAGGTTTTTTTTTTTTAAAAAAAAACAATGAACTAATTTCAAGGCAATTAAGCTGCTGGGCAAGTTTGATTATTTTTCTCCCAGATGTAGAAATATAACTAAGACCAGATTCACTATTATTCAGTAAAAATATTCCCTTTCTAGACCAGTTTTACGCATATAATAGTCGATTCAAGGCCACCATAAACTTGAATTAGCATTGAACAAGACAATAATTAATATTGGTGACAAGCACTCGTTAATATTAATAGGGCAGGAAAAATGGGGTCATTAGCAACTCCAGCTCCAAACATTGGCAGCAAAACTCCATGTAATGGGGAGCATTGGAAGGATGGTCGTGAGTATTTTCAGATGCCTTTGTACTATCCTAAATACACCCGAGCTGCATATGAGACCATGCCCGAATGGAAAAGCTTGACTGCTTGCTCAAACCTAGCTATCATCGGAGACGTTCATTATAAGAGGAATTTTGCTATGGGAGCAGCTTTTCTTTGGTATAATTAGAGTTCTTAATCTAGCTTTACTTTCAGGCATTAATTGTTAGTTTATGTTAAGTAGTTGCATATGTACCAGGATTTCTGGTCATTAATTTATTACTTGTCTAAGCATATGTAATCCGTGTTGCTTCTCTTTTTTTTGGTTTCTCCATTTCAGTAAGGTACCGTACTTGGCATAATTAATTATCAATGAGTAATTTTTGTTATTTTATTTATATTTTTCTTCTTCTTCTTTTAAGTTTTCCAGTAGCTCCTCACTATTCTGATGGTGAATATTATTCGTGTTAAATAAGCGAAAGCTCACCATTCAGAGTAATTCACCCAAAGAATGATGGATTAGTGTTAAAATATAATGAGACTAATGTATAAATTCTTAATAAAAGCACTAATCCACTTAATTCTTCATTTCTCGTATCAAAGAGGCAATTATTACCTAATAAAAAGGGTTGTGGAGCCACTGATATTTCTCTTCCTCTTAATTATGGCCTCTCTGATATTCATAGAGCTACATGGATAGGAATGACTCACGTGACCCGTGAGAAATTTTTTAAATAGTTTAATATATAATGGTGTTATAACCGGTGAATCTAAAAAAAATTGAAAAAGTAGACCCATATAATTGTTGACGGTTATAAGTCATTTTTTATAATTTTTGCTATTTTTTTATATATTATATATAATCATAAAATTGTTAACAATTATATAATTTTTATATAATTACTGATAATTATATGTTATTTTATATGTATAATTATATAATTGCTAGCAATTATAATTTTACAAGTATTATTTATTGATTATATGTATATGAATAATTTCGGCAAAAATATTTTTTGGCTCTACTACTTAAGAAAATTCTCAATTTTTTGTCCTTTTTTAGTTAATTTAGCACTGTAGGAGCATTTCTTTGTTCTCATTAAGTTTCTAATCTAGTTTCCTCCCTTTTCATGAGCTACTAATCATTTTTAAGCTTATGTTCAGGAATTCATGTTATCTAGCAGGATTTTTCGTTATTATCTGCTTAAGTCTATCATAATTTGAGTTGCTTCTTTTTTTTTTTTTTACGGTTTCTTCCTTTTGACTGATGTACCATTTGCCATGAAAATTAACTGTCATTTTTTTTTTCTGTTTTATTCTTATTTTTCTCTCAAAGTTGGATCCGTTCATACATACTGATAATAAAGATGTCAACACAACACCAATGCAAAAGAGAATAAGGAGGTTGGTTGGTTGGTTGATCTAGACAAGATTTCAATAATTTTTTTTAAAGAACTTTTAGCAATTAAATTAGGTATTGAATTTTAATAAAAGACTCTATATTATTTTCTTTAAGAACATATGTCATATATCAATAAAAAGTTTAATGCAAATAAAATTATTATCCGCAGTTGTTTTTTCTCTTTTTGGGCTTCGCCTCGTCGGAAAATGGAAGCCATCTAAAAATTGTTTTCTCAAGAAATTAGTTTTGCATTATTAGCACATGACATTATCACCCAATATGTTTCATATGAATTCTAAATTAAAACATGTTCTTAACAATCTCATTCTCACATTTTCCATCACAAATTCGTTTGCCAAAAAATAATAAAAATATGCTACAAATCACTATTTCTATTTGAAAATAACAAAATATTTTAGCCTCCATCTCGTCAATGTGGCCATTTATAGTGTAATTGAGTTGTCTAAAGGATTTGCTGTCGTTTTCCCTTGGAACATGGTGTTGGCAGCTTGACGCAAAAAAAAATCCTTGGCTTTCCTTTAAAGGACAAGCAGAAGCACTAGAAATGTTTATGAAATCTTGATTAATTTTAAAGAATTACAGTAGAGTTCTATATCTTTTTTTTAAGAAAAGTGAGATTCAGTTAACCAAATAGCAGATTACAAGGAGATCAGTATCCTGTGCTTTTTCTTTTCCTCGTCAAGAAAGATTTCGTTTCTTGTTTATCAATAAAGATTTCATTACAAAGGATTAGTTTTGATTCACCAATAATTCTGTACCTTGATTTAATGATTTCCCTTCTTCTGTTTTAAGGGAAGATGGGTATTTTTCACTTGAAAAATGCCTATCAAATGGACCGTTTTCCTAATTTGTTTTCCTTTATTCATTAATACTATTTTTTTCTCATTTAAAAATAAATTACAAAATATCAAAATGCATTACTTATTCTTTGTCATATTCGCTACTTATGAGATTGAAGACCTATAATAAGTATACTTTCAGCCTTCCAACTTCACATAGTTTTTAATGTTAATCCTGAATTTTCTAATACAGAGCTTTTAATGTTAATCCTGAATTTTCTAATAAAGTATCAGGTCGATGAATAATAATGAGACCTTTTAATTCGCGGAGGAGCAATATACAGTAGTACAAAATTCAATTTACTTTGCTCCGGCTATAGAAAATTTGACCATCACACCAAAGGCTGAGATACTGCCTGAAAGAAGAATATAATAGGTTGAAACAATTTCCTTTCATTTTAACAATGAGCAAAGTTGCATTTACAGCTGCAGTTAAAGAGGGGAATTAAAAAAAAATGAAGGCATAACTGAAAAAAGAAACTAAAAAAAATAATGATGGCAATGCGGGTGAAAAGAAAAGGTGTTGCTTTGTTATGAGGAAACATCAGTCCTGGATCTTCCATCTTCTAGGCCCGGATTTGTTAATTCTCTAAATATTTACTGCGCTCTGCTCCTCAACCAGCCATGTCCTATGGTACCATTCTCCCATAATAACCTTGTCAAGCATAATGCTCTACAATTTGGGAAAATATAATCTCATTGAGAGTTAACGAACGCAATTGATGCATTAATCTTTCAATCAGTAACATGGTGCCTATTCCTTAGTGTATACTTGACAACCTCGTAGAATGAGACTACTATCCCAACAGAAGGGCCAGCACGAGCAACACGGGGGCCCACTCCTGTGAACAGCCCCTTCAATCCTCCGTCCCTGTTGTCCCACATGGAAGAAAGCCGGTCAATGATCATGATAAATACCCAACAATTGGCCGAACAAGTATCATTTTTAGAGCTTTCCTAATTTGGCTTTTGATTATGGCAGCACCATGCGCAAGCAAGCACCACAAGCCAACCACAAGTGCAGCCTAGAGTTTTGGTGCTAACAATTATACGTGTGCATTACACAAGCATATAAAAGCTACCAAGACAAAAGCAATAAGCATAGATAGCAGATGGTGGCAAACCAGTTACCAGGAGTCGGAGAAGGAAAATAGATGACAATATCATTGAGGAGCACTAGTTTATGTTTCAAGCCTAAGAACAGGAGGTGCATAGCATCAAATGACAAGATTGAGGCTACGAATTGAAATACTGCTAAAATTCCAGTATGGAACAGGGAAAAGCAAATGCAAGTATTCCATAGAATAATAACACCAGTTGGCAATAAATAATGAGAAGTGAGAACATCACCTACCTGTCCAACGCTGGGTGTGTAAGATCCCCTAACAGCTAATAATATGATATTCCATAGAATAATACCACGTGCCAGCATGTGGTGAATTGGATGAGCAATGTGAGAACAATTTTATAACATGGTTTCTAGAATGATGGAGAGGGGGCTTCTTACCCAGTTGAAGCAGTGTAATGCCTATCAAATACTACAATAACTGCATTCTAATGTGCATCTCTATACAGGTAACTCTGCTATGTAAGAACAACATTGTGAATAGTTGTTAAACCATTCATCTACCTATGAGGGAATTTTGCATTAATTCTGTTTTAGATGGGCACACACTATTGCACAATTGATAACGAAATCCAACAACATATATAATTTCTTTGCTTCTATAAAGGGGATTTAAAAACTCAAGTATTTCATAGGATTAGGAAGTGCAAAGCAAAAAGTGCAACATACCTCCAAATTTCCTGCAATGTTTGTCTTGTAGACATATTTAATACCCTAGCTGGATCCTTCTATGAGTTGCAAACACAAACATAAAACACGTTAGTAACAAGCCCAAGATTTATGTTGAAGTCGACTAAATACTATTTGGAAGCCAATCCATTCTTCATTTTTCCCCAAGAAACTATTTTCCCCTTCCATCTTTTAGTTTTAACATTTTCCTAAGGTTCTCGATCCAAAAATATGAGCTGTCATACCCAGTGAAAACTTTTACTTACAAGCTCATGTCAAAAAGCAATGAAAAGGTACACATGCATAATCTCAGTTCAAAAGATATTGAAACAGTGCTAAAAGACGCCATATTTTATCAACTTACATGTATTAAAGGAAACCTGTTATCGTTCTGTCATAAACTGAATATATATATGTCAACTCACATGCCACCCATGTATAAGATACACATTCATAAGATTATAAACCCACATTTACATTAGTAGTTCTGATCAATCTCATCTGAAACACTTCATCAACCACTAATAACTACCCCCAAATAATTTCTCTTATGTTCCTCCATCACACACCAATATTATTGTTTGAAGTTCTTTCAGAAGGATGGGTAAGGCCTGAAAATAGCTCGACTCCAAACTTTTTATGCCTTTAAGAAAGGCTGTTTCAGAAGATTACCTCTATCTGCCTTCTAGTCCTCACAACATCTAATGGACATGTAGCAGCAGCTGCAAGAGTTCCTGCAACAAAACCAGCAGCAAAATTTGCTCCAAGGACACTGGTTGCCTCAGCATCATCATCAAGAAGAGCAAGTATTCCTCTCCTGATCTTCAAAGCATATACAACTGAAAGCATCATTAAGTTTCCTCTGTGTGTTGGATTCAGAAACATTTGACTATGAAGGTCTACATTTTGAGAGAATGAACTCACAGGCTCAAGAGTTGACCAGCAGATTGCAGAGAAGGGAACATCACGAGCAAGTTGTGCTCCAAGACCAGTCCATAAGATACGATAACTTTGCACTGTTATTACTAATGTATCAGCGAAAAATCATGCATGGATGAAAAAGAAGTACATAGAAAAATATTGGTACAATATCCTATTTATTCAACTATAACACTCAACAAATCAGAATAAAAAGTGAATTTGGTCAAATCAATCAGGACTCGGTTGTCCACTTACATATTTGAAGGCTGTTTGTGCTCCTGCCTGGGTTGATCATCTCAATTAGTGTCTTCCACACTCCTGGTGGCTTTACACCATTCTGGGTTTCTTTAAATGCCTACAAAGAGCACACCAAAAAGAAAAGAAACTGAAGAAGATACTCATCTCCAAAATAAAGAGTACTTTCAATGCACACGGGAGAGGAAATAGCAAACGAATATTTTCATAATAGACAAAGTCAACCAAGGAAGAATAATTCTTAAAACTTGGATGCAATTTCAATAAAGCAAAAATAAATTCTGTCCAATTAGTTCTCAGGATAAACAGTTCAATTATCTTATCAAATTATGATTTTTGTAACTCATAGCACAAAAGCAAGTTATCTCCAAATCCAGAGTGCCTTTGATATATTTCATAGAGATCTCCTTAGAACTGTAAATGAATCAAGCTGCTCACAAGCTATTCGAGTTTCGGTTTAGAAAAAAACTTGTTCGAAATCGTTTATTATTGTTAACAAACTTGAGCTCAAGCTCAAATTTGAATTCGAAAATTTTTCCAGCTCGAGCTTAATACTGTTTGTTTCGTTAGCTCGCGAACGTGTTTATTTAAAAACTCATGAAAGTGTTCGTTTAAAATCTAGCAAACATATTCGTTTAGAGTTCGTTTATATTATATTTTGTTATCGAGCTTGAACTCGAACTCAAGTTTTTGTCATTATTAGTTAACAAGTCAAACTCGAACTAAACTCGTTAAATATAATAAATGAATTTTTTTCAAACTGAGCTCAAACCGCTCGCAAACTTGATAATTTTTTAAAAAAAAGTCGAACTTGAGTTTACGTATAAAAGCTCGAGCCTTTGATAAATTTAAACAAGTCGAACTCGAGTTCACCAATATTCAGTTCGGTTCAGTTCGTTAAAAGCCCTAGATCTCCTTCAAGGGATTGGACTAAAGGTTCTGCCCTAAAATATGACATATGTACTATATGCTGATATGCACAACCAAACAAGCTATCAGATGTGATCTTTACAGTAGAGGTAACGGTTACTATGTTCTAAACAGAAAAAATGTAGTTCATGGGTCAGGAATGCCAAAATAGTCCACGACCAACTTGGTGAACAGGATATACTGGAAAAGAACATAAGTAACAAACCAAATACCTGCATGCGAGTTCTTGCCAACTCCATAGGGTAACAAATGTGCAACTGATCCTACAACTAAAGTTACATATGGTGTTAAGACCGGAGCATTATGAGCTGTAAAATCTTCCATCAGATTCCGGAAAATGTCATAACAAGGCAAGTAGATCCCCACCTGGCTGAAAATAAGGAAACAATGACCATCAACCAAAGACTACTGGAAAGATATTAAATAGCATGCGCCTTGTGATGATAGTAGGCATGCACTACATTAACACTCAAAAACACAATAACAGAAGACAAAATTCTTTTGAACAGACTTACAGTTGGCACAGCCAGAGCTAAACTTGCATATGTGCCTCTCCAGAGTCTTCCAAATCTTTCCTGCACAAGTTCACCACTATGAAGGCTTAAATAAGTATGTGCTTGCTGAAAACAAATTTAAGAATGTAAAAATAAACACATCTTAATGGGTGAAAAAATAATGCCTTAGAAGCATTTACTCTTGAATTTAGAACTGAAAATATGCTACTAGGGCAATGGAATTGATGAACTTGTTTTCTATACAAAAATCTCTCCAGGAAATATGTTTCTGAACTTACATCTATGAATTTTTTTCATAAAATATTGGTGTTTTAGAGCCAGCCTCATTTAGCAGAGGAGATATTCTGGTCCCTCATATTCCAAATTATCAAATCATTAAAATTTAAATAAAGATATAGATTACCTCAAAATTCACGAGATAAAAGTTCCTTCAAACTCTCCTCTTTTTGATGAAAAACATATATAAATGCATATTTCTCCAGCTAATTGCAAAACCACCGCCTAACAGCCTTAAACAGATTAGAACGTTTTGGGGCTTTTGCCTTATAAAGAGGTACATATAAAGAGTAGGCATTGAGTATCCACACAGTCCAAGAAATAATAATAGAGCTCCCTATCATCGGAAATATTTTTAATTTTCAATTTGTCAATTAATTAGACTAAGAATACAGTACAATTAACATGAGAAAATCCACCAACCTGGCGAATGACTTTATAGAAGACATCCAGCGTTCCTTTATACCTGTTACATTCTGAAGTGCACAATGGTTCTGAACTCGGGACTCTGTTTCTCACATTTGAAAGCATCTGCTAAACAATGTGAAAGCCAAAAGCAACAGCATTCAGAACAAGACTGAGCAGTTACATTAACCAAAGTACTTAAAGCTTCATTTGTTTCCTCCCCAATAATGTGTAATGGGATATTATTAATAAAGTTAGCAGCAGTAAGCATACCGTATTAGTTTCCAAACATGTCATTCCACATAACCCCTGGTTTGGAACTCCAGCTGCCTGTGCTTGCAACCTTGTCTATATAGGAAACACAGCGAAAATAAATTCATTTGATCAATTTATTGCTATCAAAAGAAGAAACCTAATATATACAAACAAACGATAGACAATATCTTCAGATAAGAATGAATAAAAATTGTCCAATCAATAAATTGAAGAAAAATTAGAGGAATACCTTAGCGACGTCTAGAGGATTAACGATGATGGCGGAGACAACGGCGGCACCAGCTGCAGAGAAAGCTGTCTCTCCAAATCCCAAATTGGCATCATCACTATGAGCTTCTTTAGAACTAAACATAGAATCCAAAACCGAGGAAACGTCGCCGTCAAGATGTACTGGATGTGGCAGCGGTGCTTATCAATGAAGGCAGGCTATGCTTTGACCCTCCCACCATTTTAATTTAGAATATCAACGGCCAAGACCAACCATAACTGAATTTTGGCATAAAAGAGGCCAAGTTTTACCCTGCTATCTCTCGAAAAGGTTTTTGGAATTGAGAGTCAAAGGTTTTGGTATTTGTTCTAGAGGTTTCCAATTTTGCATGGGAAATAACACGAGAGAAGAAAATAATTCGTGGCGTGTACATAAGGGCGCCAAGCAATTGTGTCTCTTTTAAGTGTCACAGGAAAGAAAGACGATCCGGAAATCGGAGTTGGGCTAAGTGATACTATTGATATTGGGCCTATAGTCTGACCTGCTATAATCTTCGCTTAGTAGTTGGGCCAAGGAACTGGATAATTATTGGGCCTATACCCTGACCCGTTATTCCCTGGGGTTTCAGCCGAAAGGTTAGGCCGGGAGGAATAAAGTGCAAAAGCGTAATCTTGGAATAGTACCCGAAATCGACATACGTGATTCACGATGCATCCATTCCATAAAAAATAAAAAAGAAATTATGAATTAAAGTTTTATATATATATATATATATATATATTAAAAGGGCAATAGATAGAGAAAAGTTAAATAAAAATAGGAAGATAAAAGAATGCAACAATAATCCGAAGGAATAGATCTTCCACTCTATTTAAAATCATAAAAAAAAAATTTTAAAAAATTAGAGCATAACTCCAAATATGAGAACTAGTCTAGTAATAGTTTGAGTCACATCATTAGCTTGTTTTCGAGTCGTTAAACAGTAAAAGTATACCTATTTTCTTTGGGTTATTGAAGTTATTTATATATGTATGTATGTAAAAGTTTTGAAATGAAATTGAATTTGAACTTATATTTCAAGTAAAACATCACCAAATTAAAATTTCAATTTCTCACGCGTCTACATTTTGGTGGAAAATTCAGGAATTGCTAGTTAGCATTCATAGTTTTACGGGTAAGCATATAAGACAAACTGGCAACTTTTGTAAAATATTGGGAATTTTTCCCTAAAAGAACAAAATTTATATCATGAATATTCAAGATCTTGAATCAGCCAGATGTATATGATTTATTTTCCTTTCAAGTTATTGAATTGTTGTATTAGATAATAACTAATTAAGTGCAACCAAACATTAATAAAGACACACGCCTATACTATATAATAAAATTAAAAATTAATAAAGCCTCTGCAGAAAACTTGAGAGCAACCAGTAAAATCACCTAAACAAAAATGAAAACTTACAATAAATCAATATTGAAAACGGGAATAAATTATCCCCTTCCATAAAAAATATCAAGAGAGGAATTGGGGGAAACTATTTTCCTTTGTGAATTGCGGTATCGGAGGCTGCTGGTACTACTAATCCTGACAGTAGACCAAATGCTTGCTGAAATCACAACCAATTTTGCTGCCACCCCATTTACTTTCTGCCATTTCCATGGCTTAGATAACATTGTAATGCACCAAATCACGAACCCATTTTCCCTCTTGTTTTCTTTATAAGGATCGGCCCTTTTCTTTATTTTGCCATTCAAGCTCCAACCGAAAACAGTCTTTGCATTGTTAAAACAAGCATTCAAGTCTTTCACAATATCAACTGATGAACTTCCTTTATATTCTTTTAATTTTTCCATTAGAGTTATTCTTCTCTCTTCTATCCGATTTAGTGCAGCGTTCCTATCTACTAGCTGCCAGGACCGTAATCTCTGCATAAACGAAATAATACCCAGTTGATTTTAATCACCAAAAGCATAGGGGCAAAGTTGCTATTTAATAGAATTTGTCAATTAGTTGTTGGATTTGAATATAAAATGCATTGAAAATGAAGTACCTGTAAGAGGATAAGTTGGTCCTGGACTTGCTTTAGCGAATCTCTAATAGCAATCAATCTCTCCATCTCCTGAAATGATGGGCGTGAAATCTTGCAAAAACGACCATTTTCTGAACAGAAGTTGCAGAAGCTGTTGTTGTTTTTGATTTCATCAGTAAGCCCATCATGTAAAGCCCATGCTTTGTCAATCAGAAACTGAAGCTCCCCCTTCAACTCCATCACAATACAAAAACAAAAAACAGCCCACAACTCAAGTCGGACTAAAATTGTAGACCTTGTCAGCTATCAAATTCCCATTTCTTGGCTGTGTGTGGACTTTCTGGTAGAAAAGCTTGAAATATCTGGTATGGAAGAAGGTAGGCCTCTTCTAATTTTTACGATTTCAATTTGGTATTGGTAGCTCATCAAAACGAATCAATTTTTTTTTTCTTTTTTGGTTAATATTTGTGTATGTGGGTTTGCTTTAAAGAGAAGTTTTGTTTGCAAATGAAAGGCTTGGCCGTTTGTACCTTAATGCCCCACACTCTCCTATTCATCACATGTATGTCATGTATGTCTCCGTATCATGATATAAATTCTGTAATAGCCATGGAAATTGGAGGGCTGTGGAATGGAGATGATAGATCATGATAGTGGCATAGTATAATTATGGCATCCCATTGTCTCCCTTTATGGAAATGATCATCCAAGAACGTGTGGTTACTTCGGAGCATGTAAGATACAGTAAAAGAATAAATTCTTAGTTTGGGAAGCTCACATATATACACCGCCGGCCCTGACTGAATTTAGAACGTGGTTTGTTAACTAGGCCACTTGTGGTTGTGGACCAATCTAAACTTTTTTCTTTTTCTTGCAAAAGGTATGATTAGATTCCAACTCAAAAATAATCTTGAATTCTTCTTAATCGTAATCAATTGACAGCAATCATTAGGACTTTCTTTTATAGAAATTTGCAATAAGAAATTCAATAATCAATGGCATATTTATCTTCTTAACTATATTTTGTCGTTAAATAAAATAAATGGGGGAGTACTAAATGATAGAGTAATGTAAATAAATAAAAATTCAGAATTTTATGAATGCAAAAGGAAATGGCTTTGAGGGATATTCATGTCAACCACCTATTTGTAATGTACTTGAATTAAGCTTCATTCAAATTAATTAGACAAAATCATCTAAAACCAGGACAGAGTTCATAGAACTTTACCGCTGGGAAATCATGAAATCTTGCTGGTTTAAAATGCTATGGTGTTTGTCATGATTATGTTTATATACACAGTGATTGCCCCTCTGCACCAGCTAAAGGTCAGAGGAGAAGTGAAAAATCAAAAAGACTCATCCTATGAGTTCATAGATTTATCCAACATATCTTAATCTGAATCCCTCTGCATGAATTTCACGTAAAAGTTTATTATATACAAATAATAATATATGGTTGAAATGTTCTTTTATTTTATAATATCCTCAGTTATAAATTATCATATCAATGAAGTATGAAGTACGTAGTTATATTCAAATTTAAAAGTTGTAGGTTTTCAATTCACATATGTTGTCATAAATTTATAATAAAAATTGGATATAGACAATGTTATTCACGTGATAAGCATATATAGTCAAAGCGAAAAAGATAGCCTTCTTGAGATGCTTGTGAGTATTTTGAAAATAATATGTTTTATATTTTTTTTCTTACTCCTCGAATTTTCAATTATATACTTTTTCTTTTTATTTTTCTGCCAGTTGGTCCTTTCTGTCTACACATTTGAATCCTTGTCCCTAATTGTGACCATTTATAAATCAATGTGGACATAGATTTATCCAGCATTTGATTTTTTTTTTTTAAATATCTACATTTTCAGAAATATGCATATTTTGATTCTTAAAGCATATGTTCTCTTTATTGAATTTCTGAACTTTTATAGTTTTATTGATCCAAATTAACCTTTTCAAATTTTATTTTTATATAATTTGAAGGCTGATCCATTTAAACAAAATTAAAATTGAGGGACTTAATTGTGATAAAATAAAAGTTTGAAGGCTCGATATGTATAATTAAAAATGTGGAGATTCAATAAACAAAACACATGTTGATCGTGAGCAAAAATATTAAATAAGTGTTTTCCCAAATTTAAACATTCATTTTTATATCAAAATATTCACCTACCTAAATGCACTGTACTGTATATTGCTAGGATTTCAGCTTTCAAATTTCATTTTTTGTTTCCATTCTGCCCAAAATTTTCTTACTATTTTTTATACAATTTCCACTATTTAGTTTCTAATTTAAACAAGTTATAAATTAATAATCAAAATGAATATCCTTCCATACTTTTTCATTTTTCCTTTTCTTTTGGGTAAAAAAAAAAGGAAATTGTTGCGTAGTAGGATAGTATGGCCATGAGGAAGATACGAAAAGAGAGTATAAGTACAAAGGTTAATTGTCGAATCCGGCCGGACAAACCAAAAATCAAATCAAAAACTTTGATTTTGTTGTCCTCTCACTGAAAATTTACTGGGATTTATTTTGTTTCTTTCTTAACCTTTTTGGCTGTTATTGGCTGCTCTGCTCTGCCCCCCACATGACTTTGACATTTTGCTTCTTCGTATTTAATCAACTCAACCTATGGAGTTCAATCCATATGGGCAAATCCAACCTAAAGTACACAACCCCATCTAATTCCCTTTTCACTTCAATGGTCATTGCTCAAGAAATTCCATCTTCAATTTCATTGCTTCCATTCCTCATCAAGAGGGTACCCATCAAAACATGGTTACTAGCTACAATTAACTTTATAGACTCTAACAATCAGGTCAAATCGACAGATTTGAATTGTTTTTATTATGTCTTGTCAAATTGTTGTTACTATGGGTTTGAGTCGAGTTTGATGGGTTCCCCTCCTTTGGAAAAAAAAAAAGCTTTCTTTTCTTTCTATTTTTTTTCACATTTCCACGTATCTGCACTGGTAATCAAACAAGTAGTTAGGATTTAATGTGATCGAGTGCTTGAGGTTAATTTAATATTATGAAAAAATTAAAAACACTTTAGAATAGAGATGAAAATGCTAATGTATAAAAATTTCAACACTGTATGTCTCTAGCTGTAATGTACGAAGGTACGGAAGGAAAGCACAACTGTAGCATGGTTAGGTCTTTAACAAAGATTGTCATACCTAGTTCCTAAACCATTTAAAATGTGAGACCAAACCTGGGGTGTCGAAATGGATCATATTCTATTAGCAAAACACAAAATTAGTAGGTTAGGGACGAATATATATGAGTTTGTGTTAGAAATATGTCGATTTATTTATGTTTTAACTCAAAATGGATTGTGTAACGAGTTGACACACGAATTTATTACAATTCATTTAATTTTTATATGTTGTATTGGATCGTATAACCCGATCAAACTCATTTATAAAAAACTTAAATTTATAATAATATTAAGATTAATTATATTATTTTGCAAAAAAATAACATTTAAATATGTGTATATTATGTGCTTGATATATTGAAATATATGTTGAGTATGATTGTATAACCATAACAAATCAAAAAAAGATATATATTTGTGTCGGGTCTTGTTAGATTTTTTGACTACAACTAGACAAAAATTAAATGAATTATACATATTATATTTGTATAATTCGTTTAATTTTCATATCATATTAAAATTAACATAATTAGTAAATGAATCTTGTTCATATTGATTCCAATAATATTTATCAAAATAGATCGACATGACATGAATAGGATCTACCAATTCATTTCGACACATCTACCAGTGGAAAAACGGTATGGCAATATCAATTACTAAGCAAATTGTATAATTTTTTTTTAAATCATTCGATATCCTATGGCTCATTATATTGCAAAAATAAAATATTTTGTTACGCATTTTAAAGATAATTCAAATTTAGGATTCAAACTTGGGGAAAAAAGAATCATATTTAATGTATGCAAACCAATGTTTTTAATGCATGCAAACCCCAAAAGAACCAAAAAGCAGTTTGTGGATTGTTCATCTGGAAAAAGAAGATAAGAAAAGGTGGGGACCAACAAAAGAGGCAAAACACTGAATTTGCAAAATCAGGCCTGGTAGTTTTGTCATTGTTACTGTTACGCATAAAAATTGAGGGTTGTAAAAGTAGATTTCAATTAAAGCACAAGCTTGAAATCTTGCAAGTGGGTGGGATTTCATTTTTAACTCTGTTTCTCAGGCTTGCAACTTGCAAAATGTGGGTCTCTGTTTTTTCTTTTTCTTTTTCTTTTTTTTTTTATTTTTTTATTCTTTGAAACTTCACCCTCACATTACCCATAATAAAAGCCTGCAATGCCGAATTATAATCCAACCTTTTCGAAATCTTTGACCGTATAGCAACAGTAAAAAGTCACACTTCTCTTCTGCCGGAGATTCAAGCATGCCGGTATTTGTGTTTAACCTTAAAGGCAAGCTGGCTTGTCTATTTATTGGAATTTTAGAAAAGAAAGCCAAGTCTAGACAACTAAGTAGCCTCCCTTTCCAAGATTTGCCTCTGTAAGACCCTTTTTTTTTTTTTTTTGGTTTCTCGTGCCCAAGACAAGAGGCAAAAGTGAAAAATTTCCTTGAATTCTAGTGGTCTTTCACTCTTCACCCAACAACCCCACTTGCCCAATATAAGTGGACCACATCATAATCCTGTGTAGGGTCTATTTGTCTCGTTTTACTTTCAAAGTCCGAACCTCGTAATTAAACATTAAGCCTTCTACGTATGATATTCAAAACTGCAGGATTAATTAGGTTATAAGATGCTATCTCCCAATTTCATCAATAAAATCAAGGTCAAACTACAATCGAACCCATTCTATAACCGATACTAATTATTTCCAATTTCAATCTATATATGGTGAGTTGGGATATTTATTACAGGCTATGAATTAGACAGGAAAACGCCAAACATGAGAATTTTGGTGATGGGATAAGAGTATTCACTTGAGAAAAAGGAAAAAAAGAACGGGTAACGGAACGCAGAGAGAGCGTATGGTGATCAAGTGCCCATGGTGGGCAACCGTTAAACATGCAAACCCACATTAGCCACTTGGCAGGCAGCCTTTTTTTTTTTTTTTTGCAGTCCCCGCTCCAATACAACACCAAATAACTAAATATCTAAATTTTTTTCTTAAAGAAAATATTGTAAAATCCTAAATAATCAGACCAAACAAACAATCCGCTCACAAATATTTGAAAAATACCCATTTAATAAAATAAAATAACTAAAACTTATAATCCAAAAACCACATAATATGAAGAATTAATCAAGAAAACCATTAATACAATATATAATATAATATATTTGCATTTCAAGATAAATAATGAAGTTTTGCACTCAGATGAAGAAAAAATACTAAGACTAAAATAAACAAGAAGAAAGGACAGTATCCAAAACTCCACTCGGAATTTACCAGAAAAAAGAAAGAAATCCATAGCCATGTTTGGAGGCTATCAAACCCCTAATTAGTAGTACTTGTCTACGTCCCATAAACAAGAACCGAAATCTTCATCTAAATGGACTGAAATATCAGCTAGATTATCATCTGTTAGAAGAGCATCTGGTATGCTGCATTCTTCAAAAAATATTGGAGTTTGATTCTCAAAATCAAGAAACTCTTCAAAGCACCCACTATCATCTGTATCTTCCCTTAGAGGACTCCAATCTCTTATCTTCATTTCTCGATCTGATTTCTGCTCAGTCTTGTGAACTTGTGCCTCGTTCCCAGCTTCTTCAGTATATTGAAACCTAAGAACTGATGTTGGGGAACTAAGACTGCGAGACTCCTTGCCGGAATCATACCCACAAATTGCAGCAATATTAACATCTGAGGGCGGAGTTCTCACCGGCGGTTTTATAAAATTGGTGAGAGCATCCGGTCCTTTAATCTTAATTGCGGCCTCATCATACACCATAGCGGCTTCTTCCGCCGTGTCAAATGTCCCTAACCATATCCTCGTTCGCCGGATTGGGTCCCTAATTTCAGCTGCAAATCTTCCCCACGGTCTCTGTCGAACGCCGCGATATCTTTTCCCCTCCGGATAATAAACTTGATTTCTGGAAGTTTTTCTTGGTTGTTGTGATCCTGATTTTGGTAATGTTCTTTCGTTTGCCGCATATTTCACACAATCTTCGAGTTTAATCACATTTATATGTTTCTTGACACGCTGTTGATGATGACTGATTTCGTCCTGCTCGTTCTCGTCGCTAGACGAGTCCGTCGCATCTCCGTCGGTGACGCAAATCCGAACGATTCTCGTCGCATTTGATTCATTGGCTTTCCCGTTAACAAGTTTGTTTGTAAACGTCTTATGCTCAGTGTACTTCACTGAAAAACGTTTCATCTCCATCCCCATGGATCAGATTTTAATTGAAAATAACATTAAACATGAGAGAAAATAATTTCGAAACTGAAATTAGTAAAGAGGGTAGAGTAAGCTGAGAGACGGAGAAGAATCAGGAAGGAGAAGCATTCAGTTGTAGAAGAGTCAAAAAGCCAAGAATCACTATTTTATAGGAGGATCCTAGATGGACATTTGTTATTATTATTAGTATTATTATTCCTTAATTTTCTCATTATCAGTAAATTTTTTCATAAATCTGAGTCTAGACAATGAAGGAGTGTACCTAAATAAAATAACTTATAAGGTTTGAAAATCTAATTAGTTTGTTAATTGCATGATAAATAGGCTTAGTTCTCTGACCCAACTTGGTCCCCAAGCAAAATTTCAACTCTCATGCGCTATCTGGTTCTGTGCCCCGTAAAATTTAAACAGTGTTAGTTACTTAATGCTTAACAATTAACATGATAATGACGCTTAGCAACGAGAAATATCTTTTTTTTTTTTTTACGAATAGTGATAAGGATTCTCTCCGAGGCTCTTTTTTTTATTAATTGATTACAGAAAAAAAATTATTTTTAAATATTTATACCTCCTCGTCAACCAAACAATTAAAAAGTAAACGTTAATAGTCATTTTTTTTTTCTTACAGATTTATCAAGGCAATACTTTCTCTCTTAGATATACGTGTCACGTGCCGGAGAAGAGAAACCAAAAGTTGGTGATATCATTCCGTGACAGACATGTCGATGTGGTTTTTGACCGGATAAAATTCGTATTTATGTAGTTTTGTTTGTTAATTCAATACCACTTTTGCTTGCCTATCAAGTATCTATTTAAATTTTCGAATTAAACTGGTTTTAGTTTACTTACTATAACTGTGTTTTTCTTTTCTTTTTTGGCTGTTTACCTGTGCATCAGCATTTAATAAATTCCATCCATGTGTGTTGACCAGAACATCTAATTATTATTGGAAAACCCTTAACTATATTTATTCATTTTTTTTACTTATAAATCTGATTGATAATTTATTTTTTATATATTAAAAAGAGAGTTTTACAATTACCTTGATATTTTTAAATTCAGAATTGATTTTATAAACGATGGCGTATTATTTATTCGGTTGATATCACTACATGATTCTGATTTAAATAATAATAATAATTATTATTATTAGAGTAGAAAAAGTCCTCAAGTATGCCACCCATTTGTCCATGAGAGCAATACTCTTATTTTGATATTATGGATTTATTTTTTAGTAATGAAATGAAAGACTTGGGAATCAAGCATTGGACAAGACATACGCCGATGATGTACTTGAAAACGGTAGGTGAGAAGGAAAAGACCTTCTCATTTGTTTTCCTGGCAATTGTTCATTTCCTTCACGTGACTTTTACTTATTTCTCTCCATTTTATTTTTTATTTAATGTTCTGTGACTCTGTGACAATTTTTTTTTCTAATAGAAGATTTAAAATCAATTGAGAGACCTCTAATTGTTTTTAGCTTTAATGTTTATATAGGTATATATTTGTTACTTACCTTAATTAGTGTTCTTAGCTTTTTAGGGTTTGTAATTAGAAATCATATTCGCTTAGGATTTGTAAAAATATTGTCCAAACTTATGTGGCTATTCTGATTTTGAGATACTTGAGTCTGAGTGTTGTTCAAGTTTGAATTTAGAATTTTAGATACAGCGGTCACATTATTTACCGGGATCCACCTCGAGATAATTATTCTAATGCTGAGCTTTTCAATACTGACCTATGGACAATATTATTTTTGTTTATTTATAAATCAAATCAAAAATAATTTATTATAAAAAATAATTTTAATAATTTAATAAATATTTATAAAATAAAAATTAATTTTTATGTAATATCATATTATTGAGTGGATTTATCAATGAATATACAATTTAATTTTAAATAAGTAATGGACTATACTTGCAATATTTTTATTTTAATACTCCATTAATTCCAAAACAAAAAGAATTCGAAAACCTATCAATCATCTTAGGTGCATCAGTATCCAAAAATTTAGAAATATTTGATTGTAGTAGCTAGTGCTCCTCTAGAGCGATTTATAAAGCTGATCGATATATTAGAGGCTACTGAAGCCTCTCCACCTCCATGTAATTTTAGTAATTAAAAGCAAACCCAATACTGGTCATGCTCAAACATATTAGGGGACTGCAATGTCACTATTTAAATTTCAATAGAAGTCCAATCCTATGAATTAAATAAATAACCTAAACTTTTTTAAATATTAAATGTTGATGCAGTGTGTTCTTAAATTGGCTTCATCAATATAAATCCATGGTCATGGGTAAAAGGTGTCGGTGAAGGCTCATTTAACATATTGGTGCATGAGATAATGATATAGAAATCGACTTTTAAACCTAGGCTATAATTGCTGTCGTCCTTAAGGACCATAGCTCCATAGACAGCAGTAAACCGAGTACACTAGAAAATTACTAAAAGTTGGCCTTGTGGTCTCTTCTTGGACAAGCTACAGCTACCCACTCAATGTACATCATTTACTGCGCCTTATTTGGGAGAAGGAAAAAAAAGAGAATAGGAGGTAAAATATAGAAAAAAAAATTTATTTCACTTTGTTTGGATAAAGAGAGAAGTATAGAGGAGAAGGAAAATATCCCTTATTTTTCCTCTCTTAATTTTATCTCCAATGTTTTGTTTGGGAACTTTCCTTTGAGCAGAGGGAAAATAAATTTTATATTCTCACCTTATTTTCCTCTTATGTTTAGATAATAAGAGAAAAGTAAATAAATTTTATTTTATTTTTCATGTTTGGATTGAAATAAAATAAGTAGGGATATGCAAGAAAATAATACTATACATTAACTATTTTACCAATCATTTTATAAAATAATAAATATCTTATAGAAGAAAAATGTAATTTTGCGTACAAAATTTCTCCTAATCCTTTCCATTTTCTCTCCAATTTGGAGAGAGTTAAAAGAGGAAAATAAATGATATTTTCCTTCCCCTCCATATTTTCCCTCTTTATCCAAACAAGGTAAAATCAAAATTTCTCCATATTTTACCTCCTTATTTTCTCTTCTCCTAAACAATGAGTAAATTAGAGAGAAAATGGAAGAGATTGGAAGGAAAATTGTACTATTCAAAGCAAAATTACCTTTATCTCCTATAAGATATTTATTATTCTATAAAATGAAAGGTAAAATAGTAAATATATAATATTATTTCCCTTCCTCTCCCTCCTTATTTTCCTTCAATCCAAATAAGGAAGGAAAATAAGTTTTATTTACTTTCCTCTCTCTTATTATTTTACTCCAATCTAAACACAAAGGAGGAAAATAAGACTAGAAAATAAAATTTATTCTCTCCCCTCAAAGGAAAGTTCCCAAACAAAGTCTAATAGTTGGGAGAAGGGAAAATAAGGAAGTAAAATATGAGGAGATTTTAACTTTACCTTGTCTAGATAAAGAGGAAAAATATGGAGGGGAAGGAAAATATCCCTTATTTTCCTCTCCAAATTGAAGAGAAAATGGAAAGGATTGGAAGGAAAATTATACTATTCAAGCAAAATTACCTTTTTCTCCTATAAGATATTTATTATTCTATAAAATGAGGAGTAAAATAGTAAATGTATAATATTATTTTCCTTTCTCTCTCTCCTTACTTCAATCCAAACATGAGGAAGGAAATAAGTTTTATTCACTTTCCTCTCCCTTATTATTTTACTCCAATCCAAACATGAGGGAGGAAAATAAGGCAAGAAAATAAAATTTATTTTCCCTCCCTTCAAAGGAAAGTTCCCAAACACAGCCAATGATAAACGGACATTACCTCCCTCAAGTTAAAATGTAGAAATCCAGCAAATTATCGAATCCAAGAACCCAATGATAAAAAAATTCAATTTGTTAGTTAAAGATAATTCTACAATTATCCTACATCAAGAATGCAACAGTGGATACTGAATATCGATCTAATATGTAGCATCAAATGATTTCTGCATGAATATGCACTCATTTAAATCTTCTTATATATATATCGAACATTTGGTATACTGAACATCAACAGACAGATCTTCCACAGTTCAAGATCAAATTGCACAGACACAACCTACATTATCTTGGGGATCTTATAAATATATCATCACGCATCAATTATACATAATCATTGGCTAACCTAAATCTCCAGAGTACAGAGTGAACTAACCCATGGCATACTTCTGTGTCCAGCTCCTAGCAGTTGCCTCGTACTTGGCCCTGTCTGTCTTGTACATATGAGCAATTTCTGGTACAAGGGGATCATCTGGGTTTGGGTCCGTTAAGAGCGAGCATATGGAGAGCAACACCTGAAAAACAAAACAATAACCCTTCCCACCTACTTAAAAACAGAGATGATATATGACTCATGGGGGTAAAAAGGGCCAAACATTTTAAGGAAAAATATGAAGTACTAACAAATGTTAAAAATAAAAAATAAAAAGAAAAAAGAAACTGAACCAGAAGAAACTCAATGGAAATCTGAAAGAATTGCAAGAGAAAATTATTATAGTTCAGCAGTCTGAGGCAGGATATTTGACCTTGAAGAATTATTCTTCAAACAAGTCAATCAATTACATAGATGCAAATCCATCATTTGAATTTTTGAATGCAAACCACAACGTGACTATTTGCAGGTCAAAAGACATCCTAGGTACAACATTTTTCTATTGGATATTTAAAATCCATGTGATATGCCTCTAGGATGCTAAAATCTTTCATGTTTTTTGGTCTATAGATATTTGACAGGAGTTTGATCTCGCAAAATCACAGCCTTGGTTACAATTTTAGTAACACTCTAGCAAAGCTCAATGGTCTAGCACGCTAAATAATTGACATGCCCAATCAACCATGAAGTTGAGTGCACAATGCATAGGTGAAACCTACCTGACCTAGAGCCCATTAAATTTAGGCAACAAGCCAACACTGCCAACCATTGTTAGGCTATGCTTGGTTTGTTTATCAAAAATTCAAACCAATTGGACTGGGGCAGTAAAAAGGTAGTAAGAGGTCAGAACCTTTGATATCGTCAGTGCAGGGCTCCACTGTTCCTTTAGAATGTCAAGGCAAATGCTACCATTACTGTTGATATTAGGATGAAAAACCTTTGTTCTGAATGCAACCTGCAAGCAGCAGAGTGACTAGAAAAAGTCTATCAAGGCAACCAGAAATCCATAAATCATGTTCACATAACCAGTAATTTAACATGCAGTAAGTTTTGGCAATGATAAGCTTCATAACTTAACAAAATACGGATTTTTCTCCAGCAAAGCTACATATACCTAACATCAGGTTCAGAATGTTAAGTGGTTATAAACAGTGAGGAGGATGAGATTTGCTTCAACTTTTAGGTACAGGTGGATGCCGCAGCACTGTTTAATGTTATACCCTTTAATATGGTTGACGTAAATGTTCTCCTTTTCTATATCATGGCAAGCATTATTTTGATCTAATACAACTTTAATGATTTATTTCAGCAGTTTTAAGACTTCTTATGAAACAAATTGTTGTGCCAGTCTCATATTAAGAACTGGTGCTTGCGTTTTTCTATCTCCTGACTTTCTCAGCTGGTAAATTTCTTATTTTTTTTACTGATAGTGATAGTTAACAAAATTACAGTGGTCTTCTTTTTCTTAGCGATAGTGGTAGTTGATTTCTAGAAAAGATGTTGCAATTATGCAATTCATGCCCTGCTTGCAAACCAGAATCATTGTTATCATCCTCCACTACTAGCATCATATAATATATATTGTTCCACAGCAATTCTTCCATTTGTTAATTTGATAACATTGATGATCTACTATTCAGTTCCAAATTGTCACTATTTTTATACAGGGGCTATTTAACAGAACTCAATGCGGAAAAGATTTTAATACACCAATGCATTTCCCAAAATAGAGTTATCTATGGAGCAACCATATTTAAAGTGCAAGGATAAAGAACAACAATGAACACTCAAATTGGCATACCTTTGGTGGCTTAAAAGGATAATCAGGAGGAAAATGAATTGTAACAAGAAACAAGCCCCCAGCATAAGGACTGTCAGGGGGACCCATTAATGTTGCTTGCCAGTGAAACATGTCTTCAGCTACAGGGCCTGCCAAGGAATGCCTGTTTCTTAAGGACTGAAACGTATACTTAATACACACAAAATGAATCTATGTAAACAACAGATTAAAGGCATCCCTTTTTAATTCTAGCAGAAATATTATTAGAAACGCGAAACTGAGTTATTTAAGGCTTTAAACATAACTTAGTACTACTATATCATTCAAATCTTGGGAGAAAAATGAATATCCCACGGGATTTGGACGTCTAACAATCTGTTGAGGCCAGCCAGTCTTTCAAGAAAAGAGATTTTACCTTGTAATTGGCAATTGGGCATAGTATCTGCCATACAGATACATAATGCTTACAAGGCTTAGTGCTGAAAAGCATAGCTTCTGTAACCTTTCAACCATGTTAATATGTACACATATATGGCAAATTTATGTAGGACAAGCTTTGGTCATTATTGGCTCATAAGCATTTTGTTTACTAACTTCATTGAAGTCATCAACAAGTTCAAATACAACAGCTTTCAGCAATATTATGCAAGATATAGACCTAGCCTTCCTTGGCAGGCAAACCAAGTAAATACCAAGTGGACCACACTAGAACAGGCAGGGTTTATAATTGAACTAGAAAGAAAAAAAAAAAGGTGCCCAATGTTATTCACCTTATGTGGTGAGGTTTCTGTTGACCGGTTACTAGATTGAAAACAATAACCCTCATCATATTTAAAGCTTATCAGCTGGTTCATTTCTCTTGGTTGTTATAATCACTGATACGTTTTCCAAATTTTGTTTTAGTCCCAACTGAACCACATGCTAGAATTTGAGAGCTTGAGAAGTCTTTGGTCATTCACAACAGCAAAAAATTAGTACAATAATGAGCATAAATCATCTTTCTTGAGGATCAGATAATGAAACTTAGAAGATATCCAATTTAAATAACTTTGGGGGTCACGTATATAAATGTCATCGAATGAGCCATCCAAGATGCTTTCACTTCTTTATTGCCAATGACTAAAATGCAATTACAAAGTGTAATTTTTAAAATCAGAAATTGGATATGATTGAATGGTGCCTCCTACTATGATTATCAATTCAGGTATTGAAATTCATCAGTTAGGGATATCAAGATTCATAAACCACTTTGACTGTCAAATGGTCTATGATAAACAACTTTGACTGTCAAATGATCAATGATAAACCACTTTGACTGTCAAATGGTTAATAATTGTCACATGATCTCGATTTATGTGCACTTAGAATGTTTTGATCAATTGTACACTTGTGTTGGAAAATTAAAGTT
Organism: Triadica sebifera; assembly: GCA_023653625.1. Classification (NCBI taxonomy): domain Eukaryota; kingdom Viridiplantae; phylum Streptophyta; class Magnoliopsida; order Malpighiales; family Euphorbiaceae; genus Triadica; species Triadica sebifera. The sequence goes on from CM042895.1 coordinate 3,389,348, forward strand.
GAGTTATTTAAATAGAACAGTGTGGATGCATTTTAACATTTGCATTGATAAATACATAAACGAATTTTGCTAGTTTTAATTTTTCTTTTGTTCATCTAATTTAATTGATTCATGAATCAACCGTTAAGCAACCTATGGACCAGTCAATCCAGTTCATTGATGGAGCCACTCTATTGGCTAGATCTTAAATTAAAGGTCTTACAACCATTTATTGGTTAAAGAATATAAAAAGAAAGGAGAATTTTCTTTTTCCATTGGAAAAAGCCAAACTCAAAAGATGCTTCATAATCAGCACAAAGAAAATAGGGAATTATAGCATTGCTATCAAAGTATTGAATCATCTATATATTTAATGAGTTTCTCCTAATGAATCTTTCCCACATTTTCCTAAATACATGTTGCATGTACTACGATTCAGTTAACTTTACTTCCCCCTTCCACTAACTAGCCCCGCATTATATTTGTTCCATAATGATATCAATCATTGTATAGTTATTAATATGTTACTCATTGATCCAAGATTCCAAGTAGCTTGAATCACAGTTCATTCCAGCGAAGTCTATTACAAAACAAACTGCAAAGCTCAATCAACTAAACAATATAATTATGAAAAGTTTTAACCCCATAAATAACATCAACAGTGGCAATCAAGGCTCGCCTGTCTAAAAACATCATCCATAAAATAGATCAGACTGCTCAGAATTATTTTTTGTTCTTATTTCGACATCATCTAATCAAAGGGGCACGCACAAAAAAACCATTCGAATTACACAAATAATCAATTTTACCAAACAGTCTCGCATGTTAAAACTAGCAGAAAAACTAATAAAAAAGGAAAAAGAACAAACAAAACCAAGATCGAGCCTCATGAGAAGCTTACGCATAAACAGATGCATAAACATAAATCAATACAAATAATTAAAAACTCAAAAAAAAAAAGAGGTCAATTTTACCGGCACTGCAGGAGGTAGGAGGATCCTTCTGGAGATCCTTAAGCTCCTTCAAAATCCGCTTGGAAGCCATGGACAAACCTTGAGAATCGCCTCTGTTGGAGAGAACAAGAAAGATATAACACAAACTTGACGAATTGAAACGAAACGAAACGCACAAGCCAGAAAGAGGAGAACAAATTAATTAGTAAGTAATTAATCAAAGGATTACAGACGAAAGAAGGGTCCGCCTGCGGGAGTCCGGTTTGTTTCGTATTTGATATCGGACCTTTTGTGGGACCCACTTGACGTTTTAACAACCGGGTAATTTGTATTTGTGGGTAGTCTTAACCCTTCTACTGTCATGGGTCCGGTTCCTTCTGGTTTCGGTTTCCGGAAGGTATACGTAGATGTAGAATTAAGATTTTTTTTTTTGGAGCTAATTACAGTCATATATTAGGGTAAATTTATTTTTAAAAAAAATGTCATTTAGATATGTTTCACATAATATTATATTAAAAATTTATATTTGATAAAATATAATTGAATAATAATGGGTACTCAATAGGAGAAAAATAAAAATTGAGAGCTTTAATATAATTAAAAAACAATTATTCAATAAAACAAATCCAAAAAATTAGTACAAAAAATAATGAGTTTGATTTGAGCTGGGTTGTTTTTTTGGCAACTGCAGCAGAAAAATAGTTATTGTTGTTACCTGAAATTTCGATTTTAAATGTCCAAATGGTTTGTTTTTTTAGATTTTTAATTATATTAAGCTTTTTAAAAATATTATAATGAGTTTAGTAGCATTAAATATTGTTTAACAATTGCATACTGGACAACACCCTTTAGCAATGGCAGAGCCAAAAATTATGTTTACTGAGGTTATTCATATATATATATATATATATATATATATATATATATATATATATATATATATATATATATATATATTCACTAGATTTTTTATATGAGATTACTTCTCATTTTTATGGGATAATTTATCATAATACTATTATATATTAAATTATTTAATATTTTTTTATGGGGTCACGTGACCATAAAAAAAAACGATATTTTTTTGGCTCCTTCTGCCCTTTGGTAATATATGATGCTTGAATAATGAAGAAATAATGAAGGAATATGATATAGTTGGAAAACGATTTTGGATATGAAAATTAAAGTTGAAGTGCTCATAGGTGAAATGGTAAACATTAACAGCTCCAATCAATATGTTACATATATATACTATAGAGTCACCATCAAATTAGCACTTATGTATATATATCAACACACCAAGGAGACATTTCCTTTTTTGGGTGATAAAAATGACTCTTCCATCATGATTGGTAAAAATCTCATACCCAACTTTAAATTTCACTATGGATTCCACTCAAAGGATATGTTATGATAAATTTGTTGAAAAAGGAGCCTGATGAGTTACTGCTGAGGACATTACAATGGCAAGATTGCAATAATGAAATATGCGACAAAAATTTAATACACGTGTCTATTTTGATAATTGAGTAAAAAAAAAAGATTTTAATGATAAAAACTGCAAGCTATGTAAGTACTAAGTGGGTACCTGTCTAGCTCTTCCACCCGCCGTCTTTTCCAAGGGCATTAGTTTATGGGGCTCAGCCCAACCCGAGCTCAAGTACAAACCCAGTTTTATTAGTCGGTTTTGGACGTGGTAGTTTAGAACCACGTCTAAGTCCGACTAAAAGTAATTATTATTTTTTAATATATTAGGTTAGTTTAAGTTTTAATATTCTACTTATGTATTTTTTTTGATAATATACTAAATTATTTGTATTTAATTAATTTTTTAATATTACATCAAAATATTCCAGATTTTGGAGGTGTATTTTTATAATTCTTTTAATGATATATTAGATTATTTAAAGTCCGATTATTTGGCCTAAATCCGCCTGAGTAGAATTCAAAACCAAACACGAATTTGGACAAATTAAAAAATATATAAGGCATAGCATGAACGTGATTTGAAGCCATAGCCAGGTCGAATTCTTCACTCTCTCAATGTGCTATTGACTCTTATATGTATAGGGCCTTTAGATGATGCATTAAATTGAGAATCAAGACCTTAATGAATTTGGACAATTATCTCGTGCTAATTTTTGTAATTTAAAATATTATGATGACATGACTCATACTCTGTATTTCCTTTAATAATTTAGGTCTGCCGATACTTATTTAAGCTAAATTATCCGAGCTATGGAGTATATGTTATTATTGTTGTTATTGTCAAGACATACTAAAGGTAAAAATAATAAGAAAGACATAAGAAATATAGAGGCATGCGGAATTTCGGAGGAAGAGAAGAAGTTTCAAGGGCAGATAGATGTATTAATTAGGGGAAAATTTTCAATCACTCGCCAAAATAAGTTACCCCATCTCTCTCTTTCTTGCCATCCTTGACTGGGTGATGCAGCTACTAGAGAAGACCGCTAGTTGTCTCCCCCCTTTCAAGTTTCAACTAAATCCGACACCAATATATATGTTCCTTAATTTCAGTTTTCAAATTTTATTCAAATCTTTCTTTTTTTCCCCGGAAAAGAAAAAACAATAATGCAAGAATGGCAGGCTGACACTTCATCAAGAATCCAAAGAGCACCATTTTGCGTTCCTATCTCAAGAACAAGATTCTTCAATTTTAGAAGATATTATTTTGATATACAATAAATAAACTCAATCAAGCAACCACCAAAATTAAATTAACTAATTAAAAATTTTATCTACTTTTATGGGTTGGGAGGGAACCATATAATATTAGACTTGGACCCGCAGTAGACTGTTGTTGATTGCACTCTCTTGGATCTCTATCTCATTTCCCCTTCACCCACCGCTTTCAAGCAAAGAATATTGTCCTGTAAATATTACAATATTTAAGGGAGAAAAAATAAGAAAAAGACTCGATTCAGCACCGAGTACTGTTTGGGTACAAATGATTTTGCCTGTAAATTGTATCATCAGTCTTTTTCTTTTTTGTTTTTCTACCTTCCACCTCCATACCAAAAATAATATGTCAATTTTATGTTGATCCTGCAGATAAAGCAACAAATTACATCAGCTCAGCCACTTCATCAATCACAAATTCATAGTGCAACTTTTAAATATAGAAGTTGTAAAATCTAAATACATCCAAATATAGAAAGTTGTCTGAAATTTAAGCCTAATTTAGTAGCGCGAAAGAAACCTATTGCTCCCTATGGATCAATATATAATTTTAAAGTTATTCCATGAATTTCGACTTAATAGTACAAACTAACTACACAAGTAAGAATTTTGAATGTTAATGAAGGTAAAGTTAGCTGTGTTTAATTACATATGATCATGTTCATATATATGATCCAACTCTAGAAAGTAATTTAATCATAAAAAAATGATTAGTTTAGTGAGGGAATTAGCAGATGTAATTATACCATTTGAGTGCGTGGATAGAGCATTTGGGCATATCACCTCCACCGTCAACCTACTTCAAGGTTAAATGACCACAGAACACATCAAGAGATAACATCCAAACCTCAAACCCAGCAATCCCCACCCCCACACTGGTCTTCAACCTCAAGTTCACCACCAAATCCTTTCTCTTAAACTCAGAATTAAGCTTTGATCCTACCCTGTCCTCGACCAGCTCGTTATTCACCCGAGTCTCAATCTTCAGACTCGTCGTCCGGACAGAGTCATCGACACAAATTCAGTTTTTGATATTTCCCCACTGTCAAGCCTATCCGTGACTCACTGTAACGGTACATCAATTTAGAGTTTGAATTCCTGACCTCAATTCTCGCCACCGTTGCTGCATTTAGATAGGTGTCGTCTTCTCTGTTAGTGACGCTGAACTTGGAGATCTTAAATGACTGGAGGTGAAAGGCAGGCAATTTTGGTTCGTACCAAAGGTAGAAAATCCTAGCATACACTACGAAGAGCAAGAATAGAATGAAGAAGATGCAGCAGCATATACAGCAACAGTTGCTTCGCCTTCTTTTCGGCCGGAACGACTGTGGCAGGAGACCGTTTCGCGGTGGAGGTCTTGAGATTGGTTTGCCCGGATTCCTTGGGTCTCTGTATCCGGGTGGTTTTTGAAGAATCGGTTTCACTGGTAACTGCAGTTCAGCCATTTTATTATCTGGACTCGCAATTTGATAATCTCTGGTTTTCTAATTTGATGAAAATGATCTAAATGCGGGACGCAATTCCCAAACAGAAAAACGATGAATTCTATGTAAATCTGAGTGGAATTGAAGGAGAAAGGAGGAAAATAAGGGCAAAAATGTTGAAAACTGAGTAGGGAGAGAGAAATGGCAACGATAGGAGATATCAAAATCTAAAATGGGATCCTAGAAAAAATGAGGGAATTGATGATCTAATGAAAGGAAATTGGAATCCAGGAAAACGATGACGATGTCCTTCTAAAAATGAAGTGAGAGAGATATTTGGGTATTGTCTCTGTATGGAAACTTGGTAGTGGCAGAAATTGGATTAGGTCAGATACATGCTGACATGGTGGGAAGTTTTTGGGCACTTTTGTATCAATTCTCTAGTTCCTTAATTGCTTTGATTGATAATTGATAATTGATAATTGATACACAATACACAGTCATCTCATAAAATTCCATCATCTTTAACTTTTTTTAACCATAAATTCCACCATTGTTGTATATTAATTTTTGCCGTTGTTTTATTTTAACTAACCAAAGTTTGTTTATGGATGAAATCGAAATATTGAAAGGTTTAATTGAGTGCTTATAATAATAATAATTTACTTGAAAAAAATATTTTTTATATTGTGAATGTAACTCTGTTGTATGATAAGTTCATTTTATGACATATTGAGTTCCAGTTTTCTCTTCATGTGAATATAATTTTGGATCATTAATGATGTTCATGTGGTGTTTCCTTAACTTCAAAAAATTAATAATAATGAGAATTGGTGAAAGAGCTTTTCCCTTCCGCTTTCCTTACAAGAGCGGTAACAGCTAACTAACAAGTAACCACAACCAAAACAAGTTGTGTATACAGCAAAAAAATTTAATTACACACTAGTTTAAAAGAGAAAAGGGAAGTTGTGGTTGGAATGGTAATTAAATTAACAAGACACGTAATTATTTATACACTAATTCTTTGGAGTGGTAAAGACCAAAGTTGGAGTTGATGAAAGGAGAGCAACTTAAATGCCTAAAAATAGAGGAAGTGTCCAGAGGAGGACTTGAATGCTGCATGTTGGTCCACGCGGAATTAGGAGACTCTCTGTCGTTATCCAATAGCTTGTTGTTTTCGGACACGACATTGTTTTACAAATTGCACAAAATAAGAGAGGGAGGGTGTTACCTCGGGTTGTTATACCGTGGAATTTCTTTATTATGGATTTTTTTATTTTATACCTATGAAATAAAATAAATCATGCATTTTTTCAAAATTAAATTTTAATAAATTAAAAAATATAAAATACATTTATCAGTTATAATTTACAAATTTATTATTTTGAGCTTATAAGTTCATTAGTAATAACTTATAGATTTATCATCATTTATAAAACTACAGTTTTATTATATAAGCTGCAAGTTCATTGTTCTAAACTTACAAATTTATTATTTAAAAAAATACAGATTCATTACTTGCAGGTTCATCATATAGAAAAATATCGTTTAAAACTTATATAATCATCGTATATTTTATAAATTCATTATTTTTAATTTGTAAATTCACATATTTGCAGTTTCGTCATTTACAGCTAGCATGTTTATCATTTATAAGTTCATCACTTATAAATTTTTTGTTTCTACCAAAATTCATTGTTTTCAACTTTCAACAACTTGATTTTCTTCTATCTATATTTTTCATTTTTAGTTCAAATATATTTATTTTTTAACCATGTTATTCTACAACTTTATTAAAACTAATATTTTTCATCCCAAATAATAATTAAAATATTAAAAATACTAAAAATAAAATTAAATATTCAAATTAAAAGTTTTATCTTTCTAAAACAAATATAAAATAAATAGAAAAAAATTTCAAAAAATACACAATGAAAGAAGAAGAATAAAATAATGATAAAAAATACGCATTAGACACTAAAAATGTACTATACATATAAATTATTAAATAATACACCGTTATTTTTAAATTGAGACTCGCAAATATAAGCCCATAATATACTTTGCGTGTTACCTTGGATCCCTAAATTACCCGCCTACTATATGATGCGCAATAATAAAGCCTATATCCAAACTACTTCAGTCCATAGTGATAAATAACCCAAAGGCTTTGCACTTAAAGGCTGCACCAAAACTCCCTGAGCCTATAGAAATATGCAGGCTCAGCCATGATTTGAAACCAATCAATTCTGATTCAAAATTGCCGACTTTTCGGTTCTAGAAATCTCGGACCGGACCAAAACTTGAGTGACATTAGTTAAAGGTTGGTTTGGCAAATTTCAATTGTTTTTTTAATTTAATTTTTTATAAAAATTATATAATTATGTAATTAATATAATAAATAAATACAATTAAAATTATTAAAGTTTTTTTATAATTTTTATTAATATAAAGTAATTTTTGGATGAATTTGAAACCAAAAAAAATAACTTATCACTTGGAGAAATAAGTGAAAAAAATTGGAGAATAAGTTAGTTATAAAAATGAGAATTTTGAGAAAAAAATATTAATTTATATAAATTATAAATTTTTTATAATTAAAAATTAAATATTTGAGAAAAAATAACTTATTGAATATTAATTTGTGATTTTGTGTAATAAATTATATTTTTATAAAATAAAAAAGAGCAATTTAATTATGAGAAATTATAACCTGAAATTTAGAAATAACGATTTTTATTTTACAAATTAATAAATTATAAAAATTATGATTGGGGTAAAAATCTAATCAAATTATTTTCTTATTTTAAAAAATAATTTAATTATAAAAGTTTGAATTTATATTTTAAAAAATAATAATATTAATAATTAGGTTTTTACTTATTTTTTTTACCATTAATTAAATTGCTTATGTATTCTCTTGGTTTAGAGAAATCAAAGTCTCCGTAATTTTTTTATCTTTTAAATTTTAATTGTTGACCATTTTTACATTTTTTTAATCGGAATCGCGAATGTTAAATGTGTCAACCATTTTTTTGGCGATGAAGTCATATAGGTTCTTATTTTCATATCTCTCTATTTTTTATTGTCTTAGTGCTACTTTGATATAATCATTAATATATATTTGATTTTCTAGCGATTTAAAAGTTAAGTTATAATTGCATATTATTTAAAATATTGTCTTATGCACTAAAAATTTATTCAATCACAATAATTGAGACTATAGTTGAAAAAAATATATTTGCAATTTAAGAAATGACCGGATAACTATTTTGATATCGATTCCACCAATTAATGACTGAAAAAACTTTATATGTCATACGTTCACCAAATTCAAATGTAATTATTAGATAAATGTGAAATTCAGGCGAACCGATAATTATATTAGTTTTTTGTATTTTTGTAATATTAAATAATAACTCCCTTTAATTTTTATTGATTCACACTCAACTTGACTAGTAGTGCTACAACTATTAGTAGTAAAAATAATATAAATCAAACTAAATTCCATAAATAAATTATAAGTTAATTTTTTTACATTATTAATAATAAACATCAACACTAATATCATCACATAAATCTAACAATGAATAACAAAAACTCAAATAATCATATAAATTATTCATTTTACGTATAGAATAAAAAAATACAACAAATAAGATTAATTAAATAAATAAATAAAATTAAAATAATTTAACTATTTATTTTTCATTATACAAATGAAATCATGAAAAAATGGATAATTAATATAATTTTTAAATTCATCAAAAATATTAATATATTTACATTATAATAAATGACGTGTTAGATAATAAATACTAAAAATATATTTTACATCATGAAAAATTTTCAAAATATATAAAAGTTATTGATAAATATCTCAATATTACGGATATAAATTAATTTATGGCACATTATTGAAAATAAATATACACAATAATTATCTATATTCATATGATTCGTTGCATAATTCATAAGTTAAATTCCAATGAATGGAAACATCTATTGATTTTTTTTATATTTGTTTGCCATTTTTACAACAAAATCGACTCTATAATTTTATTATCTGTGAATTTGATCATAAAAACTAAATTATTTTTTTAATTGGAGCAATTATACTATTCAAAAAGTTCAAACTATCTTGAAACAATAAATTTAGTAGATGACATGCATATTTAATATGGAAAAAAATCTATTTTCAACGTTAGGTTGATGTAACGTTTGAAAATTTTAAATTAAATCAATATTTATCATCGTATTATTAAAAAAATTTATGAATTAATCCAAATTCTTCCACAATATTTTTGATCAAATTTTAAAAATATCGGTATGTTGAGCATAAAAAACTCTAAATGCAAGTAACTTTTTTTTTTGTAATTGTCATTTATCATTAATAAAATGACATGTAAGATTCATATAAGAATGTAATTATCAATGATTACTCTAAATATCACTATAAATACAAACATATCAATTCAAAAAAGCAAATATTTTGCATAATTATTTTTTATTTTCTTATATAAATTAAATAAAGTATATTTAAGAGTATTTTTAGGTACACATTTAGCTTATGGATTTAATGCATTTTGATAATAATTAATAAAATATATTTTTCACAAAAACTAAAAGACAAAATGTTATATACTTATCATTTTTATCAATTCATTTTTATTTTTTTATTATTATATTGAAATAATTGAGAAGCAGAAAAATATATTGCGTATCCAAAAATTTGAGTTTGTTTTTTATCAATTCAAATTTGAGCGGTATATTTATTTTGTAAGTGGTTTTGAAATGTATTACAACCACATTCAATTTTAAATTTGTATATTTATGAATAAATATTGTACATATCAAATGACCTATAATTTTTTTTGAATTTTCTTGAAATGAATTTGAAAAATGTTAGATTTTTGAATTTTTGATTCTTGATTTGATGACGCTATCGGACTTAGACCTTGTTGTTCATCACTCCTATTTGTTTGACTAATTATCCATTTTCTTCCAAATATTCAATAAAATTTTCCAAATTAACAATATTGTTAGCAAAAATTGCTCATACCATTATGATTTGTCATTATTTATGATTAATTTTTTATAAAAAAATGGTAGAGAAAAATAATTAAAAAATAATTGTAGGATTAAGAAAAAATTGAGAATTAGATAGAATTAAAGAATTTACAGAAAATTTATTTTTTTTTGTAGAGAGTATAATTAGAAAGAAATTAGAGAAAAAATAATTGAGAGAGTAATTAAAAATAAAATAGAAATATATGTAAAAAATTGAGATTGAATGTATAAAAATTGAGAAAAATTGAAAATTGAGATTGTTTAGGAAATAAAAAAAATTAAAATGAATTTTATATTTATGGAGAAAAAATTAAAATTAAAATTTTAATAATGTATTTAAAATATAAACGTTATTTTTCTATTATAAAATATATGTACATATATTATATTGTATTTATGTTTTAATATATTTAATTATTTAAATAAATTAAAAAGAGTTGTGGTTGTAGGCGTGCAGCAGCCCGTTGGGCAGAGGTAAGTCTTATAACCATTACCATATAAAAAAATATTTTTTTTTTCGAATTGTGCGAAACTGTTGGTTCTCAATTAGACCGGACCCAACTGACTCATGGTCAGGCCTAGTAATAGCCAACCCAAGTCAATAATAATAATCATCATAATAAATAATAATAATAATAATAGTAACAGTAATAAATAATAATACTATTTCCGTAGCTAATATATTCTATTTCAAAAAGATAAATTAAAATAAAATAAAAACTTTTCATTTTCTTTTCGAAAATATGACTTTGTTTTAAGCAAAATAAATTTAAGAAAATAATTATTTATAAATTTTATACAATATACATACTTAATGTGTCTTTTATTATCAATAAATATGAATTATCACTTGTTAATTTTTTTAATAATAATAATCATTCATTAAGTAATATGCATAATTTTAATTATATAAAAATGAAAATAAGCTTATATTTTTGTGATGAAGAGGGTAATAAACTTATAATAACTAGATCGCAAGATCGGTTGATGTAGTAGGTCAACATGGCATGGTCAAAAAGGAAGGAAAAAAAAAGGTCAAACAAAATAACAGGAAATCAAAGTTGCACACTTGCACTTGACGGCACGTTATTTACATCTATTGTGGTACTTCAGTAAATTAAGAAAATTTTAAGAGGAATATGAAAAGAAAAAAGAAAACTTAGGGGGGGAATTTGGAAGCTAATACATCCTACGTAAAGGGGCAGCTAATAACTAGAAGCTGATGCTGATCTTCGAAACCTCATCATAGGAGATCAAAGTGTTCACTACAAAAACTTGAAGGCACAACCGATAGCTCCAAGCGCCCTCTCCATTCCTCACCTGGCTTCAACGTTATAGGTTTCTCTATTGCTGCTCCATCCACGCACAGCATCTGTTTATATTCCTCACCCCCAAAATCCACCATAGCTTTTGACTTCTTCTCCCATGGATTCCATACCACTGTCCATTCGGATGCACAACCAAAATGTTACAGCACAGTGTAGAAATTTGGTTTATGATTTACTAAAACATAGGCACAAACACATGTACATTTGGTGTATGTTGGTAGCATATGCACATTTTTGCAAATGGAGCTTACCGGCATCTGGTAATCCTTCCTTGTGTATGACAAAAGTTCGTTTTCTCTCATGGTCAAGTACTGCAATTACGTTAGGAGAACTAAGATAAACTCGATCTACCTGCCAGAAAAATAAGATAGTAAATGAATATATGTCACTAAGTTTATTCACATGATTACATGGCTGATGTTGTATGATAGATATACCTCAGATTCAAAAGTTATGGCATCTCCTTGTTCTGTGAATCTTTCTCTGCGGCAAAGGTTGTCTAGGTAGTCAAGTGTCTCCAGTCCTTCTATTCTCACTTCACTGAGGTTAAATTGACATTCATATAATTCCAGTGAATATCTCTATCAGGAAGCGTACTCATCATTACAATAGGCTGAAGAGTTCTATGTATAAGATTCTAGAGGTTTTATAAATTTCAACTGACATGACTAATAATCTTGGGTGGAAATTCACTAAGAAACAATCAATTGAAATTCACATTAAGTTCTAAGCAAGAGAACTATAAGCAATAGGCTCAACTAGTCATACTTTGTAGAAAAATCTAAGGTTCTAGAGGTTTATAGACTCTTAACAAATGTATCATTTATGTAAGACCTTATTCAGTATGCTTACTTGTTAATAGTTTGTAGAAAATATAAGATTCTAGAGGATTATAGATTTCAACAAGTGCAACATATGTAGATTTAATAACTTTTTAAGGAAATTTGCCAAGAAACCGCTGTAAATTGAAATTCACATTCAATTCTTAAGCAAGCAAAGAAAATACTTTGCGCAATATGCTTACTTGTTAATAGCTTTTGGAAAATAGTTTCTAACACATAAGAGTATCGTTATTGCTCTCAAAAAATGTGGAACTGAATGTTTGATGCCTCTGGTTTGCTTCACACCATCATATATGACTTGGTTGTACAACACTAAAAAAAGATTTGGCTTCTAGTAAATAACTCTGCAATTTGTCATATTCTTAAAAGCCTATTTACCCTTTTAGGTATCATTTAAAGTTCAGGAAATAATCCATCCATACCTTATGTCAGAAACTGATAAATAAGTGTGATACGCAAATGAGAAACTAAATGGTTTGCCATTGATGTTCCGAACTCTTGATATGAGTACCAAATCTCCATTTGTTGCAAGTGCCACCCTAAGACGAAACTCAAAACTGAAACAAAGAAGAGGATAAGTTATTTAGGTTTGAGCGAAGATATAAAGTTCAGAGTTTAAATAGATGTGTGCGTGTGTGTGTGTAAATTACCAAAATTCTTAAATAGATATTTGCGTGTAAATACCAAAATTCTTAAGTGACTATTAAGTTCAATTAAAACCTTAGTTACTCAGACAAAACGTTTTCCATTTAAACATCAACAAGGAATTCCAAAGCATTCAAGCTCACATACCTATGGGGCCAGCACTTCAGGTCTTCTTCAGATGGTTTAAGCAGTAGGTCAATGAAGGATTTCCCATTGGAATCATTAGGGTGCAAAGGAGGAGGATTCTCATCAACTGTCCAAATCTTGTTCCTAGCAAAACCATGCTGCTCTAGGGATCCGCGGTTTCCAAACTTCATGAGGATTTAAATAGCACGTATAAGCAAAGATATATCCTGGAAAGATGTTCACATACAGAAGATAATGATCAAATCTACCTGAGGGAAACAAATAGGGATCCCTCCCCTCATTGCTTTTGGGGGCTTGAAGATAGCCTACAATAGATGAAACATCACATAGTGAATCAGCCTAGAAATAGTAGTGTTAACATTTACTAATCATATGACATTCCACTGTAGCTGGTTCAGAACCCATAATTTTAGCTGATAATTGATGAAATTGCAGTTTCTACACTCTTTAAAACAGCCAAAAAGCAAATTCAAAATTAAGTTGCTCTGGTGCCTGAGACAAAGATAACATGACAAGTGGTCTGTGAACAAGCTTAAAAATACAAGTTGTAAGCTAAATCCAAATTAAAATGAAAATCACAAAAGAAAGGGCTCCCAGGCTACTCTATTCTCCTATTTTTATCAGCTTGAGAGTCAACCAGATTAAACGTGTTGAAGAAAAATAATCATTTTGAAAGAAGATTTATGTTCTGACAAAGTTTGACTGGTATAGGTCCTTATTGTTGATGTTGCATCTCAATTTGTGCAGGGAAATAGTCCTCAAACCAAAACTAAGAAATTCACCTAACTAAACGTTACATGGCAAGACGGCCATTACCTAATCAAACATTAATGCAACTGTAGAAGATTTTAGTAAACAACAGACCTTGCTACTGGTGAATAGAAGTTCTTCCCCTTGTTCATTCCTCCATGAAACTACTTGTCCTCCATACAGGCTTACCTATTATTATAGTTAATAAAACCAGAAATTATAATAAATAACCAACCCATGAATTACAATTAACTTTTCCACAGATTAAACAACTGTCTTTTAGTAAAAATCTGCTGTCTAGCATCAATAGGAAAAAAACTGATTAGTGAATTCATGTTTCCAATAAAAGGAACACCGAAAAAGCAAACCAACTAGAAATGAAGAGAAATCTCACCCTGGCAGAAGCCCCTTGAGGGTTTCTTAGCACAATCTGGTCAATACCATTCCAGTCCTTTGTAGTCTCAATGGCCGCCCTATGATCCCAGACAGCTGCAGGATGCCCCATTTTTGGAGAAGAAGAATGGGAAATTTCTGATATTTATATTCTCACTTTGCAATCCAAACACAACCAAAATAAAATCCTAATTTCTTAACCAAAACAGACTCCTAATGATCTTCTAACATCAATTTGGCCCTCCCAACTCAATAACAATGGCGAGACCGATGTACTGTGAAACTACAAAAGAAACCTTAAAACAATTCCTATGATTCTTGTGTATGCAAACCACAAAGAGGCTTACTAAATCTTCAATCTAAAGAACTCAACTCCTAGTCATTCTCATAATATGGTATGAGAGATTGTATAAAATAAAAAAGGAAACTAGTGCTCAAACTGAGAGACCCAGAAAGTAGACCGTTTGGCAACTGAGTAGGGGAACACCTTACACCAGACCTACAATCTGATAAAAAAATCACCAGAAACTTGTCACACTTACATCATAAGAAGACAATCAGACGATAAGACCATGAGATCAAATCATAACCTTCATGAAATACTCTCCAAAGTTTCGAACTTTTCTTATCAATGAAAAGAGAGACAAAAGACAAAAGTTTAAAAATATCTAATTCATAATTATAGGATCCATAAATAGATTAAAACCACAAATAAAAAACTCTATTTTCTTAAGTATATCTATAAATTACTGTTGACTGCCATATGAGTGAAATTATGACAAAGCCCACTCGGTAACATCACAACCCAGAATGGAAAATCAAGTAAAGGTCATAAATTTCCAGCTCAGATACACTTTCAAGGCGTTTTCAATTGTATCAAAGAATTGAAAAAAAAATGGAATCAAAATTTAAATAACACCCATTAAACAACAACCAAAACTGAACACATTCACGGCTGGGAATGGAAGTGGAAAAGCAGAGAAACAACAAATTCCTGATACTTATAAACCAAAAATGACATTTTCTAAAGGGAGATAGAAAATGCAAAATAAAGCAAAGGAGCAAGGAGGCGAGGGGGGCAAGATTGTTGAGGCAGGAGGAGAAAGAAAAATATTTTGCGGAGATCTAGGACGTGGAGATACGAGAAGTACACGTACTAAGTTCGAACGGCCAAATTTTAAAATGGGAATTTTACGATTAAGACCATAGTTAATTTTTTTTATTATTATTTTTACAGAAAGAGATAGATACTCCACTGGATATCATCGGCTTGACAAAACAAATGTGGACCGTCAAACTATGGGCCTACTCATGTTCAAGATTTGTGAGCTCTCCGTTTGATCCGTTTCATTGAATTTTTAAGATTGGAGTACATCTTTTCAATCTCTTTTCAACCATAAGTCTGTCATCGTATATACTTGCATTGCTGCCCACTATCATTTTTCATAAACGGTTTGTTTGTAAAAAAATTTATTTTTATTTTTTTAAAATTTTTAAAATTATTTTTAGATATAAATAGATAAATAAATATTTATATTAAAAATATATTTATAAAATATTAAAAAAATATTTAAAAAATTAATTAATTAAATCAAAAAATTATATATATATATTTTTTAGATATATAACAATAATTGTAAACACCTCCAAATAACTTTCAACCCCAATATAAATTCCATTTTCAAAAAAATTATGATAACACAGGGAAAATCTCCATCGCCCAATCAGCTCAATTTTCCGGAATCGAATCTTCAAAATATTGAGAAGGATGGATTTGAATTACAAGTCCGCAAGGCTCTCTTTCAGCGGCAATCTTCTGGCGTGCACATATACAGTAGAGAGTCCACATATTTAACTAAATAAAAACCATCTCCAATATAATCTTTATTTAACTTATTTTCACTATTTTAAAGAGTCATTATTATATTTACTAATTATTCATTCAAAAATAAATTATTATAATATAAAAATAAATAAATAAAATTGATCATAAAAAATTATTTTTAATATATCAATGAATTGTTGTATAAATTAAGATGGATATAATTTAAACGGAAGAGAATTTCACAACTGTATCTATTAAGAGAATAGAAAAATGCATATATAAACTCTTTAGCCTTCTGAGTTCTTATCAAAGTCAATATAGAGAAATTTCATGGTCGATTAGACTCCTTATGTACACGTGTTGAACTGTAAATAGATGCTCATTTTTATGTGTCATCGAATAAATATGATAATCCAAAAAAATATTTAATATTCTAACAAAGTTTAATATAAAATTCTTTAAAAATGTTAAGATTTAATGGTAATAATTTCGAGGTATGCAATAATTTTAAAATTTAAAAGAAAATGTTTTTTATTTTAATGAGCATAATCTAACATAAATTTAAATTAGTCTACAAAATATTTAATAATTTAAAAAAACATAAAATAATATTCCGTGAAATATAATTTAGCAGTGTTACTTTTAGTTTTAATTAAATTGATGAATACACAGATTTTTTAATTAAGAATATAAAAATCAATTAATTCATGTTAATTGACCTTTTTTTTATTTATTTTTTTAATCAGTGAATCCAAAATGATACTTTTGGTTATTTTAAATTGGTATCGCGGACAATGGACTAACAAAAGTAGAAAGAAATTCATTGAGCGCATCCAATTTTTATTTATTTTATTTATTTATTATCTTCATTCATTAGTCATTACAAAACTAATTAATCATTAACAAAGATATATTTGTATGTAATTCTTTATTTTGTAAATTATCAATAATATTTAGAAAAGAGATGCGATTCATAATTTTTTGGGAAAAAAATATTATGAAGAAAATACCCATTAAGATATTAATGCAACAGTGCAACTACTTATTCCAAACTAAAGTCTACAAGCTGTGTATGAATGCCTCACAACTGAAACACACAAAAGCTTAATAATTCAGAATAATAGGTTGTATAATTTGGATTTACGTGTGATTGATTTGAAATTATTAGACAAGACTCCAAAACCTCTAAAATATACAAAATAAAACCTCAAGCGAAGCTGATTCCACGTGGAAAGAGGAGAGCTGGAGAGGTATATAATTGTTACGTGTTTAAAAAATAAATTTAGATTTTTTTATTTAATTGATTGATTTTTTTAATTTTTTATAAACTGATTTTTTCAAATCTGATTTTGGAAAAATTATTTATTTAGGGTGTGTTTGAAATTGCTGTTAGATATCCAAAAGCGGATTTATAATTTTTTTGCTTTAATTGCTAATTTTTTTAGTTTTTTATAAACTGTTTTTCTCAAACCTATTTTTGAAAAAATATATATTTATCCGATTCTCTTTAAAAACAGTTTTTAAAACTTAAAAAAATTTAAAAAATATTTTTTTTTCTCAAAAATAATTTTTACGACGAAATCTATATACATCCACATAAAATATTAAGATATTGCAATGGAATCCACGAATGGGCGGTAAAGATCTCTTTCAGTATAATAAAAAATTTCGAGTTTGAATTCATAATATTTCTTTTTGTGAGAAATTATGCTTTAAAAATATTTAAAGGCATAAAATATGACTAATTTCAATTCATTAATTAATTGTATTATATATTTAAAAAGAAAAAATAGATGGAGACGATGGAACGGTTTGATCAGATGAGGAAAGGCAGGATAAGAGGACAAAAGCTGGCAATCATGGCCTTTGAATCATGTGACCTTGTGGGCCCATAATCATATAAAATAAATATTACCTAAACTTTTATTCAACATTTTTTTCATACCTCATCTCTAATTAATTCACACCATCCATTTTAATTTGTTAAATAAAATAATTAATTTTATAAATTAAAATTTTGATAATGTGATTTTTTAATAATATAATGAACTTTGGAAAAAAAAAAAGGATAAGTAGAATGTAATGCAACTGCTTCACTACGATTTGGATCGATATGACAAGCCCAAGATAGCATCAATAGTGAAACCTGTAAAATTCCTCATAACAGCATTGCTGTCACTGCGATTCTCAGCCTCAAAGACAATGTATCAACGTTAATTTAAATAATATAATGAATTTGTATGCACTTCAAAATTCAACTTATACTTTCATTCATAAATTTAAATTGTATGGTATAATATTTTAAATTGTACTGAAGTTTAAAGTAATAACAAGTTATTATATATAAAATATTTGTGATTATAGTTTTACATATACGAAGGAAAAATTAAATTTTTAGATACTTAGTTTGATTTACTGGCTAACACATAAATTTGAAGTGGACATGGAGAATATACAAATTCTTTTGTATCGTATGATTAAAATTAAAAATACAACAACCTTAATCACTAAAGAAATACTATTAAATTAAAATTTTTTAGTTATGCTAGAATACATTAGCTACATGATATTCTAAATTTTAGAATCGGAATACTAACTAAAATATTTTAGAATAAGATTTTGATTCCTATATAGAAATTCAAAATATTTTAAATTTGTTGGTGAACAAAATATAAAAATAAAATTTTAGTTCCTATTATATAAATATACTAAAAAAATATTAGAATCCTAAAAAACCAATCTAGAAATAGAATTTCATTTTACATAAAATTCTATTCTATACTAAACATATTATTATTTTTTTGGGTCTAAATCGTTAAGTATGTTATATTAGAGACTATTGAACTAAAAATCCATCTGAATTTATACGGACCAGCCCACAAACAAAAGGTAAAATGGTTCGTCCCAAAACCCAGGCCTGTATAGTATACACATAACTTCGGTACGTAATTCATGTTATCCAATTGAGTTGCTTGGTCCCATCGGTGCTTTGTGATGGGTTTGACCTTCACTTTCACTCTTAGGTTTGGTCGTCAGGGTACCTATTCCATGAATCTCTCTACTCGTTAAGATCGAATTGATTTATATTTTAGGTGCACATAGCAAGGTGGGATTGTAGACAATTTTTTCGAGGGAATTAAACAGGAATTGTAGATAGACGGATTTGGGTAATTCATGGAATCAGTCGCGGAGCCGAGGAGTTCCTCTCTCTCTTGAAAAAAAAAAAAAAAACAGAGAAAGAAAAACTTAAGAATTGACTACTAAAATTGATACAAAGATAAGTTGGCTTGTACAGATTCAACCTGGGTTATACTATCGTTGGGAAGTTTACATCTAAAAGACTTTTCATAGCTAAGAAACAACATATGCAGAGGGTAAACTGCAGAATTAGGCTACATGGGAGGTGTCATGCAAGATCATCTGATCTGCTTAATGGATGCAAAGTCATTGGCTCCGATTTTGACGGCTCCTGATTTTTTATCCAAATTACACCAGATCAGTTATCGAGTCATAATTAACCAATTCCCATGCGGTCTTCGATTTAGAGCCAAAGTTGCGCTAAGCCGAAGGAACAAAGCTTGAAAGTAGACAGTCTGAAATGACATTTATCAATGAGATGTCTGCATCAATGAAAATCGCACGACCAATATCATACAAAGTTTTTCAAGACCTTTCATAGATAAGCTGAGTTCCTAATTCTCCTCAATTCACATTAACCTTTCACACTTTCACACTCCCAAAGTCTAGATAAAATACAACAGTCCTGACATCAGAAATCTAACTTACATATAGATTAAAGGTCTCAGAGATGAATACCAATTATTATGTGTCATTCCATCTCAGAGCTAGTTGTCAGAAGTAATTTTGGGCTTATAAATATGCCAAGACTACAGGATTGCTTTTAAATTTAAGGTGAAAAGAGAAATTAGACAGATTAGTTCCTAATTACCCAGCAGCCACAGCATCAGCCCTCGGACTTGTACTCAAGAGTTGATGCAGCTTGGCCCCGGAGTTGCTCTTTCTCTCATATTCCCCTGTGTTCCTATCAACAGAGGCAGAATTGTTAACTCTTGACAGCAGGTTTTCTCTGCTAACGGCTGAGGACCGCTTCTCATCGCTGCTGTTCAATATTGTCTCTTCTGTATTTTTTAACTGTGCATTTTTTATTTTCTCCTACAAATTGAATCATTAAGAATATCAACAACCCAAATAATGAATTGGGGGAAAAACTTAAGTAATTGACAAAAAAGGTACAAGGGCACACCATTAATACTGCATTTTCAACCCGCAGTTTCTGCGACTTCTCATTCAATTGATTTATTTCCGATTTAAGTGCCAAATTCTCCGAGCTCAAGGATTCCACTTCATGAGCAAGTTCTTCAGTCTCAGCCTAGATAGGAGGAACACAAAGAATAGTTTCGGGCCATTAATTTATATGCAAGATTGAAGAGGAATGAACCAACGGCAGTTTCATATTTTCTGTACCTGCTTTCTCAGTCTTGACCTTCTTGCAGATTCTCGATTTGATTGCTTCCTCCTCTCCCTTTTTAGCTCCCGCTCATTCTAAACAAACCACCATAAATCACAAGAAAAATGCTTGATTAAATGCTTGTTCCAGAATAACTGAAAATGGGGAATTCTTATAGAGCAGAAAGTTCAGTCGAAGTCAAAACAACATAGATACTGGAGACGAGAACAGAAAAAATTAGTAGGACAGTACCTGTAACGAGGCTTCAGCAGGCAGAACCTGAAAAGGTTGTGCAACATTAGTGGCACTTGTCTTAGAAGCCCTTGGAGGTGGATTCCTCAGCTCTAGTGCTGTGCCCATGCTAGATGAAATTACATGTCCTGCTGGCTTTCCTGGAGCTCCAGCAGAAGCAACAACTGCACCAATAACTTTATCAGACGATGCAGTTGCCTCTCCACTAGCAACAGTACTGGCTTGCGTCTCAATCTTAGCCTCTCCACCTGTTAATATAAAGACGTAGTCTACATTAAGAAAGTAGACATTTGAGGGAAAATTTGGGCAACAAGAAGGATCGTACATATAAAATCCACTACAACAAATACACCACCAATAAATGAATACAAAGCACTGCATTTCGGCAATATTGGGAAACCTTTGCCACTTCACCAACTTGTATAGTTTTAAATTCAATGCATACAGCAGTTACAAAGCATATGCTGCAATTCCAGGAAAATGATATCAGTGAAAAAGAATGGGTTCATACCAATAGTTGGAGTCCCTTGACGGCTTCTTTTCCTTCCCTGATAAAAGGACAAAGATCATTTAGGAAGCTTCTTCAACTTTAAATTGATAAATTATCAAAGATGTACACAAATGCTCATTTGAATATGAGAAGACTACAGAAAAGTGAGATAGGTTAAAGGGTCCCACCGCTGTATTCCCATCACTTCCATCACTGGAAACTTCAGTCTCTGCGCTGCTCACATGGTCAAACATTCAAAAATTAGACTAGCCAAAAAAACATCAGTTACAAAGAGCCCATTCAAGTGGGCACCTCTCTAGGGAAAAAGCGATAAAGTCTTCCAAACCCAAGATTTTTTAGTTCCACACCTCTGAGACAGTCTGCAGTCCCCACCCTCAGCACTCTTTACATTACCATTGCCATTGCCTATTGACATTGCAAGCCCATCAAATCCTTTCAACTTCTTCATTAAACCCCGATCTCTGTTTCCTGTAGACTTTGTAGGCGTTTCTACATTTAGGGGTGTTACTGCCTGCATTGTTGCAGTAGAGTTATGTCCAGCACCAGTCTATGAAAGCATGACAAAGATGAAAAAATTTATGTCTTTTCCGCACTGATACAAGTCTTATCCATTTGCTATCAATGATAGGTGTACACACACACACACACCAAGAACAGGATTAGATTAGGCAGAGCATAAAAGGAAATGTCAGAAACGAGGTATTACTTGCAGCAGGTGATGATGGAACACCAGGAACAAGAGGATGAGATCCCAAAATTAAAGTTAATGATTTATAAGCATGTTAGTAACCCTCAGATTCGGTACAATGAAAATTTGAACATATAATATCATCCATGAAACAAAAGTGTGAAGGAAATGAAGCTCCAACAAGAATCAAAGGAAGACTGACTAACTATGACCAATACTTACAACTGGAAATGCAGGATGTGCATAAACTCCTCCATGTGAGTAGACTGCAGCATAAGGTGCCCCATAAGGTGTCATCATAGGCTGGATTAATCAAGAAGTTGAGTTTATCTATGTTTTCAATTTATATCATCAGTTCTTTAACAAAAGCCGACAACATAAAAGTCTTCGCAATCCCAAACAAAAAAATACATTTATCCCTTCAAGAACAGCAAGCAATACCTGCGGCGGGCCCCACATATATGGATGAGGAGTATGACCAGACGCCATGGCTGAGGTGTAGTATGGTGATATTGCAACTCGGGGGCCATAATATGCCTAAATAAAGATATTAAAAAGCAACTTAACATCACCACTTATAGTATCATGAACGTAAAATGGTATAGCTGAACATTTTTTTATGACGTTGTAGCAATTGCTAAAGGAGAAAAAAATAAAAAAGAAATAAAAAAAGAAAGGAAGAAATGCATGCACAAAGTAGATAACCTGCATGGCCGCCCAATCAGGATAAACATGAATATTGGTCTGATCCTGTCAAAGCGAAAGGATTGACCAATACTCAGACATGAATTCAGAAATTACTCACAGAAAAACTATTGAATTCAAGGTCTCTCATGCACAATCAAAGCAACACTATATGAAATGTTAAAAAAAAAAAAGAACAAAAAGAGAATTCGTTCCAGTAACTTCTTTTTTAAAAGAAGAATAAGAAAAAGAAAAAGGGAGGGGAAATATGGCAATCCCAGTTTCAGAACTCTAATTTTTTTGTCTTACCGGTGGTGCTGGTGAGGGTGATTTATCAGGCTTAGAGGACTTTCCCTCTTCAGTGTTTCCCATGATCAAACACTATGAGGCAATGCACAGTTAATTTGAAGAATTTTCACTTTTTTTGAAGAGAAAACTATCACCTGTAGCAAAGGCAAGAAATGTCAAGGTGGCTTAACAAGCTAGGTGAAAGAAGCAAAGAGGAAAAAGGCCTAAAGGAAACAAAAATTCAGATAAATATTGAATCAAGACATTAGCTATCATTCAATCTAAACCATATATCATCTTCTCGATTGTGATACAGCAATTATTTCCACTGCGGAAGAAATTAAGGTCTGGTTAAAATTCGGAACAGCGGACAAAGCAAAACAACATGAACTAAGAATACATAGCTAACTTGATACAGATCCCCAGTGTAAATATGAGCTCAATATAGTTAAAAGGGCGGTAGAAGGAAATGAAATAGTGGTGAAGAGAATCATACATAAACTTTTTTTTCAAATTAAAACCTACAAGAATTGTTTGCAACATAATGATCCAGCATCAACACATCAACTTCATAGATTCAGAAACGTATTTTGACATCAAGTGATGAACCAACTTAGCCCAAAGACTTAAAAGATTAACGGCCTAAAATTCGGACTTTTTGAATAGATTAACGGCCTAAAATTCGGACTTTTTGAATTATCTAGTTCTGAAATATATGGGTTTAGAATCGCCATGATTATCTTATCTCAAATCGAGACTAGAAAATGAACTAATCAAAAAATATAATAACAAAGAAAGTTCGATAAGATTAAACTTTATTCAGGTAGCTCATGTTTTCACCTTTGTCCATCAATAATCTTCTTAAATGCATAAAAACCAAGAGTGAATGCCACGCCCCCGAAAATATTTTGAAAGACGAGGGTATTTACGTCTTTCGGTCATAGTAAGAAAGTCATAGATACAAATGAACAAGTGACACCAAATATTTGTACGGAGGATAATCCGACTTCGACACGAAAATACCCCTGAAACAACCGTTAAGCCATGCCTGAAATACCATACCTTTCAATCGGTTACGGTAATCAATTGATTTTATGTTTTTAACTTTCCCCCTTTTATTTTATCCAATCTACTCATACCTCTAGCAAATTTACATAAAGAAAGAACAGAACTCAAAAAGCTATAAGCAGATGAGGAAATCGCTACCTGATTAAAAGCTCCTACAGGAAAAGAATACAGACTCAAGAGATCCACAAAAGTTTCTAATCTGATCCTTTTTTTTGTTTTAGGCCAAAAAGGGAAACGAATTTAATAAAAGATTGTCAAAACTAAAAAATGAATTCTAAGACGTATCTTCTCTCTTATATTTGTTGACGAACTGTGAAGAAAAACTGAAACAAAAATACTCCCAAGTGAATCTTCGAGCATTTTGTGCAGGCAAACATGATGTGGCAGAACTCTCAGTATGCTCGCGTTTTCACAATTAAAAACTAACCATAGTATTAGCAAATCGAAGAAAAAATACCTCAAAATTCGACATACCTTCAATTACAAAATTCGAAATCTACTTCTCTTCAGCTGTTACAGATCAGACTTGAATGCATGAAGCGTCTTCACTGATTAGCTAAAATTTAAATTTCTTCACAAAACGCCTCGCAGTAACTTCACAGCTTCTGCATTTTTCTCTCTCTAAGCAGAGTGGGGAACAAGAGGCGAGTTCGGTTTTTTTTTCCTTCAGAGGAGATGGGAGAGAAAGTAATAAGGTGTTGAAGAAGAAGAAGAAGGAGAACGGAGCGCCAAGGCAACATCCACGTCACCAGACACGTGTATTGTACAGAGGAAGTGTATACGAGGAACCGTATATATAGGGGCTGTGGTGGTTGTTGAGCTGGCCCATCGATATTTGCGCTGGCAATTAAATTATTCCAACGTCACATTTACCGTACATGTGTTATGCAATGACTCGATCTACGCGTCTTGAGTTAGGGTCCAACCTATTCCACCCGTCATGTGGCCTACGTGGTTTCTTTTCCTTAAAATAAAACTATTTAAAAATAATAATAAATAAAAAAAGAAAACAAAGAGAAATTAAACTAGATTGAATATGTCATTTGGGATCCATCGAAGTAGCCAATAGAATGTTACCGTCACTCTGAGCCCAACCCATTCTGACATTTCTGATGGTATTTCATCTCTACGTTTTTATTCTGATTTTTAATTTTTTTCCCCCGACCTTTTATACTATGTCAATTCGATGGGAAAAAAAAAACAGTCGGATTAAATGAGAAAAATAAAAATAAAAATAATAGAATAATAAATAAGAATTTGATTTATTTATATAAAGTTATTAATTCATATGACAAATTATTTGTTAACTTTGGATTATGCGTCGTAGAAGGAGAAATTATACTCCTTCAGCACCTCCTGACACGTATTTAAAAAATTAAGAAGTATTATAATTATTCTTATTTTTTAATATATTCTTATATTAATTTTGAGACATATTAAGAAATTAAAAAGTGTAGCCCATATTTATCCATAATGTTGTAGAAAAACATTAAAACGATTTTTTAAAAAAAATCAATCTAAAGATGTAAAAGTGGATATTATTTGGACTAAAAATAAATAATGAGAATATTTATACGAAAGAAATATAAATGTCATACAACATCAGTAAATATTACGAAAATATTTAAAGTTAATGTTAGATAATTAAAAAATATATTTAAAATTTTTTTAATTTAGTTTTTTATAAACTGATTTTTTAAATATATTTTTGATAAAATTATTTATTTACCTTTTTTTCTAAACATAATTTTTAAAATTTAAAAATAAAATTCTTTCTTCCAAAGACACTTACATATTTATTCTCCTTTTCTACTTCACAAAAATTTAGTGCATAATATTTGCCTACGCGGATACCACTCCATCTCTGACGCAACGTGTTTAGTTGTTTACACTCCAATATCACGTTGTCTTTAACCTTTAATCCTGACCGTCTATTAAATCTCCTCAATCTTTTTTTTCAAAGCCACCTCACCATAACCCAGAGAGCTCGGACCCCAGCCCGACATTGAAATTTTTTTTACCATTGGAATTAATCCAGCGGCTACCTTTTATTTAATCCCACGGATCGGATACAAGCCACGCCACCTTGGAATAAGAGTATCTCTGCCAACTAGGCCTGCTTTCGCTTCAAAAGGTGGTCCCCAACTCTTTTGGTTTGTGTCGGTGAAAGGAAGATGACGTGTCCCACTCAGACTTCTTCAAAACCAGGTGGGCCCCGCCAGCACTGGAGGTTGCGTAGCCATCTCACTCAGTCACGTCCCCTACCCTATACTTTCTGGATATCTCAACTGGCCCACGTGTCATCTGCCAAATCTCCACATGGGAGGACTCCACGTGACGTGGTTCTCTTTCCATGGTTCCTGCCGCCCCCATTTCATAGAAATTATTTTTTTTTTTTTTGCGTAATTTGATATTGTTAATTTTCCATATAATACTCTGGGTAAGAAATCGCGATTGTTTTTCTTCAATGAATAATTTGTGATAATTAATTATTTTTTCTTAATATTCAATGAGATCTTAATAACAAAATAAATAAAATAATTGCTCATGCAATGGATATAATGATCAAAATTCATGAGATTAATAGACATTTAAAAAAAAAGAAAAAAAAGAAAAATTACCTCATTATATGTGTGCTGCCTATATGTACCCACTTACAGATGCCCATTGCCTTTTTGTGTTTGAATGCATATATAAATAAGATTTCATAATTCAATCAAGTTAGTATTTTAAATTACAACCTTTGGATAATTCTTAATGTTTTGATAAAATAGGCATGATAATCAGAGTCTAATATCAGGTTTATATATACTAATTATTGAATAAATGGCATTCAGTGTGGGCCTGCCATTGATCTAAGCCTGTGTTTCTATATAAGTACTTATCATTTTTTTTAAATAGGTATACTTAATTCAATTTTTGACATTTTTATTTTATAAAATTAACTTTTGAAAATTTTATTAAGAATTATATAGTATTTGAAATGCATAAATAATTAAGGCTCATAAAAATTAACCTATCTGATTTTTTTTTGTCTCAGAAAAAAAAAAGATAATTATTTGACATAAAAATTTATATGTTTTAAAAATAATAAAGTGGTAAAGCACGTGACACTTTTATGAAATTTACCTATTTATTATTTATATGTTGTATTTTTAGTTAAATCTTTATAGGTGTTGATAATTGCTTGAATTTGTCATATATTAAGAAACTATTCTAATTAGTTATATATTTTATTTTGAATTGCAATCTTACGAGTTTTTTTTTTTATATTGAAAATAGAAACACAAACCGGTAAAATGAAATTATATAATTTGATTGATGGTTTCCAATAATT
The DNA here is from genome assembly GCA_023653625.1 of Triadica sebifera. Lineage (NCBI taxonomy): Eukaryota > Viridiplantae > Streptophyta > Magnoliopsida > Malpighiales > Euphorbiaceae > Triadica > Triadica sebifera. Next base: position 3,416,700 of record CM042895.1, read on the forward strand.
ATAATCGAACTATTTATAATTGGATCATTAATTCGTAATTGTGAGCTATGTCATACTGGATGCGTGCATGTGAGGCGTGGTGGGTTATGACATCAGCATCAGACCGCCACGTCATTGATGAAACCTGGACCGTTGATTAGTTGGCGCGCGTTTTACGATGGGCTGAGAAAAAGACATGTGGTAGGAGGTTCTGACGTGGTGGAAGCCCTTTTTGAAAATTTTTATTTTTATCCAAGGGTTAATCAGACGAGCATCGATACCAACAAGATGACGTGTCTTGCAGGCACATAGTTTGCTACACAGCAGAAGAGGGCCCCTGTTTGACGTGGACTTGAAGCAAATTGTTGAGGTCGGATCCCATTTTATAATAATTTTTTTCCTGCTTTTGGTTTTGAATCGTAGTTTAGTCAAAGGGTGAGTTATTAATGCGATTCCACAATTATCCCTGCTACAGGCTCCTATTTACTGATATTACCTCTTTTCGCCGCAGTATTCGACGTCAGTAGCACCGGCTCTTCATTTTTTATTCCCAAGATAGTTATGAATGGTAATGAGAATAAAAATAAAAATATATTCTAGTACAATACATGAAACTTAAAATATAATACTACATCAATACATTGTACAATAATATTAGATTTAATAAGACTTAAACTATTTTCTTACACTTAATTCCTAAAAGATAGCAATCTATATGCAATTTGATTGTGAATGCTATTCATTTGACACGGTTCATTGTTTTTGGAATTTTCACTTAAAACGCCATTTGATACTATTAATTGATAAATAATATTTTCATCATAAGTATTAAATATGTCATCCTCATCATCATTCCCACCATCATAATTTTAGAAATAACAATTTGGACACACTTCGAGTAGATTTTTTTTCCTGATGTATATATATTTATATATATATATAATTTAACATAATTAATATTTTTAAAAATAATAAAATAAAAATATAACTCTCTTTTAAAGTAAAAAATATATTTTTTACTTAAATAATTATATGTTTAACTAATTAATTAAAATAAAAAAATATTTTTAATATTAAAATAAAATAAACAGAATAATAAAAATCGGAAGAACAAGACAGGTCCCTGTGACCCTAAAATTTTTCTCAATGGAGATCGGAGCAGAATTTGTGGAACCCCATACCGTTGCCATCCCTACATGATTTGTTGTTTGCACATAATTTACCATATCTAAAATAACATAAAAAAGCCAAAAATATATATTTTAAAGTCATCAATACTTGAAAATACAAACCAAATATAAACAGTAATATTCATCCATACAAAACATTAATATTTTACACGTTAGCATTAGCTTTGTGATATTTCAGCCAAACTAATTTGGCTTCTGGTTTCTTGATGGAAACAAATGTTTCTCTCTCTTGTTTTCTAATAATTCAGTAGCAAATAACCAGAGTCTATTGCATTCCTCAATTTCTGGTAGGGAATTAAGATCTCCAAACTGTATCAACATTAATATAAGTAAATGGCACTTGATCTAACTAAACAAACTGTATCAGCATTAACAAGAACATAGAAACAACATCAAAAATATATAAATCATGTCTATTTCAAAATAACATACATTGGAAAAATAGCATAATAATACTTGACACACATTTTGCTTCAAGTTTAACCTATATTGATGAATATGAAAACAATTATAAGAATGAATTTAGAAGCTTGCAAGTAAAACCATGGAAAAGAAATATTAGAATTTAGAATAGAAAATGTCAGGAGTATCACAATATTTTATTGCTAAATTCCTAATTAGTTTTGTATTCTACAAAAAAAATTGAACTCAACTCAAATTCAATACATACATTGACGCATGTAAATTACTCACATATCTAATCCTATGGTCATCCCATGAATCTAATCCTACGCACTTGTTCTTGATTCCTGTATATGTTAATCCTTCTTTTCTATCTCTGCTACCAAAGTTACTTGTCAAAGGCTACTTATAGTGCAAGTCTCCATCACTTTAAATTTTCCATTATAAAATTTTTTTCCCTTTCTTTGTCTGGGTTTTCTTTGGAATGCTTGAATTTTATGTTATTAATAATATGAAAGATAATTGCTTTCAAATTTCAGAGTTGAGCTAGTGCAATATTCAAATTTCAGTTCAAGGGGAAAAAATGTCATCGTACAATTTCTATGTGATAGAGAAGTGCTACAAAAGAGCAGCTTGGGAAAAGAGGTGGATCCTCACACACCAAAACCTAGCACTTGGAATTTGATTCTAGAAGGAAAAAAAAGGGCTGAACACGTAGGATGTTTTTGTTATAAAAAGGTGGAGGTGGAGTGGAGCAGTGCATGCAGAAATTTTGGGAAGTTATGGTCTCTAGTGCTAGCTGGAGAAGGGGATTCTGTCCCTAGGTCTGAGAGTGGTTGCATTACCAGATATGCTGTCTTTTTCCTTTCTTTTTCCTTGAGCTTGTTTTCTTGTTATTTCCTTTTGCTTAGTGTTCCAGTAATAGAACATGACTGTATTTGTGAATATTGAGAGAAGTTGAATAGAATCAGCTCATTTTCCTTCATTTCATTGTGTTTTGAATCTGATATTCCTTCTTCGAGTCTATGAGTTGTTGTTGGTTCCTATCAACTGGTCCGACTTGCCGGATACCGTCGATGGAGAAAACAGATGGTAACATGGAGACATGAACTCAGTCTCGACTTGATGCACAGGAAGAGCAACTCCGAAGGATTACCGGCCAACTTGAATCCTTGCATCAAAAGGTGAATATCACTCAACAAAACCAAGATAGATTTCATGTTATGGTGCATAAAAATCCAGAATAGTTTCAGGGGATAGTTTTGCAATGGCTGAAATGTTTGGATAAACAACCAGCTATGGAGGAGGAAAGGGAAACCCCAGAACAATCCTCTGGCTCTCTGGAAGTAACATAGCAGTCCCACCATGGAAGAATGGTTCCACCCGCTGGGTATCCTTCACCAGGTTTTGGGAAACCCACAATAGCAGAAGAGCTCACCCATTACACCAAGAAAGTTAAGTTGCCCACCTTCTCGGGTTCAAGCGCAGGCATACTTTCAAATACACAACATTCCAGAGCATCACCGAGTCCCACTAGTCCATGTGTGTATATTGGTTCAACATGGTGAAGGAGTTGCTTGCAGAACTACCCTGGAATCAATTCAAAGTCAAGTTGCTAAACGATTTGATGGAGTCTCCAATGTAAGTATTTATGAGAAGTTTGCTGCCTTGCGCCAAAAAAGGGAGTGGATGAATTTGAGCTCATTGTCTCTATGATTCCAAAGGAATCGAAAGCCTTATATGTTGGGTACTTTATGAATGGCTCGAAAGAGGACGTGAGGAGCTGGGTAACACTGCTGGGACCGAACACGAGGCTAAATGCCATTAACGCAGCGTGGAATGTTGAAGTCGCATTAGGGCAAAAAAGGATCTATGGGCAAAACCGGTACAAGAACAAAGAAGAAAGGGAAAAAGTAAATCTTGGGCAAGGCCCATCTGCAATTAAATCAATTGGGTCTGGCCCTCGTTCCATTAATCAGTAGCAAGGCTTGAATCCACGACCCATCACAAAAGCGCGACCCAATGCTCATCTCGCAAACCACAATCGGCGGGACTACTCTCAACCAGGACTTTGTTATCATCAAGCTACGCGAAACAGGGGGCTCAACCATTTTTCCGGAAGCGAGTTGGAGGAGCAGCGCCGGAAATGACTTTATTTTAAGTGTGGACAAGCTTTTTCGCCCCAACACAAGTGTCTGGCAGGACAACTAAGAGTTCCTTTTAGCGATGACGAAAGAGTAGGTGAAGAAGGTGAGATAGTTCTGCCGGAAGAGGCTGGGACCGCCGAAACGGCGTCAGAAGAAGAGAGTGTCGCATTTTGGAGATAGATGGATTGGCGTCTCTGGATCACCTCCATAAGGTCTAACAACTCTGAAATTTCAAAGCGAGTTACAGGGAATCCCAATCTTAGTCAGTGGAGCAACACATAATTTTCTCTCCTAAAAAATAGTATCTTCTTTGGGTCTGTCTCAACAGAGGTTTGATGGGTTAAATATAAATTTGAGTAATGGGCACAAGGTGTAGGTAGACACAATATGTGAAGGAATTGAACTGCAATTGAGAGAATTTTTTTTATGGGGTAAATGCATTGGAGTTTGATTTGGGAAATTTAGACTTGGTACTGGGAATTAAATGATTAAAAACATTAGGGGAGGTAATTCATAACTGGAAAACTCCGACCATGAAATTCTGCCAAAATGTTACATGACAAGCCTCATTTCAAAACACAATCTTCATCTCTTCAAGGATGGTTATCAAGGCATAAAAAAGGGGACATGTTTCGAATTGGGAAAGAGGCCGAGTTAATGGGACTGCATGTTAGTGATCAGATTCTAACTCACACTCGGAGCCAGTTTCCTATGTTCAGTCTTAAGGACAAAATTGTTACCGAAGGGGGAGGTAATGATAAAGAAGTGCTACAAACAGTAGCTTGGGAAAAGCGGCGGACTCTCACACCAAAACCTAGAACTTGGAATGTTGATTCTAGAAAAAAAAGGGTTGGACACGTAGGATGTTTCTGTTATAAAAAGGTGGAGGTGTAATGGAGCAGGGCATGCAGAAATTTTGGGAAGTTTTGGTCTCTAGTGCTGGCTGGAGAAGGGGATTCTGTCCCCAGGTCTGAGAGCGGTTGCACTATCAGATATGCTGCCTTTTTCCTTTCTTCTTCCTTGAGCTTGTTTTCTTGTTATTTCCTTTTGCTTAGTTTTCCAGTGATAGAACTGGGCTGTATTTGTGAATATTGAGAGAAGTTGAATGGAATCAGCTCATTTTCCTTCATTTCATCGTGTTTTGAATATGATATTCCTTCTTGTTATTTCCTTTTCCTTCATTTCATTGTGTTTTGAATCTGATGTTCATCTGAAATATATGCAGCCTCAACAATACGGCTGCCATCTGAAAACAAAGGCAACAGTCCCATTAAATCACTTAGGCCACTATTGAACTCCATCGGGTATTGAAATGTAAATCAACAAGATGTTAGTTCACTCCAAGCTCAGGAGAGCATGCAAAGCGAATTCAATGAGATTTCCATTATGAGCTCTATTGTTTGGCTGGCTGTTTCCCTCTGAGCATCTGAACGATAACCAGAGCACAATATAGCTAGATGAGTCATATGACAATAAAACTAGAAATAAATCAATCCTTTACAAAGACAATGAAAAACTTAAAATTATAGGGCGCAAAGAGTGGAATGGGAATGCAAGAAAACCTAGGGGAAATAAATACATCGACCCATTAAATGCTACTAGAATACAATCACAAACAAGCAAAAACTAATGATTGTCCACCAGCAACTAGATTATAATGTAAAGGCAAAGACCAACCTCAGCCATAATCGTTTCAATTCATTGTTGAGGCACTTAATAGGCAGCAGCCTCTGCACTGGACATAGCTACTGCCATTTCATCACGAGGCAGCTCGAGTACCGTAACTGGCAGTAAGAGGCGAGGTGTAGACATGCAAAATACTGCAGAAAAAATACAAAGAGAACTCAGTTCTCAAATATATAGTTCAGTCTAAATAATGTCACAGAAAGCCAACATACTTGCTGAAAAATATCTACACTACTGCTACGCAATTGTACAGCAATCATAAAAGACCTGAAACTGCTCTCAGCAACAGCAGTGGGAACTTCTGCTTACAATAAACTATTCAGGACTATTATAATTCAATTGCAGCGACACAAATCTTATAATACAAATATTAACTCTTTATGTCAACTGTTATGGGCAAACTATAATTTAATTGCAAGAATGCACATCTTATAATATGATATTAATACACACAGAGACACATGGCCAGGTAATTAGAGCAGAAGCAGCTGCAGCAGCCACCCTTCTACTAACACTTGTTGCAGAACAAACTTTTCCTTCAAAGCTGCAGATTTGTTCAGCCTGTCTCTTGCCTGGTTCAAGATGTTCTGTTAGTTATTTACTAATCTTCAAACATGGAAAATTTGAGTACCAACGGCAGAAATTACCAAACCACAGAGTTAGTGAATCAACTTAGTCTAGCAAGCAATTGAATACAGCTTGTATATTAGCAGAAAGGGTAGTAGGCTGTAGAAAATGGCACTTGAAATATTCTAAAAGCTCTTGAGATTTCAGCAGCAAATAATTTTCTTTCTTTTTTCCCATATCTTGATGGAATCTGACTCTAGTAATGTCGTTTCTAGGATTAATGGCCCTCTTGATGCCTGCCCTTGGAAGTTGTGGGACACTTTGCATAAAATTAACCTTTCAAGCTCTGCTCTCTCTTTTTCTATTTAGAGAGGCTAACTCTATTGCTGATAGACTAGCTAAGTCGGGAGTTCATAGACAATCTGACCTTATTGCTTGGTTTTAACTGTTACTGAATTTTTCTGGTTTCAGCATCCTTCTGTTTTCTTCAGCTGATGTAACATGTTTGGGGTTTTTTCACATAGATTTTGGAAGGTTAGGTTTTTCAATTGTTATGGGGATGACTTATCTATCGTATGTTTTTCACCATTTTCTTTAATAAAATAACTTTATTATTAAAAAAAAGGCGATTAAAGCAAATAAGACAGCTCCCGCTAGATATGCTTGAATAAATCTAATCCCAGTCTTCTTAGCCAACATTAAATTTTCACTGCATGTCTAATTTTGGTAACACATATACACGATTCAGTAGCAAGTAAAAGAATGTCAGGACCCTAACTACCATTACATAAACCAATAAATAAAACTAAGAGAAATACAACTACAGGTGGTAAAAACTAAAAAAGAAATGATAAGACGGCTACCAACAACTGAAAGGGAAAATTTCAGATATCATTTCCACTAATGAAGCTTTACAATGAAAAGATAAGGTAGTAGTTGAGTAATTTTGTCATGACTGTAAAAAGTAATTTTGAGAAGGATTATATGCCCAATACTGAAACATATTGCAAAGACATAAGATATCTCGATAGAGAAGTGTTATGTGGATTGAAGGATTCAAATATTACCTGAAATGAGAACAGAGTGCATCTTGACACGACTTTCTTCATTTCAGCACACAAATTCAGTCACAACCACAACAGATAACTGTTTGAGGGAAGATGATACAGAAGCTCCCTTAGACCACCCAATTGTACCAGTTGAATTAGAGAGCTGCTGGCTCTCAGCATGCAATTCTACCATCTGCATAACATTATACAGATAGACGATTACCATCAGAAGAAAAACATGTTCGTTGTAACCTTGAACAACAATATCTAATCATTTCCAACCTTTGCTTGATAAGGTGCTTGATAAGGTGTCTAAGAGAGGCCAGTTCATGTTCAGGATATTCATTCTAGTGAGATGAAAACAGAGATTCTGTGAGGCTTGCATCAATACAAAAGTTCCCACTAACCACAGAGAAAGCAAAATCAATGTACCAAAAACTGTTGGCTTTACAGACAAAAGTACCAGGTTAGGCTGTAGTCAGTCATTTATAACAAGAATCTAACAAAAAGACCAACTGCCAATTTATGACAAATAAAACAAAGAGGTTTAGATAATAATACAAAAATAAAAAAAGCCAGAAGATTTTATCCCCTTGCATTAGTATGAAGCGTCATCTGCCCTTCAAACCTGTAATTTCTTTGTACAAAGAAGAAATCCTACAAGCAACATTGCTAGGACTAGCTTGAGAAACTGATCACCAAGAACCAATTTGGTGTCTGCATTCATGAATTCCACATCAATGAACATTGGATGTGTTGCCACATGATGTTGCATAGTACCAGTGCCCCTATTAAGTGTAATGCAAGAGAAACCAATGAGATGAATGGGAAAAAGATCTTCCTATTGATTTACAGGGTCCCATGTCTGTCGAGGGCAGATTAACTCATAATTTCAAAAAGGACAATTATGAATCATAAAAAGATCATATAAAAGCAAAATAACACAGGATTATCATTTTATAGCAGAAATCCTAGAAAGGGAAAACAGCAGATAAATTATCAGTGTATAGCTTAAATAATTACCATCCATTGTTTGACACCCCACCCCCTAAACAAGAAAAAGAGGAAAGGAAAAAAAAAAGGCCCTTTCTGTTAGAATATTTAGTTTCACACTAAGTAGTCACATCAGGATTCACAGGCTTACTTGAAATACTACAAGTCTAACTTTATACATCTTTCATATATAATTATGTATCATGAACTTGTGATAAAAGTAGTCTGATGTTAATTTGAAACTAATAATATGTAATCAAATAGATACAATAAATGTTTAAATATACACATCTTCCATATATGATTAAGCATCATGAACTAGAGATAAAGAAAGTTGATGATAATTTCAAACAAGTTATATCTAATTGTAAAGGAAAAATAGTTACATGAGGGAAATTTTTAGCAGATTGTCATAGAAGACAATTCTCTTATCTGTGATGCTGAATTAAATCAAGGCAGCAATTTATTATCCATTTCTACATAGAAAAACATCAAATTTAACAATAAGAACGACAAAGAAAAACTCTAGCAATATAATATATCTTCTGAAATGGAACTTTTCTTCTTTTTAGCTACCAGCAGCCAGGTGTTAATTAACTAGTAGGAAAAAGCCAAAAAAAAAAAGGCTGTGACTTTATAGGCCATGCTAGTCAGGTGAACATTAAACTAAAAACATGGCAAACAAATGTAAGAGATCACAGCATTCAAAAAGAACTTCAAAACAAGAGAGCGCATAAGTACCGCACTGTTGCAGTAATCTTGAAGATTAGCAACTGCAACTTCTAATCCTCTGCTAGCAGTTGCAATCCCCACAACTGATGGCACCGATTTGCCTGGTCTTCTAATTTCTTCCTCAGTGAAGGAACCTAAGAAAAATCGAACCAAACAGTAGGAAAACTCAAATCAAGTTGAAAGTCATGCAAATAATAGCACTCAAATCGTCTTGGTTCCCTAAGAATTCAGAACCTCTGTGTCTACAATGACTAAGAGAAGGTACAATTTGAATTTTTCCTGAATTTGTTACCAAAGTTAAATCTTCAGTTATAATTTCCTAGCAGCATTAGTGGGACACCCAGAATTCATAACATGTGAAAAAAATAATTCCAAATACTCATAGAATAATTTCAAAGAAAATTTACTTCCAGATCTGTAGCTAGTAAGATAAGGAAAACTTTCATAACCACGGCAGTAAATTGTGGAATGCCTTTACGTTTATTTGCTACAAGCGATGATAGAACAAAAAAGGCCATAACATTGGATTGATGTGAACATAGGCATATAATTGAAATCATTGATATAAAGGTGCTCTCTTATAAAAGTGAGGAAAAAAAAAAGAAAAAGACAGAATGATCAGCAGTAAGTTCAGCACAACAATCATCCTCTCATGAAAAGGGATATGAAGTTGAGCAGGCGCAATTTTAAAATTTCAGAGTTTCCAGGGGAAAGAATGTCATCATACAATTTCTGTGCAATTTAAGCAGCCTCGGCAACATGGAAGTCATCTGAAAACAAAGACAAAAGTCCCATTAAATCATTTAGGCTATTATAAAACTCCATTAGGTACTGAAAATTAAATCAAGAAGATGTTAGTTAATGGAAAACTCAAGAAAGCATGCCTAATGAATTCATTGAGATTGCATCTATGAGCTCTATTGTTTGGCTGGCAGTTTCCCTCTCAGATTCCATATCATATTGCAATATTTCATAATTCCAGTTAAATCGAGGACTTAAAAAAATTGCTTAAGATCAGGAGCAAATCCATCCCTTCAAATCTCAAAACCCAAGAATTAACTTAGAAAGTAGTTTCTCAAGAGGAATCGGGAAAAAAAATGTTTTTACACTTTAGCATCTAAAATCGCTCATACTTCAACACAAAAGGGTATCCACCAACCTCAGCAAGAGTCTAGTGGTGCTTATAATCTTGAACAGAAACATTCTCCATCGGATTGGCAAGCTTTCCATTAATCGTCAAATCACAACGAAAATTTGTTGGAAATAGTAATTCAAATATCAAAATCTGTATGCTAATTCTTAGGGATATGATAGCTGTAAATTAGCTATAATTATGCTAGTTTAGTCAAAGAAAAATAACCGTAATTATGCCTTAATTTGCTATTTTCTATTCTTTGAATTACCTATTTATAGGTGTCGTTTATCAATTCTAATTCAGAAGTGAGAAATGATAATTATTCTCAATATTCTCTCCAGTTTTTATGGTATTAGAGCAGAGATTTAATCTCTGAATCATACAAAACTCTATTTTTTTCGGTCATCCTTCACTTTGTTGGAAATTTCATCTAGTTTCACTGCCCAATTTAAAAACCCCACAACCAAAACATCCAATCCTGATTCACACTTTATCCAAATCACCAATATTCGATTAAATGAAGATAACTTCTTGCATTGGTCTCAATCTGTCCAAATGTATATTCGGGGGAGAGGAAAAATTGGTTACCTGACAGGAGAGAATAATGCACCAGCAGAGAAAGATTCCTCATATGCTATTTGGGATGTTGAGAACTCTATGATCATGACATGGCTTGTAAATTCCACGGAGGAAGACATTAGCTCCAACTACATGTGTTATTCTAAAACTAAAGAGTTTTGGGATAATGTCAACCAAATGTATTCTGATATGGGAAATCAGTCCAAAATATGAGTTAATAATAAAACTTGGTGAGTTTCGTCAAGAAGAGGACAACATTATCTAATACTTCAATTCTCTAAAGCGGTTATGGCAATATCTAGACATGTTCAATGACTATGAATGGAAAACATCAAAAGATTGCAATCACAACAAAAAAGATGATTGAAGATCATCGAATATACAAATTCCTTGCTGAATTAAATGTAGAGTTCAATGAAGGGGGATAATTATTGGCCGACAGCCCCTGCCTCCTCTTAGTGAGGTATTTGCCGAGGTTAAAAGAGAAGAAAACTTATGCTTGGGAAGAAGGGAACTACTGCATTTGTTGAAAATTCAACTTTGATTACATCTGATGCTAGTGCTATTGCAAACAAAGCACTTACTAGAAATTCTCAAGTATGATTTGATCACTGCAGAAAACCAGGTCATACTCGGATAACATGTTAGCAGATTCATGGGAAACTAGCAAACTGGAAAAGCCGAAAATCAAGTAACAAATCCAAGCATACAACTCCACCGGCAAATGAAGCTGAAAAGATTTTTTTAGCAAAGAATAGATAGAACATCTTCTCAAATTGCTAACATCCAATTCTTGTCTAGCACTCCTAGTGGTTCTTTGGCCTATACTAGGAAATCAGGTAACAAATCCAGGCATACAACTCCATCAGCAAATGAAGCTAAAAAGATTTTTTTTAGTAAAGAATAGATGGAACATTTTCTCAAATTGCTAACATCCAATTCTTGTCTATCACTCCTAGTGGTTCTTTGGCCTATACAGGTAGTAGTTCTAATGCTCTATCTTGCAGTCTAAATTTTGCACCTTGGATCATTGATTCTAGAGCTTCTGATAATATGACCTCATTATTTCATTTGTTTAATACATATTCACCTTGTTCTGGAAGTGAAAATGTTAGGATTGTTTATGGTAGTTTCTCACCTATTGCAGGAAAGGGTAAAATAAAAATTTCAAAAAATATATACCTTAAATCATTTTTACATATTCCTAAATTGACTTGCAATTTATTATCTGTAACAAACTATTCACAGATTCTAACTATCAAATTCTCACTGTGAGTTTCAAGACCAAAAATCGGGGAGAATGATTGATAATGCTAGGATGATCAATGGTTTTTACTGTTGGATAAATTTGCATCAAAATAGTAAAATAGCTCAAGGCTTTAGTAGTATTAGTTCAATTTTTGTTCATGAACAAATAATGTTGCGGCATCATAGATTAGGGCATCTTAGTTTTCCCTATTTTAAACATTTGTTTCCTGATCTTTTTAAAAACTTGGATTGTTTTTCTTTTCAATGTGAAAGTTGTCATATGTCTAAAAGTCATTGTGCAATTTATTTCACAAAACCATACCGTGCATCAAAACCATTTTATTTGATTCATAGTGATGTTTGAGGACTTTCCAAGGACACGACAATGTCCAGAAAAAAATAGTTTGTAACTTTTATAAATGATCACCACAATCCTCAAATCACAATGAAAAATCACATTACAAAAATTCCAATGACATTGAAATTTCAATATTCATAATTTGAAAGCAATTACCAATGAGCTCTTTGCAAGAAACCCTGAACAAAGACAAGATAGCGTTTCCTACTCGAATAAAGGGGAGACCACTTGTGAATTTAATTTGTGCCAAGCACTTTATTAGAAGTGCATAAAAGGTGCAGTGCTGTAAGATAAGCAAAAGATAAGACCAAAAAATCCAATAAATCAATAAGAAAAGTTGAAGAATTAGAAGATTAATTATAGATCCCAGCAAGTTCTCAGAAACTAAGTAGTTCTATTCTACCTATTTCACTAATGAAATGGACAGCAATGACGGAAATACAGTTCCTGTTAGCACATGAGATCCAAAAATCCATAAAGAACAGAACATGAACCTAATGTCACTAACATCCACAAGTCCACAAATCATATAAGACCGGATAATGTGATGAAATATTTTGTACTTGTCATGCTATTTAACTTCACACATGCTACATAACCTTATTGTTCATTTTCCTTCAAAAGATATTATTCTTCCCAAATGAAAAGCTTATTGAAAAATCGATGATATAGGTGCTTTAGCATTCCTATACAAGTCCCATCAGACAACAATGGTAGCATACCTCTATAGTATTTGGACATCTAAAAACAATCAGTTAGCAACCAAAAATAAAAACGGGTAAAATTAAAAATTAAAAAAAAAACCCTTGCAAAGCAAGTTCAAGCTTTGACCTCAAAGCAGGAGGTTCCTTTCACTCTTTCCCCTGCTTCGACAATTATCAGCAAAAAGGACAGTGCCAACTTTAACCTGTAAACAAAATATATAGAGCAGTAAAAAGAAAATGGAATAAGAAATACTCCACAAAGAAAAGGACAGAAAATGAACTCCACATACTGGTGGTTGCATTCCAAACTTAACAATGACTGAGGAAACAGATAGCCCATCTACGAGGTTAATATATAAAACTAGTGACAAGAGTCAAATGACAATAAAACTGGAAATAAATAAATCCTTAACAAAGTTTACCTGCAAACAATCTCCTATTTTTGCAGCAGTCTGTTTGAAACTTGAAATAAGTGAATCCAACATTGCAAAGCAATCAAACAATCCATCTACACCTTTGTCCAACTGAAAGAAAATATAACATTTGGATTCAAAAGTTTCCTGCAATACAACAGGAAATGAAAAATGGATCTCAGATTCCAATATAATATTATAATATTTCATGATTCCAGTTAAATTGAGGACCTATAAAATTGCTTGAGACCTGTATCAAATTCTTCCCTCCAAATCTCAAAACCCAAGAATAATTATAGAAAGTAGTTTCTCAAGAGGAATCGGAAAACAATTTTCAAGAATTGAAAATTTCTGCAAACTTTTATCTACTGTTTCTTCATTCTAGCATCTAATATCACTCACACATCAAAACAAAAGGCTATTTACCTACCTCAGCAAGAGTCTAGAGGTGCTTAGAATGATGAACAGAAAGATCCTACCCTGGATTGGCAAGCTTTCCATCAATTGTCAAATCACAATGAAAAATCACATTACAAAAATTCCAATGACATTGAAATTTCAATATTCATACTTTTAAAGCAGTTACCTGCTTTCAAAGATCACTGAGCTCTTTGCAAGAAACCCTGAAAAAAGACAAGATAGCGTCTACTGCTGGAATAAAGGGGAGACCACTTGTGAAAATTAATTTGTGCCAAGCACTTTATTAGAAGCGCAGAAAAGGTGCAGTGCTGTAAGATAAGGAAATTATAAGACCAAAAAATCAATAAGAAAAGTTGAAGAATTAGAAGATTAATGATAGATCCCAGCAAGTTCTCAGAAACTAAGTAGTTCTATTCTACCTATTTCACTAATGAAATGGACAGCAATGACGGAAATACAGTTCCTGTCAACACATGAGATTCAAAAATCCAAAAAGAACAGAACATGAACCTAATGTCACTAACATCCACAAGTCCACAAATCATATAAGACCGGATAATGTGATGAAATATTTTGTATTTGTCATGCTATTTAACTTCACACATGCTACATAAACTTATTGTTCATTTTCCTTCAAAAGAGACTATTCTTCCCAAATGAAAAGCTTATTGAAAAATCGATGATATAGGCGCTTTAGCATTCCTATACAAGTCCCATCAGACAACAATGGTTGCAAACCTCTATAGTATTTGGACTTATCTAATTTAATTTAAAATCCAAGTAATTCAGGTTTTAATATTAGATATCTAAAAACTATCAATTAGCAACCTCATATACAAATAGTTTAAAAAAAAAGTTGGAAAATATGTTCAAGCTTTGAAATCAAAGAAGGAAATTTCGTTTGCTCTTTTCACTCCTTTGACAGTTAACAGCAAAAAGGACAGTGTCAACTTTAACCTATAAACAAAATATATAGAACAGTTAAATGAAAATGGAATAAGAAATACCCCACAAAGAAAGGGGAATAAAATCAACCGCACATACCGGTAGTTGCATTCCAAACTTAACAATGACTGAGGAAATAAATAGCCTATCTACAAGACAAATATATAAAACTAGTGACAAGAGTCATATGACAATAAAACTGGAAATAAATCAATCCTTCAAAATGTTTACCTGCAAATAGTCTCCCATCTTTGCAGCAGTCAGTTCATCACTTGAAATAAGTGAATCCAACACTGCAAATCAATCAAACAATCCATTCACACCTTTGTCCAACTGAGAGATAAAACAGAACATTTAGATTCACAAGTTTCCTGCCATACAACAGGAAATGAAAAATGGATCTCATATTCCATACAATATTATAATATTTCATGATTCCAGAAAAATTGAGGACCTATAAAAATTGCTTAAGATCAGTAGCAAATTCTTCGCTCTAAATCACAAAACCCAATAAAAGATATAGAAAGTAGTTTCTCAAGAGGAATAGGAAAAACTTTTCAACAATTTAATATTTTTACAAACTTTAATTTACCATTTATTCATTTTACCATCTATGATCATTCGTAAATCAAAACAAAAGGCTATCAACCAACCACAGGAAGAGTCTTGTGGTGCTTAGAAACTTGAACAGAAACATCTTCCCTCTGATTGGCATGCTTTCCATCAAAATGAAAAATCCCATCACCAAAATTCCAATGAAATATAAATTTCAATATTCATACTTTCAAAGCTAATTGAAATGCAATTATATAGGTGCTTCAACACTCCGATACAAGTCCCATCAGACAACAATGGTAGCATACCTCTATAATATTTGGACTTCTGTAATTTAATTTAAAACCTAAGCAATTCAGGTTTTAATATTAGATATCTAAAAACTATCAATTAGGAACCTCAAATACAAACAATTAAAAACCCAAGAATAATTATAGAAAGTAGTTTCTCAAGAAGAATCGGAAAAAAAATGTTTTTACCTTGTTCAAGAATTGAATATTTCTGCAAACTTTTATCTACCATTTCTTCATTATAGCATCTAAGATCACTCATACTTAAAAACAAAAGACTATCTACCAACCTCAGCAAGAGTCTAGAGGTGCTTAGAAAGAAAGATCCTCCCCTGGATTGGCAAGCTTTCCATCAATTGTCAAATCACGATGAAAAATCACATTACAAAAATTCCAATGACATTGAAATTTCAAGATTCATACTTTTAAAGTTACCTGCTTTCAAAGATCACTGAGCTCTTTGCAAGAAACCCTGAACAAAGACAAGTTAGCGTCTACTGCTGGAATAAAAGGGAGACCACTTGTAAAAATTCATTTGTACCAAGCACTTTATTAGTTTGATTAGTTTTACCAAATTAACCGATTTTTATTAATAAATAATTCTTAAAAATTCACATAACTCAAAATTAACATTCTAATACAATTTATTCGTATTAAAATTTAAGTAGCTAAAAATTAATAAAATTCAAAAACCAACATCATAATTCACAAATCAAATTCTCAATTTTCTAAAATAGAAGGAACAAATAAAAGGATGTGGCTCGAGCTGATTTACTGGTACTTGCTTCATATCAAATTCACAATACTTATTGAGAAAACATATCAAAACAAAAGCAGAATCATATTATTATTATTATTAGTTTATGGAAAAAGAAAGAAAAATGCAATTCGAACTAGAAACTTTATGCCAGCACTTTTTCACAAAAATCAGAATCCCCAAGTATCAAACAAATGTTTGAAAAAAAAAAAAGAAAAATTAGATGATCAATAAACCTTGAAGAAATCAGTTATATAAGATCAAAATCTAAATAAATAATAATAAAAAAAAACACAGCATTAACACAAATACATTAAACAATATCCACTAAAACAAAATGAGATGTGGAGGCACATTGAAGAGAGATTTTCTGGTAATTAAAAAAAATTAACCAGATCAGGAACTGCAAAACCCATCTGGCCTCTGTCTGTTGGAAAACCCAGAGGCCAGATCTGTGGAGGAAGGGGAAGAAAGGTAAGCTAAAATGGAGAAAGAGAGAAAAAGAAGGGTTGTCTGCTGTCATTAAGAAATGTTGTTGCCTGCTGTGTGAAGCAGACAGTGAGAAGTGAGCTGGCGATGATGCAATAAAGAAGCAAGTCGCTTGTTAGAGTAAGGCACATAGTTACTCATATTGCTATATGAGGCTTAAACTATCAGAGAAGGGGGCGAGCGCTACTTAAGATCCCAGCAGCACTCTCTCATATTACAGATAAAATCACGTTTCATTAGTAAGATTAAATTCAACAAATGAGTGGAAACAGGAAGTCAAGGAGAGAGAGGAAAAGATAAGGCCAAAAAAATCCAAGATATCCATAAGAAAAGTTGAAGAATTAGAAGATTAATGATACATCCCAACAAGTTCTCAAAGACCAAGTAATTCAATTCTACCTTTTTCACTAATAAAGAAGACAACAATGACTGAAATTCTGTTCCTGTCAGCACTTGAGATTCCAAAATCCAAAAAGAACAGAACATGAACCTATTGTCACTAACATCCACAAGTCCACAAATCATATGTGATGAGATAATGTGGTGAAAGATATTCTATTGCCATGCTATTTAACTTAACACATGCTACAAAAACTTATTTTTCCTTCAAATGAGATTATTCTACCCAAATGTAAAGCTAGTTGAAAATGTGACTATGGGCCCGTTTGACAAAAGCTCTTTTGGAGAAAAAAAATTTATTTTTAATTTTTTTGAGTTTTAAAAACTGCTTTTGGAGGGAAGGAGAAGCAGGTTTGAGAAAAACAGTTAAATGAAAATGGAATAAGAAATACACCACAAAGAAAAAGACAAAAATATCAACAGCACATACAAGTGGTTGCATTCCAAAATTAACAAAAACTGAGGAAATAAAAAGTCCATCCACAAGTTTAATATATAAAACTAGTGATACGAGTCATATGACAATTTAAAACTGGAAACAAATCAATCCTTAACAAAGTTTACCTGCAAACAGTCTCCTATTTTTGCAGTAGTCTGTTCGACACTTGAAATAAGTAAATCCAAAATTGGAAAACAATCAAACAATCGAGCTACGCCTTTGTCCAACTGAGAGATAAAACAGAACATTTAGATTCACAAGTTCCCTGCCATACAACAGGAAATGAAAACTGGATCTCAGATTCCATATATTATTATAATATCTATTGATTCCAGATAAATTGACCTGAAAAATTGCTTAAGATCAGTAGCAAATTCTTCCCTCCAAAGCTCAAAACCCAAGAATAAATATAAGAAAGTAGTTTTTCAAGAGGAACTGGGAAAAAAATGTTTTTAAACTTTCACAAGAATTCAATATTTCTGCAAACTTTAATCTACCATTTCTTCAATGTAGCATACAAAATTGCTTATACTTCAAAACAAAAGCTATCTACCTACCTCAGCAAGAGCCTAGTGTGCTTAGAATCTTCAACAGAAACATCCTCCTTTGGATTGGCAAGCTTTCCCCCAATCCTCAAATCACAACGAAAAATTCCACAACAAAAATTCCAACGACATTGAAATCTCAATACTCATACTTTTAAAGCTGTTACCTGCTTTCAAAGATCACTCAGCTCCCTGCAAGAATCCCTGAACAGAGATAAGATAGCATCTACGGCTGGAATAAAAGGGAGACCCCTTGTGAAAATTAATTTGCGCTGAGCACTTTATTAGAAGCACAAAAAAGGTGCAGAGTTATAAGATAAGGAACAGATAAGACTAAAAAATCCAAGAAATCCATAAGAAAAGTTGAAGAATTAAAAGATTCATGATACATCCCAGCAAGTTCTCAAAGACTAAGTTGTTCAATTCTACCTTTTTCAATAATGAAATGGACAGCAATGACTGAAATTCCATTCCTCTTCGCACATGAATTTCCAAAATCAAAAAAGCACAAAACATGAACCTATAGTCACTAAAAAGCACAAGTCCACAAATCATATGTGACAAGATAATTTGAAGAAAGATACTCAATTGTCATGCTATTTAACTTTACACATGCTACATAAACATTTTATTCATTTTCCTGCAAAAGAGATTAATCTCCCCAAATAGGCGCTTTAGTATCTCTATACAAGTCCCATCAGACAACAATGGTAGCATAACTCTATAATATTTGGACTTCTGTAATTTAATTAAAAACCTAAGCAATTCAGGTTTTAATATTAGATATCTAACAACTATCAATTAGCAAACTCAAATACAAACAGTTAAAAAATTATAAAAAAAAAACATGCAAAGTAAGTTCTAGCGCTGTCCTCAAAGTAGGACGTTCTGTTCAATTTTTTCCCTCCTTTGATAGTTATCATCAAAAAGTACAGTGTCAACTTTAACCTATAAACAAAATATAAAGAACAGTTTAATAAAAATCAAATAAAAAAAACAACACAAAGAAAAGGACAGAAAATCAACCGCACATACTGGTTGTTGCATTCCAAACTTAACAACAACTGAGGAAATAAATAGCCCATTTATTAGGTTAATATATAAAACATGTGAAATGAGTCATATGACAATAAAAATGGAAACAAATCAATCCTTAACAAAGTTTGCGTGCAAACAGCCTCCTATTTTTGCAGCAGTCTGTTCCACACTTGAAATAACTAAATCCAACATTGCAAAGCAATCAAACAAGCCATCTACGCCTTTGTCCAACTGAGAGATATAACAGAACATTTAGATTCACAAGTTTCCATCCATACAACAGGAAATGAAAAGTGCAATCAGATTCCATAAAATATTATAATATTTCATGATTCCAGTTAAATTGAGAACCTATAAAAATTTATGGTCAGTAGCAAATTCTTCCATCCAAATCTCAAAACCCGAGAATAAATATAGAAAGTAGTTTCTCAAGAGGAATCGGAAAAAAAATTGTTTTTACACTTTCCCAGAATGGAATATTTCTGCGAACTTTAATCTACCATATTTCTTCATTCTAGTACCTAAGATGACTCGCTCTTCAAAACTAAGATGACTCGCTCTTCAAAACTAAAGGCTATCTACCAACCGCAGCAAGAGTGAAGTGGAGCATAGAATCTTGAACAGAAACATCCTCCCTTGGATTGGCAAGCTTTCCATCAATCCTCAAATCACAACGAAAAATTCCAACTATATTGAAATTTCAATACACATACTTTTAAAGCTGTTACCTGCTTTCTAAGATCACTCATCTCTCTGCAAGAATCCCTGAACAAAGACAAGATAAAGTCTACTGCTGGAATTAATAGGAGATCCCATGTGAAAATTAATTTATGCCGAGCACTTTATTAAAAGCACAAAAAGGTGCAGCGCTGTAAGATAAGGAAATGATAGGAACAAAAAATCCAAGAAATCCATAAGAAAAATTGAAGAATTAGAAGATATACCAGCAACTTCTCAAAGACTAAGTAGTTCAATTCTACCTTTTTCAATAATAAAATGGACAGCAATGACTGAAATTCTGTTCCTGTCAGCACATGAGTTTCCAAAATAAAAAAAAAGGACAGAATATGAACCTATTGTGACTAACATTCACAAGTCCACAAATCATGTGTGACAAGATCATGTGATGAAAGATACTCTATTGCCATGCTATTTAGCTTTACACATGCTACATAAACTTATTATTCTTTTTCCTCCAAAAGACACTATTCACTCCAAATGAAAAAAAAGTTAATTGAAAATGCAACTATATAAGTGTTTTAGCATTCCTATACAAGTCCCATCAGACAACAATGTTAGCAAACCTCTATAGTATTTGGACTCCTGTAATTTAATTTAAAACCTAGGCAATTCAGGTTTTTTTTATTATATATCTAAAAATTATCAAGTAGCAACCTCAAATGCGGTTTAAAAAAAGACCTTGCAAATTAAGTTCAATCTTTGACCTCAAAGTAGGACGTTCCGTTCTCTCTTTTCCCTCCTTTGACAGTTATCAGCAAAAATGACTGCCAACATTAACCTATAAACAAAATATAAAGAAAGGGGTTGTTCGAATTTGGTTTGTTAATTTGATTAATCAAATTATTTATGACATATTTAGAATGTGTTTTAACTTCTGGAAAGCACCTATAATGATACAAAAATCGTTTTTGATCGAGGAACAAACAAAACATGTCACTAGGTTGAGAACCTTACAATGTGATTGGACTATTTTGTGTTGTTTAATATAATGGCATGTAACTTGATGATCAGAACCTTAATTCATGTTTATGAGATATTCATAATGTTATTTTGATGTCAATTGCATGTTGAAGTCAAATTAAATGTGTGGTTAAATTCCTAAAGAATCTTAATTCATGTATGATTCAATTTAAACAATTTTTGTGTAATTGGTTAGCTAATTGAATGATGAATAATTTAGATTGTCTAATGAAAGACTTTAATTAGTTTAAACTAATTATAAGTTGCTGATAATGATGAGAATGAATTCTGGAAATTTTGGAAATTTTTAAATGGAATTTGATTTGAATTTGAAAAGGGTTTTCAAAGTCCTAGTTTGACTAAAATGAAAATGGAATATGAAATACACCACAGAGAAAAGAACAGAAAATCAACCGCACATACAGGTGGTTGCATTCCAAACTTAACAATGACTGAGGAAATAAATAGCCCATCTACATGGTTATCAACCAACCTCAGCAAGTGTGAAGTGAAGCATAGAATCTTGAACAGAAACATCCTCCCTCAGATTTGCAAGCTTTCCATCAAAGTAACTAGTGATATTAGATATCTAAAAACTATCAATTAGCAACTTCAAATACAAACGGTTAAAAGAATAAAAATAATAACCATGCAAAGTAAGTTCTAGCTTTGACCTCAAAGCAGGACTTTAAGTTCACTCTTTTCCCACGCTCAACAGTTATCAGCAAAAAGGACAGTGTGTACTTTAACATATAAACAAAATGTAAAGAGCAGTTAAATGAAAATGGAATAAGAAATACAGCACAGAAAAAAGGACAGAAAATCAATTGCAAATACTGGTGGTTGCATTCCAAACATAACAACAACTACTGAGGAAATAAATAGCGTACAAGGTTAATATATAAAACTAGTGATATGAATCGTGACAATAAAACTGGAAATAAATCAATCCTCAGCAAAGTTTATACCTGCAAACAGTCTCCTATCTTTGCATCAGTCTGTTCAACACTTGAAATAAGTGAATCCAACTTTACAAAGCAATCAAACAATCCATCTACAACTTTGTCCAACTGAGAGATTAAACATAACATTTAGATTCACAATTTTCCTGCCATACGACAGGAAATGAAAAATGGATCCCAGATTTCATATAATATTATAATATTTCATGATTCCAGTTAAATTGGGGACCTATAAAAATTGCTTAAGATCAGTAGCAAATTCTTCCCTACAAATCTCAAACCCCAAGAATAAATATAGAAAGTAGTTTCTCAAGAGGAATCGGACAAAAAAATGTTACTACAATTTTCAAGAATTGAGTATTTCTGCAAACTTTAATCTACCATATCTTCTTTGTAGCATCTAAGATCACTCATACTTCAAAACAAAAGGCTATCTACCAACCTCAGCAACAGTCTGGTGGTGCTTAGAATCTTGAATAGAAACATCCTCCCTCAGATTGGCAAGCTTTCCATCAATCCTCAAATCACAATGAAAAATCCCATTACAAAAATTCCAATGACATTGAAATTTCAATATTCGTACTTTTAAAGATGTTACCTGCTTTGAAAGATCACTCAGCTCTCTGCAAGAATCCTTGAACAAAGACAAGATAGTGTATACTTCTGGAATAAAGGGGAGACTCCTTGTGAAAATTAATTTGTTCCCAGCACTTTATTAGAAGCGCAAAAAAAGGTTCAGTGTTGTAAGATAAGGAAAATATAAGACCAAAAAATCCAAGAAATCCATAAGAAAAGTTGAAGAATTCAAAGATTGATAATACATCCCAGCAAGTTCTCAAAGACTAATTAGTTCAATTTTACTTTTTTCACTAATAAAATGGACAGCAATGGCTGATTCTTGTCAGCACATGAGATTCCAAAATTCAAAAAGAACAGAACATGAACCTATTGTCACTAACATCCACAGGTCCACAAATCATATGTAACGAGATAATGTGATGAAAGATACTCAATTGTCATGTTATTTAACTTTACACATGTTACATAAACTTACTATTCATTTTCCTTCAAAAGTGATTATTCTCCCCAAATGAAAAGCTAAATGAAAATGCAACTATTTAGGTGCTTTAGCATTCCTATACAAGAGCCGTCAGAAAACAATGGTAGCATACCTCTGTAGTATTTGGACTTCTGTAATTTAATTTAAACATGAACAGGAGCTATGCCAAGAATAAGAGAATCGAGACGCATTGTTGATGTAGCGGCGCTGCTGTCCACGACACTGATTTGGTTGCTGCGGAGTTTGTGAAAACTGCCTTGTCTTGGCTATTACGAGGGCGGGAGGCGAGACGTGCTTCATAGGCTAATGGAAAGGCACGGGTACGCTCGAAGGATGGAAGAGGAATAAGTATTGAGGAGCGAGGAGAAAGGAACAGGAGGTAAAAACTATCAATTAGCAACCTCAAATGCAAACATTAAAAAGAAATTTAAAGGAAAAAAAAAACGCTTGCAAAGTAAGTTCAAGCTTTGACCTAAAAGTAGGACGTTCCGTTCGCTCTTTTCCCTCCTTCGACGGTTATCAGCGAAAAGACAGTGTCAACTTTAACCTATAAACAAAATATAAAAACAATTAAATGAAAATGGAATAAGAAATACACCACAAACAAAAGGGCAGAAAATCAAATACTGGTGGTTGCATTCCAAACTTAACAACGACTGAAGAAATAAATAGCCCATCTACAATGTTAATATATAAAACTTTAGTGCTTTTCATAGTTCATGCATCCAAACAACAAAATAGAGCAAGGAGAAAATGGAATTTTGCTCACGATTATTCGGTTTTCGAATTCATTACACCAAAGGCCACAAAAGCTTGTAAAAAGGAAATACATATCAACAAATACAAATATACACTCATTCATTCATATAATATCCCCGAAATCTTACAAAAAGAAGCACATCACAGACAAAGTTTGCCACTGGCTAGCAGGGACACCCCATTTGCATAAGGCAGAAGCCGATTGAAAAGAGACGAAGTGAAACCCTAATAAACTGAAATTTTTCTTGACCGGCAGAGGAACTGAGAATTTGAACATCGTCTATAAACGAAATGCTCAAACACCTATATTCATCATAATAATCGAAAGACACCGCCGGTCCGCAGTGAAACTTACTTACTGAACATTGTAAAAGATAAATTATTCTGATTGCTGTATAAATCACCAAGAATTATTCTGACCGTTGTAGAGGAAAGTACTATTCCGTCTGTTGACCGGTCTATCTTCAGTTTGACTAGGTCAATGATATGTTCTTTTACCCATATACCCCTTAAAATAAATATATTATTTTTCTAACGATAATAGAAATGGAATCAGACCGGTCGGTCGGAGAATATTATAATTGTTATCATAAATTTTAATACTTCCCACAGAATTAGATTTATTTTATTTCTTATTGAATTAGAGCAATTTTGGGCAGATTTTAGAAAAATATCTTAAAATAGAAAAACTACAAAACAAGTAGAATCAATTATTTTTATTACTTTTGTAATTCTATTGATTAATATATAAAAAAAGGTTAAACACATAAAGTAGTAGAAATTTCTTAAATTATTTTGAATCCGAAATTTCTCTCTCTTATCATAGGAGCTTAGGTAGAGTGTCATTATTTTTAATTTTGGATATTTAGTGGGGCCGTTAATTTTTTTAATAGAAATAAAATAAAAATTGTATCAACTTTATCAGGGAACTTATTATTATTATTATTATTATTATTATTATTATTTTCTAGACTACGCCCATGTATATAAAAAGATAGGCTTTGCCTTTGTAGTTAGTATTGACACATTAAGAAGAATCAGCAATATCTCATAAGATATCCACTTTACTTTGGAAGTAAAATGAGGTTGTGCTTACCCAAATCTTGTGCTTTGATATTAACGACGATGATGGCAATGTCGAGCGGCTTAAGTAATACCCAGTGCGAATTCGAGGCAATCTTTAACTTCGGCGACTCAAATTCCGACACCGGTGGGTTCTGGGCAGCTTTTCCGGCGCAGTCTGGTCCTTTTGGCATCACCTACTTTAAGAAACCCGCTGGTCGGGCTTCCGATGGCAGACTGATTGTTGATTTCTTAGGTAATTAAACCTTTGATCATTTCCCACCGACAATTTTCTTTTTTCTTTTTCCTTTTTCTTCATGAAAAGAACTATTTATTGGTATCTGTGTTTTATAAACGCGTTTAATTAAGTCCCTCGAATTAATTGAGAAAACATTTAAAATTTAATTAGTGATAATTTTATATATAATCAAAAACTTAAATATATTCATATTAAATTAATTCAAAACTGAAATTAATTAAATAAATTTATTATTAAAAAATTTAATTGCAGGAAGAATCAAAATATGCTCTCTCTTGCTATTGAGATCAATGTGATTGACACCTACGGAACCCTCATCCCCGTTTGAAATAATTTTTGTAATAATTTTTGTGACAAAAAAAATTAAATTCTTAAATGAAAAATCAAAATTAATAAATAATCTCACTAAAAATAAAAAAATGGTAATTCCACTACCTAATCTCATTATAGTAAGAAAAACATGCAATATAAAAGATAATTTAAAGATTTATTATTAATTTATGTGTTTAACGTAAATTAATCAATAACAAAAATAATTTGATTGATTTTAATATTTTCTATAACAATTTTTTATTTTATCGTTTTATGATATTTTTCTATATAGGATATTAAAGACCACAAAAAAAAATTTATTTTATTTACAAAAATATGAAAAATATAGAAGGCAGCTGTAAAATTATCAGTAAAATAATAATGTTTTTTTCAGAAATAACGATTTTTTAGCCTTTTAGACTGAAATATGTAATATCAAAAAATCCTGATATTTTTTTTAGGAATTGAAATTCAAATTTTGAGGCTCAGCTCCTAGAGTATGATTTCTTAATTCTCATCCATCAATTTTGGTAGCTCAAGCTCTGGGATTTCCATTTCTGAGCCCGTACCTGCAATCAATTGGGTCTGATTACAGACATGGAGCTAATTATGCAACTTTGGCATCTACTGTGCTATTGCCAAACACTTCCTTATTTGTTACTGGTATCAGCCCTTTTTCTTTGGCCATACAGATTAACCAAATGAAGGAATTCCTAGTTAAAGTCAAAGAATTTCACTCCTCCAATCCAAAAGGTAATGCCACACAGACACAACAGCTATATTTGTTCATGTTATTACACCTAATAATCAAACTAAACATTCTTCTATTGCTTAATTAGGAGCCGGTTATCTTCCTTCACCACATATTTTTGGAAAATCCATCTACACATTATATATCGGTCAGAATGATTTCACTTCCAATTTAGGAGATATAGGTATAATTGGAGTCCAACAGTATCTGCCTCGAGTAGTTGCACTAATTGCTGGCGCTGTAAAAGTAAGTAACTCTTCAGATTCAACCCATATAACATGATAAAATGGTATGTGCATAAAATACTCAATTCAGGATTTTTGTTTTCTTCAAGGAATTTACATGGGAAACTCTTTATATAGAATTGATAGTCGTTGCATCTACTCCTGCTGCTTTAGATTATTGCAATAGTTTAGCGGTGTCTTATGTGTCATCTGAAATATCGTGGGCAAATGATGAATGAAATTTGCAGGAGCTATACGAGTTGGGAGGGCGAACATTTCTGGTGCAGAATCTTGCACCAGTAGGCTGTTACCCATCATTATTGGCAGGACTCCCTCACAATAGATCAGACATTGACTCGTTCGGTTGCCTCATGTCTTACAATAACGCAGTGGGAGACTACAACAACATGTTGAAGCAAGCACTAACAGAAACTAGACACTCACTCCTTAATGCTTCCCTTATATATGTGGATACCTATGCCGTTATGCTTGACCTCTTTCAGCACCCAACTTTTCATGGTATATAACTATATATGACCCATTGGCTATATGCTTATATTAATTATTTGATTGAATTTGCCTCTAATTCTTGTATTTATATCTGAAAGCAGGGCTCAAATATGGTCCTAAAGCATGTTGTGGATATGGAGGAGGTGTGCATAATTTTAATCCTCAAGTTTACTGTGGAAATACCAAAATGATTAATGGAAGCAAAGTAACAGCTTCAGCCTGTGATGATCCTTACAACTATGTAAGCTGGGATGGGATCCATACTACTGAAGAAGCAAACAAGTTTATTGCAATGGCTATCCTTAATGGCTCTTATTCTCATCCTCATTTTTCCTTTCACCATTGTCACCTTCACCCTATTGATTGATTGATGTCATCCATTTTTCTAACTGATAATTCCACAATCAGTAAGTATATTGCAAGGAATTAATAAGAAATAAAGCATGTTATGGCTCATTAATTAATATTGCAGCATAAGTCTGTCAATGGCCCATTTTAACCAGAAACAATATAATTCATGTTTTGTTGAACCTTGTACCGATCTAATTATTAATTCTCTTACATTACATGACACTGTTGCTATCAGCACCAAACCCCCCTCGTTCAAAATTATCAGTATTTAACAACAATATATACTAAAAGAAGAATCATTTTTGAAGATTAAATAGAATTGTGATTGTAAAACTATGAATTGCAATCAGGTGTGGCACAATTATGTGAGCATCTAGCCTAAATTACAAGTAAATGTTTCTATAATCAGTCGCAAAAAAAAACTGTGAAATAATAACAAGAAAGATGGAAGAAAATAATTTTTTGCAAGAACTATGAAAAAGAAAAAAAAAAAAAAACTGCAACCCTTAAGGAATGTCACCATGTTCAAGGACTGACTGAGTTCTCACCATTGAAGCAGAAGGCATTTTACTGCCATCAATCCATGCCATATCAAAAGCCACCCCTTTATCAGATTCACCCTCCAATTTTCTAATTTTTTTACTCCTTGCTAGTTTTATAACAAGTCACCAAAATTAACCCCAGCAATATTACTTCTGCGCGGATTACAAAGGCTATTAGCCACAATCTGGAAGTTTTCTTTTTCTTGCTCTCTCGAGGTTGAACAGCAATAAAAAAAAAATTGTCACCTTATGTCAAGTATGTGTTTCCTTCAGTTAAGTTCTAAATTGAATCAAGCCACCTTCACCAGACTTGACACATTTCAATTCAGATGAATTTCCATCTTTTTATGGTGATTTTTGAAAATCTAATTGCAACGAGATCACCAAAGACATGTAACATCGTTTCATTACCTAATATGTTTAAATTTCTTACATCATAAGTTGTGAATCCGACAACAAGAACAGCTAAAGAATAACCAAGAACTTGATAGTAATAATCAGACCAATTCTCCGAGTTCTGATACACAATAGCTAACCTCTTCACAAATGGAAATGGAAGAACCCTTGGTGGGATATAAATAGAAGTAAAATTAGCTCATGTTTCCCATAATGCCCTGGTTCTTACTCTGATGGCCGGGCTTCCGTATCAGATAAATTTGCGGGAGAGAAACATTTATAAAAGTACATGTACGTTTCCCTAGTAGTGCTTCCGTAGCGAAATTGCGAATCGATACATCTAAAGATGAAGAATCATAGCTTCTTGAGCTATGAACCATTGTAAATGATAAACACCAAAGAGATAAGATGGTGTAGATCATAATGTGCAAGCTTTTCTTTCACACCCTATCAAGACCGCCACTCTCATAACCAGCTTCATGATTCACATTGTTAATGCAGAGAATGAAATTCAATCCGTTATTAAGAGGAATGCCAATTAATACACAAAATTAGATCAATAATCAGTGATCTAAAACCTAGAAAAAAATCCTTCTAATGACAATCTTCATTTGATTTGCCCTAAAATAATGGTGCAAAACTGCAAATACAAGAATCCAAGAAGTGGGTATTAATATAAGATGAAAAATAATGAATTTTGAGGGAGTAAACTAGAAAATGGATTGATTTTAAAGATAAAAGAGATATTGGGTCGGTCTCGATATATGTGGAAGTTCATAAGAAAAAGAAAGGAGGAGGTGTACTTATTGGGGAGTTATGTTAGACTGACACCAAAGGAGAAGAGGTTTTTTTGGGTTGGTTCATGAACTTTTTCATGTCTTTATTTCCTTATAGTCAGTCGCTAGAAAAAGATAGAGAAACAGAAATAGTGCCAACTAGTTATGGTTATGGAGTGCCCCACAAGAGTCATTGCTGCTTCCAAAACAGAAGATTGTTTAATATTTTCAGTTAATATTAATATATAAAAAGTTGTGCAATTCAAAGTTACTAAAATTATTGGATATCCTTTCCTCTATCTTTTTCTTATATATCATAATTGATCCATATATTTTTGAAATGGAAAAATCATGTCCTACATACAAAAAAAAAAGAGAGAGAAAAAACTATGAGTAGAAGAAAAATGAATAGCCGACGACTTTTGTTTCGAGTTACATGCGGAAGATGATGCGTTAATTGCTGAAATATATATAGTAATTACACAGTCAATGGAGGGAAAATGGAAGAAATCTGAGATCCGGTGAAATGATTGGTCCGGCCTATAAGCCTGGACTAATAATAGTGCACCAAATGTTAGCCTGCCCAATGGGCTCGGCTCTTTGTAATATCTCCTTTCCAAATTTATTCATTGGTGCTTCGGAGATTTTAAAATTTATCAATTTTCATAAAATTTAAGGATTTTAAATCTATATAAATTGTGTAATTCATAAATTATAAGAATTATATTATTTGGTTTGAATATAAAATACATGAATTGATAATTTAGTTTTTCTTACACTTATATTAGATTCAATGATTACAATCCATAGATTTAATAATTATTTTCCAATTTTACCTTTTACTAAATATTATTAATTTATTATTAATTAAATATTTTCTAATATTTTTATCACGTTTTAATATAAAATTGTGAAATAATATAATTCAAAATAAAATTTCTAAAAAATGCAATTGATGAAATTATAATTATTGTTAAATTTGAAATATGTTACAAATTTTTTGCTTAAAATTTTATATAAACTTATTATATGTAATATGTTTATGAATAAATTAATATTTTAATATTTTTTTCAAATAAACTTATTAATATTTTTTAATTTATATTCAAATTAATACAAATAAAATAAGTAAAAATAAAACAAAAAAATTGACAAATAATTTGTGTTGTACTTTTAGACCTAAAGATATTTTTGGAATATTATTAATTTATTATAGACAATTTTGAAATAAAAAATATGACAATAATTCCTCATAGATAAAAAAAATAATGGATTTTGGATTTTCTCATCTAGGAAATGAGAAATCAAATTTTTCAAAAATAAAAGATTTTGGTGGGTGAAGAATTTTCAAAATTTAAGATTTTGATATTTTTTAAGTAGTCAAATAATGAAATTGATGTAAATGTATGAATTGTTTTAATTCGCTCATTTAAAATTTCTTAATCTAAACATAGCCTTAATTTTTTTATTTTGGGTTGAAGTAATGGATTTTGATAGATATTTACTCGTCCTTTTTAAATATATGATATAATGATATGTGACTAGTGTTAAGACATATACATTTAATAAAAATGAGATAAAATTTACTTTAAAAATGTGAGATGAAATTGTACGAATTTCTTCTCTATTAAATAAAGATATAGATTTCAAGCTCTATTTTCTGAATATAAAATAGAGAAAGTGTTTTATCACTTTAATGAACTTGTGGTGGCAATCTAAATTAGGATACTAGAAAAAAAAAAAGTGGTGAGATTTATGTAGGACTTACATACTAAACATGATTTTATGATATTATTTTGAAAAGTAACTTATAAATCAATTATTCTATGATTTATCTTACTTAATAGTTACATTTAGAATATATTTTAAGATCCTTGGACAAGGAAATTTTTTTTTTAAATCTGACTAGAAGTGAGAAATTTGAAAAACAAATACAAAAAAGAAAAGTTATAATTTAAAATAATAAAAAATAAACCTACTGTTATGAGACATAAAAGAAAATTTCATGAATCTAATTGAATATCTTCTCACAATTAGAATGCTAACTAGGCTAAACTTATTAGGTTGTTTAGTTGTTAACTGAGGTTGCTCAAGGAGTTTTTAGTACGAGCGGTTGAATTGTAGGATATAAGTTATAATCATAGATTGGGCTACACAGGATCGAAACGCTAGCTTTTGGGCCAGAGACGTACAAGGGAAAGAAAGCGCGCCTCAAACGTGGATTGCAGATAGGGAATCAGCCAATCAAAATGCAGACTTCATCCAGGTGTCTTTTGAAGAATGAGAGTCAGAAACTCAGATCAAAAATATCATATCTGGATAATAAACAAATACTTAAAAACCCAAATAAAAATTAAATAAAATAAATAAAAAATGTAAAACAAGCAAACACTCTGGTCTCTGGGGATCAAAGTCCAAAGACAAAGGATAGGAAGAGTAGAGCCTTTAATTTTCCCCTCAGCGAGACATCAATATCCCAATGGCAGCGACGGTTTATGCGGCGGCAGCTTCCTCTTCCTTGGCGGCCACAGCCACTTCCGCCTTCATTCCGCCGGCCAACAGAACCACCCGCTGTTCCGCTATGCCTTACCACCCACCTCGCCACACATCCCACTCTTTCCGCTCTTCTATCAAACAAGTCTCAGGTGCTATTTTTTGAACTTATCTCTAATGTTCATTTATGTAAAAGACAAACTAACCAACCGAATCCCACCATGAAACATGAATAATTACGTAGAAATTGTGGCTAATAGATTGTACAGTTCATTGTAGAATATAATAGGGTCCAAATATTCTTCGGTTTCTAATTCCTTACTGGTGGGATTAGTGCAATTGTTTTGAATCTTGCAGAATTCGTTTAGATGTTGTTGGCTGGCTAACAATGAATGATTAATTATTTTTTAGATTTCCAACTGAACAATGGCCTGAATTGACTATTTGCATTGGATTACTGGATTGTTGAATTGGAAAATTTTAAGGGAGTGCTTAGATGATAATTGAGGAGGAATGTAGCTGATAGACTGAAATAAAAGCATCAATAAGTTACATTAAGAACCGCCATTTATCTTTGCCTACTTTCCTATTGCCTGGGGTTCATCGAAATGATTCATTGCGAAGGTCCAGATTTCCTTTTGGTTAGCAATTCGGGTTGCTAGTATACATAGCTAGAGATTGAGTGTGGAATTGTTTATATATCTCTCATGTCATGGGTAAAACATTACATATTAAATCAGTAGCTGCTGCTGTGCGAGCAAATTACTTTATTATGTTGTAAGAGATCCAAGATTCAAAACTTGGATACCTACAGTCCTAATCACCAAAGAAGCGCCGCTACGTTCAAACTTGTTAGTTAAAGTTTTCATATTAAGCTGAGCTTCATGTTCGAGATTTACATATTATAGCTAAGCTTGTTCTTTTCAAATAGAGTCTCGCAGGCTTTCTCTCCAGATCAGAGCCTCTTCAGATGAGACATCCACTCCTGTTGATGCAAATGAGCTTTTCACAGACTTGAAGGCAAAGGTAAAGACACAAAGCTGGTCCATTACTACCGTAGAAGAGTTTGCTAGTATCACCAAATTACTTTCTGAATGATCCCAACTAAAATAACTTTCCATGGTTGTTGTATGGCCTTACTTCTCAGTGATTGAACTAAAATAACTTTCCTTGGTAATTATTACTAGTGGGATGCAGTGGAAAACAAGTCCACAGTGCTTCTGTATGGAGGCGGGGCAATAGTTGCAGTTTGGTTGTCTTCCATTGTTGTGGGAGCCATCAACTCAGTACCTCTGGTGGGTTTATTTTTGATACAAATGTGAAAGAAGATGGATGCTTTTCAGCTTTAGTGGTTGTCTAATTTATTATCTTTCTCTCTATCTTTTATTAGCTTCCCAAGATCATGGAATTGGTTGGACTCGGATATACAGGATGGTTTGTATACAGATACCTTCTCTTCAAGGTAAGCAAACATGCACATAGGGTCTGTTTGAATTGGTCCCTTATACAAGTCTTAGGTCAACTACTCCCACTTTTTTACATGTTATGAGTTCAAATCGCTATAATTTTTAGTTTCTGCATCAATAAAATTTAGAGCCAGATTCTATTTGATTTCAATTGTTTGGTACGTAACCAATTTGCTAACAACTATAATGTTTACTTCCTCAGTCAAGCAGAAAGGAACTAGCCACAGATATTGAAGCTCTTAAGAAGAAGATTGACGGAACTGAATAAATCCTCAATATTGAGAAAGAAACTTTTC
The DNA here is from genome assembly GCA_023653625.1 of Triadica sebifera. Classification (NCBI taxonomy): domain Eukaryota; kingdom Viridiplantae; phylum Streptophyta; class Magnoliopsida; order Malpighiales; family Euphorbiaceae; genus Triadica; species Triadica sebifera. The sequence continues at coordinate 3,449,679 of CM042895.1, forward strand.
TTCTATTCCAAATCCACATTTAATTTCAGTACTGTGCATCGAATCCTTACTGTAAGACATATTAGTATATCTTGTAATGTAGATTAGGTTCTTGTACGAATCTTGCTCCTTGTGTATTTCCTCAGTTCCTCATTGTAATAAGGATCAGCAATTTCATGTGCACGCCAATGGTCAATTAGAATCTTACTTACACGATCATTACTGTATATATTGATTTTCACTTCCTTTCTTCAGGGCTACGTCTCCTAATTAATCAATATGTGCTGGTTTTCCATGGTCTCTAATTCCTCGCAACAATATATCTCAATCGATTTTTTTTAAAAAAAAAAAAAGATTATCAAGAAGGATAATGAGAATATAACTATTGTTGCATAATCATCAAAAAGAAAAAAAAGTCGATTAGAAACAGGAATTTAGATCTTGTCGATATCTTCCTCCTCCAACTCGATGTAATTATCGACGGCGCCATAAGCGTCGTCATCAACAGTACCAGCAATCCCTTCATTCAACCTAATGTGATCAGGCAACTCATTATAAGCCTTCAAGAGACGAGCCTCATCAGGCATGTATTTGAGGATGGCGTCGGCCTTATCATCCTGATAATCCCTAAGGGCGACGAGGATGATATCACCGACAGCAATCCAGACTTTCTTGTGCATCTTCCCATGGATGTGGCAAAGCCGCTTGGTGCCGTCAACACACATGGCTTCCCACCGGCCGTTGCCAAGCATACGGAGGGCCTGAGCGTATTCTTGACCGTCTTCTTTAAAAATTAGCTCTCGCTTCTCGTCGTCGGCCTCGTTCTTTCCTCTCTTACGGTTCTTGCCCCCCTTTCCCTGATTCTTCGGCATCTCTTGACTCTGTGTCTATGATCGTCGAAGCAGTTCTGAAAGCCTAAATGGCCCGTTTTATGCGTGTTAATCGCGTCTCTGTCTCGATCCTTGTATATATATAGGTTAGTAATTGGCATTACGCGGTGAGTCGGTGAAATTACGGAACTTTAATATATAACGCCGACACGGCTGTTCAAAATTGGCGCTATTTGTCCAAACTAGTATCGGAGCACTATGATGATGCCGACGACGACGACGGTCATAATAAAATTATGTCGCCTTTTTAGTAAGAAGAACCTGCTTGAGACAGATGGCAGTCCGGCGTATTACTTGCTCTTTGGGCCTTCGGCCTTTTACAAATCTTTTTAATTTTTTTCAGCAAATTTTTGCAAATCTTATTCTCCATTTCCAAATCAGTTACAGTTTGATTATAGTAATTTATTTTTCTTTATGGAAAAAATATTTTTCATGTGATGAAGGATTGCATTCCATCGTCCATCAATCACCCACAACCATATAAACTTTTGAATGGTAATACATCTCGATCCATCCATTATCTATATCATATCCGATTATGCCGTCAACAAGATATTTCAATTCAATTTGTAAAAACTTAAATCGGAACACACCTTATCTATTTTTGAACACTCACAATACGTGATAACTACTCCTAGCTCCAATACATGAGTAAATTATACACACGATCCTAAACTTATTAATAATACACATACTTAGAGAGACGAAACACCAGTAATGAACATTACCGGTTGCATTTGATTAGTTAGTTATATATCTTAACTAAATTTCATGGGTGCGTTGGGGAAAAATTTAATAATTAGTAATAAGTTCAGGAACTATAATATCTATTATTGCTCAAAATAAATAAGAAACTAATATGTCCGTTCTTAATTAGTTGATAGTCTGTAATTAACAAATTAGACCTAAGGGTTTATTATGTACAATAAGTTCAATGATCATGGGTCTAATCTAACCCCCAATAAGTTCAATGTTCGTGATTCCACGTAACCTTCAAGGAGCACACTGAGAGCATTACCATATCAAAATGATAGAAACTATTAGAAAGAAAAATAGAAACCAACCAAATACTAATATGCTTCAACTAACAGGTCAAGTTGGCATATAAGTGTAGAGGTCGAGCCCCTAGAAGCTTCCCTAAGCGTGAAGGTATAGCACGCAATCATATCACCGCACCGGCAGATTAAGATGCAGATTGCAGAGTGCAAACAATGCAGCCCTGTCGTACATTCTACCAAATTAGAGTATAATAGCACAACTGCTTAGCCCCATAGATAGCCAATGCGCAAAAGTTAATGCAGAACAACAGCAATCAGCTATATGTTTCTCAATTTGTGCATTTTAAACATAAACTGGTCAGAATGGAATTCCTTCCCCTCCCTAGGATACAACCACACTTACATTTCTCTATGCATTGCCAGTAATTAAGGGAAACATTTCTAATTTAAATAAAAACTAGCTTAATGCACGGTTCCTACTTATCACATTTCATACTTTGGTTAAAGTTGAGCAAGACAAAGGGTTAGAGCTTCTGGAGAAGAAGGCTTTGAATCAGTGCCTGATAGTAAGCTCAGCTCTAAGATGCAGGACACCGTTTATAAAGTAAAGACTATCATCAGCCATGAAGGATGTCCATGGTATGGCGAACAAGTTTCGGTAGCCAACAGCCTTTCCCCCAGTGAATGTGTAGTTCCCCTTGTATTTGCTAACAAATTCCTCTGTTGGCTTTGACCTGGCTGCAAATTCATAATCCACAGCAAAGCTCACGGATCCTTTCTCCTGCATTCCCAAAAACAACCCAAAACAATGGAAAGAACTTTGCTGGTCCATATTGCAATGTGCTGACAAAAAAAATCCTTGTCCACCTAGATGAAATGCCTGAGAATACACTCGTCCCGACGGAAACAAATTTGTGCACTCTTCCCGCTTCAAGTCCAGGTATACAATGCACTGCTGCCTAGGTAATTCAAATTCGACCACCTTAACTGGCCGATACTTGTAAGCACGCACCACAAAACGATGATTCAGGGATGCAGACTCCTCTGCAGCCAGGGATCGTTGCCTGTGTGGGGCCTCAGCCTTGAAAAAGAGGGCCTCGAGCACAAGCTTAGATGCAACATCGTGATCAAAGTCATTACATGTTAAAACCTTCTTAAGCTTCCTGCAAGTCATGTAAGGAAAGCGAATGAAATGCGCTAGGCGTGCACCCAGTATTTCTCGGCGCTCCTCCAGTTTTGGGTACTCAGCTCTGGCCCACTTCAATACAAAGTCATATACTGCATCTTCTGAAGCAACCTGCAGGTCATCACTGGACAAAATAGCCTCAACTCCAGCCAGGGGCAATGACATCACCTTCTCTTGGAACCTGGTCGGTTTAAAAATGTAAGAGAGACGGGCATAAAATAGAAGAAAAATTCAGCTCAATATTAGTTTGAACTACTACTCTTCTAGAGTTCTTTTAATTAAGTGGAGCAAATTAGACAGGCATTCTTGTCCTAAAGCGCCAAAAACATGCATTTTAAAAATTCAGCTCAATATTAGTTTGAACTACTACTCTTCTAAAGTTCTTTTAATTAAGTGGCGCAAATAAGACAGGCAATCTTGTCCTAAAGCACCAAAACATGTATTTTCTTGCAAGTATTTAATAAAAATATATTAAGAATTTTGGATGAGATGAAAAACCACCAATAAAGATAGGAAGCTTACTTGGACAGGTCCCTATAACGAGACACAAGGTATTGCTTTGCAGCATCAGTCAATGGTTGGACTGCTTCTGCCATTAAGACAGTAGAGGGAAGCTCTAGATAAAGCAAAGCAGACTCTGGTGTCATAGGCAGGTTACGTAATTGCCGGCTGCAATATCTCATGCATGAAGCAACCTCGAATTTATCAGCAGCCATCAGCACATCAAGCAAGCCAGGAGCTGTATTGGTGGATAAGGTATTGCTATACATAAAATTCAGAAGCTCCATCAAGGCAGCTTCTTCTGTTCACCGAAAAAATAGAAAAGAATATAAAGTCATAAGAGAAAAGCTCAAACAAAATAAATTTTCATTCTGTCATACTAATTTACAACAAATCATTTATCATTACTAATTACTAAAACATTGCACAAGGAATGGATCGGATTATAAAAAGATGTACTCAACTATCACATCTAACAATCTTGTCATAGCTTTGCAATTAACTAATAAGCGAAAAAAATACTATCAGGACCATAAGATCAAATTACCAATAAGGCTGAAAATTTAAAAAAAAAAAAAGAAAAAGAAAAAGAAATAAGAAAAGTATAAAGTATTTTTAATTCCAGATAACCAAAAGAACAAAGTGATTAGAAATAAAGAGACAGTGATGTCTGCATGTACCTGAGGCATTGATCCGTAGTGACACATGCCGCTGCTCAGACTCTCTCATCCCATTAGAGAAGAGCTAATTAAAACAAAAAGACATGTAAGAGAACAACTACATAAACCAGAACTTTCATCAAACAAATATACACAAAACAACTTCACAAATCACCTTGTAGAAAAATGGACTCTTTGCAGCTAAAATAGGAGAGCTTATGTGTAAAGTTTTAACCCTCACAACTGCAGAACAATCCATGCCCCAAGCTGACTCATTACCATCTGCAGCTTCATCACCTGTTAGAGCACTAAGCAAAGTTAGTTGGTTTACAATGCTATAAAAGAAGCATCATGGCTCCAGACTTTTTGAGACAGCATTAATTTTAGTCGCCACAAGACAATAAAACAGTAGTTGAAACAGACCAGTTCAGATAAGTTATAAAGCCAGGTTATTCAATTCAGAACATGAACCAAAAGGTCTGGCCATTAATCTTCTCACTCTCCCTTTTTTCTTTGTTATTTTGGGGCTTCCTTTAATCATTTTCACATAATTACTGATTCCTTAGTTTTTCTCATTTATTTTGATAGTTTCTATGTGGGAATACACATAATATGATGTGTGAAAACAACTTAATCATGCACAATTTCTACCCAAGAAAAAAATCCTCAATAGCAAACTATCTATATATCACAGAAGTCAAACAAAGGAACCCTTTAGAAAAGCAAATAATCTTGTTTGGCGTTCCAAGAAAATTAATACTGATTAGGCAAGAAAACAATGTTATTGACCATACTAAATCAACTTCCAAAAGAATTTTCTCAAGTCCGCATGTCAAATACATCCTTTTTAATACTGAAATCTGCATTGCTCTTACTATCAAATCAATTTACATATCAATGGCCACTTCTTAGATTCTTTTTTGAAAGAAGTCAAAGTAACTTTTCCCTCGAATGCAATTTTCCTTATCACCACCAGAATCCGAAGATTGCATACAATGCATGTGTAACAAGTTGAATGCAAAAACTAGATTGAAGGCCCAAGTAAAAGCACCTGAAGGTGACTCTTCCATCATTGCCACTGCTTCCTCATCTTGATTTTCACAGCCCACGCAATCATCCATATAAGGTTGGTTACAACTCAAACTCTGCTCCTCTGCAGATACAGAGACCTCTACAGCTGAATGCATATTGTGAATATTAGTAACTTAACAACCATCATCAAGGCCACAAAGAAGACAAAACAACTACAAGTCACATTAAGGGGTAAATTACATGGACAACCATTAGCTGATAGTGCTGCCAGTGAGGAAATCAATAAAGAACAACAACATAACAGAGGGACGCTTATGCTATTTAAATGGCATTTTCTTCTAAAAAATAGCAATTGATATACGAGGTGCAACCACGGGATAAGATCAAAGGAGCACAAATATGACAATCACCAAGGCACATACTCCAAGACACACAAGATTGAGGCTTCTAAATTTCCTCTGTTCATCACTTTTTTATTCCAAAATCCTCATTATTTGCTCAGGAATTATGTATCTAACAGCTAAGAGATAAGATTTCATCTGCTCAATGAAAGAATACATCATATTGACCAAAATAGTTATCTTAACTCAATAAAATATAATTCCACATTCTTTAAAATATCTATACAAATTCCTATTCAAAATTTAACTCTGCAAGTCTATTTTTATTTGTCCTTTGCTATCAAAAAGTTCAAAGACATAATCAAATGGTTTGAAACCATATTAAGATTTCCCTAGGCCTGTTAACGAATGAAGTAACCCAAGATGCAACTATTATTGGTAGCCCACAGTAGAGGTAGGAAGCTATAGCACATCGAATGAGTGAAAAAATATATGACCCCTCAAGATGAGGCAAAAACGTCCATCGAAGTAAGTCTGGTACAATCAGTTGGCTAAGTCAACCTCTTCTCAAGAAACCATATAGCAAGACAGTAGCTCAATTTGCTAAATTGCTTAGCAGATAGACAAAGATATGGGGAAAAAATTTTCATTGCGAGGCTGATATGTTAGAGGACCTTCCATTATATTTTGCAAACTGGAAACCCAAAATCAAAAGTTGACTTATTATATTCCAGAACAAGCAGGATTATTTGCAACACATAATACTAGAACAATAAGTTATTTGCCTTTTCAAAGCGATTATTATGCTATGAGAAGAAACAGTTCAAAAAATACCAACTTGGTATAAGATTTTCGTTCTTTAGCTTCTAAACCAGCTAAAAAAGAAAAAGGAAAAACATCGTTAAACATCAATTTCTTCACATAAACCTAACATTTATAGGCAATAAAACCAAATCAGTGTAAAAAAAAGGGCCGAAAAAATGTTTAATAAAAAAAACACGAGACCATTATCCTTTCTGATATCTTCTCTCCTTCTCTTTCTGTGCCTAACCCAATCGGTTATACTAGTACATCCCTCGATATCAGACCCATTATCCGGTAAGTCACCCACAATCTCGATCCGGAGAAGGCGGTCGGAGAAATTACTATCATTAAAGGCGAAACCAAAATCACCATCGGAAGAAGAAGCCCCACGAGAATAGACCGGGTCTATCTCCGTTCTAGGGTCAAAGAGATCCGAGTTTGAACCTCTCATCGACTCTCTTTGAAATCAAAAAATGCAAAACCAATTCCTACCCAAAAAAGAAAAAAGCAAAACCAAGATTATATGAAACCCGAAGACCAGATAACCTAGCGTTATCTGGAAGCGAGAGAGAGATGCCTAGGGAGGGAAAGAGAGAGTCACCGATTACGATTTCAGCTTTTCAGAAATAAATTTTGAGATTTTAAAAAGGAAAAATTAATGGCATAACAGTCGTGTACGTTCTTTGAAATACAATTATCGTTTTACTTTTATTCCATTTCTTTGATTATTTTTTTTTTCATTTTTCATTTTTTATTGTTATTATTATTACGATTTCTATTTTTTTTTGTTAATTTTTACCATCCTAACTATGAATGGTAAATTCCAATTTTTATCCAACGTCTCTCAATATATTACAAAATAAAGTTTGATTTTTGTAACAATAAAATTTTGTTGTCCTTTTTTTTTTTGGCTTCAAGTACCTTTGATATAGTGATATAGTGATATGCGAATTTGATTTTTTTTTTTACCTTAAGAAATATATATTTTCCTAGATTTTCTCTAATATGTATATTTTCTTTAACTTGGTATTTAATGAAAAATCAACAATAAAATCATCATAAAATTTAAAATTAGTAATTTCTTGTTACGAATTAAAATTTAAAAATATATGTATTATTAAGTGTAAAATTTACTAGGTGGCGATTGAGAATAATAAAAATTGTCCCAAATAAAAAATACAGATGAAAATTTGTTCCAACTACGAGTTACGAGTTATGGCATAATAGTTATTGAGAATAATAATCAAGGTTGTCAGAATCAATCTAATCAATGAACCATAAAATATAGATGATTAAGGGTTAAAAATTCAATCGAAATTGAATCAGTTAAATAAAATTTTTTAGAAATATAATATTTAATATATTTATAGATAGTAAAATATGAAAATTACTTATACTAAACATATTACATACACAATAATATGTTTAAAATAATATTTATAATTCAAATTAATACATAACTATATTAAAAAAGTTCAAAATATATTAATATTAATATTTATAAGCATAATAAATAATAAAATTATATTTTATCATAATATATATTTTTCAATTTTAAAATTAAAATAGTTGAATAAATAATAAAAAATTATATTAAAATATACATTTATATATCAATTAAAAACATGAATATTTTATCATAATATATATTAATAATGAAAATATAAATAATTAAATTAAACTACTTATATAAGTTTCTTGATGTAAGCAAATTAAAATTAATATATAACCATATATTGATAAGTAATATTTATAATTTAAATTAATATATAATCATGCTCAATAATATTTATTATTTTAATAAAAATATAATTAATTTATTTAGTATACTTTAATTTTAAAATTAAAATATATAATATTTTTAAAAAAAATTACAGTATACCATGAATTATTTTTAAATTTAATAATTTTCTATAGAATAAAAAAATCAAATCATAATATACATTAGTAATGAAAACTCAAATTATTAAAATTTATTTTATTAATTATATGTATTTAATATTAAATAAAAAAATAAAAATAAAAGTTTGTGTCTTATAATATTTTGTTTAAAAAAATCACAGACCACTTTCTAACAAAATGGTAAAAGTTTGTAGCAATCTTTCGAATCTCAACACCAATAATTTTGCATTTTACACCATTTTATTTTTCAATGAATTGAACCAGTTCAACCGAACTGGTCCGATCCGATTTTAACAACCAAGATAACAACTAATGCATTACATTAAAAACCAGCTTTAATTTTAGTTTTTTTTATTAAATAAATGAAGTGTTATGTAATTAAAATTTAACTTTTTTTTTATAATTTTCCTTATCATCTGTTAAGACAACTTATAGAATATTCTTCTTTTTTTTTTTTTTTTTTGGGTCTGTTGGGGTCAACATGCATTTGTTTTAAGGGAAAATCGCTAATCTGGAGGATCAAATGTTGTTCGATGTATTGCATGTTGAATATATATACATATATATATATATATATGTTGAAACTAATACCATTTTACTAAACAATAAACAGCTTGTAATATTCATTTTTTTAAACCTTTCATTAAGGACTTTACGTAAAAAAAAAAGACAGTTATTCAGAAATTTAATGTGATGAAATTGAAATTGTAGATTTTAATAGCCAAAAACATAAAAAAAAAAAAAATTGGATACATGGGATATAATGTGCCATTTAGTAATTTAGTATTTACTAAAAGATTTTATAACTTGAGCAGTAAGAAGTCTCCTACAGTTATTTAATTAAAAAAATTATTATATAAATGAAGATAAATTAATTCACCGGTCCTATATAGAAGCTTTTATTTATTTATTTTATTGAAGTCCTACATAAGCTTTCATCATTTGATTAAAGTCGATAGTAACATTATTAACTTAATTGCCTCTAATAATCATTATATGAGATGTCTACAATTTCATGCTAAGTCCATACTCTTTCGTTTTTCCAAATTATATTATATATATGTATTCATAATATAATATTTATTTTTAAAAATATATAAAAATTAAAAAATAAAATCACATGAAGAAAATTGATCTATAATACAATATAAATGTGGTTTCATAATATAAAAATTGCTAGTTTTCACATACATAACCTATATAATTGAATTTTGAAAAGCTTTCCATCCAAAGCTTGGAGACGATTTTCAAGCCAGGCCCATTAACAGGCTACCCACACACCCCGAAACGACGGAGAAATAATAAACAGAATCTATCTTGGAGACGAACCACCACCACAAAATGCCGAATACATCATCATATTTCAGTTTTTATTTCACTCCATCACAATGCCAAATACAACGAGAAGATGACAAAGATCAAGACTCTTTACTTTATTATTATTTTTAAAAAAATTAAATATTAAAATCTGTGAAAAGAACAATGAAATCAATAAATGTTAGTAAAGATATATAAAATTTAAATAAAATAACAAAATAAAAGATTAAGTTAGAGGGGAAGAGACAAAACAAGAGCTCCCTTCAGTCCAATAAAGGAAACGAGAAGGCCATGACGTCTCCCAGTTGATGCAAACCCTTGACCTGCTGCGCTCTAATTAATCTTCATGCGCAACTAATAAAGGGTATCCATGATCTAGCAGACGAGTTCACCTTCTCTATTTCTCTCCTCATTTTGGACCAAAGGAAGCTCCTTTTAGGCCTTTTCACCACCATTCACCACTTCCTAATCATAACTATAGCTTCAGCGATGAACAAGATGAAGTTTCTATCTGAGAAAATTCAATTTCTTATAAGTAACGATGGGATCAGATACTTAATTGAAAGGAGTTTTAGTTAACCATGTAATTAAGTGAAAAGACAAGGCTCATTAGATTGCTAACATTCATCCCTTCATTCATTGGGATAGTAAAGATTGAAGAAAATCTTTGGATTTGGATTTTCTATTGTAACGAGATAGAAAGAGACGTGTTGTGTTTTAAATTTCTGATACAATTGAGGAAAAAAAGAGGTTGGTTTTTGAGAAACAGTAATATTAATAATGGTGGAAGAGCCACCGACACTGCCTCTCCTTTATTTCTCATTTAGTCCTTTACTTCTTTTATCGACAAGGGCAGTGGCTTTCTAAAGGATTAAAAAACATGTAATTAATAACACATAATTAATTACAAGCTTTGGTGTTGCATACCAATTTTTATGTAAGATCCATCTGATCAACTATCTAGTTGAATTTCACGTACGTTACGCATAAATTCATGCTGAAAACACTTTTTCCACATAAAATACTGCAAAGTGTAAGAGATTGAAAACTGAAGTGTCAATAAAATATAACCTAATTTATGAATTAGCTTTTGGGTTAATTATATATGAGTTAGAAAGAAAGAGTACATATATATATAAGAAATTAATAATGATAGTTAATTAGGGTTAGATGGAAAGAACATATAGGAACTCCCCCTTCACCCGAATTCCAAAAAGATCAAAGGTAACCACGTCTCCCAGCACATGCAAACCCTTACGATGACTATCCTTAACCTCTCATATCCTACGCAGCCCAAGGGCATTCATCAACTAGCACATGGAGTTAGAGAGTCCCCATGAACATGATTAACCCCCCAAACCCTAATTAATTAGACGCAGCTATATCTAATTAATTATTCTAACTATGAAGATGAAAGATAAAAAAAATCCAAGAACATTTTTGTTATGTATAATAACAACTAATTAAGTGTAGTCTCTTTATACAGGGCATAGGTCAAGGAATTGGGGCTTATATATTTAGTATGCAATCTCGATAACTAATTCCCAAGATCTTACAAATCTGAAACAAATAATTTAAATAATAATAAATTTAGTCTAAAATCTGCATGATTAAGGTAGAAGAGTTTCTATTTCTTGGTTTGAAAAATTCCAAAATATTAGTATTGTATAAATTAACTTAAAAATTCTTTTTTTGAAATGAATTAAAAAAAAATGTCTCTTTTATTTTTTAGGCATTTGCCCCTAATCTTTATACACGTAGGCTGTCAAGGTTCCCATTTCCCTATTAATTTGTGGGCCTTTAAAAGTGCGCTTTGTGTATTTATTTATTCTTTCTTCACTTAATTTTTTTTTACTGTTTCTTAATTATTTTGATGGATTCCTAGCTAGCTAAGTTGCTTGTGCTTTTTGGGGCTGTAAGTTTCGAATATCCTATTTATGACCTAAGGATATATAAGGTATATTTCAATTTTATATTGGGACAATGGGATTGGTATGATGTGATTATTCCCGAATTTTTTCCAATTAGAAGAAGTGCAGCATCTTAATTGTTAATTATATAAGAGACAAATGATATGTGTCTTTAGACTTTTTCATTTTCTAAACTGTTAATTATATAAAACGACAATCATTAAGAATTAAGGAGAGTAAACTCATGGTTTGGCTAGAGATGCAAATTTCTATGTTTCTCCCTTCATTTTGGCTAATTCCTTCTTCTCTTGATATAATGTTTTCCTCTTAATGATATATTTATTTAGTTTTAAAAACAAAAGTGAAAGTGGGTTCAATTTTTATATTTTTTAAACTAAGTTATAAACAGGACATGTTCTAAACAGTGACGCCCTACTTAATAAATGAAAAGTGGAATTAACAAATCCATAACTTAATAACAATGATCAAGAACTCATGATTTGAATCTTTCAAAAATTATCTATGATAATTAGAATGTCTCGAACCTGAGGCTTTCACCAACCACCATTGGAATCGAAGTTTATCCACTAATGCAAGAGAGAGCAAAATGTTATAAATAGTTAATTATAAAATGACAATTGTCAAGCATTAAGGAGAGCAAACTCTCATGATTTTTAATATTTAAGAATTTCCAAAATGAAGACAGTTTTTGCACCATGCGCCTCAAGGCTAGGTTGAACCCAACCCATCTATGATCGAGATCAAGACTCAAGAAAGGTCTGACCTTAGCAATTTCAAACACATGTGCAGAATGTGAGTTGGACACTTCCCGGGCATAGTTCCACAAATATAGGAAGTGGACGGGGTTATAGAAGTTGCACAAGAGCAACTAATGGAGTATGTATTTGAAATTACTACTAACTGTCCTTTAATTTTTTTTAATTTAATTGATTAATTTTTTTAATTTTTTATAAACTGTTTTTCTCAAATATATTTCTGAAAAAATATCTATTTATCTGGTTATTTCCAAAAATAATTTTTAAAATTAAAAATATTTTTAAAATATTTTTTTTTCTAAAAATACTTTTGACAAACACAATATCAAATGAGTCTATCTAAATAGATTACAAGTCAGTTATAACCTGTATAAATAGTCTCGTTGACAATGACAGATCACATTTATTTTTTCTCTGCAAAAAGCACACTCTCTATACAAATATTCAATATTAATACAATCTCCAAAAATTCTTCTCCAATCTTTGTGTCATATCTTTTTATTCCACAAAATTATTTCTGGCAAAAATAAAGTTTAGGCGAATTTTTTTTAAAAAAAATTGACACAAGTTTACAAGCAGGACATTGTTGGGCACAACGGATAAATAACACAAATAATGTGAAATAAAATAATCAGCAAAAAAAATAACACTGACAATTTAACGTGGTTCACCTTTTAATTTGGGCTACGTCCACGGACAACACTTTGAATATTTTTCTTCCACTAATAAAAATTAATGGGTACAAGAAGAAAGTTTTTCCTAGACACAGGCTAGAGGTAATACAATAATTTTGAGATAAACCCAAAAATAGTGGCATACAAGTGTTTTCCAAAAACACCCCAAAATATTTTCCTCACTATTTTTGTTACTCCTTAATTTTTGGAAAAATTCCAAAAATCTAACTCTCTCTCAAATGAATTGAGATTGTTGTAATTCAAATAAAAGGATATCTGCCTATTTATAGAAAAAATATGAAGTGTGAACACTTAACAAAAAAGTCAAAAATATTAGCTGAAGGAATTCAATTTGAAATTGAATTACCACAACTTTTGACTTTTTTATTTTATTTTACATGTGGAGGGACCCACACCAAAACTTATTCAAAGATTTCGGTGCCTAACAGACATATTATAAAATCTGATGCCTAGTTAATAAATAAGAAGTGGAATTCGCATATCCATAACTTAATAACAATAAATCAAGAATTAAGGAGCAAACTCATGATTTTAATTTTACAAAAAATATTTATAATAATTTAAAAATCTGAAACTTTCTCCAACTTTTATTGGGAGTTTATTATTTAGTTGAAGTTGACAAATAAAGGTAAATTCCACGATCTTTAAAAATTTGTGACTATCAAAATAAATAAAAAAACAATTAAAAAAATATATTTTTTTTGAAAGAGCGAGAAAAAGTTGTGATTACGTAGCTGGACTTTTCAATTTTCAAGTGAAAATTTTATCTTTGACAATAGCAATACACGATAAAATTATATAAATTATTTTTAATATGGGTTAATTTGAGAGAGTATCATTTAATTCCAACTAATTTTTCCCCTCTTCTTAATTCATTTTAGTAGTAGAAATATTTATTTAAACAAGTTGTGTCCTATACCATAATCAGTAATATTGTCATTTTAAAAATTTTAACTATTAAGAACTAGAAGACGTCAATTTTTCTCAAAAATTTCTACACAAATCAGCGAATGAAATATTGCAAAAGCAAAATGTAAAGGCATCTGGTTCTGATCCATCACTTTCTTTTTGGGAAAAAAGAAAATATTCTAATATCAATAAATTTTAACTTAATAATATTGGTTTAATGATCACAACTGTAATGTTTCGAATTCGAGCCTCAGTCGGACTCTTTGTGAAATTTTTTAAAAAATATATTCCAATAAGAGTAGTTGAATAAAAAATTGTCATTCCTCCTAAATTCTCCTTCTTGTTCTTCTTTTCTTTTTAAACCTTTAATTGGTGGATTAATTAGATATTAGTGGCATCCAATTCAAATTTTGCTAAGCTTAAAGCAAGACGAAAACGTAAAATTGGATGAAGATATTTCTTGGATTACAGATTTATAGGCTATTTTAAAATAAAATTTTAATAACTATTGTAAATAATCTCATCTATACAACATTAATACTGAGAGTTATCAAAGGAAGAGTTGCTTCTGCTATATAAATAACACATTGAGTCATTGGCCTTCCAATGAAAAATAAAATGTAAATTTTATTTAATTTTTAACATCATTGATAAGTGATCTAAGAATTTAATAGAATATCTTAAAATAAGTGCAAAAAAAATTGTTTTATTTATTTATTTTCTTAGGGTTTGTGACTTTGTAATGTTTTACTAAAAGAAAAATATTTATTAATTTATCTTTATTACTTTCTCTATTATTTATGGATGATATATACTATATTTTTAATGCTATGAGATTTACATAAGAAAATATAAAAAGTAAGTGTCACTCTATAATTATAAAAAAGGTAATACATATATATATATATATATATATATATATATTATATAAATAAAGTAACAATTTACCAAAAGCAAATTCCAAAACAATAATATATCATAAGAATCATGATGTGGCAAACACAAAAGGGAAACCAAAACGTTATAATAATCATTTATTTAAGGATCCTTTTCCTTAAATGGAGATAGTATTAGGTTCCCAATGTCTTGGAAGAAAATCTGTTTCGTATGGAATATTTATCTATTGATGGTGAAATTTGATTTTTAACAGCCTATTTATGATTTTTTTTTTGCGCTTCACTAAATTGTAATAAAATGGAATTTTTTTGAAGATGTGTACATAAACAAGCAAAATTTAAAAAAAATTTATTTAACCATGTACAATTCCATGAAGTGCAAAAAAAAAAAAAAAAAGAGAATATTTAAACATAATTCGTGAAAAAATAATAAGAGTTCACATATATTTCATCTAAACAGTAACTTAATGTCTAGTCATTAAGAGTAATCTATAAAATTTGTAGAAAAAGACAAATATATATTTATATTACACAAATAGTTGAAGAATATTTGTGTTATATATTAAAATTAAAGGTAGTTGTAAAATTTATCCGATAAATTTATTATAAAGTTAAACTTTATTCGAATGCAAATAAAGAGCATCAAATAATATTTGAGTTGGTTTTGATTCAGTTCAATTCTAAGGATTTTTAAAAGTTGAATAACAAATTAAAATGATAATACAATTGTATACTTTTCTTTCAAATAGAATCAAATCTCAAAATTTTAAATTTACAATTTTTGATATGGTTGAATTTAATTTATTTCCATTGAGCAATTTTCAGGTCTTTGAACGCTCTTACAACGATCCTAATCACCTAAGCATCAATAGATTAAGCAGCTTGTTAATTTGGAACGTCGAAATTCCTAAAATTAGCTGTTGACATAAACGATTTGTAATCATATTAGGAAGGTGGGATTTATTAAGCAATCTGAAAAAGACATAGATTTGAACTTACTAATTAAATTAATTAAGTAACTTTAGTAACAAGTAAATAACAAAAAAATCATTCTTAATAAACAACTAATCCGCATGAATTTGAGCCGAATATCATTTTTTTCAATAAACAATAATGTGTTAATCATAAACTGCTAAAAAATAGTAAAATTCTTTTGTTTTATAAATGAACTGGAAATTTTTTTATCCAATCCAAGTCTTCGGGAAAATTGATTTACAAACTGATATTTGAGCCGACACATTTTGATTCTAAAATTGACATTTTGATCAATTTGGTATGTCCAACTCACTTTAATTTTGATTCATTTTATCTGTAACATTTTTGAAAATTTTATATGTCACTTTCTTGATAGCATTCTATTGAAATTGTGGGCATTAGTATGGTGGCAAATGAGAAATTTAATTGGGTTAATTCCACATTACTCCCATTAAATGATAAGTGAGTGATAAAAGATGTATAAATTCGGTCGGAATAATTTGTTATTGCTTTCTTCATAAGAGTGATAATCAAACTATCAAATGAAAGATTCAAACTTGAAATTTTTTTGAAGCTATGCCAAAACCCAACAGATCACCACCTGAAAATGGCACTAAAAATTACTAATAATTCATAAATTGAATTTTATTTATGTTATTTTCCGGGAAAGAAATGAAGGGAATTGCTTGCTGCTCTTCAATGTTTTATTTCCATCACAAAATCATGCGTATAAAATATTCTAAGAAACATTTAATGGGCAGTTGGATAATATTTTATTTTGTATTCAACTTGGAGAGCATCCACTAATTTTAGCTTAATCTCCCATTAATTAATGAAAAAGCCATTAGCTAGACTGGCAGTCTCACTGCAAGAACATGCTAACTATGAACAATTTAGTAGATAGGCTCCAAATACACTACTAGTTTTTACTAGAGAAAATGCATGCAATATATAATATCATATATATATATATATATATATAAAAGATTTTTTAATAGTTATTATAATTCTTAGTTTTAAATAACATTAAATACTCATAATTGTTATAAAACTAATTATGACTATTATATTTTTTATCTAATGAATTAAAAAATAATCATTAAAACGTCACCTCCATTTTTTGAATAGTTGTACTTTGTTTACAACTCCGTAACTTCCTATAAAAAGAAGGTGACAGTGAAGTAAAACCCAAAACTAATTAAAAATTAAATCCTCGATCGATTATATAATTGAAGTCATATTTAGCCTCCAGGAGAATACGATTTTAATTATTTCCTCGAAGAACCTATTCATGTTGAAGATGATTAGCTCCCTCAATGGCTAGTGTTGAACTTGCATGATCAGTACAATCACAGAATCCTGCTGATAATTATGTAAAAGAAACAAAAAGAGAATTAGATTATAATTTAGTTAGTTAACTTGAAACTTCATGTATGTCGTTAAAATAAAAATTATATACAGAAAAATGAAGAAAAAGAAGAAAAATGATGCAGAAAGATTGTTAGAAAGACGACAGAGCTCCCTTCACTCCAATACAAAAAAGAAGGTAACCATGTCTCCCAAGTCATGCAAACCTTTAGCCTGCGCACTCCTTCACCACTTGATTTGCTTATAGTGCGCACCCAGGGGTATTCATGAACTAGCAGCCATGGCCTACCATCATCTCCTTTGCAGTAGGAGTGAGGAGAGCTCCATCAGGCCTTAGCAAGAAACCCTAAATAACAATCAGTATTAGATTAAGACATTTTTAATAAAATATGAAAAACCACAAATTAAGCTTGAAAGACTGGTTCAGTAGGAATCTATTAAGATGCCTTATATAGGCCGAGGTATGAACTCAAGAGCTGATCACATCCGTCCAATTTGAAATACAATAACGGGATTTTTTTAGTCCAAAATTCTAAAAAAAAATTTAAAAACCACTCCCAAATTAGTGCTAACTTTGTAACTTTTGCAACATAAAAATTATAGGCAATTGGTCAGCCTGGGTATGACTGATTTTTAGCATATAGGAAAATCCAATTCCACTAGATTCCCGAGGCGAAAGGAGCAAATTACCCATTCACCAGTAATATCATAAACTTTGATACAGTGAAATTAAGCCCCCTAAATTTTAAATCGATGAAATTAAGCCCTTAAACTATCCCACCATGTGTAATTGTTAACATTTTTCGTTGAATTAACTCAGTTTTTTTTAACTAATAAGAACTTAAAACTTATTATAATGAAAACGACTTCGTTTAACGAATTAAAAAATTAAAAGGTCAAATTAGATTTTAAACTATACCAAAAATAAAATTCGAATTTTTGATTTAATATAATTAAATTTTTTATAGATACAAATAAACTCCAAAACTATTTTAAATTTCTATCTTCTTTAATTAAATATGTGCATTGAGTTTAACTTAGTTATCAATTACATACCGATACATGACATTTTTTTTAGCTTAATTTAAAATTTATTTTTATTTTTATAAAAGAATAAAATTATATTAAAAATTAGTTTTTTACAATAAAAATTAATTAATTTTTAATTAAATTAAATTAATAAATCATACTAACTAAATTATTACATTTTTCAAAATTTTGAATTTAAAAAAATTACTATTTACTCCTTAAGTTTTATCTATTGTATTAGTATCCTCCTGAGATTCAAAAATTATATAATTAATTATTTTTTTTATTTTATCATATTATACTAATATATCATTCTGTTATAAAAATATTAGATTGTGGTGACAAAAAAAAAATTTATTTACCTACCCTCTGAAGTTTAATATATCATACTAGTATTCTTTAAGCAAAATAAAATATTTTTTCTGATTAATAGTAAAAAAATTTAAAATTTAACAGAATAACTACATAGTTTAATGGAAATAAAACATATGGAGCTAATCATATAAATTTTGAATTTCATGGAGTATTAATAGATTATATCAAATCTTAGAGAGCAAAGAGTAATTTTTTCTTAATTTAACTTTATAATTAAGAATGCAAGAATTAAATATTGTACAAGAATTAGTCACATGAACTAATCATTAATTAGCCAAAGCATGAGCATATTTTCATGTGAGTGCTTTGTTTCATATTTCAAAATTTTATTATAAATTTTTTTCATAATAATTTAATTAATATAATTAATTAGTTAATTTATTGTTCATAATATATATATATATATATATATATATATTCAGAATTATTATCATTATTATTAAAGATCTCTTGATAATTAATTAATTAATTAATTGATACTCAAATCATCAAAGATATGGAGGTCTGCATAACGGAACTCATCAGCAGCTATAGGAGATGAGAAAGAGGTAGAAGAAAGATGAAGATGGCTTGAACGCTGGATGACTACAGAGCAATGGGAGAGCATTAACATCCACCAATAGAAGAGATCAAACCATATTTAAAACTGTGGAGATGGACACTTGCGGTTGTAGGCCTTATTTTGTTTTCAATACAATTTAGTTAATCAATTTATCTAATTAATTAAATTAAAATTACATTAATTTTTTATTATAAAAAAACAATTTTTAATACAATTTATTTTTTTACAATAATGAAAAGAAAAATAAATCTTAAGTTGAATTAAAAAAAATTGTCATATGTCGATTGGTAACCAAGTTAGCTTAGCAAGTTTTATCAAAATAGATAAAAATTAAGATAGTTTAAGAGATTATTTGTTTCTAATTAAAATATAAATGATTTAATTATACTGAATTAAAATTCAGAATTTGATTTGCGCTTTTAGGTATAGTTCAAGAGCTAATTTGATTCATAGACTTTTTAATCGATTAAATGATATCATTTTCAGTATGACAGATGTTAATTACTTATTGGTTAAAAATTGATCTGAATTAATTTAATGAAAAACGTTAATTGGTACAAACAACGGAATAATAATTGAGCAACTCAATTATACCGATTTAAAATTTAATGGATTAATTGCACTGAATGAAAGTCGAATGTATTCGTAATTTTGAATATAGTTGAGGCTAATTTATCCTTCTCAATCGTAATAGGCCATGGCATCTAGGTCGCAGAGTTTGAGGGTCCGGCTTTGAGACCATGGTATAATTAAATTATGTTATTTGTTTCAACTCTGAAACATTTCATTGGTATGTTTTCTCTCCTTGAAAGAAAGATCTAGAGAATCAATTTACTGGTATTTATAGTGGAATTGCTGACCCACAACAATTATTCTCTACCTTAATTTATTTTCTTATAATGAATTGAGGGGTTTGTGTCCAATTTATTCACTTTTCTTTTTTGCTTAATTAACCATAATTTTATTTTTGATCCAAATTATTTTTTTCTTTGAATATTTTCAAGTTAAATAATAAATGATGCATTTTTTATTAAATTGAAAGAATTATTTTAATACAGTGGCTGAAAGATTATAAAAATTATTTCTTCTTTTAATTAAAAATCTTGATGGAAATACATTTTGTAATGTAATCTTTTTTTTTTGAAAAAAAACAGGAAATATATAATATGATAATTAAAACAAAAAAAAAATTCACCAATCAGATGCTTAATTTGATTATGATTATGCTGGTTTTCAACATCTCCCATGAAAATTGTGCTAAGGTTGTGTTAACTTTTAATAAGACCATTTGAAATAGTCGCAATGATCGGATTTGGTGTGGTAAATTCGGGACAACTGATAGATAGTGTTTTGCAGGTGGCTAATTTTTTTTTTGGAACCAGCACCGTTTGCAGGTTAATCAGCCTGGGCTGTCTTGTGTGTTTTGTACTTCGACCTTGATGTTCATCATGTAGTTTAACACTTTGAAGTCAAATGCAGTTGATCATTTGGTGTTCTGCTTGATCATCTATGACTGATTAGCTAGTTTTATGCGAGGATTTCGTCAATGTTATAGTTGCTTTTACTCATATACATACGAATACTCATTTGTTAGCTAGAGCACAGATTTTATATCGAATTATTGTTTTTGAAAGAATTGTGTCTTCCCACTTTCTTATTAACAGCTTTAGCTATAAATCTTTCTAGTTAGTGGATTATTTAAGAAAAAAAAATAGAACAAATACTTTTAAGAAAATTTCACACAGACAATTTTAATTTTTCTTCCATAAGAAGTTACACAATATTTGAGAGATTAACACACATTTCCAACATATTATATAAACCTAATTTATATTTAAAATTACCATGTGTGTCCATATAATGTTCCTAGACGAATATTTCTGAATTAATTTATTTTATTACTTTTTAATTATCATAAAATTCTATTACAGTGTAATACAATCTTTGGTAAAATCATATATATTTCATCCATCAATTTTTTTTTTTGTATTTTTTATACAAGTGGTTTGATTGGAAATCCATCAATTTTTTTTATATTTTTTTATACAAGTTGTTTGATTGGAAATTCAAACGTAAAATCTCGCAGTTGTAATGACGAGACTTATTGGTTACATCCGTCAATTTTTAATGTCACTACACTTCAATAATTAAATTATCCCTTTTGAAGCACATTATAACCATAATAATAGCCTAAAAATCATATTCTTTCACTAGACAATGACCAATATTATTAACTAACCCTATAAATGGACAGCAATTTATGAATAATGCTTACATCTTTGTCACTATCAGTTTGCAAGAAAAATAGATTCCAATTTTGGGTTAGTAATAATTAAAATAGGTAGTAGTGGTGTCTCTGTCACTTGATCAATAAATAATCAACTATCTGTCCACAATTAGACACTCTAATCTCATCTTATTAGTTTAATGTGGGTTATGGGTCATTTCTTACGTGGAGTCTCTCTTTTTCTTTTGCTATTAGTAAGATGCTGCTTCTTTATTATACACGGAAAAAGAACCACTTCTTCTTTTAATAAGCAAAGCGGTCATGGTTCAAGCTTCTGTCTGCTTTTCTTTTCATTTTAGGTCTTGTATCCCGCACTAACTCTTCGATATATTTCTTGCTGGAAGTATCCTTGATCCCATTGATAACGAGTGGAACCAAATAATTAAAAGTACAGTATAGCATCACATCTATTATTTCTTTTGTTATATGGTCAAAAGCAATTAGCGATTAATGATTTAGGATCAATACACATACTAATCACATTGTCACCTGCTACTTTCTCTTTTCTTTTCTTTTTAAAAAAAGAAAATCATTAATTAGTTTCCTTTATTAATTGTAAAATACATTATTTTAATAATTTTCTTTAGTTATAAAGAGTCTAACCGAGAGTTCCAGCTTGATATCTCAAATATCTAATCAGGGAATCACCTCACTAATATCATTAAGCTTTTATCTTATTGATTATAATATTCTAATAATTGATTATAACTAGTACTATTCTGTTTTAACATATGCTATGAGTGATATCCCTTTCAACAAGTTAAATCTGAACGCCCCTTTCAATGAGATAGGCATCAACTTATAACAATATATCCCTATTGTTATATGCTTCCTTAAAATTCGATATAAATGAGTGGATACTAGAAAGAGGGCTTGCCTTCGCCAACTCCAATGAAAAACAAAGGCACAACATTTTAGTCGGAACCAGTGACATTTGAAATTGCCACAATCAATTTGATTAATATGTTCCAAATTTTGGATCTTTTTTCTTGTTGAAAGAATATACTGTCATCTCCAAGAAGAATTATGGGTATGGAATTGCAGTTTGCATCCTTAAAAGAGACTGGTAGCATATCTATAATCTGCTTTTACATCGTCATTAGCCATAGCCAATGCTAATTCTCCACTAGAAGTGATAACAATCTGCGTAGATGATCCCAGATTCTATCAAATGCCTAACATACAAAACTTTTTTTTTTTGTGAATTGAAAGAGATTAAAGATTCAAGTGAGACTACATTCTAGCTCTTACCTGAGTCAACAGGAGAGTTCTAACACATCTTCCATTTACAACAGTTCATTCCAAAATTTAGAAGTGCAAAACTAACGGGCATCTATTTAGAAATATTGCATAACAAGAAACTGTTAAGAGAGAACATCTTCGCCATGGCCCCCAGTGACATGTAGATGAACTTGATATTTCAGACATATATATTTTACCTCTCCCATCAATTAACAGGAAGCTTTAGAGGTTTTCAAGCGAGATTTCTGGCTCTCCAATCTCGCTTCAAGCAGTTTTGCCTTCAAAGTGTGTTCCTTTATGCCACTAAGCAATTTAGATTCAGATTTATCAAATTCTGGAGATTCCAATTTTGACATCCACTGTTGCACCGGACTTGCCTGTTTTGCAAATACAGGCGGAGCATAAGAATCTTCCTTTATGTTCCCTTCAGGATGAATTTTATCACCTTCAGATGACACTGAATGATTTCTGATTACGTTATTTACCACATCATTTGAGTTAAATCTTGCGTGCAACCTGGCCAAGTAACGATCCTTGTTATTTTCCCTAGACCAGGTCATTCTCTTCTGAGGATCTGAATTCATCGTTTCCTCAAGAAGATGGCTTTCTGAAGAATTGTTACCTCGCACTTTAGATCTGCATATGCTCCGTTTTCTATTTGCACTCTTTTTTATATCAAAATAATGTGAATCACTGTCAATAGAATCTTCTTCATCAGCAGCATCTGGAGGTGCACTTACAGCCTCATTCAATGGAAAGGATTCCCGCCGTGAGTAGTTGTTTACTGCCTCGTTAAGGAAGCTTCCGTTTTTTCTCAATCCATGGGAGTGTCTAGCTTGGAGAAAGGTTTCTATATCAAGACTTAACTTGTCGACAATTGTATTCTTTTCAGCAACATCATTTTGACCCTCTGCAAGTCCCATTTGCATCCGCTCATCAAGCCATGCTTCTGAAATGTGGAGAATCAAGCGGTCAGGTCTTCCTCTACCAACATGATCTGTATCAGGTTTGTGCCTTAGGGACCATACCTCTTGCTCATAATCTCTTATTCCCTTGGCAAACTCATCACACAAATTTTCCAATAAAATCCGGGCTTTCCTCTCTCTCTCAAGTTCTTTCAATGCATTAGAGAAAGCAGATTTTACTTGAGAAAGCTCCCGAGCAAGTTTACGGTGCAGACTTTCTGAATGCTTTCGTAACTTCCTCTCATTTTCTAGGTCTGCTCGTGCTGACTGAATGATAGCTTTGATTCGATCTTTCTCCTTAGTTTTCCTAATGACTTTATCTTCAGCAACTTGCTTCATTAAGTTATCCATCTCCTGCCGGTTACTTTCTTTCTCTTTTAGCAACTCCTTTATTTGAGATTGAGAATGATTCAGTTTCTCTTTCAAAGATTTTAGCAAGGACATATTGCAAGATTGCTTTTCTTCAAGAGTCCAGATTCTATTGAGCACATTCACTAGCTCTGCTGATGTCTTGAGGCTATAACTTGACTCACCCATCCTGCCCTTAAAATCCAAAGAACTATGAGAACTTCCAACAGGATTATAAGGCGCAATCTGTGAAGAAAAGGGGCATCTCAATAATTAAGGAAGACAACTGTCGAGAGAAGAACTATTTGAAACCATAAAGAAAACAAATATTTAACATGGGTGCTGAGGGCTTGTAAGGTAAACTAATTTTATATTTATATGGTATCCTAGCAGCGACATGCTATACATGATGAAGATCATTAACAAAACAAAATTCTAAACCATATCTCTATATCATTTTCTTAGTTAATAAACCAAAAACAAATATATCCTAGGTTCTTAAAAAATAAAAATAAGGATTTATTGCTATGGGATTTTCATCAACATGGATCACAAAATTCACAATGGCATTTTTTCACTTGATGACAAATGTTTGATGTATCTAGCCTGTAAAATGATGAATTTGTATTTCAAAATACAGCAATTAGATAAATTATCTTCTAATATCTCCAAGGTAAAACTTAAAACGTTTTAATTACAAAAGTGTGGTTATGTTACAAGATTATCTTAGTGTTGATCGCAAAGAGAAAATCAATATAATATTTCTAATGTAAGACTACTATTCCACTCCAGGTTTATTGTATGGAAGCAATATATATAATAGACAAAAAGTAACTTCTGGATCTTCTTCAATTGCTGAATTTAAAGTTGTTAAAATAATTTTCAAAACATTTCCTTCCCAATTCCTTCTTGATTTCTTGTAAAGGAATATTAATAGGAGACACTTTATCACCTTTATTAAGCTACCACAACTTCCGGATGATAGGGGCTGCCCAACACTGCTATTTCTATTTCTATTAACTGATCGATGGTGTTGGGCCAATGATTGAGCAACATTTCTCCTTGAGGGACTTACACTCGCTGACTGAAAATATCAGGGTAAAGATTTGTACTTGATGAAAATGATACTCAAAGCTACACAAACGTGAAAGTCAATCTAGAGGTTTTATCACTGTATGCAAAACATAATTCATCTCTAAAATTAATCAAATTCAACAATGAATAAACCATCCAGTAATTATTCATATCATGCTGATTAACATTATAAATTATGCTCAAGCCTTATTTTCTCTATTAGAAAGCAAATTCAGTGTATACTAGCTCATGCTGAACAAAATAAAAACAAGAAACCCAGCTCAATATAAGAAGTTGAATTCAAGAAAGAATAAAGAAATTGTAATACCCAAAATCAGACAAGGTGTTGAACTAGGCGGCACTTCCTATCATACAACAGAAAATCTACAGAGTTATACATAGCAACAGCTCCTATGATAAGCAAGATTAAAGCTAGTTGGAAAAAGGTTTGGCACTTGCATAAAACAAAACTTGATTTTTTTGAACAAAAAGATATATTGATTTTGGTTAAAAACTAAATACAACTAAACATAAAACAAACATTTGAAAGCAAGAAAGCAACATTATCCATGAAGTAATTATTGGAAATGCATGAATCCACAAGGGTATAAGATCAATTTCGGAATCCAGTAGAGAATTTGGGGAAATGTAGACGACCTAACCCTAAAGAAGAGAACTTTGAACTAAAAACGAAACCATCAAATAAAAAACTCGGTGTTAAATTCTGCTCATGGACTGCGGCAGCAGAGATGGAAATTATAGTTAAAAGAAAAAAAATAAATATGTATTTGATCAATAATTATGTATGTTGGTCAACAAGAAAGTAGAAAAGTAAGCATTCAAACACCAGAATGTTTCTGCATTGACAGTTGATCAACTAAAAATCTCAATTATATTTTTTTTTCTTAAAAAGGGGGGGGGGAGAGAGAGAGAGAGAGAGAGAGAGAGAGAGAGAGAGAAGAAGAAGAAGAAGAAGCAAACACTAACCAGCGAGAGCACAAGACAATAAAGCATGCCAAACCCTCAAGGCCACAACCATCATTCAGGTTAAATCCGACAAAAAGCAATTAAATTTGGCACCAAAAGAAACATAATTAAAGTCCCGAACTCCTGAAACCCATCAATTCTCAATCGCTAAGAAAGTAAGAATGCTGAAAGGAAATATAGTAAGACAAGTAATTAGTAAACCTGGTCAGGTGGGTTATTAGGAGGGTCAAACAAATGAGTGTGAGGCTCAAGAGCCTTCTTCTTCTTCTTCTTCTTCTTCTTCTTCTTCTTGTGGTGGCTACGTCGAGCTACTCCAGGAGCAATGTTCTCGCTTATTTCAGCCCATGAAAGTTGGAGATGGGGCTGAATCTCCCAAAGATTAGCACAAAGCTTTCTAGCAGAGACAGTAGTTGCAGTATTGAGGAATTCTTGAATTGGATTGTTAGTGTTATTCCCATCAAGAGAAGAAAACTGAAGCCTCCAAGTAGGTGGAGGAGTAGATGGGCCTCCTCTTTTCCCTACCAGTATCAGCCCTCGTTTCAAATTTATCGTCTCGCTCTGCAATTCTTGTTGCTTTTTTCCTTTCCTTTCTCTCTCCACACCTTTTTCTTTTCTTTCCATATCACTCCTCTCTCTCTCACTCTTCAAATTTCAAAACGTGGGTTCTTCTTTAATTTACTCATCTTTTGCTTTTCTCGCTTCCATTTCTAATAACTTGAAGAGAAGTGCTCTCCCCTCTCTTCCTTCTGTGTTTATCTAAGCGTCGGTTTTTCTTCTATTCTTTTTTCTCTCTGTACAACCGACTGATTTTATTTTTATTTTTTTAGCTTCCTATAATATAATTTCTTCGGTTATTTTTCTGTAATTTTGTACATTTACCCCTATACAGACTTTAGCCGCCTAAGTTGTAAGGCTGTGGCGGAAAATTGGGATGTGTCGCCCGCCCATTGATTTTTACTTAGCATGTTAAAAGGGTAAATTAACAGTAATTCACATGTCAAGGAGACTTTTCTAGTTTGATAATTTCCATGGCAAACTATTTGGTTGAAAACTTACAAATCCTTAATTAGGGGTTTTATTTTGATTCCTATGTATTTATCTATTTTCTTATGAAGTCCAGAGAAGTAATAATAAAGCAGAGAAATCTTCAAGTATACTTATTTTTATAAAGTCCAGCAAATTAAACTTTTTTAAATTGACTTTTTTCTTTTTGTTGAAAAAAAAAAGGACTCCTCTTATTGATTAGGATAGTATTCCCATTTCCTGCAAATCTGCAATCAAAGATCATTCTCCCACAAAAATTATTCTTAATACGTTGATCTCCCTCATTTGATAATGTAAATGTATCTCTTTTTTATTAAATCGGTTAGTAAATAAAAATAAAACCGAGTTTATAAAAGTATTTATACACGTTTTAAATTGCGGCAAAGATTCTTATTCTTAAACTCTTCCTTTTTGCTACATTGCATGTTATAGCTTGCCAAGATTGGTGATTAATTAAAATTGTCATGGTTTACATATATTTATAAAGATTTGTGTCAGAGGATGTTAAGATTGGAATTAGATAGTTTGAAACATTCGAACTAATTATGACGCATGAACAAAAACTACAAAGCTATGCTGGCTAAAGATCTGCATGGGACAAAGATTACAATTGACAGGAAGTTCACGACCATGCGGCTTATAGGATAGCGTGACAACAACCTACGGTGGCCATGGCTCATAGGCTCTGCGTTCTCTAACTTAGTTATAAACTCTAAAGACAAGGATTATCATTCAATTAATATTCAACAATTTGTTGGGTTAAATTAAATGATTGGCTAATTCTTATTGCATAGCCATCGACCCATCTGACCATGTAGGGTTGAGTCATAGATGAACTGAAATCGAAGCTTCAAATTATCCAGTAAAGCCTGTGACGACAGACCGGACCACGTGGTTCCATAAATGTTCCTTCTTTTTTTAACTCAGGATGTAATTAATATATACAATTACTCTAGGGTGCCTGCTTTTAAAAAAAAACTTGCTAATTGCTTAATTTCATACTGAAATATGATTTACTCAACTTTACTGAAATTGGACCACAGAGATTGAGAAATGGACCACTTAGATGGGTTTGAACATGGGTATATAGGGTGGTCCAAATTTAAGGCCATTTCACCGATAAATACTCACAAAATCCCAAATATTTCCCCCACCAACAAGGGCAATCATGGTATAACCCAACATTACTCCCACGGCTAATTATGAGTGCATTTCGTTAGAAGTGGGTGTTAGGGTCGTTCTTTTGACCTTGTCTTAATTAATTTATACTATGATTCTGATTCCCCATTCTTGTTTTTCTTTCATTCAAATATAGTATTTGTCCATATCAGGCTTTCCTTGTCTCTTTGCTCCTCCCCTTTGTTTCAAATTGGCTCACATGGAATTTACTTTAAAACATTAAATTTGAAAGACTGAATTTAAATTTTAAATTAAATATAATGAATAAATATGGGATTTGTCATTCTCTATGTTGAAAATCAAGATTTGAAATTAAAGTCTTCAATTCATAATTTTCTATTGTCAATTGGGTTTAACTGAATTGGATTAAATTATGAGTTAATTATTCAGAACTTTCAGTAATTATCTTTGGCGAAAAGAGGAAGAAAAGAAAAAGAAAATGGACAACACTTAATTACCTAAACCAGACAAGGATAATCATTCATTCCTTCTTTTTTTTTTATCAAAGGAGTAAATAATATCACGAAAACTAAATATCCATACTAGTAAGAATGTTTCTTAACAGGGGCAGAGGATAAGAGACCCAATCAAAATTCAGGTGGGAGCTCTATAACAGATTTACAATTGTATCAGCTGCCATGTTAATACCCTTAATTAGGAACATGAACAAAAGACATACTATAAAGCCTAGAAGAGTAAACAGCAATATCATCAACAATGGCTTGGTTTTCTCTGGCTCATTAATGCTTTGAATAATCTGAAGAGAGTAAGACTCAATGATAACATTACCATCAGTAAAATTTGCACAAAAAATGGCTGTTTAAATTAACATAATCGTAAGAAGGGTTAATTGACACCCTATATTTTTCGGATGACCTATTAGAATTTTTTAAATATTTATTTCTAATCAGAATTGAGAATAAGCTTATTGTAATTAATAAATTATTATTATTTTAATTATGACATTAAAATTAAGATTTTTTTATTGATTTATATAAATAAATAAAATATATTAATTTAGAATATTTTGGAATTTAAATGAGAATAAAAAAAATTTTGAAAATTGTATATGAATAATATACTAAATAATTTTTAGGCTATAAATTATTATGTGATTATATCAAACTATTTGAAAATTAATAGATTTAATTATAATTTAAATTTGAGAAAACATGTCTTCTGATTCTGTCAAAGTTTTGTAAGGACTATAACATTCTAAATTAGTTACAACTAAAAATTGTTAGTTTATTCATTTATCTGTAGAAAATGATCCGACTTCTGAGATAGGCACTAAAAATGAACATATCAACCAATTATTTCTAATTTCAGCATTAGATGAATGAATAATTGACATGATGATATTGAGAGAAACGTAAATACAGGTGGATTGCAAAAATTTGTTTTAGGATTTAGGATTTAGGGAACATTAGAAAACTTTTGAAAGACTAAGATTTGGATGCAACATGAGTTTGAAGAATGTGATTCTTGAACTTGACAGCATGGGCAGCAGGTTGTTTGATTACTGGAAAGAGTGTTGAATCGCAGCCTCTTTGTCACCCAGCACTTGAGTGATCAATTCCAACGTCTTTGGTTCATGTCAAAAACAACAAGAGCTAAGATTGCTTAGGCATAAAAGTATCCATATTAGCTATAAAAGTATCCATACAAATAAGCTGTAAAACTACAATTCTGGGATGTTGATAAATATGAATTAACAAATTTCTCTACCCCTGCAAATTCCTCTCTCCGATCTTCTCTTTCTCTCTCTTTTCCCCCCATCAATAAATTATGTGGATATCTACTGGAGAGATTATATGTAAAACTCACAAGGAGTCAGTCTTCTTGTAGAAATATTTGTTCGGCGAATTCCAGGAAGCGAGAACAATATTCCTTAGGATTTACCGTAGAGACAAACTTTGTATCGTGTTGTATTGTCTTGTACACATGTTCGATTTTCTTCCTCACATTGTACTTTTGAAATATATCTGTTATAATAAAATATAACACGACATTGAAACACTCCGGTTCTTTTGAACATCTTGTTTCGATTTTTTCTTTTCGAACAGCACGAGCTGGCATTCCAATACTAATTCTCGATTTATTAATGCTGCAACAGTAACACTGTAAAATTACTAATTGAGCAGAAACTAAGCAGTCTATTTATCTCTTTTGCAAATTTTCTATTTTGCGTTTTACCTATCAAGGTATTCAGTAATGTCAGAACATCTCAATGGCTTATCCCCTAATTCCGGTGAAGACCAATCACCATCAGCCGATATACACGATGACGATTTCGAGGAAGAGGGGGAGCTTGACATGCTGCTCTTTGCATGGGGACTTTTTCTAACAGTCCAACCTGTGAAAAGAACATAAAGAACTTTAGGAAAAAAAATACTAATATACTCTAACTTAGTATACTGGTCCGGTGATTAGGACTGTTAAACAAGTTGTACCAGTGCTAGTCGGATTCTTGTAACCGAAGAAAAAGAATTTTTTAAAAATGAATAGACACCAGCTGGTGTAACTCCATTGTCACGAGTGCAGTTATTATATATGAATTCATGAATGTAATATTTTAATTTTGAATAATTATGATGGGGAAAAAGGGAGAAAGAATTAATTGAAGTTGAAGTTGAAGTTAGTTTAGTAGGAGAAATTACTTCGATCTCGAGAACCAGACACAGCTATAGCCATCGCAATAGAGTAATCCATTAGGCCGTCTGCCTCTAAATAGGCACAATCGCTTTTTAATTGCCTACAAAGAAAAAGAAGATGAAATCAAAAAATTAATAATCGAAACATTTGTTTAATTCCCAATTAATAACATTGTTTCCTATTTTTAATTTATACGTACGCAAAGAGCTTTTGTCTGATCTTTGGGTGCAGATAGAAACGATAATCAAAATCAGAATCCTTCTTTAAGATATAATCTTCCACTTTCAGACTTTCTTTCTTTCTTCCTGTTGATATGCCTTTGAGATGATAACAGTCAGTAGCTTTTACTTCTGGTGGAAGAGCGCCTCCGAAAACAAGAAAATAAACCTGTTGATTATTAGCACCGAATTAATGATTTGTGATTAAGGTTAATGTAGTTTTTTAGTTTGAAGAATCAGGAACATTATTTACCTTAATGCCTCCACATTGTCTCACAGAATGAAGTCCATACAGTCTGACCAATAACGTTGATGGATTGTTTGACAGATGAAAATAGTAGGATCGAAACATATTCAGGATTCCCTACACAGACAATTAGCTGCTTCAATTCAAATTAATTAAGGTAAAAATTTCAATTTAATATTGTGGTAGGAATAAATCACCAAATAAATATTAGTTTGGTCACCTTGAGTTCAACTTTACGCAGGGTTTTTACCACTAATCGCCCATCCGTTGACACAAAAAAAATGCGGCCAGGTTTGGATGGTGAAGTCACCTCCTTCAGAATTTCATTTGCACAAAGTACCATTGAGTAATCAGTTTGACTAACTTGATCCACCTCTTGTATGTTTCTGTAACAAATTTATATTAGCACGAACTTTAGAAGTATTTTTTTTTTCCATTTTTTTGTCTAAATTAGGCTTACGAAAAAAATTCATTAACCAATTCAATCATAAGATGCCATTTTTATGTAGTAAATGGTTCCCAAAAAAAAAAAGAATACATAACCTGAAAGCTTCGGGGCAATAATCCTTCCATTCTAACTCAGTAGGTTGGCTCGTTCCAAGATTACAAGTTCCCTGTATATTATACTGAACTGTTTTACGCCATACATTGTCGAATGAATCCGGGGAAATATTTTCTCTCAACTCTGCCATTTTCTGCCCCTACAAAAAGAATTGCCTAATTAGAGCTAAATTAGAATATGGTATTCTGATTCTCTTGCGTATGTAACATCTCACATTTAATTAATATATCCCTAATATTCATACCTTAGTATTATTATGCAGAATTGGAGGATAAAGACCGAAAAGTGAAAAGGAAAAGAAATTGGAAAGATAGCTTTTGATCCTTAGAGAAAGTTCTTATAAATCTTTTTTCAAAGAAAGTAATAATAATAATAATAAAAAAAAGGTAGGATGCTGGGATAAAACTTCAAATTTGATCTTTATATGCATTTGAGTAGGGAACTTAAAGCTGTTATTAGTTAGTTAATATTGCAACATACCCAGACTTTTCGCCCCCAAATTTAGTTGATCACTGTCTTAGTTTGAACTTCCGTGCTGGAAATTAAACAGAAAACACCTCATATTTCCTTTTAAGGCAAATATATTCAATAAACAATAAACAAAACAAAACAAAAAATGAAAAAAAATTAGTATACAAAAAAGAACATAAACAATAAATAAATAAATAATGGTAAAATGCAGAGGCCATTCATTTTTTTATGTCAAACTACAGTTATTTTCAATCAGTCAAGGACCACACAAGCGTCCTGATTATTAAAGTTTCATTTACCTTCCGGTTAATTGAGCTTCAACATTTATTTTTTATATGTTTTGGAGATTGGCTGGAGGATTTCAGTAATCGACCACGGTTATCACAAAAATGACTTAGAGAACCCGGCCCAGCACATTTTCTTTCTTATATCATCTTGAATGCAGTTAACGCTCACGTCGCAGACCCATTTGAAGCTTTTACTTGATCTAAGTTCGGAAAGAAGTCACCAGTGAAGGAACCCATTCAAAATTCATATTTTAAACAGCGAATACCTCGACAAGACTCGCAAATATATGAGAATAGCACAACTGCACATTTTGAGTGTTGATGTGAGGTTCAGTAGAGCATAATTACCAAATCCTGGAGAAATAACATTGCACCACATTCTTCAAGGAGAATGAAAAAGCAGTCCAGTTACTTAGCCAAACTACTATCGTTTGACAGTCAGAGTACCCACTGCTTCTATGCATGCATTATTTGAGAACTCAGAAAGTTAAAAGACCAGCAATCTGCACATAGATCCGCAAATGCAAACCGTGCAATTATTAATACATCATAGAATGAAAAGACCAGTAAGTTGATTGATAAATACATGTCATAAAAATAATGAGTTAAAATTGGTGCTTTGTATATCAAACTATTTCCCAATGCAAAGAATAATAGTCCCATTTTCATAAATGAGCAGCTCCATCTGCTGTAATATTGTGTATACAATTTTCTCCAGAACATAACTCATAGTGACTGAAATAAGAGCCAAAGCAAACAAAAAAAGGTGCGGGAATTTCAGACAAATTTGTCAGCACCACATTTAATTCAACAAGGAACAAATTATGGCTCCATCTCAAGTCTCGGTTCAAAGCAAAAACCAGTAAAGAGCTGGAGTGGGAACCTCTTTGTCACCGGACACTTCTGCGACCACTTCCATTGTCTTTGATTCATGTCAAAAACAAGAAGATTCGGACCTCCATAGCTTTGGATGTATATAAGATCATCCATGCCACTGCTAGCAAAAACATCATCAAACTCCCCAAATCCTTGGAAATACTTGTGGGGCATGCGTGCAATCTCTTGCCACAAATTGCCATTTAGAATCCATATACCAATCCCCTTGATTATATCAGGTCGGTCTTGTTTCCCAATTCCTCCAACCATCACCAGCCTCTCTTTCAAATTCATCAGGCGGCCACAAGTAAGAGGACAGGGTACTGGAATGAAACTCCTCATCAATAAATTATGAGAAGATCTGCTAGAGAGATTGTATGTCAATAGGCCATGGCGATTCTCTGGTATGCTGCCACCAGTTGAGTAAATTAAAATGTACAAAACCCCATCACAGATCACGCTTTCATCACCACTTCTCCAACCTGTCAAAACCTCTGTCCAAGAAGTCACCCAGATCCTTGTTTCAGAATTGTAAATATAAATAGAGACATCCCATTGGAAAAAATTTCCTGGGACTTGCTTAGACTTCACAATTGATATAGTATACCCATGTGAGATCCTGTTTACTGAAATTGCAAGTGCGCTGTAATCAGCAATTATTAAACCTGGAGGCTCTTCAAGCTTCTTACAGGATTTGGTGATAAGGTTGCAGACATATAACTCGCTTCTGCTGTCATTGTCCATGAAACAAACCAAACCACAAGATGAAGAAATAAACCAATTGGATGTCTCAATGCATGGGAGATCAATGCCATACCACTTTCTCAGAATTGGATCATAGGCATAGCCAACAGGTTCATCAGAGCTTGTAAACATAAAATACCAAGGTTTGTGTGATAGAATGTGTGAGAAATTCCATAAGAACCTCCTTGAACTGACAATCTCAAGCCATCTTTTACACACAGAACCTGCTCTGAAGATGCTTGCAATGGGAAGATAGGCTAGAATACGTTCCAATAGATCATCAGGCAAAATAAAATCCACAGAAACTGCATTATTATCTTTATTGCCTTCATCACTTAGATCAGAAAATGAATCAAAGTCACCAGTGTCTCTTGCCACATCATCAGAGCAATCATTGACCCATGATGTCTCTCCCCCGTCCATGATGAAGACGCAATCAACGACAGGACTGCAGAAAGAAAAAGAGAGAAATAAATTTAAAATAAAAATTAATATTATTCAAAAAAGAAAAAAGCCACTTCCAGTAAAGAAGTTTAAGCACCACAGAAAATAAAAATAATTCAGGAAATACAAGTTGAACCCAAACTATTTCTAAAGCGCAAATATGAAAATAGGACTGGAGAGGAAGCAAAAGAAAGTGCCATGCATTGGAACTAAAAAATCAAATACAATTACTGCCGCATTTATAGTACAATCAGATGACATCCATATACATAACCTGGGAAGTAAGACAGCACTAAGACAATGCCTGGGAAGTAAGATAGCACTAAGACAATGCCTGGGAAGTAAGATAGCACTAAGACAATGCCTGGGAAGTAAGACAGCACTAAGACAATGACATTAATTTCATAGCACAATCTGCAAACAAGCCTCATATAGAAGGCACAATCATATTTTTTCCACCTTCCATGTATATAGACTGAGACCTCCAAGTCCCACCAATTCATCACTACGATATCCAACTCATGGATTCCTAAAGTAAATGAGTATATCAGAACCTAACACCATCCTATCAGCAATAAGCAATGCTCCAAACATTCCATAAGAAAACTTAATTTGCCAATAAAATAATAGCTCAATTTTGAGATATGGGAAAAAATTGAAAAAAAAGAAAGAAAGAAAGCAAAATCGCAACTTCAACATATTTCTGAAATGACATAGATACTTGGGGAGAAATTGAAGCTATATCCAAAATTTTCAGATAACAAATATTGAAAATGGAATTATTGCATGCCCAGAATTAAATTATGGCAAGTTGTCAGCCAAATACCAAATTAAAAGCCTGCCCAGAAGCAAAAATATCAGATACAGATATGTACGAACCATCAATATCAAATAGAAGAGATCAAACAACAATAGATGGCAATACAATCTTTGGATTGTAAATCTTATTCATCAAATGTCCCACATTAATCGCTAAAATTATTGATATAAGAACGTTAACAGCCTAAAAAACGAAACATTAAAATAATAATAAGAATATGAAGAAGAACATCATTTAACGAAAAATTCTGACTAGAATGAGCATATTGATCCAAAAACCAGTGGTGCTATCTCCACAGAAACAACTTTCGAGGTTTTAACAAATCAAACCCTAAAAAGGATTTTGTGAGTCAAAATAACAATGTTAGGTGGAAGGAAAAAAATTAGGCCACGTTTAGCTATCAATCAAAAATCAAAGCGCCTCCCACCCCCGCAACACACACACACACACACACACACACAAAAACTATCATCAATAACTAAACCAACATCAAAGATTAAAAATCGCAGGCAGATCACTGAAACCCGAAATCAAAATTAAAAATTTAAGCACATACAAAGATTAAAAAAAAAATACCACGTTTTAAGCCAGCACAACTGAGACTGCCCAACTGGGTCAGGCCAGATTTAAGGAGAAAACGAAATGGCACGAAGAAAAAAAGGAGAAAAAGCATACGCCCTCAAAAGCGAGTATATTAATATCAATAAACCTTTATCAGTACCAAAAAAACTAGAAAATACATGGACCAAAACCGAAATGGGGTATGAAGAGGAAGCTAATTTCTTCAAATGGAAGATAAATATGACATGGGTCCCTCCAGATTTGGCAGGTAACTCACGCCTAAACAACCCATTTAAGAGAGAGGGTGTGAAAGAGGAGATAGAAAGAGGGGTTTTTGTTGTTTAGTTTTGGGTTTCTTTTTTCATATAAGAAAAACGACAGGCAGCGAACGAAGTGAGGAGGCGGTTTTTGTATAGAGGAGATCAGGAGAGTGAAGAGAGAGAGAGAGAGAGGGTAAAGCGCTTGATGTTTGGTTTATGCGTACAAAGCCAAAGCAGCAGAGAATCTGAGCATTCCAAGTGTGTATGGTTGAGTTGAGGTGCTATTCAAGCAACTCATTAGATTTTTAATCAGCAAAAACTAAG
Source organism: Triadica sebifera (assembly GCA_023653625.1). Taxonomy (NCBI): domain Eukaryota; kingdom Viridiplantae; phylum Streptophyta; class Magnoliopsida; order Malpighiales; family Euphorbiaceae; genus Triadica; species Triadica sebifera. The sequence goes on from CM042895.1 coordinate 3,486,378, forward strand.
AACACACTCGAATTTTAACTAAACTAGCAAACTAAATATTATAATTTTAATTTTAAAATGAAAGCGATTGTAATTGATAAATTTATAAATTATAAATAATAAATATATAAATTGTAAAACAATAAATTTATAAATGATAAAATAAAATATTATAAGTGATAAATCTGTAAATGATAAAATAATATGTTATAAACGATAAATCTGTAAGTAATAAAACAATAAGTTAGTAAATAATAAATCTGTAAGTTTTTTAAACAATAAATTTATAAATTAAAATGATAAAACTATAAGTTATAACTCATAAATTTATTTTTATATTCAATACTTTACAAAAATTCAATTCTAAAAAATCGACATTTTTATTTTTATTCCACATATGTGAAGAAAAAAATGTATAATACAACATATAGCTAGATTCATAATATAACAACCCAAAATAAATAATTTTCCGAACAATAATATTTGCTCTCTTACTCATCCATCCCCTTTTTTTGTCTTTTTTTTTTAAATATATTTTACTTTCATTTCTCTTTATAATCATGTATTTAATAGCTGCTCCTTTCCTCGTAAAGGGTAAATTTATATATTTTAAATTATAAATTATCTTTAAATATAGTTAATTTATTAATTTTTATTATTCTCATATTTAATATGTATTGTTATTTTTAAAATATGTATCGTTATAATAAATATAAATTATCATCTTTTAGTATATTGATAAAAATATATAATTTTAAAATTTTCAATCATAATTACATCTTTCTTGATATTTATGAAAATTGAAATGAGCTTATATTTTCCAAACATATAGAGTATAGTTTTTTTCTTCTGAAAGTAAGATGAAAATATATATTATTATTATTATCATGATAATTTTTTCTTCTTATTCCACTTAATTTTCTTCCTCTTGATTAATTCATAAAAACTTAATAATAATTTAAATTATTTGTAAAAATTTAATTTAAATTAATACTTTAATTTGACTGTTTGCATCTATAATACAATTGGAGTAGCTATTTAATATCGGAAATTTTGTTTGCATAAATCATACTCCTATAAAATAGTAAATATTTACTTCATAAATATAAAAATGTTTATATAAATTATTTTTTTAATGCGACAAAGATAACAATATTATGAATAAAAATATGAATGAAGTCTACATAAAAAATTTTAAATAGCATTTTTTGACTTTCTTTTCTTTTTTAATGGGTAAAAATCTAAACAAGAGCATAGAACTGTTTTTTTTTTTGTATATTGGAAGAAAGAGCATAATAGTATGAACCATATAATTAGTTAATCATTTATTTGAATAATAAAATCTCAAAGTACGGGAATATAGACATAGTAAATTAAAATCCTGAAATTTGTTTCTTAGCATTTTGATTCTTAATATTTTCTATTACTTTTAATTTGAATTCAATTTACATGTCTTCTTCTACTCAATTCATGAACAAAACTCCAAGCTAACATTTTTGTGACAGAGAATTGGAATTACAAACCCCAACAGATATTAGGGTTCAAACAGATAAAATAAAGAAAAATATTGACACTTAAATTGAAAATAAAAATTATATATTGGAAATTTATCTGGAATTAAAAATCTCAAATGGATGGAAGTTTGATAAAAAAAAAAATTCAAACTGAAAGTTTTAAAAAATGCTGAGGTTTGAATTGATAAAAAAAAAAGAGAGATTGAGACTTAAATTGGAGAAATTCTCATAAATTGATAATTTTTTAGAAATTAAAAAAAAATCTCAAATGAAATAAATTTTGACAGATAATTTGAATTGAAAAATATTAAAAATATTAAAATTTGAACTGATATAAAAAAATTAATTTAAATTTAAAATACCCATACATGAAATAACTTTATATAAATTTCCCTAAAATTTGAAACCTTTTGCAATAATGATTTGATTATCATTATAGTAATTGCAAATAGCGTGAATTGAAGTTGAATAATTGTTTTGTCTTTTTTTTTCAAATTTTGAATATTTATTTTTAGACATATAACTTCTTATATCTATAGATTATTTACTACACAATTAATTCGCATAGAAAAGAAAAACATGTGTGTTTAGGCATTCTAAGTTGTTAAGTTACAAAGAGAGAAATCCTAATTTAAATACCCACATAATATTATAGACACAAAATCTACTAAAAGAGACATCAATTGCACAATCTTTCAATACTCACTTTTTTCATTTAAACTAAAAGATTATTTTGTCATCCATTGTGAAACTAAACTAGAAATTGACAAATTTTCGTGAATAATGCAACCATGATATAATTTGAAAAATGGGTTCACAAAAGTATATCTATCATGCATCTTCATCAAAGGTCACATAACAAGATGATGCCATAAAAAGTTGTTTCACAAATGAATGAGACATTGGAATGGGTCCTAAATCTTAATCAAAGGCCATATATAAAGAAACACAATTAAATTCTCTCTAATTAATAATTAATTAATAATAATGGCAAACAAGAAACCTCCCAACACAAAAACAAGAGGAGGAATGGACACATAACTTGTAATATATGCCATTGTATTGCTCATTCCTCTATGTATACAAACATAATGAAATACTTGCGATTGCATTTCAAAGTTGTAATAAAAGCAAAATGGGATTATACCATGCAGTGAAAGGGGCAGTTTTATCTGAGCCATAGTATTGTAACTTAAAAAAAAAAGGGATTATTGTTACTATTAATCATTTTATGCATTGTGTGTGGACCTTCATTAAAGGTGAGTTTTTTTTTTAAAAAAAAAAAAGCCTCTCAACCTTGAAAAATTAAATTGACAGACAAGATCAGTCAAACCGACAAGATTTTTGTTTTTCTTCTATTCATTCATTTTCTTAACGTATTGTTCTCAAATTTAGAAAATAATAATTTTGATTCGGTTGAAAATTAAGAACATGAAAAGTGAAAAATTAATTAACAACGAAAAATGAATTAAAAATACCAGCCGACAGAATCAAAATATATATTTATGCTCACCTGAATTTTGAACAACTTTTTCAATGTGATCACCTCCACATGGGTCCGTCTGTGGTTTGCTGTTTCTAATGTATATGGCAGGCTTTCTTTAATAAAATGTATGCATGAAAAGACAACAAATAAAAGAAAGTAAAAAAGGAATGGGAATGGGAAATTAAATCATTACAAGTGAGGGATGACTTAATGTGCACAAGCACAAGGTGGGCTGGCTGGAAAGAGGTGCTGTTGGTAATGATTTGTGGTGTTGCCACTAACCCTTTTTCCACTCTCTTTTCCACAACCACTCCAGAATGTTTAAGCCACCGCCCACATGCTCTGAAATTTTTAGTTTCCATTAATATATTGAATATTGAGCCATTTACTTTCACTATTTAGCAATGCGTTAGTATAAAATATAAAATTTAACTGTTAAAAAATTAAAAATATCAATCAAATTTAACTTGGTAATTTTAGTATGATGATCTGAAATCTTGAGTTGGAATATCAATGAGTGAAGATTTTGCACAAATGTGTTAATGCAATGTTCTTTCAAATGCCCACGACCCAAACTATGAATTTATACCAATTCAACCCCATAATGAGGTAGCTTATGTTTGGGATGTTCACAATTTTTATGCATGCAAATAAAATTTACAGAGTAATAGAATTTAGTTAAATATAATTAAAATTATAAATTTTACCTAAAAAACACTATAAGTGATTTGTTTAGTTGAGTTGGAATTGACCAAAGCAGTCAAAAATTTAAAAGCAAAAAAAGAAAAACAGACAGGGAGACCATATGAGAAATATAACAATAGTTTATAAGATATTCATATATATATTTTTTATTCATTTGTCACAGGCAAATTAAAATATCACTAGCAATTGGTGGGTGGAATTTATAGGACATCTGGAATGCATCGCATCCATAAATTTTTTTTTTGTTTGCTACTAATTTTTGTGGGAGAAATGTGAGACATTTTATGATAAGTAAAACTTTATATGCCGCTAAAATAGAAGTTGAACTCCATAATTTTTTTTATTTCATATAATGTCCAAAAACTTGTTAGGGTTAATTTTTTATTTTTCAGAATTCATCATGAAATGTGGTGTCTTTGAACACAATTCATTGAGGAAAAAAGCCGTGTCTTTCAGCATAAGGATTAATATATATATATATATATATATATATATATATATATATATATAAATGGAATACGGGTCAGGCAGGCGGCCGGTAAGGTCCTAAACCAAGAAAATTAATTTGAGATATGCGAGTTGCTTTTTTTTTCATTTATTGCTTTCAGTGAGTAGCGCTTTTTTTGTGTGTGTATTTTGATGACATTTATTTATTTTTTCTTTTTCATGCAAATTCAAAAAAAATTTATATAATTAAGATAAAAAAATAGATGTCGAAGATAATTAGCAGTCCTGCATTTATAAAAAAAATATATATATATATTTTGATTTGTTATAGTTCGTAAAGCAAAAAGAACCAAACTGAAAATATTTAATTTTTGTATTTATTATAATTTTATTTAAATATTTCAATCACGACTGTATCTTGATGATTTGTTTTTTTAGAAAATATGTGTTAAATAGCATAATCAACCAATGAAGTTGTGTTGAATAATATATATGTTAAGGAGCATAAAAATCTTTGAATAAAATTATAACTAGTTTTTAAAATTAAAAAAATTATAAAAATAAAAAATGTTAGATATTTTTTTTGTCATGAGTCAAACTGAAAATAATTAAAAATATAGGGATATGGAATGACTTTGTCGAAATTTATGATAGGTGGGGTTGTGTGATGAATATGTCGAAATTATATTGTACAAGAGGATTGATTGGCTGCTATCTGTAGCTAAGATTTCTCGTTGTGCTAATAATTAATTGGCTGAAAGTAATGCTTATAAGCTTGAAATGACATGGACATAATTCATTAATTTGGTTGTATTTGTTGGGGTCACCAAATCAAGTAAGACGATTGCCCACTTGCCCACTTGGAATAACACTAATTGCAAATAAATCTTTATTATGTAAACAAGATTAATTGATGTTGCAAATTTGTCATTCGATTATATTTTGAAATTTGAGTGAAATATACCCATTTGTAGAAAAATAAAAATGAGTGCAAAGTCAATAATACTCTTTTGACGTACTTTTTCTTTTCTATGTTAATGATTCTCTCAAGTCAAAACAGTAATGAAGATTTAAGCTGGTGGGCAATAGTTTGCCGAGATAGCAGAGCGAAGGCTCGCAATATGGGTTCTAAATTCTAATATAGCTGAAGACTTCACTGCTTAACTGTTGTTTTTTCCACTAATGAAGTTTCCTTTGAACCATGGATTTAATGATAAATAACTTATTTATTTGTAAAACTGGACAAGTGATTGTGGTTTTGAGAGATGAAATTAAAAAGAATGGAATTGGTGCAATGGCTAAAACTCTACTAACATCACCGCTAACGTACGGGCGGAGGAGCTTTACAGCGATCGGCGCAAATTCCGGAGAGATATATATTGGCAGAGAGTGGACAGAAAGGTACGAGAGTATATAAATGATGATAGGGAGACAGACAGATCCATAGCTGTAGGATCAGAGATTCAGATATCGATCGTATCCCCCAATTCTATGATATCGTATACACAATAATCTCGGTTTCCCAAGCACCCCCTGTCTACTTTTCATCTCCATCAATCACGTCCTTTCTGTGCTTGCTTCTACTGCCTACACCACTACAGCTATTCGCTGGCTTCTATCCCACTTTCTCCTCATTTTCTTCTGCTTTGTCCCCTGTGCCCATTCATTTTCTTACAATTTTACTCCTACTTTTCACTCTGTACTTGCAATTTGTTTCTTGTTTCTCTTTGGTTCCATTTATTATTTACCCGGCAACGAGGACCGGAGAAGGATGAGTATGAGCAGCAGCTATCATCAAGGGTTAGTGACTTGTTTAGTCTAGAATCTCCATTATTTCTTGGCCCATGATTCCCAAATACTATTCAGAACAAAATTCAATAATAAAATATTGGTTTTCTTGATGAATATATGAAGATTTTATTATCTCCCAAATGAAGAAATAATTGGACAATTAAAAAAAAAAACAGAAAAATCATCAAGTAATGTCTGATATTACAGGCTGGCTGAGAATCCAACCCAAACCCATTGCGCACGCAAACCGATTTAACACTATGCGCTAAGAATGGAGCAACGGCTTCTAAAATCAAAATCAACAAAAATCCCCCCCATTGATTTGTTATACTCTCAACATGTTCAAACCAGAAATCCTAGACCGTCCATAAAGTATACTACTGAATCATTCTGGTCAAAAAGCGTCAAAGTACTGATCAAACCATTGAACAGAACAGTCTACACCGTTCATCAATTCTCTTTCCGGGACCCGCCGTTAACCTGAAGATTCTGTGCGGACATGCACAGGCTAAGCCTCCTCTGCTTGAGCAACCCACAAAACAATCTTCCACCGTCAGATGACTTTAAGTCAACTGTTCCCGCTAACTCTCTAACTCCGTTCCAGTCCTTCAACGTCGTCGACGCGGCTGAAGACGACGATGTCGTGGAATCAGCACCATCAGAAAAATCTCCCGAATCTCCACAAGAACTCTCGTCGTGGCCCAACTCTTCCATCGAAATCGACTTCTTTAAATTGCGCCGGCGCCGGCGATGAATACTCTCCCCCATAAGATCACGATAACCAATTGCAGAAGCTCCATGCAAGGTCGCGAAATCAGAGGTGTCGTTGATGAAAGCACCGACGTTCAGAATCCCTTGAAATCTTCCAGAAGGACGGCGAATCTGAAGAGCAACGAATGAGGGAGTTCTCATTTCTTCAGTGGGGGAAGCAGGTGGCATTGTGCTAATAAGAAAACGGACGGTGCCAATTAGAGGATTACGAAGGCAACCGACAGCATAAATCTCAAAAAAAACGCCAGAGGTTTCGCTAGAGAGAAACTCAGGAGTGACTTTGAAGAGGAACTTGTCGTTCCAGGTGGGGTTCTCACCGCCGACTCGGTCGATTCGGGAACGGAGCTTGGTGGATGGATTGACCCAAACGACTGCATATGTTTGCAGCTGCCGCAGGTTGGAAGATGGCGGCTTAAGACCTTGCGCAGAGATCAAATTGATTTCTAGGATCTTCGACTCCATGCGAAATTTCTCCCTCTCTTCTTTCTTGATTTTTCTGAGAGATATACCGTTCTGATTTTATCAAGAAAGAAAAAAGATAGACAGACGCCTCTAATGACAACCGGGAAAACGGATATGACGGCGAGGCCGGCGATGCTCGAAAGAGGGGAGGGTTTAACTTTAAGAAAGGGGTTAAACGGTTGAAATTTGGTTTGATGAAAGTCCAGATACAGGTCTGTTTGGAAGAATGACGGGTATGACCTTACGAAATAGAAAGGACTGTATGTGTTAGGTGAAGCAAATGAAGGATATATTTTTTTTTCCTTTTTGATCTTCTCTGAGAAATTCTCAAATTTATCACAAAATTAAATTCCAAAGAAATATTTTGAACTATCAGCGTACAGTTGGCGACTTTTGAATTCTATTACTATTCTAATTATATATGGTTGTTACTTTATATAAAATTCTTAAATATTAATATTTCTTTTAGATTTATATCTATTTATTAAAATAAATATTATATTGTTATAAAATTTTATTAATATTGTGTTAAAATTCTATTACAATTAGAATTCTAATCTTTAATTTGATGTCATATAATTAGTTATTTTTTTTTTAATTTTTCGGGATTATACATCTTTGTCATTTTTAGAAATTAGAAATTATTTTTAGCAAAAACACTAACAATATTGAAATATTATTTAACATTACAATTTTATTTTATAAAATGCAAAACTACTTTCTGATACAAATATTTCAGTTTCATTATGTGAGCCATTTGTTTCATTAAGATTTGTAACACAATATTAATAAAATTTTAACACACCACGAAACTGTGAATAAAATCTAAATGAAATTGTAAATAAATTCTTTAGGTTCCTTACCTAAAGAATGAGCAGATTCAGTGAACGACGAGACGGAAAAGATCTGAAGAGAAAAATGTACGGAGATAGACAAATATGAGAACTGAGATCTAATAGAAAGAGAGAGAGACTATGGGGAAGTGAAGTGTGATATTTTTGTGGGAGACGACCACAACAGGATAACAAAGAGATTCCTAAACCTGAAAAAAGAAGTAAAGGCTCGAAGGATTTGAAGACGCAAACCTTGCGATTCAAGCTCTAAAGAATAAAGATGTTTCTACAATTGTAGCCGCAGGATTTTATTAGGGTGGTAGCAGCCGGTGAGTTGGCAGAAGAGGTGGGCAGCGATAGCGTGAAATAGAAGAGTGAGAATTTTGTTTCAGAGTCATTAATCAATTTCGATTAAATAATTAATTTAATTTAATTGATTTAAGATAAAAAATGAAAAAAATAATAATTTCTTACAACTACTTTTTGATAAGTAGTAGGCGGCTGCCCAAAATTTGATTTGGCCCAAAACAGTTGGGCCTGGATGTTTATCCGAAAAGAATTCCATTCTCACCGGAATGATCATGGGACTATGGAAATTGAAGCCCCAATGTTTGATTTGTTTGATTGTTATGATTCATGAGTCGTTCTTAGGAAAATCAGAAAAGGGAGATAATATTCTGGCCCAGAAAGTGGAACAACCATTAGACATTCCTTCATATTTGAGAATGCAAAGGATTGAACCTCTAAATTACATAAATATACATATCAAAGGGACTTCAATTTGGTCCAATAACTCTATATGGATCCCTAAATCATCTTCAACCCTTTACTGATACAGCTTCATAGGTAATTTATGTCTAACTGCGCATTTATTTTTCTGAAAAATAATATATATATAACATGCAACTGGTGGTTGGCCTAAAATTAGAGGATAAATTAAAAAAAATAATTATATATTGGTCTATCTAAAATAATTAACAGATGGAATGGAGGTGGAGGAACTTCCACAGTACATGTAGATTTGCTGTTTTTGCTGATGAAATTGGCTTTCGATGTCTTAATTTTAAAAGAAGAGGACCTGAACCTTGTATGAACCCAAGCTACCAATAGCTACAAGTTATATTTTGTCAATTCAAGAAACAAATTTCTCATCATAACCCAATTCTAATTATTGATCATATTTGTTTATGGCATGCAGTGGAGAAAACATTGTGGCATCATATTTAGCAGAATCAAATGTGTTAGCTGCCTACCAAACCGAACACAGCATAAACTAAAGGTTAGATGTAAAAATTATTCTTAAGAATATATGTTCTTCATTTGGTGCGATACTAACTTATTATGAATTTGCCTCGACAGAAATGCTAAGGTAAAATATTTTTCCAAATCAAATAAGATCTAATGAACTTGGAATAAAATGCCAAAATCCTGAATAAAAATCCAATATTTGTCTGTAAGTAATAAGCTTTTAAGTTACTAATCTTATCAGTATTGGCCTGATGACTCTCAATTCTCACTCAGAAAGCAAAATGTAACCAATTTTGTTCTCTTGTGATGGTTTGGTTGGTGACCCATAAAATCACGATACGCCATAGCCACATTGCTGCACTTAGAAGCACCAACAAAAGCTATGAAACCCTTTCACGCAATTGCATCGACTCCTAGTCTTCCTTTCCACCTCCCTCCCTTGCTAACTTCAACTGTAGCTGATGCTATCATGGCTTCTGCCTCTGCCTCATCTTTTCTCCAACTATCCTCACTCGACTCATCATACATGTTACCATATCTTGGATCTTCTAGAGGATCTTCTTCTCCTTCTTCATCATAGACCGCATCTTTTTTGATTTCATCATCATTAATCTGATTATCGAAAAGGGAGTTTAGATGACACACACCACAACCCATTAGGGAGTCGCGAAGAGGAATATTGCGTGTTTGATAAATTTCAAAGGAAACAGTAGCGTTTGCTCCTACAAGGAAGTTCTCTGATACTGAGAAAATGAATGTCTCTTCCCAATCCAACTTTGATTCTGTTCCTGTGTCAACAATTCTGGTCCGTAGCTTTCTACGCGGGTCAATCCATAAATTCATGTAAATGTTAGTGGGTTTCCTTTTGATTTTTAGTTCAGAAAATTGCAATCTGATTTCCAGGACTCGGAGTCGCCCACTGCCATTAGGACCAGAGCTTGTAGTTTCTTTAAAACCGAACAGGATCGGCCATAGTCTAGCAATTAAAGGAAACGCCATTGTAATACCAAAAGATCAGAACTTGGAGAAGAAACTGCAAAAATCAGAGAAACCCGGTGAGTTTTTCTTATATTGATCTCAATGGAAAAACAGAATTTCTTGTTCGACCGCGGAAGAAAGGGAGGAAGAAACAGATGTAGAAATAGAAAAAACTTCCGAAAGAATTGAAAGGTCCTGTACTGGTGATTTATAACAGTAGGGATTTCCACAATAAAAGGAATTGTGGTCTGTTCGAATTTCAATTTCAGCTGCATACTTGCCAGTCTTTTTCGACTGGAATAAGGATTTATTGATTATGGACAGAGTTATGAATTGAATCTATAAACTTCCGCATAAAACAGTTCCTTTATATCTCTAACCCTATTATGCCTTCAAATCTTATGCAAACAAAAATTGTTAAGATATTCATAGCCTGTCAAGATTTACAATTGCAGGATACGCAATTGTAAACCAGAAAAATGGAAATTAATTATGATTATAAACTCATAAAATCATTACCACGCCTTTTTCCAGATTATCGAAACTCAATTAACGATTAGAAACATCATTTTAAATCAACAGCATGATTTGAAATGTGTAATTTAAATCACAGCTTATCAAAGCTCTTCAATTGGAAAAATAAACTATTAGGAAAATTTAATGACAAATACTTTAGCTGAACCATTCAGGAAATCTTTTGTCTTCAAAAATTGGTCTTTGCCCTGCCTCTGTCTCTGATTCCCGATGAATAATGATCATGCTCTCAATTTCAAAGAAAAAGCATAAAAAAAAATGGCTGTCGATGGAAAATACCTAATTAAAACGCACTTTATTTTCTTTAGGGATTGTCCACATGCTATAATACACCACACATTCATTATACTTCATTCCTCCTCCATACTACTATTGTGTCTGAGTCCAGGAGAACATGGTATGTTAATGAAAGACAACCCATCTTAGGATTGCAGCACATAAAGAAATAAATAATTCCAACTTGATAAGCACCAGACTTAACATAATCAGCATACACTCGGTTCCTCTTATGACAATTGTTAGCATCCCCAAATAAGCACCTAATTTCTAGTAATTATCTCGTCCGAAGAAAAGTTTCAGGTAATAAAGCTTTCGCACATCAAATATGCGAAAATCTCTGTTAAACTTTGCCTAGCAAGTAACAAAATGCATCATGGTAAAAAACAGGAAGCATGAGACTATCTCTATCTACCACTCTCATAAATCCGTTACAAAATTATAATAAAGAACAGTTTTATCACATTACATGACCTGCATCAGATACATGGAACTTATGTCACATGAATATATCTTGTATATAGCTGATTACAGAAAAAAAACATACGATGGAGTAATTTTCATATCACACCAGCAGGATGCTTTGTGACAGAAAACAGAAGACACATATAAGCTCACATTGCCACTCTAACAACCCGCATCTTGGGGGACTTGATTGATGGTGTTTTATAAGGAGGAGAAGATATCCGCGTTCTATACCGTCTTCCCCTCATTTTCTTCCTCAACTGTTTCTCCAGCTCTTTCACTCTCCCAGTCAAGTTGGATATGACAGCCAACTGTTCTTTCCCTGACTCGATTAATTTCTCCCCCATCTCCCTCATTTTCTCATTCTCTTCAACCAGCTTTCTTCCATCTTCCGTTGCTACCCCCAGGTCCTCTATATGTGGCTCGCTGGCAGCAGAGAACACAGGTAATGATGCCCTTTTTTCGTCATCATGCTCCGTAAGCATTGAAGTGGGTTGTGCTCCACCAACAGATTCTCTTTTGGTAGTCTCCGACCTGTCAGGCTGATAGGCTACAATGTTGGATCCATTAACCGCCTCTAGCTCCTGGTATTCGCCCTGTTCCTGTATAGTTCCTTCCTTTACATCCTCTCCTGTTGGTTGATCCACATTATCATGAAAATCTCCAATCCGTGCTTCATCCCCTTCAGACACAACTACATTGGATGTCACCTCCAAAATGCTGCCTTCGTGGTTTTCTTCCTGCACCTCATCATCATCATCCTTTTTCTGCAGTAGGAAGGAAGCTTCTTGTATCTCATCTGGTTGAGATCCATCCACTTGGTCATAGTTGTTCAATTCCGATGCTTGAGACTGTTGCACATCTCCAGGCATTATTTTCACAGAGCAATTATTATTCATCTCAGTTCCAACCTTCATCTCATCCATTGGTTCAACAACAGAAGAACCTTTATCAAACATTTCTACAGGTTGCTGCTCCATGTTGTTCTGAATTAAAGCTCCCTTATCTGGTGAAGATGTATCAGTTCCTGTTGGCTTTTCATTATGCACTAACATCAACAGCTGCTCTGATTCATTTAGATCTGGAGCTTCCTCAACTCGTGAAGATGTATCTATTGTCTTTTGTCCTCTGCTATGCACCTCAATTGGTTGCTGCTCTGATGCATCAGTCGCTGCTTTCTCTTCCACATCTCCACCAGGTAATAATACATTCTCCGGCAGTACAGCTTGTTCATGCTTCAAGGATTTGTCAGTATCAATTACTCCAACAGGCAATTCATCTAGTAGATTTATCTCTGGAACTGGTACAGCAATATTTGATTCATCAACTGCAGCAGATGAAGTTGACTCGCTTATACTAGAATCCACCTCTTTGTTTTGTCCGCCCCCTCCTATACTTGTCCCCATTTGTTCCTCAGCAGAAGCAGCAAGCTCATTCGCAGTTACTCCTCGTGGCAAGTCTTCCAGGTTGCGCACTTGAGAATTATTATTGATATGCATTGATCCACTTGCTTCAGATAGTTCAGACTGTCCCTCACTTTTTGGGTCACAAGAGATACTTTCAGGTTGGGCACCCACCATCTCATCTAAACTACTCTTCTCTGATGGCAATTGCGAAGTTCTCTCATCAGGCACTGTACCAGAATGAAATTCTTCCTTCAGAAGATCTTCCTTTGTTTCATCTGAAGAAAATTCTACATCTTCAGCCACCAATGGAACATTATGTTCAATTTCCCTGCGCTCTTCTTTAACAGAAAGGGGAGGATCTGAAGTTCCATTATCCTGGGTCCTGGACACGACATCTATTCTGTGGCAAGCACCATCAGTTGGATGCTCTTCTGAATCCCTCAATACCCTTTCTTCAGTGCCTATTTTACTACTAGGATCAGTCGAAGATTTTTCAGAAGATTTGGTTTCAGAAAGTAAATCAAGCTTTTCCTGCAGCGCTACAAGTTCCTTCGCTAACGACTTTCTGATATCCCTGAGACCTGGGTGCAAACCCTGATGAAACATATATGAAATCAGAAAATATAGCACCAAAAAAAAAAACTAAATTCAAAAGCGGGATGACAATGACGAAATCAAATGTTTGAAAATACATATAACGCAGTTCAAAATCCAAAAGTGTTGCAACTGTAATAGTTAAATGCATATGTACAAATCATAGGCAAAAATGATGGTTCAGATTCCATTAGACTAACGAAGTAAAATGTAATGAAATGATTATTTTCAAAAAATTTCCATTTTGGTATTGCTTACTGTCAGAAAATTCTATTTGAGTTAGTTTAAGCATACCGTATAGACATCTAACCTTGTTTTGGAAGAATGTGTTTATGCACAGCACTTCAAGAAGTCACAAATAAGGTTGAATTCTTTATGCTGTAACATGCACAATGTTTCAATTAAGCAACAAAAGTGGAACCAAGTTGGTGGAAAGTATTTCTTGTTATATTGTCCAGATTCCATTACTATTTCCTTCTTGCACAAGCAGAATATAAAATATAAAACATCGCATTGCCATCTAATATAAACTGAAATTGGTTGCAAGCATACCTGGATGGTATCCAATTTCAGGAGAAGGCTCATTATCATTTCTCCAAGAACTATCTTTTGCTTCTCATCCTTCTGGAGATCGGGAGAGGACTCTAAACCATCAATCTTTTTCCTAATCTCAACCAACTGCTCCCTGACTTTGGCAATCTGCTTCAATTTTTTCAGAGGTTCCCATTTTCTCACTTGATAACCACGATAGGCAGACTGAATACGGAGAGCAACTTCATCGTCAGATAGCTTCTTCTCTCCTTTAGTTTCTGCAACGCTGCATCCACCTACATTATTGGTATCTACATTTTCATTTGCCTGCTTAATTATCAACTCATCCGCATTTTCCAATCCTTCATCTGCTTGGACAGTGTATTTGACGTCATTCTTTCCACTTTCCTGTGTGGTTTGGCTGATGGGGGTTTCGTCTCCAGAATCAAATGATGAAGAAATAGGATTTTTTTTGGTTTCAGAGTCATTCCTCTGCTTTTCATCCTTGCGTTCATTAGTTTTTCTTTCCACAACCTGCTTAGCTTTTTCCATGTTTTTCTTTTCTTCTGCCCCCTTGTTGCTGCTTACAGTGTTTTCTTCAACTTGTGAATCCTGTTGATTCTGTTCTTTCTGGACCGATGAGTCTGAAACCTTAGGAGCAACCCTAGTTGTCTCTTGTAACTTTCCTTTGATCCCTGGAGGACTAGGAGACCTTGAGCTCACATTACTGCTCTTTTTGCGAGGCAAGGGATCAACTCTCAGACAAATAGGAAGCAACTTTGACGACTTTGGTGAGGATGATGATTCTCTTTTTGCATTGGCTCCAGAAGCTTTATCCGTTGCATTCTTTTCTCCTTTTCTCAGAGAAACAGCTCTTCCTCTCCTTTCAGCATCTTCAGAATTTTCCTTCTCCCTAGACACCTCCATTTGCTTCACAGGAATGCTTCTCTGGTTAGCATTATTGCCCATTAGCTCTGAATCAACCTGGCCACCAGAGTTCTCATGGATCTCTTGTGGTTTATTCATGCCATCACCACTATTGATGAGCTTCACTGGAAAAACATTATTACTAGAAGCCGGGTCTTTGACAAGTCTAGGAGGAGCAATCATCTTTCCTTGCTCTTCCTTCTCAGCTTCACTCTGTTTATAATGAGGCCGCATCCAGATTATCGGAAATGGAAACTGTCTCATTGTGCTCTCCTCCTGCTGATCCCGAGTTCTACTCCCATCGTCACCTTGTGACAAAGATTGAAGGCTTTTCATGTCAAGTGGTAACCAGCTAGGCCTCTCTCTAGGTGATTGTTCATTTGGCTTCGCAGTCTGAGCAGGCTTCATATCTTGTGAAGCTTTTTCCCAATTAGCTCCATCTGATTCCAAATGCTTTCTATGCTCTTTATCCTTCATATACTCGGGGGGAATCCACAAAATCGGATATGGGTAATTTTCCAATTGAATTGGAGCCAAAGACTGGCCCATCTTGCTCTCCACATTAGGCTCCTGCTCTTCAGCCATCACTCCATCGCCATTTTTCTGGTTGTGAGTGTTGTGGGGGCACCCGCAACAATGATAAACACTGTCTCTAGGCTTGTCATAATAATACCTAGGAAGCTCTTTCAAATAATATGATGGAGGAACATAATGTGCAGGGAAGGCATCAGGAAACGGAGGGTGGTGTCCACAACAATGAAACTGGGGTGACGAAAAATGAGGCCAAGGCCCATGACTATAATAACCAGGGAAATTACCATGGCTGCTGTAGGGATAACATGGAGCAGAGTAACCGAAATTGTTTGGGTAAAACCAAGGCTGATTAATGACAACAGATTTGGATGGATCAACTCTCGCAAGAGGTTCCACGACGCTTGGAGCAGAAGACATTTGGTTCCCATGTACTGGGTATGAATCCATGTATCTATAAACAGGCATCATTTTTAACAGTTCTAATTACCAGAACAAACCCTCGGAAGTTCTTTAATGAATTGCACTTGTGTACCTGGAAGAATACCGGAGTTTGAGAAACTGTATAAGCTCAAAAAAAAAAAAAAACAAAGAGCACGTTAGAATGATTATAAGACCACATCTAACACAAATTTAAAACATCTTTATGGCTACAGGTCAAAAACAAAAAGGTTACGAACGCTTATATTAGGATTTCAAGGAGACAATTCGTCATTTAGCGGTGAACATATTACAGCTCAAAATTTTAGATACTGTAAAAGAAGATATCATCCACTCATTTCAAACCATTATATGCAAAGATACTTCATCCAAATAAAAAGAGTAACCTTCCAGAAAATTCATAAAAAGAAATAAAAAAAATTTAAGTCCTTGAGGTAAAATAAAGAAATTTCTTGATATATCAAAAAATATCAGCAGGTGGAATGCGTTCAAAGATGTAAACTCCATGCTACATTATTCCAAAAGAGACCCAATACTTCCAAATCAAAAAGAGAGAGAGAGAGAGAGAGAGACAATACCAACAGTGATACATACAAGAATCCATATGTATTAAAAATTAACCATCAATGATTCACCAAAAAAAAAAAAATTTAACCATCAATGAATTCTAAAATAAGTCAATAAAAAACATCACAAAAAAGCTAATGTCTCTACCAAACTAACTCTCAGCAAGCATCCCAAATTAACATAACCCAAGCACATCATGAGAGATTCTAATTTCCATTGAAAATCCTGACTATCTCGAAAACTGAACAGAGAAGAGTGTATAAACAATTTTTTTTAAAAAAATCAAAGGAAAAGAGAACAGAATAAACAGCAACTTACAGTTTACACCCGGAAAATTAAGTGAGAGAAGAACAATGTAAAATCCGCCAAACGGTTCCTCAATCCAAATGACTCAGTTATCGACGCGAATCGGTCCACAAACCCAAAGAAAACTCAAATTCTCTTGTCTTCTATTATATAACGAGCGCTGTTTTGTATCAATAGATTTCGACGAGATGAAGAATAAACTGGACATTGGGTTTTATATATGGGGCTACCAACCGGATTTCCAACTCCCTAAAATATCTTCTTCCTTCGAGACGCTTCGCGCGTCCCCCGAAATCAAATGGTGAACGCTCTGGATTTTTCCTGCCACGTAAGAGGTGAAATAAGTTTTGTCGCCGCGTGTAGGTCTTACGATGATGGTAGAATTGTCTGCGGACGCTTAATTTATTAGTGGGCTACTATTACTCGATGTCTAATTCATCTATTAAATTTAAATATCGATGGCCAAAGAAAATTATATTAGTTATTATTTATTTAAATAATAAAAAAATTATTTTTTGAAATATATAAAAAAATTAAATTGTAATTTTTTTAATTTTAACAAATTATAATGGAAAATAAATTTTTAAAAAATTAATAATTTATTTTCTATTTTTTGAGATAATAAATATTCATTTAATACTATATAAATTTCAAATATTATAATATACTATATAAATTTTCTATATTTTTTATATTTTTTATAAATTTTTTAGAATTTTAAATATAATTATTTTTTATAAATATTTAAAATTTTTATTCATTATTATAACACGTATATTAAAATATTAATTTTTTAATAATTAAATAATATTTTTATCAAATAACAAAAATTAAACTCTTAATTTTTTTAAAATTTATATCTCACCCCAATCCATCTTAACTCATACTATAAGAATCGGGGCCAACGAGATTAGAATAAAAAATATGGCCCAATCAAGCCTGTCCAAGTTCGAGACTGGTTGTTGCAAAGTCTTGGTCTATCTGGTTAATGTCAACCAGGCTCATTAAACTTTAGTCCGATTGGATTTCATGAACATAAAAAAGAAAAGAAAGCCCACTAAATCCAACATAAAATAAAATAATATAGAAATTGAGATTAAAATATAATTGGAATAAAGAGAATATAATTTTATTAATAGAAACTCTGCTTAGAGAATTTCAATATTCAGACAACAACACAGTGCATTCGCTTGATAGTTAATAATATATATATATATGCCACCAGCTGGACAGTTTAATCGTTAAACACTGCCCTTAATTCTAGAACTATATCCACTCTGATCATCTGCATACTTATTCCACAGCATGACGCCGCCATACTTAGAAGAACCCTTAACGAAAGGTAGAACTTCTGATGTAAGTTTAGCTGGGGGCACATACCCATCACCGGCGGCTTGAGTAGCCGGAAGCCCAACGAAGAACTGACTGGCGGGAATTTTTTGCGTCCATTGGTTCCAAGCATTCTTGAAACCGTCTGGATTGTAAGCATAGGAACAATCCCTCTTGTTATAGAACTGAATCCAAACATAATCAAATAGACCCGTAGAAAGTGCATTATTGAGATGTTCATCAGGGAATGGACATTGCGGCGCCGCAGTTAAAAAATATTTCCTCCCTCCTCGGCTGAGCTCGTACAGTCTCCCAGCTAGATCATTGTAGTAAGGTCCACCCTTCTCGATGTCGAAGTCTATACCGTCCAACACAGCGTGGCCAAGAGGCTGAGAATTTGATCGCCCCCCGAGGAAGTTATTCCACAAATACTCTGCGACTTTTCTAGCATCGACGGCTGATGCTAGGGAGTAGCTGCCGGAGTCACCGCCAATTGAAAGCAAAACCTTAACTCCTTGATTTTGGCAATTTCTAATGCCGTTGGAAAATTTCTAGCAGTCGTTTGTGTTTGGGTCGCAGTGACCGGCCAAGTCGATCTTAGGGCTTCGGCCACTCCCAAATACCGGGAGGAAAGCAATTATAACGATTTCGTATTTCCGGGAGTTGCAGGTGTCAGTCAGTGTGCCCTCTCCGCTGTTTTGGCCCCAGTAGACGGCAATCCGTCCGGCGGCATCCGACTTGAAAAGCAAGGCAAGAAGTATAAGCAGTGGCAGAGTTGCAACTTGTGAATACAGTTTAGAGGCCATTTGCTCTTTCATACCAAAGGTTGTCTTGGGAGCGGTATTTATAGCAGGGTGGGATAAAAAATAAAATCGTTCCAAAACTTAAACTGGACCCAAAACCGGTTGGAAATCAAAAACAATTTTTTTTTTTGGTTACGAACAAAACAAAACAAAGCAAACTATCTGCAATAAGTTACACCAACAATGGCATGAAATAAGCAAGAGGAAATCTTAGAAGGAGGAGCTTGTAAAACATGGAGCCCTAGAGAAAAATTATACACCACATAGAGATAATTAAGTAATCTGCAGCAAGTTGGCCACCCCATGAAATCAAAAATATTTTTTTACTAATTTAACGGTTTAGCTTTCGAATTAACTGTTGCAAAAAAAAATGATAGATTGAAATCTATTTCATATTATTATTATTATAATATATTTATGCATATAATATGATTTATATATATATACTCTTTTTTAAGTTTATATATTTTAAATAAAATTATGTGAATTTATGATTTATAATCTCACTGAATTTTGAAATGATAAAAAATTTCTAAATACAAAATTAATGAACTGATTAATCAATTTTAATGAAGGGATTTATGATTAGTAATTTTTAATTTTTATGAACAGGTTAACTTATTCCAATACAGCCCTAATTATTTATAATAAAAATAAAGTTTGGGGAAAGTTAAAGTCATAGGAAAAAAAACATTCTCTGAAGTCAAGGTCTATGTGAATGCGTAGAAGAAGCCAGCTGTTCTCACTTCTCACCCGTTTATTTTTACTAGCTGGACTTGGTTACCCCAAAGTCGGGTTATGATTCAAGACCACAAAAAAAAAAAAAAAAAGCCGGTCAACTCCACTGACATTAAGCAACAAAGGACTAAAGATTAGGTGACGACTTATATTATTGATGTAAATTGAAATTCAAAATTAAATTAAATAATATATCTAAATTATTTAATTACTATATTCCAATGGAATATAGTACGATATTAGTGGTGCAGTGGCTCACAGAGGTACAGTCCTACTAGGGGCAATTTGTTAATCTCGTAAAGTCTTGCAAAGATATATTGGCTATGTTTTCTTGGTCTAAATTTCAACATATCTATTGTGGGAGCAGTAAGTTGTTGACTGGTTAGCAAATGAATCTCTGAATTATGAGAGATGTGTTATAGAGTTCGTGAGCCTCCTGATAAAGTAATCTCAATGCTGCAGGATGATTTGGTTGGAGTCTTGTGGCCTCTAATGGTGCCCATTTAGTTAGTGTGGCAGTGTTTTTGTTTCTTGGAATTTTTTTTCATGGAATCTAAAAAACATTGCAATTGAATTTATAAAACAAATTAGAGAAATTATATATAAAATAATATTAATTAATTTAATATTGTATAAATTTCAAATATTAATACCGGTTCCCGATTAATAAACATGCAATCTAATACCGTAGCCCAACAACAAGTAAAATGGGCTGGATTTAATTTGGGCTCACGATTTTTAATCTTAATCTGTTAAAAAAGTTTTAAATAAAAAAAAAACCTTTCTTCTCGTACTTCACTGTCATCTTCACCGCCGCGTCTCTACCGACTTGAGCAAAGCCGCTCGGTCCTAGCTTGTTCCTAATTCAGTTCATCTCTGCCTGCCGAATTAATAGGGCTAGAATAAGAAAGGATAATTTATCCTCCATCATCAATTCTTTTATAGGGTTTAAGGTTTTGAATTTACAGCACAGACGATGGGGAGAGCGAAAAAGGGCCCTAAATTTGCAGCTATGAAGAAGATAGTCACATCTAAAGCAATTAAAAAGTAAGCTCTTTTACTTCATCTTTTATTGCATTAACCCGTTTACTTGTAGCTCTTTGTGTTTAATTATTTTGCTTAATTGTGTAATTAGATACAAGGAAGAGGTGTTGAATCCTTCCAAAAAAGATCTCTCCAAGGAAAAACTCCCCCGTAATGTGTAAGCCTCTTTGTGTTTAATTTATCGATTTCTATTTCGGAGTTTGAAGCTAAAATTTTATTAGTTTTTGTTTGTTTACGATCTTTTTTTTTTCTCACTTTATTTTCTTTTGTTGTGACTTAGGCCGCAAGTTTCTTCTGCTCTTTACTTCAAATACAACACAGCGTTGGGGCCGCCGTACAGGGTTTTGGTGGATACCAACTTCATCAATTTCTCCATCCAGAATAAAGTGAGTAATTTCGATTATGCATGCAAAAATTTTGATATTTCAACTGTTATATGAGAGAATTCTCAAAAGGTCATTATAGAATTGAATATCTTTGTATTTAGAGCTAATTTTTGGATCCAGATTTACTTTTTGATTGGTTTCATTAGCTTATTCTTGTAGTTTAGTCTGCATTATCCTTATTCTGTTTTAGCTCTTACATTTCTTTTCCTCCCTTCTCCCTGTTTGATTGCAGTTGGATTTGGAGAAGGCGATGATGGATTGTTTATATGCAAAATGTGAGCTTTAGAATCTTTGGTTTATTTTATTATTTTAAACTTTTACTTCGTTGTCTGTTCTTTATTTACTTGAGGCCTTACCTAGTTACCTTGTCATTGTCGTTATTGTTGAGGTAAATTTGTTTGCTTTCTCTTCTCTTATTAAATTTATTTCTCCTTCCTTTTACTTGAAGGTACACCTTGTATCACTGACTGTGTTATGGCAGAGCTCGAGAAGTTAGGTCAGAAATACCGTGTAGCTCTAAGGTATGTTTTCTTTATGAACTAATTGCTCTAAAGTTTGTTATCTATATTTGCATCAAGTGATTGAAGCTATTGCTATATGTGGTTGCATTCTATCTTTCTTAAAATTCTTGTATGCTTCTATTTCAATTATGCTTTATGTCTTAAATTTTAGAAGTTGTATAGCTCACTTCTCCATAAATTGTCCTATGCATTCAGTAGGCCAATAACTAATTCACACCTGATTGCTTAAACTTTTGCTGATTAAGTTTTGATTATACATTCTTATGTCATCCCCCATGAAAATTTTTGCATTTTCAGTGAGTAGGTTTTTTCCTGATATTTTCTTTTGTTCCCTCTTGTAATAGAATTGCAAAGGATCCACGTTTTGAGAGATTGCCCTGTGTTCACAAAGGAACTTATGCTGATGACTGTATTGTGGATAGGGTTACTCAGGTATGATTCGATGGAAGCATATTGTTTATATCTTGTTGTTGCTGCTGCTCTAGTTGTCCCAATCTTTCCCTGATTTACTAGTCTTGTGGAGTCAACTGTCATCCTATTTTTATTTGAAGAATAAAATTAAATATGAGAAGAACATATAAAAAGGAAAGCTATATTTCATTTATGTTTTTCTTTTGGAATGTGTTCCAATTATCCTCCAAGAAGAGAGAATGGTTGAATTTAGGTTTCTATTTGCTGAATGTTTTTATTTCTATTTTTTTTTTGCTCCCGGCCAATTAATGTATCTGGAAATTAAGCACATGACAAAAGAGGGAAAGAAACAAGGCTGTTTTAGACATGTGCTCCCAGTTTTTATTTTTAAACAGTGATAAATTTGAAGGAGATGGATCTCTTCACTGAAAATCTCCTCCTAGACAAGGGACCATTTCAGTATGTCATGGAAGCCTTCCCAATACAGGGTGTGGTGATATGCACTTCGTCACTACACTTGACTAAAGCTTACATAAGAGAAGCCAACCTTTTTTTTTCTCCTTTAATTCAGTTGTTTTAACATAGGACGATCCAACAAAAATGCCCCATAGCATATATAGATCCTGACTTGGGCACTCCATGTACTTTTGCTATTTATAATTTTACACATAAGTTGGTCTACATATGGCTTTGACTTATAAGAATGTTATATTGTACAGCATAAATGTTACATTGTTGCTACATGTGATCGAGATTTGAAACGAAGGATACGCAAGGTAGCTTCACCTACCACATAAATCTTTTGTAGTATATCTAAATTAACCAGGTTTTGGTATAATATACAGTCTCTCATTTACTTGCAGATTCCTGGTGTGCCTATTATGTATATTACTCAACACAAATACTCAATTGAGCGACTGCCGGAAGCAACAATAGGTGGAGGTAAGCTCTATCTTGCTAGTTGTTAGTAATGTTAAATTGGAACTTACAACAGAGACTGGCCTTATCTTTTATGGAACTTAATATTCTCTTATTTGGCACAAAGTTACTGTTGAAGATGTGCATATGAGGCATTCATTATCTTCAATGGGTTCATTTGTTTCATTTGATGATTTGGCATTTGGTTCTGAAATGGTAGTGCCAAGGATTTTCTTACTCACTTGCGTGTTTCTGGTGCAGCTCCAAGATTTTGAGACATGTTGCGAGAATGGGATATCAGATGGTTATGTCGAAATTTTGGCTGCTTTTTTTCATTAATCTTTTTACAGGGTTTGGCATCAATCGCGTGTTCGTTTTATTTTATTTTTTTCTATTTAGTGAAGAGCAGGTTACTTGTCTTGTGTAGTGCCTCTAATGAGTTTTCAAATCCGTCCATCAGACGATGGTAAATGAAGTTTGTACTAGATTTATTATTATTATTCAAGTCGACGCTTGAATTTTTCTTCTTAAGTTTCAACTTTTTTAGGCTTTGACCTGTTTCAATTTTTGGCGCTTGGAAGTTGGAACCCTTTCTGGTAAAGCTATCCCTTTCCGACAATGGGATTTGAACTTCGTTGTTGCGATTGTTTACCAATTCTTCATTGAAACAAAGCAAAAATAACTACATTATATCAGACAGTAAGAGATTCTCCAACTCTGGAAAATTATAACACAACCAATCTAAATGGTTTGGTTTTACGAGTGTGCAAGCAAAATCGGCAATTCTAACAGACCTATACTCGAAAGATAATTGAGCAGTTATAAAATTAGTGTTCAAAAAGCAATCTCATCTACAGTAGCTTGTATTTCGGGTGGAGTACGGACTCCCCAGAAATTGCAAGAATGAGCTCTCTAAAATCTGATTCAAAGATTATTACTCTAGTGGAATCTATGGATCAGGCTAAGAACACAGCCCCTCTTAAAGGCAACAGCTTCACCCAATATAGCAAAGGAAGCCTTACACTTTCCAAAGACACCATTAATCATCAATCCACTTTGATGTCTGCAAGTTACATCCGACAATGCCACCAACGATTCAGATTTGAAAGCGAATTGTGTTAGTTGAACTTCAAAAAATTCGATTGATTCTAAGATTCTGAATTAATTGTAACTGTTAAGCATATGATGACGCTAAAACCATGTTTGACGCTAAGTCTGGAAGAAAAACGTTTATAGAGAAAAAAAATAATTTTTATATTTTTTTGAAATTTACAAATTGTTTTTGGGGAAAAAACAGATTAAATGCTTGTATCATAAACATGTTTAAGAATACTGTTAAAGATTTAAAAAATTAGTCAATGAAAAAAATTCTAAATCTATATATTTTTTTAATTTTCTAACAATCCCATATACACTACAATAACTCTTGAGATTCCGTAATCGTTATGGAAATCCTTCAATGACTAGCAAGCATATCAACACAAGCTCAAGCTGTGAAATGTGGAATAATTATATTCCCTGAAGATTCGGTTAATCGACCTTAAATCTATTATTTACTATATTCGTGATGGACATTGACCTGATAAGACTTGGAATCCAAGAAATCTAATTAACTGGGGACTCAAACACATGCATGCTAGCTCTCAGTATTCCAATCCACTTTGGACAAGGATTTCCACTCATCCTTATTTATCTAAGATCACACTACTACATTACTGCTGTCTCTTACTTCATATAGTACTGAATAGAATGATTTTCTTCTTTGGTTATATTTTGTTAATATGGGAGACATGACACCCATGAGAAAGAGGGCCAGGGTGTTAGATAGTGATGACGGTGGTTCTTTTCTACAGACTCGTGCAAGAAGCTCAACAATCAGCAGAAGGTGGATCCCGTGCTCAGGCAATTAATTTTCTGCAGTTTAATGTAATAAACGAAGAGACGCCATGGATAAAGAACTGTAAGAAGGCTAAAAAAGCAGTAGTGTTGATTTACTCGCTTCTTTCATACCCAAGAGGAAGAGAGGGAGCGGTAGAGGACAAGAGATATCATCACCCAAGAAATCAAATTCTGCACATTCATATGATCAAGAAATCCAGAGCACAAGAAAAAGAAATCTAAGAGAAGAAGAAGTCATGGTGCAATCGTTGTTCTTAAAGAAATCAACGTGTCGAGTGAATTGGAAAGGAAAATTACACAAAAAGCAGGCAGCGAAATCAAATTGGCGATAATAAAACAAATGTATGAGACAGACCTAAACCCACACCACGATCGACTATCAATCCCAATAAAACAAATAAGAGATCGTTCGTTTCTGAGAGAGGAAGAGAAGGGTTTTCTAGACAGCAAGGAAATGGAGAAGAATGGGATAGCAGTAAAAGTAATGGAACCATGTGACGGAGAATCAGAGATGATATTTGTGAAGTGGAACTTGAAATCATCGGATTCATATGCGTTTGAGGACAAGTTGGAATGCTGTTCTGCGCAGGAATTATTTTATGAAAAACAAGCATTAACTTCAAGTTACACGACATTATAGTGCGTTGGTCGTTCAGGGTTAATGGACGACGCTGGTTCGCACTTAATTCTACTGTGGATCCCAAGACCGACGTTGCGGCTTTTTTTATTTTAATTATTTGCTCTGTATATTTTCATTTTTCTTAATTAGGGTTCCCCGAGTATATAATTATCTTCTGTTTAAGAATGATCTGTTTGTTATTAATTTGAATTCTGCATTTTCTTTAGTAAGCCATGCATGCAAACAAACAAAACTCATTTAAAAAAAGAAAGAGAAAAAAAGAAACTAATCCATAAAGAGTTTTGTGTAAATATGTGGAAATTTTTTTAATAAAGCAGTAACTATTATAATATATATATTAAAATTAATAACATTTGTGTTGATTTTTTTAATAATTTTTTTTAATAAAGCAGTAACTATTATAATATATATATTAAAAGTTAACTATTATAATATATATTTTTTTTAATAAAGTCTTTTTGTTTTTGGATTGACCAATATCAACGAATTGAAACTTATTGGATCTAGAAATTTTCTGAATAATCTATTCATTTTTTTTTTCTTAATTCAGATAAATCTTTTGAGCTATTTTAGATGGAATAAACTTAGTCAAATCTAATAATTATCGTTTCCTTGGATTATAAATTCGAAGAGACTTGTTATTTTCTTCTATGCAAATAATTGTTGGAGTGTATTAAAGATATTACATTACTAAATCTAAGTTCACTTGTTAATAAATACTTAGTTATCGCCTTTTGTTTTCATATACAACATAATCACATATATTAACACATTTCTGCACATTTTTATCAACCATGTCTTGCTAATTCAGATTACAGGCGTAAGCTCAGTAAAATTTAGTTCCTACTTAAAGGGACTGATTCATATTGCAGAGGTAAGGGTGAGTTCAAGTCCTTTAAAAAATGTATGTAATTTGCATATAAGAAGCCATAATAAATAATTAACAAAATTTTACATATTATTGAATCCATGGAAAATATAATTAAAGAATATTCAAGAAGATAAAACATAATGACAAAACACTATATTTGAGACATTCTTCATCGTTAGTAAGAATGTGGTTAGCTACATACAAAGCCCTCATCAAAATAAAAATAAAAATTAAATTAAATACAAATTTATGTATCTTTTTTGTCAAAAAATAAAGCCTAACCATTTCACCCTCAACAAAAGAATTATCAGATTAACCCTACATCTAAGGCAGCCATAACTCTAAAAAGAATCTGATTCTATAACAACTATGATGAAAGCATTGTGGAGTTTGTATTTTCTACGTCTTCTGGTGGGGGCTTGACATACTTCCCTATTACCTTTTGGGGGTGTTTTCTCCTAATCCTGTTCTGTTTGTCCTTACTTCTCTGTTTCCTCTTCTCTTTCTGCTGATTTCGAAGATGCCTCTCCTTCTCAAACACACCTTGCCAGACTACCTCCCCCGTTGATGGCCATAACCACCGTCTCTTGGGGCGGTCCGAATCTGCCTCCTCAGCCAAGTCTTCATCCATGCTTTTAAGAGTGGTGTATGAGAACCATTTCACCCACATTTTCCCTCTCCTGCTCTTCATTTTGTGCTGCTCTTGCATCAACCCATTCTCAGGGTTCACATACACCATGTGCCTTGCACTGTGGTATGCCCACACGTTTATCAGCAGCTCAAGAACCCTTGAGTAACAATGCTTATCCTGCAACATCCATAGTGCAACCATAGCAACGCTTATTCCAAGATATATTAATCTCGAGGAACAATTAAGATATAAAATGAAATAAATTTTTGATCTACTCTGTTGGGACTTGCAACAGAAGTTAGCGACGATTTTAATTTTGGCCTAAAAGATGTCACTGCATTCTTTGATGACTTTCCTGGAAAACTCCTATCTCACTTGATAACAACGCAAGTCTGCTTATCAAAAAATTCAAATCTGAAATGACCATAATAATACCCGTAAATATTCTTAGTAGCTTAGTTGTAGGAATTAGAATTATTTTCCTTTCCTATTTTAGAATTCTTAGGTTGTATTATATTTCTCTTATGTATTATGAATGAAAAATGAAATTCTCTCTCCAGGATTTCACAATTTCAATAATTTAGAACTGATTTTTGGCACTTTAGGCAGGGAAGTGCCATCAAATTAACACTTAATAAAAACCCTGATTTCAAGTCAAGATTTCCCAAACAGATTTCAAGTCATGATTTTACAGACAAATTTCAAGAAGCAGCAGAGGGACAAACACGAAAACTTAATCATACAAGAGAGATGATGTACCTTCCATAAACTCAGATAACAGTGCCTGCTCTGATGGTGCTCATTGTACATTTGTGCATCCAATGCATCTACGAACATTCTGCAGCAAGGGCAATTCAATGATATTCCCTCTCAAGAGTGGATGACCTTCAAATTCTAAGTAAAGCTACAAGCAATAAAACATACCTAGAAAACATTACAAACTCTAGAAAGGACCTGGTTGGCAAAGCCCAACTTAGCATAACAGACCATGTATCCCCATCATCAGGCATAGGAGGTAAGGAATCAAAATCTCGGTCAACACCATACATCCTCTTAAATGCCTCATAGAATGCCACCCTTCAATAAGACAATAAAAGGAGAAATAAACCCAAAATCTAAATAAAAAAAGAGAGAAGACAAAGTTGCACAATTCTGCAGATTTGCATAAAAAAAAGTTGTGTAGCACTTACTTGCAATTCCCGGAATTAATAGCATCACAGAATGACCAAAAATCTTGGTGCTGCTGGTTTCTTGGATCCATCTCCATGCGAACCCAAAAGTAGAGTGTGTCCCCATGCCTTCGTGCTTCAATAGCATCTATTAATACTTTTTCAGCAGTCCGAGATAAAGATGCCTGCTTATTCCTCACAATTAAAATGGAAGGTTAGAAGACTTGAAACAAAATACAAATTGCACAAGATTAACCTCCATTTCATTATATTCCAGGTCCAATACTACTGATATGAGAGGAATAAGGATGCAGATTCAAGAGTTCTCTATAGCAATTTGTTTAGTTTCAGTATTTTCAATTACTTTTCATCTATTAATTCTTCCAAGACCCATAAATTAAAGATTTATCCATGACTGGTCTAACAGTAAATTTAATGGTAACAAGATTTAGCAAAGAGGAACCAAGTATGATTCTGTCATAAATATGGCATTGCGTGGTATAAGCGCTAAATGACATGGGCCAGGAGGACGCCATAAATTCTCTAACGTAACCTAATACTAAGGATTGTTCTGACAATGAAGGGAGAAAGCATAGAGCTGACAAATAATTTTAGAAATAGACAATACTTATGTTAAACTTTAACTAGGTAACGGAATAAAAATTGAATAAATGAAAACACAAGATAGATACAAAATCAGCAGGAGTTAAAAGTACACCTTCCTTGCTGTTGCTCTCCAAGATTGAAACCCTATCCAAGCATTCTTGTGAATGCGGTCAACCCGATTTGCAATTGCAAAAAATGCTCCATATTCACCAAGGGTCTCCCGATAGTAAGGATTGTTAAGGAGTGGTAGACGAGAGGGTGCATCAATATCATCTGTCCTGGGTCTCCTACCTTTTGTGGACTGCAATCATAATCAGTACGTCAGCATCAGCTACCTTAAGATATCTCAAAGGGTTATTAGTACAATTGGAAAGACTACATACATGAGCTCAATTAGAACAGATCATACACCATAAATAAGAATTACATAAGAATATATAAGTTCCTTAAATAGTTAAATATAAGGAGGGCATACGACGATCAGAAAATGTTCACCAACCAAAATCATCTTCTAGATAAGAGGTATGACTACCATGTCAATCAATATGAGAAACAAAAAAGTTCCCAGTACCTTCACACCAAAATAAACAGTAAATGAATTGTCCAGCATTTATCTCATAGAAAATAAAAGTAATCAGAGAAATTATTAGAACAAAGAAGCAAACTCACCAATCCAATTCCTCGATAAAGTGAACTGTGGTGAAGAAAAGGCCAGGTCCCTTCCCCGAAGTATGGTTCATATATGCACAGTGGCTGACCTGTTCTCTCAAGCTCTCCTTCATCCCTTTCATGTAAATCATTTTTAGATCGACCCACCCTTTTTGCATTTCTATATACTTCCTCCCATGTACCATGAGGTTGATCAATTCGGTCTTTTAGCTGCATAATATTCAAAAGCATATCAAATTTCTCCAAGCATGTAACCCTTTAAAAGAGAACAAGAAGATCTGCTCAGCCCCACATTTACTCAAGGTAATGTAGGTGCCCAGAACAATTTATTACCTCTTCTTCCTCTCTTCTCTTTCTTGCATTAAGGATCTGATTGTTTTTCTCTTCTTCCCAAATGTCATATGAGAATGATTCATCATTAGATACTGTAGAACCAGGGCTCTCTCTTTGAGTATGATTCCATTGCTCCTCAAGCTTGATTAAGAGCCTGGAACTTCTCAAATTTCTGTCTTCATTTGTGGAATTTAAAAATGCTTCAAATAGATGCCAGTGCCATTCTTCTTTCAATTTGGAAGGAATTTGCACAACAGCCTTAGGAGGTGTGATTTCTGAAGGGAGCTTGATAATGCTTTCAAGCAGAGAAGCATAACCTTCAATTGATTCCGCAACCATTAGGTTTTTAGCAGAACCTTTTCCTATTGAAGCAATGTCGTGAGCAAAAGGTGATAATTTTCCTTTTGAAATCACTTGCAATATAATATGTGCCAGAACATTGATTTTCTCCTTGGGAAAAAGATATCCGTTCACTCTGTCATCAACCTAATTGTTATTGCTAATACAATTAGTAGACTGTTTAACATACATGAAAGGAAATAAAATAAATTAATACAAAAGAACACATAATTTGATAGTTATAATTTTTTTTTTTTTGTTAAATGATAATTATAATGTTTTCTAGACCATCATGTAGATTAACAATAGTATATTAACCAAGCCCTATGCAGACTTGTACCAAGAATAACAGACAATTGATAGACTGATAAGCCCCCAATCCGTTATACTTATGTTAGGAGGAAGGGAGGAAAATAATTGGGCTGCCTTGCTGCTGTGTTTCTTTTGGGTTGGGCTGGCCTTTTATTAAATATTACTGCATGATAATAAGATTGTTCATTTTGTTGTTTGTTTTGTGGTTGCTGGTTTAACATGGGTGAGGGTAGAATAGAGATTGAGCTTTGAGTTTGTTACATTTCGTTTTGGGATTTATAAGGCTGCTAGTTGGATAGAAAAGGTCATGAAAAATATTTTGTAAAGTCTAGTGACTGTGGAGAGCTACAGGCAACCTCGAAATTGCTTGTGTATTTTGTTTCTCCTTTCCATGGTTCAATACAGACTTTGATTCCATTTTCTACTGTTTTTTCTCCTCTAATCCTAACAATTGGTATCAGAGTCAGTGGAGATGGCAAAGAAGAGCTTTGGACAGAACATGGTAACCCAAGTCGATGCGGTTGAAGGTGAGTTGGGCACTCACAAAAGCACTGTTGATGGGATTTCTTCCAAGCTAGACCAGCTTTTAAAGATGCAAGAGGAGGCGTCAAGAGTAGCATCAGCATCAAGGAAGGAGGAGGAGACAAACCCAACTCCGGAATAGGTTTCTGAAACACCGGTATTTGGTCAACCAATGGCAATGCACACTGAGTTTGTGGCTTGCAATGCTACCTCAGAGGAAACACTGCAAACCAAAGCTATCGGTTTTCAATGGAGACAATCCCGAAAGTTGGCTTTTGAAGGCAAAACATTTTTTTTTACATTCAGTGGTACACAAACGATGGGCGGTTGGAAGCGGTTGTGGTGGCCTTCGAGGATGATGCTCTACTCTAGTATCAATGGGAACACAAGCGGCGGCCCATTTTGTCGTGGATGGAGATATGGGGGTTGCTACTCCGACATTTTCACAACTCCAATGATGGCACACTCCATGACCAATGGATGAACTCCGAAAATAGGGTATTGTTCAAGAATACCGCTGATGATTCATTTCCATGGCCACACCTCTGGAAGAAGTTTTAGTGAAGGTATTTCTTAGTAAATTCGTGATTGGTTTAAAATCAAGGTAGAGGTGAGAATGATGGCTCATAGTGGGCTTGGGCAAGCAATGGATCTAGCCCAACAAGCCGAAGAGAAACTTAACCAACTACAGATGCAACAGGCCGCTTTCAATGTCTCTAGGCTGGCTAGTAATAATTTACAACACTCCTCTAAGTCTTGGGCCTAACATAAGAGGATTCATAGCAAACCCAACAAACCCAAACCTTCTTTAACCCCTCTGGTACAACTCGAAAGTTGATAGATATCAAGCTATAACGTTGAAGAGAGAAGAGTCTTTGTTACCGTTGTGATGAGAAGTTCTCCCTCGGCCACTGCTGTAAAAAAAGGGAGCTAAGTGTTATCGTCGTGCATACTAAAGAAGAAGAGGAGGATCCGGTGTTGGAAAATGAGCAACATGCAATCAATGGGTCTCAACAAATTGAAGTGTCCTTGAACTCAGTGATGGGACTGACTAACTCGAAGACTATGAAGCTGAGAGGTAAAATTGCAGGTCAATCGGTGGTTGTCCTTATAGATCCAGACGCTTCTGTCTCTAAAACTCATTGACTGGCTGCAAACTACCACCACCAAATATGAAGTAACCTTGCGTAATGGTCCGAATGTCATAACAAAGGGAGTATGTAAGGGAATGGCACTACATTTGCAAGGTCTCAACATTGTGGAGGATTTTCTTCCCTTGTAATTGGGTAGAACAGATGCAATATTAGGCGTGCAATGGTTGGAGTCACTGGGAGGCACCTATGTGAATTGGAAGGAACAGGTCATGAAGTTTCGCATGGGGACTCGCATGGTCACCATCAAAGGCGATCCTTCCTTAAGCAAGACATTGATTTCGTTGAAGTCTATGAAAAAACCAATCCGACAAGAAGGGCATGGGTTTATAATGGAGCTTGGGGCTATCTCAGGTCCATAAGAAGTGGCACGGCCCCAATCCGTGACTTGGTAAGAGGTTATACAACAATATCCAAATGTCTTTCAAGAACCTCACCTGTTAGAGGGCATGAACACGCTATTGTGCTGAAGGAAGGAGTTTCTACGATTAATGTCCAGCTGTATCAATACCCTCAAGTTCAAAATACGGAGATTGAACGGTTGATAAAGGAGATGCTATGTTCGGGCAAACAAAGTTAGTGTATTTGAGACATGTGTCATGCAATTAATAAGGTACTATCGAGAGTTCGTACGAGGATACAGGCAAATAGCATGGCATTTAACCAAGCAACATCAAGCGTGACAAATTTGGGTAGACTGAGCAAGCCGAGACAGCCTTCAAAGCTTTGAAGGAGGCCATGACTTGTGTTCCAATTTTGGCAATGTTAGATTTCTCAAAACCATTCATTATTGAGACTGATGCTTTGGGGTAAGCAGTGGGGGCCGTACTTATGCAGCATTAGCGGCCAATGGCCTATTTCAGCCAGGTTCTTGGTCAACAAGTCCATTTAAAATCGGTATATGAGAAGGAGCTTATGACTATTGTACTAGCAGTTTTGAAATGGAGACCATATCTATTGGGGCAGAAATTCATAGTCAAAATAGAACAGCAAAGCCTCAAATATTTGCTAGAACAAAGGGTGGTGGGACATGAATACCAAAAGTGGGTAAGTAAACTCATGGGGTACCACTTCGAAATTCAGTATAAGGTGGGTGGTTCTAACAAAACAGCTGATGCTTTATCAAGGCGGGGGATTTAAAAGAATGCAATATCATGGTCATTCCAAATTGGCGGGATTGGCAAAAATTGAAAGAAGAAATAGAGGCTGACCAATTTTTGCAGAAATTGAAGACTGATTTAACGGATGGAGAAATGCAACATGTAGGGTTTACAGTCCGCAATGACTTGATTATCTACAGGGACAGATTGGTCATTCCCCAAAATTCTACATTCATTCCCTTCATCTTTTAAGAATAACACTCTTCTCCCATCAGAGGACATTCCAGTGAGACTAAAACATACAAGAGAATTGTTGCTGATTTATTTTCGGTGCGAATGAGAAGTGATATTGTACAAATGGTGGTTGCTTGTGAGATATGCCAAAGAAATAAGAGCCTTTCCACTTCCCCGGCAGGGCTACTCCAACCTATACCCTTACCTGCTCAGGTTTGGGATGAGTTAACCACGTATTTCAAGGGCTGCTTAAATCGGGTGGGATGACAATTATTTTAGTGGTGGTAGACCGCCTTATGAAGTATGCTCACTTTCTCGGTTGGAAGCACCCATTCACAGCTCAAGTGGTTGTAGAATTGTTCATTTGAGAGGTTATCCAAACTCAATCATTTAAGATCGTGATTGGGTGTTTATGAGTAATTTTTGGCGAGAGCTTTTTCGATTGAAAGGCACAGTGTTGAAATAAAGCACTGCATATCACCCACAAACGGATGGACAATATGAGATGGTAAATCGTAGTCTAGAGACATATCTAAGATGTTTTGCATCAGATAAACCCAAGTTGTGGCACAAATGGCTTTCTTGGGCAGAATTCTGGTATAACACAGCTTGCCATTCCTCCATCGGGTGTACACCGTTTAAAGCTCTTTATGAAAGAGATCCTCCCCCGCTCATTCGCTACCAGCCTAGTTCCACTGCTGTGTCTACAGATGACCAACTGTTACAAGAGCGGGATAGCATTTTAGATGAGCTCCGGATGCATCTCCTTAGGGCATAGCAGTGCATGAAAAAAATGCAGATTTACTCCGCAGAGATGAAGAATTTGAGGTGGGAACCAAGGTCTTTTTGAAGCTCATACTCTATAAGCAAAAAACTTTGGCCAGCCGTGCTAATCAAAAGCTTGCTGCTCGTTTTTATGGACCTTATACAGTGCTGGAAAGGGTGGGCAAGGTTGCTTACTGCTTGGAACTTCCTCCAACATCTGCTGTGCACCCAGTTTTTCATGTATCCCAGCTGAAAAGAAAGAAGGGTGATGCGGTCTCTTCTACATTTCTGCCTCCCCACATTTCAGAAGACTTGGATATGCTGGTTGAACCAGCTGCACTTCTTGGAGTTCGACTGAAACATCAAGGGCAGCCAGAAGAGTTAGAGGTGCAGATTCAATGGAAAGACTTGCCATTGTTTGAAGCCATGTGGGAAGACTATGCTCTATTAGCTACTCAATTTCCTCAATTCCACCTTGAGGACATGGTGCAATGTTGGGGAGCGGGTATTGATAAGCCCCTAATCCGTTATACTTATGTTAGGAGGAAAGGAGGAAAATAATTGGGCTGCCTTGCTGCTGTGTTTCTTTTGGGTTGGGCTGGTCTTTTATTAAATATTACTGCATGATAATAAGATTGTTCATTTTGTTGTTGCTAGTTTAGCATGGGTGAGGGTAGAATACAGATTGAGCTTTGAGTTTGTTACATTGGGTTTTGGGATTTATAAGGCTGCTAGTTGGTTAGAGAAGGTCATGAAAAATATTCTGTAAAGCCTAGTGACTGCAGAGAGCTACAGGCAACTCTCGAAATTGCTTGTTTATTTTGTTTCTCCTTTCCATGGTTCAATGCAGAGTTTGATTCCATTTTCTACTGTTTTTTTTCTCCTCTGATCCTAACATAGACCAGAGCCACTAAAGGCCCAAGAAGGTAAATGGGGGGTAGATAAGTAATTAATAACTTCTCATTGAATGGGATGGAACTTTATCTGTCTCATAGCCAACTAACTCTGAGAGAGCTCACTCTCAACAATCTCATGCCTTGTACTATGATAAAAAAAATGTAAGGATCTAAGATGGATGAGAGACAAAACTAGGAAAGAAAAGAAAAGATCAAAATGCATGAGAAGTTGCACCATGACTGACAAAACTCATTTAAATACTATGTGGGCCAGTGAAGGATCTACAAAGATTCAGGGGTGAAGTAATGAACACAAGCACAATGGCCTTTTTTGACATAGAAGATGTTGAAATTTTGAGACCTCTGGATACGAAAGCTAAAACAAATTTGCCACTCATTGAAGCACTAGTCTCATGCTTGTTGAGTGAGTTTAGTTTATGAATGCACATTCCATCTCACACATTAATGTTATGTACCAGAGCAAAAAGTCAAAAGAGATAACAGCAATAGAGGCATACATATTTCCTGATCATGGTGAGATCTGGGGCTATTATGAGTTTCCCAATGCACATTGCTTTCATCAAAATTTCTGGAAACGACAGCTCCTCATGAAAAGACCCATATACCACAATATCAGCTGCATTTAGAACACTGCTTGTGTCCCCATTTACAGCTATGTGCTTTACAGCACCCCTTGGATAATGTAGCTTAGCAACAATTGCCTGAGGAGAAGAGGAGACAAAAGAAATCAGGTATGTGCTTTGAGAAAAAGGAAACAAAATCAACAGGCATTTAATAAACCATACCTCAAGAGCCACAGTGTAGTTACTAGTGGAATTCTCACTTAAGACAATGATTTTGAGATGAGAATTAAAATTATCATCTAATGGGAAGCCTGAAAAAAGTGGTAACAGAGCCTGCAAAATGAGAGCATGCTCCAGCCACAAACCCCTGTATAGAAACTGACTTCTGACAATTGTAATAACAATATCATCAGGCCCATAACCCATCTTTACACGCATATTATCTTTGTACAATGCCACCATAGCATCTGCATCCCATGCTTCAGAAGGAGAACCCGGAATAACATAATAGTTTCCAGAATCAAATGCAGAGTATATCAACTGTATTTTAGAAATCAAACCACTGGAGATAAATATGGACTTCACTACCCATGTCAAAGTCATGAGATTTACATAAGTACAACCATAAATAAGATGCTGGTTGCAATTGGCTAAATATAAAAGTTATTTAATAAAAGTCAGTTTATTAAATAAGTATTTAATCACAACCTGTTATTTGGATTGAATCTTTCCTGATTGAGAACAAACAATAACAAAGAAATTGATACCAACTCTAGCCAGCAGTATCCATGAAATGATATGTTATATGATAAATAATTACCGGAAGGACTTCATCTGGGAAGACAACTACAGTAGCACGGTTGAAAACTTTTTTCCAGTCATTCAGAAGTGCAGTTTGCCCATTTGAACTGTACTGTCTCGAACGAATAGCAAGTGTTCTTTCATGGATGGTCCATATCAAAGGAATGGACTTGAAAGGTTCCTGCATAAAACTGTAACATGTGAAACCAAGTTAACTGACTCGGACAAGTAACATCACTGACAGATCAACTCAATTATGATATTTTCAACACTTGTTCAAAATAAAATCGACTTAATAAACTAGCCCCCACATTTAGCATCAAATAAGAACTTTATAATTAAGTTTCAAGTGCAAGGCATAAGCAGATATTTTGAGCCATACACCAAAAAATTAAAGAAAAACCAATTTACATTGAATTAGCATAGAAATAAGAAAATAATGACAAACATGAAATTCTATAAAATACAAAGCTGCTTCTTCATCCAAGGAAACCCTTACAAGACCAGAAAAGTATAAAACAAAGTGTTGGGTCAAACCAAATTTGGACTAATAAAAATCAAATAAAATGATAAGATATCCTACCATGAAAAGATAACCTTGGTTTCAAGAGAGTTCACAAGGATACCATCAAAACT
The DNA here is from genome assembly GCA_023653625.1 of Triadica sebifera. NCBI lineage: Eukaryota > Viridiplantae > Streptophyta > Magnoliopsida > Malpighiales > Euphorbiaceae > Triadica > Triadica sebifera. Next base: position 3,523,478 of record CM042895.1, read on the forward strand.
GCACAGGCAAAGTATCAAAATTAGATGTGGACAAAATTCTTTAAATTCAACAAGATAAATTAGGCTAAAGAATTTGCAAGAAAAAAAAAAAAACAGGCTAATCAAACTCCCAAAGTGGTGAAAAAATCAACTTGATTGTCATGTAGACCAAATTTTTTAGAGCATTCAAATCAATTCTTATAGAACTGCAGAAAATTGACCAATCTATCACTCAAAAGCATAAATCTGAGTTCTTTTGATGAACCAGCAATAGAAAAGTGTGGTATAAGCAAAGGTTACTCTCATGGAAAAGCAATGGCTATGAGGATTTGCCCAGCACCCCAGGAAAAACTCGTGCAGGGCATTGAGTCAGCCACAGACAATAAATTCTCATCAACAATGACAATGACATCACATGTCTCAATTCTAAATTGACCAGCTAACTAGTGCAAAGGGTTCTCTAGCAGTTTGTCTTAAAAACTTTCAATTAGATGTTAATGCCAGTAAAAATATTGATGATATTTTAGGATTTGTTAGTGTATATTCCTACATTAGCCAATCAACAGCAATCTCCATTTTGTGGTTGCTCTCCAAAATGTTGACTGGAACTCCTATGCTCTTCCATATGTCATGCACAGGACCATCATTGACTGAGAAAACCTGCCAAAGAAATTAGAATATGTTTTATGTTCAGATATACTAGAAATAACTACCAGAAAACATCTTCTCTTAATTCCTGTAGGATCAAAAGAAGATGCCTTTTGCTAGCAACAATAGAGCTACTCTATTCATATAATGAATATGCCTCTGGTATCAGCCAAAGCAAGAAACATTATACCCATTAGACATGTGTATTTGAAAAGTTTAAATTAAGCTAACATACATATTCAAACAAACTATATACTGCAAACAGTATAAGAATGAAAATTTATCAAATGCTAAATTCGCCTTCTCTGCACATCTATATTCCATAAATTCTGCAAGACCAATTTCAAATCCCCATAACTATTAAAAGAAAAATGGTAAAACTGTCGTCCCTAGATCTCTAAGTGCTTTTCATAGATATCCAACCTCCATTGGAACATAATGACCAAGTGCATTACAGCAACTAGCTTATCACTAGGGATCACTCCAACCTAATTCATAACAAAAACCTTATCTTATTGTGTCCTGGAAGCACTTGGGAGACGATCGAGAAGGAATTGGTCTATAGAGTTGATAAGAAAAGACATTCAGAATTTTCCTTCAACGCCTCATGTTAACTGTTAAAGATAGCAAAAAACAGGTCATTAAGACAACCTGAATTGCATAACCAATCTCCTGCAATGCGGTTGCAACAGTCACCATCAGCAACTGCTGTGGATCAGCTAACAGATCGGCAAAGACCTACAAGTAAAAGCCAAAATGCAACAAATCATGCAAAAGGGGGAGGAAGCAGCCATAAGGAAACCAACATAAAAACAAGAATTTAAACAAAAACCAGACACAACCAGTTAAAAAAAAAAAAGACGCACTCCACCAAATACAGACACGCAACAAGTAAACGAAGTCCAAAATTCAATAATGGTAACAGCTATGGATTACTAAGTACAGACCAATGCGAGCTGGGGTTTCCTGTATCCAAAATGATGGAGTGTTCTATTGAAACTAGATGACAGATTAACCTCTCTAGCTTCCTTTTGAAATTTCTCCAAAGTCTTTAAATTCTTGAATTTAATATCTTCTCCAAAATCCAAATTTCCCATCTCCTTTAGATACAACAAATCCCCAGATACTATCCCCAGCTCTTTCCACGAATCCTCTGATTTTTCAATCATAGAACCAGGTAAAAACATCTGGAATATAACAACAAAGAAAAGAAAAACAGCCACCGCACAAATCCATTGGAGGTAATCTAGCTTCTTAAAAAGCAAGAAACGGGAAAATCTCGATCTGGGTCTTTGGAAGAATGGGTGTCTCTCGCTTCTACCAGCTGATGAAGAGCGAGGAAGACTCTCCCTCTTCAATGAAAACCCAGAATCCAGAGAACCCATGTCTTAGAGTCCCATGAACTGTGAATTAGCTCAAAAATTGATTACAATTACATGCAGATAACATGAAAGTGAAAAGCGAAAACAGCGACACACACACACAGTATTCTCACTCAGTGAGGTCTCATCAAGAGTGAAAAAAGGAAAAGCAGAGAGTAATTGAAGATGCTGTGTGGTGATAGAGAAAGAAAGGTAATGAAAGGTCAAGAATTTAACGTGGCAAAATATTAGTCTGTTTTATATTAAGAATCTAAGATTGGAAAGATTTTTGACGAATTTCTATTGATGGCCAAACTTTTAAAGTTCTTGAAAAATATAAGACGGGATTTTGTTCTTTTTTGCCAATCTATTCGGGATTTTGTATAAGCAAATTGTCCAATTTATTTTAGGAAAAAGCTTTAAATTTTTTCAGTTTATTTTCGTTTTTAATTTTATGTTATAATATCATTTATTAGCATCAACGAAAAATATATTATTTTCTTGAGCAAATATTAGGCCCAATTGGCCACCCGCATTGTATATTTCAAGTAATTATGATATCAGTAAGTACTTAAGTTTTCCTCTTGTGAAAAAAAAAATTGAAAAATTATATAATTTCACTATATTATTCCGTTTAAAGTTCAATGTGGTGTAGAGGACACTGATCTCATTATTGATTTTTACTTTTTATAAAAAGAAAAAAGGAAAAAAAAAACTTATATATGCCCATCACAGCACATTGACATATTAAAGTAAAGACTTAAGTAAGTAATAAGAGAATGAATAAATTGAACATAAATATACAGTGTGCTCTTTTAAATTGGCTAAACGCTTTGTATAAACAAATTATGTATATAAAAGATTTATCCTATGATAAGGACGACTTTAATGAAAGAGACATCTTCCTGTTACGAAACAAATTTTTAAATCTGTTATTAAAAACTCTACATGAATTATTGTAATTAATTTTCTCACACGAAACATACATTAAATAAAATTTAAATAAATTGATGACTTCTAAATTAATGTATAAGGAAACACATCAGACTGATAGAAAATAATATTTATATGCTATCATTAGTAAGGGAGTCTAAGTCTACAAGCCAAACAATTATCGACCATACAACTTTCTCAAAATTGTAAAGATTGCATAATTCACTTTTCATTGCAACACTAAAAGAGAAAAAGAATATATCGATCCGAAGGAAGTCTCCTATAAAGTATAAGATATGTTTCACAAACCTTTTTTTTTTATCGAATTACACTTCCAGATAAGGGAATAATTACAACATGTAGATTTGAATATGGTCTTTTTACTCTTTTTCATGGAGGCTAGCCACTAGACTAAAAAAGATGATTCTCAATTTCACAAAACTTGATAAGGTACTGAAATAGTTTTTCAGACTTGGGATTAAAAAAAAAACAAAAGAAATGATTAAATAATGAGGTTTTAGGGTAGCTTGTCGTAAATTAGATAGCTTCAAAAATGTTTTTTTTTTTAATTTACAATCCCATGAGAAAATTAAAATTTTAATTTGCATAATCCTTCCTTTAGAAGGGCAGGATACCAAATTTTAAGCTATTAATGGAGTACTAGCCTTTCTTATCTTGTATTTATTATGGACCGACGGACCGACACTTCTTTTTTTGTTTTATTTCTTTATTCTATAGTAAAAATAACGAAAAAAATACAATTCAACCCTACCAACGTACAGACAAACGGGTCCTACAATTTTAATTAATTTCCCCTCTAAGAATATTATATTCTCAATTTTCAATTCCTGTAATTTGTTTCTTTTTAAAACGCCAGTTGTATGGGTTTACTGTTTTTTTTTTTTAAAAAAAATTGTATATTAGAATAGCCATCCTTCATGTTCATCTTAATCCCCATTTTAGCATAAAATTTGCTAAGCCTTCAATTTATAAATTACTTTTCAATGTGAGTTAATATATAAATTTGTGTAGTTTATATTTCAAAAATATTGATAAAAAATAAAATTATTTGAGCAGATTGTAAAATTTGCACTTTGCTAATTTACAAGAAAATAAGAAATAAATGTACGTGATTTGAAGATTGAATAGACCAATTCTCTTGTGTTGAATATTGATGAATTAGATACCCAATTCCCTTGATTAACAAGTAATGAGCATAGTTATCTATATTGATTATTGACATTGGCTTCTTTTAATTTTTAATTTGTTATCGCTTTTATAAGATCTCATTTTCTTCTATATACAACAACTAAAGAATTGCTTTATTTTGTACATCAAATCACATCTTTCATGAAATTTTTAACAGCAAAATTCCATTCCAATTGGTCCGAAGTTGGAACTCTAGAATTCGGGAGGGAAACTATTTTGTCAAAAAGGGAACAATGATCTAATTCATCTGTGGGAAAATGGCCAAGTCATCATAAAAAAGAAACAACCTTGTGCTAATCAGCCCTGCCATGAATATGCACAAAGAAAACAGCCATACCAAAAACGTAACTCCCACGAAATGGGCATCATTAGCCTCCAATGCTCCGCAGTCTTCAAAAGGATTTTGTGGCCCGCAGTTGATAGGCAGAATACATGATTTCGTCAGGGCTGGAGAAGCAGTGATTCTCATTCAGAAATAAACAGTTCATAGGGTATTTCAATTCATCATAATCTGCCAAGTGGCGACTCTTGAGAATGATTGTCCACAAACCAGAGGCCAAAATCACGGAATCGCTTTATCTTCTTTTCAAAACCTGTGATGTAGTTGTTGTGAATGATAACATGCTTTCCCTTTGTTTCCTGCACCCATGTCTGGTTCTTGAAGTATAATCCTCCTGTAGGAAATGCTGCCTGTGGCAGCAAGTATAGGTCCACCTGGATGAAACATCATGAATACACAATGGTCAGGAGAATTCCTAATTAACTATTTATTCTCGGCACAACAAATTTGAGCCAAGGCGTGAAAAGCTTCTCTCCCTTCAAATGTGATGTGAGCATCTTTGAATTCTACAATAGCTGCACCCTAAGACAACTAAGCATTTGAAATATCCTAACTAGGACCAGAAAGCTGAAGCCTACTCCCAAAACTCAAACGACATAATAATGAGGGTCCAGCCCAGCTTCTAAGTACAGCAAAAGAGGCAACATCGAAATAACAAACAGAACAAACCTGTCCAGCAGTTTTATTTAGTGCCCAGTTGAAAGCAGGCTGATCATTTGCTTTCTTTGTTTTAGACCACGGCTGAGCTTGAAGTTCCTCAATCCACTTTTTCATAACTAGTTTTGCCCCATCGGTAGGTCGCAAGAAAATCATGCAGCTGCAGATATAAGTGCGCCCCTTTTTGCCTGGAGGTGGCAAATCATTGGAGTGGTTTAAAGGCTTTACCTGCACATCCAAAGGATAATAAGGTATTGCAAATCTTAATATCTTATGGCAAAGATAAGTTACTGTATTGTATAAGACAAGCACACATAATTCAGGACATCATAAGCTCTCACCAACTTGATATAGGGCAAATGTTTTCGAAGGCATCTAGAAATTAATGTTGAAGGAAAATCATTATAGTTACAACAGCAATGGTGCAGCTCCTCCCTTGAACACAAAATATTATCTAAATATTAAGTTTTATCTACAATATCGAGTAAAAAAAAGTGGCTCATTCAGCATCTAGCGCCATCCAGACGATCTTTGATGCCAGAGCTTGACAGGAAGAGAGTATAAAGGTAGCACTCCAAGTGAGGAGAAGCTCAGTTCAACTTGAAAATACAACAGCAATTTTCAACTCTTGTACACCAGCTCCATCAGTCTCCTAGAAAAGGGTAGTCAAATATAATGCTGATTTCAATTTGAGCATGCAAAGTGATTGAAACTTGGTATATGAATTTTCAAAATGTCAAGTGAGCACAAGTTCATCATTTCTTTTTTTAGTCATCAGCAGTGAAGATTTATGTTCGGGAGATTTATGTTTGGTGTTAGTAGCCCCTTGTTCCAAAAGAAGGACAAATTCATATATCACAGGGAAATGCACCACAGAATACACTTACAGAAGCCATGTCATCAGTGAAGTACACATCATGCTTTCCCTCCAAATAGGTGAAGGGATCGCCCAACCAGACCATATCAACATCATTGTACAACACATTATACCCAAGCTCCAAAATGTGCAGCAGGTGACGAGGTCTTCGAGATGTGAAATTGAAGAATCCCTATTCAAGTAACCCAAACAAGATCATTTAAAAATGCAATGAAGTCGATATTCAGATAAAACAGCGCAAAAGATCCGTTCAGAAAACACTGACAGGAAAAATAGATACGTTTTAACTCAAATAGTGTTAAATGCCCCTCAAAATCAAGCAAGCAGACTCTGATTTGATAAAGAACATTGCCGTGAACATTTACGAAGTTCCATATTATCCAATTCTAACAAAAATTAAACAAAATATATTTCCACCAATCGGCATTGAGGAAGAACTGAACAGCCAGTATGAGGCATGCATTAGTATTTCAATTAGCTGTAAATAGTAATTCAATAAACTGACATAGCCCCAACCAATGCAGCTATGAATGCTTTGATGAGCCCATCGAAGGTAAAAACTATAGTTTTAAAGTAAAATGGAATGAAACCCGCGAATTAAACGTAGCAATCATACCTGGGAACCAAACTTATGGGCAGTTTGGGAATCAGGTGCTGGGGGGACGAGCACAGCATGACCTGGCCACTTCTCATTGACCTTATAAAGCGTTGCATAATCTTCAGCAATCACAAGCACATTATCTTGGTGTTTTTGCCTCGCAATACTAATCAACCAATTGTTAAGGAACGGCACGTAAGGCTGGCTAACTGCACAAACAATCACGGTCCCATTCTTGGCCACAAAGGATACCGCTTGAGCCAGAGTGTACTGACGCCATTTACTGAGAGAGGATTTAGTAACCGAGAAGAATCCCTGAGGCATCCCCGTCCACGGCATGAATACGCCGAGAATTAGCATAAGAGAGAACAAAACTATGAGGCCTGTGCGGCTAAATATTGAAATGGATCTCTGAGAAGTGGAGAAATAGCGCGGTGATAGTGGATAAGGATCTGAGACAGAGCCGTGGAGAGGTCTCTGATGCAAAAATGATGACATTGTTTAGGATATTTACAGTAGCAAGAAAGGAATTTGAAGTAAAATTTGAGCTCCCAAAATGGTATTTCGATCGAGGAAAAGAATTATAAGAATAAGAAAATTTGAGATCGGATCTGAGATTTTATTTAGTGGAATAATAAAGAGAGGATGACGGCAGTGTTTTTTTTTTTTTCAGATTTTGTAAATTCCAGTTAGTAAAACGAGTGCCGTGAATAGAAATGGCAATTTGGATATGATCTGTGGTGTTTTGGGCCGACTCCGTTTGGAATGGAACAGTTTTTTTTTTTTTGGTAAACTTTTTTCTGTCTCTAATTACTATATTTATATATATATAATAATTGTTTATATTTTAATATAATTAATATTTTTTTTAAAATAATAAAAATTATTAAAATAATTATATATTTAACTAATTAATTAAAATATAAAATATAAAATAAATTAATATTAAAATAAAATAAATTAATAAAAATCGAAAAATGGGACAGGGTTTTGGGGTTGAGAACGAAAAAAAAAAATTTCACTATAAATCTGTCTCGTTGTCATTTTTAGTTATGAATCTGCATTTGTCAGCTAGATCAATCCGCAAGACCAACCGGGTCCAGAAGTTCGAATAAGAATTTAGGCACGAAACTCCACACATGTTATTGGAATTTATTATTGTGGTTACTCCATCCATGAGCCATGAATTTTGCAAGAATTGTTATATCATAGAACTGGTTTATATTACATTATGAATATCTTTTTTTTATATGTACAAAATAAAATAAAGTGTGTACTTTTTTAACATTGAATTTTGGTAAAATAATTAATATAGAGTATATTTATCTTTTATAACTTATAAATTTATTATACTAAAATATTCATATTTTTCAGTTATAATATATAAATTTATTATTTTAAATCTTAAAACTGATCGTTTTGAACTTACAAGTTGATTGCTTTAAAACTAAAAGTTTATCATTTACTAGTTATAGATTTATCGTTTACAACTTACAGATTTATCGTTTATAACTAATAAATTTATTGTTTATAACTTATAGATTCATCGTTTAGTATTACATGTTTATCACTTAGAACTTATAGTTATAGGTTTATCATTTAGTTCTAACAAAGTGGAATATGTAAGTTTTAAATAATAAACCTGCAAGTTATAAATGGTAAGTTATAAAGTTCTAAACGATTAATTTGCAAATTTTAAATGATAAATTTGTATATTTCTAATAAATTCATCATCATCAACCTCAAAAAACCTCAATTTTCTCTTTTTTAGTTCAAATATTTTTATTTTCAAAAATTTTCATTCACAAATATATTAAAAACTAATAGTTTTTCATTCCAAACAATAATAATAGTAATTAAAATATTAAAAAAAAACACAAAATAAAATTAAATATGTTAATTAAAAAATTTTATCTCTCTAAAAATACTTTTGCAATAGAAAAATATTTGTTTCTTCTATCTCATTGAAAAAAAAGAAGAAGATAATGATAATGATAATGGAGAATAATAATAATAATAATACAAGATAATAAAAATATGTTACATTTAAACTAAAATATGTGTTAATTAAAATTTGAAATTAAAACCACAATTTATAGTGAATATGTGTAGATGATATAATGCGGTTTTACAGCCTTCAACTTGGCTTGCACAGCTTTTTTCTTCACATAAATAATCACATTTATGATTTATCGTTCAGCTTTTTCTCAATAAATTGTGAATTTATAATGGCCAAAAAAGTTTCAGAAAAACTCGAGGTCTCCCTTCGCCAGTAATTCAGGAGCTTGAATGAGAATTTTAAAATTGGGAGTAAGCATTGGTGATTCAATTTATCCCTTTTAAGCAGGAAAAAGAATATTTCTGTCTTTGTATTTTACTAATTTATACTATTAAATCTCCTAACTAAAAATCTTTTCAATTTATTTTCTTTAACCATTAATTTTAAATTAATTCGGTTTTCCAATTAAAAATTTCCTTAATGGATTATCATTAATAAAAATGTTAACTATTTAATAAATAGAAAATCATTAAAAATTTATTCAATTGATTTCTTTAGTTATCATTAATTAGATGTTGTAATTAAAGGATTTAATTAAATAAATTTTCAATTAAAATACTTAATTACATAAATTTGTAAAATTCAGAGATTAATTTATGCATTTTGGACATTGGATTTTTAGCTCAAAAAGTTGACGAATATTTTTCCGCTTATTTCTTTTGATACTTCATCAATAACCACCTTGGATGATGGATTTCATAATAAAGTGTCTCTTCCATGCCCCAATTACTACCTCTGCTAAATTAAAAAAATATATATATTATATGGACTAGAAAGTCTCATCTTAGAGTGATCCATAAAGTGAAAAAAAAAAAATGAAATTGATCGGCAGCTTGTTATAACACATCTATTTTTAAAATATTTTTATATAAATTTTTTAAGATTTGAATAACAATATTTTATAAAAATTTAGAATTTATATTAATTACGGATCATTGTAATTGCAAACAAACCAGTACATTCGAATTCTAACATTTCTAATTGTTATCCCAAACAATATTTTTATTAACAGACAAAATGATAAACTGTTAGTTTTTTAAATTACGTTTTTACTATAATTTATTAAAATTTCTGAAGATTTTCTAAAATTTGTTCCAAAAGATTATAATAAAAGACTACAATGGTTTCAAAAAGCCATGATAATCACTAATAAGACTCAGAAATAACACATTATGAAAATGTTAAACACACACAACACATTATGACAAACTCTAAATCTTCTCGAGAACCTGAAATAATATTCGGTGAACTATCAACATTACAATTATTTAGCATTATCAACAACTCGCCATTAACAGCATTATCAACATAATGGAGACTTTTATGATTATATTCATTTGCAGATCCTTATGCACAATATGCCCATTATTACAATCAAGTGCAAGGATTAGAGTGGGATAAAATATATTTTCAGAAATAGACTAATTACTAATTAGTGACCATGAAAGATGTCATTCTCGAAGGGAGATACTAGCTACCATTGTTGAGACCTAAAGGTTCAAGAGACAGGGCCAGCCTTCAGCTTCGGTGTTTTTGGTTTGACAAAGAAAGATGATAGCATGCTTTTACTGCGAGCAGGAGCACGTACAGTCTCCCGTCTTGGGTTGTCGAATGACCTGAATGCTGTCAATGGCTTAGAATTCTCCAATAGTTCCTGCAAAAAGAAACTGTTTCAGTTTTATCCAAATGGGATATAAATGCTACTGCACAACAATAATACAGCAAAGCAGCCTGACCAAGAGTGAAATTCCAAAAACATTATTTCAAAAGCACATACAGGGAAAAAAATTCCTGATAAAACTCTTCTATCATATAAGATAATTCACTGGCCATAAAAGATTATCCTTTTCTCACATGATGAATAGATCAGTGTAAAATGCCATAATTAATCAGCAAATATGCAATAATTTGATAAGGAGAACTCTGTGAAGTGAAATGAAACATATCTTATTTCAATTATAAATCCAATTGCACACAACTTCATAATAGTTAGCTGTAAGGATGATCTTGCAAAAACGATGCACAAGCCAAGAAACAGTCTGTTTTTTTTTTAATTCTATTATATAAGCATATGCCATCTGGCAAATTATAAAATTCATATTCCACAAGTGTCCTAAAAATAAATTAAATGAACTAAGAGATACAAGTTTCACATAATTAGCTCAAGAAGAGTCAACTTGCTTATCTATAGCATACACAATTTCCTAATTTCAAACAGACAGACTTCAAGTTCCCTAGTGATTGTTAAATCATCAAACAATTTGTAGCAAATCATGTTTCTACTTCTTCGGAAGTTATAAGTCCATCCTCAAAAAGAGTTAGAAAACATCAACCTATCATAGTCTACCAGAAACATAAATAAGTGATCTGCCACATGCATCTGTTCAAGGCATGTCTCACCGAGAGATGTAGACTTGAGAGTTCCCAGCTCTTAGATATTCTTAATGCAAACATCATAGTTGCAGTACACACTATTTTCACTTGTAAGGTAATTGGTTTTCAATTCAGATGGAAACAAGAGCAACAATCTCTCTATAAAATTTACCTGAATTTTCTCAACCCATATTTCCAATAGACAACCAAAACCATAAGCTCTCACAGATTAACAAGTATGGTGTACAAGTTACATGACACAAACCCACTAAGAGCAGAATTTGGGATTGCCTTATCCTTGCACATGAAATGGACAATACTAGAGAGGACAAAGATTGACTGCAATAAGATTACAGATCCAGAACATTTAAAGGCTGGAAGTCATTTTCAGAACTATTAAAAGAATGGAACAGCTCCACATGATTTCCAATTAAAGCAATAGGAGCATCTAGATCTCAAATTATGTAGCATAGCATTGTTTCTCAGGCAACTCCTGTCATCTGGTTAAAAGAATGGAACAGCACACCAACTATCAAGTCTATATCGGATATGAAGACAATCTGTAGCAGGAACTTTTACACCACTTAGAATCAAGGGTATTGACTCAACTCAGAGCCACAGAACAGAAGGAATAGCAAAAACGATGAATTCGATTAAATGCAATTGACAGATGAACAAGAGCCCCTGAAGAATTTATCTTTCTAACATAGTTTCAGAAAAAGATTCATACTATATAGAAAGAAACATGATCTGACAAAAGCCAACACTCAGGAAATCAAGAAAAACGTATGAAAAATCTCAAGCACATAAAAGAACCAAGAAAATCTCATACATTATTTTTGCTTCTTTTTATTTATTTTTTTCTTTTTTCAGTAATCAACCATGTATTTTAGAAGAAAGTTGGGCATGTCAGTGTTCTTTCTGATTTTGAGATTACCCTGCGTGCGATGCAAAGTGATTGTATGACACCAGCAGATGTAGGACCTCCACTTGACAGTGGAGTTAGAGCTCCCGATGATCTTGTCTGCATACTCACTTCTTTATCTGCTGGGATAAGGGTCCAAGGTATCAAGATGTTATTGTTTCTGTACCCATTGCAGACCACTTATTGGTACACTGATATACTATCATAAAATTTTGGTTGTTTATACATACCCAATAGTTGAAAAACTGTGGAAGATTTTCCAGAAGTTTTTGAGTCTTCAACACTGAAAGACAAGGAGATACCAAATACTTTCAAATCTCAAACAACCGTTATAGCAATGAAAACATGAATTGCAAAACTCTGACTTATCCCTTGTTGAAAAATCATGAGATTTTATATACTAACCTAGTCAAACATTGTGATGAACCTTTCAATGTAGATTTTGTCTCAGAAGCTAAGTGCCAAGATAGAGTTTTTGCTGCCGGGGAACCTGGCATAACAAACTATGATCAAAAATTTGTAACTCCCTCGCTAATAAAATTGGAATTTAGCATTAAAACAAATAATGAAAAGTGAAAAACATAAAAGTTAAAAGGCCTAACTGGAAAACCTTGTACCTGAAGGCTGGAGACGAGACCTAGCTTGAAATGGATTTTGCCTTGCATCAGTCTGAATGCGTGGGCTAAAATGTACCTTCTTATTGACAGAATCTAGCACAAACAGAGAGAAAAGGAAAAACAAAAATATAAGTGAGAAAATAATACATATATATATCCAGATCAATTAATTCCTCTGCAAGAAACTTAAGGAAACTAAGTCTTACTTGGTAAAATATAATGTTTGTGATGTCTTGGGATGAATGCCAGCAACTGCTGCTGCCTAAGGCCTTCCTTATCCGTATATGTTTTGCATGTAAGAAGTTGCTGATATTGCCGAATTAAATGAGTTGAAATCCATCAGCTTCATAACCTTTTTCTTTATTCAGATATTAAGGTAGACATGGACATATTACCTGATTTAGACAAGAAACCTTAAGCTCCATGGTTGAGACATCTAATGTTTGTTGCTCAATAAGATCAGTTAACTTGTAAGCCACAGTGCCCAGATGATCAACAGCGTTAACTAAGGTACGCACAGCATAATCTTTCAGGTTGTCCAGTACCCTACTCAATGACAACAAGAGAAGTTTAGAGCATGAGAAAAGAAAAGTGCATATAGTCCACTGACTTATTCTAGCTCATACAGCTCACGTAAAATACCCATGCCTCAGTCATAATAAACATTTATACAGACTAAAATCAAAACAAGTCGTGATTAATTCATCCAGAACTGTATGCCATGCTATATATCTCCTGCCATCAACAGTCAACTCTAGAAAATTTTATCCTGGATGGATATTCACGGGCCTCTCAAAATATAGAATAAGTGATTCCTTATATCCCATTTTTACTGCTTATGGTTCGCAACAAAAATCCTCTAACTCGTCAAAGTTTACATTAAATGTTTCTTTTAAAATTTCAAGTCCTTGTAATTTAACCTACTTGTTAAAATTATACAATATTTAGATTATATAATAAATTCATTCTGTAATTTCAAAAACGTTTGTGGATTATGCAGTTAAACTGGGCTTTCATACTCCTGATACAGGGTAAGATAAACAGGAGCTGTATATATTAAGAAGAGCTATCAATCGGATAAATGAACTCTCCCATTGTGAGCCTAGTAGGGGGAATGAATAACAATTTCAAGATAACCTTGAAAATGGAGCTACATCGTGCAATTTGTGCATCAAGTAAAAGCATAAGAAGTGAGGTCAAGGCCTTACATCTGTTTCTGCTCGTTATGAAGGTAAGACTTCTCACAATATTCAGCAGCAGAATAAAGTTGAGGCCTCAAGTTTTTTAGCTCCTGTAGAAACAATACAATAACTGTGAAATTAAAATTCACATGGCACTTCAACATGAGCGACTCTTAGCATGCAGATATTGATCAAATTTGAAATAAATAAACAGAACACTCAAGTCCATTAAGCAGAAAAAAAACAGCCAGTTGACTTAGCAGAGGTAAATTCCTCCTCCCTCGGCCATTAAGTGATCACAAAGAACCATAACCATAAATTTAACTCAACGAATAAAACCTAAAAGAAAATTTCTAGACAAGAGAAAAGAAAAACCAGATTAGAAAAGTTCATGAACCAATCAAACACATCAAGGTCACAAACAGATCAACCAAAGAAGAAATAAATAGCAGATCTGGTGCCAAATTTTACATAATAGAGTAAATAGAAATACCTGCAAAGCTTTGACGAAACTTTTGCTGCGTTCCAATGATACCTCATCGAAGGTCATGGCCGAATTATCTGGCCTTGTTTGCTCCATTTCCATAATCTCAGCTCTTAGAAATGTAAATAATTAATTTCTGCCGATAATGAAAATTATTTATACAAACCCCAAAGGACTAAAACTAAATAAATGCTCATGGAGTTAGACGATAATGAATGTATAACTATTATATAAATGGTTAGATTTGAGGTTAGGTTATGGTGGGAGAGCTAAGCCAAATGGGCAAATGAGAAAAGAAAGAGAGTGAGTGAAGTAGAAGCGATTCCAAGGGGAATTGTAATTTTGAGTTAATAACAAGTTAAAATCACTTTCAGTGAAGCCATTATTTAAGATTTGGGAGTTTTTATTATTGTGGTCATTGGTAGTTAGAAGGACTTCAGTGCGACGCCTGGTTTCATGGAAAAAAATAAAATAAAACTAACTGCAATTGTCGCTATGTGGAAGATGGACCTGAAAAGACGAGGTTACCCTTAGTTAAAGGAACCGAAATCCCCGCAGTCTTACTCTGGTCGGCTGTCGTAGAATAATCAGCGCGTTTGCATTGCTGTTTAAAAAAAAGTGTTTTACAATTTTTTTAATTTAATTAATTAATTTTTTTAATTTTTTATAAACTATTTTTTTAAATTATTTTTGAAAAAAATATTTATTCTTCTTTTTTAAACAGTTTTTTAAACTCAAAAAAATTTAGATAAATTCAGTCAATCTTATTATATATAAATTAATTCAATTATATAATAATATATATATATTTATTAATTATTGTATTTATATGTGAATAAAATAATTATATATGTATTATTTAATAATTACATTACTATATAAATAATATAATAAATTTAATCTATCTAAAAATTCCTATTGGAAAAGATAGAACAGTCGAATGCCAGCAGGATAATTATTTTAAAAAGAAAACCACTGATATTTCGTTGCACGAAGAAGATAGTTCAAAATAATATGAATGTGACTGGTTATAAAAATCTCATTATTCCATTAATTATGCTAAAAATTCTTAATTCGTTCATACGCACTGTAAAGAGTAAAAGTGCATTATTTATAAAAGTTACTGCACTCATGAAAACTAAGAAAAATGAAATGAAATAAAAGCATCTGGAGGCAGCATCATTAATCATGGAGCAATGATAGGTGATAGATTACGAGTGATTTAACAACGATGCTATGGACATGAAAATGAAAGTGCTACTTGATAGCTAATGATTTTAATTTACTTATAAATGACATTAATTCCCTTTTTTTTTGGTTCGAAAGGCATTGATTGCCTTGGTTCCCACTAATTGGGCTTTTTGCATCAATGGGTTGGAGGTTAAACGGCTAAAGATAATTTCTTGCCTCTTTTCCTGGTCTGTAAAATGCAATCAATTGCAGTGATGAACATCATCAGTTGATAATTCATTGCCATAATGAATTGCTCATTAGAATGCAGTCGGTGCAGAGGCACCGAAAAACAGAAAAAAGGAAAGAAAATGTATTGACTATAAGTGGCCCTCAAAATCTGAATCATTACCTGGTGAATCTTTAATTGTCGAACAAAGGGGAAAAGTTTACGCCTAAGATTTTCCCCGTTAGAGGCATACACCAACTTAGGAATTGTTGTCTGAAATCTAAAAACAAAAATTCCTTCCAAACAATTTGCAGGCGACCATCCATCTGAGGGAATTCCCACCCTTAGGATAGTGCTTCAGCTTGCTGCTACTATTCAATATATTTACATGGAATGGAAACATAAAAATATAAGGTATTCAATCAGCATTTTCAGTGGTAAGAAGAAATTTACTGCTATAATTAAGATGTGTAACGAGAAATTAAAAAATATTATCATTCATATATACAAGATTTATACAGAGATCTATACGATACTATCATGTAAAAGAAACCAAAATATCCATATTTGCCATGCTAAAAATACCCCAGTAAACACCAACCCCTAAGCCAGCTTAAGTAATAAAAGTTGAGAATTTATACAGCTCAACATTTTATTTACCACATACCAAAATTTGAAAAGAACCTGAGTAACTCTACTTCCTCTTTGAAGACAGATGAAACTTCAAAATAAGTTGGTTTTGGTGTGGAGGGACAACCAATAGATTGGATTATTTCCTCAACAGCCAACACCCGAAATTTTGGAGGTGAACTGAGAGCAACATTGTCAACCCGGTGCTGAAAGATCTTCCCGTACCTGTCAAGTTTGTACTCAGATGTGCCATCAAATCGACCACGACTCTCCCATGGGACACGGGGGACACCATGCACAGTCCATCGAACCATTATAACATCTTCCACAGGTTGCCACACACTGACAATGTCTACCCACAAAGCCCGGAAAAAAATCCTTCCATGGAAACGCAGTGCCCAAAAGATCGACTTATAGTTCTCAATGCCAACAAAAGTATTGAGTGGATCTTTAAATATAATGTCATCCCTGCAAAATGTAAAGAGCAATCAGAGTACAATTTCTTCATCAAGGAATCTGTAGAGCGAAAATGCCATGATTGTCCAATGGACTTTGACAGTAATATCTTTTTCCTGCTTACTACACGTCTGTATGCATGTAACGTGCAACCCTTTGCTTACTGGCTCTTGGAGGTGTAATAGATCTCTTAACAAAACATGTAGCATGCTTATAAATTCTAGAAAACACTAATATATGAAAGAGAAATTGCAGTCTACATAAATACCCAAACTCCCCCTAAAGAATGCAACTCCAATTATTTTGCAAGAATTGTGCAAAGCTTAAAAAGAATGACAATGACAAACATTATCCATTGCAAAATAGTTCATTCATGTTATACTTATACTGGCATAACTGAAATCGAGGATAGCAAATCAAGAGAATGTTTTGCTACTCAATCCAGGACAGGAAAACAAGCATTAAACATATATTAAGTAATAGTCTCAATATCTCATTCTGGAGAATCTGGATACATCAACTGAGGAAAGTACACACTTGAAAATGGCCCTCACAGTTCGCCATAATACTTAGATTAACAAATTTCTGATGCATTTTCCACGGGGCTAAACAGAATAACAAAGAATCACAATCAATAACTAAAACATCAATTCAAACAGTGATCAGCACGCTGAATTCATAGCACGTATAATTATGAAGATTTCATATTTTACTTCTTCAACTTCTCAATAAAGGCAAAAATACAAACAATAAAAAATATAATTTGTTTCTTAAAATAAATATAAAAATTAAAAAGCAATAAACAACATTCAAACCTGTAGATATCAAAACTGAGCTCCCTATAGAAAAGCTCGGGAAACTCCTCTCTCAAAGTCCTAATCGCATAACCCATATTGACATAGTAATTTTGCTTCTCTTCTTCCTCTTTGCTCCGCTTTGTTTCTTGCTTCACCGCAGCCGAGAATTGACCATACAACCTCATTTGATTCAACTCCGAAACCCTAAGCTCGCGACCTTTAATGCCAAACCTACCTCCAGCTCCAGCCTCAGCCCTAGCCCTAGACCCAAACCTCTGGTCATTTTTTGACAGCGTGAGGCTCTTGATAACCTTGGGGATCGAATTAGGATTAAAGAGAATTTTCACGGTGGAGATCTCTGGCGGATGGATACTAAGTGCCATTGGTAATTGGATTTAGGGTTTTATGATGCACCAATTAGAGGAGAGGTAGACGAGGGAATGTCATTTCGACCGCTTAGTGCGGTGGGCAGCGAGAAAACTAGAAGGACGAAAAGAAAATTAGTTTGGATAATAAGTCTATGTTTTTGGATGATTGGAATTATCTGTTCGAATTAGAAAATATCTGATTGGCTCCTTTTGTACTTGGTGGTTGAGTAAGAACAATTATGTCGACCGGATTAGAGAAGCCTCCAAAATCCAAATGGATATTCTCATTTCTAAAATTTATATCCTTTTTTATTTGTTTCAAATATATTCATTTTATAAAATAAAAATAAAAATTTATTTTCTGAAATTATTGGAAAATTATTTTTTATTAAATTAAAAAATATTAATAATTTTATAATTGTAGATTTAGGGTAATAACTTAAAAAATTATCAAGAAACAAAAAAAATAAATATTAAATAAACTAAAATTAAAAAAATACCTGTTGAAAATTAAAAAAAATAAATTGTAAAAATAAAGCAACCATTTGAAGGTAAAATCGTTTAAATTATAATTTTTAGAAATAACTATTTATTTCAGATAATATGTACATTGTTCATTATAATGAATAAACAAAAATTAAATATTAAGTGCTAACTTTTAAAAAATAAATAACTTTCCATCATAAATAGCATTTAATTTTGATAATTCATCAATAATAAATATAAGACATAATGGGTTTGTTTGGATTAGCAGCGACGGCCAATTAGGCTTGGCCCCGGATTGAACCGGTCCAGTCCAATCCGGATCGGATTAGGCCAATTCTAGATTCAGTCCAGATCATAACATATTAGGGGAATAGTCTAGTTCAAGCCCTTCTCCTAGAATTCATGAACCGTCGATTTCGGTTTAAAATCTTGAACTGAAAAAAAATAATGGTAATATTACTGTTGCCCCCCTCCTGCCCTGCACTACACTTTTTTAACATATTAATTAAAATTAAAATAGAATAAAAAATAAAAATATTTTTTATAATAGAAAAATAATAGTTATATTTTACATATATTATTGTAATTTAAATTTTTAAATTTTTTATCTATTAATATCAAATTTATTTCAATATTTTTCATTTCCTACACAATCTCTTTCTCAATTTTTCTACAATTCAATCTCAATTTTCTATACATATATTTATAATTTCTCTCTAATTTTTTTCTAATTATACTTTTGTCGTAATCTCAATTTTTTCTTCAATTATTTAATTTTTTTAATTCTCAATTTGTCCTTAATCCTACGATTATTTTTTTATTATCTTTCTCTACATTTTTTTAATATTCTCCAATTTTTTTCACAAAATTTAATTATAAATAATGACAAGTCATAGTAGATGGAGCAATTTTTTTTGATAAAAATATTATTAATTTGAAAAATTTTATTAAAAATTTTGATGAGAAATGAGAGCTCGAAATTCCAATTAAATGAAGTCAAAGAAATAGGAGTGATAAACAATCGGGTCCGAATGCGGTATCATCTGAAACAAAAAAATAATAAGTCATTTGATACTGTATACAATTATTGTATACAAATATACAAATTTAAAACTTGAAGCGGTTATGACACATTTTGAAAATACTTGCAAAATAAATATATTACTCAATTTGAAATAGATAAACGATAAAGTTAAATTTTCTAAGTACACAACATTTTTTTCTCAATTATTTTAATATAATGTTGAAAAAAATAAAAAATAATTGACAAAAATGATAAATATGAAACATTTATTTTTTAATTTTAGTGAAAAAAAATAAGTTTTATTAATTATTGTCAAAATGCATTAAATCCATTTGTTAAATATTTACCTAAAAATACCCTTAAACATGTTTTATATAATTTATATAAAAAAATTATTCAAAATATTTTTTTTCTTGAAATAAACGTGTTTTTATTTTGAGTGATATTTTGAGTGATCATTAAGAAATATATTCTCACATGAGTGTTACATGTTATTTGATTGATGGTAAATAACAATTAAAAAAAATATTAATTGCATTTAGAGTTTTTGAGAATTGACATATCACCAATAATATTTTTAAAATGATAAAAAATATTTTTAAAAAATATAGTTTAGCTCATAAAAAAAAAATTTAATTGTTTTTAGTAATGCGGCCACAAATACCATCTCAATTTAAGATGTTCAGGAATTATGTTAACCTAATATTATAGATAATTTTTTCATGTTAGATGTGCATGTAATGTGTTAAATTTATGTATTTATGGTGGTTTTAAATATTTAAATGGTATGATTGTTTCAATTAAAGTAACAATTTAATTTTTATGATTACATTCACAAACAATAAAATTATGGGTTTAATTTTATCGTGAAAATAGAAAAAAATCTAAAAGATTTCCAATAGACATTGATACTCGTTAGAATTTAATATATGAATTACTGAATGAGTTATATGGATATAGAAAATTTCTGTATACATTTATTTTTAATAATGTGCCACAAATTAATTTATATCCACAATATTGAGATGTTTGTCAACAATTTTTAAATATTTTAAAATTTTTTAATAATATAACATATATTTTAAGTAGTGTTTATTATCCAACATGTTATTTATTATTGTGTGAATATATTAATATTATTGATATATTTTAATATTATATTAATGATCATATTTTGTATGATTCTATTTGTATTATGAAAATGAACGATTGAATTATTTTAAATTTATTCATTTGATTAATTTTATATGTTTTGTTTTTTATCCTATATGTAAAATAGAAGGTTTATTTAATTATTAGAATATTTATTATTCATTGTTAAGTTTAGCTAATATTAATGTTGAAGCTATAATTAATTGTGTAAAAAAATTGACTCGTGATTTATTTATAAAATTTAGTTTAATTAATAATATTTCTACTACTACTACTAATGACACTGCTAGTTAAAATTTAGGTGAATCAATAAAAATTATACGAGGCGATCTTTTAATGATGAAAAACATAAAAAATCAAGATCATCATCCGGTTTATTCGAACTTGACATTTATCTAACGACTACATTTAAGTTTAGTGACAGTATGATATACAAAAAATTTTCAGTTTTTAATTGGTGAAATCAATATCAAAATACTTATCTTGTAATCTCCTAAATTGCAAAATAAATTTTTTCAAGTTCAGTCTTAACTGTTGCGATTGTATAAGTTTTTAATGAGAAAAGTAATATTTTGGATGAGACTCAATTTAGCTTAACTATTGAATCCCTATAATCTCAAATATGTATTGATAATTGGACCAAAACGACATCAAGATAACAAGAAATAGAGAAAAATCAATTTGATAATCAATATGACTTTACCACCAAATAAACGACTGACACATATAGTACCGACGGTTCCGAATAAAAAAATGGTCAACAATTAACATTTAAAAGATAGAAAATTACATGGGATTTGATTCATCTAAACTCTAAAAGAATACGTAGACAACTTAATTAATGGTAAAAAAAATTAAGTTCAAACCCAATTATTAATATTATAATTTTTTTAATATAAATTCAAATTTTTATAATTAAATTATTTTTTAAAATAAAAATATTAAATTAATTAAGTTTTTAGCATAGTTATAATTTTTATAATTTACTAATTTATCAAATAAAAATAATTATTTCTAAATTTCAACTTATAATTTCTCTAAATCAAATTCTTTTTTGTTATAACAATTTAACTTATGACACAAAATTACAAATTAATATTCAATAACTTATTTTTTCTCAAAGTTTTATTTTTTATAACTTATTAGTTATACAAATTTATAATTTACACAAATTAATATTTCATAAGTTAATATTTTTGTACTCAACATTTTTATTCTTTCTAACTAATTTATTCATCATTTTTTTCACTTATTTATAACTTAATATTTTTTTGCCTCATTTATAAATAAATTGATAAGTTAAATTATATTTTTTGCTTCAAATTTACCCAAAAAATAATTTTAATTTATAAACTTTAAAATTTAATAATTTTAATTATATTTATTTATTATGTTAATTATAATTATAAAAAAAATCAGTTGAATTGTCAGTTCCAAACCGGCTCCTCCTCGTTTCCGATCTGGTCCCTTTTCTTGGGACTGTAGAACCGATCAATTCATAACTGTGGTCGGGCCTACGGTCAACTATGAATAACTAGTGATAGCAGCTAGTTGTGAGATACCAGTAGTGGCAGTCAGCTATCAGTAGACATAGGTAATAGTAAGTCATTAGCAACCTACTATGTTAGTCAATAATTTATAATTAATTTAAAAATATTTGGTAAATTAATAGTTGAAAAATAATTATAATTAATAAAATAACTATTAAAAAATATATTATGTTATTAATGTATATATATTTTAAATTTTTATTTATTCATAATGTGTATCATATATAATATAAAAATAATTAAAAAATATAAAATTAAAATCTACAATATAATTTAATATAAATTTGATACAAGTATAAATAAAAAATTATTTTTCATATTAAAAATCTGATTGATTCAATATTGGCAATCAACAATAAGCATACAACGATGACGATTAGCTATAAGTGGTTAATTGTAATGGTTAATCATTCGTAAATGATTTTAAAGTGTTTGATAATTTAATGATTACAATTTAATTATAATTTATAAAATAACTACTGATAATTTTACTATGTATTAATATGATACATATAATTTATTTATAAAGCATATCCCATTAAAAATATAAGAAAATAATTAATTAAGTACAAAAGATATATTTTTTAAATTATTACAGACTGATTCAAATACAAAAAATATATTTTACAATTAAAAACATAAAATATAGCTTTTATGTGGGCCACCTAGTCTTTATGTATTATTGGTTAATGATTAGGTGATATGTTCATTTTTTTTTAGTCATCCAAATCAAAATCCATTATTTATTGAGAGTCCTCTATTTATGTGTTGGTGGGGGCATTTGTTCAGCTGCAATGGAATTATACCAATGGACTCGACAAAACTCAAAAATTATATGATACATGGCACACATGTACCATAACATCTGAATGGACTCTTCAGGTAATTGTTCAGCAGGAGAAATCTTAAAGACATCCATGAAAAGAAAAATTTGATGAAAAGCTTATGGTTTTAGGAAGGTTTTTCCATAAAATCGTGAAAGTGTAATAGGTGCTAAAACAAAATCAAAATGTGTATCCATGACTGATAAGTGAAAAACTCATGCAATATATCAATAATTACCCTATATATCATATCATACACTATTTCGAGAGATAAACATATAAAGTTAGTACAAATTTTAAAAGTTAACAGTCATAATTTCTAATCACTGGTTTTATTTTTATTTAACTAAATACATAATTCAACTTTTGAATTATTGGATAGCCTAGACATCTAATTTAACTTTTAGTTTATTAGATAATCAAACATTGGGTGTAAAAATCGAACTAAACAGACATTATGATGAATAATATTGGACTGAATTGAAAAATATTATTTGCCTATATTACAATATTTTTATATTTACAAGTTCGTGAAAGTGAAAAATATTTTTATTCTCTATATTACAATACAATTTTTAGAGAAAATTACTATTTATTTTTTAATATTTGACCAATTATATTAGTATTATGTGAGATTTAAATATTATATTATTTGTCTTGTCTGTTTTATCTTTATTAAATTATATAATATTTCTGTTAAATTTTAAATTATTCACTGTTAGTTAAAAATAATATTTCTTTTTATTCAGGAGCACTGATACAATAAGTTAAATTTCAAAAAATATCAATATAATAAGTCAAATATCAAAAAATACTAATACAATAAGTTAAATATCATGAGTTACTAGTACAATAGATCAAAATTCATTGAATAAATAATAATTTTTTCTTTATTATTTTGCTATAATATAACGTATTTAAAAAAAAAATTAATAAAAGTCACATAGTATAATATAATAAAATGACTTTTAAATGGCAAATAATAGGCCTATTCATTCGTACACGAAAAGAAAGAATTCAAGCAAAAGTGAGAGTGACTTGTATGGCAATGGGAAAATGCAAACATTCAATGTGATTTGAACAATACGCACGGCTCTCACGTGACAAAGTTCCTAAAAATTATTTAAAATGAATAATTCTCAATTAAGATTTGTGCTCTACCGCTAGTTTTCAAATTTCACCAATACTATGGATGCTGGATAGAAAGTGTTGTGAGTGTGTACTTTTGACTCTTTATTAGATTGAATTGTGATTTTATATTAAATGTTAGTTTTTTTATATGAATATCAAAATATTTATTTTGAATGTTTTATTAAAATATTTAATAGGCGGTCAGCAATACAACCCCCATATTGTAATAAAAATTAAAAGAAAGCCAAATAGCTGTATTCGTATCATTTGATATTATTTATAGTTTATATAATAACAGTATTCTCAATTATAATTTCCTTTTATTGACTAAAATCAAATTGACTATTTTCTTATATATATATATATATATATATATATAAGAGGAAAACTATGCATGGAAATATTTATCATGTTGACATAATAAAATAATTTTTATCAAAATCAATTATTTTATAGGTATAAGTTTCTCAATTTTCAATAATTTAGGAAAAATATCACACGTATTCATAATAATTTCCAATTATTTCATATGCAAGAAATATTTTCTTTTTCAAAATAGTGCTCCAAATCTATATTTATTATTCCAACATATCAAATTAATACCATATACATATATATGTGATCATATATTTATTTATCACAAATAGTATAGATCACATTCTTACCCAACATTTTATTCATGTAGTTCATAACTGTATTATTATTTCTCAAGTTTTGATAGATGCCCGATAAAAAAAAAAATATTATTCAGAAAAAAAAGAAAAAAGAAACTTATTTATCTTAAAGTGAAAAATGAGTTTAATTCTTTTTATTTACCGTTATATATATATACTATGTAGAATTTTATCTTTTATTGTATAACTCATTCTTATTATTTGACCATCGGATCTATAAAGGAAAAAAAAAGGCAAAAGTTTATAGAATAATAAAGAATTTTGTCTTATTGAATAAAAAAAATTTGTTTAATTATATATCTTAATTAATAATTTTTTTCAATTAACTATATATCTTAACTATTAAATTGAATTAATTTAGTTTTTATTTATAAAATACTTAGCATCTAATGAATGGTAGTTATGGAAATTAATTGATTAAATTTCAGCCATTTCCTAATATTTAGCATATAATTAATTAATAAAGTGCATTGATAATTAAGGAAGTCAATTGACTAAGGAGACATTTAATTTAACTTTTGATTTTTAACAGGTGAATAAAAGTATTGGGTAATAACAGTTGATAGCTAGTAAAATAATTGAACAATTGTTGATTTAAAAAATTTTATTTTAGAGTTTTTTTTTGAAACAACTATAATATTTTTAATAAAATGGAAAAATTAACCCATTTAAAATAAAATATACTATTTGTGAAAATTTTTATTAAAAAAAATACACATATTCAAAATCAATCTCTTCAAGATAAAATATATTATACTAAAAATATATTAAATTAATTGAATATATTTATAAATTATAAATATATATAATTAGTTATATTCTATTATTTTTAATTATTAAAATATATAATTATTTCAAATAATCATTGTATTTTATGTTTCTGTTTATTTTTACATCATAAAAATATTTTTTTGAATTAAATTATATTCATATTAGTAATATTATATTTTTAATAGCAACAACTCAATTAATTATACCAAATATTAATATCAATCAACTACTAACTACCAGTTATATCAAATAGCTAAATTAAATGCTCTTTAAATCTTTTATTAAAAAATATGGTCCACAAATTTATAAAATTGAAGGATAAAAAAATCTATAAATTGTTTCAATAAAAAAATATTAGAATGGAATTGATAAATACAACAATTCAACTATAAACTATTTTTACATATTATTATCTTTTTTATTCTGGATATTTTTTTTTATTTTTAATTTTTTTGAATTTTAAAAACTGTTTTTGAAGAGAAGTAGATATTAAAAAAAATAATTTATAAAAAATTAAAAAATCAGTAAATTAAATAAAAAAATATGCTTTTCGAATACACAACAATAATTTCAAACACTCTCTAAAAAAACAATCGAACCATATATAAGATAAGAGAATTTAACTATTTTCTCTATATTATTTTTTAAAAATATTTAGAGTATCACATATCTTTATTTTTTCATGTGAGTCACATAGTATTAAAAAAAACTATATATCATTTAAAAAAATATAAAAAAATAAGAAAAAATATTTAACATTTTTATCATATATGGGTATGGGTGATATGTAGAATATCAAGTATGAAAACAAATTCCACAGTTTTGGATGCCAAAATTTGAGGAGCACCAACCGTTCAACAATATGCGTCCTCAATTTATTGGATTTTGTTGGCATAACTCTTTACGTAGAAGGCTAAATATCTTTTGCTTTCAAAACCAAGAAATTTTAAAATTTAGACCATAACCAAAGCAATAAATTAAATGATGGCACGTGGAAATGCTATTACACATTTATGATTTATGATTATATTGTTGGCATGCTGTTTTCTCCTTTTGCTATATGATTAAACTCTACTTTTATTATCACTCGTGAATTTTACTCTTTTTTTTTTCTTAATGCCAATTTTGTTTTTATTAATTAATATGCAATGACGGGAGGAAATTTTCTTGTCCATACCTATTTATAAACAAACTATTAATATATTGGCATACAAATTTCTACCATAAGTAATTTAATTTATGAATAAAGATTATATGAATGGAGTCTATTCTTTATGAAGAAATTATTATTATTTTTAGTTTGTTTAATAAAATTAAACGGCATAATGTGTTGATTTCAAATTAATTTTTTTTTCTAATAAATTTAGAAAATGCTAGGCCATAAATTATAAAGTATAAACCAAAAAAGAAATGTATTCATGGGTGTGTTTTTAAAGTTCTGAGAGAGATTATGTGATTTTATTTGTCAAAAACAAAAAAATGTTAAATCTTTTTAAGGTAATAATTTGATTTAATCTATAATTTTTTATACTAATTAAGATTTTTATTCTTTAAATACAAGAGAAATTCGGGGAAGATAAATTAGCTGGCATATACCTAACACCCGCTAGAATCTCTCTACGCTCGTTTCCATATTTACACAATATTCTAAATATTATGTGGTCCAATCACCGTCTCCCTTTTTCATATACAGAATAAAATAGTACTTCCCAAAATATCTTCTCAGTTTCCACCGCATAGCCTAAAGAAAATTGAAAATATGTAGCTGGGAATTTTAAATAATTCTTTTATTCTGTCAACTTTTTTAACTTAATATTTTTTTTAAAAAAACTACATATAGATCTCACTATTTTTGTAAATTCATTTATGTTAAATATAATTTTAGTTTAAAAAAAAACAGTTTCATCAACAATCTGGACCGTCTATCTCCATCTCTGGCAAACGCAATTGAAATAATTTATTTAATCGTACGGTGATTTAGCAACTGGCCTGTCTGTTGACTGACTGATGGGTTTGTTGAATATTGCACAGTTTATTTATATATTTATTTACCTCACTGTCTGAAATATCAAATAACTTTTGGCAGAAGGTTAAAAGAGGGCAGGGATTATCGCTGTTAAAAAAAAAAATTTACAAAAATTCTAAGCCACTCTTTGCGCGTACGATGTGTAACTCTATTTAAACCTACTTAGAAAGAGGAGGACTCTCATAAAGCTCATAGCCGCTTCTTTTACATAGGGGAAGAAAATATTAAAAAAAGCTTAAAAAATCAAATCAAATCAAATCGAAGATATTTGTTTTTATGGAATGGTTCTAGCAAAGAGAACCATTTCATAACCAATATAACATACAGATACAGAGATTTGGTTTTATCAGATACCCATAAGTCTCATTATCTTTTTTTATTTTTTGTTTCTCCTTCTTTTTCGATTTAATGGAGGTGGAGAAGAAGTACATTACGAGCGACGAGCTTAAACAACACAACAAGCCAGGGGACTTGTGGATCTCTATCCAGGGTAAAGTTTACAATGTGTCGGATTGGGTTAAGGAGCACCCAGGTGGGGATACTCCTCTCATGAATCTGGCCGGTCAAGATGTAACTGATGCATTTATTGCTTACCATCCCGGCATTGCCTGGAATTATCTTGATAAGCTTTTTACAGGATATTATCTTCAAGATTTCAAGGTATCAGAGGTTTCCAAGGATTATAGGAGGCTATATTCGGAGTTTGTCAAGCTGGGTTTGTTTGATAAGAAAGGACATGTTGCTTTCTATGTATTGGCATGTGTTACTTTCTTGTTTTGCATTGTTCTTTATGGCGTTCTGCGGTGCCAGAGTTTCTGGGCTCATATGGGTTCCGCTGCGTTATTAGGATTTCTCTGGATTCAGAGTGCATATGTGGGTCATGATTCTGGGCATTACCAAGTCATGGTGAATCCTGTTTTTAACAAACTTGCTCAGCTTATAGCTGGGAATTGCCTTACAGGGATTAGCATTGCTTGGTGGAAGTGGACACACAATGCACACCATCTTGCCTGCAACAGCCTTGATTACGATCCTGATCTACAACACATACCAGTATTTGCGGTATCTTCACGTCTTTTCAATTCTATTACATCATACTTTTATGGAAGAAAAATGAATTTTGATCCGTTGGCGAGATTTCTTGTTGGTTACCAACATTGGACTTTTTATCCTGTAATGTGTGTTGCAAGGGTTAATCTGTATCTACAGACATTTTTGTTACTGTTTTCGACGCGAAAAGTCCCCGATAGAGCACTTAACATCATGGGAATTCTTGTGTTTTGGACTTGGTTTCCTCTCCTTGTCTCTTATTTACCTGACTGGCAAGAGAGGGTGTTGTTTGTGCTCACTGCATTTGCTGTTACCGCGTTACAGCATATTCAATTTTGTTTGAATCATTTCTCGGCGAATGTGTATCTAGGACCTCCAAATGGGAATGATTGGTTTGAGAAACAGACAAGTGGGACTTTGGATATTTCATGCTCATCTTGGATGGATTGGATGTATGGTGGTCTGCAGTTTCAACTTGAGCATCATCTGTTTCCCAGGTTGCCAAGATGTCAATTGAGAAGGGTTTCGCCAATGGTAAGGGATTTATGCAAGAAGCACAATTTGCCTTACAGGAGTCTGTCCTTCTGGGAGGCCAATCGATGGACAATTAGGACTCTCAGGGCTGCTGCCCTGCAAGCTAGAGACATGGCCAATCCTGTTCCAAAAAATTTGGTGTGGGAAGCAGTTCATACTCATGGATGAGGTTCTATACTCTTTTTCAAAAGAGTGTATTATTTACTTTTCACAATTCCTTGACACCTAAGGATATGCAATTTTCCTTTTCCTTTTTTTAAGTGGGTATTAATTTCTTTGCTTGTCGCTTATCACATTATTTTGGAACTTCTTTCCCCTATTTTTAATCAGTAGTATATGTCGTGTTTTATCTACTTAAATATAAATTTGATTACTTTTTTGAAGATGCCTCGTGTGTCTAGCTGTTTTAAGATATCATATCTCATCTTATTACGTTCTTCCATCAGAAGAAATTTAATTCAATGGCTACATTCTTATGGTCATATTTAACCTGAGCCCATTTTTGAAATCTGGATATTTTTTGATGAGTAGATTTTGAAGTTGTCTGCTTCCATCTTGTTTGATGCCTTTCTTCATCATTGAAGAATAGTGTATTAAGTTTAACGTTTGTTGTTCAGATTTATAGTTTCTTTTTGCACACTTTTTTGTTCTTTAGTAGTGAATATGCATATTAATGCATTCAAGGAGAGAGCAAAATTTATGGATCAAGAGTATCCAATATTACTGCACTAATACATGTAAACAGATATAAATTCCAGAATTAGAAGTATTTGTGCGCAATTCGAACAGGGTATTTTAGACATGGTTTTTTATGGCTCTACTGTAACCAGTTTGATCATCATAATACTTAGACCAAAGCATAACACCACCGTACTTGGCAGAAGTCCTAATTGACGGAAGGACTTCTGAATTTAGATCAGCTATAGGGATGAAACCACTACCAGCTGCAGCAGGAGCTGCAGGCAATCCAAGAAAAATTTTCTTAGCTGGGATGCTAGAGGTCCATTGCTTCCATGCATCTATAAGATTGGTAATACTTCCAGAAGAATACTGGCAAGGAGGATTATTGTAGAATTGGATCCAAACAAAGTCAAAAAGACCTGTCTTGAGAGCATTTCCTACCCAGGCATCAGGAAATGGGCACTGGGGAGCTGCAGTTAAATACACCTTCTTACCGTTCTTACTGTATGCAGAAAGGAACCTAGCAAGATCATCGTAGTGTTGATCTGATCCTCCTTCAATGTCGAAATCAATTCCATCTAGGATTGCCTGGCCGAATGGACGAGAAGAAGAATGTCCTCCTAAGAAGTTATTCCAAAGGTAAGTTGCAACTTGCCTTGCATCCTCAGTAGAGGTGAGAGAGTAACTTCCAGCTCCTCCTCCAATAGAAAGCATCACTTTGATGCCTTTGGTTTGACATGATTTTATATCAGAGCTTAAGCCTGTGCAACTGCCTGGATTGCAATGGCCAGCAAGGTTAATCTCTGGAGCCTGACCATTTCCGAAAACTGGTAGGAAAGCTATGTTTACAAATTTGTAGCTTCCTGAGGCACAAGTCTCTTCCAAGGTGCCTTCGTTTCCATTCTGGCCCCAGTAGATTGCTATTCCCCCAGCTTCAGAACGCACTACTGCTGTTAGAATTACTAATAACAGCAGAGCTAGTGGGACTGCAGATCTTGAAGCCATTTCTCGCTGCATGTGCTAAAGGTTAATATGTTTTGGTGCTTCAATTTCTTCAAGAATCATGCTTTTTATAGGGGAAAGTTTTTCCACTTTGATGGGAACTTCTTGTTCTTATATGAATGATGCGTTGCTTAACAATCACTCCGTTGCATCCGATATGCATAAAATGGAAGGAAGCAAAGGACGCAAACGTCTTATTTGAAGATAAAATACAAGTTTTCACATCTAAAATATCAATTCCAATAACTTCATGTTGCGGGGATTTGTGATCTCTACTGTTTGTTTGTCGATACTCAGTGGATTGTTCCTAAAAGTTATCAGATATGACTCATCACTAGTAAACAACAAACCGCTATACGATTAGATGGGGTATGTAGCTGAATCATATTTTGGATTTGATTGGTTGGCATGCCAATGCTATGGTCTTTCACATACAGTGAATCTTTGAAAGGGAAATGTGAGGATTCATAATTCACCCTTTCCTTTATACGCAGTCAACTTTTAAATTGAACCGTATTCTGAGATGGAACGGCCTTAGTTATTAGAAAGTTTCAACTACTCATATCAGCAACTTGTTCATCAAATTGCGATATCAAGCAGTACATTAATGATTATTTCATTTCTGTTAGATTACTTTATTCCAGTTGAATAAGGCCCTCGTTAAATTATTCACAGATCAAGAAGAAAATGAAACTTTAACCCACTAACACACCAAAACCATTAGGCTAGTTGGCTACAAGTGTTTGCAAGACTTGAATTAGAACCCATCGATTTCAAAATATAAGATTTTTAACTGTGCAGCACACATTGAATCTATGGTGCGTCTAGTTCACAAAAAAAATAGAAAACAGAATCTTATTCCTACATTGATATCTTGAAATTTCAATATTTTCTCTTTGTTATATTTACTTAATAGAAATTTGAATTCTATTTTTATATTTTTGTCTAATTTTGTTGAAAGTATTTTAGAAATATAAAATATTTTATTTAAAAAATATGAAAAATATTTTAAAAAATCAACAAATTTGAGATATTAGAAATTTTTATACAAAAAATAAAATTATATTCTCAAATATTTTAACTCAATATAAGATATCAAACTCAAATTTAGAATGTGAATCTTATTATTATTTCAAAATGAGACATACTAAACATACTTCTAAAACATTAAATAAAAGCTACGAAACATGTCAAGTTAACTTGCACGTGCAAGCAAAAATTTTGCTTTAAATTATGTTATATCAAAGAAGTCTCAGAAACTATTGACCTAAAAAATGGAAGTCCTGGACAAAGTAACTGCTAAGCCAAGGTATCATTATTCATTATCATATAGACATAGGAATCAAACGTTTCTACTATAAATTCTATCATTCCCCAACCAATTGCACTGCAAAACATAACTTGCTCGAATTAAGAGTTAAGATCTAGCAAACTGAACTTGAAATGGCATTCCAATCAGCAATCAAATTGTCAATTGCAACATTAGTATTACTTATATTATTAGCAGCAGATTCTGATGCTGGTGGAATAGCAATTTACTGGGGCCAGAATGGGAATGAGGGTACACTGGCAAAAACTTGCGCCACAGGAAACTATGAATATGTGAACCTAGCTTTTCTATCAACATTTGGCGGTGGTCGGACTCCGATGATAAATCTTGCCGGTCACTGTGATCCATTCAGTAACGGATGCACAAATTTAAGCTCCGAAATAAAATCATGCCAAGCCAATGGCATTAAAGTTATGCTCTCTCTCGGAGGAGGTGTTGTTAGCTATTCGCTAACATCTTCAGAGGATGCTAGGCTACTAGCTACTTACCTGTGGAACAATTTCTTGGGTGGAAAATCTTCGTCTCGGCCTCTCGGTCCTGCCATTCTAGATGGAATTGACTTTGACATTGAAGGAGGAACAAATCTATACTGGGATGATCTTGCAAGATATCTTTCAGCATATAGCAACAAAGGGAAGAAAGTGTACTTAACAGCAGCTCCTCAGTGCCCATACCCTGATGCTTGGGTTGGCAATGCCTTGAAAACAGGAGTTTTTGACTATGTTTGGGTCCAATTCTATAACAATCCTCCTTGTCAATATACTTCTGGTGATATTACAAATCTCGAAGACGCATGGAAGCAGTGGACTACGGATATTAAAGCTACAAAGATTTTCTTGGGTTTGCCTGCTTCTCCTGGAGCAGCAGGGAGTGGCTTCATTCCTCCACCTGATCTAATTTCTAATGTGCTTCCGGCTATTAAAGGATCTGCTAAGTATGGAGGTGTTATGCTATGGTCTAAGTACTATGATGATCAAAGTGGATACAGCTCTGCCATTAAGGGTGCCGTTTAAGATCCAATCGGGTCTAGTGTGCCACATATGTGGCTTAATTACTACTATTATTTTTTGTATGCAATATGCATGTACTTTTTGTTCATGGTTTAATAAACATTTGAGTTTTATTTACTCGTTCTTCCCCGTTTGATTAAAGGGATATGCTTTCGAATAATTTTTTTTTCTATTAGTATGTCAAAAGTATATGTTGAACCAAAAAAAGGACCAATTTGCAGATAATGAACAAAATTTGGGTTTAAATTAACATCTATTTATTATTAATGTTTTTAATGCATCTTTACAATTTTTTCTATTATTATCTATCAAAAGAATTTTTTTCTATTATTGGGATTATGCATTAATTTAATTTTATACCGTCAATTATTAAATCATAGATTTATATCCATATTGAATTATAAATATAATCTCCTTTAGTCTTTGTTTTTTTTATATATATTTCAAAAAATAAAATTATATATTATTTATATAAATGATATAATTTGCGAAAACAGCAGTTTGGGCCTCTAGTAAGCCCAAAATTAAAGATTTACTTGTAAATCCACACGTACTAGAAATATACGGGCCGAGGCAACAACGATGTCGTATTATTCTATTCAAATCGGCGACGTTTCATTTCATTAGAGATCCTACATTGCAATTGCGGTCTCTCCCGCTCCTATACTCTCTCAGATTAAGCCATCACCCTGGCTTCCCGAATATTGCAAGAGGTTTTACTTCTATTCATTTTATCAGTTCTTCTACATTTTGAACTTATGCTACGCATTGCTTATCTTTTCCAACTAAATTTTATTTCAACTTTTTTACTCTATTAGGATTCTATTAGCATCAGGTGGCCTTATGATCCTCTGCGATTCATTTATGGAGCCTCTTTGTTTGACGAGAATTTGTAGAATCACACGTGTTCCCCAATTTCATATTTGCCATCATAAATGGAACTCCTGCTCTACTTCAATTTTGGTCAGGTTCTTTTTATATATTCCTGCATTATTTCTTGTAAAATTTATCTTTTATATTGCTGCGTTATTTTTAAATTGTTTGTTAATGCATCGCGTGAAAACCAAAGAATTCCGTATTCTCATAATGTTGGTTAAAGTATAGAATGGAGGCAAAGTTGTATGGAATCTGAGGTTGTTGTCGCTTTGGAATTGGAGAGGTTCCTTAACTAGATCAATAACATGGAGATGGTACCAAGTGGGTTTTGGAATCAGCTGTTCTTCATCATGATTCAGCACCAAATGGCATTAGGAATTTGCAGTTTTGTGCATGTTCAAGTACTAATAGCTGCCAAAATTTTAGACTCGGTCTTTCTTATCAAAATCTTCTACTGAGATTCTTATAGTTCAAATGGGCTTGGTTTAGCATTAGTGCACCACAAGCATAGTCAATTAATGTTGCTTTGTTTTTTAGTTTTTTATAGAAAAAGATTAGAAATTGGAACTACCTATGAAATTCTATTTAGCTAAAGCATTCAGGCCATATCCAACCCAAAACCATTTTATCGTAACTTCTATACTAAAATCTTGTAGTTACAGTAAAGTTATCTCCAATTTATAACACCATTTTTTAGACTAAAAAAATATATTTTATATATATATATATTCTTCTAATCCATTAAACTAAAATAATAAATTTTAGGTTTTTTTTTAAAGGCCACCATTTTAAAAAAAATGAATATGTATATTATTTTGGGGTCAAAATACCTAAAACATTACTCCATTTTCTTCTTCATTGCAGTAGAAAGTGAAAAAGACACTGACATCTCTTCTCATTCCTACTCCTCTTCTCTTCCCTTCTTTTCTTCATCAGCTTCTTAACACAAAAAAATAAAAATAAAAAAGAAGATATTAGTGAAATGGCGTACCTATAGTGCCATGCCAAAAATGGTGTTGTACTGTAACTCACGCCATTTTTGGCATGCAAAATGGCACTAGTTGGAGATGGTCCGTAGAATGTCATTTTTGTCTTCATCCCTAAATTGACGGCATTTTAGTTTGGATTGGAGATGGCCTCACTTAGTGGACATCTCAGGACGAGACCTATCATAGAAATGCTTTTATCGTCTACCTTTTGTCCTAATTCAAAGAAATATAATGATCAGAGAAAATTTGGCTTCTTGGAGTCTATTTATAAGATTATGCACTATACGGTCGGTTGTGAATTGTGACCAAGTAATTGTCTGTCCAACTGACAAAATAAGATGGCTTAGAAAACCATATGGTGTTCTCACTATGGCTAATATTCCTCCTTGCAGGCTGCGGCATAGATGTGCCTTAGGAGTGCTCAACTTATTTTGCATAGAGAATCGTTTCATTGTTCCATGGGGTAAAAAGATCTACTTTACGAGGTTGTAAACATTTGGGACATCAATGTACAAACAAGCTCCATGCATGTGGAGGTTGATTTAGTCTTATTAGTTAAGAGAATAAGAAGAGTACCTTTGTACTCTGAGTCAGTTCTCCATTTCTATTATCTAATTTCATTCAGTAACATAATAGCTTTTATTTTCCAATTTCAACCAGCTAGGGACCCATGTCTCCTGGTCTTGCCTTTTAATTTTGACAAGAAATGGGGTGGAAAATATCGCCTCTCTACCACTTCGCCGTCCTCTTCCAACCACTCATTTACATGCATGGAATTATCACATCTTACTGAATCTAGTAGATTGAGATGCATATTTACCAATTTTTTACCTTTCATCCTGTATAACGGGAATTTTCTTTTTGAAAATCCAAACTGCATGGTCTCATCTAGCTATAAAAAGCCGTTGACTTTGCACTTTATACAGTGGGTTATTATATACATTCCATATGTGGACATGTTACATCATTCTATTGGGAACTATGGACTTAATAACATCTTTTCACAATCTGAGTTTGCTGTTTTCATATGTTGGTTTTTTTACAAAAATTTACTTGCAGCTTTTTAGATAGCATGCACCAACCTGCATCAATTACTTCTTGATATTTTTCTTTTTGTTCTTGTTTATTTTAGGACATGACAGAATTTCTCTAAACATTGTCAATCAATCTTGAAATGTATTAGATTGTCATCTAGGCTCAATTTGTTTTCTTGAAAATAACTTTTCCGCATAGAATTTTCTCTTAGAAAACAATTTATAAGAAAATGACTCTTGTGCTGTTGTTTGGATAAACACTGAAATGTAGTTTAAAATATTCCTAGTGTTTAAAGGACAGTGGAAAAATTAATTTTCATTGATTTTATGCATATGAAAATGTTTAGATGTATAATGATTTAATTTATTGTATTGAAAAGGGGAGAAAACTACAGATAAAAATATAATTGCGTCCTCACCAGTAGCTAGTGGTGTGGTTAGCAATTACTGTAATGGTCTTGATGGCTAGTGATTAGTGAGAATGTGCCTATGTTTCCCATTTTACGAGTATGTGATAGGAATTTATTTGTTGGTTTGAAAATGGGTGTCATTTTCCCTAAAAATGAGTTAATTTTTCTTTTCACTTGGGAAACAATTCCTGTTGAACAACTTTTCTAGGCATCAAATGTTTTCCTCAAAACAAACAAAACCTAAGCAGAATGCAGCTGACCTTATTCAGACTTTGTTAGAATTCATATTTAGTTTTCATGTTTATGACTACATCGTAAAATTTCTTTAATGATCTAAAAATTATTTTAATATGCTGGATGATTTAAGCGGGCATTTATTTAATTCGGGTAAGAGATTTGGAGCTTTCTTAAGGCTTTTTGCCACCTATTTCATTATTTGATTTAATGAATACATCAAAAACAGAATTGAAAAATGGGCTTCTAGAATGCTATTTTAAAAATCATATCGTTGTGATGTCATAACACCACCATAACAGCAAATTAAATTTTTTTTAGAAAAAAAACTTTCTTTGTCTTGACATGCAAGGTTGAGTTGTAAATTTGTACACTTCTGCATTGCTTCTCATCGTGTTTCCTTCTTTGAACCTCCCATATGTTGGAAAGAGGCAAGATGTCTTAAGATATCCCTTGTGCTAGCAGTAAAAAAGTCTTTGTAGTATTGGAGGGTATCTGGGGTTCAAAGATTAAAATAGAAGAAGAATGGTGAAATGATAGAGCAGAAAAGTAAAACATTACTGAGTTTCGATGACCAATAGTGGTAAAGGATCATCAAATTAATTAATAAAATCTCAAGGAAGATTTGAATACCCATAAACTAGATTAGAAAAACTAATAAAAACAAAATAAGAAGTAATGCTATCTAGTCGTCTATTTATCTCCTTCCATTTTTCTCCTGCTTGACTGTGATAGAATATACAATTTATATACTTGTGGTCACTAGGAGTGTAAACGAATCAAGTTACTCGAGTTTGACTCATAAAATATTCGAATTTGACTTGGAGTTAGTTGAGTCGAGTTTGAATAGTTTGTCGAGTCGAATTTGAATAATTTGTCGAGTTGAGATCGAGTATCACAATACTCAACTCGTAAAATCTGCGAGTTTAATTGAGTGGTTTTTTTATTTATTAAATTATTTTTATACCTTCAATGTTTAAATATATTCGAATTTAATCGAGTTGAATATATTATTTATTAATTTTCTTAACCGATTTGAGTTTTATCGAGTCGAGGTTTAGTGACTCGAATATTTTTTGAGTTGAGTTTCAAACAATTAAAAATAATTTCGATCGAGTTCAAATTTCAAATTTTTTAATCGAGTCGAGTTCGAGACTGAGACTAACTTGACTCGATTACACCCTTAGTGGTACCATAGTCTTGTGGTCATTTTAAGACACCAACTCATAAATCTTGCCCGTCCGAGAATATATAGGGTTTCAGTTCTCTATAATCCCCACAATAACAATTTCTAACAATCCATGGAATCCTCTGAACCTCTGACCATCGAAAGTTTCTCTAATAGTTGGCTAACAAGTGTAAGTTCCCCCTTGGATAGCCTTGAGGAGCCCCTCAGACCATCTCTTGACAGTTTCCATGAAACTACCTCAGAAGAATTGGATTACAAGATACTGAAGTCAAAAAGATATCTGGAAGAGGTCCAGAACTTCAATTTTGATGTTCCGATTTCTCAATGCCCCGATCCTCTTGTTCATGCTGATCAGCTATTCTCTGATGGCCTCATCAAGCCTGTTTATATTAACAAATCAAAGATACAGGCGTCTGATTCCTTTGATTTTATTCCTACCATTCATTCTTCGTTTTCTTCTAGAACTGCTGTTCCAACTGTCCATATTCAGTGTCATATTTTTAAAAGATGGAGAAAATCATCAGAGCGAATCTTGCAGAAGTGTTTTGGATATCTCCGACCCTTGTGCCAGAAAACAACTGGCTCAAGAAAAAATATAAGAGTTGATATTGATAGAAGAGCAAGGCAAGTTAAGAGCTGGAGCAGTTCGCCACAATCATCTCCAGATTTAGCTCATTCAACTAACTACTTGTGTGATATTGAGCACTCAATTTACGAGGCAGTTCTTCATTGCAAAAGATCAATAGGTATATATATTTTTTTATGTTTGTTCTCTCAAATTTATGGGTATGGATCTTGAATCACCACATTGTTCTGATACTTCTCTACTTTCTGTTTTCAGATAAATGATTTTGTTTTTTTACAGCGAGTAAGAAAATGATCAAAGACTATTGGAAAGCGTCTAGAATTGCAATGCAGGAGAATCAGCAACAGTTTGTTATTTGTCCCATTTCTCTGTCCTCTGCCCCTCGGTTTGTTTATGTTCATTTGTCTAGCGAGCAAGCAGAAGCACAACTGTGGAAAGTTTACTATTTAAATCAAATGTAGTACAGACCTTTCTTTAAATATAATACAATAATACAATTTTATTTATGCTATAAACATTTGAAATATAAGAATTACATTATTTCTTGTTTGTCGTCTTCATCTTTTAAAGTTAAGAAACTTTCAACCTGTACAGTGAATAGTGTTTGCTAGCTAGCTGGGCCTGTCATAATGCATTTAAAAAATTTGGGAGGGCTGATGTAATAGATTGAAGAAGTTTAATGCTTTGTTTTCAAGTCATGTGGATGGGAAAACGGGAATTTGCACCCAGATATTGAGGTTTAGAACACGAATCTTTCTACGTGTATGAATGTTGATATTAAAATAGCCGGCTTTTATGACTATTAAAAGGTTACGTTCTCAGTTTTGTTCTCTTCTGCGATCTACTTTTTTGTGCCTTTCTGAGATGTATTTGTGTGGCATCAGATACTGGATTTTCTAGCTGCTTTAAAACCCAAGTAACATTACTCCCGTAAATATATTTGTTCGTCACATTTATATATATATACGCTACAATGGCCAAGTTGTGTGCCATTTGTTTCTGATATAAACAAATTTTACGAAATTAATGGAATTAATATGTAGATGTCTTTCAAAGTTTAACGTAACAAGTAAATGTTTGTCTAATTTTTTATATATTCACAATATAAACATATTAATAATTACACCAATTTTTTTTCAAAAAAATATTTGTAAATGAATTTTATCAATTCTATAAATTTATTTAATACCAAATACGGGCAAATTCTTGTGCAAAATTTTTCCATATCCCAAACATGAGAAACAAAATAAAATGGGAAAAGAAAATGTCACTTCCTATTGGCTAATACGAGCAAATTGAGACTTGGGAACGGAGATGGACTTGGTAAGATAAACATGGCTGACATTCATGAACACGAGTTTAGTTGGTCAAATTCACAAGAAGGAGAAGATGAAGAAATAAGGACAAACAGAGCTATATACAAGATATTAGCTAATTTTTGTTTACATTTTTGGGTTGTGAAAAATTGACGATGGATGTAAGCAGATTAGTATATATTTGGCAGCTAGAGAGACGTGTGTGCATTATTGAGGGGATTCTGGATTCTGAAATGCAAGACAGGAAAGGGACATGGACAAACTATGCCAGGAGAAAAGTCCTATATTCATACAAATTTTTATTCCATTTGTGTCTTTCTTGTGAATCCTCTTTAATTGTTGAAGAAAGAAACTCCACAGCATGACCCAATTTCTTTTTCTCTAATGTAGCAACAAATATTTAGCAGACACAAGGGACCCAAACCAACCCCCCATCCTGATTGTCTTCGTTAACGGATTTTCTCTTCCTGTCCTTACCTGCAACAACTTGTCTAGTTCAACACTGTTTATGGACTTGCTACAGCAATTATTCCGTTTAAGTATGAGGTCAAGTCACAATGGGATATCAACTTCAATTAGTTTTAAACAATAAATGAAACAAACATATAGCCACCGAGGCAACCTGGCTAAGTGTTTCTTAGACCGGAGGAAGGAAGAAATACAAGCGTACATTGGATGGACACAAGAGAAGGGACCAACATTTTGTCTATGTAAACATGTCGGCCATATATAATTTGTCTTTATTACCATTAAAAAGCACTAACGACCCTAATTTTGATCTTGTTTAGTGCCATGACTAAATATCCAACAATATGACTATGATTCTTGCCCTACGACATTACAGATGCAAAGAAAATAAAACCAACTTCATCTATTTTGGAGATAAGCTCATAAGCTTTTAGTTCAATTTGAAAAGATCAACTTCAAACAGATAGCTCGTATCTTCTTTTGCTTTTTTTTACTCATTTCCCATCTAAAAACAAAAGAAAATGAAGCTGATAAATTTCACAACAACTAAACAATATAACACGATACAATACCATATAAACTTAAATATATATGAGTTTAGGTTAAATATATATATACATTATAAACGGATAAATACTAGTTTGACATGTTTTACCTATTATAATATGAATAAACACATTTAAAAATGTATAAAACATTTAATAATCAAAGTAATCAATTATATATTAATATTTTTAATATATAAGTGTAAGTTCATACATAAAAAAATTTATAATATATTTTATTAGAATTAAATATATTAATATATGTGAGTAAAAATTAGTAAATGAGTGATATAATTTGAAATTTGTAATAATAATAATAATCTAATTAGATAATTAAATTTTAATGTACTAATAAATTCTATTTTATGCAAATACATGTGTATATGTATTTATATACATATATTATATTATATCTAATTATTACTCTATATATATATATATGTACTAAACAATTAAATGATATGAAATAATACGTTTATATTTGACACAAATATTAATCCAATATATTTGTACATACATAAATTACCATTCCTATGGCGGTGTGGTGTTGATTATGAAATTATGCTTATATTTCAAAGTTGGATTATGACATCTTGCACTTCCAATCGTGGCATGATCAGAAACTTGTCTCGAGTGTAACAATTTCTGTTACTCCAATTTGCTCCTTTTATTTTTCTTGATTTTTTTAAAAAATATGGATCAGAAAAATTTAGAGAACAGCAAAGAAAAATTTTTCATGGAATTAAAATAAAAAATCGAAGATGTGCCTATATTTTCCCAAAAAAAAAATTGATCCTCTCGTAGCCAACAAAATATTAAAAACTTATCATCTATAGAACAGAAAATTGTGAAAACTGGGGGCGTTAGAGCCCAACAAACTATGAAAAGCCCATCATTTACAAATTAAAAGGCATGCCCGAAAAAGGGGCCTAAAACAACCCAATAGAATATGAAAGGTCCGTCATTTAACGAATAGAAACGATGTGTCAGAAGTGGGATTTGAACCCACGCCCTCTCACGAGGACCAGAACTTGAGTCTGGCGCCTTAGACCACTCGGCCATCCTGACGTACTGTTGTGTGACCTATTTAGGTTCAATTCTTACCCATGTAATGCATAAGAATAATTAACGACTAGGCTTGGCCTATTTCGATATTCTTTCATTGGAGAACAACCACTTTTGGTTGAGTAGAAAAAAGTAGTGTGCTATCCTTTCAATTAACTTGAGATTTTGGGTTTTATTTTGGTTAAATTTAGTGTCAGAATTTGTATTTAGATCTTGATATTGATATTACGATTCGAGTTTAGCTGTTATTTGATTTCCATTATTTTTTGTTTTTTATATTTGTTTTCTTGATTCTAGCCTCTATGTGAGTGGGTGGGGGTTTCTTATTGTTGTTTAGATTTTAATGAAATTTTCATCTTTGATTTCAAATTAGGATCTGAATGTATTTTGATTTTTTTTCCTTTTTTTCCTGCCCGGCGTTGTCTCGGCTTGAATTACCTTTTCAGTGAGGATTTATTTCTGTTCGTGATTGATTTTTATTTTTTATTGGATTTCAGTTTTAGCTGGAAACTTCAAATTATCCCGTCTTGTTTCAGCTTGTTCTGTAGTGCACTGGAAGTCCCGAATCTACAGACATTTTCTCAGCGCTAGAGACATTGTTAATCACCTTTTTTTTTTTTTTTGGTTTAGTTGACGTCGACTTTTTTTTTTTTTTCCTTTCGCACAGCAATGAATCCAGTGCCATTTCATTCAGCTCCCACTGCACTGGCACCTCCACCTCCCTGGTTGCCAATATTACCACCCAACCCACCGCAGTTTAGTGCTTTCTGGAATGCCACAAATGTGCATGATCAGCTGAGAGAATTACAAAAGACTCTGACTCTTGCAAAAGCAATGTAATCATCTATTTCTTAAAATCTTAAGTTACACATGATCATCTTGTTACTTTTTTTTCCTTAAAAAAATTTGCATGTTATGTCTCTAATGTGCCATTTGAATATGTTCAAACGTTAACTGAAAAGCTGTCATCTTTCGAACAAAGGTTATACTCAAATTACCCCTCTCAACAGGCAGAAGGAACTGGAGGTGT
Organism: Triadica sebifera; assembly: GCA_023653625.1. Taxonomy (NCBI): domain Eukaryota; kingdom Viridiplantae; phylum Streptophyta; class Magnoliopsida; order Malpighiales; family Euphorbiaceae; genus Triadica; species Triadica sebifera. The sequence continues at coordinate 3,566,356 of CM042895.1, forward strand.
TGATGACAATAAAAGGTACTACAGGATCTGGGGATATGAGGTCAATGGACCCTGTTGCTTGCGGCATTTCCAAGTATTTAGAAGATAGGAAAATTGATCTGAAGGCACAAGAATCACTTTCTGTGGATGCTGCAAACTCCCTGATGTCAAAATTAAGAGCTCAGCTTGAGCCATTTCAACCTTTCATAGATGAAGCAAGTCCCTGGGAGGAGAAATCAGCAGCATTTAGATTGTCTAATAAAATGCTAAAGTCCAAGAGAAATAAACTTTGGAGGAAGAGAAAGAGAAAACGTATTGCAGAATTGCGTGCAAAGGTGGCTTTTGTTTTTCCTTGGCCTGTTGTTGACTGCTGGGCTACGCTTATTCTCAACCTGTGAGGTGTTCCCCTTATTTTCTTACTTTGATGTTTAGGAGCAAGAAGAGTTTGACCAAGCTAATCGAGAAGCTGATGAATGGAGGGCGAGGAAGATTGCCGAGGATGTTGCACAACTTAAGGTAGTGGAAAGTTTATATGTTTTAAGTGAGTCAACTGTTATTCTTATTTGTCTCTCATCCACTAGGTTCCAGGAACCACAAAGTTTTTGTAATTTTTAAAGTTTATATGGCATTGTTTATCCTTCAATTTTCTAATTAATTTAGAATAACAAACATTACTGTGATGCTATTTGTTGAAACTTGAAAATAATCTGTGGTTTCAGCTTAAAGAAAAAATAACCCTTAACTTTTAGCTTTCCTGCTAGAATGTAACTTATCATAATATGGAAATTGCATTTTCCACTGTGAAGAAAGCAAAATTTGCTCAATGCAAGAACCAGTTAAGTAGCTACTAGAGGATTAAGACTTATTATGGCAATACCAGAACCCTTAAGACCCTTTGTAGCTTCCCTTTTCCCCTTAAAAAACTATCTGTTGATCCTCTTCAGTAAACAGTTTTTATTGTTGTAGAAGTAAAAATTATGCTCATGGATTACTATTCTGGTACTTCAGGTGAATCAAGTTGGGAGTTCCTTGTCTCTTGTTTTATGATCAAGTTCAATCAATTTTTTTTCTTTCAACATTTTTCCGTGATTGTAGTATTCCTCATCTTCAAATTGAGTGAGTTACAAATGACATATTTGAGAAAAAGGAGATCATCCCCTTCAGTAAACAGTTTTTATTGTTGTAGAAGTAAAAATTATGCTCATGGATTACTATTCTGGTACTTCAGGTGAATCAAGTTGGGAGTTCCTTGTCTCTTGTTTTATGATCAAGTTCAATCAATTTTTTTTCTTTCAACATTTTTCCGTGTTTGTTGTATTCCTGATCTTCAAATTGAGTGAGTTACAAATGACATATTTGAGAAAAAGGAGATCATACTGTGGATAATTAATACTTGTCGACTGTTGCAAACTGTCCTATTGCCTTCTGAACTGTACATTTTAACCCTTTTTTTTCAGTTGTTAGTAGCAATATGAATGTATTACACTGACCTGTTTGATTGTGCATATTGTGACATTCTATGAGCTTAACATTTTTAACTTGGCCATGTGGTGTTGCAGGTGGAAAAGATGAAGGAGATTGCAAAACTTAAAGTAAAAGAGGAGAGAAAAAAACTAGAATCTGAGGTGAGAATTTGTGCAGATATACTTGCTTTGTTACTTGAGGATCTACTCTAACACTGTGAACCTAATGTAATAATCAATACTGGATGAATAGAAGTCCATCTGTAGCTGATAATGTTTTCAGTTCTTTTAAGTAAACAAAGGACGTATGTTTGGTTGTTTCTTCTTTTTGACTTGGATATATTGCTAAATAACCATTTGGTTTCTCCTAGTTTGTTCATGACGTGATAGAGTTGGCATTGAGCTTTTTCTGTAAGAAAATAATTTTAGCTAGGTATATTGAATACAAACAATTGGAGCATGTATTTAGAACTCATCTTTTTGGAACTTTCTTAAATTCCTTATATGCTGTTCATTTATGAGAGCTAGAGTGAGAACACCTATGTATCCTTATCATTGCCCAAGAGTCTGTATGTTTGGAAGGCCTGTCTCTAAAGATGGTGCCATAATGAAACTCATCAATAAAACTGTTCAATGGACAGTTCTAATAGCTGCCTTATTAAAACATTTGATATGAAAAGTTGATGCAGTTTTTGTTTCACTTTTTCTTTTTCTTTTTTCTGTTATGGAGAAATATCAATCTCATATGATGTTATGCGTTTCAGCTTGAGCTGTTCTTGATTGTGGAGAAATTGCAAGAATTGCGCTCCGTCAGGATACAAAAATTGAAAAAACAAGGTGCATGATAAATTTATGCTATTTGTTTGCCTATACTCCATCTGTTATGATGCAGTTGACTCTTATAACTCACATCAGTTGATTGCACAGTCTAACACACAAACGTACATATAAGGCTGTCAACTGCAATCATTTAAATTGAGATTGCCTTTCTCTATAATAAGTATGAATGTATAATGAGGTTTTCTATCATGCCTGTAATTTTATCATTGTCTAGACACTATATATATATATATATATATTAAATTCTGTTTGTAACTTGAAATTACATTTTGTTGCATAATCATGCAGGGCACTTTCTCCCGGAGGAGGATGACAAGTTTCTAGAGAGAGTTCGGGTGGCAGTTGAGGAAGAGGAGCGGCAAGCAATGGCTGCTGCTGACACAGATGCTGCCAAGGATGCTATTTTAACAGCTGAGGAATCTAGGAAAACAAACCAGAGTTGCAGACCCATCTCAAAGGAACCAAGTGGTGATAATGGTGGAAGTAAGGAAAATAAAGTCAACATACGTGAGAGCAAAGACAATGTGGACTCTACTGCAGTTACTAAGCCATCTGAAGGAAAAGAAACTGAAGTTCAAAGTTACAGCGGAGCATATGATTCTGTTGCTAATTTACCAATGGAATTCTATCACTATTACCATGGCAGCAGTAACGATATGGGCACACTTATTGAGGTGATTTTGAACTATACTACGATTACTATCGATTATTTATAATCATATGGTGCAGAATTGCACCAATTTTATGATATTTAAAATGATTCTTAATACACAAGCCGTTCAATGTCATGGGTTACTTTTATCCTTGTTTGCAGGTTAGAAGAACATGGGATGCATATATAAGACCAGGAGGAAGGTAAGACAGCTACTCTTTTTTGCTAGGAACTACACTGTGCTGTCCCACTGTGCTAATTCAAGCCTACCTTGCTAGCATGCTTCCCTTATTTTCTTCCATCAAAGTATTTTGCATGGCACCAAAAGTGTGCACCTGCCTTTTGCCCTTTCATTGCAAAACAGGCAAAGAGGCAATTGATACTTTTTAGCTTTTAGTAATTTGAATGTGGAATTTGGGTGCAGCCGCATTCCAGGGCATTGGATTCAGCCACCACCTCCGGCAGATGAAATATGGGCATCCTACCTTGTCAGACCCTAGTGACTACTAACTGAGCTGAAAAAAGGTAGCTTTGGCTCTTATGTGCTGTGACCCTGATTGCTGCTGAGTCTTGAAAGCATTTGCAAGCTGATTTCTCATGGTCTGCTGGGAGCAACTGTACTGCTTGCTCACATCTGCACCCTTTATTTTGGAATGAGCAATAAAGAAGCCATCTTTTCCAGAACGAGTCCAGGTGCGCAGGATCTGGCAATTAATTCCCCTAGATCAGTTTGTTTTCCTGTACAAGCTCCTGTCGGTTATGATCCTTCGGCTGCCTTTAATATACTGAAATGGAGGTATCATGTAGCATTTGCTTCATTTTCTAGGACAAGCGGAAGTAATGCTCAACTTCTCATATGGATCCATCAAATCTTGAAACTGCCACTTAAGGATTTGTAAATATGCACTTCTATTCTTTTCTGGCATAACCATTATCGGTTTAAGTTTTCACGTAACATTTACATGTGACATTAAATTTAATGCAAGATTATCTTTATATTTTATATAATGTATTTGTAAGCAATATTAGTTGGCTACAAAATCCAGATCCAGATTGTTCAAATGGAGAATAGTTTTGTGATAATTTGTGGAGTTTTTGAAATAATAAGGAGGAAATTATTTCCCTTATCTTTTTGGAACGACTTTTGCAGATGCAATCTCAAAAAATGTAATGGATTGCTGAAGCATTAAGAGGGACACTTTAGTTGGTTTTGCAATAAGACTTATGGAAAATAATTGAGTTGCAGGTTGAAACAGAGTTTCTGATTTGACCAAAAACAAAGGCATATTGTTTAATAAATCTTATAATTGGTTAACATTATAATTTGGTTATAGATTAAATATTTGCTTATCCAATTTATTGTCTGATTAATGTTGTTACTTCTTCAGCTCGTTTTCTTTTATTTTTACATGCTTAAAGATGAAAAAAACACTCATCTTGATTAATCATGAAAAAAAGGTTGGATATGGTGTATATCATTGTATATATAGCCGAGGGTTCAGGATGCCACATAAATGAAAAATTGAGGATCCTACGATTCGGCAAATTAGTCTGCGAAGGTTAATTGAATTGTTGTTAGAGAAGCCTCAATTCAGAGTCCTTGCCTCTCTGCTGGGACCTTCGCATTCAAATACTTAGAAATTATCTTTCACAAATAATTAACTGTACGAAAATCAGATCAACGAACCGAAAATCATTTCTAAAAGATCACAGTTCATACGATCCGCCATCGATACTAGTTTCCGAAGGTAAACTTGGATAAGAGTGCACTGAGTTCACCAGCACTCCCTCCATAGGTCCCTTCGTTTCCTATTCACACACTAAATATAATCAAACATGAATAGAATAGAAGAAGATGCTCAGTGAATACGAAACCTAACCAGAGACTCATCTTGCGGAATGGCTATCAAACCATCACACAATCGACGATTTCCTCTACTGTAAGTTATCGTCATCGCATCTACTCCTGCGATTTATCCTTTTCTTCACTCAAAGCTAGTCAGCACTACCACATAATCGTAAGAAAGGAACAGGACGCAAACAATTTCTAAACCCTAAATTTCTTCACTGCTCCTATCTAAGGTGAGGACGCAATGCGAGGGAGCCTTTATAAAGCGCGTACCTCTGCTTCAAAATATAATCAGCGTCGCCATTTTTTCTGTCTCGTGCACCTAGGCCCAAAGCCCTTGTCTCTTAGGCCCTTAAATCTATCTCCACTGGGAATTATCGGATTTTGTTGGTTGGGCCAAAGCCCTTGTCTTTTAGGCCCACAAATATCTCTATTGTGAATTATCTATTTTATCTTGAGTTAATAATTTTGGAATAGAAATGTGATTCATATTCCAAATTTAGATTTGATACCTTATATTTTTGAAAATAAAATTCCCATTACTCATTATTCTAGAATTTATATTTCCCATTTTTTTTTTTGGTATTTGGATTACTTTTCCTTTCTCTTGTGGCTCCCTTTTTTTCATTAAACAAGTATCATTCATTTTAATTTGAAAAATTCTGAATCTCTGATTTTATTATTTCTTTTTATGCTACTTTTATTCTTATAACCATAAAAAAATGAAAATATTGCATAAAACTTTTATTTTTCATTTTAACTCATAAATTGTTATACTATAAATCGAAATATATAAAAGTAGTATGCAATTGCATAAATAAATTAATAAAAAAACAAATCTATTAATTTGTCATGGAAAAAAATAAAAAAGTAGAACTCGTATTTGTATCGGCAGTACATATATTATCATGGAAAATAGTATTATTTGATATTTTTTAATTTAATTTAATTTTAAAAATTTTATTTTATGCGTTTTAGGATTTAACATAATAAATATTTTGATGAGTCTAAATAATAAAAGTAGAGGTGAGTTAATGGACTTTTTACACTAACAAAGTAATAATAAAATTTCTCTTTTTATATATAATTTTGATAATTTTTTATTTTTTATTTCATCAAATCAATTGATAATAAAAAGTCTTCTTTTAATTAACTTTTTATCAAATTTTGTAAAATAAATGTTATATATAAATGAAAATAAAATTTTTTGAATTTTATTACTCTTATTTATGGAATCACACCAAATTAAATAATAAATTTTTTATTTCCATTACATGACATATCAAAAATAAATATTGGAATCTCAAATCAATAATTTAGAAATATAATTCAGTTTCTTACTAGTATGTCAAATGTGATCTAAAATAATAGAAGTTTATGGAAAAATGTAATCATATATTAATGTTTTAGAATTTTAATATTTTTCTTTACTATATTCATGTAATATAAACTAAAATTCTGTTTTTATATTCGATTTAATTTTATTGATGATATTTTTTAGAATATAAAATATTTTATTTAAAAAACATGAAAAAAATTTAAAATACAAAAAAATTTGATATATTAGAAATTTTTATATAAAAATTAGAATCGTATTATTAAATGTTTTAACTAACAAATTTAAATTAATTTTTTTTTTACTTATATTCCAAAATTTAGGATGCCAATAACTCTTATATAATTATATGGCTCCTATTCTCTATATTAAATCAATATTATGTGAATTTAAAATATTTGAAAATAACAAAATAGAAGTATATGATTTTTAAAAATTACAAATTTATTATTAATTTTTTAAAACCAAGCATTACATATATATTAAACATTGCAGCCAAAATGAATGGTATGTATAATTGACTACAAGAGCAATTATTGGCATTTGATCTGTAGAATCACGAAAAGAAAAAATTATTCCTTGGCTTTAACTACTTTCAAGCTTTAACAAAAAAGAAAAACAAAATTCAAGCACTATCGTTTTCTTTTCTTTTCCTTTCCTTTTTTTTTTTGTTCTACAACGTTAACAAATAAATTGATCGAATGGCTTAGGATCCAAGATTCGTAATCTAACGGCATGTAGTTAATTAGAAATTGAACTTTTCTATTATGAAAAAGGGCAAAAGTTCCAGAAATTGAACTTCCTAAAACTAATTGATTTTTTCATCCCGTTCCGTTTAGTTGACTGCGGAGCCAGGAGAGGAGACAGAAAAAAAAAAAAGAAAAAAAAGTGAAGAGGACGCCTATCGACAACTGTTATTATAATTAGCCGAGTTGTAATTTCTTAACGGGCCAAACTATAAGACTCCTTTGATGATCTCGTCCTCTCTCCCTCTCTTCTCCTGATAATTTTTTTTTTTTTACAAATTAATCCCACATGTTTTTGTTTCAGATCTACCTACACATTTGATACAAATCTAAAATCCCCTGTTTATCAATCTTCATCAGCAAGCCGAAGCCGAACTACGATTCCCCCCCTAATTTTACCTAAAATTTCGCAATTTACTATCAATTTGATTTTTGATCGATTCGTTAGCGAATATCTGGCGGTTCTGTTTTGAATCATGTGGAGCTCAATTGAGACTTTGAAACAAAACCTAAGTAAGATTGCGTTGGATGTGCATGAAGACGACGACGACGAGGTGGTCCAGATCTATGGCTCCACAAATGGCGAAGATTCTTCGCTCTCTGATCGAATAAATTCTCACAGTTTCGCGCATTCAAAGTCAGTTTCGCGTTCTCTCTTGTCGAATGGGATGGACTCACCCTATAATTCCGAGGTATTGAGTTTTTGATATTTCTCGTTGTGTTTGTTGGGGGTTTAGATGCAAATGAAGCCCTCTGTTCCTTTTTCTTTTGAGTTACTTTTGCATATGGCACTTTATTTTGCTCAGCATTGAATATAGACTTAAGTTACTGCGTTATTTGGTCATTGAGTTACAATTCGAACTTGACTTGGGGCTGTGGGGATGACTGTACCGAACTGTGGATTTTGTCGTTTCCAATTGGTATCACCGTAAGATGATGATAGTTTATTCATTTGATATGAATGAATCACACTTTTGTACTAGTAAGCTAGGTGGCTAGCGAATTTCAGTTCAAACTTCAGTCTATTCAAGATCTATAAGGTCTCATAGCAAACTTTTAGTCTTGGTTAATCATTATTGAGGTGTTAAGCATTATTGAAGTTTGTACACCAATGTCAGCTGTAATTGCAATTTTGCAAGCATCTTATGCGGATATATAACTGGTTTTGCTCTCATTGTGGCTATATGGATAAATTATTGGTTGAGTTGCTATTCTTCAATTTGATACAAATTTCCTATCATTTGTGCTTCTTGAAGACTGAACAGTACAAATCAGAAATCAGGAGGCTTCGGGAATCTGAATCAGAAATCAAAGCATTATCAGTTAATTATGCGGCTTTACTAAAAGAAAAGGAGGTACTTCATTTTCGCATTGTTGGATTTTTATTCTCAAATACAGGCACATGCATGTATACTTTTCTCAGCTATCTTTCCACTAGTATTTTGTTCTCGATGCTTGAAACTCCAGAAATTAAGAGGCTGTAGTGACTATAGAGATATGGCCATCAAATAATTGATATGTAAGTAATTTATAGCACTTCATTGGATGGGCATTGCAAAAAACAACAAAACATAATAAAAAAGAAAAAGCCAAAATAGGATATTAAAAGTATGATGGACTCTTGTTCTACCTGTTTTACTTGTACACTAATTTTTCTTGTTATCTCTCGCACTTCCTGTCTGTGCTTCAGAATGGGTTCTTCCTGTCTTCTGGATATAGCTCCTCTTAGCTTTTGCAGCTTTTTTTCTGTCTCTACATCTTATCAAGATAGTTGATGGGAAGGACTTACTTTGTAGATACAAGTGAATATCACTTATGATGCAACTGTTGTGCATGCGGAATGAAGGGCCCTATCACCTGAAGGCTATTTATAGCTTTTGGTATATTATATCTAATGTTTTGAATCAATTCCCTTGAAATGGAATGGTTGCTGATGAGATTGGTCTTACAAGTTTGTTTGTTTGTAAATATTCAAAATTTGTCAAACTTCTTAAGTTAAAAAAATTCAGTGCTTAAAAAGATTATGCTCGTCTTTTTATGTTGTCTTGATGTATCTTTATAGTGAGTGGGCTTAGTGCATATTAACTTTTATTTCCTTTGTTAACTATACTCTGCTTTCTGATTCCTTCTTACAAAAAACCTCCGCTGGCAAGATGTCATATTAAGAATAAGGATCAAATGGTTTTCAATATGTGAATTTTGAAATTGCATAATGCCCTTAGTTAAATTTGCTAATTTTTGAGTTATCATCATTAAACTCTACTTCACATTATATATATATATATATATATATAAACCTTTTCCACAGTATAGTCTTTTTATATATGTTAGAGTCATTCTGTCATTGGTAAAGGGTCTTTGACAAACTTAAAACCATTGCTCCCTACCCCAATTTGACAGGATCAAATTTCCAGATTGAACCAAGAAAATGGCTTGTTGAAGCAAAATCTGCATGCAACAAAGGAGGCACTGAATGTTTCGAGAAGTGAGAATTCAAAAGCATTGACAAATAACGTTCATGGGTTTAAGGTATTTCTTTGGATCTTTGCTGAAATCATCAATTAAAATTCCAATTGTAATAGAGCATATTGAAGTTGGCATTTTTCAATTTTAAACTGGATTTTAGTCTTTTGTTTTGGCTTTGTCATTTTGATTGTGCACACAATCATAAGTATCAATTTACAGCATTTGAGTTGGAATTATCTTCCTTCCTTTTTTCTTCCCAAACAGGGGAAAATTGCTTGTGATTAAACTAATTTTCTGGAGTATGTTATTTTTTCAGGGAAGTGGTGATCAATCACCCAACCGACAGCAAAGATCTACAGCTCTAGTGAAAAACCGTTTTGCAGGAAACCAAATACAGAATGGTGTTTTTCCAAAACAGGATGGAGTTAGCAATGGAATTGCACATATTGATGAAGCTGATGCTATTCATAGCAAGATGGAACATAAAAATTTAGAGTTGAAGGAAAAGGTAATGGCATGTTGTATCTGGTGCTCTATTATTTCTAAAGTGGGTGTTTTCATGGCATCTGTCCATAGAGGGACGACAGTGCTTTTTTTTTCTTTCCTTACATATTTTATTTTGGTGTTCCTTTACACAATGAATGAACTTGACAACAGATGTATGAATGCCTTCTAGGAGCTTGCAGATTTGCTAGAGGAGAAAAATAGATCCCTGGCAGCAGTACAAGAAACTCATGAGTTACAAGTAAAACAACTTAGACAAGACCTTGAAAATGAACGTGATAAAGTAGCAAATGCATGGTTAAAATTACAGGGTATACTTTCTTACTTCAAAAACCTAATAGTGATTAGTTACAATATTTCATTGAGTCCTTTATATATATATATATAATTTATGAACTACTTTTTGAGAATTTTTACCCAATTTCTCATCATCTTTTCTGGTGGGTTCATGGGGGGTTTGGGGAATTTTGTGATTTTCAGAGGAACACAAGTTGAATGAATCTTTTCAAGAGGAGCTCAAGATGCTAAAAATGGGTGAATCAAAGGTGAATGGGATTGTGTTTGATTGATATTAACATAAGACTCTTTAGTTGTTGAGTTGTTGGCATTAGTAATTATGTTTCCAACTGTTGGATACTTACTCTGAAATGAGGCATGCACTTGTGCTATTCACCATTGTTTGTGAGCTTCAGTCAGTGAATATGTCTATTTGTTCCATTTGATGCTAGTACTTCAGATCAGAATTTGATACTGTTGCTTTGCAGATAGCAAACTATCAAGGTTCTTCTTCCTCTTAAAATGCCCTAGACATTGTTGATGTTCCTCGAGAAAATTGGTTCTTTTACAGGAACTTGCAACATATTAAAGTGCATTTCTATTTTAAAAAGATCTAGCGGATTTAAGAGTACTTTATATTCATTATCTTTGTGCCTTTATTCATTCTGTGTTTCCATTTTTAGATTGTTGTGGGAATCTAGGGAGTTTCTAAAAATGTTTGTGTTCTGGAATATGTACATTTTGCTCTTTGGAGTTGTTCCCAAGATCATTAACTCACGAATTTTCTCACATGTAATTGTGAGATTTCAAATTTTTTTATGCATTTTATTAGTGCTTCTGCCATAATGCTTTTGTTGGATCACGTTCTTTATATTATTTCTTTCATATTTTTAGGATTTGACCTATTTGGTTCAATGTCTGATTAGCAGATGTCTTTGGAGATGAGTAAAATACGTAGTGAACTGAATGAAAAAATGTCAGAGATAAGACAACTGCAAATGGAGTTAATCAGAAGGGAAGATGGAGATGTTGATGACACTGGGAAGGGTATGAAAAGGGTCATTGCTACATTAGAGAAGGAAAATGCTAGCCTTAAGGTTATTTATATTTATATTTTACAAATATATCTCATGCAAGATGTCTTCCATAAGATGTCAGTAAAACAATTCATATTGAATTTGTTTTATTGGGAACTTGTTATGTAGATAGCAAAGAATGAACTTGAGACAGCATTGGAAAGGAGCAGAAATGCTTTACCTGACAAAACCTCCCTGGATAAGGTACTCTCTCTCTCTGGCTGCGAGCTTGTGCCTGTAAAATACTGCGTATTGGCAATTCTTATGGCCATGGATGTACACTTCTAATTTTTCTTTATGTATGCAAATGATTGTTATTATTATAATCAGTGTATTGTTATTTTTTCCCCAGAAGGTAGATTCATCAGGAAGTTTTCCTGGAAAGGAAGAATTGGAGCTATCATTGCAAAAATTAGAGAAAGATCTAAAGGAAACACGCCGTGAAAGGGATAAAGCATTGCAGGAATTGACTCGTCTTAAGCAACATTTATTGGAAAAGGTTGCTATCTGTATAAGTCTTATTTCCTCTTGCAATTTCATGTGGGATTTTTTCTGTGGTTATTTAGTATTTGATTATCATGATGAATTGCATGTACTTCCATATTCACTTAGCTATCTCTATTAAGTTTCAGATATGCTGTACAATAGCGGTTGATCTTTATTCTTTATAATATCTCTTAACCATTAAATTAGCATCACCTTAGTGATATTAATGATTAAAGGCATTTGTGATTACTCACTGTATTGATATACAATCACTGATAATAAGATGATAGCAATGGCGTAATTTATGCAGGGTTTTGCTGTTTTCCTTATCTGCTTTATACTAAGCCTGAGTTCGTTGATAAAGAATCTGAACAGAGTGCAGCCATTGCAAATTACTGTTCTTTTTCAAAGTGTTATATAGACGCATGATCTGCTGGTTGCCTTTTTATTTAATTTCCTCAAAATTCTTATAGTAAAAAAAATCCTCAAAATTTGGGGCGTCCTTGATAACCTTCCTGTCGTGCGTTTTTTTTTTTCTGTGGTTGTACTATTTTTCCTTATACACATTTGTGCACATTGAAAACTTAATATCTGGTATGAACAATTATTATTGTTGATAGATAATTCTTTCTATCATTTGCATCCTTAGATCCATCACATCTCTGCAAGCGATACTCAACTAGGATTGTCTTTTGCTGCAATATTGTCTAGGAATCTGAAGAATCAGAAAAAATGGATGAGGACAGTAAAATCATCAAAGAGCTCCGTGGGACTAATGAATATCAAAAGTCTCAAATATTACAGTTGGAGAAAGCTCTGAAGCTGGCAATTGCAAATCAGGAGGAAGTGAAGATGGCTACCCACAGTGAAATCCAAAAGTCCAAGGAAATAATTGAAGATTTGAATAAGAAACTTGCTAACTGTATGATGACAATAGATTCCAAAAATGTTGAGCTTCTAAATCTTCAAACTGCTCTTGGTCAGTACTTTGCTGAAATTGAGGCTAAGGTAAATAGCTATTATTTATTTCATGGCGTCTGCTGAATTTTGTTGCAATTTTCACTATTTTGTTAAATACTAGTTCTTGTGTTGCATGTGTAGGAACATTTGGAGCGAAATTTGGCTTTGGCAAGAGAAGAAGCAACTAAGCTTTCTGAGTTTTTGAAAGTATAATTTCCATTCTTTTGTGTTATGATTTGATTGCAGAGACTCTTTTTTAATTTTTAATTTTTAATTTTTTTCCTTGTATACTGCAACCTGATTTCTGTTTGCACTGGATTTTTTAATACACTTTTTTGAATTATCATCAACATCTTAGATTTGTGCGCTTTTACGAATGCGGTAATGCCAAAGGCAAGTTTTGGAATAAGACTTGGTTAAATAAAGTTTAGTGCCAAAGAAAATTATTGAAATTTGATTAATTTATATGACTATAGTATGAATTATTTGGGCTTCCTCTTCTTTTTCTTTTTATTTTAATATTTATTTTAATTGTTTTCATAATGAGGATGGGATTTTCCCCCTTAGAAGATTTAGTTGCTGTTGGGCTATTGGATAATGGTTTATATCAATGAAATTTTTAAGACGTCCTTAATAGTTTTATGCCAATTGAAGTGTAGAATTGAAGTTGATGATAATTTTTTCAATATCATTGGGACAGTACTGAATTAATCCTTCTAACAATTTGGGTTTTAATCGGTATACCAAGTGCAATGAAGCTGACTTGTAGATTTGTTGGATGCGAACTTTGTAGTTGTGCGTGCAAAGTTATTCCTGGATTGTTAATTCAGAATACTCTGAATATCAAATAATTCTTCATAGGACTTGATAAATTTGAGAGTTAAATCTTCATAATCTGTTTGTAGTGGAATTGTTTACTTCAAGTACTCTTTCTTCCCTTTTTTTTTTTTTTAATCTTTTGCTTGTAGTGCAATAAAGCTAACTTGTAGATTTGTTGGAGAACTTTGAAGACGTGTGCAAAGTTAATCTTGGATTGTTAATTCAAAATATTCTGGATATCAAATATGCTTCATTGGACTTTATAATTTTAATAATCTGTTTAAAGTGGAATCATTTACTTCAAGTACTCTTCTTTTTGTTTTTATCTTCTGCTTATTTTATTCTCATTAGCGAGTCCTTTAGTATTCATCTGGGTGCTTTTTCCCAGCTCAAGTTAAGGATGGTTCTCATAAGGAGATGCAGGAAGTGTATGACCTCATGTTTTACAAGTGATGTATAGAAATGTGTGGAAGGAACCTGTAGTTTTTGTTTGAAGACTTTAATGCTTGTTTTACTTGTTGCCATAGTATTTTCATTCTTTTCAGTTGAATATTATTTGCTTAGAAACAAAGAATTTTTTACGCCCCTCTCTCTTTTAAAGCAATAGTGTTTTCTTTTCAATTTTGCAGATTTATTTTACTCTAATTTTATTGGAGTAATAAATGGTTGCTTTTTCTTCAGGATGCAGAACAAGGAAAGAAAGCATTAGAGAAAGAAAAAGAGGAAATTTTAGCTAAGCTTTCACATAGTGAAACGATGCTAGCCGAAGGGAAAAACAGAGCAAACAAGCTTGAGGAAGACAATGCTAAATTACGTCGTGTTCTTGAACAGAGCATGAGCAGACTTAATAGAATGTCCATGGATTCTGATTATCTAGTTGACAGGTTAGCATGCTTAACCTTATTGCTAGTGCAAATAGTGAGATTGCTTCTGCACATTTCATTGGTGAACTGACATTTTGTAATATTTGATTTTACTTTTACTGACAGGCGTATTGTGATCAAATTACTAGTGACCTATTTCCAGAGGAACCACAGCAAAGAGGTGTGTTGTTTGCAGTACAATTTGTTCAAAAGAGACTTTTTTCCCCTCAGTTGTTAATTTGTTAAGATGTTTGTAGTGAAAATGCCTTGTTATTGGAAGATTTGTATGTAGGATCACTAGGGATGTAATCTAATTGTCTCACTTTTTGGTATATCTTGGGAGCCTTAATAATTTTTCTCAACAAAGAAAACATTTTTTTCAACACACTGCATTATGTGTCAAGACTCGAAAGTCTTTTCAGTAGAAGTTCCAAATTTTAGAGATTTGTTTTGAAGAATGCTTAGTTTGGAAAAAGATGATTGTTTCTGTCTCTCCGAGCTTAATTACAACACCCGGTTCCTTTTTCTTTATAATGTCTCTCTCAATTTATCATTATCTCTATCTCTATCTCATTTCTGGTGGCATGTGACTTGTATGGTGGGTAACAGGTTCTGGATCTCATGGTTCGGTTGCTTGGATTCTCTGATGAAGATAAGCACAGAATCGGTGTTGCTCAACAAGGTGGCAAAGGAGTTGTTCGGGGAGTTTTGGGTCTACCTGGCCGATTAGTTGGTGGAATCTTGGGAGGAAGTTCAGCGGAAGCACATGCAAATGCAGCATCAGAAAACCAGGTTTTTATTTTTTATATTTTTATTCTCACGTGTGTGATTTGTTGCTGACCAGAAAATAATGATTCAGTTAAATTTTGGGCAATAAATATAAGTTGAACATATTTTCATTTGATTATTTTTTTCCATAAACTCCATTTTATTGTATTCTTTCTGGTTTTCTTAATTAGGGAAGATTGTGTTAATTTATCTTCCTTTTGAAAAGGAAATCATTCCTTCAACCATGTCCATTTATCTTCTTCCTCTTTCCTTTTTTTTTTTTCCACTTGTGGCTGGAAAAAATGTTTAAAATCATTCAAACTCAATTTTATGTTAAATGTGATCTCTGGTTGATATTCTTGTTTCTGTCTATAATGTGTTCCGTTGCCATTGATAGTGGGTAACTGCAATTCTAGTCTCAAGTTTGTTGGTCTCCAGTCCTTTGCAGATCTTTGGGTTGATTTTCTTCTCAAGGAAACTGAAGAGAGGGAGAAGAGGGAATCTGCGGAAGATGCAAGTAGATCCAAGGAAGATTCACGAGGAAGAAGTCCGATATCAGGGGTTGGTTCACCATCCCCGGTGCCCAATACAGCAGGTACTGTATCTGGTCTTTCGAGACCAGCATTTTTGCCAACCCAAAATTATAGCCCCGTCCCAATTCAAGGAAATTTACGACCATTTGAAAATCCTGATTCTGAGTTCTCAACAGTTCCCTTAACATCCTCAGATAGCACGTCTCGGATGTCAAGATTACTGAAACAGTGAATGAAATATGTCAAATCATGTAATTAATTGAAGTTAAAGATCCGTTCATTGATGTTGTGGTCCGCAATCGTGTTCATCAATTCTTTCATACTGAAATCCTTCCAGATTTTTTATCCTCAGTTGGTATTGCATGTATATGACCTGAATTTATCTGCTGAAGAAGGCCTAAAAGTTCTATCAATTCTTTTCATAGAGTTCTTGTAAAACCTCAATGAAATGGATACTTCTTGATATGTATATGCCTATTCTGCGTTGAATCGTGAGTTGCTTTTGCATGATCCTAGCAGCCTAAATTAGTAGTCTAAAATCAATCCTTATTTAGATGTGAATGACCTTGGCGTCATGAGAAGACAAATAAGTGTGATTGGAACTTTGTTCTGGTTTCGAGTAATTTGGCCCGAGAATAAACTTGCATAGACACTGCTTTTCGGTCAAAAGTAGAGGTTGATATTAAGACTGCATATTATCCCTTTAGCCCATGTTAAGGAGCTGGAGACGGGTGAAATGGGGGATGTAAGCAAATTGGAGAAAATGGGATTTCTGTTACGTGTTCTCATATTTTTTTGTCTTCCCATTTTTTTCTGCCTCTTCCAACAAGGACAACGATAGAGCCTTAATGCATGGTGAAACAGAGCACGAGATGGGAATTCCAAGCTAGATTCTCAATTCTTTTTCTTTTTAAATAAAATCTCTCTCTCTCTCTCTCTTTTCTCTGAAATATTTCAATCACTTTAGAAGATATATGAGCAGGCAATTATAGTTTTTTAAACTATTAATGGTGTTGCCTCAAAACGGAGGTAAAAATAGAGTTTATGTCCTTGCCAATTGCCAATTGAAAAATACTTCTATCAACCCGTCCCAAGCACCGTTATCAACTTGAAGGGTAAATAACTCTGTTGGGACTTTTTAGGTTCAACTACTAAGAATGAGCAGAGACTATTTGATTCATCTGGGCAGACCATTGGATCAAACTTTTTTCAAAAAAATAAATTCCACATATAGACTGAGAATTAAACAGGAAAAGCACTCCACCTTACCCTTAAAGCTTTGTTTAATTTCACTTCTCTGGTGCAAGGGCCATTTTTGAGAGTTCCCACGAGCAATTGTAACGAGTGCTACAAAACAATTTCGATGAAAAGAAATACCCAAGGTCCCGAACAAATCCTGAGTTGGCACTTCTTGCCATTTATTAGTACTTTCCTAATGAAGTACTAATAAATAACAATACTATTATATTTTTTAAAATGTAAAATAGGAGCGCTATGCGTTGCTGCCTTAAAACATGGTCCGATATTGCATCTCATTTATATAAAAAAAGATGTTATTTTTCAGTAATTTGAGAAGCTGTGCGAAATAGAACGAGGCACTTGCCTCCAGGCCCACCTCTAACCTCTGCACGTATTCTCTACCAGCGAGGTGATGAAAATAACATAACTTCTCCCTGCAATCCCATCATTCCTTGACAATGCCCCAAGACAAGGGAAAAATCATTTACAAGAAATCAAAAGACATGCAACATAAAAAACTGTCTCAAAACGGTGCTACTACCTGCAGACAGATTATAGAGCTTTCATAATAAAGCTACAACTTGAAGGTAACCCCCATGAAATACCAAAGTAATTCAAGCTGCAGTCCCAAACATTTGAACAGTTGATGGGGTAAAAAGAACACACTAGCAAAATATGAGAGCAATCACAACCTAAAAACACCTGATTACCAATCATCTGCATACACAACAGCCAACACTCTAAACCCTCTTGGTTTTTAATGAACCCACTGGGATCTTACTCAAAACTTTGGCATCAAACACTGCATATTGCTTTTTGATCTCAATCAATGCCTTCTCTGCAAATGGATCAACTTTGTCCTCGTACTTCTCATACAAAACAGGCACCGTGTGCAGTAGAACAAAGGCTGTTTTAAGATTAAAACAAAATCAAAATTAAGCAACTATTTCTCAAGTAATGGATAGATAAAATGCACAAAAATCAGTTTGAGTGGCCATACATATATAAAACAAGGTTAAGAAATTGCACCAAGTCCCCACAATAGACAAGACCCACAAGGCAGCTATAACCTGAAAAAACAGAGCACATCCAAACTATCAGGAATCAGAATACAAAACTAAGGGCTCTCCTGCATGAATATCACTCATGGTCATAAGCAATGAGTGCAGGATTGGCAAATATGACTACACAATCAAATTCAGCATTAACACTTGCAGAATTTGGCTGAGAAAAACTTCAGACTCATATTCAATAACTTCTCAAATTAAAATAAAGCAGAAAAACTTTCCTTGATAAATACTTGTAATAACCTTTGACCTACTGCACCTCCAAAAAAGCCTTAAGAAACAAAGCAAACTGAATAAAGAATGAACATACAATGAGAAACTTCTTCAAATCTTTTCCAGATGCAATACTGCGTAGGACCACAAAACCTCGGTTTATCTCAAATATCAATGCTGAAGCAACCTGCAGGAATGGTTCTTCGGGAAGATGAATTTCTGGGATACGAGGTGGGCTCCTACAAACGGCAAAGATATTTTTTAAAAGAAGAATGAATTATGGCCTACAGTTATTAACACATCAAATAAAACCAATAAGGCGAGCCAGAAGATTACTTATTTATGAATGCATGGGCGTTGGACCACAGAAACAGGATGGCAAGAGAGAGGATCAAAATATGGCACACTAAAGTAAGGAGGTGGTATTCAATCAACTCAAAAAGGACCCAAATTGCAGTGGCAGTTCCAAGCACACTAACCGAGATCTTCTTGTTTCTCCACAACAATATATCAGCAGCTGCATTTAATTGTCAGACAAATGAAAAAACGGAAGAAAACATTAGCGTGCAGCAGAACATCAAACGCTCTCATTTTAAGAAATTTTTCTATAAATTAAGTACTCATTTTAATCAAATGAAACTCATAAATAAAACTTAAAAAGCTAATTATTCGCTTCATAAACGTTTTCCATGCTTATTATCCTAAAATATCTGAATCATTTCCTCTGTACTATATTTAAAACCCAATAACTCATGGAAGATTTATGTAAAGTGATTTCACTACATCTACGATTCTCCCTCTAAATAGCAACAAATCAAATTCAATAGGATAGCTAAGGGAACATAAACACAAGATAAAATCCAAATCCCTCCAACTAGCCAGAGTATAAGGCTGAGATGAATTAAACAGAAAAAAAATAGAAAAAATTGAATCAAACTTTAGTAAAGCGACAAAGAAGTTAGGAAACCGTACGCTTTCCACCACCAAGAACATGGTGAACTGGTCTTTCCCTGCCAAACAACCGAAAAATCTTCGCCTTCACCGACGAAGGGGAAGACGCTTTCTTCTCGGACTCCGAATCTGACTCAGAAGACGACGATGAATCGTGAGCGTGAATCTTCTCACTTATCTTCTCCATCACCGACTCAATCGGACTTTCAGAATGGTCTGACATGCTGGGATCTTAGGAATCCGACCCAAAGCACTAATTTCACCGAAATGAACTATGCAGCCGAAATCCGGGATCGGAGCGAGCGGGTGAGATGAAAAAGACAGGTTCCTTTGGTTTTCGGCCATATAAACCGCAGTAAGATCCGAGCCTGAGCTTCGGCGTTCGGAACCTGGTGACTCGAAAGAATTTGAAATGAAAAGATTTTGACGCCGTTATATTTGACAAGATCGAGGAGTGACGGAGGTCTACTGAAATTCTGCCAGTGGAGTAGTTGCCTTTTTAGTACAAGTAACGTGGAGACAATTAAGGACGGTGGATTATGTCTTGACGGACACCGACCTGATCTGGTGAAGTACATTAATGACACGTGGAGGAGAGAATGCGGTTGGATAGAGGGAATAGACGGCTTGTACTTTTTCGATGGTCTGAAATTCAGAAATGGGTTCCACGTTGGCCTAACGTGTGGAATATGTTTTTTCTTTCAATTTTCTAACAACATTTTTTCTTTATTTAAACAAAGCCCACTGAAAAGTTAATCTGTAAATGTTAATGATAATATTGATTAGAGAAAAAAATTTAAAATAATATATTTTTTTGCTGTTTATTTTTTAATTTTTCTAATTTATAACCAACTTATTACAAAGTGAGCGTTGAAAATATTTAAAATCAGAGAGTGTCTTTATAAATTATAATAATTAAAATACACGAATTGCTGATTTACTAATAAAAAATTATTAATTTCATTAATAAAGTTGTGGAAGAGAGGTTGCCGCAATTATTTTGTTTGTGAATATGATTAACATATGTTAATTAATACTTTCTGCACGGTGAATCCAAAAGATCATTTACTTAAAAATATTTTAAAACACTATACACTCATTGCCCAAAAATCCACTATGCAACACTTGTTAGAAAAATATTTCTTTTTTTTTTCCCCGCAGTTAGAAAAATAATTATTAAGACATAAGACTTTAATCTTTTATTTTCAGAAAAAAAAAGACCAAGTTTTTAACCATGTATTACAATGCTAAGTTGTTATTAAAGGGAAACATTTACCTAAAATAGATTCATGAAAAATTATAAAATTTATTTAACATTCATCAATTTCAATATGAAAGTAAATAAATTAAAAAATATTAATTAACACGATACAATTTGTGTAACACATGAGTTCCATATAATTAACGATAGATCGTGATTCATGTACCGTAATATATAATAATTTAAAAATATTATTACTTAGTAATATTAGTGTGATGATTAGTATTGGAAAAGTTTCATATAATTAAACGATAGATTGTGATTTATATTCGGTAATATATATAATAATTTAAAAATATTATTACTTAGTAATATTAGTGTGATGATTAGTATTGGAAAATTATGAATTTGAAACTTCAATGTGATTTTTGTAAAAAAAAAAAAGAATTACTCAAATATAGATTATAAAATCAATTTACTTGCAACATGATATCAAATGGCTCGCCTACTTGTGCTGGGTAAAAAGAGAAAAAAAGTTGAGAGGAAAAAAAAAAGAGGCTGGCAATAAATATTCATTAATAGATAGAACAAGCGGGGAAGTAGCTAAGAAAAAGATTCCATTCCTAATCTTGAATTTGGCAAGACAAATTGTAACACTAAAAATAATTATAATTACACTAAAAGATACTACGATATATATGAGTTAAAATATCACAAATTTAAATTTTTTATATACCATGACTATAATGAATTAAATAAAATAAAATATCATTTAAAACTTAATAAAAATAAAGTTAAATATATAAATCAAACAGATAATACTAGCTTGACGTTTATATAAAATAAATAGTTATAAAATTATATGTCTGTAAAATACAGCATATACTACTATAACTATTCAACCCACAAAACAATCAAAAAGTAAAATCGTATATCACTCATTCCAAGTGTATGTCCAAGACTCTGATGGAGGTCTTCCTCTGTTGATTATCTTTTAAACTCTAAATCTATGCATGAAAAAATTATACGTTAAACAACTCATACCTAGTGGTACATAGCAACACACAAGTACACCATATAAAAAAAATATAATATGCATGATATACCCACCAAATTAGAATAACGACTTGATTCGAAGTTCGCAAATGCACTAACTCATATACTACATGACATATCACAAGGATTTCATATATATAATGCAGACCATGAACATGATATATTAAACAATTATTTAGTATAATGCAAGTGTATACCACATATAAATCAATTAATTATCTTACTTTTAACTACTTTACTCATAACTAGACTAAAATGGACACAAGTATTCTAAGACTCTTACTAAAGCCAAAAATAACTCACCGACAAAACTCTCATTGCTTACATCTGGACCTTCAAATATAACTCATCGAGAAAGTTATCATTACTTACGTACAAACCTTCAAATATCTTAACATAATCAATCGAAGAGAAAATATAGCACATAAAAGCTACAAGGGAAACCAACTTGACTAGGTCCCGAGCTTTTAAAATATCTCGTTGCTTTTCAAAATATCTCAATTGTAACCAATATATATCACGCGATACTGATCTCACTCCTTAATGGTATATCATCTATCCTAACTCTAGTCTTAATTGGAGTATTGGACTTACAATTTTATAACATGTACCACATATATTTCCACATTATCCATTTTTCATATTTTACAAATATACCATGATTCTCACAATCATTTCCACAACATGTATTTTCATATCATGCTATAAGCATACAACCGAGGTCTACCGCCTCACAATGAATCAATTTTGATTTACATACAAACATACAAGTTTTTCAATATAAACAGTTTTTTGCTCGTGAATAACTTTTCACGACTATGAAAGGTTATTTATGGGCGTGAAACATTACTTCATGGGTAGTCTCTTAGTGAACCAAGTTGTGATTCAACCCGTGAATCAACACACATTCACGGTCGTGATCACCCTTTTCACAAGCGTGAACCAAACTGTGAAGCTACTCGTGAATGAGTTTGCTTTAGCAACAAAATACATTTTTATGACCTTCATGCCTGTGAACTCGACCTTCATGGCTGTGAATTTATAAATTTTTAAAGAAAATAGAACATCACAATTTCATGTCATTCTCACATGCAATATTTTTTACGGTTGACTATCAACATTCCAGCATGCATTTAAATCATCTATCACAACCATATACTTCATAACCATTAATATTAACCAGAATAACTCATCAAGCATCTCAATTTAACCATGTTCATGCAAGTTTTCATCATGCATATCATTCCTACATTTTATCATTTAACTAATCATTGATCATTTATATCATATAGTTATAACAAATAACATAGAAATATTAATTAATTGTCTTAAGTGTTATTATGTACAAACTTTACATCTATGATGAAAATTAGCTAAAACTTGAATTCTTCAAGCTTGTCCTCTCCCTCGAGATGGACTCTCGGCTCTTTTACTAGATCTTAACAAAATAAAAAACGTCATCTTAGCCTCTGAAACTTGAACTAAATCTAGAAACATAAAAATCAAACTCTTCTCCCAAAACTCACAAGATTCCTCTCTCACTCTTCTCTCTTATTTAATCTTAAGAAACTTGATTTTTCAACCTTCCACAATGGAGGAAGATGGAGTCTGAAGAAAGAAAAGATACAAAAAGGCGTGTTAGGTTGGTTAACAGGGAGTGAGAACCATATTTAAAGGAATAGCAAGAAGAAAAATATGATTGTTTCACCTGTTCTGTTTATCAAAGTTTTACAATCGTAACTCATCTTTCACGAACGTGAACCTCTCATTTACGGTTATGAAAAAACTTTTTACGATAGTAAAGTGTTCTATCACGGTTGTTAACTAAAATCCGATATTTACGGTTGTAACATTCATTGTTACGGATGTGATACAATAGATTTTAGCAACACCTTTAATTTCTAAAATTTCACTTAAATCTTAATTCTTATTAATTAAAAACATAACTTATAGGTTTTAATTACCAACCTTACAGAAATAACTTACTAGCAGCCTACTTTTGGCGTCATTATATGGCTACTGGCCTGGCCAATCGATGATGTCATTACTTCAAGAACACACACATTCTTTTCAAGATTTGATGTTGTGTACAATCCGTAATTTTGGAAAAAAATTTTAATTTTAATTTTTGACACTGCATTCTGCACCTCTAAAATTTGTGGTGGTACCCAATAAGAATCATTTTTTTTATGCATAACATAGACTGGAGAGAATCTAACCATATTATATGAAATTTCAAGAATTTCTTAGATATTTCATTCTTTTTAAGATGGTTAAAAGTGTTATGATAAGAGTCATAATCAAAAAGTCAAGACAGAGGCTACTTTTAAAGGATCTTGATAATCCATCCTATCAACAATTACATTATTGCTAAATTTGAGAATATAAATATATCTATCCTTACATAATTTGCATGCTTTGTTCACTGAGATTATGAGTTTGCTTCCCGGCTGCAAACAAGATTACTAAATAATATTTTAGGTACAATTGGTAGACTGCAACAAAAGGTGATGAAATAAAGCGAAATAAATTGCCATTTCCTCTTACAAGTTTAAGAAGAAAGATTCCAAACACCATTACCCAAAAAAAAAAGAAAAAAGAAAAGTTTAGTTCAGTTAGATGATGAATATTATCCTTCTAAGCTTTCTTCTATGCATTTTATTAGGATTAGGAAACTCAAAATTAAAACTTGCATTTTATTGAAAAATTAATTTCAATCTTAAAATCCAGGTACTGAAGTCACAGGAGCTAACAAGTTATAAGAAGATTACCAATCTTACAAGCACAGGATAGACAATAAATTCATGTCATTGCACTATACAAAATGTGAAGATATAAATCCATTTGAAGTATATATTAATATAATATCTATAACATAGCCCAATATAAGACTAACGAAATGGTCTGGGAGGCTTTTCAAGGACAGCAGAAAAGAACACTTCACGATCATCATCTTTGTCCGGCTTAGGAACAATAGCCCATCTATGCTTTTTGTACCTTAACATCTTAAAGGCTTCCAAATAATCATTCAAGTCATCTTTCAGACAAAAAAAGCTGTCAATCCAGAGCAGACCTCCTGGCCTTAAAACTCTATCCCAATCAAACAGTATAAAATCCAGCAGCACAAAATCAATCCAACCATCAAGAAACCTTGTTGTATGTATCAAATCCAGTGTATTATCAAAGAATGGAAGCCTTTGATTTATAGTCAAGTAGAGAGGTACAAGTCCCCGAAGAGCGATCATTTCGTTAAATGGTGCTCCGAGATTGATTGTTGCTGATACTATTGTGACGTTGAAATCTCTCATTCGGGCTGCGACAGTCCCAGTTCCTACGCTGAAGTCCAACCCAATTCTGATTTCTCCAGGCTTAATGATAAGCACTTCAGGTATCAGAAAATCTGCAGTAAGGTTCGTGTTGGGGTCAAGGTTTACCGGTTCCATCCATCTGGGCATTTCATGAGCTGTGAGATTGAAGCAATCTACACACTTATAGAACCCCTTGCGAGTCGTATTGTTTGCCAGGCAGGAGAAGTTTTTGCATCTGTACTGGCTCCATCGGACATTTCGATTATCAGGAAGCTTCCACATTGAATCGTTAATGGGGAATGGCTTGCTGTATAGCTGCGGGGCTCTCGAGAAGCACCTCCTCCGTGGCAATGGATCGCACCCATGAACCATCAACCTTTGAGCTAGTTTCCAGTCATCATTGCAGATTTCACCAATATCGTAATCCATATAATTTTCAAGGTCTTTCTTCATGGAAAAACAAGCATGGCCGATGCTTGTGAATGTTCCATTAGCTCCCATGAAGTTTTGTTTTTTTAATCGGTTAGGTTTGATCCTGACATATTTGCGAATCTCTTCTATCAGGAAGAAATTAGCAGATTCATCTGATTGATGTAGAGGATGAACAACTCCAATATCAGAACTTTGCTGATAAGCTCCTCCATCCGAAGGTAAAGACGCCTGTAATGACTTAATTAGCCCCAAAATATCAGCAAGAAAGGCACTGTTCCTTGCCAAATGTGTTTCCGCTGATGAATCCACTCGCAGATCATTTATCTCATTAATTTCTTTCTGAATTTTTTGAACAATATTTTCAACAGTTACTCCAAGTCCATCACTTCTTATGCTGCTTTGACGCTCAATATTGACATGATTGCAGAGGGTATCAGAAATAGAAAGAGATCTGATAGAGTAGAATTTGGAAAAAGTAGCAATAGAAATCAAAAGAGCTGAGACACATAGCACAAAAATTGGTCTGTGAAGTACTCCACCCCATCTCCCTAACTTAACAGAAACGTTAGGTTTTCTCATCTGTCTTGATGAGACTTACAGATTGGGAACTATACAGAGCCAAAAAATTAACTTCAATTAAGGTAGGAGCAAGAACAATTCACATAGCAGAGATTCACAGATGTCAAATTCGCATACAGTCAATGATACCAACAATGAGAAAAACTATAAAAGTATAAAATCACAGAAACAAAGGAAGATGAGTGTTATATTACCTGAAAGTTTGATGACAGAAGATATTGGCAGAGAATGCAGGGAAAGGAGATGATATTATTTTAAATTGGCAAACAATCGTGAAAGAAATTGTAATTGGGAAATTTTGAGATCAGAGCCACTAGTTCTATTTTATAATCATCTAATTGCGTTTTGAGCTTCTTGGGAGCTTCTGCATTAGATAGTTACACTAATCGAGAGTGTATATTTTATTTAGAATCTATAACTCCAAAAAGATTTACAAGTAAAATTCTGGGTATTTTACATTTTAGAAAGTCAACGATTCCATTATAGCATATGCAATAAACCTAACACACATTATCTAAAACTCGAAGTCATCATCTCGTTCTGCGAAAGCTTACCAGTTTTCCCGCAAATAATATAACACTATAATAAATCTATCCTTCTGAGCTGTAATATAATAGAAGACAGACCATAACAAGACATGTGCTACTGCCTAGTAGTTGAATTAGGCAGAGTTGCTTGAACAAGGAAAAAATTAAAAGCAAGCAGAAGTTGAGGACAAGGAACATGTTATCAAAACAGTGAATAATAGCGTTAGATGCACTTAATTTCTTTGCTTCTGTGTCTCAAAAGTTAGTTTGCTGTTTTCTGTATGGTAAGTTAATGGACTTGAACCTTGTTTTTGCCGAAGCAAAATCCTTGCTGATTAACATTAATCACCTAGAGGTACATAAAAATTGAGATAATTCGCCAAGATTAAGAGGAAGGAATTAACTAAGCTTACAAATTACTATACATAAGCAAGCATATATCAAGATAGAACAGAAGAATTATCTTGCAAGAAGATCTAGGACTCGGATGAACAATTACTAGAAGAGGAAAAAAAAAGAATATTCCTGCAAATGATGAAAATTTTCATCATTCCAACAATGAAGATACAAAAAGAAAAGAAAAATGTTTAATTGAATGTAATTAAACAGTAATACCCAATTCTTACAGCAGAAAGACCAGCTAAAAGGCTATCCTTTTTTCCCACTTTCTGCTTTAGCAAACAAAAATCACAATTCATCGAAATAAAAATGGAAAAACTCAAAATCTTACTAGCTCTACCTAGTCAGAAATAAAAATTTACAATCCCAGAACAAACAAGCAAAACCCCGTCACCCCCAGCTCCACAAACAATCCAATCACCTCATCCTCCTTCGATCTGCCGCATACTGCGACAACGGAACGACCTCCGACAACGGCGTAGAAAGCGGCGTGGGAAGCGGCGAGTTCCGGCAAACGGGGCAAGACCCATTAAGCTTCAGCCAAGCATCAATACAATACAAATGAAAAAAATGCCTACACTCGGGCATCATTCTCAGCATCTCCAAATCCTTATACTCGCACAAACAGATAGAACAAGTCGTGTTATTACCACTCAAGTTCCCATCTTTAGTGAACTGAAATTTTGGATAAGAGTTAATCACCGCCTGGTCCAGTCCCACAGCCGCGCTTTCTCGCTCACGTTCGAGGTCTTCCTCGTCCTCGGCGACGAATATAATTCGAGGAAGAATTATGCCGTCGTGGGGAGAGTTTGGGTTGTCGTTATCGGCGTGGCTTTGGTTATTCCGGGAGCGATTGCGAGAGGCGCGGCAGCAGATATAGGAAGCAAGAAGGAGGGTGGAGAGGAGGACGAGGAAGCCAAGGGCGATGGCAATTGAGTAGCCAAGGCCAATATTGGAGAAATAATTGGAGGTGGTGGGGGTGAAGGTGGCGGAGGAGGGATTGGAGGACATTTGGGGTTAAGAGGAGATTGAAGGAATCCATTTGGGGAAGAAAGTGAAGGGATTAGGGGAGATTTTTTTGAAGGAAGGTGGGTGGATTTTCCAGCTGCTGCATTTAATACTAGGTTTGGAAACAGAACAAGGCATTTAATAAAGCCAAAGTGTGAGTGGGGGATTAGGATTATATTTATTCTAGGCTTAATTGGGTTATGGTTAATTGGTTATGATTAATGGCTATAATTATAGTTAATGGCATTATATTTATGGGTATAGTTGGGTCAGTTGATTGGAAATGTATTGCAGGAGGTTGATTGTGTTGTGTTCATTTTTCACATCATAGGGTAATGTACTTTGTATTTTAATTTTTGAAAGAACTAAGAAGAACATGATTTGAAACTTAGGTTTCAAATTGTCTGTGTGTTTTCTTGGTATATTCCGACATGTGAATGGCAATGGTCAAAAAGATTTCTTGGGAATTCTATGCAGTCATCGTGGAAACAGAGTCTTTGTTGTTTAAGCTTCACTTCGAGGTTGGCGTGGGCCCGATTTCTTGCATTCCCTTTTTTTTTTTTTTAATCAGAGTTCTCGCATTCCTTCTTGTTAAATCTATTTTTCTTTTTCCTTCATTAAGCAGTCAAATAAATCTAAAAACCATATAAGCTAGATGTAAGAGGAGATATATAGAGAAATTTTTCGTGGCATGGTGGGACACCAATTTAGAAATCAAGTATAAAAGTTAAATTCTAGTTGATTTAAAATGTTTTCATATGCACGGACTTGCAAAGCCTTTGCAAGTGATTTGAGTTTGAATTTCTTTTTATTTTTTTCTATTCTAATAGTTGTACTGCATAAAAAAATGTTCTTATTCCTCAACCCAAAAATAAGAAAGAAAATCTTTTAATTATCGTATTTTTCATTAAAATATGAAGAAAATAGCTAAAAAAAATGAATACATCTACTGACTTAACCATAATAATTGAATAAATATATTTTACGGATCTGCAAATAAATTTATTTTAGCAGATTCCTTCATTTAAATTTTCTGGATTAAAAGTACATACAATTTTTTGACTCCTAAATTTTAAATGAGGAAATTGGGCAATTCACATTACTAGCAAGCATACTATTCCTTTGACTGAAAAAAGAAAAAAAAAAGAAAAAGCAGACCATTTGATCCATTTCACTGCTCCTATTGTACTCAGCTTGAGCTGGGTATTATTTTCACGCATATTTATCTGATTAATCGGCTTTTGGAAAAGGGGGGAAAAGGAAAAAGGAAAAGGAGTTGCATTATTAGCTTTACCCAACATGCCAACTTGAGGTTGCATGCATGGAAATGTGAAGGGATAACCAAAGGAAACATTGAATAAAGCATGTCGGTCCAAATGACCCTCTTTTTATATAAATCAAGCCCACAAGCCCATTATATAGCCACCAAAAATGACTCATTTAAATTAAATCCATAAAAAAGATTCTTAATTATTTATTTTATTAAATATTATATATATATATATTTGAAATTTTATCGTCATTTATCAGTAGGATAATTTTAATTATATATGTATGGTTGATCCCTATTAGAATAAATTGGACTATTGGCCTTAGATAGTTGAACTCCCTTTTTCTATCTCTTATGTAAAAAAAATTCAATATTTTTGATATTATTGATTTATTATTATTTTAAAATAATTTAAACCAATTTAAACTTAGTTATACCATAATTATAAGTTATTATTCATTTTTTTTACCGTTTAAACTCCTTTTCAACAAACCCTCCATTCTAAATTACAAAAATCAATTTGTAATAAAAAAAAATTGAATGATCCCTCTTGATAGTTCACTTTTAGTTTTTTTTTTTATAAGAAAAAAAAAGTTAACAAGTCTCACAAGAAAAATAAATTAATCATTATAATTATAAGACGCACCAATTTTATCACGATTGATCCACACTGCAAAATCATTAGAGGGATATCTACGAAAACATATGAAAACTTTTAATCAAAATGGGAAAAAAATTCGCAACAAAATTGCCTCTTCATAACTTATGATAAACAGATTCAACCTCGAAACTATCCCAAAAAATCTGATAGCAGAGATCAAACGTTTGCAGTTGATAGACGGGTTCCAATGGTTAGAAATCACCTCAAACAGCCGTACTATTTTCACACTCCACAATCACTCAGGTGCAGTTGAAGGTTAACAAATTAACAAGAAATCCCGAAAACCAATATCACAAAAGAAACTCTAACGAAGATGAGGTCAAGAATTCCCTCTATTGTATTCAATATTTATTTTTTAACTGGTTGGTGGAGAGAAAAAAAAAATTCTTTTTATTTTTATATTTTTCTCTTCTTTACTAATTACTAATTAGTAAAGAAGTGGATATTGAAAAAGTATGTGTTAACATTCCTCTATAATGAGATCACCCCCAAGATTGACTTTTAGATTTTAGCATTAATGAATAATGATATTGATATCCATAATATAATGAATCAAGAAAAGTTGAAGTATTGTGAAATCATTTTTGCATGGGAGTTTTATGAATTACTGATCAAATATTCAGCAGAAGATTTCTCCAACAATTATTCAAGTTTTATTTTGAAATTTATTTTTTCAGATAAATAAATATTTGACAATACCAAAATTTTGTTATTTGAATAATGCATTATTGGCTAAATGTCATTTCCTATAAAATTTCACACTTGAGAGTTGAAATTTTTGAATTTTCATTTAATAAAAAGGGGTCCATATCTGCACTTATATGAAATTGAAAAAATTTTTTCCCTTGCCGGCACACTACATTAATTCAAATCTGAGGAAAAACTCAACAAGCCAACAAACTTACAAGAGTCACGAGACTGTGTAGTCATTTTCATATGCCAAAATTCTTTCCACCAATATATACCGCAGCCCCAATTTTTTCAAACCTTTACATAATTACAAAGGCTATTCTTTCACATCACTAATTTATTCTTCCTCAAGCAACAACTGCATTTATCTTATTTTAGTTTAAAAATTTCCAACCCGAGAAATGTTGATATATATGGCTTAGCAATATAATATTAATTTGCACCAAATTTTCTATGAGTCCATATGACTATTTTATTATTTATTGTTTTTGGGATAAAAGTAATTTCCATCTTATAATACTGAGAAAATAAAGTAAAATGAAAAGTATAAAAAGAGTAAAGTAATAAAAACACACTGTCACAGTATATACTCTTCCTATTGCTTCTAAATTTTTTATTTTAAAAGTCAGATTTTCTGACCAAAAAAAATGATATATGCATATACACATTCTACGTGAATAAATATTAAAAATTTACAAGAATTTGGGTCTTACGATAATTTTTTATGTTTCTAATACTTGGCCAGTGATTTTAATGTTTAATGCATTTGTTTTGGCAATTCTCTAATATCAACCAAAACCAGAATTAGGCACAAAATATAATATACACACGCGCATAAGCTGTTTGCTTATCAAGGCAAAGACATCACATCATAAAGCAAGATATTTACTCAATAGAATTCATAATGAAAGCAAGATCTGAACTCAAATTGCCCATTTTATTCATGAATCCAATTGTATATATGAAAGCCTTCGTATTTTAACTTTTTTGATTTATTAAATATCAAATAATTTTTACATTTTAATTTTTTTAATTATTTAGTAATCTAAATTTACGTCAGGTGTATCATTAAAAAAGTAAACTGTTTTTCTAAATTTTAAAAATATTTCATATTTAAAATTCGAAATCAAAACATTAAATTTAAAGAAAAAAAATACTTTTTTATGTTTTACATTTCCTAATTGAGAAAAAAAAATAACTTAAATGAAATTATATTAGAATTTGTGTTTCAAAATAGAAAACATTCAGTATGAATCTAATTCAAAATTTAAGAATGGAGTGGATTTTTATGGAATTTTTTCTCCTTTCTGAAGATATTCTCAAATTAAATTTCATGCAGAGCATCGTTGATCCTATGGGACTTTTGGGTATTAAAGATCAGAGAAAATAAAAAAGAAATAATAGACAAAAAATAAAAAGTAATAATTATAAATCATATTCTACATGAAAAAGAAAATAAATATATCTCACAATCCCCTATAATGTACGAACGTAATAATGCTAATACCTCTGACCTAAACACGCAAACAAGAAAGTCATAATAATAATAATAATAATAATAATAATAATTAATTAATTAATTAATTAATAAGCAAGGCAACCAAACCCTGAAGTCTACAGGTCAACCTTTTTCTTGCATTTCTGAGACTGAATTGCCTGGCTTGAAATATTAACAGTAAGACTGCAATTCATCTTCACAGTGACATGTTTCTTAATAATATTCAACAGTTTCACCCTCCCTGGAATCTTTGAGTAGCTATCCATGGAAAGCAGCCCCGTCCCCAGTTCAGTACCCAGATTTGGGCTTGAAATCAGCGTATCGGTGATTATGTCCACCGTCACATTCATCCTCATCGTGCGTCGGGCCCTGGCCTTGCCGGGAGGTCCTCGAGCTTCTCCGATCAGTTGTCCGTGGTAGAAAATTGCAGATGTTGTGTTATCGTACCTGAATGACGCTACGTTTGGATTTTTCACTGATACATCTGCAATCAAGGACATGTTGGTACCTGGTTTTGGAATTGTGTTGTTGTTGATTAGCTCCAGGTGAGTGATGGTCACTCCGTTTAATCTGATCACAGGATCCTTGATTCGAAACACCGTCAAAATTAATATGATGATCACTATTGCTGGAATCAGTACAATCGCTGCTATGCATCCGCAGCATTTTAAGCATTTTCTGCGACGAAGCTTCTTCAGGTGGAGGGCTGCTTCTTCGTCGTCGCTGCTCGTCCGGTCACCCGCCGGGGCTAGTGGCCTTACCTGCTCCTGCTCCACCATCGCCACCTATTGGATAAAAGATATATTTGAAATTCGAGTGGAGGAAGCTAGGTGGTGCTTTCAAATTGCTTGTGTTGGTTTTTTATATATAATGTTCATTTCCTTTTTTTTTTTTTTTTCCTTCTTGTTGGCATCACTTGATTTTGATGTTTTGTGTTTTGTCCTAACCAAGGAATAATGCGTTGTGTGTTGACTTGTGTGGTTCTTTTTTTCTTTTCTTCTTTTTTTTTTTAATATATATATATATATATATACAAAGTTAATTCAAATGAATGAATTAATCATGTTCATTTAACATTTGGTTTTTGTCACATCTTTGGCTTCCATTTTCTACCTAATTGAATAAAAAAGTACTTTTTCAGTAGCTAGATATTTATTTTGATTTAGTCAGATTTCAGAGATAATTATTTTGATTTGAAATTAATTAATTATTTTTAAAATAAAAAAATTGGATGTTTATAAGATGTGAATTAAATTACCTAATGATATATAATTCAATCATTAATTTTAGATCAAAAGTAATCAAATTAAACATATATAATTAATAAAATAAATCATATATGTATTAAATAGCAAAAAAAAAAACTGATTAGATTGCATAAGAGAAATTAAGCTTTAAATGCTGAAACATAATCTCGACACGATCATAACTAATCTCCAACTCAAGTATTGAAAACAATATAAATTGTTATGTAGTGCTTCATTACCATCCCTTTCCAGAAGAAAGTTGAAAGTAAAGGACAACAATTACTCTCCAACTCCAAAACACAAAATGGCCAAACGCATCTTTCAATGGAAGTTTAGTTTTTTTCAGCTGTATCCTAATGTTATAAACCAAATATTTTTAGTCAGTAAGTAACAAACACGTGTAATTTCAACAAAGTAAAGCTAAGATTGAGTTATATATATATATATTAAAACTTTACATTTTATTTTTAAAATTTTTAAAAATAAATCTTAGATTTAACGGAAACTGAAAAGATGAGAGATATTTAAATTATTATAGGTAGTAAATTTAATATTATAATTAATCGATGTGGAATAATTAATACATTTCTTCACGTTCAGATCCATTTTAGAGCACAACACAACAGTAATTAATTTGAAGTGTCAACAAATAAAAATTTTAAGAACTTAATTTCAATAAATAAAACATAATAAATCAAGAATTAAAATTTGCGTTTTGTCCATAGAAAACCACAAAAATGATCATGATAAAGTGCTGAATTGAAAATAAATTAAAGTGAAGAATTTCGTGATTTTCCATATATATATATATATATATATATTAAAAGATGAGACTAAAAGATAATTTAAAACGTAATCAGATTTCAGAGCATTGACATAGATTGCAATTAGCATCGTAATGGTTTTATTACAAATGATCTGTCGACCAACCACTAACCAACTTCCTCATAATTAATTTAATAATGGAAATTTCTGTAACCCGCCATTTTCTGCAACTTAACAAATGAAATTATTGGTCCACATCCTAATCTTTGATAAAAACTCAATTATTTTTTTACTGTATATATACGATTATATAATATTACCTACCATTTACCAGGTCGAAATCCATTCCAAATTTGTATACAACAGAATATATATCAATTTGCAGGTTCTTGGCCGGTAACTGACCGTTGTGGTAGCTGGCTGGTTTCCTTCTTTCTCTGTCGAATTTCATCAAAATAATATATAATTCCCTGAGATTCACGCAATTTTGTTAGATTAAGGCTTATATATATATGTTTGACAGATATATATATATATATATATATATATATATATATATATATATATAGTAGAAGATAAGATGTAAATGAATATAATTATTTCTTAAGCAGGAGGGAGGAATACTTTTGAAATTCACTTGAAATTAATAAGTAAATTTAACACATGCCTGAAATGATTTATTTATTGAGCTAGGGATCTAAAATCATAGAACTTGATAACACATAATTTGTGGCAAGAATTAAAAATTCTTTATTTGCTTATATCAAGTTCATATTTGCATTTACCAATCAAGTGAAGATCTTTTAATCATATTTAAAAATTATTTTTTTATAATTAATTTTAGAGAAATGCTAAATATTTTTTTTTTTTACATGACCTAATTTTTTTAAATTTAAATGGAAAAAAAATGGAAGTTACGTGTCATTCAAATAATAAAGAAGGTTAATATAGAATTCCTCTTAATTGATTTTCATATCTTATATAATTTCTTTTTTTTAGTTGCCAGAAATTAGAATTATCCCTAAGTTTGTAGAACAAGACGTTGCTATACAAAATTACAGCTTTTAGTCTTCTGACTCTTTCAATTAACAACTTCCTTTTCCAGGATGTTGTGATAATTAATTAGATTAGTTTGAGTTTGAGGTCCAATAATGCCAGCAAGTAAAAGAATAATAAAGAAAGAGTAAAGAATTCGATTGTTGAAGGCCATGGACTTTATAAATCGAGCATATATTAATAAGAACGACAAGATGAAGATGAATATTTCGCTTCATTTTCTTTCAACAATTGTTAAGAGGTAATAGGAATATAGTAGTGATGTTGTTTATGAAAGTATATGAAGCACTTTTCAAATATTTGTATTGCAACTGCCTATTTTCTATATGTTAATTATTATATATTGGAATTGTGGATATAAATTAATTTTTATTTATTTATTTATTTTGCTTTCACCGAATTGTTGGATATAAGTTTATTCAGTCATTTTTCGGAGATTTTTTTTTTAAAAAAAATGGGAAAATTGGCAGTGGCCGCCGACATTGGGCATGAGCCTTTATTTGTTGGAACTGGGAACTAGCGAAGAGAGCATTTAATTGCTGACTTTAATTAGATTAGTTTGGCTCTTGACTTATGCTTTGCTATTTAATTTGATGCAAATGTGACGATGTTAATGTCAATAAATGTTAAAATATCAAGCAGGAATTTATTTAGAGGGTCGACATCTTTTAAGATCAAAGGGGCTTATTGTATTTGGGTTACTTTTCTATCTTCTTCGGACTTGAAAAGAAAAGATTCACCAAGCAAATAGTAAGAGCAGAGAAGGGGAGACAAAAACAAACCATATTAGTGGAGATGCGGGGTATCGATCCCCGTACCTCTCGCATGCTAAGCGAGCGCTCTACCATCTGAGCTACATCCCCTTGTGATGTGATCTCCAACAACATATCCTATATTAAAGAAAATTCTGGTTGACATATGGTAATAAATTTTGGTACTATTTACAGTTAAAAGGATTGGTATTAATGTGTAACAGAAATCTGAAACCAGAAGGTGTGGAAATTGGAAAGAGCAAAGGGCCAAAAGGCAATTCAAAGATGAAATATTCCATAAGTTATAAAGAAGTTTGGCAGCAAAAGTAATTAATATGTAAAACAAAGGATCCAAATGTGTGTGTGTGTGTGTGTGAGACAGAGACAGAGACAGAGAGAGAGAATTTATGATTAGAAGAAATCAGAGAGGGTGGGGAGCTTGACCTCGCCCTTAGTGGACAGTGGAATTGTAAAATCACCAATAACAGGAAGATCAATGGTGAGACCTACTTCCAATTCATAGTCTATGTCCCAGTCTCTACTAATGTCCCTCACCAAGCTCACCAGTATGGTGTGTGGCACACCTACTGGCACATTCAAAATCGTTGTGTCACTCGCCTTCAGTGATCCCGGATCCGGCATTTTCCCCGACGCAATCACTCTGTAGTTCCAATCACAAATCCAAATATTGGATAAAAAGTTTCCTAAATATTTTGGTCAATAGAACAGAATCCAATCACGAATACAGTATAAACAAGAGAGATTGAAAGTACCTGCCGTCGCTTTTTAAAGAGTAGGAGACCTCGCAAATCGGCAAGGGATGTCCATAAGGGTTGTTGACAGAGACCTTGGCCATGTATTCTACGCGATCTCGGTGGACGCTGCTCAAATCCACGTCCGAGACGGTAGCCTCCGGCTTCTTTATGTTGGCGATTTTCTCCGCGACAAAGTTCTTGGCTTTATCCACCAACTGCGAGTGCGACATTGTAATTTCAGAGAGGAAAGTGGAAAATGAAGAAAGATACTTGAAAAACAAAAGGATTTCATTGCTGCATATTAATTATATACAGTAATTTCTTCAAAAACAGATCATAGTTTCTTTTTTTGTTTATTTAATTAATTATGGGTAAGCCTGAAATGGATTTCATTGAGAATATAATCTCCTTTCAGTGTAAAAAATGCAGATAGATAATTAATGCGATGGCATGGAATGGAATGGGCGAAAATGCAATATCATTTAATCAAATAGTTGACATTATTATTATTGTTTGAAGAAAACCATCAATTCAATAAGTATTTTCTTTTTCACGTAAACCGTACCTTTATTTTAAAAAAAAAATTATAAATTGCCAGATCCATCATCACCACATGCAAAGGGGGAATGGGCTTGAAGCTTTTTTCTTATAGACATCGATGGAAACAAAAAAAAAAAAAAGAAATAATTGAAATGGAAAATAATGTAGGAAGAAGTGCAAGACAACCAACCTCCATAGATTATTGTTGAAGGTAGACCTGAAAGATTTCAATTCAGAAGGATGGTTGTGTTACGACTTACGAATACTATTATAGTAATGATGTATTGCCTCTTGAATCTGATCTTATCAGGTTCCACATATTTGTTCTATTCTTTTGGCGGATTTATCTGTTTCCATAATAATAATAATAATAATGCGAGAGAGAGAGGAATTTGTTGGGTCACGTTTCAAGCCTTGAGCCCAACCAATTTTGAAATGTAAATTGAACACAAACTTAGTTTGGATCACTTTCGGCCTTTTTCTATAATTTTAATTTAAATAATAATTTCAATCTCCATTTGATATTGCCATAATTTCTTATATCACAAAGATCAATTGATTGAATTAAATTTGAGCCCCAAAATTAAAAATAAAAATATTTAAACAATCTGGCAATTTAAACTATTTGACGTGTTCAGGTTTCTTATCTTGCAATGATCAGTTAATTCACCTAAACTCAAATTCATGAATTAGAAGAGTTTCCAATTTTAAAATTCAATCTCTTATATCAATGTAACATAATAATTAAAAATTTCAACTAGCCAGGAGAAAAGTAAATAAATATTCAATCAAAAAAGGTATATATCATATAAAAATTAAGCTTATTAATTCATTTGATAGTATATGTAATTAACAGAAATTTTTGATCCCTTAATATACATAATTAAGCTTAACATTGAACATAAGCATAAAAATTACAGTTAAGTATAACTAAAAGATGCGAAAGAAGAGAATAATTAGGCATCTTCTATAGATAGATTTGTGGTTGAAACATATATATATATATATATATATATATATATATATATATATATATATAAAGGGATTAATCAGAATAGGGTGAGGTATGAAGATGTATAATTAATTACAACTTAGAAGCGAGCGAGGAACTGCATCTGCTTGAGAAGAGGAGTTAGGGTTTCCATGAGCTTTTCACAGGGATGATTATGGATGCCCTCGTAAGTGGTGACTACTATGCTTGTGTCCTTAGACAGCCTTTGCACTTGCTTCTTCACGTTGCATGTATGATGTGTGCACCTATAATAACTCCTTTTTTCACAAATTATAATAACATTTGTCAAAAAAAAAAAAAGTCAGAAATATCTACACTTTCACATATACACAAACTATATTACAATATGCTAGAGTATAAGAGTATGATGATTAGATTGATTCATGAAGATCCAATCTAGACAAGAATAGATTATTTTTCTCGCAATCTTGAAAAAATGAATATATCGAGAAATACAAATTTGTGTTTAAAATACTTTGAAACATCAAATAGTTTTACTGTGGTTTTATTGTAAACAAATGCATCTAGTTTAAGAATTTGGTTGTCAAATATTAATATAAGATCCCCCTTGTATATTGTTTAGAAAACTTTTTCCCTCAATTTACTACTGTTAAACTCTGGATTTTGATTTTTGGGTCAACATTCAAAAACTAATTCTTACACTACAAAAATCATATATATCTTTTTTAAATTGTCGTACAAGTTTTAACTTTGAAAAAAGGTTCATCATTTAATGTGATAATTATTTGATTATCTTGGTTAATTCCCGGATATAATTAATCCTCAAGAAGTTCCTCCAGTTAATTCTCGACCACCTCCTATAACTTTTCGTTCCATATATTTTCCTTTTTGGTTGAAGAACCGATCAAGCAATTCATGAAGTCTCAGCATGTCTAATTGCTATTGATTAATTACATTATCTGTTGTCATTAAGTTTAGATTTCGTAAATTTTTTTATGGTAGAATCCATTAGATTTCTGGAATTAAAGTTCAGTTTGCTCACCTAGATTAAATCTGAATTAACCATACATGCATTTACGACACTGTAACATAAAACTATATTATAAACTAAATTATAATTTAGTTTAACTATAAATTTAATCTAGTTTGACCAATAATTTTATTTCTTAAAGTAGATTATTTGGAAAAAAAAAACTAAATTATTATCTTCTCTAAAAAAAGTTAATACAACTAACGTTTATTTTATAAACTAGTAAATTATAATTTGTATTTCCCGTTATACTCATATTTTTTTGTCAAATAACAAGTTATACCCTTTAATCCAAAACTCTTGGATAATTATA
This sequence comes from Triadica sebifera, assembly GCA_023653625.1. Lineage (NCBI taxonomy): Eukaryota > Viridiplantae > Streptophyta > Magnoliopsida > Malpighiales > Euphorbiaceae > Triadica > Triadica sebifera. The sequence goes on from CM042895.1 coordinate 3,605,502, forward strand.
TATAATATAATTATTAAATTATTTAATATGTATATATATAACAATTGAATGTTAAATGATAAATGTGAGCATTTTTATTATATTAGATTGAGATATTTAATATTATTTAATAAGCATATAATTAAATTATATAATTTGTTTGTATAATTTTTGTATTTAAATATATTTTATATAAAATTTTAATTAATATAAGCATATCGTTTTATGTTATTCTATATTTTTCAACTACATTTTCAATTAAATTTATCAAATACTTTAAATTCAATCAACTATCATATTTTTTCCTACAACTAGATTATCAGTTAATTTTAACAAGCATACTTACATATAACATTTATAATACTTATTTAGGTTAGATTCGTAAATTCATTTTTTTAACATAAACTGACACATATGAGAAAATTAAATTTTACTCCATAAGTGCGTAATTATTTTTTAAAAAACATCATTTTTTTTTCACATGTTAATTTATCATTGATTTAATTAGCTAGTTTCCGGAATAATTCATGAAGTCGATCGATTTTATTTTTTATTTAAAAAAAAGAAATTTAAAAACCTTGCGAGGATTAAATTAAAATTTGTATTTGCTGTTATATTGAGTTGAAATGGGATGACAATTCTTAAATGCTATTTAGGAAAAGCTGACCTGGGATAAGAGCTGTTCTTGACAGATTTCTGACCATATTTTCTCCAGCGGTAACCATCATCAAGAATATCATCAGCACTCCTTGTTTGGAAAGCAAACCTTGGCCTTGTCTGTTTTCTCAATAGTTTCCCACTCTTTCTCTTTTCCTTATTTACTCCCTTTTCTTCCTCACCTATGACACATGCATTTTCCATCATTGCCCTATTCTCGCCGACCATGGATTCACCTGAAAGAAGCCTAACCCAGTCAATATCCGGAAGGCCTACTTGCGGCTCAATCATGGGAGGCTGCAACGACGAAGATGGAACTAGTGACGGTGTGAAGAGATAGGGAGAATTCTGGGTTGGCAATTGTGGTAATGGTTGTGGAATTGGCGGCGGTGGGGTTTCTTGGCCTTCCATTTGTGGGGTCTAGCTCTGGCCGGGGAGAATGACAAGAGAGGAAATGAAGACGTTTAGATCTTCTATATATATATACATATAGGAATGAAATATTTTGAAGAGAAGGGGTAAAGCCAACTATATTTCACCTACTTTCTACTTCTGTTCAACTGCCCTGAAGTAAAAGGAGAAGACGTGCTCATAATATGCATGTCGTTATATCCGATGCTTAATTTTGATAAAGTGAAATTAGTAAACAATATATATAAATCTGCCATATATATATCTTAATATAATGTTGCATCATATTTCTGTAATCTTAATGTCTATGATGCTATTTTTCCAATATATTCATCTATGATCAAAATAGCAGACTTACACTCTACGCTGCTCATTAATTGATTTTGAGTAAAAATGTCAGACCCTGTATGATAATTGATGTAGCATTTCTTATTAGAAACATTACAAATGTTAAATTGCATATTATGTATTTCATTTCATTCATCATTATTATATAGATGTCAGTAAAATTGAAACATATAATCCTTATTTTTACGTATGCATATGATTTGCTTACTTCATTTTATTTTGACCAAATTAAATAGATATTGCCTCGGATTTCCATGTAAATATTTGTATTTGCTAACTAGTTTGATTATTTGTTTCATTTGCATATTTGTTTGAATTTAATGTTGTGGACTCGAGGCTAGCAATATATATATATATATATATGTGTGTGAGAGGGTTTGTAATTGTTCACGATATTATTTTCTAACTAATTGTTTACTGTGCCCTGAAATGGGTCAAGGCATACTTCTTGGAATTCCATTCCATGCATAATATGGATTATCTTTGTGGATGACATCTTCTAGCTTTAATGTCATATAAGTAAGAATAGTTAATATAAATATTAATTAGATTGTTTGGACGATCTTCTCGACAACATGAAAGATCACTCGTGAGCTATCCTTTAAATAGGATTGTATGTATAACTTTCTACATCGTAGTTTAAAAATTCACATTCTAATTAATACAATTTTATTTTTACATATTTTTATCTGTGTTTTGCACTGTGATATCCAGTAAATATTTTCTTATATCACAAACTTAAAGCAATGAAAAATCTTATATTAAATAACTTCGTATTTGTTCCTCTTTGCAAAAAAAAAAAATTGCTACAATACACCTAGTGTATAGATGAATCTAAGTTTTTACGTAGATAATTTGTTAACTTGTTACCTAGGTTAATATTAGGTAATATACAATATAGTGTGAGTCACCTAACTCATTAAATTTTGGTTTAAATCTAATTGGTGGCTATAATTAGCTTTGATTAAACTAATGGATATTTGGATTAAAAATAAATGGATAAGAAGAATATGAATAGAAAGGAACAATTAATTTAAATTCACAGTTAATTTAAAAATATATTCTCAAATAACGTAAAATCTAAAATCCACCGGCACCCATAGATGACATGCAATATTTTCACAATTTTTTTATGAAGTCTTATTTTTGTGAAGTTCTAATTTTGATTTTGTTGTCCCTAATACTAATATGATTATATTTCTCTTGAACATTTTGAACCGTAGAACAAGTTGTATGACTTATTTATTAGCCTCCTCGATGAATAGAGAGCTGGAGCAACTAGCATGATTCGGCAAAGGTAAGTTTATGAAAAAAAAATTATAAATCAATTGAATTTTAACTGTGTAAATGTAAATATTTACCTAAATTGATTTCACAATGAGTTCATAACATTACAAAACTTACACCTTCATTAAGAAAATTAAAAAATATTCATGAAAGAAAATTTGATCCTTCAATCAAAGAGATTAAAAAATAAATAAAAATAATTTTTAAATGTAGAATAATACTTTAAATTTATTCAATCAAAACGAAGAATAAAGAAATTAACAAGAATAAATGAGAAGAACCTATATGACTGATAAGAGTATTGACATTGACCAAAACAATTTAAATAATAAATTGCCTTTTGAGAGAGAAGGGAGAAGTAAATCCATTTAAAACATTAATGTTAGTATGGTAAATATGCATAATCACTTGATCTATTTTTTTTATTATAGTTATAACTCGTATCATTGTCAAACTACTAATTAATTACCAAATCATATATTGGTTCATACATTAAATTAACAATTTTATTATCATATACAAGTATAAATTTTACAATCCATAACATATTTATAAATTATAAAATAAAAAAATATTAATTACGTTCTATTTTTTATTTTATTTTTCCGACGTTTACTCCCAATTTTGATTTATCAATCTTATTAAATTATAATATGATGTAAAAATAAAATAAAAATAAAAAGTAGCTAGTATTTTTAAATAAGAATTAATTTTTTATATGATTAAGAACTTAATAGATAAATGAATAAATGAAATATAATTTAAAAAATTATTTTTTTAGTGAATTACCCAATATTTTAGAATTAAAAATGAAAAGTAAAAAAAAGATCAAGTTGTATGTTAAATTACTAAAATTAATTAATCTGAAATTAATTAATCTGTTTAGTAGATTACCAATCATTTAATCAAATAATTAAAATTAAAAATAAATGATTTAATAGTTATAAATGATAAAATGTCTCTATACTGCACTGTAGAATGACTTATGACTCAAAAAAAAAAAATTAACTTGGTCTTTCATACAAGAATACACCAACTTTAAAATGGGACACAAACCCCGCCTTGCAACGGGCAAACAAGACGGAGTCAAGAAAAGACTGTTAAGACTATCATTTACAATAAAAGACTATGCGTGCAAATGAAAATCTAGGCATGGTTACAAGTCCATCTTATAATTTCATATATATAAATATGATTATAAAAATTAAATTTTTTTAACACTATAACATATGAATAACTTGGTCCATCAGTAAAAATATAAACCGAATTCCAGTAGAAATTTTCCATGTGTATTTAATTTGATAAATTTCGAGATGTAGCACTCCAAATCCTCACATATCATATCCTTGCATTGTAAGCATTTTCTATGTGGGATAGTCCTAATTAGTTCACCTGCATGGACTTTCAGACGACAATTTAGACAATTGATAATTTTAACCGCTAATGACATATCATTTCATTCAGTGTAACACCATGCATCCACTTTGCGAAGAGAAAGTCAAGGCACTTCATGTCCCTGTGCATAGCCCAAGCAACAACTCCGAATATAATCCAACTGAACTATAGAAATGGAGACTGAGGAACCACCACTGGCCTTGCAAAGCCAAATTAAACATATTATTCAGTCATGATAAATTATCAACACCTCTTATTCTGCATAAAGGATGGGCAGTATATAAATAACTAGTATTTCCACAAATGATGCCTAATTAGAACTGTTCACGTGCATCCCACATCCACTGAGAATATCAAAAATTTCGACCACTGGAGTATATTAAACCCTCTTTCTATTGATGATAAACATCTTTTCATGGGTGTGTTCTACATCCCTCTCTCCTTTTTAGAATGCAACTCCTCCAGACTATCAAAATTCATTCTGCTGATTGAATGGTCAGTTTCGAATGCAAACAGATTTCAGTTTCAGATATACTGAACAATTCCAAAGGCGACGTAGTGCATTTGAACTTCAAATTGGACTTCCAAATCAGCTGATGATCAACTTGCTAAGAAATCCAGCTTGTTCAGGAAAATATTCCAGTAATTCATCCTTGGTCACCCAAACAAAATCCTCACACTTCCCAATTTTAAACTTCCTTGTCAAAATCACCTGGGACTTAAAGAAGAAATGCTGAAAAATAAACAGGAAAAAAAATCAAAACAAGAATTAACAAATAATGCATCTGACCATTATCAGTTCTCATAGTAACATAACTAAACATATAGTATGTACAATACACCACTGGCAATATGTATTAAGGCAATCCACCAAGCACATGGCTTTACTTTCCGGTAAAAAGGAGATTAGCACACAATTACTGACTACAAACAGGCAAGTACAATACAGTTAGCTAAAAGCAGTGATCATTTGACAAGTCAGGTTAATATTAAGATATTTTACATCTTTTCATTAAGTTGCAATGTATGTGACTATTTTTTGACGGTATGAACCATATAATTCATGTACTATGTAACATAAACTAAATATTCCATACTAACTCGAGATTAAATGTGAAAGTTATTGGCTATACCTTATAACTGCTGTCAGGAGCATTATCTGTTGACTTTATGACCATGTGACCCATAGGAGCATTTCCCACAAAATAAGTATGGGAAAGATCCCCTAAGACAGACTGTAATGCAGACTCTGCACACTGCAAAGGTTTGAAATTTAAATGAGAAGGAGAAGAAGAGATATGGCTGGAGGAATTAAAAGATCGAATAGTAATGTTGACCTTGCGCAATGTCTCCTCAGCCTGATAAACCTTTTCTGGAAAATGCCAGACAGGCTTATCACTAGGAGATCCATATGTGTTTCCATATAGAAGAAGGTAAAGTCTTCTATCAAGTGCCCTTTGTAAGGACCTAAAGAAGACAAATTTGGATGTGGTAATCAGAATTCTGAATATTCCTAAGAAAGCAGCTCCAGAATAAATCCCAGTTACATGATGTTGAAATGAATTGAAAGGAGTTAAAAAGGATTATAAAATGCATAATTAGCTACTGCAGAATGAAGTCTTGAGATTGAAATTCTCAGATTTCTCCAAACATTGATAGAATATACAATATCGTTTCCCAGATCCCGAAAGTTTTAGTTTGGCAAGTGTAGAACAACATCAAGATGGTAGATTAAACATTGTTATGAACTTCTTTGGCTCCAGAGCAAAACTAATTACACTAACAATTTAGCATTGTCATAATGATTAAAACTCACCCAGACAGTGCAGTAACAGATCATGCAAAGCAACGGAAATGAACTAAACCATAAAAAAAAACTCCATTTCAAGTGACAATACTTTGTGCATTACATGCCCACCTTTGTAGTTCATATTTCAACAGTAAACTATGTATTGAGACACAATTGTATGCTACATCATCAATGACAAGTCAAGTTACCAAACAACATAATTTTTGTGACACATGTATAGAGATACAGCTGTGCGCTACATCACAAATGACAAATCAAGTTACCAAACAACCTAGCACAAAAATTATACTTCCATATCAAGAGATCATACCAAAGATTGCAAATGAGATCTTAGGGGAAAACTCAAAACTGACACTCTCAGAATTCTTCAACCAATGAACAAGCATGCATAAGATCTGATTCCTAGATAAAAAGTTCATCTGTGAAAAATACTAACTAGAGATTACCAATAGTTCTGACAGACAAGAATACGTGGTTATATGCTAAAATGCATAATAAATCTAAATAACTTATCATAAATGAAAATTACAAGTATAAATGTCTATCTAATAGTACTATACATGCATACAAACTGTGTCAAAATATGTGTACATATCCAATGATGAGTGGGAGGAATAACATCCCCATTAATCATATCTTACTTTCTATCATTTGACTTGTCTGCTTCGGTGATCCTTGGAGCCGGCTCATAGTCAATTTGGTAGTCACCCTTTCACCTGGTCGCCAGACAGTGAAATGTAATTAATTCATGTGATCCACAAACTTATTTATATTTACATGGATGTGTGTGTCCGAAAAAGAAGTAGAGGGGGGCAAGGACAGTCTTGTGAAAGTACAAACCAATCATGGTATGTGCAAATTCAGTGTGAGAAGTTATCACAAATGATCACTCTACATCAAATTGAAATCTGGATGAAATGATTTTTTGAGTGAGGTCTGTACCTTTTTATTCTTTTTTTTTTTTTAATGCACTTCTGAGTTGTGATAAAGATTTAACAAAAATCTTTCATTTTTTTAGGAATCCAAGGAAACTCTCTATTTGTCAACAATCTCCAACACTCACTTTCTAATTAGTTGGGGTGAAAAAAAATAAAGGAAAGAAAAAAAAAAGAAAATTTATTTTTAAAAAATTCTCACTCCTAACCAAACAATCAGGAAATGTGAGTTAGAGATTGTTGAAAAATGGAGAAACGAGTGTTGGAGATTGTTTTTTGCATTTCTTTTTTTTTTTATCAGCATTACCCTAAAAAAATTACGCAACAAGAGAAATGTGTGAATAATATCAACCGATCCGATACAGCTTACCCTGTGTCAGACTTGTCTAAGAACTCATCAGGAAATTTGCGTCGATATTGCTGCCTCCAGCGAAACCTACATCAACCCTCCACCCCAAAAGAATTGCAATTATAATATGAGCAAAAGCAGAATATAAAATTCAACTGATAAGAGTTCCACGACATTATAGAACCTGATGACTAAAATTGCAAACCCCTTTATATTCTTCCATAAACCACCATTTTGACACCAAGAAAAGGAAGGACAAATAAAATCAAAATTTGACATCAAAATTTTACTTTTAGTTCTCTTATATCCTTATATGACTTATCTTAACCTTAAAGATATATCTACAACCGGGAGGAAAAAAATGCGAGAAAACTCAAATTTTAGCACAAAATTTATCTCATCATCAACCTAATAGCTAACATAAATTATTTTTCTGATAATAAGAAAAGCGAGAAAACTCACGAGAACTCCCGAAATGCATAAACCACAGGATCGATTTTGGGGATAACAACTGGCAATCTCTCAAAAAGTACGGAAGCTACGATTTTCTCAGGTTTCGTGCAAAATCCTCGTGACGTCAGAAGAGGACGAGCTGCTCCCGTTAACGATCTCAGCATTCTGGATCTACAGAAAGAAACGCAGACTTCACTACACAAGAAATTAACTATCAGAGGAAGTATGCATAAATATATATTACAGAGAGATTGTACCGAATTTATTTGTGTGGAATATTGACGCCGCTGGCTTGCAGATACTGGAAAAGCCTTCCTAAACTCTAAAATGAACTATCAACTGCAAGATTAAGAAGAGAGCGAAAAGAGAGAACTGGAAAGTAAAAACACATCAGCCATCCGGGCAGGTGAAGTGTCTAAAATGCCACCGTTAACCTTTCTGCTTTATTAAACGGTAACGTATCACCTTCTTTTAATATTTTACCAATAATATGTATAAAATTATGGCTCGATTAAATATTTTCATGATATTATAATTCAATATATAAATTAATTAATCATAGATATAAAAAATAATTATATATATTTATTTTTAATATTGTACCATAAATTAATTTATATCTACAGCATTATAATATTTGTCAAAAACTTTTAGATATTTTAAATTTTTTTAATATTATAACATATATTTTAAGTTATATTTATTATCCAATATGTTATTTATTATTATGTGAATGTATTAATATTGTTGATGCATTTCAAACTTATAATAATTATCCTATTTTACATGATTCTATATGTCTAATGAAAAATAAATTGTTAAATTATTTTAAATTTATTATTTCAATTAATCCTGTATATTGTATTTTTTATTCTAAATATAAAATAGATTATTTATATGATTATTTGAATGTTTATTATTCATTATTAAATTTAAGTAATTATGTTAGTGTTAATTCTATTATTAATGATGTAAAAATATTAACTTGTAATTTATTTATAAAATTTATTTTGATTTATAATATTTCTACTATCACTAGTAAAAGTGACACTGATAATCAAAGTTTGGGTGAATCAACAAAAATTAGAGGAGTTGATCGTTTGATAATAAAAAAATATAAAAAAACCAAAATCATTATCTGGTTCACCCGAACTTGACATTTATCCAACAACTATATTTGAGTTTAATGATAGTATAACAAATAAATATTTTTCAGTTTTTAATTGGTGGAATCGACATCAAAATATTTATTTGATACTCTCCCAAATTGTAAAATAAGTTTTTTCAACTTCAGTCCCAACTATTGCAATTAAATAAGTTTTTAGTGCATGAGGTAATATTTTGGATGAGATGTGATTCATAAATCGCTAAAAACTAAAGCATATATTGATGATTAGACCAAAATAACATTAAGACAATAAAAAAATAGAAAAAGATCAATTTGATAACTAATATGACTTCACCACTGAAGAAATTGCTAGTACATTTGGCACTGACGGTTCCAATTAAAAAAAAAAGTAAAAGTAATCAACGGTTAAAATATAAAAGGTAAAAAATTATATGAGTTTTTATTCCTCTAAACCCTAAAATAATACATAAGAGCCTATTAATTATATAATTTTTTAGATATAAATTCAAACTTTTATAATTAAATTATTTTTTAAAATAAAAAATTAATTTGATTAAGTTTTTAGCCTAGTTATAATTTTTATAATTTATTAATTTATCAAATAAAATATAATTTATTAATTTATTAAATAATCTTCACAAATTAATATTCAATAAGTTATTTTTTTCTCAAATTTTTCATTTTTTATAATTTATTAATTGTACAAATTTATAATTTATACAAATTAATATTTCGTAAGTTAATATTTTTTTCTCAAAATTCTCATTCTTTCTAATTAATTTATTTCCCAATTTTTTTACTTATTTATAACTTAATATTTTTTTGTTTCATTTATAAACAAATTGATAAGTTAAATTATATTTTTTGCTTCAAATTCACCAAATAATTAAGTTTAATTTATAAAATTTAAAGTTTAATAATTTTATCTATATGTATTTATTATATTGATTATAATTAAAAAAATTGTTGAAACCGGCCGAACTGGAACCGGTTCCAGTCCAATCCCAATTTTTTAAGACTGCATAACCGATTGATTCTAAATCGTGGCTAGGCCTATCCTTACCCTCCATCAAAACAATGCATCGGACAAGGATGAATGTAAATTCATCATAACACAAGTTCAAAACGAGTAAAACTATAATAAAAAAATACAGTTATTAAATCATCTAATTAAATCATACCAACAACGACTTCACGAGCAAAAATTGAGATCTTATGAGAAGCATTGACATCAACAAAGTAATCTAGAGGGACAGTAAAGTGATGGTAGCGAAACCGAAGGTCCAACACTTAATACCAATCTCCGATTACGTGTTGTGGTGGCGAATAGGCAGGGTTGTTATTTGTTACCCCCATGGTAGATAATGTACTGAATGAAGTATGACGATACCACGCAAATGACACTTGCAAGCGACAAAGCAATACAATACAATAAGATCGATGAGGAGGTCAGGAGAAGAAGTGGCTTTATCAATGAAGGTGACATATAAGTTGCAAATAAAATTTAATGAAGTGTGAACCACTTGTATTGCGAGTTAAACAATGGTCAGTTTCTAACAAAATGTGAGCTTTTCGATTATGAATTATACTTTTGCAAATATGTATGACAAATACGCATTACCAACAATCTCTATAGTTGCTAGCTTATGTTATTTGGACACTTCAAAATTGAAAAAAAAAATATAAGTATTTTTATGATATAACATATGTATGGATATGAGATATTTACGTTATCCCTCATAATGTATACTTTTGGATATAAAAGCATGCTGGTTGAATTTTAAAATATAAGTCATTACTATTTTGTTTAATATTAATTTATTAAAATTTGTAGATATGTGATATTATTTTATCGTTTATCTTTATGGTTTTGTTTAACACTCATTTAATCTAAGAAAATCTTTGTCAAATTAAGAAATGTCTCTAGTTGACTTACTGAAATGTCTACGCATGACTTACAACTATGCACTAATATATGTATTTATATTAATTAAATATACATATATAAAACTATTATATTTCAATAAAGTTATACAATGTCTCTACTAATTTTTTTAAATACAACATAGACATTTTAGAAACAAAATGTGAATAACCAAGTTACTATTATTCTGCTCTGATATGGGCTCCACTAGTTATGCGATGCTATCTATAATTATCATCATTTTGTACCCTTATGTATACAACCTACACAAGAGAAAAACATCTCACGTTGAGTATAAACACTTAGTGGTACAATGTTTATAATGATAAAATCACAGCATTCATATTAACCAGTTTAATATTACAATATACATTTATTTTTCAAACATACATTTCTATCACACACCTATATATATATATATATATATATATATATATATATATATATATATATATATATATATATATATATTATTTAAACTATCGTAACATGTTTTTTTAGTTCAATAAAATAAACGTTTTACATTATATTTATATTCTATAAATTTAAATAATCAAAATAATTCAGCCTATATTTCTGGATGTCACATTCATAATTATCATAATAACATGTTAATATAATATTATTATATAAGATATTTCAAGTTATTTACCCGTTATGTCCATAAATTAACTACCTAAATTTAGTATTATGAAAACACAATGGGTATTCGTACGAATAAAGCGTTTATCCATATATAGATGTCAAACATCTGTATAACCGTGTGTTTTAACTAAGTTGAATATAGTCGTATGTTCCAGGCAAACTCGACAATTTTTATGAATCTATTGGTATTCCAATAAGTCTACCATATTCTAATTTATGTTCATTTATGAGCTAACATAATATCCAACTATACATGTTAATTTACACATAATAGCATAATGAATCATATATACTTCTTATCAATTATGTTTTTAATTGTCATAATTATCGTATTAAAAATTCATGTTTGTACACATAACGCATAGCTTTTTTTTTCCAATTCAACATAATAGCAACAATTTCTTATTATAAACTAATTTACAATTAACACGCCATAAGGCACATTATATGTAACACCCCATATTTTTAATTTTTGTTCAATTAAGATTTTTCTTAACTTATTGGGTGACTTAATAATTTTATCTGAGTAAAACTTCATTAAGATTTGAGGTTTGTAAAAAAATTACAAAATTGCCCTTGAGTGTATATATATAAAGAATTCAAAGATTAAAGTAATAAAAAAAAATTTCATTTTCTCTCTCATTCTCCCTACACGATCACCATCTCCGTTCATCAACAAAACAACATCCGATCTTCATCAAATTTGAACCAGAAGTAGTTCTCCACGTCCTTATCACTCCGGTGACGTTTGATCTTCAAAAATCTAACCGGATTTTCGGGATCGGAGCAGCGAAAGTCGGAGTTCGGGCTGCCCTTACCATTTCGCATAGTTTCTAGCTTCTTTTCTTAAATCTGACACCGGAAACGGACTCGGGACGTCGAAAAACCTGGGGAGGTGTAATTTGAGCTCCGGAAACCGAGATTTGAGGACTGATCGGAGTTGGGGAATTCTCGCCGGAGCCGGGGGAACTTTTGCAGATCTACACGTTTCCAGCCACTTTCAGGCCACGAAACTTATATATTTGGACTCCTCACACCTCAAGCTTTCTTTTGGTACCAGCCGATCATCAATCCGCCGCCGTCGAAAATTTTCCGGTGACCGGAGTCCGGCGACCACTAATCGGATTTTTTTGGGCAGAATCTTCGGCTCGTTAAACCGAGTCATCCGGTATAAACCGCACCTCCTAGCTGTTTTTAGATAATGAAATATGAATTTATTTGTGAAGTTTAGATATATTTTATTATTAAAGTGATTAATTAATTTAGTTGAATTGCATGATTATTTGCATAATTATTGAAGTTTATTGGAGATTATTTGATGAATAATTGGATTTTATATTATTAAATGGAGGTAATTATTAGTTGAGTTAGAATATTAAAATATTAGGTAATTAAATTAATAATCGAAGATTATTAATTATGGAGTTAATTGGAGTGTTTAGAAGTGAAAAATAACTTTTGTAATGGAAAGAATATTTAATAGGATTTTTGGTGAAATTTTGGGATTATTAGCCTAATTATGAAAAAAATTTATTTTGAGTTATTGAATATTATTTTGGTGAAATTGATGATGGAAAATGAAAGAAAATGAATTAAAGTGAGTATAGGAATTTATTTGGAATTTTTAGAGTAATTATTGAATTAATGAGAATTCTTGAATTGAAAATGGACATTAGGATAATAAAAGAAATAAATGGAGAAAAATAGTTTTGGAGGTGGAAAAATAAAGAAAATCAAATATTATAAAAGAAAATTAATATTTGAATTTTTGGTGCCCAACGGGAAGCGTGATGACGACCAAAACCGGGATTTATGCATTAAACGTGCATAATAAGAAAATTTTTAATTATAGGATCAGGATATCCGTGAGAGAGAAAAATTTAAATTTTACTAGATTTTATGTCGTAAGGGGTTTAATAGCTAATATTAATTTTCTATCTCTAGGTGCGACGTCGGGTCAGGCGCCACCCCGAGATAAGGGGAAAGAGCCGGCAGATACCGGCGGAGCGTAAAAAGGTTAGTGCAACTACCCTTATAATATTAGTCATATAAATATAAATTATGTGAAAATTTGCATTTTTGCAATTATTGAGTTATATATATATATATTTTTTTTTTGTATTCCAGAAAATTTAAATGTTAAAAATTATCTATGATGATAATTATTTTGTTATTGAAATAATATTTATTTATTATCTGAAAAATGAAGTGAATTATGATTTTGAGAATTTTTCCCACATATTAGCCTAGATATGAGCTAGGGTATTGTTGGCATGCCAATAGGGTAGAAATTATGGTCATGTGCATTTCTGTGGACCAAAGAAATACTGTGATCATGTGCATTTCTGTGGATCACCTGATACAATTATCAATCCTGTGCATTTCTGTGGGCTGAGTCATATTACATTTGGATCCTGTGCATTTCTGTGGATCCTAAGCTAAGATGTAATATGATATCCCTTTGATTCCCTAGGAGCAAGTCTAGGATGTTATAATATGTGGGTATATGAAAAATTTATATATTTGAGAACTCAACGATATATTGAGTTTTATAAAAATATTATATTATGGTATTTATAGAAAAATGTATATTTTATTTTAATGACTATTATTATAAGAGTTTTTGCACCACTGAGTTATATACTCAGCGCGGGAGTTTGTTTTTCTCTCGCGTAGGTCGTCAGAGTAGCAGAGAGCGTCCTGACTTGTAGATAGAGACGCTGAATTGGGGACCCGTATTATGGAGCACAGCGGTAGCAGTGGAAGCCACCCAGAGGGGGTTGGTCTTTTTGTTATATTTTGATATGTATATATATATATTTTAAATTTCATTTCGGCATGTATATAAATAAAATAAAAAGGGTGTGTATGCATAATTATTGAGTATATATTTTACATATCTTATATTAAATATGTTTTAAAATTAAATAAGTATATTTGAAGAATACTATTTCCGGTAGCACCTCTTATCCGTCCGGTATACGGATGGGTGTACGGAAGGGTAAGGGGTGTTACATTATACTTAACGTAATCATAATTATCACATAAAATGTATACATAATTACATACTATATGTATACCCACCATATATTCACTGTATACCTTATATATATCCACTATATTATATGCTCATGTATCATGTAACATTTATATAAAATATATTCAACACATCAAGCAATTTCATATTTTAAAATTAATTTACCACTATATTAACATTCGCATAACTATATTAATTATTATTATTTAATAGAAATCATAATATATTTCATATGCTATCAATTATTATTATTATTATTATTATTATTATCACCACAATTATCATTATAATTCTTATACAAACTTGTTTATACCCCTCTCTGATTCATTGGGTCCTTACCTTTATCTATTTTTATCACCGACTTCATCATTCTATTGACAATAATTGAATTTTTAATTACTTATTCCTGTCAATAAATATTAATATTTATTTTTAAAATTAAATATTCTAACAAAATTTTTCGGATTCCACATTTATTAAAATTTTATATCGGCTTATCACATTGCGTGCAATTTATCATTTATAGTCGCCCGATATATATTACGTTGCGACCAAAAATTTCAGATGTTATTTTTCTTTATAATATTTTATTTTTTTATTGTTTATCCTCCAAAACTATTTTTCTCAATTATTTTTATTTTTTTCTTAATTTATATTTTTCACCCTAAAATTTTCATAAATTCAATAAATGTTCTAAAAATTCTAAATAAACTCATTTTCTTTTATTTTTCATCATTAATTTCATCAAAATAATATTCAATAAATTTTTCCATAATTAGGTTAAAAATCTAAAAATTTCTATTAAAATTTTCTTCCATTCTAAAAATTAATTTTCATCATCAAACACTTCATTTAACTCATTTTTTAATCATTTTAAGATAGAAATACTCCCAAAATAATTTCTAAAAAATTTGGCAATAATTATGAAAATTTCTAAAAATTCAACAAAAATTTCTAAAAATTATTTTTATCAAATTTCCACCATATCTACTATTCTCAAAACTCATTCAACTCATTTTCTATTTTTATCAAAAATTTTCATAATTTTCCTATAAAACCCATCTATTAACTAAATACAAGCAACATCACCTACTAAATTAATATTTACTCATAAAAATCATTCAAATCAACTTAAATCTATGGAAATTTGAAAGAAAAATGAAGAAAATCTCACATATAATTTTCTTGGAATTTTTAGCCAATATGTAATTTTTCTCCAAAAATATTTTATTCACTTCTACTTAATTCTTTATACTTTTGATGTTGGTAATTTGTGGAAAAAAATTGAACAAAATAAGAAAAATAGCTATGGTGGTCATGCAAAGGAAGAAGAAGGATAAGGTGATTTTTTTAATTTGCAAATATTGAATAATTGACCAATTTTGACTTTTATAGTTAATTAATGGCTAATTAATTTTTATTAACTTAATTCTTGTTTCTATTGGTTAATTAAAGTTAATCAATAAGATATTTTGACAAATATCCAATTAAACCCAAAAGAAAATTTGAATTTTAAATAATTTAACCAATTTCTCCACTTTTCAATTTAATCATTAAATAAATTTAATTTATCTAATTTCATATCCCAAATAACGTTATTCCCTTAAATTAAATATACCAATATTCTCAAAAAAAATTTCTCTTCAAAATGATATTCTCGATTTTATAAAACGACCACCAGTGTGAATTTTACGTTTTTGCAATTTAGTCATTTTTTCAAATTATGTCTGTAAAAATTCATCCGAAATCCAATTCCTAAATTATTAATTTTAAAAATATTGGAATCCAGTTGCAATCACATTGACACCATTGCGATTGTGAATACATATCTCTAACTCCTAATCAAAAAATCAAACAGCAAATTCGTACAACCAACTATATCTTTGCAATTTTAGAGCCCTTAATTTCATAGTTTTGATATCTAATTTTATATATGATCTTAAAATATTATTATCCACGATCTGAAGTACTTAAATCAAAATTTTTATTGATTTGGTTGAATATATTAAGTTTAACAATATCACAATTATTCCTTTATAACATAGTTTAGCTTATGAGGGCCTTATATATACCCATGTGGGATTGATTGTTGCAAAATAAATAGGTATAAGACAAGTTGTAAGAAAGCAATTATTATCCCCACTTACTTAAAAGTCACAATTATTTTATATCTTCACTTTCTTTTTTATTTCTATATTTTATCAATATCAATAATCTCAAAATTCCTTTGTTTTTTTTTTAATTTTGACCATGAAAATAATTATATAAGTAATTTATTTAATAATTTGGGACTATTATACTCATGAACCATATATTATCACAATTTAAAAAAAATTAATATGTGATTATAAGAATTAAATTGTGTGTTCATAATATAGTATAATATATTATATTTACCAATTCACATAAATATTAATATAATATAATATATTAGTTTAATATTACTATAATATAAGTTCATAAATAACAATAACTACACGACTAATTTATTTATATAGTTTAAATAACAAAAAAAATAATTAAATATTATATATATATATATATATATATATATATATATATTTAATATATTTAATTGTATTGACATAATTAAAATACATATCCGTTTATCTCAAATTCATATGCGATTCAGTCCGTATCATTTACAAAATTGTCAGTTTTATATGTATATAAACGTATTTTCATATCTGTAACATAATTTTTTTTTATCTTTTTTAACCTTATTTATGTATACTACATTTTAAAAAGTAAAAAATCAGACTTTTAAATATATATCCTTGCCAAATACTCTTATCCGAGCCCAAATAACATATACTACTAATATATATATATATTTTATAATTTTTTTTACTTGGAGAAAGCAATATGTAATTGAGTAAAATCATTTAAATTGTAAATTTCATCTTTTATAAAAATTATTGTGTCATCTACTTTTTTTTGGTAAAGAAAAATGGGTAAAATCCACAAACAATTAAAAAAATTAATAATTATACATTACATCAGAAATATCATCATATAATTATGAAATATAAATTTAAAAAGCAGTCAATGAGGGATGGTGGTTTCCAACTGAAATAGCTTTGCATAATCCATCATGAATAACTTGTAAAATTTATTTCCTTGAAAATATGATAGATATGGCCATCAACAAAATTATTTAGAAATTTTCAAAAAGTATTAGTGGAACAGTCGTAGATAATATAAAAAGTTGGAGAATATACATTTTTTTTTAATTGAGGAGAATGTAAGTTTTTCTCGAGGAAGAGGAGAATATGCATTCTTACTTCTCAAGGGAATCACATTATGATATTCAATATATAGTTGATGTTACTTTTTTTTTTCCTCTTTTTTTATCCATTTAATTTTCTATTTTTACGATTTGCATGTTTTCTAGATTTTTAATTTTTATATAACAGGCTGACATTATTTGTCCATTTTTCTTAAGAATAAATCATTAATATTTTTATTTTATTTTCATTATTGTCATTTTATTATAAAATAATAAATGCAAATATTTACTAGTATTAGAAATACTATGCTTAGATAACCGTAGAATAACTATGCTTAGTTAACTATCAATTAATTGCTCTCAGTGTTACATTTCAACAGTTGGATAAAAAAATTAAATTTGTTCTAACTCCAATTAATTTTTTAGGTTACCAATAAAAAATAAATTCATTATTTATAACTTTATTCATATTTTGGTTTTAGAAAAACAAAATTTATTAGTGTAATTATAATTTATTTATATTTTTTAATTTTTCTAAAAAAAATAATATAATTATTTTATATGTATGCCTATCAAATAGTATTTGTAATTTTGGAGAAAAATTTTTATTCGACAGTAAGAATAAATGGAATGGAGTAATATATTTTTCCCTTTTTAGAATAAATTACAATTTATTTTGTTGAATTTTTAACAAATTATAATTATAAATAAAATTTAAAAAAATTAACAATTTATCGCTTAATGTAATATATTATATGATTTTTATTTATTTAAAATATTTTATTTGTAAATTTTTTATAATTTTTTATAAAAATTTAGAATTTTTACTCATTATTAATAATTATAACTGCATATCAATTAATAAATTTAAATATTAATTTTTTTAATTAATATTTTTATCACTATTAATTTTTAAAAATTTTATTTTTAATTATAATATGGTGGTAAACTGCAATTTATTATTATTATTATTATTATTATTTTATATGGAATAAGATCTACCAGTGAAAGGCTGACGGCACAGTTGGAAACGACGTTGGAGCAGGTGGCGCAGCCATCGCGCACTGGGTGCCTCGCTCCATAATAAATTCGACCAGTTGGGTCTTCTTCCTCGTTTATTTTTTCATAAATTAACAGTCTGGAATTACATATCTAAATCCGGAATGGCGCTGTTCACAAAACTGCCCAGGTTCTCCTCCATTATCAAATCCAATTATCTTCTCCACCGCCTCCGTTGCATGAGCAATTTCCCCGAAAATACCGTTTACGGCGGACCCAAGCACCAGGACCCTAACCAAAGAGTGACTCTTACCACTTTGAAACAAAAGTATAAAAAGCGTGAGCCCATCACTGTGGTTACGGCCTACGACTATCCCTCCGCCGTCCACCTCGACACAGCTGGCATTGATATTTGTTTAGTCGGTGACTCAGCCGCCATGGTCGTCCACGGTTATGACACCACTCTCCCTATATCCCTGGAGGAGATGCTTGTCCACTGCCGCGCAGTCGCTCGCGGAGCCAAGAGACCGCTTCTCGTTGGGGACTTGCCCTTTGGCACCTATGAGTCCGGCACCAAGGAGGTTCTAAGCAATCTTTCAACTTATCTTTACATCTATGGGCAATTCTGTTTTATATAGGACTAGCGAAATGGTTTCGTGTTTTCTTTTTAAGTGTGGAAATGATTGGTGATGTTGCAGTCTGGATTATGAGCAGGCAGTTGATACAGCGGTTCGAGTTCTGAAGGAGGGTGGAATGGACGCGATTAAATTGGAAGGAGGATCGCCCTCCAGAATTACTGCTGCGAAAGCTATAGTTGAGGCTGGAATTGCTGTTATGGGTCATGTGGGACTCACTCCTCAAGCCATCAGTGTCCTTGGAGGATTCAGGCCTCAAGGGAAGACTGTATCTAGTGCTGTCAAGGTCTGTTTTTGCTTGTCCATTTTATGTTGGACTTCATACGTGCGCTCTAGTGTATTGAACTGGTTTTGCTTTTGTAGGTTGTAGGGACTGCATTGCAATTGCAGGAAGTAGGGTGTTTCTCTGTTGTTTTGGAGTGTGTACCTGCGCCTGTAGCTGCCGCAGCAACATCTGCTCTTGGAATTCCCACCATTGGCATTGGAGCAGGGCCTTTTTGCAGTGGCCAGGTTTATATTGTTTCATTGACAATTAGATGTTAGGATTATTGCGTTTGATTGTGTGCTGAGGTCTAATTTACTATTTAAGAGATGATGCTAAACCATTTTGATTGTCACCACCATTGCCCTTTTTGAGCACATGGCTAAGATTTGATTTTGAACTCGATATTTTATGTTCTCAAAATTTATAAATCCCAAAAACTTACAGGTTGTGATTGATGATTAATGGAATGTATGAAGAATCTTTTGAGATGAATATATTTCTTTAGGAGATTGAGGCAGTTTTAATAATGTATATTCAGAATGTGAAGATTTTACTTTATGATTTATTGACATAAAATTTTCTATTGTAGTATTGGATTTGTTCAGCAAGGATACATTATGGTTTTTCAGATTATGGTTCTAACCAGGAGAGCTTATGCAGGATTAAGTGGATTATATGTATCAGAGTTCCTTAAAAGCTCTTGCTTCACATAACTATTGTGTAATATAAATCCATCATTTTTAATGAAAAATTGTATATCTTGGGTACGTGTATTTAAAGCTGAGTATGGGAGGTTGCTGTGCTACTAAATGATAAGAAGATGACTTTTATAGTCATTTCTATTTTTGGATGTGCATTTGATCTGCAACTTTAGTCAAAGCTAGAATCACTAGAAATAATAGCTTGACCCTACCCCAAGGACTTAATAACTTCTTTCTCTCTAGATACTCTGCTTTGTAATTTTCTGATATTAGCTTTTTAGTTCATTAGCTGTAAACAAAAATTGTGGTTCCATTGTAATTGTTCATCTTATCCATTACATATGGCTCCAGTTTGTTTATAATCAATTGAGAATTCTTACTTGTGGATTGGTTCAACATGGAATATAAATGTATGTATAAATTCAACTGAGAGTTCTAACTTGTCCGTTATTGCACTAGTTCAATATGAAAGGTAGATGTTTGTATAAATGCGATGCAGCAATCCACTTTTATGTCTAAGTTTCAACTCTGTTTCCATGAAGTGTTATGGTAGTAATTGTGAGAGGTGGACTGCTGCATCTGCTTATAATAATTCTTCTTACTTACCAAGTCTTTCTTTCCAACTGTTATTACTGATAAATATTTTTCTGGTTAATATTATGGCAAAAATGAGTGGAGCATTATCAGGGGGTGTGAATTTTTTTGCCTTATTTAAACTGTTTTTTGTTTTTCTATTGTCAGAATTCCTAATTTTTATAACAAATTTTGAAGACTAGGGGGTTTTGAGGTAGTTATTGCAAAGCTTAACATGAGTTGAGAATATTTTTATGTAAATATTGCCAGCTTGAACGCTCACATTTGACTCAGCAACATTTTATTATTTTGTATTTTGTTCTCTATGCAGGTGTTAGTTTACCATGACCTACTGGGTATGATGCAACACCCACATCATGCCAAGGTTAATCCGACAATAGCCACTGTGGTTTGTTGATTCTTTCCTGCCTCTGGTGTTTTTACTAAAAAGAAGGATTACTTTGCTTTTATATAGGTTACTCCAAAGTTCTGTAAGCAGTATGCAGGAGTTGGAGATGTCATAAACAAAGCTCTTGTTGAATACAAGGAAGATGTCACAAATGGTTCATTCCCAGGTCCTGACCACAGCCCATATAAAATGGGTGCAGCTGAAATGAATGGTTTCTTGAGCGAACTGCAAAAGTTAGGTTTGGACCAGGCAGCATCTTCAGCAGCAACAGCAGCTGAGAAGATGAAAACAGCCAAATCATCTTATGGAGTGAGTTCGGCAAATAACTGAACATAAGTCAATCCAGTTGCTCTGATTTTCTCAGCAGTTCCTTTTCATATCAGAAAGAAGAGCCAAACACTTAGAGCATCTAAAAATTTCAATAGATCTTCAAAACTTTAGGCAAAATAATAATATTGTAGTTGGTTTCAGAAACCCCCTGAAAGTGCCACTTTTGCTGATAGAATACTACGAGTTACAGACTTGACTCGCATTGTAAAGTTGGAAGTTACTTCTAGTTATGTGGAAATTGTGTTCGCTGAAATGGATGTCAAGCTGTGCTAAGTTTAATATGATGTTGGAATTTGATTAGTTATGGAAATGGGATTCATATTGCAGACTGCCATTATTTTCAATGTGTTTTGAGGGTTGAACTGTGCATGACGAGAATTTGAAAGTGAGATTTTATTGTACGGGAGCGAAAGTTGATCTATGGGTGTTCCACCATTAGCCTTATTCAAAGTTGGATCGCAGTCCCTGTTATAAAAATAAAAAAACACGGACAAGGCCACTGTGTAGGAGTAGGGAGTGTGCATGTTCGATATCATTTTTAAATTTTAATTTGAATCTTCATGAAATTCTTTTTCGTCGAATGACAAAAAAATTATTCAACTCAACTCGACCGGAAATAACTGCATTGAATCTCCTAAAGAATTCTATCTAAACTTAAGGGTGAGCTACCGAATGATATATTGGTTTAATTGTGATTATTTAATTTAGTTATCACTCGATGTAACTGAATTTAAGAATTTCTAGATTTAATACCATTCAATTTCAATTTCAATTCAAAATTTAAATTTAACACAATATAAACTTCACTATTCAACAATATAAAAGTATTTAATTAAAGAAAATTTCCATCAACATTCAGCAAAATCATTTAAAAATCACAATTTAATTTAATACAAACTGATAATATTAAAAATTCTAATATATTACGTTATGAAATAGCTGCTAAACTATTATTGGAGTAATGCTAATTACATAGATAAATTAAATTTAAACAAATTGGTTTTTTTTCCATAAAACAACATAGCTTTTTGAATTTCAATTAACCAAATCCAACCAAATATTTTGATTAATGGAACTGAAATATAAATAATATTATTAATTGTTAACAGCAGTGGACTTTATAAATGATTGATTCAATTAGCTAAATTCGGCTAGTTTTTAATTAGTTAATTTAATTAATTGTTTTATAACCGAATTATACTTGTCAAAACCTACCTGTGTGGAACCAAATTGATCGAATCGGTTTAGTTTCCTTCGCGGCTCCCGGTGGAATTCAAAATGACCACTGGGCCTCTGCCCTCTGAAAGTCTGATGAGTGGAGCTTTAAACTGAAAAAGAAAACTGGGACTCCAACTTCTGTTTCTTGCAAAAAGATGAACATAATGCTGTCATTGTCAGCATCTTATTACCAAAAGGTACTACACGTCTATCAATCCCACGCTCTTAGATCGTTTCTTCTTCTCCGGCGCCTCTCCACTGAACCAACACCTTTACCATCACGAAACTACGACTCAATCGTAAATCAAGCTCTGCAACTCCTTCAAATTCCAGACCATGAACAGAAAACAACCCAACTCAATCACCTCCTCTTCTCCGATTCCCCTCCGTCTCCACGTCTTCTCTTCCAAATCTCCCGTCGCTTGCCGTCCTACTCTCATGCCCTCAAATTCCTACATTATCTCCGGGAAGATTCCCCTGCACCAGACATCGAATACCTCTCCTTCACCTTCCAGGCCATCATCGAGCTTGCCAGCCGTGAACTTGATTCCCGCACCGATCTGTACGTTCTTTATAAGAAGTCGAAAGAGTGGAATATTCCACTTACTATCAACTCCGTCACTCTTCTACTTCGCTGCTTTGGATGGAGCGGTTTGGTGGAGGAGTCGCTCTTTCTGTTCAATGACCTTGAGCATTCTGTTAAAAACACGCATGTTCGCAATATTTTAACTGATTCGCTGTTGAGAGCTGGACGAGTCGATGATGCTTTTAAGGTGCTCGACGAAATGCTTCAACCAGAATTTGATTTTCGTCCAAATGATTTTACTGCGGATATTGTTTTCTCTTGGTTAGCGAAGAGAGAACGCTTAGGGAGAATTGTAGCTCAGGAGGAGATTGTTGAATTGGTGTTGAGATTCAGTAAATATGGTGTTTTCCCTAATTCAGTTTGGCTAGCTCCGATGATTGGGATGCTTTGTCGAAATGGGAAGACAAATAGAGCTTGTAATCTTTTACTTGAATTGATGACTCTGGGGGCTGTTACTGATGCGGCTCCGTGCAATGCATTATTAACTGGGTTAGGGAGAGATAGGGATATTGATAAAATGAATGAAGTAATGGCAAAAATGAAGCAAATGGATATTGAGCCAAATGTTATCACTTGCGGAATTATCATTAATCACCTATGCAAGTCTAGGAGAGTTGATGATGCACTAAAGGTGTTCCAATCGATGAGAGAAGGGAAAGAGTATGGTGGGGTTTCAATTAAACCAGATATTGTTATTTTTAACACATTGATTGATGGTCTTTGTAAAGTTGGGAGGCAAGATGAAGGTATGGTTTTAATGAAAAGGATGAAATTACAAAAGGGATGTGCTCCTAATACTGTGACCTATAATTGTTTAATTGATGGTTTCTGTAAAGCTGGTGAGATAGACAGGGGCTTGGAGCTGTTCGATGAGATGAACAAAGAGGGGGTCTTACCAAATACAGTCACTATTAATACTTTGGTTGATGGTTTGTGCCGACATGGGAGAACAAATAGTGCAATTCAGTTTCTAGGCGAGATGCAAAGGAAAGGTTTGAAAGGCGATGCTTTTGCTTATACATCCCTTATCAATGCTTTTTGTAATGTGAACAATATTGGGAAAGCAATGGAGATTTTTCATCAAATGTCAAGGGATGGATACTCTCTCGATGCAATGGTTTATTACAACCTGATTAGTGGCTTGAGCCGAGCTGGAAGGATGAATGATGCCATTTCTGTCTTGTCACGGTTGAAAGAAGCTGGGTTCTCCCCTGACATAGTGTGTTACAATGATTTGATTAGTGGGCTTTGCAACACGAACAAGAAGAATGAAGCCCATAAATTGCTCAACGATATGGAGGAATCTGGAGTGATGCCTGATGTCATCACATATAATACTTTGATTTCTTACTTAGGAAAAATTGGAGATTTTAAAACGGCTCGCAGAGTGATGAAAAAGATGATCAAGGATGGTGTTGCACCGACTGTTGTCACATATGGAGCTCTAATTCATGCATATTGCTCAAACGAAAATGTTGATGAAGCAATGAAGATTTTCAAACACATGGATTCTGCTTCTTCAAAGGTAGCACCCAATACTGTAATATACAATATCCTGATAGACGCTTTGTGCAAGAACAATAATGTGGAACTCGCCTTTTTACTGATGGATGATATGAAAGTTAAAAGGGTAGAGCCAAACACTACAACATATAATGCCATGTTCAAAGGCCTTCGGGAGAGGAAATGGTTAAGGCAAGCCTTTGAATTAATGGATAGGATGAGAGAGCAGGCTTGTGATCCTGATTACATCACTATGGAGATACTGACAGAATGGCTTTTCGCTGTTGGTGAGATTGAGAAGTTAAAAAGCTTTGTTCAAGGATACGAGGCTTCAGCTTCTGCCTCAAAGAGTATCTTTGTTAATGGGAGAAGTTGATTATTTGTAGCATATGTGCTGCTCTTGTAAGTTGATTATGTTCAGAAGAGACCAGATACGGCACCAGTTTTCTCCTCATATAGCTTCTCTGTACAGAAATGCTATGGCTATTGTGTTTCTTTAAGCATAAGTTACTTTACAGAACCTCAGTAATGGAGGTGTATCCATTTGTGCAGTGTGCATTGATGCTGTAACTCCATTACGACAGGATGGAGAAAGGAGGTTGGACAAAATTAGAATGCTGAAATTATTGGAATTTTCATTTGTGCTTGTTGCTGGGTATGTTCTGTAGAATCTTGAGATCTTTAACCTTACAGGAGAATTTTGTAGCAAAATCAACATTAGAGTTGTAACAAACTTAACATATCACTGTATTCTGGCTTGCCCGGGCAGATAATTTGGTTATACTTGCAATAAATAAAATATTTTTTGCTACTAATCATGGAACGCTTTTTATTGTTTGCTTTTGGGATAAACCGTTTGTTTTATAGATGTATTTAACTATTTATCGTTATTAGTCTGTTTCTATTTATAAATTTTCTCTCGAATAAATCGAATATATAAATAAATTTATGTGCCAATTTAATTACAAACTATTATATATGCAAAAAAAAATTGATCTAAAAAAAGTATTATGCTTTATTTAAACATGGCAATTTATTGGAAGAATCATAACTTTTTAGAATCCTTAATTTTTAATACCAACTCGATAAATTGGGAACACTTAGATTACTAAATCACCATAAACTGTAATTTTTATTGGACAATTATTCTTTGTTAAAATAAGCTCAATGATGTCTTGTCCTTACATGTGTTACACTGTGAAATGGAAGTTCATATATCTTTGGCCCGACTCTGCACAATCCGTCTATTCAGAATCTGCATTTTTGCTATGTCATTATCCTGTCTAAATAACAGCCCAATAACAAAATGTAGAGAAACTGTGATTTTAGAGGATCTGATTCTCCTTGAAAAACCAAATAAGGAACCAAAAACGTTTCTGCCAAGACTTTGGTACATCTGCCGTACAATATGCAATGGAAAATGATAATACCATACCATGACTCTTATGAAATAAAGCCCATAACAAAAACTGTTCAAAAAAACAATTGCTGTCCTACCCTTGTATCAAAGAACTCATCTTAACCAAAGTTAATCCTTGTTATTAATTCACAAAGCCAGTTGAATTAATTAATTAATCAAATTAGGATCTGAAATGCCATACTAATCCTAGTAATTGATCATCAATTCTACTATAACTGAATCAAGGGGAAAGTGATACTAAATTTGGAATAGGTCAAGAAACGGAATTTCTTTTTACTCCACAGCATTCATCTCACTGGCAAAAAGCAACGATGCCTTTATAAGATTCTACAACTAAAATGATTACAAGTGTATACGCCGAAAAAAAAATGGGAAAAAAAAAAAGGAATGGTTTTTCCGGTAAGTCTTAGATACCACTGGCTGCAGTAGCAGCATTGTTAGCTGCCCAGGGGAGGCCAAAATTAGCAGGAAAATGATCGGCAAAGCAGTCTCCGATGGACGGAGCGGTGAGTTCCTCTAAACCCGCAAAGAAATCATCACTCGCAGCAATATCTGAAAACCCACCAAACTCATCCTCTTCGTCATCTTCCATTGTATCTTTATCGTCTCTGCTTTCAGTGTTCGTACTTTGGGCTAAAAGCTCGTCATCCATGGAAGTTGCCGGAGATGAGCAAGTGGGTTTGGCCGGAGATAGTTGGTTAGAGTCACTGGTGGTGGCAGTTTGTGGAGTGGCGGTCTTCTGGCGGGTGCTGCCGGCGAGAGAGTTCCGGTGGGTGGGTGCAGGGTGATTGTGTTCCCCTGTGTAGGTTATAATGAACATACCAGGATCGGATCTGTTTCTCTCAACTTGTTTTCGGGCCAAACAACCCTTTGAGCTGCTACACCTGTAATAGCCCCTGTTACCCGTGGCAGAAAACCACCCTCCATTAGATAGTAAAACAGAGCTTTGACAAGGTAACAAAAAGCCGAATCCTATAAATAACAAAATGAAAAGGACCAAGCTTTTATTAAAATTTTTATTAATTACCTCGGGTATGGAGAACCTTTGATGGGTTTTTGGCCATATTTTCGCCATGCCCACACATCTGAAGATAGAGCCTCTGCTGGAACTTGGCATATCCTCTTCAGTTGGTTCTTCCTGTAGATATATATATATATACAGATAAATAAAACAGGAACTATTAACAAAAAAAAAAAGAACCCATCTTTGTAATTTACTCTATTTTACGGAAAATTATGCACCAAATTCATATCATTATAGATTTACCTTCTTTTAGATCGAGGAGTACAAGAATTTGCACTGCAAGTCATGGGACCAGCCTGAGACTGCTTGGGCTGCTGGCGTTTCTTTAGCTGCGTCTGCTCCTTAGAAACGCCAAAAGAAGAGAGAGGAGAGGAAGAGACGGGTGCAGCTTGTGCAGAATAAAAAGTCCTGCTTTGATAAGATTTGGGGAAAAAAGGGTCGTAAAGATCATGCAACTCTCCAATTGCATTTCTTGTCTCGAATGGATCCGAAAGAGAAAGAGAACCGCCTTGTTCGGTAGAAAAAGAAGAAAAAAGGGATTGGGGATTACAATCTGGTCTGGTAATGAAAGTACCGGTGGCATAGGTGGAGGCAAGGGTGGAGGAGGAAGCGGTGGTAGAAGAAGAGACGGTGGCGGAACAACCTCTGACGACAGCCTGAAGATCCCAGTCATCATCCATGGAAAAACCAAAAAGACAAGGTCTGTGAATCTGTACCGTTTCTTCTGCAACTAATGTTAGAGAGAGGAGACAAAAGAAGGCGCTGACTTTTGAGAGGGAGAAAAGTGGGAGAGAAAGCAAGATAGAGGGGAAGTAATGAGTAGGGAAACAATAATATATAGAAAAATGAAAAAAAAAAGTTTAGAGAGAGGAGAGAGAGAGGGTTGGCAATTTGGCATCTCAATGCTTGTCTTGTCTGTTACAGTGAGTTTTGCAAAATTTCCAATCCGACAATGGAAAACCGGTTTTGGTATTGGGGGTTGACTTTAGATAAAAATGTCAAAGGGGTTGGGTTTGATGAGCATTAATAAAAGCCCACACGCAGGCTCATGCAGCCACGCAGGCAGCCTTCTTACCGACTAATTAGAATGAGATGAAAAGTTATTCGGTGGTTGCCAGTTAATTTTACGATATCGGGCTCCCCATTCAATGTTTTTATTTTTTTATTAAGAAAAAATTAGAAAGTAAACAATTACTTTCAAAACAGCTTAATTAAGTACTTATTTTCACACAATAATAACTTGATCTGGCTTAATATTAATAATTAAAAAAAAGTTGATCTTATTTTCTTTATTACTACTTATTACTATAAGAGATAAGTTGAATAATGACCCATAAATGGACTCTCTTCTTTTAATTAAATTTAATTAATTAGATAGAAAATGAAAAATACTTTTACTGTCAAAATTACTTAAAAGAAGCTAATAAAAAATATTAGTTCATATTGATCTTCAGTCTAGTGAATTATAATGCTATATGATTTAAGTAAAAAATATTTGTATAAATAAAATAAGTTATAGGATATTCTCTTTGCAGGTATATTTGAAAATTAAAAAAAAAACTAATATTTCATACTAATAGCTAACAAAGCATATTAAAAAAAATACTAAAAAATTAAAATAATTTTATAATTTAAAACCGATAAAAAGTAAAAGCATAACGATTCATATGAGGCAAACAATACAAAAATTGACGGTTTTATTGTCAATTAAAAGGTAATACATTTTGTTATATAAAAAAATTGGAATTGAGTTGTATAAATTTTATTTAATCTAAATAGTACGAATTAAAATAAAATAAAATTGTAAGAAGCATCGGAACTCCAAATTTGTTTATTTAATTACACTATATATTTGCCCTTCACATTGATATATTCTCCTAATGAGCATGGTCAAATTTCCTTCAATTATTTTATTCTTTATTTCATTTTGTTTTATTTGCTTCTTTATTCATAAATTATATAAAAAAATAATAATAAAAAAAAGAACTATGGTTTATGATCGAATTCTCCGGCTAAAAGAGAAAAATACTAATAGACGCAAACTATATTTTTGCCGGCACACAGAATGAAAAAGATTCCACGGCATTACATGGCAGTGCCACCACCCAACAATTTCTCCATTTGCCTACTTGCTGTGGACGAATACACCACTAGAATCGCTCGTGCTTCTCACACGTGCGAAACTTAGAAGCAGTCCTTGTTTTCACTCCGAGTTCCACTATATCCACCCCTTTGTTCTACTTTCCAGGTGAATCTGTGACTGGGACTAGCAAAAACAAAAAAAAAATCGGCAGACGTGTTTGCATAACACAGCGAGTTTTTGAATTTTATATACTCCAACGTGTATGCGCTGACTTTTTATTTTTTTGTTTATCTCGCCGGACGAAGCCAAAGGGGCGGGAAAGTGGCGTTGCATTACGTGATGGTGTACCGGAAGATGATAGACAAAAGCGCGTGACGGTGAACGAGAGAAAAAGTGGAGACGGCATCTGACAGAAGGCAGATTTTCATGGGCCCACATCTCGTTTTAGTTCTGTGTGTGTGTGTGTGAAGCTGAAAGGGGAGAAGAAAAGGTTGTGGCCGTTACTAGCCTTAGCCATTGCGTGCCCTCGTGAATTTTAAAACTTATTTCCTTTCAGTTGCGAATCCTATGACATGGTGATCCGACGGTCGAAAATTTTCTTGAAATAGACGTCATCATTAGGACTTCTGGAAATTTTTTAGCGGTCCACAATGCGCTGCGATGCGGTTTTGGAAAATAACAAAGTATTAGTGGGTGATTATAGACTGACAAACCGTCCACAAAATATTTTTGGAATCAAAGCGTAATAATCGGTTCAAAAGGAAAAACTTCTACATAAAAATTTAACACTTAAAATTAATTAATTATTTCTTTTTATTAGGTTAATCTATCGTTTCGAATTTTACTCATGAATCATCATTTGATTAATTTCCTGTTGCATTGAATGATTACATTAACCAACCAACTAAATTCTAGCAGATTTTCCAAAAATTTCAATTCCAATCAAACTAATTAAGATTTTGGTTTTATTAGAAAACCCAATTTTTAGTGAAATAATAAAGAGAAATATTAGCTTAAATTTATCAAAATATGACATTAATGCCCCTAAACATTCAATCTAAATTGAGTCTGATAATTTAAAGAGAAGTGTTAGCTACCTTCTCTATTATATTTTATATAATTTAAATGATACGAACCCTCTATTTTTATATGTAGGTTGTAAAAGTAATATAGAAGGTAATAAGAATAAGATATTTAGTATTTCTCTAATTTAAACAATAAATACTTATTATCTTTTCTATATTATCTTTATGATTTGAGTGACATGTATTTTATATTTTTTTTTCTTACGTAGATCTCTTAGTATTAAAAATAAAATACATGTCATTTAGAGAAAGTAATAAGGATAAGATAATAAATATTAATCTCAAATTAAAATATAACTGTATTTCAATTTATTGATTTTTTTAGTTAAATACGTTTTATTTTAGTTAAATTTCCACAATATTAATCATTAACTTATTGTCCACGCGTGCTTTATTCATAATTTCTTATTAAAATTTAGAAAATAAAACATTTTATCTAAATGGGAATCTTAGGGAGAGAGAGGGAGAGAAAAAAAAGTTTAAAGGTGAAAAATAATACTCAAAATTGTGGAAATTTTTAACTTTTTGAATTAAATAAAATAAAGACCAAACCGAACTATTAATTAATTATCTTGAGGTGCAATTTATGTAATTTAAAGAAAATATCATTGTGCTTGACCAGCGCATTATAAAAAGGAAAAAAAAATAGTGATCTAATCCTTTTAGGAATTTAATTCAAATTGTGGAGATTTGCATTTTGTAGACTGAGTTTATAATTTTTTTTTGAATCTTTGGATTAATAAAAGTATTTCCATATTTTTAATGGGATGAACAACAGGGAAGTATGGAGCGTAGAGACGGCACGAGGCATTGAATTGCAAGCATGTGGGTTGAAGATTTTGAACACATCTCATCTCATAATTTTGGCCGACCAAAATTGAAAAAACAATTTTTCATTGGAGTTGCTAATAATGTATTTAGGGTGAAGATTCATGTTAGTGGATTGTATTCGAATTGTATTTTAATATATTTATAATGCAATAAAAGTCAAATTGAATACAATACGATAAATTAATCGTATTTAAAATTTAAATATAAACACAATCTACTTATTAACACGACACGATACATTTTATATGATTAGTATAAAAATTGAATTGAATTAGTATAATAAATATTACTTAATATATATAAACGCATCGGGTGTAATTCGACATGATACGATATATTTAACATAATTAATTTATAAATTGAATTAAATTAGAATAACACAATATAATTAATTTATATATTGATTATAAATGTATCAAATTAAACGTATTAATCCAACATGATAATGAATTATTAACAAATTAAATGTATTTTTTTGTATTAATATGTTAATTCATAATACGATAAAATAATTTTTGTGCTTTTATTAGGTTGAGATCCGAATAAATTTCAAAATTTTATATTGGATTATTACCATCTCTAAATATATTATTATTATTATTATTATTATTATTATTATTATTATTATGGTCAAATATATATTATCTACTAATTAATAATAGGATTTTCTTAATAATAATAATAGGGACAGTGACGTGTTGATAGTGAAAATGATGTAAATTTTATTAAAAGAAAGGAAAAGACAGTGCATGTGAAGTTTCTTTCTGATGACTTACTACTGATATATTAAGAGATTTTGCCTCTCAACCTTATCCCCACCATAATCAATTCTGAGGCACTTCAAAATTATTTCTCACTTTTCTTTCTTCTTCTTCTTCTAATTTTCCAATAATTTCAATGTTTTCTTCTTGCTTTTCCCCTCTAAAAACATCATTCATTAGGAGAACTTGTTGATTATAAGATTAATACATTTACGGTGACCTCTAATTTTTTGAGGGAGGAGGATGGGTGCTACTCAAATACATAACTATTAATTTATATTGAATTGTACATATTAACTTATAGACATTTTAGTTAAATTAAATTTTGATTTGGAAATTTTAAATTTCAAGAAACAAAACCCACTCAAGAACTCCAACACAAAGCTGAAACAGAAAAGAAAACCAGCTTTAAATTAAAAGTTCTTTTAATTCTTAACCTTTGTTGAAATTGTTGAAGTCGGAAGTCTCAACAGTCTTTCTGGAAATTGACCTAGTGGACATATAGTTTTTTTTTCAATCTAAATTTTCTAACCCTATCAAGAAAAAACAAAATATTATTTTTAAAAAAATATTTCACGAGAAAGAGTGATGGTTTTAGTTCTTCATTGCCATAAACTAATCAATGATTTTATTATTTTGTTTAGGCACATGCATTTTAACTATCATTTATATATATATATATATATATATATATATATATATATATATATATATATATATAACAACATCATATAAATTATTTTCTCCATACTTCTTTATCTAAACTCTCATATTATATACATATATATAACTTACAATCCCTTTTTTCCATTTTAAACGTTGATTTTAAAAATTAATAAAGTATTTAGTACATTTTTTTAATTTTATTATTATTTATTGAAATTACATGCTCATTATTTTTAAATTAATAAAAGAATATTTTGATAATTGGATTAAATTCATGCATCGTTATTTTGATAATGTAACAGTTACAGCTTATTATTTGTACATTAAAATTTTATTTTATTTTTTGCCCGAAACCATTTTTATTTTTATTTTTCAAATTTTTTACCTTTCATAGATATTTTTCAAAAAAATGAAAAAAAAGGTGACGTGATAAAAAATGAAAGAAAAAATTTATAATTAAAAGAATCATATTGAAATTATCATCGAAACAGCGATATATAATTAATAAGTGAACAGAAAAAAATCTTTATATAATAAAAAAATGAAAATGAGTGATTTTTTAAAAAATAATTAAAAAAATTAAGTCAAGAAACAATATTATGATAAAGGATGAACATTGAAGAAGAGGGAAGAAGCATTTCCAATGCACATTGAAGAAGAGATGAAGCATTTCCAAATTGGTCCACCACCACCACTACCTATATCCCAATCCTAAATTGCTACAGTTTTTCTGTTTTGTTCTCTTTACACTTTTCCAACTCAGAAAATTGACAGAGAGGGGTTGTTAAGCACTGGATTGGAGACTTGGGTGGAGAAATGGGTCTGATTTGGTTGCTACTTGTATACATTTATTTCCTTTCTCCCTTTTTATTATCTTTGTACCAAAAAATGATAAGAAACTCTATTTTTTTTTAACTTTTCAATACTTATTTTTTAATTGATCGGTGAATAATTTTTTTAAAAAAAATATTTTCCTTTTTTCTCTTTTTTATCTCTTATCATAAACTAATTGGGAGGTAAGTCTCACAGAGTGTCCAAAAATAGAAATTTTCTTTAATTTTTCTCATTTTCTTTCTCATCACTTTCTATATGGGCTTGTATTTTAGGTTTTTAGTTAGGGTTTGTCCATTGGTTGATCAAACATTCACATAATAATGTTTCTTCAAATTTGAGTTCTAATTCTATTTCTATCTTTCTTAGTCAGGAATTGGGATTGAACAAAGACTTTCATAGACTTTTTCAGTTATAAACTTTTGAGAAATTGATAGGGAGGGCATGGCCATATGGATGGTGTGCAAAAATTTCCCACAAACACAACATAGTAGTAGTGATTGTGGGGTCATAAGTATCTTAAAAGCTTGGGATTTTCTTTTAGCCTAATGCATATTCAGCTTTTGTAATTGACATAGTTTTTCAATTCATTTTAAATACATATTTAAAATTTTTTATTTAATTAGATGTTCATATATATATAATTTTCTAATATTTAAACACATATGTGCTAATGTGAATTGGCATGTGATTTTTTAATTCACACTATAAATATATTTTAATATTAGAAAATGATAAATACAAATATTTAAACGTTAATAAATAATAAATGTTAAATCTAGTGTTTATTTATATTAAAGATTTTAATACAAATATTTATGAAATTAAAAATAAATTACAAAGACTAAATTGATAAATCCTATTAAGTACAAGAACAGAATATTGTTCTTATTTTTTGAAGGGCACTACCATATCATGGGTTTGGTACAGGTGCATGCCATTGATACTTTGAAAGATACATTTGCGATCAGAGAAAATAACCACCCATAAGCAACCCAACCTCCCACTAAAATTTCTTCATCCATCAAACTTTCTGTTATTTATATATATATATATATATATATATATATATATATAGAGAGAGAGAGAGAGAGAGAGAGAGAGAGAGAGAGAGAGAGAGCACTTTATAGTGGGAACTAGTAAAAATAGAGGAGGTCCACCAAGATTGCCAAGTGTGCATCTTTAATCTCTAGCTTCACCTTTTATTTCTATATGTGTGATTCATGGATACTTGCAATTTGCACCTTAATTTGTGCAGCCTCCATCATTACTCTCTTCCAAATCCACGGACAAGACCACAATTGCTTAAACCAGTACTTAAACTCATCCCATTATGCTATTCAATGTCATTTTTTGAATGGAAGCAACTTACAACTTTCACAGTAGGAACTAGTAGCGATGATGGCAAAATAGACTGTTTTTTAAGTAGATAATAGATGCAAAAAAAAGTCACAAAACAATCCATTTCATAATAAAAATTACGAGATCTAGTGACACAAATGGAAGAAAAGCTCATTTCATTTTTTTTTTCATTTCAACGTGTTACATAGTTATATTTCAGAGTTTGTTCTTTAATCATCTTTTGAATATAGAAAATTACTGAATCTATAATTTATTCATAAATCAATTTTTAAAAAAATGTAATTAATTTGATTCATAAATTTACTCATGAAGCCAACGCATATAAATATTTGCGCTCCAAAAGCTGAAATTATTATCTTTCCGTTCAACTTTAGTCCTCTTATTATAAAGCAACATTCCATCGTCAACGAAATACCGACAACATAACTCCAGGTGATGTCAATTCAGATCAAAGGAACTGTTCCCAAAAGCACACATAGAAACAAATTAATTTGGAAAAATAGAGAACTCAAGAATTAATCAAATTATATTCTCACTAAATTAATATTTGAAAAAATTCATCAACTTTCAACAAAACCACACCTAAACATCTTCCATCGTTCACCCCTAGTAAGTATATCATTTACAAAGAAACAGAGGACAACAGTTTCTTTCCAGGAATTATCGAATCAAAACTGCAAAATCTAACACCTAAAATAAAGCAAAAGAAAGTACAAACTGTTACATCACCATCAATAACTTCAAAACGTATACA
The DNA here is from genome assembly GCA_023653625.1 of Triadica sebifera. Taxonomy (NCBI): domain Eukaryota; kingdom Viridiplantae; phylum Streptophyta; class Magnoliopsida; order Malpighiales; family Euphorbiaceae; genus Triadica; species Triadica sebifera. The sequence goes on from CM042895.1 coordinate 3,641,126, forward strand.
ATAAACAATGAAAAAGATAATAGAAAGAAAAGAGAAAAATCATAGAGAACTCTTCTTTAACTGATTTCCTGTCTAAAGGCGCGCCTCCATGGTATTGGATACACTTGAACAGCTCTCTAACATGGTCTGATAGCCAACAACAGCATGATCTAACCTGAGAAACAGCTCCTCCATCATAACCACTGTGGTGCACAATCTCCATGATCGGTGCAAGGAATCCAAAGAATAAGGGATATTACATTACATATGTCAGCATGCTATTCCTCTATCAACTAGAGCTTGTCCATAAGGAGCTAAGCATAGATGCAAGTTTTGCACTCTTGTAGTCCTCTCTAAGTTGAATAAACCTGAGTTGGCAGCCAACAAAGGTTAGTTATCAAAGAGATGCAGTTTTGATAAAGTAAAAGCACAAAAGGATAACAGATCAGAAAGGGGAGAATAATGGGGATGAGAGAGGTCATGAAAACACCAATTCTGAAAGAAACTCCTTCATATCAGTGTCAAGAGACACAACACAGTGGTGTTTATGCCTGAAGACCAGATCTTGAAATATTTCTAAACCACCTTACAAAATGGGAACTGATTCGTGATTCATGCAAGATGTAGCATTTTTTCCCCTCTTCCCCCAAAACAGTAGGGTAACAATTCTTTGCATTTGATGCAGTCTATTATAATGTGCTTCCATGAATTTTTTTTTGCCAATGATTGCATTCAAAGCTTCAAGCATTTCTAGAAAGAGTTCAGGGGGCATAAAATGTGAAATGAGCATTCACGCAGCTGAGCCCTAAAAATTGGAAATGTGATGGACTCTGCATAAAGTTTCACATGAGCAAAAAAGATAATCACTGATAATACCTTTGTGCATCTTTGCGGATGCTGGGGGTACCCTCAAACAAAGTGGAGAGGCTTTCAGGAGCCACGATAAATACATTAGCCATTCTGGAGACAAGAGAATTGAGTCAGTAAACTGAAGTTGGGGAAAGGAATGTAAATCAGAAATAGTTTAAACCTCCTGTAACTTACATGCCCAACAATTCAAATTTCTCATCAACAGTTGGAGCATTGAAACTACGCACAAATTCTCCATACTCAGTTATGTCACGTTTCAGCCTCAATCCTCCACTGCAAGACAAACAAAAATGTAGAAGAACCTCTTGCTACACAGAAATGAAAATTGGAAAAAAAAAATAAAGCGACAGCAAATGCAAAAGATTGCGCCATATCACTGAAAAAAAAGATTTATCTGTACATGTAAATTGGCTTAAGAGAAAGATAATTGCCTGGGATTAAAACTGAACTTCTGCCAATGATTAAGTAGCCCCTTATGCAAGCGATTTCCCTAAAATAACCACTTGTCAATTCTAAAATATACATGCAAATATTATCGCTTCAAATTATTACAAGAATCGTAAACGAGTTTTTTGCAGACAAGCGGTCATAAGTAGCAAAAATCAGCCAAAGTTAGGCCCTCATTGTTCAAGAAATTGGCACGAGTCAAAAGGAGTCTCAGAAGATAAATTATCATACCAATTCAGTCAGGAATGCTTGCTTGTTAAGACCTTCTAATGCAGTGAATGCAGCCTCAAGCACACGAGACAGGTACGCCACAACTCTAGCCAAAAGAAGCTAAAATGTTATTTTGCATCTAGAATGGCTGAAAAAGATATCTCTCTCTTTGATGAAAGATAACATTATTTCTAACAACAGTATGCAATAGAAATTAGATAAACAGCTTTTCTCATCCCAATATCTAGAGGAACAGGTTGACATGAAAACAAAGTATTTAAGTGCATGGATATTGGCTAGTCAACATGGCGAAGTCATTTATTGATCCATGCATGTCCCCTATACTAGGAAACAACTCCATTAGTTCCAAACACAAGTTCAAACTTTTTCAATCTGGATGTACCTTGTGCAAGCATTTGTTGGACGATGATCAGGAGCCATTCCATCATCAGGTGATCGATAATCTGTTGCCTTCTGTTCAGCTGATAGCAATCGGTCTACCTACATAGGTGTTTCACGAAGAAAATATGGCCAAAATTTTGAAAATTCAGGGCACTAAATAATGTGCAAAATGTGGTATGGAAATAAAAGAAAACCTACCAAAATAGATACATCAACTCATTAGATGCTATCAGAATACGACCACACACAAGCAAAAACTCATGATTGTCCACCAGAATCTAGAACTAATGTAAAGGAAAGGACTAACCTCAGCCATAACAGTTTCAATGCATTGTTGAAGCCCTTTATAAGCAGCAGCCTCTGCACTGGACATAGCTGTTGCCATTTCTTCACATGAAGCAGCATGAGCACCATCCACAGGTAGTAAGAGGCGAGATATAGAATTTGCAAAATACTGCAGAAAAATGCAAATAAAACTCAGTTCTTAAATATATAGTTCAGCTTCATAATGTCACTGCAAGCTCACATACTTGCTGAACAATAGCTACGCTACTGCCACACCGTTGTACCGCAACCATGAAAGATCTGAAACTGCTCTCACCAGCAGCAGCGGCAGCTTCTGCCTACATGTCAACATCAATACCCTTATATCAACTATTCTGGGCTAATTATAACTCAATTGTGACAACACACATCGTAGACTTGTAATGTGGATATTAATATGCAAAGAGAGACACATGGTCAGGTAATTACGGCAGAAGCAGCTGCAGCAGCCACCCTTCTACTAACACTTGTGCCCAAAACAAACCTTTCCCTCAAAGCTGCAGCTTCAGTCAGGCTGTCTCTTGCCCGTTCAAGACCTTCTGTTATGTATTGTGCAACCTTCAAAATGGGAAAAGCTGAGTACCAATGCCAGAAATTAGCAAAGCACAGAGTTAGTTAAGCAACTTACTTGGTCTAGCAAACAAGTGAACACCGCTTTTACGTTAGCAGCAAGGGTTGTAGGCTGTAGAAAAACACATTTGAAATCAATCAATAAAAAACCACTATAACAAATAAAACAGCCCCGCTAGACATACTTAACTCATTCCATTTTTCTAAGCCAACATTATCTTCTCATGGCATGTTTAATTCTTGTAAAACACATGCACTGTACAATAATCCATCAGTAGCAAGTAAAAGAACTTTAGGACCTTAACTACCATTAAATAAATAATTAAAACTAAGAGAAATCACAACTACGGGTGGTAAAAAGGATCTGATAAGAATGTTACCAACAACAAAAGAAAAACTATTTCAAATATCATTTCCACTAATGAAGTTTCACGGTGAAAAGATAAGGTACCAGATCAGTAATTTTTTTCATGATGGGAAAAGAAAAACTCAGACAAGGAGTTTATGCCCAATACTGAAACATATTGCTAAACAGAGTAGTGTATATGGATTGCAGGAGCAAATATTACTTGAGATGAGAACAGAATGCATCTTGATATAGCTTCTTCATTCCAACGCACAAATTCTGTCACAACTGTAACAGATATCTGTTGGTGGGAAGATGCTACAGAAGCTCCCTTAGACCGCCCAATTGTACCAGTTGACTCAGAGAGCTGCTGGCTCTCAGCACGCAATTCTTCTATCTGCAAAACATTATACAGACAGACTATTGCATTCAGAAAAAAAAGGTCATTGTAAATTCAAACAGTAACAATGTAATCACTGCCAACCTTTGCTTGATATAGCTGTTTAAGAGAGGCCTGTTCATGTTCAGGATATTCATCTTTGTGATAAGAAAACAGAGATTCTGTGAGGCCTGCATCAACATAGAAGTTGCCATTAACTTAAGAGAAAGGAAAATGAAATGTAATAAAAACAGTTTGCTGTACAGACAAATGTATCAGATTAGGCTGTAGTCTCAGTCATTCATGAACTAACACTGTTAGCCAATGATAGTTTACTAAATAATGAGCAAATAATCTAAAACAAAAACCTAGCATTGCCAACTTATTACAAATAGCCACTATTTTTAGTAGAACATTAGAAGGCAATGTAGTTCAAGTTAGAAAACAAAAAATGCCAACTTTCACTAACCTCCAACTAGTTAGGTTCCATGTAATGAAACTGACACGGCATGTTATGCATTAGAGACATGGCCTTTTTTCCCCTTTTTTATGCCCATATTCTCTCGATAAGACATAATATAACTGGGGTTGTGGGATTACTCTGCAACCTAGTGTTAGCAGACCAAAGGCCCTCATTGTCGCATGATTAATTGGGGCAGCAAATGAACATAAGAACATATGGTAACAAGATAGATATGAAAAGCTTCTGTTTCCCCCTAAAATAATGCTACTGTATATTACTATATTTCTCCAACATTGCATAGGATGAAAGTCCAAATTTCTGAAACTTAACCACAAAGCAAGATAAATTAATTACCTTCAACATCCAGGTCACCACATCCCACAGCTCGTAGGTCTCTAGCAAGTTCTTGAGTCTTTTCATATGCAACGGCTAACATTCTAAGATACTGAAGCCTCAAATTAAATGTAAATTAAATCAGGATCCAACAGTCACTCCAAATTGACATTAACATAAAAAGAAATAATTTTACTCACTATTAAAAGTCCGCCTTCTTCCATAGGTGGTAAGTTCATGAGAGATGGTTTCACTAACAATTTGTCTAAAAGTGCTGTAACTCGTTGCTCCAATACCCGCTGCATATATGAGAAAACTAATCATTATTGTGCAACCACAAACAAAACATTAGAAGGCCATATGGATATCGAAATCAGCAACATAAAACACATGGCAATATAAAATGTATGCCGAAGTACCTGCACTAAAATTGACATGACATCATTAGGAGAAGGAAATACTGCCATAATAGTAGCTGCCTCTTTACGAACAGTATCTGTGTACATAAAATGAAGAGATTCAGAAAAAAAAAAGTAAAAAATAAAAAACCAGGAGTTTTCGACCCCTTGCGTTAGTATGAATAACCATTTGCTATTTAAACCTGTAATTTCTTTGTACAATGAAGAAAGCCCACGAGCAACATTGCTAGGACTAGCTTGTGAAACCTGATCACCAAGAACTAATCTGGTGTCTGCATTCATGACTTCCACATCAATGAACATTGGACGTGTTGCCACATAATGTTGCATTGCACTGGTGCCCCTGTTAAACTGTAATGATACGGAAACCAATGAGATAAACTGGAAAAAGATCTTTTATAGGATCCATGGTTGTTGATGGTAGATTAACTCATAATTTCAAAACGACACTGAAGGAAGGATAAAAAGATCATAGAAAACTAAAATAAAACAGGACTATCGATGTACAGAAAAAATCCTAGAAAAGGAAAATAGCAGAGAAACTATCAGTGTACAGCTTAAATAATTACCCTCCATTTTTTCACATATACACTAAAGAAAGATCATTTCCAGTAAATCTGTTAGAATTTTCAGCTTCATACTAAGTAGTTAACATCAGGAATCATTTCCAATAGCTCTATTAGAATTTTCAGCTTCATAGTAGTTAACATCAGGAATCACAGGCTTACTAGAAATAATACAAGTTTAATTATATACATCTTTCATATATGATTATGTGTCAAGAACTAGAGATAAAGTAGTTTGATGCTAATTCCAAAAAAATATATATCTAATCAAATAGGAAAAGTAGTTACCTGAGATAAAATTTTAGCACATTCTGCCATAGTAGACAATTCTCTTCTCTGTGATGCTGCATCAAATCGAGCCAACAATCTATTCTCGAGTTCTACATCAAAAAACATCAACATCAAAAAAACAAACAAAACAGAAAAACTCTAGCAATCTGACTTTTTCTTCTTTTTGGCTATCTGAAGTCAGGTGTTAAAGAACTAGCACGAAGGGAAAAAAAGTGACTTTATTGGCCAAACTCAGCAGGTGACCATTAAACTAAAAATGTGGCAAAAAATATAAGAGATCATAGCATTTCAAAAAGAACTTCGAAATAACAGAGTGTAGAAGAACCATACCGTTGCAATAATCCTGAAGATTAGCAACTGCAACTTCTAATCCTCTACTAGCAGTTGCATTCCCCATAACTGATGGCACAGATATTCCTTGCCTTCCTATGTCTTCCTCAGCAAAGGAACCTTAGAAAATCCAATAAAATAGAAGGATAATTCATATCAATTTTAAAGTCAAGCAAAAAGTAGCACTCAAAACATCTTTGTTCTCTATGAGTTTTGAACCTTTCTATCTACTAAGACCCAAGGGAGGGGTCAGACTGAATTTTTACTGAACTTACGGCATATTTAAATCTTCAAGTATAATTTCCTTACAGCATTAGGGCAATACCCCAGAATTCATAGCATGCTGAGAATAAGTACAAAATACTTATAGGATAATTTCAAAGAATATCTAGGATAACATAAATGTTCCGGATCTTTAGCAAGTCAGGTAAGGAAAAGTTTGAAATGTGGAATGTCTTTAGGTTTATTTGTCATAAAAAATGATGACAGGATGAAAGAGGACCTGACATTGGATTGACAGGTATTTGGACATATAATTGAAAATGTTGAAAATAAATGCACTCGCTTATAGAAGGGATGAAAAAAAAAAAAAGACAAAATGACCAGCATGCAAAAGCTGTAAGTTTAGCACAACCATCCTACATAAAAGCCATAACTTCATGAAAAGGGATATGAAGTTGAGCTGATGCAAATTTCAAATTTCAGTGCTTCCATGGGGAGTAATGGCATCTTACGTAATTTCTGTGCAATTGAAGCAGCTTCAGCAACACGGCTGTCATCTGAAAACAAAGGCGAAAGTTCCATTAAATCGCCTGGGCTGCTATTAAACTCCATCAGGTACTGCAAATTAAATTAACAAGGTGTTAGTGCGTTCCAAACTCAGTAAAGCATGGCAAACAAATTCATCAAGATTACCTTTATGAGCTCTATTGTCTGGCTAGCTGTTTCCCTCTGAGCATCTGCACTCTGACAACAACACAATAGAACCAGTGATAGGAGTCATATGTCGATAAAAAACTGGAAATAAATCAATCCTTCATAAAGTTTACCTGCAAATGGTCTCCTATTTTTGCAGCAGTCTGTCCAACACTTGAAATACGTGAATCCAACCTTGCAAAACTATCAAACAATCCATCTACACCTTTTTCCAACTGAGAGATAAAATGGAACATTTAGATTAAAAAGTTTTTTGCCATACAAATAGGAGATGAGAAATGGATCTCAGATTCCACATATGCTTATAATATTACACAACTCCAGTTAAATTCAGGACCAGTAAAAATTGCTTAAGATCAAAAGCAAATTCTTCCTTTCCCCCTCTTTTCCCTCCAAACCTTAAAACCCCAAGAACAAATATAGAGAGTAGTTTTTCAAAAGGAATCAGGGAAAAAAAATACATATTTTCACTTTTTCAGGAATTGGATATTTCTGCAAACTTTTATCTACCATTTGTTCGTTGTAGCATGTAAGATCACTCAAACTTCAAAAACAAAGGCTATCTACCAACCTCAACAAGAGTCTTGCGGTGCTTAGAATCTTGGACAGAAACATCCTTTCTCAGATTGGCAAGCTTTCCATCAATCTTCAAACCAAAATGAAAAATCCCATTACAAAAATTCCAATGAGATCAAAAGTTCTATATTCATACTTCTAAAGCTGTTACCTGTTTTCGAAGATCAATCAGCTCTCTGCACGAATCCCTGAACAGAGACAAGAGAGTGTCTACTTCTGGAAATAAAGGGGATGCCCCTTGTGGAAATTTTGCTGCATTTACATGCCCATTTGCTAAGGCATCGCTTCCACCAATACTCCCATGCCCTTCTGTTGGATCCGTTTCCTCTTCTTGGAAAGATGGGAGCAGTTCACTTACCAAGTTCCCAAATAATGCATCAAAAGAAAACTCACCCTAAAAACCGATCAAACATCAAAAGGTTCATATAACTTCATAAGTCTTAATCAATTTAGAGACTACAATTTCCTATAAAACAATGTGAATACTTCAGTTTCGAGCTCTTTACCTTAAAGTCATCTATATCCAAAATCAGTTGAGAAGAGCCAATTGATGAAGATTTTGACATTCTATCACCACCTGTACTGTCTTTCATCTGATTTACATGAGTGGTGTTATTAAAATATAACTGAAGAAATCATTCTCGGAACACATAATTTCTAGCAGATTACAAATAACATTAACAACCTTAATTTTTTTTGCCAAAAAGAATGCCAAAAACATATTTATCGTTAAACCAGTAGGGTAGGATAAATCCGTCAACAGAAAACATAAAAGTAAATTTACCTAAATTTTCTAAGCAATCAAACAACAAAAGACAATCGAGCTTCTTCTCTAACCCTTACATTTAATTGCAGCTCAGATACTTACAACAATCGATCGATCGATCAACCAACAGCATCCTAAATTACTGAAATCCCTCTCCGTTAAAGACACTTAAGCTATATACAACTTCCACCGAGAACAAAAAACAAATCAGCGAATTTAGACGGAATGAACAAAAACAGATGTCATATTCTACAACTACAATGGCAGAGGATAAATGGTACCTCTATGGTGGTTCGATAAGCAGGAAAGAATGGCGAAGATGATAGCCAGGGGTTTGCCTCTTTCTTCTACGCTGTGGTTGGGTAGATCGAACTTAGGTGAGAGAGAAAGAGAACAGTCTGTTCTTCAACGAAAACTACAATGGAAATAGCTTTTGTCCATACTGCATTTACGATTTTGGTCTCTCGATAACTGATTAAATGAATGGCATCTGTTGGGGTAATTTTGGTATTTAAGATGTCTAATCAAATTACGCTGAACATTTTATCATCCTTGTTTTTGGTGTGTATGGGTGTTTGTTAAAGTCTTATCATTTTTTAAAAAATTAAGGTAAGCTATTAGCAGTTATCAACTCTTAACCTATTAATAATAACAATCGATTATTAATCACCAATTATAATGATGAACAAAACTTATCCCTCTATGAATTACTATTGATACCTCAATCGGTTGGAAAAGTATGGTTAATAGACTATTTTAAGAGTGATATTCGCGTGATTTGCATAACTCGATTTTAGAGATATAATTTAGATATGTGTTATTTGACATGAGAACTATAAATTATGATATTTATATATTTAAAATTGTAAATATATGAATAACAAATCGAAACTCAAAGTAAGTTTTTTGCTAAGGATAATGAAATTCAAATGTGGGGAATCTCATACAGGAAATATAAAAAGTTGGGTAAAAGGTTTATATATAAAAATTCATCATTATTTTTGTAAAGTGAGTAAAATGAAAAACTCTCTCGCGCGCATAGGCGCAGAGGGGTGCAAATTGAGGCCAATGCGTGGGCGCACGATTTGCACACACAAATATCAAACCGAAATATCGTGGTCTAGACCTAGCTCGCGGCACATGCTATGTAAAATGATATGAGTAGGGAAAAGTTGGTTGTAACACAATTCTATCAGCGAACTGGACAAAATTCAAATGTTATATAATACATGTGACACACATATGTCATATCATATGAAAAAGCTCATAAAATTATCCATTAAAAGGGATTCTTAATACATTAATGAATGGATAATCAAAATGAAAAGCTTTTGGTTTGATAAAGTATTCTGATGCTTCCGTATAGCATTTTAATTGGCAAATAAGTTTTTTTTTTTACTCTTTATTCACTACCTTTATTACTACTGAAGGGTGAGAAAATTTTGATATAGCCATGAAGATTAATAAAATTGTTTGGACTTCACTAATTAGGTTCAAGGGTATTGAAGGATGTCTGGATAAGAAATCAATAATCAAGTTTTTATCTCTTTTTATATGTTTGACTAAACCTATATTTTGAAAAACAATCATTTCATCTTAATAATTGTACATTTAACACATGTTTACCCTTAAAGTTAAGAATTTTTGGAAAAGATAAACAATTCATCAAGATTGTAAAGTGATGTTCAATAAGATGAAATTCATACTTTTGAATCTCATATTTAACCGTTGAGATTTTTTTGAAAGTTGATTGGTAATAACATTATAAATCCTTGAAACAATCACTCATGTGAGTACAAATTTATCATTTCTTTTCTTCTAGCAGGACAACTCCTCAATATTCATGACTTGTATATGTTTTGAGGATTATTTTTCTTTTGTTGGAATGCGCAAAAAGGGAATATTTTTATCTACTTTACAATTGTTGTATGCTCTTATATCAATGGTGGGACATTTTTTTTCCATGATTGTCATAGATCATGGGCTATTTTGGAAAAGTGCGAAACAAAATCTCTAACATAATTGACAATTTCGAAAAATTATTGTATTTACTTTATTGTCAAATTACTATTAGCAAATTTTAATAATTGGAGCCCAATATGTGAATACAACTGATATACCCGTATTTAAATTTTATTTCCATAAATTCTATCTCCTTTTTTGCAATATACATTTTCTTTTCAAAAAATATTATCCCGTGTTGTATTGTTAACTCAGCAAACTGTTTTAATAGTTGTTTGTGACTTTCTTTATCATTTGAAACACAACATAATATCATTAATGTAAATCAATGCAGAATATAAGATTTATTTATATATCTTAGTCATAACTTTTTGAAATAATGAATGGGCAATATTTAACCTAAAAGGCACTATCATCTACTAAAAATGATGATTTAAAATATATAATGTTGTTTTTATGGTGATCTGTAAGATAAATATCCAACAGTCAAAAGTATGATTTAAGATCGAAATTTGATAAAACCTTGGCTACTTTAAGGAATGAAGATAATGATGAAATTTTTGGTAAAAGAAACATATCATAATCGAGGAAATGATTTAAATGCTTATAATCAATAACAAGTCATTTCTTTCCTCTAATTTGTTCAAATATTTTGTTAACATAAAACGTTTGACATACTTAATATGACTTTGTTGGTTTAATAAGACATTGATGAAGTAATTGAAAACATCTTTGCACTACTAATGATTAATCATCCGGATTCATTCCAAAATGAGTTGCTTTCTTTGGGTTAATGTCCTCATTTTATTCAAATGAAAGTTAGATGTAAAACTCTTGTTGAGTCCATAGAGAAGTATTGCACTTTTGAAGGAATTCTACATGGCTGTCAATACAATTCTTTTTGAATAATACTGGGCTGAATTTCATAAAATGGACAGGATACATAGACCATGAATAAGTTAAGGGTACAAGTGTATGGAAAAAACCATTTTTTAGATTTTAACCCTTAAGCACCAATGGATAATTGGGGTAATTGCCCAATAATATTAAACCCAATAAGAATATGTTTTTAAGAAAATATGCACTAAAGACTTTGGTCTAATACAAAACAATTTTGAAGAAATTTGATTTTAATAGACTTTATGATTATTCAATCTGTTGAGAACAATTTTCTATTTGCTATTTTGAAAAATTATTTATGAGTTTTCTAAAAGTGGTTTAGAAATAGTTTTGAGTTTAACAATTGTTCTATAAGTTTCAGTATCAATGAAAATTATAGCCTTAATAAGCTTAACATATTTGTCTATGAACAACTGAATTAGACAATAATGTACTATTTTATTTTTTTGGATATTTGGACTTTTCCAGTTTTTTAATTTGAATTTGGGTTAGGATTTAGTTTTGCCATTGAGAAGCACTATTTTTCAGAGTATGAGGACAAAGATAAGACTTTCAATACTAAGAAGTGAAACTTATGTAAGATCGTCATTCATTGAAAATAATGATTCAACATCTGTTTCATCAAGATAAACATTATACCGAGTTTCCAATTATTGAATTAGTTGAACTACCTGTTTTGGCCTATTTGGATATTTATTTGCAAAATATCATTTATTTCCACAAAGATAATGGTGATTAGTATTTTTGTACTGTCAATATTTCTTTTTGAAGTGTTTGAACATCTTCTTATATGGCTTGTAAAAAGAACTTCCTTTGTATATGTATTTGTATATCTTGTAATATTTGTCTTTCTTGCACTATTTACAATAATAATTCTTTTTGTCTGAGCATTTGATTGTAAAAATTAGTCTACTACAAATTGGTTCAAGACTTTTGTTGTTTGTCAATTTTAAGACTTCCTTAACTTGTCTCCTATGGGCATATAGTTCTTAAATAACTATCATCATCTTTCTGATAGATTTGAGTCAATGTGAAAATTTTCAAAACTTTTTATTGTTTCTTAAAATGACGAAGAATAACTCCCTTTAATTTTTCTAGACATAATTAATAAATTGTTACTTCAAATTAATATCATAAAAACCACCTTGGTAATATCTATTTGTAACATGCATGCAATATTTATCAAAATCTTTTATCTTTAATGAGCGTTACTTTAATTGAAAGAATTCACTTATTGTTGTTTATTATAAATATTCGAAGGTACCAATGAATTCAATCTCAATGAATGATAACACATAAATAAGAGTGGTTAGTTGGTAAAACTATAGCTTATTGTATTTTGCTGCTTGTATCCACTATTATCTCAGACTACCAACAAATCCCATAGTAAACTCTTGAACTGCAAGTGTGACATTTGATTTAACTTTAATTTTCATCCAACCACAAATCTCCAAAAGTCATTTTCATCTTTGGCCTGACAACACATCATGTATAGTAATTATAATTTATAAAATAACTAATTCAAAATTTTTATTTGTTCATAATATATGTTATATATGGATAATTTATATAAAAAATACTGTACTTTCACTTTTGTGTCAAAAAATAATCTTTTTTTTTTATTATTTAATTTTTAAATATACACACTTTCAAATTTATATTAAATATAGTACCGAGAGTGATTTAATTTAGATTGACAATAATGTGACATTTCATTTTTTTAATTTGACATTGCTATATATATATATATATATATATATATATATATATATATATATATATATGATATTTATTTATTTTTAAATAGGTATGTGTTGATTCAATTATGTAAATGTGTCTCGTACTAAAATGATATCTTCATTGATCTACTTATGTTTACGCATTCATAACCCATATTAGATAAGCTTTAAACAAATATATTTATATTTATACAGACTTAAATTGTTTTTAAACTTTGAAGCTTAGTTATTCGATAGTTAGTTATGTGCATATTTAAATATGTCTACGAAAACTTAATTTAGCTTGGGCCTTGATCTAGTTATGCATAGACTTAATTTTTTTTAACTAAATGCCACATTATTTAAAAAAAACTAAATGTCGTAAATACATATTAATACTTGTTAGCAATGTCAATTAAAAAAAGTTCGAAATGTTGTATTACTATCAAATTAAATTAAATCATTTTCAAAATTATATTTGATATGAAATTGAAAGTATATATATTTAAAAATTAAAAAATAAATAATCATATAATTTTGACACTTAACTAAATGCCACATTATTTAAAAAAAATTAAATGTCGTAAATACATATTAATACATGTTAGCAGTGCCAATTAAAAAAAAGTTCGAAATGTTGTATTACTGTCAAATTAAATTAAATCACTTTCAAAATTATATTTGATATGAAATTGAAAGTATATATATTTAAAAGTTAAAAAATAAATAATCATATTATTTTGACACAAAGTGAAAATACAATATTTTTTATGCAATTTGTCTTTATATATAATATTAAAATAATTAACTAAATATAAATTGTAACAAAAAATATAATTTGTAGCTAATAAAAATTTATTATAAATTCATATAAGTATAATAAAAAATATTTTTTTATATTAAATATTTAAAAGTTAGCTTTTGATTTGAAAAACAAAAAAATTCAATTTCCATAAAAAATCAAAATTTTATCTTGTTTTATTTTTATTTTCATTCAAGAAATATAATCATATAAATAAAACTAATAAATATATATAGGCATTAATCATGCTATTACCTTATTGTAATACCAAATAAATGAGTCTATAATTATTTATCAATCAAGTTATGGCATGATAATATGTTCTCAATAAGAGTTGGCACATGTTTCGGGTTTCAACCTCATTAATAAAAAACTATCTTTTTATATATATATATATATATTGTAACTTGCATAAAAAAATGTGTTAATTAGTGTTTTAACATATATTTTATAATAAATATTAGATAATTAATTAGTATTATTTTTCCCTCCTGTCATCATTAAGAAAGTCTAGAACACAGTACCTTCCTCTAGTTCCGATTCTATTTCAGAACACGAATTCCAACTTCAAATAGAACATAGATAAATTTTTTGTTCCCTACTTGAAGGTCAGGTGGAGGGTTCGATCCAACTCGACAAACTAAATGGGCTGGTCCAATACATGGGGGAAGCTTCTCCGGCCCAAACCCAATATAACTTTTATCAACGGTCGACAGTTGATCAAATGGGAGGAAAAATAATCAGTAGCATTTTGCGATCGTTCCTTCATATGCAATAAAAAAAGATAAATAAATAAAAATAAAAACAGCTCAATCCATCAACCGAGATCCTCTACAACGGCGACGTCGCCGCTCTCCGTCGGCCTCCAAATATGGTGCCTGAGATAATATCAGTAATGAAGTAATTGGCCGAATTGCGGATCGGAGTTCAGAATTCAAGCTACGTCGGACAAATGGGGCTACAGAAGATCGAGCCGCTTCCGCTTCGGTGGTTATGGAGATTAACGGCAAGGTAAGGGTAGTGGCAATCCAAGATTTAAGGCGGTATTAATCTACTCTTTATGGAGGCAGATAAAGAATTAAGAATATATACGTACATCTCGCGTGACTTGCATGCGGGTATCAACACGTGGCTTAAACCAAGTTATTTTCAGAAATTTAAATAGATTCGAGCTTTTTCCCTCTTCTTCCCGCTCTGAGGATTTCGACAGTTTCAAATTCCGCTCCAATTTTTTCTCTCCATGTGGAAAGGACGGGGAAAGCAGTGACCAAAACGACAGCAATAAACCAGAAACAGAGAGACGCAGAGAAGAATGGTAACTAATACTAACTCGTTTGCGAAGACTCTATGCTCTATCTGCTACGAAGATCTTAAACCTATTGTCGAAGATCTCTAGGCCATCTGCTCTGCGGCCATGTTTTCCACGAACTCTGGTACTTAATTAGATATTTTCACTTTTTTTTTATCAGCTTATATGTTAAGATTGTTGACATGATTTGTGATAAAAACCCTAGCTTGCAGCAATGGTTCCAATACTGTATGAATTCAAAGAAGTGCTGTTGTCCCGTTTGCAAGCAGAGCTGCTCGGGGAGCAGTGCTACTCGGCTTTATTTTTAATCATTGGGGGATTAAAATGAATCGTTTCTGTCACAGAAAGTGATTGAATGTTATGAGGATCCCGAGCTGTTGCGTGGGGAAGTGAGAAGATCGGAGGCGAAGATGTCCAGTCTTACCTCTAATTTGGAGCTTCAGGCGAAGGAAATCAAACACCTTAATGAGGAGGTAAGTTTTAGAGTTTTGGTAGCTGAGGTACTGACTAACAGGAAAAGAATTTTGTATTTCAATTTGAATTTGGATGATTTCACATTTTGTTTAACATGCTAAAATTATATTGTGGATTTGTGATTGATATAACTACTTACTAAGTTTATTTGTTTTTTAATTGTCAAATGTTAAATTGTATTTTTTAGTCTTCTATTTGCTTGCTGTAATGATCCAGAGAAGATAAAGGAAAGGAAAAAAAATATTAATTTACATCTGCTTTGGCTAACTAATGTTGAAATTGTCAACTGATTAGTTACATGATAATTTTATGTGTAAAAGGAATTGTCGACTGTAGCATTTCAATTATCAATAATCATATATAACCAAGCGTAACACTTCTGCCTTTTATCTTCTTCCTTTTCCTTAAAAATTGAAGGTGCACTACAGTTTGTTGGTGTGGACTGTGGAGAAAGTAAGGAATGTGAAGAAGCTGATATATGAAATTTTATCAATGTTATACTTTCAACTCTGTATGACAGAAGTACGAATGGGGCCTACACTACTCGTACCTTTTTATAAATGACATGAAATCTTGCACCACCTTTTGTCCCAGAGCAAAATTAAGAGTTAAGATAAATTATTAACTTTCACAATAAAGAAAAAGAATCATAGATATTATTTGTTAAAAACTCTAGTACTGTATGCAAAAGAAAGGAATGAAATATACACACTAAAAAGATCTCCTCTTCTAATATGTATCTTTAACTTTATAAAGTAACATAAAGCTGATGAGGGAATTACAAATTCTCATATCCTAAGACCAAATATATGGTTTATATAAATAAATAGTTCGTGCTTAAAGTTGACATTTTTTTCTTTTTTTAGTTGTATTTCAGCAAGGATAGGTTGAAAAAAGAAGTCACCTTGAGGAATGATGAGACTGGACAAAAAGCCTTCATTCAGCAGCTGCTGTATTCCAAATCTGTGGTATATTATTTGTCTCTATAGCTGTTCTAAACAATAGTTCTTCCATTTTCATTCATTGAAGGCATTTATTAATTCATAGAAACTTATAGTAAAATTTGGTCAATTGAATTGTAGGAGCTTGATTCTTTGAAAGTGGAGTGCTCGAGGCTGAAAGACAGAAATATGACCTCGGCCGAAGAGTTTGCGCCTTTCAGCACTGAAACTGTAAGTGAATTTGTGTTTACTCCATCAATTTGTATTTTGAGTTCTGGTTCTAATGTGATCATGTGGTTCACAATCAAGGGTATCAGATCTAAACCTGGAGGAAGATGAAATCTTAAAGCTTGCATCCTTTGGAAATGAGGCCCATAATAAAGACACCATAGATATTCTAAGGAAGTCCTTGGTTATTCGTAATAAGTAAGTTGTGTATTTGTCAGCCTATAGTTGCATGCATGGAAAGAGGAAATTGTTGACTTTTTCCCTTAAAATGATTATCAGTCTATACTATATTCCTACATTATTAGATCTTTGTTCATTCTGAATGAAATCTGACAGCACATACTTCATTTTACTGTATGCGTGTTGCTAGATATATGGTGCTGTATATCTTCCTCAACATGACAGTTGCCTTTGCTGCAATATTGCGAGATTCTTCTCTGATTCTTTGACTGATATATTTGTTGGTGTTTTCCTTATATATTGAGTTTTGATTTTCATTTAATTCATAATTGTGCGACTCATTTAATAGGAGTTTCAAAGAATTGATGGCCAAGTGCAATCAACTCGGCAGGGGAGAGGCATGTTCTTGTAAAAAGCTTGAGAAGGCAAAAACAAAGATAAATAAACTCAAGGTAAAGATATGAGTGCTTTGCTTAAGAATCTCCAACCAATTCTCATTTGAAGAATGACTCTTGTTTCCTCATTATAGCACACATGTTATTAATAATATGACTCACTTGATTATCTGTTTTGCAGTCATCATAAGACAAGAGCCCAAGAACTTGATTGTTGAAGTAAAAAAGATAATGAAGCATTGAAGGCTTTAAAATCTTCAAAGAAGATTCGCTGTGAAGAGTTCTCTACCAGTGGTACTAATGTCAATTCAGATGCTTTTTCCACCAGTCATTTACCCTCAGAAGATCACAAGGGAAAACATGCTAAATCTGCAGCTAAATTGGATCACACTGGAAGCTTGAACATAAAACAAAGAAATTTCAGTATCATTAATATGAATGCCAACTCTGCCAAAGAATCAGCAAGTTTTTTGGTGTCTGATAAGGAGATAAATACCTGCTCTATAATAGATGCTGCAGCTTCAGAACTTCCTACAGTGTGTGGGCCTTCGGAGACTGATTCAGAACATCAAATCAGAGAGGAGGTGAAGTCTACTCTTGCAGAGTCGGAAACAATTCGTGACATTAACAGCAGTACCAAAGATAGTCAGGGAAGGATTATTGATATAAGAACTTGCATGAATAATATTGAGAAAGGCAATTTCTTGAATGCATCTACTGATGACGTCAAGCATGTTCAACCTATGCTGAATATTAGAAAAGAATCCCCATGCTCAGTTCCACTTTCCAAACCAGGTATTTTACAATTTGTGCAATTGTATTCTCTAGTTTTTGAAAATGGGTTAAACCATTCTTTGTAGATCTGCTCATATTTGATTGTTGAGCACTTATTTTGACCTCACGTATTTTCCTTTGGAAGAATACTTAGTTTCTAAATGTCATTCCATTTATTGAAACTTTAATATGTCTAATGTCATTCCATTTATTGTAACTTGAGTACCTGCAGGGGATATAAGTTTTTCTAGCAGTTTGCTGGGTCCTGATGGAACCTACCAATATTTGGGGAAATGGTGCAAACGTAGCCAAAGTAAGGGATCAGTGACCCCACAAGGTACAAATGCAAGTAGTGGTGATTTGATTGCAGTAGGATCTGATGGGAGAGGTGGTAGAGTTAAAGTTCTCAGGTCCCTGAACCAATCCACATCGGTAGGTGTGCATGATCATTACTTTATCCAGCACTTTTGGTCCAAAATGTCTTCTGTTTGCTAGTTGTAATCCGTTTATGTTCTTGATGGATTAGTTGCTAGTCCTAATAGATCATTTGCTATTGGTTTTCAGCTCATTTTTACAATTTCCCTCGGCATATTTCTTATATTAAATTATTTATAGATAATTTCTGAGTGACTGAGGTTGCTGTATATCTATTTATCATGCGTGCTTCTCTTGCTAATACTCTTTTACCTTGCTCATTTAATTTGATTATGGTTTCCATTTCTCTGTATTGTTGTTCACAGTTACATGCTCATTGTGCTCCTTGATATTTTCAGCAGAATAGCAAGGAAAATTCCACAGCTGCAAAGAGGTGCAAGTATGGAATCAAACCAAACAATTTGCAGTCTCAAGGTTGTTTGCAAATGGAACATTTCCTTAGGAGGGCCACTGATTAATCAAGGAGTGAATGTAGAGGTGGTTTCTTAATGCCAAGAAGAAAATGCAGTTCAATTATGTTTTTACATTTAGAAGAAAAACAAATGAAAGCAGAGAAAATGTGGACATGTGTCCCCAACACTCCCAGAACAGAGCTGGGAGAAAACAGAGGAAAAACACTGGTTCGAAAATAACTGATATTTGTCAAATTTTGTTTGGAGAGAGAGATCATATGAAGAAAAAAATGGCATCAAGTATTGTGTACATCAATGAAAAGAAATAAATGTATTTTCTTACATATTTTTCTTATCTCTGAGAAATTCTTTATAATGTTTCCATGACACAGTTAAGTGGTATTTTTGCTGTGGTTCCACAGATAAATATCATTTATATTTATGATTATGTTTGTTGTTTGTAATTGTAGTTGTGACTTCTTTTTACAGCTGTGGTGCTGATTACTTAACTGGACCATGCAATTTTCTATAGGGATTTTTCTCGTCTAAACATAGTCCATGGTGGCAATTTCTTGTCTGAAGTACAATTTTTGGAGCCTGTGGCAACTACACAAACTGATATTGGTGCAAAACTGTAGCTGTTCCGTCAGGCATTTGCCAACAGGTAAAAAATGTATCTTTTGAGCTTCTTATGTATGTATCGGACTGTTTCATTTCAGTATACAAGCATTTGTTATAATAATGAAGCACCTAACTTTCTGTACGGATATTATACCAGTGATTCAAGACAGGGCAGTCGATATTAATTATTAAGTGAACTGACAGAAAACCAAATCCGCCTGCATTATTTTTTAATTGGTTAGACCATTACACTCCTTATATCTCCTATTTGGAATGAAAAATCAAATCAAATGTTTGATTTGTCTGGTTTTTGAAACTTCTTTAGGAGTTGTTGAGTAGAGCCGTCATTGGTTTAAGCCTGCCGATTTGGTTAAGTTCAAGGTGACTGAATTTGGAAAAACTATCGGTTGGTAAAAAATGTTGAATTCCTGATTCGTCAGGTGGGCAAAAACAAGAAAATCTAATACTTGTTTTTTGTTCCTTCAAATCCCCAACAAACTAGAACAAAAAAAAAAAGGTTGCTTAGAAAAAGTAACAAAGACGGAAAATATTACTAATAGTGACGAATTTGTTTTGCATAGAAAATATTCTGTGTCTGAATGCCAATCAGTTACGAAAAAATGTTAAAACGAAAGCAGTCGTATCGTTGTTCAAAATCTTGGTTGGCCGCCTCTGTTCTTAAATGGCTTCAAAGTATTCCTTAAGATTTTTAGGTGTTGAACTGAAATAAAAACGTACAGTTGACAGAAAATGCTAGAAACTATCTTAATTAATAGTAAGACTCAAGACTGTCCTCTACTTTTCTTTAAGAATGGCAATTTATGAGGCCACAGCACATAATGTTAAAACTATATATATAGCAATAGTTTATTGGTTCAATTCATAAATAAAAAATATAAATGGATTTAGATAAAATTTTTTTTGAAATAAAATAGAGAAGTCAAGAAGGGTTATTAGTCAAAATTTCGATAAATTATATTATAAAACATATGTTTTATGTTGATGTTGCTTTTTGGGTCCAATTTGATATTAGTGATTAATTAGTGTTATCATATTTTACATGTTTTTAATTAAATTCGTGGTGAGACTAGGTAAAAGCAAAAAAAATAAGAAAAATAAAAAAGTTAGGAGGTAGCAGGGCACTTAACAAAGAGGGATTAACCTAATTTGCTTTGCCTTTTCTTAATTTGCCATGTTTAGTGCATTAATCCATCCCCTTTTGCCATGTTACATCCACGAATTTCTTGGTGAGCAGGTACAACTATAGAACCAAGAACTTATAAACCAAAAATAAACATGAGATTAAGGTTGAAACTATGGGCATCATGTATGGTTAGTGAGTAATAATCAGCTGTCAACGGTCATTAGTGTTGATAAAGCTGTCAATACCACAGTGCATAATTTAGCAGTCAAGGTTTAGTTTATGAAAGGATTATTAAAGATATTTATAATATACTATGTATGTCCGTAAAAATGGTAAAATATGATTTTTTAAAAAAAAAATTCAAATTGTGACAATTTAATTTAGATAGTCATATATAGCTTATATATTTAACTTTTAAGAGTTCAATTATAAATTTGGGAACCTCCAAAACCGCAATATTTTCGAATTTCAATCCACCAAATTAGTGGGTTGAGAAGTTTTACAATGTTAAATTATTATTAAATCATATTAATTTCTTCCTAAACAAGAGAAATTATCAAATTATATATACAAATAAGTTAAATTATTATTTTTGTTTTCATAAGAGAGGAGGTGAGTTGAAAAATTCAAACCCCAAATAAAAAATAAAAAATAAAAAATGGTTCAATTATGAATGATTTTTGTAATAATAATTAGCTACCTATATTTTTCTTTCTCGATTACAACATGAATAGAAAATTTCGTTATAAAAAAAAGATTGATATATGTCTGTTTTGATATGTTATATGGTAAAAACAACTGATATGAACATATGGCATAAGAAAAAAAAAATTCAGGAAAACTCAACGCACGTGTCTAGTTTGTAACAAATGAGTTTGAAAGGAAAGATTTGGTTGATAACAAAATGAGCAAATGGAAGACAGCCAAACAGGCGGGTCCAAAGGAAATTTTTGTGAGTGAACAAAAAAGTCAAAAGCCATCAATTGACACATGTCTTAGGCACCATTCCAATTTCACCATCTCCATTTAAATTCACGTAAAATTTTTATATAAACCTAATCTATATAGAAAAACTGATAAATAAAATAATTTATATAATATTTTTTTATTAATTTTATCTATACAAATTCAATTTATTCAAGAATTTCCATGTCGATCACACGACTTAGAACACATATTTGGAGTGCTATTAACTTGGGTCATCAACCACAAATTGTGATTATCCTAAGGTTGCTGCCTAGTCGCTATATGGAAAATCAAATTTTGACAATGGGAATGTTCATGGAAAATATATAGTTAAATTCAATTGTGGCTTGCATTTGTTTAAGGAAAACAAATCCATAAATTTGATACTTTCATTTTTTAAATGGATTCTTTTTTAAAATGGACCAAAAATTCACTTAAATCTTAATAGTTAAGGTTTAATTTAAATTCATGTGGACTGAGTATATATAAATTAAATTAATAAAAGAATGTCACGTAAACAAAATAACTTATAAAATACTTTTTTATTAATTTAATTTATATAAACTTGATTTATATAATAATTTCTACATCGATTGCATGACTTGGAGTGCTATTAACTTAGGTCATCAACCATAAATTGTGATTATCCTAAGGTTGCTGCCCAGTCGCTATATGGAAAATCAAATTTTGACAATGGGAATGTTCATGGAAAATATATAGTTAAATTCAATTGTGGCTTGCTTTTAAGGAAAACAAATCCATAAATTTGATAGAGTTTGATTTTTTAAATGGATTCTTTTTTAAAATGGAACAAAGATTCACTTAAATCTTAATAGTTAAAGTTTCAATTTAAATTTGGAATTTTTGAATAAACTGAGTGTATATAAATTAAACTAATAAGAGAATATCATGTAAACAAAATAATTTATACGACACTTTTTTATTAGTTTGATTTACATAAACTCGATCTATATAATAATTTCTAAAATAATTTCTACTTTGATTGCATGACTTGGAGTGTTATTAACTTAGGTCATCAACCATAAATTGTGATTATCCTAAGGTTGCTACCCAGTCGCTATATGGAAAATCAAATTTTGACAGTGGGAATGTTCATGGAAAATATATAGTTAAATTCAATTGTGGCTTGCATTTGTTTAAGGAAAACAAATCCATAAAATGGATATACTTTTCTTTTTTTAAACATACACCTGAATCTTAATCGTTAAATTAAATTTTGTCATGTTTTATTATTTTAATTTCTGTTTACGTAAATATTTGAAATAAATTTGTATGAAAGAAATTATGAATAATTTCAATGGAAGTATAAATTATATATGTATTCACGTATGAGAAATGTTAGTGACCTCCTTTTTATATTGCTTTCTTTTTAATTTTATTCATTTTATACCGATATTTTTTTTTATTTTTTATATAATGAAAGCCCACATAAGAAATAAAGTGATACTTATTATTTAAAAGATGAATAAAATAAAAGATAAACGTATTAGAAGATAATGTATATATCAACTAATTCATGCGTTGTGCATTATATATGGTAGGTAGGTTTAGTCAAATAATTAATCGCTTCAACAGCAATTAACCTATAAAGAGTCAACTCATTTATTCTTGTGGAAACCTCAAATCAAACCTAGAATTTGTCTCATTGTTCCAGTCTTCTACTTGTAGAGCATATACTACGTAGAATACAGTATATAGTACTACCTACAACGTAGTACGTACAATTGAGAATAAGTTGCTACATATGTGAACAGTCTTAAAATTAATTAATTACATTAATTAGTAAAACATCTGGAGAAGTCAGGATATCCTTAATCAGTGGTCAAGCCCATTGTCTGTGAATTTTTTTTATATTAGTAGTTAGTTTCAGTTGGCTTTTTTTCTCTTTATTTTTTCTGAATGGTGAGAAAAAAATTTGGATTTCCTTGTTATTTGTGAGTAAAATATAGTGTACATTGGACTATCTAATCAAATGTTGACTTTTATGGGATGTTTGGTATTGTTTTTAGTTGTCTAACAAACAGATTTATAATTTTTTTGATTTAATTGATTAATTTTTTTTAATTTTTTATAAGTTATTTTTTTCAAAATTGTTTACGAAAAAAATATTTATTTATCTGCTTCTATTCAAAATCAATTTTCAAAACTTAAAAAATTAAAAAATATATTTTTTTTAAAATCGTTTTTTCCAAACGCAATGTGAAATGAATCTTATATATTAATGGATAAGATCAATATATACATTCAAAATTTTTATTTATTATTAATTGGAAATGAATTATTTTTCATAGAATATATATATTATAAGAGAATATAATTCAACATAATCCCACCAAGAAAATTAAAGACCTACCTATATATATATATATATATGACATGTATCGTGTGCGAATTTCATTTGTATAGTTTATCAAACCAGCCCATAAAACTGCAAATATATATAGAACTTGTCTTTCAAGTAAAGGGGGAAATTGACTACTTCTGATTTAAAGTCAAACGCAACTTTTCTTTTTTCCCAATATTTTCATTTTTTAAAACTGAACAAGTGTCGAAATTAGGTATATCTGACACTGCCCGATTATTAGGTTGACTGTTTGCAACTAAATTAAATTGATTTTGTTATAAAGTTTTTTAGAGATTTATTGTTAACAAATATGAATCATAATTTTAGGTTGTAATTTAAAATTAGATTCTTCATTTAATGGGTCTTATTTCAAAAGTCAATGAAAATATATTGTTTTGTAAACGCAAGTTTTTTTTACAAGTAAAAAATTATATATATATAAAATATAATATTAATTATGACCTATTAATGGAGTATTATGTTCTTATTAAAAGGTCTTGCGGTCTTAAAGGGGACACCAATTTAGTTTGTAATACAAGCTTGAGAATTCAAATAAATGTTCCCATTTTCATGCATAAAAAATAATTAGATGGATGTGGTTAGCAGAATAATTAAGAATTTTCTTTTTTTTTTAATGGACTTAATTGATGAAGATAAATACCCACAAATATAGTCTTGTTTCCATTATTCTTAATATTCAATTATTAATTTGGTCATGTATATTCATTCAATTTAATTTTTTTTCCTTTAGTTAGATAAATTAACAGTGTTTTTTTGCATCATATAGAATTATCTTCACTATACAAAATTACAAATAGCATTTTTCTTTAAACTTCTCTCTCGCATTAATTCACCTATAACTAAATTATACATAATTTTTTTTTATAAATTCACATATTTCTCTTTGCAAATTAATTTAATAATTTATTGTCATATATATAAAAAAATATCTTAATAAATTATATATATTGACTTGTAATAGAGTTATTTCAGCTGTGACTCAAAATACTTAAGCTGCCAACTTGCCAACATAGCTAAAATTACCACATCATCATGATGCAACTCATTCTAGCCATCTTGATTTTATGAAAATCTAAAAAGCAATCCAAGTTGATCTGCTGAAGCAAAATATCGTGCTATGACAAATACCAATTATGAATTACAATGGATTCTATATCTTCTGAATGATCTTCAAATTCCTCATGATAAATCTATTGTAATGTACTGTGTAACCAATTTGTTATTCACATTTGCGAACAAAACATATTGAGTTTGATTGCCATTTGTGAGAAACTTAAGGGTGGTATTTTGCATATGCTTTCTGCCACTTCTAAAGACCAGCTGACAGACTTCTTCACTAAGAGCCATTCTTTTCTTGAGTTTTCTCACCTTTTGTCCAAGCTAGGTGTGCACCTATGTTACTTGGACTCGGGTATAGATACCCGATACGGGTACATATTTAGAAGTCCGGTTTCTTATTTTTAAAATTTTAGGCTACGTGGGTACAACTAAAAAGTACCAAAGATTAGGTTACGGGAACGAGAATACGTCTATATATATATATATATACATGTAAATATTTTAATTTTTATATATGATAATTTTAGTTAAAAGATAGATCAAATTATAATATTAAATGGCTAAATAAAATAAAATTGGATAAAATATTTTAAATTACAAATTTAAAGTCTAAAATTCAAGCTACAAATAAATAATAACATAATAGTTCTAAATTCATTTAAATTGTAAATCAACCCAAGTTTGCTATATAATTTATATTAATTTTTGTTAACACCACAAATCATAGTTTTCAATTGTTGGTCGTTAAAAGATAATTATTATAAATTTACAAAACTTTTCCAAGTCCATTTGATCTGCACTTTTAATTTAAATGAAACCGGGAGTATAAATACCCGCTTTTAAAGTGAAGAATCCGGTAAGAATTTCATATCCATACTAATATCGTACGCAAAGGGTACAAATACTTCTTAAAAAATGAAGTGTCGGAGTAACGTAGGTGTGCACAATTTATTTACTCCTAGCTTAAAGGGGTTAATATAGCTATTTTAGCTGTGACTCAAGATACTTCAACTACCAACTTGCCGACACAACTTCAACAACCACATCATCATAATGTAACTCATTATAGCCATCTTGAAGCTATGAAGGTTAATTGAAGTAGCAGTAACCTTGCTGATAAAAGCTATAGAGCATTTTATACAAGGAATAGTTTATTTACTGTTTAGTTGTTACAATTGGTTGTACAGTATCTATTGTGTAAATGGTATATTGAATCATTCTTCTTCCTATTTTTTAAGGATTAGTTTCTCAGCTGATTATTCACGTTAACTTTTTAACCTTTACTCTATATAAGGAGAAATAGCTTATGTTATTGGTAGTTATGAAATAATAAATTTTTTCCCTCCATGAATTTTTTGTTATGCAATAACTTGGTCTATAAATCAACTAAACCAAGCTATATATAAATCTTTTGCTTGACAATAATTAAAACAAGAATATTTCCAATATTATTGGTAAGCACTAGTAATATTTTGGTTGATATATTAATTAATAATACAAAGAAAAACTTTCCATCTATAGGGTAAGCAGTGAGTTGAGGAAAATGGAGATTCATAAAGCTGATATTGGTAACATTATAATCAAAATCATTCACATGAAGTTTTTGAAAGAAAAAAAAAATTAATCCTCTAGATCTTTCAAAAGATCGGTGAAAATGGAGATTCAAAGTTGATATTGGTAACATTATAATCAAAATAATTGACATGGAGTTTTTGAAAAAAAAAAAGAAGGAAATTGAATCTTTTCATAAGATCGGTGCAAAATTAAATCATGATACACGTTGAAATAAAGGCATTAATTTCATTTCGATCGATCAAATACTTCAAAAAGGCATTTATACCTAGAAAATAGAAACGGGGAAGAAAAATCGGCAATCTTGGCTACAAAAATTCCCCCTTGCACGTTTTCCATGGCTAATTGTTAATTTTAGGAAAATGGAAAATGAAGAAGACAATCAATATTCCTCCAAGAAAATATATATAACCCAGATTTTACACGTAGATTCTCTTCCCTTTTATAGTACTAATTAGCATGAGCACAATTAATTAGGGAATATTTACCTAGACCTAATTTAATTATATAGACCAATCAATTAAAAAATATAATTAATATGAGATAATTTATATAGCATTTTTCATTAATTTGATCTACCTTAGATCCAAATAAGCAAAGTTTGAATTAATTTACCCTAATGATAGGTTGAAACCTCAAGTAGAAATTAAAACATAAATAAAGAGAATTACAATGGTTGAAAACTTTAAAATCTCTAAAGTCTTTTTCCTGAATATATATTTGATAAAAAAAAGTGTAAATGTAAATTTTAACAAATTAGTTAGCTAATAATCTAATTAACCATGCGAATATAAAAATAAGTGGATCAAGTATCTTCCGTAAAAGAGAAAAAAAATTAAAAGAAATATATTAAATGAAACGAATTATATACGTGGAACTTCCACTATCCAAAAAAATGAATTTTTAATTGTAAGTTTGACACGTGAGTTATTTATACACATAAATTTTTTAAGGATGTATTACTTAAACGACAAAAAACAATATATATATATAAATTTTAACTAAACGGATATATTTAGTAATTGTGTTAATACATTTACGATACGGAAAAAATTGTGTCATAAATAGATTTTAACTGCGTAATCTGTTTAATGATAATTAGATACATTTAAAAATATATAAAATATATAATAATTTTAATGATATTCAAAATTTAAAATATATAAAGTATTCAAATATATATAATTATAATAAATATTTTTAACATATATTTATATTTGAATAAATTTATAATACATTTTGATAAAATTAATTATATTAATATATTGTATATATAAATAAATATTAATAAATTATTTTTATAAAGTAATATATATATATAATATTATTATTTTAATTTTAGTTAATTGTTTTTTTGTTATATATAATATTATATGCATTATGATTATAAACACAAGTTAGTATAAGTATTTTATAATACAAAAATTATTAATAATTATTCCATACAATTATAGTTAATTTTAACTAATATGAAAGCTTAGCAATATACAACTCTAAATTAATAGGGAATTTTGTCTTCTATTGTCATGTATTAATCCCTTAGGAGATGCATATTTTTAAATATTTTTAATTAATTTCACATTGAGTTTAACTTTTTATTTTATTAATATTAATATAACATAAAGTAAATTATTTTGTTTTGCAACCATCATTGATTCAATATCATATTGTCATATGTTTCACACTTCACAATATGTGTAATTTTTATTTTTCTTTACAATAATCAATCTCATATCGGTAAAGATAATGAATTGACAAACTAATAAACTTTATAAAACAATAATTGTGAGTAGTCAAAACTTCACTTATTCAATCATATAAATTTTAATATATTATATTAATTATTAACAATTGAAATGTTAGTAATTATATGATAATACATAAGAAATAACATATAATTATCATCAATTATACAAAAAATATAATAAAAACCATATAATTACTAGCAATCATATGATTATATATGAAATATGATATATAGTTACTAGCAATTATATGAATGAACATATAAAAACTATATAATTAACAGCAATTCGTATCGTATCGTATCTCGATCGGAGATAATATAATTATACTATATACGAATACGATACAATTAATTAATACAAATTTTAATTGTATTATTGTATCATGTCATGTCATTTCATTAAACGTGTCATACACAATTATATCTAATACAATTAACTAATTGTGTCTAATTAAACCAATTATATAATTAATTTACATAAAAATCAATACACTTAATTATTCATGAACGAGTCAATTTAATTAACCAATTTTAATGAGAAACATTGTAAAAACTATATAATTACTTGTAATTATATATGAAATATGACAAATAGTTGTTAGCAATTATATGAAAGAATATAACAAAAATTATCCAATTGTCAGCAATTATATAAAGGAATATAAAAATAACATATAATTGTAAACAATTATATAAGAAAAATAGTAAAAATTATATAATTAGTTATATAAATTTAATTTTATATTTTATATTAATATATAAACTTAATAAATTAATTATATTAATTATCAATTTTTTATTAATTAGTTAATTAAAAAATATTGAATATATTAAATATATGAGGACAAATATAAATTTGAATATAGAAAAAAAAATATATATATATATATATATAATGTCTTCCAATTAGTCAACAAGTGTCCCAGTGCCCCATATAAATCTGCCCCTAATTCCAAGGCCAGGTGGGTGAGTGAGTCCAAAGAACCGCCCAACCACAACTTCAAGTCAAGCCAAACACCTCTTTCAAACCGTGTTGCAGATATGCATGTGTCTTCTTGTTTTCGAACTTACTGGGAAACTTCTCATACTACATAAAAATAAAAATAAACCTTATTTATTAATTTTTCCATGGAATTTTTTGCTTATGCATACACCTAATCAAGGAATTCAATTTTCGAATAAATAATTAAATTAATAGATAAAATTGAAACATATGAATAAAATTTTGACGTAAATCTCTCACATTAATCTTTGCATGATCATAATTAGAAGATGAATTATAAGAATCCCACCAGAAATACTCTTCCTCTTTGTTTTTCTTCTTTTCTCTTTTGCACGTGCTTGTGCATGATATCATTATTATCACGCAAGCCGTTACGCTTGACTGACGGTATATAGAATTTAATTTAAATTCTGTTATTTACTTCAATTTAATTTAATTCCAAATATTTCAATTTTCAAGTTTGAATTATATTTTCTCTGTCTATAATTGCTAAATTGAATTGCTAATTGAATACTTAACTCTCACTGCCCCTATAAATAGCCAACCCCATCTCTCATTTGTGTCTCACTTCCACATAAAGAGATTTTACTAGCTAGCTGCTATATACACTTTGCCTACCTGAGAATTTCCTGAAAGCTGCAGCAGCATTAACACCAAAGTCTGATATATTCTAGTGTTTAGAAATATATAAGTGAAGAAAATGGTGAGTGGGCAATTATTATCCAAAATTGCTACAAATGAGGGACATGGGGAAAATTCCCCTTACTTCGATGGATGGAAGGCATATGAAAGGAACCAATTTCACCCTATTCATAATCCTCAAGGAGTTATTCAAATGGGTCTTGCAGAAAATCAGGTTTGCAGCAATTTCTTAACTTCAGTTTTTCCATGTATTTGGGCAATGATTCTGAGCCCAATTAACACGTTCCTTTTTTTTTTTTTTTGCAGCTTTGCTTTGATGTCATCACAGATTGGATTAAGCAAAATCCTGAAGCCTCTATTTGCACTACTGAAGGAGTTGATATGTTGAAGGATATTGCCATCTTTCAGGATTATCGCGGCTTGCCAGAATTCAGACAGGTAATAATATATAGTTTTAAATAGTTTGTGCATGGAAAAATAATTGGCAAAGTATATTCTGGAATCATTGTCCCATTAATGGGTCAGTCCAGCGGGGACAGATTAGTTTGTTGTCCAGTGGACTACAGAATAGTAGAGCTGAGTTATTAAAAAAGAAACATTATTTGTAATAACTAAGATATATATGCGGCATTTAATTGGTGCAGGCAATTGCAAACTTCATGGGGATGGTTAGAGGCAATAGGGTTAGATTTGATCCAGAGAGAGTAGTGATGGGTGGAGGAGCTACTGGTGCAAACGAGATCATTATGTTCTGCTTGGCTGATCCTGGGGATGCTTTCCTCGTTCCTTCACCTTACTATCCTGGGTACCCGTTCTTCTATTCCACCTTTTTTTTTTCGTGTTTTCACTATTATCCTTTAAAACTATAAAGCTGTGAATTATAATTAATTACAGTTCTATATATGAAAAAAGAAAGGTTTAATTAATCTACTTATGTACGGATTTTCATTGAGTAGAATAAGGAAAATTAGATTGACGAAATTGTAAGAGAAAGGAAATAAATGGCATGGGTAGCTAATTCAATAAAACTACCATTATGGTTTTGACTTGAACTTTGAAAACATCCAGATAAGTAAAAAGGGATTTTGCTTGTGCAAATAGTCAACCCTTTCCTCACCGACATAGAAAGCAGAGAGAGAGAGAGAGAGAGAGAGAGAGAGAGATTGGTCAATTAATTACTAATTAGACTGTTAAGTTCCCATTTCTGTAAATTTCAGTCATGTTAATTATGGGTCAGAGACAAATTCTAAGTAGGATTTGATTGTCTTAAGTTGGGTCAAGTACACATGCTTTAGTTTTTGAGTTTACTGTATTATTATACTCCAAATTAGTTGTAAAAGGGCAAGATTGTTTTATTTCACTTAATTAAACCTAATTTACTAAGGTGGAACTTAGCTGCCAAGCAATATATACATCCAACTAGCCCTTTTCAAACATACGACTTCTCCTTCCTTAAAAAATGTTCCAATGTGGTAACAGCTGGAAAATTGATTAAAATTTGTTCAAATTTCAAATTTGTCTCAAATATAAAGTATTCCTAGTGTCTGACCAAACATGGATAATTAATAAAATTATTATTTTTCATTTCCATGAAATTCAGGACCACCATATATATATATATATATATATATATACATATAATGTGAACATAATTATACAATTGAAGTTTGGAATTTTTTTCTCATCAATTTTGTTCGATTGAATTTGGATATGGGTTGCAGATTCGACCGTGACCTGACATGGAGAACAGGGGTCCGGATAATTCCAGTTGATTGTTACAGCAGCAACAATTTCCAGATAACTAAGGAAGCAATGGAAGCAGCATATGACAAAGCCAGAGCATCTGGGATCAACGTCAAAGGTTTAATTATGGCCAACCCATCAAATCCACTGGGCACAATCTTAGACAGGGACACATTAAAGGACATAATCAGATTCATCAATGACAGAAACATTCATGTTGTCGTAGACGAAATATATGCGGCTACCATTTTTAACTCGCCAAGTTTCGTAAGCGTGTCTGAGATTATGCAAGAAATGGATTGCAACAGAGACCTCATCCACCTCGTTTACAGCTTGTCCAAGGACATGGGGCTGCCTGGTTTCAGAGTTGGCATTGTTTACTCGTACAATGATGCGGTTGTGAGCTGTGCTCGTAAAATGTCAAGCTTTGGTTTAGTTTCTTCGCAGACTCAGTATCTGCTTGCTTCCATGCTTTCTGATGACAAGTTTGTGAAGAATTTTCTCGTCGAGAGCTCGAAAAGGCTGAAGAAAAGACACAGTAGATTTACAGAGGGATTGGAAGAGGTAAATATCAGGTGCTTAAAAAGCAATGCGGGTCTTTTTGTTTGGATGGATTTGCGGCATCTTCTTGCAGAAGCAAGCTTCGAAGGGGAAATGGCGCTGTGGCGAGTGATTGTGAATGAAGTGAAACTGAATGTATCGCCGGGATTTTCATTCCACTGCAAGGAACCTGGTTGGTTTAGAGTGTGCTTCGCTAATATGGATGATGAGACAGTGGAAACTGCGCTCAAAAGGATTAGAGAATTTGTGGGTAAGAGATCATCAAAGGAAGTTGAACAACAACAACAACAAACGCCAATCAAGAATATTAACAAGAAAAAATGGCAAAAAAATCTTCGGCTTAGCTTCTCAGCTGGAAGATTCGAAGAGGGCGTGCTGTCACCTCACATGATGTCTCCTCACTCTCCAATTCCTCACTCGCCGCTGGTTCGAGCTAAGTGAAAACCAGAATATAGTAATAATCAATTTATCCTTTTGAATTTTAGGTTTTAACTAGAATTCAACTTCGTGCACAATTCCAAACAATCCATAATAAAATTAATTTGCTAGGATTGTTTTTATTAGGTAACCATCACTATTTTTTGTTCCCATTAATCTGGAAGCGGATAACTTTTTGTGGGAATATTAATGTTTTAGTGTGGGAAACTAAGTTTAATGATCAGTTGATCAATTCTTTCTTTGGAGAACGAAAGTTTTGTAAAAAAGCTCTCTTTCAGCTGTATCAACAAAATATTGTTCAGTGAAATGATATATCATGTTATTCTTTATTTTTCATTTATTTCATGGATTTGATTCGATGCTAACCAAATTCCAAGATATTAATTAATTTTCATTTAGTTATTTTTTAGGGAACCCATTTTTTTCATTGAAAGATGAGGTTAAATTAAAGCAATTGATAATGTATCTCAGGGTCACGATACCTCTTAAAAACGAAAACAGTAATATATTACCAGCATAAGGGTAGACAAGACAATTAATATTGTAGCATGTACTTTATGTCAGAATTTTGTCACTGCATAATAACGAGAAATGTTGCATACTTTTATATTATATTTTTTTATTATATTTTCTATTTTTTAAATAATATATATTTTTGCATTTTTAATATTAATTGTGAAATTCAGTCAAAGCACAACGACGCAATTATTAGGAGCACGTTTTACTGTCGTACAGGCTTACCACAGGAGGTCTACTATGCCAAAAGAGAGAATTCATACGAAAAAAATAGAAAATAAGTATAGTTCAAATCCAAATAATGAAGGAGATAACCGAAAACAAAAAAGTAGATATTACTCTATAAAAATTATAAACACTTGATAACATAAGTAATTAATAAATCTATTTTACTTAACTGAGTTGAAAAATAATTAACTAAAAACTAACTAATCCTACATAGCTAGGAGAATCTAAAATATAGAGGAAATGTAGGGGGTCAATTTTATAGACAGGATAGAAAATAGGAATATCTAATGTATATCCTAAAGTACTTTTTATTTTTTTTGGTAATCTATATCTTAAAATACTTTCCTATATACTCTCCATTGTCCTATGATCCTATCCAAATTAACATGGTGCTTGGACTTTCGGCTGAAAGCTTGATAGGACACAAACATGCCACAGGGTGGCGACTCCTTATCAAAACCGCCTATTCGCTTCACAAGCTATTGGATTACACATGTTAATTAAACTTAATAACTTTTTTTAATCCAAAAATCCTAAAACCTGCAAATTATTATTATTATTATTATTATCTGGGAAGGAAAGAATATTTGGACTCTTCATCAATACGATAAAGACATGGCTCTCGTATGGAGCACCACCAAATATCTGTCGTCATCAACATTCTGATCTTTCTAAATTGTTTAATTTAGAAGTACTGTAGTGTATGTCATCATCTCTGTTATATTTGTCTTGTTTAACTTGACAGCTCCAATTATTTTCCTTTCTCATTTTTGTATTAAAATAATTGAATATGGAGCGGACCACAGCAAAAATTGAATATGGAATTTATATATTGTTGAATTAATGTAATAAAATACAATTGAATTAAAAGTGATTAAGTTAGATTGGTGAAATTTGTTTTTAAACATATAGTTATGATGCGGAATCAGGTCGAATGTTTGAGACTTACAGGTAAGGAAGAAGACCGGAAATGGAAGTGCAGAGATATTTGAGGTTTATAGAGTTGGTGAGCGAGGCGACAACTGAACCAACCCAGATGGGACATATATGTTTTTTGTCAATTTTTACTGTCGGTTTGGCTACCCATTATCTGTTTATCTGATTGATTCATCAGCTTCACCGACCACATATACGATGTTTTATGCCTCTTCTTTAGCCATGTATATTGAAACTGACTGCAGCAAGCACGCCCGTTGGAGCATTATTACAGTGGGTGGAAGATATAGCAGGTGCTAACTATATTTTACAAGTGGCACATGCCACTGATCAACTCTTTTGAGTCAATACTTTATACACAACTAACGCAAACACAGTGGAACTCTTAAGGGACAATTTATGTTAAAAAAAAAAAAAAGAGAATTGGATATAGAGTAACCCACTGCCCCACGTATTTGATGTTATCTTTCAAAGAAGAACATTTCGTGCAATTTCTGGCTTCTATGCTGATCATATAAAATTTTTACATGCTAACTTGTACAAGCTGACTACTGCTACTATCTGTCCCCAAGTTTGATGGAAATTTGAATCTTCCTTTTTTCCCTTCAAATAATTATTTAGGATTGGGATTAATGATTCAATAGGATTTGAACCTCCCATTTTTACCCAATAATCTTATTTAAAACTATCTTAAATTTCAAGAAAGAGGATATATAATGAAATCTTAACTATATTAACAACCTGTTTGGTTTAGTTTGAGCTGCTATGGAGAAACACAATATGAGTTTAAATTTTTTGACTAAATTATAAAAAATATTCTAAAAAATAATTAGGGCTAGCTCAATTGCTACACAAATAGTCATGAAAAATATGTGAAGTTATGAATTTAATACCCAATCTCTATAAAATGTATCACAAAAAATAATTTTAAAGAGATAAAATCTATCGTATTTTAGTGGGCAAGAGAAAATTTTGGGTATTAAAGGATTAGGCAAGTTAACTAAACCTGGAGAATTCTAAGGAAAAATTATGTAAAGTAAAGTTAATTAATGAATTTATTTATTTTTTGGATACGAATCTCTTAGTATTTATCTAACATAATAAATCATGTTGTAATAATTTTAATTATTTTCATTTGTAAATGAATGATTGAGATTGAGTTATATTCCTCATATTTGATGAACTTAAAATTATATTTGCTATGGAGAAGACGACTTTATCTCTTAATTTATTAAATATTTTTCAAATGATATATACTATTTTTTAATTATATATATATATATATAAAATACGTGTCCACTTACAGTCCTATAAAGTTCGAAATTATTGCGTTACTCTATTGTTGCAATAAGATAAATTTTTGCAACTCTATTAGACCTATATAGGGACATACTTTTGGTTTTTACTTTCTATAAAATGGATTTGAAAAATTTTTGAGGGAATTTTATGGATATTGCTTGCACGTATATTCTTCAAGATATTAAATTATTTTATTTTATGGATATAGTGTCCTTTCTTCGGGAAGAATTTTTTTTTTTTACTTTTAAAGGAAAACTTTTTTTTTTTTTATCTTTTTGAATTATAAATTAGAGAGAAGGGATTTAAATCGATAAATGTAACTACAGTTAGGCTATGCACATTTTTTGTATTTGTAAAGTGACAAAGACATAGGTA
The DNA here is from genome assembly GCA_023653625.1 of Triadica sebifera. Classification (NCBI taxonomy): domain Eukaryota; kingdom Viridiplantae; phylum Streptophyta; class Magnoliopsida; order Malpighiales; family Euphorbiaceae; genus Triadica; species Triadica sebifera. The sequence goes on from CM042895.1 coordinate 3,677,079, forward strand.
ATTAACACAATCGTCCAAATAATCATTGTAATTTGTCCTAATTTCAGAAAGAGCAGGAAAAAAAAATTAAGCCTCTTACAACTGAATTACATATAGACGTGTGCTAATAGTAACAAGTCAATAGTTTCATACTAAGTGAGAATGTGAAACATATATATATATATATATATATATATATATATATATATATATATATATATATATATATATATATATATATATATATATATATATATATATATGTAAGGCTAAGCATTTTTATTTTTATTTTTTAACTTATAGCACTAAGCATGCTGTATTAGGTATAAAGATCAAATTATACAAATTGCAATATAAAAATATATTAAATTAAATAAATAAAATGGGTGGAATTGTCCTATCTTCTTCTGTAGCATGGGCCAATGGGAATCAATTTTTGGGAATTTATGAAACGATGTCAATAAATTAAACTTAATTAATAATGTTTAAAATTCATAAATCAAAAAGGGAAATCAAAGTCATATAAGAAAGAAATGGCCTATCACGTCATGTGATAAAAAGATGGTGTTTTACATGTCATATTGTCAATGGAGATGAGTAAGCACTGACGTGGATAGGACTATGGTTAGAACTACCAGTTAAGTTTATATTCAAGGATAGGAATCAGGAATGCTTGAAATGAGGCGCACTTTGTTTTAGTCTTCTTTATTCTAGCTCTTTCTTGGTTTCTACTGTCTAGTTTTCTAATATTCCTTAACAATTCGGCTTCAAGCCCATGCATGTTGAAAATCAAGAACTGCATCATATTAATTGCTATGATTTATTTATTTTAAGATTAATTTTAGAGCTTAATTAGTGTACAATTTTTTTTAATAGTAGCCTGTGTTTTCTGTATAATTCAATCCGTGCACATGTTGCCACCAAATTATGTGGGATGAGACAAAGAATTATACTTCTTGTTTCTTGATTATAGTATGCATTTGTGCTTTTAATACATACTAATAAACAATGTAAGAGATCAACCAAGCTCCATGTGGGTATATAAAGAGCCTTAAAATTGATTGTCTTTTACTCTTCCTTTCATATAATATTATAATTTCAAAGACTAATTAAAACCCAACTTAGAAGTTTGTCTGGTTAGGTTGAATATAATTACAGTAAAATGCAAGGTGAGTATATATGGACAATTCTTCTGGCACCAAACCCTGAAAATTAACTAAAGAAAACTACCTTTTCCCTACCCAATGGGAAAGGAATTATTATTTCTCTGAAAAAAAGGTACAAATTAATTTGAAAGGTGAATAATTTTGAAACAGAAAAATCCATGAGCTAAAATGTGCATTCCAACTAAACAGTGGCATACTGAGGTGAGAGAAGGAGTGAATGGCAAATTGAATAGAAAATGCCACCGTCCAATTCAGCTGGACCATCACTCTTTAGCTGAAACTGAAAATCTGAAATGTACAATTAAGGATGTAAGAGAAATTATTGACACCCACAATTTATTTCAGTATTGTTTCTTAACATCACATAAAGAAATGAAAATCAGAGATCTGAACACACCAGAACTTTTGATTCCTTACCTCATGTGACTTAACCCATGTTGATAAGATGTGTTTGGAATCATGTACTTAATTGTTAAATCTTGCTATATTGGGGAGCAAAATTTTTTCCCATCAATTCTTTTTTTGGAAGAATTTCATAGTATCAGTTTAAAACGGCTTAATACATGTGAAACCTCATTGCTTCCGGAGTTAGTTTTTGGTACAAATAACTGTGATTAATTTATGTTTATCTTTGCTTTTACCATCAGTTTTCAATTTTATTTTAGAGTTCGATCATATCACATATTAATGAGAATAATTAAATTCTATAATAAAAAATTTAAAAACTATTCGTAAAAAAAAAAAAGAGATAAAAATAACTGTTTATGCTAAAAATAATTAGCATTACACATGCATTAGACTTTAAAAAGGGAAAAAAAAAAGAAATTGAAATGAAAAATGGAAAGAGAGAGTAAACAAATAGCATATAGATTAAGATATGCCCAAAAAAACAAAAAAAAAAAAAAAACAAAATCCAAAATTTGATTTATTTTGTCTACACATTACTTATGTTCTGAATTATAGATGAATGAGGCATAACCATCTATATACAAGGTTCCCTGCATTTGCCTCTTGATCACACATGCATTAACTGATGAGATAACAAAAAACCTTCCACCAGTGACTGGAAAAGCTGTTATTATTCCTTTTTTCAGCCACCCAACTTTAGCATATAACACAAGCATTTGGATTCTCTTCAATGCTTTGAACATAGTAGTAAGTGGTGAGATGAGGATTATAAGCTTTGTAGGCCTTGACAAGCTCCAAAACTGGGTCAGGTGGAGGTACTGCTGGTGCTGGCTCTTTCTTTTTCTCTTCTTCTTTCTTCTCTTCTTTCTTCTCTTCTTCCTTCTTCTCTTCCTCTTCTTTCTTGGGTTCCTCTTTCTTGCCTTCTTCCTTCTTTGCTTCCTCTTCTTTTTTGGGTTCCTCTTTCTTAGGTTCCTCTTTCTTGGGTTCCTCTTCTTTCTTGGGTTCCTCTTTCTTCGGCTCCTCTTTCTTCTCAGGTTCTTTTGCTGGGCCTACTGACACTATATCTGTTTGCCAATGCTTTCTCAGTTTGCTCACTAAAGTTATAGGATCCACTGTTCCAATCACTGTCATTTTTTTTCCCTTCATGTCCATGGCAATGGAATCAATTCCTATAGAAATTTCAAAAAAACAAAAAATGGTTTGGTAAACAATTCCAATCAATAATTTGATAGTTTCCGTAGATGGGAAAAAGAAAGGCTATAGGGATTTATCAAATTTTTACAAGCCATTTGTACTGACAAATTCGCACAATAATACATATCTCATGTTTGATGTGCCCATCACTCAATCAAAGACAGCCATTCATTTCATAATTTACACATTCTTTGATTCTTTGGTCCTACCACTCAAATTTTATAAAATAATAAAAATAAAGTTTGGCAGAACAGGGATTTCCTTGTAGATTTATCTATGAATTTACGTTATTTGGACGCTATATATCATTTATAAAGATCATTTTCTTTACCACCACAAATTTTATTCTTAAATTGAGTGGTGGAGTTATTCTTAGGAGTATAATCATTTTGCGTCATAATTACCAGTAGACTAAAACAATTTGCTCGGATCAGGACAATAATAATTGCCTTTCTTTTTTACTCTTTGCCTAACAATTCGTAAGATTAATATTTTTCTATCCAAAAAATAAAGAATCTTTTCATTTCTCATCAAAAAAATAAAAGAAGAAAAAAAAAAACTTTTTCTGATTGATGTCTTAATGCAAGGGGTAAGATCAGATAACTTTTAGAATTGAACTTCAAGATTTTTTTTTGGTCCATTTTCGGATTTTGTTGGGTCAATTTGATTGGTTACTTATCATTTTTCAAGATTTAATTCTTACAGTACTAGAGTTTTTCATTCTTCAATAATGTCGAAAAAGACAAAAAGAACCAAAAAAAAAAAAGAAAAGAAAGAAAGACAGACAATTTTTTTCTTGCACGCTTAAAATCAAGATCTGTTGATAATCCACATTTTGGCATTTTTTATTTTTCTGCCCATCACAAATTTCAGTCTAACATCGTAATTCAGATAAATAGATGAAAATGATCAGAGGAAAGTGTAGTTCCTGAAAAGATTTGATATACCTAAAAGAGTAGAAACTGTCTTGAGAGCCTTCTGCTTAGCTTTGCCATCATCTAAGTCCACCTTAAGTACGAACTTCTGCAAGCACACGAAATTAAACAGATATATTTTAGATTCAATGAAACTTTCTGATGTTAAAATTATTCTATACCAAGGATACCAAAATCAAAATCCCTAATAATTTATTGAACTCACAGATGGATGGAGAAAGTTGAAACAGATTAAAAAGATTAATAATAAACCAACATTTCTTTTTATTATCTTCTATGAAAGGACTAGACTAGACTAGACTGATGAAATACCGACAATATCCTAAATGTTAGCACATCTGAAGAAGAAGAAAGCATTAACTCTTTTAAGCAAAACCCTGTTTAATATATATACTAAATGCAGAGGAAACTGAAGCAGAACCCATAAACAAGAATGTGTTGGAATCCTTCCAGATATCCAAAAAAAGGAAAGACCTCCAAACCAAGCTATAATAAATTTGAAGAAGAATCAGAACCCAATAAAGAATAGTAAAAACAGAATCCGAGAAAGGAATCAAACCTTCATTTCTGGTATGCCCTTTTCAGGGATGCGCAGATCAAAACCAGAGAGAGAGAGAGAGAGAGAGAGAGAGGAAAATGGATTTTTTGTGTGTGTGTGAGAGAGAGATAGAGAGAGAGGCAGAGATGAAATCGAAATCGAAATCGAATAATGCTTTTGTTGAAAGAGATGGATGGAATGGGAAGAGGTTATTATGAACGGGCTTTCAACTCAGAAAAAAATCCGAATCAAAACAAGAAATGCAGAGTAGGAGAGAGGAAAAGTTAGAGAGATAAAGAAAGGAGAGAATCAACTCAGTGCACGAAAGTTGAAGAAGCGGCTCTATATAATCCTGGTATGCGATGAACCGTAGTTTTTTTTTCAACTCCAGTCCACGCGAATGAAAGGGGAGTGAAAAGTAAGCAGCTCAGCACCATAAATATTCAATTTTGTTTTAAATAATTATCAATTATATTAATTTATAGTCTTTTTTTTAAATATAATTATTTTTTAAAATTTTTGTGATGCACCTTTCTATATTATTTTATGAGCAATAAATATAAGTTATTAATATTTATAATCGATAGAAGATAATGTTATATTAATTATCTTTTAGCGTATGATAAATTGATATTATTAAGAGATAAAATGATATAAAAGAGCCAATTTTTTTAATTAAAAATTTCGAATTTGAATTTGAATATATAGATCACTTTTAAAATTTGGGAGTAACAATTTTAGTTCATTAATAAATCTACTTAATGTAATTCTAAATTATAGAAAAAATGTGTATTGGTTAGACAAAAAAAATTAATATTAAAGGTTGGTAAAAGCATTATTGATTTTTTTATATATAAATATTTTTAATTTACTTAAAAAAATTAGAGGACGTGGAAAATAAATAAATAAATTGCGTTGTACGTAATTGCGCGTGTAACCACGTTCTATATTATTACTTATTAGAGAAAAAGAAAAACATTCATATAAAGGAGAGAGAGCACGTAGGCGAGCAGTAAAGCGTCAATATACAAGTGCGATTTTTACAATCTCGGCGGCGTAACCTGAGACCGCAGCCAATTCATCGCAACGACCATCGTCTAACAGTAACAGCTCTAGTAGACGATAGCTTTGAGATGCAGCTCCAATTTTTTCATGTATCACGCGCTGCACATGCAGGTTTTTAACACGTGGCTCTCCCCGTCACTAACTATCACACTTGGCAACCAACCAAAAGTTTTCAGGAAAGACAAGATAAGGAAAGGTCCAAGCTACCCCTTGATTGCCTCAACCTTATCTTTCATTTCCATCCACTAGTTTAGTTATATTTGCCACCGCGTTCTTATTTTTCTAGATGCTTCTTTTTACCCCCTTTTTTTTTTAATTTTTAAGAAAAAAAAGTAGATTATAATTAAAATTCACTAATATTTTCCTATATATAGATATTTTCTGAATTTTTTTATCATAAAATAAAATTGAATATCTTATAAAAAAAAGGTTGATTAATTATGTTAGGCAAGAAGAGTTTTTTTTAATAAATATATATAATATTGATTTTTCTATCCTTAATATAAAAAACACAAAAAAATTCAAAATGGTCAAAATATTATTTACCATTTTAATTTTTTTCTTAATAAACACTGAATAAGTAATTAAATAGTAAATATTTAAACATTATTATTATTATTATTATTATTATTATTTAAATGACTATCACCAATATTTCTTCCATATACTTATGATCTCACGCTTAAAAGGTGAGAATAACCGGCCTATTATTCATTGAAATGGGGGTGAGGTCCATGATTTGATGGGCTTTGGAGGCTAGGTTGAAGCGTAATAAGTTTTCCGTAAATTATATCATTAATTTGTGTAAATAATGTATATTTATTTAAATAATAGAAGATTATATTTTTTAGATTATATATATATATATATATATATATATATATATATATATAATAAAAATATCTTTATACTATATTGAGTAGATAATGCAACATAAAACTGGATTAATGATATAAAAACTGAAATTCTCAAACCTCATTCTTAAATTATTGGGTTAAAGACACAAATGTTGCGAACCACTTTCATTTTTACCTCAGAAATAAAAATATTTCAAAATACCTTATTTGTATCTTTCAATTTCAAATTTACACTTTTATTTTATTTTTATTTTTTTAGCGGTTGGTAAAATGAACAGTGAAGTATGTGATGGTGATAAAGAAACCAAGCCCCTTCTTCTCTGCTGTGATTGTGAAGCATCCATCTTCCTCTAGCTTTTAAATACTATTCCAATCTTAAAACTTTATCCTAATTTAATGCCTACAACTCGATGAGTCAACTACACAAATAAATCACAAAAAAAAAAGGATAAAAATTAACTTTAAAAATCAACATAAATCATGACTCCTAACAATTACTGAGAGCAAGTGAGACAGAAAAAAATAATATTTTGAATTCAGCTAAATCATTAGAGTAAAAGTTACACTGTTCCAAGATTCTCAAATTCTCAAGGTTTGATTAATTAACTCAGTGTATCCAATTTCAACACATTGAATCAACTGCAGTCAGCTCGCACAGAAATATCAAGAAGACCACACATAAAAGAGAGACACGGTGATTTGAGTACAATACGAACCCTAGACACTCTACATACAACTACGAATACGTATATACCATCAAATATACGTACTCAAACAATTTTCTTGGAATATAGAGACACAGTGTATCCAATTTCGTTTTCAATTCCATATTTCTCATTACTATCCTTTTTTTTTTCAGCATTGGCTTTTTTTTTGAGAAATGATTTTTATATTTTGACTCTATAAATGCATGAAATATTATCACTTAATTAGATTTTTTTAAAAAAAAATTATTTGCATTTTTGTTTTTACAACATAATAGCGTAAGCCAATTCTATTAACAATTAGTTCATAAATAATTGTAAAATGTGTTTATTATTTATATTATGCATAAACGTTTTCTTTTTATCTGCCAAAATAAACAATATATCAAATAAAAATAATTGAATTGTAATTAATTTTTAAAAATTATATTCATATAAACTAAATCAATTTGTTACACTGAGTACAAAATAATATGTTTGGAATATTAAAAATAACTAGCAACGAAAAAAAGTTCTTTCTAAAAATTTTAAAAAATAATTATTTTGCAATTTTTTAATTTTAAAAAGTATACAGTAAAATATATATTCGAATTATATTTATAGTATATTATTTATTCTGTTTTATTCAAAATTATTAATATATTTAAGTCATAATTATTAAATGTACAGTTAAAAAGTATATAATAAGTATATGTGAGGTATATATGATGTATATGTTTATCAAATATACGGTACTGTTATGATAAAAGTGATATTTAAAGAAATTGTTATGATAAAAGTTTATCAAATATACGGTACTGTTATGATAGAAGTGAGGTATATATGATGCATATGTTTATCAAATATACGGTACTGTAATGATAAAAGTGATATTTAAAGAAATTGTTATGATATAAGTTTATCAAATATACGGTACTGTTATGATAAAAGTAATATTTAAAAAAATAATTATTTTGCAATTTTTTAATTTTAAAAAGTATACAGTAAAATATATATTCGAATTATATTTATAGTATATTATTTATTCTGTTTTATTCAAAATTATTAATATATTTAAGTCATAATTATTAAATGTACAGTTAAAAAGAATATAATAAGTATATGTGAGTTATATAGGATGTATATGTTTATCAAATATCCACCATTACAGACATGCAATACTGTGATATTTTGATTGTAACGTCTATTCAGAAAGCTCACCTCGACATCATCTTCGAATTACAAGTTACAATGAAGCAATTATCAAATGAAAATTTAAAGAAATTGTAAGAATTAATGTCATGATAAAATATGAAATTCATCAATTAGAGAGAGAGATTGTGAACTTTTATGAGAATGAGTTTGGAGGAGATGGATGGAGTGGTCTTGGGATGCTTAATTAGAAAGCGGTTGGACACTTAGTCTTCACTTTCAGATTGTGCAGAATCTGCTCGATTTTGATTCTTCTTCTTCTTGTTATGCTGCATTAATTACGCTATACAGAGAATCTTTGATTGGTCAGATTCCTCTGCGATTGGTATTTTTCGCGTCGTGTAGCCATTGCTGACTTGATGCTTGAAAAAGGGTAAAAAGGGTACAGAATTATCAGGGAAAAAGTATTTTTATCCGACGTAAAAAAAATAAAGGTAAAAAAAATTCTTAAAAAAAGGCACTGAATGTCATTTTTTCTAAAGTTATATTTATCTTTCGAATCAACGAATTAAAACATTCCATGAATTTGTGTTTTGGCTACTTAGCCTCGTTTGGATTAAATGATTTTAAGGTCCATGAATGTAGTAAAATATATAGATTTTAAATTTATTAATTGTGAAATTCATGAATTATAGCAATTTTATTATTTGGTTTGAATATAAAATTAATAGATTGATTCTTTAATTTTTTTCACTTATGTTTTGTTCAATTATCATAATTTATGAATTTAACTTTTAATTTTACCATTAATTTATCATTAATTAAACATTTTATAGTCATTTTTATAACATTTATATTGAATTGTGAATTAATATAATTTAGAGTAAAATTTCTAGAGAATGCAATTAATAAAATTATCATTATTGTCAAATTTGAAATATGTTACAAATTTTTTGCTCAAAATCTATATAAATTTATTTTTGTACTATGTTTATGAATAAATTAATATTTTTTTCTTTTTTAAAGGAACTCCTTAATATTTTTTTAATTCATATTCAAATGTGAAAAAGTGTTTACTAATAGTTTTAGAATACTATTAATTTATTATGGGTAACCTTTAAATAAAAAAATTTGACAATAATCCCTCATAAATAAAAAAAGTGGATTTTGGAGCTAATTGAGTATCAACAATGAGAATTTTCCTTTGATTTTTGTTTATGATTATGATCGACGAGGGTGGATATAAAGAGAAACTTGATATTACCATCAGGATTAATGAAATTGTCTGTGTTAAGTGTCATGTTTAGATTACCAAATATCTTTAAATTTTGCTACAGTGCATGACCTAGTCCATGCATATATTTTAAGGAGTTTGGCTCTCATTTGGTTAGGAGCAATATTGTCCATAGATAACCATGGATTATTTGAAGTCTTTGGTCAATGAAATTGGGATTCATCCATAAATTTTTCCTTTTGTGGCTCTTTTACAATTGGTGTAGGCTGTGTGATTGGGTCATGGATGTAATGGCCAAAATACCGGGTTAGTGGTAAACTGTAGTTTCCGAAATTGATCAGTATACTCAGACGTCAAAAATACACTCATATGTGAAAAATATTTTATTTGATCATCGAAAAATATAGGTTATGAATAGCCTGAGGGTAAAATTTGGAGTAAAAATGAGGTTAAATAAGTTCTCAAAAGTCAAAATTTAGAAAAAAAGACTCAATTTAATTAAATAGTTGGTTGACTGTAATTTGATCGGACTATAAAAAATAGCAAACGATATCCAAAAATTTATTTTAAGATATTGATAGAATCTAAATAATATTTAGAATTATTTGACAGTGAAAACATAATTTTATGGTAACACTGAAAATTGAATTATATGTCCGATTTAAGTGAGTTGGACAGAAAATAAACTCCGATTGAGTTAAAATTTTTTGTGTAGACATATAAAAATATTTTATGAATTATGGAATCAAATTTGGGTAAAATTAAGCTTGAAAAGTGAAAAAAATAATTTATAGTATATAATTGGGTCTAAATGGGTTGGGCTTTGTATGACCCAAGCTCAACCAATTCAAGCCACTATAAATTGGCATAAATCTCAGAAGAATTCTTTAGAGAGAATTCTGGTTAATTTTCATTTTTCTTTAATTCTCACACCAAAATTAACTTTCCAAAATTAATTTCAACCTCTGTAATAACTAATATAAGTTTTTAATTTTCATTTGGGAGGCTAAAGTGGAAGAAAATCAAAAGAGAAAGTTTAAGATATTAAGTTGATGTAAACAAAATTTATGGTTTTAAATTAATTTAATGGTTCAAATAGGTAATTTAAGATATGTAGATAATAATTATGAAGCTTATTTGAGTTAAGGAAGTAAATTAATGGTGGATTAATGAAGGAAAATTTTTTTTATAATAGGTTCAAGAGAAGGTGAAAGTTCTTCCAAGGAAAAGACAAAGGAAAAGCAAATTTAGGAATGTCTAAACAAGCAATTAAGGTTAGTGATTTCTTAATCTAATTATTTCCATTAATTAAGCTTAATTTAGGGTTATGAAAATTTAGAAATTTGTGTATTTTGTATGTAATTGTTAAATTAATGCATTAATGGATTATGAAAAGTGAATTAGAATGATTAATTTATATTAAAAAAATTAATTAGTACAAATTGTAAAATGTGACCTTATTATGTGAAAAATCAATATTAATGAATAAATATATTTTAGTGTAATATTATGATATATATGGAATAATGAATGTATTAATCAGTGAAATGAATAATTAAAAATTGAGAGAAAAATTTTAATTATGAAAATTAAATATAGGCAAAAAAATAAAAAATAAAAAAATAAATAGAAACTAATATTTTCTTTACTAATTAAATAAAAATTTAGTTATGAAATGTAAGAGAATACGATTTTAAGTATGTAGAAATTTATTGAAAATTTTTAAATTAAATATTGAATATTTTTCTATTTATTGATGATATTATGTATGAAATGGAAAATAATGAATAAAATATATTTAGTGAGTTTATAACTTAATTGATATATTAGAATGAAAAATGTGAAAAAAATTTGGTAATGATAAAATTTGTTATGAAAGAATAAATTATTAAGTGATTAATAATGTAAAAATGATGAAATTTGTGGTTTAATAGAAATTGAATTGAAGAAATAAAATAATGCTCTTAGTTATTGTTCTGATGGTTAAATTTAGCTCAGGATATAATTGATTAGCCATAGGGACACTATTACCGCGGTACGGGTCATGACGACTCGTTTATATATGCCAATGATGGTCTACTTCAGTGATTGTAACTTAGTAATTCAGTGTATAATATAGTACTTGGGTAATCTTTCGGGATTACTCTTCAGTGTAGTGGACTTTTGGGGTACACGTCTCATGTATCCGGTCCGAATATTTTCTATCGAATTGAAACTATGAGCAAGTGTGAATGAGATGACTAAAGTGACAATTATGAATAAAATATGAGAAAAGTGATTAAAATGGAAAATAGGATAAACATGAAATAAGTAAAAATAATGAAAATGAAAAATACAAGATAAAATATATATATATGATAAAAAAGGTATAATCATAATAATGATAAATGTGATAAATGTGACAAAAAAATAATAAAGTTGAAAAATAAAAAATAAGTGGAAGATATATATTAAATTGTGTAGTAAAGATAAATAATCAAACAAATAAATATAAAACAAATAAAAGTAATAATGCTAGTGGAAAAAGTATAAATAATATATAGTTAATGGAATAATTGTAAATAAATAAAAAAATTATGAATTTAAGTGAAAATTGTAACAAATTAAAAAAAAAAGAAATTGAAAAAAAGAAAGAAAATAAGGATTAAAAAGAAAAAAAATTATTGAGAAAAAAATTTTGATAAAATTAATTAAGGTATTAAATAGTTAATTAAGATGATTTAAAAAGAATAAAATAAATTATATATTAATGAGAAAAATTGAATAGTGTATTAAAAATATAATTGCATAAAAATATAATTAGTGAAAATTTTTAGATTCGTAATCACCACTGATCAGCACGTAGTTATTTGACTGCGTGCAGATAATAACAGAAAAGGCAGGAGCAGACATACAACTTTTGAGAGTTGACGGAATATTGACATAATTGTAAGTCATTATATAAAATGACATGTATATATAGATTTAGATATGATGTTGTATGAATGAATTTATGTATATATTCTGATAAATAAATATTTGTGAATTATTATATATGTGGAGAATTGGGATTGAATGAAAAATACATTACATTGTATGTGAAATGTTGTGCCCAAAAAATAGGTTGTAGATTGTTTGGTTTGCAGGTGAGTTAGTTAGATTATAGCCGTTATGCTGCTGAAATTTTTGGAAAAGTAAAAATGATTAATTAAGTTTTAACAATATTATAGTCATTAAATTAAATTTTTTTTTTGATATACATCGGCTATAATCGCATCTACCCACAAACGTATAAATATGAATAAGTGTTATAAAGATGTCACAGAGGCACTATAACAAAGCTTAAGAGTATTTAGTTATCTAAACATGTCACGTAGATTTTGTGGTTCAAGTGATATTAAATCTTAAAAAGCGATCATTAGGTCTTAAGTTCAATTCACGCAATCATCAAATATATTTCGCGTCTTTGCGCCAGTGAAAAATAAGCTACGTGGGCTGAGTAATGCGCTCGCACAAGCGAAACGTGATGGATTGGGTCTTAGCATTGTAATGAAGTTTAAGGGTATTTGGTATTTTAACTATGACACCTAGGTCTTGTGGTTCGATGATTATAGTGTGACACTGTAGCAAAACTTAAAATTATTTAGTCTTAAAACCATAACATCTAAATTTTGTGGTACAAATGGTATCAAAACCTAAATAGCGATTATCATGTTTTGAGTTTGATTCACGCAATCCTCAAAAAGCTTCTGCGTCCTGCGCCAGTAAAAGATAAGCTATGTGAGTCGGGTAAGTGTGGTGGACTGAGTCATGGCACTGTAGCGAAACTTAAGAGTATTTAGTTATCTAACCATGACACTTAGGTTTTGTGGTTCAAGTAAGAAAATCAAATCCTTAAAAAATAAGAAATTTTAGTGGGTGAGTGATTTTCCAAAATCTATGACTTTATATATTTTTAAGTAGTCAAATAATAAATTTTACATAAATCCATAGATTGTTCTAATTAACTCATTTAAAATCTCTTAATCCAAAAATAATTTTAAAAAATGTCAAAATCCATATAATTTGGAAAATCCCTTAGCCATCAAAATCCATCATTTTTTGAAGGATTTGATTTTCTATCTTCTAGGTAAAAAAATCCAAAATTCACCATTTTTTTATCCATAATGAGTTATTGTTAGATTTTTTTTATTTTCACTTATTTTATCTCTATTGGCTTGAATATCAATTAAAAATATTAATAAGTTAATTTAAAAAAGAAAAAAATATTAATAGATTAATTTATTCATAAATATATTATAAATAATGAATTTATATAGAATTTCGAGCAAAATTTTTAATTATTTCAAATTTAATAAAAATAATAATTTCATTAATTTTATTTTTTTAGAAATTTTACTTTAAATTATATTATTTCACAATTAAATATAAAATTGATAAAAAAAGACTAAAAAATTCTTAATTAATGATAAATTACCAATATTTAGTAAATTATAAAATTAAAAATTAATTATTAAATTTATAGATTATAATAATTGAACTAAAAATGAATACAAAAAAAATTACTCTATCAATTTATAGATTTTATATTCAAATTCGTACATGAATTTTAAAATTCAAATTAGATCTAAATTATTTTAGCTAGCAAAACTGGGCCTCTTCGGTTCCTTGGCCCAAGTGAAGCCTGAGACGGATTGTCTATATCTTGAACGTCGTTAGTTGGCCGTCAATCCTAGAAACACAGCCTGACAGCGCCACGTGCTATCAAGATGTATGTCATGCGCCATCTACTTTACTCTCAGTGTTTCTCGACCAAAATAATTATTAAAATTATTACTATTTGTAAATCTTAATACCATTATTACCATTATGCATTTTTTAAATGTTTTCAGTTTTATTTTTATATAACTAAAAAAATCGATTGATATGTTTGAAATTATGTCATTTTGTTTTATTATTATTAGGAGTATCATTGAAAAGCTAAAAATATAAAAACATAAATTAATTATGATAAAAAACAATAAAAACAGAATTACTACAAATTAATTATATTTTTACAAAAAAGGATAAGCTGCATTTTGAAAAATGAAAAAGAAACATGAATTAATCTCTCTAAGATAGTAATAAAAAAAATTGAAGTTAATAAAATAAATAAATTGTTAGGAAAACCAAAAATATTTTTGAGTTAGAAATATCATATAAGGGTTATTTGAGAAAATGCTATTTTTAATTATTTATTTCTTTTGACCTGGTCCGTACAATACATTCTTGGATCCTTAAACCTGTCTAAATGTCTACCACTTCCAAATCTTAAAACCGAAGCCTTTCAAATCCACAACCAAAACCGTAGTTTTCCACAATCAATCCAAAATCCTAACATAAAATTAGGGAATCTTCTACCTATTTTTTTTATAACAACCATTCTTTCCATCCTCTACTCCAATTCCCAGATGATTTCATTTCCAATTTTACCAAACATTCCCTCTGCCCCGTGATTCCGATCTCGATTCCTGCTTTCCGTGTTTTCGATTTCAGGAATTCTGAGTTTCCATGGATCATCAAGACCAGGAATCCAATTCCTATAATATCATAACCAATTCTTCCTGGCTCGAAATTCGCTTGTTCTATGTCCGAATCACGCCTTGCATGATAGATAGTGTTCCGCACCACCTAATTCTTCGTCATCTCCGCCGCCAGATCAGCACGCCCTTGGAAATCAATGGCTCTACAGTTCCGGCAGCGGATTCTGCGTTCTTGACCCTCCGCCGTGACCGTCTTAATAAGGAGTCATCGGAGGTCACGTACATCAGCACTGACAGTGTGCGGCTATCCGGCGCCGTGGAATTCGAGGTGTTGGAGGGTAATGATTTGTTTCTTTGCGGGTCTCTGGAGAGAATGGAATCGGCGTGGTTAAATGGGAGCGTGGGATCGGAGAATGATTCCAAGACAGGATGGAGCATGGAGTGTTACTTGGCAGCGTCGGTTGGGGAGGGAAGCTCGGTGTTCTTCCAGCCAAAGATGGGGATATCCCCACCAGCCGTTGAGGTTTATATTGCTGGGTGTCGTGGAGGTGTCCCGGTGATATTGACCAAGACGATTTTGGTAAGTCCAAGAAGGAAGGGATCGAGGCATGGAATGCTTGATGCGATTCCCGAGGATGAGGAGACGGAGAAGGAGCAGATTGATGGTGGTAACAATTGTTTGATTCGCCTCCGCAAAGTTCCGGTAACTTTATCTATTTTATCTTTATCCTTGATTCATCTTCCATTCCTTTGCTTTTGTTGATATCTTTTTTTTTTTAATTAAATGATTCGAAGGTCTTAGATTTCTGCTTTTTGGCTTTTAATATTATTCTAGAGTTTTGTTCAATCTAAATTTATGGGAAGCCTAATTTATTTAAGTATTATAGCATTATTATATCCTTTTTAAGGAGAAAGAAAATCATGAATGTGAATGAGGGATTTACTGTATTTTTTTAACTAACCGCTTTGCCAGGATTGATATGATTGCTTTTTTTTTTTGTGTCCTCTAAATTGAATCTCTAGTATAATTTGTGTCATATCTACTATCTAGGTCCTGTATAATCCAAGTAACTGGAATTCTTATGTTGGTTGTGTTACTTCATTATATGACTAGGATTGGTGTCTTTATGATATAATGTATGAGATTTCATGCAGCAAAAGTTGTATGCGTTACTTGTTTTAATCAATAAATTATGTGCTTCTGGTGCTTCAAGCTAGGTGTTTTAGGGCATCAACTCTCCAGCTGTAACCTTCTAGGATTGAGTTGTACTGTAAATGCTTTAACTCTACGTTCTTACTCTCTAAAAATTTTAATCTAAGTAAAAAGCATGCATCAGAAACCAGATGAAATAACCATAGATCCCTTTTTTGTGATTGAAGAGAGTTATTGTCCAGATAGTTCTGTAGTCAACTATGATTGTGCTCTTCACTCCAACTACTTGGAATAAGCCTTTCTGCAGTGACCTTTTAGTGCAATGTAACAAGTATGTTACAATAGGGAACCTCTGTTTCTTTGACACACAACTGTAGATCAATGTGTAAGAGCTTGAAAACCACCCTTGCACTGTCTCATTTGGAAAGTGTTATGCACTAAGCTTGAGTGAACCTTTTTTTTTTTTGTTCTTGGAATTTGTTTTTGTTTGTCTTGATTTATATGAATCATGCAGAGTGTAGATGTTACTCCTGATGTCCAATCCATTGATATAATACTCACATGCTTATTTTAATGTATTTTGGAACTTCAAGATTTTGTTGATACCTTACTTTGCTTGAACATGCTTCACAAGCAGTGACATTTATGCTGACTGGATTGTCATAACTGGGTGCTTATGCAGTTTGCTGAATCAGAAGGTGAAGAATGTGACTCAGATGGGAAAATTGGTTACAGAAACTACTCGGAAGACATGTATTATGGTGAGGATGGTCAGCTGTCTTGGTTCAATGCTGGGGTTAGAGTTGGTGTTGGGATAGGCCTTGGGATGTGCCTTGGGATTGGAATTGGTGTGGGATTGCTTATGCGTTCATATCAAGCAACTACCAGGAATTTCAGGAGGAGGTTTTTCTGAACTGAACAGTCTTCATCCAATAATATATTATTATGGTTGGCTAGAAAGAACTTGAAATCTTTCAGAATTTTAAAGGTAAGCTGGAAGATCTCAAATATGGTCAAGGAAATAAGAAATCCGTGATATGATAACTTTGTTCTGTTAAGCATGACATGAAATTTTTGGATAGGTGAGCTGGAAATTGTACAGTTTTTTGTATAATGGTGTAATCAATATCTCAGTTTATCCTGTATTCAGCAAATGGGAGCTAGCTGAGATTTCTGTCATATGTTTGGTTACTAGACCATGCATTAGGTTTGGCTGGGTGTCAGATGTATTGTAAATTTACTTCCAGTGTTTAGACCAGCAAAGAGATTCAAAGCATGAGCTTAAAGACATCAGTTGACCTTAAGAAGAGCCTTGGAAGAAAAAAAAAAAAACCCAAAAAACTACTTGGTGTTCTGCAGCCAGCATGAGATTGTCTGGGGGTGTGGGTTTGCTTACTTGATATGCGATGGTTGGTATCATAAAACTCTGTAGAATATGTGTTGTCTTGTTTTCTCTCTTTTCTCTTTTCTTTCTCCTTCCTCCCTAGGAAGTGTGCCGTATTTTTCCTTGTAATCAAGCATAGGTTGCCTTTCGTCATGTTTAAATTTCATTAATTTGTTGGAAGCTGTATGTTGCACTTTGGAAATAAGAAACAGTTCTCTACAATTCATATGGACTTGGGCTATTGCTTGGTTGCAGATTCAGCTTTGCTGGGAAACCTTTTTCTGAACTGGTATAATAAAAAGGCAAAGTGTAATATTTAAGCCAGCCAGTATAAAATATGTGCTTCCTGGATGGCATCTTCCAGTTGGAAGAAGAATCTGTCTCGGTTCTTATTGGCTTTGTGGTGTTTTAGTACGGCCATGATGACATCAATCCAATTTTTTAAAATGGCTTCACTTCAGCTTCAAAATCAAGTCTATTCATGAGCAGTTAGGCTCATCTGTGTTTTGCTTACTAGTTAAGGAATTTATTGCAAACCTTGACATAACTTGCCCAGCGGAAAAGGACAATCATGAAACCTGTTGAAAAGGGCAAACCCCCTTCTTTTTTTTGTATTGTATTGTATTAAAAAGGCAATATGTAATTTTCTCGTAATAGGGGTTTTATACCAATTGAGATTCGAATATTATAGCGGACAAAAGTTGGGGCATGAATGTAAATTGGAAAAATGACAAGGGCATTTTGTAAGAAAAGATAACAGAGTAAAAAGGAAGATTAGGGTCGGATTCAAAGGTTAGGCAAAGCCGGAGCCGTTAGCCACAGGGTAAAAACGACGTATCATCGAATCATGTCTCAAACGCAGACCTGAGTTTAGAGGCGCTCTCTCTTTCTTTTGTAGACTAAAAAACCCCCTCCAAATGCCCAAATTTACAACATTAAACCCTAACCACCACAACCGCTACTCTCACCTCCGCACTAACTATTCTCAGAGAAGAAGCATAAGGTTATGAGTAGCACCAATATCAGATCTTCTGCTACAATGTCCCGCCGTAACACCCCTCCACAAGCTCTTCCCTTGGTTGTCACTCTCAACTGCATCGAGGATTGTGCCGTTGAGCAAGACTCCCTTTCCGACGTCGCTACCGTTGAGCACGTCCCCCTCAGCCGTCTAGCTGATGGCAAGATTGAATCAGCTGCCGCTGTACTTCTTCATTCTCTCGCTTACCTGCCTCGTGCCGCTCAACGCCGTCTCCGTCCCTACCAGCTTATCCTTTGCCTTGGCTCCTCTGACCGTGCCGTTGACTCCGCTCTCGCTGCTGACCTGGGCCTCCAACTTGTTCATGTGGACACTTCGCGGGCCGAAGAGATCGCGGACACTGTGATGGCTTTGTTTCTTGGTTTGCTGCGCCGGACACACTTACTCTCCCGCCACGCGCTCTCGGCTTCAGGATGGCTTGGCTCTGTTCAACCGTTATGTCGAGGAATGAGAAGATGTAGAGGGCTTGTTTTGGGGATTGTTGGTAGATCTGCGTCAGCGAGGTGTTTGGCTACTAGGAGCTTGGCGTTCAAGATGAGCGTGATTTATTTTGATGTTCCCGAGGTATCAGACTTTGAGTTTTACAATGCTGAGTAATTTAATTCAATATATAGTTGAATTAGTGAACATCTGATGTTTAATGCCAATAATGCGATCTTGCATATACTCTTTTTTTTTTTTTTACTTTTCTTGGATAAGAGGAGGGAAGTTTTTGAATTTTTTTACTAGAAGAGGGGTATAGATTCTCCGGTGGTTAAGAATGTTGACCACGTGCAACTGGATGGTATAAGAACCATTTACAATTTGGTAATTTTGATAGCTGAGAAGTTTTTGATGATCTTTTTATATTAAAGCAGAGCGTTTTGCCTGGCATAGTGTACCAACTGGCAGTTCAGTTGCTAAATACAATGATATATAGCATTTGCTTCTGAAGTATTTGCTTTCGAGGTTGTCCTGAATATACTGCTGGCTGCTATATCATGTCAGGCAAATTTGATTATAGTAAGATGTGATGTGCATTTCTTATTTGTTTTTCTTGATATTTCATGAACTTGAGGCCTGATTATTATGTTGCTTGAAAGGTGCAGTTTCCATGGGATTCAGAGGCATTCTTTTAGAAGTTGAATTGCGAAAATGCATCTATAAAATAATTCCCTCATGTCAATGCATTGAAATAGCTTTACTTTTTATTTCTTTATATAATTTTTTTTATGTGTTTTTTGTGTCTGGATTTGCTCTGGCAATCTGTTGAACTCTGGTGCTAACTATGTTCACACAGGGAAATGGAAAAGTAAGCAGGTCATCCGTAAGATTTCCACCTGCAGCTCGACGAATGGATACCCTTAATGATTTACTTGCTGCAAGTGACCTTATCTCTCTTCATTGTGCTCTTACGAATGAAACAGTGCAGATTATCAATGCAGAGTGCTTGCAGCATATAAAACCCGGTATGTGACTTTTGTCAGTTTTGAGAACTTCACAGATATTTTTATGATCATGTTTCTATTTATAAGGCAGAGAACCTTTTGTTTCTTTTTAGGGGCATTTCTTGTGAATACTGGCAGCAGTCAGCTTCTGGATGACTGTGCTTTGAAGCAGCTTTTGATTGATGGGACCCTGGCTGGCTGTGCTTTGGATTGTGCTGAAGGACCTCAGTGGATGGAAGCATGGGTATGTTTGACTTTGTGGTCTTGGGTTCATTGTTCCCTAGAATTTGATTAGTAACTTATGAACGTATAAGTATTAGTCTCTGTCTATTTATTAGCATGGAGTATCTTCCTTTATGTTAACCCTTTGCCTCTCTTTTTAATAATGGTTTTTTGTTGCTTATGTTGATGACCTTTGTTTTTTCTGGATAAAAAGAGCTTAAAAGGTGTACCTGTGCTTAAATGTGTATGTTTTATTACTGTTTGAATTTGAAACTTCATATTTTATTCCTTCAGTGAGTCTTATCCATTTGGTAATTCAAGCACCGTTAGATAATCTCCTCTTGCTTATATACTATCCAACGATTTTTTTAATTCTGAATAAAGAAAAAGCAATAATTAAGACAGTATATTCAGCATTATATTTACATAATAAAAGTAAAGGCAATTATTGAAAGTAATTTATATTTTCTTTCATAAAGAATTTTTTTTTTCAAAAGATTGCCTTTTGTCATCTATTCGAACCATGCTTTTGCTTTCAAGATAGCAAGACTCAACCCTTTTCATGTTGAATTGTGACTTTAATAATTGATTATGGATTTAGAATAATACTAAATTTGTTTTCAATTCTAGAGATACTTCAATTTACTAATGCCAAGAATGATGCCTGCTTTACATTAGATTTTGATGCAAATGCTGTGTAGCTGAGAGTACAATCTGTTGCAGTCTTACTGATTGATCTCCTTAATCTTTGCTTCAGGTAAAAGAGATGTCCAGTGTCTTGATACTTCCACGCAGTGCAGATTACAGTGAAGAAGTGTGGATGGAGATAAGGGAGAAGGCCATCTCTTTATTACAATCTTTCTTCTTTGATGGGATCATTCCAAAGGATGCCATATCTGATGAGGAGGAAAGTGAAGTTGGGGATGAAAATGAACAGTTTTACAAACAAGACAAAGAAAGTTCTCTCCGTGCTTCTATTGATGAGCAGTTTACAGATGATATTCAGGTAACTCCTGAAACCTCCCATAGAATAAGTGTTAATCAATCAACAGAATCTCCTAGCCAGGCTCAGTGTACTGGCTTATCTCAAAATACAACTGTAAGGTCTGAAGGAAGACGCAGTAGATCAGGTAAGAAGGCAAAAAAAAGACATGGCCGTCAAAAATCCTTACATAAATCAGATGATCCTTCTCAAGTGGAAAAAGAGAGTACTTCACATCGAGAGGATGATACTGCTATGAGTGGCACTGATCAAGTGGTAAGTTCTGGTTCTCGGTTTGCTTCTCCTGAAGAATCAAGAAATAGGAAAACACCGATGGAATCAATGCAAGAGTCAACTTCTGACCAACTTTTAAGATCAAGAAAGGTCATTGGAAAGTCTGGTGAACTGCTGAAAGATGGATATGTGATTGCACTATATGCGAGAGATCAGCCTGCCCTCCATGTCTCAAGGCAGAGGGTTAAAGGTGGTGGTTGGTTCTTGGATGCCATGTCAAATGTTACAAAAAGAGACCCTGCAGCACAGTTCCTTGTTGTTTTCAGAAGCAAGGTTATCTTTTCACTTGATTTTTTTAAGCATTTCATTCTTTAGTTTGTGGCTTAATTCCAATAGGTTTTGTTAATTAATGCATTTGTATGGACATTTTTCTTCAGGACACAATTGGGCTGCGTTCTTTTGCTGCTGGTGGAAAGTTATTGCAGGTATTTAATATTCTTAAAAAGATCAAGTTTGTTGGAGAGCTCACTTCTAGTGCTTCTCGCACCTTTTCTCTGTCTTTCTATTATTTTTCCCCCTCTTAAGAATTGGAGCAAAAAATTTCGAAATTGTATAATATGTAATTATGTGACTAGCTAGTAAGACCCTTTATTTTTGCTGATGGAACCTCTTCTTTGAACACCTTCACGGATTTAAAACTGTTAAATAACTAAGGTGTGCTTTAATCTCCATGTTATTGGTGAAAACTAAACATCAGATATATTTGTAGTGCTGATTTACAGTGCACCCTTTAATTTAGGGTAGGAGACAATTTGTGTGGAGAATATGACTTTGGACGGGCTATTGTGACCTGCTCTAGTAAATAAGCTCAAGTTTTGTGGTGCTTGGGATTAAGGTGAATTTCTTATCTTGAAATTGCAGATTAACAGAAGAATGGAATTTGTATTTGCTAGTCACAGCTTTGATGTCTGGGAAAGTTGGATGTTGGAAGGTTCGCTGGAGGAATGTAGGCTGGTAAACTGTAGAAATACTCTGGTAAGTAACGGTCTTGCAGCTAGCAACATGAAATGTTTCATGCATGAGACTTTAGTTTTTAGGATTTAGTGGCAAATGTAATTAGCTCGACTTTGTAAAAAGAAAATTTTGTCACTTCCTATTTTTAACAATGAATTTATGCTTCATTGATACCTGTTGTTTATGCATTATACATCAATATGCATGAGCCGTGTATGAAATTCTGATGGAATCCACCTTTATTTAGTGACCCGACCCATTTTCCCATTCTCTTGGACATTCTCTTTTAATTTACCCTTCTGTCCCTTGTCCCCATCCTTTTTTCTCTTGAATTGCTTTCTTTTCTTATTTTTCTGGTGGGAAAACTGCAGGCTATTTTGGACGTGCGCATTGAGATTCTGGCCGCAGTAGGGGAAAATGATGGAGTCACCCGTTGGCTAGATTAGATTGTGAAAGCAAGACTGAATATACCTAGCATTTTTCCTACCATTTTGACATTCTGCCGAGGCATGTATTTTCCCGAAACAATTTGTAAATCATTCTTTTTCTCATCTTTTTTTTTCTTTCCCGGTACTATTTTTTAATTATTTTTTTCCTTTTTCTTTTCTTTTCTGGATGTGGCAGTTTAGGTGTTCAGTGTTGTGAGTTGTTTGGCCTCTTGGCAAACAGATGTACCTTATAATGTATGAAAAAAAAATCCATTGTTTTTTTCGAAATGGATTACTGGTTTTCCCTTGAACGATGGAATTCCAGTGGAGTATCCTTGTTAGATTTAGCCAAGCTGTTTTACAACTTGGCTTGTTTGGGAGTAGTGTAAATGCATTTTTTTTGCTGATTTTCTGGCTGTAGAGTACGACATAGGTCGTTCTTTATCTTTTTTCTATTTGGAGAATGTAAAAGTAAAAGAGGGCAATCGGATTCACCATGAGATAGGCCTCTGATGATACCCCAAGCTTCGCAGTGAGTAAATGGACTATTTCATAGTGGGATAATTTCGGTTCAAACAACTGCATAAAGTTACATTATCGTACAAAGATATATTTTCCTCAATCATGCATGAAATATATAGAGCTGCTTTAAAAGAAATTACTAACAGTAACATATTGCAGGGAGGAGACTCTTATCGGATAGAATAAGAGTAATGCTACATTTATAAATTTCTTGATAGTTGTATCATATCTTACAATGGCGTATCATATGTTATTAATTAGACTTAGATATTTACAAGTACTGTAATGATACAGCAACTTAAGTGGTACAAATTTTATCGGACTAAATGCTATTATTTAAAATATTATTCGATGAGAACTATTTCCTCTTTGAGGGTGAGGATAATCTATGATTTAACTGTAGACTGAAAAGGGTGAATTCAATTCTGTGCGATTGTGTATAATCAAATATAATATTCAAAGAAAGAGAATGAACCATGGAGATAATGTTTAAGATATTTAGCCAAAACATAAAAGTTTGTTGGCCTATTTCTTTGCTAAGCTTTCATCACAGAACAGGTGTTTGGGAGTTTCCGTGCAAAGGTTGTAGGCATGAGCCGAAAGATATATAAGGTGTATTCCTAAATTGGGGATGTGCCAAAAGGCCCATACCTCTGAAACTTCACATGCTCACATGGTGTATATCTTCTATTGAGGGAGAGAACTACTTTATGGTGTATGGGAAAAGTTTTTTCGACGTTTTTCATAAAATTTTTGAAATATTTTCCAATGCCCACATTACTTTTACGATTTGCAAATTACAAATAAAAAGGTACCATGAATTACTTGATATATTTCTCTTTACTCCCATAGCAAGTTGATAACTCTTTACATTGATATTTTAATAGTTACTATTTTTCAACTATTATATAAAAATTTAGCAATCTTAATTAGTTTTATAATAATTATAAACATTCAATGTAATAAAATTTATTTTTTATGATTACTCATAGAGTCAATAGTTAATTCGATTGAGTTAATAACACACTGTTATAATATTATATAAAATAAATATTATAAAATTTTAGTTGGGAAGCGTTATTTCCAGGTTTTTTTTTACCGGGATATTGCTTAGTACAATCAGATTAACAATAAGTATATACTTAATTTGATGTCTATAATTGAAAATATTAATTAATCTCTTCATTTGACATTCTGTACAGATATATTGATTAATTAATCTAAAAATTCAATTGAATCTTTAATTAATTGGAATATTGATGTTTCTACCTTTATATAAAGTTAAATGAGCCTTTTTAACAAGATCGGGGCAAGGCAACAGCTACAAATCTCTGGACCATACTAGACTTCTAGATCCTTCAATTCCGTTTTCTCCAAGGATTCATCAAATTTCTGACGTGGTATCATCTTTACCTTTTAGCACTGTGCTATCTTGTTTCTTACTTTATTTAAAATTTTAGTTCGAAAGCTTAGGTTTACTATTATTAGATCAATAAAACAAATTATAAATTTGCTGAGAGATTTTTGAAAAATATTAAAACTTAGATTTACTGATAGAAAAATAAATGAAAAAAATCTAGGTCGAACTCAGTAAATATAGAGAAATTGGTTAAATGATTTTCATAAAAAAATATGAAAATAAAACCTACTATTTATGTATGAATTTACTGATAAATAAAAATGAAATTAAGAGATTAAATAGGTAAATCAATGAAGCGGTTCAAAAATCCCAACATTTTCTGCACCGGCCTTATCCATAAGATATATTCTTTTGTAACAAACAGAATTTTGACCTACTTAAGAAGGCCTTTTTCCTAGGGTAAATTTACTCTTTTATTTTAAAATAATTATAATGGTTATTAAAATACGCACAACAGTAAATTTGAAAATGCCACATGCCGAATGAAGAGTTGCCCATGGTTTCGATCAAGACTATGTTATCATGCCACGTGTACAATGACGACGAAAGCTGGTAAGGTTAGTTTCGTCTCAATTCCCACCACCACTTCCCTCCACCAATCGCCACCACTCTCTCTCTTCCTTATATATATTACCTCACTGGTCATTTATAAGCCACAACCTTTTCCTCTTTCAACTTTTCTGACTTTACCAAGAACCGGAACAACCGTCAGTGACCGGATATCGGAACCGCCACTCTGAACGTTTTGTCTTGGGGAAGCAGCTAAGCTTATGGTGTCGGTGAACCCCAACCCAGCTCAGGGATTTTACTTCTTCGATCCCATGACTATGGGACTTCCTGGTCTCAACTCTCTGCCGTCGCCGCACATGACTTCCTCTACTACTTATACTACTCCTGCTGGTGCGGCTCCTTCTAATACAACGGTGGGTAATACTGCGAGGAGTGGTGCTCCTAATACGATGGCGATTTCTGATGATCCCAATAAGAAGGTTCGGAAGCCTTATACTATTAGCAAGTCCAGAGAGAGCTGGACGGAACAGGAGCACGACAAGTTTCTTGAAGCTCTTCAACTGTAAGTTGGTCCAATTTTTATTTCTTTTGGAGTGATTTGGTGTTTGGTGAATTCGTCGTTTGAGATTGGTCTTTGATTGAAGAGAAAATCCGGGGATGGGATGATGGGAAAAGCGAGGAAAATCTTGTCTTTTTGCCATGGGATTGAAAGAATTTGAGATTTTTCTTTTTGCAATCAACTGGGGAATTGGGGTTTATAATTGTGAATTAATAATTGGCATACCAATCCGATAGTTGAGTCTTCGTTGTTCGTTTGTATTTTGTATTTCAAATTGGGTCAATGATCAGAAAGCTATTTTACGTGCCTTAGAAACAAAGTCAATTATTTTGATTGCTCCAGGTTCTGTAAGTTGGGTTAATAGCAGTAAAGCCTAATCTTTCTGAATTTGGCGTTGCATTCATTTGTTATTTTGTTATTAGTAATCTTTGTTTGCTAGTGACCCCAAGGAAAACCAAGAACAGACGTAATTTTTTTATAGCAATTAATCGTTTATGCTTTGTTTGGCCAAAGAAGTGCATTAACTTTGTCAAAACAGTTTTTTTTTGCCCCAATTTGTGAGCAAGTGATCTTTTATCATCAAATTTCCAGTATGTAGTTTATTAATACTTAATTCTTTGGCCATAAAACATTTGGTCAATATTGGTTTAAGCAAATAGAAAATTCTTGCATAAACCCCAAGTATGGGATATTAGCTAGTTGTTTGAGATGGCATCTTCAAAAAACAATAATATGGTGGATGCACTAAAGAAGCTGCATTGCATTTGCACCTATGTGATGCTTTTTAGGAGTTTACTCTGTAACTGGTTCACTAGAAGCATACTTTCCAGTTTCTGTTTATGCTTGTTTCTTAATAAATCACTTGGTACTAATTGGAATATTTCTTGCTTTTGTGGCTGATTACAGATTTGATCGAGATTGGAAGAAAATTGAAGCATTTATTGGATCAAAGACAGTCATCCAGGTATTTTGGTGAATTGCAAAAGCATTGCCATAATAACTATGGCATGTATTGACTACTTTAAGTCTCTAGTTCCATAGGTTACTATTTTTTTCATTTTCTTCGCCAAAGTTATCCATGTCAAATAAAAATACTGGACGCAGATATGGCACCTTGACAATTCAAATTAGTGGTATAATCTATGAAATTTTGTAAAATTGTCTTAATCTTAGCTCTTCTTGAGGTCTTCATTTACCATCTTTTGTTATATTTTACTTCGAATGTACTTTAGGTTGATCATGCAGTTACATCTACGTACTTGTCTGATTAAAACAAGTTTTACCAGAGAAAGGAAGATTCACCTCTTGTGTCTAGCTACTAGAAAAATTTATAAAATAGCAAGGACTTTATTTTAGACTAAGAGATAATAATTGATAACCGTAGATGATGATTCGCTTATTAGTGAATATGAACTGAAAGAGGGAAAGAGGAGGGAATGGAAGAAGAAGAGACTTAAGGAAATTTTGGTTTCTCTTATCTGCTTGTACTTTTTTAGGCTTTAATTTTGCAGCCGGTTTGAGCTACATAAACTGTGCCAACATAAATTGCATGTTAAATCTAAAAGGATGTTTTTGGCAGATACGTAGCCATGCACAGAAGTACTTTCTGAAGGTTCAGAAGAATGGGACAAGCGAACATGTACCTCCACCTCGGCCAAAGAGAAAAGCAGCTCATCCATACCCACAGAAGGCACCTAAAAGTGGTCAGTGTGATCAACCTTAGCTCTGTTCTTTCCTTTATGTCTTCTCTTTTTTTCTTTGTTACCTTTCTTCAAATGATTCAGATTTTTGACTGACCCTCTCTTCTGTATGGCCAGCAACTCCAGTCGTAACCCAAGTGACTACCCCATTTCAATCTTCATCTGCTTCACTTGAACCTGCATATGTGTACAGGTCAGATTCCTCATCAGTTATTGGAAATTCATCGTCTGGTGGAAAATTGACATCTTGGAGTTACAACTCTATGGCACCAGTCGCTGTGCCTCAAGTGATAAAAGGTATTGTTTTAATGTCCTCTCCGTCTCAACTCTCTTTCTCCCATTTGCGTTTCTGTTAGGGTAATGTTACAATCAATTTCTCTTTTTCTTCCCCAGATGATATGGGGTTGGCTGGGCCACCAATTGCACATAATTGTTGCTACAGTAGTAGTAATGAAAGCACCCCAAGGACTTGGCAAACTAGTGAAATAATTGATCCAGGGGAGCAGGGCAAGCCATTGAGAGGTTAGTATCATGTTCCCGTTTTCAAGTTGGGATACATATAAGCTAACAAGGACATGGATGCAGATCTCTAAACTTAAGAATTATAATGAAAAGTTTGATGCCTTCATGTGGAATTAAAATGTCTTTCTTATAATATATATATATATATATATACACACTTCTGAACTAATTTGGTATTAAGTCTTAGTTGAGTTTAGTAGGATACTTCCTCCCCTGCCTTCCCTCCCTCTCTTTCTTCTCAAACAAAACGATTTAACCAAAGAAAATTTTGCTTTACCACATTTTCTGCATAATTTGAGCTAAACTCACTGCCACTTCTGTTCGTAATAGACTCATTCTAGTCTCATGAATAGTGGATATGTAAGTACAGTGTTGAGAGTGTTTCATAATTTCTCTCGGACAGAGGGCGTAGGGCTTGGTACCTATGAATGTAGATCTTAAAAATTTAATGTCATTTGACTTTGTCATCTTCTCCATATTTGCTTTTATTGAACCTTTAAAATTCATCCTTTCTTGTTCTGCCACCATCAACCTTCTCATCTTGCTTAACAGTTTATAAAGTCACTCATGCTGTATGTTGCCGATGAGCTTTTTATTTTGAAACAAATTGCCCTCGGTGAAACTGCTTAATGTGAACATTTCAAATGCCTCTCGCATGCAGTGCTCAACCCCCTTCTTGGCATTTATGCTCATCTTTGTTTTCTTACTTCCCAATTAAATTGTACTATATACTTTTAGATTGGCCTCTTTGGTTTTTACTGTTCTACAATCTTCTGATATTCCTGATTTCCTTTGTATGATCCATGCTTTTCAAAATGCAGTTATGCCAGATTTTGCTAAGGTGTACAGCTTCATTGGCAGTGTCTTTGACCCCCAATCCAGTGGTCACTTGCAGAGGTTAAAGCAGATGGACCCAATTAATTTGGAAACAGTAAGTCATTTTACATTTCATGTATGTTTTTATCCTTAGGCTTTGGCTTGTACTATTTCAGATGTTGGTTTTGTTTCAATCATTCAGAAGATATTCTACTTCTTAATTGGATGTTATTGCCTATATCCCAGGTAGTGCTGTTGATGAGAAACCTTTCTGTTAATTTGACAAATCCCAAGTTCAAAGACCATGTAAGTTTTATTTCCTTTTCTTTTCCTCCTAGACAATTTTTTTAACACACACTCATATATATATATATATCGCTACATTTCTTAAAAATCTGATAATACGGAAGCCTTTTTGTGATCTTGGATTCTACGAGACATTGCAGTACAAATCTATTTGTTCAAGAACAATGCTCACAATAAGCTGAAATAAACATAGTACTATGCCAACCACACATTCTCTCACATATGCTGTGCAGACAGCCTTTTTTTTCTGCTTTTTATGCGGTTTTGGAAATAAATAAAGTACCAACTTTTTATTTTTGAAACAAAACGTACACCTTGGCATGATGATATATTATTAGCATGATAGATAACTAGCAACTTCATATGTCCCAAATTTCTAGCACTGTAAATAATTGGGTTGGAATTTTTTATCAAATAGGCGAGGTTTTTGTGCTGTTCATAAATATATAAATTCACTTTGGCTTATCCCTCTCAACACCTAAATGGTAAAAGTAGTTATGCATTCTCACTAATTTACTCAACTTTGAATGACATTGATGCAGAGAAGGTTGCTAGCGTCCTATGATATTGAGACTGAGAAGGCAAAATATGGCAGTACATATAGTCATATTGGTGCTGATAACAGTCGGACTCTTACTTCAGCTCCGAATGAAGTGAGAGGTTGAAAAGTTTGTTTTGGCTTCCTGTGTGATGGGCATGATAAAATCTTAGGAAAGTCTTATCTTCCCATGGATCCAGTATCATCTCTGAATGCGCTGGGTGGAGGATAATATGTGCGAGATTGAGTTCTAAATACAAAGATTTGCATATATAAATGCATGATATAGAACAGGTGATCTTGTGCTAGCTTGTAGTATCTCATGTATATATTCATACAAAGTTGGCTCTTTGGAAATGTAGCATGGTTTTATGGTCAATGTCACGACCCGGAGGCTATCTTGTGAAGAGCATCAGAGTGCGAGTTGTTGACTGTAAATTGCTGTAAGATGTGCTTTTGAGGTTTTGTAGGAGGAAGAATCATTTCAGTCGTTGCATATTATGTATATGCATTAATCAATACCGATGTGAAAGGTTGACCCCGGTGAAACATTCCTCTACACTGTTTGCCTCTTCATGACTAAAGGGCTTGCTCCATCTCCGTCCCAGCCGTTACCTTGTGGGAGAGGGAGCAGGCGCCATGTCCCGGTTTTTATAGATATAACTAATAAGAAGCAGGGAAGGCTTATGGGCATCAAATACTTGCTTTAATAATAGGATTGTAAAACTTATTTATGTTATGAATTGTTTCAAAATTATCGTAACAATGAAGATGGCCTTAGTTAGTGCTATTCTAAATTTGAACATGGTAACAAAAATTAAATGGTAAAATTGTATAGAGCCACCGAAAGCCATCTTCTTCAGATGTCAAAAGGTCCTATTCCATGTTAAATCCCTCAATTTCACAGAGCCCTTTATGATGAAATGCATGAAAATCTAGAAACAACTAGAAAGGGATTCATATATTTCTCATTTTTTAAATAGATCAATTTATAGAGTTCCAGCCTAGACAAATAAGATAAAACAAGGAAAATGAAATGAGAAGAGAATAACCTTGTCCAACACACTCTCAAAAAAGATAAGACTTCGATTTCATAGATATTAGAAAAATCTAGTTAATTTATGCTCGTGTTAGAAGCACTAGAAAAATCTAGCTAATATATGCTTGGGTTAGAAGCACTACTGAAAAAATTTAGAAATAATCATTCTATGCATTAAATAGAAATATAGTAAAAAAAATTAAATAAATATATTTTTAAAAAAGAACAAATATTTTTTTTAAATAAATGAAAAAAAAGGATCTATCTTTTAGAATGAATAGATTAAATATTTTGAACTTCCTCCAATGGGCGAGACGAGACTGCTCTCTACATCTTTGTTCCAAATATCAACACCAGGATTTTTTTTGTTTAATTTGGTTTCAGACAAAATGTTAAACAAAAGTCAAGTCTCGATTGAATGCATTCTCAGTAAATAAAAGCCATTAATTACATCAACCTGAAGTCTCTCGAGAAGCGCATTAAACCTGCACGGTCGCTGTGAGCATGAGATCACACATACATCACCATATACACAACCTCAGCTAAAGTTTACTATCTATATCTGAAACTCATGTCTAGCTCATGACCATGTATACCCTGACCGCGGCTGGCCGTAGCAAAAGGGTGCATCTGCTTTGACCTCAGTTCCATCTCTATAAGCCTTTGGAGTGCCTCCGGATGATGAGTTCCACTGCCAACATCAGCAGCTGCACCATGCATCAAGAAAAAAAAAAAGAATAAGAACAAAACAAATCATTTAGAATTTGAGAGGTGCACCTCGTTCCTCCGGCAACAACTAGTAAGAAATTAATAACTCTAAACGGCAACAGATGCATTAGAAAAATTAAGATGTCTTTGTGAATTAATTACGGATCCAAATAAAGGACCATTCTTTGGAAGGTAAAATAAACCACCAACAGCAATATAGAGTCAGGTAATATCAAAATAATTTATGCATCAATTCTGGGTTCAATTCCAGTTATCGCAGCAAGTAAAGTCTATGTACATCCACCGTAATCCGTGTCTCAGGTGACATGTGAAAGGTCATGCAGACAGTCATGACAAAGCCCATAAATAGATAGATTTCTTTGCTGGATGAAAACATAAAGTTTTGAGTATCCCCAGTAGAAACTAACCAAAATTAACAACAATTAAAAGGCAAAAAACGTGGGCAAGTAATTTACCTTGCGGTGGAATACCAAGGCCACCAAAGTTCGGCTGCTTTTGACCAAAAGGGAATCCTTGCATCTGGCTGGGTTCTTGTATAAAACCAGATACCTGATTGTTGGGATGTGGAGGCAAAGGTGTGCTCCTAGGAAATCCACGTAGTAGGTGGGGCGGAAGAAAATTGCCAGGTATATGCATTTGTTGTAACATAGGATTATGTGGGTTAGAATCTAATCCAGTCAGTCCAGTACTGGAGTGGTGGAAAGGTGGGCGAAGCAAATTTGCAGGAAATTGATGATTGGGAGGATCATGATGGATAATGTTCTCTGGAGCCATGAATTTCATCTGAGCATTTATATTAGCAGGATGAGAATCTAGTGGATGGAACAATGGCCCTGCATGATTCAATTGAGAAGGATGAAGCTGTGGAGAAGATGACTGGGCATGAATCTTATGATACTGAACATCAGGTTCCCTCATATCATAAGGACCATGGAAGAGGGTTGGACCTTCTTTGCCTCCTACAATAGTTCTTTCATCCCGGTAAACAGCCGAATTTAAAGCTGCTAGTTTTTCAGCAATGTCTAATTCTGTCTCATGGGTTGATAGTAACTCTGCTCTTGCCAAGTTCCTGCCAGACAAAAAGTTCTGGGGATTCAGAGGATCATTGGCTGCAATCAAGCTATCCTCTTCAGGAAGTCTAACTTCAGTGGACCCACCAAAGCCACCAAGCTTAGAGAACTCAATTCGAAGTTGTGACAAATCTACTTCACTTTGAGGATCAAATCCTAAAAATTGCTCACCGATTCTCTCTGATGTTATTTGTTGTCTCTGGTTTGATGCTAGTGCACTACTTCCATGACTATACATGCTGGAAGGAATATCAGCTGTAGAAGCATGGATATCATCATCCATCATAGGAAAGGAAGACTCTGAAACATCAACTCTCATTGATACACTTGCACCTCTTTGGCCAGAAGTAGGTGTGTCAATTGACTTCAGTTCCTTCATGAAAGCAGTTCCAAAAAGTGTTTCAAGAGTCAAAGGCTTGCCTGCATTGGAAACGTTTTCAGCGTTCGCCTCTCTGAAATTATGAAATGTGGTGCTAAGATTCTCTGCTTCAACATTTTGTGGTCTGTCTGAAGATACAATTCCTAAATCGGTTGACAGGACAGTTCCTTTCTGTAACAATGAAAGGAGGTGTTGCGATGCATGGTCATCAATCTCAGTCTTCTGCTCAATCTTAGCAGCAGAACCACTCGAATCCTGCAAAGGGTGCTGCAAGACAGGGCCATTTTCAGTAATTTCTGACATAATTGACTGTTCAAGATCTTCACAAGTAAGTACAGCGAGAACTGCCTCTAGTTCGCCAATGGTTTCAACAGTTACAGGCATTGAATTGGGTACCACTTGCCCATCTGCAAGTCCAGACCCTTGGAGAGGCAACCTAGGATGAATGTTCCCACTAGCTTTAACATCAAAAGCATGGGATCCACTTTTGTCACTGCCAACAATTGACGATGATCCCCCTTTTTCACCAACTATTAATGATAGCAAATGATTGGGCTGACCAGCAGAGAAATCATCAACTGATTTAACAGTCCTGCCAGAGGAGAGTTCATCAACTGGTTTATTAGGCCTGCCAGATGAGAAATCATCAACTGGTCTACTGGGCTTGCCAGATAAGAGATCATCAATTGGATTCCTCTCTGCAATAATGAGATGGAGGGTAAGAAAAAAGAAAAATCAAAAGTTAATCTATACGTTTAACCTACATAAACAGCAAAGAAATTTGGACAACAGATATATATTCAAACACAAGATATCAATTTCAAATACCATCTTCAAGAAACCACTGAGCAAATTTGGAAGATTGCACCATGTGAGAGCTCAACGTGTCACCAGCCTTAACATCTTGCTGCAGTAGAAACAAAAGATATTAAAACATACTTCATACTTAAAACCTTTACTTGTAACACATATCTCTGCTTCTAAAAGTAGTATCAAATAAAAGATAAGCAACAACCAACATATTAATTTATTTGGAGGAAAAAAAAATATAAGATGTATGTAAAAATCTGAGCAAATCCACCAAAGGATGAACTCA
The DNA here is from genome assembly GCA_023653625.1 of Triadica sebifera. Classification (NCBI taxonomy): domain Eukaryota; kingdom Viridiplantae; phylum Streptophyta; class Magnoliopsida; order Malpighiales; family Euphorbiaceae; genus Triadica; species Triadica sebifera. The sequence goes on from CM042895.1 coordinate 3,710,877, forward strand.
TTTCTTGGATAAGTGATGAACCCAGCGTGATCTCTCCTTCCCCTTCTAGCAGATAATTAAGAATCCATCCACCTATGTTGATTATTTCAACTGTTGTACTTATTTAATTACTAACGTATCTGATAAAGCTGATAATTACTTTAATTTTAAGTTGATTATGTCAAACAATCTTCATTTTAAGTTCATCTAAAATGGTATATGTTGGTTGGCAGGCTCTTTCGGTGTCCAACTATACGACTTCTTGTGGACCACATAAGACTACAATGTATAATATACCTTTTCCAAACTGATCATAACTATAATACAGATGGACCCAGGGCTATGGGGGCGATCAGTGCACAGCTCTTGTAGTTGAACGAGGGAAAAATCAGAATTAAAAAGCTGATGTTTACACATTTAAATATCATGACAACGGTAGAAAGGGAGGTTTTTGTTCTGGCATTGCTTTATAATGATCTTAGGAAAAAGTCTGAGGTTTACACATTTTAACAAAATTATCACAGTGGTGGTACCAAGATAGGATTTTATTCTGGCATTACAATATAATGATCTTAGGGTAAAAGTACTTGAAACAGGAACATCTAATAAAAAGCTAAGAGAGGTGTAGGAGGGCTCAAAACAGTTTAGCAGGGTCTCAGGTCCAAAGAACCATACTATTAAAAAAGACACACACATTTACCTCAGTGATGTTGGATGAGCCAACACCATTTAGTGTCAAAGTGCTGCCAAAGAGCTTGTCTAGGATTGAGGTTGAATGGATTGGATTAGATTCACCCACAGCTTTACTCCCTTTCGCATCCTTAGCATCAAGCTCCATTACTTCACTATTTTCTGAAGCATCAAAAGGTTCTGGAAGTTTGGAAGTCTCATAATAGTGATTATCCTTGTCAACTGCTTGATTTGACACATCCAAGGACAACGATAAATTCACAATCTTTTCACTGCATTTATTAACTGAAGCATGAATGCTTGGTCCACGTAACTGCTGCTCTCTTGGATCCATTTCTTCTAATGGTTGTTTCTCCTCCTGATCATTAGAATTCCCACTTAACAAGCGATTTCTTTTGACATGAAATAGGCTACCTTCCAGTTCATTGCCAAACTATTGATGCAATCAATAAAAGAATCTTTAAAAAATGACAATGGCATACTCAAAAGTAATAATAGGCAACCAGAACATTCTAATTCATATTAAATTTACCAACAGACCAACAGACCCTGCATAACCGTTTACACAGCTAACAGAAGGAAATCAGTTATTCAAGATGATCAGATACCTATGCTGCTATGTTCTTTTGTTAGATGAATGAACCACAAATGGATTCACTTAATTGTGTATGTTACAAATGCAAGCCCCTAGACATCAGCTGAGCCCCAGATCAACAGCACAAAAAAGAGCTTACGAGAGATTTTCGGAATAACGTGTTATAATTATAGGTCTCACTGACCACACAACTTTCTAATGCAATCCGATGAAGAATAGAAGAGAACTACCTCTGATAGCTGAGGAGGAGTCAATGATTTTGTTCCAGCATTCTTCTCCACAGCAGTACTTGAAAAACCAGGGGGCACAAGAGGTCTAGATACAGGAGCTTGTGAGGGAAATAAAGACTTATCAGAAACATTATTTGAAGCAGGCTGTACCACTGGTTCATCTGATTCGTTTCTTCTATTAAGGAATCTTTCATCATCCTTTGGATCCTCCAATAACTCACTAAAATCGAAGTCATTTTTACCCTTTCCTGGATTCAACTTCTGCTTTTCTTGAAAAGCTTTCTGCTGTTCCTTCCTCATAAGTTCGAAGGAAGCTAAACAGAACATAACAATTTTAAATTTTAAATTGTTTTGACAGTAAATTAACGTATGCTGCAATAACATCAAAATAGAATCAATGGCTATACCACAATCTCGAGGAAAAGGAAACATTACCTCTTCTTTTTCTTTCCTCTTCTGCTCTATCCTCACTTGCATACTCAGAAGAACCAAATGTTTCATCATTGTATGAGTCATTTGTGTCCCTACGTGAGTGAGGTGCTGCCTGAAATTATGGGACAAGTTAAATTGGTTATCAGGGGGAGAATTAGACAATCATAATTTCTGCCAGTTCAAATTCCTAATTCAGTTGCTTGCTGTGAAAAATGAAGCAACTGAAGCGTGCTCAAGTCCAGACCCAACTATGCCTCACATTTCCTATACAGTGTTGTAATCATACTAATAAAAAAGAAAGGGTTTCACCTTATAAGGGCGAGGGGGGTGATATGGTTCATTGCTCCTATTAAGGCGGTACTGATCATTAGCTCGAAACTTTGGACCTGATGCCCCAGCAGCATATCCAGATGGCCTTGGAAAAGAACCACTCCCAAGAAGTCCATCATGCCCAGGAACTTGCCAAGGACGCTGAGATTGGTTGCCATATTGCCTTCCGGAATCTATTCATTAACATATATTATAGAACCAGTCACCACACACATTATTAAATCACAAAAAAAAAATGCATTACACCAACCTTGAGTCTCTTAAGACCTTGGGAACATTTATTTTGAATTGTATCCCCTTGTTCAGCAGTGAATGTCATAACATTCTATACAGTAACATAGACACATCAAGATTGCTAGAAATAGAATGACAACAATCCAACTAATGAAACAAATGATAATCCAACAGTGTCAATTGGCAACATTCATCAAATGAACACATTGGAAACACTCATCACTTTCACCTTGTCTATCCAGTCAGTCAGCAGGAAAGGAATCAGTAGAAGATTACAGGTAAATCAACTTTAAATTTTTCTTACTCACCACTCCAAAATACGAAACAGTATTAACACCTGAACTACAAATTACCTTTACATCTTGCCTCATCATGCATCTTAAGAAATCTTGGCAGACACCCATTCTCAAATCAACCGTAAATTTCTCAAAACATATCTCTTGACATTTATCAACTCCACAAATTCAAGATAGAAGAGTCAAGAGAAAACATGAAACCAACACTCAACTATTGTGCTCCTCTACTAACACCTAATTTCCACTCAAACCAAATCAGATATTCCCTAAAATCTCACTAAGAAACCTAGCCCAGCTCTTAAATTCCCTATTTTGTTCAAGTAATAACTCAATAAATCAGCATGTAACTAAAACACATCCAGCCTTGAGGTTTTATAATATTGAATCCCAAAAACACAAATGGGGGAACATTGATTCTGTCCACCAAAAATATATATATTTGTCAACAGCTTGTTTCTATGGAATGAATCAGAAGCCTCTAGTTGCCAAAGAGCATGTGAGCTCTCACATATTATAAATTCTTCGCTCCCCCATTTCTTGTTCTAGGAAGATAGAAAACTTACAAAGCTACAAATTATTTAATACAAACATACCATATTTTAAACAACCTCAGAGAATTAACAGAAACTTAATCAATGCAACCAATTGGTTATGGATCTATTAAAAACTATAAAAAATGGGCAGCAAAGTCAAATAACCTTCATGACAAAATTTTGGAGATAAAACAAATGAAAGCAGAAAGCAAAAATAACGTTCTAGACAGTAAGCCCACAATTAAAGAACATATTTATGCAAGAGAACTAATATGTGAAGCCTGACCTGAGTCCCAATCAGACTGTGAATCACTGTCACGATCACTCCTTCCAGAGGAACGACTATCCCACCTTCCTTGAATGCCCCGTGAATAATTATTTGCATCCCCTCTAGTGGGTGGGGATGAACCATATTCATTACGTCTATAACTTTGTGATGACAAGCCCCCAGAAATTCTGAATCGATCCTGTGAAGCATCCTCAAATTCACTGGTGAACAGAGAAATGGAGGACGAAAATTGGAACTTAGCTTGAAAGCATCACCGAGAGGAAAGCAAAAGTGTAACTACTAGCAACTACAACTGACAACGGTATATTCAGATTTGTACAATAGTAAAGTACCTTAAAATCGATTGGCCAAATCCACTTGGTAACTTTTTGCAAACATCCAATTCACTCAACGATAGAAGAAAATCTCTTGTATATGAAATTTTAAACTTCCTGGATCATTATCCACATTCAATAAGTAATTACAAAAAAAAAAAAAAAAAGCAAAGTTAGAAAGCAGATTTGAGTCAACGTTGAAATCAGAAACGAAAGAATATAAGTGCATTACTTTTGTGATTCGTCTCTTGCTTCAACACGCTGATTCAGTTCGTGTTGCTCCTGATTTTCGAAGTTCATTTTGCTAGTACTTAATTTTCCAAAAAGCAAACACTATTCGATCGCTATTGTTCACCTGAATACAAGAGTCTCTAGTCACCACATATTAGCTCAAATACACAAGCCAGCATCCGCTAAGCAATACCCACCTCATATTGGAACAACATCCAAATAACCCCCAATAACTCCTATCTCCACCTCCAAAAACTCTGTGTAAAACACTGCCACTTAATCTGGACCTACAGAGTAAAAATGATAAATTTGGCTATTTCAGCCCTCAAGACAAGCAATCCATAAACTATCGTTCATTAAACATCCAGATAACCCATCCACCCAAATTCAAAACTGCAGCCAGTGTGAATGAAGGAACAAAAAGCCAAATACCAGCTGGTGTCGAGCTAAATCCACCTCCTGATCCAGCTCAATCCACAACATAAACCACCAGAAATACGGATGCAAATTTTCAATATCCTAAAACCCTCTTCGCAAAATTGTAAAAATGAAACGCGATCATTGTCAGTACAACGATGCTGGAAACGCCAGATATATATAAAGAATGGCTAATTTCTTTCAATCAAAACTCGAATATCGCAAAGTACACCATCTCAATGCTTGATTAAAGGCAAAGATTATCAAAGTTGTGACGTAGGCAATTCTCAAATAAGATCGAATGAGACGATTCCTAGGGCTTTGCTCTAATCTATGAAGCTAAAAAAACTAGGGTTTGTTACAACAGAAAAGGAGCTATCGGGATCGAAGAGGCAGAAAGACCGGGAGAAATGAAGAGAAAACAAAAGAAAAACGGAAATTAGAGTTCGAATCTCCAATCTTTAACCTGTTTCTTGGATGATACTCTGTGCATTAGAGAGAGAATGAGAATTAACTTTGTGGATCAGATTTGCAGAAATGCCGTTATTCGCATTACATTTTGAGGGAAAAATAATAAAAAAAAATTGCAGACATTAAAAAATAAGTTTGTTTCTCAAATCCACGCGCCTTCACTTACGTGAACAACGAACAAGCAGCTCAAATAAAGTCATTCCCCAGACTCCAGTGCAGGCTTTGTTGACTGTACGAATAATCGATGGCTTTAAAGGCGCGTCGATGAAAGACCACTCTCAAAGGCAAAATGCAAATTTAAAGCTTATATTAATAAATTTCCTATCAAATATCTACACTTTTATTTAATAAATTACTCATTCATTTCTTAAAATTTAATGTTTTAATATTGAATATTTATTTTTTATTTAACATTAACTATTAAATTTTAGTTACAGTAAATTTTGAATGCTTTTTTTTAATAATCATTGACTTTTCTTCACATTTTTGTTTTGATTTATTATTTATGAAGATAGTAATCAACAAATTATCTTCATTTAACTTTCCATCCTTACCAATAAATCTGTTTTATATTTTTTCAAAAAATAATAATAAATATATTTTATTTATTATTTTAGTAATAAATAAATTACATGTGAATCTTAAAATAAATAATTTTAATAGGCTGTCCAAAAATTAACTAAATATATTGAATTGAAATCTTTCAATTCAATTTAAATAGAAAATTATAATTTATATGATTTCATAAATAGTTATAGTTTTGAAATTTTTATATATTAATTTTTTTATTTAGTTTTAAATTAAAAAATTATAAATAAAATCAAACAGATAATATAGAATCTCTTTTAATATATATATATATATATATTAATATTAATAATTTTCTAAAATTATAGTTTTTTTTATACTTTTCCTTTGGAGTATAGCAAAAACTTATTTTACTAATCTATAAATTATATTTTAAATTTTGTAGAAATTAAAGTAGTATATTAAATTTTTATATTTTTTATGATATTTGTATTGTAATTTTTTATCCTAGTTTTATGTTAATATTTTATCAAAATTTTATGATATTTTTATTTATTTAATTAATTTATTTATTTATCAAACCGATCAAATCAACAATTCAAACTGAATTCAAATAGCATTAATTTAAATATTTTTATTAATTTTTATTTTGATTAAAATTTGAAATATGCAAAAGTTATAAATTTTTAGTTTATATCAACCAAATAGAACCATGAACACCTCTAAATTTCAGGTTGCGCACTCTAATTTCATTTTTTTTCTAATGTAAAATCAGTTTTTTTAATTTTATTTTAGGGAATGTAAAATTCAGTTTTTATTGATTCGTGATTAAATGATACCTGATATCAAAATGGGAAAAACCCAATTATATCAAAATAGGAAAACCCGATTTCAAAATGGGAAAAACCCAGTTATAAACATCTTATTCAATTGCAAGCCCCAAAGCAGTGTTATGAGCCCTAATCAACCTCAAGTTCTCAAAGATATATATTAAAAAGAATAGGAAATTAAAATGTAAACATTAAACCTAAATCTTCTAAATAAAATGCTAAAAACAAATTTAAAATGGGAGACAACTCGTTTCTATATCTGGTTCTTTCTAGCTCTTCCGGCTTGTTGTACCCGAAAGTAAGCATCAAGTGTGAAACGCTTTCAACTTATTTGCTTTATTTATTTTTCTTGTTGGGGTTTTTCTTTCGTTCCTCTGCCTTTTCTTTAAGTCTCGAAAGCAACTGATCTGCTTAAAGATTGGTATTTGCTTTTTGATTTTGTTTATTCTTTAGTTTAATCAGATTAGTGAACTAATAAAAAATATTTTCCTATCACAATATCATTAATTAAAAATGTTTACACGATCAAATTAATTAAAAATATCCGAATGTATGTATATTACACGAGACGATTAAATACAGTTAATTAAATATGTATACATTATACAATACGAGACACGATTATACACCAATAAACATAAAAATTATATTAAAAATACAATACAATTTCTAAACGAAATTTGCACACCATAAAATTATTCATATCCAAAATTAGTATACAAATAAACTACATAAATCAATAAAGAAAACTACAAATTGAAATTTATAACAACTTAACAAATACATACAAAAATCATGATAATAAGAAAACTTACATCAGGGCACTAAAATTTGGAGAAATTACTATTGGTCACTTGTAAAAAAATACATAAAATTAATTTAGTTAGTCAGTTTTTTTTTAAACTAAATATTAATTTATCTAAACATAATCTGATAAGTATATTAGTATAATATTAATATAATATAAATTAATAAATAATAATTATACAATTAATTTATTAAAAGTTATTAGCATATATTTATATAATTAATTTGTATATAATATATTATAAATTTATTCATATAAATACTTATATTATATACATTTAAAAATAATACAATATATTTTAATAGTTTATATAGTTTGAATAATACTGAAATTATTAAATATATTTTATATGTTTTTAAACGTATCTATTTATGTCTAAATAAATTAGACAAAAATACAATTTTTTCTTTGTTATAAAAGTATTGACACAATTATAATATATATTTGTTTAGTTTAAATTTATATATACCTAAATTCGTATTATTTAATTATTTCGTATTAAAAATTATCTAACTCTATTCAAAATGAAACCATTGCCTCGACTTTCTCATCAAATCTTCATTTTGCCCTTCACTGTGCAAGAATACTCATCACCTCGACTCAATCGAATTCAGTTCATACCGCCCTTTCTGCTATAATCACAAATAATACCGAAATTAATGTTAAACACAAAGAAATCAAATTAAGAAGGAGAAAAACTCATCACTTGAGAGTTGTTTGTTGAGAGAAAGAATGAAGTTGCTTATGTTTGGGTAGCCTACAGTGCGAACGAACAGGAAGGACTGAAACTGGAAGGAAGCGACTTGCCTGGTCGTTTGCCGGCGAGCGAATGCGGGGATGGCCAATTGTGCAGACCAATACTGATAGATATATCTATACTAAGTGCAAGAGAGTTGGGATTGAGATTGGTAATCTATAAAATAAGATTAGAATAATTAGTGTTTTATTAAGACTAAAACCTCTTATTATTTGATACACAGAAACTTTTTATAATTTTTTTAGAAAACGTGGAGTGATATACATGAAGAGTTGATGATGTTATTATCATAAATATTTTTGTGTAGTCTAAAAAGAAATTATAAAAAAAGATAAAATATTTAGCTTTATATTATATATTGATTTAATGTAGTCAGAGGTATATTTAATTTGAACCACTAAACTTATTTAGGAAAATATTTAAAAAAATCAAGCACTTTAATAATGAAAAATAATTTTATCAAAATAAAATATAAAAATTATTGTTTGATGGTTATAAAAACAATTTTCCTATTGATGATCATATTTTTTCATTTATTAAAAAATGTAAGTTCATCGATGAAAAAAGTATTATAATTATTAATGAAAAAAGGTGTAGGACATAAAATTTGATTCAACCAGTTTTTATTTTAAAATATTGGCTATTTTATATTCTAAATACTAAAATTTTGATCTAATTTGTTTTCTATTAGCTCTTCGATTTTGAATTATTTTACACTTTCAAGTTTCAAAATTTAGTACGAGTGACCATTGAAACTGAATTTTTTTAGTATGCCATTTGTCATAAAAGTTAATATATTTTTTTGACCCAAACTTTATGGGACTATTCTTTGGACTTAATTATATTAAAATGGAAAAATTATGATTTATCTATGAAATTTGAGATATTGTGTTATTATTTATGAAATTCAAAAATTATATGATTTGCTCTATTTATTTTATCATATTTTTTTAATATATCATTTTGTTAGATTTTCTGTTAAAAAATGTTAAATTTGTGGAAAATAACAGGAAAAAAATTACTATTTATCCTTTGAAGTTTGACCAATTGAACTAATATCGTTCGCATATTTAATTTATTGTATTAGTACTTTTGGAGTTTGATATACTATATTAATACTGTCTGAGTAAAAAAAAATATATTTTTTCTGATTAACAGTAAATATTTTAAAATTTAACAAAACAATTACATAATTTAACAGAAATAAAACAAATAAAATTAATTATATAAATTTTGATCTTCAAATAGTACTAGTATAATATATCAAATCTATAATAATTTTTTTTGTTAAAATTTATAAGACTATAACTATTGAAACTATGAAATAAGAAAGCCACGAATTGAAAAATATGTAAACTTAAGATTTAGTTGGTTCAATGCCAAGATATTATAAGGGAAAAGTGTTAATGAGAAATATACAAACTAGGCAATAATTTAAAATTTTTTTACAGGTGTGAATATCAGTTTTAGTTTTTATTTATATAAGTTTAATATATTAATTAATTTTTTTAAAAAAATATGAAAAATGTAAAATCTCAAAATATATCATTTTTATTAATACCTCTATATTTTATTTTAGTTTCCCAACTTACAATTTGAGAAATTGATATTATTAATTTCAATATAAACAACTTAAAAAAAATCATATTATGAGTTGATATTATTAATTTCAATAAAATAAATTTTGTCACGCAGCTTCTATCATAAATCATGAATTTAACTTTTTTTATATTTTTTTCAATTTTTTTTCTTTTAGTTAAATTTTTTACCAAATTCAAATAATTTTTTTGGGGTTCCATTTTAGAGCTGAGGGGGTAAATGTATGAAGTCGAAATTTAGGGGTCACAATTGAAAATTAGTCAAACAAAATAACCAGTACATGATCACTCCGAAATTCTTAAATATTACGGAGCATCCATCCCAATATTGTCACAGGGCAATCTCGTAAAAAAACTGAAAATCGACGTCATTTAACAACCGGGAAATAAATTCCTTCAAATGAAGCTGCAGGCGCAGCACACGGACAGTAATAAACCAAGCTTCAATGGCGTCTGCTTCGCTCTTACAGTCCGCAGCGGCATCGTTTCGCGGCCAATTCCCAATTATATCACCTCGGTTGTCCGTTAAGGTGCCTTACGGAAATTCTAAAAACAGCAATGGGTTGGTGTCAGTGAGGGCTACCGGAGGTATTGTGTTGGTGGAGAAATCAGAATCGGAAAAGGCCAATCGCTTGAAGACCACTTACCTCGAAAAGATCGTTCCTTTACTTATGGAAGAGTTCTCCTACACTAACATTCACCAGGTGACCATTTTAATCTAGGTTTTACAATTTTTTTTCCTCGATTTCTTTCTATGATATCTTTTGTTTAGTGCGCCCATTTGGGAATTTTTTGAGGTTTGAATTGATATTGAGGTAAGAAAATGGTAATACTTTATCTTGGGTTACGAATTTTAATGGTCAAGAGATTATTTTTACTGGATAAGGTTAGTTGGCTTGTTTCAAGGGACTGAGTTTGTTTGGTTGCGAAGTGTTTTATAATCAACTGTGGCAAATTCTTTAATATTATAAAGCATTTAGCTTGAAATAAGTATTCAGAGGGCAAGTCCCGGTGCAACGGGAAGGCTTCGTATTATAGATGACCTCTCCAACCCGTGCACTAGCCACTAAGGGAACTGAATCTCATACCCTGGTGATAAGATATTCTTGGATTTCAATTTTTTCTTTGGAAGGGAAGGCAACAAATATCATAATGCTCAAATGTTTGTGTCCTATGGTATTTTATATTGGAGATCAAAGACTTGATATCTTTATCTCGGCAGCAAGTATCTTTCTTTCTGCAGAAAAAGGATTGTGTATTTTGTTGGATAACTGCAGGGGAGTTGTTATGTCCAAACTAACACTAGATATGCTGATTTCCTTTTGGTTAGCATTTTGCCATTTATATCACATGCATTCTATGCTCCAGCTCTTGATTAGTTTTTTCTGCTATTTCATGACATCTCAAGGTTCCAAATATTGAAAAGATTGTGGTGAACTGTGGTATTGGAGAAGCCGCTCAGAATGCCAAGGGTTTGGAAGCTGCGATGAATGATTTGGCTCTGATTACAGGACAGAGGCCTATCAAGACAAGAGCAAGGAACTCTATTGCCACCTTCAAGATAAGGGAAGGTCAACCACTAGGCATTGCTGTTACACTCAGAGGAAATGTAAGCATGTTTTACTCTTTGTTATTTCTTATTTACAATCTACTTTGAGTTTCTAACTAAGTTGTCTCTCAATGCTCCTTCCTTTGCTTGAGATTTAAATACAAGCTGGTCTTGAATCCTGACTTCTAATGCTGTATTGGACTTTTGGCATTGCCATTGCTTGGTTCTTCTAACATTTTGGTTACCATTTTGATATAATTTGAAAACTTGTTATTTCTCAATAAAAGATCTACCCGCCTTCCTTTCCTCTCCTGCTCAGTATATGGATTTCCTAGTTCAGAATAAGTGACTATTGTTTCTCTGTTATAATTGTCATAATAGTATTTCATTTTATTTCATTTTTATTTATTGAATGATGTCACAGTGCAATTGTATGATGGTAAATAATGATTTCTTGTCCATGATGTCTTTTGAATAGTTCAGAGATTTTATGGGTACTCTTGATACGATTTTTCATTCTGAGAATGACTTTTTCAATTAGTAAATTTTAGAGATTTCTGCTATAAGAAGAATTAGTTCAGAGATAACGGCTTCTCCCCTCTGATAAACTTTAGCAATAATAGCTACTATTTCCATGTGAGAAAAAGTTGCTTCCTCATTGCAAAGAATATATCCTTGAGTATCTCAATGTTTTCTTACTCTGGTTTGCATTTGTGTGTAGACACATTTTTTATATGTTCTCTTACATATCGTTTTTCCCTGTGCTCCCTTTTGCTAAATTACATCACCTTTCACGAACTGTATGCCATATGGCACATACCAATACCATGATTTTTCATACTGTCAAGCTCATATGATGAGCAACATATTGCTGGTATTGTATATTAATGGTTTTGTGAGTTCTAAACGAATGAGTTTTTGTTATTTCACTGCTGTTGACTTTCTTTGTGGAGCCTTATAAATCATAGTTTATATTTTATGCTTACTGATTATGCTTTACAGGTGATGTATTCATTCTTAGATCGGCTTATAAATCTAGGGCTTCCAAGGACAAGGGATTTCCAAGGTGTAAGCTCAAACAGCTTTGATGGGCATGGGAATTACAGCATCGGAATTCGTGAACAGAGCGTGTTCCCAGAGATTAAGTATGATGCACTTGGTAAACCAAGGGGAATGGATGTTTGCATCACAACTACTGCTAAAACTGACCAAGAAGGCCAGAAGCTTTTGGCTCTCATGGGAATGCCATTCAGAGAAAGTAGTGGTGCCACTGCTGTGCCACGAAAGAAGAAGTTGAAGAAGCATCATTTTGATTCAAAATCAAGGGGGCGGCGATAAGAGTTTTCCTCATTTGGTTTTTGCAATTCCCATCAGCTTATGTACTCTGTGACTTTGTGTATTTGTCTCTAATCCAATGTAAAATACATTATTATGATTTTTTGATAGTTGATTTGGTTTTATTTTATTTATTTATATTATTTTATTTTTTAAAAATTTGGAGTCGTGCCAGGCTCGAACCCAACAAATGAAGGTCTATATAACTTCAATTCTCTGAGATACCGCAAACCCCAAAAAGTAAAAGACGTAATGGGTTGGGGTGAGGAGTACCATTCGGAATTTCGAAATATTGTGGTGGTGGAAAAATCAGAATCGAAAATGGGTCTTCGCCTCAGCACCATGTACCTTGGAACCATATTTCCTTCACTTATGGAGAAGTTCTTCTTTGCCAACATTCACCAGAGTATTGTTGTATTCTTAATTTTACTTAATTTAATATTACTGTGTTATCTTCGGTTTACCATGCTTATTGCAGAATTTTGAGGTATGCTGCTGTAGTAGTTTGCATTGGTTTACAATTTTGGATAGTTAAAAAGAGGTTATTTTCTACTTGATAAGGCTGTTTGGTTGCTGAGTGATGGAAAAGACGAGAGCTCTTCTGATTTTTACATCTATCATAACATATATTTTTTTTTTGGTTCTTAGTTTAGGGTAATTCTTAGACTAAAGAGCGGGAGTTTTGGTGCAATATTAAGGTTGATTTTTTCCGAGTGGAAGGTTATAGTTTCAAGTAGTTCTAAAAGAGTTCTTTACAAAAGGGTGGAAAAAAATGCTGCGTATGATCGATAATCCTTTCCATCTCTCCTACTCAGCTGCTAAATTTTCATTTGAAAATCAAGGGCAAGAAATATCATAAAGCTTGAATTTTGTATCCTCTCATATTTATAAATGGAGATAGAATTGAGCCTTTGTTCAGCTTAGCTGCAAATATAATTCTTTCTTCCGAAAATGATTACGCATTCTGTTGGATAACTGCCGAGGAGTGATTATGCATGCCCAAGCAAGTTGTTGATATGCTGATTTTCTTTTGGTTAACTTATTCATCTTTCATTATATGCATTGTATGCTGAACTCTTGATACGTTATTTTCTTTTGCAATTTTGTGACACTGAATTCCTTAGGTTCCAAAAGTTGAAAAGATTTTGGTGAAGTGTGGTACTGGAGAATTCGCTCAGAATGCCAAGGGTTTGGAAGTCGCTATGAATGATTTGGCTCTCATTACAGGACAAAGGCCTACCAAGACAGGAAAGATGCCTATCAAGACAAGAGCAAGGAAGTCCATTACCAACTTAAGGAACAGGGAAGGTCAATTGCTGGGACTTGCTGTCACACTCAGAGGAATGTAAGCATGTTTTTACCCTTTACTTGATTCATGTTTATAATCTGCTTTAAGTTTGAGTGTCTAACTATTGTTGTCTTCCGATGCTCATTCCTTTTCTTATAGATGTAAATGCATGCTAGTCTTGAATCTTGACATTGCCCATTGCTAGATTATTTTCAATACTGCAATGGCTTTTCGTGCTGTTTTGAACTTTTGACATAGCCATTGCTTGATTCTTCTAACATTCTGTGAATAATTTTAATTTAATTTTAGGATAGTTTTCATCTTTAATTGATATTTCTATCTTCATTTTCCTCTCCTGCGTGGTGTATGGATTTCCAAGTTCCAAATAAGCGACTAATTTCTTGTAATAATAGCCCCAATAATATTTCATTTTATCTTTTATTTGTTTGAAATATGTCATGGTATTATTATATGAGAGTAAATAATGAATTTTTCTTGCATTTTCTTGTTTGAGGATTTTGTTAATACTCTTGAGATGATAGTTCATCTGATGATGACATTCAGTTGCTGAAAGTTGGATATTTTTGCTGGCTTTTCGCCTCTGATAAACTTCAGTGGTCATTACAAATACTCAAATGTGAGAAAAAGTTGCTTCCTTTAGCACAAGGATAGATTCTTGAGTATCTCTTTATCTTCTTCCCCCGGTGGAAATTGGGCATGTGGAGACATTTTTGATATGTGAGCTTGCTTTTCATAGGTCCTCTGTCTCCTTATGAAACATTATCTCACTTTTTGGAAACTGTATACATTACTGTGCATCATAACGTTATACACAGTCAAACTCACAAGTATGTTATAATGTTGCCAGAGTTGTATTTTAATGGTTTTGGAAATCTAAACGGATAATTATGTTATTTCACTGCTCGGGTTTTCTTTTCTGGGGCCAAATACACCATTAGTAATGTTAGTATGTTGATTGATTATGCTTTTCAGATGATGTTTGCATGCTTAAATCGGTTACTTAATCTAGGGCTTCCTAGGACGATTGATCTCGAAGGTGTTACCCCACACAGCTTTGATGGGCAAGGGAATTACAGGATCAGAATTTATGAGCAGAGCATGTTCCCAGAGACTAGGCATGATGGAATTGTAAAGGGAGTGAAGGTTTGCATCACAACTTCTGCTAAAACTGACCAAGAAGGTCAGAGTCTGTTGGCTCTCATGAGGATGCCCTTCGGAGAAGGTGCCAATACAATGGAAGAAGAAGAAGCATAATTCAAGTTGGCAGCGACATAGGTTTTCCTCATTTACATTTTGCAATTGCCATCCGTATATGCACTATCTATTTGTGCTTATCTCTATTCCCAAGTATAAATACATTGTTTTGATATATTTTTTTTCTTTCCTTGTTCATGGATGTGTCTGTGAATTTGAAGGATAGATGAAAATGGCAGATCTGTTCACTCCATCATTACATAACCAATTCTACATTCTTTTATTTTTATTATAATTGCATATTTTTATCTTTTAAATATTACATTTGTTCATTTTATTAAATAGCAGAACCAAAAAATAAATAAAACGAATAAAAAAGGGAATTTTTTCAACAGTATGGGAGTGGCCCCTGATTTTCACTCTCAAAGGCCCGCGGCATTTTTATTATGCGAGAAAATTATATGAATTGTACCTTTTTATATCGCGTAGACCTGTGTAGACCCATCAATTACTTAGAAGTTAAAACTTTTTATCTTACAGATAATACAATAATACAATAATAATTCAAACTTTTTCTTTTACAGATAATTATTTTTTATTTTTTTAACAATATTGAGTAAATCAAAAGCTAAAAATGTAGTCTTTGTGGGATGACTTTGGAGTTGGGGCAAATGTAAGTTGTGGAAATAGCAAAATTATTAATTCTTACATTAATTAATTATCGATAAATTTTATATTAATTAGTAAAAAAAAATCAATAAAATATATTATCTATTCAACAGTTACATCTCTCGTCCTTTCTTTCTACGGTGGCGCTAACTCATTGCCAAGAAACTTTAAAAAAGAGTAAGAAAAGTTGAAGGCATTTTATTATCAGATAATATTGGCAGGAGGAATGGTATCTACGACTTCAAAACTCTGGGTTCTTAAAGCTGAGCATACTATGGCTTCTGATCTCTCTCTCAGTCGCTCCATCTTCCTCGGCGGTTCCTCCTCTCCTTCCCGTCGCAACCTTGTCTTCGTCGTCAATCCCAGAGGTCTTTTACTTGTTTTTCTTACTCAAGGGGAAAAAAAAAATTTCTTCTTTCTGTTCCGGTTCCGGAGAAAATCCGGGAAACGCAAGTATTTAGAACTTTTGATTTTAGTTTATCTGAGAATTATTTATTGAAGTTTCAATTGGATCAGGAGCTAATGGGAGAACAGGCAAGGAGTGGAAGAAATTACTTCCGTATCTCCGGTCTCGCCTCGACAAAGATTGCAACGTGAGCTTCCTCTTTGCTAATGACAGCTGCAGTATTCGTGTTTTTGTTCAATTCGATAGTTCTGCTCTCTAGTTCAAGTCACTCTACCCAAAAGCGGACTCTCTAGGTTAGCTTGTGTTTGAATTCGTTCTAAAAGAGTCCGTGTTCTTGACTTGCCGATTGGCCCCTCTTTTGCTTTTCCATATGGATACTATTCTACTTTCTTCATTAGTTTCTATGGCGATGGATTTCATGCACTCGAGTAATTTCTTCTTCTTCTTTCCTTTTTTTTTAAAAAGAAAAGAAAAATTCCTTACAAGATCGGGGTTTATTATGAGGAAAAGAAAAGGATTTGGAGCCCAATTACGAGGCATCTTGTTTGTCTTCTTATACGAAATTGTTTGACAATCAGAATAGGGGCGTTACCTCCTAGAAATTATGAAGGCGTATCCAACTGGTGATCGATAAATTATATGCTTTTGTTTCTTGTCAGCAATTTTTAAAGAATTTAAAAAACATTTTGCAATTGTGGCTTTATTGATTCTTTTTCAATATATCAAATGACATCAAATGATAATATACTTTCTCATATGTTTTAAATAATTATGATCCATTAGTTTAACAGTGTACATTTGGATAAGCAAATACTAGGCCGTAATTTGTAATCTTTTGCAGGTTAAATCTTATGCTGTCATTAAGTGACCACTTCTGAGAACTATGTTTTTTTTTTCTTGCAGTTAGATAACATTTACAAGTTGTGTGACAGCGAGATTGTTAAATTTTGGCACTAACTTGAAGTATATGATGCTCATTTTGAACTTCTTTAATTGGAATTGGAAGAATGTGTTGACAGTCTCTCAGCTCCTTTGGGTCATTTATAATGATTCTGCTGTTATTTGTACTCTTTAAATTGCATGCTTGCTTGGCCTTATATTTCATTCAACAAGTGAAAAATTTGCTTCATTGTGGCCAGATATGTGAATCTTTGACGTCAGGTCCTTACCATGCAATTGACATAACAAGAGAGGTTTGCATCAGATTTTTCTCAATCTTGAACTTGGTTGAGGTCTTCATAATAAGATTTGTTAAATTATTTATTGTGTCTGCAGGCAATAAGGGAAGGGGCAGATGCTGTGATTGCAGTTGGAGGTGATGGCACTATTCATGAGGTGAAACTTGCTTTTATTTGTAACTGAACTATTGCATGCATTGGGCCTCATGTCAACTTTTCGACTTAAGTAAAGAATATTAAGGAACTAAAACAAATGATTAAGTGCTTAAACTTTATAAATATTGTTCCATGTTATTGGACAAATCACAGAGCAAATCAGGTCCTGTCAGAATCACTCTATTCAATAGATGGATTATTGTCCATTGACTTTGACTCACCCTGAGCAGGTTGTTAATGGATTTTTTTGGGCTGGGAAGCCTGTTATCAATCACAACAGAGAGGCTGCTCATTCAACTGCCCTAGGTGTAAGTGATTACAATTTCCTGGTAGTTTTGGATTGTTCCTTTAGTTTCTATCCTTACTGCCATCATAACTTGTTAATTGCATGCCTATGTGATATATGATTATGAATTATGTGGCATCAATTTCTCTAGGGCAGATATGATTTTGTAATTCTGATGCCTTTCTACAGCTCATCCCCTTAGGAACTGGGTCTGATTTTGCTAGAACATGGGGCTGGTTAGTTGGTTCTACTCTAATCTGGATTAATCTGGTATGAGTTTTTTTTATGATATATTATTTGCACTTGATCATGACAGATATGTTTATTATATTTTGCTTTTATTAGGAAACCTGATCCTTATGAAGCTGTGGATCGTATTGTTAGCGGTAGTTACCTTTCATTTTTCCTTGTTATGCTTTGAATCAATCTAAACTTGGAAAAGTTTACTTTATCTTATGCTCTGAGACTTTTTGTTAGCTTGTTTGCATTTCCTTTTATTTTATAAATTTTCATTGAGGCTGTCATGCAGGGGTGAGATCAAGGATAGATGTCGGTGTAATTAGTGGAGAAAGTCAAGAATCCCATTACTTTATAAATGTCGCCGATATTCATTTGTAAGGTTAACTTGTAAATAAGGAATCATCTTCACAAAAGTGCTTTCTGAGCCTAGAAGTCTTATTTCTATTTGTGGAATCTGCCAGGAGTGCAAAGGCTGGTTACTATGCCTCAAGATACAAGAGATTTGGAAATCTATGCTATGTCATTGGTGCTTTACAAGCTTTTATGGGGCACAGTAATCATGACCTCAGAATCAAGGTTAGTCTATCTGAAAGTATTCAAGGTTATGTAATGATTGTTATGATATTTCATGTCTGGTACCCTTATGCAGTTCTGTGTTGATCATGATGTTCACTTTCCTACGAAAGCATTAATAGTCTGTAAATAACTTCATCGGGTGTTCTGGATTTAGGTCAATGGAGGTGAATGGGAAATGTGTTCTCAAGTAACAGCTCTTTGCATTGGAAATGCAAAGTACTTTGGTGGAGGCATGAAAATTTCTCCAAATGCTGACCCTTGCAGTGGAAACTTGGAGGTGAAATATGTCCTCTGTTCTTGGCTTTTGTCACATAGCATATTCAGGCACATGGCTACCATGTTTAGTTTGAGTTGGTGGTGTTTGTTCTTGCAGGTTGTAATTCTTCAGGACTTTAAATGGTATGACTTCATTCTGAAACTACATAAACTATATAAAGGGACACATTTATCAGTGAAAAATGTAGCATCAAGAAGGTAAGTCCATCTCACCTAATGGAAGCAGTTGTTTATGATTTTTTTCTATGTTCTTTCCTATTTTTGTGAAGGATCTCTTAGTTATTTTAACCTAATTCAATAATACAATGAGGAAATTCTAATTGTTTCAGAAGAGTGTGGTCTGGAATCAAATCTTCCTTTGGTATCTTATGTTTCTGCATTCATATTGAGAGTAATTGTTATGCTAGTTGTTGAGGTTAAATAGCATTAGCAGCGTTACTGGTTGTGTTTTTGGTTTGGCCTTGTTAAGGTTGTTCAAAGCCGTGGGCAGCGTTTAATAGCTGTCAATGACATTCATACTTTTTTTTTTCCTTTTCAGCGTGCATTCAATAGAAGTGGAGGACGCTTCTGGTACTGGCAGAATTTTTGTTCAGTCTGACGGGGAACATCTAGGGTTCCTTCCTAGGAAATTTTCTATTTTCCCTTCTGCTATTGAAATGATATGCTGAATGAAAGAGAACATGTAATGGTTACTTGCGGATCTGTGAGAAACTGATGCATTTATCTAGCTGTTTTTCTTGGTAGCAACTTGGGGAGAAGTAGCGCGAGGAGAAAAACACACAAGAAACAAAAGATACATTCTTTTTTTTTCAGTGGTGGAAAAAAAATAAATTGCAAAAATTCCGGTACATCTGAGTTTCTAACAGGCTTCTCTATAGGTGCACTGGGTGGTAGGAAACAGGCTTTTCCATTGGTGGACTTGCTTTGATTTGTCATTTGATGTATTAATCTGGCCAATGAAGGGTATTTTTCTTGTTTTATAGATTAGAAATGGTATTTGTACTTGCACTTTTGTTTTCAAAAGTAGAGGCATGACTATTGAAACATGAAATCCATATTAAAAGTTATGTGAAAATTAAAGTTGCAAATTTCATGCAAGTGCCTTTATTATAGAGAGAGTGAGAGAGACCGAAATCTGATCTTTTTTTGTTTGAGCTGCAGCGAAATCGAATAAGCTTTTATTCATGCACATGCATTTCTTTGAGAGAGAAAATCCGAAATTTTGACATGAAATTAAATTTAGAGTGTCTAGAGTACGTTTTTTGAGCTCGAAAGTTTCCGCAGTGGGCCTCCGGATAGCGTTTGTATATTTTGCCTTAATAATTTTTCTTATGGCTACCGTTTCGTGGACTGGAGATATTTAAAAGGAACGGCGGGAGTTTCATGTCTCTCCTCTCTCTCTTGATGGCGATCTCTCTCTCCTTCACGTCCATCACTCCCCGCCTCACATCCCACCTTAACAGCATAATTTTGTCGCCAAATTGTCATAGAAAAGCCAACAGAATCCGTTGCAATGGAGCAAACCCATCAAAAAATTCATCCACAGGACAAGAATCGGAACCCGAAAATGCCTTGCTCAAGGTAGCATGGTACGGGTCCGAGCTTCTGGGAATCGCTGCTTCATTTTTGCGTTCGCCATCGAGCGCCGAAGCTCCCCAAAGTGATCTCAAGCTTGGTGTTGATGAGTTGGGAAACATTGATCGTGCGGTGGTCGTGGAAACCATCAAAGAGGACTTCCGTAGATCATATTTCGTAACAGGTATTCAGAAATTTCTTTATCCTGCTGTTTGTTTCAGACGCCTTTTTCTCTTGATCACCGGAATTATAAATCATGGTAGAAATTGGTATTGTTTTAGTTCCAGCCGGGTTGTGTTTTGAGTTATTAATCCAAAAAAGTTTCGTCATTTGTGGGAATTTTGGTTCATATTTTAGACTACGTTAGTGACTCTTTTTCCATCACAGGAAATCTCACTCTCAATGCATATGAAGAAGATTGTGAATTTGCTGATCCAGCCGGTTCCTTCAGAGGACTTCGACGTTTCAAAAGAAACTGCACAAACTTTGGGTTACTTATTGAAAAGTCAAACATGAAGCTTATGAAATGGGAAGATTTTGAGGTGAACTGCACTTATATCATAGAAAGTATATTCAATGAAGCTGTTGTTTGCATTTTCTTTTCTTTAGGACAAGTCCTTTTAGGCAGTATTTGTGATTGATATTCCTTCAATTGAGCTGATGTGTGTATTTGATTATGGGAATAAGTGGCTAATTTCCTTGCAGAATTTTTTATGATGAAAAAAATTTGTTTGTTTTGGTTTCAGGAAAAGGGGATTGGTCACTGGCGATTTAGCTGCAAAATGTCATTTCCATGGAAGCCCATCCTTTCTGGTATGTTTCAAGAAAGTAAATAATGTTACCATTTTGCAGTATACCAGTTTTCCTGTATTTATTTAAGAAATCTTCAAGATGAAAGTATGGCTGCAATAGAAGGGAAACTAGAATTATGTGGAATATAATAACCAGAAGAAAAATGGAATTTTGATTTTATAGCTTTTTTCCTTGTTTTAGAGTTTAGCATTTAACTCGAGCTTATCCATAATTAATAACCACTCTCGAGTTCTTATTTTTATTGTTAAGATTGTATTAGTAATAATCTGTCACTTCAAATGAGATGAATAAACAATACGAAGATGATAGATGTGTGATACAGAAGTTAAACATCACCAATAAAATTAATACATGTTATGATTCTGTATATGGTACACTGGTGATTTTGTGAGCGTTGTGTGTCATTGATTTTATTTGTTTCAATCCAAACAAATATAAATTTGAGAGGCTAATATGTTTCATGATAATACACATGCTGACCTTTTAAACTCTGTTATATGCTTATTGCAGCTACTGGATATACAGAGTACTATTTTGATGCACAATCTGGAAGAGTATGCAGGTAACAATAATATGGTTGAGAGAAAGAGAGAGAGTTGTTTAAATCTTTTCAACATATTGTTTCAGTTCATCTAGTTTTTGAAATATTAATTTCAGGCATGTGGAACACTGGAATGTTCCCAAAATGGCACTTCTAAAACAGATTCTGAAACCCAGCCAGGGATTTTGGTTTGGTAGGAGAACAGCCTCTTGAAGAATGGTTAAACATCACTTATAACTGGTTTGAATAATTGATATACATTTCATGAAATATAATCAGCAATGATATGAGCTTTACCTAAGAATAACAAATATTTAGTTAAGGTTCGACTGTTTTGACTGCCCAAATATATCTATGTGCATAAACCTTTTTCTTTTTAGTTAGGTGGATCAAATCAACGAAACACACATAAATTATATTATTTATATGATATTCTAGACACATATTTCAATGAATGGGTATGCAGTCTTTAGACTAAAAATTTTGTATTCGTTCTAATTGTTAGATAAATGTTAAGTTCAGGTGAATCAGAAAATAATTTTAGTTTTTTATATTTTTGCAACATCAAACGATCGCTCATTCAATTTTTATCGATTCACTCTCAACTTGATTCATGTCAGAATTAGTAATAGTAAAAATATTATATATCAAACTAAATTTCATAAATAAATCAATAGTTTTTTTTACATCATTAATTATAGTATCAACATTAATATCATTACTTAAATTTAAATATGAATAATAAATATTTAAATAATATTATAAGTCATATATTTTACATCTAGAATTAAAAACAAAATATATAAGATTAATCAAAAGAATAAATTTAAAATAATTTAGTCATTTATTTTCATTATATAAATAGAATCATGTAAAATTAGATTATTAATATATTATTAAAATGCATCAATAATATTAATAAATTCATACAATAATAAATGACATGTTAGATAATAAATGTCATTTAAAATATATGTTATATCATTAAAAACTTTTAAAATATCTAAAAATTGTTAGCAAATATTTCAATGTTGTACATATAAATTAATTTGTAGCATATTATTGGAAATAAATATGTATAATAATTTTTTTTATATTCATATAATTCATTGAATAATTCATAAATTGAATTCTAACAAGTAAGAACATTCTTTAGAAATTTTTTAGGTTTTTTTCCATTTTCGTCATAAAATCGGTCTCATAATTTCATTATTTGTAAATATGATTATAAATATGAAATTGTTCCTTTAATTAAAGCAATTATACCATTTAAATATTTCGAACTATTTTGAATATATAAATTCAATACATGATATGCACATTTAATATGAAAAATATATTTTCAATGTTAGAATGGCATGATGATTGAATGTTTCAAATTAAAATTGTATTTGTCATTGTATTATCAAAATAAATTAAAAAAATTTATAAATTAATATATATATATTTTAAATATTTTTATAAAAATATTATCGGCAGTATGTCAATTATATTTACTATCAATCTAATGATATATAAAGCTCATATAAGAATGTAATTGTTAATGATCACTCAAAATATAAATACATTCATTCAAAAAAGTAAATATTTTGCTCAATTTTTTTTTATTTTCTATATATAAATTAAATAAAATACATTTAAAAGTATTTTTAAATATACATTTAGCATATGAATTTAATGTATTTTGATAATAATTAACAAAACTTAATTTTTCACAAAAACTAAAAGATAAATATTTCATACTTATTATATTAGCCAATTTTTTTATTTTTTTCATTATTATATTAAAATAATTAAGAAGCAAAAGAATATGTTGTGTAACTAAAAATTTGAGTTTGTCTTTTTTCAAATCCAATTTAAGCAGTATATTTATTTTGGAAGTATCTTCAAAATGTGTTATAATTATATTCAGTTTTGAATTTGTATATATATGCACAATAATTGCATATTCAAATAACTCGTTATTTTTTGAATTTTTTTAAATAAATTTGAAAAATATTAGATATTTGAATTTTTTGCTCATAACCCTTGAACTGAATTTGATGATGCTGTCAGACTTGGACCTAGTTGTTCATCATCTTTATTTTTTGGCTTTTTTCAGTTGAAATTTTGAACTCTCAATTCTTATCTAAATTTTCAATAAAATTTTTCAAATCAACAATAACATTTTCACCAAAAAAGTTGTTCCTTCCACTATGTCTTTCCTTTTTTTATAATTAAATATTGTGAAAAAAAAATTGGGAATATTAAAAAAATGGTCAATTAAGATTATTTAAAAAAAATTGTAAGATTAAAGAAAAATTGAGAATTTAAAAGAATTAAAGAATTTAAGAAAAAATTTGAGATTATATAGAGAATAATTTAATTAGAAAGAAATTAGAGAGAAAATAACTGAGAGTGTAATTAGAGATAAATTAGGAATATATGTAAAAAGAATTGAAATTGAATTGCAGAGATGTTAATAATTGAGATTATGTAGGAAATGAAAAAAATTGAAATGAATTTGGTATTTATAGAGAAAAAAATTAAAATTGAAATTCTAATAATATTTTTGAAATATAATTGTTATTTTTATTTTATAAGAGATATTTTTATTTTTTTATATTTATTAATTTATATTTTAATAATTTTAAATAAATTAAAAAAATAGAGTATTTTGAGCAGAGGGGTGTGGTTGGGTCAGAGGTATCAATCATAAGACCGTTATCTATAAAAAAATATATATTTTATTTTGTTCGGATCGAAACTGTGAAACCGAAAGTTTATGAGGGAATGACTCGAACCAGTCCATGGTTTAGAATGGATTTGGAAACGGCCTAACCCAGTCTAATTCTGATTGGATCAAACCGGTTCTACGGGTCCAATCGCTCCATGGTCAGGTCCGCTATCAGTGCAACAAGTGTTGAGGCATAATGGGGAGATGGAGGTTGTGAGCCTTGCTTGTGGGCTTGTTGGAGGGGATACACTAATGTCAACTATACCAGATAGCACTAGAGTATTGATTTCACAGGCTACAAAAGATGATCAGTGGTATTACAGAAGAATTGATAGGCAAGGTACCTATAGTTAATATTCAAGATGTATGTCAAACTCATATTTTCTGGATTGATTTATGTGCTACTGCCTATCTACCATCAGCTGAGATTGCCAATTATTGCCAGAAATACTTCCCAGAACTTGTCATTCCTGAAGGTAATTAAGTCAACAAGCTATTTAGCTTAATTTTCTCGCTTAGACCACCCTGGAATTTATATCTATTCTTGATCGGAGCTAACTTCATAAATGTGAAAGTGATATTACAATTTAGCTTTGTTTACATGACAAGTTATTGGCTTGGGTAAATGGAATTTAGATAAGAGTTTTTCCAATTCGATAAGCGACAGGTGATGAACTAATTCCTTAATTTGGCATGATTCTCTCTTTCTGATGATGGGTTTCAGGTTCGTGGAAAATTTAGGAAGGGGGATCGTCTGGGGCTTTTTAAAACTGGAGGAACATGGATTTGAATACAAACACGGGGTTAAAAAATATTGGAGGATAGTTTAAAATGGATCGATTTTAATCTGATCCATTTAGTGGATGATTTGATGTCGAAAGTGTTTTGGCATCAACTGGATATGATTAAACTTTGTGATTGCTTCTCTTGTTAGTATTAATCTGGATTAGTACATAGGTGTATTAATCAAAGTTCAAGGTAGAATTGTTCTGTGCTCTTTTTGTAATTTGTATTTTAGTTACTGCTATTGCAAGTATTCTGTTTCTTTTTCCTCTATTTCCATTTGCGTATTTCTCAAACAAAAGATGCACAAATACTGATATATCAGGAGAATATTTTCATTATTTTCGTTACAAGTTACATAAAGAATTTGATAATTAAAAGGAAAAAAGCAGGAAAATGCACTAAAAGGCTACCTAATCAACAGAAAATTTTGTCTGGACCGGCACCATAGGAGACGTAAACATACTTATTTTTTTATCTCTCTTTCAATGCTGGATTGGATCAACTGATTTGATCATCAATTAAACACACAATTCTAGCTTCTCTAAAG
The DNA here is from genome assembly GCA_023653625.1 of Triadica sebifera. Classification (NCBI taxonomy): domain Eukaryota; kingdom Viridiplantae; phylum Streptophyta; class Magnoliopsida; order Malpighiales; family Euphorbiaceae; genus Triadica; species Triadica sebifera. The sequence continues at coordinate 3,736,591 of CM042895.1, forward strand.
GGAAATTGGTGTCAAAATCCCCAATATCTATTGAGATATCCCATTCTCCAATCGGCGAATTGGTAACTGAAGCTGGGGTTGAATCAGATTCCGGTGTCCCAAAGGTGTTCATGTGGCAGGGTGATACAGAGAAATCAGAGGATGCCGGAGATATAAATACAGGGGAATTAAAACTACCCAACAAATTATTTTCCATCATGGGTTCAAGGAAAATATCATTTTCCACATTTCCATTTGCATCAGGGAAAGAAAATGATGGGAATATGTTTTCTACAGGTTCCAATTCCTGGCATTTAAGCCCATCTCTGAAGTTAAAAGACGCCAACTTTATTGGCTTTGGCTTCTCTTCTTGCTGTTCACAGACATCCTGCTTTGATTTGGACCTGTCACCGAACACAGATGGTGAAGCCATGGCTGAAGAACGAGGAGAGGATTGGAAACATGTATGTCTTCCTCGGTAGGTTATTTCAAATATTGTAGGGTCCTCATCTGATCTTTGCACTTGTTTTGTGGCCAAACAACCTTGTGAGTGCCTGTGAGTGCATCTATAGTAACCTCTGCAACATCAATAAAAAATCATATTAGAGAAAATCATGACACTAAAATCCAAAAATCTGTCAAACTTAGACAAAAATATATGCAAATGGTCCCTGTAAGTTGCACCAAAAACTAGGGAGAGAAAAATATTTTTGAAGCCCTGTACCCAAAAAAAAAAAATTAAAGCCAAAACTGGCATGCTAAGGACTTGGCATTTAGTGGCAGTGAAAATTATTAAACGAGTTACATGTATGGAGGCGATTTTATGAAATTTTAAGTCTGGGATCAGCTGTTTCTGATTCCTCGAATACTATGTAATTGTGGTAGCCAAGAGTGTGGAATTACTTTTGATCAGAAACAGTACCCAGGAGACAAGTCGTAATTAAAGCTGCAAGTGGATAAGCACAAGTACTATGTAATTATTATGTTATAGTTAATGCTATGAGTTTTGATTGGTTATTGGGCCCACGGACATTTTGCTGGGTTCAATGGAATGTTAGCAAACCCAAAGTATTGATTAAATGAGATTCTATAAAGTAATTGGTGCATAATCTTCCTATTGCAGCTTGATACGTGTCCATTAAGACCTTTTTTTTCCTGTGCTGTTCATGGAAACGATAAGATCTGAAAGATGAAGATTCAACTACTTCTCACCTTGGAAAATTAGCTCCAAGAATATCTTTTTGGCCATATTTTCTCCAATTATAACCATCATCAAGTGGGCCTTCAAGACCAGTTAATGAACAAACCTTCACTCGCTCAGTCCATCTCGGTTCTGTCTTTCTGCAATACAACAAAACCAAATTATACCCAGTTCGAAGTTGAATCAAAATGGATCATAATTTGGCAATAAACTTAATTAATTAATTACCTTTTCTTGTAAACATTTTTGGGATAATTATCTTGATCAGAGACATCACTCTTAGGGCTGCTATTGGCACAAGAAAGTGGTGATTCCAATGTACTGATTGGGGACTTGGTTTCAACAGCAGAAGCATCCCAATTCAGCATAGAAAGGGCTTTCTCATAGGAAGCAAGTATCTTGTCAACAAGGAATTGCCGTCTTTCAGGGGATGATATGGGGTTAAGATGCTTCCTTAGTTGCTCTGCTAACTCTTTCCCTTGTGTCAGCTCATTGATGAGAATCTTTTGCTCCCAGTCCATCTCCAAAATGGGGTATAAACACGGTACCTTCCACTGTGAGCTAAAGCAGTAACAAAATAAGAAACAGAATATAGCAAAATGGACTTTGTTGAGTAGTGAGAAATGCGGGTACTGAACTGAAGAATCAACAAGTATGGAACTTAACAGATTGTTTGAGGTATATGAGCTGAAATGGCAACTGGGTATCTAAGATCAGTGACGGAAATGAATCCTAATGGCAGCTGTTGATATGGTAAAATAGGGAACTTATAAATCTAAATAAGAAGAGATGGAAGAGCTACTTGTTGTATGTAAGAATTAAGAAAAGGAGGAGGATTTTCTTAGTGACGAAGCTTAGAGGAAGGTGGTTCCTAATATATATAGGGAAGACAAAAAGAAACATTTGACTTGACAAAAAAGAAAAAAGAATATTGATTATTATATATATTACAATATTGAAGAGTAGTGAGTGATAGAAATTAGAATTGCTTAAGATAGAATTGCTGACCATTTCAAATCCAGCCCCACAGCCTCAGCCCACATTAATGCCATCTCCCAATCTTCTCTATCTCTCTCTCTTTTTCTCTAACTAAGCAATGAAATTGATGAGTGAGGGTGCCAACGCGGAAGAAGGGTTGAATATTCTTGGTGGTTTCGTCTGTCGTTTTGTTCACTCTCTGACTTTGTAAATTATTATTATTTTTTGTACTCTTTTGAAATCTTCACATATATTGAAAAAAAAATAATTAATTTTTATAAATTTTATAAAAATTTTATTGATTTCAATACTATTTGTGTTTACTCTTGAAAATATTTTATTTTATACATGCCAATTGAAAAAAGAATTTAAGATTGTATTAGGATTTATGACATAAGTTCTTTCATCACTTTTTCCCCTTGCTTACGCTGATTTTGATGGATCACCCATGTGAAGAGCATACACGTTTACATCTTTCATTTTACAATAATAATAATAACAATATAGTATTTTTACTGTTTTGTCTTCTAATTTACAGCCTGTCAATAAATATATCAACTACATTATGCATAACATTAAATTCACAAGTACAATAATCAAAAAATTCAAACTTACATTTGCTTTGGGTATTTATCTCACAATGCGATAGATGTAAAATTTTTAAAAAAGATGGTGGCAGCTTTTAATATGTTTTAAAGTACAAGTAAAAAGAAAAGAAAAGAAAAGAAAATTCTAACGTTACTCTGTATAATTTTATTTAGCATGTAAGTGCAATATTCATTTTCTAACCACAAATATCAAATTTTTATCTTATTTTATTTTATGAATTTTTGCACAAAAATATTTATTTTTTAATCGGGTGATGGAAGTAAGCTTAAGATGTACATAAAGGCTGTCCATTATAAGTGTGACTTGTAACATTAAAAATGCAATTTATATATGAGTTGTGATGCTCTATATATGAAAATGCATGCAAGTTATAGAAGGTCAATCCTTTGCTTATGATTAATAATCTTATGCAAAATTAAAGACAGGATATATATTCATATTACGATTTTGTTTTTATAAAGTTCTTATAATGCAGGTACTTCCATTTGTAATTTTGTATAATAATAACAATTCTACATATTAATTAAAGTATTGTGATATTCCTTGAGATTTAAAAAACAGAAAAAAACAAATTCCACTTTTAGGATGGTGGTGAAATTATAATAGATGGATAATTAGTGGAACGGAAGTGCATGCAGTTGTTAATTTAATTAATTAAGGAGCACATGGGTCTAACAAATTGATAGCCTGTGTTGTAATTGCGTTCACACTATATATTAAACCTCCCATTTCTTATAATAAGATTAAATTAGCTAAAACTTTATTGGTCATGTTTAAATGAAGTAAATATGTGTTGACAATATGCATGTATCTGAGTTTTAAATTATAATTCTTATTAGGTTAATTATCATTTTACAGGAAGGATTTAGATGTCGGATTTGATAATTATGAATTTATCGTTACTTTTATAAATCAATATGAATAATGTATAGTTCTACCTTTTAAATTTTTAGTATGAGATTGTTCAACTTGATTTAAATGACTTACCTATTCTAGCGAAACAAGAATTGATTCAAAAGTTCAAACATATACCAAGGAGTACTTCTTCACATTTGAAAGTCTAGATTTTCGTCTGAAACAAAAAGAAAAATGAACGCATTGAAAAAAAACTAGATGGGTTTTATTTGGTTAACTTATATATGACACCATATTCCTATTACTAATCACAAAAAGAAATTGCATCACAAGATGAAAATTAATGTTCCTGATTCACACAAAATTGTATATTTAGAGTTCAAATTCGATATTTTTGCTGAAAATAGAATAAATTTTTACCTTGGTATCTCACTTTATTTGATTCTAATTATTGAACCTAACCTAGTTTAATAAACATAAACACAGTGATCAAGAATAAATTGAAAACTGTGGTAGTCGCAATCAGTATGTCATGTTATTCAACGACATAGAAAGAAAACAATTTCTACAGAAAATTTCCCGTAGATATCACGGAAAATAAGGGGAAAGAAACCCGAGAAAAGAATGCAAGAACGGATTCCATGAAGAAACTACTCAGAGATTTACTATTTGATATGATTGATAGCAACGCCAACAATTTTCTTCTAGATGAAATTAAACCGCGTGGTCTTTAGTTTAAGGATAACTAAAGATATGGTTAGAAGGGGTCAAAGGTTAATATTAAATCGATCCAATGTTAGGTGAGACACAGGCAGAGTCCACGTGTAAACACGGGTTTGCATTTTTGATTAGTAAATTTCCACTCGGTTTGGAAATTTTTGGTTAGTTGGATTGGGTGGAGTACGTACGCTAAGGGTTTTAATTATTTCTTTCATTTTTAATTTAGGTTTGAATTTTCAAATGCCCATTATTTTGTGTTATAATCAATCAATCATTGTTGTCGAATACTTAGGTTAGTTTTCTAAAAAAAATTACTGTAGAAAAACTAGAAAATATAATTTATTATTTAGTTGTATTATTTTTTAATTTAAAAAATTGGAAACACACTTTTAAAATTTTTTAAGTTATAAACAGTAGATGGAAAACTAAAAAAAATATTTTTCTATTTCTATTTATAAAAAAATAAGTTTGTTTTCGAATTTAGAAAATACGTAATTTTTTTTACAACTATTAATTAGTTTTCTATTTATAGAAAATAAGAAGATTAATGAAAAAAAATTAGAAAAGAAAAGCAAAAAATATTTTTTCAAACCAAACAGAACTTTAGTTATTCTACATACGTGACCATTTTTTTATATAGTATTAAACACCTTTCTCCTACAATCAATTTATTTATTCAGGACATTCATTAAGAAAAATAGTAGTCAAACCTTTAGGAAAAAAAAAAGAAAAAATTAATTAGCCCTTTTTTATATAGAAAGAATAAGTTAAATTTTTCTTTTTTTTTTTTTTCAAATTATTGTTCTTGGTGCTTGCATGAAAATAAGAATAAATTATATGGGTTTTAGCTGTCTGCTGTCAGATTGGGCAGTGAAAGAAGGGCAATCGCTCATTCTTGAATTCCTTTTAACTTGACATGAGCTAATGGGTTCCACTAATTAAATGAACAAAATATTAATGTATATTCATGGAGTTAGTCACTTGGACTTGGGTCTACAATTTCTTTAAATTCAAGGGTTCAATTTGACTAAACAAAAATAACAAGTGTTGAAATAATTTTGGTTTCAAAATTAGTTAAGTCAGTTAATATTTTTGAAAAAATAATTTTTTAAAATTGGCTTAATTTTTTTTATGAATGTTCATAAATTTTCAAATGATGAAATAAAATAATAGATTTTTTTTTATTCGAATTGTGAATATGAAATATTTTTAAAATTTAAGAGAAAGTATTTTACCATCTCAATAAATCTGTATCTGTTAAGTGGGTTATAGGATATTAGATGATTAAATAAAATTAATAATAATAGTAATAATAATAAATACGTAATCTTTGGTGAAATTATATTTAAATTGTCCCATTTAGGCCCATTTTTTAAGAAAACTCAGTTACTGTTTCTTATTAATGGACCCATTGCCTGAAGGCCCTGAACCATTACGGCCCAATGTAGCCTGATATGGCTGGAGTGGACCCTGGAAGACGGGTTTATTTTACATTTTTGTTTTCCGAAAAAGGAAATAGTAGTTTCCACTTCATTTTCCTTATTATTAGTAATTGTACAAACAAAATTTATAGAACATCAAATTTCACTATTTATTTTAATAGTAATTAATGTATTTTTATTTTTTTTATGTATATTCTATTTTTTTATTGGTATATTTTTCTAAAAATATTTTTATCTTTTTTTATAATAAAAGTTATTTATTTTTTTTTATAAATATTAATTTATATGGAATAAAGTAAAATGTAGAGTAATAAAATAAAAGTCTATTTAACTTGTAAAAAAAATTATTATTTAGAGATATTCTAAGATATTTTTCATTATACCAAATATATTATTTGAAATAAAAAATACTATTGAATATGATAAGCACTTCCAGTTAGCTAGTTATTTAAGTGAAACTATTTATTTTAAATAGTTATATAACAAAAAAATAACTCTAATATATTTTTTATCTCTAAATTATGGATTAGAGAGTGTTTTTAACTTTTTAGATGTAGAAAACTGAACTTAACTTTCTATTTTTATTGTAATTAAAATATTTTTACTTTTTATTGGTATATTTTTTAAAAATATTTTTCTCTTTTTGTACGATAAAAAAATATTTATTTTTTTCTTTTGATAAATATTAATTCATATGAGATAAAATAAAATGAAAAATATAAATTTAAAAAATTTATTGGACTTCTAAATTTTTTTTACTATCCATATATAGATAAACTCTAAAATGTTATTTAATATGCTAAAGATGTTTTTTAAAATAAATATCACTATTGGAGCTTATTAGTTAACTTCTCCAAACTCTTTAAACTCAATTTTCGAGTTCAGCTCCATTGAATCCCATTACCAAAAAAAAAAAAAAAAACTCTAAATTATTATTTCCATGAACTATCGAAATAAATAAATAAAAAATTAAAGAAATTTTGATTTCAAAATTGTAACATAAATGTTTGAGCATTATTTATAATTTATACAAAAAATTAAGTTGTAGCCGATTGAAAATTTTATATTTCAATATAACTCACTGAGAGTAGTATAAATTCACATCAAATTAAATTTAAGTTATAATAAAAATAAATTTATTAGGAGAGTAATAATATAAGTATATTTTTTAAATAACAGTTAAAAATGATTTAATTATTATAAAAATAATAATAAAGGTATCTCAAATAAAAAAAAATTATATAAAAGAAGTTCGTAGCCAATTTTACGTTGCTAAATTTTAGGGGTAGCATAATCAACAACATTTGCGTATTCTGTCAATTTATCTGTTAAGTTTTTTAGTAGAGAGAGATTGTTATATATATTTATATACTAAAACCCTTCATGAAATCACTATACTCAGAACATTAGTTTAGTTTTTTTTTTTTTTTTTTTAAATCCATAAGTTATTGGCTTAAATCCATATACATATGCATAGTAGACCTAAAAATTATTAAGTTTAAACCTATAAATTATTTAGGTCAAAAAAATTAAAAAGTTACATATAATTTTTTACACCAATTCTATATATTTATGACACCCATCACTTTATTTTCTACAATTTTATAATCCTATATTCTTCAACCTTTTATTTTTCCCTTTAATTGCTCCTTTCACTTTCAGATAAATTTAAAATTGGTTTTATGGCAAAAAATTGCAATTAGTCATAATTATATTTTTTATTGTTTACTTCAATTAACCCTTTTATTCTATTTTTTTCTTTATTGGCTGAAATTAAAAAAATATTACAAGTTTTGTACCACCGTGGAAACATATTAAAGTAATGGTATTACTATATTAGATACATATTTGATTTAATTTAAAAATTATAACTTGAAATAGATTTCTCTAATAATATATCTCCTTAGGGTTAAAAAGGGAAATAATTTTTTTCTAATCAATTAAGTTTAAATGATGCAATTTGCAGTTTTATGTAGAGGTTTGATTGTATTTTTGGAAGAGTGAAAAAAGTCGGACTTAAAAATTATTATAAAATATATAACATTATAATTTTTAGAATATTGAGAAAAATTTTGAATTTAATTTTATTTCAATCATGAGAGAAAAAAAAATGATATCGGCACTTCACAAATATCTATATACAGTGATTATTAAAAATTAATTATTTGATAACAATTATAATAAATTTGTATAACAGCGAAAATATATATATATATATATATATATATATAAAAAGGTAGAGGAACTCGTGGGAAGGACAAGGAGCGGATCCGAGTAGTGAAACGCACCGTTTGGTGTGTAATATATCATCATCAAGGTGCAATATTCAGGGAAGCAAACCCATTTTCTTTCGCAATCGTTCTATTCGGCAACATTCGGATTCCGCCATGGCGTTCCCTTACATGGAAGCTGTTTTGGGTATGCTCTCCCATCTTTATCATCCGATTCTTTGAAATATGAATGCGTTTCATTTGATGTTGTATGATGGACACTGTTCTTTTTTTTTTTTGAGTGTTTCTTTAGGCTTTGGTCACTTGGTTTTCTATAATATATTGGCATCCGATTTGAGATTTTGTTTCGTTTCGTCAGTTTATAATTTTGTTGCAGTGTTGTTTTATTGAGGTTTGCAATATGCGTGCTGGGGTTTTGGTTGATTCTGTCTTTTTTTTTCTCTTTCTCTCTATTGCAATTATCGGATGTGCCTCAATTTTCTTTTGGTGAACATCTAGGGTTTGCTTATCGGGGAAAGTCTCTGTCTGGTTATAAAGAAATTTTATAGGAGGAGAATTTACATTTGTGGTTGTTGACTTAAGATACGAGAAATAGTTTCTACATGCTAAGATATGTTCTATACATGCATCTTCCTGGATATTCTCTATCCCGTTATTTTAGCTGAGGCAATCATGAAAAAAAGAAAAAGAACGAAGTTTTTCAGTTTGAGCATTTTATAGTTTTACAAAAAAGAAAAAGAAGACACTATAATAACTCCGCTTAATGAATCCACTAGGTATAAGTAGTTTTCTGAAATTTCTGATTCTCCATGAATGAAGTGTCTAAATCCTCTGATGTGCTATTTCTATTTCACTGAGCTTCCCATGTCTTCTAGATCATTGGTTGATAAGTTTTGGTGTGCAATGGAGTTTTGTAATTGGTGCTTGTTTTCTCCAATTTTCAGGTTTTATGATATTGATGTACATCTTTGAAACATATTTGGATTTTCGGCAACATACTGCACTAAAACTACCAACGCTTCCCAAAACTTTGGAAGGAGTAATCAGTGAAGAGAAATTTAAAAGATCTCGAGCTTATAGTCTTGACAAAAGGTTTATTGTTTTTTTCAAACTCTTTGTAGTTTATTAATATTAATTTTTGCTGCTATACATTTAGCATTTTCTACTTGTTAGATTGTTCATTCTTTTCTCTGCTTTCAACTTCATCGATGTTTCTGTTGGTGCATCTCTTAATTTCAGCTGCTTCAATTTTGTTCATGAATTTGTTACTATTCTCCTGGACTCTGCCATTTTGTATTTTGGGATATTGCCATGGTTCTGGAAGGTATGTTACTGCCTGGAATTATAAGATTTTAGTGAAGCCTCCCTTGTGGTTGTGTTGTCATAAATATAAGTTTACTTCATAACTGCAGAAATCAGGAAACTTTCTGATTTTGGTTGGTCTCGATTTGGAGAATGAAATACTACACACCCTTGCTTTTTTGGCTGGTGTTACGATATGGTCACAGGTGTGCATATGGTTTTTTTAATTGCCCTATACAATGCTATATTCCTTAAGTTGTACTAATTTTTTTTATTAATATGTTCATGCAGATTACAGATTTGCCATTTTCTCTTTTTTCAACCTTTGTGATTGAGGCCCGACATGGTTTCAATAAAGTTTGTATCTGCTCTGTTACCTTTCTAATTTGCATTTCATATTCTGTACTTGATTATTAGTTATTATTAGTTCTTTATGTTGGTATTTGTGCATTTTCCTAATTGTATGCCAGTGGTGTAAACTTGGCTGGTTTGGTCTTTCATTCATCTTATATTGCTTTTTTAGAATTCTTATTTTCTTTAAATCTTTTTTACAGCAAACAATATGGTTATTCTTTAGGGACTTATTCAAGGGAATTTGCCTCGCTGTAGTACTTGGCCCACCTATTGTTTCAGCAATCATTATAATAGTACAGGTACGATCATTTGCCAATGTTATTGAAACAGCTGTATGAGGTGTGTTTTTAATTGCTCTGCAAGGACATAAATTAGCTGTTGATATTCTTTGTTCAATGATACTTATGACTAAAATGCCTAAATCTGTTACTTGAGACATGTTTGTCAAAACTATAGTTATCTGTCTTTTCTGTGAAGACTTTTGCATTATGTTGAACTTTTATTTGCATGGTTGCAGAAAGGAGGTCCTTACTTGGCCATCTACTTATGGGCATTTATGTTTGTTCTCTCTCTTGTGATGATGACACTGTACCCAGTTTTGATTGCCCCACTTTTTAATAAGTTCACTCCAGTGAGTATTTGAAATTCTTTCAACTGTTGAATTCATTTCTCATGTATAGTGTTTTTTTAATCTTCTTTTCCCTGTTCATTCTGTAATGAATAGCTTCTGGAAGGAGAGCTCAGGTCAAAAATTGAGGCACTTGCTTCCTCCCTCAAATTTCCTTTGAAGAAATTGTTTGTCGTTGATGGCTCTACAAGGTCAAGCCATAGCAATGTGAGCATTCGGCTCTCAATATTTATTGATATTTTGAGACATGGCTTCTAACATCTTACTGTTGATGAATTTTCTTTTTCTGGATATTTGAGTAAGAGAGAATATTGCTTTTCAGATTTGTTTACCATAATTCTTTATTTTAGTGAAAAGAGAATGTAGTTTTGTGGCCAAAATATGCACCTTTGAGCCCAAGGGATGTCTCGTGCACTTCTCTTACGAGATATTGAACTTCTATAATAATAAAATCATGGTGCTTTTGTTTATCTGTGTGTTTATCCGCGTGTGTGTGTTATTTTTTTGTGTGTGTGTGGGAAGGGAAGAGGAGTTGGAAAATTTGAGGGGTTGGGAGTTAGTTGCTGCTTACCTTAATGGAGTAATATTGATTTTTTAGAGCACATTACGCTTTCATGATCCTCCTCTTTACAATTATGTGATTGTAGATGCATTCATTGTTATAAAGCCACTACTCATTTCCTGATAAGATCATGTTTTCCAATTTATTTTTGTTACCATCAATTTGACATTCATGTATACACGTGCAGGCATACATGTATGGCTTCTTTAAGAACAAGAGAATTGTCCTTTATGACACATTGATCCAGCAGGTGAGAGGGCTTTTTCTTTTAGGAAGTTTTGCTGTTGCCTTTTCCTTCAGAGCTCTTATATATCTCTGGCTGGACAGTTTTCTGTTCAATTGATGGTTCAATGGGGGATTGATGCCCCTTTTTCTTTACATGCCTTCTTAATCCGAAGTTAATGCTGCCTTTTATGCTTAAAATCATTTATGAAACATAGATACTGCTGGTTGTTATTTGAGTTATGAAATAAAAAATTTATTGCTGGAGACATGACATCATACGTAGCATTGTTTACTTGTGAGTTTTATCATACATCAAGAACTAATTGATTACCTTGATTAGGTTCCCTTATATCTAGAATCTCAACTGTGAGAATGAAGGAAGTTGATGAACTTTGGTTGGATGTGTTCTCTGAATCATTGAATCAGAATAGTAAATAGCGTGAATATGATCTCTGTTGAAGTTGATGCACGATAGTTGAACATGATTGTAATCCTATTTTTGAATGCCGAGCTCTTTATCCACTGGACAAGCTTATCCTTGGGAGGACCTAGTTTAGTTTCTTAATCATCATGGAGGCAATTTTGTTTTTGGAGCAATGTCTGATTGCTGGTGATGACTTATGGCAATCCATTGTGATATATATATATATGTATATATATATATATATAGCCTGCTTAGGTTTCTTGGGGTGTATGTCATGCTATTGGTGCTGAATTTGCTCAGACCCTAGACCTAATTCCCTAGTACATACTGCATTCTTTGCTTGCAACTAATGGGCTTGGGTTTGGTTTTGGCTGTATTATGGAAGGGCATTCAATGCTGGCTATTATTGTATTCTTGTGATGAATTCACTTGATGGCTTGCTTTTTGAGCTGACGTGTGCCAATTACTGCTTGAGCACATTTTTGCAGTAACTATCTTCTTTTGCATTTTTTTATGTCCTATGAAAATTGATTCTTTGTTGATTTCTAATAAGAAAAAGATTTTCTCAGGCTTGCTTAGCTTTTCCCGCCCTTTTTATATGAATAGTGCAGCAGTTGTCAAAGAAAGAAAATTGATATTGCTATTTGCTATATGCTTTCAAGAAATATAGATTAACTATTCATCTGGGGGAGCCATTTGATCACTTGTAACCTACAGCAAGAGACTAACAGGACAATACTGACTAGCACTCTGCAGTGTTGATAACTTTGTTCTTGAAGCATTCAGTTTCTATTTCATCTACTATTTATCATTGCTTGGAATGTGATTCTGCTTTTCCTTGTAATAAATGGGTGCCTTTCATTGTGATGCATTGCAGTGCAAAAATGATGAGGAAATTGTAGCTGTGATTGCCCATGAACTTGGGCATTGGAAACTTAATCATACGCTGTACTCGTTTGTTGCTGTGCAGGTGTGTTATAAATGCTTTAAACTGATTTTATTCTTTTTTTTTTGTTGTTATTATTAATTAAACTGACTTGTATGCCTGTTGGTTCATAATACTGGCAAAATTTGTGCTAGAATCTTGTTAGAAAATAATATATAATTTGAAATGCACATATGCTATTTACATTGCCGCTGAGATCTTTTACTGAGAAAAGGCTTGAAGAAGAGTTTGGTATGATATTTTTCTTATTATTTTGTCCTTAAGCTTTCAGTTGATCTGATGTTAAGGTTCAATGCTTACAAAATATTTTTCATGAGCTCTATGAGAATTGCTAACTGCCTTAATCAGGGAAAACTTTAGGGATTTCACACTGCAGGCTTGTTTCCATTGTTGAAAATAAGAATTATTTGAAATCTCAATATTATTATCGTAATAGGAACAAGAATAAATGGGAAGACTAATGTCTAAATTGGAGTTTGGTTCGGAGGAGGAGGTAATAAAGCTCTAGGATTAATGGGATGACATTTCTGAGTATTGTGGTCCTTGGATGATTCATTGTTATTCTCTTTGATAGTTTTCAATGAAGTCCATTTTTACTGAGAAGATCAAATTAAAGATTTTAATTTCAATGCTGTATCAAGTATGTGAACCGGACACCTTATGCAATTAAGCCAAGGAATTAAATCTCGAACATTAGTTTTGTATGTCAATCAGGATTTTCTTTGCCCATCGTGTTTTCTAGTTGATAAATGTTAAGACAGATTTCAAATCTTGGTATGATTAAGCCAGTGTTTGTTGTTTTTTATAGGGATTTTTGGGGGATATTTCTCACTCACTTCTTATGGCCTTTGACTTCTGTTATTTTCTTACTACATTATTTATGATAAAGCTTTGGCAGAAGGAAACTGTGGAGGATTTAATGTTTCATTTGGTGTTTGGTTGACTTAAGGAAGAGGATCCATATAACCAATCCTAGCTGGTCTAGAAGTAAGGCTTAATGGAGAGATTTGGTTTTTATTGTTCTATACTGTTTTGCTCCCAATGCAGATTCTTACATTTTTGCAATTTGGAGGGTATACTCTTGTGAGAAACTCAAGCGATCTGTTTCGAAGTTTTGGATTTGATACGCAACCAGTACTCATTGGATTGATTATATTTCAGGTATTTCTTTAAGAATAGAAAGGCTACATGAAGTAATGACATGTAGGATTTGATGTGATATTTATGGAATTTACTCATATTTTGGTTGACCATTCATGAGCTGTTAGTTGAATGACAGTTTTATCTGATTTTCTGGTTTGCAGCACACTGTGATACCTCTCCAACACCTAGTAAGCTTCGGTCTTAATCTTGTGAGCCGCTCTTTTGAATTTCAGGTAATTTTCTCTTTCCCCTACAAACAACTGCCTATTTGCTGAGACAATAATAATAAGAAGAAAAAGTCAATGAAATCTTGTTGGCATTTAATGTACTTGCTTAATGCAGGCTGATGCCTTTGCTAAGAAGCTTGGTTATGCCTCAGCCCTTCGTGCTGGTCTTGTGAAACTACAGGTAATTTATCAGTAGTGCAAACTTTTTTTTAAAAAAAAAAACAAGAATAGGAGTTTTATGTGGAAGTGCACTTTACTGAGTCTGAATGTTGAGTTTGACCTTCTTTCAGGAAGAAAATTTGTCAGCTATGAACACAGATCCCTGGTACTCAGCATATCATTATTCTCATCCACCTCTTGTTGAAAGATTGGCTGCACTTGATGGACCGGATAAAAAGGCGGACTGATATAAGCAACGTGATGATGAGTAGCACGAATTTCATTGCAATTAAGAAATAGCAAAATAGTCAGAATTGGCTATTGTGATATATAACTGTTATCAATCTGGTCGGAAGTTAAGCATTTCTATGGTTCACTGTCACACTTTCTTGTGTCAAAACTCGGTTTACAGGTAAGAGCAGAGGTAATAGAAAGAAAACGGAGAAAAGGAACAGGAAACGGTGACATAGTCATGTATCTTATGTTTGCATGAGCTCAATGGGCAAAGAATTTAAAGTTGTTCTCAATCTCTCCATGTATGGTTTGGTCTTATATTGCTTAAGTTAATTAGCGACTCCCATGTTGAGTAAAGAATTAGAGATAGTTAGGGTTAGCTCCTAAGTCGAAGCACTAGTTTTTTCTTCTTTATTTGTTTCTCTCTGCATTTTCACGATTTAGAAAATAAGAAATTGCATTCATATTTTTCTTTTATTAAAAAATAAGCTAAATTTTAGTGGGAGCAATTTAGAAATCATATAAACCTCGACTGAAAGTGCTTTTAGGCTATTGATGCCAAAAGAAGGGTATTATTTTTCTGAAATCCAATCTCTTTTATGTCATGATTCAGCATTTATACTTTAGAGGAAGTTGCTTCTAATTCCACGCTTCAAGGTGCATATACGAGAAGAAAACAATGATTTTTTTATTTTTATTTTTTTCCACTCTAATCAAGTGGAAGGAGAAACAATGACCATGAAGAAGATAAGAAATAGAAGGTAAATGGTGGGGTGTTCCGCAAAAGTTTGAAGAAAAGCACAAATCTTTTGTAAATTATCTCGAGTCCATAATGCTGTCTACTATTTTATTTATTTATTTTTCTAAAGCCAATCATTTTTCCCTTTTGAAGCTTTAAAACCGATCATATCCTCTGATAATTCGTCTGGATATGATAAAATAGGATAAAGAGATTCTAAAAAGATTACTTGCAATTTGCAACATGCGGTTGTACAGGGACGGTACTCCAATCATAAAATAGCATTTCAGAATTTGAGGGCAGTTTGAATATTAAAAATAAATAAACAAATAAAAAGAGTGCCGTAGACACATGAACACATATAGGAAGACTCAATCTCACAAGCAGTATCGCTGTAGGCCCTAACTTTGCTGCCCTTCAAACATTACTCAATTACTTGTCGAGGATTGGTTTTTAGCTTCCTCATTCACTTTAGCTTTGACACGATTGATTATGATAACTTAATCAATTGCTTAATAGAAAAGGATTGCTAACCTTTCACTGTACTATCACAGAATAGCTTACCCACTATGTACTTCAAACACAACATAATACAAGTACTAGATTATCATCATGACTAAAATACCAAATACAGTTCATAATTCATACTATAAGATTATTTGTAGTATTTTTTTTTTCTCAGTGGCATATTGTTTTGGAGCATGAAGGGCCGAAGAGGCCATTGGGCAAAAAAAAAAAAAAAAAAAACTTTAGATAGATTTCTTTATTATATTGTGTGACTCTTAAATTTTTTTTCAATGTTTCGCCCATCAAATATTTTAATTAAGCTTCGCTACTCTCGTGTCATTCTTTCCTATTAAAAATGTTAATACGTAGAACTCTTATTACATGCAAATGTGGAAAATCAGGATGAAGAAAAAGATTATGGATCTATAGTATAGGAAAGAAAATGGTGTTGAAGATGAGAATCCTAGTTTTATATTAACATCACAACGGTCACCTTTTCCTTGGACTAGAATTTCTAATTTCTATGGGACCAAACATTGTGGGTCCCCAATCTATCCAGACATACTATATAGTATACACTGATTATGGGGGGGCAAATACGTCATTTTAGTTAATCTTTATTCTCACTAATTCTCACAGTCACTCCGCTTCCACCTACACAGGCAAACTGACAGCTCATCTCATTTCTTTCTTTCACTATAATTATTTTCTTGCTCCAGAGGGAATTACTCTCTCTCTCTCTCTCTCGCTGTTTAGTTTTATATTTCATTTTTCCGTTGATTCCTCTTTTTCTACAATCTTTCTTTGATTCTCTTCTTCTCGATATTTATTATTCGCCGGAATTCTTTTCTTCCGGATAGTGACCCAATGCGGCCTAATCTACTTACCTCCGAGCTTCACCGCCTGTGTCTTCTTTTTTTGTCTTATTTCTGAAGAAAGACCGAGGAGCAAGACAAGATTGGAAATAATGTTGGTCTACGACGCTGCATTTGTTAACACGGAGCTGTCGAAACCGACCTCAATCTTCGGCCTTCGGCTTTGGGTGGTTATCGGAATCCTCCTGGGATCTTTCATAGTCCTTGCTCTCTTCCTTCTCTCCCTCTGCCTAACATCTCGCCACAAGATCCGCCGCACGGGGAAGCATGCCGATACTACTCCTCCTATCTCCAAGGAAATACAGGAAATCGTGCACTTCCCTGCACAGGGTCATCACCACCATCACCCCGTTCAGGTTCCGGAGATTCAAGTCGAGATCGGTAAGATCGAGCATCGTGTGGTGTTCTCGGACCGCCCGTCCAGCGGGGAGAGTAGAGGGACTGCGAGTGGGTGCGAGACGGCGTCGTTTGGTAGTGGGAGTGTTGGGCCTGAGGTTTCGCATCTCGGGTGGGGTCGTTGGTATACTTTAATGGAGCTGGAAGCTGCAACCAATGGGCTTTGTGAAGAGAATGTGATTGGTGAAGGTGGATACGGGATTGTATACAGTGGGGTTCTGGGTGATGGTACTAGAGTAGCTGTCAAGAATTTATTAAATAACAGGTGGTGGATTCGATTTTAAATATTTTCCATTCTTTTATAGTTTGAATTTTTCAATCTTCGCATTTGTGTTTATCTTCGATTTGTTGCGCAGTTAACTAAGGAAAAAAAATCGGACTAGAGAATTAGATTTTGGATCTCGTCTCTTATCTCGGTTTAAATTCACCCAAGGTTGCTAGGCAAGTTCAGTTTAGCAAGAGAAAAATACTAAGAAAGTTTGAACTTTTTCCTATTGTTTAATTTCGATTTCTAAGACAGCGAATTATTATTCCTTGTTCTATGCTGCCCTTCCTTTTTCTTGGGCCCTTTATTCTTGTCTTGCGTGTGTACAGTATGTGCTGTGAAAAAAATTGCTTTATGGGACGAAACTAATAACCTTTTTCTAGTGAAGATTTTATTTCCTAGTTTTAAATTTAAATTGATAAGTTTGACATAAGCAAGAAATAGAGGCCTTATCCCCCTTTCAATTTCTGTTACCGTCAAGCTTCCGTACTTATGCATGCGTAGCTCATCATCTCACGAGAAAGATATTAACATTCATCAGGGGTCAAGCTGAGAAGGAATTCAAAGTGGAGGTGGAAGCAATCGGACGAGTACGGCATAAGAATCTTGTTAGGTTGCTTGGATACTGTGTCGAGGGAGCATACAGGTATACATGGTCATCTTCTAATTTGAGATAGTGCTTACAGCATTTGTCAAGTGCTTCAGCAGATATAATTTTGGTTAGTTATGTTTTGTAGGATGCTTGTGTACGAGTATGTTGACAATGGTAATCTGGACCAGTGGCTTCATGGTGATGTCGGAGAAATCAGCCCTCTAACATGGGATATTCGTGTGAATATTATATTGGGAACAGCAAAAGGGTATTATAATTAGGACACTAAATTCTGTTTATCGTAAAGGTTTCCATACTGATGCATGCAATTATCACTTTGATCTGACATTTTTAAAAATTTTCACTTAAGCTATTGTTTTACACTTTTATTATTTTTGCAGATTGGCCTACCTTCATGAGGGTCTTGAACCCAAGGTTGTTCATAGAGATGTAAAATCCAGCAACATACTACTTGATCGCCAATGGAATCCTAAGGTTTCTGATTTTGGCCTTGCTAAACTCTTATGCTCTGAAAGGAGTTATGTAACAACACGGGTGATGGGAACATTTGGGTTAGTGCTTTTCAGTATTTCAACTTTTGATTTTTATCTTTTTCTTTTTTCCTGAATTAGTTAAGTTTACTGTAAAAGATGCAGCTCTAATAGAAAAAAAGAGCATTTCGTCAATTGTTGGATGTCTTCTGATAATTTTACCTAGGAATTAAATAAAGTTCATTGCTTTTGCTAGTTATGTTGCACCAGAATACGCTTGCACTGGAATGTTGAATGAGAAAAGTGATGTATATAGTTTTGGTATACTTATAATGGAGTTGATTTCTGGGAGAAGTCCTGTTGATTATAGTCGATCACAGGGAGAGGTTAGTTGTGACAATGTAACTGAGAAATATTCTCCTTTTGCGTTTATTGTTTTTGGTTCTGTTTTGTTTCAGACTATAACTTAGAAATGCTCAAGTGATTGCAGGTGAATTTGGTGAATTGGTTGAAAACCATGGTTGGGAACCGAAAATCTGAAGAAGCGGTTGATCCTAAGTTGCCTGAGATGCCCTCTTCCAAAGCACTAAAACGTGTGCTCCTGGTTGCTCTTCGATGTGTTGATCCTGATGCAACAAAGAGGCCCAAAATGGGGCATGTAATCCACATGCTTGAGGCAGATGACTTGCTATTTCGTGATGTATGCACCAGTTCTTTTCAAATTATGAAGTATAATAGAGTTTCTGAAGAAATAACGAGACTTTCTCTGTTTATGCTTTAGTTTTCCACTCACTTATATATTTTTCCCATTTTTCCTTTCTAGGAACGTTGAATTGGGAGTGCAAGAGAATCTTCCAATTCACGCCATGATTATGAGCAAGAAAATCATGATGGCTCAAAATTAGTTGATAAACATTGGGGTGAAGGCACTTCAGAAACAATTGAAGATGCTGGCTCAAAATTAGTTGATAAACAACGGGGTGAAGGCACTTCAGAAACAAGTGAAGGTGATAGTGGTAGGAATCTTCATCAGCCAAATAGATGGAGATAACATTATTGAAGGATTAGTTGATTAACTAATTTAATATATCTCCAAGCATCAACCACTTTTCTTCTTTTTTCCTTTTCCTTTGTTTTCCCCTTCTTTTCATGTAGGTATTCTAATGCGTTTGTTGTACTTCCAATTGAAAGAAAAACAATAATCTGCTTTTATATTTTTCATAGCTTTCATATCTTATGAGATATATCCTACTACAGTTGGATATAATTGTATCCTTGAAGAATTCATTCATTATTCTTATGGAAACCATAACTATTTACATACTTTCCAGTTTGTAAACTGAAATTGATAAATTTACGATGTATACTACCTATTTGACAAAAGAAGTACTCTCTTTTAGAATGTTTTTGTTAATTTCAGAATTTAGTTATTTGAATATATTATGGTGTGTACTTTGCTTGTCTGGTTCTCCGCAGCACATATATTATTTGTAATGGATAACTAGTGACTCGTCAACATTGTTGCCGGCCCCAGAATGGGCTGTGGAGATGTTTACCAGCTAGTTTGATGGAAGCATTTAGAAATTTTAGATTAGCTAAACATCACAGCTATCGAATTTTGGATGGATGTGAGGTATAAACCAGCCAATCAGCCAGCTCTTTTGAAGCTGATAACTAACTCTCTTATTTTATGTGGGGTTGGACCATCCAGCTAGGGACCAGCCAAAATCTAGTCTGGAAATGGGGCATGGATATGTGTTATCAGTATCACTATTTATGCCAGAACAGGTTCTTGCCCTTTGAGCATAACCGCGACATATGAATGTTTATGAATTATGATGACCCCTCTTTTGTGTCTTTTTTGTGTCTGCTATCCTAGGTTGATTGATGTTGACTTGGTCTTGTTCCAACACGCTGGTGAACCAACTTTGTCGGCGGTCGAGGAGTAAACAGGTGAAAAATATTGAAGCCGGCTTCTCTATATGCTGTCTAATGTAGAACCAAGCATGTAAACTCTTCAGTTATTTTCTTCTTATTTTTTTTTTTTTGGGAGAGTGACAATTTCTCTTCCTATGAAGGTTGCAAACCATTTATTTCTGTTAAACATTTGTAATGATAGGATTATTTAATTCTGCTCAATCTTTTAGTTGTTTGGGTTTGTAGGGAGCGTGGATTCATGTGATGCTTTTAATGGTGGATAAGCAGAGACCATAAAGTGGTGGGGCAAATTTCTGCGCGTAAATTGACAGGGATGAGCTGAATACTATAACTCATCTCTCAGAGTACCATGAAGCTCTTTTTTTTTTTGGTCTAGTTTTTGAATTGGAAATAGTTATCATATATTTGAGGCTAAACCCATTTTTTGGCTTAATGAGTTTTTTAAGTTTATTTTATTATCTCTTCTTTAATTATATTTTATTGGGTTCCTCAATGTTTATTTTTTCTCTTGTTAAGGCCTTGAGAGAGTGTATGGTGATTCAGATAGCAGCGAAAGGTTGGAGAAAATAAAATTGAATAATTCAATTGAACACAATTGAAGAATACTGAAAAAAAATTAACGGTTTCAATAAAACACAATCAAAGAATAAATACTCAAAACAAATCCAAAATTTTAGTAAAAGAAAAAAAAAAAGTGTTTATATTGGGTTTAATCCTTTGGAGGTCCGCTAGTGACCAATTGATTGGTAATTTGGTATATGTGCTATGCCAATATGGTGCAGTACACCAGAAACAATCACTCTTTGGATAAAAATTATCCGTTTTGATTAGATTAAGATAGATAATTTTATTTGGATGTAGATCATCTATTTTTATCTTTTAGTACTTTCAATAGTTAGATTAGCTTCTTGTTGGTCAGCAAAAATTGCTTTTTGGATAAAAATGATCCCTTTTTATTATATTAGGGTAGATAATTTCAATTGAATAATGTAGATCATCTATTTTTATTTTTTAGTACTTTAAATTATATTAAAATTTTATTTTTTATTAGTTTGTAATTTTTCCTTAATTTTAATTACTACTCAACATTTCATTAACTCATTTTGCTTTTATCAATAACTTTAGCTTGTAGTTTTGATACTTTTCCCTTTTTCCTTGATCTCGGGCTTGCTAAACAATTCACAACTCTTATACGTACTAACTCCGGTACTTACTTGTTGAACCCTATAAGTTCAATATTTATGATAGTTCCTTAAGTGGTCCGCAAAAATTATAGGAGAATTTTAGGCGTGAAAAACTTTGCAAAACCATAGACATGTGGAATTAGTTCTATTTCAGTATGTCACCATATATGTAGCTCAATTACTTGAGCTCAAAATTGGTAGATTTAAGGAATCACTAGATACTTTAAAAGATGCCTACTTGGAGTGGAGTTCTCCAATGTATCAATTTATAATAGTACTAGAAAATTGGTCCCGTGAAAATTATTATGGATGCACTTTGATGCTCTAAAGGCCACGTCTACACATTAAAAAAAAAACTCAAAAAATTAGTTAGGTCATTGGTCCATATACTAAGAGGTAAATAAAACTTTACTCTCCTATATCAAGGAGAAATTTTTGGCTATAATGGGTTGGTTGATCATAGTAGTATATAGGTGGCAAGTGATCAGTACTTTTCCCTCATAACAAGATGAAAATTTTGGCTACATTGAACCGATTGATCATAGTATTGGGGGGTAAATTAAAACCTTGATTTCATGCTAAAAAGACTCAAATTGGTAAGAATAATCCGATTGAACCATGTGAAAATTTGAATGAGAAATTTGATAATGATGAACCAATAGACATTCGACCGAAGGATAAAGAATATGATACTTCGAATGAGAGTATTGATTAATTACATTTGAATGAGGAGGATCAAGCATATAATCAACCATTTGAATTTGGTGATAATGGAAAGTCGATTGGTAGCAAGCAGATGGATGAGAAACTTGAGTCAGATGAAGGCGTTGACCGATTGCTAGAAGATGATTAAGGAGCAATTGAGGGACAAATTGAATCTTCACATGGTCATCATTATGTGTCGATAAACATCTTTATCGAGGGACAAGGGCGCCTAAATAATCAACTCCTTAGAATTAAAGGAATACAGTCGGCACCTAGCAGGGAAGTAATCATCATTATTATATTTTTTTTGATGTCTCTATTTTTATAGAGAATTTTTTTTTTATAAAAAATCCATTGCATCAAAGGTGTAGGAAGTGGTCTAGTAATTGACTATAATTGTATCAGCCGGTGATTGAATTTTAAAATATGACCTATGAATTATATTCCAAAAAAGAAACGATGGGATAAAGGCCTGAGGTTTAAGAAGCCGATGTTAAAGTTTTTTAGGTAAATTTTTACATTCCATCGATTGAAATTAAGGGCTAATAATAAATTAGCATTCAGTGGGCAACAAATGTGATAAGCAAGCAATCTTCATGGGATGCTAAAAATGTCGGCTATCGGCTTTGGAATCCAACGTTTTGTGTAGATACAATCTATTGCAGCATTAATCTTAGTTCATTTGGTTCAAGAAGATTGAAATGTTTTTGTAAAAGGATTATACCAATCAAAAGTTTCATGGATCTTTTGCCAAAATTTAAGTTAATTATTGGATGCTGAATTATTTGATATGCTTTTGGTGAGTTGGAGACCAAAATAATAATAAAATTCAATGAAGAGAGATCTATTTCAAGTATTGTTGTCGATAAGTTTAGTGAGCATTAGGTTGGAAGAGTGGCATATTGCTGCATTTTTAAGTCGAATGTTCATATAAAAAGAAAAAAAGTGTATGCATTCAATTCTTGTTTCTTACCGGTTCATGGTGAGGAAGAGTTGGTCCTGCTATGGAGGAGAATTATAATTAACTGGGTCAGAAAATGGCCAAGGCAATGTTCTACAAATTTTATTAATGGAGTTTTTGTAATTCGCTTTAAAGAAGATGGACATAAGAGAACAAGATTTTTTTAAAAAAAATGGTACTTGCTTTGACAATTCAAGAAAAGTGACTAGGATCATTTGCATATGTGAAAATTTTTAGCAGATACAATATATAAAAAAATGTGAAATAAGTATATATCGGTTAATGAAGTTGGAATTTACGAGTAGTTAAAAAAAAGGATAAGTGTTGGATGCATTCATGGTGTTTGATAAAAAAAAAAAAAAATTCTCGTTTTCAGCTATTCAAGTATACGAAAAAGATAGGCAACATTAAAGCTTGAAGTATTAGATGTGTGAGAATGAAGTTAAGGCCAGTTGCATATAACTAGTGGTTGTATGAAATGGAAATCATGAAGACGTGTCAATAATACTAAACATAAATTTTCCATGCAAGTTGACATGTGGAAGGGATGAAAAAAAATGGCATATGGCTAATCTATAAATACATTGAAAGTGGGTTGGGATTCACTGTTTATTATTGTAGTATGGACAGTGAACTCTCTAAACTGTTCCTCTATATTTCTAGTAGGCAAAATAACACCGTCCCATATGCAGACACAACAATAGCCACTCTCATGCTCATCTCCGATAGCCTATTCTACTTCCTTAAAATGCAGCAAAACAATTGATCCATTTTTCTCGCCCTATACACAAAAAGAAACTGTCCCATTTCCACATAGCACCATCACCCCTTATGGCTGCAATAATTTCAAAAAGAATAGAAGAAATTACATTTCAATCATACAATATCGTTGCTACTTTATGGGGTACAATAATTTCAAAAAGAGCATAAAAAATTCATTTCAGCCGAAAAAATATTAATAGATCCAATAACAAATGCTAACAACAAATTTAATACCATATCAAAATACTCTCACCATCCACATAGCTACATCAACGGCCTCACTCCCACTAAAATGATTTTTTTTTTCTGTTCTTTTTGTAGTATTTTCCTGTTGCTGGGTTTTCGTATGCTTGGAGATGTTGGATCTTCTGATGGTTGAAGGTAGATTTTTTTTTGTTCATATTAATATGCAAATGGACTAAATTGTATGTTGCACTCTGTAAATTTATGTGTTGACTGTGACTGAGATTGTTATATCAAAGATTTAGGTACATATTCTATTATGGACTTCATTCATTTGTAAAAGTGCGTGTTTTTCAAAAATAGTTTTGATAAACTAATGAATATAATAAAGATTTATCAGTTATAATTTATAAGTTTTTGTTTTTGAATTTATAAGTTTATCAATTATAACTTATACGTTCATCATTTTAAATTTATAAGTTCATCGTTTTGGATTTACAAATTTATCGTTTTAAAATTTATTGTTCAGAAATTACAAATATATCGTTTATAAAATACATATTTATCGTTTATAACTTACTGTCTTATCACTTATAGATTTATCGTTTACTACTTATAGATTTATTATTTTGAACTTGCAAACTCATCCTTTTAAAACTATAAGTTCATTATTTAAATTTTATAGATTTAACATTTACAAGTTTATCATTTACTTTTTGAGATTTATCATTTTGAACTTGTAGATTTATTATTTTTAAACTTACAAATATTATCTGCATGTTTATATTTTTTAAAATTACAAGTTCATCGTTTAGATTTTGCAGGTTCAACATTTATAGATTCGTTATTTATAAATTATAGGTTTATTATTATGAACTTGTATATTGATCATTTTGAAACTTACATATATCATTTAAAGGTTTATAGTTTATAATTTATAGATTTATCACCTATAATTTCATTATTTTACCAAATCTATTTATCTTCAATGTCTAGTAATTCAATTTTTTCTTTCTATATTATTCATTTTTAGTTCAAATATCTTCACTTTCAATAATTTTTTTCCACAAAAAAATTAAAATTAAATATTTTTATCCCAAACAATAATAACAATCATTATAATATTCAAAAAAAACTACAAATAAAATCAAATATGCAAATTAAAAAATTCTCTTTCTAAAAACAAACTTAAAATGTATAATTTTTTTTTTTATCTTTGTGAATAAGAATAAGAATAAAAAGAGGAAGAGGAACATACAAACAAGAAAAAAAAAAGAAGATAAATTTGCTGAAAAAGAAAAAAAGTATGATAAATATAAAGTTAAAAAATAATATCATACCAATTAAGAGTATACATACATCCGGATTTCCATTGGATGTTGTCATCTATAAATGAACTACAATTTTAATTGGGGCTTCCGATGGAGTTTGATGAATTACACCATTCAAATAAGAAAGGTGTGGGCTGACCTAAATAATAATAATAAATAAATAAAAGTGTGGGCTGTTTATTTCTCATCAATTGTTTTATTATTATTGTTTTTGTTCACATATTAATACTCTAGAAAATGCTATTGCTCTGTGTTGAATTTAATCTTTTCTGATTTTATTGATTTATGTTCAAAACTTGCAACGTTGATATTTGACACCAATTAGACCATCTAACGACTATCTGTGTTTTATATATCTGCAAATAAAATTCTATCAGAGCAAATCTATTTAGTAAATTTTCTTTTTTTCTTTTTGCTTTTATCAACTTAAATCTGCCTATAATGATTGCTTCTATAAATATGAGTGTTTTTAGTTTATTTAGGTTAGGTTAGTTTAGTTCAATTTGTTTGTGACTATTTTTACTTGTCCATACTTTGCATTTTTTTTTCTAAATATATACATTTTTAAATAAAATGATTAGTGTAAAATCAATAGTTTTTGTAAAATTATAATGTATGGACCATACTTCTTTCTTATATTAGCACGATTTTTCTTTTTTTTTTTTTTGTTTTATTGCACCTTTTAAAATTTTGATTGATTTTTTAAAAAAAAAATAGTTTATGCATTTTACTATACATATATTGTGGTTTTGATTTACACGAAAAACCTTTCATATGAACCTATCGGTCAGGAGTCATTTATTCAAATGATATAAGCCTAATCAGTGATGCTTTTAAGAGATGGGTAGTCTTATTTTTAGTTTTGTTTAATTTAGATGCATTATCCATAAAATAAAATATCAAAACGAAATATTATCTTAAACAAAATAGACCTCAAAGTTCTGATTTTTCTTTTTCTTTTTTATTTTTTAAAAAAAAATCTTTATGTATTTGATTGTTGCTTCATATTATTCAAATATCACTATATTTGATACACAAATATTATTTTTTTAAATATATACAATTTTTGTTTTATTTTACTACTGTTAATTGCACTTTCTTATGATTATCTACTTACTGCACTATTTTGTTAGTTGCACCTCTTTTTATCATCAAAGTTTCTTTTTATTAATGGACATCTGCTTTTGTATGCTTTTGTATGCTCTATCCAATTAGTACTTTCTTTTGCTTTATTCACCCTTTTGTCTCATGCAAAATGTTTATTTTGCTTAATGTATATTGAAGTAAAATCTGCTGTCTAGTGGCTATGAATGTAAAAGAAATTTCATTTTAATTTTAGTGTAGTTTTTGTAATTTTTTATTTTGCATTCTGCATATTTATTTTCAAAATCATATTTTTCATTTCCTCTCATGCTTAAGTAAAGACGGCCTATCATATTTATGAAGCTATATTTATTTAATTGAAAATAAATTACGAAATTGTTAATTTGTACAAAATCTTAACCTACTTGAAATTTTAATTTAAAATTTTCTTATTATGATATTATAAGTTAAATCTTTAAAATTATGCACTAACCCAGTATTAAAAATGAAAAATGGGAATACTTTTACATTGTTTTTAAATAAAACCATAATTGACTAACTATCCAAGCACAAAATTGGTTTTCCAGCTTCCTAGAAAATTGCTACATTAATTTCAAGATGGAGCCCCCCCAACATGAATAGGTCGATCGTCAACTTCCTAGAACTTGCATTAATTACCGCTAAACGCCAAAAACCAAATGGAATCAGTAGCACAAATTGATTAGGGAAATTGTATAAAGACAATTGAAATGGTAAATGACACGGTTCAGTTCATACTCTCCAAATGAAAATCTGTAACACTCAATATATCAATCAACTCAATTTTCTTTTTCACTAATTTTAACTCATAGTTTTAATAGTTTTTTTTTATCCGTTAGTTATTGTCTTGGGCTTGCTAAATAATTAGACCCAAGATAATATTTACCTTAGTACTAATCCTAGAACTTATAAGGTTTGGCCAGCAAAAATAAAGTGGTCGCACGAATTTCCGAAGAATTTTAGGCGTAAACACGTACTGTGTAATCTTATGGATGGGTGTGGCGTAGTATTGGAAGCTACAAAATGTGGATGCTTTAAGAAGAAAGAGTGATGAGCTAAGAGAGGGACAGTCCGGCCAACTTGACGTTCGTGAAAACATCGGTCTTCTACTTTTAATATAACACACCACACTATATAAGTATGTCTTCTAAAAAGCAAACGGCATAAATAACTAAATTCCCCAATTTTCATTTTTTAGACAAGCAATTAGTGCTTTTTCTTCCCTTTTTTTTATTTTGCTTGTATCAGTAGAGCATCATGTGCTTCGTTGGGAGATAGTGATATACGGAAAGCAAATACTAACAAAATGTTTGGCGCAGCATGATTTTTTTTTTATTTTTTTTATTTTTTTTGAAACTATATATGTCTTCACTCTATATATTAATGAATCGAAACTAATTATATTTGTACCGGATAGAATCTTAAAGAGCTGCAAAATATTCATTTAAAAGTTTTAAAATAACTGCATATTCATGATTCGAATTTGATTGAAAGAATTTTGCAGTGACTGTTGTTTTATACCAAATACCAATTAATGACAACTTTTGCAAAAAAAACAAAAAACAAAAAATTCGCACATTGCGTTGTTGTGGGCATGAAGGTGTGGGCGGAATTTTCTGTTATCTTCATTCTTCTTAAATGATGTTATTTGGGCCTGATTTCATTAGATGGCCTAACAATTTTCAGTATCCCTGGTAAAAATGTCTGTTGAACAAGGTCCACTCATTTTTGGGCCAGAAATGAATTGCTGAGGGATGAGTTTTTGCTCTAAAAATATCCAAAAATCCCACGTCAAAACAACAAGAAACTAAATATTTACACAACATATATCATAAGAGTTAAAATGAAAAAAAAAAAATTTAATGGGGCGGACAAGGGTGTAACATGGACCTATTAACTGGTTTGTTAAGGTCCAAGATTCCTAATTTTCGATTTTAATAGTTTCAATTTTCAATTTTTTAAATTATATATTAAAACTTAAAACTTCGAATTTTAAATTTTTTTTTTATGAATAACTTAAAGATAATCGATTTTCACTATTTTAAATTTGACATTCATCCGATTATCTAAAAATAAACGATTTGATTTAATTTTAAAAATGATTTAATTCAATTATTTATAAGTTGAGTTGATTTAGTAAATCAATTGATTCAATTATAAACTCGGATTTGCTTGAATCGTTAAATTTTTTAGGATAAATTATTGAAAATTAGTTGAATATATTAATTTATCTATTTATTTTTAGAAATATATTATAAAATTCATAAAATTGAATTTTGTTAACTAAAAAGATCCTATTTTATTTTTAAATGAAATATTCCATCAGTCAACTTAAAAATTTTCAAAATTAACTTAAAATACCAAAAATACTCTTAATCAAATTTGACATTTTATTAATTTAAAAAATATATAAAAAAATATGATCAAATTGATGAAATTTATTTTTTTTTGATATTTTTAAAAATAAAAGAATTTTGATATTTTTTTATAACTGTAAAAATAAATAGAAAGACTGAATCAAACTTAAAAAAAAACGTTATTTCTAAAAATGCATAAACCAATTAAACTTGGAAGATTTTTTTTTAAAATTAAGCTAGTAAAAGTTTTAATAAGGTAGAAAATTTGAATATTCAGAATCGGGAAAAAAGTAAAATGATGATAAGCTGGCTAAAGGCGACTTTCTCGAGTATTCGGATTATTAAAAAAAAATTAATTAGAGATGGAAATTTGGTGTGGAAAATATCGCATACCGACAATGGTTTTTTATCCGTTCGATTCATCATTTCATGCTTTTCTGGCTGGCCCACACTTTGGTGTTAATAATATCTTCTCATTTGCTTATTTCTTTAATAAATAAAATAATAGAATAGCTACAGTACACCGGCGGCTCGAGATAAGTCTCACCAAAACGGTCATATTAAACTCCCCCGTTCCTTTTGTTCCACGTGTAACTTCTGTGATCAAATCCTCATAACCGCCAGTGACACCATCATTTCCTTCGAGCATAAATAAAACCTAACCTTGTTGGGTTGTTGATGCGAAAGTTGAGGGCCTAATTGTCAATCGTAGATAAGGGAAAGGGAGAAATATTCAACAAACCAAGGCTTGTATTCTGCGTTCGAGACTTCCTGCGAAATTTTGGATCCCGTGTGTTAGCGAATACCCATCAGGTGCGAATATCTTTACTTCCTTTTATAACCTGTGTCAGTAAGAGGAGTTTTCGTTTTGATTCGATGTTGTTTTGGTGCAGATCTAAGGGTTTTCACTAGAAAATATCTAGGCCAGGTTTTTGTTGTTTTTTTCTAGGGATTGTGTGCCAATCGGTGGTGCTTCTTGGTCTAGTATCGCGTATTGGCTATTTGATTTAAAGATCTATAAATTTTGTAAGTAGTCTCTCGTATTCGCTATTTGCTCTACTGTTTGTTTATTTTTCAGTTTGAGTGGAATGCTTTCGGCTAAAATTCGTTGGTTTCTAAGAAATAGAGAAGGAAGGAAATGAATCAGTAGCTTTTTTTTTTTTAAAGTATTAATTTCTGAGATATGAACTGCCTAAAATTTTTAGTTGTGGAAACAGTTCGTCTCTTTTGGTACAATGCTTTAATTGTTTATATGGTTTTATTTTCGTTAACTTGCTTTTTCTTGACTTGTTTTTCATCTGTTTCTCATTCATGTTTTTGTCTTATCCGAGATATGTTTCTGAATTTTTATTGGATTTGAAATTTGTATTAAGATTGGTCTGGATCTTAGTAATCAGATGGAAGGTTGGGTGACAGTTGTGGAACTATGGTTCTGTTCCAATTTCTTTAATTCCTGTATCTTTGGAGCTAGTATTACTTGATCTTTCAGGGGGACTAGCTGTGGTGTAATGTTATAAACTTATAGTTGCTCTTTTGTGACTGGAAGGTCGCAGCTCCTGGCCATGAAACCTCTTCGCCAAGAGAGAGGAGGAAGGCTGCCCTCTCCCAGTCCTCACAAAGCGAGGAGCCCTGATCTTGTTTCTGTCTTACAGAATTTTGCTTGATCATTTAATTTGTGTGGCTTTTTGCTCTAAGTTAGTGATGTTATTTTCAATTGCCTTGTAGTAAATATTCAAGATGAGCCGACCACAGGAGTCACACCGCTCATTCTTTTCATTTGGGAACCCTTTCCGGATGATATCACCCAAAGGGTCTCAGTTGTCCCCAAGGTTACTTTCTGTATTGAACTCATTTGAGGAAACATTGGCAGAGAGGTTGAAGAAACTTAATCCAAAAGAGAAGGATGATGTCCTTTGCTTAACATGGATGAAATCTGCAATGGAGTCCCTTTGTGAAACTCATACTGACATAAAAACCTTAATTACAGATCTTGAGCTCCCCGTAGCTGACTGGGATGAGAAATGGATAGATGTGTACTTGGACATCAGTGTGAAGTTGCTTGATATTTGCATTGCATTTAGCTCTGAGCTTGCCCGCCTAAACCAAGGCCAGCTGCTGCTTCAATGCGCTCTTCATAATTTAGAGTCGAACTCATCAAAGCAATTTATGCGTGCCCGTTCTTCCCTTGATAGCTGGAGACAACATATTAATTCTAAGAATCAAAGATTGCAGAACTGTCACTCCATCTTGGATAGTCTCGTGGAATCACTAAATCTGCCGAAGGTTAAGAACTCTGCTAAAGGAAAAGTCTTGATGCGCGCAATGTATGGAGTTAAGGTGCAGACAATATTTGTATGCAGTGTCTTTGCTGATGCCTTCTCAGGTTCTGCAAAGAACTTGTCGGAATTGGATGTTGCTGACACAATGATGTGGGCACAAGCATATTCTGATTTGCAGATGAACATAAACGTGGGGATTAGAGAGCGCATTTCTGGTGGAAAGTTTTCAGTCCTGAAAGAACTGGATGCTGTTGATTCAATTGTGAAGAAGTTGTATCCCATGGTTCAAGATGGGTTAGAACTTGTTGCAGTGGAAGATTTCCAGAAGTCAGTTTCGGATATGAAAGAGGGAGCAGAAAAATTTTCTCAAGGGCTGGATCTACTTGCCAAGCAAGTAGATGACTTTTTCAAGATAGTTTTGAGTGGGCGTGATGCTTTACTTTGTAGTTTAAGAGCATCTGGTGCTGTTGCTGACCCAATATTAGACACTAACACAGTAGAGCGCATTTTTAGATAAATGTGTATCAAGCTAACTGTTTTTATGTATACAAATGGTTTAGGAGTGAGATGTTTCGTTAGGTATACCAAGTTGTATGGCTTATTATATTATACATTGTGTGAGCCATGTTCTGGTATCTTGTTAATGGTTTGTAAAAGTATGTATTATTATGAAATGTTAACAATGCAAGTAACGCTTTTTACCAAGGTATTGGGCTTTGTTTATTTACCCTATTATTCTCCTTCCTTTTATCGATTCAGTCTGGAACTGCTTTTATACATAGATAGCACGGATTTGTTTTGCCGAAAATTATGTGCTCTGCTGTTGATGCCGGGCTTCATTGATATTTACGTCCCTAGGGTCCCTTGCAGTGGGCCCATTTTGCTGAACTTTCTACAAGGACTGTGTTTCCATCTCGTTGAAGGAGGTGAAATGGGGTATGTTAACTGCTGGATACGGTAAGTAAAAGCATATTGCACATTTAGTGAATGAGATTAGGTTTTTGACACGCTGCTTCCTGAAATTTAGCTTTCTCTGCCTGATATGCATTAGAGATTCTCTGGGAGGAAGTTTCTTCTCAATTCTCATTTTCAAATAGCAAGGCACCGTGAGGCCACTCTTTCTTTTTTCCTGCTCGTGTGCCAATGTTCTGTAAATAGTCAGGATTCCAGATATTCCGGAATCTGGGCGTAAAATTCATATCTTTATATTGCATTGGTCCGGTGATGCGAAACCATCCTTTATGAAGCTAATAGACTTCATCTGAATTTTGTATTTCGTTGCTCTCCCAACTGGGATTTGTGGTATCATAATGATAGAGTTGACCACGTGCTGGGTAAGCTTACTGGCTGCGAAAATGACGAATCCAGTGTAGAAGCTGGAGAATGTTAAAAAGTTCACCCCATTAGGGATTCATAGACCAAGTTCTTGATATCCATGGACATTTACGAGTAATCTTGATATGCGTTCATGTAAGCTTAGGGACAGAATATTCCTCTTCACTAAATTGTTTACTTGTCAGATTTCGTTAAGTCACTTCTAAGGTGAAACAAAACAAACTTGCATCCTACTTCACTCTTCTTGATGAAGTCTTGAAAAGCAAAAATATAAGTTGCATAATCATTGGGGTTTCTTGTGTAAAATGATCATAAGAAGACTCGAGACTTGGAATGAAAAGAACAAAGGATTGTTGCCTAGTCCATATGCCGTGTCTTACCGAGTCTTAAGCTGGAAATACGGCTCGTGGAATAAATATGGTTTACCAACCGGGGTCCATGGATGAATTGGAAGCCTCAACCATGCGTTGAACCAACCCAAGTTGCAGATTTAATGGCTGGAAGTGGATCCAAATTATCAATTATTCAAATATTCCTTGTTTTGAAAATTCGCGTCCTTTTGCATAATCGGAACTGGAAAAGAAGGTTCCTTTGCAACAAAATTCTCCGTCAATGGCAACCATTGAATATATGAAAACCACAAAAAAAAAAAAAAGGAAGAAGAATGGTGTTACTTTTCTTTTTAATCATTCCCTTTAATTTTTCATTATTTTCTTTCAAGTTGCTTTTAAAAGATCAAATAATGATTCAAATAATAATATTTCTGAGCAGTTTAATTTTTCTGTCGTTTTTTTTTTCAAAAAATAAAAAAATAATAATGATAACATGTAATACTAGCTAGCTAGCAGGTAAAGTTTTGGACTAGTATAGAGAAGCCTTCTATGGCTTCATAATTCTGGTTGGGACAACATAGGGCCTGAATTGGATTTGCCTTGAAGTATCCCAGACTTTATCTTCTAATTTAAAAAAAAAAAAAAATTTCTGCGTTTGATGACATCATTCAAGATGGTGCATCGGAATAATCGTTTTACTAATTTAACTGCTCATTCATTACGCAAGTTGTAGTGTGATTCTATCTCTTCTAATATGGATTTGAATTTGAATTTGAATTTGAATCGTGTTGATGAATACGATCGGGTTTTAGTTAATTATTTTCATTCGTTTTGACGTTTGTTTGTTTTAAGAATAATTTTACAGCTTTAAAAATTAAAAAAAAAAGCTTCAGCAAAAAAAAAAAAAAGAAAATAAACAAAAACAGAAGTTACGAAGAATAAACACGAATAGAAAAAAAAAAAGAAAAAAGAAAATAGTAGAAGTAGAGATTTGAATAAATACTGGGCCAAACCACAAATTAAAGGACACCAAAACGAAATTTCACAAAAAGATAAAGTAGATAAAAACCCACTTTATAATCAGCATTTCTTCACGAGCCGATCTATCTTTTCCAGTTCAAAAGTTCACATTAATCACTTTCTTTCTTCTTTTTTTTTTTTTATTTTTTATTTTTTTTCTCCCCCATTTTCTTACCCTCTCTCAGGCCGCAGCCTCCGTCTCCCTGTGCCTGTGGTGGGCTGTTGTAGAGAGGAGACAAAAAAAAAAAAGGCTTTATACATACCGACACGCCTGCCCCTTATTTAGCCCTTCCTTTAACTTATACTCGCTTTCTCTCTCTTCCTTTGAAATTAGATTTTGCTTGGTGATCGGATCCGGATTCGGTTCCTCCAGCTTTCATACTATGTTGATGGAGTCAAGCTCTGGCTCCGGCGACCATAACATCAGAGGAATACCTACTCACGGTGGACGCTACGTACAGTATAATGTGTACGGCAATCTCTTTGAAGTTTCTAGAAAGTATGTCCCCCCTATTCGTCCTGTTGGCAGAGGTGCTTATGGTATTGTTTGGTAAGATTCTTACTCACCTCCCTATCATCTGTCTTCTATAAGATCTTCTGGTTTTGAGCTTGTTTTGTTCCTTCTTTTTCAATTGATAGAGGAAAATTCCTATGGATTTGCTTAGGATGCATGTGCTTGTTTGTGTATCGAGTTTTCAATTAAGATTAGCATAATATTGAAATTTACGGAGTTGACTTTTTAATTGGTGATTTGATTTGGCTTTTATACATTTGCGTTGTCCTAATTTGCCTTTGATTTGCTATTTTTGTTTGTTTTAATATATTGAGTTCTGTTTAATTGCGAGCTTCTTCAGAGGAAAGTGAAGTAGTTTTACTTGCAGTCGATACATTATGAGTGTGTAACTTACGGAGAAAAGAGTATAAATGTTTAATTTGGTTTCAACTTTCAAATCAAGTTAGATGTTCTGTGCATGCAATTGTTTTAGAATATTGAGTACTCAGCTGCATTTCTTTATGACTGGATTCGGTAATGTTTCTGCACGAAAAGTATATGAACCGATTCGTTATTCGTCCAAACAAATACTGTTTTGATAATTTATAAAGGATCTCAGTTTGCAAACATTTGACTCTATTGCTTTGTGGTACCAACGATGTGAAGGAAAACGTGACTCTTTATTTTTCAGTGCTGCTATGAATTCCGTGACTCGAGAGGAAGTTGCCATTAAGAAGATTGGTAATGCTTTCGACAATAGGATAGATGCTAAACGGACTCTGCGTGAGATTAAGCTTCTTCGGCACATGGACCATGAAAATGTATGTTTCTTTGCTGTTCTATGCTTGTGATTCTGTGTTATAATTTATTTATTTTGCTGTTCTATCCTTATGATTATATATATTAACTTTTTTATTTTTATTTCTCTTATTCTATTACATGTTTTCTTCTGTCAGAGTCAGATATTTGCAACTTTGTT
Source organism: Triadica sebifera (assembly GCA_023653625.1). Taxonomy (NCBI): domain Eukaryota; kingdom Viridiplantae; phylum Streptophyta; class Magnoliopsida; order Malpighiales; family Euphorbiaceae; genus Triadica; species Triadica sebifera. The sequence goes on from CM042895.1 coordinate 3,771,656, forward strand.
TTTTAATGTCTTTAAACTTTCCATTTTCCTCTACAATTTGCAATTTGCAATCTTATTAAATAATAATTTTTTCCGTAATTGGAAGCAAGTTTTTTGAGTTAAAGATGTTCCTAGTGCATATAGTGTTTGATCAATTGATTGTTACATTACTTCCTTTTGTTTTGCTGCTGAATGCCCTGGGGAAAGTGAGAAAAGTCAGATGTTTATATGAATACTCAAAATTTTTTCGATGTTTGTATGAATACTCAAAATTTTTTTCTGAGTGGGTTTGGAATATGATCAGATTATATATATAAATTTTTTTTTCCTTGACGGTTGGAAATATAGTCTTATTTCTCCATTCATTTTCCACAGGTTATTGCTATTAAAGACATCATACGACCTCCGCAAAAGGAGAACTTCAATGATGTCTATATTGTTTTTGAGTTGATGGATACTGATCTTCATCAAATAATACGCTCCAACCAGTCATTGACGGATGATCATTGTCGGGTTAGCACCACAAGTGTTTTTGGATTTCATATTTACTAAAAGTGCTGTGTATTGTAACTTTCTTCCTTCTTTTTTTTTTTCACTATTTGCTTAACCACCACCTTGGGGCCTTGTCCTAATATCATCTTACTGGAGGAAATTTCGTGTCCTGTTGTGGATAGTGGCCCCCACATGTTCATTTAGGGGGACTGGACACCTAATTAATATTCACCATCTCCCAATCTTCTTCCTTTTATCCTCCTTGATTTAGAAGCCAGAAAAGACAATAATTTTGAAGAGAGCCAACCATTGGCTGCATTCTGCAGCAGGTCCAAATGGGGGCAAATTGAATTTGGATTGTAGGAGTAGTAGTTTATAGGCTAACCACCGTCAAACTCTGCATGATCTTGATGTCCATCCGTGCATGTTGTGCAATATGTTTTAAAACTTTAGGTCTTTCTCCAACCAAAAAGAAAAAAATAAAAGCAATTCTCTTTTTGTTAAATGTTTTCTTTGTTGATCTTATTTTTAGCCCCTCCAAATTTTCAAAGTGTTGCCCTTGATTGACAACCCATGAAACTGTTACAATGAAGCGTGTACTTGGCTTAACATATGATACAGTTTGTAATTTATTACTCAGATATGTGTAAGCATAAATTACCAACATGTTTATGGACTTGTTTCTTTTGCAGTATTTTCTCTATCAGTTGCTACGAGGGCTCAAATATGTACATTCAGCACATGTTTTGCATCGTGATTTAAAGCCTAGCAATTTGCTCTTGAATGCTAATTGTGACCTTAAGATCACGGACTTTGGTCTTGCAAGAACAACGTCTGAAACAGATTTTATGACTGAATATGTTGTTACTCGATGGTATAGGGCACCAGAATTACTCCTTAACTGTTCAGAGTATACTGCAGCAATTGATATATGGTCAGTGGGATGTATACTAGGAGAAATCATGACACGACAACCTTTGTTTCCTGGAAAAGACTATGTTCATCAGTTAAAGCTTATAACAGAGGTATGTTTATTGAACATTGTTCAGTAAATCTGCATTGTACTATCCTTGCTACTTTTATTTTTTATTTTTTAAATATGCTTTTTGTTGGAAATTAAAATATTTTGTGGTTTGTGGTGGAGAATTAAATATTTCATTTTACTATCATGTCATCATTGTTGTAAAGTCTTGGGCCATTACAGGTTTTTGGCCTTTCTTATGATATCATTTTGCCTTCCCTCCCACGCTTCTTTTTTTCTTTCCCTGTTCCTCTCTCCCCCATCCCTTCTAATATTAAAAGTCAGAATTCTGTCTCTCCATCTCTGGTTGGAAATTGCATAAGCACAAAGTATGGGTTATTGCCATGATATCTTGAACAGAGTCTATGTGAATACAAGTACACCGGATAGGAGATAAATGGTTGGGGAAGTAAAGTCAATTCCATTCTAGTTTTTTACGTGTCCCTATTTATGGCGAACTTTGTGAATGATGTTCCCTGAACTGTTGCTGCTTCTGTTGTACTGGTTCTTTTTTGTTTGCTCTGTTGTGCTAGATGAGACAATTCTTACAAGTGACAGTGTTGATACACTGGTTAATCAGAGCCTTGACTGATTGAAAGCTGGGAAACAGAGCGAGAAAAAGGATAGAGAAAGGAAGAGAGAGAGGGGGGAGAGAAAGAAATAGAAGATTTCAGAATTTTATTGAATGAATATGTATCTTCGCATCAGAATAATGCAGATATTTTAGCTACATTTTCAATGGAATTGTGCATCAACTCAATTATTAGCACTCGACAGATTCTAATAAACTTGCAAAAGTCTTTTGACTTGCCTTAATAGCTTTGACTGAGCTAAGCAACTAGAAACTAACACGATTAAAGCTTTTGTAAGCTATCAGCTAATCAACTTCATGTTCTAAATCATCATTCTTTAGCTGCATACCTATGTTATACTATTCAATTCTCGACGATGAATCGATTTGATAGCTCAGATATTGTTATTCATGATATTGATCCGATTGAGTGAGAGGGAAGCACAAAGGATGACATGCATATTTGGCTCGTTGAAATATGCAATTTTGTCCTCTCTCATGTTTACAGTGCAGATGACTTTGTGAAATAACTTGCTCGTTGATTTTTCTGTTTCCACAGCTCTTAGGTTCACCAGATGACAACAGCCTTGGTTTCCTACGAAGTGATAATGCTCGTAGATATGTGAGACAGCTTCCACAGTACCCAAAGCAAAATTTTGCTGCTAGATTTCCTAATATGTCCTCAGGTGCTGTTGATCTGTTAGAGAGGATGCTAATGTTTGATCCAAATAGGCGCATAACAGGTAATGATGCTACATTCTAATGACTTTTGTAGCATGGTGACAATCCCTTATTAGATTTTTGGATTTATCTAGCATTGCATAAAAATAAAAATGGTAACTTAATTTTGAAATCAGTGTCGCTTATGTTTCTCATGGAGAATTTTCTTGATCAGCTATGGTGTTTTGCAATTCATCCAGAAGTATCTACAGAATAATATGTGGTATATGGGTTATACTTGATGAGTTGAAATTGCACATAACTGAAAAACAAGTGGAGCATAATGTTTCATGTTGGACAATTTTTAAATATTATTGGATGCTTAAATTGGTGCTCCCTGCTCATTGATGAAGCTTTTCTTTCTTTTCTTCCCCCTGGTTGTTGCAGTTGATGAGGCACTGTGCCACCCATACTTGGCACCACTTCATGATATCAATGAGGAGCCTGTTTGCTCAAGGCCTTTCAACTTTGATTTTGAGCAGCCATCTTTTACTGAAGAAAATATCAAGGAGCTTATTTGGAGAGAATCTGTAAAATTCAATCCGGATCCTTAAAACATATCTGATGATTTGTTGTATACTCTTAGGGATATACTCCATGATTCAAAGTTTTATCATGTTACATAAGATGCATCATAGCCTTTGGGGAAAGAAGATAGTAATTAAATGAGTATATTTCAACTCAAATGTCACAGAGGGTTTGATTGACTTGCGGCTCGGATTATTTGTGATATTGAAGTGAATGAGATGGAGGAGAGGCTGCAGTTAAAGTAGCCGCAAGCCACTAAGAATCTTGGGCAAACCAACTTGGTTTGGGATGGGGTGGACTGTTTGTTGTACTGGCAATCTGTAATTTCTTGGAATGGAGATTCTTTATAGTTGTAAGACCGAGTGTTCCTAGTTTTCAGTTTGGAAAAGTTGGTTTGAATGTGAAAATTTTCTTTGATCTGCTAGGCTTACATCTTTATCATTTTGGCATGGAACAGCTAAAATGCGACAGTATTCTGGTGCCATCTCTATTCTTTTTTTGTGAAAAAGGGCTATGCCATTCGTGAGTGCATTTTCAATTTTTTAAGGTAGGAGATGGCGTTCAGCATTTATATAATATGAAAGATATAGCAATAACTGTATCTCATTAGTAATAGGTCGATAGCTGAATTGAAGTCCAAATTCTAAGCCCTTGAAAGTGTAGATGAATCATAGTTCACACAACCCATTTCCGTGGATCGCTGATCCGCCGCAACCAGTGCCGATTGTAATTTTGGTTAATGTTACAAGGCATCCAGGAAGATCCCCTGGAACCAGCCTCTCTTAATCTCAGAGAGGTTTGAATGTTATCACACCCTATTTGCATCGTCACTGGCATTTTAGAACTACAGCGAACCAAGCTGACCTACCTCTACCGCTAAACTAGACCAAATGACGCAGTGTAATAATTCTTCAGGTACTACACGATATTGAGGTTCCAGCTGAGTTTTTACAACGGACGCCCCAATCAGAAATATTACTGTAACACCCTCTTACTTCACTGTAGTTCAGCAAAGTAAGTAAGCATTACTCGTCTTACTGTTTTATAAAATTAATGAAGTGAAGTAAATTTTTTTTATGAAAATATTGCATACATTGAAATAAAAAAAATTATTACAAGTATAAATACTCAATTTTATTTATTTATAAAATACATTAATTTACATTCAAACTATATTCTTTTACATAGTGACTCACATATTTAATACACATGATATGAAATAAAAACGATACTTTAATTTACAAAGTTTTTAACAAAATATACTAAAAATAAAACCAAAACTGCTAGCTGCTCTTCTGACAGTGTTAATTTCTACGGCTACCCTTCTAACATGCACGAGTGAAGTTCAAAACTTCAAATAGTTACTTGTGAACTCTCTTCCTTCGTGCAGAAGTTGGATCTACGTAGTGAGAATCGTCAGTTTGTCGCCCAAGTATTAGGAGATCAAAAGAAAGAGGCAGGTGCATTGACCTGTTTTGTAAGGACGATAATCGAGATGTTTTTCAATCAATTAATCCCTAACCAACAGAGTGAGATATGTCTTAACATGATCTTAATATATGCCTTTGCCACATTCTTAGCACATTTTATTCTCAAATTTGAGCACCCTTCTGTTTGCATAAACACTCCTGAATATAGTTCCGTTAGACGATAAATATTTCAACCCAAGTTTAAAGGTATGGTACATAGAAGATCAATAGTATGATGTTTGACAGAAAACATCAAATATACTAATATCTAAATAAAACTCTTATGATGCCGTTGATTTTCCTAGAAGGGATTCACATATAATGTTTGCCAAAAGTGCACTTCTTGAGCTGTAATGAGTCGATCGGAATATTCTCCGGCGGAAAATCGCAGGCTGTAAGTTTCTCCGGCCCTTGATCAGGTAACAAATCACAGGGTCGAGGAGCGACCCCGCTGGTAATCCCCTCCACATCTGTGCATGCCCATGGTATCTTTTTGGCCTTGGCAGCCATTCCAATTGTGACATTAGAAATGCAAATTTCCTTGAATGGGTCACCTGCAATCCCCTCCAATCTGGCAGCCATTGACACATTATCAGCAACCATATCCCTATAGTTAATCCCTTGAATCACCGGTAAGGCATTGGGGTCATAGTTTTTATCAGCATGTGACCCATAATTTCCTGTCATCCAGAAGGCCCATTTCATTGTATGCATTGTCATTTTCTTCACATATATATCCTTCACATACCCTCCTCTTCCTACTGCAGTTTTGATCCTGACGCCTGATTCCGTATGGATGGCTGTGATGTCCTCTGCTCTAACATCTTCAATCCCACCTGACATTTCACTTCCCAACGCAATTGTGGCACTGTATGGTGAAATGCATGTGAGCCGTCTGATCACGAGTTGCTTTGTGGGCATCCCAAATGCAATTCCATACTCATCCCAACCACTCTTAACGGCCACACAATCATCCCCAGAGACTATGTAGCAGTCTTCGATTTTTGTGTTTGTGCAAGAATCTGAAATCAGTTGGTTCCTTATTAGTCTGGTGATCAAAATTATTAAGTCTCCAGTTCAAACAATAGTCAGATCCTTAAAAATAAAAATAGAATTGATGAAAACTGACCTGGGTTGATGCCATCAGTGTTGGGAGATGAAACTGGAGCAATGATAGTAATGCCTTGAACAAGAATATTACTGCAATTCCCACAATTACAATAGAGTCTGGTCATATTCAAAAGAAGGAAACTAATTCTTGAAAATCTAATATTGGATTAAGAGTACCTGCTGTAAACAGGATGAACATTCCATGATGGAGAATTTAAGAGTGTCAGTTTTGAAATTTGGATGCTATCTGAGAACATGAACTCAATCAAGTAAGGTCGGGTGTATTTGAGCTTTCCTTTCTTGAAATTCTGCCACCAGAATGCCCCCTGACCATCGATTGTGCCATTTTCACCTGCATTTAAGTTATGCCATCTCACTCAGACTAACAACACCATACATATTCTGTTGTCTATTGGAAAACAAAAAAAAAATTATTCAGTTCATTTTCTTTTAATTATCATTAGGCTTTAGCTTTAATTCTAACTCAAAATCACAGAAGTACCAGTAACAATAACATCAGTGAGGTTTGTTCCGAATATGAGACTAGCATATCTTCCAGCAGCTGCATCCCTTCCTCTGCCGTACGAAGGCAGGGCTTTCAGCACAGGCCATTCTTTAATATCCTAAACAAACTTAGTTTCATAATCAAGCACTAAGTAAACCATAAAACCCGCAAAAGATCCTGATTTATAGGAGGAAAAGAAACCTGAGAAGCAAGAAGAACAGCATCTTTGTGGAGAAACAGAGTAAAATGGCTGGTCAGGCTGAAGCTACCTGTCAACCATTTTCCAGCAGGAACAAAAAGCTCAGACCCACCGTCCGATTCATATTGACTCAGATGATTAATGGCATCCTGAAATGCCTTAGTGTTTGATGTTTTTCCATCTCCAACTCCTCCAAAATCTGTTATTGATGCACTGTGAGCTCTGCAATTCATTGCACTGTACTCAAACGTCTCCAGAATCCTTGCTTTTCTGCTCTCTCCTCCTTTAGCAGCCATCAAAGTCAATAATGCCACCACTAGTACTACATAACCCACCTGCAATCTCATTAAAAATGCATTTTATCAGAAGAAAGATTATAAACTTTGAGAAGAAAAGAAGAGAAAGGGAAAAGGGTTTAAGGGAATTACTGGAGCTTTCATTGGATTTGTCCACAACAGCTCCATTTTCAGATGTGGGTATTAGTTGTGGAGAAAGAAGGTTATATTTATGGGGAGAAAGTTGTAACTGTTGCTCTCTATCCTACTAACAGATTGTTTGTTTTGTGGCTAAAATGATTTAACTTGTATGGTATTGTTCGGATGTTTATTCATTTTGATTCTCATTGTTTTGTGTGGTTATTTCATGGTTTAAAAATCATAAAAGTTGATCAGTTTTTTAAACCATCAAAATGGTGGTTTCTCATGCTTTAATAAAATTGTATTACAAAATTACCCTCATCATATATTATAAATAATAATATTATCCTTAAACTAAAATATTTGATAGTGAATTTTTATTTGAAGTAGAAAATTATTTTATGCTATATTATTTTGTACTGGCCTATTTTGTGTATGAATTTCATGTTAGACTATATTGGATAACATTATGAATTGTATGAATTTAACTTTTATATTTTCTTATTTTTTATGTTTTGATTATTTGTGTTCAAAAATAAAAATATATATACCCTATTAAAATATATTTTTAATATTCCTTGATTACCACCATTAATTTTATTGTTAAATTTGTTCATATAATATTCTCATAATATATAATATATAGTGTTGCTTAAAAAGTTAATGAGTAGCAATTTGACATCCATTTTGTAAGATTTAGATAAAATTTGTATATTGCTTGAATTTAATTTTTGTATTTAAAAAATAAATTTAATATGATTTTATATAAATAAATCTATTTGAGGGCATTCTAGTTATTTTATCAGTTCTGCAATCATATAATACCATTAAATCAAACGTAAACAACTACTTGATCATACCATATCACATTATATCATAACATAGTTTTTCCAAATACAGTAAACATTAATTACCATAGCATATCATATAAATTACTGTTAGATGTTCAAAAAAATAGTTTTATAATTTTTTTAAGTTAATTAATTGATTTTTTAAATTTTTTATAAACTAATTTTTTCAAATTTGCTTCCAAAAAAATTATCTATTTATTAATTTTTTTAAAAAAATAGTTTTCGAAATTCAAAATCATTAAACATATATTAAGTTGTATTATGAAACCATATTGTTAGCCATTCAAACAAAGTGTAAGGCGCAAAGCCTTCTTGTTTTTCTTGAAAGCAAAGGAATACTATGCTTTTCGTGACTTTATTCGAATTTTTCACTGCATTGACATCATACCAACAGAAATCTTCATCATAAAAGGAAAAAAAATCATCATCAATGATTTTCATTAATTCATTATCCTGTAATTCAATTTTCTTTTTTAAAAAAAGCATTAAATTTCAATGTGTAGGGCAAAAAATTACTTTATTTCATAATTTTTACATCAAATAAACATGATTTATTATAAGTAACACACGATGTCAATTAAGCGTATTGTGTGAATTTCTCCCTGTGGTTTCAACGAGGTATAAAATTTTAGTTGTTGTAGAATAAATTAGTGGGATTCATTAACCATAAGCATCAAAGAAATGAGAGCTTGAGGGTGTGAATGACCAATTTCAAAGTATGTTAATGCCCATACTCCACTCCACTTTCGCATTTGTCCATACCAGTCATCATTACGTATTAAGATTGTCTCTATCCTATACACTCACCCATTATCTATATTGTCAAATTACTAATATTCTGTATTTCATATTAAAACTAAACATAAATTTTTATTTAAATTCGTTTCGTGAATAAATTTTTAGAATGGATTAATAACAGGGGTTATTAGTTTATTTACAGTAATTTCATTTGTCACGACCTGAGTCTAACAAACTAATTTTCTTTCATGCATATCATTAGTGGACAGTGGTTGTTTAGATTTGGAAGTAGTGTGCAATAGGGTTACCTGCACCCAGTGGAGGTGGGGGAGGGTAGGGGTGAGAATTTGAAAAGGGTGCAGAAACTAGAGAGGTGGGTGAATGTGAATTGCGGGATGCCATGGGAATTGATGGGTTGGTTCTATTTTGGTTATATGTTCTGTTGGAAAGTAGTTAGTGGGCCCATTTACACTTAACTTTTTGTTTCTTGGATTTCACAATCTCAAGTATTTAATCTCGTGAACCTCTTTTCTCTCCTCTCTCACCACCCCACTATTGCCACCCCACTTCACGTTCACGGGTGAATATAAAGCAGGAAATATGTTGAGATAAATATAATAATTAATAATTAATAAATTTATTAATATTCTATCTAATAATTTTAGAGCTTCGATCCATTGGCCACTGCCTCTTCTCGTCATTGGAAAACACTTAATTTGAGTCCTGTCCAATTGTGAATTGTCCAAACGACAATATCAACTAAATAAACTACTAATCTATTATATATATTAATTTATTTTATTGCATGAAATTTTTAAAGAACGAATTGGATATACAGTAACAGATTAAAAAAAATGATCTATGTATCAATTAGCTAGAAGGATAGAAGTTGGGATGTTAATTTTTTGAACTAATATTTTTATTACTATCGTATAATTATTTCATAATAAAACATGTTTTTTTACAACACATTAATAAAGACTTTTTCTTCTTTTAATAATGTGTTAATTCTTGTTGATTAAGGAGGCATAACAAAAGAAATTCTATGCAAATAAACATTCACTACATGTTATTGAGCGCCACTCCGATGTCTCTCAAATATGGGAAAAAAACACATTTTTTTATTTGAAAAAACAAGTCATTTAAAAATTTCAACCTAATTATTATTTTTAAGCATTTTTTTCTCTAAGAATGCTATTACAACTTGAATTTATAATCTATAGTCAAGGAAAATAGATTTCAATCATCACATCTCATCTTTTAAAAATATATCATTAAGATTTTTAAGATATCAATGTTGAGGTGATATATCCTTTGAATGCATGATTATCATTTTTTTTTGAAAGTCATGATTATCACTTTCATTGTTCAATTATAGTTTGGTTTTATTTTGCTTAGATAAAAAAAAAAAACAAGTAAGATTCGTGGTGCAATAGAGACGGAATATGTATGGAAGGATAAGAAAGCTTAGTTTTGGATAGACAAATCAACTAAAACTACACACCTAAATTGGAATTACATGCTGTGTGTTAGATAAAATTTTAAAAATGATAAAATACTTTTTTATAAATTTTAAAATAATTGTATATTTATAATTCAAATTTAAAACTTTTAATTAAGGTGAAAAAATTTTATATCATCTAATTCACAATTTCATGGGTGGATAAGAAAAGTTAGTTAATTTATAGTTTATATGTAATTTAATGGAAGGGGAAACATAATGTAGGAGTCATGTGTTGAGTCATGGGAGCATTCAGCATGATAAACGACACCCAACCCATTTCCCATTCAAATAAAATATAACTTTTATTGCAAAAAAATTCTCATCCAAATGCTCATCACGTGAATCCCTCGTTTCTTTTTCCTTAATTTTTTTTTTCGAGTTTATGGCAATTTTTATTTTTTGTGGTGGTAGTGGTATTCACTTTGGATTGTTGCTAGGCTCCATATCCTATTATCCATCTCGAAATTTCCACCTACTTTTATCATGATTATAATCTCTTAGTACTCCCTTTTTTTTTTTATCATTTTTAAAATATTAATATAATTATTAAATTATATATTATATAATTATAAAATATAATATAATATAATAATTAAATTATTTAATATGTACATATATTATAATAATAATAATAATAATAAAATGTTATATAATAAAGATATATATATTTATTATATTATATAATATGTATATATATTATATAATTCGTTTATATTATATATTTAAATAAATTTTACATAATATTTTTAAATAGTATAAATATATTATTTTATATTTTTCAACTAATTTTATCAAAATTTGTAATTAAATCAACTAAATTACCAACTATTATATTTTTAAGTGCTAAATTATTAGTTTAAAACTAAATTATCATTTATCCGTTATATTATTATATTAACCACTTATCCATAGGTCATATTTATATTCAAATTTCAATTTATTGACTCAATAAATAAATAAACTCAAAAAATTTTAAAAATTAAACATATATGTATTTTTTTTCATTTTTTATTCGTTGATTCATGCTTTTTTTTTTTTATAAAAAATATCAATTATATAGAATTAGTTAGTTTTTAGTTAATTATTTTTTCAACTCCTCTCTCTCTCTCTCTCATCTTTAAAAACTTATCTTCCCATTTATAGTTTTGAGGCTGCTCGTTCATCTATGACTTTCTGTTTTCAAAAATAACTTCTTATCTTTACACATATCAAAAGAAAAAATTAATAATATAATTAGGAACAACTGTCTTTCAAAAAAGATTAGAAAAAAATATTTTTTAAGGATAAGAATATTCTAACCAGTATTATTATTATTATTATTATTATTATTATTATTATTATTATTATTATTATTATTATCTTTTTAGCTTTATTATAGATGAAATGATTTTCTACTAAACGTATAAGAAAAATGATTTATCAAGTCAACAATTAACGCTAAAAAAACATGATTATTTTAAATAATATATTTTTCTTATTAATATAATTTGGTGTAACAACTCCATTTTCCAATATATAAACAGCCTATATCATTTGGTTATTAGTTATTACAGTCAACCTTTTAGTGGCAAAAATGGCTAAAGAGCTTCATGTAATGATGCTTCCATGGTCCGCCTTTGGCCATCTGATTCCATTCTTTCAACTCTCCATAGCCTTAGCCAAAGCTGGAGTTAAAGTTTCTTTCATATCAACACCTAAAAACATCCAAAGACTCCCCACTATTCCTTCCCACTTACAAACTTTTATCAAATTCATTGAGTTTCCTTTGCCAACTTTAGAAGATGAATCCTTGCCTGAAGGTGCAGAGGCTACTGTTGATGTTCCTGCTTCGAAAACTGATTGCCTGAAGATTGCATATGATCTCCTTCGACACCCATTGAAGAAGTTTGTCGCAGATGAAAAGCCTGATTGGATTATAATCGACTTGATTCCTCACTGGATGGCTGAGATTGCAGAAGAAAACCAAGTTCCTCTAGTGCACTTCTCTGTTTTCTCCGCTTCTGCATATCTTTTTCTTGCCCATCCTGAGTGCTTGGATCCTGAAGGTCAAAAGAGGCTCCGGCCGTCGTGGGAGAGTATGACTTCACTGCCTGAGTGGATTGATTTCCCTTCCTCTGTAGCTTATCGAAAAAAAGAGGCTCTTGATGTTTTTAAATGGGTTTATAGCACCAACGCCTCTGGCGTATCAGACGCTGAAAGGCTTTCCAAAATATTGAGCACCTGTCAAGCTTTGGCTATTCGAAGCTGCACGGAGTTTGAAGGTGATTATCTGCGTAAATTCAACAAGGAAATGGGAAAACCTGTGATTCCTGTGGGTTTGTTACTGCCAGAGAAACCCAAAGCAAGAGAAATCAATGATGATTCATGGAATCAAGTATTTAAATGGCTTGATCAGCAGAAGCCTAAATCAGTTATTTTTGTAAGCTTCGGTAGCGAGTTTAAGCTAACCAAAGATCAAGTTTATGAAATTGCATTCGGGCTAGAGTTATCTGGGTTGCCATTTTTATGGGCATTAAGGAAACCCAGTTGGGCAGTTGACGATCTTGATGCTTTGCCTTCAGGATTCAGCGATCGGATAAATGGGAAAGGGATTGTGAGCATGGGATGGGCTCCGCAGATGGAAATTTTAGGACACCCATCAATTGGTGGGTCACTGTTCCATTCAGGATGGGGTTCTGTTATTGAAACACTGCAATTTGGCCACTGCCTTGTTATGTTGCCATTTATAATCGATCAGCCATTGAATGCAAGGTTTTTGGTGGATAATGGGTTGGGAGTGGAAGTAGAAAGAAGTGAAGAAGATGGGTCGTTTACTAGAGAGGGGATTTCCAAGGCCTTAAAATTGGCAATGATGTCTGATGAAGGGAAAATTTTGAGGGCACGTGCAAGTGAAGCTGCAGAAATTTTTGGAAACCAGAAGTTGCATCAGGATTATTATATTGGTAAATTTGTTGAGTTCTTAAAAAACAAGAAATATCAGAATTGATAATTATTCTTAATTATGCACTTTGGGTGGGGGGAAATACACATCTTTGTATAACTATCAATTAATATATTTTATGCCGTATTAGTTGTCAAGTTTGAATTGGCTCCCAATCCTATTGGTTGTAATCCCATTCGAATAAGCATAAAGAATCCAATATTGAATTTCCCTTCTCCTTGTGACTGGTGTACGATAATTTGTTGAAAATTTGACTGACCAATTGCCGGTTTCGAACATTCAATTGGGCTAGCTTAATTGTTAAACTATCATAAAATAGTTATGGTGAAAGACGAAAGAATACGCCATACGGCAATAATATTCATAAAATATGCGCTCGAAAATTATCCGCCAAATCGGAATGATGCCCCTGGGTAGACTTACCCAATCTCTAATTTGAGAGCATGTATGGCAGAGGGGTGATGGAAGTTGTTGAGATCTTTTACTTTAAAATTTATTGATGGGAGTTGCTGAGATAATTTTTGGGTAAGGAATAGTGGTGCTAAATTTAAGAGTATTTGATATAACTTCAATAAAAGTTTAGTTTCAAAAGAAAAGTCACATTTTAATATAAAAAGGGACTGCTTAGGAAATCAATATATGTGAGCTGATTTTGTAAAAGAATTGAGAGAGTTTATTGAGAAAGTTGTACAAAAATGAAGAAGAATAAAAGAAAAAAAAATATTTTTCTCTGTTTTATATATTTCCTCTGATTTGTGTTAGTTTTCTGCAATTCCTTTCTTTTTCTTTTATGTGATATTCATGATAATGTATTTTGTTTTAATTTTTAATTTTTTGTTGTGCCTGTACTCTCCAAATTTCCAGCAGTATTATTAGAGCAAAAATGATTTTAAGGGTTGTAATTTGAAGTTATTTTGTTAGCAAATTTTTTTGAACAAGTAATGTTTTTTTATTTTCTATGGCTGCCTTTAGGGTTGTAAATGAATTAAATCGTTCGTTAGCTATTCAGTTCTCAGTTTTCAAAATCATTTATTACAGTTAACGAGTCGAACTTGAATTTAATATTGTTTGGTTCGTCTGCTTGCAAATATATTCGTTTACGAGCTCAAAAATATTTTCATTTAGGGCTCGTTTATGTTAAATTTTGTTATCGAGTTCGAATTTTTGTCATTATTAGTTAACAAGTCGAACTCGAGCTAATCTCGTTAAGTATAATAAATGAGCTTTTTATGAGCCGAACTCGGGAAGATCACGAATTTGATAATTTTCAAACGAGTTGAACTCAAGTTTAAGTATAAAATTTTGAATCGAGTTGAGTTTATAATAAACTTAAACGAGTTGAACTCGAGCTCACTAATATTTAGCTCGGTTCGATTTGTTTACAGCTCTAACTGTCTCCATGTTTTTAAAATGACTTTTTTTTAATCAAGTTTATTTTTTCCATCATTCAAGCTAGGTTTGTTGATGTTTTGCTCAATCTTTGGAAGCTAAAAATTTGTTATTTCTTGGTCCTCTTCATCCATGTAAGACTCATTTTAGAAAATTTTCATTTTCAAGGACTCCAGTAAGTCCAAAAATTTCAAATTTTATTTTAGGATCTCTGTTGAAAATTTAAAGAGTAGAGGCATAATAAAAATATTAAAGATTCAAATAAAACACATTATTATGAACATCACATGAAGAAGAAGAAAGAAGTTGCAGAAAACTAACATAAAACAGAAAAAATATATAAAACAGAGAGATATTTTTTTCTCTTCTTCTTCTTTATTTTTGTATAACTTTCTTTTCAAACTCTCTCAATTCTTTTACAAAATCAGCTTACATACATGGATTTCCTATACAGCTCTTTTTATGGTAAAGTGTGACTTTTCTTTCCAACTAAACTTTTATTAAGGTCATACCAAATACTCTTAAATTAAGCACCACTATTCCTTATACCAAAATTATCTCAACAACTCCCATCAATAAATTTTAAAGTAAAAAATCTCAACAACTTCCATTACTCTCATTTGGTGAAATTTTTGCTTAACATGAAGCCATAAATTTTGATTTCTTCAAGCAAATTGAACAAAAATAACAATAATACCTTTCCCATTTATTTTTTGTCAATCTTTGGAGAAGAAGCTGTAAATTGCACAAATGCACAAATCTTGTTTCCACTTGGCTACAAATTGCTCTTGAAAATTAATGAAGGGGCTTAGCTCAAACATATAATACTTGAACACTTCAAATATTTTTGATCTTGTAGCAAGCCCCTTCAAAATGATATATTTTTCTTGTTTTATCAACATCACTCGATTTTCATGAAAATGACTCATCTCTAAAAATAGTTTTACAGTTTAGAGACTTGTAGGTTATATGAAATAAATTTTGCAGTTTAAGGACTTGCTTAGATCCTAAAACTAAATTTGAAATTTTTGGACTTACTGGAGTCATTGAAAATACAATTTTTCTAAGAGGAGTTCTACATAGATGAAGATGACCGAGGAATAACAAATTTTTAGCTTCCAAAGATAGAGCAAAATATCAACAAACCTAACTTGAATGATGGAAAACATAAACTTGATTAAAAGAGTCCTTCCAAAAACATGGAGACATCCATGTTTTTGGAAAATAAAAAAGATTATTTGTTCAAAAAATTTTGCTAACAAAATAGTTTCAAATCACAACTCTTAAAATCATTTTTACTCTGATATCACTATTAAAATTAATAGATTTGATCCATTGCAAATAAGAAAAATATGAATTTTATAAATTTGAAAATTGTTGGAGAGACATTTTTACCAAAATGTTCTAAAACGTTATGGTTTTGCCCTATTTACATTTATAAATTGCCTATTTTTTTGTCATTTTCCCGATGTGAGATTTTTTTCCTCCACCAATGGGAAAAAGATATGTTGGAAAAGGAACACAAATCTCTTGCTAACCTTATAACTAGCTTCGGAAGAACAGTCCTGACACAAGAGTTAAATGTACAGTGGAAAACCTCATAAGAAGAGTTGTAGAAGCATCCATCAGAGATACATAATAAAAGTTGATGGGTGACCTGATGAAATAGACTAACATCACTTTCTTCTTAATTTTCTTAGTTGTAGGCGCCATATTATCTATTATAAAACAAAAAGGTAAATAAATAAAAATATGTTAAGGTTGAGGATCCTGTCCAAATCTACAAACAACTAGTTCATGAAAATAATAAGGGAAAAGTACAAAAAATATACACATGGTTTTACCATTTTACAATTTTAAATATGATTTTTTTCATTGTAAAAGGGGTTTCATGGTTTGCATCGTTAATAAATTTAAGCTTCTAATCATAACAATATTAAAAAATGTTAAGTTGATATTTGTCTCTCTTAATATGGAATCAAATATTTATCTCTATCCTACATAACATGCTGATTTCTAATTTTTGTCATTTTCATGTTCTCTCTCATCTGCATTTCACTTTATCCATTCACTCAAAATCTGATTTCTCTATTGTTGTCGAAATCAAAGCAAAATTACATATCATCCCACGGCCAAAAACTTATCCAAAATCCTATAAAAATGGCATGAATGAAAGAAAAGAGGAAATTGTTGGATTTTTTGCCAACCTTGAACTTCATCAGACAATGACGTGTCAACAACCAACAATACCATCCGCATATAGGCTCTTTTTGTACGATGATTCTCTGACCAACAACGACGCCATAAAGAGCCAATTTCTTTTCAAACCAACGACTTCTTTAAATTTAAATCTGTCTCGAATGAAAATGCCATATGCTTTTGGTTTCCCCTCAGATAACGGCAATATCATCAGCTCTAGATCTATCATTGGATGATGCCTTAATCACCAACGATGGCAGCTCTATTTATCCGTAAAAAATGAAACCCACTCTGACCAGAGATACTGCAACATCTTATTTCTCCTCAAATGATGACAATTCTCAATAAGCAAACACGATAGTTCTGATTCTCAAAAAGAAACGAAACCTAACAATGATTTTTACAAAAAAGATGATGATTTGGAGAGTAATAGAAGTTCAAAGATTTGCAATTCAAAAGAGAAAAATCAAAGTTATGTTGGGTCTAAAAGAGATATAGATGAGAAAGATAATGAGGATGACAAATAATTTGAAAAATGTGTTCACATGTTTCTACTATTGGGTTTTTTCATTTGGAGATTAGGGATAACAGAATTAGTATGTCATATAAAAGAGAGACAAACATCTGATTCTATGTAAGAGAGAGATAAATGTCAATTCAACAGTTTTTAATGTTATTATTGTCATATCCGCTAATTTCGACCTAAGTCATGTGAGTTGTTAAATCGACTTGTCGGTTTGACCAAAATTTAAATTTGAATTTTTATCGAAAAATAATGAACATAATAGAAATTAAGTATGAAAAATAGCTAATAAAGTTTTCAAAATATTTTAAGATGTTAAATTGCGACAAATGACTAAATTGTAAATTTTGAAAAGTTTAGGGGTCAATTTGCAATTTACCAAAAATTGGAGGATTTATTAGGATAATCATAAATTAAATACATGAATTGGGACATGAAATGCATGTGGAGGCCAGCCACACAAGTGGCAACCCTTAATTGGCCATATAACATGCATGAATGAGATATTTAATTTATATAAGCTTAGGTGTCCCATAATTAATTAAGTTTGTCATCTTTCTCTTAATTGTATTTCATTCTTCATTATCACTTTTGATCTAGAATTTGCTATCTTTTAATTGTCTTCCATATTTTATTGAAACATCACACACCAAATGACATGCAACAATTAGCCAAGTGATGTGTATGAATGAGGCATTAATGAGAGTTTTTATTTTGAGCTTAGGTGTTCCCCCCATCTTAATAACTTCTGTCATTTTCTTCTTGATATTTTTTTCTTCTTCCTTATCCTTTTTGCATTGAAAATTTCTGCCTTCCTAAGCGAGCCCATGTTTTTGCGTTGTTCTTTCATAACCAAAGCTTGATTCTAGTGAAAGAAAGTGTGAAAAAGAGAGCAAAGACATGAGAAATTTTATTTTTCATGCTTAAGTAAACTTAAGAGAGTAAGGAGAAAGGGAGAAATTAGGTTTATGAATTTTTAATGATCCATTTATGAACTTTAGGAACTCAAAGTGACAAGGATTTGACTCAGATGAGCAAAGAAAAAGAGAAAGAGAAGTAAAGAGAAGGAAAAGAGAAAAAAAAAAGAGGTTTGTGCATAACCTAAGACAATAGCCTATTTTATTTTTTTTATTTGTATGATTTGATTATTTGGTATGTTGATAATTCTGAATTAATAGTATTTTGTGATGAAAATCTTGGGGATGCATGTTTACTAGACTTAGGATTTAATTTGGTAAAAATTGAATGTGATTAGTTTGTATATTTCTTGCTGGAAATAGATGAGCAGTGAACACTTAAACTGTTATAATTTAATTTTTTGAACTCAGTTTTGTATGTTCTTTGTTGGATTTGAAAGCTAAGACATAGGACTATAACTTTCATTTAGACCATAAAACCTGAATATGTTTATAATTATCCAAAAAAATTCATAAAGCTCGGACTTAGAATCTGTCAAAAAAATTTTGGGCATAATTGTTAGTGATCAGCCAGTGTTTATTTTATCATATCTTTTAGTACATAATTCATAATTAAGTGATTCAAGTTTCATATTAAATTTAAAATCCAGACTTAAAATTGTTAAGAAGATCATGTAACTAAATTCAAAATGTAACAGAACCAAAATTAATGTCCAAAATAGAAAATAGAATCTGCCAGTGACAGGGCAGTATATAAGCTGAGGAATGAGTAAAATGATGTGAATTTTATTATATTATGTAAATATTATTTTAATTTAGTGATTATGTGATTATTTTGAGACATTACATGCATGAAAAGTGTGAATATAATTGTTATGAATTTTAATAAAATTGTATAAACCCTAAAACAACTAACTAGAACCAAGTTAGGATAGTTTGACAAACCAAATAGGGGGAAGTATGATGAAAATGATTAAATCCATTAATGGTATGATTATCTACGCCGAGTTTGACATTGTTATCTATGTCGAGTTTGATATTGTTATTTACGCCGGGTTTGATATTATTATTTAAGCCGAGTTTGGTACGATTATCTACGCCGATAATGACACTTATATGTGCACATCATATTGCCCAAGTGACACTCCTAAATATTTGGATGACAACTCCGTTATTCTAGTCAGTGGTTCATAAGTGTCTTAGGCATAAATGAAAATATAAATAAAGAAGTTATGAAACATAAATAAATTATTGAAAATAAAAATAGAATTATGAATTGTGACATGGATAAAAAGAAGATTTAGTGTTATGGACAATGAAAAGCTATGGATAATAATGAGTTGATAAAGTAAAATAAATATAAGATATAAAAAAATAAAATTTATGAAATGTAAGTTGCATGAAAAAAATGTTTGAGTGTCTTGGGCATAAATAGAGAAGTTATAGAAAATAAATGGATTTTTGAAAATAAAAATAAAACTATGATTTGTGACACGCATTGCTAGATGATTGAGTGTTGTGAACATAAATAAATTATTGAAAATAGAAAAAAGGAAATCATGAATTGTAAAATGAATAAAAATGATGATATGATTATGTTAAACAAAAATGAGATACAATAAAATACATTGATATTATGCATACTAAAATACTAGGAAATGTATGTTTGCATGAAAATATGATTTGATCATATATTGATATATGACAATGCATTATTGTATAAAATATGTTATTGTCTTATTTATATGCATCATTAAGCTAAGAGCTTACCGTGAGAGTTTTTTCGCGCAGGTATAACAAATAATAAGTAGACAGTAGTAGATAAAATTAACGGTGACCTGATCTGTAGAGCAACATATTTCAACTATTGTGGGTCATACAACTTTTGTATATTATTTTTTAAATTTTATTTTGTAATATTTATAAAATAAATATATATTTTGTAAAGAACATATTATTATATAAAAATGTAGTTTATCTTTCATGTTATATTTCTTTTATACTGTAAAGTAAATAAATAGTAAATAAAAAAAATTTAATGAATGATTTTTATATATATAAAATTTAAAAATGATATTTTAACCAATGAAGTCAACGTAACAGTCGCTCATCCGAGCACGAACTGGTGGGGTTAGGGGGTGTTATAATTATGGCTAGAAATATAAATTTAACCACAAAACATCTTTTATAAAAATACAAAAAACTCGTATTTAAAGTTGTAAAAACATAAAACTACATGTAAGTTTTGTGTACTTTTCCCCAATAATAAATACTTAGAAACATGTAACCCGGCAAAATAAGTTGTTGTGGACATGTTTGAATCATGGTGCTAGTGGGAGATTTTTATAAATGGTGATAATAATAATAATCATAAAAAAAAAGTGGAATTTCCTTAGTAGTTGTTGTGAGACAACGATAGCCCTAATAATTATTGAGAGGAAGTTTGAATTTGTGAGCAAAAGGTTGAATAAATTATGCATTATTCACGTTTCCCTTTTTTAATAAATTAATGAATTTAGTGGAGTAGGTGATTGGTTGGATTTCTGAACAGTTCATGCTTTTTATTAGAAATGCTATCTCAACATGTTTTTTATACTTGCTATTTCCCGTATCAAAATTTTAATTTATGAAATTTACTATTTTATTTAATAAATTATAATTAATAATGTACGTAACATTTTTCTTATCTAATATAAGACATAACTCTTAAAGAATACGTAGAAGTAAAAAATCAATCTATTGTAAAAATTGAGAATGTATAGTCTTACTCCTATTTCTCCTTTTGTAATCAAATGATATATATATATATATATATATATATAAGTGATTTAAAATCATTTGTTCAATATATATTAACACAAGAAAATTAAACAATTGAAATCATTTACTTAGATTGCTTTCTATTGATAAGCTTGGAATTCCTGATTGTAAAGCTTCTAAGTTCTTATACGCAATAAATATGCATATGGTGCCGTCGTTTTCCACTAAAAAAGACAAAAATAAATACAAGAAGCAAAAGCCAAAAGGTCGAATTGCAAACGGTTGCAGGCACTGCACATGAAACATGTCCATCTCTGTTTAGCTAAATTGATCTAATGTGTATAATACAGCATCATTCTATTTATATTTACAGCAAAAAATGGCTGAATATCTTCATGTAGTGATGATTCCATGGTCAGCCTTCGGCCACAGTATATCATTCTTTCATCTTTCTATAGCCTTTGCCAAAGCCGGAGCCTAGGAATGACAATGGGTCGGGTTCGGGACGGAGTTCCCCGTCCCCGACCCCGACTCCCACTTCCTAATTCCGAACCCCGACGGAGAAATTTTTTGAATTTCTATTCCTGCACTACACGGGAATGGAGATCCCCGACCCCGATCCGATCCCCCAAATTTTATTACATTTTTTTTATTTTTTTAATGTTAAATTTATTTTTTTTATTTTTTTATTTTAATTAATTAGTTAATTATATAATTTTTTAAATAAAAAAATATTTTTTACTTAAAATAAGTGTTATATTTTTATTTTATTATTATTTTTAAAATATTAATTATATTAAAATATAAATAATTATTATATATATAAATAATATAAATATAATTTTCGGGATGGGAGATATATATACCGTCTCGATAAAAAAAATTCAGGATTGGAGCGAAGTCGAGGCAGAGGAATTTTTTTTTTCAAAAATCTGCCCCATTTGAGGCGGAATCGGGACAGAGCACCGCGGGTCTGGTGGAAATTGACATCCCGGAGCCAAAGTCTTCTTTGTGTCTACTTCAAGGATCATTGATAGACTTCCTAAAATTCCGCAGCTTTTAGTTCCATAGATAAACTTGGTAAAGTTTCCATTGCCGTCCTTAAACGGTGACGTATAGCCGGAGGGGGCAAAGGCCACTGCCGATATTCCCTCTCAGAAAGTTGACCACCTTCAGATAGCCTATGATCTTCTGCGACATCTGTTGAAGCAGTTCGTGGCTGATCAGCAGCCTGATTGGATAATCATCGACTTAATTCCTCATTGGATGGTTGTATCACCATCAATAACAAAGTTTGTTTGATGCATTTCTACGTTGGGTCAGCTTGTTCTAAGCTTTTTCTTAATTATCCAGAGGGCTTGGTGGGTGATAGCCAAAAGAGACTGAGGCCGCCATGGAAGAGTATTGAAAACCTGAGGCCATTCAGGCTTATGAATGGATTTATGGAGGAAATGATTCTGGATTCTCATATGCTGAAAGGATTGCTAAAGTTATCAATGGATGTCAAGCTTTGGCTGTGCGAAGCTGTGTAAAGATAGAAGGTGATAAATACATTGCAAACGATAATGAAAAAACTTATGATTCCTGTAGGTTTGTTACTTCCTGAGAAACCAAAGGCAAGAGAAATCAATGATGATTCATGGGGTCAAGTATTAAAATGGCTTGATCAGCAGAACATCATCAGTTTATGAGATTGATACGGGCTGGAGCTATCTGGGTTGCCATTTTTATGGGCATTAAGGAAATCCAGTTGGGTAATTGACGATCCTGATGCTTTCCTTCAGGATTTAGACGTCAGACGTGGAAAAGGGATTGTGAGCATAGGATGGGCACCGCAGATGGAAATTTTAGGACACCCATCAATTGGAGGATCATTGTTTCATTCTGGATGGGGTTCCATCATTGAAACACTGCAATTTGGTCACTGTCTTGTTCTTTTGCCATTTATCATTGATCAAACATTGAATGCAAGATTTCTGGTTGAGAATGGTTTGGGTATGGAAGTCGAAAGGAGTGAAGAAGATGGATCATTTAGCAGAGATGGGATTGCCAAAGCTCTGAGGCTAGCAATGGCATCTGAGGAATTAAAAAAAATTAAGGGAGCGAACAAAAAAACTGCAGAAACATTTAAAAATCACAAGTTACATCATGATCACTCTATTCATAATTTTGCTAAGTTCCTGAAAAACAAGGAGCAACTCAATGACCGGTTCATGTATTAGTCATTATTCATGGTGGAAGATCAAATTCCGTTATCTGTTGTGATTATGTAACAACTAGCTATGTGATAGAGCTATCACACTTCGGCTGTCATTTTAGTGGCTTAATGTTTGATTTTGTGCCGTATGGAAACATCTTGGATTAATTATGCTATTTCTAGAAGATAAAAATGTCTATGGTTAACTTGAATTAAGCAGAAATTTAGAAGAGAGACTGTTTCTTGTCTAGGCAGAGTCCATGGCTACTCTATACTGACAATGATGAGAGTGGAAGGAGCATTTTACAAAAATATTTTGCAGCTTCTATACATCTCCGGTACCATGACATGGAATCCTATGCAAACAAAGATTATTAGATATTTTTCATAGCCAGTGGAAATAAGGGTCAGAGAATATTTAAAGGAAACCCAAAATAAGAGATTTTAGGATGGAAGTCTTAAAGATTATGGGATGGAAAAAACCACATTATGCAAGTGAAAAGCAGAAAAGGAGATTGGAGTGAACTTTAACGGGGATTAGATTTATCAGGAATTTTTCAAATTAAGAGAATTTACTTACCGCAAATAATTAAGATATAGGAGTCATAAAAGAGAAGGATGACAGTGCTTATTTGTTGATTTAGGTTCGGGAAAATTTTTCTTGTAGGCCATGAATGATAGGAAAAAGAAGAAAAATTCCTTTATGTTAGTTTTTGCTACAAGATTTCTGGCCAATTGACCTAATGAAAAAAAAAAAAGGAAAAGACAGAAAAAAGAAGAAGAAAAGAACATAGAGAGGAGAACGAAGATATTGGCTTAATTTTCAATTACATGGCGACAACTTTACGCCATGCAACTGAAATGGCAAAGGGCACAAATGCACAAATGGTAACAACTTTTCCAATACAATTAGTTTTTTCAAATCCTAATACAATTCTCACAATGAAGTGGGCCACGGTGAATGGGTTAAATGCATATCAGGAGAGAACATAAATTGAAGAATCAAAACTAAGTTAAACATTTTATTATTATTTTTTGGACTGAAGCAAAACTAAGCAGAGATTAGGAAACAAAAAAAAATTCTGAATGGCAATAATAATATTCAACATTAAGCTCTATAATTTTGCAATGTAAATTCCATTATGTAATCCTTGACAAAGACTGAAAAATATGCAGCTTGTTTAGTGCATAATAGGCAAATAATTCGAAAAAAAAAAATTAACATTCGATTCAACTGTTAACTTTGTCCCTAGCTCCAGGAAGGTAAAGAAAAAGATGTAATCACAGAATATTATATCCATATCCTTGCAATAAAAACATCAAATAGGAAAAAGAACAAGTAAAACGGTAATATACCAGGCTTGCTCGTGTTCAGACTTCCATTGACATATTCCAGATGATTGCAAGTAAACAATTTCAAATACGCAAACCTCAATGAACTAAGTTTTTCACAACATCCCAACGTCTTTGCTCTAAAAAATTTAAACTTAAAAAGTCCATTTTGCAACACACAGCAAAAACCATCGACGTGAAACATTTGGAAAATCATGCTGATCTACAGTTTCAAAGAAAACTTGCTCTTCTTTTTCTCTCCCTTGTTCATCTTCACAATAGAAGACACCTCGATCATTTCAAGTTGAGCTACCCTTTAGTCTACTTTTGCATTAGAATGGGTTTTAGTTCAAGTCTCTGCAAAGCGTGATGAATATATAGACAGGTCAAACTCCACTCCACCACAAAATTTCACATTCATACACCACGTCATTGGGTGGATATGTCGTGCCAGGTACTGCCCAAGGAAGCACCATGTCTTTTTATTATCTGGACTGACTGCAAAAGAATGTCCCCTTCCGTGGAGTAAAATTCATCTTTGCTCTATAATAAGAGAGTATCAAAACAGGCATTAGTAAAATGGAAAAAGAACAGAACTGTATGCTGACACAGTGAAACTGCAAAAGTGAAATTATACATGTGAGCATTGACCATACAAACAGACTTTCAAGGAGGAGCACAATGATGAATGAAATATGAAATTCTCCAATGACATGATTATCAAGAGATGAATAGGAACATTATTCAGCACACAAAAAAGAATGAGATGTGAAACATATGTAAAATTACTTCTGAAATTGCATCAATAATATATCATCAAATACACGGAATACTATCTCCAATCAAATTCTTAGCAGTCAAAATTTAACAATTTTATACATTTTGCTAGATTATGCATTTACAATGACTTAGAGTGAAGAAGTAATCCCTGATTATGCACAATGATAATGTCTTAGAATAAAGA
This sequence comes from Triadica sebifera, assembly GCA_023653625.1. Classification (NCBI taxonomy): domain Eukaryota; kingdom Viridiplantae; phylum Streptophyta; class Magnoliopsida; order Malpighiales; family Euphorbiaceae; genus Triadica; species Triadica sebifera. The sequence goes on from CM042895.1 coordinate 3,796,981, forward strand.
ATTAACTTTGCTAGATGGCAAAATTGTACTACCGGCGTAATGAAAACTCCAACAAAGTTATATCAATATCCACTTTCCTTTTTCCAGTCAATGTCTTTTAAACTAGATGAGCGAAAATTTCACTATTTATGATCTAATAGATGATTTTCTAACATCTAAAGATGCATTGGATTTGGGAGATCAAGTCAATTAAGCTAACACAATTTCAACAAAGCTAAATTAGAGATCAATTCTATTCAATGCATTTTGTAACATGCAGAAAGAGGGATGAACCAACCATTTGTTTGAGATTGCATCCAATAGTCAATTCTGCAAAAGAGCTTTCTATCCGAGACAAGAAACAGTATGGGGCCTCCTTTTCCAAGAAAACTTTTGGATATGATTTTAGCATACTTTTGATGCTGTTTGATACCTGAGGTATCTTATCCAGATCATCAATTTTCACAGGAATTTTAGTGACCAAAGCACGCCATTGAGCACGAGATTTATTCACAATTACCTACAAAGTGGTAGCCAACAAATATTTTTAACATCCAATATTACTAGTTAAATAGCAAAGCATATGAACATGTAATCCTACCTAAATATGCATAACCAAGATGTCAGCTCATTGTTCGGTAGATGCAGAACAATCTTATATGCTAATGCATATTAAAAAAAAAAAAGAGACAAACAAGGAGAAATGTCCATTGCAAACATGAGTGACCTAACTGAGTATAAGATTTGTATTGCAGTTGCTTTGGCAAAAGCATCCTCTTCAATATTTTGGTTGAAAATGGCTAAAAAAGCAAAGAGCATCTTTGAATGCTGAGATCATCAAAGCTTCCAATTCTTTGTTTATTAGTTTATTTACTTATTTGCCAAAACCAGTTGTAAATACAGGTTAGCAACTCTTCAGATAAGTGAAGGTTTATTTTGAGTAAAAGACTCAAGCATATTCGCAGATACGATCATCCAAAACTTAACCAGAGTAGAGATCAACTAATCACCAAAAATGCTAACCCCAATATTGAAGCATTTGCACTATGGGCTTGTTATTAAAATGAGTTTTAACAACCAAACGGAATATAGATTAAAATGTTGAATATCATAGAACTTGGCTTATGATGCAAATTGCAATTTGCATAGATAAAAGCAGGATCATGTGGTTAAACACATAAATCATGGTATACTGAAAATGCAAAGAGAATTTGAAGGAGAAAACAGATCACCTGACTAGAAAATAATGAATTTGGAACCAAGACTGGAAACTTCTCAGCATTCAGTAACATTGTGCTGGTAAGACCCATTTCAACCACTTGACCTTCTATTGACCCAGCCTACAAGAAGAAGATTCCAGTGATTCTTCATAGATTAAAGACACCACAATAAACAAATAAATAATACTTTAATACATTGTACGTATTTAGACACTTAAAAATCAAATGATATTGCTAGTATGGAACAAATGCAGGATCGTTTTATTCCATTTTATCGCAAGGATAAATAGTAGCAGTTATTTGATATAAAACAACCAAATAGTTTATCATTCCTGATGTGGTTGACCTTGACCACATAAAAATTAGTGGTCTCAAGAATAAAGGAAAAGGGAACCAAATATGAAAAGAAAGTCAATTAAAAAAAGGTGCAACAAAGAGGGTTGGAAAAAGATTTTCCATAGTAATTTATCACTAAAAAAAACAAATAGATAATACGAACAACAATAACAATGATGGATAAATCCACAAATAAGGCATGCATGTTTGATAAATTTTTGCTTTTGATATTGTAGAAATAAAATATGCATTTCACTGGAGAATTATTTAGCATAAAACTAAAATAATATTAGACCACTATAAATAAAACCCATTGATTTGACTTCTTAATCATTGACTACTTCCATACAAGAACAGCAACAATATTTGCTTAAAAACATCTTTTATCCACCTAAAGACATAAAACTGGATAAGTTAAGAACAAAACACATGTACAACATACTTTTATCGTATCTCCAAGTGAAAAAGGCTTTGAAAATTGCATAGAAACCCCACTGAGCAAATTCCCAAGGACGTCTCTGGCAGCAAAAGCAGTGGCCACTCCTGCAAAGGATTGTAACAAGATCAGATTGAAACGTTTATAAATGCCCAAACATATAGCATCTTGACACCATAGGCCTAACATTAACAGATAAAAGCTTAAAGAATCCCAGTTGTGATATTGTCAATAAGATAGGTTAGACTTAGAATACAGGCAATTGAGAGGAGTAGCAAAATTCTCAAGGTGAATTAAAAGACTAGACAAGGTATATATCATCAATAGGATAAGAAAAACCTTATTAAGATATTCCATAACTGTCTTAATAACAGCTAGAGGGATAAGATCACAAAAATAAAGTTGCTGAAGAAGATTAGAACTTAAAAGCATTAAACTCATGGAAATGCAGTTTCCACATAGTGAAAACTGTGGAATGAAAATTGCAGAAATAACCTATTACATATCTTTTTATCAGTATGGATTGAAGGGACTCAAACTCTAAACCTCATCATTAGAGAACAATTTACGACCAAGCATCCTATGCCTTAAACATGGGCACAAAAATTTTGCAAACAGTGCACAACTTGGCCATCTATGATTAAAAACAACAGAAATCATAAATATTAAAGGATATGCAAAGTTAGAAGATTATTTTACTCAAGATTTACTTTACAGAAAAAATTTTAATCATCAATAGCTAATTAAAGTGAATACACAGAAGCAATTGACAGTAACTCTCACCTCCTATACCACCCACAGTTAGAATAGATTGTACAGCCACTCCACAAGCCTCGGCTAAAGCCATTAGGCCAATAGAGAAAAGACCAATAGAAGTAACTTTGTCAATAGTTAGCATTCTTTCTCTTTCAACCAATGACCAACTTTGAGAACTCAATGCCCGACTAAACACATTTGTCTTCCATCGATACAAAAACCATATAAAAGAAAGAACAACTGCACCACTCCATCCTTGTGCTATGTACTGTGATGCTATAGTAGATGGTGCCACCATATTACCACTGCAAGTCAAAGTTATAATGCTATATACGTCAATAATGAAATAAAATAACAGCACTGTAAATTTTGAATATAACAAAGAGACAAATACTCTAGTTGGAACTGCTCACATTTCTAAAAATGCCATAAATGTGACCAAATATCGCACAGGATCCTCTAAAGCACTCCAGATGCTTTTCTCATAAGGAACTGGTTCCCCAGATAAGCTTCTAGAAAGTAAAGCAGCAGGAGTTTGCATAGAATATTTGTGAAACATCCTCAAAAGCCTAGGCATCACTACCCATGCCAATATGGTACCAATACAAGTATAACTAACTGGAACTATCACATCATTAAGATAAGGATGTGAATCAAGAAAATGCTGTCCATAAGGGATCAGTTGATCAAAGAACTCTTTAGTCTTTTCACCGATAGAAGTCACTGCATCAACTGCACTCTGCCAAGTATCTCTAAACTTACCAATCCAGTCAACTCCAACATCACCGTTGTCACCAACATTTGTGTTATTCCCGCTAGAAGTAGCTGAAACATCAAATTCCCTGGATTTGTCCACTTTTCCACCAGAAGATGAGGAAAATGATCGATAGCTTAATGTGGAACTCACTGAAATATAAGGAATGGTACCTTGAAAGCAAGAATTTGGTGATGCAGTTGAGAATATGGAATTGGCTTTAAAAGATTGAGTAACAAAAGAAGAGTCATATCTCGGAACTTTAAGATGGGCATTTGTCAAAGTTTCAGCAGGTCTAAATTCATCTTTGCGGTAGTTTTGATTTACAAAAGCATAAGATGATATTACAAGACTTCGACTAGACCATCTTGTTGGGTTCGTGTACGAGTTAAATGAATGCAGCTTTGAGGTGGGGTTAATGGAACTATACAGTGATTTTAGCATTGAAAACCCACGTCCACCCATAAAAGCAACTTAGAAAATCAATGGAACCAGCTAAATCACAATTCAAATAAAGCATGTACCTACTAACCCACTCGCGAACAGAGCACCAATCTGCAGAAAACATGAAAGCTCATTTCACTTAGTAGGAAATTCAAGAAAAGAAAAATCCATAATAACATCATTAATTAGCGAAGTGCAAAACTTATAATTCACGTTCGCCCACTGAAAATAGCAAATTACATTTAAATCGTGTACTAAAACAAAAATGACAGAGTATCCAGAAAAAAAAAAAACCTCAATTATTGTTTGAATGGTGGGAGAATGAGGAAAAAGAAAGAACATAGGTAAATTTCTCCAACAATTCAACTAAAAGATTAAAAACTCCGAACTAGGCTACATAGAAGACTCTCAATAAATTTGATTTCTCAATTCTAACTCCAATTTTGCGCTAAGCACCGAATCATAGAATTTGCTTACCAGGAATGACTTTGGTTTTTGGAGCATGATCCTCCTTAAACGCAGTTTCCTTGGGGGAGGGTTTAAGAGCGAAACAGACAGATGAAAAATAAACAAATAAATAAAAGCATCGGGGAACGATTTATATAATCGCTGGGCGCTGACCAAAATATGTAAATTTCTTGGCACCATTTATATATTATATATAAAAAAAATTCATATATTCCGAATCAGAATATTACAAATTTGTATAATTTCAAATTAAATTTTTAATTATGAAATTTGCTTAATTAATTTTTAATTATTAATTTTGAAATAATGCCATTTTTATTTATGAAATACTTAACATTTAATTAATGATAATAAAAAGTCAATTGAATAAATTTTAAATTAAAAATTTAGCCACATAAAATTGTAAAAATCAAGAATTAAAATATTATTTTTGTCTTTGAGCTAAAGACTACTTATACAGCTAACTTAAAACTCTTGATAGATTGTTTTGTTATTATTTAAAGTTTTTAATGACACCAACAAAATTAGTCTTAGCTTGTTACACATATACCGATGACATTTGTAGTTTCGTACCAAAAAAATATTTTTCCATTCTCAAATAATATATTGTTGTATAAAAAATTTTAATATATAAAACTAAAATTGATTATAAAAATGATATTGTTAATGTAATAATAAATTAATAATTATTTGTGAATAAACACAGAGGCAAGATACATCGTGGGATCTCTAAACTATGTTGTTTTTTTTTTAATTGAGTTATAGTACTTTTGTTTAGTTTAATTGAGTTGCTTAATTTTTATCATGTCTTATGGTGGAATTAGAGTTCTAGCATTATGTGACTCTCCATTAATAAAAATGGACTCATTTTATCAATTTTATTATTCTAATTTAATGGAAACCCATTGTTACAGAGAGCCATAGCAAAATGAAAGATGATGAAATTTTGCTATGTAATCACACTGTGAAAGCCACACCTACTGCTATAATTTGCACCATTCCAAAATTAATGTTTTGTCTTCTCCTCTTATTGGTAATTCCTTGCATGTTTTACTCTCTCAAATTATTATATTTATACCCACCCAACCAGTCAAACCAAGAAGAAACTTTCATCTCTACTGTTCATCAATATCCGGACCTTCCTTGCCCTCAAACATCAGCTGTTAACACAACGCTTCGCCATGTAGTTTTTGGCATCGCTGCTTCTTCCAAGCTATGGAACCAGAGGAAAAACTACGTCAAGTTATGGTGGAAACCTGGTAAGACGAGAGGCGTAATCTGGTTAGACAAGCCAGTGAAGAAACAAAAATACGATGATATTCTCCTGCCACCGATGATGATATCAAGCGACGCATCAGAATTCGATTACAAGAATATAATTGGTGACCGGTCGGGTATTCGGATATCGAGGATAGTGTCGGAGACAGTGAGACTAGGAATGAAGGATGTGAGGTGGTTGGTGATGGGAGATGATGATACAGTGTTTATTACTGATAATTTGGTAAGGGTTTTGTCAAAGTACGATCATAATCAGTATTATTATATAGGGAGCTCCTCAGAAAGTCACATACAGAATATTGAATTTTCTTATGGTATGGCTTACGGGGGAGGTGGGTTTGCCATAAGTTATCCATTGGCAAAAGCTCTTGCAAAAATGCAGGACAGGTGCATTCATAGATACCCTGCTTTGTATGGTTCTGATGATCGAATTCAAGCTTGCATGGCTGAGCTTGGCGTTCCTCTCACCAAAGAACCTGGATTTCACCAGGTTTGTTATTTTTTCTTTAATTATCATTATTTCGATAATTCCCACGATTTTTGTTTTTCAGAAGAGGATTTTTTTTTGATAAGTCTTAATTTCTAATGACGCTTATCTCATAATTCAAAAATAGCTCTCTTATCTGTTAGGAATTAACTTAATAATTAATAGTTAGTTTAAAACTTGTATAACCCTCACAAAATATGTTATTTTTTATTATTATTTTTCTTCAAAATGTTTTTTCTTTCATTAACTTTAAATGAAGGTTAATTATGTTTTTCTTAATTAGTTAAATTGAATTTATGTTGGCTGAATTTTGAGCAGTTTGATGTGTACGGCAACGCATTCGGGCTTCTGGCAGCCCATCCAATCACACCTTTGGTATCTCTCCACCACATAGATATAATTGAGCCCATATTTCCCAATGTGGATCGGATCCAAGCCCTAAAAATGCTAAAGGACCCCATAAAACTGGACTCAGCTTCACTGATGCAACAGTCCATCTGCTACGACAGAACCCGAAATTGGACCATATCCGTATCATGGGGGTATGCGGTTCAAATATTTAGGGGCATAATTCCGCCCAGAGAAATAGAAAAACCAGCAAGAACATTTCTGAATTGGTATAGAACAGCAGATTATAGTGGATTTGCAATGAATACACGGCCTTATAGCAGAAATCCATGCCAAAGGCCAGTTGTGTTTGCTTTACATAATGCATCATATGATGCATCTGACGAAAATCAGACGGTTAGCGAGTATGTAGGCAGTAGTGTTCCGAATCCATTTTGCAGATGGAAGATTGTGAATCCTTCTCAGATTCGTAGGGTAAGAGTTTATAAAAGACCCGACCCTTATTTGTGGGACAAGGTACTGATAATTTAATTTCAAACTTTTCAGGATTCTTTTTTTTTTTTTTTTAATTCTGATTCTGTAAATATTCTTCAGGTTCCAAGAAGAAACTGCTGCAGGATATTACGGCCAGAAAGGCAAGACGCCTTGTTAGTTGGTGTTGGAGAGTGCAACGAGGATGAAGTTATTGAGAATTTGTGATATAAAATTTCAAAGACTTTTCATTATTTACTCCTAATTCTTTTGTAGTGAGGTGTATTTATAATTATTGTCGGATTTTTAAAAAATAAATTTATAATTTTTTTATTTAATTAACTGATTTTTTAAATTTTTTATAAATTTTTTTTAAATATATTTCTGAAAAAATATTTATTTATATATTTTTCTCTAAAAATATATTTCAAAAAAAATTTCCAAATATAATGTCAATTTTGGTACATTGCCTTGTGGAAATGAAAATAATAGTTCAAAAAATAAATAAATGTATGGAGAAATGTGGTCATAATGGAATGAGATACACATAAAAACTGAATATAATCAAATTAACAAATGAAATATTTGAATTAATGTATTCTCCCCATCTTTAAAGAGCATGAAAAATATACTAAAGAAATACTAATTTAATACTTTAATCCAAGTACTTCACCTGGTAACCTCCAATTGTTTAATTTTTCTAGTCTTTTGGAATGAAATATAGTTATGTACAAGGAGTAATCAAGCATTTAGTTTTTTAGGATTACCATAGTATTTGGAATAAATGAATTCAAAAATATTTATATTTTTTGTGTTTTCTTTAATAAAATTATTAATTTGAGTAAACTTATTCATTTAGCGAGTTGAGTTAAGTTAAATGAATTTTTATAATGTCTGTATCTGATCTATGCTCGTTACGAATATAAGGTTTTTGTCCAATTTGAACGAATTTATTAGGCTCAAACATTAGAGATTGATTCCAAATTTATTCACATAAATGTGCTTTTTAACAGTGTTCAACCAGCGGCTTTGATGGTATTTGCGAGATTGGGGAGGCTGAAGCTGTGGGTAGGGAGGCTCTATATTGGTGTCGCTCTCTCTGACTTTCTTGCGTCATCTTGGAATCAAATGCTAAAGGAGTTACTGATGCTATCATTTCTCATACCTCTATAGTTGATGCGCCTGAATTTGGAGAGATTATCAAGGATTGTAAGGCTTTATTACAAGCCAATAGTGATTTCAGAGTTAATTTTGTCAAGCGGACATGCTAATTGTGTCACTCATGCATTAGCTTAAGTGTTCTGTAGCTTTAGGAATAACAACGAAATTCTTTATCTTTATTTTTTATAATGAAATTTTGTCTTATTTTTTATTAATTTTTTTTATCTTAATTCTCGATAGCAATGCCATTTCTGATTTTTATTAAAATTTTTTATTTTATTTTAATTAATTAATTATATAATTATTTAAATAAAAAAATATTTTTTACTTTAAAATGAGTATTATATTTTATAATTTTTTAAATATATTAATTATATAAAATATAAATAATTATTATATATATAAAAATAATATTCGGAACATAAAATATATTTTCTGTCTCTATGAAAAAAAATTTCAGAAGAATAGAAAATTAAAATCATAAAAAACTGCCCCATTGGGACGGAAGGGGCGTGGCATCGCAGGAGTCATACCATCTCTCATTGCTTCGCTAGCCCTTTGTAGCATGAGATCCCTCTTACTATTGTACCCTTGCTTATTTTGAATAAATCTCTTTATTATGTTTAATGAAGTTTTTTGAGTGTTTTTAAAAAAAATAGATTTAAATGCAATAAGACTTACATATATATGTTTTAAAATTTAAAATTTTTAAAAATTATGAAAATATTTTTTTCATATTATCTTTTTTATTTTTAAGTGATATATCAAATTTTTAAATATTAAAAAAATAATATATGTGTTATTCATAAAATAAAGTGATAATATAATTTTTTTAAATATTAAAAATAGAATATATGTGTTATTCATAAAATAAATAAATAAATAAAAGTAATGAAAAAAGTAATAGAAGAAAGGTATTTATCATTTTTAAAGGCAATAAAACAGGTTTAGTTTTGAGCCAATGGCAATGGTCAGAGAGTGGAAAGTGGAAAACCCAGCAAACACGCAGGGTGTGGGACCATAACTCAACGCGTAGTGCGCCAGCTTGTCCGAACGCGTAGACTCCGAGACTCATTTATTCTCGCTGACTCGGTTCTGCAGTGCAGAAACCGCAAAGCTTCAATTTTTTCCTCATTTAGCAACTGTTTAATCATCTGAAATTCTGCTTTCTATATTCTCGATCTTTCTTTCATGGAGACTCGACTTTCTTTCCTTGTCCTCTCCTTGTCTCTAATCTCCACCCACTCTTTTTCCTCCTTCTCCCCCACCGATAACCAACTGATCAACTGCGGGTCACCCGTCGACGCCACTGTTTACAATCGCCGCTTCGTTTCTGATGACGTCTCCTCCAATTCAAAGTCGCCGCTTCTCTCTGCCACCCGGACAATTTCGCTTGTCAACAGAAATCCGGTCCCCAATTCGCCCTCAATATACAACACTGCTAGGGTTTTCAAGAAACCTTCGAAGTATGTTTTTGAGATCGAGGATCCAGGAACCCACATGGTACGCCTTCATTTTCACCCTTTTGCCTCTTCGAATTTGGACTTAAGGTACGCCCAATTTCATGCTCTGGTTAATGGGTTTGTCGTTTTGAACAATTTTACTGTGTCTAATGTGGCGAAACCTCTAATTAAGGAGTATCTTGTGTGGGTTGACTCTAATAAGCTTGTAATTACGTTTTTTCCGACAAGAAGGGATGAATTTGGGTTTGTTAATGCAATTGAAGTGATATCTGCGCCTAAAGATTTGATTACTGATTTGGCAATTCTTGTGAATTGTAATAAAACTGAGAAATTTGATGGACTAACTAAGCAAGCTCTCGAAACAGTGTACAGGGTAAATGTTGGAGGTCCAAAATTGACTCCATTTAATGATACATTGTGGAGAATATGGGTACCAGATGATGGATTCTTTGAATCAAATGAGTTATCAAATAAGATCTATTTCGGTGGTCGAATTAAGTACCAAAATGGAGGGGCTAGTAGAGAAGTTGGTCCTTATTTTGTTTATAGCACTGCTAGAATAATTAAAAGCAAAAATGCTTCAATTGTTAATACAAACATGACATGGGAATTTCCAGTGATCAAGGGATATCAGTATCTTGTTAGATTGCATTTTTGCGATATTGCTAGCATGTCTCTTGGTTTGCTGTATTTTAATGTGTATATTAACGGGCATTTGGCATACGAGAATTTGGATACCACCTCTATTACATATCTGCTGGCTTCTCCAATATATGCAGATTTTGTTGTCAATAGTGATAGCTATAATGGGGTGGTAAGAGTGAGTGTTGGACCTTCAAACACGAGCATGGCATACGCAGTTGATGGTATTTTGAATGGGGTGGAGATCATGAAAATGAATAATTCAATGGGCAGTCTTGATGGAAACGTGTGTGCTGGGATGATATTGAGAAGTTGGCCGAGAGGGAACATCGGTGTTTTGGTTCCTTCGATTGCTGTTGTGTGCATGTTGTTGAGTGTATTTATGCTTATGCATAAGACTAAGAGGACAGTAGGCGTGAGGGATTCTTTCGCATGGTCAAAGTTGTCGACTGATGTCCAAGAACATACATTGGAGCATGACAATCAAAATTTAGCTGCAAAAGTGTGATATTTTCCAAGATCAATGTATTGTACACTAGTGCATGAGATAGGAGGGAGGTACTTGTAGTTTATTGCTTTGTGCTATTAAAGGTTGTGGTGGATGGCTCTAAACTTCAAATTTTAAGTTTTTTTCTAAAGAGTTCATTGTATTTGCCTATGTGGAGTTTGTTATAGGATGAATTGTAAGTATGTAGTATTTGTAGCTTATAGTGTGTGGGCTAAGATAACCTTTTGTGTCCCTTTCTTTTAACTCATCTTCCAGTAATAGATATGCAACTTTCAGAATTTGTGTGGTATGATTCGGTATCTTGCTAAGATTGCTCGTAGAGCTGGCCATGGGGCTGGTTTGGGACCGGTCAAACTCAGACCAGAATTTGTAATTAGGGATTCATGTTTTTTCACTTTCTACCTGGTATTTTTATTTTACTTCCAAATCTAGCAGTACTATGCTGTTCAGATTGCAGCTGGATTAGGAATTTAGCAATTATTTATTCATTTAGACATGCAGAGATGAAACACCTGAGTTAGTGTCTTTCTAAACAAAGAATTAATTGTTGGAGGTTGGTTTTGCATTGTCTGGCTTGATAGAAAACCTGTTCCTAAAATGTGATTTGTGGAGATATATTTCTTAAAAAGGAAGGAAAGCAGAAGAGATTTAAATATTACAAATAATACGACTTAGGTACATAATAGGAGAGAAATTTATACCCTAGTCTATTCTGTGGCCAAATACATTTTCTTTACCTATTTTCCTTATAACCAAACATGACATGGGAAAAAAAATAAAAAAATAAATAGGGATTTTTGAAATACCTTACATCTTTTTGAGATTGACCAGAGGACTTCAAGGAATGGATTTTGCGATCTTGTTCTGTATCCGTCGATGTCCCATAGGACGTTTGAGTTCACAAATAACAAATTTTGGAATCTTTCGACTGCGGTATTAATTGCAACTTTTAGCGGAATGATATTAATATTTGGTAAAACTATATTTGGTAAAACTAATTGACTTGTTATAATGTAAAATTTCTAATAGAAATATAATTTATTTTATTTAAAGTATATATTTTTATACGATGAATAAATAAAGTAATTATTTAATATAATTATTTATTATAATTAAAATAATAAATATAATCAATTATCAATAAAATTATAAATAAATATATACATATAATTTATAAACAAAATCAATTAATTTATCATAATTTATGTTTATATATTAAATGATATATATAGTAATTAAAAATATATTATATATATTTTTCATTTAAAAATAAACGATATTACTAGTTTAACTATTATTTATAATATTTTTATATAGGTAATTATAAATAATTTATTGATTAAAAAATTAATTTGGAGGAAGTAAATATTTTGTAATTAATAAAAATATATAAAGGTAATATAATCCAAATAAAAAACTAAATTAAATAAGTTACTAGTTGATATACAAAATAAAATTTTTTCAATCAGCAGCTGATTGGAGTTAGAATCAGTTATTAGCTTATTGAAATATTTTACTAAACATCACTTTAGCTAGTTGTTGGATATGAAACAGTTATAAGCTTTAAAAATCTGAACCAAATGACCTCTCAATGAAACCTTTGATTGAATTCGTAAGATTTTAATTTATAAACTAATAACTAGTTTTCTTATATTTGCTCCTTATATTTAAAATTGTATCCTTGCACACTTCGATTTTTAAATTTAATACTCTCTTTCTTACAAAAAGATATATTTAATTTTTTTTTCATGTGTTCTAAATTATATCCATTATTTTTTTTTAACTATGTCCCATTTAATGTATTTTACTATGAATTATTATTTTTTAATATTTTAATATGCATGTAATTAATATAGGTATATACTAGGAACAATATATATGAAGTCATGAAAGTAAATTTTTTAGACACCTTTTATTTTTGATAAAGTCAGTGTAATTTGCATTGAAAAGAAGAAGAAGAAGAAGAAGTTAAGGTATCAAGGCCAACGAAAAAACCACTATCACACAATGCGCATCAGGCATCAGCTATAGCAACGGGAAGAAACACGCATCAAACGCACGAACATCCAATCCAAACACGAGCACAATAGATATGCTCACATTCTCTTTATATGCATTTTGTTTTTTCTGATCAGTGATCACGAAATCAGAATTCATAAACACATATCAAATATATGGGTTAGCTAATCTAATTTATCTAATTGGAAACCGAATTTTATTACAATTTACAAGTGTATATATATATATATATATATGCAAAAATTACTAACTGATTTTTTTTTTTGGGTAGAGTTTTACGGGAATCTAATTTAATGATACGTGAAATTCAAATTATAAAATTACTCAGCTGCAAGAATCGTAAAATGTTGAATTACAAATTTAAGACCCTCGAAATAATTAATGCATAAGGAAAAATATCTTAAATCTATGTGTCATTATGTGATTTAAACTGCTATTTTATGTTCAATACCCACTCAAGCGTCCGGTAATAATTAAATGGAGAAATAAATAACGTAAAAATAAATGGCCATTAGAATTTTTTGAGAGCGACATATAGAATGAGGTTGTCATTAGTAATTGCATGAACATTGCAACCTGATCAGAGTAAACGCATTCATTTGGGTATTCTGGTATAGGAAAAATATAGAAAAAGGAACAAACAATGAATACAAAATTCAAAACAACATTTTTAGCCTATATTAAACAACTAATCTCCCAATTTTATAAAACCACTACTAAAGTAATGACTAATAGGTTGAAGCAGATTATGTCTATTCTGGTATCTCCTATTCGGTCTAGTTTTGTACCTGACTGCCGCATCATGTCTTATTATTGACTAAGAAGTCATGCATGCATTCCATGAGAGTGAAGAATGGGAAGTGGGGTTATATGACAATTAAAGTTGATATTGTCTTGGCTTATGATCGTGTGAATTGGAACTTTCTTCAGGATACTCTGGTTAGTGTTGGTCTTCCTTAACAATTGATCTCAGTTATTATGTATCGTGTTTGTTCAAGTTCCATGCAGATTATTTGGAATCGTAATGTTTCTACCTGCTTCACTCTCTCTCCTTGAGGCAAAACAACCCATTATCCCCATATTTATTTGTCTTATGCATGGAAAGGCTCGCCTATGGGATTCAGAGAGCCATGGAAAAGACTGATTGGTTTTCGATGTGTCTTAATCGAGGTGGGTCTCCTATCTCTCGCCTCTTTTTTGCTGATGACCTAATTTTTTTTGCTAATGTAGATATGGATAAGATACAAGTTATAAAAAATATACTTGAAACTTTCAATTTTTGTTCTAGGTAAATGGTAGTAAGTGTAGACAAGACACAAGTTTTATTTTCAACTAATGTCCATCAATAAGTCAGGAAAGCTCTGTCAACAATTGGATTTCAAACAAACGACCAATTTAGGTAGGTATTTCGGAGTGTCGCTTTTTCATAGGAGAGTTGTTAGATTACTTATCAATTCTTGCTTGATAAGGTTAAAGCACGAATAACCAATTGGAATGCTAGTCAGTTATCTATGGCAATTAGGGTTACTTTTGTTCAATTGGTGTTATCTTCTCTTCCTATCTACACTATGCAAACGGTTAAAGTATCCATATCTCTTTATGATGAAATGGAGAGGTGCATCCGAAATTTTATATGGAGATCTTCTGTAGATAACAGGAAATTGGCTTTGATTCCTTGGGACATTATTAAACAACCTAAGGAAAGTGGCAGGCTAGGCTTCAAAACTCTCTCTGATCTTAATTAAGCCACTTCATTTACCTAGAGTGGAAGATTCTTTCCAATAACAATAAATTATTTATTAAAGTGGTGAAAACTAAATATAAACTTAATTGTATTCATGTGTTGTCAATTGTAACTCCTTAAAACTGCTCTATGATTTGGCATAATATTTGTAGTTTTTATGTGGATGTTTGAAAAAACATGCACTGATCTCTTAGGAATGACAAGCAGATCAAGTTTTGGTTAGAACATAGAATTCTAGGGTTGCCTTGTCTTAAAAAGGTTGCATTGATTAAAATCTATTCTCAAGAATTAAACCATTCTGTAGCAGATTATGTGTTGGAAATAGGTGTTTAGAATTGGAATGGTTTCAACAACAAAATTCCTCTAAGTTTGCTGCTACAAATTGCTTCTAGTAACGTTCCTCCTTTTTATGCAGATGGAAATGAGTTTTATCGGGTTTCTACTCCTTCTGGGCAATTTGTACCATGTTAAAGATAGCCTTCTTGATGCTTCTCCTTGGTAAAAAAGAATTTGGCATTGTCGTGGCCCTTAACAAATTCGCATGTTCCTGTGGTTACTCTGTCATGATCATCTTCTCACTAGTATTAATATTGATTTATATGGGCACCATATTAGTAAACAAAAGATTTGTGATATTTGAGGAATGTCAAATGAGTCGGGGCAACATGTTATGTATGATTACATGTTTGCTTCCTAAGTAACTCATCCTTTTGGATGCGTGCAATAAATTTACGCAAAGTCATATTTCTATTAAAGATTATATTCAGAATAATTTTATGGATAGATGGGTTATTAACAATGTTGAACAAGGATTGGTCAAGGTTGGTCTTTAGTATGGTGTGTTGATGGTTGTATAAAAAAAAATATTTTATGTATTAGAATACTATTTTCTCAATTGAGGAAGTGGTGAATGAGGTTTGGGCCAATATTAGAGTTTTTTTTGAAAAGTTAAGGAATTTCTAACCTGTTATGCTTCCCCTGAGCATGAATGAAAGGTCAGTAGCATGGACTCTCCCTTCCATGAATTATATCAAACTAAATACTGATAGATCATTTTATCATAATGAATGGCATGCTTATGGAGGTGTTTGATTAAGAGTAAAATGGAAACTTGGTTTGGTAGATTTGTTGTTAATTTGGGTAGCCCTAACGTTATCGAATTAGTTTCCACCAAAATGAATAATTGTGCCAAAAATTAAAACAAAAAAAAAATTTGAGATAGTTGGTGAAGTCACAAATGGTCTTTCTTAAAAACCAACTTTTTTAGACTTTTAGATTTTTTGTGACAAAATTTTTCATAGATAATTTAAAACACAATATATCACCAAAATAAATAACTCGACAATAGTTATTAAATAAACAATAAAGGAAACACCAAAATTTAATGAGGTTCAGCCAATTATGCTTACGTTCTCGAACACTACTAAAATAATATTCCACTATTTCAAAAAAATATTATAAAATGAAATATTACAAGAGAGAGAAAATACAATCAATTTTATAAGTAAGATATTTGTATTTTGGGATGATTTATTAAAAAAATATGAAGTCTTTTTATAGGCTAATGTTATTATGGAAAATGAACTCATTTCTGATGTGGGATTGTCAAATTTTAACAAATCTCCACCTTGACGATCTCACAATCCCAAATAAATATTATCTTTGCAAATTTCAGTAATGTCTCCAAATGCGCTTTGAAGCACCCAATTTCAAATTATAAGAACATTTATCAAGTCCAAACAATGTTGGAACTTGATACCTGTCACAACTTTTGTTGTCATATTTGTGGAATTTTCAGCAATCAAAATTTTCTAAAATAGTATCTCACAATTTTCAAGAATTTTTTCATAATATACCTTGACATGCTCCTGACCAATTCCCAACTCATTCAACAACTCCTGAAGCTAAATTGTATCCTTAACAGCTTTTGAAACTGTCATGTACTCTGCATTTGTTGTAGACAAAACAGATGTTGACTGTAAAGTGGATTTCCAACTAATCGGTATTTTTGCAAGTGTGAACACATAACTGGTAGTAAATCGACGTTTTGTCTAAATCACCTGCATAATCGGAATCGCAATATCCAATTATATACTGACCAATTTTCTCATCCCGCTCAAATATTATACCAACATCTGTAGTATTCTGAATATACCGCATAATCCATTTCACAGCTTGCCAATATCTTTTATCAGGATCATGCATGTACCTGCTCATAACTCCAACTGCTTATAAAATGTCAGGCTTCGTACACATCATTGCTTACATCAAGCTACCAACAACATTTGCATATGGAACCTTTGACATATATTCTCATTCTTTATCACTTTTTAGAGATAAAGATGCACTGAGTTTAAAATGAGAAGCAAGTAAAGTACTAACTGGTTTTTTCTTCTCATTGATGCCAAAACGCTTTAGTACATTTCTCAGATATTGTTTATAAGTCAAACAAAGTTTCCTCAATTTTCTATCTCTGCATATCTTCATACCGATAATCTTCTTAACTTCTCCTAAATCTTTCATTTTAAATTTCTGATTTAGTTGAGTTTTTAACTTATGAATCTCTCATTCATCATTCGAATATATCAGCATATCATCAACATAAAGGAGAAGATAGATAAATGATTCATCCCGCAAATATACATAATAATCATATTTACTTTTTGTGTATTTTTGTCTTATCATAAACTTATCAAATCGTTTGTATCACTGTCTTGGAGATTGCTTCAATTCATATAACGATTTGCTCAACTTGCATACCAAATTTTCTTTTTCAACAACTTTAAATCCTTCTGCCTAAGTCATGTAGATTTCTTTTTCCAAGTTTTCATATAAAAATGCAATTTTTACATCTAACTAAACTAGTTCTTGATCCAATTGTGCTACCAAAGCCAACAATATTCTAATGGAGAAATGTTTTACAATTGGAGAAAACACTTCATTATAATCAATTCTCTTCTTCTGAGTATAACCTTTAGCTACCGATCTTGCATTGTAGAGGATATAATTCTTGTCAGA
Organism: Triadica sebifera; assembly: GCA_023653625.1. Lineage (NCBI taxonomy): Eukaryota > Viridiplantae > Streptophyta > Magnoliopsida > Malpighiales > Euphorbiaceae > Triadica > Triadica sebifera. The sequence goes on from CM042895.1 coordinate 3,814,513, forward strand.
AAATCCTTCTTTCTTTGCATAAACTCATTTACAGCCAATTGCTTTTTCTCCCTTTGGCAGACTTGGTAGCTCCCATGTCTGATTTTTTTAAAGGGATTGCATCTATTCTTTCATAGTCTTTCTCCACTTTTCTTCTTCTGAGCTTTGAATAGCTTCACAATAAGTGGAAGGAATCTCACCATCTACTGAAGATATATAATTAGTCGTACCTTCAAGTCGAATAGGTTTTTTAATATTCCTTTTCAGTGTTCATAGTGCAATGGGCTCAAGTTGCTGAGGAGGTTCTTGTGCTGAAACCTCTGCTTTCTCATCTGATCCATTTTTTACCATTAACTCATCTTCTGTCATAGGAGTAATTTTATAAGACTTTACAATTGTTGAATCAACAACTCTTCTTCTATCAAACTCCACATGTTTGGGAGTTCCCTCCACTTATTGTAGAGAATCATCTATCTGCTGCTCTGTTACATTTTTTAACACGATAGACTCGTCAAAGGTAATATCTCTACTAAATATTATTTTTTTCGTCTCTGGGCACCATAAACGATATCCTTTGATACCAAAGGATATCCATATAAAGATAGTTTTCTTTTTCCTAAGATCTAATTTTGATTCCTTAACAAGATAGTATGCAGTGGAACCAAACACATGTAAGGAATTATAATCTGTAGCATGTTTTTCATACCACACCTCCAAAGGTGTTTTGCCATTGATAGTAGTTGATGACAAACGATTAATGAGATGACACGTATATGTTACAACCTCAGCCCAAAACTATATGCTCAACCCAGCATTAGATAACATACATCGAAATTTCTCCAATAAAGTTCAGTTCATGCGTTCAGCCACCTCATTCTGTTGTGGTGTATTTCTAACAGTGAAATATCGAACAATTCCTTCATTTCTGCAAACTTTCATGAAGGGATCACTTGTGTATTCTCCGTCATTGTTGTTCGAAGACACTTGATCTTTATCCCTATCTGAGTTTCCACCATCTTCTTCCAGATGAGAAAAACTCTCAACACTTCATCATTTTGTCTTCATTGTATACACTCATCCTCTTCTTGAATAATTATCAACAAAGGTAATATAGTAGTGTTTACCTCTCATTGAAGCAGTTTTGGAATGACCTTATACTTCTAAGTGAACATAATCCAGAATACCTTTGGTATCATGGATTGCAGTGCCAAATGTCACCCTCATCTACTTCCTTTTGATGCAATGCTCACAGAAGTCTAATTTGCAGGTTCGTAATCCTTGCAATAATCCTTGATTCGCTAGAAGTTTCAAGGACTTTTCACCTGCATGCCCTAAGTGCATATGCCACAATTTGATTATTTCTAGCTCCTGGTTATCACTAGAAATTACCGCTTTTGTTACAATGATTGTATTTTCTTCATAGTAATACAAATTGTTACTCATTTGAACTCCTTTTATCACTATAAGTGTTCCATATATAACCTTAATTAATTCATTTTTAATGACTATAGTAAAACCCTTTCTCCTAAAGATTCCCATAGAAATGAGATTTTTCACCAGACTAGGCGTATATCTTACGTCTGTCAGAGTTCTGATTGATCCATCACAATTTCTCAATTGGACTGAACCAATTCCAGTTGTTTTACAATGACTGTCATTTGTTGTATAGACAACTTCATCTTCAATTTCTTTAAAATCGAAAAATTATTCCCAATTGGGACATATATGGTGGCTACTGCTTGAATCCAGAATCCAAGCAGTCGAACTGCTTATTGATGACATCAATGCTAATGAAAATTCCGAATCATCACATTCAGCTATATTTGAATCTATAATAGTCTTGCCTTTGCCCGATTTACTTTTCAACTTAGAATAATCTTTCTTCCAGTGCCCTTTTCTCGACTAGGGATGGCAATGGGGCGTGTTCGGGGCGGAGTTCCCCGTCCCATCCTAGACCCCGACTCCCACCCCCGAACTCCGACCCCGCTCCGAACCCCGACGGAAAAATTTTTTGAATCCCCGTCCCCGCACCACACGGGGATGAGGATCCCCGACCCCGCCCTGATCCCCCGAATTTTATTAAATTTTTTTTATTTTTTTATTTTAATTAATTAGTTAATTATATAATTTTTTAAATAAAAAAAATATTTTTTACTTAAAATAAGTGCTATATTTTTATTTTATTATTATTTTTAAAATATTAATTATATTAAAATATAAATAATTATATATATATATATAAATATATTTTTCGGGGTGGGGGAAAATTGTTATCCCTATTCTCGACAAAAGGCACATTCATCTTTGCCCACTATAGACTTTGATCTGTCTTTCTTTCCCTTGATCTGTCTTTCTTTCCCTTGATCTGTCTTTCTTTCCCTTGTTCTTATTTTTCGAACGATCTCTTACTAACAAAGCTTCTGCTGTTCCACTAATGCTATCCTTATTGTCTTTTCTCTTCAATTTATAGCTATATAATGTAGCACATATTTCACTAAGAGACACATCAGTTTTCCCATGAAGTAGAGTAGTTTCTAGAAACTCAAACTCCTCAGGAAAGGATCCTAACATCATTAGGGTCAGATTTTCATCTTCAAAAGTCACATCCAAATTCAATAGATCTGCTACAAGTTGATTGAAATTGGTGATATGATCATTTATCGTGGCATCAGGAACATATATGAATCTAAATAGTCTTTTCTTCATATAGAGCTTATTTTGATTGCTCTTTTTAAAGAAATTTTTCTCCAGTACCTTCAACAATTTACTTGCAGAAGTTTCTTTACAGAAGACATATTTATGCTCTCTGGACAGACACGATCAAATTGTACCACACGTCAAACGATTGATTATCCTTCATTCCTTCTCATCTGCACCTTCTGATTTTTCTCCCTTAATGACAATGTCTAAACAATGCTGAAATAAGGTGTCTAGAACTTTACATTGTCACATACCGAAATGGTCTGTACTATCAAAAATCTCCACTGCAATTCTCATATTTGTCACAGCAGTTCTCGTCAAAATTGATGAAGTAGAAGTTATTGTGTCCATCGTGAATTTTTGTCCGTCTCTTGCCATTTCTTCTTCAAGAATATTCAATAGCTTTCAAATGCGGAATATCTAATAATCCAAGAAAATCTTTCTAATATGGAAGATCAGCTCACGCCGCAACTACAAATTATATAACTCAGTAACCTTGACTCTGATACTATTGTTATCGAAATCGAGTTAGTTTCCACCAAAATGAATAATTATGCCAAAAATTAAGATTAAAAAAAAATTTCAGGTAGTTGGTGGAGTTACAAATGATTTTCTTTAAAAACCAATTTCCTTAGATTCTTAAAGTTTTCGTGACAAAATTTTTCATATATAATTTAAAGCACAATATATCATCAAAATAAATAACCCGAAAATAGCTATTAAATAAACAATAAAAGAAACACCAAAATTTAACGAGATTCGACCAATTATGCCTATATGTTCGGACACTACTAAAATAATATTTTACTATTTCAAAAAAATATTACAAAGTAAAATATTACAAGAAAAAAAATACAATCAATCTTAAAAGTAAGAGATTGGTGTTTTAAGATTATTTGTTAAGCGAAGATAAAATATTTTTATAGGCTAATGCTATTATAGAAAATGAACCCACTTCCGATATGAGATTGCCAAATTTCAACACCTAACATCATAAATGCAAAACTATGAACAGTTTTAAAGACATTTTTCTTGAAAATGGTTAAATCTGTTACATATTGTGGTGGAATGTGACAATAAATATTTCAAATAATTTTATGTTATTGGCATCCATTAAATGGGATGTTATTATCTTGTTACTGCAGTTCAGAAATTACTAAATGACTTTAATATGGATACTCGTATTTATCATTTCTTTAAAAAAACCAATTTCATAGCAGATTTTATGGTCGAACAAGTGAAGTTTTTTCAATTGAGTACAACCATTCTTGATAAACCAGCTATTGACCTTCATCACTGAATGCTTCATGATATCAATGGTATAACATATAGTCGTTAGTTTTTTGTTTTCTTGAGTTTAATTCACCTTCTACTAAAAAAAAGTCAAGTTGGCTATGACTCGTCCCAATATCACGTCAGAAAAAAATTAGAAAATACATAATAATATTAATAAATTAATCTAATTATAATGCCCTTATGAGGGACTTGAAGTATGCTTCTTTATTACCAATCCTAATTTCCAATTGGAAATAAATAAATCAATTGTACTATATATATATATATATATATATATATATATATATATATATATCTTAGTTATTCCTCAACATTCTGCACACATATTCTCTAATTCACTGTGATGGATAAAAAAGTTGATACTGTACGAAGAGGGATTTAGCTCCTATTGGTAGTAGTACTGATAGGATATGCTATTGTTTGGATTATTATGCCTGCTAACACATACCGGCAAATATGGTTACCCAGTATCAGAATGAAGGTTAACTCCACCTATTTTGGTCTCCAAGGTTTGTATTAAATTCCTTCTTAATTTATCTATATATGTCAGTTAATTCTGTGTTTGCAGTTCCTTTTTATTTCTTCTTCTACTATTTTTCGAGATCTTAATTTGTGGCTGTCATGGTTCTTTCCTTCTATTTCTTTGTTACTTTAGGAAAAAAAATAGTACAACAAAGACAAATTTCAAAATCATCCATTCTAATGATTATTTCCATTTCATTTTTTTCCAACTTACTGTGCTTGACTATTAATTATATGCGATAAAAGGCTACTGATATTCTTCTGAAATAAAATTATATAATAATAGAGTCCTCTAGTTGAAGACTATATGCATCCACAAAAAATTTTAAATTCATAGAAAACACATAAATAAATTATTAATGAAAATAATATCTAGAATAAACTATAGGAGCAGAGTTTAGTAAGAAGGGTCATAATCTCTCCAAAATTTTTGAAATATATATATATATATATATAATTAAAAATTATAATAGATGCTTTTTATATATTTTATTTGCTAATTTGTAAGTTGTGTATGATATTTTATTTATTTATTTTTTGTTAAACTTAGTTAATTACCCTTAAAAACGGTGTTGAAGTAGTGGTTTTAATTGAGAATATGTTATGCTTTTAGTTTGACCCCAAAGTTAAGCTCCGCCAGTGATGAACTATATGTTAGTAAAATAAATATTAATTTTTTTACACGTTAAGATATTATTATTAGGATCCATAAACATATAATTGTAGAAACTACTTAACCATATATATTGGGTAATAATGTTCTTTCGGACACCGTTGACTCGCTATATAATTTGCTCATGCCACTCCATCTGTGTGTGGGTGAGAGAGAGGGAAAGGAAGAGATGGGTTATGAGATCGGAGCTGATATGCTCCGATCGGCTATAAAGCTATTGACAACAGTAGTGGTGCTGGGTTATCTCATGATATGGATTGTGGCGCCCACCAACACATACTGGCATATATGGTTGCCTAATCTCAGAAACACTCTTAATTCTTCTTATTTTGGCATTCAAGGTTCGCTTTCTTTCCCAGTTCTTAATTTCTTCCTCTCTGTTAACTGGTTCTGCTGTCAACTTTGATCCTTGTTTTTGTTTTTCAGCTGCAACCCTTTTGGTGTATTTTTTTCCGGTTCTCTTTGTTGCCGTCGTGGGCTGTGTTTGTCTTCAACTAGGAAAGATATCAAATCGTAATAATTATAATTATGTTCAAAGGTAATTAATTATATATAAATCCATTAATTCTGGGTACTCTTTTCCTTTTCGTTTCTGCATTAATTAATTCAAAATGCAGCAATGGCGGAAGAAAAAATCGGTTGGCGGCATGGAAGAAGCCGATGCTTGTGAAAGGTCCTTTAGGGATAGTTTCTGGGATAGAGGTGACCTTCTTAATCATGTTTGTGGCACTATTAGTTTGGTCTTTATCAACTTATTTGCACAACAGCTTCTCTACTATCACTCCTCAATCAGCTGCTGAGGATGGGCACAAAGTGTAAGTAGTTCAAGCTCACAAGATAATATAAATAAATATATATATATATATATATATATGAATCCAATTAAGGTGATTAATTAAAATTTTGGAATTTATTGCAGATGGGAAATTAAATTGGAGACAGCAGGGTTTAGGCTAGGCATGGTGGGGAATATATGTCTGGCATTTCTCTTCTTTCCGGTGGCGCGTGGGTCGTCGGTGCTGCCACTGTTTGGGCTGACCTCTGAAGCAAGCATAAAGTATCACATATGGCTAGGCCATATGGTGATGGCATTTTTCACTGCCCATGGACTTTGTTACATTATTTATTGGATTTCCACAAATCAGATTTCTGAGGTAATTAATCCTACATTCTTTAATTAAGCTTAGTATGGTTTATGGGGTGGATTTAAATATAAACAGGGAAAAATACCCCTAGAAGGGGATTGGCCTATTAATTAAGCGCATTAAAAAAGGTTATCCATAATTTCTGAATAAATTATTGTCTAATAACAAGTAAGAATATCCGTATGTATGCGAAATATGGTGCATTAATGTATTACTGAGCTCACATATTCATTACATATTTTATTTGAATGTTGACTAATTAATTAAGTATATATTATAAATGAATTGGTTCCGGTTTTTACAGGTGAATTATAAAAAAGGATATTCAAGTAAAGCGATTTTTAAAAATATATATATATATAAAAGCAAAGAAGCTTTCATTTTTCTTATAATTTATATGACATTATATTATTATTAATTTTTCTTTTTGAAACCAATATAATATGACATTATTCTCTCAAAAAAAAATTATAGAAAATAACCTTAATGTGAACAGCTACAATAAAACAAGGAAATCATTTAATCAGTGATTAGGGCAAAAGAATCTTAATGGGAAACAACCACAATAATAAAACAAGGAAAGAAAATGAAAAATCAAAGGCAAAATCCAAATAAAAACGAGTTTGGTCAACTCAAGGAACCCTGAAAATGCAATGATAGAAGAAAAACAAAACCAGAAAGAAGAAGAGGTCCGAATTTTGGGTCCCATTCGAATAATCAATCAACAACAAAGAATCTTTAATAATGGTCCCGTTTTGGAAATTAAGAGTCGCCGAGTCAATTTCCACGGTTTTGTTTTGTCCCAAGGAAATCAAACTCTGCATGTCGTGTTGCATTAATTAGATTTTGGAAATAACAAAGAAGGATTTTTCTTTACTATCTATGTATTGCATGTTATAAACTATAAATTGTCTTTTATATATATATATATATATAAAAGGGGTATAGGATGTAATTCTGTTAGACATTTAGAAATTGCAATCAATAAATTTTAGTTTTATAATTATAGTCTTCTGATTAGTGATTAGAACTGTATGATATCTTGTATTCGAATTTCAATCAAACTCTTTTAACTACAAAATTTACTCTTAATGTACACAATCAACAAAAGTTAAAAGTAAAATTTTACTCCTACAAAAATTCACTAGAATAAGGATTTTGAGGATGCAAAAATTTATTAATTAATTTTTTTCTTGTGATGATTGATTGATTTATCTTCAATAAATTTTGTGGCCTAATTAATTATTATAAAATTTTCAATTTATAGTCACTTTACCTTAAAATCTCTTTCCCACAAAATTAAATTAATGCTGTTTATGTAAACATACAATACAATGCAGATGGGGGCATGGACAAAAGCTGCCGAATCAAATGTGGCTGGAGAAATATCTTTGGTAGCTGGATTGGGACTGTGGGCAACAACCTTCCCTCGCATCAGGCGAAAGATGTTTGAGCTCTTCTTTTACACTCATCATCTCTACATCCTCTTCATGCTTTTCTTTCTATTTCACGTTGCCATCTCTTATTCCTGCATCATGCTCCCTGGATTTTACCTCTTTTTGCTCGATCGCTTCCTCAGATTCTTACAATCAAGAACAAGTGTTCGTTTAGTTTCAGCCCGTATTTTGCCTTGTCAGACTTTAGAACTCAACTTCTCCAAGTCTCCAAGTGAGAATATTAATTACTACAATCCTTAATTGACATTCATATTTTATGTCTTTTTCAAACTTGTTTTCTAATTTATACTGATAGGTTTGAGTTATAATCCGACAAGCATTGTGTTTATAAATGTGCCTAGCATTTCTAAGCTGCAATGGCATCCTTTCACTATCACTTCTAATAACAATTTGGAAGCTGACAAGTTGAGTATTATGATTAAAAGTGAAGGAACTTGGTCCAACAAGCTTTACCAAATGCTTTCATCTCCTTCTGCAATTGATCATCTCCAAGTCTCAGTTGAAGGACCTTACGGACCTGCTTCTACTCACTTTCTAAGGTTTAATTGCATTAATATTCTAATCAATTGTTTTTTTTCTTTTGTGAAATTGAAATTTTCAACTAATTAAATTTAACATGTTAAATTTATTTAGGCATGACACTCTGGTAATGGTGAGTGGAGGCAGTGGCATTAGCCCCTTCATATCTATAATCCAAGAACTCATCTTTGCAAGCACATTACAGAAATCCAAGACACCGCAAGTAATTCTAATAAGTTCATTCAAGAAATCTTCAGATCTCACCATTCTAGACCTGCTTCTTCCAATTTCTGGTACACCATCTACAATTTCCAATCTGCAGCTGAAAATTGAGGCTTATGTTACAAGAGAGAAAGAACCCACAGTTGATAACTCGAAGCTCATTCAAACTATATGGTTCAAGCCCCACAAAACAGATGCACCTATTTCTGCCATTTTAGGCCCCAGAGGCTGGCTATGGCTTGGCGCCATAATATCATCTTCTTTTATAATTTATCTCATCATAATTGGCCTTATCACTCATTATTACATTTATCCCTTAGACCACAACAGCTGGGTGATTTTTTCATGGTCTTTAAGAAATTTTCTCAATATGATAGTTATTTGCATAAGCATAGCTATGACAGCAAGTGCAGCCGTTTTATGGAATAAGAAACAAATTGCAAGGGAAACTAATCAGATTCTGAACATTGAAGCATCAATACCAACTGGATCACCAAGCTCATTCTTATACAATGGTAACAGAGAAATAGAAAGTCTCCCTCACCAGTCACTTGTCCAGGCTACTAATGTGCACTATGGTGAAAGACCTGATCTAAAGAGTAAGTTTTTTGGTCCAAGATCAGAATTACTTAAACTAATTTGAATTAAATTGTTTTTCTATTAATTACTAAATGATAGACAAAATCTTATTTATTTTTGGGTGTAGGAATTTTGTTCGAGTGCAAAGGTTCTAGTGTGGGAGTTCTTGTTTGTGGACCCAAGAAAATGAGACATGAGGTTGCAACCATATGTTCATCTGGAATGGCCGATAATCTGCACTTCGAATCCATTAGTTTTAACTGGTGATCTGGTTTTCGTTTCTGTAATTTCTTTTTCTTTGGTTCTCAGGACAGAGTGAACATAATTTCACTTGGTTCTGCTGCAAATATTATGTAAATTCGCTATAAAGAGCAGACAAATCTTTCTCTCTTTCTTATTAATTGTAATTCATTAATTTTATACTTATAATAATACCTCTTGATTGGTGTGAATGCTATTGTTAATAGAATAATTGTGAATATTAGTATTTGAATCTCACTAATAAATATTTTTGTCAAATATATATTTTATAAAACAATTTTTTATAGCTAGTATTTTGGACTTTTGTCACCCCATTTCCTAAGAGGTTTCCATCTGCTTCCTTCATGTGGATGCTCTTAGAGGCAATTCTAGTTTTATATTTTTGTAATTTGCTACAACCCAACAAACAAAAAAGGAAAATCTCACAATTTGAAAGAAAAAAATAAATGACATCATTTTTCATTTGTTTACCAAAAAAATTAATGAAAGTGGTGGCAAAATATGATTTCTCTAGTTAAAAATTATGAGACCTCTGTCTGATTGAAAATAATTTATTTATTTTTTCAGAAAATTAGATCTGATTGAATATAAAATTAAATCATATTCTAATTTGACTCAAAAACCCCAAAGGGGGGGGATAGAATGACGTTGAACTATGAAGCTCCAGTTAATGTGTATCATATTTACTTCCACATTCCGGAGAAATAAATATTTCTTTTTCCATGCCATTTGTCAATTGGTACCCTTGTAATTATAAACGTGAGATTTCTTTCTTTCTTTCTTTTTTTCAATACTCTACCGCGTACAGATACATCTGTGTATATATTTGGTTACTCAGTCCATTTGTGGGCAAGACAGATAGAAAGAGATGGATTCAGAGGTGGTGAAAAGATCATTTGTTTCTTACAAAGAAACCCAAATTCTCCAACCGGTCATAACTCATAACACTAGCATGTGCAATAGTGTTGATGAGGTTTAATGATTTGGATTATGATATCCACTAAAACATGCAGGCATATTTGGCTTCCTCATCTCCACAATAAACTTTATTTCTTCTTATTTTGGAATTCGGTTCGATCATCAGTTTGTAAATGGAAAAAAATAGTATTTTTCACAAAATTCCGATTTTATATTAGTTTATTGTTCAAATTGATCAATCAAGGAACTGACGCACAAATTGCATACACATTATTTAAATATACAATTTAATTTTTAAAAAAATTATACTGCGAAGTAGCGCATAGGAATTAAAATAATTTAAAAAAAATTGGCTATGTAAACAGAGAATAAAATAATTAAAAAAATTATCTATGTGCATCATTTTAAGTAACGTATAGAGAACGAAATAATTTTAAAAAATGTTAGACTTTGTGTGCCAATTGGTATCTCTCATATCAATTTACTAAAATTACGAGAAATTGCTTAATAAAATATCATAAATCTATAATTTTATGAATTTTTAATTTATAACAAAAATTTTCCGGAATTCAGGGCATGGATTCTTCATTCTTCTTCTTTAGTGGCAATATTGGTTTTGCTCTTTCTTCGCAAGCTTCTCATTTTTGGAGAAACTGATTCAGTGATTTGCTTGCTTGCTTTATATATAGGCGTAACACTTTTGGTGCATACCTTTCTTATTCTCTTTGTCGCTGCGTTGGGCTGTGTTTATCTCCATCTTTGAAAAAATATGATATCCTAATAAATTAAAAGGTAATTAATTAAATCCATTACTGGGTACCTTTATATATATATATATATATATATAAACAAATCCGTTTTAACCTGAGGCTTCCATCAATGTCACAAATGGTAGTGGGGTCACATAGTAATGGCCTTTTGTGCTGCTCATGGTCTTGATTATATCGTCTTTTGGGCTCTTACCAATCCCATATCAGAGGTAATCAGCTTATCATGTTCTCATGGTTCACATTCTTTAGTTTAGTTTACTTTGTCGTTTCCTTACTTTTAAACAATTCACAGAATTTCTTTTTAATTCAGTGCCAAAAACTTCGGACTTGGAATCCAGATGTTTGAGAGATTGGATCCATGTGAATTTAGAAGTCCTGTTGTTGATTCAGATTGCTTATAGATTTATTAAATATTTTTAAAAAATTCAGATAAAATTATAATTTATTTTCAAAATTAAAAATAATATTATACATTCATGTGTATTGTCATTAGCCTAATAAGACATAATTGATCATCTGTTTAACTTGCATGAGAACCAATTGCCCTCAATAATTGATCATCACAAAGTGGGCTTTTAGGAATTTTTCTTTTTATTATTATTATTTTTTTTAGGGTACGGATTCTTAGTGTGTAGGGCCCATTATAAAGGTCTGGTATCAAAAGGACTGCGCTTCGTCGTTTCTAATTCATAGGTCATACTTCCGTCGTATTTGGAGTCAAATCTGGGCTTCAATTTCTCAGACGTCTCTATCTACTTTATCCTTTTTGTAAATTCGTAATTATTCCGAATTTTACTTTCCGGTCTTCAACTTTTCTATTTACTAAAATACATTTAGATATCATATTTTAGCAAATATTAATATTTTTCTATGAAATTTAGTATAATACTTTTAACAATGGCGAATTAAATGGTCCATCATGGTTGGCGAAAAAATTCAATCAACTATTATTTAAAAAAAAAAATTAATTGGAGTCAATACCTCTCTAATTAATGGAATAAAATTTATATAAAAATTATTAGATATCTATCATGTTATTTATAAAATAATCTAATTAAATAATAAAATATATTTAATTATTTTATCTACTGTATAAATAAAATAATTAATGAATAATTGATTCACAAATTTACAATGCAGATGCTGAAATATGAAATGTAGCTGGGGAGCTATCTTTTCTAGCAGGGCTTGGCTTATGGGCAACAACTTTCCGTCGCATCAGGCCAATGATGTTTGAGCTCTTCTTCTACACTCATCATCTCCACATCCTCTTCATGCTTTTCTTTCTGCTTCATGATCCCATCACTTTTTCCTGTATTATGCTCGCTGGTTTTTACCTCTTCTTAGTCGATCGTTTCCTGAGACTCTTGCAATCGCGTACGAGAGTTCATTTGGTTTCTGCACGCATTTTGCGCTGTCGAACTTTAGAACTCAATTTCTCTATAAAACTCCAGGCGAGATTAACTAATTTCTCGAGTTGATATTGACCTCATGACTTTCACTATGTTTGATGGGCTTAATAATTTCTAATGGTTCCAAATTAAATCAATATTGGCAGGTTCGAGTTATTATCCAACCAGCATTTTGTTTATAAATGTGCCAAGTATTTCTTAAGTTGCAATGGCATTCTTTCACTATCTCCTCTGGTAGCAACTTGGAACCTGAGAATTTGAGTGTTGTGATTAGAAGTGAAGGAAGTTGGCCCAAGAAGCTTTACCATATGCTTTCTTCTCCTTCTGCTATTGATCATCTCCAAATCTCTGTTGAAGGACCTTATGGATCTGCTTCCACTCACTTTCTGAGGTTTGCTCTATACGATGACACAACTTGATTGTGAAATTGGAAATTCGTCACTAACCTTCAGCTTCATACATATGTAGGCATGATACTTTTGTGATGGTGAGTGGAGGCAGTGACATTACTCCCCTTCATATCTACAATTCGAGAGCTCATCGACGAAAGCACAGTACACAAATGCAAGACTCCACAAGTGATCCTAATTAGTTCATTTAAGAAATCTTCTGACCTCACCATGCTCGATCAGATCTGCTACTTCCAGTATCTGATGCCCCATCAGCAATTTCCAATCTGCAGCTAAAAATTGAATCTTTTGTTGCAAGTGACAAAGAACCCAATGTTGTTCGTGACTCAAAGCTTCTTCAAACTATATGGTTCAAGCCCCAAACTACGGATGCACCCATTTTCTGCCATTTTAGTCCCCAGAAGCTGTCTATGGCAATATCACTTTCCTAATCATCATTGCCCTTATCACCCGTTATTACATTTATCCAATCGATCACAACACTCGAAGAATTTTCTCGTACTCTGTCCAATCCTGTCTCAATATGCTTGTGAAATCGGTAAGCATAGCCCCGAGTACGACAGTAAGTGCAGCGGTTCTATGGAACAAGAAACAAAATGAGAGGGAAGCAAAGCGCGTTCAGAACATTAATGAAGGCTCAACTCCTATTGGATCTCAGCCTGATAAAGAATTGGAAAGTCTCCCTCATCAGTCACTTGCTCAGGTTACTAATGTACATTTTGGTGAAAGGCCTGATCTGAAGAGCAAGTGCGTCTCTTCCTTTGTTAGATCTCACAACTCTAGCGATTTAATATTTGTTCTAATTTTAGAATTTCAGTTATTGATTTGCTTATCAATTGCTCCTCGCAGCCATTAGTTGAAGAGATCTTTAATTTCTCATTCTTTTGGGGTGTAGGAATGCTACTTGAGTGCAAAGGAACAAATGCTGGAGTTCTTGTTTGTATCCCTAGAACAATGAGACATGAGGTTGCAATCATGTGTTCTTCTAGCTTGCTACATAATCTGCACTTCGAATCCATTAGCTTTAGTTGGTGATCTGATCATCTTTGCAAATATGTAAGAGGGCAGGTTACAGAAAATTCTGTTGCACATCCGTGTTGTAATTACACTAGAAGCAGAAACAGATCTCTGGTTTTATTTCATATATGCAAATATGTGGTAAAAAACTGTTTTTAACTAACAGAACAAAATCAGACCAGTTATCCAAACTACCTCAGTTAGATAATTAGATTAGAAGAAAATCCATGAACTGGGGGAATTACTTCTTGGAAAAGGGAAAAGATTACATGTGAATTAGTTGATAATGGAAGAGATACATCAGAACTTTTTTTTTCCTAAACTCGATCCTTATAAACCAACTAATATATATATATATATATATATATATATGAAAAACAACAATAATTTTGTATAAATTATAAAATGTGAAATATTTAATTCATAATATATCTTATTTAAATGAATATTGTCGGACTCCTAAAACATTTATTTTTTTTTCAATTACATATAATTGGATTATAATTCGAAACCCTATACAAATTAATAGCATTAAATTAAATTTTATTGTGTTTCTCTCTTTTGTCCCATAACACATGTAATTATATTTCCTTTATGCAGGAATGATCACGTTAATTCGAACTGGGTCTTCAGCAACATGGATGTTAAAGTGTTTTTTAGACTCGGTAATTGCGTACTATGTTGATTTAATTAATATTCATACATTCAATACATTTATTGACATATTATAAATGCATTGATTTGTTTATATGTTCATTATGCTAAATTATATAAAATAATATTAGTTTAAATTATTTATTATTTTTATACTCATAAATTATAATATATATTGTCTAATTGTTGCAAAAATTTATATCTAATTGTAAAACAATCAAAAAAATAAATATAATTTATATTTTTTATTAAGATTATAGCCCAAAAATTACTAAAAATATTATTTTAAATATTAAACAAATTATAATTATATTACATTTGCGTTAACATACTCAATCTAAAATAAATTTATTTATTAATTATGTCATTTTAATAAATTATGTTTAATTGTATTATAGTATCGTGTCAAATTTTATCAGCTTTACTTTTATTTTTAATATTTTTCTTTTTGGAGAAAAATAAAAGATACAATAGTTATTTACCATTTGAAATATTGGGAAATTTCAATATTAGGCAATAGAAATTAGGAGAGAAATCGTTTCTGTGATCTATCTTACAAACATTTTAGCGGTAGAATGTGAGTCGCCGAATGTGGACCAAAAAAAGACTGACGCAAGCATACACGTAATGAACCGGAAACTTCTTGCGCAGATTACATGTTATTCGGTCCATGAAAATAGGTCAAGTATTGTCCTAAAGGGAATTTTACACGATTTCTTCACTAGAAAATATTACTATATATTTTCTAATTCCACTCTTCTAGTTTTTTCTGCGAGAGAGAGAGGAAAAGATCGAATATGGATTCAGAGATGGTGAAGATACCATCATCTTCTCACAAAGGAACTGATATGGCCCGAGCAGCTATAATGCTACTATCAATGGTAGTGTTGCTTGGTTACTTGATGATTTGGATTGTAATGCCCACTAACACATTTTGGAACTCATGGTTTCCCAGCATGGCAAACAAGCTTTCTTCTACTTATTTTGGCTTATCAGGTTTGCATTGATTTCTTTATTTTCATCTGCTGTATATGTTTCTTTTCTTTAGGAGCATTAATTTTGAGCTTAATTATGCAAAATTCAGGAGTTTCATATTTGGTATTCTTCTTCCCTGTTCTCTTTGTTGCTGTACTGGGTTGTGTTTATCTCCATCTGGGAAATAGACCAAATTATGATAAAATCCCAAGGTAATTATAAATCCATTAATGGGTACCCTTTTTCCTTTCATTTGCTATTAGATTTTCTTTTTATTTATTTATTAATCAGTAGTTGACAAAAATGGCAGAAACAAAATCTTGGCCAAATGGAAGAAGCCGATGCTGGTGAAGGGCCCTCTAGGGATCGTTTCTGGAATAGAGTTAGCATTCTTAATTATGTTCATTGCCCTATTAACATGGTCATTAGCAACTTATTTACACAACAGCTTCTCTACTATCACCCCACAGTTTGCTGCGGGAAAAGGGCAGAAAGTGTAAGACCTTTAACTCACATCCTAAAATATATAATATGGAAAGAACAAACTCTTAATCTTAGCAGATTCTGCAAATAAATTTTGAGAAAATGATGAATTATATATATGCAGATGGGAAGCTAAATTGGAGAGTGCTGTATTTCTGCTAAGTCTGGCCGGGAACCTATCTCTGGCGTTTCTCTTCTTTCCGGTGACCAGAGGGTCATCGGTGCTGCCATTATTTGGATTGTCATCTGAGGCCAGCATCAAGTATCATATCTGGTTAGGTCATTTGGTTATGGTCTTCTTTACTGCCCATGGAGTTGGTTACATCATCTATTGGGCCTTAACCAATCAAATATCAGAGGTAATCATTATAATTTAGTAGCATTTCATAATTCTAATTTTTTATTTATTAAGGCCTAACTATTAGCAATTAACCAAAAAAAAAAAGAACGGTATAATGTATGTACAATCTTATGAAGGCAGAAAATTAAAAAAGAGAAAATAGAAATTTTTTATTTAAATTAAGTTGGACCAAATTAATTAGTGACAGAGTGATAAATAAACTTAGCATTTTGTATTGGGCAAGTGGATAATATATTAAAGTTGGTATTATATCTTGGAATCTAATATTTAAAAGAAAAAAAGTAAAAGTAGCAAAAGACTGAACTTTGCCCAATCATAATAATAATAATGTAGCTTTAATTATTGACTTTTTATGGATTGACAAGTCAACTTTCGTAGTGTTGTCTTAGTCCAGGAGTGTTTCAAGTTTGCTCACCATTTTTATTTTTTATTTTTATGGCTTTGTTGTTCACTGAGTTGCAAAAGCCGAAAGCAACAAGTTTTTGACCATTCCCTTTTAGCTTCCGTAAAGACAAGTTACCCTCCATGATTGATCTTCGACCATCAAGATTGACGGTCAGGATTATGTGATGGGCTAATATTCTGGTCAGGGAATCTATTGGGCAGGGCCCATTTTGCTATATGATATGAGGTTTAAAAATGACTGAAGTGAGGTGGACCCACCGTTGTATAATGATGTATTGTTCCTTTCAATGTCTTGCAACAAAATAGAAAAGGGCCTTCGTTCCACGAGGCTCACATCACATGCACCATATTGTCTTCGGATTTGACCCAGAAATATATAATTTTACTCATACAAGTCCATGATTGGACCCGCAATGCGGATAATAATATTTTCAAAGAAATAGGGATCTAGGATGGCAATTAGACTCTTTCATGTGGTGCTCAGATTTTTTTTTTTAATGGTGGAGATGGTACGTATATAATTTTATTTATATTTTTAAAAATAAAAATATATTTTTTATTTAAAACATTATGTAATTAATTAAAATAATAAAATTAGAGATGAGATCGGAAATTTCTATTCTCGTCGTCTGATACGAGGACATGAACCTAATTTTTCAGGAAAGAAATGCTGGAATGGTGACCTCCGCCCATTGTCACCCCTATATAAAACGAAATCTCTGTCTGCTTTCTCGTTTGAATCATAATACCCATTTGAATTAAGCCTAAAATTTTCTGTCAAAGCATCATACTTATATAGAGTTTGAAGTATTCTGTTTTATATTATACAGTTCTTGAATTAGATGGCAAAGTCTACAAGTCAATATGGTTACAGATAAAACCATATTCACATGGGCTTTAAAAAAAACGAAATTAATTTTCTAATATGAACACGTATAAAAAGCAGGTGCTTAAATGGAGAAAAACTGAAATATCAAATGTGGCTGGAGAGATATCATTGTTGGCTGGACTGGGTCTATGGGCCACAACGTTTCCTCGCATTCGGCAAAAGATGTTCGAGCTCTTCTTCTACACTCATCATCTCTACATCCTCTTCATGGTCTTCTTTCTACTGCATATTGCCTTAACTTTCTCCAATATTTTAATGTTCCCTGGATTTTATCTCTTCTTGACCGATCGCTACCTTAGATTCTTACAATCAAGAACCAGTATTCGACTAGTTTCAGCTCGCATTTTGCCTTGTCAAACTTTAGAACTCAACTTCGCTAAAACCCCAGGTAATTAACTTACATCAAGTGATTATGCTATTGATATATTTGACGTGTTGTTTTAAGTTCTGATTTTTCAATTCATATATATTGCTAGGTCTGAGTTATAATCCAACCAGCATTCTATTCATAAATGTGCCCAGCATTTCTAAGCTGCAATGGCATCCTTTCACAATATCTTCTAACAGCAACATGGAACCTGAGATTTTGAGCGTTATGGTTAAAAGTGAAGGAAGTTGGTCTACCAAGCTTTATCAAATGCTTTCTTCTCCTTCTTCAATTGATCGTCTCCAAATCTCAGTTGAAGGACCTTATGGACCTGCTTCTACTCACTTTCTAAGGTCTAATTGCATGAGTTTTTCTAATTAAGAAATGTTTTTTTTTTTTGAAATTTTCAAGTAATTGAATTTAACATATAAAATTTATTTAGGCATGACACTCTTGTAATGGTGAGTGGAGGCAGTGGCATTACTCCCTTCATATCTATTATCCGAGAGCTCATCTTTGCAAGCACAGTAGAGAAACGCAAGACACCACAAGTAATTCTAATAAGTTCATTCAAGAACTCTTCGGAGCTCACCATGCTAGACGTGCTTCTTCCAATTTCTGGTAGCCCATCTACAATTTCCAATCTGCAGCTGAAAATTGAGGCTTATGTTACAAGAGAGAAAGAACCCAGAGTTGATAACTCGAAGCTCATTCAAACTATAAGGTTCAGGCCCCACAGAACAGATGCACCTATTTCTGCCATTTTAGGCCCCAAAGGCTGGCTATGGCTTGGCGCCATAATATCGTCTTCTTTTATAATTTTCCTCATCATTTTTGGGCTCATCAACCGCTATTACATTTACCCTATCGATCACAACACCGGGACAATTTTCTCATACTCTGTCCAAACTTGTCTCTATATGCTAGTAATATGCATTTGCATAGTAATAGCAGCAAGTGCAGCCGTTATATGCAACAAAAAACAAAATGAAAGGGAAGCCAAACAGATTCAGAACATTGAAGGGTCAATGGCAATTGGGTTACCGAGTTCATGTTCATATAATGGTGATAAAGAATTGGAAAGTCTTCCTCATCAGTCTTTTATAGAGGTTACTAATGTGCACTACGGTGAAAGACCTGATCTAAAAAGTAAGTTATATATCGTGCCTGTTTTAAATCTAGAATTTGAATTATATGCATGCTTTTCTATTCACCAACATGATGGATATTTTAATTTATCGTCATGTAGGAATGCTATTGGAGTGCAAAGGTTCAAGTTCTGTGGGAGTTCTAGTTTGTGGACCGAAGAAAATGAGACATGAGGTTGCAACTATCTGTTCATCCGGATGGGCAGATAATTTGCACTTTGAATCCATCAGTTTTAGCTGGTGATCTTAATTGTTATCATTTCTATAATTTCTTGTTCTTTTTGCACTTAGCCTTAATTAGGTAAAGATAGAATACAGGTTTGATTTTGATTTTGCTGGAAGTGTTTGGAATGATATCTAACACTTTCAATGTAAAAAAAATTTGTCTTTCACTTATAAAATATTATTATTTTTAGAATAAAACTAGTGTTTTATTAAAGAAAAAAAAAATAGGCACATTTTTTTTATATTGGAAGTGTACAAGTGTTTGTAGTATTTTTCTAATATTTATTGCCGTTTAGCAACCATTTGACACAAAATAGATTTCTTGTTCAGTTTTCCAAATCAAAAAGGAGAAACCAATATCATTTCTGCCCAGCCAGTCAGCCACCCTATAACCACGTATAAGTGTTTTATATATCTTTTTTTAAAAGGAGTTCAACTACACATTCGAACTCGAAGTGTTGTATTAAATGAATGGACTATAAATCGTTAACCACATGAGGATCAATCATGAAGGACGACCCACATAATATTCCCCTCCATTAATTAGAGCCCATAAAATAAATGTCTTCTCATATACAATTAATCAATTTCTTATATATGCATCTTGTCTTTCATTTTCTCTTTTTTTCTAATAACAACCTAATTTCGGGCTATTCCATTTTCATTTTACATTGAAAAATTTTAGCATTCAGTCCTACAAAAAATAAATAAAACGGAATTGTCTCGTTTTGTTTGAATATTTTTCCTTTGTTCTTTTCCTAAGGATTCGGACAAGTTGGAATTAGAAACGTCATAAGATAAGTTCAGGACGATTAAACCCAAAGCTAATGGATGCAAATCTCAACCTTGCATATATCAATTATTAAAATGCTATATATTAAAATTATTTAAATAAAAAAAAGAGTATTTTTTTTTCTTATGTGGCATGGAGTTCATGTAGCAGTCGACAAAATCCTTCCACCTTTCAGTGTGGACCCAGAAAATAGAAAGGAGAAAACGGTCTTATACATCAAAAGCAGAGTTGGATGGCACTGTAGTAAGTATAGTGTTATACCAATCTTGCCCTTAAAGCAGGTTCCATTACCAGAACGACGTCGTTTATGAAAGATAGTATCCTGGAAACGTTGCCCTTCCGCCATATTAAAAAAAATGACATTAGCTGTTAGCACATTAAGGCATTTTATTTACCATTCTATCCTCTTTGACTGTAACAATCTAGGATATGCAATTGGAAAAAGAAAGATGGGTATATTTGTCTTCACACATAGAAGGTCCTTTTTTTTTAGGCCTTTGGTGAGAATCCTACCTGTCATTCAGTCATTCTCCAAACACCACATGATAAGCTATATTTTTAATTGTTAAAAATATATTTTATTTATATTGTTGAACTTTTTCGTTAGTTATGTACTAAAATTATATTTTATTACATAACTTATTTTATAATTTAATATTATTTCTAAAAATGCTATTTTATTATCGAATTATCTGTTTAAAATATTTTTTTGAATATGATTTAAATTTTAATTTTTACTCATATGAAATTTATATTGATAATTTATTAATAATGTTTTTATTATTTTATGTCATTTTTTATTCTATTTTTTATTTTATTAAAACAAATATTATCTAAAACGGTTTAAATTTACAATTTTAATAAAATAAATGTTTGTTTAAATTATTTTTTACATCGTTTTATTATTCTACTTTAATTTTAACTGTTCTGTAATGTTACAATTTATTTCCTCCATCATCTATTCTCTGTTATTTCAAATTTGACTTATCTATCTTTTCAAATTTTTTTAAAAAAATTGCATGTGTGTTTTATTTTATTTTTTTCAATTATATAGTTAAATATATTATTAGATGCTTTTTTATTTGTTAAATTTATTCTGGAGAACATGGCATGGCCATTCGGTGCAACTTAACTAGGGGTTAATTTACCCTTCTTAGGTTATCTGTATTCATGGACTTGGTTTATAAACATGCATCGTTAAGTTTAATGTTTGACAGCCGTTGTTTCATTCAATGGTGGATATTATTATGCATATCTTGAATTTAGATTCTTGTCCGAAACAAATCTGACTTATTATTTTTTTATTTTTGATATACTTTTTTGCATGTGATAATTATCTTAGGAACTAGGAATGGTTTTAATTCACTTGGGCTAATTTCATTCAATTGATGTCTCAATCTGTCTTATATTTTTTTTTCAAATTGATAACTAAATCTGTAACCATGAACTTTTTTTTCAGCTGATTATTTTAGTGCATTTTATTTCTAATTTTTTGTATTGATCTGCTAGCTCCGACTTCTTCCACAAATACTAGCATCTCCATCCATATTTTCCATCCCTTCACTATTCGTTTCTTAGTTTTTTTTTTTTTAAAACAATGAGTGTTTATCTAAAAAATATATATTTTAAATTTTTTTTATTTAATTAACCGGTACTTATAAAAAAATATTTATTTATCTGTTTTTTCAAAAAAGTTTTTCCTAAATCCAATGTCAAATGTTTTTATATATAAAACAATTTCTAAAGAAGTAGTAATAATATTGTTATTTTTTTAACTTTACAATATGTGATTTTTTTTGTTTTCTAAATAATTTGTATTTAACTGGCCTTCCACTTTTTATTTTGGCTATATCATGAGTCATTTTAACTTTCCTTTCTCTTATTTGTTTTGTAGTAATTTGTTTAGAAACCTGAATTGCTTTTTTTTTTTATTTAAGATGATATCTATATTAATTTGGATGTTATTCTAATATTATTCATATTAGAAACCATTCATTTCTTCTGCCATCTATGCATACCTTTTTTCTTTTATTGTGCTCCTTTTAATATTGTCTTATATTTATTTCTTTTCTTTTTCTTTTTTTTTTAATTATTTTTACCTGTAAAACATGGTTTGTTTTTTTTATTGAAAATGATATCTATATTTGGGTATTGCTATCATGTTATTCACATCAGAATTCATTTTTCTTTTTCATTTTTTTTAATACTGATATTCAAAATTTTAATGCGCACTTATTTTAATATTTTTTTATTATGTTGTTATTTATTGTATTTGTTTATGATAACATGTCTTTTCTTTCTTTTTTTTTTTGGTTTATTAGAAAGTAGATTTTATTTATACATGAATTTTTTATTTTACTTGCATATATATTTTTTCTTGCACTACTCACTACTTGGTTAAACATTGTGAAATTGTGAATAAAAATTTTGGAAACAGAAATTATTTTGAGGATATAATCAAAATTCTTATTACAATTTTGTAAGGTTTAGATAAATTTTGGTTTTTGGTTTAGGCGTTTGATAAATTGTCTCATTGAAACTTTGTATATCATTTTTGAGATGTCTATAGATGAAAACTTCACCCAGATATTCCACTGCGAATGCTCTCAAAAGGTTCCATGCTTCTCATTGGGTTAATGGTGCAAATATACTGTTTCTGCTTTCCCATCTTGCTGTTAATGGTTTTTGATAGTAAAATTTTTCTTTTCCGACACAACGCAAAGCAAAGGCTACTGGCAATCAGCTGTTGTATTTGTTGTATGTGAATCAAAATCTGAGAGAATAGTGACATCCTCCCATCAGCTATTAGGCTACTCTCTGCTGCTATTTTGTTGGGGCATTTCACGTTTTGGATTTTACTGCCACACTAAAATATTCTCTCATTTGTTCTTGCCCGTTAGAGATATGGTTAATCCTGCTTATTTCCCTCAGAAGGTCTGGATGATCATGTTGTTAATTAGAATACAACACTTCATAATTATTGTTAATTAATCACACTTGGTCTAATTAATATTATTATGTTCATGCACATTTAATATTTCAGTTGCGTCATTTGTGTTGTTCTGCTTTCCCTTTATCTTTGTTTGTCTTGGGCTGCGTTTATCTTCATCTGGTCAAGAGTTAATCGGGTTGTTATATTATGAACTAGGTTGCATGTTGCATTATAAATCTTATTCTTTCACACTTGTAAAATAAAAACAAAAAATGCGTTTTTCCATAATTGAATTTTAGTAAACTAATGAATATAAAACAGATTCATCAATTATAACTTATAAATTCATTATTTTTTAACTTATAAATTTATCAGTTATAATTTACAGGTTTATTATTTTGAAGTTATAGGTTCATCAGGTATAACTAATAGATTTATCGTTTTGAACTTACAAGTTTATTATTTAAAACTTAAAAATTCATCATTTACAACCTGCAGATTCATCGTTTTGAAATTTTAGGTTCATTTTTTAGAAGCTGCAGGTTCATCATTTACAACTTGCTACTTCACTTACAGATTCATCATTTCCAACTTTAAGGTTCATCATTTTGAACTTTCAGGTTCATCATTTTGAAACTACATGTTCATCATCTAAAATTTTTAGGTTCATCGTTTTAAAATTAAAGATTCATCGTATATAAACTACAGATTCATCATTTATAACTTACAAGTTCATTATTTCAACTAAATTCATCGTTTTCAACTTTAACACTCTTCTTTCTATATTACTCATTTTAGTTTAAATATTTTCATTTTTAAATATTTTATTACACAAATATATCAAAATTAATGTTTTTGATCATAAACAATAATGATAATAACTAAAATATTCAAAAATACTAAAAATAAAATCAAACATGAAAATTAAAATATTGTTTTTCTCTAAAATAATTTTGCAATTGAGTAACAATTTTTTTCCTTTTATCTTTTTGAAGAAGAAGATGATGATAATGAAGAAGAAAAATAATGATATAATATTGTTTCTGTTTATGATACATAATGAACACACACAAATCATTTAATTAAAAAAACAATAAGATGTCATTTAAAATTGAAAATACAATCCAGTGAATGTGATTCCATGATATGATATTGTTCCTTTATCTCTTCATGCTTTTCTTTTACCTCCACCTTGGCATCAATTTGTGCACTATCGAAGCGCTCCCTGGTTTTTACCTCTTCTTGATTGATCGCTGCCTCAGATTCTTACAGTCAAGAACAAGGGTTCGTCTAGTTTCAGCTCGCATTTTGCCTAGTCAAACTGTGGAACTCAACTTCTCCAAAACCCCAGGTGTTTTAACTTAATTACTTCCTTTTCTTACATCAAGTGATTGTATATATTATTGATATTTGACATGTTTCTTTAAGTCTGATTTTAATTTCTGTTTGCATATTGCTAGGTTTGAGTTACAATCCAACCAATATTCTATTAATGAATATCCCCAGTATTTCGACCCTGCAATGACATCCCTTCACTATATCTTCTAATAGCAACTTGGAACCTGGGAATTTGAGTGTTGTGATTAAAAGTGAAGGAAGTTGGTCCAAGAAGCTTTACCATATGCTTTCTTCTCCTTCTGCTATCGATCATCTCCAAGTCTTTGTTGAAGGACCTTACGGCCCTGCTTCAACTCATTTTTTAAGGTTTGCTCTATACAAAGAAAACAACTTAACTTTCTTGATTTTGAAATTGGAATCCTTCACTAACCTTCAGCTTCAAAAATATGTATGCATGACACTCTTGTAATGGTGAGTGGAGGCAGTGGCATTACTCCCTTCATATCCATAATCTGAGAGCTCATCTTTGCAAGCACATTAGAGAGATGCAAGACTCCACAAGTAATTCTAATAAGCTCATTCAAGAACTCTTCAGATCTCACCATGCTAGACCTGATTCTTCCAATTTCTGGCACCCCATCTACAATTTCAAATCTGCAGCTCAAAATTGAGGTTAATGTTACAAGAGAAAAAGAACCCACCATTCATAACTCGAAACTTCTTCAAACTATATGGTTCAAGCATACAAAACAGATGCACCTATTTCTCCCATTTTAGGCCCCAAAGGTTCGCTATGGCTTGGCGCCATAATATCATCTTTCCTAATAATCATTACCCTTATTAACCGTTATTACATTTATCCAGTCGATCACAACACTAGAAGAACTTTCTCGCACTCTATCCAATCCTGTCTCAATATGCTAGTGATATGTGTAAGCATAGCCATGACAGCAAGCACAGACGTCCAATGGAACAAGAAACAAAATGAGAGGAATGCAAAGCATGTTGATCTCATCTCCTATAGGATCACCGCCCGATAAAGAATTGGAAAGTATTCCTCATTAGTAACTTGTCCAGAATACTAATGTGCACTACGGCGAACGACCTGACCTGAAAAGTAAGTCACTGTCCCTTTCGATTTTCACCTCGCATCAGATACATATGGATTTAATGCCTGTTTTACATCTAAAATGGAGATAAACCTTCGTTTTGAATTTATGTTTGATTTTATATGGGTGTAGGACTGCTATTAGAGTGCAAAGGATCGAGTGTGGGAGTTCTTGTTTGTGGTCCAAAGAAACTGAGGCATGAGGTCGCAACAAGAAGTTCATCTGCATTAGCAGATAATCTTCACTTCGAGTCCATCAGCTTTAGCTGGTGATTTAGTCATCTTTGCCGCAATTTTTGGTTTCCCCTCCTAGTTTTAGTCGGTTCTGTAGCTTCTGTTATATATTGGACTCTTACAGGAGAGAGTTTTGGTTTTGTCGTACGTATTAGTATGCCATTGCTTGGGCCATTTTACTCTATTTAAAATATATTGATCTTCACCTCTGATCAATGCAAGTACGAAATTTTTATGTGCTTGTGGGCGAAACCCTTGTTAATTTAACAAATCTGATTTTTCTAATTGCTCGTTCACGAGAAGCTGAAAGTATTTTGCAAGGAATAATACCTTGGTGCTTCAGGACAAGTGGAAATACCTATGTACCAAGAAATTATACAACGCATCCTAAGTTGAAGCAATAAGCTTATTATATTAAAACAAATGGCATAAATTTGAATTTTTCTCATTTAACTTATAATGCAATCTAAAGAACTCATATGATCCGAATTCCAAACTGATTTGCTCCAACAAAACTGGCAAGCACGAAAAGAAACTGACTCCAAAAACCGCCTGTCTCGGGAACACGGGGAACATGGGAATTGATGATGACCAAATGCTGAAGTTGATCCAACGAACATAAACAAGCAACTTCATTTCGAAAAAAAAAAGTTTTATTTATATTCATACAACAAAAGAAAAATGCTATTCACAGATGAAAACTATAGAAATGATAATAACAAAAAAAATAAAAAAGTAAGGTAAAAAAGCTGACCTAGAAACTCAAACACCTTTATCTACATGAATGATTTAATATTACCCCGACAGTTTTCTGGGTTGCTCATTTTCACACGGCTGAGAAACAAATGCTCGTAAGTAGAACATGATGTCCCTCGGATGCATTGCCCATGCATTGATTTCTATTGCCATATTTCTTTTCACTTCTCTTCCACTTCTAATACAGATGTAAGCCTCTCTTCCAAGGCCTCGAGTAGATCTTGATATTCAACAAATGCAGGGTGTGACTGCATTTCACATCAATATGGAGGGTGAGAATTGCATGAGAACCATGCCACAACTTTTATCATTGACCAGCAGAACCTTTGAGATATGCGTACCTGAAGGGTGATATAATATGCCTTCCACAACCGCATGTCATTCTGAAAAAGATCAAAAAGAACCTGCACAGAGTATTTCAAGCAAAATATTCTTATTCAAATGCAGTCCATGATCTATGGTTAGAATGTAGCCCCACTTAGTGCCACAACAAAAATATGTAATCTACCCAGTTTTCAATGCAATTCAATGCTAACTACTTTGTATGCATGTGGATAACATGGGGACGCAAGGGACAAATTAAGATAAAAATATTTCAACCTGATCAAGGCTTAGCCAAGAACTATTCTGAATAAAACACCATGATCGTGTGCATAGACTTGATCCAAAGATTAATTAACAATCTAAAAAATGCAATATCGATGCTCTTTTCTAGCCTATACCACTAATGTCAGTCAGCAGTTATTAATACAAATCTCAGGAAAAGACATTACAAACATACAACAATATCACAGGAAAATAGAATTAGAGATGCTCAATATGAGGTACTCAAACATTTACATTGAAAATTCAACCTTAAGATAAAAACATGACAAGCCAAATAATAAACACTGAAAATGAGACTGGTAAACACCAAAGTTCAAATTAAGCCAATCATACCTCAGACCTTCTTAAGAGAGTAGCCAGGACAACTATCCACTCCTTGAACTTAACAGAACACATATGAGCCAACAGAAACTCTGCATCTAATCGGCTCTGCAATGTACCCATTTGGAGCTAAAAACACAAAATAGAGTTTCTATCAGAAGAAAAGATCACCAAAAAATTGATAGGTAAGACTGCACAGAACTTCATGATAATTGAAGGTTTCTTCCATGAGTACAAGGAATAAAATAACAACACCGTCATTGAAGATTTCTTATAAGAATATGAGGGATAGGATAATGACATCATCATAGGATGCAAATTACATGCCTCAAAATTAACAGAGACCAAACGAAAAGATATTGATTTCAACAGGAAGATTTGATTCACTAAATGCTCAACATCAAGTATATAAATGAGTCAAGCTACTATAACTTTATACGCAAAAAAACTCAAATTCTACTTGATTTTGACCGAGTCAAGCTCAAGCTCGAAAGCAGCAATTTGAGCTGAGTTCAAGTACTAAAATACTCAACCTGAATAGCTCACAAGCATGATTGAGTATCTGTGTAATATTATATATTATATTTAAAAAAAATATCAATTTGAGCTCCCTCAATTAGAACTCTATTATCTGAAGTATAATATTGAGTCAGTTCAAGCCAAAAAAAAAATTTAAATTCAATTGAGTTCAGTTGAGTTTTTAGAGACTCGACTCAACTCCATTACTCCACCCCCAACCTCAACTTAAAATGAGGTACTAAAACCAGGCTAGTAATACCACCAAATGGACTCAACTTTCCATTCATCATTCAATGGATAAAAAATGTATAAATTAGTCAAGCTACTAGAACTTTATACGCAAAAAAACTCAAATTCTACTTGATTTTGACCGAGTCAAACTCAAGCTCGAAAGCAGCAATTTGAGCTGAGTTCAAGTACTAAAATACTCAACCTGAATAGCTCGCAAGCTTGATCAAGTATCTGTGTAATATTATATATTATATTTAAAAAAATATCAATTTGAGCTCCCTCAATTAGAACTCTATTATCTGAAGTATAATATTGAGTCAGTTCAAGCCAAAAAAATAAAACTCAATTGAGTTCAGTTGAGTTTTTAGCGACTCAACTCAACTCCATTACTCCACCCCCTATCCCAACTTAAAATGAGGTACTAAAACCAGGATAGTAATACCATCAAATGGACTCAACTTTCCATTCATCATTCAATGGATAAGAAGGCAAAATAATTGATGAACGCCTGGAAAACTGAGATCTTTGAATTTGATATTTGATATGCTACTTGCCTTTTCTCTTGAAAGAAAAATACAAAAAGAAAAAAATAAGTTGCACTAAGCTGTCACCATGCATCTAATTCTATAAGAAAAGCATGCTGAGCACTAGAGAATATTGTGATGTTCATGCCTTCTGCCCGATTAATTCTAGGCCTGATGCAAAATTCTCCAAGCGAGCAGAACCATATCTTTCTCGTTGTAGATATTCCTGCAATGGATCCACAAATCTTAAACAATTGCATAGCAGAATATATAACTCTCAAAAATTACACAATCTTTTCTTACCACTAAATCAAACTGGGTGCCTTTCACAAAGGCAACAAGCTTGGAAAGTTCTTTCCCTGACATCAAATAGCTAGCATGGCTTTCTAAAATGTTCTTCACAGAAGTAACATGAGCACTTTGCTCTTTGAATGAGGTGCTGCTGCAAAGTAAAAAGCATCTCGTTAGTATTATTCCTGATATCAGAGTTATAGAGGCCTAGGAGATGCAAAGAATTCTAAGAATTTCATATTAACCTCTTATCCAAGGATGTCTTCCGGGAGCTAGAACGGAAGAGAAAATAGCCCAAGAATCTTGGAGAAAGCCTGTCAGCATCATTCGATGTCTGCTCGTATTCTTTTCCAGATCTCAACAAGAATCGCACCTAACCGCAAAACAAAAGAAAAAAAAAATATCAACTCATGCTAGATTCAAATGTGATCTGTTAACGAAGCAAAGTGATGCCTGGATTAATACCAGCTCTCCAGCAAGTTCATATAAAGATTCATCAAGTGTTGCCTGCACATATGGAAGTCAATTCTAATTGGAGCTGTATATCATATAGAAAACCATAATGACGAAAGAAATAGTACCAGTCACCTACTAGCAATCATCTACCTGTAGTAAACGTAAAGCACAGTATTGACTGACAGCAGGTCCTTCAAGTTTGGCAATAACCTGTAATAATTAAGTTAAGAAAAAATTTTGCACCTAATATAGACAAAGATCTATAAAAATAGGGAGGTGCAATCTGAAAGAGATAAGAAAAATATTTTTCCATCCAATATCTCCATCTACTAAGAAGAGAAACTGAGAAACCCATAACTCTTACAAGTATATAGCATGCTGCAGTGCGAAACCATCTCCGCTGGAAGCACTCCTCAAACAACCTTAAACACAGAACAAGAATAAAAATTATTAGATACATCTAATCTGACCAACCAGGGCTACTTACACCCATCACAAATCTGGAGAGACAGAATTTTAGGCATCACATTCCAACAAGCATTGTTCTACATTGTTCCCCCTTCTTTTTCAATTTCAAGGTGCAAAAACATACTCTGTTGATCTTCCAGCGGCTGAGAATAAATTTGTCCAGTGTCGACCATCAGTTTTTCTTGCCACACTCACAACTACATCCAGATACTCTGGAAAATTTCTAATCAAATCACAGGTCTTCTCCAACAACGAGCGGTTGTCAGCATGTTTAGAGACTGATATTTGGTTCTTGTTTGCATTCTGCCTGCAGGTATTATTTGACAAGTTCATGAAATCAATAAAGATTTCAGATTGTCTAAATCAGCACAAATGAAACATTCAAAACTTCAATAACTTATATACCTAATTTTCAGTTACTTATCCAAGGACAATAATCAACTGTCAAGACATCAGATTATGCCTATAAGCAAATATCCAAAATGCATATGAATATAATATCATGATCGCAATGTTTTTCAGCTAGAGTCACCGAGTCTAAACAATAGCTCTATTTGATAAAGATAGTTCAGTAGCAGCAGGTTTAATGGTACTTCTTGATGATATTTGGCCTAATTAAAGCTATTTTAAATATATAGATGTTCACATATCATGTATGGTGTCAATTAAATTCACTTAATATACCTGGAAATTTCTGCATCGAAAACCGTAAAAAGAAGCCATTCCAGACAATGACAAAAATGAGGCTTCTGTGCTGATAGTTGTGCCAACTTTAAAGCCTCCTCACTTTTGTCCCTCTGGCAGATACAGACACAAAATCAGAATAAGTAAATGATATCTTACAATTTATAGAAGGCATTTATCACAGACTGCCACCAACCAGGGAATTGGTTTGCTCTTATCAAAACAGCAGCACCAGCACATAGACAAGCATCTCTTGATGAACATTGCAATTCCCACGAAAGGGAAGTGTCAAAATATGTTCCTTGCTATTAAATTTTTGGGGGAAGATGACCATTTTTTAAGTAGTGCCTTGGGGGTTACAATTTTATCTTTTGGCAATCAGCTTAAAGTTGCAAACTTCATAATGAATGATATTTAACAGAGTGATTTAAGAAAATAAAAAAGAAGATGAAAAGACAAGCACTTGGAGATGCAATTTTCTAACATTTCTTTTCACTGACTTAACATACTTTGTACTTACCCTGAAGCATTTTGGCTCAAATTGATGGCATTAATCTGAAATTTTTTTTTTTTTTTTGTGTATAAGTGCTCAACTCTTTTTTTTAGTTATTGTGAATCCCCAGACATTTTGAAATCCACAAAAAAGACCCAAAAGTTCAACCCCAAGAACCAATTCTTTGCTAGCCCTATAATGACTGCTACGTTACATAACTTGCATCTGAATTCCAGCACCCAAAATAAGTACAAATCATACCTGAATAAGGTGCCTTAGTAGGCAATGCAATATAGTTTGAGCTTGAGGGGATGGCTCAAAACATGGAAATTCAGTGCATGCAGAAAATGACATTCTCTGGGACACACCAACAACAACACCAGCATTTGGAAGAAGCCCCAGAGGATACACTTCACGATCAAATTCCAGCTCAGGGTCCAACTAAAATATCAATTCTGAGTTAGATGGCAAGCTCAAGATACAATAATCAAATAACCAGATCAAAATAACTTACATCCCAAACATCTTCAATTCAAACAGATAAACGAAAATTTCTACAAAGGTAATGTACAAGACACAGCTAAACAAATATATCTGCTGTGTTTGATATAGAGGTTGTGACGGTCTTTGTGGAAAAAACAATCTTTCAGAAGTTGTTGTAAAAAGCAGTTTGAAATTGATGTTTAAGAGTTTTTAAGACCAAAACAAACCTGTCAAAGCTATTATGAGAACAATTTAATCGCTTTTAGTCCATACATCAAGATAATGATGCTTTTCTTATCAGCTGTTTCAATAACATAGCCAAATTTCCAGATTTGCAAAATGAGACAATGAGAAATTTTTACAACTTCTACAATAATAAAGAAAATACCACCACATTGCTAGCATCAAAGTCAAACCAGAATTGGAAGATAACAACTAAAACTTTTTACCATCTTCAGAGGAACATAGGTTGATCAAAAAGTAATATTACATATCATGGAACTCTTAGAACACAGAAACAAGCTCCTTTTACAATGAACTTAGCTTTCTGAGTAGACAAAATACATTTGGTATTTTCTAAATAATAAGCAAATATTCACAGATACAATTTCAGTTCATCCAAATACTCACTGTATAGGGAGCCTTAGAGTTAAGTACATACCTGCAAAAAATCCTCCTGCTTGAAAGAATCAACTCCTGGTGATGGATACCAAACCTGTAAAAGAGAAGCTTCCAACAAGAATCTCATCAGAGAAGTACAAATGACAGTGATAAAGGTAACAGAAGATATGATTTAAAACTGCCTGCTAGAATAACAAACAGAATACACCACAGAGCTTAACAATTGGTTACCTGCATCCCTCGATGGCCATAATCTAACCAAGAAACTTCCTCGATTAAATTATTCTTCTCCTCTGATTGACCACAAGTAACCCAAAATAATTCCACAGAGTCGGTGAGCTCTCTTTCACGTCCATCATCCAAATCCAAAAGCGAAAGCTCCCCATTTGTTCTCAGTATCAAACATCTACCAAATCATGCAGCCATTCAGAGATACATGGTACGCAAAAGATTGGACCAATCATTGCATAGACACATACCTTGCAGGCTCTCTAACTAGTAGATTCGAAGACTCTGAAATATGATCCTTTAAGGCACCTTCTCTTGGAATCTGATCAGGGATAAAACGCATTGCAGCAGGATGACTCTTCGCAGTCATGATTGAGAGTTCTCGTACTGTAGAAAGCTGTTTGTCATTTTATCACTTAAAATGTATGAAGAGTAAAGTTTTCATAAAGCACTCGCATTAAGATTTAAGAATCACAGAAACATCAAGCAGCAATTACAAAAAATCTGATTCAGCAGTTATGATAAATTCTTAACAAAAGGCATATGGAAAGCATTCATTTACCTGCAGGTCTGGGTTGCTATGAGGTGTCAGTTCACCAAATAACTTCACATGGAATATGTGAACATCAAATGGGCGATAAGTTACAAGTATATGATCTTGATAGACATCCATCACCATTGGCTTGGCAAGTAATGACTTCCGACAAAGTAAGGAACTCTGGTCAAGATGATATCGTGGATAAAAAAGCAATTCATACCTGCATTAACCCAATAATTTCACATAAGAGAATACAATCCTGCAGAGCCAAACGAGCAAAAGTTCCAAATCAAACACGAGAAGATTCAATTTAAGAATCACTGATGCATAGGAAAAATACTCTCAGCAACCAGCAAGGCTGGTTTCAAGTGCCAACTGCAAAACTTAACAATGAGAAAGTGAGGGTGGTAGGTAGGAGGAACTTGTGACAATTTTCTGACTTTTTTTTTTTACTTTGGCTGTTAATTTAAGAGCATTATTCCATGACAAGCAATCTTTCACAACAATAGATTAGTCAAAAGCAAAACAAGTTAAAAATAGGGAATAATATGGGATTTTATTTGAAATGTGATAGATGCTTTTGTCAGCAAGGGCAGACCACTACTGAATTCCTGAATAATAAGGGATTTTATTTGAAATGTGATAGATACTTTTGTGAGCATGGGCAGACTACTACTTCTGAATTCCTGAATACTCTGAAGGTATATGTTTGGAATTAGTCAAGAATCATTTTCTTACGAAGCATTAGAATAATTCTCGTGAAGTTCTACTTGGTATTTGATACAATGTTTCAACTAATTCCTACTTAGAATTCTAATCTACATGAGGAATGAGTGCATAAATGCCTATATAATCGACTTATTTTGTGGTTCAAATAATGGCATATGAGTATTGGTTTAAGTATGAAGGCATGCATTACGAGTGATTGTCTCCTTGTCCTTCTCTTTCTTCTTTTGTATTTCTTCACGTCACATCAACCTGTATTTATTTGATAAACGCCTACTATGCATGCACAGTTGTTCCTCAATCAAATACAATAAGAATAGCTAATATCTGTCAAAAAGAGTTCTACAGCTCACAGTTCATTGCCACCAAGCCCAAGTCTATTCACTTCCTATTCAAAACTGATCCCAACTTCATCCAAAATAACCAAAAGTATCAGTCAAACTATCAACTAATTTTGGGATGAATTATAGAACACACCTCATGGACCTATTATTACAACAATACAAACCCTAAATACCACCCATCTCATTGATTGACCATTTAAATTACCTCGACATCCTGATATTTACTGCTAGAAGAAACATTTCTCTAACATGCATCTCCTGTTCCACCAACTAAAAGGTAAATACAATATTCTAATTCAATTAAAAACTGGAAAGCCCATTACCACCAATTCAAACCCTAAATACCTGATTTTGGCCAACCTTGACTCGCCATAAATTAATTGCCAGATTGCAAACTAACTCATAGATTTATAGATTCAAAGGGTGCTCAAATTGTTTATCAATTAAGAATAACAAAGTAAATTGTGTAAAAAAAGATTGATGATAACTCACATGTTAGAAGAATCGATGTAGTTGCAGACAACAACAATCTTCCCAAGCCATAACAAACCTTTGCATTGGATCTTTTGTTCCTGAGTAATATCTCCAAACACTCGCCACTTTTTCAACCGCATATCATATAAGATCAACCCATGAAGACCAGCAACCGCTAAGTACATTCCATCTTTGCTAGCAGCGACGTGTTGAACTGGCCAATTTTGGGAGATATAAGAAACCTGTGCCAGAAAAGATTATATCAGTCTCCTACAATTGCTTAGATGATAAATGAGAACACTAAATAATTAAGCTTAAGATTTGAACACATACTGGAAGATTTAGATGTAAAATTTTAAGTTCATCAGTATCTTCAGACTGTACAACTAGCAGCCGATCTTCTCCATACATCACCTGACGCACATAAGTCATGCCTGAAACTCCTCTGCTGAGACAGCATTTCCCAAAAGAAAATGCAAGAATTCTCTCCAATGATCCTTCTTCAATTGCATAAAGCTTATATCCATATTCATCCCACTGCATCAGTGAAGTGCCACTCATCAATGGCTCATATTTACAATCTTGGTTTGGCTTAATTTTTGGAGAAGATACTGAACTTAAACCAACTTGACGGATTGTTGACATCAAACGACAGCCCGAGACAGACCAAACTGTAAGTCCTCTTAACTTCCACCCAACAGCAAAAGCAGAATTATCAGGTGTCCAAGCAATACAACTAACAGGACCAGTGGCATCCACTGAATATCTGCCAATTAAATAAAAATGAGATAAAACCTCTCAAAAAAATCATAAAATAATGTTCAAATGCATAGAAGTATATCATGGACAAGAATTGGAAAACTACAAGCAGATCATCATCTAAAAAAAGAGGTTATTCCAAAAGGCCTTAGAATATGCAATGTGCATTTCAGAACATTTTCACTTTTAATGTGGGAGAAACTGTTCTCTAGTTCTGAGAAAAAAGAGAAAGTCTGATAAACTATTCAGAAGCACTAACATTAAAAAGCATTAAGGGGTGTTTGGGACTGTTGTTGGGTGTCAAAAAAACATGTTTAGAATTTTTTTGATTTAATTGACTGTTTTTTTAATTTTATATAAATTGTTTTTCTCAAACATACTTCTGGAAAAAATATTTACTTACATATTTCTCTCCAAAAGTAGTTTTCAAAACTCAGAAAACTTTAAAATAATTTTTTTTTCTAAAAAACATTTTTTTAAACGCAATGCCAAATAGAGTCTAAGTAATCCCACAACATGAGTAACATTCAAATAATAAGTAAAACTTACCCCCAGTCATACAAAGACACTGTACGAATGAGAGATGCAGATTCTGCTAGGTCATATAATTCAACAACCCCTCTTCTAGTACCAACTGCAAGAATTTGTTGATCTGAAGCTACTGAAGTACATACAGCATCACCTGAACCCAACTTCTTTTCAACTTTAATGAATTCAGGTTGCTTTAAACCTTTCTTGCTTACAGAGCATGAAACCAGTTGCCCATCGGAGTATAAAACAAATAGCAACCTCATTGGAAAGTAAAGTTCCAGCTGCGTAACAGCCGACTTCCTAGTGATGTTACAATTAGATACAAGACCTTCTGAAGCCCCTCCAGAAGCAAGGCCATTAACTAAAGAATGTGGTAACATAGAGACTTCACCGTTCTCGTGTTTATAGGAATGAAGTTCAAAAGCTCCATAAAACTATAGAGAAAACATCACAGAATCAAATGGCAAATCATTTCGCAGACCATGTTAAAGAGTTGGGACAAAAATATCTAAAGGGAAAGAAAAAACCAACTATATTAAATTACCTCCCCCTTCCAAGAGATATTATACAAGGATCCATTGGAAAGTCCAAGCAGCATATGTTTGCTATCACTCACAATATTGCTCCTGGCAAATTATACAGCACAAAACTATCAAAACAAAAAAATAGAGTGAAAAAGTATATAAAAACATTACCGGTCTCAGAAAACCCACATTATATGCAATATAAATAAACAAATAAACAGCATGCAGTAAAATTTGAATCAATGTGGAGA
Source organism: Triadica sebifera (assembly GCA_023653625.1). Lineage (NCBI taxonomy): Eukaryota > Viridiplantae > Streptophyta > Magnoliopsida > Malpighiales > Euphorbiaceae > Triadica > Triadica sebifera. The sequence continues at coordinate 3,851,133 of CM042895.1, forward strand.
AGTCAGCACAGGATCAACCCTACTACTGTCCCAAAAATTGAAAAGAGTAGCATTGCCACTTACAATGTCAAGTCTTGCTCTGCAAAAGGCACCTGTTCACTTAGAAGAAGAGATATATTAGCGAGAAACAAACCAGATGGTTGCTTCCCTCCAATTTGTATTCTTCTTTCAGTAAATTGGACCTTGAATATGTGAAGAAACAAGGACGACGTCTGCAAACAGTAAAAGAAAAGGCCAAAGGCAAAAAAATATAAGCAACAATGTTGTTGCACTGAACCATACTAGCATTCTAAATCCAAAAGATGGAAAAAAAAAACAAAGTAAAAAATTTAGTAAGAAACCACAGGCATTGTCAAATGACTTTTCATACATTTTCACTGAGAAGTTGCAAATAAAAACTAAACAGAAAGAAGATACTGTATAGAGGGCGCATAAGCAAAAAATTGCAACAATAAAACAGCAAATAAGCTTTAGCTAAAGGCATCAAGACCTAGTTTCAATCACGCCAGTAGTCAGACTCAGCGCATTGCCAACATCTACTCATTGACACACTCAAAAGGCAGCAACAAAAGCTCATCCAGTGCTCCAGTAAATATGCAGAGGCACTTGCAATTGAGTGATGACAATGATGGAAGAATTCTCCAGATTAAAGAAATGTATAAAATGCAAAAGCACATTCAAAGCAACAAATAAATGTAAACAGAAACTCTCATTCTAAAAGAACGAAAATTGGCATTCAATCACAAATGTAATACTCAAACAGAAAAATCAAAGAAATCGAAATGACTTACAAGAACGGCAATCAATTTAGCATCGGGACTCCACACGGCCCGTAAATTCTTGCCCTCTCTCTCCATCGACTCGGCATCCCTCTTGTACTTGCCCAACCTCACTTTATGCTGCATGATACCATAATGAAAACAGAATTCACAAACCAAAAGCCCTAATTCTCCAGACAAAGATGCAAATCTACGAGAAAGTAACGTATAAAATTGCGAAAATGAAAACCTGAGAAGAGCTCCAGAGCTCAATATGAGAAGGGGAGACGACAAGCAAGAGGCGGTTGATGACTTTGAGATATATAATCTGCTGAGATGAAGGACATAGTCCAGGCTCTAGCGGGATCACCTGAGGCCAACCATAAGCCATATACATCTTCCCCGCCTTTAAAATTAGTCTTATAATTTAGTTCGATTTTGTTGAGTTAATCCGCTCTGTAAATGGAGATGTCAGGGCTGGAGAGGTGAGATCTGAAGCATTTGCAGCGAGAGTAATGAACCAGGAACAGGAAGAAGACTTCAGGTAGATCTCTCGCTGCGCATTTTGTTCTTTTCTTCTTTATTTGTTTTTCCAATAAATATTTGGTTGGTTGTTGTACTGCATTTCCATCTTTTTTTTCTCTCTCTCTCTCTCTCTCTCTCTCTCTCCTAATAATGTTTTTGAGATTATACGTCTCAACTCAAGCATGGATTGATGGAAACTACGACGTTTTAGCAGCAAAGGCATGATATCATATGAAGATTTCTTCGACATTGGAGTTAGAGGTGATTATGGGCCAGCCACCCGATCAGATTGGGCTGTAAGAGTAAATAATTAATCAGAACCCTAAGCCCAGAAAACATTTCTCATTCAGGTAACATGTTCATTGCGGGATTTGGGCCGGACCTGAGCCTAAAATTTAATTCAAACATAGCCCAATCATGTGAAACTGGTATATAAAAAAACTCTCTTTTTTTGTGAAAATGATAATAATTCAAAAAATTTGTGGGATTACATGAAAAAATATATGCTCATACTCAATATTTGAGAATTACCTAATTTTTACAACTTGATTATAAACATAAAACTAATTATATAATTTGCCATGAATATTTATTTTTAGATCAAGCTAATAATATATTATCATGTTAAAATATTAATTTTTATTTTATAAATATAAAATTAATTATAAAAAAATAAATTCTTAACATGATAATAAATTATTGATCCAATATATTGATGACACCAAAGAAATCCAAACAATGATTTTTCTAATGGGTGAAGAAAATAGAAAAATGTCCACACCAAAAATTCTTTTTTTTTTCTTAAAAAAAGGAATAAAAAGGTGAAAGGCAGTTAGGGAAGGAGAAGAGTAGAGAGCAGAAGAAAGACATGAAGAAGCATTTGTCAGAAAATACAAATAAAGAGTGAAAGAGGGGAGAAGGGCAGAAAAGAGAAGAGATAAGAATAAAAGAGAGAGTGCGCATGCAAATGCATCAAGGGGGAATTAGGAGACAAAAATCAGACATATTTGTTATGGATTGGTCCCCTTCACATGTCTGTTGATTGTGAGCATTAGGAGTCCCATTGTCAATAGCATTTTCAATGACACGTAGAAAAATTCCACTTTCCTTCACATCACAACATCATCTAAAAATTAGAGTTCAGTTTTATTTGGCCAGCCCAAGGATGCACTTGCAGATTCTACCATGTCTAGATACACATGATTCTTTGAATAATTGAATCAAAATTATAGGGAAAAATGATAATTTTAGAATTATATAATATATATATATATATATATATATAATTTAATGAAAATTTATTGAAAGTTAACTAATTTTAAGGCATTTTTTTAAAAGCAAAGTTGGTTATGAAATTATGAGTTTTATAAATATTATCAATGAATTTTTAACTTTGATATTTATAACATTTTAATTTTTAAATTTCAATTTGTAATAACAAAGTATTCAAATTTATTATAAATACAGTATAAAAATATTGTTAGCAGATTGCAAGTAAACTTGTTATCTGAAATTGATATAATTTTTTTTATGTGCATCAAAATTTATTTTCAATTATGTCTTCTCTCATATATTACTGTCTCTCAAATCATACCCTTATTATACTGTCATTCATTGTTCCAAAAGTCCAGTTTGAATTGTAATGGTATGAATCTAGTTTACATTCATGTTCTAATCCAATTTGAATTCATTAATGAATTCAGTTATTAAAACTGTCAATAAGATTTTTGAATTAGAAATATGAGAAATTTTAAAATTATCTTATTAGTTTTAAGTAACAATTTTATTTGTATCTTGCTCACAAAATTTTTATATTATATTTATGCTAAGTTCGAATACTTTGTAATTACAAATTGAAATTCGAAAATCAAAATATTATAAGGGTTAAATTTCACGAGTCATTGATGTAATTTACTCATATGATTTGTTAAAGATCATAAGGAAACTTTAAATTTTATTAAAAATAAATAACTTTATTTGGAAACTTTATCTTAATTAACAAAATAACTTATATTTGCACTAAGTTTGTGTTTCCTAGTTAAAAAATAATACTGAAAAAATAATTTTGAATAGTAATTAATAAAAAGAGCAATTTTTGTCAAGTAAGGGATTATATACTTTGACTTAATCAACTACTACTCTAGAAATAGCATCACCTATAGGAAAAATATTTGAATGAGATGTACTCTTTTTTTTTTTCGTTTCTAATGTGAACGTTATAACATGAAAAATAAATTTATATGTCATTTAATTTAAATAATGAAAAAATCAAAAAAGAAATAATAATATAAAAAAATAACATTAGCTTCCATCATATTTATCATGTACCTGAATATAAATTTTATATAAACGGATTGGGTGTTAACAAAATTAAATATAAAATATTTAACATCAAAAACAAAAACAGAAGAAAAAATAAACAAAAAAATTTACAAACACTGAGATTTATGTAGTTAAGCCAATGTGACTTATGTCCATTAGTAGAAAGAAAGAAATAATATTGGTTTCAGTTGTTAATTACCAAACTTATTTCAAACACATAGATACAAAGACTTGTATGGGTCCGTTTGGTATTACTTTTGCTAAAAATACTTTTGGAGAAAAAAAAATTATTTTTAAATTTTTTGAGTTTTGAAAACTATTTTTGGAGAGAATAATGTAAATATATATTTTTTCCAGAAGCATGTTTGAGAAAAACAGCTTATAAAAAATTAAAAAAATAGTTAATTAAATCAAAAAAATTCTAAATCTGTTTTTTTGAACTCCCAACAGTAATTCCAAACAGGTATTTGATATAAGTTTGGTAATTAACAACTAAAACCAATATTATATATATCCCATAATTGAGTCGCTCCAATCGGGCCTAAGCCCAGAGGTCCACCACAAATTCCAAATATAAATCTCTTTCGGATCCAGCATCAAAAATACTTCCAGTCGGATCATAATTATAGTTATCACAAAATTCGACTCGCTCAACAAATTTGAATGGGATCCGACCCACAGAGAGAGTGTTTTGTAGATCCTCATGGATGGTTGGAGTATTGTAAAGAAATGCCAACAAAACAAACAAAGGCATGTGAAGTACTAGTATTCATTGATGCTGAATCTTTATAGATTTGAATATGCCCTACCAAGAGCGACTTTCTAACTACTTACTGTACAAACAGTGCGAGAATGGGCAGTAATGACAGCGAAACTGAAGCATTTGGGCCAGCAGTGTCTTGGCATGGTTAGGCATAGAAATGCTGTAACTTGGCTTTTATTCTCACTGGTAAATTATGTTTTTAAGATTTCCACGTTGAAACTGCACAATTGATTACCAGCTTAGACATTTTCAGAAGAAAGATATTGGTGGGCTAATGCGGCCATGATGGTGTGCTGGTTGGCCAGGGTCATCACCACCGACGATATTTGTCCTTTCAGTTCCTGCCTGCCCTACCACTCTTCTAATTTTTATGGACTTGGAGTTCGAAGTGCCCATACCCCACCTCCCATTCTCTTCCTTCGTTTATTATTAATTTGTACATTTTCTTTCACATATTTATTTTATTTTTTTATAATTAATATATTTTATTTAATTTTTAACTTTGTCAAATTAAATTTTTTTAAAATCATGTGATATAAAGTATTATTGGTTTAAGATTTATCATTTGTATAATTTATTAATATTAATTTAGATATATCATACTTCATCTAATTTAAATGAATAATATAAAAAAATTGTTATGTAACTATAATATCTATTTTTTTTAATTTATGAGAAAAGAGAAGTGGGAATTTCTTGGAACGGAGGGAATTTTAATTATGATGTTAGGGATTAGGAGGGTTGATATTATTTGGATTCCTTCATTGCCTTGTGAGAGGAAATTAATTTGTTCATTGCAAAGTTGTTTAAATCCTAAATTATATTTATGAGAGCTTTAGTTGAAAATTATGATTACTCGTGCTTTGAAGAGAAAGAGGCTTCCCACTTTCAAACCAAAATTGGACGGGAGACATATTTAAAGGGGAATATAATTATGAAAGCATCCTTAAATAAAAAGCTAATATGGGAGAAAACAATGATTAGAGGCCGAATGGCACGTCCAATTTATATTCCAAATCAAACACTTTCAAGTTTCAATTATTGTATTATTGCTTTCTTTAATTAAATAATATCATCAGTCGCTGGATTAATTAAATGGCGCTTATGTAATTATTCCCTAAAGTGATGATATTAGAAGGACAAATTTTAATCGAAATCTAATAGATAAATGCTTTCCAACAAATTAATGACATTTATTTCATTAAAAAAATTAATGACATTTATAATTAAACTAAATAGGTTTAGAATTACGATATATTTAAATTTAGACTGACTTAAGTAATTTCAAAATAATTGTAAGTTAAAAGAATATTAGTTTAAATCATTTTTAAATAATGGTAAATTCACTGTTCAACATCTAAATCTATATATATATATATATATATTAAAAATTAATTTTGTTAATATCTTTATATATAATATTTGTCTATATTATGAATGAATATATTTTATTTATCATTAAAACAAATGGAGAGAAATTTGAGAAAAACATAAGCACAAGCACAGGGAATGAAGTATTGTGTTAGAGGATAAGAATGACAACGGAGCGGGTGCGGACCTAAGTTTTCCATCTCCAAAATTCTGTCGGAAAATATTTTTTACCTGTTTCCATACCAAATCCTAATTTTTATTAAAAATTTTATTTTATTTTAATTAATTAATTATATAATTGTTTAAATAAAAAATATTTTTTTTACTTTAAATGAGTGTTATATTACATTTTATTATTTTTTAAAAATATTAATTATATTAAAATATAAATAATTATATATATATAATATTCGGGTCAGAATCATGATCGAAATCGGAGGCTCGGATGTATGCCCTGTTCCTATCGCAAAAAAAAATTCAAAGTCGAAACAGGAGATAAAAATCATAAAAAATCTTATCGTTCAAGGGTGGGGCATGGCAGAGGCAAATTCAACTATCATCTCTATTGGATGCCTCTTTAGAAGTAACAATGACTTTTGGATTAGAGGTTTTGTGATTAACTTATGATTGTGTGATATTGTAGGGGCATAATTATGGTAGTGTATGAGGGTATGAACCTTGCTAACTACTTAAATATTAAGAAAGTGAAGTTTAATAATAGATGTGTGGTGGAGATAATTGAAGGGAATTTGAGAGTTATTTTTCACTGCAGGTCATTTATATTTTGTGCTATTAAAGGCTTAATTTAGAAGTTTGATATTGTTAGTGTAGAGCATACCTATCAAGAGGCCAATTTTGTTGTAGATTATTTTGCCAATAAAGCTCACCACTTTCAATATGTGTCGTCATGTCATTCTCCATTCCTCCTAGAGCATTTTATCATTTATTTGTTCATGATTTTTATGAAGTAATTTATTTTTGTGAGTTTAGTAAAAAAAAAAAGAAGAGATGTAGTGTTGATATCTTGATTGATAATGATTGTGTGTGCACTTAATTTTCCCTTTATTGGTACTAAATTGTACTAAATAGTTATTTATCAACTGATATCACCTCCTAATGAATTGACTCTTAGAATTCCTTTGAAATTAAAAAGGAAAAAAAAGTTTGAAATTTTCACACTTAGATGAATGATCCATTTATGCTCTTTGTATTCGTAATATGACTATATGGTATCACATAAAACAACTTTGAATGAAAATGGAAAAAATAATTGAAATTTTTAAATAATTGAAGATCAAGAAGTATAGTGTCGTTCAAAAGTAATTATCTTAAATATCTATAGTCTTACTTATTTCTATACATTAAAAGTCATCTCATCCGTCACTATTTAATTAACAGTTTCTACCGGAATTATTTTTATACCCTCTTCCATCCATTAAGCACTATCAAAACGGTATCATGTGCTATTCTAATATATTTTCTTGACCCAACACCAATTATTAAAAGACATTGTGAGGCCAAAAATTGTCACAAATGTGACATTTCTTTCATGTGATTAAAATAGGGCCATAAATTGGCTCATGTGGAAGATTTACTTATTTTATTAAAAAAAAATTTCTAACCCACCACTAATTATTGAAAGACTTTGTGGAACCAAAAATTACCACAAATGTGGTCAAATGTAGTTTACGAGCAAAGATTTGTGCTTATAAATATGCATTCAATTGATATAATGGAACATAGCAAGTGAGGGAGTAAAAGTGAGAGGTATCCCAAGTGTGAAAGAAATGAAAGAGTAAATGAAAAAAATAATAAACTGTTATTCTTCTAATTTTTAAGAGAAAGTTTAATTATTATTTTCTTAAATTTAGAGAAATATTGTAATTTTATTTTTTTATTTTATAATGAAATTATTTTATTGTTATTTGTAGTTTTTACTCTATTTTGTTTAAGATTTTACATGTAAAATATATGTGTTTTATATTATTCTTATTTTTCTAAAATTATTAGTTGTGACTTTGTTTTATCCAATCCTAATTTTTTACAACAAGTGGATCTTAAACAACAAGTGTGTCCAATTGAAAACTTAATAAAATGAAAAAGTCTCCCCACCCAAAAAAAAAGTCTTTTTATAGCCTATTGTGAAAGGATTTGCAAGTTAATGAATATGTTAGTAAATATTTTAAATAATTATTTTTTTTAAAAAAATATTATTATTTTTGTGAAAAATTTTCAAACATATTTTAAATCTAACCCAAACCTATAATAGAATTTGCATTTCTTTCATATGATTAAAATAGAGCCATAAATTTTATATGGTTAGAACAACAATTATCGTGGAATCAATTTTTGCCACTTATTTATGACATTCAATGCTTATAAATAGGGAATTATATGCCTAACAAAGAATAGACAATAATGAAGGACATTTCAAATAAAGTAAAAGAAAAATGAATAATAGAAAGAGTGAGGAGAGAAAGAAAAAAAGAGAGTTAAAAAATTAATAATATTATTATTTTTCTAATTTTTTAGTTAAATTGTAAATATTTTTTTAAAATTTAAAAAAGAAATTGCAATCTCCTATTTATTTTTTAGTAAAAATTTTCTTTTATTATCCATAGTTTGGTCATTTTATTGGTTACTTTGAATCTGAACAATTCATAATTCATTTTTTACATTATTTTTTTAGCCATTTAGGTGACAATATCTTTAAATTTAAGATATTTATTAGTTAGTGAATCTCTTTCATTTAATTTTTTAGCTATAACAAGATTTTATAATATTAGAAATGATATAGTTGAAAAATATTGAGCATTAAAAGCTCTAAATATGGTAAATTTTGATATTATTTTAATTGGTTTATATGATTATAATTAGTTGCTTATACATTTAAGTTAATCTCTATATATTATATATTAATTTCCTAGCAATTTAATCTCTTATTATATGTAATTTTTAATTTATTTTTAGCTCTAGTAATTATTGGTCACACATGTCTTTATACCTATAACTGAACAATTAGATTTTTCTAAACTCTTTATAAATTTCAGTATGTTAGTAAATTAATTGACTTTTTTTAACCGCATCCGACTTTTAACATCATTTACCTTTTTAACTTTATGTCTAATATTTGTCTTCTATAAATAAAAAGTCTTATGCCATTTTTTTACCCCTTCAAACTTATTTGATTCTCAACTTTTTAATGCAAATTTATTTAAACTATTTTTACTATTCTGTCTTTCAGATTTTTTATTCTATTTAAGTTTATCCTCATCACTTTAAGTAACTTATGTTTATTTATATTCTCTTTCTAATTTTTTTAGTTTTTTACTTTAATAGTAAAAAAAAGGCTAACTAGCTTTAAGCAAGTAAAAAAATAACTGTAATTTCGTAATTTATATTGATTTTACTCACTTAAGCATGTGATTTATTAATCATTTTATTTATATTGTGTTCATTTTAAATATATATTTTTTGAATTTAGCTTCTTGATATTTTAGATGTTGTACTAAAATTAGAAATGCATCATTCTGTATGTGATACTCAGTTTACATCATCCTTGAAGGTATTTAGTTTTTTTTACTATTGTATATAATTATTCAAATTTTATATATTATTATTCTCATAAAAATATGTCATTTACCATTATTCAATCTTTAATTTTCCTTTATTGCACTTTATGTAATATGTATACCAAATTAATCAACTATTTAGTATTTATAATTACACACCGTTAATTCTATGCAAAACCAAAGTTATATGCCCGTATTTCATTATTACAAAATGACGTAAGAAATTTCATCCATCATTTGAAAAATGGATCATCAATAAATTTAAAATTAAAAAATAATTTCACCTTACTTCTTTTACGAAGAGAGAATTATGAAAATACAATGGATTGCAGCTTTCTTCAAACTTGAAAAAAAAAAGGTGAAAAAAAAACTTGAAAGTACTATCCCTTTGTCGCCTTTCTCATAATGAAAGGGGGCAATTTTTTTTTTCATTTATTGACATTAATATTGAAAAATTATATTTAAAAAAAAAAAAAGAAAAACTAAAGGGTTCTTATTTTATTTTTGTTATTTCAGTTTTTTTTGAGCAGTTATTTTGTTATTTCAGCATGAACCAATATAAAAACAAGAAACACATTATGCTCTACTAGTCTGTTACTATGTCAAAGCAAGAAACACATTAACTTGTCACTATCACTAACCAGATTTCATTGAAATCATTTCCAATGTTGTTTTCTTCCAAAGTTTAATTATTTGAAGCATCAAAAATTCAAAATACAACTATTCCTGCGTTTGCCAGTACAAAAGTTATCAAATGAATATGGATATGACAAATAAAAATTATTTCTTCTTTGCCATATGAGAGTTTATTTTGAAGTGTTTCGAATTCAGAGACTGTCACGACCGGCAAATTTAACCCTTATATAGTGGGTGTGTTATGTGAGCGGCACAGTTCAGTCAACAAAAGTTGACCAGTATCATGATATTATTATTCGAATTTAAATATGGTCATATAGATATAAAAATAATAATTTGATTTGGAAGTATTATAAACGGTATGAAGATTAGAGAATAAGGGAAAATTATTGCGATTACGTGCTTGACACGCAAATCAATGTGATATACTGAGCGGAAAATACATGATTTTTGCTCGATAAGAAAAATATGATTTAATCACACTAAAATATAGAGAATAATATTTTAAGGTCATTGGTAAAGTTATGTGGAGAAATTTTAAAGTTAAGGGTTCCAATTTGAAGATATACAGTACCCGGTATGGATTTACGGTCCGATTTCTTGATTGGAGATTAGAGATATATGTTCAATATTGTAAAAGTATCGATACGATAGTAATTGAATTCTAAAATTTTAACACTAATAATTTAAAAATCGGACGGTAAATAAATTTTTACGTACTGAATTAAGAAAAATGATCATACTGTAAAAATGCGATTTTAGCACTGGGTGTCGTTTCATAAAATTGAAAATACCATTTCGAAGAGGAAATTATTTTAAAATTTTTGGTATATTCAATTTAATGGAATTATATTGTTTGGAGATTTAATTTTGGAGAATTAAAGTATATCTTGAATTAATTTGAAGAGAATTATATGATTGGTGCAACCTATATCTAAGTCAAATTAAATTTAAATGCAATTGGACCATTTGTCAAACTTATCTCTTAATTAACATTTTAATTAGCCAATAAAAAGTGAAATTAAGCTTAATAAAGGTTATTAGTCACTAATTATGGGTATATAAAGTCAATTGAGCTTATCCTCATTTCTAATCTAGAATTCTCTACCAAAATATCAACCAAAAATTTCCCATCTTCCTCCCCACCTTGCCAAACCACCATGGAAGAATTTTTCAAGCTTTCATTCAATTTTCTTACAAATAATTAATGATCCAAGCATAAAGGAGCATCAAAGAGGAGAAGAAAATTTGGTGGAAAAATTTCCATTGGCCAAAATTCCATAAATTTTTATTGGTGAGATTCTCTAACTTTTTCTTTAGATTTTTTAGTTGAATTTGAGTTGATTGGGTGATTGTCTTGGATTGATTTTTAAGATGTTTGTAAAAATTGTATTAGATTTGAAATATGAAGAATTAGGGTTTGAAGGAGGAATAATATGAAAATTGTATAAAAATGAAAAATGAGGAATTTAGAGATGGAATTGATGAGAAGTGATGAGAAATGAGTAAAAATAATTTTTAGGAATTGTTGTGGAATTTTTAGAAATTTTCCATAATTATGTCCAAAAATTTGGTTGAAGAAATTGGGTGAACCATGGCTTGATTTGATGAAATTGAAGTTATTTGAGATGTTTAGAGGTGTGAAATAATTTTTGGGAGTGAAGAAATAAATTTTGGGAATTTTTCAAAGTATGGCCGAATTCTTGAAAAATTAATTCTTGAATATTTGAACTTAATTAAGTAAAATTAGTAGTTGAAAATTAAAGATTATGGATTGAAATAATTATAGGAATTTATTTGGAAAATTTTAGAGAAATTGATAAATTAATGAACATTTTTTAGTGAAAAATTGGAAAATAAATATATAAATAATAATTATTAAGAAGGAAAAAAAATTAATTAAGTGAAATTATGGAGAAGGAAAATAAGGAAATTTAATTAAATATAATTTTGAAGATGAAAGTTTGGATAATGAGTTAGGTATAGGATAATATGGAAAAAATGATGAGAAAAAGGAAGATATTATTAAGAAACAAGTGGTCGCATTATAATAAGAATTGAACGACTGAAAATGGTGAATTACACATTAAATGGGTGTGGGAACCGGAAAATTTTATTAGGAGATTTAACTTTTAAAATAAATATAAATATTTATTGACAGGAATAAGTAATTAGCAATTTAATTGTTGCCAGAGACTGCGATAAAGTCGGCGCCAAGAGTAGATAAGGGCAAGGATCCGATATATCAAAAAAGGGCATAAACAGATTTGTACAAGTTTTATAATAATAGTCATGATAAAATATGGAATATAATATGATTTCTATTAAATAATAATTAATATGGTATTATGAATGCTAATATGGTGGTGAATTAATATAAAATATGAAATTGTTTGTTTTATTGATGTGATGAATATATTTTGTATAAATGCTACATAGTACATGAGTTTATATGAGGTATATGGTAGGTATATATAAGATATATAGTGGGTTTATATGAGGTATATGGTAGGTATATATAGGGTATATGGTGGGTTTATATGAGGTATATGGTGGGTATGCATAAGGTGTATGATTAGTATATATGTTGTATTTGTTGAATGTTTATTTTGATATTATGTGTGAGATAACATGTACAACTGGATGCTATGTAGGCCCATAAATGAACCTGGACTAGAATAGGGTCGACTTGTTGGCATGCCAATAGGGTCATACGGATTATCATGTTGTTCTGGAATATACAGTTAAATCCGACTCAGTCGGAACATACGATTATACAGATGCTTGACATCTACATACGGATAAACGTCTTATTCATACGGATACCCTTTGTGTCTCCCTAGTACTAAGTATAGGAAATCAATTTATGGGCACAACAGGTAAAAACTTGAAATGTCTGATAAAATAATGTGATATTAACATGTTATTATGATAAGTATAAATATGACATTTAAAAATATAGGTTGAGTTATTTTAGTTATTTAAATTTATAGTATATGAATATAATGTTAAATATGTTTATTTTATTGATTTAAAAAGACATGTTCTGGTAACTAAATTATGTATATATATATATATATATATATATATAAATGTTATGAGGCTATCATTATAAAGCTTGTACCACTGAGGATTTTACTCAGCGTTGGAGTTTCCTTTGGCGCAGATTGTAGATAGAAGGGTGTAGAGAGATAAAGGTTATATCTAGTACCGCATAACTAGTGGGTCCCACATCAGAGCAGAGCAACAGTAACCTGAGTATTTGCATTTTGTTTCTAAACGGTTTTATGTTTGTATTTTGTATAACTTTTATGAAGTTTTATGTATGCATATCTAATTAGCATAAATGCATATATTAGTACATAGTTGTAAGTCCTGCGCAGGCATTTCAGTAAGTCAACCAGAGACATTTCTTAATCTGACAGATATTCTGTTAGATTAACGGGTGTTAAAGAGACTTTATTTCATCAGGAAGTAAGTGATAACAAAAATAATTTTTTTTATTTCATTAATATCTTCAAAGAAAAGGATAAATATATTTTTAATTTGTCTCTTTTTTTTTTTCATTTCCCTCTCTATCTTAATCATAAAGATATGCATGCCCATCAAAAATTTATACGATTCAAGTTAATTAGGAGTTTTTTAATAAATATTAATTTTCTTGCTTTTTAAGATTCAAAATCACCAACTTTAATTCAAATTTATAAAGCAATTTTTTTAGAAAATAAAAAAAATCTTAAGTAGATGAGTTTTGCAAGATTAAATGAAAAAAATGTGAAAAATAAAAAAAATATTATTTATTTTTTTTATGCAAGTTGAGAGAAATGAAAATTGTTTAAAGAGAAAAAAAAGATAAAAAATGACAAAAAATATTTAGTGTTTAATTTATTACATAAAACCAAAATCTACCACTATATAAGTTAATATATATATTAGTTGTTCAACCAATAAAAATTAAATTTACTCATAAAATTAAACTAATTTTAATATAATTTTTTAAATTAACTGATAATAAATAATTATTCGTTTAAATTTATTTATTCAAAATCAAATAAAATAGTATAATTATTTCTTTTATACAATTAATAACAATTTGAATGCTACAAACACTTATATAATTAATGAAAAAATTAGGGACCCCGGGAGTAGGCATAGGCGTTAGGCCGGCCCTGGCTCAGACACATGGCTTTCCATATTAATAGTAATGATTCAACTTATTTATGTGATTAACAGACTTGATCCCAAGTACAGATATGAAATAATTGAAACAATTCAATCAAACAATTTTAAATCATCAATAATAAGTAAATTGATTATTATTCACCACAACAATATTTGGATTTTTTATAAAGTATTGAAAATAACAAACTAAATGTTTATTTTAACTAATTCATATATATAACTGAGTTATTTTATTTTATTTATTTATTTATTTTGTTAACATATTTAACCGAATTATGATATTGATAACCCTTGAATCGGCATCGGCTTTTTGGCATCCATTTCCTCAATTTTTCCTAAATAAAAACAAGTGACACGTGCCTAGTTTCCTACCTGTGTAACGATTTTTTTTTTTAATTTAATTTTTTCCTATTTACGACTTACAAGTAAAATCACAACGCAGACTTCGACAGATCACATTACCCTATCACCCACCATTCCCCTCTCTCACTGACCAATCAAAGCTAACACCAGTACCCCTGCCTTCTGTGGGCCCGCCGATAGATCCCACTCTCCTCTTCTCCTATTGGTATGATAATAACTCCAACAAAGTCACAGCCCGTAACCTTATCCTTACCACCGTCCTCGGTGCTATAATAATACTATGTCACCCGCTTCGGCCTCAAATGCTCAAAAACTGAGGCGGCTGAAGCAAAAGCTTTTCATCTCTCTCTCTCCTTGTCTCTCTTAAAATCTTATATAAAAACCTTGAAGCAGCCGTTCTCTCTCCGTAATTTCTCGAGCAAAATTGAAAATTATCCCTCTCTTCCTCGTTTTTTCTCAGTCTCTCTTATTCGCTAAATGGGGTTTCCGGTTTACACAGAGGTGTTCTTGCCGAAGCTATTTGTGCACACACTTTCCTTCATGGGTTTTATCAGAAATCTCGTTCTTTGCCTTTTTAATTATCTGGGTCTCTCAGATTTCCTTGAAACTGATAACATTTGGCCCGATAATCCCACCCGAATCCACACCGACCCTCCCGTTTCCGTCGCCCTGATCCGGGAAATTCTGCCCGTTGTCAAGTTTGAGGATTTGGTCGGAGAGTTGCCGGACAGTTGCGCTGTTTGTTTGTACGAGTTTGAGGCAGAGGCTGAGGTCAGACGGTTAAAGAATTGCAAACACATTTTTCACCGGCTATGTCTGGACCGTTGGATGGATCATGACAGGAACACGTGTCCACTGTGTAGAACTTCATTCGTGCCTGATGAGATGAAAGAAGAGTATAATCAACGGTTATTGGCAGCTTCTGATGATACTGACTTTTACGGTGAGTTCAATTCGGTGCCGGTTTTGTAGACGCGGCCCTTTTTCTCTCTTTTTTTTTTTTAAAAAAATTTTAATTTTAATTTTAAATTTCGGACTGAAATGTACATATAATCATATACAAAGAAAATTTGGCAGCTTAGCCAAATAAAAAGATTAGAAAAATATATATGTTTTTTGAAATATTTTTCTAAATATGGTTATTAGTTATATTAGTCTTTCCAATTGAAATGCGTAGTATTTGGTGGATTTATATCCCCACACAGACACACATGCATTATAGGGGCGGAAGCAGGTAGGGCAGGGGTTCCTTCAACCCCCAAATTTTGCAAAAATTTATATTCAAATATATATAATTTGGTACATAAGATTTTTAATTTTTTTTATTGCCCCCCTCTGATTAGAAGTATATCCTAATTATTTTAATTAAAAAAAATTAGAAATACACACTTATCATGTATGAGTATAAAAAGTTTAATAAATAATTGAATAGCTAAAATTTTAACATTATATTGGCATGTGTATTAAATGCGATAGTTTGATATATATAAATTTTTAAATGAGATATGGAGATGGAATTTTGCATATTAAAAAAATGTGAGCTAACGAGATTAATTAGGGTCATAGATTTCTGGAACCGATAGGAAGAAAAGACAGGGGTGCTAAGTTGTGATTGCTCTAATTAATAAATATGATGGGGTGACCAATGATTATGTCATTGCAGGTTTTGTCTCTCAAGCTCATCTGTTGACAAACAATTTTGCCAAAAAATATCATTTCACAACTCTCTAACCTTCGCAGTTCGTACTCTTCTATTCTCTTCCATTTCTTATTCTTCAACTTCATTCTTTAAACATCATTTTCACATTAACTTATAATAATAATAATAATCTCTGATTGTAATTCCAAGTCACAATTTTCCACACCACCCTATGAAAAACAGTGACCAACCGAGGCTTTAACAATTTAAAACTAATTTTAATAACTTAAAATAATCTGCAAAAATTTTCCTAAAATATGAGAATATTTTGAATTCGAATTTTAACCTTTTCTTTTTCCTATCATTTTGAATCTAAACGATTTATAAAAATTTCTATTTTAATCTCGTCAAACTTACTTTCATTTAGGATTTTTTGAATTTCCAATGGAATTTTTTAAATTTGAATCTGAATTTTATTTTATCATATCATTTTGAACCCTGACATTTGTTAATGCTTATAATTTTAACTCCTAAATTTCAATCACAATGCCACCCTAAAGTTTTATCTATGAATATTCGAATTAGATAAAAAGAGAGAATTTACAAGTTTGAAGGAGACAGTGCAACTTAGGCAAAGGACGTGTGTGATTAATGAGAAAGTGGCAATGTATTAGGCCTCCATTTTAAAGTGTGATTGAACCATCCCTATCTCAGGATTTGTTATCCTTTTGAGTTGTAATTTAGTGAGGGTATGGCACATGAAAACCACCCTGTTTGTGACCAGCATCTGAATCACTCCACGTTTACTCTGCACATGATCATCTCTCTCTCCTTCCTTTGATCAGACCAGCATCTGAATCACTCCACGTTTACTCTGCACATGATCATCTCTCTCTCCTTCCTTTGATCAGACCAGCATCTGAATCACTCCACGTTTACTCTGCACATTATCATCTCTCTCTCCTTCCTTTGATCAAAACACAATCATCACTTGAATTTCAAAGACAAGTAGATAAGTATCATAATTAAATATACACTGAATGAAATCGGAAAGTATCTGAGTTGGATATTCTTTAAACTAAACCACATTATTTCTTCCTGTCTCTATCTTATTATATTCAAACTCTGTGGCTTTGATGTCACAGTCTAGTACTTTTTTTTATTTATCAATTCCATGTTAAGGAGGGTGGATTCCAATTAATTTTTTTTTTCTGCATAATGTAATAAAAGTGAATCCAGAATTATTATTGATTTTTTTGATGTGTAGGACTGCAAAATTATATTATGAATCCGTATTTATTTATGATATATCATATGTCATTTATCTAAATTATGAAAATTTTTATTTTTATATATATATATATATATATATATAAAATAAAGTCATGTTTGCATTAGCCAAGAAAATGAGTAAATAATGCAATATAAATCTGAATCTACATCCTAGTTCACATCAAATTGTGAAACTCAGCCCAATCTCAGCTCCTTAGTTGTTGACATTGAGTCAAAACCCTTTTCTTCTTGTAAGACCAAGCTACCAATGTGCATTAGGTATTTAGGAGTCTACAAAATTGAATCGAATTAATAAGTTTAAATTGGTTTAAAAGAGTATATTTGAGTTGGTCCAGTGGAATAATTTATTTATTAATAATTTGGCTTAAAACTTTTAATTACCTCATTTGAATCGAATTAAAATCTAAGATAACTCGGATCATTTTAGAGGATGAAGAGGGTGGTTTGCTACAATAAACTTGCTTCTATTCTGCTGCATTTCCTTATGATTTGTATTTTAAGATTTCTCGTTACCTGTTATGAGTCACTGATTTTGATGATGATAAAAAATAAAATACATGATCGATGCTTCTGTTCTAATGCATCTCCTTTGACTTGATAATGCTAGTTCAGATCATAAGTCTAATAGAGATAGTGGGAAAGTTTCAACCAGCTGATTTATCTGCTAACAAGGAACCCATAAAATTTTTGTACATTTCACTTTGCTTAGACCCCAAGCCTTAATCACTCTATGGATCATAACATTTTGCATGACAGCCATACAATACGAGTAAAAGAAATCAAGAAAATACATTCCCACAAGAAAAAAGAGAACTTCCAATTCGATTTTAAATTGCTGTATAGTTCTTATTTTACATGCATAACAATTCATAATACGCAAAATTTATCCATGAATTTAATTTTTATACGAGAAAAGATTCTTCAAAAATCCCTTTTCATTTGCACTACAAATTTGTTGCAGACTCTTTAGGGAATACGCTAGCAACTACATTGCATCATCCTTCAAAAAAAAAGCGGCAATAGTTCAACTGAGAGTATGATTCAGATGATTAATTCCTTCTCTCGCTTTATGTACATGCTGAGTAGTCACCGCTAATTTTTTTATACAGTGGAAGCTGGTGGTTTTCGCCATTTCATGTTCGGCTGTCGCAGTTGCCGTTTGCGCTATTTATGCCAAGAAACTGCTTAGCTAGGACATTGCTGTTCCGAAATTTCAACAGCTATCGCAGTTGCAGACTCATGGCATATTGGATGCCGATGATTTTAAAGAGGACGTTGCTATTGTTAATGAACATCATTCACATCTCTAAATTTTGTAATCGTGGATGCAGTAATTCTCGCTTGAAATATCCATCACACTCTCCGTGACATCTCAACTTTCCGAAATTTGTCTGCTATATATTCTGATTTTTACGAGTTTATTTCGCAGTGTAAATTCCAACCCGGGACTTACAGTTTGAATTGAACTTTAAAACAATTAGAATTTGACGCTTTTGCACCGCCTGAACACTCCTAATTTAGCTAACTTCCCGACTTCCTGCAATATATTTAAAGTTCAGAAAATGAATAAATTTCATAGACCGTGCATCAACTTATCTCTAATAATAATATCCTCCAAATTTATAACACTAATAATAATTTTCCACGGGAACTAAGGAAATATACCTTGCAAAAAGCCTAAAACACTAACTATATGTACAAGTTAAGCATTTAGGTTTGGTCAAAGGAGCCTCTGCAATGAGTTAGCCTCTCCAACCGAAACGAAAGCAGACATCGCTTATTGTCCGCGTTACTGAAAAGTGAAAAATGGAAACACCGGATATAACCAGTAAAGTGAAGGGTAAACATTCATGTCTAATAATTAACTTCATAGTTTGCTTAGTTGCGTAATCACATTTCAATCTCAACACCACAAACCAATTGAATACCCTGTATCTATAGTCAGATTATCAATTTCTAAGAAACACTAGGCTATATATATTTACTGGAAAATTTTATACAAATTTATACAAACTCCAAACCAGCAAGATTTTTGTTCCTATGAATGTAGCAATGAGTAAATTTAATTCAAGTTTATTTTTAATTGCAGATATGATATTACTTTTTCACCTATGAGAGAATCACAATTCATTTTGGGTAGCCACCAGGAGGATAAGCACTGGGTGGTGGATATGGAGGAGGATACCCAGTAGAATGATGACCTTGAGTAGGCCTGGCTGGCCCGTTGAATTAGCCTGGACCAGTCCAATCCGGATCAAACCGGGTTAGACCGGTTCTGGGCTCAGCTTGGATCGTAGTCCGGCCGGACTCTTCCCCATGAACCAGAACTGGTGGTTACGGTTTTGGTTCCAATAGTAATATTATCATTTTTTTTTTAAAAAAATGAAAATACAAAAATAACACTTAAAACAAAAAAAACCAGCTAAACCACAAGTTCATGAACCGGAACCGGTCTTTTCTAAGGTCCGGTCCCTTTTTTTGAGACCGCAGAATTAACCGGTTCGGAACTGTGGCCGGACTAACCTTGAGCATAAGGTGGTGGAGTTTAACCATAAGGCTGTCCATTAGCCTGTTGAGGTGGATAGCCAACCAGTGGAGGAATTTGCATATCGATGCGAGACATTTGCTGCACTGGATGCACTGACATAACAGGCTATGGCCCCAACTTACCATCCCTTTTATCCATTTCAATCTTGCGCTGGGTCTGCATTACTCCACAGGAATGCAAGCGTTAAGACACTTAAAATCCAATGATTTATACAACTGTTCTTTTACACCGTGGCAAATTATAATTAGTATGATACAACAAAACAGATAGTCCGATTGTTACTTGTTTCATGCCTGAATACATGGGCAAACCCTGCCAAACAGAACCAAGTTTACAATTAAAGCAAGATTTTAAAATCCATAGATTTACTTAAAGAATTAATGGGTGCTGTGATGAAGTCCTTACGAGCAGAAAGCCAGGTCAATCAAACAGCCCAACATATCAGCAAGGTCACCAATTTCATCACTTCCAGTTATGCAAGCAATTAAAGAACATATACACGCTGATTGGTGCAGGCACACCATGAATCCCTGTAAAAGAAATCAGTGTAGTCTAACTGAGTATAATATGATACGTATTATGTAAAAAATTTAAATGCGAAATTGGAGAAGAGACGTGAAAGAGTACGATGATGCAATTGAACTCATTCAATATGGATGTAGCGCAGATGTCACTTCTAAGGAGAAAATAACAACAGATAAATCCATTCGATATGGGTTTATCTGTCTCTAGGGCATGGTGAAAATCTGCATAAACCAAGAGCTCTTAGCTTTTTTTTTTTTTTGGTGAAAAAAGGCAGGCATGCCCACAAGAAAAACACAACGATTATCTCAAATAGGAAACTCCTACAATGTCATGAACAAGCCAATTATAGAGATTAGAGGGAGGAGAATAAAGGGGTGGAAACCAGGCTCAAAGTCATAAGCCAAAAACAAAAGTTTGCTTCTCTATGAATGTGGATAATACTAATGGGAGAAAAGAGCTCTTAACTTCTGTAACTGCTATAAAGGAGCACAAGAACGTTAAGCAGCAGAGCAACTTTATATCTCCAACCGCAAGGAAAACGGTAGACTTATGACCAAAAACACTAAGAATATATTCCACATTGTCAAAACTTATAAGCTTTGTTCTTCTTCTTCTTTAGAATGATGAGATTATTATACAGGAAACAGAGATAAACAACAGAGCAGGTAAGGGGGGAGAGAGAGAGAGAGAGAGAGAGAGAGTTGGAAACGGAATTGAATCGTCAATGACGACGACTCCATACATATAAGGCATGATGGTGATCAGATAGAAGAAGGCAAACGCGAAATGAGAATGAAAAACCGTTCAAATTGGAAGGTGGAGGTTGAATTTAGTATTTTTTACAACGGGCCGTGGAATATATTACCCTAATTCCACATCACTTTTACACCCAAATCAAGATTTTATTTCGAATTTCGAAATATATAAACATGTAAATTTGCATATTAAATGTTCTTTAAAGTAATAAAAAAATTTTGAATATTCAAAAAATTTACAAATAAAGTTTTGGAATATATATATTTTAATTCTAAAAATTATGCATAATTTTACATATTGAAATATTAATTTTTTTTTTTCAGTAGAATTAAGCTTTTCAATTTTTATTTTGTTAAAAGTAAACCTTTCAATTTTTTATTTGGCCTTTTTGTAATTTTGAAAGGGCAAATTTAAATATTACCAACACTAAAATTCCTCAATATTTTTCAATATTGAAGAAATGAATATGATTAGATGAGGTACTCCAAAATTTAAGATATATTATCATTAATGGTTATGAAAGAATAAATAATAAAAAATTTAAAATTAAAGAAACGTAAATAATTAGTTGTGTATTTTGAGCATAAGAGAATTTTCATTATCTAGCAATTGATTTCCATCATAATTAGTTGTATTATTATTATTATCATTATTATTACTACGTACCTTTCTACTTGTTCATAGTGTAAACACTTAAGATTCATTCAAAATTTCATTTATTACCTTACTTCTGTTGATTGACTAAACAATATGAGTTTCTTGGGCCTTAATCATAGATTAAGAATCAAAGATTCCAACTCGTCATTTTGAAAAGAAAATTAATGTTCGATAAATATCAAGAATCAATATTTCTAATCAAATAATTGCCATTCATTACATCTTTAGAGCTTAGATAAAGTATAACATTGCAAGAAAAAGAAAATTGGTTAGGGATTAAACTGAAAGCAAGGGTATAAGATTTAAGGGAATTTTGTAATATTTCCAAATGTATGTAATGGTGTGTAAAGTGGCCTAGGAGTCTAATACAAAGACCCAAATCTAACACCCCCCCCCCCCCCCCAAAAAAAAAAATCTTCTTTTGGGTCAGAGAGATAGAAAACAAGAAATGTGAAAAATAGTGAAGCTTGTCAGTTGGGGTACAGTTATGTTACAAGTTACACCTTACAATTGCAAACCTCATCAGCAAAAAGCCAAAACGATGAAAGAAAACAGGCAAAGTTACAACTTACAAGCACCCACCTCCCCATTTTTAACTGTTTCCTCCTTTACTTCTTATTTATCTTTGGTACCCAAAAGAAAGTCCCACCTGCACCAACTAGCGATATTTATACTAGAAAGGATAAGAAAGTCAGCTCCAAAAGACATCCTTTTTTTTTTTCTTTTTTTCTTTTCTACCTTTATTCAAATAATAATAATGATAATAATAAAAACCCAATTGGAAAATTACTTACTAGTTAGTAGTTACTACCCAAATGGCCATATTTCTTTGTTTGATATACAAAGCCCACCATTTTTCTTTTTTTGGTTTTGTTCACAAGAAGTCTCATTAGTTATTCTCCTTCATTCAACCCTTCATATGGTTGATTAATTTTAGGTTTTCAGGGTTGGATCTGTCTATTCTTAATTTCCCATGCATTTATTTTGAAAAAAAGAACCCTAAAGTTTCATTTCTATCATTTAACTCCTTTTTATCATTCTGGTGGTTGTTATTTTGTGATGCCCATGTTTTAGAGAGACCGTTGGCTGTCAAAGCTCTATGATGCCTAGTATATGTGCCCATAAATAATATGGATCCGCCATATTTTATATATATATATATATTCAATTCCATGAACAGGATTTTATTTTAATCTTTGTTTCTTTGGTAAAGTTAGGGTTAATTGCATTGTGATTACCATTTTGAGTTTGTTCAATATATAATCAATACCTGGGCGGTTCTGCCAGAGCAGCCAGCTGAGCTGCTTGGTTGCCGAGAAAACGAAGGAAACCAGAGGGATAAAATGTTTTTTTTTTTTATAATTAAAATTGAAAGTGACATACTTATGCTGGTTTCCAGGAACATTGAAGCATGCATACTCTTGAGCTAATTAATTAATTAATTAATAAGGCCGATTTGATGCATAACAGAGAAGTAATATAGAATGCAGTTACTCATCAATATCTGGGGTTTCCTCGTTAGTATTTGGCTGTAGTTTTGGCGCTATCAGGAAGTTGCCTTTCCGCACATCACATTGTCTTTCTTACATTAAAAGACTTAGAAGCAGAAATTTTCAGGAATGTGATCTCTTCTTCTCTGCAACTAAAATTTTAGCTCATTTTTCTTATAATATTGTGAAATTGATTTGTTCGTTTAGGGTTAATATGAATTAACAAAATGCAGAGAAGAAAGAAATGGGGCTAGCTAGGAGAAAAAGAAAATCAAAATGTTCTGCTGCAGGAAGAAGAAAGGAAGACAGGAGCGTGGTGCTGCGTATTGATCATGGACGAAGCGCAATCGAAATTAGAAAATTATCCTGCGGATCTCTTGTCCTTCATTGTTACATAAATATACCACTATTTATGAATTAAATCAAATGATAAACTTTCATTTCTAAATAATTTTTGTGAGCCAATTTAAACAAAAAATATAAAAATAAAATCGTCAAAAATATACATTTAAGATTGTTTCACCATGGCTATATGTGGGTTATCAAGCAACGGAGAAAATTTCTTGGTTAATTTTATTTTTATATAAACGAAACCAATTATAAAAATTATTTATTTTGACATAACAGCAAGTTTGTAAATGAGTCCAAAAATGAAGATATTTAAAAATTGATGTCAGTTCGGCTTAATAATTATAGTTTATCATTATTCAAAAATAGTATAAGCTATTTTAAAGTTAATTTATGCATAAATGTAAACTCTTATCACTTGCCAAATATGAGTGGTTTTTCTATTAGATCATCCCATCTCCATCCGTCCTACCTTACCTTGTTTCTTCTTTTCTTGCGCTGTTAAGCTATTTTAAAATTAATTTCTTCATAATTAAAAGTATTTGTCATTTTTTTTTATATTAACGACATGGGATTTTATCTTCTATAGATATGAATTGAATCTAAACAAAAATTTCCCAACCAATAATAGTAAGATCTAATTAGACTTCATATATCTTACATTTAATTTAAAAATTATCATGTCCTGTCTTCTCCATGGATAAATACAAAGAAAAGCAAAAAGATTCACACAAAGAAAAGCTTTCTGCGAGAACCTTTCCACTATATATGAATTGATGCTTCAAAAGATATATATATATATATATATATAATGAAAAATCTAAGCTAAGGGAATAGATAGGCAGGTGGAAGTGCAAGAAAATAAAGTCTATAATTTATATGTGATAGGGTTCATTGGGTACGCTTCGTGTCTGATTTTTTTAACACACACTTTTATTATAAATATATAGCCCAAGTGATGGCCAATTTAAGAAATTTTTTTCACCATTGTTAATGTAATGATTGTTCTGTTGCTTTTGAGATCATTTTGGAAACGTATCTTTTTATCTTTTTAATTGCCCATATATATATATATATATATATCTCCATCTTGGAAATGGGAACAAAAATAGAGGGTAAGATTAGAAGCATTGAATAAAGGGAGTGGTCCTGTGGTTTTGGGTTCTTCATTCTGCTCATACACATATAATTTTCCAACTTAGTATGAAGATTAATTAATTAGTTACAAATTAATTAAATCAAATTGCAAAAATCGATCCAACCAAGCTATCTATAAATGTGATCTCATATCATAATCATATATGTGAAATGCCAATGATTTTACAATGCAGAGCTTTCTATTATATTGCCATAAACAAAGATCAAAATTGTTTCCCACTTCACTTTTTCTGTGTGCTCATTCCCTGTTGAGGAGAAGACTAAATCATATTTTCACGTATATCTTTTTTTTCAATGCTTTTAAATTTGAAATTTTAGAGAGTTATCATATTAATATTATTAAATTAAAATCTATTAATATTATATACGTTACGATATCAAAATACATTTTTTCATATATCTTTCTTATTCCAGATTTTCTTTTTTGGGTCCAAATTTGCATTTCATTAATCGCGTAAGGCCAGACAGACTTACATGACAAATGAAAAAAAAAACTAAATTCACGTAAAGAAACTCATACATAATCAGAAATTTTTAAAAATAAATTTGATAATTAAATAAGTGAAACACTATGTAAGTGATGCATCGCTAAATTATTAAATTAGTAAAATACAAAGTGATAAACATAGTTATCCATTAATTACTTTATTAGATCGATCGATGTGGCCAATGCAACAGCGAATTGTGCTGTTTTTAATTGCCAAAGCCTAAAACCATGAAATTGAGTAATACTAATAGATTTTCATCATATATAGGGAAGGGAATTAGTTTTTGAGACTAAAATTTATCTAAAATCGAATTCCTAATTATATTAATAATATTATTATGTAAAAAAAATAATTAATTATATATTTATAAAATAAAATTTATTTGTTATATAATAATATACTTTTATTTTGCTTCATAAATACTGATATACTAAAACAAATTTCCTAAAAAAGAAAGGAAAGAGGAAAGAAAAAACTACTTTTAAATTGACACGTATCACTGCATCCTTCCAAGCACTAACAATAACCTAATCTCATCCTTGGTATCGGATTCCGTGTTTTCACGCTTTGGAGTCTTCGTCATCTACCCTATGCATCAGAGCCGTCTATCTGACCCCTGAAGGAAATTGGTCCCACAAAGTACACTCATCAAATCCATGTTAATGTGGGCCTAACGTGTTCGCCACTTACTCTCTCCGACCATGTGGCGTTAGAGCGTGATATCCACGCTCCCCTCTTTGTTCCTCTGTTCTAGGGACCCAAAAAAAAAATTTGTTAGGTTTCGCGAATTTAATCATTTTTAAGAAAAAATCGGAGCCTAACCTGTATTGCAGCAACAATCAAGTGGAACCCCGTTTATGCTAAAAAAACAGTAGGATTATCCAGGATCAAATAAGAGAGGGCCACGTATGTGAGAAAAATCCAAATCAGTTGACCTTGAAATTTAGTGAAGAAAAAGGCCAGCAAATAAGAAAAGAGAGTACGAAACCGGTGCTATTTTAAGAGCATAAGAACTGGAAGTTAGTATAGGATGGATGTATGTGATAATTTGCCAAGCTTTAAAAGTGATATTATAATAATTTTGGACAACTATCATGACGTGTAATTTTGACAGCTTTCTTTAATTTTTCCTCTTTTTTTAATCTGGAAAACCAAAAAGGTCAAATGACAAAAAAACCGAAGGATAAAATGGTCCAATAAAAAAAGAAATCGAAACATATGAAGGGCCGAGAAAGCAACAGAAAGTTAAGAAAACCCTGATTATCGAGTTCTGTGAGATCTGCAAAACAATAGAAGAGGAGCCCCCCTCTCGTCTTCCTTCCCTGTCACAAAGAGAGAGAGAACACCCCCCCCCCCCCTCCCAAAAAAAAAAGAAGTGTTTTTAAAGAGAAGTGCCCAAGTTTGGATCTGTAAGCACAACTTTCTTCTTTGTAATTATATCCTATCTATTTTTGTCTATCCAAATATGAGGATTCGAAAGAACGCCAACCTCTCCTCCCTCATGTTCTCGCACGCTTCTGGGGCTGAGCCCCTCCAGACACACGTGTGCCTGCTGAACCAGTCGCCATGGGATGTGATTCCTTTCTCTCAAGAAACTTACCCATCTTCGCTTCTCCAGGTCAGTTCATCTCTCTTTAATTCTCCTTTTTTTGACAGATCTACCAAAACCCTCTTCACTGTTTTCTCCATTTATCCTCCTTCCACCTGCATTTTCTATTCCGCGTTCTAGGGTTTTTCGAATATGCAACTTTAGGGTTTCATTTAAACCCTAAATTTTCTTCGTATGGTCGTGTATTTACCTCCGAATGGTCGATTAGGTTAATGGGTCTTCGTCATTTCCTTCTATTATCCTCTCGGGGTTTGTTCTTACTCTTTGGCTTTTAATTTTTTTTTTCTATCAGTTGGAAGGAGAAGATAGCGTCAATGGAAATGCTAGCTTAGGTGATTCTATGGGTGCTGTTGACAGGTAATTTAATCTGCATACCAATTTCTTATCATATTTTTCTGTTATCGAGCATTAGGGTTTTCCGAATAGTGGGATATTTTTCGAGTAATTGTTCAAAATTTCTGATGGGTATCAAGCACCGATGGTTAGTTAGTGTTTGTGGTTTTTGAATACGATATTATACAATACGCAGCAGCAGCGTCCCGTCGATAATGGAGGACGCAGAAGACAAGAAGCTCGATAGCATGGTCATCGACGATAATTATGAAATGGAAGGGATCCCAGAGAAGAAGAGAGTGTTGGAGGATTACGAGGGGATGAGAATAGGTAAGAGAGGAGAGAAAATTCGGTGCTGCAACAAGAGCGACGGCAACGGGTGGCATTGCAATAATGAGCCGAAACAAGGTCACTCAATGTGCGACCATCATGTGACCTTTCTCAAATCCTATGGTCTCCCGACTAGTCCATCCTCCAAGAAATCTGACAAGGCTCTACCAGGCGGACGCCGTGGCCGGGCGAGGGCCGCCAAGAAAGGGGCAACGTCCACCCCGAATCCCTATGAATTCTATTATTATTCAGGGTTCGGTCCGCTGTGGGGGAAGAGGAGAGGAGATAGAGGGGATGGAAACAAGTGCGGTCTGGGTAAAGATGCTGAAATTGATGGCATTCACATTGCTGCTGCTGATGCTATCCCTCAGAAAACGACGTCGTCTTCCACCCCATCGCCAATTGATCATCGCGAAGAATTGGATTATGTGGATGAGGATGATGAGGAAATTGAAAATGGCGGAAGCGGGAAGAAACGGATGCGAAAACCAGTCAAAGCTAGATCCTTGAAGTCCCTCATGTGAAAGAAAATAAGGGTTTTTTGGGACCTAAGTAAAAGGGAGATGGCAAAATGATGCTTCCGCTTGTTTTATTTTCTGTTTATTATTATTATTATTATTATGAGTTCAATTTTTATTTTATTTTAATTTTTATGTTTTTTTTCCCCTTCTTTTTAGGGTTAGAGAGGTTTGCTTGTGATAATTTTTGTTGCATATCATGTTGTATTTTGTCGTCGGTGAAATTAGATTTTCTCTGTAACATGTGACAGTAGAGGAAATTATAGGGTGTAACCCCTAGCAGACTTTATATTTGTATTAGTCAACTGTTTCCAAACGGAAGGCTATTTTTGTAATTTTACGTTTTATGGTATGTGCTGTTATCCCTACAAAACGGCTTGCGTAGATCTTATACGTTCGCGTTCTGCTTTGCCGTGGCGCATTATATTATACAGATTTTTCTGTAAAAAAAAAAAAGAAGTTTAAATTATTTTTAATTTATTTGATTGATTGATTTTTTATAAATTTGTTTTTTAAAAAATTATTTATTTATTTATTTTAAAAATTGTACCTAAAATTTGAAAATTTGAAAAATAAAATTATTTTTTCAAAACTCGTCTAAAGCTATTGAAGAAAATGGAAACAAAAACTAAACCTATTAAAAATCTAACTATACAGAAATAAGGTTGTTTTTTTCCCTTTAATTTTATAATGATATGATCAGTAAAGAAAGTTTATGAATTATCAGGGTGAGGATTTAATTAATTAATTAATGAAACATACTTAGACAAAATCTGAGGCTTTATAATTATACCGCAGTGTTCGATGAATTGTGAAAACACGAGTGAAGTTAAAATCCAAATTTAGGTGGGGTCCATTTCTATTTATGATTATTTGGTCACAGACAAAAAAAAAAAAAAAAAAAAAGAAAGCCTTTGTATAGATTAGGAAGGGTAGCAGTGATAGGTTTGTAGTAGAATACGAGTGTTGTGAGGCTGATCAGATAAGTTTTAAAAGCCTAATTCCGCGATTCATTAAGGATTTGCTGCACATGAGGATTACCCATGCCATGTGTCTACACCTTTTTTTTCTTGTTCTTTCTAAATTTTAATAAAAAAAAATTCATTATGTTAATAAAAATATCCCTCCACCCATAAAATATTCTTAATCTTTAGTTTATATAATTATTTATAAATAGAGTTAACAACTTGTTATTGTTATTGAATAAAAAAAATCATTTTTATATTTAATTTAATTTATATCTATAATCTATGTTTAAATGAATATCATTATTTTTTACTTTATTAATTAATAAAGTTTCATATATATATATATATATATATATATATATGTAAGTATAAATTAATTAAGTAAAAAATAAAAGAAAAATATTAAAATTTCATAAAGGGGATACATATACATGCTCCAAAAATCAGAACAAATAAAACTCAAAAAATCCATAACACAAAATTCTCATTGGCCATTGCATACACATTAGACCCTAATGAATAAAGCTAGGATAAAAGTAGAAGGATTTCTTTCTAATAATTTGGGACTGGTGTTAAGCTATAGAAACATTATGCTCATCCTCCCATTGATTGAGCTGAGATGACCCTATGTCCAAGGATTTTGAGACAATGTTGTTCCTCGTACAATTCAATTATAATATATTTTTTTAAAACAAATAAAAAAAGAAAATTTGCATAGTATGTGAAAAATAAAGATAAGGAGAAATTATTAATTAAAATTATGATGAATAAGTAAAAAAGAAAGATAAAAGAAAAATCATAAGATAAAAGGGTAATATCTTTCAAGAGAACCTTTGGAGAGAATAAGAAAAACATATATGTTGGTAAAAAAAAGATTATAATAAAGGAATTTGGAATCTAGAGATTCACCAGACGGGACGTACTTCGAATGCAAATATTGGATTGTCTTTCTTTCTCTTCTCCCATAATTTATATGTTGAACACTTCCGCTTTATGTACTCCTGATATTACTAGGAAAATAATTTAACGGAAATTTGTTCTTTCCAAAAGAAAAAAAAAAAAGAAACTATTATTATTATTATTATTAGGTATGTGAATATTCCTCAATATTTGAATGGGAAACTTAAAAAAAAAAAGAAAGTCTGTTATTAATTTTCACTCCAAAATTATACTATGCAGTACATCTGAGCCTAAGTGAGACACAAAATTAACTTCCCATTAAGTAAAAGCACAAGGAGAAGAAGCTGTTCGGATGTTGGGGGAACAAAGCCTTAAAACGTGCGAATTCCTTCCGTATTTTCTTTTTCTTTTTTTTTTTTAAATTCTTTTTTAAAGGAACTAAAGCTTATTGGTGCGAGAATTTCAATTTCACGCCATTTTTCCTTGAGACAAATATGCATATCTTACTATTGCACGCTCCACTGATGCGCGTGGAGATCAAATCTGACGACACCCTAATCCACAAACTCAGAGCTGTCAAGCCACGTGTCACGTTAACTGAGGATCTCTCAAATATGTGAAAAGCATTGATGGATCATCAAAAGAAAGGAATAAGCGCAGAGATGCATTTTCTTTCTTTTTTTTTTTTTTTTATTAAAGAAATTGAAAATAAAAGAGAGACGGAAAGAGGGGAGGGGACTTTGTTCTGATTGTGCTGTTATTTTCCTCTTCTTAGCCAGACAGCAGTTCTCTCCCTGTCTCCCTCTCAAAAGAAAGACAGAAAAAATAAATGAAATTGATTTCCTAGCAATAAAATACAAAGCCTTCAAATGCCATTTTGCTTGGGATGTCTTGAATAATATACTCAAAATAAAATGAAATTCTTCTAACTCTGTCATTGATTTGTCACATTGTTCTCAATAATATATAACAAGTGCTCCAGTTGATGAACAGAAGAATCAACATTCAGCAATTACTCATAATCGCTGCTTGAAGAAACTGGATGAAATAATCATAACAAGATTGAATGGTATAATAATATAATGTGAAGCTTCCACCTTAACCGGCAGACACTCAAGTGTAACTATAGATAGATTACAAGCATAAAGATTCACAATCTCACACATGATAAAGAAACCCATGAAAAAGAAAATTCTGTACTCAAAACCCTGTCCATACCAGTATTAGCGATTGTCGTTGCACCAAGGAATGCTTCACTTTAACACACTGCAAGACACGAACCAAGATAAAAAATAGCAGATACTTTAATTAGAAATTGAAGGATACAATCAAATTCTGTTCAACCAATTGGTGGAAAAGGATTCATGTAGAGCAGCTCAACTAATTTTTGTCTAATATTTAATTTACTCGAGTTTATTTACAAAAAGCATGGCAAATAAAAGAGCAGAAAATACTGGACCTCGGAACTTACAACACATTCAGGACGAAAATTAGCTTGAAACATACAAAATAAGACAAACTTGATAGCCAACTTAAATTCATGCATAGATAACTGAGATAAGACAAAGGCATGATAACTATTTTAAATGCGCACACCATGTACGTGCAATCACCTTATGGAAAATTCAACGATGTTTTTCAAAATCAACTCCTCAAATTTCAAAATCCAAGGTCTACTTTTTCCCTTTCTTTTTAATTTTTATTTTTTTAAAAAAATTCCCTTCATTATCTTCTCCCTTTCTTTTCCAGGGTACTCATGTGGTGGGGGGGTAAGAATACTGTTAAAAGGATGGCTTCTCCTTATAACTAATATACAGCAAGCAATGCTTTATGAAACATGATTGGGCTTCTAACTTAATCCAGTAATTTTTTTTTTTTCATTAATAACTCTTGTTTGCACTATTTGCCACTGGATTAATTGCTGGCTACCTTAGGATTTTTACAATTCTACTCAACCAAGCAATTACTGTGCAATACTCTAAACAAATTCCGCAGGTATTACATAGAAATTTCATATGCTTCTATTCTGACAACAAACTTACTTGTATAAATAAGCTGCAATGCCTAAAATTATACACAGGAGGATGATGTCAATGCAAAAGTTGCGACTGGACCTCAGCTGAAAAAAGAATAAAAGCATGAGCATATGCAAAGAGATGGAGAACATGAATACAAGGAGTAATAGAGGTAAATTTGGAACAACACCTGGTCACATATTGATGTAATATGCATTTACCTGGTTGACAGTATCCTTAAGTCTCACGTTAGTACTTTTCAGGTCTGAGGTTGCCCTGTCAACCTGCGAGAATGTCAAAATGCAAACATCAAAACAGATAGACAAATAAAAAGAAGGCAATTCCACAACAGTTATTCTCTCATACATTGCACACAAAACTGTTACAATCTCACGAAAATGCAAAACACCACCATCACCAGTTGCACTCTATCCCCTTAAAGAAAAATATTTGTCAACTCCATAATAGTTATAAATAAGAATGTATTCACCACAATGCAAGCATCCATAAACCAACAACTTGGGTTGTTTACCAGCTATCCACATAGGTCTTACACACAATGCAAGCTAAACTTCTACGATATATAGTGACAGACAAAGGAATCTAATAACAAGAAAGAGAGATTGAATTACCTTGTCATCTATCTCATCCATCAGCGGCTCTTGTTTGTCCATCTCCTGAAGATAAAATTTTTGACAAGGCAATGAACAAGAACTAAAACATTTTAAAATGTTACAATTCCACGAAACACGATACACCCTCAAACCTCATTCATGTCATGGGCCATGTTTTTTAGGGTGTCCAACCCTTCTGCTATGACATCAAGGCCTTGATCCTGCATTAAGTCAGATACATTACATATAATGATTAGTTGAGGCCACCCAGAAAAGAAGATTAATTACTTCACTCCGTTTGGTTTGCGGATTGCTTAAACAATAGAATTAGTGTTAATATTTGGATTAATTAAGCCATAGATTAGTTAAGCTAACCCTTATTTGGTATAAATATTTTAATCCTAGTACTAACCAATCCAAATTTGTAATCTCATATTTGGTATGAGAGTTTAAGTAATTGGATAAATTAGTAAAATAAGTAAATTACTTAAATATCCTTTGTCTTATACTAAAATAAGGTTATTTTTGGAAAAAAAAGTAAAATAGTAAGGCTAGTTTAGGGTTTTCAATTTTACAAACATAGAGATTAGTAATCCCATTAGAAAGGGATTAGTAAAGACAAGGGTATTAATGAAGACTCATTCCATGGGTTTAGTAAGCTCTTGGGATTACTAAGCCATACTTAATTTTTTGAACGAAACATGGGCTTAATGACCAATCCTATGGCTTAATTAAGCAATCCTATGTACCAAATGTCCTAATTAAAACTTCCATTCCACCAACTTTATCACATTTGAACATGTGAAAAATCTCTATCATATTAGATAGTACAGAAGCTAACTTCTGTGGTTACAAAGAAAGCTTGCAAAACCTAGAAGTGAAACATATCTGTTTCACATTTCAAAAATAAACAAATGCACACAACACTTGCCTGTTTTATTTTACGCATCTCATATTCCTGCCTAAAACCGTCTGACTCTTCAGTGTGTTGGAAATATTCATTATCAAATTTACCTTCTAATAAAAATTTAAGAGAATCATTGTGAGTATCCTATCCATGAAAAAGAAAAGGGAGCAATGACAATCAAGAATGAACTTGAAGATAATTGATAAAGTACCATATGTTGAGTCAAATATGATTCCAGTATGAGAGGTGGAAGCTGCCCAATCACCAGTTTTTTTAACTGCGGTCGTACTCCCATCTGGGATTGCTTCAATCCTATCCTTTAGTGCATAAACTAAATCGCTACGAGCGTCAAGCTCTTCTCTTGAAAACCCTTTGACCTACAGAGGAAAATCAAATCGAGCAAGTTAAATCAGCTGCTTCTTTTTCTTCTAATAGAGCAGATAAAATTAGGACCATATTCAAAGAGGAAATGTTTGAAGTTGGGGGGAAACCCCACTAAGGGCAGACCTTTCTGAGAGCAAGTTTCTGCAATTTGGGAATTTCCTCGAGCAATCGAGCTTTCGTTCTCCGTATCTCAGCATTTATAGCGACAACTGTAGCCCTATTTTTCTCTGTTGCAGCAGACTCCGATTTCTATAAATGTACATGTTATTGAACAATTAAAAACAAAAAAAAAAATTCTTCTGCCCTCAAATATCAAAGAAACCAAACGCAAAATAGTACGGGGGGGTTATTTACTTGAAGAGCAGCATCGAGGTCGGCCTCCACGACGCCGTAAAGGCGAGCAAAACCATCATCGCCGACGACGCTAAGATCTTTTTGCTTATCAACGTCGTACTTACCGTATTTCTTGCAAATCGCATCGACTCTCGTTATCAAATCGATCACGCTCATCTTGCCCCGATTATCTGAAACTCCAATTTCTCTCTGAGAGTTTCTTTTTGAGTATTCTGACGGGTTTCTTAAAGTAACAGTTGCACAGACAGAAAGACACAGGACGGCTACACCGAGAGAGAGAGAGAGAGGAGACAGCGGTAGTTCAAAGTTCGAAAGAGCCAAAGAAGAAGCTAGAGAAATTATAAGGTGTATCAAGTTCTAAGTTTGTATTTTGTAGTTACGACTTCGTTGGCTGCCACGTTTCTCATTAAAAAAATTGTTGGAAGACCAATCGTACGGCTGTGTAGCGGACAAAACATTCTTCCCTTTGTTGTCTTTTAGCTTTGGGCCTTTTGTATATTCACCGGAGTTGCAGCGGATATGAGAGAGAATGTTTGACCCCAGAAGTACTTACGATCAAATAAAATAATTGAATTTATAGAAAAATTTTAAGCCAATTTCCCCTCTTTTTTTTTTTTCTTTTTTGGAAAAAAATATTTAAGACAAGTTTATAAGTTGGAATTTTCGATTATGAAACCACAAAATCAATTTAATCACAAATAAATTAATTTAGCTTATTTTATTTTTCACCAATTAAAAATTGGATTATTATTTTTCATATAATCTATAAAATCAGTTTCTTATATATATATATATGAAATAATTAATAAGGATATTTGGATTTTTTTTTAATGTAATATGAATTTTTTATTTATTATAATGCAAATCCATGTAAAATAATAATACTTGACGAAATATAAATCATTTTTTTATTGGGCCTTGGAACGGGGCAAAGCCCATTAGTGATCAACCATACCCACTTATTCACCCAAATTTCAATATATAAATAATACTAATAAGCTTGAATCCAATCCCACTTTTTTTTTTTAATTGTTATTTATTTGATATCGGTTATCCCACAACTCTGCAATAATAGCGGATTTTTTTATATATACTGAAATAATAATGTCAAACATTATTCAGATTTCAGAATAGCATTTTACCCCAAAAAAATCTAATATATGAGGTATTTTTAATTTAAATCATAACATTTTTTATTAATTTGAATTATAACGTTTTTTATTACTATCAATTTTATCTTTTTTGTATGTTTTTTTTATCAAACTCATGATTAGAACTTCATTCTAATATTTTTTTTGGTATAAAAAATTTGATTAGAAATTTAAATTCAATATTTCACAATAGTCATTAGCCGGTGTCATTAAGCTAAAATTTATTGGTAACATTTTATTTAATATACAAATTATAAGTTTCAGTAAACGTTAAGATTCAAATTAATAAAATAAAAAGTTAGGGTTAAAATAAAAAATATTTCCATATGCTAAGATAAAATTTTGAAATTAAAAAAAAAAAAACTAAATAGAAGAAAGGTTTATGTAAAGTTCAAATTGAAAGCTTCTAAAAACATTGGGGGTCCAGATTGATTAGAAAAAAAATTGATTAATATTATAGTTGAAATAGCACTATACATTAGAATTTTTTTTATAATTTTCTTAAGAAAATAATTATACTTAATATGTAAATATAAAATAAATAAATAAAAAGTTAAATTTATTCCTTCTATAGTTATATTTTATCAACAAAAAAAAAACGGTTTACGTTTATTTATCCTTGGTAAAAAAAATTATAGTATGCATTAATTTTTAACAATATTTGTTAATTTTTTTGCGTTTCCATTTAATATACCTTATTTATTATAATTTTCTTATTATAGTCATTAATTAACATAATAATGTATTAAGGAAAATTATATAATTTTAATTATAATATTATCTTCATTTTTGTGACGTGTAAAAATACAGTTGAATCATCTTTTTAAAACGAATAAAATATTTAAATAAATCATGCAACACACAATAAAGTATACTTAATGATGTATAATAGATTATATTCCATAATTGCAACAACCTACACTAAAATGTAAAAAATAAAAATAAAAAATCCTTCAAAGGTTAATCTCATGCAAAGAGTGCATTCATCCATTCCCACTAAAGAAACACCCTGTTTGGGGAGACGGAAAAGGAGAGAGAGATAAATGAGAATTCGGAATTCCAAGTTCCCAACCAAACAAATAGA
Source organism: Triadica sebifera (assembly GCA_023653625.1). Taxonomy (NCBI): domain Eukaryota; kingdom Viridiplantae; phylum Streptophyta; class Magnoliopsida; order Malpighiales; family Euphorbiaceae; genus Triadica; species Triadica sebifera. The sequence goes on from CM042895.1 coordinate 3,887,694, forward strand.
GCTCAACGGGAAACGCGTGTAAACACGGACAAGTTCCTCAAGTGGTTGAATCCTACTCCCCAACGACCACAGATTACACAAGTCAACCGCGACACCTCAAGGTCCTCACCGTGCTTTTAATTTGCTAATAATCTAAATGTTAATCATGTGAAAAGCAGACCCGTCGATCAACTTTTTTCTTAATCAAATACTATAAACGGATGTTTTTTCACTTAATCCTTTTTTAAATTACTTCTCTTATCATCTCTTTTTCTGTAGGAATTATCTTAAAAAAGGAAAAAGAATGGCAGATAATTCGATTCTGTGTTGTTCTTGTTATACGATTCTCAGACTTTTTTTGCTGTTAGCATGTCTCTTCGGTTTTTCTCATTCAATAAACGAACTGGGTTCTTCTAATACATTCATTATTTCGAGCTTTAGGTACCCTAAATCTGAGGTCAGGCCCTATGATTTGCGTTATATTAGAGGTGCGTAAGCCATTTCTTTTCTTTTTTTTTTTTTTAAGGATAAATGATATGATTTGTTCAAAGTTTGTAACTTGTCTTGCCAATTTATTTCAATGAAATTTAACGGCGATTTGCTTGTTGGTTAGATGTGCATATTGAACACTGAGATTATTATATATGAATTGTCTTTCTCGATACTGATATTCTGATAATGAATTTTTGGTTAATGAATTGAGTTTGATGTTCGCGCAAACGCTGCTCTGAATTAAGATGATTCTCTTGATTTTTTTTCTGGGTTTGAGGTGATCGACTCGACTGATGCTGTTCAATTCACTGAACTCTTTGAGCTCTGTAGAACTGAGCTGAATTTATTTATTTTTTCTTTTGTTTATAATCTTTAAATTAAATGCAGCCCAATTCATATTAGTAATTTTCTTTCTTTTGGCTGATCAAACAATGGCGTCACAGTCCAAAAGTGTTTATAAGATGCCAAAGAGGCATTAAACTTCACTGACTTTGAGGTTGTTCTATACTGTTGGTGCTCTGCATTATTTAATCTATGAAGCAAATAGAATCTTGGATTCATTTTGTATTTTTTAATCACATCCATATTCTTTGGATGTCCCTTTTATTTATTTATTTATTTATTTTAACTATGCAACATTAGTCTCTAGATGTTCTAATGTGGTGCATTGTTTCAGTTGATTTGCCTCCATGGTTCTCTTCTATGTCCATAGCAGTGGAGTCAGATGTGGACCTTGTAAGTATGTATGTGTAAGTACACATAAATGTTCGAGGATTTTGATTCCATTCCCATTATCTGATTGCCCATTCATGATATTAAGTTTTTCTGCTTCCTGCTGTTGCGTTCATTCTGGTTACTTGGACTTAATATTGTTATTTTGCGTTTTATAACCTTCTGTGGATATAATATAGAGGTTTACTCTGCAGTATTCAGATGCTACTTTCTGTATCAAAAATATGTTGTTGATAGCTAATAGTGCTTCCATAATTGATAAAGTTGCATCAAATTTGCTTTGAAATTTCATTGATAGTGATAATTTTTTTTACCATTAGCTTATGGTCCAAGAATCTTTTCAGGATGTCAAAAGCACATCAAAGGTACCTACAAACATGCTGCCAACAATCTGCTTCAGAGATGGCAGTCCACCTCTGCCAGATATCTTGAACAGTTCCTTTATAACACTGGGTGAGACATACATAAAATATACATTTTTGTTCGTCCTCCTGAACTTTTCTATAAAAATAACTTTTCGCATTTGAAGCTCCTCAACAACCAAATATCATTTCCCTTTTCTGTTTGTTTGCATAAAGTAGGCCTATATTTTATCTGCCTGCTAAGTTTATTATAATGTAAAAATATTTGTATTCTGAGCGCTCAAATTCCCAAACTATCAGGCTGAGCAATGCTCTTCTGTCTTAAGTCTAGTTTTGGTCTGAATTAATTATTCAATCTCATTGTTTCTACCAGATTAAATAATGACTGAAAATCTCTTGCTGTTGTTGTGCTAGATTCTTTCAACAATGGGTCATTTCAAGTACCAGATGGTCCTCAGAATGTTCAGTGCTATCTAATACAGAGAAATATGACAGTGAAGTTAACAAATGAACAGGTTTGTTGTGTATTTTATTGTTTGTGTTAGAATCAGACTGACTTGAGTGCCAAATCTCCAAGATCAGATTATTCAGGCACATGTGTCCATGTGAACAAAATTATTTGTCATCTTTTTCATGCATGCATTTTTTTTCCTTCACTTTTCTGTTTGGGAGTTGGGAGGGAGGGAGTGGGTCTTGAGATTGGATAGCGGTATTATTATGGCATGGTTGATCTTAACACTGTGTTTTGTGTTTCCTTTTCTTTTATTTATTTTTTATTTTTTTGTATGTTTGATAATAGTCAATAGAGTTCAATTTACAAGGTTGCTTTTCAGATATCTCCAGGTGTATGGTATCTTGGTCTTTTCAATGGCATTGGATCCACAAGGACGCAATCAAAAATGGTACTATTTCATTCAAACTAGTAATGAATAATTGCCTTGTGATGTCTTCTTCCACTTAATTCTACTGTATGTTCACTGATATAACTGTTGTTGTTCACCAGCAAAAATCCTTTTTCGACCAAGAATTATTCTTAACATGGAAAGTTCATGGATTACTGAATTGGTTAAAGTTGATTCTATGTTGTTAACAGTGGAATATGAAGTCTTCTTCTCATTCCATTTAAAGGAAATAGTGTAGAAGCAATTTTTATTGGCAAAAATATTCAGAAATTTTATAATTTTTGGTTGAAGTTGATATCAGGAGAAAAAAGGTGAGTTTCACCGTTTTGGTATAATAAAAAGTGTATCTTTTAGCTGCCTACATGATATGCTCTATTAATTCTGTTGCTTTTTATTCCAGAGCTCTTTAAAAATTTTCTTCTTACTTCAATGAGGGGTTTGACTCAAGAACTCTTGGATAATGGAATTATTTGAAAATTTAAATTATAGTGAATCCTCTGGCATTGCAGATTGTCCGTAGCCCATCATACTCATTTAGCGCCAATGTCAGTGTGGAAGGATGTACAACCTCCACAATGTGGGGCCAGTACTGTAACCAGACAATTGACTCACTTTCATGCTCTCCATCTGACAGCTATAATCCTGTGGAGAACATTTCCAATGCTAACTTCCAGACAAATAAAAACGTGGTATCTTGCAAGAATTTTGACGCTTCATGCCATGGAGAAGGTGAAGTTAAAGTCTATTCGCTGGAGGTTCTGGAAGTAGCAGAACAATTAACTGTTATGGCATTAAATGCAACTTTCGGTGCAACCCCTCCAAACAAGACTATTGATGCTAGTGGAACTAATTTAACTTACTTTCTTCGGCATGGTGCAATGCCTTCAATGGCAGAGCATGATTATTCTGGTGATCTAAATAAAGCTCCTTTGGTTATTCGCTCACCAAAAACTGGGCATTGGTTTATTGCTGTTTTACCTTCTCTTTCAAGAGCACTTGAAGGGAATTCGAAAATTTGCTATTCAATTACATGGCAATTGCTACAATGTCCTCCAGGGAAGGCAGGATTAAATTGTACATTTGAAAGATACGTACTTGAGGTAAGATTGTCAAGGAATGTGTGTTCTACACAACTTGATTATGAAACCCTACGTTGGCATTATTAATATGCAAATCTCTGCCATGTTCTTTAAGTATAATTCTCTATTTGAAATATTATACTTTAAGTATTTTTAACATGCAAACCCCTCATTTTGCTTAAATTGGTCATGTTTTCATGTAAATGAGAATATGGAATAAAGAGATTTTTAATCAACTTATATGCACTTCTATGGTAGCAAACAGTAGCTCAAATCTTCAGTTAATTGATATTAACTACAGGATAAAGATATAATTAGTTTTTCCTATAGGTAAATTTGAATATTTGGAACATATAGGTTATATGTGCTACCCTCTGTCTAGTAGTGAACTCGTTGCTGGGAGGTGCAGGAAACAGACTTTTATGGGTTTTTTGGTTTTTATAAATATGGATGGTCTTTCATCAAGTGAATAGATTCGCCAAATAAGAATGAAATTCATTAATGTAAATTATCACATGTTTTGAAAAACTTACTTTAAAATTTTCTTTTTGAGTTTAAAATAAGTTAATTTATACAATTTTGAACTAGAAAACTCAATTAAACAGTTTCTTGCTTTGAATAAGTTATCCTTTTGTTCTACTAATGTTCCATAAAATTTTGAACTAGAAAACTCAATTAAACAGTTTTATTGCTTTGAATGAGTTATCCTTTTGTTCTATTAATGCACTTGAAGTAAGTTATCCACATAGATAGTTTTATTTACAACCTGAGATGGTTGTCTGCAGACAGTTCTCAGGAGAGACTCCTCTCCTTTTGAATCCTATTATTTGCCAGTCAGTGGAAAAGTATTTCCAGATTCAGCGAATTTTCCACTCGAGCCTCTATCAAGCAATATCTCATATGGTGGAGAACTAGATAATTCTTGGACTTATTTTCTCTTAAACATTCCTCGTGGTGCAGCTGGAGGAAACATCCATGTCCGATTAACTTCAGATACAAAGATAAATTATGAAATATATGCTAGAGCTGGTGGAGTCCCATCTCTTGACAATTGGGACTATTATTACGCAAACAGGACAAAAAGCAGTGATGGCTCCCCATTTTTCATGCTGTATAATTCTAGTGAAGAAAAAGTTGATTTTTACCTCCTATATGTTGAAGAAGGAACTTGGAATTTTGGACTGAGACATCTAAATACCACCAATAGCACTTCAAATGATCAGACCATTATGTCTGTTTCAGTGGAAAGATGCCCAAGAAGATGCTCCTCTCATGGGGAGTGCAAAGTAGCTTTGGATGCCAGTGGATTGACATCATACAGGTGTGGCACCACCATTACACCTCTTCTCTGTTTATTATTTTAGTAGCCTAGTAATGAGATGAATTTCTGATAATGATTTTTCCCCGAAAGACTATAGCTAGTGAAACTCATATGAAGTAGTTCAGACATTAGACAGCTCATGTTGCTTAGCTTACTGATTCCAGTAATTATGTCTTTGGCTTTTGCTTTTTCAGCTTTTGCTCTTGCGATCGAACTCATGGAGGTGTTGACTGTAGCATCGAAATTGTATCACATCAAGGTATATATTTTTTTGCTGTTGCATGTGAAGTTCATGCCCAATGTGTGATTAATCCCTTCAGAAGAATTAAGTTGAATCTTTTACTTATTGCTCAAGTTTCTGTGTTTAAACAAGTGGTTGCCTTCAAAGAGGAACTGTAAATGGTTGCTTGAGAACTTGTATATCTGAGCCCACATTTCAAAAGATTTCCTATTTATCTATCTTTATCATTCGGTCTAATGAATTTGATCAGGATAACTTCTATTAAGGCTGGAATCATATTGACCTTTTTGTAGTGTTCAAAATTTCCCGTTACTTAGCAATGATCTTACAAAGCCAATGACTGGCCTGTGAATAAATTTAGTAAATTGGAAGTCAATAATGTTTTAATGATTCTTTTTGCACTCAAATTCGTGAGGCAAGGATTATGTCAGAAGATTTGCAGGCAGTGGTTCTTTCTCTAAGATATCCAGTTTGCACGTGAATTGAATGATAGCAAAGCAGTCCTTTTTACCTAATCAAGAAGCTGATATCTGATGTAGGACACGTACGACAATCGATTGCTCTTATTGTATCAAATGCTGCAGCTGTGCTTCCTGCATATTGGGCCATTCGTCAGAAGGTACTGCTCTATATTTTATCTTTGATAGGATTGACAATATTTAAAAGAAAAAAAATTCTGGTGATCTTTTAAGTAATGCATTTTCTGATTTTTTCCTTTAGGTTTGTTAGTTTGGCATTGTTTTGGTAACTATTGTTGAGAAAAGTATCATCTTGAATATATTAATTAAAGGCAATTAAGAATCTGCTCTAAAGGTAGACTGGACATTTTTTTTCTTTTCAAAAATATCTCCAGAATAGCCAAACAATAGTTCCAAATTTTTATATACAATATATTATATTTGGAGAATTATTTTTAAGTTGAACATTAATGCCAAACAGAGAATCTCTCATGAGGTTAATTACAATGTCATTGGTCTTTCTTGAGGTTAATCTTTCTGTATCACTTGCTAAGCTTCTCATAGTAATTGGTTTAACTCTATTATTTACCTAATTGTCAATGAGAGGGTTTGGTGATTCATAAATTTTTGAATACCAGTGATTGATTTCCGGAAAGATGGGTCATACTTATGCTGTTTGATTAGTAAAACATGTAAACTTAAAATTGATCTATAGGATTGTAGGAAAAGTCTTTTTAGTCCCTTATTTCCACTACCATTGACTTTTGGGTTGCTTTACACAGGCATTTGCAGAATGGGTTCTCTTTACATCTAGTGGCGTTTCAAGTGGATTATATCATGCATGCGATGTAGGCGCCTGGTGTGCATTATCGTTTAATATCTTACAGGTATGAGTTAATCCTCCATGATGTCGCATATACTGTTTTTGCAGAATTACGTATTTCAGATCCACAAAAATAAGTTTTCTTTATAGATATCAAGCAAACACTGCCACATAGGTGCACAAGGGGCTTTAGCAACTTTGTAGCCTGAGAAAAACAATAGAAAAAAACCCAAACCCATTTAAGGACATTGTTAAGTTTTTTTCACAGAGAGATTAATTTTGCATCTCTTCCCAAACTCTTGTCTTGGTATGTGCATACAAATAATACAATCATATTTAAAATTGTTGTTTTTTTAGTTCTTTTGTTTGGAAAACAGAGTTTTTGTTACTGGTTTGATATATATTATCTATTTGTCTACTGGAACATTTCAGTTCATGGACTTTTGGCTCTCTTTCATGGCTGTTGTGAGCACTTTTGTATACTTAACTACTATTGATGAAGCCTATAAAAGAACAATTCAAACAGTTGTTGCCATCCTTACAGCCCTCATGGCTATAACAAAGGCTACCAGGTACAAACAATGGTATAGATAACTCAAGTGTGTTTCCTTCTGCTGAACACATCTGGCATTTAAGTGTTTAAACGAATAAATTCTGCAGGTCTTCCAATATTATTCTTGTGATGGCAATTGGGGCAATTGGTCTTCTTATTGGATGGCTAATAGAGTTCTCCACCAACTTTAGGTCGTATTCCTTTTCAATGGACTTCTGTTTAAATATGCCCGCCAGGTGAGTATTTTTTTCTAAACATATAATGTTGTTTTACTTTGATAATATGCTATCTCATTATGCAATAAGGCAAAAAGACTGCATATAAATTATAGTAATTATATCCCTTAGCTTAAATGTGTTGGAACTAGCAGAATCAAAATCAAGACTTCTAACACATGCTTAGACACCTGCTGTTTTTTGACTGCTCGCAAATCATGATTTAACTTAAGCTAATAGAACTAAGCTAAAGTACATTATATTATATGATACATATAATTCTTAACCGCTTGGTTGTAAACTAACAGATTTTTTTTTCTCGTTTGATTTTACCAAACTTATTTATTTTGGAAATTCTTTTTATTTCCATCCTTTAAAATAAGTTTCTGAAAGACAAAATAAATATTCAATCATCTAGTATTTTCTATCAACAAAAAATTTCAGTACATTTAATGTAATGTAAGGACTGACTGGGTTCCTGACTAAATTTCCTGACTAAATGCCCAGACTTATCATCTAAACCATCTATTTGTTTTGCCTGGAACATTTAAACCACTATGCACACATGTGGAGGATGTTAGGAATCACAGGTTGTACCAATCAATGAACTTTTTATTGGAATCTTTGGCTATTCTAGTTTTTCTGAAGTGGAATAATAACATGGCTTTATCTTTCAACATTATAGGACTGTTGTAGGGGCAATTAAGTCTGTGTCAAGGTTCAGCAATTAACTCTTGTAGTCATGTTGTGTAGCTGTTTATATGTTAAACAGATATTTATTTGTAATAGCAAAAGGTATTGTTGCTAGTAATTTCAAATTGGACCACTGGTTGGTTTAACAGGTGTTAGTACAGCATATTTAGTATAATGGCTTATAAAGCAAGTGATAAAAGGACTATGCCTAATTGGTTTGATCCTTTTAATTATCCTGTGGCGGGTTATGTCTGCTTGAACCCATAAGCAATGCACTTGTTATACAGAATAATAGTTAAATTATATTTTTTTTCTACATAGAAAGCTGAGGATTTTTATTAATATAGATGGCAAATCATTAGAAGATGGTTCAAAAATTTACTCAAGACACTTTGGAGAAGATTTCGATGGGGTTTTGTCCTTGCTGGGTTTGCTGCACTGGCCATAGCAGCAATCAGCTGGAACCTGGAAAGCAGTGAGAGCTACTGGATATGGCACAGGTATATGGAGGTTTTTTTTTCCCTTAATTCCCTTATTCTCTCACTCTTTCTCTATCTGAGGCTAATATTTTGCGTGGAAATGGTTTGCAGCATTTGGCATATCGCCATATATACATCTTCCTTCTTCTTCCTTTGTTCAAAAGTTAACGTTGTCAATATCGAGGATGACAGACCAGCCTTGGACACCAACTATGCCCTAACTCGGCAGGATTCGTTTTCCAGGGGTGAATAGGAGGGGAAGGAGGGATTTTTTCAAAGCTTAGCTTTTAATTATGTAGGAAAATGCCAGAGTTTTCATGGCAGAGAGAAAAATTAGCTTTTATTGCTGGGTAAGAGTTCTTTGATGCAATCAACTGAAGTAGCTCTTTCAAAAGCAGTATAAAGAAATATTAAGTGCAGCAACAAAAGCCGTGAGTTGCCAATTCTTTCTGTTCTATGTTCCCCTTTCTTAGTATAGGATTTTTTTTTTACCTTTTCCCCTTCTGTAAATTGTCTGTACAGAGATTAATGAGGTAGAGGATTCATAGAAATTTTACCTAAAAGCTTGAGGAGGGAAGTAGAGGAGGACATGGTAACGTAAAGGTTTTGGTAATTTATTAGAATATCTTATTATTTAAACTTTGTTATAGTTGCTTGTGAGAAAGTATTGCCTTGTTATCAAGTAGCTAAATGTGAAGTCTGTATGCAGCAGGAACATAAAATATGTCTTTAAATTGAAAATGATAGATTATGTTCATTCAATTAATGAATGGTTAAAATCAATATATTGAGTCAAGTTTGGAATAAATCTAGAACTAAAAATTCATTTGCCATTTTTCTCTAACATGCCCTGGATTTCATATTTTACAAAAATATAATAAACATCAATTACGTTATTTTATTTTAACATAATAAACTTATATTTTTTTATTTAATTAAAATATACATAATTGCTAACACTTGTATGTTCCAATAACTTATAATTAAATAAAATATATATAATTGAATATGGTCAAACATCTTAAAGTTATGAACAAATAGAATTTTTTCTAAGGAAATAAATTATAGAATTTTTTTTTTGAGATTTTAACAAAGTATAACAAATTTTTAAAAAATTAACAGTTTACTTTCATGTCATTTGAGATAATATCAATTTATTTAATACTGTATGAATTTCAAAAATTACAGTGTAATATGTCATATGATTTTTTTATATTTAAGATGTTTTTATTTGAATTTTTTTACAGTCTAATGACATTTTATAAAAGTTTATGACTTCTATTTATTACTAACGACTGTAACTACAGAACAACTAATACATTCAAGTCAAAGTTTTCTTAATTGTTATTCAAACAAAATTTTTATCAATAGACGGGGTAAACTGTTAGTTTATTTAAAAGTAAGAAATTTTATATAATTTGTTCTAAACTTATAATTATGTAAAAAATATTGTTTTTATATAGTCCTATTGGTGACACATATTTAAACTAGTAGATCAATGAAATTTCGCGACCATGGCATGTAAAATGTGAATAAATAATTGTTTTATTTTTTTGCGCTGTTTTTTTTTTTTCACTTTTCAACAATAGCAATACTGAAATTTAATTAGGAAACTAATAAGAATTAAAATTTTAATATTGAAATTTTAATTCTTATTATTAGGAATGAGATGAGAGGAGCGTTAAATGTTGCCCCATAAGATGAAAATTAAAATTTGGATATGTTTATTTTCATTTTATTGTTGATCTTGGAGTTGAAAGGAAATGGCATGTAGAAGTACAACAAGGCTGGTTTCATCGACCAACAGTGGCGGAAAATTATCATTCATGAGGAAACAACAGCGGTGAAAGCTAAGGCTAATTGCTCCCACAATGCTTTCCCAAGGCAAATGATTTACCATATATCAGACTGTATACATGTATCCAGAGAGAGAGCGCGCGAAGAAATACAAGGTAAATAGGCACCAGTAAGTACACACTTCATATTAATTGTGAATATAGAGGATGCTCCACAAGATGAAGAAAAAGAATCAAAGATGAAATGTGATAAACATAAGATCAGGTGGGAAGCTTGGAACTTCTCCACACTAAACAAATTCCTATATACAATTACAACCCAATTTAATGAACGGAGTCCCATATAAAGTATAATCTTAATCAAGCTGATATATGTAACGGATTATACTATGAAAACCTTTTTGGCTCTTATCCCGAACCTGCACAACTACCCTCGAATTAGTTGCATTTCTTGAAAGCAACCAACTTTTGCTTTCATTTCTAACCATTCCTGTTTCTGATGTGGGCTTCACTTCGTAGCATTCAATTTGGCTTCCTCGAGTTTGAGAAAAACTCTGAACCTGATAGCTGTTTGTAATCCTTACGAATACCCCACAGAATCTCTCCGCATTTCTTCATGCTTGGCCGGCTATGTCTACGAGGAGCTAAACACTGCAAGGCTAATTCAAGCATCTTCTCAATGAGGAAATTATTTGAATCAGTACATTCCAGCCTCGGGTCAAATACTGAAGACGTCTCTCCCTCAGCAAACTTTTTCATCGCCTGTGCTTACAGCAGCCAAAGTCATAACAGAAAGATCATTGCTAGAACTTCAATTTGATGGTCATCACAAGACATCAATTAATAGTTAATATGGAGCAAAGAAGAGGGAAGGAAAGCATACCCATATTGCAGTTATCCGCTCCTTGAGTTCCCTTTTTGGTTCAAGCCTGTTGTTAATTAAAACAGTAACACACCGAATGAGTAAACATCAGTCTTCTCAGTCAGCGTACAGGTCTTGAGATACTCTGGGTCCAGATAACCGGCCGTTCCCTTAACTTGAGTAGACGCATGGGTGGCACCTGATTCACTGTCAGCTGCTAGTCTGGCAAAACCAAAACCTGTTACCTTAGCTCGAAAATTTTCAGTGATGAGAATGTTGGATGACTTTATATCCCTGTGAATAATTGGATGATCTGAAAAAAGCAAACAGATAATCTAATTACTTAACCATATCACACATAACAGAATGTGTAAGAGAAACCACAACTTCAATTTGATGAAAGAGAATAAGGTGGGCTGCAATTAAGAGAAAACCTGTGTACATGTGAAGATAAGTGACAGCATGAGCCACATTAATAGCAATATCTAGACGCGTACTAAGATCAAGAATGGTTCCATGAACACCTGCATTCATTTGCTGCTAAAGTCAGAGAGAAAAAGGCAAAGAAACAGTTAATAAGGTCATACAGAACTCACAGTCTAAGTGTTCTCTAAGAGTGCCATTTGGAACATACTCCATAACAACAGTTCTTTCATCTTCATGTTCCAAGAACCCATAGAATTTCACTAAACTGAAGTGCTCCACTCGTGCTAGGGTTCGAATCTCACTCTGAAATTCACCCCTAAATACTTATCATAGACACCCTGCAAAAAAGGCAATCCAACGCATTTAAGCTCTGTGATTAATTGAAATTGAAAATAGGAAAACAAGTGGTGCTGATTTTTACACCAACCTTCTTGGCACGTTTGATTGCAACAACTGTTCCATCTTCAAGCCTCCCCTTGTAGACAGTCCCAAAGCTACCTTATCCAATTTTGAAAGATGGCGAAAAGTTCTGTGGCATTGAAGATTTCCTCCATGGAGAATCTTTGATTTGCTGGCTCTCTTCCATGAGTCGAATTATGTGCACTTCCATTAGTTCTATAGACACCTCGACTTGCGCTTTTTCTTCTCTCTTGAATGCTGCTCCAGAAAATTCAGCAACATCTAGATATCACCTTTATTCAGACTTTTCACTATCCCAATCATTACAAACCCATTGCAGCATTCCATCTTCAGAAGTTCACCATATCACTCTACCAAAATGTCAGTTTGTATTAACTCTGTTAATCAAGATCAAAGGAAAGCGAGCTGGTGAACTATCTAATATAAGTAGTGCTCTTAATTTATAGAGGAGAAATACAATATGTTAACAAATTAATATGCTTCAGCAATAAGATAGGACTTAAGCATCAGCTCATTTTGTGATAGTTCATATAAAAAGAATAACACCTAAAAATCTACAGTTAAAACTGCATCATCAGAATTCAAGAAAAAAGATAATTCAGCTTAGAATTGCTATTCAATCCAATTTTGTATTTTAAAGACTTTCACTTGCAAACTGAAAAACCTAAGAAGTGAACAAAGTTGCAAAGTAACAGATATTCCTACTTAAAAATAGAGGAGCAGAAGATTATGTCAACAATAATCCCTAAAAGGCTGGCTATGTTATACTAGAAAGAATGTACATATACCTGGAGATGAGAAGCAAACTCATGCATTCATCAAAAGACATCATCATTTGCAAGCCAAGGTATCATATCAGCCAGAGAAGTTAAAGTGCACATTCATCCAGAACATTTTATGTGCGTGGCATATTCATCCCTCATTAGCCCAACCAACACTTCCAGCATGCTATACATATCTAAAGCTTGAGGGTGGCATTTATCACTTGACACAAATGTGTGAATAACACCACCAAGTTCCAACCAGCTGCACCCGGGAATTTTGTGATCACACCTGTCTCTCATGAGTTTGCGTACTCTTGCTACATCATGCCACTGACCCTTAGAGGCATACATGTTAGACATGAGAGCATAATTCACTGGAATGTTTGGCTCCAGATCTGAAAGCTTTTCTGCAGCCCAGATAGCAAATTCCACATGTCCATGTATTCTACATGCCCCAATGAAGGCTCCCAAAGCGTCTGATCTGTGGTCAATTGGCATTGAAATCAAGAGATTAAAAGCCTCGTCCAAAAGACTAGCTCGACCAAGAAGGTCAACAAGACAAGCATAGTGTTCTAAATCTGGAAAAATTCGATAATGTCCGATCATTAATCTAAAGTAATGAAGACCCTCCTTTATAAACCCTGCATGGCTACAGGCAGAAAGAACCCCAAGAAAAGCAACTCGATCTGGCCTTATACCAGCAGATAACATTGTTTCAAACATTTTGATACTATCTTTTGGAAGACTACTGTATGCATAAGCACTAATAAGTGAGGTCCATGTGATAAGATTAGGTTCTAGAATTGAGTTAAAACATTCAAGTGCACTAGCAATTCTGCCACACTTGGAGTATGCACTGATCATGGCATTTCCAATTGACAGAATGGATTCAAACCCAATTTTCACCAGATAAGAGTGAACTTGCATAATTTCACAGCTGGCTGAGGCACTACCAGATGAACTAAAGATGCTAGCAAGAGTAAGTTCATCTGGAGTTAAATCCTCTTGCAACATTTCACGGAGAAGTTTCATAGCTTCCTTCCCATCTCCCTGCTGCCCATATGCCACAACCATAGTGTTCCAAGACACTACATTTTTAACAGCCATATCATCAAAAACCTTGCGGGCATCTTCTATAGTTTCACTCTTTGCATACATATCAACAAGTCCAGCAGCCACTAAAATGTCTAAATCGAAAGACAGTTTGATAATAAGACCGTGAATTTGCCTTCCTAATTCACATGAACCTAAACTTGCACATGAATTGAGAACGCTAGAAAATGTAAAACCATCTCCAATCAAATTTCCCTGTCGCATCAAGTTAAAGACTCTGAAAGCCTCATCTACCAAACAATTCAATGCATAGCAAGACAGCATCACATTCCATAACACCAAATCTCTGCAGGCTACATTATCAAAAATACACCTTGCCGCCGTGACCAATCCACATTTTCCATACAAATCGACAAGAGCACTGTTGATAAAACAACTCGACTCAAAACCCAATTTCACCGTGAAACAGTGAAATTGCCTACCACCATCAATGTCATTTAGCTCAAGACAGGCACGAAGCATACCATTCAAAGTTATAGGATCCAAATCTATATTATCCTGCAACATTCTCTTAAAGTAAGTAAAACCCATGTAGAAGCTTGACCTATCAATAGTTTTACCGCCGCAATTAACAAGCCCACAAATCACCGTATTCCAAGTCACCACATTTCTCACATTCATTTCATCAAACAATCTATGGACATCACCAAGTTCATTGCATTTGAAATAAAAATTCAAAATCCGATTTTGCAGAGACAGTAAATTATACAATCCTAACTTCATTAAATGCGCATGGATTTGTTTCCCTTGTTGAAGAAAGCCAGTTTTAGCATAGACTTTCAGGGCTTGCGAGCAAAAAGAGTAAACAGAGGGAGGCTCGTTAAATTGTAAAGGCAGGGGAATAACAGCAGAGGATATGAATCGAGCAGGAGGGAGAATTGAGAGAGTTTTAGTGAGAAATAATGTTTTTGTTTTGGGATGCATATTATTGATTTGCCGGAGAGACGGACAGACAAGGATTTGGCGGGAATGATAACTGACGTTTCAAATGGACGGCAAGGATTGACGAGGCGGGGCATTTTTAGAGCTTAGGACGATAAAGGGAGAACTTGAAGCGGATAATAATATTCTTTAACAATAAATCAATAACTAATTATTTTCAAAAAAAAATCCAAGAAAAAATAAAAAAATTAATTCAAAAAGTAACTTTTTGGAAAAAGAAATTACAAAAGGGATCAATAAAATGAGCAAAATGTGATAAAAACTATAATTTAAAATGATTGCTAAATATATTTTGATTAGTTTAATAATTTCCCAAAAAAATAAAAGCTATAATGCAAAATATATAGAGCTCTAATTTGGTGATTCTAAAATCATGCTTCAAACCACCAGGTTGCATATAGAGGCTATAATCGAGTGAGTCGAGTTGGGTCATTTTTAACTTCAAAATATTTTAATATAAAATATTATATTATGTTTTTTTATTTCAAAATAATTAAAATCATGTATATTAAATATTTTTTTTTCATTTTTCAAAAAAAAAAAGAATTTGGAGATGAAAATATGGCTTTTTTTTACTAAGAAATTGATGAAAAAAAATTGCTAAAATCAAAGATCGACAATAATTAAATCCAAAGGGTAATACATTTTGATTAGTTGAAATGAACGTATTAGTAGTTCACAATAAAAGCTTAACGTACACGTTTTGTTTATATTAAGTTTTGAAAAATGTATCAATTGGAAAAATGATTCTTATTTCAGCAATTCCAGTAGTTTTGAAAAATGTACCAATTGCAAAAAAAAAAAAAAAAATATATATATATATATATATATATATATATATATATATATATATATATATATTTCAATCATACTCTTTATTTTAAAAAGTTATTAAACTTCATTTATTTATTTTAATTGTAATAAATGCATTTCAAAATTTTATGTATATTTTATTTTTTTATTAATATATTTTTTCAAAATATTTCTTTCTATCTTTATAATAAAATTATTTTTTATATAAATATTAATTTATATAAAAAATAATATAAAAATAAAAATATAAAAAGTTTATTAAACTTGTAAAAAATTCTCCATATTTAGAAATGCTATTTATTGTACTAAAAATACTTTTTAAAATAAAAAATATTATTAAATATGCTATTAGAGTATATCCAATAGATTATCTATTTAAGTCAAACTCTTTATTTTTAAGAGTTATATAATTAAAAAATAATAGATTTTCGTCTCTAAATTATATAGTAAAGAATTGTTTTAGCTCACTATATTTATGAAGTCAAATTTCATTCTTTATTTTAATTGTAATTAATATACTTTTAATTTTAATACGATTTTTTTACTTCTGTCTTTCTTTAAAAATACTTACTTTTTTATAATAAAAGTCATTTATTTTTTTCATAAATTTTAATTTGTATTTCATTTGTTTCATTTTAACTGTCGTGTAAAAAAAAATTGTTAAACTTCAATTAATTTTTTAGATAATCAATAAAAAAATTTATTTTCAACTTTACCTATATATTGGTCTTAGAGAAATAAATTTTATTAGAATAATTATAATTAATTTTTTTTAATTTTTCTAAAAGAGAGTAATATAATCATGTAACACCCTTATAACACTTGTTGTATATATACGTTACGTGGGTAAATACGATTATAGCCGATGTATATCAAAAAAAAATTCTCTTTTATTTAATGACCATAATATTATCAATACTTAATTAATCATTTTTATTTTTTCAAAAATTTCAGCAGTATAACGGCTATAAACTAACACACTCACCTGCAAAGCAAACAATCCACATTCCATTTTTTTGCACAACAATTTACATATAATACAAAAATATTTTACATTCATCCACAAATCATCTTTTCATTCTTCACACGCATAATAATTTACAAATATCATTTTATTATAATATGTACAATGTTCTTTCTTACAATTCCATATATATGCATATGTATACATGTCATTATTAGTAATATCTTATTATTATTTTGTTCTTCTGTCTGCTCCTAAAATTCGCATACTTGCTCCTGCCTTTTTCTGCTCCTACCTGCACGCAGTCAAATAATTACGTGTTGAACATTAATATGCTCAGTGGTAACTACTAATCTAAAAAATTTCACTAATTATATTTTCATGTAATTATATTTTTAATATACTATTCAATTTTTCTCATTAATATATAATTCATTTTATTATTTTTAAGTACTTTTAATTCACTATTTAATACCTTAATTAATTTTATCAATTTTTTTTAATCATTCTTTTCTTTCTTCTTTTCAATTTCTTTTTTTCTTTTTTTTAATTTGTTACAAATTTCACTTAAATTCTTAAATTTTTTATTTATTTACAATTATGTCATTAACTATATATTATTTACACTCTTGCCACTAACATTATTACTTCTATTATTATTTTTTATATTTATTTATTTGATTATTTATCTTTACTACACAATTTAATATCTATCTTCCACTTATTTTTCATTTTCAACTTTTTTTTGTCACATTTATCACATTTATCATTATTATGATTATACCATTTTTTTATATATTTTTTTATCTATCTTGTATTTCTCACTTTCATTATTTTTCTTATATTTTTCACTTATTTCATGTTTATCATATTTTTCATTTTAATCACTTTTCTCATATTTTATTTATAATTGTCACTTTAATCATTTAATTCACACTTGCCCCTAGTTTCAATCCGATAAAAAATCATCGGACCGGATACATGGGACGTGGGCCCCAATAGTCCATTACACTGAAGAGTAATCCCAAATCATCACCCGAGTACTATAATGTACACTGAATCACTGAGTTACAATCACTGAAGTAGACCATCATTGGCCTACATAAGCGAGTCACCATAACCCGCACCGCGGTAATAGTGTCCCTATGGTTAGCCAATTATATCCTGAGCTAGATTTAACTATCAGAAAAATAAATAAGGGCATTATTTTATTTAATCAATTCAATTTCTATTAAACCATAAATTTTATTATTTTTATATTATTAATCACTTAATAATTTATTCTTTCATAACAATTTTATCATTACCAAATTATTTTCACATTTTTCATTTTAATATATCAATTAAGTTATAAACTCACTAAATATATTTTATTAATTATTTTTTATTTCATACATAATGTCATAAATAAATAGAAAAATATTTAATATTTAATTTAAAAATTTTCAATCAATTTCTACACACTTAAAATCACATCTTCTTACATTTCTTGGCTAAATTTTTATTTAATTAGCAAAAAAAATATTAATTTCTCTTTTTTTGCCTATATTTAATTTTCATCATTAAAAATTTTCTTTCAATTTCTAATTATTCATTTCACTAATTAATACATTCATTATTCCATATATATATATATATATATATATATATATATATATATATATCATAATATTACACTAAAATGTATTTATTCCTTAATATTCATTTTTCACATAATAAAGTTAAATTTTACAATTTCCACTAATTAATTTTTTTAATTGAAATTAATCATCCTAATTCACTTTTCATATTCCATTAATCATGTTTTAAGCATTAATTAACAATTACATACAAAACACACAATTTTCTAAATTTTCATAACCCTAAATTATACTTAATTAATGAAAATAATTAGATTAAAGAATCACTAACCTTAATTGCTTGTTTAGGTATTCCTAAATTTCCTTTTCCTTTGCTTTTTCCTTGAAAGAACCTTCACCTTCTCTTAAACCTACCATGAACAAAATTTTTCCTTCATTAATCCACCATTAATTTACTTCTTAAGCTCAAATAAACTTCATATTTATCATCTATATATCTTAAACTAACTATTTGAACAATTAAATTAATTTAAAACCATAAATTTTGCTTACCTCAAATTAATATCCTAAACTTTATCCTTTGATTTTTCTAAATTTTTGGATATCGTTTGCTATTTTTTATAGCCTAATCAAATTACGGTCAACCAACTATTTAATTAAATTGGGTCCTATTTTTTAATTTTGACTTTGAGGACTTATTTGACCTCATTTTTACTCCAAATTTTACCCTCAGACTAGTCATAACCTATATTTTTCGATGATCAAATAAAATATTTTCACCTACAAGTGTATTTTTGACCCCTGGGTATACTGATCAATATCGAAAATTACAGTTTACGATTAATCCGATATTTGGGCCATTACAATTCTCCCCTACTAATAAAAAATTTTGTCCTCGAAATTTTACCTGCATTAAACAACTGCGGATATTGTTGCTTCATTGCAGCTTCTGGTTCCCACGTGGCTTCTTCCACATTGTGGTCACTCCATAACACCTTCATTAGTGGGATTTGCTTGTTTCTGAGCTGTTTAACCTATTTGGCTAAGATTTTTAATAGTTTTTCTTCATAAGTCAGATCAGCCTGTATTCGAATTTCTTCTGGCTTAATCACATGACTTGGGTCTGACCTATACCTCCGTAGCATTGACACGTGGAACACATCATGAATCTTTTCTAACTTTTGAGGCAGCTTCAATCGATAGGCTACGGGTCCCACTCGTTGTATAATCTCATAAGGGCCTAAAAATTTCGGACTTAGTTTGTCCTTATTGCTAAATTTCATAACTTTCTTCTAAGGTGATACTTTCAGAAACACTTGATCTCTGACCTATAATTCTATATCTTTTCTTCTTAAATCTGCATATGACTTCTGTCGGTCCATGACTTCTTTCAATCTATCCTTGATTACCCGCACCTTCTTTTCGGTTTCTCGAACCAAGTATGTTCCTATTAACTTCTTCTCACTCAATTTTGTCCAAAATAAAGGAGTTCTACATTTTCTCCCATACAGTGCTTCATACAATGCCATTTTAATGTTGGACTGATAGCTGTTGTTATAAGCAAACTCTGCTAATGACAAATACTTTTTTCAACTACTTTCAAACTCAAGGACGCAACATCCCAACATATCCTCAAGTATCTGAATTACACGCTCCGACTGTCCATCAGTCTGAGGATGAAAAGTTGTACTAAAATGTCCCCAATGCTTTCTGCAACTTTTTTCAGAACTGGAAAGTAAATCTGGGATCCCTGTTTGAAATAATGGATGATGGTACTCCATGGAGTCTCACTATCTCATTGATGTAGATTTCTGCCAACTTGGTCAGTGGATAGTCCCTCCGTACTGGTATGAAATGGGCTAATTTTGTCAGTCTATCAATGACTACCCAGATAGCATCATACTTCTTTTCCATCAAAGGCAATCCCATCACAAAATCCATGGTCACTCGATCTCATTTCCACTCTGGTATCGCAATAGGTTGAAGTAAATCCGATGGAACTTGATGCTTAGCTTTCACCTGTTGGCATATCAAACATTTACTTACGAATTCTGTCACATCACGTTTCATTCCTGGCCACCAATAGTATACTTTCAAATCCTGATACATCTTATTACCACCAGGATGCATCACATAACTGCTATGATGAGTTTCTGTGAGAATGTTCTTTCTCAATTCATCTTGATCCAGTACACATAACATTCGGTTGAAATAAAGACTTCCATCCTCACCCAAAGAATAACCACCTTCATTGCCTTCTTTTACTTTGTTCACTATGGAAATCAAACGATCGTCTAGCTTTTGTGTCTTTTTCACTTGCTGAAGAAAATCTGGTTTTACTTGCATTTCTGTTATTATCACTCCATCTTGTGCCATATCCAATCTGACATTCATTACTCGAAGGGCTGCCATAAATTTTCTACTAAGTGCATCAGCTACTACATTCACCTTTCCTGGATGATAGTCGATTAAGCAGTCATAGTCTTTTATCAATTCAAGCCATCGTCTCTGCCTCAAATTAAGTTCCTTCTGCGTGAGCAAATATTTCAGACTTTTATTATCGGTGTAAATGTAACATTTCTCACCATAAAGATAATGTCTCCAGATCTTCAAGGTGAGTACAATTGCTGTAAGCTCAAGATCGTGAGTAGGATAGTTCTTTTCACGAGTCTTGAGTTGTCGGGAAGCATATGCAATCACTTTACCTTCTTGCATCAATACACACCCTAACCCATTCTTTGAGGCATCACTGTAAATCACAAAATCCTTGTTAGATTCTGGTTGAGTTAACACTGAGGCTTCTGTCAACATGTTTTTAAGCTTCTCAAAGCTTTCTTGACATTTATTCATCCATTCAAACTTTATGTGCTTCTGTAACAGTCGAGTGAGTGGCGCTGCTATGGTGGAAAAACCTTTTACAAATCTTCTATAATACCCAGCCAAACCTAAGAAACTTTTGACTTCTGCAACAGTCTTAGGTATTCTCCACTGTATGATTGCTTCAATCTTCTTTAGATCCGCCTTTATCCCTTCAACTGAAATTACATAACCCGAGAATGATACTTCATTCAACTAGAAGTCACATTTACTAAATTTTGCATACAACTGCTTTTCTCTCAATATCTGCAAGATAGCTCGTAGGTGCTTGTCATGTTCTTCTAGTGTCTTCGAATACACCAGAATATCATCAATAAATACCACCATAAACTGGTCCAGATAAGGATGAAAGATCCTATTCATTAGATCCATGAAAGTTACTGGGGCATTCGTAAGTCCGAATGACATGACTAAAAACTCATAGTGGTCATATCTTGTGCGAAAGGCAGTCTTGGGCACATCTGCTTCTTTTACTTTCAACTGATGATAGCCCGATCGTAAGTCAATCTTTGAAAATATACCTGTTCCCTTCAATTGATCAAATAAGTCTTTAATACATGGAAGGGGGTATTTATTCTTGATCGTCACTTTGTTCAGCTGTCTGTAGTCAATGCATGATCTAAGAGATCCATCCTTTTTCTTTACAAAGAGTACCGGTGCCCCTCCATGGTGAAATACTGGGTCTGATAAAGCCTTTATCGAGCAATTCCTGCAGCTGAATCTTTAACTCCTTGAGTTCTGTAGGCGCCATTCTGTAGGGTGCAATTGAAATAGGTGTTGTGCCTGGAGCTACATCAATAGTGAATTCGACTTCCCTGTCAGGTTGCAAGTCTGGTCATTCGTCGGAAAAGACATCTGGATAATCATTCATTGTAGGCACATCTGAAACCTTAAGATTTTCCTTTTTAGCTTTTATTGCAAAACATAAATAAGCAATGCACCCCTTTCTTATAAGTCTCTTGGCAGCAATAACTGAGATCACATTTGATAAGAAGTCTGTTCTTTCACCCACAATAGTGATTTTTCGATCATCAGAGAGTTTAAGTGTCACTCTCTTCCGTTTACAATCTACCGTTGCTTGATGGGCGGACAACCAATCCATCCCCAATATCACATCAAACTCGCGGAATGGGAGTTCAATTAGGTTAGCCAGGAATTCATAACCTTGCGTACTAATGGGACAATTCCCATACACCTTGTTCACCACAATACTATTCCCTAAAGGATTGCTCACTAGGATGTCCTGGTCTAATTGTAAATCTTTCAACCCTTTCCCCCGTGCAATATCAGTATTGATATAGGAATGTGTGGAACCAGGATCAACAAATGCATAAACAGAATCAATCATAAGCATGAATTTACCTACTCTCACATCAGGAGCATCCTCCTCTTCTCTGGCTCTCACAGCATATGTATGACCTGTAGCTCGTCCCTGACCCTGGGATTACTGTGCAGAAGGTCTAGATCCTGATGGGTTAAGGGCTGCTCCCCTACCTCAGCCTCTGGATGGTAAGGATCCAATGCCAGGTGTTGGTGACATAGCGGTAGAAGCTTGAGCCACTGGACAATCCCTGACCTGATGATCTTTTGAACCGCATTTGAAACAGGCGCCCGTCAAATATCTGCACTCTCCTGGGTGAGCTTTACCACAATGGCTACAAGTCTGAACTGTACTTACCCCTCAGCCCCTAGGTGTACTGCCCACAGAAGTGACTGAGGCATTGCCACGGAATATATTTCCTTGCCCACGCCCTGGTACAACTGATGTACGACTCTATGATGGAGCTGGTCCCCTAAGCTTATTACTCTGAGAACCCGAACTACTGAACTGTTCCGACTTCCTTTTTTGCTGAAACCGAGTCTGCCTGTTAGCCTCATCTGACTGGATACTTTTTACTTTAGTTGCAGCTTCTACCAAGGCACGCAAATTTGGATGTTGTTGTGCACCCACTATCTGTCTGATCTTGTTATGGAGACCCCTCTCAAATCTCTGACATAACTTATCTTCTGTCAGCTGATAATCATTAAGGTAGGCACTGAGACACTCAAACTCACGCTCATACTCCGTTACTGTCTTGTTTCCCTGTCTGAGTCTCCAGAAGGCATCTTGCATCTCTGCTTTATATTCTGACCCTATATATTTCTTTTCAAACTGATCCAAGAAGAAATCTCAATTCAACTGTTCACCTGGGGTATGCTTCCGTATTGAATCCCACCAGATGAATGCAGGACCCTGAAGTAATGCCACAGTACCTTCAAATTTATCTTCTGACGGGCTGTGAGTAATTTCAAATCATCTCTTTACCTTGAACAACTATTCCTCAACTTGTACAGGGGTCAATGGATCACGCCCATAGAAATCTTCAGCTCCCAATATCTTCAACTGCTCCAAAATCGGCTTATTTTTAGGTGGAGCTAGAGGTTGTACTTGGGCCGCTGGCTGTGGCTGTTGAGCATGTTCAACTTTCATTCTGTGTTGAATATAATCAGCCATGAGATGACAAAAATTCGGCTGTGGCAGTGGAGGTGGTACAACTGGTGGAGTAACATTTTGTTGTGAGGTTTTAGCTTGCCTAGCACTAACCGACGCTTCACTCTCACCGTCCCCATCACCTTGACCTTGTGGGGATGCCATCATTCACTATAAAACAGGAAATGAGCAAGCATACATTAATCTTAATACAAATTTCATCCATCCATTGACATGTATATAATTCATTCACTTAATTTCAACTCCGATCTTAGAATAGTCTAAACCATGCTCTGATACCATTAAAACTGTAAGACCCTTATAACACTTATTTTATACGTACGTTATGTGGGTAAATACGATTATAGCCGATGTATGCAAAAAAAATTTCCTTTTATTTAATGACCATGATATTATCAATACTTAATTAATCCTTTTTACTTTTTCCAAAACATTGACAGTATAACGGCTATAAACTAACACACACACCTGCAAAACAAACAATCCACAGCCCATTTTTGGGCACAACAATTTATATATAATACAAAAATATTTTACATTCATCCACAAATCATCTTTTCATTATTCGCACGCATAATAATTTACAAATATCATTTTATTATAATATGTACAATATTCTTTCTTACAACTCCATATATATGCATATGTATACATGTTATTATTAGTAAATATCTTCTTACTATTTTGTTCTTCCGTCTGCTCCCAAAATTCGCATACTTGCTCCTACCTTTTTCTGCTACTACCTGCACGCAGTCAAATAATTACGTGCTGAGCATTAATATGCTCAGTGGTGACTACTAATCTAAAAAATTTCACTAATTATATTTTCATGCAATTATATTTTTAATATACTATTCAATTTTTTTCATTAATATATAATTCATTTTATTATTTTTAAGTACTCTTAATTCACTATTTAATACCTTAATTAATTTTATCAACTTTTTTTAATCCTTCTTTTCTTTTTTCTTTTCAATTTCTTTTTTTTTTATTTTTTTAATTTGTTACAAATTTCACTTAAATTCTTAAATTTTTTATTTATTTACAATCATGCCATTAACTATATATTATTTACACTCTTGCTACTAATATTATTACTTTTATTATTATTTTTTATATTTATTTATTTGATTATTTATTTTTACTACACAATTTAATATCTATCTTGCACTTATTTTTCATTTTTCAACTTTTTTTTTGTTACATTTATCACATTTATTATTATTATGATTATACCATTATATATATATATATATATATATATATATATATATATATATATATATATATATATTTATCTTGTATTTCTCACTTTCATTATTTTTCTTATATTTTTCACTTATTTCATGTTTATCCTATTTTTCATTTTAATCATTTTTCTCATATTTTATTCATAATTGTCACTTTAATCATTTCATTCACACTTGCCCATAGTTTCAATCCAATAGAAAATATTCGGACCGAATACATGGGACGTAGACCCCAAAAGTCCACTACACTGAAGAGTAATTCCAAAGCATCACCCGAGCACTATACTGTACACTGAATCACTGAGTTATAATAACTGAAGTAAATCATCATTGGCTTACATAAGCGAGTCGCCATGACCCGCACCGCGATAATAATGTCCCTATGACTAGTCAATTATATCCTGAGCTAGATTTAACCATCAGAAAAATAACTAAGGACATTATTTTATTTATTCAATTCAATTTCTATTAAACCATAAATTTTATTATTTTTACATTATTAATCACTTAATAATTTATTCTTTCATAACAATTTTATCATTACCAAATTTTTTTCACATTTTTCATTCTAATATATCAATTAAGTTATAAACTCACTAAATATATTTTATTAATTATTTTTCATTTCATACATAATATCATAAATAAATAGAAAAATATTCAATATTTAATTTAAAAATTTTCAATCAATTTCTACACACTTAAAATCATATCTTCTTACATTTCATGGCTAAATTTTCATTTAATTAGTAAAGCAAGTATTAATTTCTCTCTCTCTTTTTTTTGCCTATATTTAATTTTCATCATTAAAATTTTTCTTTCAATTTCTAATTATTCATTTCACTAATTAATACATTCATTATTCTATATATATCATAATATTACACTAAAATGTATTTATTCCTTAATATTCATTTTTCACATAATAAAGTCAAATTTTACAATTTCCACTAATTAATTTTTTTAATTGAAATTAATCATCCTAATTAACTTTTCATATTTCATTAATCATGTTTTAAGCATTAATTAACAATTACATACAAAACACACAATTTTCTAAATTTTCATAACCCTAAATTATACTTTATTAATGAAAATAATTAGATTAAAGAATCACTAACCTTAATTGTTTGTTTAAGTCTTCCTAAATTTTCTTTTCCTTTGCTTTTTCCTTGGAAGAACCTTCACCTTCTCTTAAATCTACCATGGACAAAATTTTTCTTTCATTAATCCACCATTAATTTACTTCTTAAGCTCAAATAAACTTCATATTTATCATCTACATATCTTAATCTACCTATTTGAACAATTAAATTAATTTAAAACCATAAATTTTGCTTACCTCAAATTAATATCATAAACTTTATCCTTTGATTTTCCTAAATTTTTGGATGTCGTTTGCTATTTTTCATAACTCCAGTCAAATTACGGTCAACCAACTATTTAATTAAACTATGTCCCATTTTTTCTTAATTTTGACTTTTGAGGACTTATTTGACATCATTTTCACTCTAAATTTTACCCTAAGACTAGTCATAATCTATATTTTCCGATGATCAAATAAAATATTTTTCATCCACAGGTGTATTTCTGACCCCCGGGTATACTGATCAATATCGAAAACTACAGTTTACGACTAATCCGGTATTTGGGCCATGACAAATCATTTTATATATATTAAACAACATTATATATATATTAAATAGCATTACTAATTTTCATAAAAAATCTTAAACGAACAATTAGAATTATACGGAATAAGTATGAGATGAAGTAAAATAAAATATAAAAATTATATTGAATTTGTAAAAAAATTGTACTCTATATGCTAAATATGCTATTTAAAATTAAGAAGAAAAAAAACAAATATTGAAGATACTATTAGTTGAGGGAGGATGTGAGATGCTCGAGATTCTTCCAAATGCCGCATAATTTTGACTCTCAGATTCTCTCAATTCTACATTTTCGATTCTATTTTTACACCCAAATGAAAATGACCGTACTGAAAAATCAACTCTTACCAGTACCCAATGATACCCATTCTCACCGATCAGAACACTGCGAGTAAATGCCGTGTCCTGTAGTGGACTCTGCTTCATACACAGTATAAAGCGAACCGCAAAATTCCAAAAACCTCTCTCTTTTCTTTTCACCGATTGCAATTTCATCTACTGCCTCGTTTCGATTTCTGAAATTAGGGTTTATGCCATCTCTTTATCCGCTTTTCCATTTCATGATCCATTCAATATCCGATTCTCTGAATTTTTTTTTATGATATATTCTCTGACTCTCTGATTCAGTTAGATTTAGTTGGTTGTTTTCAACTCCATCTCTGCCTTTCGGTTTTCATTTTTGTTCTTATTCTTTTTTGGTACTGGAATACCTTCATCGTTTACTCTATGGCTGAAAGAATTTAGGTGACGCTTTTGTGTTAATTGTTTAATAATTCAGTGCTTGTTATGTTAAAATTATGCTTCTTTGTATATGTTTTCCTGTGCCGAGCTTGTCTGAGTAGTTAATTCATTGTATTTTGGGAAATGGAAATAGCATTTGTTGGGTCACTTTTTACTTTCAACAGAGGTTTTGAGTGGATTTAGTTCTTGAATCACACATGCTTATCAAAGATCATGACACATCTACTAACTATATATAGCAATTTTTTTCTCTCTTTTGATGCCAGAGGAGTATGCACCAAAAGCTGGCCGCTTTGACTGAAGCACAGGAATAATTGAAGAGGATGGGAGGTTGCTGTTGTTCTTCCAGGAAGCCTCATCTACATGGAACACCTGTATATTATTATGTGAGTAAAATCTTTTTATCTGTCTCTAGCAAGTAGCACTATGTATGCCTCCGTATTGATTTTGCATTTGTAATGCTTGAACTATTCTGTACGGTGGCCGATGTTTATGTTGTGTGATTAAGGTCGCTTGCTTGCATTGAGGTGGATTTGAACTCTCTGGGAGAGTGGAAGTCACCCACTGGGAACAGAGAGAAACTGATTTAACTTTGTCATTTCCTGGTTGCCAATTTGATATTACTTCTGTTTAGAAAATCTTAGGAAGGTCATAACTTTCTTTAGCTTTTTGAGAATTTTAAGACTATAATCATGGCTTTGTGAGCGGTGAAAAACACAGAGCTCAATTTTAAGTCACAAAGCAATTTTAGTTTGTTTTCTTTTCACATACTTGATCTGATCTTATAAAATGCCATTATTCACTTAACTTTCTGTTCCCATCTGATGCACAAAGCCTTCTGAAAAGTTGCATGAGGAGCCTTACCTCATTGGCGACATATCATTCCTATCATCTATCTCATCTTCCAAATGTGCTTCATTTTCCTTCTTTTCTTTTTTTAATTTTTATTTTGCTGAATTTGATGAATAAGCTTCAGTTCTGTCGATGTAGTTTTGCTTTTTGACTGGCGTAGTTCTGAATGCAAGAGCTTTTATAACTTCGAATTTCAAATGATGTTCATAGATGGATTTGCCAATCCTTATTTGTTTGAACCATGAAATTTCAGGAATGTAAAGCAGGTGGCTTCTTAGCAAGAGTATATAATCTGTTGCTTTTTTTTTTTAATGATTTGGCCAACAATTAAAATATATCCAAGTGCAAAAATCTTGGCTGGCTAATTATTGTGAAATGGAACTCGTGAGAATCATTACCAACAATATATATTTTTTTGGTAATTTTTAACAATTTTCTGCAGTATCCACCAGCTTTGGAAGAGCATGAATCCTTAGAATCTCATACCGATGCAGCCTCTACATTCACTGCAGGTCTCCTGGCTGAATTCAACCTGAATACATCAACACCTGATACTTTCAGGCCCCCTCCTGCACCTTTGCCATATGATATGGTTCTGGGATGCCCTCGATCCTTGGATTCTGAATCTATTAGAGAAACCATTGGTGGGGGTAGTTCTGAAACTTTGGCAACATTTGAGTATCTTGAGGATCCTGACAGCAAAACATTAGCAAGTTCATTGCCCGTCTCACCAGAGAAGGCAGAAATATTAAAATTTGATGGAGCTATTTCAGCAACTGAAGAAGAGGATGGTTGTCCCATTTGTCTTGAAGGTGGGAAGGTGTCAGTCTATGGGGGATGAATTGTGCTGTCATTAATAATATTCTGATTAGTGATCAGAAATCTGGTCTGTTTCTGCATAAAGTTCATATTTGATAGCTCATAAATAATTGTTCAAACCTATCTGCCTCTACTTGCAGAATATGATACAGAGAATCCAAAATTTTTCACCAAATGCGAACATCATTTCCATCTGTCATGCATTCTAGAGTGGATGGAAAGGAGTGACACCTGCCCTATTTGTGATCAGGTTTGCCTCTTCTGATATCTCTGCGCAAAAAATTGCTGAATTTTTATATTTCTTCAAGAAAATGCTTGATCATTACTCTATTCAAGGTCCTCATCCTTTTTTCTTTTTTGCGGGATAATATGTTATTATTTATGCTCTTTATTGCATAAGAGGAGAGTAATGATGGAAATGGTCCAAATGGATTTATGATACTGTTCTGCCGAAATGACTTTGGTTCTTTTCAAGTAACTGGTAACTGATGAAGGAATTTACTGACTAATGAGGATCTGTATTTTCACTGTGTAATGGTTGACATGATGACCATTGTTCACTTATATTTTGCTTCTTGAACTTTACAGGAAACGGTATTTGACCATAACTTCAATTAGTCTCTTTCCAAGATGGAAAGTTTGTTACCTGTTTTGATGGAAAGCTTGCCAACATAGTGGGCTGAAGATGCATGTGAGTTCCAATTTGCAATTGGTCAGCAGAGTTGCCCACATTTTAATTTTGGTCTTAGTTGGTCTGAAGGTTCAAGATATCATAGTTTTATGGGACTGCTTCTGCGAAGGTCAAAAGTTGTGGACTTATAACACAACATGAAAACAAGTTCCTGCTTCACAACTTTTTCTCATTGTCAATACCTTGGTTAGTTTTCAAATGGGCTTGCAGATAAACAACTGGTTATGAAGGACATTTCTGAAAGAACAACCTGAGAGGAAGTTTTGTGCAAAAGGTTGTGCTTCACAAAGAACGAAAAGCAAAATTTAAAGAACTAGAATCCCATTTTCTTCTATTTGCTTGCTCTATGCTGCATATATTTTCTGTAAATTAAGTCAGTTTTTTTATTATTAGTTTTTTTTTAAATGGAATTCAGCATTCAGAAACCAATCAGTGTATGGAAAATGTAATAATAGAAAAAACCTATTTATTTTTTCTTTTAAAATCTGGTATTTTTCAGGTGTAATGCTTTTGATATTATTTCTTCAATTTGTATTTCTCTCATCCCGTATATTTTAGAAAATTGAGAAATCATGGAAATATTGATGAAAAAAAGGAGCAGAACTATTTTCCTGTCCCAAGAAAGGGTTAATTACTATTTATAATAGTTTTACTGCTAAATAGTATAATTTTTAAAATTTTTAAAATATTAGTGTAATATACTAAATTTTAGAGATAAATAATAACTTTTTATTATAAAAAATAGTATAAATTTTGTTTTTTCGCTTCATAATAATTTAATAAAATATAAGTTACAAATAATATAATTTTAAAAATTTAGAGATGTTAATATGGTATAAAATTCTAAATGGTTGTTTAAAGTCACATCTATGCCTAACTCATTGGACAGAGGCCCACAAGTACAAAAATATAGATGACAAACGCATCATTGACAAAAATAAATACAGAGGCCACTAATCATGAAATGCCCAAACTTTTGCAAATATTGGTTTGATTTTCAAAAATGTCATTATCAAAGAAAATGCTTTCTTGAATGCTTTTTCTCTACCTGTACCATTTTCTTATTATATATACATATATACTCCTTGGTTGAAAAATGCCCCAACCAAAAATTATTTCTTCCTTGTTTAAGTAAAACGCCAAAATTTGTCAATAAATTTAAATTAAATTCATTTTTTCATTAAATGACATAAGTAAATTGAATATTAGAAATCTGAAAAAAATAAAAAATATAATTACATGTTTCTAGTAGCAAAAGATAAAATTAATAAGAGATAAAAAAGGGTGGAATTAATAAAATCTTAAAAGAGTTATAAAGGTAATTAAGCAAATGAAAAGAAAATGCGTTTCTTATTAAAGGGTTACTATTCATTTCCATTTGTATTAGGTGGGAAGCCAAATGTCAAAGTTGGATTTTTTTTAAGGAATGAAAATGGGATGAATTTATGACGGAATTTTTTGTTTTAGTCTATGATTTCACGTCATATTCTTCAATTTCATTCCATTTTTTATTGAAAAAAATTTGAATTTACGTTCCTGCACTATATGAGAATGGAGATTCTCGTTCTTTAATTTTTATTAATTTTTTTATTTTAATATTAAGAATATTTTTTTATTTTTTACTTTAAAATGTTATATTTTTATTTTATTATTTTTAAAAATATTAATTATATTAAAATATAAATAATTATTATATATATAAATAATATATATATATAAAATAATTGGAGCGGAATCAAAGTAAAAAATATATATATACCCATCTCTATTACAAAAAAATCAGAAAAAAATATAAAAAAATTCCTTCAATTCGGAGCTGGGCACCGATAGACAGGGATAAGTCTAAATTGTCATCTTTACTGCTTTGTTGACTTTTGAAGTTTTTATACCAACTATGAGTGCCTGTGAGCCATCCCTCTCCCTTTCCAAACTTAACCAATTCAATTTTCAAATGGCCAACAGCATGCTACTTTTATTTTTATTTTTATCGGTAGGTTTGCATTTCTTAAGAAGTTGTTCATCCATTTTGTTGAAACTGTCATATAAAAAAAATAAAATTTATTATATTTCCATTGATATTTTAGATTATCAATATAAAATAAACTGTTTTTTTATAATTTTATCCATATCTTAATTTTGGAGTAAATCTTCTTTATTAATAAATTAATTATACTATTACTATATTTAGTCTTTATAAAAAAATGTCAATATGATCATTTTATACTCATAATTATACATATTAAATGATATTCTTAATTTTTATAAAAAAAATTTTAAGCGATAAATGGAACGAAACAAAAGGAGTATAATTAACATATCACTTTTTTTAAAAATATATTTTCATTTAACATGTTTTATTTAGAGTGAAAATTTACCGCTTTATCGGTTGTGAATATTTTGAAAATTCAGTTTATTATGTTTCATTTATAAATTAAAAATTCAATTTTATTTGTTAAAACTATTAATTATTTATAGTTAAATTGTTATTTTTTTGTTGAGTTCATTATTAATTTTTATTTTTAACTATTGAAAATAAATCATCTTTTTCAATTTTGAATATAAAATGTTCCATTTTTTCTATATTGAATTTTATAATTTATAAACATCATTCAAAGTAAAAATATGATATAAAAAATTATATATATATATATATTTATTTCTAGTCTATTGAATGCGATTTTATAAAAATAAAAACTTCAATTTAACCATCAATCAAATTTAGTTAATCTTTTTTTTGTTGATTTTGGTTTGAATTTCAGTTTTTTTATCTAATTCAAATATTTTTTTCTGCTTAATAATAAATATGGATTATTATTATTTTTTTACAAGGAGCTTTAGTGAAGATTTGAACTCAATATGCCATAAAACTAAAGATGATTAATATTAGTATTATGTTTTTTAATAGTTCAATAGCTAATATAGAGTATGTTATAATATAAGGATATATTAGAAAAAAAAAATTATTTATTTTTATATGCATTTAATTTAACTTGAAAATAAATTTCAGCCTCTTAGTGGATTTCACTGCTTTTGTCTGCCACAACATCACGTCTCCCTATCCCAACAATCTTTTTTCAGCTTTTGCACCTCATGGATTTACCAAAATATCCTTCAGTCTAAATTTTGCTTCAAAACATATTTTTATTCAATCTCTCGTCTTTATGAATTTACTTAAGTAAACAATCTTAAAATATTGCATGATATTAATCAAAATGAATTTAGGACATAACTTTAAGTTAAAAAGAAGAATGATAACTCTAATAATTACTATCTGATTGATTGGTTGATGGGTGCTAATATTTTATTTTAACACTCTTTTTTAATATTTATTTTTTTATTGGTCAATTATTTTCAATAAAAAAATATATAATTTCTTTTATAGATAAAATTAAATATAGTAATTTTTTTATATATTAAAATTTCTTTTTTATTTACCATTTTCTCTTCTCTGTTTCCTTATATCTCACACTACTCTTTATTTTCTTTTTTTACATTTTTTTATTAAAATTTAAAAAAATAAGAAAAATAAAAAATATTTTTGACTGATTTTTGAGAATACAATCTCACACTCAAAAATTTAAATCGAAATTAATTCAAATATTATATATCCAAATGTAAAATACTTTTTATTACTTTTATATTGAAACTTACGAAGCAAAATTTTCTAAAAAAATAGTATGCATGAAAAATAATTCTAAAATCAATAAAAAAATAAAATAAAATAACTAAAATCAAAGAGAGAAACAAAAGAAAATATATTAAAAAATAAAATAATTTAAGCAATGAAGAATTGAAAACGAAAAAAATTATGAATAGAAACAAAATAAAATATATAGAAAAAATAAAATAATTTAAATAATAAAAAATCTAAAACAAATAAAAAATTAATTATATTTTATATTAGATTTATTTGTAATTTTTTATTTCCTTAAAAACAAAATTAATGTTATTTTAATTATCAAATTTTTGTTGCTTTATTATTTATTTTATTTTTATTTTATTAACGATTTTAAAATAGTTTTTGTTCTTTGTATAAAAATTAATCCAAAATTTTCTCATAATTTTCTCAATAGATTTTTTAAATTTTAATAAATTTTTTTTAAAAAAGAGCTGTTTAAAATATAAACAAAAAGATGAGAGAACATAATGAATAAAAAATTAGTTTTTTAATAAAATTAATTTTTTAATATTTTAATAATTAATATGAGAAAAAATATTATGTTTAATTTTTACCTAAAAAATATTATTGAAAATAATAGAATAGTGTAAAAGAAAGTGTTAAATAGAGTGTTATTAGTATTATTTTTACTAGGAAAAAATTATTGAGAGAAAAAATTATTTTTTACTGTTTGAAAAATATTGGGTCATATTAACATTTAAAAAATTTTAAAACATAACTTTAGAGGATAGTTTCGTAAAAGAACTTAACAACCATTTTGTCCTTGTTTGTTTGTATCCTAGAGAGGCAGCTTTTTTTTTTAATTGGTAAAGCTAGAAAGGCAGCTTTTACATATATCTATACAGAATATACAATCTCTCTCTGTTTCTGTCTCTATCTCTATCTTTCTTTCTCACTCGAAAGTTGAAAAATCAATTGCATTTGATCAACCGTTCATAGATTCCATCATGTTCTCTCTCGCATAACAAAGAAGCTTTTTAATTTTCTGGCTAAGCAAACAGAAAAAGGTCCGATTTTTATACTCTATGAAATGTCGCTAGCAGCCTTCACTGCCATTCCTATGTTAATGACTTCTACCTCTATCTTCCTCTCCCTTCTGTTGGTGACCTCAAATGGTTTCTTTATTTCCAAATTCGAGGCAAATGAGAGCTCCTCCATCCCCAAACTTACCCATAATACTAAATTTGCTTTTACAGTCCAAAAGCCCCCGAGTTCACTGAGCATAAGCGAGAAATTAGAGTCTAGCAGAGTTATTATCAATGGAAATTTCACAATTCAAAGCGAAAATCAAACATTTCAGCTGGGTTTTTTCAGCCCAAATGGAGGTTCTAAGTGGTACCTTGGCATATGGTACTCTTCAACTCCGACTCCAACTTATGTTTGGGTAGCGAATCGTGAAAATCCCATTACCAATGTCGAATCTTCCACGCTTGAAATAACTGAGTCGGGCAAGCTAGCGATAAGGGAGTCACCAATTTCTGTTATTTGGCAAAGCACAAACACAGAGAAAGCAGCTGAATTTCGATTTCTAGACGATGGAAATCTGATTCTACTATCGCCCACTGGGTCACTCTTATGGCAAAGCTTTGATTTCCCCACGGACACGTGGCTACCGGGGATGAACATCACCAAGAATCAATCTTTAACCTCATGGCGGAGCTCAGCCGATCCATCACCTGGGTTATATTCCCTTAGGCTGAGCCCACGAGGGTACAACGAATTCGAGCTCGTATATAACACAAGTATCAGATATTGGAGCACGGGCAATTGGACAGGCACGGCATTCGTCGGTGTTCCACAAATGACAATACCGTACATATACAACTTCCACTTCGCAGATCCTTTCACCTCCGCGGCGTCGTTTTGGTACACAGAAATAGCAACAGATTCGGCGTTGCGGCCGCCATTGACCCGATTCCACGTGGATGTCGATGGGCAGTTGAAGCAATACACATGGGCGCAGCAGGTGCAGAGTTGGGAAATGTTCTGGTCACAGCCAGAGAGTCGGTGTAAAGTTCATCGGTTATGTGGGAATTTCGGTGTCTGTAAAAGCATTAACGACGAAACAAGGACTTGCCTTTGCCTTTCAGGGTTTAAGCCTCTTAATGATTATGATTGGGAGTTTGGAGATTATTCCGCCGGTTGTGGCAGGGATAGCCGGAATTCATGTGAAAAGACTGATGGGTTCATCGAGGTCGGTGTTGTGGAGTTTGACGGAGCTGACAAGGTGGCGTCTCAGGGAAGCAGGAAAGATTGCGAGAGGTCTTGTTTGGGTAATTGTTCTTGTATTGGTTTGGTCCATGATGATAGGACAAATATATGCAAGAATTTATATGGATCTTTATTGAATTTGAGAAATCTGAGCTCTGATGACAACTATCAAGATGTGTTGTTCGTCAGGGTGCCGAAAGAAGGAACTACTCCAAAGGAAGATGAATCAAAATCTGTGCTTTTGATTGTTACCATTCTTGGGTCTATTGCCATTGTTGGGTTAGCTATAGGAATGTTGCTGATTCTGCAGATTAGAAGGAGGAAGAGCGAGGATAAAGGTAAGTTGGAAGATGGGGGCTTTCCTGTGTTGAATTTGAAGGTATTTTCTTACAAAGAACTGTATGCAGCAACTCGGGGTTTTTCAGATAAAATTGGCCACGGTGGGTTTGGTGCGGTTTTTCAAGGAGAACTGGATTCTACTGTTGTTGCTGTGAAGCGCCTTGAAAGACCAGACAGTGGAGAGAAAGAGTTCAGGGCAGAAGTATGTACCATTGGCAACATTCAGCATGTCAATCTTGTGAGGCTCAGAGGGTTTTGCTCAGAGAATTCTCATAGGCTTTTAGTTTATGATTACATGCCAAATGGCCCTTTGAGTGTATATCTACGCCAAGATGGTCCTAATTTGAGCTGGGATGCCAGATTTCGCATTGCAATGGGGACTGCTAGAGCCATAGCATATTTGCACGAGGGATGTAGAGACTGCATCATCCATTGTGATATCAAGCCAGAAAACATCCTTCTGGACAGTGATTACACGGCTAAGGTATCAGATTTTGGCCTAGCGAAACTTGTTGGTCGTGACTTTAGTAGGGTATTAGCAACCATGAGAGGTACCTGGGGCTACGTTGCACCCGAATGGATATCAGGTGTTGCAATTACCACAAAAGCAGATGTTTATAGCTACGGAATGACATTGTTAGAATTGCTTGGAGGCCGTAGAAATGTAGAGAGACACCCATCTGCAGGTGCTGTTACCGGTAGCAGACAGGGCGAAAAAGGTGAGAGATGGTTTTTCCCTCCATATGCTGCTCAACAGATAATTGAAGGCAATATCCAAGCAGTGGTGGATTATAGGCTAGGAAGTGCATGTAAAATTGAGGAGGTTGAGCGCGTTGCATTGATCGCAATTTGGTGCATACAGGATAATGAGGACATGAGGCCTACGATGGGGATGGTAGTGAAGATGCTGGAAGGGATAGTACAAGTGCATACTCCTCCAGCTCCAAAATTATTACAAGCACTTATTTCCGGGGAATCTTATCAAGGGCTTCATATAGATTCTGGTAATTCTGGTAATGATTTGTCTATGACAGGTAATTACTCTGGTCTTATATAATCATTGTCTGGCTACAGTGTATGCACGTCTTGTCTTTTTCTCTTTGTAAGCTTTTTAAGAAGGTAAAGTTTTTATGGCTTGAATTAAATTCTGTTATTTTCCCCATACCCGTTTGTGTAAAAAAGTTAATTTGCTTGATTTAGTGATCTTATTCAAGTTTGAAGGTTTTTGCTGCTGGTTTTTTTTTTTTTTAAAAAAAAAATTAAGCATTAAAGGTGGAGCGTAATTGATGGTGGGCTTTTTTCTCTTTGCCGGAGTCATGTCTTTCTTGTGTAATAATTTAATGAAATTTTCGAATTTTAAACACAATCATCAACTCATTTTGCCTTCAACACACGACAATGGCAGATAGATACATAATAGCTGTGAGAGTTTCTGATATTCTGTCATCTACAGAAACTTTTCTCATATTTGCTATTCTTTCATTTTCCTTCTTTTCTTTTTTTAATTTTTATTTTGCTGAATTTGATGAATAAGCTTCTGTTCTGTCGATGTAGTTTTGCTTTTTGACTGGCTTATTTCCGAATGCAAGAGCTTTTATAACTTCAAATTTCAAATGATGTTCATAGATGGATTTGCCAATCCTTATTTGGTTGAACCATGAAATTTCAGGAATAGAAATCAGGTGGCTTCTTAGCAAGAGTATATAATCCGTTGTTTCTTTTTTTTTGTTTTATTTGGCCAACAATTAAAATATATCCAAGTGCAAAAATATTGGCTGGCTAATTATTGTGAAATGGAGCTCGTGGGAATCATTACCAACAATATATATTTTTTGGTAATTTTTAACACTTTTCTGCAGTATCCACCAGCTTTGGAAGAGCATGAATCCTTAGAATCTCATACCGATGCAGCCTCTACATTCACTGCAGGTCTCCTGGCTGAATTCAACCTGAATACATCAACACCTGATACTTTCAGGCCCCCTCCTGCACCTTTGCCATATGATATGGTTCTGGGATGCCCTCGATCCTTGGATTCTGAATCTATTAGAGAAACCATTAGTGGGGGTAGTTCTGAAACTATGGCAACGTGTGAGTATCTTGAGGATCCTGACAGCAAAACTTTAGCAAGTTCATTGCCCGTCTCACCAGAGAAGCCAGAAATATCAAAATTTGATGGAGCTATTTCAGCAACTGAAGAAAAGGATGGTTGTCGCATTTGTCTTGAAGGTGGGAAGGTGCCAGTCTATGGGGGATGAATTGTGTTGTCATTTATAATATTCTGATTAGTGATCAGAAATCTAGTCTGTTTCTGCATAAAGTTCATATTTGATAGCTCATAAATAATTGTTCAAACCTCTCTGCCTCTACTTGCAGAATATGATACCGAGAATCCAAAAATTTTCACCAAATGCGAACACCATTTCCATCTGTCATGCATTCTAGAGTGGATGGAAAGGAGTGACACCTGCCCTATTTGTGATCCGGTTTGCTTCTTCTGATATCTCTGAGCAAAAAATTGCTGAATTTTTATATTTCTTCAAGAAAATGCTTAATCGTTACTCTATTCAAGGTCCTCGTCCTTTTTTTTTTCTTTTTTGTGGGATAATATGTTATTATTTATGCTCTTTATTGCATAAGAGGAGAGTAATGATGGAAATGGTCCAAATGGATTTATGATACTGTTCTGCCTTCAAGTAACTGGTAACTGATGAAGGAGTTTACTGACTAATGAGGATCTGTATTTTCACAGTGTAATGGTTGACATGATGAACATTGTTCACTTATATTTTGTTGCTTAAACTTTACAGGAAACGGTATTTGACCATAACTTCAATTAGTCTCTTTCCAAGATGGAAAGTTTATGAGCTGTTTGGATGGAAAGCTTGCCAACATAGTGGGGTGAAGATGCATATAAGTTCCAATTTGCAATTGGTCGGCAGAGTTGCCCACCTTTTAATTTTGGTCTTAGTTGGTCTGAACTCTGAAGGTTCAAGATATCACAGTTTCATGTGACTGCTTCTGCGAAGGTCAAAAGTTGTGGACTTATATCACACAACATGAAAACAAGTTCCTGCTTCACAACTTTTTCTCATTGTCAATACCTTGGCTGTTATTTTTGAAATGGGCTTGCAGATAAACAACTGGTTATGAAGGACATTTCTGAAAGAAGAACCTGAGAGGAAGTTTTGTGCAAAAGGTTGTGCTTCTCAAAGAACGTAAAGCAAAATTTAAAGAACTAGAATTCCATTTTCTTCTATTTGCTTGCTCTATGCTGCATATATTTTCTGTAAATTAAGTCAGTTTTTTGTAAAAAAAAAAATGGAATTCATCATTCGGGAACTCAGTGTATGCAAAATGTAATAATAAAAAATATCTATTTATTTTTTCTTTTAAAATCTGGTATTTTCCAGATGTAATGCTTTTGATACTGTTTCTTAAATTTATATTTCTCTCATCCCGTATATTTATATTTAGAAAATTGAGAAATCATGGAAATATTGATTTAAAGAAAGGAGCAAAACTATTTTCTTGTTCTAAGAAAAATAATATATTTTTTCTGTCAATTTTAATAATTTTACTGCAAATAAAAAAATTATATAATTAATAAAATTTTAAAACTACATTAAATTTAAAGCGTAGATAGTATAAATCTTTAAATTTAAAAAATGAATAGTAATTTTATTTAATATGGTATAATATAATAAAAAAATATAGGATGAATATAGATAATAATATGGTATAAAATTTGAAATGGTGGTTTAAAGTCACATCTATGCCTAACTCATTGGACAGACAGAAATATAGACGACAAACGCATCATTGACAAAAATAAAACAGAGGCGGTGAATCATGAAATGACCAAACTTTTACAAATATTGGTTTGATTGTCAAAAATGTCATTATCAAAGAAAATGCTTTCTCGAATGCTTTTTCTCTGCCTGTTTCATTTTCCTATTATACTTTAACGTAACTGTTGTGTTGCGTAATAAATTAAAAATTAATAATATAATTATTAGAATTAATTTATATAATACAGTAGCAGACAATATTATTAAAAGTTTTACATATTATGTAAATATTAATAAAATGCTATAAAAACAAAAGAATAAAAAAAGTTTCAGATTGTGAGATTTGTGAGACATAAGGATGATAATTAAATGATTAATTACGATACTATAATTATTTACAAAACTTTAAAAATGTGAAATTTATTTGATATACTTGAAAAATTGTTATTCAATCAATCAATCTTTTTTTTATGATGAATTATGCTATGATCTAAAAACATAATTTGACTTTTATCTTTTTTGTAAATTTATTGCTATATATTTGATATAATAGATAAAATTATATTTAATGTAATTCTTGTTACTTGATACATTTTTTTCACTAATGATTCATCTATTATTTGTTCTGATTGGTTATAATTTTGAAGATTATATATATTTTGAAACATGTGTATCATCAGAGGATACTGATTTTGATTCTAATGAGAAAATATCTCTTAGTAAAACAGGACCTGAAGATAATAACTTTTATAGTTGGTCTGCATCTGACATTTGATAAACTTTGATCATTAAAAATGCGTATAACTTAAAAGTTAAATTGTAAGGATCTTTAACACAATTGCATATGAAAAATTGAAAAAAAATCGTTACATTCCATAAATTTTGGTCATTAGTGATAGGAGAGTGTATTTATCTTTAAAACCGTGAACCAAGTATTAGCTGGTAAGTCTATTAATTAGGCTACTTGTCGACCAAATATAATAATATTGCAGTGTCAGTCAGATCTTCAACTAATGCATTGAGCTTATATCTATAAAAAAATGATATAAAATTGATAATAATATGATTGTATTTTGCAAAAATATAAATTATAATATACTAGTATATAAGTAGTTTTTCAAGGACACCGCAATTATTGTACCATGTTTGTTCAATGTAACTTTGGAAACTATTTTTGCATTAAGGGCGTGCTTTATACCACCACCCCGTAGATGGGTCAATGTAACAAATCATAGCTTGACAGGTAAATTTTATGTTCTGTATGTAATAAAAAGTTACACATCATAAGTTGATGAGTATTATCCAAATATATTAAAATGGTTTATGGTTGTTTTAGATTGGATAATTACTTTATCATTATAATTTAGAAATAGTTTTTCTATTTACGTTTCTTTCTAACTCAATATCTTGAATAAATAATTTTTCCATTGCGGTCGAACAATCTTTTCCACTGGTTCTGAAAGTTTAATGTTTTAGAAAGTCAAAAAGTGAAAGCAACAAATATTGAAACAAAATTTATGATAGTCATGTAGTAGTAAACAATTTAAATTTAAATTTTATCACACATTTGTTTTAAGTTTGCAACTTTTGGTATTACAAGATTTATAAAATTTTTTGTGTCAGCTATGTTATTTATGGAGAAATCATCTATAATGAAAGTGAAGTAAGTAATCTAATAATTGAATATACTTATACAGTAATAAGAATGCATTTCACTTATTTTATATATTAGTGATTTGAAATAAAAAGTTATGTAGATACTAGAGTATATTTCGGACAATCATTGCTACAAATGCAACAATAACTGCTCCATTTGCATCATCATTAAAAATTATTTCAGTTGGAAAGTCATTTTCAATTTTATCCCTTAAAGTGACGTCTAATTTTTTGGAGTTACATTAATGTTGAGTCAAGTTAATAAATTTGTAAATGTAATATAATATAATATATATGTGAAACAAAATTAATTTTCATACCATTCATTTGTTTATTTGAATATTTCATTTGCTCTCAATTTTTCCAAGTACATTTACTTCTTCAATTTCTCAAATCAAAACAATTTGTCTAATGATATTTATAAAATATTATTTGCAACTTATAATCATTCAAAATATACTTAAATACAATTTTGACAAAATGGATAAATGCATACCTAGTAAATATGATTTGTTTCCTATTCTATTTTTTGCATCTTTAAAATTGATGAAATCAATTCTATCAACTCATATAGATAAATTATCTTCATCTAAACTTTTGATGAATACATTCCTTGGTAACTTGATGCGGAAAGGATGAACGTTAATTCTATAATTTGCTTGTGCAGAAATGACAATAAATCCAAAAAATATAAAAGATTTTTCCTTCTGTTAGTAATGGTCTAAAATAATTTATGCAATGTTCTGGAATTGTATCTTGCATTGTATCGCTCTAACAATGTAAATTCAAATAACTATGATTAATAAATATTGAGATATATTTTTTATGAATAAATTGTGTTAATATATACGATAATTAGATGTATGGATAGGAAAATAATAAATTTTTACCAAGCATGAAAAATTCAACACTGAATAATTCATATGGACTGAAAATATTTATAAAATTCCAAACTCATGTGGTGCAAATTTTAATTCGAACATTTTTGTTGCAACCGTTGAGCTCAAATATTAGTGTATAATTCACTTTTTAAAATGCTATTAGAAACAATCAATAATAATTAATAACAAAATTGATTATTATAACATACAATGAGTAAATATATTATAATATGGTATTTATGTAAAATATAAGTATGCAATGAAATATTATTTTAAAAAGTTATGTTATACACTGTAAATAATTAGAAAGGTCATAAAATATTTCAGGGTAAACATTATTTTTAGTATAATTGGAAATGTTATTCTTATCAAGATAAAATTTATTATTTATAAGTACATGTAAACCTTCATGCGATAGAATTTGGAATTGGTGAATATGTGTTTTTAAAGGTATCACCGATGAAATGAGTAATGAGATTTGGTAAGAAAGGAAAATTGACTCTTCATTACATAAGACCTTTTGATATCTTAGGTAGGATTGGTGAGGTGGCACCTCCAGTCTTCTCTCGAGTCCATCTTGTTTTTCATAATTATATGTTATGAAAGTATGTGTCAGGTCCTGCTCAAGTGTTACAACTTTAGAGCATATAAGTGAATCAAGACTTGTCATACGAAGAGCAACCAATGAAAAATTATTGATACTCAAATTAAGCAACTTCGTTCTAAGAGTATACCTATGGTAAGGATAGTTGGCAAAATCACTCATATGAGGAGTGTACTTGAGAGACAGAGCAAGAGATACGGGCTTTCTATCCACATCTTTTTCAATTTTAAGTTGTTATATTTTTTAAAATTTGAGGATAAAATTTCTTAAGAGGGAAAATAATTTTTCTTAAATTATTTCATGGCTTAATAATTTTATTTGAATAAAATTTTGTTAAAATCCGAAACTTATGAAAAATTATAAAATTGTTTATATATATATATATATATATATATATATATATATATATATATATATATATATATATATAGAGAGAGAGAGAGAGAGGGGCTACATGGATCATAATAGTAAAATTCATTTTCTATTTCCTTTTTTCTCTCTATTTCTCTTTTATTTTTCCTACACTACTACTATCTTCGTT
This sequence comes from Triadica sebifera, assembly GCA_023653625.1. Taxonomy (NCBI): domain Eukaryota; kingdom Viridiplantae; phylum Streptophyta; class Magnoliopsida; order Malpighiales; family Euphorbiaceae; genus Triadica; species Triadica sebifera. The sequence continues at coordinate 3,930,799 of CM042895.1, forward strand.
CATCATTCAAACAACCTCTGATCTTTGTCAAATTTAAACCAAAAGTAGTTATTTACATCCTTATCATTTCACCCACATCTGATTTTCTAAAAACTGACCGAATTTTTGGAATCGTTAAGAAAAAAATCAGGTAACTAGGTTATCATATCGTTTTTCACACTTTTTGACTTTTTTTGCTAAATTTTGACATTGAAAATGAACTTAATACATCAAAAAACATTAGGATGGAGAGTTTGAGCTCCGAAAAATGTCATTTAGGAGCTAATTAAACAGGATTCTCTTACTGGAGCCACTACAAAATTTTGTAAATCTAAACATTTCCGGTCACTTTTAAGATAACAAATTTATATATTTAGACTTCTCACACCTCAAATTTTCTTTTGGTACTATCCGATCATCAATTCGCTGCCGTAAAAAATTTTTCGATTACCGGAGTTCGCGCGACCACTAATCGGGTATTTTGGACATATTTTTCAACTCGTTAAACCAAGTCATCTGGTACTAATCACACCTTTTAGATGTTTTTAAATGGTGAGATATGAATTTATTTATGAAGTTTAGAGGTATTATTTTTTATTAGGGTGATTAATTAATTTAATCAAGTTATATGATCAATTATATAACTATTAGAGTTTATTGGAGATTGTTTGATAAATAATTGAATTTTATATTAGTTAATTGAGATGATTATTAGTTATGATAGAATATTAATAAATTAAGTAATTAAATTAGGTTATTTTATATGTTGATGGGGAGTATTATACATTTGGAGACCTAAATAGTATGAGATTATGTTGAGATGGACATAAAGTGGTTTATAGAATATTAACCATTTATATGGTAGGTTATGCCCAGTTTAAGGAGAAGTTTTGCTGAATATTTAGATAAATTTTATATTAAAAAGCTAGACAAAGGTTTTCTCATATGATTACTAAAAGTGTTTGGATATAAGATTTATTCTTGATATTATATTAATTTTTATTATATTTTTTTAGATTCTCCAAAGGCCCCACCAGTTGCACCAGAGTATTAAAAGCAGTAATTGAAGAATCTATATATATGTGAGTTAATATCATATGGTTTTATAACATGTTACCTTTCTCCTATATCTTATTTGACATGTTATATAATGATATTATTTTTGTTATAATATAATTTTATATGCAAATATATTTATGTTTGATTATTGCTAGAGATGTGATGTTTTGTAATAATGTGATTGTGGGTTGAGAACTATAACGGAATGTGTCACTTGATGGGTCACATAAAGACCGTGTGTACACCGGTGATGATCATATGATTTATGATAGATTGAAATGATAATCTTAGTGGAGCTTGCTTTCAGGGCACTGACTGATATAGTATATAGTTGTCGAGGTGATAACCCTAATAGAGCTTGCTTTCAAATCACCAATACCATTTGGATAAGTGACTGACCAGATAGAAGACTCTGATTGATGTTTTGCTATCGGGATGACTGTCCATTGGAATTAAGAAAGTTCAGTGGCTAGTATCATTTAGATTTAGGGTTCTGCCTAAATTTCTCTCCTATTTTATTGTGATTATTAATGTTGTATGATGCAGAACCTTTTGCATGTATAAATATGGTACTATTATATTATTGTGTGATTGTATGTTATAAAGTTATAGGATGTTAATTTACTTAAGGCAAGCTAACCCCCCTCTCAACTATTATTTCAAATAGTAAATTCATCTTATAAAACTTGTTTGGACTGCCTCACATCTTCTTCATTCTGCAAGGGTTTTGATCTAAAATATTTATTTTGTGTGATCAGATTTTATTTAATATTTTAGACTTCCACAATACTAATTATAGTGGTGTTAGAATAATATATTACATAGATATATTGGGATGAAGATATTCTCCCATAATAATATTATATATGTTTAGTATGTTATATATATTGTGATAGAGTTAATCATGTATATATATACTTGGATAATGTTAGTCATTAGATAATTTGATATTAGCTTGTTACGGTTTTTGGTGGTTTAAGCCTACCCATTCTTTGGCGCTGGTCACGATCTCGGGATTAGGTCATGATAGTATGAGGGAGAAATAAAGAAAATAAAAAATTATATTTTTTTGGTCATATTTCAAGTATTTGTTTTTTGTTATTCTACTAACCAATATATTTCGCTACTTCATTAGATTATATGTTATATTAATAAAATATTTGAAAACAAAATGAATACGAACCATGAGATTATGAATGTCAGTTTATTCCACAAATCAGAAACATTTCTTTGGTTCAAGGAGTAAAAACATTCCATAAAAAGATTAATCATGATTGTTTTTATCACATACAATTAAATTTATTTTCTTTATTTCTATTTCAAATTAGAATTCATTTTATTTTTAAAATAAAAATATTTTTTTTTATGATTTTTCATGAAATTTATATATTCTTAAAATATAAAAATTATTATTTTTCAATTTTTTCATATGCTTTCGAGTAAGATAGGAAAATTTCAAAATTTCAATTAAAATTTATAGTTTTAATATAAAACTACATATATTCGTGTGGTATGAAATACTTCTTTATTTTTTATTGTATGAAAAATATTTTGTGAGAAACATAATCACATACAAAAAAAAAACTTAATAAGTACATGATACTTTATTTTTTATTGAATTTATTTTTTCAATTAACTTTCAAGGAAAAAAAGGTAAATTGTTTAACATATTTTAAAAATCAATTTTGAAAAGTATATCATTTAAAAAATAAAAATAAAGTAAATACCTAAAAAAACTACAATATTCTATAAAAATATTATCAATTAATAAGTTGAAAATTAATATAAAAATAAAGGTCTGCAATTATTAAGAAAAAAATATCTTATTTTTATGTGGACATTATTACCATATTCCTCTAAGTTCATTAATTTATTACTATTGTTGATGCTCCTTGCTATCCAAATTTTCTTGCACATTTTTTCCTGACACTTTTTCGATATTTATTTTATATAAAATTTCATTATAGTGTTTTCTATAACTTCATTTATGATATGTAATTTTGTTTTATAATTTATATATTGTAGATTGACGTTAAATCCATTTGACACGTGCTCTTTACAATTGTTACACCCAGTTATATAATTTTGCACATCAATATTTTTTAAATAGGTATGTTTTCTTCAATTATAAGCATTATTTTAAAAAAAATATTTCATATAGTTGCTCTTTATACATAAATGGCAATAAATAATTATCACTTTTATTCTTATTTACTCAAATATATATCACATTCTATTGTTAATTTTTAAGTAAAATTTTAATATATTATAAAAAAAACTATGAGAGACTGGAGCAGAAAACCAATCAAAGTACAACAACTCATTCACAACTATTGAATGGAGGGATGCATGAAACTGCCATGCATACTGAAATATGCAGCAATCCAGCAATACCAGAGCCTCGCGCTTGTTCCATTCAAGAGAGAAGAAATAAATAAAAATTAAAAAAAGAAAATGAGGAGTTGTAAAGATTCTATCATATGAAAAATCTAATATATATATATATATCAAGTGTGAAAAAAAACCCAAATAATAATGCAATACATAGAATTTTCCAACGTCCCAAAATAATATGCAAGTTACTTCCTAATAATATCTGCGTAGCCCTTTCAATAGATAAGTGATATAAGAATAAACTCAATAATATATATATAATATATACATATTAAATAAGGAATATGACCATAGACCCAATTATCTATCTCATATATGCACATATGCTTCAATTAATTCCACGATCCATTCCCATATCAATTAACCCATCAATAATGCATCCCTAAACAACACAATCCTGACAAATTTAAAACAATGCATTTAAACAAATTTTCCTAACAATGCATTGGCCTTACTTAAACTGATTTTACTTTGTTTGCTCTATGATAATAGAAAGCAAATATATATGTTGTTAAGCACATATTATGGACATGATAAAATTAGACTCCATACATGCTATCTTTACTGATACAAAATCCTTCAACAACCCGTGTTTAGGCTCATTAGAAGATGCACAAAGCCACTCAATACTTGCTATCTTTGTAGGAAACAGTTATAATCTCACACAAAATCCTTCAACAACCCGAGTTTAAGCACATTAGAACCCTCAAAATGAAACCGAAATCATACACAACAAACTCATACATAGCATGTCAGATGATGCGCAAGGCCAAAAAATACAGAAAAACATGTTTTATCAGAACAAACATAACTGATCAAAGAGATATTCTTATCGGTCTGAGCACGGTCGGCGAGGAACCACGGTAAAAAATACACACGACAGAACTGAAATCATGACTAACAAAGAGAAGACGTCAGATCTGGCGAGTGGTGGCATTTCACCGTTTGAGAAGAGGCTAGAAACGGGGGGCATGTGAAACAAACTTGCAAAACCGGTGGTGATGAGAGATATTTGTAGGCAGCCAAGGGATTTTGAAAATAAAACTAAGAAAAAGAGAAAGGATGAAAGTACAAAGGAAATGCATGTGCAAAAACATAAAGGGAGAAGGTAAATCTAAAAAAATGCAGATTGACGAACATAGATAAGGCACAAAACTACATAAAACGGGCAAGAATGGCCAGGAGACGCTGAGATACCGGTGGCAACAGATCAACACAGTGATGGTCTTGAACTTGGTGGCACCGGCAAAGTGTAGATGAAAATTGGCCTGTCTCGGGTGAGGATAGTGAGGGCGGTAGGCTTTTTAGAGAGAGCAATTTTAAGAGAATGACTCTAAGGTATGCATAACATGAAATATTGAACGGCTCATAAAGATCAAAACAACCTTCCTTTTAGAAAAATGGGGATAAAAAGTTGAAGGATACGAAGGTTAATTAATGGATGGAGAAGCTTCTGCAAAGTGCTTGGCAGGTAGAGAAAGGGATAATCCAGATGCTTGAAAAGTGATGACGTCTTTTTGAGTCTGAGTTAGCATTAAAAAAAAAAAACATAAACGACACCGTTTTATTTAGTAGCTACAGTGTTCAATGGGTTTACTTTTAATGTATTAGATAGATATACATATACTATATATATACTCCTCGGTTGAAAAATGCTCCAACCAAAAACTATTTCTTCCTTGTTTAAGTAAAACGCCAAAATTTGCCAATAAATTTAAATTATATTCATCTTGTCATATTATGATTAAATGACATAAGTAAATTGAATATTAGAAATTTGAAAAAAATAAATTACATGTTTCCAGTGTCAACAGAGAAAATTAATAAGAGATAAAAAGGGTGGAATTAATAAAATCTTAAAAGAGTTATAAAGGTAATTAAGCAAATGAAAAGAAAATGGGTTTCTTATTAAAGGGTTACTATTAATACTACATTATGTTTTTCAGGTTCAGAAGTGATAGTGATTTATCTGTATTAGGTGGAAAACGAAAGTGAAAGTTGGGGTCTCTTTTGTTGACTTTTGAAGTTTTTATACCAACGATAAGTGCCTGTGAGTCATCCCTCTCACTTTCCAAACTTAACCAATTCAAATTTCAGATGGCCAACCGCATGCTACTTTTATTTTTATTTTTATCGGTAGGTTTGCATTTCTTAACTAGTCCTCCCTCTGTTTCGTTCAGTCTATTGAGTACAAAAATAAAATTTATTATATTTGAATTGATATTTTAGATTACAAATAAAAAATAAATTATTTTTTTCTAATTTTAGTTGTGTCTAATTTTTGGAATAAATCTTTTCTATTAATGAATTAATTATACATATTACTACTTTTAATCTTTCTTAAAAAACAGTAATATAATTATTTTATATCCATAATTATACATATTAAATGATATTCTTTGTAAAAAATTTTAAATAACAAGTAGAACAAAATGAAATGAGTATAATTAAGGGATCACATTTTTCTAAAATGAGTATGATTTTGAAACAAAATCTGTCATAATTAGAAATAACAGTGTGTACAGATTTTGCAGATATTTGCATCTATCTGAATCCGTTTAATTTATAATGGGTAATCCTATAAAGGTTTTGGGATGAGTTTTAGTATCAATATTTAAACATATCAAGAATTTGGGTAAAATACAACTAGAGACTCTCGGATACCAGCTACTAGATAAATCTGATTATATATATATATTATGCAATTTATTATATTTTAATTTATTGAATATAATAATATAATAAATTATTTTTTATATATTTTTATAGATTAATGAATTACAAATGTAATGAGAGTTTAACTTTGAAATATATTTTTTCTATAATAATGAATAATATTTAATTTTATTATTTTAATGTTATTTGAATAATTTAATAAATTATTTTAATTTGAATATATTGAATTATATTTTATGTTTTATTTTAATTTTATTTTGTAGCAATTTATGGTAGATTATCTGTATATTTTTAAATTTTAAATTATTTAATTAGTTTGAATTTTATTTTACTTAAATTTTTTTAATAATAAACGGGTAATTAAACGAGTTTCAGATAATGTTAATCGGATTTGGAACGAATATAAATATTAACATTATAATTTTAAACGAATTCGGATATATATATATATATATATATATATATATATATATATATATATATATATATATATATATATATAAATTAAATTTGAATATAGATAAAGTAATTTTCATAAATATTCTACTCTGTTATTATCCAAAACATTACATCTCCCTCTCCCAATAATCTTTTTTCAGATTTTCCAACTCATGATTTTACCAAAATAACCTTCACTCTAAATTTTGGTTCAAAACTTTTTTTTTTAATTTTTTCGTCTTTATGAATTTACCTTAAAAATATTAAGCAAAATGAATTTAGGACATAACTTTAAGTTAAAAAAATGCTAAGTATAATTTTCAACAATCACTTTCTCTGGTGCGAAAAGATTAATTAGAAAAGTCGCTTTTACAGATATCTATGCGAGAATCTTCACACACACACTCTCTCTGTCTCTCTCTTTCTCACTCAAAAACTTGTAAGTTGAAAAATGAATTGCACAGGCACTTTGATCAACCGTTCATACTCCTCCAGCTTCAAAATTATTACAAGCACTTATTTCCGTGGAATCTTATCAAAGGCTTGATATAGATTCTGGTAATTCTGGTAATGATTTAACTATGACCTGTAATTTCTCCGGTCTTAATATGAGAGTATCTAGTTGTGATTCATAGGCATCTCTTGCCAATGCCTCCTTCCCTGTTAATGGGAATTTGAATTTTTAACTAACAAGCTTGTTGGAGTTCAAATGGATAATTGAAACTGACCCCTAAGCTAATTGCCCTTAGATATGTTTTGGTTTATTGTTATTTTTAATGAGTTATTGCTTACCATGTATGTACATTGAGTTATGTTGGAAATTTTTACTTGCCTCAAATTTATAATGAAATGCCCATTAGTTTTGTATTCATTTGTGTGTCACAAGAATCATTATAAAATGATTATTATCTGTATTATTGAGGACCCAAATGCACCTTTTCCATGATCATAAAGAAGGAGAATGTCCACATGAGCAAGTGCTCTTGAAGGGTTTATTGCTCCGAAATCCTAATTAAGGAGTCAATCAAGGCTTGTCCATCATTTTCAATTTGAAATTGGCCAATAACTTGTTCATAGTCAATTTAAGTTTCATTTTTCTTATAATGGTTTGGTTTGATTGGAGGGTTTTCTTCGCTCTTGGTTCATCATATATCACCTATAAGATAGATTTCACTAGCTAGTTTTTGGGTGCTTAAAGATGGATATGATTCCATCATCGTTTTTTCTCTTTTGTCAAGTATACATTTTCTTTTATGAATTTAGCCTTTTTGCTTTTTATTAGATTTTCTATAATACACAGCGTGCCCATTTCAAAGCATGCAAGTTGTGAGGTTTTACTATCATGAATACCTTCTAAAGACTTTCTAGCACAAAAGGAAATGAAAATGTCAACATTATTTTCGTTATATGAGCATTATTTTGATCCGTAAGCTCATGGGGAAATCTCGGCATTCAAATATTTTTATAGGATAAAATTTTGATGTAGATCTTCCATAACAGCAATCCGACCCTAGCTGGCTTAGTTGGTAGAGGGGAGGACTGTAGTTGAGTACAACCGACATAATTTGGTTGCAGATCGGAGGACATTTTTTCCAAAGTTATAGCTTGTATTTGTTACATTTTTCTTTAAAGAAAATCACATAAAATCTTTCAATTCATGATTGTGCGTTCAATTAAACACTTAAATACCCATGAATCTTCATAATTAATCCCATTTTTCTAAACAAAATCACAACTAGAAATGTCAAATTCAACAAAAATATGCACATACAGAAGTGAGCTGGCTGCAATGAAACTATAACAATCACAAAACCTTAAAAAGAACAGAATAAGCAAATACTCGTGAACTAATGCAATGCCCTATATGCGGAAAATAAATTATTATCATCTCCACATGATCATTTTCTTCAAACTGCTCCCTAATATGGGGCCAAATGACATCAAGGGATTATATCCAAATTAGCTAATTAATCACACACGCTCAACCTCATACCAAATAAGATAACTCAACTGAAGAAGCCTGCAACTCAACTGAATATTTCTCCATAAATATCAAGAAAAAACAGAGTTGCTATATGCGTTAAGTAAGAATTTGGACTTAAAAAGGGTCAATGCCACTATTGCTTTGTAAACACGTTACTTACCCTAATAGAGAATTCCCCTTTTAGGCTGTTAACCAAAGTTTGGTACAATTTTATTCAATAGATACCATACTTCATATATATTTAGTGATATTAAACTCATTTAGATGATTATATGAAGTTTCATAATGCATGGAGATAATTATAGCCCGAGACAATTTTCTATGTTGGAGGGACAGATTCCCAACAGCAACAGAATCATAAAGACCAGTTAAGATTAATAACAGATAATTGAGTAAAAAAATCATCTGCATTTTCCACCTACCCAGAGCCAATTTTCCCTGGGTTGAAAGATTCTTCCGTTATGAAATCATATATATCTTTATCCAATGAAGTCAGATCCTAATTAACAAGTTAATTTTAAAAAAACTTGGAGAAACCAATAAATTTTAGTTTAATATTATTAGTATGGTAATGGTGATTGAATTTGTAGGTCGAATCTCCGATCAGAGTTTTGTAAAAAAAAAAATGAAAGAGAAATTATCCATCCTACTAAAATAAAAGTTGTTTTCAGAATCAAAATTCATAATGTAACAAGTATTGAGCATTTGAGCAAAGAAGATTAAGAAAGAAAAAAGATAAAAGTGTTATTTACCTTAAACAGAAATTAATTAAAACCTAAGCAAGGCATTCACCAACTACCTTAGCCAATATGGAATAAAACATTTTTCTTTTCTTTTCTTAAAAAACGTACATAAAATTAAAGACTGACCAATGCGGTGGACCTCGAAGCACTATTTGCAGCCATTTTTCCAAAGGAATTTATTTTATTTTATTTTATTTTAAATGGAGAAAATCCAAAATTCATTATATAATGCTAATCCCTATAAAAAGTTATAAATTAAATTTTTTTTCAGCTATTATAATTTTACAAAAAGATAATTATTAACTAATTTTTATTTATTTATTTTCCTGTTTATAAATCACTTAATAAAATAAATTCTTATAAAATACTAATATATTTTTAAAGCCGTGAGAGAATTAAGCTATTTTAGGAGAAAGGACTCGAGCGGTAATTATGACAAAGTATAGGGCTGAGATTCCCATTATGCCCCTTGCCCCATATTTGTAAAAGTAGTCATGCGGACCCCACACCCACTCTTCGTTCCCCCGAACCTCTTTTATTGAGAGATAATATTACCCCAAAAGGAAAGGAGAAAAACAAAAAAGGGGCAATAAATGCGCATTGAAGAAAAATAAGGAAAAAAAAAGAAAAAAAGAAAAAGGAAAATTGCAACTCCAATCGCGTGAAGTCCACAACAGCGAGAGAGTCTCAGTAGCGGAATCGGTGATCTGTCTCTGTCCTTTCCGCAGATCCATCTCCATTTTCTCTCCGAAATTGTCGTCTCTTATTTAGTGAGAGCAAATTGGACCAAAAAATCAAAGACCTATATATATATATATATATATAGAGAGAGAGAGAGAGAGAGAGAGACTGCAACTGTTGTGTTAAATGTTTTGAACGTTGGGATCGGGCGGGTGAAATTGTGGTTTTGTCAAAATTTTGGAGGGCTTTTGGCTTTTTCCTCTATTCCTACTAATTCTTCCATTTTCTGGGGGAAAATTTTAAAGAATACTTGTAATTTAGATATTAAATTTGCATGCAATCTGCTGGTGGTGGTGGCCCCAGTCGGGCGGGACCGGCTGGGTGGGCGGCGTCCACTTCATCAGCAGCATCACCTTCTTCGTCTTCCTCTGCAGTGTCGACACCACAGCTGGGGTTCGATTCAGTACAGCATCAACAACAACAGCAGCACCAGCTCCAGCAAATTGGGTCTAGGCAGGTACGGTTCTATGAGTTTTGTTTGATTTTGAATACAATTTGATTGATTTTGGATTGGGATTCGCGAATTTAATGCATTTTTTTTCATGAGTAGGTGTGAAATGCGGAGTTGCATGATGGATGTGTTGTCAGTGGATTTAGTAAAGAAAGTAATTAATGCGAGTGATCGTTTAGGTGCTTACCTAGATATTGTTTAACCAGTGAGTTTTGGGTGTCTGAGTGGAGAGGCAGACTAGGCAAGTACGACTTTAGGACAAGATGGAAACTGACATTAAACTTTAAGCTACTTCAGCTGGTATTATGCATCCAAGCTAGCTTAGTTAACACGAATTGGTAGAATCTACTTGGTATTGTTGCTATCAAGTAATCCGTATCTGGGATTGGATCTGATGTGAAGTTATGGGTGGTAATGCTTTGCACCTGCACCCTTGTTTCATTTCTGATGTTGTTTTATATTGACTTCCTTATTGGAAAATTTATTGGGAAATCACCGGTATTTCTTGTTTGTGTTTGTTAAGTTACTTATTCATGCTCTTGTATTATGTTTATGTCTTCATGTGAAAATCTTATATATCTTGGACGGATTAATGATTGTCTTCTGTCCTTGTCCTTTGTGTATATGTTGTTAGTTGTATAACAACAAATCTGCCATTCTTTTGTCCTATTAGTTGGGGATTAAAAAAAAAAAGAAGAAAAATGGCACATTTCTAAGGTTAATTATGAGCATTATCGTGGTTTTAGTTCTATGGTGCCCTTTACAAGGAGCATTTACATTTTAGCATGTAATTTTAGGTAGTCAAATAGTTCAGTCAGAATAGTGAAAGATGATTTTTGAACTTTTGTTATGCATATGGGTTCTCATTTCATATATGTTGAGTTATCCTTGCAGGCATTACAACACCAATTACTTAGAAAACCTGAAGGAAATGAAGTCCTTCTAGCTTATCATGCTGGTGCTTTTCAAGGAGCTATTGGAGGAAGCAACTTTGCTTCATCTCCAGGCTCAGTGCAAATGCCTCAACAGTCTAGAAAATTATTTGAGTTGGCTCAGCAGCATGGTTCTCCCCAGGATGGCCAGAATAGGAATCAGCCTGTTGAGCAACAAGTTCTTAACCCAGTTCATCAGGCCTATCTCCAATTTGCTTTGCATCAGCAACAAAAGTCAGCTATGGTCATGCAGTCACAACAACAGGTGAAAATGGGAATGCTGGCCCCTGTCTCTAGCAAGGATCAAGACATGCGAATGGGAAATTTGAAAATGCAGGAACTAATGTCCGTGCAAGCGGCTAATCAGGCTCAGGCATCCTCCTCTAAAAACTCAGCTGAGAATTTTTCTCGTAGTGAAAAGCAGGTTTATCAAGGGCAACCGCTAACCTCTGAGCAGAGGAATGAGCCAAAGCCCCCAAGCCAAACCCCTGTCATTGGACAACTAATGCCTTCTTCTGTCATAAGGCCTATGCAGGCACCACAGGCTCAGCAAAGCAGCCAAAACATGGCAAGCAACCAGCTTGCAATGGCTGCACAGTTGCAAGCCATGCAGGCATGGGCACTTGATCATAATATCGATCTTTCACTGCCTGCAAATGCCAACTTAATGGCACAGCTGATTCCTCTCATGCAGTCAAGAATGGCTGCTCAGCAGAAGGGAAATGAAAGCAATGCAGGTCCACAGGCTTCACCTGTTCCTGTCTCTGCGCCAAAGCATCAGGTTTCATCTCCACCTGTTGCTAGTGAGAGTTCTCCGCATGCTAATTCATCTAGTGATGTATCTGGGCAGTCTGGCCCTCCTAAAGCAAGGCAGACCATTCCACCTGGCCCTTTTGGCCCAAGTTCCAATTCTGGGATGCTGAATAGCTCTAACAACCAACCAATTGCTTTTCACAGCAGAGAGAACCAAGTGTCACCTAGAACAGGGGTTGTGCTTGGAAGTGGAATGCCTCCTATGCATCCTCCTCTGTCATCTCCAAACATGAGTCAAGCTGCAGATCAAAATTTGCCTGCAAAAAATGCATTAGGTAGCCCAGAAAATATACAGGTGCAGCATCTCAAGCAATTGAACAGATCTTCTCCACAATCTGCTGGTCCTTCTAATGATGGAAGTTCAAGCAACCCCTTCCCATCACAAGATGGGCATGCTGTACAGATGTCGCAACAGCGGTTTGGCTTCACTAAACAACAATTACATGTTCTTAAAGCACAAATATTAGCATTTAGGCGATTGAAGGTATGAAGTCATCTCCCTCTCAAATTTTCACATTCCATCTAAGATTGTCTTTTCTTTTTTAGCTTATTTATCTACAGAAAATTTGTGAAATTTATTTTACTTAATCACTGCTGAGTGGATGACAAGTGATTCTTTTTTAACTACTTGGTAGAAAGGAGAAGGTACTCTTCCACAAGAGCTTCTTCGAGCTATTGCTCCTCCACCACTTGAGTCACAATTGCAGCAGCAATTTATTCCTGCAGGAGGAAGTAATCAGGATAAGTCTGGTGGGAAACTTGCTGAGAAGCAAGCAAGGCATTCGGAATCTAATGAGAAGAATTCTCAGGTGTCACCATCTATAAATGTACTGAAATTTGCAAAAGAGGAAACTTTTGCTGGAGAAGAGAAAGCAACTGCCTCAGGAAGTCATACGCATGGTCCAACAACTGTGGTGAAGGAACCTGCAACCTCGGTGGCTACTGGAAAAGAAGAGCAGCAAACTGCTGTATTTTCAATTAAGTCAGACCATGAGGCAGAACGAAGTCTCCAGAAAATTCCTGTTAGAAGTGATCTTACAGCAGACAGGGGAAAAGCAGTTGCAGCACAGTTACCTGTGTCTGATGCAATGCAAGTTAAGAAGCCTGCACAAGCAAGCACTGCACCCCAGGCAAAAGATGTTGGCTCTGGCAGAAAATATCATGGGCCATTATTTGATTTTCCCTTTTTTACTAGGAAGCATGATTCCATTGGATCATCAGGGATGATTAACACTAACAATAACTTGACATTGGCATATGATGTCAAAGATCTTCTTTTTGAGGAAGGAATAGAGGTGCTTAACAAGAAGAGGTCAGAAAATCTGAAGAAAATCAACGGTTTACTGGCAGTAAATTTAGAGAGGAAAAGGATTAGGCCAGATCTTGTGTTACGGTTACAAATTGAAGAAAGGAAGCTTAGGCTTCTAGATTTGCAGATGCGTTTAAGGGATGAAGTGGACCAACAACAGCAGGAGATAAAGGCAATGCCTGACAGGCCATATCGGAAGTTTGTCCGGTTATGTGAGCGTCAGCGGATGGAGCAAGCAAGACAAGTACAGGCTTCTCAAAAAGCCGCGAGAGATAAACAGTTGAAATCCATCTTTCATTGGCGCAAGAAACTTCTTGAGGCTCATTGGGCAATTCGTGATGCACGGACTGCACGCAATAGAGGAGTTGCTAAATATCACGAAAGAATGTCGAGAGAGTTTTCAAAGAGAAAGGATGATGATCGGAATAAAAGGATGGAAGCTTTGAAGAACAATGATGTTGAAAGGTATAGAGAAATGTTGCTGGAGCAGCAGACTAGCATCCCAGGTGATGCAGCTGAGAGATATGCTGTTCTTTCATCTTTCTTGACACAGACAGAAGAATATCTTCACAAACTTGGAAGTAAAATAACGGCAGCCAAGAATCAGCAGGAAGTAGAGGAGGCAGCAAATGCTGCAGCAGCTGCTGCACGACTGCAGGCATGCTTTTTGGAACTCTCTCCCCAATCTTATTTCTTCTTTCTCTGGCAATACTCTGCTAGTTTGTGGTTTTTTCTTCATCTACATTCTTGTTTCCTATCATTGACCTGAAATTTCCTCTTTCCTTTTCGTATCGTTGGGACCATGAATAGTTTCATATTTACTAATTTATTTAGTCTTCTATTTGTTGATAAAGGGTCTGTCAGAAGAAGAAGTAAGGGCTGCAGCAGCTTGTGCTGGGGAGGAAGTAATGATAAGAAACAGATTTATGGAAATGAATGCACCGAAGGACAGTTCATCAGTGAACAAGTTAGTTTATGGATTAAATGATTTATATTCTGCCGCATTTAGGAGAGGAATGAGCTGTTCCTTTGATTCATAAAGCATGAATGGGTTGTTTTCTGTCAAGTGTATCTAGGATATGCAACAATTACTCTCCATCAATTTAATATTCTTCTGCATTTTCTCTGTTACAAAGTTAACAACATATTTAACTTCATTTTCACTTGTTGTCCCCAGATATTACAGTCTTGCTCATGCTGTGAATGAGAGGGTCATAAGGCAGCCTTCCATGTTACGAGCTGGAACATTACGAGATTATCAGCTTGTAGGTTGCTAATGTTGAGCATGTTTCTATTTTCTTTGTTTCCAATATTAGCCTGTTGTATGTTATTTTTTAGCTAATTAAGTCAGTGTGCATGTTTGTTTCCTTTAGGTAGGGTTACAATGGATGCTTTCTTTGTACAACAACAAACTAAATGGGATCTTGGCAGATGAGATGGGTCTTGGAAAGACTGTTCAGGTGAATTTGCTGTGCCTAAAAATCTTTTTTGGAGTCAATCCTCCTAGAAAATGGGAACCTAGAAATTTGATATGTTTATTTTTGTCTCCAGAAGCTCTATAGTTTCATATATTATTAGAATAATAATTCATGGATCTCTTAATTCTCAGTATTCATTTATATGCTTCATCTGTTCTTAAATGCTCTCTCTACTGTGTAGGTGATGGCATTGATTGCTTATCTGATGGAATTTAAAGGAAACTATGGCCCGCATCTTATCATTGTTCCTAATGCTGTATTGGTAAATTGGAAGGTATGTCATTTTTGGTTGTATATTGCAGGTTATTGTTTCTTTTGTTGGTGTTTTTTATGGTGTCTAGCATGTCTAATTGAGCTCATGCTACAGAGTGAATTTCATAACTGGCTTCCATCTGTATCATGCATTTTTTACGTTGGTGGGAAAGATCAACGCTCAAAATTATTTTCTCAAGTAAGAAATATGTTTTCTTCTATTTTTGATCGTTTAGGTTTCTCATGAATTGCTTAAGTTTTTTTTTTCCCCCCTCTGTAGGAGGTTTGTGCCTTGAAATTTAATGTTCTTGTGACAACTTATGAGTTTATCATGTATGACCGGTCAAAACTTTCCAAAGTGGATTGGAAGTATATCATAATTGATGAAGCACAGAGAATGAAGGACAGGGAATCAGTTTTGGCCCGCGATCTTGATAGATATCGCTGTCAGAGGCGCTTACTTCTTACAGGGACACCATTACAGGTCTGTTACGGGCAGCTCTTTGGTACACAGTAACATGCTTGAGATCTTATTAAACTTTAGCTGAATTGTATGATTTCCAGTCTGTCTTGGTTGAGTCTATGATTGAACTTTTAATTTTCATCTTTCTTTCTATTACATATGCATGCAGGTATGCTTGCCCAGTGATGCACAAAAAGTTATCAGCTGAGTTAATTTTACTTGTTCAACTGAAAGTATTGTTGATTATAGAAAAATGTTTAGATATGTGTCAAAATCTGTTGGTTCTAATAAAATGCTTATAAATCATGCTTAAAAGTTATATACATTTCAAATTGTTAATAATGGGAACAGCTATATGCATATAGGAAAAAATATCCGAGATTCGCATTAATAATAATTTTTCACCTAGGAGAAGGCTGCATATCTGAATATGTGCAAGGGGTGCCCTAGAAACTTAAGCATCACTCTCATCCTGCTGAGGTGTTCCTGATACTGAGTTTAGAAATAGCACCTCAACAGTCAACAAGATATACAAATATTCTCTTTATGCCAGTTTAGGATGATTCTGTTATAGCATTTAATAATTTCATTTCCTTTTTTTCCATGTTTGTTCTTTAAACATACAGAAATAGAAGGGGAAAAATCTTTTCCCTTTATGTTTGGTGGTTTTTTTTCCCTTATAGAAGACCCATAGTTCTCCAAATATGACTTAGAAAATTTGTGTTTTGTCCCACTTATAGAATAGAAGGTCTTTACTAGACAATTTATATCAGTGACATTGTGAACCTGGTATTCTGGTTGATAATTTGGAATGAACAGGCCTCTTGGTAGATATCTTTAACATAGATCAAATATTGTTCTGCAGAATGATTTGAAGGAGCTTTGGTCACTTCTAAATCTACTTTTACCTGAAGTGTTTGATAACCGTAAAGCATTTCATGATTGGTTCTCAAAACCATTTCAAAAGGAAAATCCCGCACATGATGCTGAGGATGACTGGCTTGAAACTGAAAAGAAGGTCATCATCATTCACCGACTTCATCAGATTTTGGAGCCTTTTATGCTCAGACGACGTGTTGAAGATGTGGAAGGTTCACTTCCACCTAAGGTATGCTGTTATGCAATTATAGTTGATAATCTCTTTTTATTTGTTTGATTCTAATAGTGGTGCTATGTTGCAGGTTTCAATTGTTTTGAGATGTAGGATGTCTGCTATTCAGAGTGCCATTTATGATTGGATCAAAGCTACTGGTACTCTTCGAGTTGATCCTGAAGATGAGAAGCTCAGGGTTCAAAAAAATCCAATTTACCAACCTAAGGTGTACAAGACTCTAAATAACAGATGTATGGAGCTTCGAAAAGCTTGTAATCATCCTTTGCTTAATTACCCTTATTTTAGTGACTTCTCTAAGGATTTCCTTGTTAGATCTTGTGGGAAATTGTGGATTCTGGACAGGATCCTTATAAAACTTCAGAGAACAGGGCACCGGGTACTACTTTTTAGTACCATGACAAAGCTCCTTGATATATTGGAGGAATTCTTGCAATGGCGACGACTAGTATATAGAAGGATTGATGGAACGACTAGTTTAGAAGATCGTGAATCAGCTATTGTGGACTTTAATAGCCCTGATTCAGACAGCTTCATATTCTTGCTTAGCATTCGTGCTGCTGGAAGGGGTCTTAATCTTCAGTCTGCTGACACAGTTATCATATATGATCCTGATCCAAACCCCAAGAATGAGGAACAGGCTGTGGCTAGAGCCCACCGAATTGGACAGACAAGAGAAGTCAAAGTCATTTATATGGAAGCAGTTGTTGACAAAATCTCTAGCCATCAGAAAGAAGATGAATTGCAAAGTGGAGGTTCAATTGATTTAGAAGATGACCTTGCAGGTAAGGATCGATATATGGGATCTATTGAGAGCCTGATAAGGAGTAATATTCAACAATATAAAATTGATATGGCCGATGAGGTTATCAATGCTGGACGCTTTGACCAAAGAACAACACATGAAGAGAGACGTATGACTTTGGAGACATTATTACATGATGAGGAGCGGTATCAAGAAACTGTGCATGATGTTCCATCACTTCAGGAGGTCAATCACATGATAGCAAGGAGTGAAGATGAAGTTGAATTATTTGATCAAATGGATGAGGAGCTGGATTGGACTGAGGAGATGACAAGCTATGATCAGGTACCCAAGTGGCTTCGAGCCAGTACAAGAGATGTGAATGCCGCAGTTGCTAATTTATCAAAGAAACCATCAAAGAATATATTATTTACTAGTAGAATGGGCATGGAATCTAATGGAATGGAAACTGAAAGGAAAAGGGGGCGACCCAAGGGAAAAAAATCTCCTAATTACAAGGAAATTGATGATGACAACGGAGATTACTCTGAAGCCAGTTCTGATGAGAGAAATGGGTATTCTGCACATGAAGAAGAGGGTGAAATTCGAGAGTTTGAAGATGATGAATCTAGTGATGCTGTTGGTGCACCTCCCATCAATAAGGACCAATCAGAAGTTGATGGTCCAGCATGCGATAGTGCATACAAGTATCCTCAGGCTCCAGAAATTACTAGAAATAGTCATATCCTAGAAGAAGCTGGTTCCTCTGGATCTTCCTCCGATAACCGTAGAATGACAAGAATGGTGTCTCCTGTTTCTTCGCAGAAATTTGGATCCTTGTCTGCATTGGATGCCAGACCAGGATCTATTGCTAAAAAACTGGTATGTTCTATCTCTATACCTGGTGCTTTCATAGTGGATAGGTAGGATTTACTGTCTATTCATTTCATCTATGAATTGCATTTTCCAGCCGGATGAACTGGAGGAAGGGGAAATAGCTGTGTCCGGTGATTCTCACATGGATCACCAGCAATCTGAAAGTTGGATTCATGATCGTGATGAAGGTGAGGATGAACAAGTTCTGCAACCTAAAATAAAACGAAAACGTAGCATTCGTGTTAGGCCCCGCCATAACTTGGAAAGGCCAGAGGAGAAGTCTGGCACTGAACGTGGAGATTCATGCTTGTCGCCATTCCAAGTGGACCATAAATATCAAGCCTTGCTGAGGACTGAAGCAGAAGTAAAACCATTTGTTGAGTCTAATGCCTCCAGGCATGATCAGAGTGATCCCTCAAAGAAGAGGAGAAATTTACCTTCAAGGAGAATAACTAATGCATCAAAGTCACATGCTTCGCCAAAGTCTAGCAGATTGAATTTACAGGCTGCACCTGTGGAAGATGCTGCTGAACACTCCAGAGAGAGTTGGGATGGCAAAGTTACAAATTCATGTGGAAGTTCAATGTTGGGCTCTAAGATGTCAGATGTCATCCAGAGAAGGGTATGGCGTTATATGATTGACTGTATTTTGTCAAACTTACATTCTTCAGATTGTTATTCTATTATTTATCAGAAGATAGTGATTCATCTGCCTTGGCAACTGAAATAGGGGTATAGAAATTCAGTTAAAAAAAATAAGAGAAAGAAAGAAGAAAGAAAATAGCTGGATAGAAATTGGAAATTGTGATTATCCTTGTTGGATTTACTTATTATAAGTTTTAGGACTTCATGCTATTTTTTAAGTATAAATTTGCTTCACTTGCCTTAATTATTAGTCCATAGTTTCATTGGTGGGAAAAGTAAGGTTTGGGATTGATTGTTGAGTCAGTTGTTGCTAATATGGCCAACCCCATCTAGTATGGGATTAGCGCTTAGTTGTTGTTCTTGTTGTTGGTTGTTGCTAATATTATTTCTCATCATGAATTAGTCTTGTGAAGAATGCCATATTCGCCAATGGAGCCTTTTCCCTCGTGTTTTGATTTTAATTTTGTTCTTTTATTTGTTAATTCATGGCTTGTGTTTTCAACTCTGATATGATTTAAGATTGTAATGAGTGATGATTATTTGAATGACTGGAAGGTGTTTTCTTTGACCAAGTTTGGGAAGGTTTCCTTTCCTTTTTTTTTTTTTGGGTGATGTGTGTACCCTTTGAAGCGCTTAGATTGTTCAACTCCAAAAGGTGGTTGATATTGAAAACTGCTGCATGGAAATAGAGTCTCCCTTGTAAAACATTGTTTTCGAATCTTTTACCTTTCCATCTCCATCCTTTACAGGCATATTTAATTGCTAGTTATGCTATGTTTTTTTTGGTCCCTTTACCAAAAAATTCTCATATATGCAGTGTAAGAATGTAATTAGCAAGCTCCAAAGGAGAATAGACAAGGAAGGTCAGCAAATTGTGCCTCTTCTAACTGATCTGTGGAAGAGGGTTGAAAATTCTGGTTACATGGGTGGTGCTGGAAATAATCTTTTGGATTTGCGGAAGATTGAAATGCGTGTTGACAGACTAGAGTACAATGGAGTAATGGAACTTGTGTTTGATGTGCAATATATGCTAAAGGGCGCAATGCAATTCTATGTGTTCTCACATGAGGTATGGTAGCCATTTTAAGTTCTTGTTCACTATATACACTAGTCCCTCTTTCTTATGGGGAATGCCTAGATTTTTTTGAGCCCCTATAAAGAATTGTAATGCATTTGAATACATGTGGTGTTTGGCAGTTGTAGCACTCAAACATAGAAATTTCTCCATCCTTGTGTATTGTCAATTCTGAATCTTAATTTTAAGATAAGAAATTAAATGATTGTGTTATACTTTGTATAACTCAAATTTGTTTGAGATTCTTGTGTCAATTCGTTTCACAGCTCAAATCTTCCTTGAAGTTGCTTCCTGAGAACAGTCGTTTGTGGCAATCTTCTTTTATCATGTTTTTCCCTTTGTTTTCCTGTCTTTTAATTAAGATGCAAAAGACTCCTCCTGTACTTCAGTGGCTGATTTTATTTATTTATTTGACGATTAGAATGCCATACTTTTGCATTTATTACTTAAATATTTGCTCCATATCTCAATATAATGATGAATTATGTAAATCCCATATTTATAGTTGGAACTTGGGACATTGACTTCTTGCAGGTTAGATCTGAAGCAAGGAAAGTACATGATCTCTTTTTTGACATCTTGAAGATTGCATTTCCAGACACAGATTTCCGAGAAGCCAGGAGTGCACTCTCTTTTTCTGCTCAAGTATCTACATCCACTTCTGCTCCATCCCCAAGACAACCAGTTATGGGCCTAAGCAAGAGACATCGTTTAATGAATGAGGTAGAGCCAGACAATAGTAGTAGTCATAAGCCAGTCCAACGAAGTTCAATACCTGCCAGTGATGACACGAGGGTCAAAGTTCAGTTGCCGAAGGAAACAAGGCACGGTAGCAGCCGGGAACAATATCAACAGGATGATTCCCCCCTGCATCCTGGGGAGTTGGTTACTTGCAAGAAGAAGAGGAAAGACCGAGACAAGTCAGTGGTGAAGATAAGGACCGGATCAGGTGGTCCAGTCTCTCCTCCTAGCATGGGTCGTAATATGATGAGTCCAGTTGCAGGTTCAGTCTCCAAGGATATGAGAATAACTCAACAAACTTCTCATCAGCAAGGATGGGCCAATCAGCCTCATCCCGCAACTAATGGTGGTGGTGGGAGTGTTGGTTGGGCAAATCCTGTAAAGAGGCTGAGGACAGATGCTGGTAAAAGGAGGCCAAGCCATTCATGATTTGCCTTTTTTTTTTTCCAGGATAGTGTATAATGTAAAAAGATGTTGCTGTTCATTTCGAGCTGCAGATTTGTAATAGTGGCTCTTGTGGCCTGTAACAAGTGCAGTTACTGATACAGTTAAATATAGTGTAGGTTATTGATCCTCCATTGTATACTTGCTTCTTCCATGATCTCAGAATTCAATAGTTCTCATATCTGCGCCATGCAGTTGTACTACTCGTACCTTTTCTCATTAAATCTGCCGAATTACTGCTAGTTTTGGTCTAAGGCACCTATCTAATGTACAGTTGTAATCAGTCGAACAATGATTTGACTGTGGGTATTTTCCTTTCTTTTGTTAAAATCCTTCTTGGTTCCTTGATGAGACTTGGACTGGCGGTATATCAGTTCCAAATGAGCTAGGCCTTAACATGATTTCGTTTTCATCGAACCTGAAAATCTCAATCAATAAATTGGAATCCTTATGAAACATATTTCCTCTCCCCCATCCCCATGAATTAGCTTTTCATTCAAATAGTGCAGACTTGATATCACCAGATATTGGACACCTTAAATTAACAGTACTAGCAAATGATAAATATATTTACAGAGGAACTGAAAAGGGAGGCCAGGAAATGTTTTTCTTCTCCTGCCCAGAAATTCATTTTGTGAATTACACAAGATTAAAAACACCATGTACAGATTGATGTGCGGCAAACCCCTATGGATCTGCTGGGCCTGCCATTTCCTCATCATGAGACTCGTATTCATCCTCGCTCACCTCCTCATCGCTAGATTTCTCTTCTGGAGCCTCTATGTCTTCTAGTTTGGCATATTTTTCACAATATTCTGTTCGATGAACCAATAAAAGCAAGTGTAAGTAAAGTCAGAAATTAATTTCCAAACACAAAAGGCAGCATGAGTTTCACTCCAACTGATGCGAGAATAATATCATTTTTTCATATATTCAATCTAAAAATGCTTATTTTATCTAAGCATGACCAAGAGTTCAAAGGTACTGGTCATATCAATGGCAGATTCACAGCAAAGTTTAATAATATACTATTCTAAAGGGAAATTCTTTAAATTGACTGCAATTCAAGCTTATGGCTCCTATTAGTCCCCATCTTACCTAATTTGTAATTCCCATGGAATACAAATCTTGACACAAGCACAGTTGCACACAAACATTTATTATAGCAATTGCTTAAGCATTTGAGCACCGCTCACTTGATAAAACGCTCAATTTGAACTAATCTTTCCAAGCAAGCAGCATGCATATTGCGTTTAATAACGATATTGTTGCCATGTTACAGTTGCATAAAGATGCATTTCAAAAATGGTTCTTCCACTTTCACATGCACTTTCAGTATGGGAGTATGCATCACCATGCAAAACTTGATACCTCATTTACTATTATATCAGTTTTTAAATCAGATTTCAGCAAGAGAAAACTTTCAGTGCATCATAGTTGACAGAGTATTTTCTTCTTCTTCTTCTTCTTTTTCCCCTTCTTCCCAGTGAATTATCTTTCGTGGAGCCTTAAAATTTCAAGGGCTCCATCAATTTTGGCAAGTAAGGTCCATCTAGCATCCTATTCTAGGTTTTCGAGTTATAGCAACAGAAGAATTTCTGTTTTAATTTGAGAAGCTTGTTGACTATTCAATTGGAAACATTTAAAACATGCAAATCAAGAAATATTCCTATATCTCATTAAAAAAAAATGCAAGATGCTAAATTAGATTCTAAATATTAGACTCCTTTCCCAAAATGTTAAAAAATGTGCAACTACTTCTCAAATTCTGATGCAGAGGAGCAGTAAAATCTCATGCATTCCACTACCGAGTAATCCTCTATTACTGACAATAAGGCAAAAGTAACATGTAAGCATTCATCCAGGTTTGCATAGGTGGATTGCCTAATTAGAAACCCAGAATTCTCGGGAATGAAACAATACCTTTAACTCTTTGCTCATAAGCAGATCGGTCCCGCATCATCAGAGCTGCAGCCTCTCCATTTAATGGGTCTGATGGGTTAGGATACAAGAGAAGCTGTGGCAGAAATACTTCAAACACATTTACCAAATCTGGACAACATGTGCATCAACAAGTAAAGCTGATAGCTCTAAATATCATAACTCAAAAATAGCTTCAATATTTATTTCAAAATGGCACATTATGAAATTATATACCAAACATGGGACTCCAAGTCTGATTGATAACATCTAAACAAACTGAGCCAGACCTGAAATCAGAATCAACATAACTATTCAGCTTCACAAATAGAGGAGAATGAGGTGGTCAGCCCAATAAGCAAAGTTACTGTTTTTGTTTGATAATTGATTACTCACATTTCATCAACATTTGGGTGGTAGATCTTATTAACAAATCCTATAGAGGGAGATTTATATGGATAAGCATCAGGTAGCTCAACTCTTATCTTCCACACCCCTCCATGATAAGGACCTGCCATAATTTATCAAATGGAAGATAAGAGTATAAAGATGCTTACTTTTCCTGGAGCTAAAGGCGTTCCTTTTGAAAAATTTAACATTAAAAATGTTAGGAAGTCGTTGAGAACAATTAGTACATAACGGAAGTAAGTTTAAAGAATAAAACTTAAAGGGCCAAAATTGCTCTAAATTGGCCTGAAAAGGTCACAGTGAATGCAGTTTGAAAAATTACAGCCTAACATAAACTTCTTTCTGAGATCAACAAGCAGATAAATATTTTGAATCTCATAAATAGTATAGTTGAATGAGGACCGAAAAAAGCATTCCAGAAAAATAGAAGTATTAATTTAACTATTCAAAACCCCACCATAATCTACCCTCACCAGTAAGTATAGATGATCAACATGAGTAAATCAAGAAGGAAGAATATATATATATATTAAAAAAAAAGTAAGATTGATGAAGGAGATGAAACTAAAATCTTAAACAAGGAAAAAAAGACATGGGAAATGAAGATTTACTGTCATTGGGTCCATGGAAATGGACATAGAACTGTTGCATGCCATCATTGATTATATCAACTTTGTAGTCACTCATCATCCTAATCAAGCCCAGAAGTAAACCCAAATAAGAAAAAACAAAAAGGAACAAAAAATCCTTAAGAAGAAGAAAAAGATGGAAGTGAAAAAATTCAAGGTATTAATTAGAGAGTTAACAATTTCATCAAGTCCATCTCTCTGCGCTTGCTTGGGGATGACATGGTTTCCTCCTTCCTACTTCGTTGGCTATTCTTTCACCCTTTCAAACACAAGAGATGAGAGAGCGGAGGTAATAATGGAGTTTGCTTGTCCAAATGAGAAAAGCAACTATATACTTCGTTCGGATATTGATGTCCATTATGTTATGGTTATTGTACATTATGCTATGATATATGATTCACTCCTACTGTATTTAAATACTGTATAGTCTGATATAATTAAGTAGTCTTTTATATTTATTTTGATGGAATGGTATAGTCTTTTATATGTCTTTAAATGGATATTTTTATATCAAATTATATTTAATTTAATTTTTTAAATACAAAAATTAAATTAAATTAAAGGAATAATTTTTTTTATTTAAATCTTGTAAAATGGATGTCAAATTAGTACTTAATAATTTTTTTAAGCAACATTATATATTATGAGAATATTATATGAATAAATTTAACAATAATATTAATGATTTCATAATTAAAATATACGATAAGGGTAATTTTAGTTTAAGGATAATTTTATTATTTAGAATATATAATTAGGGTAATTATAGAATACAATTTTATTAAACTATGAGGAAAGGAACCACCATTTTAGTGGTTTGAAAAGTTGATGAATTTTTATGATTTTTAAATTATGAAATAACCACAAGAAAACAATATCATATCTCTTTAAATCAAAACAAATAAATATTCTACCAATACTATATCATGTTAAATTATCCTCAACCATAAAACAAACGATCTCTAACTAATACCGACAATGTCCATATAAAGATAAAATTAATATTTTTTTTAATAATATCATTAGCTGATTGAATAAACATTTTCCAAAAACTGCGTTATCAATAATTACAATGATACTTGAAAATTAAATTTATTTACTCCTAATACAAAAAAAAACAAAATTATTTAAAGAAAATGACGCAATTATTATTTTTTTGGTAAAGGAATATTGTATTTTTTAAGATTAATTAAGTTTTTTGCAATTTAATTATTATTTCTATTATTTTTTGCATTTGAAAGCATTAACTTGCACGCTTTGTTTCAAGATTCTTCCACCTTGAACATTGCGAAATCTTTGATCAGGCCCTAAATTTGAAGGATTTGTCAAGATTCCTGCTTAAACTGGAACCCACTCAATAAATTATAAGTAAATAATTTTCATTATGCATTATTAAAATACCCAAAATAAGTAATCATTTTTCATTGTACAAACCAAAATAATTTAGCAAGCAGTTTTGATATTTCAAATTTTATCTTATTGGCATATCCTAACATTGAGAAAATTTAAAAATAATAATAATTCGGTTCGTTCGGTTCGGTTTAATTTTTAAATGTGTCCTTTAACGTAGATGCTAACGGAGCGGCCGAAAAAAAAAGAAGTAAATGCTGGTAGAGAGTATGGTATAAAGGTAGAGCCATCTTTTTCTTTGTTAATTCTGTCCCGACTTTTTCTGGTCATAAAATGGAATCTTAACCAACCAATGTGGAGTCATTTCTCCAATCAATGGGCGGCCACCATTTTCTTCTAGACAAGCACCCCATTGATCTTTGACAATAACACCCTTTTTTTTTCTCTAATAATAATAATTTTTTAATTTTATTAATCAAACTTTAACATGGCAATAATAAGCTTTTTATAGAGTTTGGAAGACGAGCTTGCATGAAGCATAAATTTCGGTTTCTAATTTATTTATTTTCAAAAAAGTGGATTCTTTTAACATTTTAGCGATAATGATACCATGTAAAGAATAACACAACCGATATCAATGATTGCTAATCATTATATTAATGATAAACTGAGAGAAATTGATGGAAATTTTTATAGTTCTTTTTCCTTTTATCAAATTGCTATTGTAATTCAACAATTAAAGAAATATCCAGTTTCATTATCTTTTTTCTTTAAAAAGAAAAGGGTAAATCAAGCAAAGGAATACAGCAGACTTATTTGACTTGAATTTTTTTTAAAAAAAAAAAATCATTAAGAATGGCATGCCTTAACAATAAAGATTTACACTAATCAAAAGCAAAACGCAAATATCATTTACATGGCACATGGGGTATCAGGCTGCTTCCTTCCAAATTTATAAATTAGCAATCAGCATATTGTTTCCACCGCCCCAAGTAAAATGTCGGCTTACAGTCAAAACTCTTGTTAAATTTTATTTTAGTATTATTCCTGAAAATACAATAATATTTTAGTAAATAGATATTTTTTTTATAAATATTATATTTCATATTATTTTAATTGGCCAAAAATTTATTACATATATATCCCATATGATACTATTAGGAATATATTTATTAGTTAGAGATCATTTTGTCAACTTTGACATTTATTAGGTTTGTTTGTTACTGTTTTATTTTTTATAATCAAGTTTCTTATATTTTTTAACATTTTTTTTTCATTCTATTATTTATTTTCTCCTATCTTTTTCAGCATCAACTTACTTTAACTCATAAGAGCTTGTTGCGACAATGATCCGCAGTCATTTTATTGATAATCCCGCTCTCTGTACCCGATCCGTTGAAATCAGCATAAACTGACTGTTTATTTGAATAAAATCTCATACAAATGAATCTTGAATCTACTTAATCGGAGCATAATTTTTATTAGATTTTATCATCAACCCACGAAAACATATATAAAGGTTATAAGGCACGCAAATTATATATACTTATATAATAATAATTCAAATTTTTTAAGTTAAATACATAAAAAAAAGAGGATAACTAGAAATAATTTATTTATTATATGCAAATATTTAGAATTAATTTCTTCAATTTTCAATGCTACGGATCCAATAGTTTGGGCTCAGCCTAGTATATTGAATTTTTTAACTTTAATCTTTTTGACATCATCAATTTATAATATAATAATGTTTCATATTTAGTTTAAATTTCACGAATCACCTTAATTGTTTGAGCTCTAATCTAATAAGATGAGAATTACGAAATTGAAGCACAAGCACACTGACCTTGCTGTTTGTTTTCTTGTTCTAAAACAATCCCTAAGCGACTTCCTATCCGAAGAAAATTAGAGAATCAAATTACTACAGCATCAAGAACACTGTTACCTTCACTTCCAAGGGGGCTTTCATTCTGTATAAAAATAACATTTTCCCTTCTCCCAATAATTAGCATGACTTCCACAGAAACAAGTAGCCAATAAATGCAAAAAATAGAGATGTCAAAAATAATGCTAAGACCCTCAGACACAACCACTTTCACATAGCATTTAAAATCACCACCACCTACACTGCATATGTTGCATGACTATGAGAGATTACAAATTGAATCATAGAAAGCTAATATTCTTGAATTTAAATCCCTCAAATCTGCTGATTCTTCACTATATTCCCAAGGCTTTCAGTTCAATTCAGCCGTGTCCCAAAATACAAGGCAGATGAAAGTGTAAGATACCTGCATGTGACATGAGCATACATGAATGAACATTTATGTATATCAGAAACTGAAAGCTAATAAACCAAAGGCATGATAAGAGCCATAAAGCTATTTCAGCCCTTACAGCTCACTGTTCCCGCCAAAATACATGTCATTGATGCTCTCCACTGAGTTATCATTAACTGCTAAATTTCATCACAAAACTTTTGCTTTTCGAGGCATGCATCCAAAAATTTTGGAGTGTTATACCAAGGTAGCCACGAAAAAATTTGCCAAAATAGCAAAACCGCAAAAGTTCAAAACCAGCCAAAACTTCACATATCTCAAAAAGGCAACTCAATTCCACCAAGAATCAGAAATTATCTAACATTCTTACGAGACTTCTTTGCAGAAAATAGCAGGGAAGCTGGCGATTTGGGAGCTTCATGCCTGGAGCTGCTAGTTACTGACCCACATTCTGATTCATCATCATCACTATCAACGCTATTTGGAGTAAACCTATTTTGCTGTGCTCTCCGCTGCAAAAGAAATACATTGAAGTAGTAGCTCACCAGATCTTCCCTGCCTCTGCTCAGAAAAGCTTTGAATATCTCATCCCAGAAACACTTATCAAGAGATGGAGGATTTAACTGTACTATTGCCTTGAACTTCTTCTTTTCTTCTTCTTTCCAGGAAAGCTGGACATCTTCACCCATATTATCAAATCTCCAATGGTGAAAAGCTATCCCTAATTCACGCTTTAATCGCGACCGTCTCTCATTAATATGAAATCTGATGCATTCTACGGATTTTGCCACTTCACACCCACATGAATCTTGCCTTCCCTTACCAATGGGTTCCCTTTCAACAACAAATCTATTATCTATCTTTTCTGGTGGCCAAACCTGTTGACCAAGCCACTTTGAGTCACTGAGAGAAATCGCATCGGTCCATTCTGGTACTTCAGCCTGAAAATCTGGACCTAGAGGAATTGGATTTTCAACTGGAAGGTCAAGCAGTGAATATTCAATTGAGGAATCACTATCGCAAACCCCTTTCGTGCAGGAGTTTGAGTCAATTTCAGTGGTAGACGAAGATAATTGTGAGTTGGCCTGCGCCTGAGATGGTGTTACTCCATGTGGAAGCTTCTTGCTACATCTTAACCTCTGCCTGAAATTGTAGGCGGATCCAACCCGATCATCATACAAGCATGGATGCATCTTCCGATTTTTCTACGAAGTAGAAATATAAAAACTGCTTAATAAATTGAGTCGATTGGACAATTCTACATCTTTATTTCTTGACTCTCATGTGAACTCTAAAGGCATTTCCATTGGATATATTAAATCCTGAGGTTTTATTATTGAGCCTTCAAGAGGACATCCCAACCAGCCACTCTACATAAGAACACCTTCCTTAAAAAAGCATATGCATTGATATAAAATGCCCTTTAATACAGAAGAGCATCTACTAGCCGCCAAAATCAATTTTGAGCACATATATC
Source organism: Triadica sebifera (assembly GCA_023653625.1). Taxonomy (NCBI): domain Eukaryota; kingdom Viridiplantae; phylum Streptophyta; class Magnoliopsida; order Malpighiales; family Euphorbiaceae; genus Triadica; species Triadica sebifera. The sequence goes on from CM042895.1 coordinate 3,960,211, forward strand.
ATTTTTATGTTTAAATGTTGAGGCATATGATACAGAGAGCAATTTTTCTCTTATACAACATATCAACTCAAATGCAGAAGTGAATATATCTAGTATCTACTATACAGCAAATCTCCAGAGCCAGAAAATTATAGCTCAAGCAGAAGTGAAAATATCTACTTAATGCACAGAGTCAGCTGAATTAACAATAGCTGAGAGAAAATAAAACCAGTGGCACTATGAATGGAAGTTTGATAACCGAAAACTTTATGCTACTTTCTTTAAAAATAAAAACCAACCAGAATATATAAAAAATTATTTGTTCAAACCATTAAACTAGCTAGACATATTCCACCCAAATGAATGGAAAAAATAAAAGGGAAAGAACCTAAAAATTACAAGAAAACAAGATAGCTATGAATTTTATCAGTACCACATAGGCTAAAATGCGTGCCTAAGCATTAAAATTCTAGTTTCCAAAAGTAATATCTATTATTGTTAAATTTATGGTTTTAGTTTAGAAGTAAAACATAGATGTTATTATAGTTCTAGCATCAAAAGATATAAATCACCATCAAATGACTGTTAGGTAAGATAAGCAAAGACTAGCCGGGCAAAAATTAAAGGTAAAGACCCTGTAGAGTATTAGGAGATACGTGCTAAACTTCACTTTCTTATCTCTATCTAAAGCTGTATAATTATCTTTAGTTACGTTGCCATATCTTTCTGTTGTAACTAAGTTAGAATAGGTAGCTATATATACTTACTGTTGAGAAATAACAAAACAGCAAGAAGAAAAATAAAAGAAATAAAAAAACGCAAAGATTTAACGAGGTTCAGCAATATGTCTATGTTTTCGGGAACAAAGCGGCTAGATTTTCTTATTAGATGTGTAAAACTTAAGATTACAATACATATGATATATATATATTATATATGTTGTACGGTAATATTTTATAAAATTAACCTCATATCTCAACCCACTTAAACCGTAACTTCATAATTAAACCGAGAAACCCCACAAAGACAAATGTTGTCACTATGCTCCAACATTTGTCCATTGTGTATATGAGCCATACACAACAATCTTCACCTTGACGAATATCAAGCCCCTTAGGAGATAAAAATCTGAAGTTTCTCACACACCAAATAAGTTGGCGGTTACACATGCCTATCTAGCATTTAGAAACATTTAAAATCCAAGTAGTGCTTAAACTTGTCAGTCATAACTGGCTTGATCAACATATTAACTGCATTTTCAAAAGTATAAATGTTAAGTAACAATATCTGATCAGATGCAATCAACTCCTTGATTTTGTGAAATCTCACATCAATATGCTTAGTCTTAACATGGTACACCTGGTTTTTGTCAAATAAATGATACTCTGACTATCACAATGCAACTAAACTTCACCTTGCTCAATACCCAGTTCCTTTACCGGCCCTATAAGCCACAAAACTTCTTTAGCTGCTTTAGCTACAGCTATATATTCAGTTTCAGTTATAGATAATGCCACTATAGATTGAATTATTGATTTCCAACATATAGGTTATCCTACAAGAGTAAACACATAACCCATTGTAGACCTTTTATCATCCAAATCACCAACCTAGTCTAAATCCACATACCCCACAACTGAAAGATCACCATGTTGACTGCTAAACATAATGTCAAAACTTGTTGTGTCCTTTAGATACCTGAAAATCCATTTGACTGCTTTACAATGCCGTCTACCTGGTTTCGACATAAACTTGCTGATTTGGCTAACTACATGAGCCAAATCAAACTTAGTACAAACTATTACGTACATTAAACAACCAACTATACTTGTATATGGAACTTTAATCATATCTTCAATTTTCTTATCTGACTTTGGGCACTAATTTAATGAAAGTTTGAAATGATTTGCCAATGGAGTACTCACTGCTTAGCACTACTCATACTAAATTTGTCCAGCACTTTCTCGACATAACTCTGTTGAGATAAAAATAGTTTTCTAGAGCTATTGTCTATGTCAATCTCCATCCCAAGAATTTTTTTTGTAGCACCTAAATTTTTCATATCAAATTCTTACCTTAACAACACTTTCAATTTATTGACATCATGCGGACTCTTACAGCAATTAGCATATTATCAACATCATAACACTCATTCATCTATCTTTCTCCTGACTAATCATAGCCTCCTAAAAGGTAGCTGGATCCCCATTACTCGTGAGAAGTGCAAAAAAAGCTAACACTTCAAATCCAAACTTGTTTGGAGGCTTAATGGTGCGTCTTTCTCTAACTCTGGCTACCCTGTAATGTTGCTCTTCACCTAGATTAGGACTTCTAGGCCTTGAATTAGAACTTTTAGCTCTTTCACTATCTTGACCTTGCTATTCTAAGTGCACCTGCACCGCTTTTGAACTGGAGGTTATCCTTTACTGTTGGCACATCCTTGTCAATATTATGTTGCAACATAGAATGCTCATCAAATATTGCATCCCTATTGATCATCATCTTCCTTGCTATCGAATCCTAGAACTTGTATTATTTTACACTTTTCACATAGCCTATGAAGGTACACTTCTTTAACTTGGATCAAGTTTAGATCTTTCATCATTGGACATATGCACATAATCAAGACAGCCAAAGATTTTCAATTTTTTGAAGTCAACTAGATTACTTGTCTATACCTCTTCTGCAACTTTTCGTCCCAATGATGTCCGTGGTGATCTATTGATGAGGTAGCACGCCATACTCAGCCTCTACCCAAAAACACTTGGGAAACCCTGCATTCAACCTCAAGCACCTTGCCCTTTTAGTAATGGATCTATTTATCCTCTCTGTACACCATTTTACTATAATATTTTATGAACTAAAAAATGCCTCTAAATACTATGCTCCTCACAAAATTTCTAAAATTGTGAATCTGTGTACTCTGTACCATTGTCAGATCTCAAATATTTGATCTTTCTACTCGTATGGTTTTCCACCTTTGCTTTCTACTGCTTGAACTTAGCAAAAGACTTCAAATTTTTGTTTTAAGAAATACACCCAAACTTTTCTAGAAAAATGTTAATAAAAGTAACAGAATATTGAGATCAACCCAATGACAATTCTCTGGTCAGCCCCCATACATCAAAATGCACATAATCAAGAATTCCCTCTGTTTTGTGCTTACCAATCATGAACTTAACTCTAGATTGTTTCCAAAGCACGCAAACTTTGTATAAATCTAACTTGCAACTTTTAACACCATTTAACATATTTTTTTTTATGTAATTCAGTCATCACATGTTCACTAAGATGACCTAAACAAATGTATCACTATTTTATACTATCATCATTTGACTCAACAAATGCAACTCCACCTACAACTGTATTCCCTATCAATATATAGATGTTCCCTGCAATTTTCATCCCTTCCATTACATTCAAAGCACCCTTACTCTAATGCATCTATCTCCATCAATTTTATAAGTAAAACCATTAGATTGTAAGATGCCTAAAAAAATCATATTCTTTTTCTATTCTAGTATATGTCTAGCATCACATAAGTTTTTAACAATACCATCAAGCATCTGAATTTTGATTGCTCTCATAAAAGCAACAGTACAAGGTTTATCATCACCTAAATAAACACAACCAAAATTTCCTAACACGTATGAAGTAAACCACTCCCTGTTAGGTATCATGTGATAAGAGCACAAGAATCCATGAGTCTGTGAACTAACTTGATGAAACGAAAAATATATCTCCGTCATTGCAGTCTGAGTCCTCATTTTATACCATATTTGCAGACTTTGATGAATTATTATTTTGTGCCTTCTTGTTTGCACAACCCTTTTTATTATGATAAACTATATTTTACTTTGAATTTATTTAAGGTTGGTCATATGGTTACATCTACATACTTGTTTGATTAAGACAAGTTTTACCAGAAAAAGGAAGATTCACCTCTTGTGTCTAGAGACCAACAAAATTTATAAAATAGTAAAGTCTTTATTTTAGACTTCGGAGAGATAATTACTAATAACTATATATGATGATTCGCTTCTTAGTGTCCTTGAACTGAAGAATGGAAAGAGGAGGGAGTGGAAGAAGAGATTTTATTTTTCCATTTTTTTCGGGAAAATATTTTCCCTTATTTTCCAATATTTGGGTTACCTTGAATTCTTCAATTAAGCTTTCCTTGTTTCCAGTAACCAATAAATCATCTACATATAGTGAGATGAAAAGAATATTTGCTCCACTTTGTTTAACGAATAAAGTGGACTCTGAAAGGCTTTTATTGAACTTTAGCTTTTGCAAATACTCATCAATCTTATTGTACGAGCCTTAGGTGCTTGTTTTAGGCCATAGAGAGCCTTATTAAGTAAATAAACTTGATCTTCCTCTCCTGGTTTCACAAAACCCTTTGGCTGCTCAACAAAGATATCCTCTTGTAAGTAGCCATTCAAAAAGGCAAACTTTACATTAAGATGGTATACCTTATAGCTTAATTGAGCTGCAATTGCTAAGAAGAGTCTAATTACCTCAATTCTGGCTACTGGAGCAAATGTGTCAAAAAAGCCAACGCCTGGTGTTTGAGCAAGGCCTTTCACCACAAGTCTGACTTTGTATTTGTTTAGAGATCCATTAGCATTCAATTTGGTTCTATAAATCCATTTAACCCCAATTATATTTCTATTTGAAGGTTTGCTCACCAACTCCCAAGTTCTATTCTTCTCAATCATATGCAACTCCTCTTTCATTGCAACTCTCCATTTTTTACTTTGATTTGCCTCTTCATAGCTATTGGGTTCACAAATAGCTACATTACTCCTTTGATAGATGTTAGCTAATGATTTGGTTCCTCTAATGGATCTGTCATCTACCATTTCTTCTTCCCACTCCTCAAGCTCCTGATCTGGTGTTATACATTCAGTAGGCATGAGTTTTTGACATCTTTGCCTTTCTTGTACACTTGTGTCCCAATTCCATTCTTGATCTTCAACAAAATGTACATCTCCGCTGATAAATATCTTAACTGACTATGGTTGGTAGATCTTATAGGCTTTAGCAGTCAAACTATAGTCAATAAAAATTCTTGGAAAGACTTTTTCATCCAACTTATCTTTTTTGATATGCGGCACATATGAGCAACACAAGCAACCAAATACTTTAAAAAACTTTAAAGATGGTTTAAAATCATATCATGCCTCAAATGGAGTCTTTCTCTCAACAACTCTTGTAAGAGGTTTGTTTTGCAGAAAGACAGTTGTATTTGTTGCCTCTGCTCGGAATTGCTTTGGGAGATTCACTTCATGTAGCATACACCTTGCCATCTCCAAGATATATCGATTCCTCCTCTCATTGACCCTATGTTGATGATATAGTGATCACAAGCACTTGTCATGACAAGATTGACACTCTTGTGATCATGGGGAACATGTGGCTAGCAAGGAGTTTCAGATTTAGTTCTTACCCTCCAAGGATCAACTTGTCAACATCTTGACCAAGCCTCTGCTTTCACAATGCTTTCTTCAACTCCAACCTATGCTTTGTGTGAAAGTTGCTCCAGCTTCAACTTAACGAGGGTGGATATTAGGAGAAAAGCGCTAAACTTCAATTTCTTATCTCTATCTAGATTGGGTTATCTCTATCTAAAGTTGTATAATTATCTTTAGTTAGGTTGTCATAACTTTTTGTTGCAACTAAATTGCGATAGGTAGCTATACTTATCTTGTATCACTCTAATTCAATCAATACAAATCAAACATTTTCATATAGAAACAGATTTCGTATACGATAACAAATGATATGGAGCCAACAAACCTAAAGAAATAGAGAAATGTCACCAATTCTTCAGAATTTGGGTGATTGCATTTTAGAACATGATGAAGCAAGCCTTAAAAAATAAACGTTCATGTTTTGTATCTATCTCAAAACAAGATCCACATTTACACAATACACAAGATAGTCTTCTCAATCAAGTTTACAAATAATAGCAAGCACCATTTAGTGATTGAACAATACCTTTCCAATAGATTGTTCAGCTCCTGAATCATCATGCCTCTTCAAAAACAATGCTTCCCGAGCCATCAAAACCTGCTTCCACACTTGGTCATTCCCATAAGATTCCCATTTTGACATCTCTGGTAAAGAATCAACCACATGATCACATGGATTCCTTGCAACCCCCGTAATCCAGTTCAGCATCCTACACATGGACTCCCTTTTCCTCTTATGGGTACAAATTGATTCCTCAACACTATCTAAATCTGATACAATAACATCATTTCCATCACCACTGTCACATTTCTTGCTCCCATCTGTTTCCTCCACCATGCTCTTCACCTCATTGCACACCTTTAACCCTTTCTCTAATGCACCCAAATACTTCACATAAAGCAATTTCAAAGAAGATGAAAGATTTAAACCCAGCCCAGATTCTTCTGCCACCGCATCCCACAATCCATGCTTAGAAACCGCATCATATCCGCCTTTCTCCCTCACAACCAAGAACAGTTTAAACAAATCCACGGGTTGCCCATTTCCAAGCATTGGTGGGAAAGCAACATCGAGGGCACAGATATCTTTACGCACATATTTTATGCAGTTATCGAACTGGCATCGAAGCCTAGCGTCGGACTGGGTTGTTAGACTGGACAGTCTTGAAAATGGGTCAAAACCAAGAAGTAATCCCTTTAGCTCAAGCTTTTTTGGTGAGGTTTCTGAGCAATCTAAAACGCACTCATCATCAGCAATCATTGACCACCCTGCCATTAATTTCCAAGTTCAAAACCCCTAAAAACGAGTCATTCTCTTCGCATACTTCACAAAAGAAAACAAACCAAGAAATCCACTGCGGATACGCATATAAATCGGGAAGGAGAGAAAGCAAGTTCTTGAAATATACAGATTTACATTTAGCTAAAGATTCAGATTTAGAAGACAAAAGAAACACAAAAAAGAACACAGGTTAAGCATAAGCATTAGGTCAAAGAGCACAGGCCTTTTGGCGGGAAAAAATGACTGATCTAGGGTTTTGAAGCGCCAACTGAATTTTTGGCCGCGCGCTAAATTGCAGAAACCATATGAGAATGTGGGCGAGAGAGAAAGATAAGAGTAGGTGGGCTATAGTTTGGGTTTTGAACAGATAAAGACCGTCTTCTTCAAAATCCCCAAATTGAAAACTAGTGTTTGTTTTTGGGTCTAAAAGAAAAGATAAAAAGAGAGGTATACGTACCAGAACCCTCAGCCCTGGTGAGTGGCTTAACCTTTGGCCCTTTTCTTTCTTTCTTTGCGTTTGTGCCTTCCATAAGCTCTTCAATCCTCTCACCCTTATAATTTTAAGGCCTCTTTGGGCTGTAAATAAGAGCTTTCAATAGAGTAAGGTTGACTGAATGGACACAACACCCCTTCTTTATAGTGGATATACGATTGATTAACCTTGGTTCATTTTCTACTCTAGGATTGAGTTTAGGGCTTTTGGGTTGATTAATTTTTGTTATTGGAGCAAAGGACATATAGGGAAAAAAAATTCCTATTGGTCAAATATGGCAAAAGATCCACCCAATTCTTCCTTAATTCCTTATTTAAAACTTTGAGTGACTGTTTGATATCTTTTATAATTTTAAAATAGATTAGAGTACTGGTTGACAAACATAAAACTATATTATAATACAATTTGATAATAAATTTAATATAATTTAATTATTAATTTTTGTTCAAAAAATATATTATTTGAAAAAAAAATAGATTATAATTTTCTAAAAAAGATAGTAAAATCAGTATTTAATTTATAAGTTAATATATTATAATTTTTATTTTTCATTATATTCTTATTTTTTTGCCTAATCACATGTTATATTCTTTAACTCCGAAATTCATGAGTAATTATATATAATATAAATATTAAATTATTTAATATGTATATAATATTAGGTTGATGTATTTAATATAATTTTTATATTATTCAATATACACGTATATTATATAATTTTTTTATATTATGTATTTAAATATATTTTATATATAGTTTTTAATTATTACAATCATATCATTTTATGTTATTTTATATTTTTAAGTAGATTTATTAAATATTTGTAATTCAATCAGCTAAATTATCAGTTAGTATATTATTATATAGTTTTAACAAATATAGTCTAAATTTATTTTAAAAATTTAGAAATCAGTTAAGTTTTTAGATCCAATGAGTTGTTGGATTCCATTCATTATATTTGATAATTTTAATCAAATGATAACTTTTTGATTTTAACTCTCATTAAGAAAATTTAATTAATATGACTAAAGTCATATTTTTTTCTAATATATTCCTAAATTAGTTAGATATTGAAAAATTAAAAAAAATATATACTTTATATTCTTCAATAATAAAATACATTATTTAAAAGAATTCATAATAGAAAAGTAATGTAATAACTATATTTCAAAAAATAAAATGGATTATAATTTGCTACAATTAATGCTAATTATTTTTTCTATATATATATATATATATATATATATGTTTTATCTTATACATCATGTGAATGCTATATATTCATATTTTAATATGATATGATCCACGTGAGTAAATAATAGAAATACATGTCCTTCAATAAATGGAGAAAGTAAAAGAGAGCATAACGAATCTATTTTTTTTTCAAACATACATAATTATTTAATTTCATTCAAAATCAACTATCAATAACTGTAGTATAATGCTAAACCAAACAAGTCTTTAATTATATTTTGAATGATTGAATCCCATAAATAATAAACATTTTTTTTCTTCACTCTTGATATTTGAAGATAAAGATTTTAGCATCAATTTTTTCTATTCCAAAAAGCTATATAGTGAAGTAACAACAATATTAATTAAATAACCAGGAATTCTAATATCTATTTTACGGGTCTAATTTTTTCAACAATTCAATTTTTTCTGTAATTTTGTTTAGCATGTTAGGTGTGCAACATTCATAAAATGAATAAATTGAGGTACTAAGCATAATATTTTATAAAGCAACATCTATTTAAATTTGATTTATAAATAAATTTATAAGTCAGTCATAAACTATCATATATATAAAATAGTTATTATTTCTTATACATAACAATTCATTATCATCATTTAAAAGTGCACCGAGATAATTTTTCTCTTTATTTAATAGATTCTCATACTTAAATTTTTTATATGCTCTTCAATTACCTCCCCCTTTAATGCCTCTTTGGGGTTGTAAATAAGAGCTTTCCATAGAGTAAGGTTCACTAATGGACACAACACCCCACTTATATTGGCTATGTGATTGATTAATCTTGGTTCATTTTATACTCTAGGGTTGAGTTGAGAGCTTTTGGGTTGATTAGTTTTTTTTTATTGGAGCAAAGGACATTTTAGCAAATTTATCAAATATGGTAATGGAACCACCCAATACTTTTTAATTCACTATTTAAAAGTATCAAGGGGCGTTTGGCTTAGAAGTTTGAGCAATTGAAAGCTTTTTAAACTAAAAGGTGTATTTAAAGCATGTTTAATTCATTTGTTTGAAATAGCTGATTGCCAATGATAGTTATTGATAATTGACGGTGAAAAAAATATATATGTGAAAAATATATGCTAGTTATTGTTATTCATATGTTAGATAATTATTAAAGACATCATACACTTTTAATATAGTTTATGCTTAATAGCATAATAACTAAATTTATATAAAATAATTTATGTTCATACACATAAAAAATATATTTTTTTAATTGAACATCTAAGTTAAGTTTGGTTTTCGGAAAAAATCCAATGTTTGAGATTGTTTTTGAATGATTACCTAATCTTTCTTTCTTTCTTTTTTTCTTTTTGGGTAATTGAATACTTAGCTTCAAGTTTAATTTTCAATTGGGAGCCTCCATCCATTTTCTATCATATACTCACAAATTGCTAATGCAGCGTGCAAATATGAATCATATATTAGTTTAGGTGGCAAAGCAATATCCCGCCAGGTTAGCTACCCCTTCTTACCAAACTGCTTATGTGGCAAAGCAATAACCTCCTAATTTATCTCTTTTCTTCCTCATATGAATTTTTTTTTTACTTTTTTATTTTTTGGCAGTGAGAGAAATGGTTGACCTGTCGTGTACTAATCTGCCACCTCAGTTGGTGTGAGATCCACATTTGCATGCCACATAAGCAATTTGCTAATACTTAACGGAAATAAATGGGCTTTGGCTCCCAATTGGAAACAACTTAAAATTTAGGTGTCCAATTGTGAAAAAAAGGTGTCCAATTGAAACAAACCTCAAATGATGGGTGTTTTTTTTTTGGCAAACATGAAATTGTCCTTCGCGGATCTCAAATTTGTTGAAATGTCCTTCGTGGGTCTCAAATTAAAAAAAAAAAAAAACAGGTCAGATCTAGCATATAAATATTCCCAGATGCTAATGAAAAGAAAATTTCCATAAGGGGGTAAAACCAAGATTATTGAAAGTCAGAATCCGGGGATCATAAGGTAATTATGAAAAGATATAAGAAAAGTAGCAATAATAGATAGTACGGGGGTTGATTAGTAATATCAACTTCTTAAAGACAAGATAAATGTGAAAAGAATAAAAAAAAATGCGGAAAGAATAAGTATTTGCAAAAGACAGATCCCTTTTATGTAAATACAAAAAAGTCACCACAAATTTTGTAGAAAACAAAAATTTACACCTTTCTATCGGATATAAAAAGTATGAAAAATGTGAATAACCATATTCTTACTAAGTCATCTAAGGAATTAAAAATTTAAATCAAATAACCATTCTTTTATCTGGAGAGGATAATGGGATTTCTTGCGCTCCCCATTTTCTCATTCGTTCAGATGCATCTTGAACCTGAAATATATTAATTATTAGAAATAATAAACACTGTAATTAAAACTTATTATAATTAATAAAAGCTTTTCTTATTCAAATCATGTTTGTATATTCATTCATGGCCTGTGACAATAATGTACTGTTGTGTAAAAAAAATTATTTTAATATCTTATTGCGTATTAAAACTGAATTTTGTTTTATAAATATGAAATTGATTTTATGTTATTAATTTGGTTAAGAATAAAAGTGGAAATGATGTTAATCATGAGTGACTTAATACCAATTTTCAATTGTGATAATTGGAAAATGCCTTATGTTTGAGTTTTATCGACGCTATTTATTAATATTGATAAAATTTTAATATTTTTACAGTGAGTGTAAGTGAATGACTAATCCCTCCTAATTAAAAAAATAAAAAATGGAAATGATAGAAGCAGCTGACCTCCTTGTTCCAATTTGTTTGGTAAATTATGTAAATGAGGACTAGTGTCTGCAAGAATGTCCCAAAGATCATACCCATCCAAATTCCCTGTAATAATTCCCAGTCAATAAGTAATACCAATGAATCGTATTTAACTTTCAAAATCGAGTATTATTCTCTCTAATATCAATGCTATGATCGGGTTTTGATTTTGGATGAGGAAGAAATTTACCTTTACATGGAAACTTGTTTTGTAGCCGAGAAGAAATCCAAGAGGAAGGCCTACCGCATAATAACAGAATAAATTTATATAAGCCACCAAGGCTTGCCATCCTCCCCCCACAGCAACACCTACGATTAAAACTCAAGAATATATTTATATATTTCAAATATTTCTGCATCTCAAGAAAAAATCAGGATTATTTTTTATCATATAAATAAATAAAAAAATATACCTGATATTACTGGCTGAACACTATTTAGAATCATTGTTATACCCAGAAGATATACCAAATTAGACACTGCTTTCCTCATCTCTAAGCTATCAGTAAAGATGATGGAGAATTTATCCTTCGTTATCAAAATAATTGACGCAAAAATCAGCCCTATGAGGAATGACTGGGCGCAAGTGATTATCACAGAGTATTTAGCAGCTCTAGGATGTCTTGATCCGAGCTCGTTAGAAACTCGAACGCTGCGAAAATCAAATGACAGTTCAATTCAGACTTGTTTGTATTGTGGCGACTAAGTAATAATAGTGAGAAAAGGAGGGTGAATTAAGCAGACACAATATTTCAATTATTTTACTTGTAACGATTCAATAACTAAACTATTATTTGTAATAAAAAAAATTTAAATTTAAATTTTGTAACATAAAACTATTTTTATCTATATTTGTTAAATCGTTTAATGGAATACTTATATAAACTTTATATGTCAGTAAAAAAAATTTCGCTTATAAAAAAATTTTACATGTATAAAATTGATTTAAAATTTTTTTCCTTTGTTTCATCACTTTGCCCCACTTTTTCACTTTTCCTAAGTTTTTCATCAACCCTAATTGAAAATTTTAAAAATTCCAAACACCCTGATGAAAAGGAAAACCATAATGATTGTGTCATATAAAGAAACAAATTAAGATTGTACAAGGCCAAAGATTCAATTGTCCATTGATTATTCTTAACATAAGAATTTCCCCAATTGCACATTCATTGCTATCAGTAAAACCGAAAGAAAATTCATTAAATTGAAAAGCAATATTCACAAGAAGTAAAGAAAAGAAAATATGAGTTCATCTACGGCGATTTCTAGATATCCAATAGGAAAATCACATGATTGTAAGGTCAGACCTCTAAAACAAACTTTCTAGGTTAATTCTTCATTTAGCCTATTTTCCCTATCAGCTCCAGCAATAGTTTTTTTTTGGGTTATTGCTAAAGAAAAAAAAAAGGATGTTGGTCCACTGGAGATTGAGAGGGAGTTCCAGAAATTTCTGCCAGAAATCGAAGTTGAGAGGGAACAATTTTTGACCAACAAACGAGCTAATTAACTACTCCGTTGTTTCCGGAGGATGTGAATGGCTCAGTTGCAGCGTCGAAGACACTGTTCCTATTGGAAATCGAAGTGTTTGGGTTTGAAGCTAATGAGTTTGAAGATAAATCTAATCAACGTTTTTTCTCTTTAATTGTTCCTGTAAATTTATAAGCAATATATTGTAGAATATTTTTATTGATTTTTGTTCTTTGCATGTTTAGATCTGACATTGGATTCATTGAATTTTTTTTAATGGAAATGGAAATAGAAATAGAAATAGAAATGGCTTCTGCTAATTGAGTAGAGAGTTAGGGAGAGAGAGGGTCTAAAGAGAGCTTGGAAATGAAGATTTTGAAGAGAAGGATTGGTAAAAAAGTACTACAAAGGGCTATAGAAATCTGGGAAAGAGAGGTAGACGGGGAGTGGGGAAAAGGATGACATTTGTGAAAATGAGAATGGGGAAGAAGAGCAAAATAGTGAATAGAAAGTCGAAGAGATTTTATGGTAGAACACTTATTTGCCATGTAATTTAAAAAAAAAAAATTGCACGTGGAAATTTCCTATCAGTGTGCCATTAATTCATCCAACGGAGGTAGACCACGAGTAGTTTTGTGTTAAAAAATTAAAGTCTAAACAATTTTCTGCTACAAATAATAGTTCATCTATATAGTAGTTACGAGTCAGATAATTAGAATTTTGTCAGTGTAATTCACCCGAGAAAATGACCTTATAGCTGCATTGATTCCAATAAATAACATGCCTTCCCAGCCATTGATGTTCATGCTGTCACAGGAAATTAATTTTGATGATCATAAATGTTAGAACTTTTGAAACAATATAGAAAGAGGGTTTCAGTTTCTAACCAGATTGAAAGAGAACCAACAGCAAGAACAGGATCTTCAAGATGTCCAGTGAGAACAATTATGGTCATAAAATACCAAATCTCAAGACAAATCATCACAGCTGAAGCAACAGAGAGTTTAACAAAACCCCAAATATCCTTAAAGGCTAACCAGGACAGACCGGTCCAGCCATCTTTACACCAACCAACCACATAAGCTACCTGAGCCAAAGCAATGCCCCAGGCTGAGACATCATAGGCAGCAGCAGCCCCAGCCAAACCCCACTTGAACACAACAATGAATAGATAAAGCACCAGAATGTGCGCAACCAGAGCTGCAAACCCAATCCAAGCCAAAACAGCAACCTTACTTTGTGCCTGCAAGAATTTTTGGGTGGGGAAATTCACAGCAAGTGAAAACATTTGAGGGATAACTTGAATGGTAAAATTTCCTGCAAGTTCTGCTATATCAGCTTCTTGTCCAAGAAGCTTCAGGATTGGGGTTGCATATGCATAAAGGGGCAATAAGAAGAAGCAAGCACCAAATAAGATTATCCATGATCTTTGCATATAAACACCAAGTAAATGTATTTGCCCTGCTCCAAATGCTTGCCCACATAATGTCTCCAGTGCACTTCCCATTCCTAACTGCATTTTCATGAAATCAAGAGAGGAATATTCAGTAATGGGTTAATTGAATTGAATTCGACGAAAAAGGAATAGATGGGAATCGAACCAAGAAACCGAAAGACAAATTTGCAATGACAGAGAGGGAAATTGCAACTGCAGATAGCTCAACATCGCCAAGATGGCCAACAAAGATATTAGTAAACGAGTTAACACCATAATTGCAGAGGATATTGAAAGCTATAGGAGCTGCAATAGCCCATAACTTTGAAGATTCCAAAAAGAAAATGTATTTAGCATCTTGGAAGGTTTGAATAGAAGGATAATCTGCTGCATCATTATTAAGCAAAACAGAAGGTGCAGGGTGAAGATCAGCGGTTTCAAACATGGAAAAATCATCACTCCTAACGCCATCTCCATCTATCAATGGTGCAGAATGATGTGATGATCCTGGTCTGTGTCTGGGAGATGATCCAGCAGAGGATAAACCACTGCTCCCCTCAGCTGCTCTGAGCGGGTCATTTTCTTTATTATTCCCAATTTTGCTCCTTTTGATTGAAACCCTTTTCTTGTTTTTAAGATTTAAGATTTTTTTTCTTTTTACTATGTGAAAATTGTAATTTCTCCTCTTTCTTTCTTTCTTTGGTTATGTTTTTTAGAAACCAAACCATACATATGTCAAACTCAGGATGAGTTGCTATATTTGAGGATAGCCATGGAATTACTTAAACAGCAATCAATCTGAGAGATTTAGAGGGAAAATTGACTGGGTCTTGGTGTTTCCCTCTTTT
The DNA here is from genome assembly GCA_023653625.1 of Triadica sebifera. Taxonomy (NCBI): domain Eukaryota; kingdom Viridiplantae; phylum Streptophyta; class Magnoliopsida; order Malpighiales; family Euphorbiaceae; genus Triadica; species Triadica sebifera. The sequence continues at coordinate 3,975,221 of CM042895.1, forward strand.
TTCGTCCACATTCTTTTTTCTTCTTTTTCACTACACACATTATTTTCTGCTTGTTCCGCAATTTCATGGTTTTGTCTAAAATTATGCATAATGATGTAATTTAATGAAAATATTATATAGTAAAAATTAGAGAAATTTTCAATTTATTTTTATTTTTGATATAATTTTATATTAAAAAGATTACTCCTTCCGTCATTAAAAAAAAAAGGCTTACTTCCAGGAGAATTACATGAATTAATTTTGATTGGTGTACTTATGCAGAGATATTGTAGCTATTTTGTTGCAGATATCTTAAAACACAAGTTGTTCTATTCTAGGAAGACTCAAAATTGATGCCAAAATAATTAGAGTTCTTCTGTCTATCAGATAGATAAAGCTGCAACACAACTCTCATTCTGCAGAGTTAAATATAAGTGGTTGCACAACAGAACGTTGACACTTATTCACCAATTCGTTTGACAGCATTAGTCGACCGGAACTGGTTGCATGTTTTCAGCCTCTGTCCTCAGTTCTTGAAACAGGACAGACGACAAGTATCGCTCCCCGAAACTCGGATGAACAGTCTGAAAATTCAAATCAACCAATGAATTATACTCAGAATTTCTACACCTACCAATTCAAAGATCATTTGAAAGCATTTGAATAGGTATTCTCAGTTCTTAGAATTGGAAATTCTTTTATTTTCCAATGAGTTGGAAGATTTTTCTTACCACAATGAGTTTGCCTTTGTTCTCTGGCAATCTAGCAAGTCTTAGTGCAGCAATTGTGTTGGCTCCTGATGATATTCCCACCTATACAAACCAGAAGGTCGAAACAAGAGTAAAATTACTAAGAAACCAAAAAATAAAGCTGAAGCTCAATTTTTTTATTTCTATCTAAAACTAATTAAATGTTGTTGTACTACTGATCATAAGCATATTTAACCAATCAGCTCATACAAAAAGAGTCTTAGGTGTTCTCAAAAGAGTAGCCCAATAAGATCACATGGCATAGGCCTACTCAACTCACCTATCAACAATGCAATTGAAAAGAAGAAAAGATTCAGAAGCTGAAAACAATCTGTCGACATATCAACCATAACAGAAATAAAATTTCTGTTCAAGTTATTACCATAAGACCCTCCTCCAATGCCAATCTCCTAGCCATATTTACTGCATCTTCACTGCTAACCTGACATGTTAAGTATACTTCACAGTCAATTGGGCATATCAGATAAAACATAAAAACACATTTCTTACATTTCATTACACTCTTTTCTTTCCTTCTACTCAGTGATACTTACCTCAAGAACTTTTTCCATTAAATCCATGTCTAATATGTCTGGTTTGAATCCAACTCCATTTCCAGTGATTTGATGAGGACCTATTTCAATGGAAACAACATCGCTTATTATATCTTTTCCAACCACAACAAGGGAAAATAATAACTTAAAATAAGCTTTTTTAAAATCAATAAATTCGTTTTCTTTTATTCCTCAACTGGATACTTTCTTGGGTTAGTTAACAGAATATGACAGTGCTAGCTTTGGAATTTCAAAATCTAATATTCTTTACCTGGTTTACCACCATTCAGCACGTTACTTTCAGCAGGTTCTACTCCATAAATCTGATAAAAAAGAAAACAATTTCAGAACATTATCGAAGAAAAATTAATATTTGATTGCACGTGGTAGTGATGCAGTGAAATCAACCACAGACCGATTCAAATTGCATACCTTAACATTGGGATTTTGGGACTTGAGGTATTGTCCAACGCCGGTGACTGTCCCTCCACTGCCTATTCCCATCACAAAGATATCAACTTGTCCAAGTGTATCCTCCCATATTTCAGGTCCGGTGGTTTCAAAATGGATCTGTTTTTTTCGGCCCATTTTAAGCTCAGATTTCAATTAAATATTTACTAAGAAAGGAATTCTTTGAATTAAACAATCATGTTAAAAAATCATGTACCTTGGTATTGGCAGGATTTGAAAATTGTTGCAGCATAAAAGCATTTGGTGTGGATTCCAAAAGTTGATAGGCCTTCTTAACTGTTCCTCCCATTCCCTTAGTAGGATCAGTGAGAATCAGCTCAGCTCCAAATGCTCTCATTGTCACCCTTCTCTCCAAGCTTGTGTATGAGGGCATAGTTAAAACCATCTTATATCCTTTAATGGCAGCCATAAATGCCATACTAATCCCCATATTACCAGATGTTGGCTCTATCAAGGTTGTCTGATAAAACACAAATAGTAAATGTTAGAGAAGCAACAGATTTTTCAGACGTATCTATATGATTTGGGGGAAAAAAATTGTCAAGCGAACCTTTCCAGGAGCAATTAAATTCTTCTGTTCTGCATCATTGATCATGGAAAATGCTGGTCTGCATAAAAAGTAAGTGAATTTATCATTTGATTTTCGTAAAATAAGTTAATAGATAATCAAATATACCTGTCTTTGATGCTGGCAGTTGGTTGCATCATCTCTTGCTTGACAGCTATGTAAGCTCCACATCCTTCAGTCACTTTGTTAAGATACACAAGGGGAGTTCTTCCAATTAGCTGAACAATTGAAAAAAAAAATCAGCGAGAAAGAAAACAGGAGAACATAAGATTCAAGAAAATCAATAACCATTGATGATAATCAAAGGCAAGTGTTTAGTAGCATCTGGGTTCAAATAAAATTTTCTCCAGAAAATTAAACAAAGTAATGAACAGGGAAGTTCCAGATTAATTTCTAGGAGAAATCAAGATCAAACCATTCACGGTTGGAGCGGAACAAAAGAAGTAGAAGATGAATGCTATATACAAAATTACTTGAATATATACAAAATTACTACTTCAAGTCTTGAACAGAATAAAGAAAAAAAAATGAAATGATGAAAAACCCAGAAACCAGAAATGGAAACAAGAAAAATTAAAATAATAAAAAGAATCGAAGCAAAATGACCGAGGAGGAGAGAGAGAGATACTTGAGTAACTTCAGTCTTGATTTTAGTTCCAGGAAGATTCTTGGGCAGATCCCTGATTCTTTGAGCTAAAGAAGGAGAATCAACAGCAGCGTCGGAGGAGAACAATCTGGTTACTACAAAATCGTTGGCAGTAAAAGATTTTTTCTTCAAGAAGCTCCTAAAAGCAGCCATTGATGAAAACTTGAGAGACAGGTACAGCAACCTCTAACAGGGGATAACAGAGCCAAGTCTCAACCGTGTAAAAAGACCGGCGTTAGGACACCCCTTTTATAGGGTCATTCTTTTTCCAATTATATGAATAAAACAAATATTCTTGCATCATAATGAGAATTATAACGTTTCTTTTTCTTTTGGATTAATAAAATAAAAAATAAAAAAATAAAATTAGCGAGAGATGTAAAGTTAATTTAATTTTATGAGGGTCAGGTGTTCAAAAAATTTAATTTAATTCATTTAAATTAATTTTTTTGACTGAATATAAGATATTAATTATTAAACTCAATCCGCTAGTACATCTTTAAGGACTGGAGGCCTTATAAAATCAGGAACTTCATCCCAAAAATACTTTTGCATGAAATCTATGTGCATTTTTAGCAACGGCATGAGCAAGTTCATTAGAATGACGACGAACAAGCTTCATCGAAACATTATGGCAGAGATGAGCAAAATTGTAGCAATCCTGAAGCAAATATCCAATCTCACACCGATCTTCCTGCATATTATGAAATCTGTTTATAATCCCTAAACAAAAAGGGGTAGTGAATCAGTTTTGTAATCGTATGTTTTAGATTAATGAAAAAATCATAAAGAAACAAAGTCATAGTTTAGTAATTTCCAGCTACATGGATGCTGTGGAAATGCATTTGACCCATTTATTCAAGAAAAAATAAAAACAAGAAAGAGAGATAAATTAGAGGGTAGATGCCTAGGTGATACATTTTTTTTTAATTTTTCTATCCATGATCAGGAATAGAGCTTAGTGAGAGTATGTGAGGGTCATGACCCCAAAACAAATTTGAAACTTCAATATAATTAAAAATTATGAGAAATATTTATCATATATTTTATTCGCATGATATTGTGTTTTTCCACTGATAATTTATTTTTTAATTGAAAATTAGTATACTTTTAGTTTGATCTCAAAAAAAAAAAATTTGAGTCCAAGTTCCACCAATGATATGAAAAAATTTAAAACGTGATAGAATTGGACACCTACCATTACAATACCACACACCTTTTTTCACAGTGCCTGACGAGCGGCACAATCAAGTTCCATTGGCTCAAAAGAGAGCGGAGAAGGCAACCATGTATGGCTGTGGTCCTCTCTCCAAATCAGGCACCCAATCCTTCTTGTGGCTTAGGTTATCAAATATCAACTGCCCATTCTAAAGCAAAAAAAAATTCATATCACAAATTATTTTGCTCCAACATACAAATATTTATTTATAATGATTTCGATAATTTTCATTTTCAAATTGTATTAAATTTATGAAAATTCATATGCAAAAAATTATGGGTCTTGTCCTAATTCCTAACTTAGGAATAGAAGGTTATAGATTGATTTTAATGAGGAGACTAGAGGCGGCTAAGCCATGGATGCATGTAAAACAATTATGACATATAAAGTGGCTCCTCGGCCTGTTAGAAGGACTATAAAGGAGACAACAGGCAGTTGAAGTTCAACTTGCATTTTGCCATCTCCATAAAAAAACAAAGCATGGGTTTAAATGAAAATGCAAATTGGGTGCCTTTTTTAAGGGTTTATTTATTTATTTATTTCAAGTGCGAATTCACCCTGGCATCCTTATCTTATATTTGGTGTAAACTAATGGTGAACTTAGGCCTGCAGTCAAAGCAACAATCAATATTTAATACCCTCTTTATTCACCAAATATATACATACATATATATATATATATATACATACATATATATATATACATACATACATATATATATATATATATATATATATATATTTGATACCCTGAGATTACTAATTAGTTGCTTAAAGTATATGTTTCATTTGAGGTACAAATGGATGACCCACAACACCGTTAGGTCCACTAGGTGAGGTTGTTTTCTTCCGAATATCTCCATTTCAACAAGATTAGCACACGACTGACCAAATATCGACAGAAATAGGATGTTCACGATTGGCCATCCATTTCCTAATGTTTTCTGATACAGTAGTACTTAGATCTGCAACTTGTACTTTTCTTTTTGTGTATTGAAGGATTCTACTTCCAGTATTAGCTCTCATGGTTAGTCCTGAAATAAATTTTAATAAGATGTCGAGTTTGAGAATTTTCTATGCTATTTTAAGGGGCCCAAGATGGTTAGTCTAATAAAACTGAGATACACGTTATACATTAAGAAAAATTCTAACTAATAACGATTACGTATAGATTAATGGACACTATTCATACCATACCCATTTGCGAATCATATTCATAGGTGAAAGCTTTTTGTCAAAATCCTCTTTGTATCTTTCCAATAGCTAAAGAACCAATTACTTATTGCCGAAATATATATATATATGTTTCTTTTGAGGCACAAATCCAAATTCATACACAACATCATTATCATTAGGGGCCACAAGTGAGGTTGATTTGTTCCTAGTCCTTATATTCCATTCAACTATAAACTGCAAAAATCAGTAATGGACGAAGAGATTAATGAATTCAAAATGACAGACGTCTTCGAAAAGAAATTTCCAGATTGGATAATTTTTAAATCAGTCATTAAGTAACCTATTGCAGTATTAAAATATTAAAACGATACCATCTAATATTGATTGAAAATCAACTTTTAAAACTTATTTGATTGACAACTAATTAATATTAATATTTGATAAAACTAATTTAGCTGTTGGGGTTATAATATATATAATTTATTTTATAAAAAATATATTTTCATACGATACGATGTATGAATAAATAATTACTACAATTATTTATTATAATTAAAAAATAAAAATAATCAATTATAACGAAATTTAAATAAATGTATATATATAATTTATAAATAAGTTTAATAGAATTTATGCTTAATATATTAAATAATATAGATTATGTTCTATATTTTTTATTATTTAAAAATAAACAATGTTACTTGTTTAAATATTATTTATATTTATAATTATATATAATATATTGATTGAAAAAATTAATTTGAAAGAAATAAATATTTCATAATTAATAAAATTTATAAGGATAATATAATCTAAATAAAAAATTAAATTAAATCAACTATTAGTTAATAAAAAAAAACTTTAAAAATATAGTTTTTTCAACCAACAATTATTTGTTTGGGGCTACAATTAACTACCAATTGCTAATTGAGATTTTTAGCAAAGCAGATATTGGGTACCAAAAAAACTATTACTTTTGAAACAAAAGTTTCAAAAAAATTTGGGATCTTATAAAAAATTATTGATAGATTAAATCTCTCATATTCATCCAACACAACAAAATATAAATATAAGTGAAAGAAAGAGCCCAGAAAGAAAATGTTTTTGTTATAATTATGATGCCCCTTATCATATAGGGGCTTTGTCCCAGCCCAATCCCACTGTCAATCTCTTCTCCATGATATCGAATTGAAAGCAAAACCTTTTTTTTTCAATCAAAGAAAGCAAAACCTGTAAGTATACAAATCAGAGTCACTGATGGCATTCGCCCACTTTCACCCCATTAACCATGATGAATTCTAACATTCTCATCTTCATCCTTCTGCCCTTGATTTTGTGCCAAATGGCGAATTTTTCCTCTGCGCCGAGGGAGGGAAGAGAAGAATCCACGTCACCGAAGATTTACACGACGTCATCGACGACGAAGAGGACGAGGCCTGGAAGCAATGGGGCAAGAAGTCAACGCCCTCTCGTGATGATCCACCGCCTTCGGAGTTGTCCAACATGGACATTTGGCAGATTCAGGAATTGATGATGAAGCATAATTCCGGGCCGGTTTTTGGGTTCGTTAAGCTCCGATTGGGTGTGCGCCGGACTCCGGTAAATTGAATCCGGCGTCAGATTCTGGGTGCTAGGTTTCAGTATTTTCATGTGTATTTGTTCTGGGCGGAGTAAGATGATTTGGTTTGTGCGGCTTGGAATTTATTGAAATGCAAATTATTGGTAGGACTGAGAAGTTTCGCAAAGAATTCTGGGTGAAATTGAGTGGAAAATGGGAAGAAATGCCTATGGATTACAAACATGAATGCAGGCTGTTGTGTTGTGAATATGGCCCCTTCAAAAAACATTTAAACTAAGCTGAAGCTGAAAATTGCATTTCGATTTCTTTCTTTATGTTTGGTTATTTGATTGATTAATGGATTACAGCCTTCTCTTTCACCATAGGAATTTTCTCCGTTTGGTTTTCTATTCATAATCTTGTCTATTCTATCAAATTTGCAGTAAACCTTCACTCTGGCATTAGATTTTGCAACAGATATACATGCTTTTATTTTCAGGACATGGTTGCTGAGATGGCTATGAAATGGACAAAAGTCCTTAGAACTGGAGCTGTTGATGTGAGGTTCACGGGTGTTGATACCAGCACAATCATGTTCACCCTGCAAAATGGCCGACAAATGATGGAGGTGAGTTTTTTTTATCCTTATTACCTCAGACTCTGATTGCTGATATTATTGTCTTCTATGATTTTTGGACCATGTCTACCTTATTCAATAACTTGAATCTTTTCAGTGATCTTTACGGCATAGGAGCTCTCACTTTCATCAAAACAGTGAAAGCACTCTGATCTCATTTTTAAACTGTGAAACTTACAGTTTTTCTAATAAAACATTTGTTCCGGTGTGTTTATTAGTTTGGAATGTTAGCAGATTGTTCAGCTCAAGACATCTGATTTCATAAATATTCTCTTTATTTAGTTGAAAGAGTTCATCTTAAACGAGCCAGAGGCTTATGAGATCAAGATTGGAGATCAAGTGTTCCGTAGACCTGGAGACCCTCCCTTGGAGGAAGTCATCAAAAAGCTTCATAGTGAGGAGGACAAGGCACAGGATACTACGTCCTCAAAGGTTGATAAGCATCTGAGAGAAGAATTGTAGTTTGATGGCAACTAGTTCACTGGCAACTAGTTCACTGTACATTTATTTTTGCAGTTTCTAATTGTAAGACTTCGACTGCCCACTCCTCCTTTCACACATTGATCTCTAGTCTTGTTCTGTTTTTAAACGGAAATTACAAAATCCCCAATTGTAAGTACAGTTTTGTACTTATATTTTGGAATAGAATTAATTATAGCAAATCTACTGAGATTTTAACGAAATACAGTAACAAATAAATTTTTAAAAAATTAACAATTTACTCCATGTCATTTGAAATAATACTCATTTATTTGATAATGTGTGAATTTCAAACATTAAAATATATAACACATGATTTTTCTATGTTTAACATATTTTTTGTATGAATTTTTTAGAGTTTCATATATAATTTAATGACTTTTTATAAGAATTTATGATTTCTACTAATTATCGACAGTAACGGCAGATCAACCAGTATATTTAAATTACAATTTTTCTAATAGTTATCTCAGGATAAACTGTTAATTTAAAAAAAAAATTATTTTTAGTTGTAATTTATTAAATTTCATGGTTTTCTGTAATTTGCTCTTCGGTATATCACCTATGTTTACCAAGTAATTTGCTCTTTTGTAATATCACCTATGTTTACCATGTATGCAGTAGTCCTACAAGCATTAATGACTTTGCTCTTGCGACAAAGATCATCCCGCCTACACGCATTGCAGAATAATGTATGATCACATGCAAGAATATCAGATCGTGCTACGTTGGGAAAATATATTTTTCTGTGTTGAATTTTTTTTTTCTTCTTATCTTATTCGAGATATGAATGAATCAACTAAAAAATCTATTAAGTTAAATTCAAATTTCAAAGGTATTATAAATTCTTTTTTTCTATTTTCATTTGAAAATCTAAAAAACCATACAAATTTGATACAAATATACAAGTAATAAACACTAAATAAATAAAAAATAAACACTAAATACATAAAGGAAAAGACTAAAAGAAACTATCCAAATAGAAATGATTTTCTAATTTTAATATTGTAATTCAAATGTATTAATTCTGTTCCTTGAAATCACGAAAACAATAATAAAAAATTCAATTTTATTCAAGAATGACTCCATTTACTCTTGTTCCTTAATTTGCAGCTGGTAGAATCGTTTTTCACATTCGGTACATGCATTAATTTAATTATTCAATGCTGATTACCTTGGTCACTCTGAAGTCAGTTATGAAACTGATGCAATTTAATTGCTGTCTGAATAATTTATGCGTACACATAAGAGAGTCGCATTTCATGTGAGGAGAATTTTCTGGGTCTGATCTTTGTTACCCAAACTCCAGCATATTTAAACATACCATAAATAAATTGCCCAATCTGACAAAATAGTGAACCAGTATCTATTTCAGTTTCTTACTAAAGTCCGAGAGCTGTATAAGTTTAATCCTGGCAATGCTAGCTGCATCTTCTCTCTCTTTCTTAGTGTTGTAACCCCAATCCCCTGTTCCAATTAATCAACCACAGAACCAAAACTGATTACATATAACATATGCATGCCTTCCATCAAAACTAAAGGAGAAAAATGGCAAAGTAATAGACGCCATGGACAGAAGCTGAATGGGACCATCATACCTAAATACAAGTTCCACCCATCCAATTCAGGCTCTTTAATGACATTCTTAAGCGTTGTAAGCCTATCTTCCACAAAACTGAGATTTTTCAAAATTAGATTCAGTTTAAGTTTAATAAAGAGAATTAAGGAGAATTCATGTTGCAAAGGTCCACCATGGGGCCAAATTTTGAAGAAATTAAGCAAGCATATCACTTGATATATCTTACTGCAGAGTCAGTCCCTGGTGTTCTGGTCTCTGTTGCAGTTGCTTCAGTACTTTCACCTTAGGACTGAAAGCAGTAATTTACAAAGGGGCAGAAAATAAGTACTAGAACAGGAACCGAATAAAAAAAACCAAAAAGAGGCCAGTATAGTAGGAGCTTTCCAAGTATCTTTTATTTAATATATACCAACCCAGTTCCCAAACCATATATTCTTTCTGGTGGAATTGTTACTCCAGCAAGCTCTCGTAATAACGCACCTGCAAATCGGCTCTAGCACAAGAAACAATGGGAGGAAAGGACTGAGTGGCAAAGACACTGAGGAAGAGATACAAAATGGTAAATGTTTTCATTATCTTCAAGTTTCTTCATTGGGTTTGAATTTTCTAACACCATGTACAAGAAATGCCAATTTCACTGGAATTGAAAATGCACAATATATAATAGGCCACACCTGTTTTGTGGTGACTATATAAACCCTTGAGCTGGCAAATTTCAAAGCGTCAGCAACACCTGGGTAGAATCTGCAGAAAGCAACCTAGTCAGATATTTGAGGGCTGATTATCAGGTCCGTAGAGCAGTTCAGTGACTAAGATTTTATATAGTGAGTGCTGTTATAAAATGCCAATAATTGATTTCAGCCCCGGAGGAATGAGGTTTTGTTTTACAGTTAGTAAACATATTTTACCATCATATACAAAATATTACCTAGAATGGGCAAAAGTCAGCATAATTCTTGTAGGCAAATATTACCCAGAATGGGCAAAAGTCAGCATAATTCTTGTAGGCAGTGTTAGAGAGAGCATAACAATCACGTTTATTCTCTACAGAAATAGTTCTCTTTGGTAATATACCGTGGACATGAGTGAAATTGACATAATGCCTCGTATTTCCCAAATGTATAGGTATTGAGCTTCAAAAATTCCTATAGCAATCACAACAATTATGATTCCTTTCTGACCTATAATTTTTGTTTAGGTTCCATTCATCACACGCTTGGTAGAAATTTATTAAGTGTTTGTTTCCATCTCAAAAAACCAAATTGAAGTACCTATTTGCTCCAATCCATGATGGCAAGTCCTTATCCATCCATTCATCTCTGACCTTTCCAAAGAGATCTATTAAGGCATCCCTATTCTCATCCCATTCTTCCATAATCACAGGCTTGAGCTTTGACCATTTCTCCAGTATCCCCTCTGCTGTTAGTCCCTCTGCAACCTTGAAAATCAACCCACAATCATCAGGTCCAGGCCACTAATTAGACATAATATAAGTTTCAGCAGAACAAGTCTTGATCAATAATATCCTTATTCAAACAGAGATGAAATGTCAAACTGATCTTAGTTCTTTGATTCTTAGCAAAAGCAGTGGTAATGTGTACGCACTGAGGACTTTCGAATTGAAGGCATTCTTGTCTCCAAAAGCAACCTTACAAGTAACACATTTTCATATCCAGTTTCCACCACGGGCCTCACCTGCCATACCATAAGCCATTAATTACCCTGAAACATATTATTGTTCAGCTCATATTTCTCGGTCATTGTGAATCAAAAAATAAAGAAAGAGAGGAAATATGTTCACATCTTTCTAAAGCATTCATTTAGATGCTTGAGAAAAAGAACTGGCTAATAGTATGGAAATGGGTTTCGCAATAAACCCAGAAAGCTAAAAAAATAGTATTCCTATCTTCCATCTTCTCAACATCACATCATAGCCAATAGTCAAATTATAATAAAAGTAGATATATTTAGACATTCAGATTTCCTTCTTTCTTCTTTATTTTCACCTTAGGGATTGAATTTTCCTGAAAAGAAAAAATAGCTGTGGAAGGAATGAATAGTGATAAATCAAAATAGAACCTTTGAAAAGGATGGAAAAAAATAGCAACAATCAGCGAATATGAAGCATCATAACTTTTCCTATTCTTCAATATAAAATGATGATATAGCTCAATTCAAGTAGTTAGGTAAGGGCTTACAATATACATCTGATCAACAATCCACTCCTCCAAAACGGAGTCCACAGCATCGAACAAACCCGGCCATCTCACTTTTGCAGCCTTTATATTAATGTAACAGAACAACAACACTAATCGATTAATAATGCAGAAACACATAAATCATTTATTTGAATGGATAGTAAATGCAAATTCGAAATCGAAATTTTAATTTTGAAGTTTCTGAGTAGTATTTTCTCAGCAGACAGGATAGAGCTGAAGATAAATTGAGGAGAAACCTTAACAGCAGAGAGAGAGCTTTCGCCGCAGCTATCGCAGAGAACTCCATCGAAATCCAAGGCATATAGATCCCCCATTTTCTTCTCCACCTCTCGGTCTCGGTCGCGGCCTCTATATTGCAGCTAAAGATAAAATACGCCCGTTAAATCTTCAGTACCCGCCACTCAACCCATTATATACCTTCTCGACTCTTTTCGGAGAAAATACGACGACGTTTCCGGAAATTCACAGATTAAGACCTTTTATAATTTATTTTTCTTTTCTACCGCCGACATGTCGTTTATAGATGGCTGATTAAAAGAATAACTTGTCGTTTTTCGCTTCCCTTCCCTTTTTCATTCATTTTCTTTATCAATGAAACAGACTTCAGTTATAGATAGTATTGTTTTATGAAACTTATTTCTACGTACATTAAAAGGATAAAATAAATTGAATTTTTTATAAAAATATTTTCACAATTAATTTTTAAAATTTTCATTGCAATTTATCTCAATATCTCTATGTAGATTCTAAAAAGAAATAGTGTGTAATTTTAATAAATAAGAATAAAATAATATATATATTAAATACTTTTTTTTAATTTCTAAAATATTCAATTAAAATGAAATAAAAAAAATTCAAAATACATATTTGAAATTTAAAAAAAAGAGTAATAATTAATAAACGTAATATTTATAAATTTTCAAACTATTTATAAATTCATGACTAATTTTAATTTAATTGAAACCGGAAAAACTAATAACATTCTACCAAGCTAATTATAAATTGGCAAATACCTGCTCCACCTTCACATGGTAACAGACTTTTGGAGCCGTTGTTTAATTTAGAAAAAAAATGTATATTTTATTTTTTAAATTATACATATTTTATTTATTTTGATATCGAAATTGTATTTATTAAATTAAGTTTTTAACCTTTATTATTATTATTATTATTATTATTCAAATTTGTTAATTTTAATTTTATTATTAAACCTTTTATTTTTGAATTTTCTCATAATTTTAATTTTTAATTTATTATTCTAACCTATAAAAAATAAACTGATAAAATAAAATTTAAAAAATTTGAAATTAGGAAATAAAATATACTTCCTTTGTCTTTTTTTTTTTTGAAATGACATCAATATATTTCATTAAAGCATCTGCATACAAAGCATGTGAAATAGTGTCCGGAGGTGACTCCGTCCATATACCTAGATATTTTATAGAAAATGTTGCTTTTGACAAGCAAATGAGTAACAAATTTGGCAGATCTAAGAATATAGCTAATGCCGTGGCTTCTACCCTCACGGCTTATGGGTTTTGCCTAAAGAGTCTCATGTTGGAGACTCAATCCCACCGATTTGGATAAACATTATTAAAAAAAAAAAGAAGAGAATATAGCTAATAAAATAAATTACATAAAATTCTCCTCAAATTTAAATAAATTATAATTAAAAATAAATTTTAAAAAAAATATTATTTAAAATAATAATTAAAATAATGAAGATTTAAATATACTAATTGTTCTGTAATTATATGAATAAAAAATTTAAAATTTTATAAAATATTATTAAACTATATATTATATTCTAAAAAATTTATATAAAAATATTTTAAATATATACAAATTATATATTATATTATAATATAATATTTAAAATTTATACAATGTATATTATTTTAAATAACAAAATTATTTACATATCTGAAATTTGAAAATTTTAGAGAATGCTAATATTCTGATCACACTCCACGACGCGCTTTACCTGCCATAGCCGGTCGAACCTCATTTCTCCATCAGCAAAAGTAACCGGTCTTGTTGGTTACTCAATTAGCCTTTTAATCACTAGTATAAAACTACAATAATCTCTTTCTATACGCTTCTCTGGACAGCTTCGAATCTCTTCAAAACGTCATCGTCTTTATCTCCGTTACCGGCTTATTGCCGTAGATCTTTTTCAATTGCGATTCTGTGAGTATTGTACCGTAAACCATTTTTCCTTATGTGTAATTTCCAGAAAGATCTTTACTGTTGGGTGGTTATGATTTTTGTCTGATGGATGATGAATTGATGGTTTCGTAAGTTTGATTATTATGTCTTATTTTATCATGATGCTGTGATTATTGAGTTGTCTGGGTCCTCTAGATGTTCTGTTTGACTTATCGATTCTTTATCATATGCACTCATGTTTTTAGTTTAGGGTTTTCTTTCCTTTTCTTTGTTTATTTATTTATTTTTTTCATATATATGTATTGGATGAATGATTGATCTTGTTATTGAGATTGAATATATCTTGGGTGCAACAAAGCAATTTTATCTTGAAAGATATTGAGCATACGGATGGAATATTTGATTGATGTATAAATATACTGGTGCTGGGTTTTTGATTGAGATATGTTTTTTCTTTTTGGTTGGCGTTATAAAGATTTGCAAGCTCGTGTTTTGAGCATGATCATCGGTTTTTCATGAAAATTATGGTTTCAACTTTCAAGGAAGCTGTAATATGTTTTTATTAAATAGAAGGATAACTAACTGACCTGAGTTTTTTTATTTTTTTATTTATTTTTTCGCCCTTTCACTTTGGCCTTGAATTGTTATTTTTAGGAACTGAAATGAATTGAAAATGATTGAGTGAACATGTTTTCTTTTGGTCTTTCTGTGTGCGTTCATGTGTTTTGTAGCCCAGGGAAGTTTAATTGCTTGTTTATATGTTCATTTTGACATATGTGTTAGTTTGTTTCTCCTGTTTGAGTTGCAGGATGGGAGATTAGTATTATACTTAATTTAGTTTAATTGTACTCTACTCAAATAAATATTTTTCTTAATTTTGAGTGTGCTTGTCGATTCAGGAACACACAAGATCTTGACGATGGCAGACAATGAGGGGGAGGAGAATACTTCTCGTGGAAATGAGTGGGAAGTTGTATCACTTACAGCCTCAACATATGCTGCTGCTCCTGGTCCAAAAGAAGTTGAACTGAAGGATGATAACGAGGATAATGCATATGAAGAGGGTGAAGCTGAATCTTCCCATGCTTTGTTCATGTCTAATCACTTTATCTTTCCTCCTGGCCAGCATGAGAATTTGCCACTGAAACCTGATAACAGTGAGATTCTTGATGAACAAGTTGGGAAGAATGTTCCCACTGAACTTGGCGTTGAAGTTGGAGACAAATCTGGTGGAAAGGATGAAGAGAACTGGCCTCTTAAGGGTTTGAATGCATCTGAAGAGTTTCCTGGAATGCAATTTTTTGATAGAAAGGTTAACAAACTATCAATATCTGGGATAGAATTTGAAGAAAGCACAGCTCTGCAAGAGTTGAGTATGGATGACAAGGAACAGAGTATATATAGTACAACTACATTTAGCTCTTTCCACAATGATACTGGACTTGGTGGGTCAGCTACATATAATGAGAACCTGGGTATTCCTTATCTAGATGAACAGTCTGAAAAGGCAGGGGATTCATCAGCAGATGTTTCTGACTCTCCAAAGCCTCCTAAAGATGTTAAATACGATGAGTCTGACCTTCCATGCGAAGCTTGGTGGAAGAGAAGGGCAGCATCCTTGTATAATCAAGCAAAAGAGACGAATGCATTTTGGTCCATTTTTGTTGCAGCTGCTGTCATGGGCCTTGTGATTCTTGGGCAGCGCTGGCAACAGGAAAGGTGGCGCGCTTTGCAACTTAAGTGGCAGTCCAGCACTAATGAGGTATAGTTTTCACATTCCTTTTCATCTCTTCTTAGGCAAATATGCCTTTTTTTTCACTTTTTTCATATTTTGCTGCTATTTGTTTACAGAATTTCTTGCCTTTGATATTACTTAAAATTATTTCAAAATATCTGCCAACGTTTAATTGTTATTTATAATTTACAAAGGTAGCCACATACTGAATTATGTATTGGCAGGAATATGAATGGATCTTCTAACTTGTTTTTTTTATTATATTGGTTGGTGCACAGTTTAGCCATACAAGTCTTACTCTTGTTTTGCCATTTTGTAAGTATTGAAACTGATATGCTGGGAATAAAACTACCAGAGAACTCACATGAGAACAATAATGCAGTCACTTCTTACAGACTTGTTTTATATATTAATATAAGCCTGGGATTTTCCTCATTCCTTGTTCAAATGTGTGGAAGGGGGAGGAGTGGCAGTTGGTTATGCATCTCTTCTAAACATCTAATATAGGAGCCTTTGGCTCCAGCCATATTTTTACTTTTTTTCTACTTGAGACTGCGTCAATATTGAACACTGTCACTGACACAATTACACTGCTTTTTTGCCAGAAAACTGGCAGGATGCTGGGACCTATATCACGACTTAAGGATGTAATCGTGGGTGGCCATCGACGTGGTTCGCTTATCAGGGGAAGTTCCTCAAGTGAGAATTAAGATGACGACGAAAAATGTTAAGAGAGAGAATGTCAAGGTGGTTATTATTGTATTTTGCTGTGTGGTTGACATATTTTTCTGATGATGACAGTGTTCCGTGAATGCATGTTGAAATATTCTGGTGGTTGTGCATTTGTAATTATGGTGGCATGTTAGTTTAAGAATGAGAATGGCAATTTATTTTTCTTTGGGAGGTTGATAGGTAATAATTAAGCATAAAAAGCCCCATATAGTATGATTTAATTTCTCTGCGTGTTTGAAGCTTCTAATTGTAGGCATTCGAATTACTAGCCTTTGGACCTGACATCAAAGCCAGTTAAAGCCATTGAAGTGCGATCAATTGTCAATTAACAATCACCTGTCCTAGGCTTGCTTTGTAATCAGGGATGCAGTGTGAACACCTGATGAGATTAACCGGTTAATTGAATGCATAATTCAAATAACATGACCGTTGTTGGCCGATAATCTTAATCATTTGGGGGTTTGTTCTCTGTCAGTATATTGCAATTTTATTGAAATTTGGTAAACTGTTCTCTGCTCGAGCCAAGTACCTCGTGAAATAATTGATTGAGACCCCAAATTACAGGAACTCTTTTCATTTGATAATCATGAGAAGTCGCTAGTCTTCCCATTCTTCTACAGTTCTAATTTTTTTATTCTTAATTTATCTTATTAATCTTCGTCTTTGAGTAAAGGTCATTGCGTTGCGTGTCACGCAATCTATCGTTTTTCCTTTGCCTAAGATGGCCGATCGTTTGTCACTGTATCACAATTTCTTCCTATTAAAACGACCGCTCGTCTAGTTGCAACTTGCAGTCCTATTGTTGCTATTAAGGGGTTTATTTAGTTTAATGGTGGCAGTCTGGCTATTAATAACGGTCAACAACAGTTATTACCTGTCAGCATGTAATTAGCTTTAAATTGTTTTGTAACTCATTGATTGAAAATTAATTATAATTAATATTATTTTATTAATTATAATTAATTTTCAATCAATGAGTTACAAAACAATTTAATTTATGTTATTAATTTATATATTTTAAATTTGTATTTGTTCATAATGTATATCATATATAATATAAAAAATAATTAATAAAATGTAAAATTATAATAAAAAATGTAATTTTTAGTCAATAAAAATTATTAAAAATTGATATGAGTATAAATAAAAAATAACATAAAAACTATATTTTAATATAGTTTTTAAAGGTTGGCGGTTAAAATTTTTAATGACCGACTTTTACTTTTAATTACCAAATATCCAACTTAGCTCTTTATTTATTGAATTATTAACAACTGAATTAACCAAACACTCAATTTAATTTTCTTGTTAGACCATAAAAAAATATGAAGAAAACAAAAACTAAACCAACAGACATTAAAATGGATTAATTTGATAATTTTTGCCACACTTTTGCCTGGTACAAATGACCTGGCGTTTTTTAAACTTACCAACGATTTTCCCCAAAATGACTTTATTTCTTTTTCTTAACTTTTTTTTTTCCAATAAAACTCCAATATGATTTAAATTTTATCTAGAAGAAGCTTTAATATCGTTCAGAATTAAAATTTATTGTTAGTACTCTTCTTATAAACAAGAGTCATTTTATTTACAATAAAATCTTGATAAAATTTTTCTGTAATAATTATATTTTTATATGATTATTTTGCTTTTAACAAATGATTTATCCACTAATCTAATAATTTAAATATTTGAAACCAAAAACAGAACAAAAAAAGAAAAAGAAAAATTAAAAGAAGGAAAGGTGAAAGGTTAGGATCTTGGGGACATTGGTGTACTTTCCCTCACGGGATTCCAGCTCATTGGCGGGAAAATTGTCTCGCGATTTTCTTTTCTTATTTTTCCTCCTCATATGTCAATTCGTCATCTATTCTAATTCCCAATCGATAGCGCTGTTAGGGTTTTGATTCCACAATCGTCGCTACCAAACGCCGTCTCTCAGTTACCCTGCAATTTCTTCTGTCGATCTTTCACCAGGTAATTTTCTCACCTTCTCCTCTTCATCCCCCTGTTTTCTTTTGAGTGCCTGTATATCAGATGAAATGCTTCTTTCCCAATCTGTAAATTGAAGTGTTTGATCAACTGGAAGCTAGGTATACAGTGCTTGTATTTATTTTATTTTCATTTTAATTGGGTTTATCTTCTACGATTCTATTTAATTTTTGTGTCATTTTACTGCTATCTGTGTTGTTTCTATGAGTATTTGTTTGAGGGTCTCTTTGAATTTAACATTCAGTTTATTGATTCTCGCATTAATTTATCTTTAGTTAGGCAATTCTCTTTTTCTTTTCTTTTCTTTTCTTTTTCTCTATTTGGTAATTTACAATTGTGTCTCAATTTTTGTTTCTGTATTCGATTCTCTTTCACATCGTTACCATTACCAAGCATATTTAATTCTTATTATAAGTGTGTTTTGCACCCAGAAAATATGATTATTGCTTACTGTTGAAATAATGGGTAAAGAGGAAACTCCACAAATTACGAGAAGAGCAACTCGGTCTTCTGCCTCCACTGCTGCTCCAAGCAATGAGGTTGAGAAAACAAAAATAAGTGAGCCTTACATTTCCACCCTCAGTGACCTCATTGTTGGAGGGGAACGCTTCAGTATTGATGATCTTCTATCTAGTTTTCCTGCTAGAGGGATTCAGATTAATGAGCTGCTGCATCTTTTGGGTCCTCCGAATTCCCCCATGCTTCCTACATTTATCTATGGAGGTGCTTCTACTGGAAAAACTAGTGTAATTCTCCAGGTTTTTAAGCATCTTAATCGCCCTTTTGTTTACGCAGGCTGCAGGACCTGTTATAGTCCTCGCATCTTGTTTGAATCCATTTTGAATCAGTTGTTGCTTCATAGAAAAGGTGCGGTTAATGGTTATTCATGTTTAAAACGCTGTGAGAAGCCATCTGATTTCATTAATCTTCTTCGTGAAGCTTTGATGAATGTCATCAATGATCTCAAGGGGAATTCAGGGAAATTGAGCTCTAATAAGTTGACTATGTGGCCAAATGGCAATATGTTGTATTTGATATTTGATAACGTGGAAATTATTCGCAATTGGGATAAAAGTTCAACCTTATTACCTTTCATGTTTAATCTTTATGATATATTGAAATTGCCTGAGGTAGGGCTTATATATATTAGCAATACTTCGCCTGATACATATTACTCCAATATGGGATATATAGAACCCATTCCTGTTTATTTTCCTGAATACACAGAAGAAGACATTCGCCAAATTTTCATTAGAAACCAAGCAAATCGAAAGCTCTACTCTTCCTTTCTTGAGTAAGAAAATAATATACTTTTTGTTGCACTTTCACTTCATTCTTTGATTTAGATCACCCAATCATTAAGTATTCATTTGCTTTTTGTCAACAGTGTTGTACTCAGACCCTTTTGCAGAATTACCAGACAAGTGGATGAGTTATCTACTGCTTTTTCATCCTTGTTTAGAAAATATTGTGAACCTTTAAGTGATTTGACACATGTACCAAATGAAGAGACGAAGAGAAGGCTGTTCAGTCATTTTCAGCCACATATTGCCTCATCTTTAAATGAGATATTCTGGGTTCCCTCTCGTTCTTTTCTTGAAGTTGAATCTAACAAGGAAAAAAGGCGTAAAGGCAGCACAAGAAAGTTAGAAGGTGGTGAAGATTTTGCTGAGGTAGACTTCCATATGTCTATTTCTGCAAAGTATCTTCTTATTTCAGCATTCCTTGCTTCAAGAAACCCAGCTACTCTTGATGCATCCCTATTTGATTCAACTGGGGGTTCAGATAGTGGCAAACGAAAGAGGAAGTAAGTTGTATTGACAATCCGGTGGACTACTTGATTCCTAACTTTTCTTTAAAAATAATTGAAATTGGTTCAGCGGGGATGTTTTACCATAGTTTTGCTCTTGTTGGGCAAGTTAGCATGAAAAATTTATATTTTTCTTTATTTAGTTGCATATGTTTATGATAATTTCACAATTTTCAATAGGGAAAGAAAATTTTCCTCAAAAGTAGAAAACCAAATCTAAACTTATTCTGTAATTTGTAGAATAATAAGTACAGCCACCTGCCAATTTCTTTTCATTTTTTTGAGTCAGCTACCCAATCAAGGATTGTGCTTAATTTTTTTATCTTTGTGTAACAAAGTCGTGGTCAAGAAAGCATGATCGATCACATTGTATGTCTTTTTGCTTTAGGTAGCTAGGTGATACTGTTAGCTCTGAATATCGTGCTGTATGTTTTGATCAGGTCATGTGTTCTGTGAATTAAAACTTAATTTTTGGTTGAATTTTTACTACAGATCTCACTATCGGTTACCTTGACTAAGCTATATCAATTAATATGTTTCTGACAGTAAAAGTGGGTTTCATCGTCACTGGCAGCCTAGAAAAGCTAGCACCTTATTTTACCTTGTAGTATGTCTTGTTACCCTATAAAAACTGATATTATTCTTCTTTTTGGTTAAACTTCTCAGGACTTCTGAAAGATCGAAAGTGCAGAAGGAAGCTGCAGAGCAGGAATTGATTATGAAAGGACCTGGAACTTTTCCACTGGAGAGGTTACTAGCTATATTTCAATGTATATCATCTGTAGGAGACAGTTCATTTGATGAAGATGAACATGAAAATGATGTTCTAAGAGTTGAAGGTGCAGAGAGTGGACTCATGTCTGATGTTCTATTGCAACTATCCAGCCTTTGTAATGCTAATTTTATCATTAAAGGAGGAACTTGTCCTTTGGAGGGTTCAACTCGGTACCGGTCTACAGTTTCTGAAGATTTGGCTTTGAAGGTAACCTTTCTAGCTTCCATTATCGCATTTTATAGAACATTATTTTAATTCTCCTTTTTCTCTGTTAGACAATTGTATTATGTTTTTGCCTCCTTTTTTTGGTAATAACTTACAAATACAATTAGCCTCAGTTTTGATTGTATCATTTAAATGTTGAAAATGTGGTCTATTGACTATCTAAATTTCGTTTGAAACGCATTGTAGGTGGCAAGGAGCCTAAAGTTTCCTCTGCCAAATTACTTGTACAGAAGATGATGCCTGATGCGGTATTTGATCATTTGTCAAAGATCTTTCATCGTAGAAGTTTGAGAGATAATGGGGTCTTACGGCCTACAAATCTTTCTCCCAGCCGAAGTATTGATAGGCTGTATGTTCTGTATATCCAGTTCATCATTTGACTTCTTATTATCAAGAGGATTGACAAATTATTTATATTCATGAAACGAATGAGGTCAATTCTTGGAAAGCATCCGTTTGGAAAAGATAACTTAGCATTTGAGGACAGAAAATTGCTGTAAATGTTTTACAGTTCTAGCAATATAAGCATTTTTCAACTTCTATCATCCTAACCGTAATGCCACTTCTTTGGTTTCAACACTAACTTTGTTTGTATATTGTTGTCAAATTCTCAGTTGCAGCAAAATATAGTGTAGTTTAATTGGCACGTGTTATGAATTTCTAACAGTAGTAACTGAATATCCAGATTTAGGAGACATGAAATTGTAAAAGGATCTGCTGGGATTTTCAACTCCATCAGCAGTAAGTTTTCGGCTCATATGCAAATTTGGTTATGTTTCATTATAGTGATAAAAAAACAATAATACATATTGCAGTATGGCACCAAGACATTCAGAAGAAGAGATTGCAACTTGCAAGTCCACTCAAAGCAATTACTTGGAACTTTTATGAAATAGGACAGCGGAATGACGGGTTCAGTTGTTTGCCTATTTAACTTGTGAATTAAACAATTCAATGTTTTAAACATTTTCCAACTGCCATGAATGAAGAGAATGATTATAACACGAAAACTATGTAAACCTGAATAATAATTGTTTTATTATCTTTGGCTGGAGAAGGTAAGCTAGTGGCCAACGTTTCTACTTACATATGTTCTCAAATATATATATATATATATATATATATATTTATATATATATAATAGTTGGAAAGAAAGAGGAGAAGAGTAGCTGATCACTCTTATTATTATTTTGCTACATCTTAAATCTGACGGAGACGCATAAAAATGGTCACAGTTTCCCTAAAAAAAGTATTTCACATGCTACAAGAATAATCTTCTTTTTCTTCTCTGATGCTGACCAAAACTTCCAATCTAAATTTCCTATCAACCTTCCACCTAAATTAGCCAGTAGCCAGTAGCCAGTACCCGCCCAATCCCATCTTCTTTTTCATTGATCATAACTGTTTTTTACAGTTTTTCGGAAAAGAAAGTTATCGAACATGGCACTTTGCCGTTATGGTCTATTTAGGACCAAGAAATAGCCCAAAAAAGGTCATGATCGACAATATTGAAGTTATACATTCCTCACCAACTGATTATATAATGTACATAATTTTTTTGAATAATTTTTTTTATTCAACTTTTGGAGTATGTCACAGGTTTAAAAGTTTAATTTTTAATATGATATGAAAGAGATATCACTCTTGCAAAGTTGGGTCATCTGATCATTCTAATAGCAGATGTTTGATCCTTTTATTTATACTTTTAATTTTTAATAAGTTTGATTGTGGGTGTTAAAAATGAGTGGTAAGATATATATCCCTTACACAGTGTCGAAGGATCGAATTCCAAGAATTTGTATTTATTGATGCTAAGTCAACTTCATATCACACACAAAAGTATGTTGATGAATAGCACAATAGAAATAAACTTAATCGATATATATTAATATATGAGTACTGTCAAAATTCTTTACAAATTTTACATTCTCCTTCAATAGAGATGTCAGGTTTTTACTTTATATACTTAAAAATTTAACCCCTATAAATGATCAACCACCCATCTCCCAACTCACAAACTATGAGAAACATTCAGTCAACGAATAGTTGACAGTGGCCACAGAACATGCTGTGATTGTCTTCAAAAATAAAAATAAAAAATAAAACTTGATAGCTGATACTACAAAATTGAACAGTTCACCTCTCAAGAGTTATAATTTTTTATTAATTCTGTCAAGGGTTAGCTAGCTTAGATTCATCGACCTTTGTAATCGGTCCCATTTATTTTCTTTATCACAAAAGCATCTGTAGTTTTGTGATTGGTGTATCAACTTTCGACAGAAGATAGGTCAACGGTCCTTGAAACTATATATATATATCTGCACTTTCCTTTTCTTTTAGCCCATCCATATTTTGAATCTTGTGCATCGACATTGATAATGTGTCTCGAATGAGAACTTTGTCAACTTCCTTGAAAGAAAGAAAAAAGATAGGGGAGAAAATTTTTCAAGCCATCGCCTTGTTGAATCGGTGATGCAATTTCTCTACTACTTTTAAAGAGTAATTTGGTGATGTTTAATAGAAATCTCAACTTTAATTCATACAGTCATATGAGATAAATATTTTTTTTGATTCTCTCATATGACATGCGGAGAAACATGAGTTAGAAGAATTTTATCTTATAATGGATCAATATTTAACTTGAGTCGGATTAATCAAAATTTATAAACTTTTAGAAACCAGTTGGTAAAATAAAAAATATATTTATTAACTCAATTTATAAATAAAAATATAAAAAATATTATTGTACAAGTTATATAATTAATATGAATATATAACCAGGGAATCTGATGTGATATCAAATTAGCAATTTGAAAATATATGCAGCATTTTTTTTTTAAATACTTTGCACATGGTTTCCTTATTCATTAAATATAACTCCAGGACTATTCGAACGAGCTGTATCCATTTAAGATTTCAGAATTAAGTTCGCCAGGACTAACTAATTGCAAAACAACTAATTCCATTTCATTGTAGAATATGGATTAGCTTGTTTCTATAAAACACAACCATCAAAGAGGAGAATAATAAGTAATTAAATTTTTAATTTTGGATCTTCTAAATTAGAATATATATATATATACTCTTACAATTGCCACATGGCCTAGCTTCTGTCATGACACCTTTATAAACAAAACATCCTATGTGTCGATATTAATTGAAAAAAAAAAAGAAAAAAAAAACTAATTTAAAATTTACTATTTACAGATGAAAAAATAGAGGCAAAAAGAATTGGAGATGCAATGTACAGACTGCAGGCAAAGGGCCAGCTTCAGGTGAGCAAGAATTTATAATTGACTTTCACCTTGCAATTGCTTTGTCTATTGCTCTACAAATTTATTTATGAGATCAGTTTAAATGAGTGGAATCTTATATCTAAAACCACCTATCACTGAGTATAAAACATTTACCTTAACTAGATGGATGGATATTTTTTCTATAATAATTCATGATTAACTAATTTATAAATAAATTCAACAAAAGACATGCATATACATGAGATACAAGGAGGTATTATTACATACTACAGGCAGCGGTGCAATGTGCACTTTTATCATATCCTAATCCTTAAATAGATTTAATTTATTAGACTAATTCAATTATACAGTAATATATATGCAGATTTATTAATTATTATATTCATATTAACCAATATAAATAAAACAATTAAATGTGTCTTACTATCTGATTGAATTAATTTATAAAAAATATAGTAGAACAAATTTATCTAATAATTTATTGTTATTATGATTGAGAATTAAGAATGACACTAACAAAGAAGGTAAAAAATATGTGATAAATCACGGATTCGATTTTTCTTTTTGTTTTTATTTACAGGTCAATAATGATGTTAATTTTGGGTAAGACTGAAAAAATTGGGAAAAAAATATGAGAAGTAAGGACAAGAAGATTGAGTGAAATCCCATAAGCAAAGTGTTATAAATTAATGGCGGTTTGCTCACCCAACCCTAACCAAAACCCCACATGACAAACCCATTTTCATTTAAGACTACTCTCCTAAGATATATTTTTTTTCTTTAAATTAATTAATTCCCATATGATACGATCATCAAATATACAAATTCAATCATCCCATTATTAAGGTCAGAAACCAAAAACAGACAGGATTATATTGCTTGCATGATCCATTTTTAATGCTTAGTTTTGCTTCCACTGTTCTTAGCTTAGCTCTTTGCAATTGCATGCTGTATTAGTTCCTCAACCAATCCCATTAAATGCTTGAATTTAAGATTCTACCCCTCTTGCCTGCAAATTAGGTGGCGGTATGCATAATACTCGGTCTTTCTTTTGAGGTTTGGCTTTGCCATTGTAGTTTCCTAAGGAGAAAAAAGAGAGAGAATATCAGTTTTTTGCCTTCAAAGTCCTCAACGACCTCTCAGGACATTTATTGCAGTGCATCTGATTGGGATTGTTAGAGAGAGAGAGAGAGAGCAACGGTGGTGCAATTTCAAGAAACAGTCTGTCCTCAATAATTGCTTTCATTACAATTTCATCTATATATGTCCTCTCTCATTACACTCCCTTTTGTACTACTACCTTCCTCTCTCTCTCTCTCTCTCTCTCTCTCTCTCTCTATATGTATGTGTGTGTTATTTTTCTCTTCATTTCTTTTCTGAGATTATACTCATAACCTCCTCCATTTTCTTTGTTTCTTGTACAGTTGTGTCCGAATAGAAAATCAGAATCTGGGTTTTTGTTTTCTGAGTTCCAGTTGCTGAAAAGGTACCTTCTTTTTGAGTTTTCGTATTCTATGGATGTATCTACTGCGGCTTTATTGCTTTTCTCAGCGATCACCGCTTATCTGTTGTGGTTCACTTTCATCTCACTGTCTTCAAAGGGTCCACGTGTCTGGCCCTTATTGGGAAGTCTCCCTGGCTTGATCCAGAATTGTGATCGCTTGCATGACTGGATCTGTGATAATCTACGCGCCTCTGGTGGCACGTACCAGACTTGCATCTGTGCTATTCCTTTTCTGGCCAAGAAGCAAGGTCTCGTGACTGTCACATGTGACCCCAGAAACATTGAGCACATCTTGAAAACCCGCTTCGACAATTACCCTAAGGGTCCCACGTGGCAAGCTGTGTTCCATGATCTGCTCGGTGAAGGCATCTTTAACTCGGATGGAGACACGTGGAGATTCCAGCGGAAGACTGCCGCACTCGAATTCACCACCAGGACTCTGCGCCAAGCCATGGCTCGATGGGTTACTCGAGCCATCAAGTTGAGATTCTGCCCAATTCTCCAGAAGGCTCAGCTCAACGCCGAGCCGGTTGATCTTCAAGACATGCTGCTTCGGCTCACATTTGATAATATATGCGGCTTGGCTTTTGGCCAGGACCCACAAACTTGCTCCTCGGGACCCCCTGATAACAGCTTCTCCTCGGCTTTCGATAGAGCCACTGAAGCCTCTCTTCAGCGGTTTATTTTGCCTGAAGTCTTGTGGAAGATAAAGAAATGGCTTCGGCTGGGTATGGAAGTCAGCTTGAGTCGAAGCCTTACACAGCTTGATGAGTATTTAACGGCGGTGATCGACGCGCGTAAAAAGGAGTTATCAGACCAACAGAAAGATGGGAATCCTCACGATGACTTGCTTTCAAGATTCATTAAGAAAAAAGAATCCTATTCAGACACTTTCCTCCAACACGTTGCACTCAACTTCATCCTAGCTGGACGTGACACGTCATCCGTTGCATTGAGCTGGTTCTTTTGGTTGATCATCCAAAACCCATCCGTGGAAGAGAAAATCTTGAACGAAATATGCACGGTATTGATCGAGACACGTGGTAGTGACGTGTCAAAATGGGTCGATGAGCCGTTAGGGTTTGAAGAAATTGACCGTTTGATCTATCTAAAAGCAGCATTATCAGAAACCCTAAGGCTGTACCCTTCTGTCCCCGAGGACTCAAAGCACGTGGTGGCGGATGACGTGTTTCCGGACGGAACTTTCGTTCCGGCTGGTTCGTCGGTGACATATTCAATATATGCGACGGGGAGGATGAGGTCGACTTGGGGCGATGATTGCTTGGACTTTCGTCCAGAGAGGTGGCTATCACCAGATGGAACCAATTTCATAATGCACGACTCTTACAAGTTCGTCGCATTCAATGCAGGTCCAAGAATATGTTTAGGGAAAGACTTGGCATATCTCCAAATGAAGTCGGTGGCGGCGGCGGTGTTACTCCGGCATCGGATGACGATGGTGGCGGGGCACAAAGTGGAGCAGAAGATGTCATTAACACTGTTCATGAAAGATGGGCTGAAGGTGAATGTGCTTAAGAGGGATTTGGAGGGAATTGTAGAAAAAATAACGAGGAAGGCGAAATTGCATGGACATCATAATAATAAAGAAGACAGGGCTGCCGGCGTTAGATGTAACAATGGAGGTTGTAACGGCGTTAAGGAGGTGGTAGTTGGTGCGGTTTAAGGATATTATGAAGCGTATAGGTGAGTTTGGTGAAGTGAATTTAAGGAGGTGGATCGTACTCCATGTGAAACTGAGAAATTTATAGTTATACTTTAGGAAGTGAATGTGGGGGAAGGGTAAGTAATACCCATCTGTGATTTTTTAAGTTTCTCACGGGTTTTAAGAAGTGACTTTTGAGTAAGAGTTGATAAAGAGCTTGCTCGGATACACAGAGTACATGTCACAGGGAAATTTTTAATATTAAATTAATTCAATTATATAATAACACATTTTATTTGTTTTATTCACATTAATTGATGATAATTAATATAATTAAATTAATTTATAAATAATACAGAATTTTTTAATATATATATATATATATATATATATATATATATATATATATATATATATATATCGTTAATTACCTATCATTGTTCAACAAATTAAGAGAGAGAGAAGCGGTGGAAGAGGATGA
Source organism: Triadica sebifera (assembly GCA_023653625.1). Classification (NCBI taxonomy): domain Eukaryota; kingdom Viridiplantae; phylum Streptophyta; class Magnoliopsida; order Malpighiales; family Euphorbiaceae; genus Triadica; species Triadica sebifera. Next base: position 4,003,399 of record CM042895.1, read on the forward strand.
GTAGAGAGAGTTTCATTTTGAACTAACTCTTTCTTTTTACTTTGTGTGAGAAATTTATTCTTTATTTTATGCTATTGTTTATTATATTATATTTTGCGTTTCCAATTTTTTCGTTCTTAATTTGTATGTACTTTATAATTGATGTTTATGACAAAAATTGATACGATCGAGCTTTACTTTTTCACTTCCTTGTTATTTCTCTTTTTTGATTGTCTATAATAATATGCAACAAATGGTTATTGCTTGCTTGTAATTTTCTTCTAAAAGTTGCTTAGTACAATGATGATTTTAATTTTTCTTAACCTCTTATACCCTTTTTAATTTTAATTTGTTTCAAATTAGTATCTTCTTTTTCATATATTATACTATTTTTGTTATATTGACCGGACTCATTTCTTCCAAATATGAAAATTCAATTTCACGTAATAAGAATGATCTAGTGCCTCACAGCTTCAATATTGAACCAACCAAACATATGTTGCTCAATTTATCAAAATTAGGGCTTTATTTTTATTTGAACGAAAGAAGCTGCAAGGAGAAAGAAGGGATTGGCTGACTATGTCAACAACAATTGCCACATAATTTTCCCAATTAAGGAACATCTGCGGTCTGATTAATGGCTTGAATCAAAAACAAATAAATCAGACTCAAAATGTCATTTGAAATAGCATCTCTCAAGATCAAAAGCTTCTCAAACTAGTCAGGACCGATGAAGCTCTCGACACAGTACTACAGACCAAAATTGGGACCTTCAAAGAGGTACAGGATTATTTGTTTTTTATTTTAATAAAGAAGTAATGAAGAGAGCGGCTCCAATCAGTTATGGTGGAATATGATAATAAGTTGGTGGTGTGAATGGTTAAAGGTGATTGTGTTGTTTATATTCATAGCCGCTCCTTAATCAATCAGATTAAGATAGATGGCTACTCATTTCTTCGCTCACTTTTCATTTAGATAGAAAATATGAAGCTAACTTTAATGCAGACTTCCTCTTGCATTAGGCTTGTGACTTCCTGATGGGCTTGCATATTTTATCTACTTCTCCACTTAAGATATGATCTATCAGGAGTCTCTTATTTTATTTGTTTGTGAGACCTCCTTGTACAAAAAAATTAAAAAAATGGTAGTCAATTCTCTCCAGTTAGCACATATATATTCAACCAATCTGCCAAGGAGTTACCTTTTAAGTGTTTAAATGTTGTTTTATAATAGTACAAATCAAAGGTAAATTAAGTTTTACGAACCAAACGTTGTCCATCCATTGTGCCTTTTTATTTAACTTTTGAAAGCTCCAACCCAACCAAGGCCCAACAACAAACACGTTCATTCAAGTAGATTTCGTTTTGTTTTTGATTTCAATGATATGTACCATTTATAAGAGCATTGCATGGCTGCAATTGTCAGTCGTCAACATCATTAAGTTACGTGCAAATGAAATGAAAGGACGATTTTCTTGACAAGCAAAAGGAAAAGAAAGGACATAGCTGATAGCAAAGGTCTTTTAAGGCCGAGCCGGAACACGTCAACAAAACAAGCGCCTCAACGATGGCAGCAAAACTTTCGACTGGGGCAATCTCAGTCTCTAATTTTCCCTTGAACATATTTTTTTTCCCTTTAATTTCCTTTTTTCCCAATTTTTTCTCGGTATTCCTCGAATATATATTAGGCTTGGACAGTTGGACCTCCTTAGTTATGTAGACTGCATCTGTCTCTTGAAGAACTTGTTCACCCCGTTCTTGCACTATTCTAGTCAAGGACTTTTTCTCCTGTTGAAAATAAGTTCCAGACTAATGTGCCTATTACGTACAACGCAACAGCCACCTTAAACACATCGTCCCAAGAACCTGCAGGAACAGAGTTAAGTGACAAAATTGAATTATAAAGGCCTTGTTAAGACTCAAATGACTGCTTTCAGTTTTCTTTTCGTTTATTCATTTCTATTTTTTCACCTCTTTGGAGAATGTATCCGGTTGCAGCTGTACCGAAGACACCGGCAAGCACTCCTGCGGTATTTGATAGTCCTAAGAGAACTCCCTGTAGTTGAAGTTTGTATTAGCTTACTGCTTAGAAATGTCTTAAAAAAGTATGCTAACAAACTCTATAATTAAATAATTTGTCTTAAATATTTCCTGGTCATTGATGAAATCAAGTTGATTGGTCACTAAGGAGTTAATAGTGGCGTTTCCTAACATCACAATTATAGATTATGCTATTATTTAGTTCATTAACGATTTTATATGTTGTATCCAAATAACTCACAGCATAACGAGGGCCAATGTCTTGATGATTGGAATAGAGACCAGACTGAGAGAACGCATCGGATCCCTGTCACCAACAAAGTATATCATGATCAATTCCTTGAAGATCTTAACAATTTATGCCAATTTACCAACAAAGATATGCAGCCAGTTTCTTGCTGGCAACACGCTAACCAGGAAATATTTACATGCCACCAATAGATATAATAATTGGCTATGGCACTAAATTTCCTAGAGCAATTTTTTGGATTTTACGAGTGAATTCTTTTCTGTTTTCTTTGCCAACTAAAGCATATTAAATCTTTTTTATATCGTTTGAAGGTCAAAAAAGTGCATAAGAGCCAATTCAATTTTCAGAGTGTAAACACAAGAAACCAAAGGATGTCTCACCATATTTCCAAATCGCTTATAAGACAGTCAGCTAACTTTATCAACATGTATCTTCTAATCTATTTCAGTATAGCTTTTCTCACATCAGAAAACCAGTCTGGTTCAGCTATATAGTCATGCAAGCAGAGCCAATCTTCTATACATTTAGTTTCTCAAGATAAAATAAATTGCCAAAGCTGCCTCCATATCCATAAGAAGCTACCACAACACAATGAAGACGCATGTTTTACAAGGACAGATCAGAATATCCAGATTCATTTACTTGGTTCCCAATTCAATTAAAACTATAAAATACTCAATTGCATAGTTGGAAAACAATAAATATTTAAAAATATGAAGATAACTGGGAAAAAAAAAGGGTTGGCTGAATTCAGACAAACCTGACTGCATGCCATGCATAGTACAGCCATAGCAGGAGTTCTAACATGGCTCAGCCGTGTGAGAAAGAAGGCTGGGCCTAAAAACCCAATTGATTGCATGATCTGCAATACCATTTAAAGTTTTAGGGACTTAGTCGGCTTTAGCTTATAACAAAATAATGAAACACTTTTACCACCATATCTATAAGATTTTGAGTTTATAAAACACAATCAAACTGACATACACCCTAATTTTTTTATTCTTAACCTCTTCAAAGAATCATTCAGCTAGAATAAATCATTAGGTAAAGAAAACCAATTTTAGTCACCAGACAGTAATAACATTGTGAAAGACCCAATTCGATGTTAAAAAATGAGCACCGGATGATATATGGGATATCAGCGTGTACAGACTACCATGGTTTTTTGTCAGAAACAGACTGCTAACATTCTAGAACGTTAGTGTAAGAATCAGGTTAACATAAGCTGGTTAGTGTAAGAATCAGGTTAACATAAGCTGATCATAAGTCGGAAACTCCAACACTCAATGACACAATAATTCAAATAAGAGTCAGAGTAGTATTTAATCCTTGCCTTTCTAACTGCAGTTATGGAAAGACCTTTGCTCACAAGTGTGTCAGCAATCCACCCTCCTATATTTGCAAAAAATGCCATGGTCAGCCATGGCAAGACACAGAATAGACCAGATTCGGTGAGGTTAAACTTCAAAACCTGACAAAGCAACCAAAAAAGGAGAGAGAAAAATATAAATTATCTTTTTTGAGATTAGCTATCATAGTTTACTAACTATGTGAAATCAATGGCTATCATCACTGATTAAGAAATCCATAATCAGGAAAGTGATCCCATGCAGCCTGCGTGGGACTAATGTTAACATGAAAGATTGAGCATGTGAAAGTAATGATCCAATAGAGAGAAACTGCATGGAATGATGCCAAAAAATTATAAAGTGGAAGTTCACAAATTTAACCTGATTGCTTAAAAATTAAGAACAATTATATACAAGAAAATTCACAATTTGATCAACAACGATTCAGAATCTGGTGGTTCTAAAGTGAGGCAAGAGACATTGAAGAGGGCAAAATAAAATCGAAGTGCCATTTCTAATCAACTGAAAAACATGCAAAAATAAGTATCAGCAAATGACTGAAATTACGTGCATCAATTAATCAGCAACTCTGCATATCTCAATCACCTGATTGTAGTAGGTAGGCATCCACGTTAAAAGAATAAAAGTGCCCCAATTATGGCAGAAGTGAGAAATAATGAGGGCCCAAACAGGTGCTTTTGATAATATTAATTTCCAAGGAATGACTGTAACCGGTTCCTTTGGTATGCTTCCTCCCAAGATAAGTTTCTTTTCCTGTGCACTGAGCTCTGGGTCTTCATTTGGGGTGCTATATGCCTAGGGAGAAACCAATCAGCAGGACAAAACATTTGGAGTTAAGTTCCATAAACTTCCATAAACCTCTGATTTTTTTTTCCTAATATTTTATTTTGTTTATATAGATGGCTTCCTTGTCTGTCTTTTTCTGATTCATCAGCAGATAAGGAATTAAATTTGATTCATTGGGCCCCATAAGAAAAGGTTATTTCTTATAATAACTTACCAAATAGTGCAGAATACAATAGAAACAGACTATTGTACACTGGTTCTGTATTTTTTTTAATCTCTCTTTAACAATATACAAACGTTTGATTTAGAGCTTTACACTGAAAACTAAAAGAAGCAGCAACTTACCTTTTTTAACCATAAAGCAAACCATATGCTTCCTAGGGAACCAAATGAGTAGAAGACAGATGGCCATCCAAATTTATGGATTAGAGCGGGAGAGACAGCCAATCCTGTGACAGAACCAAGATACATGCCACTATATACTAGAGCAAGCGATCTGCTTCTTTCTGACACTGGAATCCACTTAGAAAGAATGTTATTCATAGCAGGCATAGCAACACCCTGCACACAAAATACACCAATATTAATGATGAACGCACGCCACTAATCTAGAGTACTTCAGATTCAAAGCAATTAAAGTTACAAAATAAAGAAGTGTTTTATCATAGCATCCTGAACAGGTTAACAAGATGTAAGACAGCATGAATAGAAATTATGCAGCCTAATTTCAGTATCAAATTTCTGAGCAACACTGTTTAAATTTTACAATTTCTTTTCAAGGATGGCTCATTTAAAATCATTTTATAAGCTCAACTACTCTGTTTTGATCTTATGGCCAGATAAATATATTGATCCTTCTATCCTATCACAAACTTGATAAAGGATTCCACGTAATAAGAAATAATTCACTTAGATAACTGAAGACAGCAAAACATAATTTTCCACCAAATAAATTGAATAATGGAAGAACCTCGCCAATCCCCATAAAAGCACGCATCATTAGCAGAAATGGGAGTCCAATTTTTGCAGCGATAGGAGTTAAAACTGTAGCTATTGACCACCAGACCACTCCAAAACCCAGCACCAGCTTTCCACCAATTTTATCTGCCCAGATACCTCCAAGAATCTATTTGGCAGCAAATAAAGATTTATAGTTACATTTAGCAGACTACAAAAAAACAATTCCATCCAGAAGTGTTTGATAGTAAGTTTCACACAGGCATTTACTCTAAAAGGAATTCAGTACCAAGGTTATGAAACTTCACCATTTCGGACCTCATGTGCAACATATGCACTAAATTTCGATCAAATTTCTAGTGTTTTAAAATATTCCAGTTACCAAAAAGAATACCTGAGTCATTAGGTATCCCCAGAAAAATGAGGACTGAATTAAACCAACTGTCGCACTGTTCCAATTGAACTCTTGTGACATTGGAAGTATTGCAATGCTCATGTTTACCTACAAGGAAAATAAGAATAAGTTGGCATATCAAAAGATAAAATGTGAATCACTCACAGCACCATAATTGAGACATCTTGCAACTAATCAAATGTGAATCAGCCATAGTAAAAGTTGCAGGAACGTTTAACTCCCCAGAAGAACTACACGTGCAACTAGTGAAAGATCAAACATGAGGATGAGTTCCAAAAACTGCACTACCATGACATGAAGAAATAAGGAAATTCACAAAAAGTACTTACACGGTCCATGTTGCACAATAGAAATGCCATAAAACAGAGCAGTACAATCACCCAGCGCTTTGGCAACTGCTCCCACCAAGGAGATGTTTCTTGAAGATTTCCTTCTATTAGTACAGCCTCACTTGACCCCTCTCCCGACTTAAATGAGTCCACAGAAGCTTCTGTTATGTCATACTCTTCTGATTTATAGTAAGCACGAGTTCTATTTACCTTGGCATTCTCAAAATGCTGGCATGGCCCTTTTCTCAGCTGAAACCAATTACCAACAGAAGGATATGAAGAACAATTACATCTTCCTAGACTTCTTTTTTGAGGATAAGTTGCTAAGGATTTCAAAGTCTTCTCATCTGAATGATTTGTGATTTGAAGAAATGGGGAACATGAGAACCGAGAAGTAAAAGCAACGTCCATTCGGCAATGAAAATTTCGGTAGAAGATGCTCCCATGTGCAAATCTTGCAGCAGCAATGTCTGACCGCTCTCCTTTATGTTGTTCTGTTTGATAAACTCTACCTGTCAGTATCAGAAAGGTAAGCAAGCAAGTAGAATTGAATGCAGCTATAATTCCAAGATTTTTGTTGTTTAAGTAAGATGTAGCAACAATAAACAGAAAATATTGTCTATGCTCAAGTTACCTAGAACATAGATCGGCACATGCTGAGCCAAATTAGCAAATTAGTAGCACTTAACCATTATTTTATTAATAAATAATGTGGTTTTGAAAAACTGTGGGCCATGCAAGCACGCAATGGTGTTGAACCGACTCTTAACCGGGCGGATTTTCCAAAGCTTTAGATGAGTAAATGACCAAGAATCATTTTCATTTAGAATCAATTAACCACTGCATGCTACGCTAACTCCGAACTGAATTGGCTAACACGTTCCAAAAGAGGTTAAAAAGAAGCTGCATAAAGCCAAAATAAATAAAGAAAGAAAGAATAAAAAATTATAAAGAGAGGAGTAAAAAGAAGGAAAACCAATCCATTGTTTTTTTTTTTCAGAAAACAGTTGATTATTCATTCGATTAAACCACACAAGAAACTGATGAATCTAGGAGATAAAATTGTTTAAGAAGATAGCTAGTGAAATGGCTATGAAAATCAAATTTCACAGAGAAATTGCAGCAGATTAACAAAATCAACAAATAATTCAAAGCAACTGAGTTCTCAAGCTCAATTTCTAAAAATATAAATAACTCAAAGTAGAACTAGTTTTTTCTGTTCCGTTAAGTAGTTTTACAAATAATTTGATAAAGTAGGCATAGCATTTCCTCTTCAGTTAAGAAATTTTACAAAGCCCCTTCGACTTCTTCAGTTCTTCTTCGGCAAATCCATTTCCAGAATACATATAAAAGACTTCACTCCAAATTTCCACTGTTTTTTCTTTTCAAAAAGCCTCATAATCCAAAAAGATGAATGCAGCTATAAATCGATGAAAGCCATACCTGAGCCGATGAAAAAACCGAAGTTCCGGTTGGAAATCAAGCCGCCGATAGCCATTGCTTTTGAAGAAGTAAATTGAAGCTGAGAGCTGATTTATATCATTTGAGACAACAAAATAGATGCTGTTGATTGGTTTTCTCTCTCTGTCTATCTCTGGCTCGTCAGTCCAGAGAGGATAAACAGAATGAAAAAAATATATATTTTCCTCTTTTATTCTATCGAAAGCGGGAAAAATCCCAGTGGTGTTCATACACCCATGAAAGGAGGTCCAGTATCTGACACGTGGCATATCATCCTTGTGAAAAAATGCTTCTTTTAGTAACGCTCGAAATTCTTGAAATGCCCCCATGGGGGCCACGGCGCAATAAGAAATTGTGAGAACTTTTTGGCTGGTTGAAGTGAATAAGGGGCAACAGAAGGGCATTTATGGAAATCGAGATGGGAAAATCTGGGCCGTACTTACCGAGGATAGCAAAAGGTGCTCTCGGGATCACCTGAAAGGGAATCAGAAACGGATAAAAAGCATTTTTCTTTCAGAGAAAACAAAAAAAAATTAAAATTAACAAATTATTAATTTGAATATGACGTGGAAGATTAAAGCGGTGAAACATGACAACCTGAGTCTAACAAAGATGACGCGAGGACTCTTAGCCAGAAGAAAGCTCTATCGGTTCTCCTTATGGTAACTGCTCACAGAGCATGAAGAGGAAACAATTTCATCAAGAGCAGCAAAGTTTTCAGCAGCCGAAGCGAGGGTTTCAACAGCTCCTGAACATGAGACTGCATCTATCTCTACGATGATTAGTCCTACTATATCAAATGTCAAGAGTAATAGCTTTGGTAATTAGAGTAGTTTTTTGTCTTCCGGAACTAAAGGAGTAAGTTAATGCTTCATTGTTTGCATGATCAACTGATTCTCAAGCCGTGTGAATGAAGCTTCTTTAATTTAGTAGGACTAATGAGAAAATATTCATTTTACTCTGTTTTGTGATAGAACAAATTTCCATTTTCCAACTGTGTCATAATCTATCTTGACTGAGACAGTTCTAACTTGTTGATATTAATGGAAAATAATTGTGAACCTCAGCTATTCAATTGTCAGATTTCAGAAATTTTACAACAGCAAAAAAAAAAAAGGGACATCAGTCCTTTTTCTTTACTTTTTTCCATCTCTCAGTTCTCAATATAACGGAAATACAAATGCGACTGGACTGCCTGCAATTATGTTATACCATCAAAATTGCAGAAAAATTTAGATTGTTATATCATGTTTGCAATACGGTCATCATTTCTTTACATATATGAAATAAAAATAAATTATGTATTTTTTCTATAATTAAATTTTAATAAACTAATAAATATAAAATATATTTGTCAGTTATAATTTACAGATTTATCATTTTCTAACTTATACATGCATCATTTTGAACTTACAATTTTATTGTTTTGAATTTTATCTTTTTTTTTACTTATAAATTCATCAATTTGAATTTAATAATTTTATTGTTTTCAATTTAGAATATCATTATTTAGAATTTACAAGTTCATAATTTATAATTTTAAACTTACAGGTTCATCGTTTGCAATTTGTTGATTTATTATTTACAAATTTATCATTTACAACTTACAAATTCATCATTGTGAAGCTACAGATTTATCGTTTAATTTTTGTACATTAATATTCAAAAATATTAAAAATTAAATTAAATGTGCAAATTTAAAAGTTTTTCTCTAAAACAGACTTGAAATATAAAAAAATTTCTTCTCTCTACGAAACATGAAGAAGAAGAGAACATGAAAAAAAATACGATGAAATATGCTAATAGTAAAAATATTATTTTATGAATAAATGAAACACATGTAAAATATTAATACTTTAATTAAAAAATGATATCATTCAATAGCACAAGAAGCATAAATGTACCCGGATGTATGATATAATTTACTGAAAAATTAGACATGGGCTTGGCTTTTAAACTTTGGACTTTAAAAAGGCTGCGGCCTGCTTGCAAGTTGCGAGATTTGTAAATTACATCTTTCAGTTGTCTGTTAGGCCACTTCCCACCGTTTAGGCCAATTCAAAATCCTCAAAACGCTACATTTAGCAGATACAAAGTTCATAACAAACTGAAAACATAAATTAAATCGTACATCCAAAGCCTCTAAAGGCTGCATTTAGCAGATACAGAAGTTCAGAACAAACACTTAAATGCCTTACATTATGTTCATCCAACAATGGATTTAGAAAACTTCCTTATAAACTTTCTAATTAAGAAAGCCAAACCAAACCAATCAATTCTTTTTGGAGTTATACATTGACTCCACCTTTCCATCATTCCCTCCAAGCAACAAATACTTATCCTTCCTGGTTAATCCGGTGCATTCAAATCCCAGCACATCGCCCAACACCTTCTGCACATAATTAGCCACCTCGATGGATGATTTCCCTCCTCCCTTAACTGTCATCTCATCAGGCAACCGATTATGGAACGTCACCTCATAGGTTGGCCTTGGATTCATGAAGAAGAAGTATGGGTCCCAACATTTGAAGCCGCGCACGGTGGTTCCGTAGAACTTATTTTGCTTGCAGTTCACCGCCACAGGCACGATCCTGTCGCTCATTTCAGCAAACAATGCACTGAATCGCAGCAAGAATTTTTCCCGACACGTGGTCCCCTCTGGGCATACAACGAGGTCACCCCTTTGAAGTAGCTCTGAGATGCGGGCTGCATCAGCTGCACGATCACGGGTCAGAGCAATGGCTGGGATTGGTGATAATAACCTTGAAAGACGGCCTACGCTGTATGTGACACATGAAACTTTCCGTCCGAGTGCTATTGCAATAACTATAGGATCCAGAGCTGTGCGGTGGTTGCACACATAGAGGTTTCCAGGGGTTCCAGGTGAAGGGGGAGGGGGTCGGGTCCCACGGATCACCAGGTGGATGCCCAACATCTCGTATGTGTACCGCACTATGCGTTCAGGAAGAGGTAGATTGAAGTATACGCGGATAACGGAGAGGATGAATCCAAATGGAAGCCAAAGATAAGTGCCAAGAGCGTTAAGTGGGTCTGGTCGCTGAACGAAACGACCGTCGTGGAAGATTATACGGTTCTTCAGGCAATCCACCGGTAATGGAACAGCTGATTTGCTGCGGTGAACCATGTATCCTTCCTGCAGTTTTACAATGAGTTAGCATTTGGCAAGTAAACATTTATAGCAATCATTTCATGAAAAGGAGATGGCACTATATAGTATTAAAACCTATGATGCACTTTCATGCATTTGATCAGGGGGCATGCGGTGTTCGCCAAAAGATTTGGGGCACCTCAGCTAGACATAATAGACAGTTAAAAATATTAAATTAATAGTTAACATGATCATTATAGATAAAAACTAATAAATTAATTGTATTGACTTATTTCACAACACATGTTAGATTAAGAATATTTGTTAGTGATATCCTTTAACATTAATATTTTATCTGTCAAACACAGTAAACAATTTATTCAATCAGTTTAATAAAGAGATATTCATATATATATATATATATATATATATATATATATATATATATATATATATATATATATATATATATATATATATATATATATATATATATATATATATATATATTTCATAAAAAAAAAGATATATAGAGATGAATAATATTAAACATTTTAACATAACAAGTAAGAGTTATAACTCATCAATGCAACCGTGTTTATCCTTTAATTTTGATTATATCCTCATACATAAGACAAGTAATTATGCAATTCAAATACAAAAAGGTTACCATTGCAATTCATCGGTGGTGTTAAAAGGAAAAAGGAAATACTTTGTAATAACCTAGTGAAGAACATATCATTGAAAAGCCTATTTTCCATTTATTTTTTCCCTTCTTCAATAAATAATCATTTGCACCTACCAAAACATAATTTAATAGAAGATGCATTTTAACTTTAGTCATGAGTTTCAAATTCGAATCCTTTAGCATCCTAACTCAAAAAAAAAAAAAAAAAACAATCATTTACGTGTTTGGAGTCTGATAAAAATTAAAAAGTCATAAATCCTGAAGTGGACCACCAAAACCCCACCTAATTTTTTTGCTGGCAGAGCCGCAGAGGAAAGCTGTTGGGGAGGGTTAATACCGTAGGTCCCACGGAATTAAAAACAAATAAACAAGCATCAGCTTTTTGGCCCTTGCTATCGCTATTTTCTGTTTTTAAACAATGCACATTTCAGCCACAGAATTTTTGAGCACTAGTTGCTCAAGCAAGGATTAGGACTTAGGAGACCGTAAGGCCCTAAGGCTTCAACACTCAACCGAAAAGTTCATGAAATGAAGGCGCAAAATCTAATTTAAGCGAGGCAAACATGCTTGATCAAAGTACAGATTAAATTTCTTATTGAAATTTGCTCATTAATTAATTTGGTAGAAACCTTTACTGATCAGAGACTTCATAATGCCGATGACAATTAATTATAGTCTCCTTAATTTTAGGTGATTAAACTAAGTCTCAGTGTTTAAAAGTGAATGCATATGAATATTTTTTTTTAAATCGAAGTGAAAATGAATATATATGGTATTAGTTTTGGATGAAGAGCGAAAATTGGAAGAGTAGCAAACCTTGCAAATGGACATGAAATCATGATCAGTCTTACGGTCTCCGATCCCAAGATCCGGTGATTCCTCTCCGAACTCCTTCAAAATGGCCAGCTTCTTCCATTTGCCGACCAGCACGCTAGGCTTCTTCACAAATCCAGTAGCCCTCTTAGTATTAGGGTTTACTTCAATCTCCGTGCCTAAAACTTTGTCCCCGCCAAGAAAATCCTTCACAAATGGCTCCACCATGATAGTCGGATTTTCCGTCACCACCACCTTCCTCTTGCATCTGTCAAACACCTCGTAGCTCTCCTTCCTCACATCCGCAGCATAAAACCTACAATAATTAACGCAATAATCAGCTTTAATCAGAGAACTGAAAAGCAGAATCCGATTCACATGAGCCACGAGGCACACAAAACGGTTACTGAAACAAACTAATTTCCCCTTTTCTCTTCCTTGATTGGGGCAGGAAGAAGTAGAAAAGAAGAGAAACGAGGGGTTTAATTGGATACCTAGGCAAAACGGCGCGGGACACCAACTCGATGTCGCGGATCTTGAGCCCAGCGAAGGAAATGAAGATGAGGATTTGGATCCCAACGGCTTCAGATACGAAGAAATAGGAAATGATGACAATAGGTAGCGAGAGAAGCAAGACCAGACCACGTAAGAGGCTACCAGCTTCGACGGCAACAAGCATGAAGTAGGGAAAAGAGCTACTAGACACAAGGAGAGTTCCGTCGAGATCAGCCGCTATTGACCCGTAGGACGAGCCGCTACATGATGTTATCGACGGGAATTTCTTCGCCGGTTCTGGCTGCGACATTGCTTAGCCGATATCTGTGATGCTCTTTTAGAATATCTGCCTCTTCTTTGCTGATAAATTCTTCTTTACTCTCCCTCTCTAGATAGTGATACACGAGGAATAGAAGAGGGAACCTTCTGGTTTTAAAATTTAGGGATTTTTACTTAAATAAGTGAAAAAAATATTTACCAAAAAAATCAAACATATTTATTAATTTATGTATTTTTATATCAAGTGGACTGTAGAAGATACATAGTCGCTGTTCACTTAAAATCAAATTTGATACTGTAATTTAAAAAAATAATTTAGATTTTCTACGACAGTAAAAATAAAAAAAACAGTTCCGGAATCAAAAAAATAAAACTAATAGTTCATTAAAAAATATTAACAAACAAAATAAAAAAATAAAATGTCACTGTTCACGTACATTGATATGAACGAACAATAATATTTTTATTTATTTTATTTTGTTTGTTAATTTTTTTATGAACTATAAGTTTTCATTTTTTGACATCGAAACTGGTTTTTTATTTTTACTGTCGTATAGAATCTATTTTTTTTAATTATGTTATTAAATTTGATTTTGAATCAACAGTAAGCAATAGGGGGTGAACTGTATGATCGCCACTATAAGCGGTCATCATACAATAATCTATATCATCAGTATAATTGGTAATCATGTGTCTTTCATAATTTCTCCACCTCTATCTGGTAAAAAAATGTATAAATCAGTAAATATATTTGATTTTGGTATATATAGGTAAATATTTTTTTTTTTTGACGTAAGTAAAAAAATTTAAATGTGGGGGTTGGAGACCATAATTACCAAACTGGGCTTTGCTTTGCAAATTGTAACACTCAGATTTTAATCGAAATTATGTATTTCTTTTATTTTCTTTTCCTTGTCAGGACCCTACAGGATCTCTATTCTAAGACCGACACTGAACAGAAGATGTCGTCCGAAATTTAATTCAACATCAATGAAAAAAATAATAAAATTTTTTTCTTATCTATTAATCAAAAAATAAATATTAAAAAATATTCTTAACATTCCCTTAAATTTATAATTTATAATTTTAATATTAATGAGGTAGGCCCATATATAGTTTGAAGTTTTTTCAGATAAATTTAACATCACTAATCACTGATAGATAGGCTCTTAATAGAGAAAATTAAAAAGAACAAACATGAAAAAAAGAAAAGAAAAATAATTTATAATAGACATATTAAATGAAACTAAAAAAGAAAAAATATTTGATAATCTATAACAATAATCGGAAGTTTCCAAAATTTTCCACCCCAATTCAATTATACCTTGGACAGGAGCTAATTAATTTTATCAACTTGAAAATGGAAAGCGACTGCATATTAAGTGGATTATAGAAACTTGTGGACAGGAAGGGCAAGAGAATTAATTTGTAACAAAAAAAATATTTATTTTTTCTTTAATTTTGTATTACAGAAATTTCTAATTCAATTCCGTTAAATGAGTTAATAGAAAAATTTTCCATGTCAATAAAATAATTATACATAAAAAATTACATGCAAGGCTGAAAAATGAAATTACTAAAATACTATATTCATTTCAAACTAAATTACCAAAATACCCTTGGTTCATGTATTTTAGACTGCAACTATAAATAATAATAATAAATCCCCAGTGTTGACGGGAGCACCACCAGAGAAAAATAGGTTGCTACCAAATTCAACAGAATCTATAAATCATTGAACACACGTATCGTGCAAAACGAAATAAAAAGCATAAAACCCGAATTAAACAAATTACGTTTATCTCTACAACTTCCTTTTCTTGATGGGTACTACAGGAGCGCCCTAGACTGAAATCGATGGAGCAGTTGTGGTTTAGTAATCTTTGTCGACATCACCCCAATCAGTGGTGGTAGCTTATGGGTTACTGTATCCCAATCCTTTTTCCAACATTCCCATTGACAAAAATTCAATGATTATTCTATCAAAAATAATAATAATTCAATGAGAGCAAGAGAAGTAACTGTACAGTAGGTATATAATTTCTTTGTGGTTTCAGTAGCAGATAATTTCCACATTACTCGGTTTTGACATTTAGCCATTTTTTTTTTCTGGGAGATGATTTCTAGCTCATCATATACATACAGGAATATTTGTTATTTTGTTGTTTTTGGTATGATTAGTGCTGGGATTTCAGTTTGTTTGAAATTGACTTCCCCGATTGAAGGTATGAATTTCGATGTTCTTTTTACTGGGTTAATTTTCCCTATTTCTTTTTGGATTGATTTGTATTCTTTTAGTTTTATTGAAAGTTTTTTTTTTTTCCCATTCACTTGTTTTTGTTTAGAATTATGCTTTGTGGGCCACAAAGATGCTGTTATCATCTAAGAACAAGAAGAAGAATAGGCGGAGAAGATGAAGAAGAAGAAGCCATGGGACTGGCCTGCACATGTTCATCATCTGATCGGACAAAAATTGAGGGAAGCGAAATTTTTGTTTGTTTAATTTAGTTATATGTCCAGAATAAAAAGTTCCTTGTCTTTAATAATTGAATTTATTTTACTTGATTTCCATTTGGGATCTGGTAAATTGTTATTAACAAATTTCAAATGATAAATGTTAGTTTTTATTTAAATATACAGTGGTAAAATAAATAAAAAAAATCTAAGAGAATATTAAGAGTAAAATGGGAGAGAATTTGTGTTACAAAATCAAATAAAATTTAGGTAATAAATTATTATGTGTTAAAAAATTGAAATAATTTTGCTTTTTCAAGTAAAATTTTAATTCATGAATTTTCAATTTTTCTTAAAAAAAATTGTACCAACGACAGCCACGGTTAGCCTAATTCCAACAACAATAAGGATTTTTTTTTCTTTAATGTCAATTGGCAAATTAACTATAATTTTTTTTAAACAAAAAATGTTTTGCTGGACTTATAATTAACAGTTAACCTAAGTTAAATTTACTATCTTATCCAAAATATCAATTTGTTGACATCTGGTTGTTGTATGAAAATAAAAAAAATAAAATAAAATCATTAAATTCTGCTATTACTTGAAACTATGGAACTAATTAGAACTTGTCTGATGTCTCCAATGGCAATAATAGAAATCAATATTGTTGTCATTGTCGAGTGTTGGAAGTGAGGTAACTTTTAGTATTAGTGATTTTCCACTCATTATTATTATTATTATTAAAATTTATTAATTAAGAGTGGTTGAAATCTTTGAAAATGTGCTTTTATTTGGTTTGTTTAACCATCTCTTCTCTTGATTTTGGACGTAAAAACTTATTCTTGTAGGTTTAAATTAATTGACTATTTGGTTGGATTTATTATGGTAGGGGCAGATGAAAACATATTTAATTAAGAAAAAAAACATTTTTAACACAATTAATCCATCATTATCATCTTTCAATTTGGAACATCCATACCAAATCTTCCCCCGCTTAGATGGTTTCTTTTCTTATTAATAATTATGTATCTCAACTATAAATAATAGTTTAAATATACATATAAATTATGTTAGGTAATTTTAACTATCCATTCACAAAAATAAGACAAACAGAGAAAGGGAGCCGTACATTTCAACAGGTATACTCTGTCTCACCAAGTTCAAAACCCATGTGCATATTGATACTATATCCAACTTCTGATCTCCAATAAATATTGTCAGGTTTTCTGTGCAGCAAAATATTCAAATTTGACTAATTAATACTAAGCCTGTAGATTGCACACATTAAATGGGGAAATAAGGAGCTCCCCCTCCACATTCACTGCTTTTTGTTTAGGCGGATTGTCCACCAACCTTATATCTATACCTATGCCTTCCATATCTATTTTTCCATGGTTCAGTTATTGCTTTTGCACCTTCATCTCAACAATATGCTTCTGTTTTCCCTAGCCATTTCCTGCGTGCAACTTTTTTTTTTAAATATTATCTATGTATTTATTTATATGATGAGTTAATAATATACCATCGTGTAAGTAATTAAGGTCAAAATCTAGTTATAAGTATTCAACAAAACTTCTCAACTTGTCTACAAAATTAAGAAAGGCAAAACAATTGAAACGAAACAGTCTCACAGAAATTTTTTGTACCACAATAAGCAATAAGCAATCTGAATGCTTTCTTTTGCCACCAATTCTTTGATAAAATGATGTCGAGTCTCAATATGTTTTATGTGACTATGATAAACTGGATTTTTACTCATATCAATGGTGCATTGATTATCATAGTAGATTATAGTTGCCTTTTGCTTTTGCTTCATGTTTTCAATATTCTTTGCAACCACACTGTCTGACAAGCTGCTGGAGTTACAACCATGTGTATTTAGCTTCAGATGATGATAAAGCTATAAATGCTCACTTTTCTGGCACTTTTCTGGTCATCAACACAACCAGCCCAAACACTATCTGAATATCCATATAAATTTAGATCGTCAGTGATGTAAAAGAAACCATACAAAGTTGTTCCCTTCAATTTCTCAACACTCTCTTTGTTGCCCCATAATGTAGCTTGCTTAGTTTTTGCATAAACTTGGTCAAAAGACTTGTAGCTTGCAAAATGTTCGGCCGAGTGTCGGTGAGATAGAGTAGGCTGCCAACTAAGCTCCACTAAACTTGAGCATCAATCTGTTCCTCTCCATCTACAGCACTGCACTTCTGATTAGTTGCCATTGGAGTCTTCACCGGGTTGCAATCTTGCAACTTGAACTTGCTATGAAGGTCCTTCATATACTTTTGTTGACTAATAAGGATTATTGCATCACTTTGATGTATAATTTAATCCCAAGAAATAACTCATCAAACCCGAATTAGTCATATCAATCTCTTCAATTACGAGTCTTTTAAAATCAACTAATAATGAAGGACTATTGCTAGTTTGTATTAAATCATCTACATATTTAAAGACAAACAATATATAAGAAACTCATCTGCTCCTCGTGCTTTCATATACAATGTAGGCTCATGAGCACTTCTTTGAAAACCATTCTTATTGAAATGTCCATCAATCCTTGCATATCAGGCCCTTGGAGCTTGCTTAAGACCATACAAAGTCATCCTCAATTTGCACACTTTTTTCTCATGCCCTTCCACTTCATAATCTGGTGGTCGTTCCACACATAAACATCCTCATCCAAGACACCATTTAAGATTCCACACATAAACATCCTCATCCAAGACCATTTAAGAAAGCTGATTTGACATTTAACTTGTAAACACTCCACTTGCAATTTGCAACTATAGCTAAAGCAACCCTTATGGATTCAAATCTTGCCACTAGTGCAAACGTCTCTTCGAAGTCAATACCTTCACATTGCATATAACCATAAGCAACCAATCGTGCTTTGTACTTTTGAATTAAGGCATCAAAAGTATACTTCAGTTTATAAATCCATTTCAACCCAGTTACTTCTTTTCCTTCTGGTAACTCAACAAGCTCTCATGTTTTGTTGCATTCATTTCTTTAGTCATGGTGTCACACCATTCATTTGAACTTGCAACATCTTTGAAGTAGTTTGGCTCTTGAATTTGTGCAACTTGACATTGTTTTGCCCTTCGATAAATCTCCTTCAAAGATCCCCACTTCCTTGGAGGTGTATCACTTGAGCTTGAACTTGAGGATGTAGTTGTTGAATGGCTGGACGGGCTGGATGGATTGGAAGCTGGGTCTGAATCATCACCACTACCTTCCACCGAAGTCGCTAGAGTATTTCAAGTTTTATCACCTACTTCAAATAATTCTCAACGGCCTTATTTTTCATCCCAATTCCATTTACTTTTCTCATCAAATACAGTGTCACGACTAATAATTATCTTTTTATTGATAGGACCATAAAAATTATAGCCTTTAGTTTTATAACTATTGCCCACAAATATGCATTTAACACTATTGTCATCAAGTTTGTGTCTTTTTTGAGAAGGAATATGAATTAAGAAATACAACCAAAGAGTTTGAAGTGAGTTAATTTTGGCATTCACTCATTCCATGCTTCAAATGGTGTTTGATTATGCAAAAACTAACATAGGGCTCCTATTGAGAAGGTAAGCAGTCGTATGAACAGCTTCAGTCCAGACGCATTTGGGATCAGAGCTTTTGGATTCATCATGCACTTTGCCATCTCCACTACTAGACTTATATTTTTTAGTTCCAACACACCATTTTGTTAGAAGTGTGTAACTAGCTCTCAATTAATGTCTCTCGATGCCACAATCTTCACAAAAATTATTGAACTCGGTTGAAACAAATTCTCCTCCCCAATCAGTTTTGAGAATTTTCAAAGCATTCCCACTTTGCTTCTCCACATAATTTTTGAACTTCTTAAAGATAGGTAAGGTGGTAGATTTCTTTGACAAAATGGATCCACATCATCCTGCTATAATCATCAACAAACACAATAAAATACAAGCTGTTATTTAAAGAAGAAATTCTCATAGGCCCGAATAAATCCACATGAACCAGCTCAGTGGGACTTGATGCTGTCCTTGCCAATCCTTTTGGAAATGCATCTCGATGTTGCCTTCCCAATATACAGCTTTCGCATATGCCATTCTCATATGCTGAATTATGGCAAAACATCCACCAAAGATTAGATAAAGATTTCAAGCTGTTAAAGTTTAAATGTCCATGCGTGTGGTGCCATAACCAACTATTGTCATCTAAGGGAGGCTGGAAATGCTTGATCTTTACACTCCAAAAAGAGAGGAAACATGTTGTATCAGTCATAGACACCTTGAACAACATATTTTATCTGAAAAAACAATACATGACATGTCCTAAAAAGTAAGTGCATATCCTTCTCTTAGAAATTGCCGCACTCTCAACAAGCTAATTCAATCTAAATCAGGCACATAAAGAACATCTTTAATGCATCTTGAATCTAAGTAAGAGATGCTTCATTTCTTCGAGAGGAAGAGAATAAATCGGCTAGAAAATGGGACAGCGGATGTTAAGCTAATGGAGCCGTACGTGCGGCCATGAATCTGATATGAAATTGAGGAAGTGGGTCATGAATACCGCTTGCTATGTGTTGACCACCAGTTGGAGTGCAGTTGTGCGCAGGCAGGAAAACAAAGACCTTCATATTTTCGAGGAAGATAATATAATTCAGGTTTGGTCTTTTAGGACCAATCAACAACTCGGGTTCGCAATCAGTAAGGTTAATCGCTATGGAGGTGATGATCATAATGATAATGAAGCTGTCGGTTCTTGTAGCAGTGGGGGAGAAGCAACTATAGTCCTCCTAGAACAAGATTAGAGTTTCTATTCTTTTTTTTAATTCAATTTTGTATATTTGTGGGATTTATTCTACTCAATATCATTAACACCTACAACAAGATTAGGGTTTCTAATTATCTCGTCATTGTCCTGTTTTGAATTATTTGGTGGATTGCAATATATTTGGATAAAATCAAATGGGTGACTTGTTTATGTTAAATGTTACTCAAGCAATTAATGTGAAAGAAAATGGTATTTGATTTCAGAGTGTAGAATGGATTTCCGGTTAACTATCGTAATTCTTCGTTGTTTTTCTTTTTGTTATCCATTCCCCTTGATTCAGTGTTTTTTTTTTTTCCGTTCATCTGCTAAAAGAATGCATGAAAAAGTATTGAAATGGAAAATTTACCAATTTTATATTGTCTGAGAATGGAAATATCACTTCATGATGTACTCGGTTGAATTGAATCGACAAATAAATTAGGACAAATCCAAAGTCAATTTAATCCTAAAGGCCAAAAAATATTGATTTTTGCTGCAAATTCTGTTGCACTTTGGTTCTATCAAGTTTGAAATTGAAGATATTGTGTTTGATTTTGTAATATTTGATATTTTGCTATTTTATAAGTATTTTTATCTCAACTTTGATGTGGGTCGTTGTTTTTTTTTTTTTTAAAAAAAAAACTTTAATGTAGGTTTTTTTTTATCATAGTATTTGAACTAAATTTTGATATGTTTATATTTAGACCAGTAATAGTTCGTTCATTTTATTATTATTATCCAACAGATTTTCTAATTTAATAATTAAGAGTATGAAGTCTTGTGTTATTCATAACTTAACATGCCAGTAACTTCGGTAAAAAAATAAATAAATAAAAAAGACATAACAGTGCTGCTGGTCGTGAATAAGACAATTGTTTTTCTTTTTCAGGCATATTTGTACTTTTTGACTTCATAAATTTTTATATATAAAATAAAAATTAAATTTCCATATCAATAATATTGGCTTAATTTTCTTTCGATGTTATCTCAATTAAAATCTTAAAAATTAACAGTATCTATCTAATCGAAAAATTGTTGAGTTAAGGAGATAAACATGCCCATTTTGTGTCATAAATAGCATGCCATCTCTAGTGTATTATCGAACCACGTCTCCAATTGATTGTGTCTTAACCATCTTAAAGAGCCCGAGTGGTGGATTTTTTAATAAATGGAAATTGTTTTGATTCAACTTAAGGAAAGCACCTTTTTGTATACCATTAAATTTATGAAGAGAAATTTTGTTTTGTTCTAAATAACTATACAATAAGCAAAAAAATAATGACCTAAACAATAATTTAACTAAGGATTATGTAAGCAATGGAAATATTCTCATTTTAAAGGCATATCCTACTATTCTAATAATGAAGAATCGTTGCTCATCTCTGTACCAATCTAATTATATTAATTATTATATTCACATCAATCAATATAAATAAAACAATAAAATATATATGTGGATTAGTGATAAATAATATAGTAGACTGAGTTTATTTAAGAATTTTCCCATTTGTTAATTAAAATTTCCATTCTTTCTTTTATTGTATCAGCATTAATCAATGTTTTACCTCGTGTTCTAATTCTTCTTTCAAAGATATTTATTGTAAAAATTGATGAAGTATTTAATACATATTTTTTATTTTACTTTTAAATTATATATTTTTTAGATTAGGAATTGATAAAAAAATTATGGTGAATTGCAATAAAAAAATTTATAAAATGATAATGATTAATATTTTTTTAATTTATGTGAAAAATTAAAATATAAGTATTTAAAATAAAAGATAGAGGATATCACAATTAGCGCTCTACTTAATGTTAATCAAGGCATTAGTAATGTAGTGGTTATCAAGGAATTTAGACTCTCTAAATCATTAGGATTGACTCTCTCATTTATCCATTATTATTCTGCTTTCGCCGACGTCCGCCAAATCTGCAATTCAACGGAGTAACTATCTCACTTTGCTATCCCCGCACCATTCTAATTTCTTTTGTCAGGTGAATGCCTTCTCTTTGTTCCGTTTTTGCTTGCTAGATCGATTATATGGTAGAAATGCTTATTCACAGATATGACTAGTTTAGATGCTCAAATGAATTATCGCATGTTCTTAAACTTTCCTTCCATTGCGCTTATATATGCGTAATTCAGTTTCGTGTGCTTCTGGTCCCAATTAGGACAAATTGATAGGGCCATGGTGAGTTGGAATGTCCGTTCAAGTTTGATATGAAGATATTATCTCAAAAAAAATTCTTTTTCCACTCATTTTCAATCATCTACTTTAGTTATACTTTTGAAGTTTCTTTGAATTAGTGGAAATTCTGGGATCGAAACTGATGATGAATTTTGTTCACTGTATTATTTCATCAGTTGGAAGCTCTGTAGTTGGGTAGCTGTCTCTCATACGCTACTTTGAAGATACAAGTTTAAGACAATTTATTGATAGCTGCTATGGAAGTGGAACCGGAAGTCTTTTTATTGGGGTTAATGTCGATTTGAGGACCTCCACATTGCTGTGGCACTTGTTTTCTGGCTCAAGTTTTTGAACATCAAACTTGGCATCTTAAACAACTTTTGCAAGTAGATATATCTGGATATACTATTTTTGGTGGTCCATAACTATTGTCAAATGTTAGAAGTTGATATGGCAGTAATTAAACCTGAGGTTTCCTTCTCTGGCCGTTCCATGATGTGTTAATTTATAGTAGCTACGAATTGGGATTTTCATATTACTGCTTTGGCTTCTATATGATTGACTAGCTCTTTTGGTGGAGATGTGCTGTTGGAGTTAATCACTGGGCTTTGGGCTATGGTTTTATTTTATTGTTCTATTGTCCACTGCCATTTGTGAACTTGCTATATCAACTTTCTCACATGATTTATCAGTTGCTTGAATAATAGTTTAATATTTGCGTATCTGTGTCATAATTGTCATATACATGTTAATTATGTTATATTGCAATTGATTCTGGAATGAGGGTTGCCATCTAAAAAGCAGGAAAAGAGAGTTTAATTCCTCATAGGTGAAATTCTCAGATGTACATAAAATCAAGTTTGCTTGGGTTGAGATAGAACCTAAGAAAGAAAATCAATATATGGACCTCTTGTATCTGATTACTATACATAATATTTGGAAATGACCATTTAAAATAATTTAGTTTGTTTTATAGATCAAAAGCTCTGGTAGTAAGTTGCAATAATTTATGAGTGTGTGCCTGTCTGTCTGGTGGTTGGGAAGAGCAAAACATAAGAGAGATGAGATAAGACTTTAATTACTTCAACACAAAATTCTGATAGCATTTATGAAGATTCTTTTCTTTTTTATTTAAAAAAAAATATTGCTGGCATCTATTAATACAATAGAAGTGTATTAGATAGGATGAAGCTGATATCCACAGATATGAAACTGAAATGAATAATCATTACAGGATTCATTTTAACATCTTTTGAATCATGCATCTTCTGATGTATTTCAAGATGTTTCTCACACTGGATACTTAATTGGTGATCACCGAGTTCTTTAACTTTTTTCTAAGCTTTTAAATGAATGATTTAAAAATGCCAAAATTATATACAAAGAGTCATACCAAAAAGTAACTGTAAATCATTCCAGGTTTTTACATTGTGACACATGTCCCTGGTACTATGGAAAAATCTGGTAAAATCTACTTAACAGTGATTTAAGAGAGTTCCTGAGTGGTTGCACTTCGAAAATATTTATGAAAGATTTACATTGTTAACTGTGCAACAGAATGCCTCATATATGATGTTGTCCATTTTAGCCTCTTCAAATTGTTAATGCATGTTTATGACCTTGTGTTTTTGTATTTTAATATCAGGGCTTCTTTCAAGCTAAGTTGGCTTTTACATGCGTTTTCAGATGATGAAATCATATATCTGGCTCCAGACTGCCGATGGTTCAATTCAGCAAAGGGGCACAAGAGGTTGCCATGTTTTGGCCCATGATATGTCATGAAATAATACGAAAAGGCCTAGGATCATCCAAGAACCATGCTATATCTCTTCCACAACGAGTCAATCCTGCCCTGTTGAACCTAAGATTGTCTGGAGCCTATTTTTCAAATATAGCCAATCAGCTCTAAATGCTCAGCGGAATAGCAATTGAATATGGAGCCTAAAAGACCAACAATATATAATTGAGAAATGCTAAGAAACTCTCTATTTTTTAACACTATCTCACTTCTTGATTGATTGGTAAGGAGAGAGAAAAAATTATTTTTGAAAATTTCTCTCTTCACACCAACCAATCAAGAAGTAAGTATTAGAATATCAAAAAATGAAAAATATACTAAGCATTCCTCTTCAATTTTTCTATGTAACTTGAAAAATTATATTCCCTGTTTTCCTTGTGAAAAAAGCTTTTGCACGCTCAATCTATTCTTCATTTTATGAAAAATTTATTTCAAGAATCTAGGAAGATGCTTAAATACATTTCATTTATCAAATTGAGTATCATCATCATGTTCTTAGTAACTTAATGCTTTTTTTGAATGGGAAGAACCAGATATGGAGCAGAAATAAATTTCGCAATGGATGTTTCCCGAGACGGCCAATGGCCGGAACAATTTTGACCATATGCTAATACATTGTTTTATGGATGGCACCAAGAGGAGTTGGTATCGTCATTGATGTGGATCCACATTATTTTTCTAATTCTTTTTCTCAAAAAGGGGGGGGGGGGGGGGGGGGAGGGGGAAGGTATTGCTTGTACTTGGTTGGGAGGTGAATTTAATCATGGGATCAACTTTTTAGTGAAAGAATGAAAAGGGAAATGTGACTTTATCAGCCTCTTCCATTCAATTGTCATATGTTTATGTTAGATTCATTATTTCTCGTTCCTGCCCCACCTTTCAAGGAAAAAGGTTAATAGAAAATGACAAACATTTTGAATTTGTGACTTCTCATAAAGGGTGAAACCCATGCGAATTACTCATTTAATGTCTTCGGCTATGAGTGTTTTTGTGTATTCATTTACTGGAACGGCTTATCTGTTGTGTTCTTCTGCCATTGTGCATGCCCTTTGCAGACAGGATGTGACAGAGAGGGGTTTTCTTTGACGACACACGATTGTCATCAAGCCAATGTCATTTTCTTTATATTTTAGTCAAATCAATTAATATTGGGTTATTGAATTATGATGCTTATAAACTTATTTTCTTATTGGCTTATCATGATATTTGTTGATGATGTGAAATGGACCAAGAATGGAAAATTTACACCATATGACGTGTGTGATTTTGATCATCACATCCGCAATTCATCTGGCAGAAATTCTGGTATAATTTGGGGGTTATATAATATGAAATATTGAACAGGATAATGAAGTAGCCTCAATGTCATGGGGTCGTATTTTTCACATGGTAAAAATTCATAGTTTTTCCATTATGTCAGTTCTGTTCGATTTATGTTAAAGTCCAGATGCAGATTGAAGCCTGTAGATCTTATGCATATTAGAGCTGTTGTACAATTAGTCAAACTCGTTCTAAATTTACCTTAATTCTAAGTAGTTGATTTTGGATACGTCCGTCCTAATGCTAGAAGTTTTCCTACTACTTACACATCTGAGCTCCTTCGTATGCTGAACAGCCTAAAATTAATAAAAGCTACAAAGAGGGGAATTGTTACTGAGAAGGATGAAGTTGGACGTGAGGGCAGGGACTCTGAGGTTCTCCTTTTGTCCAAAGAGCCTTAAGATCACCTCTCTTCTTTCCCAGCGTTAAAAAGGTGCCTGCATCCATCATCAAAGAATTAGACATCAATTTTGTGAATGTATGGCGGAAATGGTTAGTTGCCTAAGTTGATGTTTAAGTAATTATTGACCGAAATAACGGTGCGTGAAGCAACCACTATGGTGGCCTAAACTCAAGTTGTCTTGTTTCAATGTTACCCATTTACCCATTTAATTATTATATGGGAATCCATACCCATTTAACCCTAATTGACTCTAACCTACCTATCAACACATTTAATATATAAAAATAACATATCTTAAATAATTTATTTTGGTAAAAATAGAAATAGTATATAGTGCAATTCTAGAATAAGATAGCTTTTTGCCAACAAGATCTTTTAACTCAATCTCTCCAGAAGATCTTCCCTCCCTCAGTTTAAAGAAAACTTGCAAATGCAAGAAATCAATTAATAAAGCTATCAAGATCCAAATGTATAGGTATGCTTATTTCAGTAAAGTAAAAATCAAGCAATTCTCTTGCACAAACTTGAGACCAACACACATAATATAAAAACAAAATTTCATTCCAATCAAACGATCCGCAGCTGCCAATATATCTCTTGGTATATACAAAGGTTTCATTCATTGAAAGTGAATTGGATATAGAATGACACAAGTCTTCAAAATCTTCAATTAGAACTTCTTCCTCTAGATTCTCTTCTAAAAGAGGTACACCATACCAATCTCGGGCACATAACAATGACTCATATATTCATTAAGGATTCTTCCTCCAATATTAAAAGCAGATTATAAAGCCGCAGTAGTTATGGGAATGCAAAGAATGTCACGAGCCAATAGTGAAAGTTATGGGTACCTGACATAGTTATGTTTCCAATAATTAAGAACCTTTAAGTCTTCAAATTGTTTCCTATTAAGCTCAGATTCTTCCAAATACAAATCCAATTCTGATTTTACTTTCACAAAACCAAAAATTTCACTTTCAAAGTTATCACCACTAAAACAAGGAACATCTTACATTTCCGATGTGGTTAAATTTGCATCCTTAACATGTGAGATCATATACTCATCAAATAAAGAATATAACTTGTTGCGAATATAAAGCACGCAATCTTTTGATTTCTCAACATCTATTTTATTAAAACAATACTCTAAAAAATCCAACTTGTAGTGAGAATCCAGAATAATTGATATGGACAAAATCTCACTATATGAGTGCTAATACTTATCAATTTTTTGCATTCTTTTAGCCATTTTACAAATCACATCCTCGTCGCTTCCTTGTTCCTCCATCAACCACAACTCAATCTTCCACATCCCATGAAAATACAAGTTTGTAATAGGATACTTAGTTCCAAAAAAAAGGTTGATATTTCATAAAAGGGCCTTAGAAAAAAGGTGGATATTTCATAAAAGGGCCTTAGAAGATTCATTATTTGCTCGGCTTGATTCCACTCCTCTATTGTAAACTTTGTATCAATTAAAGCCAAATGATGAAATGCATGCTAAAAAAAAAAGAGCACTCTCAATCATCAAATATGTCGAGTTTCATTTAGTTGGAACATCTTGTCGCACTTGCCTAAATCTTAAAGAACGCTGCAAAATGCACTCTGCAAATTTCACCTTTCTAGCCCTAATATATTTCACACTTTCTTTAATTTTGTCCACAGAAATTTGAGCAACTTTTACACCTTATTGCTTCAAAATATCCATTATTGTTTGATAATAGGATTCATTATCCAAAGTAATTGTGAATATTTTTTTTCAATTCCCCATTCTTTCAGCAAATTAAATAATTTCTCTGCCAACATAACACCACCATAGGGAGGTGGGACATAAGAAAAACATAAAATTCTTTTTTGTGACTCCCAATTATGATCAACAAAATGTGCAGTGACAGTCATGTAATGATTTGTGGTGAAAGATGACCATAAATCTGATGTCAAACAAATCCCACTAAAAGTAGAACCTAATAAAAACTTTTTTCTTTTCATTTTTGAATATTTTAATACATTAGATTTAGTCATGTTTCTAGAAATTGTTTTCACATTTGAATTCAAATAACTATGGACATTCCTTACCCCATCATGCTCCACATATGAAAAAGAAAGGTTATTAAGATTGCAATCTTCTCCCTATAAACCCCTTGATCCAAAGTAGAATGTAGACTTGCTAATCTGAATTTCCTTTTTAGAACAAGTATCGAGATGACACAATAAATTTGTAGTTCCATAACCTTGATTAATCAAATATTGCGTCATCTAGATTTCAATGGAATCAAACCAAGCAGATAATGAATCTTCTAAGGCCCTTTTATGAAATATCCACCTTTTTTTCTGGAACTAAGTATCCTACGGTAAACTTGAATTTTCATGGGGCGTGAAAGAGTGAGTTGCGGTTGATAGAGGAACAAGTGATGAGAATGTGATTTGTAAAATGGCTAAAAGAATTAAGAAAAAATTTGATAAGTATTGACACTCATATAGTGAGATTTTGTTCATGGCAATTATTTTGAATCCTCACTACAAGTTGGAGTTTTTAGAGTATTGTTTTAATAAAATAGATAATGAGAAATCAAAAGATTGTGTGCTTCATATTTGCAATAAGCTATATTCTTTATTTGATGAGTATATGATCTCACTTGTTAAGGATGCAAGTTTAACCGCATCGGAAATGAAAGATATTCCTTGTTTTAGTGGTGATGATGTTGACGACTTTGATAACTTTGGAACTGAAATTTTTGGTTTAGCAAAAGTAAAATCAAAATTGGATTTGTATTTGTATTTGAAAGAATCTGGGCTTAATAAGGAGCAATTGCAAGCTTGGAGGTTCTTAATTATTAGAGAGATAACTATGTCAGGTACTCACAACTTTCACTATTGGCTCACGACATTCTCGGCATTCCTATAACTACTGTGGCTTCAGAATCTGCTTTTAGTATTGGAGGAAGAATTTTTAATAAATGCAGGAGTTGTCTACTACCACAAAATTTAAAGGCATTGTTATGTGCTCCAGATTGGACGTATGGTGTACCCCTTTTAGAAGAGGATCTAGAGGAAAAAGCTCTGATTGAAGATTTTGAAAACTTATGTCATTCTATATCCAATTCATTTTCAATGAATGAAACCTAGATATGTCTTGTTTTTATATTATGTGTGTTGGTCTCAAGTTTGTGCAAGAGAATTGTTTGATTTCTATTTTTATTGAAATAAGTATACTGATACATTTGGATCTTGATATTTTTATTGATTGATTTCTTGCAGGTTTTCTTTAAACTCGGGGAGGGAAGATCTTTTGGAGAGATTGAGTTAAAAGATCTTGTTGGCAAAAGGCTACCTCATTCTAGAACTGCACTATATACTATTTCTATTTTTACTGAAATAAACTATTTGAGATATATTATTTTTATATATTAAATGGGTAAATGGATGGGTTAGGGTCAATTAGAGTTAAATGGGTATGGATACCCATATAATAATTAAATGGATCATAAATGGGTGACATGCAACCCAACCCATTTAGACCCAACCCATACCCACCCATTTGCCACCCCTATTGCTGGCCTTTCTGATCTCATTCATATTCCACATGGAGGTGCACCGCAAACTATTGCTTACCTAGTGTGAACGGAACAATGTAGAGCAGTGCTGGCTGGCCATGCCCATCCATCAAGTTCAAAGCCACATAAGTGATTAGGAGACCTGCAATAAAAGTATTAAGGAGTTATGAACTTAAATGTTATACAAAACGTAACTCCAGGATAACTCAACCACTACAAAGTACAAATCACTAGTAGTTCCAGTTCCTTAATAGAGGAGCCCATACAACTGGAAATAAGTTGGAGCTTTCATTTTCATTCACTATTGTAAGCAGCCCACCATTATACGATTCTATTTTGTGTTTGATACAGGCAACGAGTTTGCATTGGCTATGCCACTTGTTAGAATTCCCTTATCACTCGAAACTGTTTATCACAATCAAGGTCCAAAGCTATATGGCTTTATTATGAATCAGATTAATGGCTTCTATCATTGGCTGTTTATCTATCTTCTAACACAAGGTGATGTACTTTGTTATTCTGTCACATAGCTACAAGGACTTCCTTAAGAAGAACATGCTTGTGTCCAAGTCTATATATTTATCAGTTCTCATACCTAGACCATAAGCAGTCATTGCCCACAGAAAGTATCCTGATTGAAGATTCCTCTTTGTCAGCCAATCGTTCCTGCAAAAATGACAGAAGCACCATTTGATATATAAAACATTCCAAAAAGACCATAAACTTAACTTTCCCAGATTGCATGAAACATATCAAGGTAACACAAATGCAGATTCATGAGGCATGCAAATCAAAAGGATAATAAACCAAACTTTCCAGATCCATATCCCAAAGATTTATATACTTAGAAGGGGTCTGATGCACTAATCGGGCAAGTTATAGGGCTTGAAATCAAACCTTAATGCAAAAGCTACAAGCAATCCTGGTAAGATGATATCACCAAACCCGATAATGCTATAGCCGCCCCAAGGATCAAACATTCGAGGGATTTTCAATAGCATTGGTATACCATCCTCTCCACTCCTATCACCGCGAGCTACCTGTAAAAAAGAGGTACCAAGAGAATATTTGAATTTCTCATAGGAAATTGGCATAAAAAAAACCAGTGCAAATATCAAGCCTTGCCATTACTTACCACTATCATCACACTCTCCTTGAACCAAAGTTTGGAAGCGAATACCCAGAATATGTCATACAAGAATGCACAACTAAGAAGAACTGTTCCAACCTGATTCCGTTATTATTTGACAAATTAAAAAAAAAAAAAGCATACAAAGCACCCGTCAGTTACCAGCATAAAGTTCTGAATCAAAGCCATAACCCTCTGCAACTAAAAGATGGGGACTTAAAAGCCACACAAATAAAGCTCAATAATCTTATGAACTAGGCTTCGAACGTTCCATGTTGCTAACTTTTTTTTCCAACTAAACGCAAGAATTTAATTATAAATTGATAGCTTTAGTCAGATTTCATCAACAAAAATCATCAAGGTAAGTTTCTCGGGTCATCTCAAGTAAAGCAACTAAAAGAAAAGGATAAAACAAGAAATTAAGAACCGAGCCAGGGCAAAAACATACACGCAACTAACAGCTAGAATGAAGCTGCATATTTACCTTTAGATTTGGTACATGAACAATCTGAAGAACCGTGACGATTAATGCGATTCCCTGATTGACAGAGGAAAAAGAAGTTAGATGCCCTATTTCAAGCAATTAGCTTCATATACCATTATCTATCAAAGCAATTAGTTCATAACAACAGCTGAGGGGAGTCGCGAATAGCAATTATTTATGGTAAACATAAACTTCTGATAATCATTCACTACATTCCGAACCCTAGGATTAAAAAACAAAAGGAGTATCCGAATGTATCAGCAATTTGATTCTATGGATATGGAGTCTTGAAATGTTTCCTCAGTGATTGAGTGCCAGGGTTTTCCATTTCGTAATTCGTGCTTTTTAGCATGGTTTACATGAAAGGAGTGAAGAAAAAGAAGAAAGAAAAAAAAAAGTGAATTTATTAACATTGCCAGTCCCCTAATATAAAAGGTGGATCCCACCAATTTTAATTGTTTCCCTCAAAAAAATAATATAAATATAAAATGTATCTTACAAGGATATCTTGACCGATCCAAGCGAAGGAGACACGTCGGTAAACTGCCCAAATAACTGCAAATACTATGCAGAATGGAGAGACTGCCAATGTCAAATATGAGACGGCTCCAAAGACGGGAACTTTTGTAAATGACTCTCCCGCATTCTGAAACCATCTGAAACTATATATATATATTTCTAGTTGTTAGTTGAACAAAGGAATATGTAATCCACAAAAACAACTG
Source organism: Triadica sebifera (assembly GCA_023653625.1). Taxonomy (NCBI): domain Eukaryota; kingdom Viridiplantae; phylum Streptophyta; class Magnoliopsida; order Malpighiales; family Euphorbiaceae; genus Triadica; species Triadica sebifera. The sequence continues at coordinate 4,035,234 of CM042895.1, forward strand.
TACTCTTTTGCCATATGGAAAAAATGAGGACCCTATGATTCTTACTCTACATTAATGCGGGAAGAGAAAATCCCCCTCATGCCATCCTTTTTCAAAATATATGCATATATAGTTATATACCTAGTTGCACTAACCACTTGTCACCTAGGTAGAAGGCATTTGATTAACAATCATTTCCTGTGCATTAGACAAGATAATAAGAAAATAATCCAAAACCCGAAAATTACAGGTTCCTCAGTTTTTTTATCCCATTGTTTTTAAGTTCATCAAATTGTCTTCAAATAATTTGTTCTCTCTTTTTGTTCAAGAAAGGGAAACTTTATTAAACAAGAGGAGAGATTTGAATATGGAAGAAGCTGACAAGATTCCTCCTAACATAAAAAAAAAAAAAAAAAAAAAAAAAAAAAAAAAGAGAGAATCCAAAACAAAACAAAAAGAAAGCCTATGTAACGATAAAATGGCTCTCCAATCACATAAGAGCAAATAATCATTTGAAGAGACCAATATGAATATGTTATAAATGAAATGAAGCCAAGAATAAAGCATGACTGGCAAATACAAGTGTGGCAACATTATCAAGAGATGCCAAGAATAGATCATTATGTTAGCAGTGCACTTCAATCATACAATATTGGAGATTCAAAATCTAGAAAAGACATACCATGATAACAAAGCTACCAAGCAAGTTTGCAAGCCCTGTAAAGCATGAAAAGGTTGAACATCCATTATAAAAGAATCTTCAGAATTATGCAGTATAGTGTAACAAATTTAAGTACCATTTGAAAGAAGCAAGAAACTTAGGCCTACTGGGTCTTTTCTATTTCGGAACAATAACTTAGGCCTATTGGTTTACTTCAGCAAAAAATTTCACCAATAAATCATATATCTTATAATGAAAAACATAAAATTTCCTGAAGATCTTTATTCATAGGCACTGACATATATAGATTTGCAGGCTGGATGGTGCTCTATCTTTACTAATTTGTACCATTCGTGAAATTTTTGGCATTTTTAACTAATTATTTTCTTAGAAATTGAAATTTCACAAATTGGAGATCCTCAAGACTATGGGTTTCTCCGAGCAAAGTATGCATGGACTCTAGTGCTCAAAATCTAAAGCATGTCCATCATAGCCACTTTGAAGAGAGCTTACATTTGTAAAAATTTATAGATATGGAGTACAGTAGATTGAGACGGTGTAAAAAGGCACAAAAAATTAATTAAGAAAGATGCAGGTATTTTACGAAAGTGCAAGCACAACGAGGAGAGAAGCATTTATCCCATCAACTGGAATCGTCAGGAAAATACACAAAATTCCATTGAGGATTATAGGACATACCACAAGGTGACATATATAGAGAAATTCCAAAATAAAATTTCAGGTGTGTGTGTGTGTGTGTGAAAAAGATGCAGGTATTTTACGCACCTCTATTCCACCAATGCAGAACAGAACCACCAGAATATCCATAAACCAAACTGACATAAGTTTGTAAAGCATGACCAAGAAACATGAAGCAATTACAACAAAGAGAATAGCAGATGTCATGTTGATGCTAACAACACCAGAAAATGCAACGCCTTCTGTGGGTGTGAAGTCATCTGAACCATCCTGTAAACAAAATATTATCTACATATCATTTGAAAGCATCAAGGATTTGATGAACAATAATTATGCTAAACTATGATTAGAAAATTTTAGCTGTCGAAATGCCTAATTTGCCTTTAAAAGCTTGTCCTGCTCTATAGCTGCTTCTCTGGCACTCCATGCAGACCAATAAGAGGCACCTAAAATGGTACCAACAGCCATGAGCCAGAGAAATACTTCTGCAACATCAACAAGCGGACGCTGTGGAGAATATAGCTGCACAGAAACTGATAAAGAGGGATCATTTTCCCAACAAAAAAAAATGAATTCCCTACTCAAAAACTGCACAAGATTCACATTAAGCATTTAAATAGAACAAATTAAACATTGTTACGGATTTAAGAATCTAGGTGTCTCAAGAAAATGATACCTGTGGAGCCATTCTTTAGATAAGGTTCCAAACTCGCACCAGCATCTTGTGGAAGCATGACAGCAGGAATATGAATATGCACATCAGTTTCATTTGCTTCGCAAACCATCTTAAAAAGTTCTGCAGTAAAAGTTCAAATTTTCAAAAAAAAAAAAAAAAAAATATGACCAACCTTTGGTTCAAAACAAATAGTTGAACATTGATAAATTCAAAAGGTTAGCACTCTTTGCATCTTCATCAATATGTATTGCTCATTAAAAAAAATATAAAAGATAAATTATATTCATTTTATGTAATTCAACCACAACCTTTCATGAAGAACTGCTACATTGTGCCAGGACAAAAAAAAGAAATTTATTAGGCAATACAGATTTAAGTTGAAATCTCAACAAAACAGAGAACCACTGCTTAAAAATACCAACTTCAGCAGAAAACAAGAAATCTTGATTGAAAATCAATAACAAAGTTGGATTGTTTTTGAGACATGTTAAGAAGAAAACGATGCAATCAAATTTGTGTGGTAATTTCAGTATGGAATAACAATATGGTAAATCAAATAAGCTGCTCCTTCCAACCAAAGCCCTAAGAAATCCTATGCATCGCCAGCATATGGCCATATATGCAATTGCGCACATGCTTAATTGACTCAGAAGGATATAATGAATTTGTGAAGAACAAAAAAATTAAAATATATACAAATAAGAAAAGAATTACGTATAAATACCTGTCTGAGAGTTTACTATGAGAATGGCTGAAGCATTAGCTGCTTCAGCAATTTTTGCCTTGGTTGTGAAGCTACAATTGCCTCGATAAACCAGAATGGCATCCTTATTAAGCTACCAAGAGAAAATGTAGCCAAAATTACGAGGATATCAAGTGTATAAACAGATGTAAAACAAGTATTATAATCTTACTGAGAAGATATTATGAGTTGAAACAGATGATTAAAAAGAACACAAATTTGAAAACCTTAGATTTGGGTGGCTGGCAAAGATCTGGAGGGTCTGCCAAAATGAGTTTTGTTTTATTGGCATCCTTTTCCTTTGACTCCAAAGTACGGCCAAAGCGAGCACCAACACCAACATACTCAATGTTTTCAACACCGTCAACCCAAGTAAGAACTTTTACCTATTATATCAAATTAGGATCATTTCAAACACAGTATACCTATTGAGAGACAGGAAAAAGCAGTATCCAAGTAAGACAACCACAGGCAGGGTATTTAACCAAAATGGAGAAAGAAGATAGGAGTAAAGCGCTTGATTCAAGGCAGAAGGAATAATATTAATTGTAAACTTCTATTTTTTCACTATTCAATGTCCAGGCCAAAAAAAAAAAACCCGTGGCTGAAGCTATCACTGCTATTCCTTCGTTAAACAAGAGCGGAGATCTTTTGTTTTCCGATAATTCCTTTTCACTCAGGACAATTTACCTGAAAATAACATAAACTAGAATCTTGACAGAATTTGCAGCTACACTGACTAGTCCCCAGTTTTCTCAACAACCAAAAACACAAATCATATAGAAACAGAAAGATTATGAGAGACAGAGAGATTGTCACTTTAGCATGGATCTCAGGTGAAATTCAATCAAGACCTTCAAAAACTAATCCCAAAGCAGCACAACAAAAAGAAAACTTCTCATCATTCCCTTATTTGACCAAATTTCCATTTTCTTATCAAGAAAACAAAAAAACAAAGGTAAAAAAAATTAAATTAAATATAACAATTCACTCAAGTTAAAATATTTAATGACAACATCGATCCAAGTAAACTTATTCATCATTGTAAATTTCCTCTCATGAAATTCCCTCGGCAAACAAACAGAAATCAACAGTAACAAAAAAATTAAAATCTTAAAGTGGAAATCAGATTTAAAACAAAAAAGAAAAATAAGTGAGGTCAGAGCGTACCAGAACGAAGTTGTTATCGCAACCAGGCCTCCTAGGAGCTATATCGTCCTGATGTACTATGTCTCCAGCTGAACCGAAACACGGACTTAAAGCTAATAAAGTTAGAACAAAATATAGAGGCCCATAAATACCCATTTCTATAGCAGATAAGCTTGAGCTTAGGGTTTTACAGAGAGAATAAGAAAGAGAGAAATAGAGAAGAAGAGATAAATGTGAAAATGGAGTAATACCGTGTCATTGTAGCTTTTTTCTCTCCTTGTTTTTCTAGCATGGTTCATGAGAGAAACGCTGTCGGGTAATAGGCATTGAACCAGTCCTTTTCCTGTCTGAAGGTTGTTTTAAACACGCGCCTTGTCGATCACGTTTTAATCACGCCCGGCCGGTGTTGACCGCATATCTTAATTGATCTTACTCTTGATAACATTATTTAGCACATTATAGTTTAAAGCATAAAAAATTATGAAATGTCAACTTTAAACATTAGAGTTTTTACACGTAATGGAATGTAATATTTAAGAGTAAAGTATATTCGTAAATTTCAAATATATAAACAATAATTATTTATTGATAATATAAATATACAAGAGAAATTAGCTTTTCTAATAACAAATAAAGTTCCTTAAAAAATTTATTTTTGATTTTTGATTTTAAATGACATTGAAATTGTGTTTAAAACTCAAATATTTCCAGATAAATTCAATGAAAATTTTATAAAATTTAATTTAGTTTAATTTGAAAATAAATTTTCTTTATTTAATATTTAAAAATATGAATTAAATAAGTTTCAACAAAAAAAAGTTAACTAATATTATTATCTTTTTAACTAATGTTGTTAGCATGGTTAATATGAAGGAAAGAAAAAGAAAACTAATTAAAAATGTAATATATTAAAGATATTTTGACCAGGCGGTTTTACCTACTCACCGAAAGTCGTTGAAAAGTGTCATAGCGCGTGGGAAAGTATTTTATATGTCTTCCTAAGGTTACCGGCTACCGTCTAAATGGGTTAAATTATTCCGTATATACCGTACGGATAAGACTGCGGAATAAATAATTAGCTTAACTGATATCTGCTGAGTTCAAAACTATGTGAGACCTTAACGAAGTGAAAAATTTTATTGGCTTATAATGAGATGGGAATGTAAAAGTCAAATGTGATTAAGTCGTAGGTACTATTGAAGGAGATACTATCCAATCATATCTTTGGACGTCGCCTGATCTCAATAGAGCTTATCTCATTGCAGTACTATGATTTCATCTATCATACGGCGAATGAGCTAGAAAAGTGGACTTCCACATTAATTGTCTGATCAGCTAGCTCTTTGCACATGCTCCATCTCTACAGGTGGAATCACACGTGTGGCTTCTGTCTACACGAGATGCAACGCTATGTTTGGCCAAAAAAATTTATTTTTATTTTTTTAATTTTAAAAACTGTTTTTGAAAAGGATAAAGATAAATAAATATTTATATCAAAAATATATTTAAGAAAAATTATTTATAAAAAATTTAATAAGTCAGTCAATTAAATAAATAAATTTAATTTACTTTTTTGACTTATTACAACAACTCCAAATACTTTCAAATTCTTAATCTAGCACATAGATTTTTATTTTATTTAGACGGAAAAATTCGAAAGAATTTTATTTTATTTTATCACTAGATGACTGCACAAAAAATTACATGTTAAAATTATATTAAATATTTTTAATGTCATTATAAAAAAATATATTTTTAATATATGTTTATATGATATCAAGTTATAATATGAATAAAATGCATATACGAATCAAATTTAAGTAAATATTGTATCTGTGATTATCTTTGAAGTCAATAAGTCATACTAAAATATTGAATAAACCTATTTTTTTGTTTTCTAATTTTTTTCAAATTATTTTATTAAGTATTTATTTTTTGTTTTTATTTTATTGAAATTTTCAAATTTTATTTTTCTCCTAATAATTCTGTAATGGTCTAAATACCAGATTAGTCATAAACTATAGTTTCCGAGATTGATCAATATACCCGGAGATCAAAAATACATTTGTGGGTGAAAAATATTTTATTTGATTATCGGAAAATATAGGTTATGACTAGTCTGAGGGTAAAATTTGAAATGAAAATGATGTCAAATAAGTTCTCAAAAGTCAAAATTAAGAAAAAAAATGAAATCAGTTTAATTAAATAGTTGATTGACCATACTTTGATCAGGCTACGAAAAATAGCAAAAAAAATATAAAAATTTATTTTAAGACATTGATAGATTCTAAATAATATTTTAGAATTATTTGATAGTGAAAAAAGAATTTTACAGTAACATTAAAAATTAAATTATCGGTTTGATTTAAGTGAGCTAGACAGAAAATGAACTCCGATTGAAATGAAAATTTTTGTGTAGACATATAAAAATATTTTATGAATTATGGAATTAAATTTGGGTGAAATTGAGCTTGCAAAATGAGAAAAATAATTTATAGTGTATAGTTGGACCTAAATGGGTTGGATTTTGTTTGGTCCAAACCCAATCAACTTAAGCCACTATAAATTGGCCTAAATCTCAGAATTCTCTAGAGAGAATTCTACTTAATCCTCTTCCCCAAACCCTCCCTCATGGCTGAACCATCTCCTTCCCATTTTTTCTTCATTTTTTTTCAATTCTCACACCAAAATCAATCACCCAAAAATAATTTCAGTATCTCTAATAGCTAATATAAGTTTTTAATCTTCATTTGGGAGGTTAAAGTGGAAGAAAATCAAAGGAAAAAATTTAGGATATTAATTTGAGGTAAGCAAAATTTATGGTTTTAAATTAATTTAATGGTTCAAATAGATAGTTTAAAATATGTAGATAATAAATATGAAATTTATTTGAGCTAAGAAAGTAAATTAATGGTAGATTAACATAATTTTTTTTTTCCATGGTAGGTTCAAAGCAAGATGAAGGTATTTCCAAATGAAAGGAAAAGGAAAATGAAGATTAGGAAGATTAGGAAGACCTAAATAAGCAATTAAGGTTAATGATTATATAATCTAATTATTTCTATTAATTAAGTATGATTTAGGATTATAAAAATTTAGAAAATGTGTGTGTTTGTATGTAATTGTTAAGTAATGCTTAAAACATGATTAATGGATTATGAAAAGTAAAATAGAATGATTAATTTCAATTAAAAAATTTAATTAGTAGAAATTATAAAATGTGACCTTATTATGTAAAAAAAATATTAAGGAATAAATACATTTTAGTGTAATATTATGATATATATGGAATAATGAATGTATTAATTAGTAAAATGAATAATTAGGAAGTGAAAAAAAATTTAATGATGAAAATTTAATATAGGCCAAAAAATAAAAGAGGATAAATTAATATTTTATTTGTTAATTAAATGAAAATTTAGTCATGAAATGCAAGAAAATATGATTTTAAGTGTGTATAAATTTATTGAAAATTTTTAAATTAAATATTGAATATTTTTCTATTTATTGATGATATTGTGTATGAAATGAAAAATAATGAATAAAATGTATTTAGTGAGTTTATAACTTAATTGATTATCCATAATGAAATATTGATATATTAAAATGAAAAATGTGAAAAAAATTTAGAGATAAAATTGTTAGGAAATAATAAATTATTAAGTGATTAATAATGTAAAATTAATATGATTTATGATTTTTATAGAAGTTAAATTGAAGAAATAAAATAATGACCTTAATTATTTTTCTGATGGTTAAATCTATCTCAGGATATAATTGGCTAGTCATAGGGATACTATTACTGCGGTGCGAGTCATGGCGACTCGCTTATGTAGACCAATAATAGTCTACTTCAGTGATTGTAACTCAGTGATTCAATATACAGTGTAGTGCTCGGATGATCATTCGGGATTACTCTACAGTATAGTAGACTATCGGGGTCCACATCCTATGTATCCGGTCCGAAAATTTTATATCGGATTGAAACTATGGACATATATGAATAAAAGGAGTGCAAATGATTTAAGTGATAAATCTAAGAAAAATAACAAAAGTGAGAAATACAAGATAAATGGAAAAAAAATATATGATAAAAAAAACGGGATAAGCATAATAATGATAAATGTGATAAATATGACAAGAAAAAATAATAAAGTTGAAAAATGAAAAATAAGTGGAAGATAGATATTAAATTGTGTAGTAAAAATAAATAATCAAATAAATAAATACAAATAAATAATTAATTAATAATGTTAGTGACAAAAGTGTAGATAATATATAGTTAATGACATAATTGTAAATAAATGAAAATTTAGGAATTTAAGTGAAATTTGTAACAAATTAAATTAAAAAAAATTGAAAAGAAGAAAAAAAAAAGGATTAAAAAGAAAAAAAATTATTGAGAAAAAAATTGATAAAATTAATTAAGGTATTAAATAGTGAATTAAGAGTACTTAAAAAATAAAGTATTGATAAAATGAATTATATATTAATGAGAAAAATTGAATAGTATATTAAAAATATAATTGCATGAAAATATAATTAGCGAAAATTTTTAGATTAGTAATCACCACTGAACATATTAATACTCAGCACGTAGTTATTTGACTGCGTGCAGGTAGTAGCGGGAAAAATATGAGTAAGTATGCAAATTTTGGGAGCAAACGGAAGAACAAAATAGTAATATGATATTACTAATAATGACATGTATATATATGCATAGATATGGAGTTGTAAGAATAAATTTTGTATATGTTATGATAAATGATATTTGTAAAATATTATATGTGTAAAAAATGAAATGATAATTTATGGATGAATATAAAATATTTTGTATTATATGTGAATTGTTGTGCCAAAAATGGGTTGTGGATTATTTGTTTTGCAGGTGGATGGGTTAGTTTATAGCCGTTATGCTTCCGAAATTTCTAAAAAAATAAAAAAAATTAATTAAGTGTTGATAATATTATGGTTATTAAATTAAGATAAAAAAATTTAGCATATATTGGCTATAATCGTATTTATTCACATAAATGTACGTATAGAATAAGTGTATAAGGATGTTACAAATTCTCTCCGTCCTTTTTTTTTCATTATTTTATGGACTGTCATCATCGCTTAGTGAATATATAGTGAAATAGTTAGGAGCGCCCAGCGCGCACTCAGATAGTCCTTTTCTTCGTGCTTATGGTATGCAGACACAATTATGGATGAACTGATGGGGACCCGGCCTAAACAATAAATCGAACCAAATCAAGTATTTGTTTCTCTGAAAAGATTGATTCAATTGTATTTGAATTAAATAAAATTTCAAATTCGATCAGATATTTAACATTTTGAGTCAATTAATAGAAAAATGTCTCTCCCAATCTCGACCGAACAAATGAATTTAATGGTAAGACATTATATTCGGTTCAATATGGATAATTCGAATAAAATAAATTAAATTAAACCTTTAGGATCGGCGAGTGGCACTGATTTCCATGAGGCAATCTCAGCATCCGACGTTAGTGGATGCAAAGACTACACGAGAAAATTGAACTGTTTACAGAAAACTCTGAAGAACCCAGAAGCAACAAAATTAAATTTCAATGCTGCAGCGGGTCTTTTACCGCATTGCAATGCAAAGAGTCCGAGTTGGGAACCCGACTGCCAAATGCTATCCACGAGGATCTTGCATAATTTCCTGCAAATAAAACCACGCAAGGTACTGAATGAAAAAGGAACATAGAGGCTACATTAATTTCTAATGTAAATATTTTGAAGTTTGCTTACTTGATTGAATTAAAAATACTTGTATTTTATGAATCACAAATAAATTATTCATAATTTAAAAACTCTTGAAAATAAATCACAAAAAATAAATTTGATATATAAGTTAGCCTGCCTAAATGAATTTTATTCTTGTATTCAAAAAAAATATAATAATAATAATAATAATAACAGTAATCATACTGATTTTTTTTTGAAAATATTTCAAAGATATCATCTTCAATAGTCGAATTGAAGAATGAAATAGTTTCGTATTCCAGAGCTATCCTATCAAATGCGAACGCCCCAAAGAGGGGGGGCAGATATCTTTACATTGCCGAAAAGTAAAGGCACAGGATTTCCTTTACCTTTTTAAAATGAATACGAGTAAAGTATCATATTTTCAAAACCCAAAAATATTAGAATCTTCTGCTACCAAAATCGTAGCTAATGGAGAGTAGAAGCACAAGTAAGAAAACACTATTATCAGTGCAACACGTACACACTCGTATTAACTCTTCATAAATTATGAATTACTTACATATCTGCTGTGACCTCCATGCAAACTATGCAAGGAATAAAAAGTCATGGCATGTGGACAAATGGTCCATAATTTCACAATACAAGGGGAAGAAGGGAAGAAGGAAAAAATAAACTAACATCATCTCATTTGACAGTAGATATACAAATATGAACAATGTTTAAACAAAAAGAGAAATGGATACTAATAATTTTTTACTGCTCTTGCAGCCACTCCTGAACTGCTGATCTAAGGGCATGGTTGGGGACGAGATTGCAGTGTGCAAGTTTCTCGTTGGTCATGGGTGAAGTATCATGTCCACTGTCCAGCCATCCTAAAATAGCCTCTGCTTCATAAGTAAACCCATCAGCTGCTACATGTGGATCTCGCATTACTTCCTGCATGTTTACACACCAGAAAGAAGTCAATTTAAAGTAAATGGTGAATGTACTCCAGTCTCATACGACAATGCACTTGAATAACACAGCGAGTAAGAACCTGATGCTCAAGCACATATTAACTGAAATAATACAGCCAAAAAATTAGGTTTATGAGCTCAACATAGAACCAAGAAACTTGATAAATCTCAGATAGAAAAAGATAAGCTTGCCTGAAAAATGGGGCATATAAAATATGCAGGAGGTTGGCAATGCTCTTCTGAACCAAGCCTGAAACATGATGAGCCACCACATGAAGCCGTCATTGGTTCAAGTACCCTCCATACTTCCGACTCAAGATCTGGCCGGCTCTTTCGGTTCATCTCACTACACCTCAATGCTAAGAGAGCCAACTGTTCAGCCTGAACAAATGGCCAGTCTCCAGCCAAAGGATCCAAGAGGTTTTTCAAGTTTCCCTTGTCTAATGCATACTGCACCTCCTTTGTAATTCCCAATGCTGGTCTTCCGGTCAACAACCTTAATAATATAATCCCAAATGAATAAACATCTGACTTTGGAGTGAGCTCTCCTGAGGCAAGAAACTCGGGATCCATGTAGGAAAAAGTGCCTTTGGGGACAGTTATGCAACATATTGTTGTGTTGTTGATTGAGCCTTCATTTTGAGCAAGTAGACGACAGATTCCAAAATCACTCAGCTTGCTAACAAAATTAGCATCAAGGAGGATATTAGCAGGTTTCAGATCACCATGCACTATGCTGTGCGGCTTACTAGAGTGAAGAAAGATAAGGACAGAGCATAACTCAGTGGCAATGCATATACGAGTTTGCCAAGACAAAGGAGGAGAATTGTCTCTGCAGCTCAGTCGATCTTCAAGACTTCCATTGGGAAGATACTCATAGATAAGAGTCCAAGCTTCTGGACAGGTTCCAATTAGAGTGACAAGATTTGGATGCCTCATCTTACTCAAAACATCAACCTACCACACAACCAAGAGACATTAGGGAGTGCCAACAATTCGGATGACATTCAAATTCATTCTTCAAAAGTGCAGATGTGGACTTTTTAGCTTTTCGGCTCAAACATTAAATGAGCTGCAAAATAAGGGATAACCCTCCCTTCGCATAAACATCCATCCCATGCAACAGCACATGAAACAAAGACCAGATAGGAATTTTCAAGTCTTTACTACCAGGTTCTCACTTTGGGAATAGATATCAATACATTCCCTTCTTGGGTGAATAAACCATCCCAAAGCATAATAAAACTCTTAACGTTCACATTCTCACTTGCCTAACATTTTCAAATTCTATGGAATTCAGACCTATGTAACTTGGCACCATCCAGTTGTACTAATAATTACAGTATTTGGACAACCAAAATTGCATTATATTCACGAACTGAATAAGCAACAATACTCTATCACATAGTACAAGTTGAAAGAATACAAACCAGCTAATGAGCCTTTTACCGTAATAGTTTAGCAATTGCTAAACAGCAGAAGAACGAGGCTACTAACTCCTATAAAATATATGCTTAGCTGATATTAAAACAAAATTCAAAAAAAAATGCAACAGAGCTTAATAAATAGATCAATTTAGGCAGTTAAATGGAAACTTTATTACATATCTTAAGATTAAATTTGTAATAATTTGAAACAGACTGAATACCCAATGTATTAGATTTTCAACTCATGCTTAACAAAGTCAGTGCCAGAACATTCTGGATAAATGTAAACATAATGGGATGAGCAAATTTATGAAGAATTCAAAAATTATACCTCTTGTTGAAATTCTGCAGGGCCTTGCAAGCTATGGGAGTGCAGCACCTTTATAGCCACTTGGGTGTGCCGAAGGAAACCCTTATAAATACTACCGTACCCCCCTTCCCCGATCTTGTGAGATGGATCGAAGTTGTGAGTAGCTTCTTCAATCTCTGTGAAAGAGAACTCAGAGAAGAACTGAGGCATGTATGAGCTTGAGGACTCAGCTCGGCTTTTCCTCAGCTCCTCTGCTTCTTTGAGTGCATTGTCACGCTCCATCTGTAATTTGTCTCGTTCTTTCTTGTAATTTTGTAACAGGTCAACAGCAGAAATTATTTTTTGTTCCAACTCCTTCACCAACTTATCAGAGTCCGCAATTTTGCTCTCCAGCAAATTTTTCTGACTTATGGCAATATGAAGTTCTTCCATGACTATATCTCTCTGACTCTTCATTTTGTCAAGTTTTTCCTTTTCTTTCGCAAGAGCTTCCTCGGTTTCTTTCCTTTGTCTTGACTCCTCAGCATACAGGTCCTCACATGCTTTGACCTGTAAATTGACAATCATGAATCACGACTAGTAATTTAAATGATTTACATTTTTTCTTTTATTTAATTTGTTCATTTATCTTTGGAAGGGGGGTGAAGAAAAGCCAGTTAGTAACTGAATGAAAGTACCCTGCGAATGGCTTCAATGGCTTCTCTTTCAGCTTTTGCACGCCTGCTTGCCTCTTCATACGCTTCTCGTCTAGAATTTGCAGCCTCTGTCATTGCTTGTTCAAGTTGATCATAAAGAGGGTCTTCTATATTTCCATCCTGCTAGAATCCATGGATTATTAATATAAATCAAAAAAATACAAACTTAGAACGCACATCTACCTAATTTCAATGCATATGTTCATGAAATTATAATTTATACCAGCACACTGGGAGGAGATGAATAGTGAAGATTCTCTTTAGGCTGAGGAATCACACTTAACTGTGACCCAATCTCACTTCCTTCAGGTGGAACCGATCCAATATTGACCATGCCACTGGAAGAACATGTTGAAAGAACTGAACTCTGAGAAGTACTCCTTGATAAAATTTCACATTCATCAGATAATGTAGATGAAGCTCCTTCTGCACCTGGCCTGTTCTGTACAGTCGATGGCTCCCTGATGTTATCAGGAGAAGTGAAAGCCGATGCTTTCGCCCCTTGTGGACCAAAACTCAAAGACTGTACCCTCTGGAATAAATTTTGAGCTGGATTGGTAAGCTTTGGGTGATTTTTCTGCCCTAGAGTAATTGACCATGATCTCAAATGTTTTGATTGTCCAGATTCAGTATTTGGGCTGGCTTGCTGTGAGGATGACCCAGGCTCTGTACCATTTGTACCTGTAATACCTTCCCTGGTTGGACATGAACTTCAATTATGACATGATCACCAGAATTGAAACATAATTCAAAATTATATTATGGTTGATAGTTATTTCGTTACATTAAGATGTGCACATTCTCTTCAACAAGCAACTAACAGGTATACATAACATTTACACACACACACATATATATAAAGGTTGGGGAATATAGCAGTGAAACTAATAATATACATACTTAGTATAGATAAGGTTCTGATTGCATATAAACCATATGTGACAAGAAGCAGGTGCTTGTAGGCGAATGGAGATAGCCTTCTTGGACTTGATGTCTACCATACTCCTGCAATTTTAAAGCACTAGGTTGAATAATCCAATAACTTTAATATGCATATGCAAGGCACTCTCTTCGCGATTCACAATGAAATCACACAGCACCCAAGATGAAAACAATTGTAAATAATTTGTTAAAGTTCTAGTCGTTATACTTTGAATAGCGTTTATCTGCTGCTGCTCCCATAACAAGCTTCCTTATTCCATGATCCGTAATGAGTTCCAAAATCCCCACTTCGATACTCTCATTTTCAGTGTGCTGTTTCTCAGGCCGGACCTAAAGTAAGTAAATTGACAAATGCCAAAATCAGTCAAAAAAAGTTTGTGTCAATTAGAATTCCAATAGGAACTTTAAATTCAAGTCTATTTGCTACGAACGCTCTATTTCTGCACAAAAATAACGTCATGGACTTCAGTAATTACTAAGGTCTAAACTTTAAATATTCCTAACGTTCAAACTGCTGAATTATATGAAGTTCGGAAAAATCCACTTTAGTAATTACTCAATTCTTCATTAAATATGAAGTTCTACATATGACAGCCGCACTTAAAAAACCAAAAAGAGAGAACAAAATAAATCAGACATGGATGGAAGAACTTATACCCCCATTTGCCGGCAAAAAATAATGTATTCATCTAGCATCTTGTGCATTTCTTGCCTTTCAATTTCCCGGTAAGCCCTGACTTCCTGTTCTTTAAGCGAGCTTGCATCAAACTTTGCACCCACTGCAGAAAGAAGCAAAAGAAAAAAAAAACAATGAATTAAATTCATTTCGAAGCATCAAGATTCAAGCAAAGATCGAACGAAAAATCAAAGCCACTTTTACTGTTTTACTTTTTTCTCTACACCACTAAATTAGCACCGTATGTAGTTGGAAATTCTTATAAGATTGGATTTCGATCACAAATCAGCCGAACTTTAATCTAGGTAAGTAGTTAGAATCAATAAAATCCTCGAATTTAAGATATTTCTCCACAACTGCAATCCAAATTTTCCTCAGTTTCTGTAATTCCAGTTCTGTTAGAGAAGAAAAAAATAAATAAAAAAGAAAGAAACAATTTCTCCCTCCCCCTATACCCAAAAAAAAAAAATCATCAAGTTCAAAGTGAACTTACACAACGGAATCATCTGAGCTGGTTGGTGAACATGAATGATGCAAATTCTCTTCCCTCCCGAGTTGTGTATTGCCCACATAAGGAGTGATTTATACTCTTTGACCTTTTTCCCCACCGCCACGTATATCTTTTCCTCAATAACCCGCTCCACAGGCCCTTGCACAATCTCCCTGGTGGCTGCCATGTTCCCCGGAAGTCTATATTCAGGGAAGTTCATCGGACTCGCCGGTGGTGTAATCGCAGGCACAGGACTCACAACAGCCATGATCACAATGACTAAACACCTCAGTCATCAAAATCTCACCCAACTCGAACAAAATTTTCACTTTGATTTTGAATAAAACTAAACGATCAACTCATCTTTGTCGTTTCTTTATACTTATCAATCTGTGCGAAAATTAAAATAACCCTAACTTTCCAGCAAGAAATCAGATAAAGAGAGGAAAGATTGCTTCTGTTAAAAGTGAAAATATCTGATAAGGAAATGTAAAATTCATTAGTTTTGCTGTGCTGGAAGATTAGAAGTCTCTTTAGCTGTGATTAGGCGTGAAAAGGGGTTGCTTGTCTTACGCTATGATGGTTATACTAAAAAAAACAAATAGGGACTGCAAATAATTATAAACAATTCCATAGCGGGCTCCACTGACTGAATTCCCCTTTTTTTTCTCCTCTCTCAACTCAGATTATAATTAGTTTCTTTCCTTTTTCCTTTTTCCTTCTGCTTTCGTGTATGTATATATTTATTTTCTCTCTCTCCAAACAGACTCTTAAGTTTGGTTAGCTCTGCTTGGTTCGAGAGGAAGGTTCCACATATTTCTATCGAAGAGAGAGAGAGAGAGAGAGATGAAGGTTCCACGAATGATATTTGGTTTTACTCGGTTGCTATAAGTGGGAGTGTACCTACACTTTGATTATGGGCTCTTTCTTCTAATTGCAAATGATCGTTGACTTCAATGACTTTGTTTTCTTTGATGCGAATATAAATATAAAATCGAATATATAATATTTTTATTTTATTTTATTATATATTCTGTGCAGCGAAGTTTCCGATGAGAATAACTATTAACTGGTATTACAAAATACATAAAATCTTTTAAAATTTTATAAATTAATCATAAATAAATTTTTAAAAAATTAATAATTTATTTTTTATTTTTTGATATAATGCTCATTGATTTTATATATAAATTTAAAACATTACAATACAATATATTACATAATTTTTCTATGATTAAAACATTTTTATATACAATTTAATAATATTTTATAAGAGTTTATGATTTTTATTTATTACTAGCTATTATAATTGCATGACAATCAGTATATTTAAATTTTAGTTTTTCTAATTGTTATATCAGACAACAATTATTATAATATTATGCATTTTATAAGAGGTTTTAGAATTTTATGCATAATTTAATAACATTTTATAAGAATTTATAATTTTTACTTGTTACTAGGTTAATTAGTATATTTAAGTTTCAAAATTCTAATTGTTATTTTAAATAATAATTTTATAAAAGAAAAATGGGATAAATTATTAGTTTTTAAAAATTTTATTTTTTAATGTAATTTATTAAAACATCTCAAAAAATTTCTGTAATTTATTCTAACTAGTAACTACCCATTTTAAAATTATTTTCATTAGGTTATTATTTTTAATTTGCTTGTATGCATACTATTATATATGTCACTAATGTAATTCACTAAAATTATTTTTTAAAAATAAAAAATGCATATTTTTCTTTATATTATTGGTGAGTGATTTAGTTGAGTGAAAAATTAAGATTCATATTGACAATGGATAAAGAAAATATTAATTATTTTAAGACATTAAAAAAATTGAGAATTTTCTAGATGAAAATAACTTTATAGACGAATTTAATTATATTTTATCTTTAAAAATTATTGCTATAAAATTAAATTAACTGAAATAAATCCAGAAATAGGTTCTTAGTTAGGAAGGAATAATTTTCTATTGACTATTTTAAAAAAATAAATATGAAAATTTTGCTCAAAATGATTGACAATTAGGATGCATGGTGAAGTTGCAAGGATAGTCCCGCTGAGGATTCTTCTCACTCATGGGGCCCTATTTTTTGTCCATATCCAAATAAGAATATTCGGTATCCAGTTCTTAATCCTCTCTGTATGACCGTCACCGATTAGCATCTGCCAATTTGTCCAATGAGACGAACTTTAGACGGCGTGTGGTCTATCTACGTGGCATCGGTTTCACAGTATAAAACAGTTATTACAGCATCTCCATCAATAAAATTGTTTTGCAACTGCAAACATTAGTCCACGTAGCCAAATTTCAATTCAATTACATTTTTATATATTTTTTATTATATTAATTTCAGTTTAGAGTACTCAATTAATATTTTAATATATTATATTTATTATTAACATTTAACATGTTATATTATTTTAATTATCAAATAGATTGAATTTTATTGTTATAATTAATATTAATAAAAAAATATACAATATTTTATTTATAAAAAAATTATAAATGCAAAATTGGATTGTTTTTACTTCAAAATTCCTTTAATCGGGAATCAAATTTATTTGTAACCAGCATATTTTATTGTCAATTTGTAAAAATATTTCTTTAATAAAAAAATTTGGCTAAAAGGAACCTTAGATTAATAATATTAATAATTAGATTAATATTTATATCTATCTTAATTTGTTAATAATTTATTTTTATATTATTTTATTTTTATTAACATTAATTAATATTAATTATTAAATATATATAATTTATTTATTTGATTCAATTGTATTATAAAATAGTACAGTGTGATCCACTACAAATTTTTTATTCATTTGAAATTATTTCTGCAAACTTGCAAATTTGCAAGCTTTCACTTTATTCAAGCTATTAGTTTTGCAATTGTTACATCGCCCTTTACAATTATAAATGGAAAAATGCTCATAGGTCCTCTCCAAATAAAAATATTATTTTGGTGTAATTTTTACACTAAAATAGTGTAATTAAAATAAATTTATTTTCAACATATAATACAATTATATATATATATATATATCAATTTTTATGTATTTAATTGTTATAAATTAAATTTCTATGAATTTAAAATTACATAATATTAATAATTTGATGATGCAATTTAATTAGAGTGCGATTTAGTTGAAAAAAGAAAAAAATCAAATTAAAACTTTAATAAGCATAAATAATATTAGTTAAATATCAATTACACTTGAAACATATAATAATATAAATTAAATATCAATTAACTAATTAAATGTTAAATAAAATTTAATAAAATATTAATTCAACTAATAAAAACCATTACACATCGTGAATGATATGCAAAAATTTTCCAGCAAATATCAACTCAACATAATTTTCAGCAACTGATTTCTTCCCATATCTTCACAACTTTCTTTCATCTTCCTTCAATTTTTTTTATCTTCTTTCCAATTTTCCTTTTATCTTTAGATTTTATGTAATTTAACAAATTTTTTTTGAAAGGTGAAATAGTGTGGCCACAAGGTTACACTAAATTTTGCCCGTATCGATCATTATTTTTTAACCCAATTCAGTGTTGCATTGAAAATCATTCTCATCTATACTATTTTTTTTGTTTTTTATAATTTTTACACTATCTATACTATTTTTGTTTTTTATAATTTTTACATTATTTTGGTGTTGGGTTGGAAATACTATAATAACTTTCAACTTACAACTGTCACTGGTGGAGGGTAAGTTTAGGACATCGTCGATATCCTGGCCTGTTCGGAATTATTTAGATAGCAGGATAGTATTATTACCTGTTTTTTTTTTTGTAGTAATGATAATAATATCATCAATAAAAGCTATCCAATAGCGATTTTTCTTTTATTTTACATAAATGGCGATTTGATCTCCCCTACATGATTTTTGCTCGTAATGAAATATATAAATTAATTGATAAAAATAAAGAGAAATATATGAATTGCAAAAACTCGTTTGACATTTGATTTTAATATATACTTTTAAAAAATACCAAAAATCAAGTAAAACTATAAAAAAATATTATTTTTTTTAAAAAAGTCAATAATTTAATATATTTCATTGTATAATTTATGCATTTCGATTAGAGAATAGTAATTTTTTATTTTTTTCAAATATTAAAACATTCTAATTTTTTAATTAATTAGCTATAAATTTTTTAAGAATTGCATATTATATTAGCATTTTACACCAACAAAAAAAAAGAGGGTGTTTGTTCATTTTCTTAAATTATGAATACTTTGAGAATGGATTTACGAAGACGTATTTCATTATTATTTTTAATATCAATATTTTATGTCTCACATAATTCAGGCAATATTAAGTGGTTAAGAAAAATCTTGGTATGTATTAAAGTAACAAACTCGATATTGTCAAATAAAGCTTATGATCTTAACAGTAGAAATGCAAAAAAAAATACAGATGGCTCAAAATTGCATAATATATATACGAACCTGAATCTTTTCACCTATTTTTAGGAAAAGTTAATCACTATACTAGTAGGTGATATCCCTATATATTTTTCATTAATAACATGAATATGGGGACAAAAATAAATAACTTAAAAAAGTATATATACAACCACTACAGGTGGTGCCTATCAAAATTAGATTGTTTAGGTATTAAATACGAATTAAAAATAAATTTTTAAATATATTTAGTTTATTAGACTAATATTATATAGATTTATTAATTAATATATATTATTGTATGTTTGAATTAGTATAAAGACGAAAAAATAAATCGACCCAATAATTTTTTACGAATCAAACTTATATACTCCAAAATCCTAAAGGAGTAATATGGGCGCGACAATATCAGTAATAATTTGAGTGTTTTTCAAGTTTTCAGCAAAATAAATGGCAAAATTTTAAAGTTGTGATGAATTTGGTTATCCCTGGTTATCGGCCATAATGACATATATCCAACACTCGCATGTCAAATTAAATTTCAAAAAAAATTATTTTCTACATAAATTAATTTTTCGGATTCCATGCATCACAATTTGGCGATTTGACGGCAATCTCATTAATTTTTTTTCAATTACAAGACCAATCACGAAAATATATAGGAATTTTTTTAATAAAAAATTAAAGAGAAATATTTATTCGTAAATCTAAATAAGATGTGATATATGCACTGCAGCAGCAGCATCAAATAGGAGATCATCAGTAAGAAAAACTCAGATTAAAATAGTGTCTGCATATATAAAACAAACAACTCAGATTAAAATATTTATGACGACGCGGTTTCGATCAAAAATTTCAATTTATGGGCCAACATATATAAAACAAACAAATCAACCCATCTATTCTTGTTTCCTTAAGTACACGCATTCACCCAATCCTAATTTACAACGGCAAATTCAAAGGGTTGTTTTCACTTAATCCTGCTTTAAATATATGCCATAGATTATATTTGATTGATCATGAAAAATAAGAAAATCGTCTTCAATTTGATACCTTTCCTTCCAAGATATATGCTTATCTTATTGACGTGTGTTTGTATATTTTCATTCATTTATTTATTTTTGTATAAACGCGATAAATAAAACTTTATAAATTATTATTTAATTCAAGAATTTAAAAGTCTGAATTTCGCTTGACGAATATATGATTAAGACAAAAAAATTAATTATATAAACGCCTCAATAATTTTTTTTAATTTGGGAATTTAAAAATTGAATTTTGAATGATGAATATAATTTGACAATTTTATAATAGACAAAAATTCTGGTTAGAAACTAACAATAGCCAATTTTTTTTATAATGACATGTATTCTCAGTCAGTTGATTAAAACTACATATTAAAATTAATTTTAGTTACCAAATATGACCTAAATAACAGCAAATTATTCATATATAAATTTTAAAATTACCTATCTACCTCGAATTCGATATATCTAATTAAGTCTAATTCACGCCTTATATATAGGTTCAGAACCATAGTCATAAGTTATGAAAGGCGGATGCAACAGACTTGGCCACATACATTCCTGGAGGATTACATACGAAGATGATGTCATAAAAGAATATCCTTGGAATCAAAAGTCCAACAACTGCAACCGTATTAATAATAAAGTAAAATACATAGTATTAGATCATGAGCCATGATGCACGCGTAAAAGAATTAATAACATAGGAATCAATCCAATTACATCGGTGATTTGATACACCGGCTATATACAATTTATTGCGGTCTTAGTTTCTATCACTATCCCGACTTTTGAAGAGTAATTTAAAAAAAAAAGATAATATCTCACCCATTTTTTTAATAATTAATTTTTTAAAAATTTGTTTAAAAAATTAGGCTAATCTCTTTACTCTCTCAATATAAAGCTGCGTTTTTATTCAGTTTTTATTAATATATGAGGTGAATTAAAGTATATAAATTATAATTGAATTATATTTGTAGTTTGACTAAAGATAATATGTATATTACATGTTTCAGCTCATATTATAATTAATCAAAATCAGATTAAAAAAATATAATTTTATGTTAGCAGATTGATAATATTATTATAATTTTGAGAAACTATTAAAAAAATTTAATTATAAATAAAATAATAATATAAAAGTCAAATCAATAAATTAATAAAAGATGGTATTGGTTTCTCTCTCTCTATTTATAGAGAGAGAGAGAGAGAGAGAGATGAAGAAAATCCGGGCTTTTCTTCCCACGTGAATGCATTGATAGTAGAAGATTTGCCAGATTGCTGGAAATCATAAATGACTGGGTCATTAGCTCACTTAATTCCAAAATTCTTACTTGTCTTACTTGTTTCTAAAGACGAGGAACAATCCTAACACTCTCCAATTTTTAATATTTTTTTTTCTGATCAATTAGTAATGAGAAGTGATTTTTTTCTTTTTTATTATTTTTATTTTTTTCACCTGCTAATCAAAAAAATTAGAGAATATTTTTAACATTTATCTTCTAGACAATCGTATAGTAGTTGAGGAATGTATAATTCCACAAATTAAATAAAAAAAAGAAGTCAATAACCTCTAATAAATTAAGAAAACTCTTAACTCAACTCAATTTATAATTTCATTTATAAATTAATGGAATTAATAATTTATTATCGTGTTAAATAAATATTATATTATGCGTGCGCGTAAAACATTTTTTTATGTGATGAATATATTTTTGTTTATTATCTTGTAATTGTAGATATATTTTATATAATTATGGAATTCTTCAACATAATATTGATATTGCTTGAATAAAATAAGTAAAAAGAAAAAACACATAAATACAACTGATCATGATTAATGTGCTGATAATTTGGAACTAACAATCAATAAATGTAACTGCCCAATTAAGATATTGAAGTTAGAATAATTTAATAGAGTTGCGAAATTAAATGACATATTTGCCTTCGAGAGCAGCTGACATAATTTTTATTTTATTTTATTTTATCGACCTTTTGCTGGGAAAGGAGAGGCGCCCATACACAAAACTGAAAACGAATAAAATCTTTTACGGGCAAGTCATCCTTTCCGAATGACATATTCAACTAAAGCAAAATGTCATTGGAATCCAATAATAATAATAATAATCTTAACAGAAAAATGGGATCAGAGCAGTCAAACGATATGACTGGTCAAATCTGGACAAATCGGAACGACAAACGGGAAAATAATATAGTATTTTCAAATTAGGAATCTCAAATCAGAAAATGAAGATGATGGAGATGGGGATTCATATACCGCCATTAATTAGTAATAATCATAATCTACGGAGTATATAAAAAATATCTAATATTATTTTGAAAATTCAGATATTAATAAATATAAATCTTATATTGTATTGAAAAAAAAATCTCCTTATTATCCAAAATATTTTGGAACAATTTAACACAATTATTCAGATATTTTAATATTAAACAATATAACAAAAAATAACTTGATAATATGATAATTTAAATTTTCTAAAAAAATTGATTCGACTAAATCTATTTAAAAAAATCTTATTCCATTATTGAGTTGTGACAAGACTATGGAAAAGAGGAAAGTGTGAATATAAAGAATATGACAAATGTTAGCGGTCATGCGGTTACAAATGACATTAAATTTAAGATAGGTAATTAAATATTTTTTAATTATTATTTCAAGTATTTTTAATTTTATAAATGATATTTAAAAAATATATCTCTGAAACATTTTGAAACATTCAAAAAATAGTATAATATTTTTGAAAAAGTTTAAAATATGATAATGTAATTTTTTTAACGATTGTTTCCGAATAAGATTAAATTGAAAAAACACTCAATTATTGTGATTTTTTGTATATAATTTTATTTATAAAATAATTTAATTATTAACTATAGCGCTATTTATTGATAGTTTATTATTAAATCTCAACATACCAATCAAAAAATAATTTATCATTAAAATATATTTTGCATTTGTATATAATTATTAATATCAAAGTTATGACAATTAAAATAATGAATGAAAATCAAGTACATATATATTAAAGAAATTAAAATAAGTGACTGACTTGCAATCATTTTAAATTTATAATTATTTTGATAAAAAATCATATAATATAATTAAAATAAATAATAAATTAGATTTATTTAATATATAATTATAATACACTAATTTATCTTTATAATATATTGCATTTAAATTGGTTTACCAAATCATATATTAATAGAATTTAGATTTATTTTGCAATGTAATTATAATAAATTATAAATTATATATATATATAATTTAGATTAGGACATAAGTCTGATATAATATAATTATTTTGATAAAAAAATATAAGCAAGATATGGATAAAATAATATTTAAATTTTAAATTATTAAGTACGTAAATTAATAAGTATATAAAATATAAGTATAATTGTGACTATTTATTTTTAATATATATATAGAGATAACAAATAATAATTTAAATTTATTTATCATATAATTATAATATATTTATTATAAATTATATTTTTTATAATAGATTGCACTTAAATTGATTTATCAAATAATATATTAATATAATTTAGATTTTTGTATAATATAATTAGAATAAATTTTAAATGTTAAAAAAATATAATTAGCGATAAAAAAAGTAGAGTAAAAAAATGAAAACAAACAATATATTATGATGATGAATTTATTTTAGACTAATATAAAAATTATAAGTTCAATTTTCTATATCACCATTATAAAATTTTAAATTATTTGAATCTATTGCTATTATAAATGTCATATTATTTTTGTTAACTAATTTACAATTTTAATTTCAATTTTAATTAAATATATTAAAGTATATATTGTAACACCACATTTTATACATTTGAGTACAAACTATCCCTGTATCAAATAATCACACACAGCATACTGAAAATGCAAAATACCCTGTTAACAGAGGTAGTAAATTTTTTTTTTATATCCTGTAATATCATTCAATAACTTTGCAAGTCAACTTTGAAACTTTCTCCATAATATAATATCACACATATATTAAAACATAAATTTTTCACATAAATATTTATGATTTACTTCCATTTATACAGTTAAAAAAAATAAACCAGACTGAATATACATGTTCAAACATATAAATCCAAAATGCAAATGACATATTTGAATGCTCGTGTGGAATGCAATGAGAGAGAGAGTAGTGAGGTTCGGGTGATGACTTTTAATCAATGTCTTTTATATGGTAATGAGCTTTAAAGTAACAAACAATTCATAATAACAAATCATAAATCCAATGCATATATTTCATTTCATTCACCTTTATCATATAATCACAAATGAAATTTAAAAATATAATCATTATTCTTTACTTATACTTTTACTTTGCTTATTTGATTTTATTGTGACAAAGTTAAATGGATATTGTCTCAGATTTTTATGTAACACATTTCCCATATAAATATTTGCATTTGCTATCTAACTTGATCATTTGTTTTATTTGCACATTTGTTGAGTCACATACCTCTTATTTTGCTTTGCAATATCAATTAATCAGTCACAGCGTCTTTTAAGTCTATATGCATATGCATTTGTACTTAAACATTCATCAACCATTGTATTTTATCACATATATCATATATATACCGCATATATATCTCATATGTTACGCATATATCTTGCATATATTATACATATATCATGTATATATATCACATATGTTAAACATACATCTCAAATATACTACAAGTATACCACTTATACGTATCACAAATGTCACAAAATTATCCATCATCATATTATCAATGACAAATTATGACAATCATATGAATCACATAACAAGCAACATTCATATGCACTAAAGAATTTAATTGATAATTAGACTCATGTTTTTCCTTTGATTCCGACCTTTAACTTATTGTCTGGTTTTCAAATTATAATAAACATTTTACTGGTCCAGAATAGAGTTGGTTTCTGGACCAGTATAACTTGTAAAGGCTATAACTTACTTTATACGTAATATATTAAGCTTAAGATAAAATATATACCTATAACTTTTATGTTTTAATAATTTACATATGATATCTCTAAGAAGTTCAAAATGGCTACACAAATTGTTGAAACTGCATAGGGCACTAAGCAGTCCACTCAAATTATGGAACAGTTATAGTTGTATTCACAATAACTCAATCCACAATACATATATAAACCTGAAATTTGATATAAAGACACATAATACATATATCTACAATTTTTGTATTTTGAGATATTTCAAATAATGACTCTATCATATTCAAAAACAATGAACACAATAGTTAACTTAGTTAGGAATCATACCCTGATAAGTTTTAGTAGAGAGATGATTTATCTTCCTGTACATAAAACATTGCAAAAATGTTTACATATCCATAAATTTAAGATATAAAAAAACAACTTTAATATTTTAAACTTTTCCAGAATCAGTTTTTATATATATCAAAATCGGGGTGCAAGTCAATGTCTATTAATGAATTTTAGTAACTCAAATCAATCATATGACAATAAGAATGAATTTACAAATGATCAATATGCTGTAAAAACTAAGTGAAACAATGAAAAATTGAAGGCTGAAATGAGGGAAGATGAAGAAGAAAATAGAGCTGAAGTAAGGAGGTAGAAATGGGAGGAAGAAGATAAAACCAACTTATTCTTTTTATCATTTTATCTTTTTGTTTCTTCTTCTCTTATATTTTCTTTTGTTTCATTTTCATTTTATTTTATCTATCTGTATATATATATATATATATATATATATATATATATATATATATATATATATATATATATATATATATATAATTATACTAATCCACATAATAATACAACTTAATCATTTGCCCAAATTTAACTAAATTAATAATGTAAAATATTTACTAATCTTAATTTAGTCATTTTACTTACTTTAATTTATTCATCTTATTTAATTTATTTCTAATACTTTTTTATTTTTATTTAGGTTATAAGTACACACGTGCGATTCGTTACAATTGCCAAATACCAGAACACGTAGTTAGTGTGTGACATAAACTTGTTCGTACGAAAATACAAATGAAATGCACGTGTTCAATTGAATTATATGCAATATGCATATGTTCAAATAAAATACATGTGGGGAATGTCAATAATGTTATATATATAATTATAAGTGTTAGTTACATTATATTTGTATAATAAAACTATAAAAGTTATAAATAATATTATGTATAAATTATTTAATTCTTATTAGCTATTATCTATATGATTTGTTTGACATTACTTTTGGAAAAAACGTTTTTAGAAAAAAAAATTATTTTTTTGAATTTTAAAATATACTTTTGGAGAAAAACAGGTAAATAAATGTTTTTCTTAGAAGTAGGTTTGAGAAAAATAGTTTATAAAAAATTAAAAAAATTAAAAACTTGTTTTTTGGATATATAACAATAATTTCAAACACAGCCGTAGTAAAATTATAAACATTTAAATATTATTTTTTGTATGATTTGGTTTCAAAATAGTTCGATATAATTTAATACAAATTTCTACATTATCATTATAAAATTTTCAATTATTTGAATCCATTGTTGTTATAAATATCATATTATTTTTGTTAACTAATTAACAAATTTATTTTTATTTTTAATTAAATATATTAAAGTGTGTATAATTTAAAGTTTTAGTTATATTATGTGTATAATAAAACTATAAAAGTTATAAATAATATTATGTATAAATTATTTAATTCTTATTAGCTATTATATATAGAGTCCGTTTGACATTGTTTTTTGAGAATTTTTTTATTTTTATTTTTTTAATTTTAAAATTTACTTTTGGAGAAAAACAGATAAATAAATATTTTTCATAGAAGCATGTTTGAGAAAAATAGTTTATAAAAAATTAAAAAATCAGTTAATTAAATTAAAAATTATAAACCTACTTTTTGATTACCAAATAACAATCCCAAATATCCTATAGTAAAATTATAAACATTTAAATATTATTTTTTGGTATAATTTGGTTACAAAATAGTTTGATATAATTCAATACAATTTTCGATTTAAATATCACTAAAATATATAAATTTATCAAAATTAAAATTAATGGTACAATTTAATTATGTTCTGATAAAAAAATAAACACTTTAATTCAATTATATATATATTTTTCAGTTTTTCGATTTAGTTTGGAAAAATTTAGAATATCTTGTACATCTATAACACAATATGTGAAGAAATAATGAAGAACAAAAGGCTATGTTCTTGTGACTAAAATCATTTACGGGATTTGGTGAATTATAGGGAGTGCCTTTCGCATCTTAGTCTGAATAACGAGGAAACATTGTACCCAAAATTTTGATAATCGGTTTAGTTGCTCACGCTCAGTTAGTTAAATACATATAATTTTCAACTAGAAGTTATTGATAAAAAAATAATTGAATTATTGTTATTATAATTTTATAAAATTATTAAAAGGGATATTATTTATTTAATTTAATTTATGCATTTTTATAGTGCATAAGTATATAAATAAATAAACATATAAAAATATAATATAGTACTTATTTTATGTAATTATTTATTTTAATAAATTAATAAATAAAATTTTAAAATATATAAATTTTATTAATATAGTTTAGTAATATATGATGTAATAGTAACTAAATTTTTTTATAAATCAATTACTGTTTATATATAAAAGCAATTTAATATTTGTATTTAAAAAATCTTCAATTGTTTAAAAAAAACTCTAAATTAATGTTTTTCAATTAATAGATATTTAAAACTATATAAATCTATTAGTTGATACTTACCAAATATTTATATATCAGCTAATAAGTGATTCGAGCAACTGATATTTTTTTTATGCACAACAACTGATAATCTATTAGCTGATATATATATGTTTGCTAAGAATCCATTAATAGTTGTTTAGAGTATTAATTAGTTGTTGATTGATACTTACTAAATACTTATTGTGCATGAAAAAATTATCAATTGAACTAATCACCGTCTTAATTATATTATTTGAATAAAAAGAAATCAAATGAAGGAAAAGAAAAAAAATCGTTTTCCTTCATATTAATTTAATTAATCTACTTGCTCAGTGTCAAATGAAGATTAATGCAATTGATGCTCCAGCCAGCAAATTTGAAGAAGAAATTAGTAATTTGAAACAGAAACAAAAACAAAAACAAGGGGGTTAAATGAAGAAAGAAATTAAAAGAGAAATTTTAAAGGAAAGAAATTCCGATTCATGGTTTGGCCCACAAGTTGGTCCATTTACCCGGCTCACACAATTTGCAAAATCTCTTTCCCGCCATGTCGCGTGTATACCTCCCCAGCCCCCGCGATTCACTCGTTTCCTTCCTTCTCTGCTCATAACAAATCTCTCTCCCGTCGCTCACTCTCTCTCTCTCTCTCGGGATTTCAGCGTATATATCGTTCATTTCAAAAATAATCGCTTCCCTATCCTCACGATCTAAGTTTCAGTTCTCAGTTGAGTTAGGGTTTCACTTTGGCTCTACTGATACTATGAAATGAAGTTGAAAATCAACAAAGCTTGCGATCTCAATTCAATTTCGGTCTTTCCTCCTCAGTCAAGGTTCGAACTCACTTCTACATTCTTTCTGTTTGCTGTACGAGAAAATACAGGGGAACTCGAGAATATCATATTTCGACATCTTAAATCTACGCGATTGTTTTAGTTTGATTGAGGCACGCTTTCCAGATTCCAAAAATTGAATATATGAAATTAAATTGTTGTCTCCTACTT
Organism: Triadica sebifera; assembly: GCA_023653625.1. Lineage (NCBI taxonomy): Eukaryota > Viridiplantae > Streptophyta > Magnoliopsida > Malpighiales > Euphorbiaceae > Triadica > Triadica sebifera. The sequence goes on from CM042895.1 coordinate 4,064,601, forward strand.
CACCTTGGCCTCTCAGTAGCCAACCATAACCTTGCAATTTCGTTCTCATTTTGAAACTTTACTAGTTTTGGACATGATCTGAAGGAGGTTATATTCTATTCAATTATCCGCAAGCTTCGCTTAGAAAACGAAAATCTTAGAAGTTTAGTATTATAAGATACCGGTACTCTATGTAGCTTGAAATAGTTGCTTAGCCTATTCTTTTCCATTTTTTGTGAATTTTAATTTCTGAGAAAGAAATTGAAATTACCAGACGTCAAACTCTTCCAAATATTACAGAATGTATACAGTTCCATTGTTTTCATTTTTAGAAATCTAGTTCTGATTCAGTTTCTTGTCTTCTATTTTAATGATTATAAAGAGGATTAAGTGCTATACCAACTGGACTACAATCATCACAGCTCCGATCACAACAATCTCAGCAATCACTTTCACAGGGGATTTCATCTCAGCATGGCTTGTTTTCTCAGCTCTCTCAGACTTCTTATGATGAAGCTCTAACAAACGACCAGGTTCATTTCCACTGTCTATTTTCTTGTGTTTACCAGTAAAATGGAGAATGAAAAAGTGAATTGTCTTGAAGCATTGTGAATCTGCTTTTTAAGTTTTTTATCAGAAATTGAAGGGAATATGTACAGCTGAATATCTCAGTTCTAAGGTCAATTGAGTCGAGACATAAATGGATCTGATGCATTGTATAAGCCTTGGGTGTTCTAAGCCATGAACGGAAACTAAGGTGTGTTTGGTAGCTTTCTCTCTCCGTTGTGCCCCAGAATAGTAAATTTATCACCATAGAAGAGAAGACTCTTTTCAAGTGCAGATATTGTTAGCCAGATTTATTTTATTTGCTCTTTTCAGGTAGGCATGATTATTATAAGGATAAGGATCTACTTAATTGTCCATATTGATTCCTGATTGATCAGTAATTATGCAAGATCAGAATTCCTTGTATTTTGTATTCCATCAAGTCCTTGCACGTGTGTTCTATCCCAGAACTCCAGTTTCCTATTTTGTATTTTTCCATTTCTTATTTGCCAAATCTGCAAACAAAATAGTATTTCTCGTAATGGGTTTTCTCCTAAGAATTAATTTTATAAAATCAAAAATAATCTCCACTTTGTTAATTTTTATTAATATATGGAATGTAATCTAAATGGAATAAGATAAACTGTGTTCACTTTTTGCCTTTTCCTAACATCTGTATTCATTTATTACAGAGGTTTAATTCTCAAGAGCGAGAGAACTCTGTGAAGAAGACATCTTGCTTTCCCCAAATTAGCTATGCATGTGAAGAGAGTCAAATGCCAATCTCAAGGTCTTCCACCAATTTAATGCATAAATGGAATCCTGCATCTGTCCCAGATTGTAAATGTAAGTTTTTAACTCTGGAGGCAAAATAAATTAAGTTATATTGAAAAAAAACATCCTAGTGTTACGCTTCTGTATTTCCACAAAAGTGATCAAATATAACTAGGCCATATTCTTACACTCACAAATTCTCTTTTCATATAGCATACTAAGTTTCTATTTACTTGTGCAGGCCAGATAAATGATGAGCTCAAGCGCCGGATTGGATTGATGGAAACTTCCTTGAGCAAGTTTCAAATGATCTTGGGTTCTGTTCAGAGTGATGTGATGCAAGTAAACAAAGGAACAAAAGAAGTATCACTGGAGAGTAAGAAATCCTACCTGCTCAATATTTCAGAAACCAGCAATTCAAAATGAAAAATGTCAATAGTTGGTCATATTGTAATGATTAACTGTGAAATTTTTTATTGTAATGATTTATAAACTTCAAAGTAGAGTGCAGTTTGATATTCTATAATTCAAAAATTCCAATTTATAATCTATGCTCGTCTACTATGATATCAAATTTTCAGCAGATAGAATTTCAACGATTTTCTTTTCTTATAGTTTTCAGCTTTATCTTTAAGGTAATCTGGGTTAAAAATGGAAATGTATATTTTTGAATAATAAAATTACATTTTTTTGTGCTATTGTAGCACATTAAGAAACTATTGTATCCTTAAATTACTGTGTTTTCTTATAAATTTTCATGCAGTGGAAGGCATTCGACAGAAGTTGATTGCCCTTGACTCCTCACTGCAACTAATGGTAATAGCACCTTATTTCGGTCCTTTGCTTTTTAACTTTAAACTGGCTACTTGTCAAATGTGGACTCTTTAACATGACTCGGTTATTGATAACCAGATCAAAGGACAAGAAGATACCAAATCCAGTATTGGTGGGAGCTTGAAATCTATATCTGAACGACTGAGCAATGAGACATACCAGGATAAACTTCAGCAGATTTTCTTGGTGCTTTCTGCCTTACGAGAGCAGATGCAAGTCTCTCTATTAAAATTACAAAATGACCTCTGCATGAGCTTGAGCAAAGAAATGCAGGCATGTTGCTGTGTTCAAGATGATTGTAGCATTAATTTCTACTCCATTTCATAGCTTAGTATCAACAATTCTCAGATGGGTCATATGTCCCTATATTTTCATTTTTTAGTTTACTATTTCAGGTGTTGCCAGACTTCTCAGCTTGTTAATGGCGTTTTGTTCATCATTTCCATCCTTGCAGGCAGTGGCTTGTAGCTGGAAAGCCTGCAACCAAAGTAGTCCATCGGTTATGATGCTTGTGCCAAAGGTACTTTGATATTCTAAGCAAATGATATAATAAATTTTCCAAGTTGTGAGCTCGCATTTTTAGAGAATAACCTTTTTCTGATGCAAATTTTGCAGGTTACTGGCGGTCATAGCACTCCACAAAGAAAGTTGAAGCCTGTTAAGAAGTATGCAGAACTTGATTTTTGACTCAGTTATAGTTCATTTCAATTAAAGATGTCATTTAAATTAAACATTCTATGGGCCCGTTTGGAATTGCATTTGACAAAAGTGTTTTTGGAGAAAAAAATTTTATTTTTAAATTTTTTGAGTTTTGAAAACTGTTTTTGGAGAGAAACAGTTAAATAGATGTTTTTCCCAGAAGCAGATTTGAAAAAAACAGTTTATAAAAAATAAAAAAAATTAGTTAATTAAATAAAAAAAATTGTAAACCTGCTTTTTGGACATCTAACAGCAATCCCAAACACCCCCTATGAAGTATATCCACTAAACAACCTAGTAGATGATGGTGGATTCTGCACAGGTTCAATTGTCAGGTCTCTCAGTCTGGTTTTCCTATTCTCAGTCTTAACAACTAGCAATTGTTCCATATTTGGGTCATGTGAAGAAATCAGGAAGAAATTTTTAGTTTCATTGGTGGAAATATGTGGTTGAGCACTGATGATTATTATTTACGTTAATGACTTTCTAATGTCAACAGCTAAGGCACTAGAAATATTAGTAGCGTGTTTCTGACTATTGTAATTTGGTCTTTTGCTCCCACAAATATCCGTTTGTTGTTTATTATATTTTTATATCAATTTCTGGGTATTTCATGCAATGAGCAAAACGTTATAGCGAACACACAATAAGGGACACAGTGGGAGAGTGAAGTGCATAATCATCATCTCAGTATCATGGTACCTGCATCCTTAGAATTAATTAAATGGCTAGATTTCATCCTTATTTCAAATATGGTCCCGTAGCTCTTAAATTTTTTACTCCAATTATCACAGTTCCCAAGGTTTTGAAATTTGTTAATGCTATCTTTTGATTCCAGTCCAGTGATGCCTCCAAAGGCCTCTGGGCAAGGCCGACAAGCAGCAGCTTTTTCAAAAGTAGAAATAGGAGCTTGGAATACTGTGAAGGCAGAAGAAGTAACGTCTACACACAGGATGTTCCACAAGGAGCGCAAAGGAGTTTCTTCTGTTCAAAAGGTGGCTCTTATTTGGTGTTGCATGTGTCCAATCTTTGTATCCTTTTGTTAGTGAAAAATTCATGCTTGTGGTTGAGATAGTTTGTATCTTATGGAATTGAACCAAGTTGCATCACAATTAAATGGCTTGCACGAGAAGTTCCTTCTTTACAGTATGTATTGGTCTCACAAAATTTTCTGCTTATGTGTAGGAAATTGCCTTACCTACTATAGATGGTTGTCCAATTTGCAGGAAAAACAATGTAGCGTTATTATTGAATCTGATGAGGAGATTAATGGAGATTTTTCCTGCTTGATTGAAGAGAAGGAAACAGGTATTATGGGAGCCAAGTTTGCATGATTTGTTGGTATTGCTGATAGTTACTCGTCTTGCTCCTTGTTGAAAGTTATAAATCTCAGTTGGCATTGATCTAATAAAAGTTGACTATTTTTGCAATTAGAGGACACTGTCAGCTAGTTTTCTATATGCAAAAGGATGAAAAGTTCAATTTTGGCTTATTCTTTTGTCCAGAAACATATTATATGTACTATTACTAGCTATGTTCAAAAGGGCTGTTCGCTATTAGATTCTGTTTTTTATAATGTACACCTGCCTGAAGTTTTTGAAATGAGCTCAGTAATGACAAGCGCACTCACAATGAGGGCACAAGCTACCATTGCTCTAATTATTATGTGTTTATTTAGGTAAAGGTATTGCAAACTACACAATTGACGAAGCAGTGGAAGAGTCAGAGCTAATTCTGAGAAAAGCAAGGAGGCGAAAGAGAAAACTCTGTAATCCTATAATTATTAATTGAAGCCTTGAAGGTATTTCCTGTGCCTCCTTTTATTCCATGTTTTCCCTCTAAAAATTCTTATAGAGCGTGCGTTGGTAAAATCGAACACATCATGGTTTTAGGATTTACAATGAAATTGAAGTACCTGCAATCAGGAACGTAAAATGCAGCTGAGTCCACAAAAACCATTTCTTTTTTCAAAGAAAAAGTGGAAAAAATGTTGAAAACATCCTAGGTGAAAGAAGGCATTTAGATTGCTATTACACCATACAATGATGTCTCTGGCTCTAGCTAGAATATTCCAATGGTTGCACGACTTGGCAAACAGAAGGCTAAGACTCGATGTGCTTTAATGCTGCTATAGGCAAACGCGTTTGGTAACCAACTCCAGTGCATTTGATTTTCAAACAAACTGGTACTCGAATCTAACTCTAATTTTTGCCTTTGCTTAGTTTTCCAGATTGAAGATTTCTCCCCTCGTCATGACTCACGAGTATCCAAGATTTCTTAAGAAATTCTTACTGGTGTCCCTCATTCAGTTGTCCCATGTATGTCAAATTTTGAGCTTGATTACTTAAAGAATATTTTTCCCTACACTCAAACTGCCCCCTCAGATTGTTGCCCATCTGTGCTCTATGTGCGGCTAGTAGTTTAAGAAGGGCGCTTAATCGTTTTTTCACTCGATTTCGGTTTCTTCAGAGGAAGGTTAACTCGTATACTTGACACGTCAAAACTAATCCGTTAACCAATAATCTCAAAAAGGAGAAAAGATAATTAGTAAACAGTAAGGAAAGAACAATTGCACATGCTTGAACTGAATGCAAAGTAAAAAGTGGGGACAAGATGGGCTTTGCCATCCATCTGTGACATTTTATAGTTGGGTCTGTCTCAAAAGGGGGTTTATTTTGTCTGCTAAAGGTCTATATGCGGGTCCATCAGCTGGAAATTCGAAGCTTAGATACTTCTCCAAGGGATATGAGAGCTTAGACGATGCCCGAGTACTGTGTATGACAAATTTTGTACGAGATAACTTTGCTATGCAAAAGGAAAATCATCAACACTCATGTATTGAATATGCAAGGAAAGTGAAGTCATGTATTTTAAGTAGAAGTCAACATTCAAACATAAAACTATTGAAAAAATGAAAGAAATGACAAAATTCTTGTATTTGTTCAATTGTTATCATTTTTCATCTTCCGGGCTCCTATAGCCTTTTTAGTGTCGGCAAGATATTGAGAAAATTTCACCCAATCTCGTTTCTAGTCTGTGCTCTGGACCACTCCCTGCTAAAATACAAACTCGTGCTGCCTGACCAAAACTTAATGTAATTCCTTATTCTATAAATTATCATTATATCTAATAACAAAAGGATTATAAAAAGATTTGGGCCCCTGCACAAAAGTTGCTAAAACGACAAGTCTTTAGGTGATTCCTTTTTTTAATTGCCAGGGAGTTAAACTTCAATTAAAATATATTAATATCTGTGTGCGTGCGTGCGCATGTGCGTGCGTGTGTGCGAGAGAGAGAGAGAGAGAGAGAGAGAGAGAGAGATTTTTCTAGTGTTGCTTATGAGGCAAGTTCCTGTAAGGATAATGTGATGGACGTGGCTCATATTTCTCTGAACTTTTAGAAGAATTCTATATGTTTAGTGAAGTGTTTGTTTATTTCGATTAATGCTTTTGTTTATTTGTTTCAAAGACGAAAGTTATCTTTGTCTTATTGCGAATCAGGACCTCAGAATTGTCTATAGTTTCAATGCTTTTAAGTACTCAATTTTTCAATGATAACGATGTCATTTTTGAGCATCTTTAGCTTGCATTCTTGACAATATAGTAACATCGCGGTGACTGACATGTGCCAAAACATAGATGTCTTGTGCAAAATTTGTCACCTGCTGCTGTATATGACTTATTTATATAATTATTTTTTTATCATCATCATTATCTCACTCCTTTTTTGGCGCATAAAAATAGAATTGCTTTCTTTTTTCTCTTTCAAATTGAAGGTTTTTTTTTGAAAATATAAATTAATTTCTTAATTTTCTTATGTTTTTATATTTAATACATCTTATTATCAATGAAGAGAATTATCATTTTTTTAATTTTCTTATATAAATCATTAATTAATAGAAAAAATGTAAACAATTATCAAATAAGAATCTCCATGTCATCTCATTCAACATATTATTAATAAGAAATGCCTTATATAAATTGGTATTCTCTCTTTTGTCGGTTTGTCTTGGAAAGAACTTTATTCTTGGTCGATATATGGATACAAGGTAAACAATTGTCATATACCATTTAAATTCTCACCGTTCCACTAACTCCTTAGGTTGGCCAACACATAATCATTTCTAAAGTAAAAAAAGCAGTTTTAACCTCTATAATTTGATTACTTTTTCCATGTGCATTACAACTTACATAGCTTTCATTTTCCTTCTTGAAGATTGGGGGTCAGGTAGGTATTCCTTTTTTTTTTTTTTTTTTTTTTTTCATTTTTTTGAACTATGGTTGGTATTCCTTTTGAGCTGTTGGACGAGTTAAAAAAAGATAGAGCATCCAATGCTTAATATAAAAAGAGTGGTTGGAATGGAAACAGCCAAAATTCTCATATTGGAGAAATATCAAACCACCCACCTACGTTAGTTGAACAAGTTAACTTGCTCGAGTCAGGTAAGTTGTACCAATGAGGTTTTAGTTCGCTAACTAGCTTTATAATTATTGTCTTTAACTTAATAAGTAAACAACTATAAACTTTGTTAAGAAGCTAAAGCTTTTAAAAGAAGAGAACGTATCTGGAATTTTGGATTGAAATTATTGTCCTTCTAAATTATAGAAACGGCCACTCACTAACAATATAAATTAATAGGAGATTAATATGCAGAATACTCATGAAAAGAACTATTAGCAAAGCTTTACCGCCCTACCAAATTTAATTACATCATCTGCAGATTACCTTACATGAGAACCACCAATCACCAGATGAAACCTTAATATATTTTTGTAGCATAGGGACCTATCATGACTCTAGGATCTCAACTAACTAATGCATTAAAAAATGAGTTAGATCTGTTTTATGAGAAGAAAAAAAGGGCAACTGGGTAACTTAAATTCCACTGCTAAAAAATATAGAAAATTAATGGATGATTTGGTCTTTGAAAGAAAACATCAATGGTCATTTTACAAGGTCGTTAAACTGAAGTTTTTCATCCGAATCAAGGTATTTAACTTATATGGTAATATGTAATTGACAGTGATATTGTCTCCTATTGCATGTATATGGAAATTAGTTGGTGAAAAATGATTGCTTCCTATAATATATATTATAGTCTTCTGTGTCCTTTTCCTCTTCCCATTTCCATGTCCCTGGTCCCTGTGTTCAATTATCTTCAATATCTTTAAGGGAAAGCAATAAAGAAGGCTGCCTGCCTCAACGTTAGCATGCAAAAGCTTTATAGGGCTCCCCCCAACCCTTCTCTCTCTCAACAAAAATCATACACATTCAGCTCCTCCCACAATTTCCATTGAATTCACAAAAAAAAAAAGGTTTATACTAAGAACGTTTTCCTTTTCTAATTTATTCATAAAATCAAACGTAATGCTAAACTCAAACTCATTACTAGTGTTTAAGGTGTTATTCATTAATTATGTAAGAATTTAGTTTTTAAAAAATAATAATTAAAATATATTTAAAGGATCAAATTCTCTCCATTTTTTCTAAGTTTTAACGCTTTATTTTTGAAGATAGTTGAATGGAACTATAAAGGTATTAAGACTATTAAGTTGTACATTATTACCATCCATCACTATATGCACAAAAATAGCGAGTAATAATTTTTGTTTGCGCCTTAGGGGTCCCCCAATTATTAGGCAGCTGCACTGTAACTTTCTTCTCTTTCTTAAAAAGAAAAAAAAAAGAAAAAAAACTATTAATAATTTTAATAGATTCCATATCTTGGAGATAACCACAATTTGCAACTTATTAACAATTGGAAAATAAGTATAATACCCCACTTAGCCATTATATATATATATATATATATATATATATATATATATATATATATATATATATATATATATTTATTTTCATACTTATTAAACCTTTTTTAACAACATGAAAATATAGCTACAAAAATGCTAATCACAAATCCGTCGATAATTATTTAATGCTTCTAAAAAATATAAATAAAATTTGATAATTTAGAAAAAAAATATTACTAGAATGTCGAAATATCTAAAAGTTACACATGAAGGGTATTTCAAATAGTTGACTTAGATTTGTAAAAAATTAATATTTTTATAATTTTATTTGATTTTTTTATATCTTTTTCTCTTAATATGGTATAGTTTTAATTGATATTTTTCTTAATGGCATAATAATTGATATACATAATAGAGAGATTATTCCGGCATATAAACCATAAAATTTTCAAATTATATATACATGCTAACAGATAATTACTACTAGATTTGTAAAAGCATATCCCTTACATTATATTTTTATATTAGTAAAAAGGACCAATAGGTGAGCTCAATGCGTAAAAATAAAAATAAAAAAGGTTCAATAAAAAAATAACGAAAAGTACAAAAACTAAATATGGTACCGCAATACAATTATAGATTCTTATTTAATTGTCTTATTATCAACCCTAATTGTTAATATTATTAGGGTTTAATTAAACCACATAGTTGAACTGAGAATCATAAAAGGTGGATGCCTAAATTCCTTTTTTTTTTTTTCTCTCTGTTTTTCTAGAAATTAAAGTACCCATCAAAATCAGCATGAATGCCCAACTGCAATTATTTATTTATTTATTTTTGAACCCAAGTGTAATGTTGAAAAACGAATGGGGATAGGACAGAGTGGAGGGTAGCAATTGTCTCATACGGGCCGGGTTACCATGAGTCACCATTTGAGTTGGTAAATAAGTGGACCCAACTCATTTTATTCAGTGGGGACCTATTCCTTTAATTTCTTTTTTCTTTTTTTTTTCCCTTTTTCTTTTTAAAGGCTCAACTGCTCCACAATACCGTTTTTGAATGGATTTACATTTTTGAGAAAAATTATTATTTCATCAATCCAGATAGCAATATTATCATATGTCACAACACAACATAATTTTTATAATTAATTTCACTGTTTCGAAATAAAAATTATTTTTTATGCATTAATATATAATTAGCTGGATTTATAAATAACTATATATTAAAAAACTGCATGTTTCTTTCAGTTCAAATAAATAAATAAATAAAAAGCATGTTTCTGTGTTCTCCTGGCATTCCTTTTTCTTGCATGCCTGTCCTTCATCCTTTTGCTAGCATTAGAATTTTGGGTCTCAATAGTCCAAGCCCCTGCTCTATTATTAATAGGACACACATTTCATTTATAGAAGACGTTTCAATTATTGGATTACCACTTTCCAGTTGATTTGATAGTTTTTTGTTTTGCATACCAGGAAAACACACAAATACATTCGGTGAATAAATAAATAAAATTAATTGCATATATAAAATACTTATTATTTTAAATATATGATAAATTATAATTAATTTGATTTATAAAAATATTCTATAAACAATTAATTTTAATAAAAAATTTCCTAAATATTATTAGGAATTGTTGATTTTGTCTAACATGTTTTTGATGTATGCATGTAAACAACTCATAACTCTTGTAGGCTTTTGTGCCCATATGGGAATTTTTATAAAAATAAGAATAATGCAAGCCGCGCAATGAAAATTTTAATTTTTAAGATGAGCAGTAGAAGCTGTTGATTAGGCAAAATCCAGATTTAAATTCAAAAATGAAAAACCATCATTGCCACCATAATACCATTTTGACAAAGATGCTTGAGTCAAATACAAGCCACCAAATCTATAATCCCACTATCTTAATTAAATTATGCCCTCATTGCAATTTTTTATTTAACATAATCATAATATAATTACAAGTGGAGAGATTAAGAGATCCATATTTTTATTTCAATCGGAATATATAAATATTTAATATACTATTACATAAAATTTAAGTTTTAATAATATATTAAGACTCTTAACATTTTTGAACTAATTGAGTCAAAAGTGATTCCATTGATTGTAAGTTGTTAATTTGATTAATAGATATTTATTTTCATTTACTCTAGCCTAACAATAGAATGATTGAAATTTTTTTTTTTTACCTAAATTGAATTAACATTTTATTATAAGTAATTTTTACCTTTATCAAAATATTAATTTAAATACAATCAATATAATTTAGGTGTGACAAAATTAATCTAGGTATGAAAATGAAGACCATATATATATCATTTTTAATAAGGCTAGACCAAAATTTCTCGTGAAAGATAACTCAGTACCTATTAAATTACATTTGTATCCTTATGTTTGTCTCATATATACAGCTGTGCCCCAGTTTCCTGCGAGGCAGCGAGTGCCGTTGATCTTCGTTTGCGTATGCGTCTCCAACTCCATTCTTTTTGAAGATTACTCCAACTCCACTGTTCGTTTGATAGAGAGTCCAACAAATATATACTCTCCCTTCTATTATTCTCTTTAGAAAACGAAAAAGTAAAACCCAACCAATCCCGTGCATTCTCTCTGCCACCCACAAAGCGTCAGGAGAGAGAAAGGCACAAAAAGAGTGTTCTAAGAGAGGGAAAGATGGCTTTGATGATGATGGTTGAACGTGGAACTTCAGAGGAGAAAATGGAGACAGCAAAAGCTTTTCTTCAATACAAAGCTCTCTCTTTCTCTTCGAGTATGGACCCATCAATCCCAATCCCAATCCCAATCCCAACTGTCAAGTATTCTTCTTCCAATACTCTCTCTTTCTATTCTTCTCCTTCCCATCTGATGCTTTGTAAAGCCTCCAACTTTCACTTTCACACTTAGGCACTTCCTCCACTTTTCTCACTCTTTAATGCCTGCCCATAGACTAGAATTTCTCCTTAGGAATAATGGGTCGGCGCTAGATAAGCATTTTTAGTCTCCTATTCCGCTTCTCTTTTTAGGTTGTCAAAAGATACCCGCTCCCACCCTGAAAAAAAATCCTGTTTTTACCATCTCTTGATTTTGATTTTTATTACAACTCGTTGAAAATTGATCTGGGTTTTTTCCCTTTTAATTTTCTTGGATATCTTTTTTTTTTTTTATCTATGAATTTGTGGAATATTGTTTTGGGTTTTTAAGAAAAGGTTGGCTCCGCGATGCTGACTGCCAATCGGAAAAAAATTGATTTTCTAATTAAGAGTTTCAGATGTCAACGTTTAAACCAAATTTTCAGTTGATAATGTCCTAAAGTATATAGGCGCCTCTTTCTTACCAAAAATTTAGTTCATAATGTGAAGAATTGTTAATTATCCCTCCTTTGAAGTTGGCTTTTATGCTATTATTTGAGGCAGGCTTTGGTACCAAGTTTTCTTATTCCTATCTCTTCTCCAAGTTAGATTATTTGGTTTGTTTTTTGTTGATCGATGGAAATTTGAAGCTGAATTCTTCAGCCCTGAGCTTGAAACGGTACAGTTCTTTTCGTTTAAGGGAAGATCGAAATATCTAAAGTTTAAGCCGTTGAGGATCTTCCGGCGCTGTTTAGGGCTTGTGGAGAAAGAAAAATAAGGTTTTCGATACCTTGCGATCCTAAGTACGCTTATACTACCTTGAGTTTGACAATTCTGAGGAAGCTTCAGTCGTTGAAATTGGAATTTTTGTCCATTTTTCATTTGGTCCAGCTTACACTGCTGCATTCTTGTCCTTGGCCTCATCGAACTCAAAGGTATTTAGTCTGCTCATCTCATTTCTTTATTGTCAAAATCTATACCAAAACTTGGCACCTATTTTAGGCTTTTTTTTTCCTCATTTTTCTTCTTCTTGAAACACAATTTTTTGATAATTTGTTGGTTCAGGTGTTATTGCATCTGAATATTCTGGATGATCATGAAAAATGAAAATAAATGAATATGTAATGTTACTTGGCAGAAGGACTGTTCTATAAGAGGGATAACAAACTGTGCTTTATCACATTACTTTTGGGATTCTGAAGCCAGTGGGATCAGATCTTCCTTTGAGAGACTAGTTATTTGGTTAGTATTACCTTCAATTGAATGTTCCCAGAGTGCTCGTCTGCATGCAGAGGTTTGATGATTGGCACTAGAATATGTCTGATTCTATCTCACTAGTTGTTCATTGCCAAATTACTTTTTTGCATTGTTGTAAGAAGAATGAGAATTCAGCTGAATGCTGATCAGTCCAAAATGAGAATCTGTTGCCCCTTTTTACCTAAGTTTGGGAAAAAAAGAAGAATGCTGATCAGTCCAAATTGTTCTCTAGATATTTCTACTTGCTTTTTTGTTTGTTTGATTATCTTAAGAGTTATGATCTTCAAGGGGAAATTTTGACTTATCTATATGAGGGAGCAAAGATCGATAGTTCAATGTTTCAAAACATTTTAATCAATTTCATTACTGGTTTATATGTCATGGTTTCTCCACTTTTCTCTTATAGTGCAATCTGGTACTGATATGAAGTAGGCCACTGAATTTCTTAGCAGATCAGATGACTACTTATTTGCATCTCGAATTGCATTTGGATGTGGGTGAGGTCAGAGAGCATTGTCTCAAATATCCAATTCTGTCGTATCCTCTTCCGGATGTGCGAGTTATTCTTCTATCCTGCATGCAACCTTGCCATGATTCACTTCGTTTCTATTTATTTCCTTTCAAAACTTTATTGATGAGAAAAGCATTTTCTATCATTTAGTCCATGTGTGGAAGTTTTGAAGTGAAAGCATCTATATAAAATTTTTCATTTGTTGTTTCTTATTTCTTTGCCATTTATCAGATTTCAATCTGGCAAACAAGTGAGAATAGTTGCATGAACAAAACAAAATATTGTCAGCAAATCAACTGCTTGTCATGGCAAAGAAATCTCAGAGACGCCTTGTGAGACATGAAAGAGACCAATCTGGCTGTATGTGGGGTCTAATTAGTATGTTTGACTTCCGCCACGGTCGAACTACTCAGAAGCTGCTTTCAGATAGGAGACGTGGGACCAGGCATGTTGATGGTAAGAATTCTCTTCTGAATCTAGATGCATCTGGAAAGTTAACCATATGGCACACATTGTTGGAGAATCCCAATTGGGAGAGAAGAGATGGTGTATGGAAGTGCAGCACTAATCTGAAAGATGATCATGTGTGCCATTGCATAGGCTCACATTGTTATAGAATCTCATTGGGAGAGAAGGGATGGCATATGGAAGTGCAGCCTCCTTTCCATGGTTTCTTCTTTTGGTGGAATTTTCTTAAGCTTAAGAGAATTAAGGAAGTGATTTGTGGTGTATGAACTTTTTTCATACTGCTGCTTATCATGTTTGTATATTGAGCATCTTTTTTACTGATTATGTTTTACTACAGTTGCTTTAAGCTCATTTTCATAGAAGTTTTGGTGCTTTACATAATCGGTGAACTGTCTTTTCTTCTGCAGCTTCTAGAAAGGCAACGAACAAGCCTGATCCTTTGATCATTCTTGATGAAAATTGTCAAGACACTGCTGTAAGTGTGTCTATTATGCATCCAAACTGAAGTTTTGTTCCACAATTTGCTTCATTTTGATATTCCTTAAGATGAAAGGACATACCACTGTTATGAACGTAACCTTAAAATTAATAGGCTATCTTTTGTGTACAATACTTGATATTTACTCATTTACAAATATCAGGTTGATGAAGAAACCACATTAGCAGTAGCTGATGCTGGTAAGCCAAGTGTGAAGAAACTCATGGAAGAAGAGATGTTTTGTGAGAAAGACTCCAAGGAGATAAATATTGCTGAAGCAGAAACAGAACAGTATAATCCAGAAGATGGAGGACACAAAAGGAAAAGCCGCAAAAGAACAAATAGAAGTCGTACGAAAAGTTGTGAAATATTCATAGAAGATTTGAATGGTGCTGAGATCTTGGAACTTGAAAAGCCTGGCCTTCAGAATTTTGAAAAGCAATCTGCTAAGAATCTTGATATGGATGTTATGATGGAAGAATTCTGCCACCAGATCCATCACATTAGTTGCACCAAGCATGGCCAGCAAGATGAGGTTTACAACCAATCAAAGCAGAAGAATCCTGAATTTGACGAGAAATTGAGTGAGGCAATCAAACTCTTTTTAAGTCAGAGGCTCGTCAACGAGAAACATGTCACAGGAACAAGTGACATTCACCCTTCCAAAGAGTTCAAGGATGCACTTAAAATTCTAAGTTCTGATGAGGAGTTGTATCTGAAACTCTTAGAAGGTCCAAAATCTGTAATAGCAAAATATGTTGAGAACTTGTGGAATGCTCAGATGGAAAAAGACGGAGTCTCCAAGCCACTTGTAGGATCTAACTTGTCAGAACAGGAGATTCATGACTTAAAACAGTCTGAGGAGATTATTCATAGCAGACAGCGCAAGTTTTTTAGGAGGAAGGCCAAATCTGTTGACAAAAACCCATTAAAGGGAGCTAAGGCTTCTCAAGCTTCAAATACAATTGTTATTTTGAAGCCATCAGCTAAAGGCTTGGAGAGACCTGATGCAGAAGGAAGCCATAGGCCAACACCAGAATCTCAATTTAACATCAGCAACAAGGGACCAAATGAAAGAGTTGGTTCCCACTTTTTTCTAACTGAAATTAAAAGAAGACTAAAACAGGCTATGGGGAAAGAACAACAGGAGATCCCTCCTGATGGTGTTCCAAAGAGATCTTCTAAAGAACAACGGGCTAAGAGAGATGGTGACAGAAGATACAAGGAGAATGTTGGAAGAAATTCTCCAAGTAAAGACCACTTCTTTATTGAAAAGATTGCCAGACCTCCAGTTAGTGTCAAAAAAACAGAGAAGATTGACAAGTTGAAGGGATGTGAAATAAGTAATGATCATGGAACTGTTCTTTATCCTAGGCAAAGATTATCTAATATTTACATTGAGGCCAAGAAACATCTCTGTGAGATGTTTTCTAATGGGACTGCAGATGTGGATATTTCAAATAGACAGGTTCCAAAAACCCTCGGGAGGATTCTCTCTCTTCCTGAGTATAATTGTTCTCCTATTGGCAGTCCTGGAAGAGATTGGGAGCAAAGCTTTGCTACTGCACAGATGAGACTTTCTGCTAACGACAAATTTCAGAAACAAGAAAATGTCAGCCATCTTGGTCGAATGACTCTAAACTCGGTAACTGAATTGCATGCTTCTGATGACTGCAGTAGTGACAAGGCAGAAGCTTCTTCTAACACAAATTTGAGTGTCTCAAATGAACATGTCCATGATAATGAAATGGAGAAAATATCATGCTCTATTGAGGATGGACCAACTCTCAAAGGTATTATTTTCTCAGCTGTCTACTCATGGTGAGAAATAGATGGATGAATAATTTTACCCCTTTTTTTCATTAATATATGGCCTTCTATAATTTTGCAGGTGATGTTGATGTCGTAAAAACAACTGAAATATTAGTCCAGGAAGACAGTAATGTAATAGTTTCTCTTTTTGAACCAAGTGACTCTGCAATGACTAGAAATGACCAAAATGCTGACATTTCTGAAGTTTGTGATTCAAAAACATATTCTGAATGCTCAAAACATGTAATTCACTTGCTCGTTTCTCTGTCTCTGCTAGTTCTTCCTTATGTATTTGAAACATTGAACATAACAGCCTTTCTATTCATTTTCCAGGATTTACATGAAGAATGTCAACCTGCATCTCCATCCACCTCTTCAATTACCAAGAAGCATGACGATCCTGAGGGTGCTGTAGAGGTATCAGAGCGGCGGAGTCCTGTATCTGTTCTTGAGCCACTATTCATTGAGGGGGACATCAGCCCAGCAAGCATCAGATCCCAACCTGGTAGGCAATCATAAAAAAACTCAGTTGCTTCAAATATTTTCTTTTTTTCTTATAGATGAAATGATGTTTGAGCTAATATTAATTCATTCATATATATTCAGCTGATTTGCCGATGCAACCCCTAAGGATTCAGTTTGAAGAGCACGATCTTGCTGCCATGGATATAGGCACTCATTTGAAAGCTTGTGTACAGGATAAGGAATCAATATTTGAGTATGTAAAAGCTGTGCTGCAAGCCTCGGAATTGAACTGGGATGAATTCTACATCATGTCCAATCCTTCAGATCCACTTCTTGATCCATCAATATTTGACGAGGTGGGGTTCTTCCCCAGCCAGCTTTGTTATTACAATAAACTTCTTTTTGACTGTATTAATGAGGTTCTCATGGAGGTATATGGGCGCTACTTTGCTTTCCCCCTTGGGTTATCATTTGCAAAATCTACCCTCCGACCTGCTCCTGACATGAAAAATGCTATTCATGAAGTATGGGAGGGAGTGTGTTGGTATCTCCTCCCATTGCCACTGCCTTGTACATTAGAGCAGATTGTCAAGAAAGACATGGCAAAAACTGGAACATGGATGGACATGCAATGTGATAGTGAAGCCATGATTATTGAGATTGGAGAAGCCATTTTGAAAGATCTGATGGAAGAAACAACGTTAAGCTGTATAAATGAAAGTTCAGAAAACTGGAATAGTATGATTCCAGTTGGGGTGGAAGATGAGAAAAGTATTGATTTGTAAACAACAGTTCGCATCTCTTTGTTCATACCAATAATTGACCTGTGTTGTTTCTGGATGAGAAGGAAAGTCAGTAAATGATCACTCGTGCATCTAGAGAATGAACCGTTACATCTCAGCAGAGGAGCATAAAACTTTGGGGCGTCCTAGACATGTCTTGAAACAGAATTTTTTTTGTTACCTTGTCAATTAGATCATGTACATATCAAACAGTTTCCACATTGTAAAATTAACAGAGCTTGGAGCTCTACTAGGCATTAAGTCCTCAATGAAGAAGTTACTTCATGGGCATGAATTCAAAACTTCAGAATCCCAAACTGCAAGTACTTCTTGCTAGAAACAAAGACTGCTTGATTTCCATGTCAATTTTTTCAATCATGACTGTCAGCTCCTTGCGCTCAGTTGACAGTAGAAGTACTCGTAGAATTTGGTCTGTTGAGTGTTTTTGTGCAAGTTAATTCTGTGGTGTGTGGTCTCTCTTGTTCGTACGGTCCTGATTTCATTCATTCTTCTGTCAGGTTATTTTTTGCCTCTCTTCCTTATTCTGAAGTTGGGAGTTTCTTGAGTTTGTATTTTCAACTGCTTGGATGTATTATAGGGGGTGATTTTACATGGGTGCTGTGTCCAACTAACAAGCTATTGTTGTTTGTATAATGACTTATGAATAATCAATACAGGAAAAATAATGAATACAATATGCTTGTTCAGTTGCTCTCTTTTCTGTTTTGATACTAAGAGATTATCACTTGCTAATTGCTCTTTAGTATAATTGTTTATTGGTGTGAAAGTTAAAAGTGGACTTAGAAAGCATCATAACTATAATTTTTAAACCTGCTTAGCATGGAATTAAAATGATGAATGCATTAGTTAAAAGTGGCCTTAGAAAGCATCATAACTATAATTTTTAAACCTGCTTAGCATGGAATTGAAATGATGAATGCATTCTTGCTTACAAGATTTTTTTGGAAATTTTGTCAATAGCTGTTTCTTTCTGTCGGCCATTGCTACCATTTTCGTTAATGGCAAAAATGAGCAAGATTAGCTAGATGATGGCCCAACACAAGAGGACAAAGGGATAGGTCAAGCTTCATACGATGGGCAATTTATATTTGTGGCCATCACATCGTATTAAAAAAAATTGTCGGAAGTCATGGGCCCCGCATGTTTTTTTTATTTGTTTATTTAAAAAATAAACTACAAAACAAAAAAAAAATCAACTTACTACTCATCACCTCAATTAAAACTCTAAAAGGAAAAAGAAAGGGGAAAATTTATAAAATGTACTCTAGTATCAAAGCAAATTTGTCAGACTCTGCCTGCTTAAGAAATTTTAAATATTTTAAAATATTCATATATTTATTCGCTTATTTTATTATAGGTAACTACACAAAATTAAAAGGCTATTATAAATATAAAATACAATAATATCAAAGTTCAATGGATAGAAGTGTAATAAGAAAAGTTATAAGAAGTTGAATTTGCTAATTTTTAGGAATTAATTTCGGTCATTAAATTTTATTTTACTTGCTGCAAAATCATAAAAAAAATTTGCCCCAACAAAATAACAAAATTTTATTTTTCTTTCATTTAAATTACTTTTGGCCAATTTTGATAATTAGACAATCGAAAATTTGACTTAGTAGCTGACATGTAGACCGTCATATAAATGACATGTCGGCAAAACCATGCTACATCAATTGTTAAGTTGTATTTCTGATTGTCTAATCATCAAATTGACTGAAAATTATTTAAGTGAAATAAAAATAAAATTTGTTATTTTTTTGGAATAAAAAATTTAGTAAATTAACTCATTTTTAGTCTCGTTTTTAAAATAGATTGAACCAGTCAAATTGGCCATGGATTGATTAGGTGATGGTCTGACTAGCCAGTTCAACAGTTTTATTTCAAAATTTATTCTAACATGAGTTTTTAAGTCTGAACTGGTGGAACCAATAATTGATTTCAGATTTTTAAAACATTGCATGAAAAGCCATTCTGTAAGCTAGTCGCCATGGGAAAAAAAAAAAGTTACGTTCATGATAACACTATTTTCAAATTGCTTTCATCCTTTAAAAAAATAAAAATAATAAATGAAAAAAAATGAATTGGCGTATTTGGATTTTGGTTAATTTTAATTTTTTTAATTTTTGAATTTCAAGTAAAATTTTCAGGGGATAATTTATGTAGGATTAAAAATTTCAAGTTCTATATTTAATGCTTAATATGAAAATATTATTATATTAGACCTACACATGCATATAAAGTTTATCAATGTGATTTCGATTCAATTTTATTTGAATATCTGACTCTAGACCCTTTACTTTATTCAAATTTTTTGATGAAACAAAATCTCAGAATCTTAATATTAATTCAAAAAGAATGTGGGCATGGTGTAAAAATTATCATAAATTATGTTTGGATAACTACGAGTTGTTTAAAGCACATAATGTATGCTGGAAAAACTATAGGAAAACAAAATTTGTATTGCTAACTATTTGCAATATAACAAACACCATTGAGTGGCGACTGTGGCGTAGCTGTTGAAGCGCCATACACCAATATAGCAGTCGCTAGACATAAGTTGCATAACCAAATTCCATGATCAATCTCACAACAATGACTGACAACAAGGATCATTTTCTTTTGTTTTATTTTTGGAGCAGATCTCAACTCTGCTCTCTTGCCATTAGGCCCAAAACACAGCTTCTTTCTAGATTTCAGTAATTGGGTCACACTTATTCTATACAACCAAATGATTCGTTGATTCCCTGATGCAAGTTTTATGTTGCAAGCCCCGGTAGGGCGTGATTTTGGGAAAATTTTCACTAATTTTCGCAAAAATTTGTATTGATAATAATGGTAATTTTAGGGAAAATTACAGGAAAAAACTCAATATATGGAAGTATTTTCAATTCAAACTAATCTTTTAATTTAACAATTTGAATTCTCTGTTTTTTTTTTGTTTTATTACTTTCAATTTTGATCAATTGTTCGTCTCCTGCTTAATTTATGGATGGAAATCTAGTAACATGCCTAAGTATAAATATGCATGCTAATAATATAATTACAGGTGGAATTGCAAGCTTTAATCAAAGGGTGTTTTGATTGGTAATTGTATTCTTATTTGTGATAATTGGATGACCGTAAATTTAACATTTTTATGATAAATGTAAGAAATATCAAATCTTATTGTGTAATTCATAACCCACGGGACTTCCTAATGAACCAAAAAAAATAAACTAAAGCCTTCAAATTGAACGAAAAATGGAAGGGGATCGAGAATAAAATTAGTTTCATAAATTGATTATTTTTTAATTGAGAAAATTCTAGTTGGATGAAAGTTTAATGTAATATCATAACTGAAAGCTTCATAAAACGCTAGAGTTTGAATTCGATGGGAGAAAATTAGGATTTGAATTCAAACTACCCCATATGTAGGGGATCTTTTGTAATTGCTCCTATTTTTAATTTTATTTTATAACAAAAATATTTCTATGTTATAATTTTGAAAAAAACTATAAAAAATAAATTATAAGAGCAACTGCACTAAATTGGTGCAAAAATAAGGAAAAAGACAAAAATGGTGTAAAAAATTTCATTTCCAATTGAACACCAAAATGGTGTTAGTTACAGTGTCGCGTCATATTTGGCGTTGCACTGTAGCAACGCTATTTCAGATTAAAAAAAAAAGGTTTACAGCAGAAGAAATAAGAAGAAGGAGGAGGAAGAAGAAGAAGAAAGGGAAAGGGAAAGGGAAAGAGAAAGGGAAAGGGAGAGAGAAAGTGCACGGTGTGGTTTTTTTTTAAGTTAAATAATTTTATTTATATTTAAAAATAAAATTTTTAATTTTTAATTACCAAATTTTGTATTTTTTTATAAATAATTTGATTATATTTGAATAAATAAAATTTTAATTAGTAATTATATTTTAATTAATATTAAAATTAATTGAAAATTTAAATAAAAATAATATTAGTAAATTGAAAATTAATTAATAGTAAATTGATGTTTAATTAATAGTAATATTTAAATTGATTTTTTTCTAGTTCATAATTAAATTATATTATCCAATTAAATTATATTATAATATTTTTAATGTTATGTAATTTTAAGTGCATAACAATTTAATTTCTTAATTGAATATAATTGAACAAAAAAAATTAAAAAAAATGTAAAAAATATATAAATATAAAATGCATATATTATAATTTAAAACAATAATACATTTATTACTAACACATAATAAGATTACAAAATATTAAAACTAAACTAACAACGAAAATTTAAAATGTCTAACATAAAACAAACAAAATGAAATAATTAATTATTTAATAATCTGGAAATTTTATATATAAATATAAAATGCATATATTATAATTTAAAACAATAATTAATTATTTAAAATTTTATTAATATTTGATATTAAATTGAATTTGTATTTTATAATATTATTAAATAATAATATTTTTAATATTGGATGAATATATTAAAAAAATAATTATTTTGTAAAATAATTATGTAGTCTAAAATTAATAAAAAATAAAGTATAAAGAGGAATATATATAGAATATTCTTTTTGGTGTAAAAAATGGTGTAATGGATTGGAGATAAATTTAATGTAGTTACACCATTTTGATGTAAAAGTTACACCATTTTGGCCCAATGGGTTGGAGATGTCCTAAGAATATCTTCCATTCAAAATTTAATTGTTTTCTATCAATTTGAATCCTGACTTTTTTTATTACTTCCCAATTAAATAGTTCATTAAAATAAAAAATCTATAAAATAAAATCATTGATAAATTTTCTTATTTTTTTAATTTTTATGATAAATTGCGGACTTTTAAACCAACCATGAAAATTAAACTTGTATTCCTATATAATCTTCATTTTTCTTTCTTTTCATTAAATTATATTTCATCAAATAATTTTTCGTGACGATAATAAAGTGGTTTTTCCATTGTTTTTTCATCAAATTTTTATTTAATATATATTATATGTGGAAAAATAAAAATACATAAAATTAAAGTTTTAAGAATCAAATCAAGGCAAATCCTGAAATATAAGAGGCAGATAGTACTCTTTTCCTTAATTTTATATATTATCCATCAAAAAAATTTTGAAAAAAGGCAAAAAAAAGTTGTGCACTTGACGTTAATTAATGCAAGGCCCATGCACCATTCTCCCATTTTGCCCCCTCCCTCGTGCAACTTCAATGAAGTACAGCAGTGAGGGCCCCTTGGGGCATCTTTATGGATATTCTAGCAATATGCACATTATATAAAAAAATAAAAAATTAATATAAGGATTTATTTTTCCAATCCACAATTATTTTAAAAAAGTAAGAATATGTGTTATAATTATATTTTAGTTAAGATTAAAAGTTGTAGATAAATGAAACCTTTTCAAATATAAAATTCTTATTTGCAAATTAATTTTTCATCTGAAAAGGTACATATAAACTACACTTTTTATTTATATTTTTGTCCAATTGTGTCACAGCAAAACCACATATATAAATATGAAGTTGAAATAGAGATAAAAACATTAAATTAATTTTGCACATGAATTTTTCTAAAAATTTAAAATTTTAAATAGAAAATTAAATAAATAAATGATTACATACTTATATGGAAATATGAAATGCGAACAAGTAGTTCTTATTATTAATATATATATATATATATACATACATACTAAATTTTGCTCCAGGGGGAGGGGATCACCTATAGAAAACCAAAAAAAATAAAAAAAATCAAAGCAACAACAAGAGCTACTCTACCACAAGAGGAACCCAACGGGGCCAAGCAACACCATCAGAATTGTCATGAAGATAAGGGATAAGACTAACAAGAATATCTTGCTAGCAAACCTCTCTCAGCTCAGTTTGATATTAAATTTGAAAAAAAAAATTTTTGTAGAAATTTTTTTGAGTTTTGAAAATTATTTTTAGAAAAAAACAGATAAATAGATATTTTTTTAAAAGTAAATTTGAGAAAAACAGTTTATAAAAAATTAAAAAAATCAATTAATTAAATAAAAAAAATTTAAACCTGTTTTTTAATATACAATTGTAATTTCAAACATCAGCCAATTGAAAGCTATATTTCAAACATGGACCAAATTAGTGAAAGACAATCTAGGAATGACATACCATTAATTCAATTCGCAACTAGCAGGAATGAGACTCCAGGATAAATTTTCAATGGTCCCTATCCCAAGCCAACTTAAGACCCTCAATAGTAGCCCCAAGCTCATATTAAATCTATGATTTATTACCTTTATCATTAGTATCTCATGTTAGCTTTAGCAATGGAATCAATCTCGATTGATAACGAAGTTGTTATTTTGGTTCCACAATAACAATCTATTTTTTTACCCAGAAAAACAAATGAGTGTCGCCCACCCACTATGCCCAATGTGATTGTATCCTCCCTTTTCGGCATGACCTTTTTGTATTTTTATATAGAAATTGGTTCACACCTCCTTATAGATCCAAAGAGTCCTCACTTTAATGCCTATGAATGCTCAATTTTGCAAATTTGTAGTTTTCCATTTTCACTTCACCTCTATGAAAAGTCAAGCCTCAGTTTCCACTAATTGGCAATAGCTTATAAATACACCACCTTCATCATCTACCTTAGGGAACAGAAACGCTATCTTTCAACAAACACTCACATTTCACCCACATAACCTTAAAAAACCCAACATGCACTAAAACTAGATTAATACTGTAATAAAGTTGTCATTAATCTTGGTCATACACCCGATTTTACCATTTTGGACCCCTTTAGATCTAGTCAATTTTGCTTATCCAGAGGGAAATCTTTAGGGACAAAGATGGAATGAAAAGTATTAGAAATGTGATTATAGTTGTCATTACTATTGTTTTAAAAGATTAATGATTATATCGCTTCCTTACCTTTCTCCTTAATTCTAACACAAGAAGTAACAGAGCCATCATCATCATCATCATCATCATCGTCATCAAAACAAGCTTAAAGAGTCAAAACCCTCAATGCCCGAGACCCTTCTCCTTCCCTCTCTGTCTCTTTCTAAACAAGGAAAGATCCTTCCTTTCTCTCTCTATTCTACGCAGATTTTATCCATCTCCGTTTTCCTCTGTATTCGAATCATAAATTTCTTCAAGGTGTGGCTACGTGCTTACTCTCCTTCTATTTTTCATCTCAAATCCAAAATTTTTGATTTTTTTCTTCGTTATTGACCTGGGGTTTGGTCTATTTACGAATTTCCGATCGAAACCCTAGCTTCCCGTCCGGCTTGCGACTCAATCTCGACGCTCTTAGTAGCTTGTTTATTGGGTTTGAGCTGGGAATCGAAGCTCTGTCTAAACCCTAGTTTTGATCTGAGATAACTTATGGCGCTTTTTGCTTTTGGATTTGGGACTTTGGGTGGAAATGTTTATTTGGTTTGAGATAAGATGCTGGGCAGGTATTGTTTGAATTGGGTGTTTGTTTGATTTAGTAGATTTGTGGTCGTCGTATGGATATTGTGCATTTGGCTTTTGATTAATTTCGTGTCTTTGAAATTTTAACTTGTCTGGGTTGCTGGGTCTGGAAAAAGAAATTAAAAGGTAAGCTGTTATTGTGTGCTTTAAAGCTTCAGTTTTTGTAGATCAAAATAACATCACTAGTTTATGGTCCTGTATGCTAGGAAGGCAGTTGGTCTTGATTGAATTTTGAATTACAGCAGCTCTAGAATACTGGATTTTGCACATTCCATATTCAAATTTTGATATTCTGTTTGCACTGTTGATCCTTGGAATGCCAGTCATGCTCTTTCGTTGTTTATGATAGTAGGAATTAGTTACTTTAAACTGGTCTTATTTCTCAATTCAAAATTGAAAATCGTACATAATTGCATGTGAGTTAAGATTGCAGCAATTTCAAGATTTGAACTATTGTGCAAGTACTAATTTTTTCTTCAGTATGAGAAAATTTATTGGTGTTATTGATTGTTGTGCTCTGAGCCAGCTGAAAATGGTTGCATGACACAAAATGACTTCAATTCCATGTTGTTGAATGCTGTTTTGTCAAATTTTACATCATTTTCTACCTTTTCAGTTATTTTGAAAATTTAGGGACACCAACCTTCTGAATTAGTTTTGAGTTTAATGGGAGAAGAAAAAAGAAAAGTATACCTTGGGTGCATACTTGATCTTTAAGCGTGAGCTCTGAGTGGAGAGTTGAAATATTGATTTTCATTTGAAACGACCTTGAAATTGTATCATAAAGTTGAGCTAGATCCAAGAGCAATTATGTTAATTAGTGGAAAACTTAAAAGTTTTTTATTTTTTATAATTTTTAACATGTTCCTATGGAATCATTTTTTGTAGTTTTTTGTGGTACCTCACCATTTCTTTCCCTGTGTACCTTGTGACTTGACCATGTCTTACCTTATGTAGTGTTTATGCTTATTTTCCCCTTGCAATGCCAATTAATTGGTTCTCCAATCATGCTCAGTGTTCAAATATTGGTACTTGAGTAAATATGAAGTTTTCAATCATGTTACATGGCAATTGATGGTAGTTTTATCACACTAACTTGGGGCTTTCATGCTTGGGGACAAGCTATTGTAATGTCTGTTGTACATCTCACGATTATTTATTTATTTTGCATGTAACTTTAGACATAAATATTTACATGTTTTCCAAATGCAGTTCAAGGTTGTACAGCTTATTGTAGTCATTTGATGTTGGGAGCAGTATGCCGTTGATATTTTGGAGAAATGCAAAGGTATCAGCCGGCCAGCTGCACTGGTGCAGTTAATAATAATGCTATTGGTGGGGCATCAGTCAGGGACACTGTCCGGGCTGATTCATCTTCATTGTCAGCTAACTTCTCTATTAATTCTAGGTAAATTGGTTATCCTGCTGTCAATTTTGTTTTATAATGCAGATCTTATATTCCGGCTTCTCAGCCTTGTTCCAATCAGCTATTTAGTGGATGTAGGGTGAATGCCACATTGTGTTCTGATATTATTCAGTGCCAGCCCATTGATGTATTCCGAACTACTGTTGTTGACTGTGTATGCTTTTATTTTGTTGTGATAGTTGTTTATTGAATCAAAATGTATATATGATTCTGTATGTGTATA
Organism: Triadica sebifera; assembly: GCA_023653625.1. Taxonomy (NCBI): domain Eukaryota; kingdom Viridiplantae; phylum Streptophyta; class Magnoliopsida; order Malpighiales; family Euphorbiaceae; genus Triadica; species Triadica sebifera. The sequence continues at coordinate 4,090,930 of CM042895.1, forward strand.
TATGTTTGTGGATTCTTTGGCCGTTTATATATCTACATGTTTTGTGTTTAGATATCTTGATGTACTGTTCAAGATATTAATGATCTTGCTTTTTACTTGTCTAACAAAGAAGATGGCACTAGCACTATTTCTCTTGTTTTTGTATAAGCTGCATATTATTTGCTGTGGATGGAGTTTCCCTCGTCATTCCTTCTCTGGTCTGGTCTGGTCTGGTCTGATTTTGAGTAGAAAAAATGTTTTTCTTTTTATTTTCTTTTGTTTTAATGAAATAGATGTATGTTGTTTTTGTTTTCTTCAAAAATTATGATACAGTTAATATCCTAAACTGCTAATTGTTTGTTTATGATGCTAGAGCTGAGTGAATTGTTGTGTGTGGTGCAGGCGGCCACCTCCACTGACTCCATATAAGTTAAAGTGTGATAAAGAACCCTTAAATTCCAGGTAAAGTCAGCATCAGCATGGTTTCCCTTTTTTTTTTTGGGTTCAGTTACATTTTTACTCTGTCAAATAATTTTTCAGGAGTCACATAGAATCAACAGTTTTAAGCGATATTTTATATGCTTTCAGTTTCATTATTTTGTTGGATATGGTTCTTATAAATAATATGCGCTGTTATTTCTTCAATTTTAGACTTGGACCCCCTGATTTTCATCCCCAGACTCCAAATTGTCCTGAGGAGACTCTTACCAGAGAATATGTGCAGTCTGGGTACAGGGAAACAGTTGAAGGTCTTGAGGTATCTTTTCTTAAAAATATTTTTGTCATTTAAGTTCCTTTCTCATCTATGAACATGTGTGGATATGGTTGTTGTGCTGCGCTTTCATGGTTGGTTGGTCACTGTTGAGAAATAACGAAAATAGCAAGAAAATTTAAGAGAAGAGCAAGAACACAGAGAACACAAGATTTAACGAGGTTCGGCAATGTGTCTACGTGGGAGCAGAACGACTAGGTTTTCTTATTGATGGTACTTCGAAACAAGGTTATAATACACATGTTATATATATAATATGTACGGTAGAATTTTACAAAAATGCCCCTATACCGTACCTTGGGGGTGTTGCCCCCCCACCTCAAACCCACTTAATTCGTAGCCCATAAAATAGCCGAGAAACCTCCCACAAGGACAAATGCTGTCGCTCCATTCCTCGCTAACGCTTCATCGCTCCGCTGCGCTCCAGCATCTGTCCACTTACTGTGCATATAAGCCATACACAACAATTACCATTACCTTGTTTACCTTTTGACTGTGCTGTTTATTGAATGAATGAGATACTTTGTTGGTTCCTTGATATAATTTCTTTAGGATCTGATATTTTTAACTGTATATGAGAGGAAAATATTTATTATCCTTTCAATTTATACGTGGATATTTACTGGAAATTTTTTTTTTCTGTTAGTTTTTATTTTTATTTTTTTTGTGAAGTTATTTAACACAGTGTGCGTGTGCGTGTGCGCGCGCGCGCGCGCCTGGGTGCATGCGTGCAATATTACTGTATTGACTGCGTTTCATTTTTCTCAAATAAATATTTTTCGCATCTTCTTTTTCAATGTCAATATGCATTAGAACATGTGTTCTTATAATTTGGTGAAAGTAGGCAATTTATTTTTGTTAAACCTGTTTAAACATGATAAGGAATTCTTAGTGTTATAAGGCTATAAAAAACAGTTGTAAAGTGGTACTTTTAGATTTGTGCTCAATCAGAAATAATTCCTATTTGTGCCTCTAAACTTGTAAAGCGGTGCTTCACAAAATTTTATTATTTGTTATAAGGCTCCCTTAGTAGATTGTTATTGAATATGATAACAATACAAATGTGTACACACTTACATAATGAATATTCTATAACTAATTAAATTTAATTATGAAGGAATAGGATTCATGTGCATATAACAATATTGATAGAGTTCGCATCATTAAATTTTAAATAACCAATCAAGATACAACAACTATGTTGTGTTGGTATAAGAATAAGTTTCAATGCCATTTCATTTGATGATGGTTCAATGTAATATTATGAATATTATACATTTCATTATATGATGGTTTATTGATACAAATTATACTGTTCTAAGAAGTCTATAGCAGATATAAATTGAGTGGAAGTGGTAGGGCCAATATTGCTCTTCAAATCTTATACCCTATTGAAACTAAAAAAGTATTTTTATAGAATAAAATTTTAACATTTCCTTTTTGTCCATTCTCTGGTTTACTTTACATGTTTGTTTTGTCTTTAGAAATGTTTTTCCCATGCCTGTGCTTTTTATACTTTTTATATATCAATGTCAAACTTACAAGGGAAAATTATATTTGTCCAGACTTTCTTGTATATTTCTACTGCTTAAATGATGCAAGTTTTGAGAATTCAGTAGTTGCTAGAAAGTCCTTGTTAAACTAGGTAATATATTTTGTGGAAATACGTAAGACATTGTTGCTGTCAATTTATCATTATCTTATGTTGGTTGGCCTGCTGAGTTGTCAGGAACCTAGAGAAATCTCGCTGAGTCAGGTTCAAGCCTTTTCTAAATCTACTACCATAAAATGCAGAGAGGTGATTTTTTTTTATTAGGAAGCGTTGGTTATTACCTTATTTGTTAATATAAAATAAATAAATAAAAGCGGTAAAAAATTATTGGCACTTAATTGTAGCTGGTCCTTTGTTTCTTTCTGCAGGCACTCAGAAAAATTCTAAGGGCCATTAATGAGTCTCGTGCTCAAAAACGCAAGGTAATGCTTCTATACTAAAAAAACTATAGGTATTTTATGTATTTTTCTCCCCTCTAAATCCTCACAAAACTTGTCTCATTCGGTACATTCATTCTGATCCCATTTATATTGGGAGAACCTTTTTTGTTCGTATTTTTAGGTTTTGAAATCTCATGAATGAATCTGAACTTACGCATTTCTTCTAATTATGACAGGCTGGTCAAGTCTACGGCGTGCCTCTTTCTGGATCATTATTAACTAAACCTAGTGTCTTCCCTGAGCAAAGGCCTTGTGGTGAAGACTTCAAGAAGAAATGGATTGAGGTATTTTTTCTTTCACATTTCACTAGAACTGCAATTTGTTTTCCATTATCAATCAATGGTAACATATCTTCTGCTTTTGCCCCTTAAGGTTATCATGAAGTCATGACGAATTGATTGTCTCTTACCTACTAGTATATCTGTATATGTGTGTGCATGTGTCTGTTCTAGACTTGGTATGTTGGGTTTAGGAGTGTTGTATAAGATCTGGGTACTAATAACTGATTGGGAAAGGCACAACTGAACCTTTGCATGTCTAAGGGAACTCGTTTGAATTTATTTGTAAAAGGTTTCATATTGTTGTTAAGGTTTCATATTTTTGTGACTGAATATGTTCAATTATGTCATGTTATTATTTTTTGGGTTTTAAGTTCAAAAATTAGCCATCATGAATATTTAAAACCTGTTAAGCTTTTCAATTGGCAAGTGTAATAAAATTACTGAAGATAATAGCCAGCTAAAGAAGTTGTGAAATATAAGTTATTCATTGAACTTGGAAGAGACTGAGTGATATATTTGCCTTTTCTTTTCTCTTCTCTTCTTTCTTTTCGTACTATATCCTCTTATGTGATTTTGAAATTTTAGTTGCACTAATCTCTAATATAAACATTAATTCTGTATAGCTATTACTTGGTTTTGTGCAGTGTTCTGTTGTGTTTTTAATTGTAATGATTATAAATATAAACCTTATTGAAAAATATGGTGTTGAAGCAACAATGAATCTAGTATAGGCTGCAGAGCCCAGTTGCTCTGCCTTAAAACAGGAATTCAACAATTTAACAGAGTTTTCTTTTGACGCTAACTGTATTAGATGAAATTTCTCTTCATGACCATGAATGTGGTGTGCAGGTGTAACTTTTTATCCATAGAGGTGTTACTAGTACTTGTTTTGTCCATAACTTGTTTTTAGTGCATGGTTATGTTTTTATAAAATCATTATGGATATCAAGTAAATTCCTGAAACCTTGAAGAGGATATTGTTGAGAGTTAAGACAAACTAGAGAAGCAATATATTAGCAAAAAGGGTCTCCTTATGACCTTGGGAACTACTCACTTTGCTGTAAACTGGCTGTTTAAGTTTAGCTGATGAAAAATGTAATGGAAGATATATATCATGGATGTTCAAATGAAGGCTTGTCTTTTCCCTCATTCCTGTGCCTTTTGGACTCTTCACCTATAACTTGTTTTGCCTTTATCCTTCTTGTCTACCAGGGTTTATCACAGCCACATAAGCGATTGCGTTCTTTGGTTGATCATGTACCTCATGGATACAGGAAGAAATCCCTTTTTGAAGTTCTTATCAGGAATAATGTTCCATTGCTAAGAGCAACTTGGTTTATCAAAGTAACTTATCTTAATCAGGTAAAGCTGCTTAAATACTGTCATCTTTGCTTGTGTACTTAAGTTATAGTTAACTACCTTTAATAGCAGATTATGCGTTTCCTGTGCAGGTCCGTCCTGGTTCTGCTAGTATTTCTTCTGGTACACCAGATAAAACTCAGTTGTTGCGTACAGAGCTTTGGACGAAAGATGTTGTTGAGTACTTGCAGTTACTCCTCGATGAGTTTTTATCCAGAAATAATTCTCATTATATTCCACACACCAGAGATAGGTCACCTCAAATCCCTTATGCTGGATCACTGCAGAATAGAAGTGATTCAACGCCTTTATTTATTGATGGTGAGGAGCCTTCCCTTCACTTTAAGTGGTGGTATGTGGTAAGGCTCTTACATTGGCACCATTCTGAAGGACTGCTGCTTCCTTCTGTAATCATGGATTGGGTCCTTACTCAATTGCAGGTATTTTCTATTTATGCAAATTTCATGTATACCTTTTTACTTTGACATATGAGAGATTTTGTGCTGTGCACAACCGAATGGCAATCCCTAATTGGAACATTTTATGCTTTCTCTTAGGAAAAGGACTTGCTTGAGATTTTGCAGTTGCTGTTACCTATAATATATGGTGTACTGGATACTGTTGTTTTATCTCAAACATATGTTCGCACTCTTGTGGGAATAGCAGTTCGTTATATTCGCGAACCTTCTCCAGGTGGATCGGATCTGGTAGATAATTCTCGAAGGGCATATACAACAGCTGCTCTAATTGAAATGCTTCGGTATTTGATATTAGCTGTACCAGATACATTTGTTGCTTTGGATTGCTTTCCTTTACCTTCAAGCATACTGTCATATGCAGTAAATGATGGAGCTTTTGTGTCAAAGGCATCTGATGAGACTAGAAAGATGAAAGATAATTCAGCTGGAGTTGCTAGTGTATTCAGAAGTAAAGGGCTTGATGCTCAATATCAATCTTTTTCCTTAGATCAGGTTGTTTCATACATTCAGAGACGGGCAGATAATATTGCAAAGGCTGCATGTCCTGGCTATTTGGTTCATAGTGTGGCAAAAGCTGTACAGGCATTGGATAAGGCTCTTTTGCAGGGAGACATTAGAGAGGCTTATAGTTTTCTTTTTGAAAATTTTTGTGATGGAGCTGTGGATGAAGGTTGGATTGAGGAAATCAGTCCTTGCCTAAGATCATCGTTGAAGTGGATAGGGACTGTGAATTTGCCATTTATTTGTTCTGTATTTTTCCTTTGTGAGTGGGCAACATGTGATTATCGGGATTTTCGAAATGCTCCACCTCATGATCTGAAGTTCACTGGTAGAAAAGATTTTTCTCAGGTTTATATTGCAACTCGGCTTCTAAAGCTAAAGATAAGAGATTTGCAAAATAAACCTCGATGGAAGAATGAGAGATTCTTTGGGGTTAATAGTCTTGCCGGAGGTCTTAGTCACCATAATTATGCTGGCAGGGTTCATGTAGGAAATGGGTATGAAAATAAAGATAACTTAAAAAATGCAAGTGCAAAGGACATTAATTCATCAGATGTATTTGAGAGCCCAGGTCCTTTACATGACATCATAGTGTGTTGGATTGATCAACATGAAGTTCAAAAAGGAGAAGGTTTGAAGCGTCTTCAACTATTCATAGGGGAACTAATTCGGTCTGGGATTTTCTACCCTCAGGCTTATGTAAGGCAACTTATAATTAGTGGAACTATGGATACAAGTGGGCCTGCAGGTGGCCTGGATAGGCAGAAGAGACATTATCAGATTCTGAAACAGCTGCCTGGATTCTACATCCATGATATCATGGAAGAGGCAAGGATTGCAGAAGGTTCAGAACTTTTGGAGGCCTTGCATGTTTACTCAAATGAGCGACGCCTTCTCCTACGCGGGTTCCTCTTCGATCACTGCCAAAATTCAGCCAAATCAAATATATCAGTGAAGCAAATGCATCATCTAATTCATTCGAAGGATGTTGCTTCTGCAGCTTCTTTTGATCAGTTGAAAACCATCCAAATTGGGCCAGGGTCCAGTATTCTAACTTCTAAAAAAGTCAAGACCAATGCTGATATTGAGGAACTGAAGGCTTCCATCTCTGCGCTATTGCAGATTCCTAACTTATCTGCTTCCTCAGACACAGGACTGGATGAATCTCAAGGGAATGTTAAGAGGGCTGTTGAGTCAACATGCAACAATGTGGATATAGTAGAAGGTACTCCTGGGTGTGAGGACTGCAGAAGAGCAAAGAGACAGAAGTTAAGTGATGAAAGAAGCTCTTGCCTTCAAAGTCATTCTCCATTATCAGATGATGAGGATATCTGGTGGATGCGGAGGGAATCCAAATCTTCCATAGATTCATGCAAATTAGATCTACCGCTGAAGCCATCAAAACAGGTCTCTAAGGGCAGACAAAAGGTTAAAAAAACTCAAAGTCTGGCTCAGTTAGCAGCTGCTAGGATTGAGGGTAGCCAGGGAGCTTCTACAAGTCATGTGTGCAATAACAAGGTTAGCTGTCCTCACCATAGAAGTGGAACGGAAGAAGCTCTTAAGTCAGCCAATGGAATCAGAACATCATGTGGAGTAGATATTGGCGTAACTGCAAAATCTTTAAAACAACTGTGTTTTGTAGAGAAGAGGTCGATTACTGTTTGGTTGCTAGCTACTGTTAAGCAGCTTGTTGGAGAGGCCGAGAGGAATGCTGCCAAGACCAGCCCAATTACTAAGCCTTTTGTTCCTGCTGATGACAGAAGCTCCATACGGTGGAAGCTTGGTGAGGATGAGCTCTCAGCTATATTATATTTGATGGATGGTTGTAATGATATTGTTTCTGCATCCAAGTTACTGCTTTGGTTATTGCCGAAGGTTGTCAGCAATTACAATACCACTATTCATAGTGGGAGGAGCATCATGATGTCACAGAGGAATGTGGAAAACCATGCATGTGAAGTGGGAGAGGCATTCTTGTTGTCATGCCTCCGAAGGTGAGCTCTCAAATTTTGCCTAATTGTAAAATTTATATTTTGTGTTTGCTGGCAGTATACATTTTATGTTGATTATTGCTTATAAGTCATCTTGCGGTTATTGACTTGTATTATAAAAGTTTTGTCAAGTGTAGTGCTTGTTGAATTTGTCTTATGCTTTATAAAAGACTTTGTTTGCTGCATAGTGCTAATCAACAGACATATTTGAAAGGAGGGGTGGAGCTCTCTTACTAATAATAATTATGTTTTTGTCTCTTGGAACCCTTTTGTTCCCAAAAAAAATTGGAAAAGAAAACCTATCCATGTATGCTTCCTGTTTCTTATCAACTGGCAGTGCTTATAGGTTGCTGTCATTAAATTTTTGAATTGGTTGTTGTTATGCTAGTAGAGTAATAATTTCTTAAAATACATTTGTTGCTTTGTAGTGGCTACAATTTTGACTATCATGTAGCTATCTGAAAGTGTAGCAAACTCTTTGCTGGAACTATACATTCTAATTTGCTGTATATTTTTTCCAGTACTTTTGTTTGGTGGAAAATCTTTCTCTATTGCCCGGTTTGCTTGTTGGAAAATCTTTTGGATTTTTATAAAGAAATTTTTATTCTTCACATCTTACTTGCAATGGATTATTTTCAGGTATGAGAACATTCTTGTCGCAACAGATCTTATACCTGATGTCTTGGATGTTGCAATGCAACGTGTGGCAGCATTACTAGCTTCAAATGGAAGAGTTTCAGGTTCTGCCTCCTTAACTTATTCCCGGTACTTGTTGAAGAAATATGGCAATGTGCCAAGTGTCTCTGAATGGGAGAAGACTTTTAAGGCAAAATGTGATAAGAGACTTATTTCTGAACTTGAACCTGGTCGCCCACAGGATGGGGAGTTTGGATTCCCACTTGGAGTTCCAGCTGGAGTTGAAGATTTTGATAACTTCTTGCGCCAAAAGATAAGTGGTAATCGAATAACCAGAGTGGGTATAAGCATGAAAGATTTAGTGCAACGGCACATTGAGGATGCTTTTCACTACTTCTTTGGTAAAGAGAGAAAACTCTTTGGCACAGGTTCACAAAATCCCGGGTTTGAAAAATCTGATGATGCGCATCAGATAGCTCAACAAATAATTATGGGCTTAATGGAATGCATTCGGCAGACTGGTGGTGCTGCTCAAGAGGGTGACCCCTCTTTGGTGTCTTCTGCTGTTTCTGCCATAGTGAATAATGTTGGACCAACTATAGCAAAAATGCCTGATTTTACAGTGACCGCTAAATATTCAAATGCTTCATCTGCTACGCCTTCATTAAGTGTTGCTAGGCGCATTTTGCGCATCCATATAACCTGTCTGTGTCTGCTTAAAGAAGCTTTTGGAGAGCGTCAGAGCCGGGTTTTTGAGATTGCTCTTGCAACGGAGGCCTCTTCTGCCCTCGCTGCAGCTTTTGCTCATGGAAAGGCCTCTCGAAGCCAATTTCAATTGTCTCCAGATGATTCCAGTGGGAATATCTCCAACGAAATATTGAACAGAGCTGGAAGGGGAACAAAAAGTGCTGCTGCTGCCATCTCTGCTCTCGTCATTGGGGCTGTTATTCATGGTGTTACGAGCTTGGAGAGAATGGTAACTGTCTTCAGATTAAAGGAAGGGCTGGATGTAATTCAATTTATAAGGAGTACAAGATCCAATTCAAATGGGAACACCCGTTCAATACCGGGACTTAAGGTGGATAACTCGATTGAAGTTTATGTGCATTGGTTTAGGCTGCTTATTGGCAATTGTAGAACTGTATCAGATGGTTTAGTTGTAGAACTCTTAGGCGAACCATCTATAGTTGCTCTGTCAAGGATGCAGCGAATGCTTCCCCTTAGTTTGGTCTTTCCTCCTGCTTATTCTATATTTGCCTTTGTTATATGGAGACAAATTATTCTTAGCAAAGACCTAGCAAACAGTGAAGACATCAATCAGTTGTATCATTCTTTGACAATGGCCATTACTGATGCCATAAAGCACCTGTCTTTTCGAGATGTGTGTTTGAGAGACAGTCAAGGCTTTTATGATCTTGTGGCTGCAGACGTTTGCGATGCTGAGCTTGCTTCCATGTTAAATGGCTTGGACATACACACCAAATCTGCAGCTTTTGTTCCTCTTCGAGGAAGGCTGTTTTTAAATGCCATCATTGATTGTAAAATGCCACCATCTGTATTAACACAGGATGACAACAATCGAGTTTCTGGAGTTGGTGGAAATAAAATTCAACATGCAGAGAACGAAACAAAGCTTCTGGATAAGCTTGTGAATGGATTGGATACATTGCAGCCTGCAAAGTTCCATTGGCAGTGGGTTGAACTTCGGTTACTTTTGAATGAACAAGCCCTTGTTGAAAAGCTTGAGATGCATGATATGTCCTTAGCAGATGCTATTCGCTCTTCCTCACCTGGGCCTGAAAAATCTGCTGCTTCTGAAAATGAGAACAATTTCATTGTGATCATCCTCACAAGGTTGTTGGTCAGACCTGATGCTGCACCCCTTTTCTCTGAGTTGGTCCATCTTTTTGGGAGGTCACTTGAAGATTCAATGTTATTGCAGGCTAAATGGTTCTTGGGGGGCCATGATGTTCTTTTCGGAAGGAAAACGATTAGACAGCGCCTTACAAACATTGCAGAGAGTAAAAATCTTTCTACTAAGGCTCAGTTTTGGAAGCCATGGGGCTGGTGTAGATCAGGTTTTGAGTCTGTGACAAATAGAGGAGACAAGAAGAAGTTTGAGGTCACCTCCCTTGAAGAAGGTGAAGTTGTTGAAGATGGTGTAGACATAAAAAGGTCTGGAAAAGGATCTACTCATATGTTTGAGTCTGAAGGCTTTGGTGTCAATCACCAGTATCTAACTGAAAGGGCTTTCATTGAACTAGTTCTTCCCTGCATAGACCAAGGTTCTGATGAGTCTCGGAATACGTTTGCAAGTGATTTGATCAAGCAGTTGAATAATATTGAGCAACAGATAAATACAGCTGTTCGTGGTGCAAGTAAGCAGACAGGATCTGCTTCTTCTGGACTGGAAGGTCCTGCAAGTAAGGGAAATAATCGAAAAGTTGCAAGAGGTGGCAGTCCGGGAATGAGTAGACGGTTGGCAGTAGCAGCAGATTCTTCTCTGCCATCACCTGCTGCCTTACGAGCTTCTATGTCACTGCGGTTGCAATTATTGCTGAGAATGCTTCCTATTATTTGCACTGATGGGTAATTATCCAAATACTAGTATATTAGTTGCAGCTCTTTCACCTTGCTTGCTTGTTAGTTATTATTTTTTTAAGATCTTAGTTTTCTGTACCTTTTTTCTTTTTTTTTTTCAATTACTTTTAACGATGACTCATTAGTTATGGTGGAATCTGATGGTTTTTTTTTTCATTCATTATCATCTTTGTATGAAAGTAGATCTATAGGCTATTCTTCCTCGAAAAGTCATCAAAAGTTAAAGTTACGCCATTTTCACTTGTCATAACATACATACATTGTTTACTATTTACATCACCATTTATATATCGATATGATCAACATATCAGATGGCCCAAAATATATCGTGTTCACACTTATATGCATCATTTGTACAACTAGGCACTCGAAATGTCCATAACTTAGATTAGTGGCCCAACCTCCTCTAGGCGTGCATTGAGATAGCTTTTGACATCAGCTAATCATCTAGAGAAATCTGGAAGAGTAATATGAGGGGTAAGTATACATACTCAGTGAGAGGATATAAACACAACAAGGGGAACAAAATATGATTTTTACTATAAAATATACATGAGACATACAAATATAGCTGGATAAATATTAATTGTCAATCATATTATTTATCTTATAAAATCCATAAAATAAAACATTCATAAGATATCATAATTGAAGTGTAAATTAAAAACCTATTCATATCATAAAATCAATCACTATACATTCAAATATGTGTTACATAGATTCCTAGCATCCAAGGGGCATAAAGGTGTGCAACGATGAAAGTAACTAGCAGCCATCAAGGAGCACTAGCATCCCAACATGAGAGGCGAGTTTCAGCATCTCAATCATAAAGGAGCAACTAGCAACCAACATGAGAGGCGAGGTTCAGCATCTGAATCATGAGGGAGCAACTAAACTGGTCATATGCATGCCTTGACAACCCCAAAGGGTGACCACCCAACATACGCCCCAAAGGCATTAAAACTACTACCAAATTGTTTAATTTCGTAGATGCAGCAGCCCAGGCATTTGGCCATCCAAAATCATTATAGGATTATTCAATATGCATTTTGTTTTTCCTATTGTACTTTGTTCCCATAGTACAGAAGGACATGAATAATAAAAAAAGTGTATATCTATGTTGGTGCAAGGGCACATAGCTATTGTATTCTTAGTATTAGGATTAAATATTGATGATACTATTAATATGCATCTAGCATTCCTTGTCTGAAATAAATTTTCAACAGCAAATACACACTTGATTTATCCTTGTATTTGCTGGACTTGTCAGAGAGCCATCTGGTCGGAACATGAGGAATATGCTTGCATCTGTAATAATCCGTCTCCTTGGTAACCGGGTTGTGCATGAGGATGCTGATTTATCCTTGTCTCCAACTCAAAGCCCTCAATCCAAGATGGAAGTGGAGTCACCTTTGGAAGCTGCTTCCGCAGACTTGTCTGGTGAATGTTTGTTTGATCGACTACTGTTGGTCCTTCATGGACTGTTAAGTACTACGCCACCATGTTGGTTGAAGTCAAGGTCTGCTGGCAAGTTAATAAATGAATGCTCTAAGGACTATTCTGGCATTGATCGTGAGGTGGTGGAGAGTTTACAGGTTTGTTCTGACTGTTCTGTTTCAGTTGACTACTTTTGATTTAATAGACTACTTTTACAAGGCAATCAAACTCTTTCCTTGTAAAAGGGGACTACTTTCTAATATGGTTACTCTATGAATGTGATTAAACCACCCTCTGACACCCGTATTGGGATCTGGTGGAATGTTGCCCCATCCAAAGAAAAAAAACGGTTCAGACTGTTCAGTGCAGAATTAGGGGCTAAGTTAATAGACTAACATGTAATCATAAACTTAGAAGAGAAGGAAAAAAAAGGGACTACTCATATTGCGATATGGCCTGTCAATGAAATCTGATTTTGTGTATATGCTTTTTAAATGTGATGCCAAATGCCTAGGTAAATCAAAAGAGATTGATTCAATATTTATTGGAATTTGTGATGCACTTCAATCATCTTACTCTCATTTAATAACTTTTTCTTGCATGTTCTGGATCATTGATTTATATACTTTCTATGCAATTGCAATTGTAATAAAATTTCTAATTTACTTGTAACAGAATACATCTGATACTCAAATAGAGAGAATTTGAGCTAGAAAATAGTGCATTGGATATGAAAAGATTTGTTAATTTATTTATTTGAATTTACCTTTTACTTTTTATGTTTATCATACAAGTTATTCATTTTTTTTTCTTTTCTGCTCTATTATCAACAATTCAAATTGTTTTAGGGGGTTTGAGCATAAATAAATGTATGTTTAGTTGTGTAATTTATTTTCTATGGTTGATATGAATAATTAGTAAGCAGGTAGTGTGGAGAGGAATTATTAGATATGGCATGGATAGCATGCTGTCCCTCTTAGACCATCTCCATTAGAGGGCTACCACATGCACTGACCCTATCTAGGAAATTACACTTGTATAGGTTTCTGCATAACCCCTCTACTGCTCCTGTATACATTCTGTTTGACAAATAGATCTTTTATGAATGCAGAATGACTTAGATCGCATGCAGTTGCCTGGCTCAATAAGGTGGCGCATCCAAGCTGCAATGCCAATTATTCTTCCTTCTGTACGATGGTCGATCTCTTGCCAGATACCATCTATTCCTGTTTCAGCTGTTGCTTCACTTCAACCTAGTATAACAATTTCTGGGTCTTACACTGGAAACCCAGCTCAGAAAAATCCTATTCCTTTGGCACGAATTATGAATGTGCCAGGGAAATCCAAGCCATCACCAACGCAACATGATAATGATACTGAAATTGACCCATGGACTCTCTTGGAAGATGGTACTGGATCAGGTTCATCATCAGGCAACATATCTGTGATTGGCAGTGGTGACTATGCCAATCTTCGAGCCTCCAGCTGGCTTAAAGGGGCTGTAAGGGTCAGACGGACAGACCTCACATACATTGGCCCTATTGATGACGACAGCTGATTTCAAGTTAGCTTTCATTCGTCATTTACCTTGGATTGAACAATCCCCTCAGCAGGTAATTTATTGTTTTTGTTGATTACCCATAATTGGCATCAAGATTCCACCTTGTTCATTCTTGCTTTTCTGCCTTTGATGGGAAAGAGAGCTGTTGGGAGGGATGTTCCTTTTGGGGGTGGGGTTGGGGATGTAGCCCATGCGAAGTTAAACAAAGAAAATTTTACACAGCCATCCCCACTAGGTCTCGGTTCTGCTTGACTACTAACTTTTTGATCACCACCCATGTGGACTGTGTACACCAGGTGCAGTCCAGAGACTTGTATATATAGAGATAATTCTTTTACTTCACTGATTCATCAGGGTAAAATATCTCAGGAATGATTTGTAACTGTTTCATGCGCATCAATCTATTGTGGCATTCTCTTACTCCCTCTAGACTCCTGCATGATACATTTTTATGCATGAAGGTCTTATTCCGTGTGCTGTGACATATTTAGTTTGTTTATATAATGTCATCTGCTCCAGGCTTTGTGATTTGTCAAATTATTATTCATTAAGTCCTTTAATCAAGGTTGTTGTTTGATTATGTTGGCTTATTCTCTAATATATTGGGGGATCTGGACTATTGGCTTGTTAAAAGTTAAACTGGAATATAAGTTGCGATTAAAGGGCGACGTTGATTGATTGATTACCTTGGTGTGATAAACTTATTTTAGTTCTGTTAATAAAGGTATGGAGTTTAAAGTTTATTTATTGGGATACCAATAATGAAGTCCTTTTCTGTGGGGTCACGGATTTTAAAATGTTTAAAGTTGTCTCCATTTACTCAACCTAGATGTCATGTAGATATTGTCTCTCGCTTGGAATTTCACTTATACACTGTCTGCTATTGATTTTCAACACAGTTCTGATGTTCTTGTGTTTCTTTCTTGTATTTTCACACCACTCAGTTAAATGGTTGCTGTTTTCGTGCAATGAATGGGATTGGAATATGATTGATTCGTTTGAAATTGACCAGGCATTTCCGCTATATATATTTGAAACTTACTGTTTGCGTTATACTTGCAAACGTGTGGAAACGGGCAGTTGGCTCGTCTGGTGAATTTTGCAGTTCTATTGGGGAGATCTCTATATGGCATTTTATTATTTGCTTGGAGTGTTTTAACACAACAGTTAACAAAAATATTCCAGCAAGCAATCAATTGAATGGTCTAAACTCTAAATAATAAACTTGTTGCAGCTTATGCTCTTTGCACTCCCAAAGTGCTCCATTTATACAGCTTTCAACAATGGAGCAGGATTTGAAATGTTTGCGAGTAAAGTGGTGTGCAGATTTGGGGTTTCAAATTATGAGTAGGAAGTATGTGGGTAATTCTAATGAAAAAAATATATATGGGAATATTAAAAAAATAGAAATAGAAAAAAAAAAAAACAAGTCTACTTCACTATTCAGTAATTTGGATGATTTCAGAGTTTGGCTGGTTTTGCGTTGGTATGATTATTCTTCAAGTATCTTAGAGCAAGCGTATGAAATTATTTGGTAAAACAAATTATTCGTGCCGAATTTAAAAATGAAAAGTATTATTTTTTGTTTATGGTTTCATTTCAATTTGTATCAGTTAGGATATTGATAACAGTTGCTAAAATGAGAAGGGAGAGAGTGATGGCAGTGGTAGTGCAACCCAGAGGATAATCTCTCAACATGATTGATTCTTTAGAGAAATGTTTAGAGGATAACCTCTGATCATAAGAAAGCTTTAGAGAAATGTTTGGAGGAAAACGAAGGGGACCGTCACAAATGCAAGTCCATGATTGATTCTTTCAATTCTTCTTCTTCTTCTGCTTCTTCTTCTCCTCCTAAAAAAACCTTTGGCACCTTTAAGGCTTAGAAGTGGTTCGTTGACTGATGTTTGAAGAAAGTACCAGTAACCCATTTCCAGAATTTCATGTTTCGTTTAATCTGTGCAATGGTTTAGCCAAATTATTGTACGATGCATACATATGAATCACCAACCGTTGATCAACATATTATGTAATAATTTGGGATTTGGTATTGTTATTTTTTTGTTTCCAACGATTTTTGCGATATGGCTTGAACTTTGGTAACCCGACCCGACCCAAAAAGCTGCAGTCTATCCAATTGGATACTCTCAAAGATTTATGTTGGAAGGTGAGGATTGGATATTTTCTAAGGTTTATGATGGAAGCTAAGAGATTTAAAAAATACAAGAGTTCTCTTTTTATAGTGAAAATTTCTCCATGTCTTGCTCGTGGACGCAAGTTTTACAATCTAACCCCTTTCATTTATCTTATCTGTGCAATCGTGCAATTGTGTGATTTTGTGCGTGTTTGTCACAACAAATTCCATTTCAGCCAAATTTATGACTAACGATAGAAGTACAACTTTGCTTTGACAATAGCATAATGTAAGAAGCTTGCTAAAGCTAATGTAATTGAACTAATAATTTAGTTCCTTACAGATGTAAAGACTAGTGTTTCAAATTCAAAAACAAGCGAACAAGATTCCTAGATTCTTGAACATTCTATCATTTTTCTTGTCATATAGCTTGTGTTCTACAAAGATATCCCTTATTGATGTTTGAACTCAATTTTGAGGTTTTGTATTTAATCTTGGTGTCTTACTGATTTATCTACAAATAGAACGTCTTCAATCCAAGCGACAATGTTGAATGCTAGGCCTTCTAGAACTCTAGAGTAGCTTTCCAGGATTGCTTGACCCACATCCTGAAATATTCACATTCCCATTAACTTGAAGAAATTATTTTTATCATTGCGAGGTATTAACTTAAACTTACCCGATTATACTGGATTTTGCATGTATCCAAGGATGTCTGTGAAAGTTCAGGATATTTCTGCTTCAAGCAGAAAAGCAAGCTCTCAGCTCTTTCTGCTAAAAGATGATTCTTGTCTGTCCGATCAATGTCAGACATGAGGTCTTTTACCATATTCCAAGATGATTTTGAGTGGCTTAGGCACGCCTTCCTTCTCCATGTGTACATCGAAGCTTCTATTCGATCTGCCAGCTCAAGCGCTTCATACTCTGATGCTATGTTCAGACACTTGAGAACACGGTCTGGACAGAATTTGTCTGTTGTACAAATGTATCGATAAATTGTGTCTCCAAGGCTTGCTCTGCCACTCTGAATATTACAACATTTCCATTGTCAGAAACGAGAAAAAATAGAAGATCCTCAATCACTACTACAATTGTTTAATTACCTTTGGAAGAGAAGCCATGTAAGTGTCTGGAATATCCATTTCAGCAAGAATACTACTGTTAATAGCCATGGCTGCTTTGTGAATTTGGTTAGCACACTCGCGTTTGTGTCTCAGGTGCTTCCTTGATTTCTCAGACAGACCACCTGGAGAAATGCATGGAACTGGCACCCACCATTTCTCCTCTTTCTGCTGCACAATTACTCTGCGAAATGATCCTGAACGAGTTGAATTTGATGACATGCTTCCTTGTTCTGCATACCAGAATTCTGTACTTTGGAAACTATCGAGAATTTCCTGTCAAATTAAAGAATGTGTTTCCATAAGCTACATTAATGTTTGAAAGAAAATAAGAATGCTCTTGTCCTGGGCAAATTAAACTTTTTATCTTACTATGAGCATCGCATCGAGCTTTCTTAATGCAGGAAGATTGATATAAATATCTGACCTTTGCCTGGTTTCCATCACCTGAAAGATCAATGAATTATCAATTCTGTGAGAAACATAGTGTATATAACAAAACCTGTTTGTAGTGTTGGATATGGATTATTAAGACTAAACCTCAAGAGCTGTTCCGTCTAGTAAGTTCTGCGACTTGGGGATAAATTCTAATATGTAATCACATACAGACAGTAAACAATCCATTTCTCTCATCCACAATGCCGCCTTCTCAGGTTTCAGCGGCTCTAACCTCAGACTATGCCCAAACACAGTGGCTGCACAAAGAGTGAGATGAGAAATAACAGAGAGAAACCCAAAAAAGCAAAAGGAAAAAAAAAGGAAAAAAAGAAGCAGCTTCTATTCTAATGATCTACTGATATTGAAGCATATACCATAGAGATTGGTTATGGCATTTGAGATTGTGACAGCAGTGCAGACCCCTTTCCCACTTCCTGACATGTCTTCACCAAGCAAAAGCTTGGAAAATCTTTCTTTCATCATCTCAACTTCTGTCACAAATGTCAACTATATCTCAGCAAAATTGCATCTTCTCCATCCAATTCTTACAAGTACCAAAATTGACACAAAAGCTTACCCGAACTATCTACTGATTCTTGATCATCAAGCTGATCATTGATAATGTTCTTGCGTTGCTTCATTCCTAATCTTCCAACCACAAGCGGATTATGGGGTAAAGAGGAGTTTGCTGGCCAATGCGAAGGTGAAGGTTCACTTGAACAGCTATTAGTGTCATCTATAGGGTCAGACAAGGTTGAGGTCTCTGAATAAGTCCGGCGAAACATGAAAGAATCACCACTGGTTGTTGAGAATCCTGGTGTTTCATTTTGATCTAGAGAAGAAGGTGAAGGTTGATAACCCAGATCAGAACTATCATCACAATTTGAAGAAGTGTGCATTTTTTAGTATTCTTCTTATCTTTGCTCAACCCTGAGAGGATCATCATCAAAGTGTCACGATTTTAGTCAGTGGGCTCTTTTCCTCATCAAGAAAACAAAATAAAATGGTGGGAATTTGCTTGAATTGCAGAATTTACAACTTGGAGAAGGAAGAAAGATCCATCAAAGAAAGGCAAAAAAAAGAAAGAAAAGCAAAGACGAAAATAAAAAGAACTGTTCATCTTTGTGGTTACAAAAAAGCGAAAGAGGTTACTCATACGTCGTTATTGCTATCAGAAATGGAAATAATTCACCTGAAAGATTTATGAACAAAAGTGCAGTCTTTGATAAACAAAATTTCTTGAAATTAAATAATAAGCAAACAGAAATTTGAAAAATCCAAAAGCAACGGTTAACAAAAAGCAACGGTCTTACATTTTCTTTACTTTACCTTTAATTAGAATATTTGAATTTGAGCTGGCGATTCTAAATGCAGCTGATAACCGTTTGAAACAGTTCCCTCCTATTCTTCTCTCTTTCATCTGGAACCTTTTCTTTCTAAAAGAAACACTTTATTTGAGCAAACCCACGTCGCCATTTTTATAGAAATGGAAACCAGCAGCCGTTTGATTGATGATATCTTGATATCAGATCAAGAAAGATAGAAAGATCCAGTTAAAGTTCAGTTTTTCACCAGTGAACATGTCAAAGTGCGTCTTAGTTGGACATGAATATTAATGGGTTAGTGGGGTGATATAATTATAGGCACTGAAAACTTGAGAAATAATAATTTTTTGAGGTTAAATTCAACAAATCATTTTAAATCTTCAATTGGAGACCAACCGAGAAATGTGATGGTTCGTGATTGGTCAATTATAGCCATCTTATGGACTAGGGGATGTACTATGTGGGGGCACAGATTCACAATTATGAGTTAGAAATAAGGAAATAATCAAAGATTTGTTCTTTGATAATTTATGGTAAATATTAATTTTTTCCTGTTAATCAAGAATTAGAGTGCTTTTATAAGAGAACTATCAAAGATTCGTCCCTATTAGCGATTAATTTTTCTGAGAAAATGCACTTGTCCAGTACTTGATTATGCCATCACAATTCTTATTTATTTATTAAAATACAGTCATTCTCGACATGATCAACCAAACCAAGTTGTTGATTCATAATTAAGAATGAAGTGGGTTACAATTTGCATGTGAACCACAGAGAATGAGATGCTTACAGAGTTTTAAGCATCAACTTTCAACCACCATATAATTAACATGAAATTTAGTTTTCATTTCAACAAATTGACAGGGTAATTGATTCTAATTTATAATTAATTAAACATTATTTTTTATAGGTTGAGTACTATTATTACAAACTGCCTATGAAAAAGTTCTTTTCTGAGAGAAAAAAAATGGCAAGAACATATGAATATTGGCTGCATGTTTTATGAATTTAATAAGATGACAGTAGTTGGTTTGGACGGGGTTGGTTCAGAAGATATGTGAAACACATTAGAATCAGTTAATATAAATAATATGGCCTCCTAAGTAACATTAAAAAAACAATAAAAAAGAATAATATTGGTCGAGTTATTTTCCTGATAATTTAGAATAATTAATCAAAGTGATTTCTCAAAATGGGTGGTGAGATAGACGTGCATCCCATTTCAAAAATTTGAGTTTCAGGGTCATTGCACTTAGCCATTGAATACTTGATAGGGATCAAGAACAATAAAAATGTAGAATAAATCGTCTTCAAGTCAAATATTTCTTTAATATGCTAATGCATGAATAAAACTTATAGTTTCAAAAAATAACAAGTCTACTCCCCCATAAAAATTTACAAAACAAAAAAGGTATTCCTGCCCATGAAGTTCCTCAGCAAGGTTCAGCAATCAAGGACTTGCTATAAGTCTTGTGCCCATACAGTTTCCAGACAAAGTTGAACAGATCTTAAGCTTGAGATTAAGAATCTATTTTGATTCCTACAAAGTTACCAGCAAAGAACCAACAGAATCAGTTCAATTAGATTATCAAGAAACACACAATGCCAATATCTTAAAAGTAGGAAGGAAGAGAAGCAGAGAACCCATTATCTGTCTAGTTTCATTGGGTCTGAAGTATTAAGTTTCAGCAGTAGGTCCCGTATCTTAAACTGAAATTGCTCAAAATGCTCATTATGAGCCATAAATTCCACTAATTTCAGGAAAAAGGAAAACATTTAAGTGATAAACAATGCAGAACTTATGATTAAGATGCATAATCCATCTAATTTTCCTTTGGCCTATTCTCGGATATCAATTGGCCCAGAGCCTTGACAATGAAGTTTTTACGAGATTGAGGATGGATCGACATAATGATTCTGTAGGTTGACTCGCTGGTGCAACAGATGTGGTTCTCTCCTGGTGCATTGCTTTCTGCAAAATATGTTGATGACACACACTTTCAGTGATCTAAACAACTAATGGGTAATAACAAACAGAAATATTGAAGGATTTCATATACATGGGACTCACATTGGTAATGAATTTGAGTCCGACTTTTATTTCTCCCTTGTAGGTGTCATCTTCAAGCACCACATTGTATGGGGCTGGTTTCACTTCCAGAATTCCTTTATTAATTCCTTCAGCTACTATTCCTCCAAGGTAAATTCTAAATCACAAACACATAGTAGTTATCCACATAGAAAAACTACAAAAAACAAGATTTTAAGAAAATATGAGAATTTTTTGTCATGCATTTTTACAGCATTTACAAGGAAAGTAATATGAAATGAACTCTACAATTTGAAAAAAGAAATTAGCAAGAATAATCATTTGCACACAGGTTCTTTTTTCTCTGATTCTCCTAATTAGTTCTAGCGTCACCTGTCATTCAAAAGAAATGGTGGTGCCATTGTCAAGTTTACGTAGTGGCTTGAAAACATAATTAACTTTTAATTTCGGGAGAATTCAAACTTCCGTACTGTATGTTAAAATTTTTTATATTTGTACCAGTCTTCTTTGTGCTTGTTTATCATCTAACAGAACCATGCAACATCAAGACATCAAGAGATGAAGTAGAAGAGAAACAAAGTCTAGATTAGAATTATGTAATATTACATGGTTTCACCAACAAATCCACCATCTGTACAGAATTCTTTGTCCATGATTCTAAATTTTAGATGGGTCAAGCATTTCCAATCAGTTATTGGAAACTCAAACCAGAATTTCTCGTTCCACCATGTCACTTCGTGGTTATCTGCATCATGAAACTTAGATACCAGGGCTAAGAAACCAGTATTGTTACTATGAGACTTTATGGAAAACATTTGAAAATGATAGGCAAGAAGTGAACCTGATGATACTTTGCTTTGATGTACTTCATTTCCACACTGGATGATGACATAATAGGCTGGTGTTCCTAGAAACAAATGATCAAACTGAAATTACAAATGTGCTTTAGTTAGTTAAAAATTTAAACAGTCACATTTTTCTCCAAAATGGGAACTCTAGCTACTTCTAGAGAGAATGGGACACAGAAACACCAGAAAACATGGCATTTTAGATAGTTCATAGCTGGAGCAAGGATAAAGATTTACCAATAAGATTTGTGTGTCTAATGCCTTCAGCATTGACAATCAATACTTCAAGGATTCCACTTTTCATCTCTGAACAGGCACACGTCTTATGCACATTAGAGTGAGCAACTGTACATGTGTGTGCCAAAGAGAGAAAAAATACTTTCACAAGAAAAGGTCCATGGTGCTAGATTGAACATGAGAAATTAATCAAAGAAGAAGTTTCAAAAAGTTCATTTAATTCAACAATTACTTCATTGGCACGTATCTGAATTTTAGGGGTTTCATATGACTAAACAAGTAATTAAATGTTACTTAAATGAATCCTGAAATTAATGTGCTTTAAAGTATCAAACTTTTAGGTTACAGAATCACTACAATCAATTATTACAATGAACTTTTCTTGTGCTCCATGGATTAAAACAATCAATTTACATGGTTCCAAGTTTTGAGCATTCAGGCTTTCCTTGAGTGGCTATGGTTGAATTCAACTATA
Organism: Triadica sebifera; assembly: GCA_023653625.1. Lineage (NCBI taxonomy): Eukaryota > Viridiplantae > Streptophyta > Magnoliopsida > Malpighiales > Euphorbiaceae > Triadica > Triadica sebifera. Next base: position 4,113,144 of record CM042895.1, read on the forward strand.
TCTTATTTGTATCTTTCAGGAGATTTAATAAATCTTTTCCATGCAAGTTATTATAATAAAAATCAAAGAAACTTGTCAAAAAGAGTGGTGCCATACAATTCAAATAATTTTCAAATGACATTTAAAACTCAAGCAAATCAACAGTTCTTTTAGTTTAAATTCTCAATTCATCTGTCCTACCACTTATATTAACAGTATACGTCAACTATCACTCCGGAGAAGAACATGATATTCATCAGCAATTTCAAACTTATTGGGATTAACACAAGCCAACAACTTTCCATTGTCAAAATCGATAATCAGGTCATCATTTAATCAGAACTACAATTCTCCAAATAAAGATTATAAAATAAAAAATTTGAATGTGAGCATTATACCTAGCCATATCTAATTCTGTGGCAACTATCACTTTGCAGAAAAGTTCGTAATGTACAAACAATGTCATAGACGACAAAGCATAAAAATAATTAGAAGATAACCTGGCATGATAAGGGGATTGGAAGCAATGTATAGTGATTAATTCGTTTCCATTATGCTGCATTCTGTTCTCTCCTCAATCTCTTGTCAACCACTAATTTTCTCAGCCTATCCGCAACTTTCCATTCATTCCCGTCGGTATATAAGTCTAATAAAGTCGCATAATAGCTGGGGTTTTCAGGGTCTAACACTGAGCTGTTAAACAACAAATTCAGCCACTTCAATTGACCCATCATGTCTCAATTGACAACCGGCAAGAAGAGCTCCCCAGATTCTTTTATCAGGCAACATTGGTATTTCCTCAATATTTCCTCGGCGACTTAGTAAATCCACCATGCAAGCATAGTGTGCAAGTTTTGGAGTAACTCCATACTTTTCTTGCATAGAACAAAACCATTTGCAACCCTCATGTTCTAGCCCACATTGACTACAAGCAGATAAAACAGAAAAGGAAACAGTATCATTGGGCTTGACCCCACAATTCAACATGTTTGAGAATGTTTCAAGAGCCTCAAGTCCACATCCGTTCAACCCATATCCATTAATCATTGAACTCCAATATATGAGATCTTTGTTGGAAATTTTTTTTCAAAAATAGCCTTCCCTTCCTTTATCCTTGCAAGTTTGCAGTATAAATCAATCAAGGTGGATGTCAAACAACATTGGATGAGTAACCAGCTTTTGTCACAAAAGCATGGATGCTTTCCCCTGGCTGTTAGAGCAGATACTGCAGAACATGCTTGTACTAGGCTAACAAATGTAACATCGTTAGGTTTCTCATTTATGGACTGTATTTTTCTAAATGCTCTCAAGGCATCATGAGGTTGCCCTCCTTGAGCAAATATTGAGATCATTGCAGTCCATGCGATGACATCTTTATAGTCCACCTGATTAAATACCATCCAAGCTGAACCAAACTCGGAAAACTTACCGTACATCTGCAGAAGTGCAGGAATCCATTTTTCTCTACGTAAGCATGAAAACCAATCCAAATTTAAGCTCTTCAGCGTGAAAAGATGAAAGAATTGTATCCCGGATAATGTTTTTGCCTGGCTCTTTGCCAGAATGTAGCATCTTCAAAAAAATGTCCAATCTATTTCTAGGACACTCTCTCTCAATGCACAGGTGAATCATAATCCTCCATGAAATCAAATCCTTTTCCCACATGGCATTGAAAGGAGGAATTGAAACCTCCAGTTCTCCACATTTTGCATATGCATCCATAAGTGAGTTCTGAACATTAGTGAAAGAATGAAACATCCTTCTTATTAAAAACCCTTGAATCTCTTTCACAAAACACAACAAACCAAGATGAGCACAAGAAGGTAAAACACTAACAACAGTTACGTGGTTAGCTTCTAACCATAATTCCACATTCTCCTAAAATAATGAATGACTTCCCCATATTTGTCATTCTTGACACATGCTGAGACCATTGCACTCGATAGTACCACATACTTGTAGAGTATCTGATCAAATAACTTCCATGCAATTCGAATATCGAACATGGAATAATAGCCAAGAGCTGTCAAGACCGGAACTTCAAGCTCAAACCCCAGTTTAACTACATAACCATGTGTTGCCCGTATCATGTCTTGGCAACTGAATGCACCATAGGCACGTATTACGCTCACCAGCGTCACAAAGTTTGGCCTTTGATCATTCCATAGCATAGTTTTGAACAGCCAAATTGCTTGATCAGGCTGGACTTTTCTTACCAGCTTAGAAAATTTAGATGTCCACGAGATTAAGTTCCCCGTTTGGTGATAAATCACGGTCGAATCTTCAGAACCTGTATTCTTATTGGAGGTGCATGTGTAATACAAACAACATATGGAGTTTCTTAAGCGAAAGTTTCATTTGGGAATTTCATCGAACAACGTCTGAGACTATAATACCTACTATTCAGAAAAACTCGGCGTGATTTAAAATGTAAATTTTGAAACTTTTAGAGAGATCTGGAAATGAAAGAGGTGTTTGGTTTTTGGTTCGCGATGCAGTCAGAGGAGTCCATATGTAATTTAAAAAATGGTTACAAGTACGAGGAGGAATCGACGACAGTGTCGTTTGGACGTAAAAATAGCAGAGAATAAGACGCCTTTCTTTGAGAGTTTAAATAGCGAAATTTATGATGTCGTTTTGGCTGATCTTTTGAGAGTTTAAAAAGAGAAGGATAGATTGTGTGATTGTCTAATGGTGAGGATAACTGTGAAGGCCATATATAGATTTTGTCGATGGAAAATCTTATGACCTCACTCACCTTCTTCATTCTTTATAAGAATTGTTTGCATTGACTATTATTCTTCAGTTAAAACGTGAGTCTTTTAGTTTTTGTTTAGTATAAAAAAATTTTAAGTTCCATGTGCCTTTTGATTTTGACCGAAGCATATGGGCTGGAAGGCTTTCCTTTCTATTCAAGCCTAACTCAATTGTTCGGAATAAAATCCCCATTCGCTCAAAAGAACCTTCTTTCCAACCTGTAATGCTTCATATATGTCACCACAAGTTTCATTATTTAATTATCTTCTTTTATTTCCTTCACTTATTAGTTACTACACAAAATACAATCAGTTTAAAGTCACCTATTATATTATTCGGAGACATATGGTAGATTAATTAAATCGAACTTCTCTAAACTGGTCAAGAATTTCCCACAAGCCACACCTTGTTGGCTTATATATATATATATATATATATAAACTAAATCAATAATATATTATCATATAAAAAATTACTTTCTAGTTGAAAGAAAATTCATGCTCACCAGGTGTTGGTAAGTGCAGCCAACTAACCATTTATTTAATATCTCAATCCAAAGAAAACAAATCAAACCTTTACAATCCTTTGTAAGAAGAAAGGAAAAATGGCTGGTGGATGCCAAAATTCTGTGGAGCTTCCAATTCTAGACATTTCCAAGCCATTAAATCCATCATCTCTTTCCTCACTGTGTGAAGCCTGCAGAAAATGCGGTTTCTTCCATATCACAAATCATGGAATCTCTAAATATCTTTACAACAAAATCTATTCTCTTTCACAACACCTCTTTAGCCTTCCATCTGATAAAAAACTACAACTGGGTCCTTCATCTTCTCTCAAAACTTACACCCCTCACTTCATAGCTTCACCATTCTTCGAAAGTCTCCATGTTTCGGGACCCGACTTCTTCACTTCTGCTCACTCTTCTGCTACTGCCATCTTTGACCAGCACATCTTTGAATTCAGGTAACTTCTGTTATTTCTGTTGCTTTTTTCTTTCCTTTTCTTTAATCCTTTTTTCTTTTTAATCTTATGCTATGTGTATATAGTGAGGTGCTTGAGGAATATGGAAGAAATATGACATAACTGTCTAAAAGAATTGTAGAGATATTGTTGATGATGTTGGGAGATGGAGTTCAGAAGAAATACTATGAATCAGAATTCAAGAACTGCCATGGATACTTGAGGATTATAAACTACACACCTCCAAAATGTGTGGAAGAGGAAGTAGAGGGACTAGGAATGCATACAGATATGAGCTGTATAACAATTGTGTACCAAGACCAAATGGGTGGGCTTCAGGTGAAATCAAAGGAAGGAAAATGGATGAACATTAGCCCCTGTGAGGAAACTTTGGTGGTGAACATAGGAGATATGTTGCAAGCTTGGAGCAATGAGAAATTCAGATCATCTGCACATCGTGTTGTTTTGAAGAGACCTGTTAATCGTTTTTCTCTTGCCTTTTTCTGGTGCTTTGAAGATGACAAAATGATCTTTGCACCTGATGGAGTTGTAGAACCTGGATTTCCAAGAATTTACAAGCCTTTTCTTTGTTCTGATTATTTGAAATTCAGAGAAAGCAGTGAGGCAGGCAAGTTTGAAAAGGTTGGTTTCACCGTCAGAGATTTTGCTGGGATCACTCTCTCAAATTTAACTTAATTAAATTTATAATTCCCTCTCCATTCAGTAATCAATTGAATTTGCTGTTTTATATATGATAATTAAGTAGATAAATAACACATTTAAAGGTTTGCAAAGTATATATGAACTTAAATGTATTCTTACCTAAATTTGGTTCGTAATTTTTATTCATAAATGGAGTCATATTTGTGAAGTGAGAACAAGTCTTCTTTTTTACAAGACGGTTTGTGAATAGATATACGAATTATTTAAGCAATAATTTTTTATTTGTTCAAGCATTATTTTTATGCGAATGATGTACAAAATGAATGATTTGCATCTTCCTGTAGTTGGGTCAGTTGGAGTTTCAGATATTAGGGAAAGGGTTTTACAGTTGTCATTTTCTGTTGTACAGTTGGAGTTCAACTTCCAGCTTTACATGCTTGTATAATTTATGGGATTTTGTTTATATATTCAATTCAATACGACCTAAACAAAACGAATTTTGGTCATTTTGGAAATTTAATTTCATTTGAGATTCAGTCTAAATAATTTCAATGAGTTACTAAAATTCCTGTGAATTATGATATAATATATAGCTGCATCATATCAGCATAAATATGGATATAATATGGGGTCCGCAGTATGGAACTTGGTGGTGTTTCAGCAGTTCTGTTTCTTGAAGGATTAGATGAAAAAGAAAAATGTTTTAATTATGAATCTATGAATTCGGCACAATGTAACAAATTCTGATTGGCAAATACGGTTAGAATAATAGAATACTCTCTTTCCACAGATGAATATCTGTTTCTTTATTTCTTTTTTTTTATTCTTTTTTTCAGAAATATTTACTTGATCTGGAAAGAGATGAAAATTTAACAAAATTATTCCAGAAAACCTTCCAAGGCTTTCCTTCATTTTCTCCATCTTTCCAAGTAAGCAAACAAAACTTTGGTTAATATCAATTTCACATCTATTGTTACCAGAGAAATTAACATTTTTATAATAGGTCTAAAATAAAAAAAAATATATATTAAGCAGCATGTTCAAATTAAGCATATCATACAAAATGTAATAAGATTGGAACAAGTTTATTGATGGTAATGAATTACATAAAAGGATTTAGTCCAGCATTATTCTAGACTAGACATCTCTAGTAGTCAAACCAATCATCTAGCAGTACTAAGGTTGAACATCTGATAAAGAGAGCAGTTACGAAGCCAACACTACTACTTGGAGAAATTCTATAATTACTCTGATAATAATTAGTTAAAATATTACCCTTTCAACTCTTCTGGCCAATCTTTCGAAGTGCTTGCTTGATCATCCTCGCCGGCGCAACTGCTGCCCCTCGAAACTGAAACCAAGTTTATAACCCATTATCATTTTGTGAAATGTGAACAAATAAAAATAAAAAATAAAAAGCAGCGATAATGGTTTGCGTTACAAACCTTAGATTTTAGGTTTAAAATGAGAATTCCATCAATGGTTGATGACTGAACTGAGTGCACATCCAAGTTAAGATTGTTGATTTCATCCATGATATCTAGCAATATATATTCCCTGTAAGCACATTTCAACTCAATGAAAACCTCCCCCTCTTTCATGCTGACTTTCACATCTGAGGCTAGGCCGTCTTCCTCATTAAGCTCTGGGTCTGTTTCATAGATGTCACTCACTTTCCTCTTGTTTATCCAAAGCTTCTTGCTGTTGCCACTATTGTCATAGTTGTCTGATATCTGCTCAGCCATGTCTGGATAATTCTTTCTCAGTTTTGTGCAATAATCTATGGAGTTCCTGCAAGATTCCAGTTCTTCCACTCTTGCCTCGAGATCTTTTAAGTATCTTATCATTTCATCAAGTAATGATGCTTTGTCAATCTAAATAAAAATGGTCAAGCAGATCAGCTCATAGAGCTACACACATTTCAACATTAGAATATTAGAAGTCTGAGAAGTTAATATCATTGATGCTTCCTCTTCTTTTGTAACTTTTAGATTAAAATAAGCCAGAAGAAAACATGTCTTTTGGTCACTATCAACTTTATTTTCAAAAGAGATAATTAAATTACCTCACCGACAGTTGGAATCATCGTCCTGAGTAAAAGAAATTTTTCATTCTCTCTTTGTTTATCGGATAAGCCCTTGCATATTTTATTGCTTTCCAGCTTCCAACAGCAATCTTTTCCTCCATTTTCTTTGTGCAACTTAAGAGAGCGACCATCATGCATCAATGGGACTGTAAGCAAAATTTTCTTCAACATATTTTGCTGTAGTTGTGGCCTCCGACCATCAAGTGCTTCTTTCTTCCAAGGGACAAAACTGGACTTGTAACCAGCACTGCAGAAAAATGAATTTCCAATCAACTGGCTTGAACTTCCCAGAACTAGAGATAGAGTTCTTCTATAGTGCAAATCATCATTGGCTCCAAGATCCAAGGAGCTCAATTTGGTGTGGTTGCCTTCTTGAAGCTCTTTCAACTGAAGGGGGGTTACATTGTTGTCCTTAGTAGAAGAGATAATTCTTTCTTCATTTACCTCCGATAAACAATCAGTAGAATTCATGGAATCCAGAAAACCGTTGCTAATTCCATCATCCATAAAATGCCAACTCTGAACATTAGAGGCTCCTCCATTTAAACTTTCGAGCATCGAGTCTTCTGTCATGTTATTGTGCTCACATCCATTGGAACAATCCTCTGGAGAGTCCATATGTAATTCCTCCTGTATATTTTCAGTCAATTCAGCAATTCGCTCTTGGCTAAGTATGATATCTTTCATCGGGGTGTAGAGATTTTCCAATGCAGCCAATGGATCAATGGTCTCATGGTTGACTTGAGTACATGCTGGGTCCTTATCATCATCTGCATCATGAGGAGAAGAGGAAGATTTCTCAGAGCAAACAGGCTTTGAGAAGTCTAATAAGGAAGCCTTTATGTGCTGAATGAGGTTCAGGTCCTCCGGAACCTTAAGAAATGAGGCAAAAAAACAAAAAGAGATCGCACATGTATTAAATCGATAAGTTGATCTATGCCTGTGCTTATATAAAGAATTTTTTTTTTTTTAAAAAAAGGTTGTCTTTATTCCAGAAAGGAAATTACCAGTTCAGTTACACCCAGCTCTATTACTCCATCGAGGTGGGGAAAACATACCACAGTCTGCAAAATCAGTTCAGAAGCAATGGGAAAATTGACGTCAGAAAATAAATAACTGTTGTTCAAAAATAAATCTGGATTTGATGCTTTCTGAGTCAAGTAATAGCTTATAGGTGTTAGATTTTAGTCAGGTAAAATGACACTCTCAGGAAGTTTCATTAATCACTAATGTATGACACATTCTCCTAGATTCATAATCTAGTAGATACGTATACAGAACAAGTAAATAAGTAGATTGCTAATATAGCGAACATATAGTTCTCCTGAAGTGTAGTGCAAATTTAAACCTGTGAGTTCATTATACTAATAAACACATTGCAGATTTGCAATTCTGCAGATATCGTCCAATCTCAAATATTAATTTTTTCCCTAAGCATCTAGACACAAGCTTAGAAACTGTGACGTTGCAAAACAGTGAAAGCCAATCCAGAGGCATGTAAATATGAGTGTGCATAGCATTTTCATTATCTGTTTGTAATACAAAGAGAATTTCTTACCTGGATCGATGCACTCTAAGGTCCACGATGACATCAGGTTAAAAACAAAGTCCAGCAAAAAGTATACAAAAAGTCAGTTTGTCATTGCCGCATATGATATGGTTATTGATTCAGCTCTAATTTGCACCAAAATGACATTAGTCAAGAAAAACTAACCTTTGCGAGCAAAGAGCGAGAGAATACTTTACTATCAGCATATTGAGCATTGCACAACCAGATGGTTTCTTTATTTGCTAATGCTCTTCCTGGCAAACTATGCAACAATATAATAGAAAAATTATCATCTAATTGCTTTAATGCAATACACAACATTAAAAATGTTCTAAATATTACAATATACTTTTCCAATTTAGCAAGCTAGAAATCCTCTATGAATATTCCTAATTATGTAATTACCTTCATTAGGTGATTTGCTTCCTTGTTTGTATCTCTTAGGGCTGTATATATATTGATCTTTCTCTATCAATACAAATCATAATATTCTCAATTATCTCTCTTGGTATCAGAGTCAATTCTAAAATTTCTAGCCTAGTTTCTTGTTTTTTTAATTTTGTTCGTGGTCTGCCCTAGGAGAGCAGATATGTTGAAAGTTTTGGTTCACTCTTCTCAAGAGGCCATTGAGTCTCACCACCCCCATCAGTTGGCACGCAATTTCGAGAACGGTCATTTTGCAAAGTCCGATCCCTGGATTCCAGGCAAATGCACTTCATGCGCCTCTCAAAGGATCTACAAAATCACCACGCGCTGGCGCGTGTGAGCGCGTGAGCCAGCCATTCCTCCTTCGATCAGTCTACTTCAACTCCCCTCTTCGCTCTTGTCAACATATTTGTGATTCAGGTTGATCAGGACAGGTTTTCTTCACTTTCTTTTTCTGTCATTGTTTCGGTGTTACTGCTTACTGGGTTTCCTATGTGAGTTCCTGCTATTTGTGGTTGGTTAGGATTGTTTAACTATTTATTGATAGCTGATGATAAGAAAAATATGGTTGTGACTAATGCAGTTCCCATGATGTCTAAAATTACTGATCATACATTATCTAAGTCTAATTTTCTTAACTAATCTAAGATTGTGAGTCTTTATTTATTAAGTATATCTTAGGATGATCTTCTCATTGACGATCTTCTAACAAACGATACTCATCTAGAATGGATTAGAATTTATCCACGGTTATTTTGCAAATTAGAAAGTGGTTAGTCTAGTTACTCATTGTGGGACTGCTAAATAATTAATGGAATATATGGAATTTTTATATTGTGGCAAGGGAAATCTTTTTCACATTTATGATGTTTGCAAGGGATTTTATCATAATGAGCAACATGGTCAGTCACTCCAGACTTATTTTATGAACTTTAAATGAATCTATGAAAAATTAAATGTTTTATTACCGTTAAGTCCGGATGTGAAAGTTCAGCAAACTCGGTGTGAGCATATGTCAATTATGAGTTTTTTTTGCCGGTATTGACTCACAATTTGAAGGTGTCAAATCTCAAATCCTTGCTAGTGCTGGAATCTCCTCATTACACGAAGTCTTTACAAGGGTGTTTCGTACTGATACAAAAATAATGACCACTCCGATACAACAATCTAGTGCCTTAGTCGGAATGAGACTGGTCATTCAAATTATTGGATAAATAAAGGAGGGAGCAACAATAGCCGTGGTTCTGGAAATCAGGATCCAGGGAGAGTTGTTTGCTATTATTGTCATTAACCTGGGCATACTAAATGAACTTTTTGACAACTCCAAAAGAAAAATCAGAAGTCACAATATGTCAATGAAGCTACAAATGCAGCTCCTGAATCTAGGTCTGATCAAACAGTTACTATTTCAGCTGATGAATATGTTAGATTAATTCAGTCTCAAAAAGCACTTAGACATCCATCTTAGTCTATCTCTGCTATTTTTAAGGTAGATAAACCAAACACATGTCTCATCTCTTCTTTCACCCAATAGGTTATTGATTCGGGTGTTACATATCATATGACATGCAATCCTAGTCTCTTCTCTACTTTTCAACCACATACATCTACTATTTCATTATCATCTGTCTTAAGTCTACCAAATTTCTCTTTTAATCTAGTATCTATCAACAAAATAACTAAGTTGCTTAATTATTCTCTCATTTTTTTTCCTAATTTTTATCTTTTTCAAGATCTTATGACGAAGCAAATTATTGCTAAATGACAAGAATCGGAAGGAGGCCTCTATATCTTGGATGGTCAGATATCTCATTTTTTTGTCTGCTCTAGTGTCTTGTCTCCTTACACTGTCAATTGGGTCATTCCTCTTTGCCTTTGTTGAAGAAATTGAGCCCATTGTTTGAGCATGTGCCATCTTTAACTTGTGCAACGTGTCGTTTTGCTAAACATCATTGCGTGTCGTCTATTCCTTGTGTCAATAAAAGGGTTAGTGTCAAATTTGAGTTAGTTCATTATGAGGTTTGGGATCCATGTCTTGATATCTCTACAAATGAATTTAGATATTTTGTTACTTTTGTTGATGATTTTTCTCGTATGACATGAATTTATTTAATGAAAAGTTATTCTGAATTATTTTCACATTTTCTTGCCTTTTGTGCTGAGGTTAAAACACAGTTTTATGCTTCTATCCAAATATTGCGTAGTGATAATACCAAATAATATTTTTCTCAATCTTTTCAAACTTTAATGAGCAATAATGGTATATTTCATCAAATATCTTATGTTGATACTCCTTCAAAAAATGAAGTTGCAGAATGAAAGAATAGACATCTTCCTGAGACTATCAAAGCTCTTCTATTTCAAGCTAAAGTTCCGAAACAGTTATGAGCCGATGTTGTGTCAATTGCCTATTTTTTGATTAATCTCATGTCTTCTTAAGTTCTTCACAAATAGATTCCTTATGGTACACTTTTTACTTCTAAAACAGTGTTTCCTATTGAACCTTGTATATCTACAGTACTTGTTTTATTCAGGATATTCGTTTTCATATCACTAAGTTAGATCCAAAATCACTGAATAATGTTTTTCTGAGATACTCTCGCCTACAAAAGGGGTAACAATATTACTGTTCTACTCTTCACCAGCATTTAATGTCCATGGATGTTACTTTTCATTAGCATGTACTTTTCTTTTCTATTCCATCTTCTCTTGTAGGTTCTCCAGAAGATGATGATGTGTTAGTCTATCATGTCACCTGTCTGAAGTTTGATCTCAATCCTACTCCAATAGCTAAACTACTTGTTACTCATGTCTACTCTATATGGCTAAAACCTTGTGAGTCTTCTCCTTCTGAAACGAATATGACACCGTTATCTTCTTTATCATCGGATCCTTCATCTAGTGATCTTGATTTAACTGTTACCCTCAGGAAAGGTAAACGACAATGTACTCATTCACTTTCTTCATTTGTTACTTATGATCACTTGTCTCCCTCCTCGTGCTCTTTTGTTGCCTCAGTTAATTCTGGAGGAATTCCTAAAACTGTTAAAGAGACTATATCTCATCCTGGCTGGCAAAATACAATAGTAGAAGAAATGGATGCTTTAATGGTTAATGGGACTTGGGAATTGGTGGAATTGATATCTTTTCCACCTAACAAAAGAGCAGTGGGATGCAAATAGGTATTTGCAGTAAAATTCCATTCAAATAGTTTAGTTGCACGGCTCAAAGCTCGCCTTATGGACAAGGGCTATGCATAGACATATGGATTTGATTATGCTGACACATTTTCCTTTGTTAATAAGTTGACTTTTATTCGCTCGTTCATTTCTCTGGCAGATAATTATGGTTAGCCCTTCTATCAATTAGATATTAAAAATGCATTCTTGCATGGTGAACTCTATGAGTAGGTGCATATAGAGCAACCACTTGGGTTTGTTACTCAATGGGAGTCGAAGAAAATCTGTCGACTTTGAAAATCTCTATATGGCCTAAAACAAAGTCCTCAAGCTTGGTTTGGTAAATTTAGTCAAGCAATGGAGGCATTTGGGATGCATAGAGCATATTTGATCATACAGTCTTTTATAAATAATTTGCTTCTAGGATTATACTTTTAGTTGTGTATATGTATAATATAATCATCAGTGTAAGCGATGCTCAAAGGATTTCATCTATAAAGGATTTTCTTCAGAATCAATTTAATACAAATGATTTGGGATTGCTATAGTATATTATGGGAATTGAGATCTAGAAAAGCAAGAAATATATTGTTTTATCTCAAATAAAGTATATTTTGGATTTACTAATTGAGACAGAAATACTGGAAGTCAAGCCATGTAGTACTTCAATGACTTTTAATATTCAACTCATGAAGGATGGAAACTTATTTGAAGAGCCAGAAAAGTATAGAAGGTTGATAGCAAACTTAATTATCTCATAGTTACTAGGCTAGACATAGCTTATGCAATCAGTGTTGGTAGTCAGTTCATATCTGCACCAACAATGCATCATTGAGCAGCTTTTAAACAACTTTTGCATTATTTGAAAAGGGCCCCGAGACGAGGCTTGATATACAAAAACTATGGTCATACTCAAATTGAGTGATGCAGGTTGGGCAGAGTCTAAGATCAATCGAAGATCCATCAATGGTTATTGCATATTTGTGGGAGGCAATCTGATTTCATGGAAAAGCAAAAAGAAGAATGTAGTATCTCGGTCTAGTGCTAAATCAAAGTATAGAGCTATGGCCCAATCCATATGAGGTAATGTGGGTCTCTCATCTCTTAAAAAAAATTGGTTTCAAGGTCTTAACACTAGCAATATTATGGTGTGATAATTAAGTCACAATCCATATTACGTCTAATCGAGTCTTTCACGAACGGACTAAACATATAGAGATTGATTGTCATTTTGTTCGAGAGAATGTGCAACAATTTAATTTCTACATGGTATTGAAGACTAGAGAACAACTTGGAGATATTTTTACAAAAGTTTTGAAATGGAGCTAACGTATCTTACATTTGTAACATATTGGGCATGCTCGATATCTATGCTCCAATTTGATGGAGAGTGTTGTGAATATTATAAGATACTTTTTCCATTTAGCTCGCTAGAAATAGAGGTGTAAACAAGTCAAGCTACTTGTAAGCTACTCGAGCTCGACTCGTAAAATATTTAAATTCGATTCGGAATTAATTGAATCGAAAGTATTATAATACCCAACTCGTAAATCTCGCGAGTTTAATCGAATAATTATTTTTTTATTATTTATTAAATTACTGTTATACCCTTAATATTTTAATATATTACAGTTTAATCGAGTCGAGTTAACTCGAGTTGATTTCGAGTCGAGTCGAGTCGAGATAAGTATACTATTTATTAAAATTTTTAGTTGATTCAAGTTTTATCGAGTCAAGCTCAAGTCTAGCACTGTATCGACTCGATTACACCCCTAGCTAGAAATCCTATGTGAATATTCCTAATTATCTAATTACCTTAATTAGGTGATTTGCTTCCTTGTTTGTATCTCTTGGGGCTGTGTGTATATATATTGATCTTTCACCATCAATACAAATCATCAAATTCTCAATTCTCTCTTGTTAACAAAAAAGAAATTTAAAAAAGAAAAATTCCTATTAGTGGTGGAAGAGAGATAAGATTAGTACCTTTCGCCGGGATTGAATACAAAGGACATACAAACCAAGTAATACCACTCTGCATCAGAGAGATCCTCTGGAGATAATGCAGCAGTAGGCCTCTTAGCCTGTTGATCAATTTCACCTTCAAGAAGAGACTTGTAAAGTTGCCTCAATTGCTCACTTCTCTGTAAGCCTAATTTGTCATGTTTAAGTTCCATAGCTTGTACAGTTTTCATGGTCTTGATGTCTCCATTGTAGTACCCATCTACCCACTCCAGCACCCTTAACAGTATCAAATACAGCATATTTTTCTCAGGACAAGCATATATAGAAAGATAAATTCTGTAAGGGGTGGACAAATGTATCTTCAAATTTCTAACAGCTATAATTTGTTTTCAAAAATAATTTTTTTTAAAAAAACATTTTCATACCCCCTTTAGAATCTCTTGTGGGGAAAAAATTCTCCTGCGAGTTGCAACCAGCTCACAAATACTCCAATTTTTTCACTCAACGTCGTATATAGGCCTGTATAGTTAGAGGTTGAACCCCATACAGAGCCCTTTAAACCAAAATGTAGGGAGAAAATCCACATTTAAATCTATTCACAAAAACCTTCAAAACAGAAAAGGAAAAAAAATAGGAAAAAAAAAAAGGCTTATCATACTAAGAATGGGATGCTAAAATACACTCTTATACAAGTTGGAAGTAGAAATTTTGAGTTCTCAACGATGCTCAACTTATATATGTAGGTGCAATCAATTAAATTAACAAAATTATAGAGGAAAATAAAAATCAACCCAGCTGCTTCATCCATCATATATTAGTCTACTAAAATTAAAATAGATTAAAAAGGTAATAAAGTTCATAACTTTGTAGGAGTAACACTTTTTTCGTGAACCGAAGAAACCTAGACACAGAAGTCAAGAAACAAGAACAGAATTACATCTGAATATTATATTGTGAAGAAATGCAAGTGAAAAAGAGAGAATTGTATACCCTTGCTGGTTAGTTGACAGTGACCAGAAAATTGCATAGCTCCACTGAATACTCCTAACAGCAACAGCAAGCTTTTTCCTCAGATTCTCTGTGGCCACCTGCTGGCTTTGAGCAGTATTAGCCATTTCAACGCAAATAAAACCTGAATTAAACCAACACGGAGAGATACCCAGATGGATATTCGCTTTAAGCACAGCAGAGAAAGCTAAAGAAACCCAGAATTTGATTTCTAGCTATAAACAACTAGATTGGATCACAATCACATCGTCTTGTTAGGATTGAGCCCCGAGCAGCCAGTACAGTATGTTTTGGTCACTTTTTGGAGGTAGGAATTTGCATATGGAAAGAGGGTGTTTTATTTCGGAATCAAAGAAGAATCTTTTGTTGTTGAAACAATATGGGTGTTGAATCAGTGCAGTCTCTACTGGAATTGATGAATAATTAATGCACAATAATAATATATAGGACAAAGATATTAATTTTTACCAATTGCGCACATGATTCCCTTTTGTTCCTTTTTTGTCCTTTAGATATATCAATACAAATTTAGTAGCCCTTTTATGTTTATCTGAATACAAGTCGAGTACTTGTGTCGGAATTGGACCACACAATTATATTTTAATTTTTTTTAATAATCTTAAAAATTTATTTTTTTATAATCCAATATTTAAATATTTGAAAATTTAATTTTTGGAAAAAAATACAGAAAATTCAATATATGGGTACTTTTTTAACAATTAAAACCATAATTTTTACAGTTCATTTTTAGTTCAATTGTTTTGTTAGATTTGATCATTTATGAATGAAAAATATGATATTATTATTCACATTTTATAAGTGAAAAGAAAGAGAATAAATAAATAAAAAAAAAGAAAAAAGACAGTTTCGAAAACGTAAATTACATCAATATATTCAAGCCATTTTTTTAAAAAGTGAATAATTATGAAATTAAATTAAAAAAATTACGAAAATTAGAGTTCAAATAATTAAAAAAGACAATATTCAATTTAAATAAGCATCCAACTGTAAAAAGTGGAACAACGTATTCCCACGGTTTTTTTTAAGTGGATAATTATGAAATTAAATAAAAATAAAATTTGAAAAATATAGTTCAAATAATTAAAAAAAAACAAGATTGTAATTAAAGAAGCATCCAGCTGTTAAAAATTTTTATTAACTTTTTCCTAAACATGAAAATAACATCTTTATTGGTTTTAAAACATTTTTATGTATCATAAACCGATTCAATAAAAGTAATAATTAATATTTCATATTTAAAAAATAAAAATATATAAATATTTTATATAATAATATATTTTATTCAAATAATGAAATTTAGTTTCTTGTGTAGTTTATGTTCAACTAATTTAATCTACTTACGAGCTACATTCAAATTAATTTATAGTGATAATCCCTATTTAAAATTTGAGTTGGAGTGTTTTTTTAATAGAATGTACTATTAATAAATCAAAATAATTATATGGGCATCTACAATAAAAATTAGATCTTAAGATTTAATAATAGAAAATAAATTTAAAATTTAAAATAACTACATACTTTTCCGCACAATTTTTTAGTATAATTGTAAATAAATCAAATATCTTGTGAATTATTCGGAACTTGATTATAAAAAAATTTATTCAAAATCGTTTATTACTGTTAATGAGACAAGGTTGAACTCAAAAACTTTATCGAGCTGGATAGCATATTGATATTTGTTATTTAATAAAAATAATTAAACCATTGTTGTTGTAATATAAATATACTAATAGAAATATCATTTATTTAATTCAATATATATATATATATAATATAATATATTACTTATTCGATGTAATTATTTATTTTAATAAATTAATAATAAATAATAATCAATGAATTTAAATTTTCAAATTAGTATATGATATAAGAGTAAGTAAATAAAAATGAATTAAAAATTATTTATTTTTTATATATAAGAATAAATAAATATAAGAGTAATTTAATTTTTTAGTTTAAAAAATTCAAACTATTTAAAAAATTAAAAATAAAAATTTTCAATTAGCAACTATTTAAAACTTCAAGCAATTATTTATTGTTTAGAAAAATTTATCAATCACTTATAAATCAATTATTAGATAATAAAAAATTATCAGCTGCTCCAAATAGCTTAACCAAGTACTTCTAAATAATTAATCATGTTTGCTTATTTAAACATAATTTAAAATTAATTAAATTTTAACATTGTGATAAATTTTTAAACAAAAAAGTTTCCTTTTTAGAATATTTTTGTGGATATATTCCCCTATGTCCTATCCTAGTAATTCACTAATTTGCTTTGTGTAAATAATAATAATGCTATAAAAAATATTAAAAACAAAGTCTTATCTCAATAGAGTTCAGTAAAAATTATGATTATGAGGGATTAAAAATATTTAATTTTTATTTTTGTAGTAACAAAAATGACCTTAAATAACTGACATCAATTATCAAACAATCATTTTTATTGCATATGAATAGCAAAGGCACAAGACTGAGCGATCTTAGAAAACGCATCAGCAGAGAAAAACATACGTAGAGTTTTCTTAAACAAATTTCATATGTTTTATTTTTTCGTACAGATAAAATTGAGTATAAAATTTTATGAAGCATACCATGAAAAAGAAATTGAGAAAGATAAATGTAATTGAGGAATGTTAAAAATATTTTATTTTTTCAATATTTACTTTTTTATTTATTTTTTCATACAGATAACATTGAGTATAAAATTTTATGAAGCATACCATGAAAAAGAAACTGAGAAAGATAAATGTAAACGAGTAATGTTAAAAATACTTTATTTTTTATTTATATAAATAAAAAGATATAAATTTTTTAAAATATTTTTTTTTCATATTAATCCTGTTGAAGAATAGAGATTTTTTAGCATGATGTGACCTTATCTCAATGTCAACCCTTCAAACACCATCACTTCAATACATTCTTAATAAATAAATATTAACAAACAAAACAACTAAAAATAATAATAATAATTCAACAGGGACCCACTGCTTGCAGTTTTCCTACTATAACACTAATAACTTTTCTTGTTTGTCCTCCATCAAATCGGTTGCAAATTTTGCTATAATCACTCACACTGCATATGAACCCATCCCCATTCATTAGTTAATCCGAATTCCGAACTATTCTCTATTGGAGTACTTTTAAAAAAGCTCAATGCATTTGTTACAATGGCAAAAAGGTTCAACTTTATCTCCAAAAGTCTAGATTTTAAAATTCCCTATACAAAAACTTTTTAAAAAATAAAAATACAAGCATTTTCTATCCAATGCATATGCACCTATTTATTGAGTCATTTTCAGGTATATTGTGATATGCATTGAATTACCAAAAGTAATTTGCATATTCATTTTTTATCAAATTATTAATTTATTAGCATTCAGCATATTAATAAAAATTAAAACTCAAATGTTGTATATAAGGTCATGATGATTTTGGTTGTATGTATGATAACGGAGCAAATTTGAGATGAGATTTTTTATTTTTATCTCCAATTACAAAATTTCTTTTCGTTCTCTAATCTCGCTGATAAAATTTTTGCATCTCCGTGTCCGCACTACATGCAAATGAACATCTCCGATCCCACCACATTTTATTATTTTTATTAAAAAAGATTATATTTATTTTAATGTTAATATTAATTTATTTTTTATTTTAATTAATTGTATAATTTTTTAAATAAAAAAATATTTTTTACTTAAAATAAATATTATATTTTTATTTTATTAATTTTTTAAAATATTAATTATATTATAATATAAATAATTGTCATATAATTATATATATCTTTTTTGACCAATCTCCATCATAAAAAAATTTAAAATTAAAAAGAAAAAAATAAAAAAATTATATTCCATTCAAAGTGGAGCACCACGGAACAGATATAATTATCCCCTAGTTGTATGTTTCATGGATCAAGGCAAATGCTATCTTTTTTACTATCCCTTTACTTCAATCATTTGAATTCCAAATGTGAATATTTGTTAGTAAAAAATAATCACCGATAATATTTTTTTCTATCATCTAATATCATATATTAATTTATATTTGTATCAGGCAAGGTCTTTAAAGGATAAAAATATTCCTCCATCCGATATATTACAATATAAAAGCTGTAGATTACTTTAGATTAATATCAGACAAAGATATTACTAGGTTAAAATATATTCGCTCGTAAATTTTAAATGTACTCTATATTCAAACTCGAATTTAAAGCTTCTAATTAAAAAAAAAAAACTCATATAATCTCGTATCACCCATTGCAACAACTAATCTTATTACTACTATCTTTCATCGTTTTTAAAAAAAAATGAAAAGATTTGCTATCTTTCATTTTTGAATGTAATACGTACCCAAGAAAATGTTGAAGTTATCTCTTATATTGATTTGGAGACAAATATTGGATCGTCCAACTACAAGGCGGATAACTGGATATATTTTGTATTGCATGGTGAATGTGAAAATCATTACAAAATTTAAATAATGATTTGGTTTGCTCAATTAATAATACAATTTAGTGTTTATTTTAGCATTATGAAGCTCTTTTAACTTACTAACAAAAATAAAATTTTTGAAAAAAAAATATAAAACCAGGGAAATAAACAAAAAAAAAAAACAATTTGGGTGCCTTTTCAATTATTTTTTTTTTCAAGAAAACAATTTCAAAACATTATTTTCACAATTTCTTTCAATTCAATATGTCAATTATATTTTTACTCATTTCTGAATGAAAATATGTCATGGTTGTGTTGTCGTGTTGCTAGGATTCACATATATATATATATATATATATATTAAAAAAAAGCATTTTATATTTATCCTTATAAATTATAGCATCGTAAACATATTCATATCAGAAAATAAAAATATGAGTTGAGAGATTAACTATAAAATGTAGGTCTTATCAGTATATTCTACGTCGAATTTCCGCTTAAGAAATTAATGAAAATGTAATTAATAGGTACTGAAAGAAACTGTGAAAATTAGAGTACAAATTATTAAGAAAAATATAGTTAATCGAAAGTGGAACCAAAATGTTGGGATACTTGTGTTTTTAAGAAGTTAAGTGGTTCAAATTATTAATCTTAATTAGTCCATACTAATCAAGTCTATAGTGCAATTAAAATCGAATTAGCCGAAAACTAATCGAACTGAGTTGATTAAATTTGCTGTATATATTAGCAGTTTGTTAAACAGTTAATAGATTTGTGTATTTTCGGTTTTCGATTTGATTGGGTTAGTTTAAAAAAATGGTTTAATTAATTAACCGAAATTGCAAAATATAGGTTTTGACTATTTTACAATTTAAAATAAATTTGATATTCTAACCTAATTCTCAAATCCCAATCCTAACTTTGGTAGAAGAAGCTGCCCAATGCTCTGCCCTCCTCCTCTTCTTTCCTTTCCCCTTCTTGTCGCTGCTCATCTGTTGACTGTTATTTGTTGTCACCGGATCGCTTATAATCGGAGAAGCCGCCTGGTGCCCTGCCCTCCTATCTCTTTTTCCCTTATTGTCGATGTTCATATGTTCACTGCTACTTACCTTAACGTGCGTGTGCCCTCGCTGAAGAAACTGCCCAATGCAGACCCTTGTCCCCTTCTCTCATTTTCCCTATTTGCGCCGCTCATCTGTTGACTGTTGCTTTCCTTATTGTGCATGTGCATGTTGGCGTTGGATCGCTGCTTGTCGGACGCCTCACAACACTCCCAGACCAACATGCCATGATATCTCTAAAAAAGTTTGTTGGTTAATTTGTTGTGGGTTTTTGGTCTGGTGTTTGCAGTGAAGTAGTATTGTTGCTGTAATTTTTTATTCTCATTAGCAATTGTATAGTTTTACTCATCAAGTGAATTTGTATTTGTTAAGGTGTTTGAGCATGTTTATTGGCTTTCAAATGAAATTGCAAATGCCCATAGGCATTTGCATGGATCATGCAATTACAAATTTGAAAATCTGCAAATATAAAAATAGAAGATAATTTAAATTGATATCGTTAATATCAATGTGTAATTATTATAAAATTAATATATTAATATAATTATGTATGTTAATTAATATAAAATTAATACTAATATAATTATTCTGAAATAATAATAATAACAACAATAAACTTAAATTAGTATAATAATTATTTTTAAATATCATTACTAACCATGATAATATAAATACAATAAACACATATCATGAGTAAAAATAATTGATGAAATAAATACATTTAAATAATATGCAAAAATCTATTCATAATTTTTAATTTTTTTATAACTTTATTTAATTTTAACAACAAAATTTAATTTATTATTTAACCATGATAATATAAATACAATACAATAATAAAAATATATAAGATTTTAATATAAATATAAATAGAATATATTAAAATATTAAATGAATCATGCAAATTGAAATTGATTTTAATTGCATGCATAAAAATAATTTAATAGAATAATTGTTAATTACTTAATATAACAGTAGGGACTACACCCGCAATTACGGAATAAATATATTCTCAATTTGAAATATGGTTTTATATTTTTTTTGTTTTAGTTGATTGACTTGTAACCTTGTATATAATTTTAGCTTATATCAGTAGCTTAAGCTTATATATGAATTTGCTCATCTTTACGGAAAATAGTTAGTAATGATATTATCTAATAATATAAATTGGTTAATTTAGTAAAATTAACCGAATTTATTAAATTTTTTAGTCAATTCAATTGGTCACTAGTTAAACATTTTATTAAAATTTTAGTTCAGTTATTCGATTAACCTATCGAATTAACAGTTGCAACCCATAGTGAACAGCTATTATTTTATTTCTTTTTTTTAATTATTTTTAATTTGTCGGTATCCGTGTAATGAAATATATATATTACTAGTTTACTACTATGAATAACAACGTTTGCTTTTTGAGTTTTGGCTTTTCATTTTTCCGCTAGTAAAACTTTTTGTTGTCATAAGATTCAATTATTTGGGTAAACGATGAATTTTCTTTTTGGTTAAAAGCAAAAGATAAAAGCTTAAGGACAAAATTTTGGCCCTAGCTTTAGGAAAAGAAACATGTGAATTGTGAAAGAGTAATGATAATTCCTTTTTAATTTATGAATCCAATTAATAACAAAATAATATATATATATATATTAATTGTGAAAGTTTTTAGATTTTATAACAAATTACAATAATGTCTTAAAATTTTAATAAATTTCCGTCAGAAATAAAATTTTTAAAAAATTAACAATGCAACAATTTTCGTTTGAAATAATGATCGTTCATTTTATATTGTATGAATTTCAAATATTGTAGTGTAATATACGATATAATTTTTCTATTATTAAAATATTTTTATATAAATTATCTATTATTTTATGTATAATCTAATTATATTTTATAAAATTTTAGAGTTTTTATTTGTCACTAAAATATTATTATCTCAAATGATATTATTATCTAAAGAAAGGGGTGCACTATTAGTTTTTTAAAGTTTGTTTATAACTATAATTTATTAAAATATCAGAGGATACCTATAATCTTTTTAAAAAAGAAAAATTATTAAGAAAATTATAAGAGATGTTTAGAGAAATGATAAAAAAATTAATCAATTTTAAATTTAAGATTGTTTTATTATATAATCATTGCGGTGTAATTATTTTTAAAGGCACTTGAATTGAAACAAATAAAGCATTCTACTACATTTTTATTCAATATATATATATATATATATATATATCATTTGTAGGTTAGGTTCTGTTCTATTGTATTTTACCTTTTTTTTTTTCCATACTAAATTTAAAGAGAGTTTTTGATAACAATATAAAAAAATATATGTAACGTTGAATAAAACATCTCATAATTTAACTTTGAATTGTCCAAATTTCATGTTTTTTTTAAATGATTTTATATTGTATAGTCATAAAAAAATTATATTTATATAAAGAACATGATTTTTTCTGATTTTATTTTGTTTGGTAACGTTCGTTTGTTTGCCTCCTGCTTACTGTAGAATCAGAAAGCAACAAAGAAAACGTTAAAAAAAATATATGTTTTTACCATCTTATGAGTGTCCCATTAATGAGGGCAGCATTATTTTTTGTTTGATTGCATATTAATTGGTACCATTGATTTATTTATATGCGTCCAACTAGGCGTTTGTCGTTCAGCTCGGAATGCAAAGGTAAATTCCTCATATCTGTGTATTTTATTCAATGATTTGTTGGTAAAACATCTCTTCCGAGGTGCATTACAGGTCAGAGGGGAGGCCGACAAACACCTAGTCAGTTACTTGATGGTTTCCAAACCACAATCACATCAGCTGGTCTAGTAGATTTGATGGGAGAGGGTCAGAGGGAGGAAAGCTTGGATTGAGGAGAAACTGGACCGAGCTTTTGCAAGGCAAAGCTGGATTTCCCTTTTTTTTTTTTCCAAACTTCACAAAGTCACTAATCTTTAAACAACTAGATCAGACCACTCCCCTATTTTTCATGAATCAACACGTTTGGTCGTGTTGACCTTCTTCGTAGGTGGAACTTTTAAACAAAGCTAGCAAGACTTTCACTGAAAATTTAGGATTTTATTAGAGGAAGAATAAGAAGCAAAACTCCGCGTTTTGCGTCAGTTGCGGATTCAATTTTCTTTTCTTTTTTATTTTTGTCTCAAATTTTTCTGATTTCTACGCAGGTATAGCTCATCGTTTTTTCTCAGTCAAAGCTATTTTTGAAAAGAAAACGTAAAGTGCGTGTAGTTTACTGAAAATATGCTTAAATTGAGCTAAAATTGTAAATCTTTTAATAATTAAGCCTATAAAATATAATCAAACTAAGCATCTCAATAAATTAATATATAATTAAAATTCATTAAAATACTAAAAAAATAAAATATTAAAATTAAAAAAAATTGTATAAATAGAGAGAGTACTCGCTATCTGCTATCTGCTGTCTGCTGTCTGCTATATATTCATCTTAAGCCCTCATATTAGAAGCGGTATCCTGCTAAATTCTAGCAGTTGCCATTCTAATATATAAAATCGAACATGTATATCTCACGTAGTTGTTAGAGAGCGCACGTCCTAAGCCTACCTCTACAAATAAAATTTCTCGAATTGGAGCATTTTTTTTCTTCCATTGGTCTTTGGTTTTTGAGCTTTCACTGTTTCACATGCTTCACGTGGGTAAGCAGCATCCCGAGTAAGGGGACGCTGAGGTATCTATCAATCACCATCAGTTCCGCGCTAGTCCTATGTGTTTTGACAAAAGCACCCCTAACTCTCAATTGTTCAGTCCGTCAACAAAATATATAGGGTTTCTGTTCAGTTTGGGGAACATTTTCTATTCTTCTTTCCAATTTTTATTTTTTTATTGTTATTTTTTTCAAATAGAAAGTTAATTAACAGTTTTAAAAAATTTTATATTTCGCAAATTGAAAAATTGGCTTATTTTTACTTTAAGAAAACTAAAAAATATCTTTGAGTTTTTCATTTAATGTTTATAATTTAAAAAATTTTAGAAATATAATTTTTCAAATTATAAAATAACAGAACTAAATAATAAATTATATTTTAGTTTTTTTAGAGTAATTTCCTAAAAAATCGGTATTATTTTTTACAATTAAACACATCCATATACTTTACGCTCTGTATATTTTGGAAAATAATTTATGTTTGAAAAATATTTTTTAAAAAAATATAATTGCAATTTTAGAAAAATAAAAAAAAGTGAAATAATATTTTATTTCTAATAAATTTTATAAAATGACTTTCAGTTTTAAAAATGAAAAATTATTTTCTTTTATTTTTAATATATTTTTCATTAATTTAAAAAAAATATTTTTTGGCTTAATTTCCGGAGATAAATTAAATATTAAAAAATAAAAAATATTTTAGAAATAAATGGGGCATAGGATTTAAATTTATACCATATTGTAGTACTCTATAATTTATCTTTAAACCTTGCATATTTTAATTTTTTTAATGACTTTTTAGTTATAAAATATTAGTAGAGTAGTTTATGTAACTTATAATATCTGTGCAAGCTTTATTATTTCTTAGTTAAATGTATTGAATTCTGAGTTTTAGGTATAAAGTATATTTAAAATTTGAAAGGGGCTGTCCAGAGCAAATCTGCTAAGACAAAAAAATACATGTATAGTTTACTTAATTACATTAACACTAAAATCTTATTTTCTTAATTGATTAAAAAAAACATTTTTAAATAAATGCAAAAATTATGGATGGTTACGCGGATAATAATTTCAAAAACTACTCGTTTTCTCGCGCTTTCGCGATAATTGTATTAATAGTTATATACGGAGTCTTAGAATTCATATTTACATACTTTCTCTAATAAAATTATTATTAAAAAGAAAAAAGAAAAAAGAAAGCAAATGGAGAGTAGCCTAATCTAATGTGAATCTGAGCACAAAATTAGGTAATGTATTGATCTTAGAATGCAATCAGATATATGATTTTCTCCAAATGTTGACAATTTGACATTAACATAATTATTATTTTAAGGGAAAATTTCTCCAAATGTTGACAATTTGACATTAACACAATTATGATTTTCTCTAGAATGTGTGTATATGGGCTGGGTTAAAGCCCATCATATTATCGTCCTTGGGTTTTAACTAATAAGGGCCTCGTCTATTCGAATCTTTAACGGCCCATCAAGAACCAATATACATCACAGCACACGTGTAAGGGGATGGACGGTTGATTTTTAAGCCACGTGTCCTGCATATAAAAGGCCTAAAAATAAAATGGCTCCAGATTGATTTTTAAAGCTGCGTGATGATTCGTCTACTGTATATATCGGATCCATAAATCATCAGGCACGGGGTTACTTTCCTCGCTACATTCTCTCTCTCTATCTGTGTGGTTCCCGAGAAACTAGTGGCGAAAAGTGTAGAAAAGAAAAAAGCATTCGCCCGCTTGAAAACTGCTTCTATGAAACTCTCTCATGAATATTGCTGAAAACCTCTCATTTCTGCTCGGTCCGCTTGTAGGAGAATTTCATTTCCATCGGCTCTTGCATGGTTGAATGAAATTAAAATGCCGGTTTCGTCAATTCAGCTCTTACACTGCTTGAGGCTGTCCAATGCGGCCTCCAATGCGATCGTGGATTCGTCTTTAGCATGTAATCAATTATCTGCGGCTTCTATGAGTAGATTTCGCCGCTGTTCGTCGGACTGTAATATGTCTCGTTTTAGACGTGGTCTCGTTTCGTTTTCTGATCGTTCTCGGAATTTGGCTGCGGTGAGAGACAGAGTACACAGAACTGAGGATAACCCTCTTTTCGGCGATGGCGATTCGGTGGATGTTATTAGTGACGAGATCGAGAATGTAAGAGTATTTTCGCATTACATAGTTGGATTGACGAAAAATAATGCTTAGAAACTTGAATTATATTGTCGTGGATGCATTTGAAGGATACCTATTTTTTTTTTCTTTTTTCTATAGGTAGCAGACACACCTCCACCAGTGCCAGAGCGTGATTTTTCTGGTACAGCTTATGTTCCTGTCTACGTGATGTTGCCTGTGAGTTTAGTCATTCTGTTGATTATTACTGTTCTTTCGTTCTATTTGATTGGATTCTTTTTCCTTACAATCTGTGTATCTTCTCTGTCAGTTGCTTCAAGGGAGCAACAGAATTCGAACTAATCCATTTTTATTGATTAAATTATTGTTTTTAGATGCTATAAGATTGCAAGATTGTTTACTTTATTTCATCACTTGCCTGACTGTCAATTGGGCTGTGTAAGTTAACAGATTTGTTCCTGTGTCTTATAATTGGGAAAACTGCAGCTGGGAGTCATCAATATGAATTGCGAGTTGGTCGATCCTGAGGGTCTTCGAGACGAGCTAAAGATCCTAAAGTCTGCCAATGTTGATGGTGTTATGGTTGATTGCTGGTGGGGAATAGTTGAAGGTCATGCTCCACAGGTTTATAATTGGAGTGGATACAAGACGCTCTTTCAGATTGTGCGTGAACTCAAACTTAAGTTGCAGGTGAGTTTATATATACTACTGTTGTGCTCTATGGAGTTATCACTCTACCTGTGCCCTTTGAGTTGTTCTTGATCTCTGTCTTCTTCTTCGTTTTCCTTTTGTATTGTATGCATCTTTTTGTGGAGATGCTGAGAATTTCTCTCACCATGTTTCTTCTATAATATCCTACCCGCGTTCGTAGCATAATGTGGGTAGGACGTAGGTAAATGCCAGTGTTTTACATTATTATTATCTGAAATTCTTTCGCAGAATCTGTGCTAGTTGATTTAAGTTTTTCTCTTTGGTACATGAACAGGTTAGATATTGAGATGTCTCCCAATGGATTTATGATCTTATCTATCCTTGATGTTTGAGAAGTAAATTTGTATCTTAAAATTAGACTCATGCTTTGTACAATGGAAAATATTTGCATTTGGAATCTAGGAATAAATGACTTCTTTGTTGTACTCTTATCACTTGTCCAGATAGAAGACAAAAATAATCGCCAATTTTGTTCTATACTTGTCATTCCTATCATCATATTGATGTTTTTCTTATTGGAAAATAAACATAATTTTCAACATACAATTCATACAAAAATCCATATCTAACTGTGTTATTCTTTTTTTTAATCCTAATGTGGCTTCAGGTTGTTATGTCATTTCATGAATGTGGAGGCAATGTTGGCGATGATATACATATTCCACTCCCCTATTGGGTGACGGAAATTGGTCAAACAAATCCTGACATATATTTCACAGATAGAGAAGGAAGGCGAAATACAGAATGCCTAACCTGGGGAATTGACAAAGAAAGGGTTTTGAAAGGCCGGACTACTGTCGAGGTACTGCTTTATTAATCCATGGTAAATATCTGTGATTTATTAGGTCAGGTCTAAGATGAAAACTTGACGTAATCATTCCCTTTCGTTATTTTGCTGCCTAGGTTGATTTTCTGCATTAATTATTTTAACATGAAAGATATTATGCTCTCTTAAAAGTGTTCCAAATTTATATAAACTTAGAGGCAATATCCTTATTCTGTATAATACAGAACAACTTTCTTTTATAATTCCTGTAAAATTGTGGTAAAGGTTTCGATGGTATTCTATCAAGGATTCTTTTCTAAACCTGTGTCAGCTGATATTATCTTGTTCCTCACATGTATGGCTGGAAGTGAGTAAATAATTTTGATGTTGAAGTATCTTGCTTCGTTAAATAAGTACAGGTTTACTTTGACTATATGAGAAGCTTTCGGGTTGAATTTGATGAGTTTTTTGAAGATGGAGTAATCTCTGAGATTGAAGTTGGATTAGGTCCATGCGGAGAGTTACGGTATCCCTCCTATCCGGCAAAGCATGGATGGATTTACCCTGGTATAGGTGAATTCCAGGTATATCTCAAATAACTGGTAATTAATTGGCTTGCTTCATCATACAGAAGCTTAATATTTGATATTACTGATACAATGGTAGTTGATAGATCTTTTAGGTAGTCTATTGTTACATGCTGTCTCACTGCAATCTTTTTTTTTTTTTTTGTCAATTTTTGTTACTATCTTGATATTGTTCTACAAATTGATACAAAACTTTTCAGCTCAGTGTTATGATAAGCACTTGATGAAGAGTCTGAGCAAAGCAGCGGAAGCGAGGGGACACTCATTTTGGGCTAGAGGTCCAGATAATGCTGGTTCTTATAATTCTGCACCACATGTGACTGGGTTTTTCCGTGATGGAGGTGATTACGATAGCTACTATGGAAGGTTCTTTCTAAATTGGTATTCACGAGTTTTGATTGATCATGGTGATCGTGTGCTTGCTCTGGCCAATTTAGCTTTTGAAGGCACATGTATTTCTGCGAAGGTGGGTTATCTTCTTATGGAGTCCTATTCTTTGCGTGAGAAATAAATTTCCTTTTTAATTGATCATTGCAGCAAAGTGCTATTCCTTGTCATTTTTATGCTGAGGATTCGTTTCTGTATTTGCAACTAATGAGCAGGTATCAGGTATTCACTGGTGGTACAAAACAGCTAGTCATGCTGCTGAATTAACTGCTGGGTTCTACAACCCTTCAAACCGTGATGGCTATGCTCCAATTGCAGCAATGCTGAGTAAGCATGGGGTTGGTCTCAACTTCACCTGTGTTGAAATGCGCACCTTGGATCAGAATGAGGACTTTCCAGAGGCATTGGCAGATCCTGAGGGATTAGTTTGGCAGGTAACAAATGCGGAAATATGAATTTGCTATTTTACTTTCCACTTTCCAGTGTAATAAGTTTTAATGGTGATGAAAGAGGTTAAGAGAATATCTCTGTGGAGATAGTGCTAAACAAAGAACTTGTATTAGAAAACTTCAAAGGACTTATATTTGAAACTTCTTCACTGAAACTGTGTAATTTGCATAAAAATTTCTTGGATCAATGTACTTGGAATATATTATTAATTTGAGAGATATTTTGGAGAAAGTTGGACTGTAATAAATTCAAATTTGGTCTTGTTCCTTCCCTGTTTAATCTGCAGGTGCTGAATGCTGCATGGGATGCTTGCATACCAGTTGCCAGTGAGAATGCTCTTCCCTGCTATGACAGAGAGGGATATAACAAGATATTAGAAAATGCCAAGCCCCAACATGATCCAGATGGTAGGCACTTATCGGTTTTTACTTATCTCAGGCTTAGTCCCACATTAATGGAGAAGCATAATTTTGTGGAGTTTGAACGATTTGTCATGAGAATGCATGGTAATCTATCTCTTTCTCTCCCCTCCACCCCTATCTATCCTTGTATTTGGTTTCTGGTGTAATTGATATGATAAAAGTGATCTATTAGCATGTAATGTTTTGTATGTATTGGGAATTGTATTTCCAATTTTTTGGCTAGCGAGTCAAAGTTTTCATGTCTCACATTGCAGATAAATTCTTGCATGATCATTATTGGAAGTATTGGTTTCTCTGGACTAGATGTCAGCAAGTGCTTATGGCACTTTTTTCTAATCTTTCTACAACTCATGTATTGGTAAAACAAAAAAATAAAGAATTGCAAGGGAGCACAATATTTCCTTTCTCTGATTTGAACAGAACAAAGAACTTGAAATTTTGAAAACACTTATTTCTTTTTTGACTTGATATTTGAAAACCTAATTTTACGTACATGCACGCTTTTAACTTGAAATTGATGATTTAACAATTTGTGTTACGTGCAATTTCAGGGGAAGCTGTTTAAGAATTCAATCTAATCTGAGTGGAAGTCATCTTGAACCACCATGATGGAATGATGAGGTTTCTGTCTATGAGATACAACATCCTTATGTGATAAGATATTGCTACACTTTGTTTGTGTTTGTTGCTAAATGATAATAAAGTAGGACACTTTTCCATATTAAGTCAACTGTTTTGAATATTTACATCTGCAAATGCGCTTTTCTCAATTTTTTTTGATGGATTGGAAAGAGGGAAAACAGGGAAATAGGTTGAGGTAGATACGATTGCTATTGCAGGAATCACAGAGTTTCCTGTCCTTCTGATTTTGATCCGAACTTGGCTACATACATGTAACTCTGCATAATCTATAAAGACTAACCGAGGTTGGCAAATTGGGAATGAGGTGCTCTGCTTCTCAGAGTAGCTTGTGCAACAGGTAAAAGAGACGTTTGTATCGTATTTTTGTTTTAATGCTTTGGCCTAACCCACGGGATAACGTTTGTATGAGGTTCAAATGGACATTTTCTGTTCCATGTTTGCCCAAATAATTAGCTTTAATCTATTTTAGGATTTATCTGTTTTGACCCTCTAGGTCTTTCTGAACTCCCAAAAGGTGAAATAATG
The DNA here is from genome assembly GCA_023653625.1 of Triadica sebifera. Lineage (NCBI taxonomy): Eukaryota > Viridiplantae > Streptophyta > Magnoliopsida > Malpighiales > Euphorbiaceae > Triadica > Triadica sebifera. The sequence continues at coordinate 4,143,533 of CM042895.1, forward strand.
CAAGGAGATTCTTTGTGATATATTTATATAACAAAAGCCACAGGAAAAAGAAATGAGAGTAATGCTGAAAGGTATTTATTTTTCTACAAAAATTTTATGCAGATGAAGGCATTGTCGATGATTTTGCTTTTGAAGGAAAATTATTCTTAAGATAGTTATGTAATAATAGCTCTAAAAGAAAAGAAAAAAAGATGTGTAATTATTCATTTCAAATAAATTAGCACAATGTCACTAACACATGACTATTTATAGTGGGTGTTGCATACCTTACCGTTGAAGATTTTATTGCTTAGCTCATAATTAATAATTTCTAGTCGAGCTAAATTACAGCATTCCGACCATTCTGGGATAATATTTTCAAGACATATAAGGATTATGTAATTTTAAGACTCCAAATCATATTGGAATTTGAAGTTGAAACTCGTAGTTTCCCTGCTCACAGATAGCTGAATTATTTGTTTTCAATGTGCATAAAATCATAAGCGAGAAAGATGCGAATATGTGCTTTGTGAATATTAAACTGACAAAAAGAGATGGAATATGGAGAAATAGAATAGTTTTGTTCTCTCATTTCCAATGCTGTATAATCTGTATTGTTCTGAAAGCTTAGAAAGGCTGCAGCTCAGCGACAAGTCTCAAATGCGGGCATACGCAATTACGCATCATACTTTCAACAAATTGCAGATACATTCTTTAAATTTTACATTAATACCATTTTTTTTTTGTCAATATTTTACAATAATGTCAAATATTGTATTTATAAGTGATGGAATTTGTATTATTATTATTATTATTATTATTATTTCAACTTAAGAGGGCTGTGAATTTTATATATTAAATACAGTAAATACTTTTGTATTTGCGTTAATGTTTTCACTTTTTAGGCGTATAGTGTCTAAATTGTTCATGAATGGACGTAAATTTAGGTTTTTGTTAATGATTGTAATAATGAAAACACTGACACACAGAAACGTCGATATGTTGCTGACCTGGCTGAGTGGTAATTGCCTAATTGGTGTAGGGAAGTATTTTCCATTTCCCAAATGGTAGGGACATGAAACAGTTAGGTAACCGTTTAAGCACGAATCAAGGTCACGTGGTTGTGGCCCTTTAAGACAAACTAATATCTCGTGTCCTCCCTAGTCAAGCTATGCCCTAGGCGCTTGTTACGTGTGCCTCACACGTCCAGGATGCTTTTTTTCGTTTAATATGCACAAGGCACAGCGCAACCACACGCCTCGTTCGTGCCAATCCAAAAACACTAACGCAAACACGCTCGAGCCTCTGCACACGCGTGAAACCCCTGCCCTCGCACGCAGACACTCTCTCTCACACGCGCACTCGCCGGACCCTCCCCGTTCGCCGGGAAAACCTAAAATTTCTTGCCTTTTCTTTGTCTTCTTTACTTCTTGAGCCTCCGGCGACCGCTCGTGAAAAGCTCCCGCTCGCCGGTTTGTTTGTCTGGTGTTACTTCCAAGTTAGGGTTTTAACGAAGGGAAGATGGATCTGTTGTTTCTTATGGAGATGTAAAGTTAGCGAATTGATCTAACAAAGAGAACTGAAGTTCTAGTTTCTACTTCTTCGAAAATGAAGTTTTTGCGTGAGGAAGTTAGCGGAGAAATTGAGCCCTAAGGTGGCAAACTGATATGAGAGGTAATTCTGAGTATTAGACCCTCGTTTCATTGTTGTTGTTTCTGTAGAATAGTCTTTTATCTCAGATATAAAGAGAGACTTTTTCCCCTCAAGTGCTAGTTTTCTTATGAGCTTAATGATTAGCTTGTAGTGGGAAACCTAAGCTTTGCTTCTATTTTCGTTGGTGAGGAAAAGTTGGAGAAGAAGACAATTTAAAAAAAAAAAAAAGAGTTAGAGAAGAGAATTTTTAAAAAATGATCGAGACTAGGGAGCATGAAATTGAGACTTTGTGTCTTCATGGCTCATTATGCTGTTAAATACAGTGTAGAAGTTCAACTTTGTTAGAACAGGAAACTTGAGCTTTTATTTCCTTTGTCTTTTCCTTTTGTTGCCTCTTCGTCTACCTGGTTTAATATCTTCCAAGGTATTATCTGAAGTTCCAATTATTTTCAGGTAATTGTAGAGTTAATATGTTACAGAATTTCCTAGATCATGTTGATGCATACTTTGGAATCTTAACTTTTCATCTATGTGCATACTTGAATGCTAATGGTGGCATTTGTCTTAGAACAACTATTAAGTCTTAGTTGAGATAAGGAGTTTGGGCAGAGAGAGATATATGGCAACAGATATGCATAAGTTGATAGGAACAAGTGAAGAAGATGATGAGGAAGAAATGGACATGGATGTTAAAGAGGAGGATGACGAAGATGAAGAAAATGGCATTGGCAGGAAGCACATTGCCACCCAAGTGATGGCTGGGATTGATGGAGGGATGGCATCTAACAATAGTAATAATCAATGTCTACATCACCAGCACATTCAAGAACAGGTGGCTACTCCAGGAGGAGGGGGAGGAGCGAGGAGGAGCAGACCACTTGAAGAAAAGGAGAGAACAAAGCTAAGAGAGCGACATCGGAGGGCAATCACTGCAAGGATTCTGGCGGGGTTAAGAAGGCATGGGAACTATAATCTTAGGGTTAGGGCTGATATCAATGACGTAATTGCTGCTTTGGCCAGGGAAGCTGGCTGGGTTGTTCTCCCAGATGGAACCACCTTTCCTTCAAGATCTCAGGTACTTGTGTTTCAACCATAAAGCATTTTGTTTGACTCATTTTCTAAATGATATTATTAAAGATTCACATGAATTCTTTGTTGATGGTATATGAAGAGTTTGTTCCTATGATTATTTTTCAATCTTTCCTTTGATTCTCACTTCTTTTGAAACAAAGAAAGGGGTTGAAATCATTTAAACTTGTTGCAGGGCTCAAGGCCTGGGGGTGGCACTTCCGTAGCAGCAACTTCATCATCTTCCCCTTTGGTGTCCCAACAGCCTCCATCTGCTTCACTTAGGGGAGTCTCTCCAGGTTATCGGACCTCAGTTGAGTACAATTCATGTCGACTTAAAGGTGTTTTTTTGCCAAACCCACCTTATGATCTACTCACAGCCACTCAGCCTCAGATTTCAGTTATGATGGGGGATGGTGGAGAACAAACTGCGAGTCATCCTCTCATTGGTGGCACCTTTGATACCATCAATGAAAAGCAGGTATTCTGATGGAATTTATTAGAGATTGTGCGTACTATAGCATCCATCCTTAGGTGTTCTGAATGCTGTTCAGAGTTGAATATGTATGAAATCCCTATTGACATAAAAAGAGCAGTAATTTGTGTGATTTCTTCTTCTGCACTGTACACTTTTGTTTATGGTTGCATATTATACTCTAAGACAATTAATTGAGCCATCTTTTGGAAAGCTAAAATCATATTAAGGACACTGCCTTCTTGGTCAAAAAAAGGAAAAAAAATTATATGCTGTGTTGCACAAATTCATTCTCATAATTTTGTTCACTCTTTATCGAAGGTTGACCCCTTAAGGTATTAATGGTTTATGTCTTATATGTTTCAATTTTCTTATCTTTCTTTTTAGATATCTGCCACACCCCCAAAGCTATCAGAGCGAGACTTTGCTGGGACTCCATATGTACCAGTTTATGTTATGTTGCCGGTGAGTTGATTTTATTCTTTTTAGGTGTTGGAATTACCTATTTCAGTGTCTTATATTTTTACTTATTGCAACATATAGAGGGGTGAATTACTATTTTAAAAGCGTCATCCTTTTCTAGAAAGATATAATATTGTTATTGTTCTACATGGTCAACTTAAGTGCTATTGTGAGATCTATGAATATTTTTCAAGGTTTTGTTTTATGTCATACTTCATTGGTTGCAGTTGGGTGTCATAAATATGAAGTGTGAGCTGGCCGACCCTGATGGTTTATTGAAGCAGTTGAGGGTATTGAAATCTGCTAATGTTGATGGAGTCATGGTTTACTGCTGGTGGGGAATAGTAGAGGCACATGCTCCACAGGACTATAACTGGAATGGTTACAAGAGGCTATTTCAGATGGTGTGTGAGCTTAAACTCAAGTTACAGGTGAGTTATGTGTCAAATTTGTTTTGTTAATCCAGAGTAATTCTAACTCCTTTCCTTATCATCCACCTTCAGGATCCCTGTTACTTGTGCCTGTGAGTTTGCATGTGTGCCATTGCATCACAAATACATGTATGTATAAATATTAGGATACAATGCCTTGATATGATATTGAAATCCTAAAGGTATTATCAACATTTACATTTATGTTGCTATGTATCTACACATCAGATCTATCTTCATTGTTGCATGATTATAACATAACTAACAAATAAGTTAAGGATTTCACTTGGATAACAGTGATTGGAGACTTTCAAAGTCATGAAATGGGAGCACTGTTATTTATGCTCATTTCATGACTTTGATTATCATCTGCCTTTATATTTTACATTGTAGTTTATCTCAAAAGTCAAGTTGTGGAATTCAACTGCTTAGTTTTGTTTCATATGGTTTTCATTGTAACTCCGGTCTTGTGGATGTGCGAATGTCCATGCATAGGGCTGTAAATGAACTAAACTACTCACGAGTTATTTGACTCTCGATTCGGAAAAAAACTTGTTCGAGATCATTTGTTAAGCTTAACAAGCCGAGCTTGAGCTCAAAAACCTTTTTGAGCTCAAGTTTAATATTATTTGGTTCGTTAGCTCGCGAACGTGCTCGTTTAAAAGCTCGCGAACGTGTTCGTTTAAAAGCTCACAAACGCGCTTGTTTAAAAGCTCGTGAATGTGCTATTTAAAAGCTCGGGAACGTGTTTGTTTAAAAACTCGCGAACGTGTTTGTTTAAAAACTCGCAAATGTGTATGTTTAAAAGTTCGCAAATGTGTTTTTTTAAAAGTTCGCGAATGTATTATTTTAAGGCTCGTTTGTATTATATTTTATTATCGAATTCGAGATTTTGTTATTATCAGTTAATGAGCCGAACTTGAACTGTGAGCTGTTCACGAACTAAGCTTAAACCGCTCGCAAACTTAATAATTTTAAAACGAGTTGAACTCGAGCCTGTAAAAGGACCGAACTAGAACTTATTAATATTTGGTTCAGCTCGGTTCGATTACAGTCCTATCCATACGGTTAATATTTTCCTTTCTATCAAGGAAGATGATTGATGGAATTTAGGATTTCAATTTGCAGATGCCTAGAGCTTAAGTAATGGTTGCAAATGTTGCTTAGAGATGTTGATTTTAAAAGATGTAGTGGTGCTGCATTTATAATTTTTAGATATATATTGCTTCACTAAACATGTGACTACAACTGGTTCCTTACTGTAATATAAGCCTATTTTAATATCTTCTGAAGTTTCATACAACATCTGATAACCAATTGTTTTATTAACATTACCTCAGGTTGTAATGTCATTTTATGAATGTTTGTCATTATTAGTTAATGAGCCGAACTTGAACTGAGCTCATTAAGTATAACAAATGAGCTATTTACAAACCAAGTTTGAACTGTTTGCAAGTTTAATAATTTAAAACGAGTTGAGCTCGAGCCAATGACAAATGTAAATGAACCGAACTCGAACTCATCAATATTTGGTTTGGCTTGGTTCGATTACAGCCCTATCCATGCGGTTAACATTTTCCTTTCTATCAAGGAAGATGATTGATGGAATTTAGGATTTCAATTGTAGATGCCTAGAGCTTAAGTAATGGTTGCAAATGTTGCTTAGACATGTTAATTTTAAAAGATGTAGTGGTGCTACATTTATAATTTTTAGATATATATTGCTTCACTAAACATGTGACTACAACTGGTTCCTTACTGCAATATAAGCCTTTTTTTTTAATATCTTCTGAAGTTTCATACAGCATTTGATAACCAATTGTTTTATTAACATTACTGCAGGTTGTAATGTCATTTCATGAATGTGGAGGCAACGTTGGTGATGATGTTTGCATCCCTCTGCCACATTGGGTTGCGGAAATTGGTCGAAGTAATCCTGACATATTTTTCACTGACAGAGAGGGAAGACGCAATCCAGAATGTCTGTCATGGGGAATTGATAAGGAACGAGTGCTAAGAGGACGAACTGCTCTTGAGGTATTACATTCTATGAAGCATTACATATCTTTAAGTTGGTATGTGCCTGCATGGTCAATTTTTATAATGATTTACTGTCATGATAGTTGCAGTTAACCATGTTGCAAATTATACTTATCTGATAATGATTTAAATTTTTGTTCATAAAAAAAGTCAAATGTGCGGACAAGCTATGCTAATGAATATTTGTGTTGGACCTGCATTGGTCATGGCTAGCATTATGATTGTGTTGAAAAATCTAAGATTATTCTAGATGTTCGTAACTGCAGTGCTTTAATTTGTTATATTCTCTTTATGTAATTGGGAAACTAATATGTAATAAATTTTGAGATTATTAGATTTGGTGTCTTATCTTCTTCTTGCACTAGTGTAGGTGTACTTTGACTACATGAGAAGCTTCCGGGTAGAATTTGATGAATTCTTTATGGTTGGTCTGATCTCCACGATTGAAGTTGGACTTGGTCCATGTGGGGAGCTACGGTACCCGTCTTGTCCTGTTAAACATGGTTGGAGATATCCTGGCATTGGTGAATTTCAGGTGTGCTAGTTTTCTTGTCTATCTTCAATGATGATTTAATTTTCTGCTTTTCAAATTTTATTGGGTAATATATAAATTGATTTCTTTTGCTTGTTGATATTCATGTTTGTGTACACAATTGTGCAATGCTTTGGGAACATGAATTGCTTTTAGCTTTCTGTTACCCAACTCCTTGCCACCTTTCAGTTCATCTCCTCTAAATATGGAAGTTCTGTTATGGTCTTTTTGGTGTTCTTGAAAACTAAATTCCTTGAGAAATAACATATGTCCATATTTGTACAAATTTTCTGTTTTCTCTTGGCACACATTTTAATTTTCAGATTCAAAAAGTGAAATTAGAAATGAGAATTTCCAGGTTATTTGAGATAGCCTTTTCTGTGCATTGTATTGCTTACTCTTCATTTCTTTCATATTCTTGTTCAGTAATTTAGCTTTTTTTTATAGAAAAAAAATTTGTGTCGTGGTTTATGAAGTCCTCCTTTTGCAGTGTTATGATCAATATTTGCTGAAAAGCCTGAGGAAATCAGCAGAAGCTAGGGGACACCCATTTTGGGCTAGAGGACCAGAAAATGCTGGTACTTATAATACCCAGCCACATGAAACTGGTTTCTTCAGTGATGGAGGGGATTATGATGGCTACTATGGCAGGTTCTTCCTTAATTGGTATTCTGGGGTTTTAGTTGAACATGGTAATCAGGTGCTGGCTTTGGCAAAGTTAGCTTTCGATGGCACTCAAATTGCTGCAAAGGTGAGACAATATTTGAAATTTTTTCAAGAGATATGAAATTCTCTTTTAATTTTATTTTAAAATGAAAATCGCAATTGAGGTTTGTTTCTCTTTTTGACTGCTTGAATACTTTGGTCCTAATTTTATGCTGATTTTGTTCAATTCGTTAAATGTTTTGAAATCTGATTTCTCTAACTTTAGAAACTAATTCCAATTTTTTTCTTTAAATTTTTAGTTATGGTTTGATCAAGTCTGTTTGCTATGTTATAATTGCTGAGCAGCTATCAGGTGTTCACTCGTGGTACAAGACAGCAAGTCATGCTGCAGAATTAACTTCTGGATTCTACAACTCAAGCAATCGTGATGGTTATGCTGCGATTTCAATAATGCTAAAGAAGCATGGAGCTGCTTTAAACTTCTGTTCTGAGTTGCGGACGTTAGACCAACAAGTGGACTTTGCAGATGCACTCTCAGATCCCGATGGATTACTACGGCAGGTAAGAAATATCCAGCTTATACATTTTATCTGGGAAATAAAATTTTCTTAAGATTTTCGTTTTTTTCCCACTAAAATTTAGAGAAACATTGCCCAACATCTTTTTGTGATTCACTCTCTGAATTGGCCATGAGCATTTGTGCACTTTCAGGTTCTGAATGCTGCATGGGATGCTGACATACCAATTGCTAGTCAAAATGCCCTACCTTGCCATGAAAGGATTGCGTATAACAAGCTTTTGGATAATGCCAAGCCCCCGAATAATCCAGATGGAAGGCATTTTTTGTCTTTCACATACCTTAGGCTCAGCTCACTTCTCACGGAGAGACAAAAATTTATGGAATTTGAACGTTTTGTCAAGAGAATGCATGGTAAAGTACTACAAAATTTTGTTATTCTAAAATTTTGCATGTGTGGAGTGCCAGTAAATTCGTTCACTGAAGTGGTTTGACCATCATATAAGGGATCCTCTAATTGAAAAGATCCATCGACCTGAGCATTAGTCTGAAAGAGGGAGATTTATTGCTGTTCAAAATATTATTTTTAAGGTGCAATGCTTTTCCTCCATGAGAAGAACAAGCAAATTCTCTTGAGATGGATTTCTCTAGTTTCTTATTTGAGCTGCATTAAGTTCTTGTTTCATAAACTTCAAGATCATTCCTCGGAGTGCATTTCAAAGAAATTTCACGCTTGGTCTTTTAGCTTAATTAGCTTAATAAAGTTTAATAGAATGACAAGCAGTATGACCCAGATTTTGTTTCAGAGCTCTGCAATTGATGTGTTTGCATTTCACTGCAGGGGAAGCAGTTCTTGATCTACAGGAATAGCAGCAGGAAGAAGCCCATCCAAATTGTGAATTATTTGTTCCCCACACAAAGTAGCTGGGGTGCCATGTTGCATATTACGGATAGTATTTAACTTGACTCAGTTCAACTCAATCTGAAGGGTCAGGATCAACAGCCGTCCTTTCTCTCCGATTAGTTTAATTTATGTAATACCCCTGTAAATGAAATCACAAACTCGCAGGAGCAAGGCCCCTGGATTCAAGTTTCTCGATATGCTTATGCAGTAACTTAGGTTAAATTGTTTAAGTGGTAAAAAAATTTAATTGTTTATTTACAATTCAAAAATTTGAGATCATCAATGAGAGGAAGAGTTTCTGCTGAGCCAAATGCTGTACTTGTATAACCTTTTCTTTTCCTGTTCTAATTTCTGCTCATAAGACAATATACCTTTATGAACCGTCGCATGTTATATTTTGTGCAACACATTTACTAGATGCACAATGACGAGGATTCCACTTGCAGGTTATGAGACTCGTTCAGGGGCTAAATCAGTTTACACTTTATACGTCTTAGTTGCTCTAATTTCTTTATCCTTTTCTTCTCCCCTTCTCTCAGTTTTCGACTTCTTTTTAATCTGAAATATTCAACTGTACAGCTGACAATTACACTATAAAAATTATACCTTACTGTTGAATAAATGAAAGAATGATATTTGCAAGCCAAATTACACAAGTGAAATAATTAGGAGTCTAATAGTGGCTTTTTGAGCACCATGTGACCAGATTCATCCACCTCAAAAAGACGGTCTATAAAGTTATCCCAACGTTCCCTTATTTTCTTAAAGGTCAATAATGAAATTCCTCCTCCACTCGAGCTTCCAGAAGTCTCTCCTCCCATTTCATGGAAAGTTCCATATGGAGAGAATGAGTAAGCTTGTGGGATGTCCAAAGCAACAGCCCTCTGAAGAGCTGCCTCATATTCCTCACTATGCTCTCGTGCAATCGACTCCTGCCGTTGCATCCGCTGATTTGCTGGAATACCCATTATATTATCTTTCTCCATCATCAACTGAACATGCGAAATTATGTATTTTAGTTCTGTTGTGAAAATCAGAGTTCATTTTCTATGTTCAATTCACCAAATTAACTAGTTTAGCAGAAGTCCTGATATCACTTGAGAGCTATTTTTAGTTCATTCTTTTATCAGTTAGTAAGGAATCTACCTCCAAAGCCCTGTGAGACTCCCTCTCTATCCAGAGAATTGCATGGTCAGCAGTTGCATTACACGAAAGAACTATGTGCTCAAACCGCCCATCAACAGGGACTGCTGTTCTGACAACTGGGGGAAACCTTCCTATCCTGCAGACATAAAAAAGAAGCTAATCATTATTGTTAAAAGAAAACCTAAGAGAGTTTCAGATGTAATCACTATAGTAAGCAAAAACTTAGGTTCTCTCCAAGATGTGGCTCTTTGAGCCATGTTCAGGGCGTGCTCCTGCTGTTGGTGCATCAACAATTGCCCAACCACTGACAAATAAGTTGAGAATACAGATGCCACATGGAAGACATGGGCCCTAACTTTATGCAGCTGATGGACAACTTGATTCTCAGTGGCTCAATTTGCACCAACAACAATTTAAGCATCAACTTTTGGGAATGCCTTGTGCCTTGCGAGGTTCTTGATGGCTTCAGTAAAGCCTCTAAAGCTCACCGTGTGGACTTTCTGCCATCAATATCCCTAAGGGAATGAACACCCTGCAGCAGAATTTGGCTGTTTTTCAAACATTTATATGGAGGAGAAATTATTATACAGCCCATGATGATTTTATGCTTTCAAATTGGATGCAACAGTGTGAAATCTCCAGTCCTCCATGTATATGAACCAATTGGCATTGTATACCCTTCTAAGCATCATCTCACAGAATGAAGCTCACTTTCTCAGACCATGATTGGGGATCAATAATCTCTTCTGCTCATTTTCTTGCTATAACTAGTACTCTTAGTAACAAGCAACTTGTTCTCTCCACATCAGCAAAGGATTTTTACTTTAGTAAGTGACATAAAATAAGAAAGTGATCATTTCCTTAAAGTAAACATTAGATACCTAAACGGCCTTCTCTCAACAATATGATATAGCCGGCCAGGTGCATAAAGCCGTCTTGGGTCTCTGAGCATCTTCTCTTCAAGAGTGCATGTATCCTTCAAGCACATTAGGCATAGAAGACAAGGCAAGCTGTTCAGAATAAAGAAAACCAGCATGCTAAGTGTTTTATCCAAATACTAGGGATTTCAATACTCAAATAAAAAATGGTCAGTGCATGCATTGTGGCCATGCTCTTGCAGTTTTCTGACAAAGAGGTCCAGTAAAATAAAACAATTAAAAAGCAATTCAAAATTTTTACATCAAACCAATCCTATAAACAACATAAATTTCCTCCTCATTTCTCTTTTGACATATTGCAAAATACTAAAATCATGTGGAAACCCAGAGCCTCTCACATTTCAAAATTGAAAAACTCAACATTATACATGTCACATTATGCGATGACAAAAAAAGGATAGTGTAACTAACAAAGAAAAAGGTGAGTAAGACATACTATCTTTTACCATAAAATTGATTTGAAAACATCTTCCAGAGCAGTGGTTGTCCGGGGTAAGAAATCATCCTGGTTCATTCAATAAGATTAGATCATAGGATAAAATGCCAAAAATAATTGGTACATAGATACTGCATGTTTATTGTTAAGGAATCTAATCTCATAAACACTGGTTATTTAAATGTTATGGACAAAGAACAGTTCTTTGCTTGTTCCATGAAATTTAAAGTTTTGACACAAAATAAATAAATAAATTGTAAAAAATAAAAATTAGGCAAGTGAAAAATACAATCATGCTACCATATTATAAATTCTTCCAGCCAACAAGTTCTTTACTTCTTGAAAGGCATTAAGCAGTGACTTGAACAAGCTTAGACAGCCTATAAAATTTTCTGACAAAGCTTCAATTTGTGCATTTCAATTAATAGATAATAGATAACTGACTAAAGTAAGCTAATGCATCACTGCAACCTCATCAAATGCAAGCATATAAATTTATGACCAAAAGCGATGCTGCCAGCACTCCGAATAAGGTCCCTCACTGCTATGATCTTTTCTTCAGGGTGTCAAATCAATAATAGCATCAATATATTCAATATTTCCATTGACCATTTTGATCAACTATTAATCATAGCAATTCTTGTATTTGAACCAGAACATGCACAAACAAGACAAACGTACCAGCATGGCAGAACATATGATTGTACCTGTAGCACAACAGAATTGATAATATCAGCATATCTCACAGCCAAGTTCAGTGACATGCACCTAGCAGGAGCTATGGCCAAGCATCTGATCCTCTTTCGGTTAATGTTCCCTAATCTATCCCTATTTTGAATTGCATATATCACCATCAATGCCACCACTCCTGCTCCTAAAGAATGTCCTGCAAATGTTAATTTATAATCTGGATTCATCTCAATTAAATCCCTCAAAATCTCACACTCAGTGTCAAAAACCCATTTTGCGGCCTTCAATAGCCCATTGTGGACATAACCGCCATCAAACTTGGTCTGCCCCAGCTTATTGTCAAGCAAAACTGCATAGTCACTTTCCTTTGCCAAATTAAGTCCCCTAACAGCCAACACTATATCAGCATTATCATGATCGAGGTAAATCAAATAAGGAGTAACGCATCCCCCAGTTTCTTCATAATTTTTTCTCAAAATGATTGAATCAGGATTGATGCCATAACCACCTGGGGGAGCCCAAATTGGGTTGCAAAGATCATCTTCATAGACAGCCATTGTAAAGCGGCAAAGGCGAGGAACAGGCTCAAATTCTTCAGTTGTGGCTAGGCCCCAGTTCTCACTCTCATGGCCTGCATTGTACAGGAATTTTTTCCATATCCAACGAACACACGCCAGGCAGTACACACATTCAAGGATTGGAAGGCCACAGACGATTGACATAGAGGCTTATGATTCAAGCATGTTCACAAGTATATGTCAAGAAACAGGCTAGAATGAGAAAACACAAATGGGCAAAATTACATGAATAACTATTGAGATTGTAAAACTAGAGTCTAAGAAAGACTGCCATAATCAATGAAAAAATGGGACTTTAAACAATATAGGTCTTCAAAGTTCAAAACAAGCTTCTAACGAGGTCCATGAGAAAAAACAAGTAAATAACCCAAAATTTCTAGTTGAAGAATCAGTGATCAGCACTATTATACTAGTTTATGTGAAAGACACAGGCTTAAAGATATTAAAAACACTAATTAAATTAAGGGTAAATTTTTGGAGTTAAAAGGATTAGGAATTTCAAAGTAAAGCATGAGTTGCAATAAACAGACCAAACGCAAAACTGAAGAATTGAAACTGAAATGAAATTTTTGGAGCTAGAAGGGAAAAGGGTCTAATAAATACCTCTAGATTTTAGCATAACCTATTTTAAAATTTTTACTTTTTTTTTTAATTTCTAAAACGTATTCCAGAAGTACTAGAAAACTCTATACACCATCTAGATATAAGAATATGAAAGATATTGGGCAGATAATTGGGGTTGCAAAAGTTTGGATCTTACTTTCCTTTTTTTTTCCCTTAATAATGTTTAAAACATGGGCAGAGCACCAACTTAATAGATGAAATGAAAGAAAAAGACGGGAACTTTACACAAAATAAGCGCAATTCACAAAGATGAATGTGAATGGACGAGAGAGAGAAACAAGAAAGATGGAGAACGTCGGAGTAGAGTACCTGCTAGTCAAACCCATTTGCCCTTCAAGGTTGGCCAACAGGAATCTACTCAATCTAATGCTTAGATTCCTTGGTCCTATGTTTGATCACTGGCGTTCGTTTTCCCGTTGACTCTATTGTTTACTCCTGTAGAAGAGCCGCTTCTTGTTTCCCTTCAGACATTAAGGTACAAGGCCCAAATCCCTTTCCCCTTAGGCTCCAAAATAATACCACAAGTCCAGCCACAACCAAATAAGGAAAATCCAAAAGACATTTTTACCCTCAAAGATATAAAATGTATAAATAATTGTATAGTGATGGATGTTTTTTGGCCGTGGATAGTACCTGCTTAATTTTTTACTGTTTATGGATTTTCCCCTCCATTTGTAATTAAAAAAATTTATACCAAAAAAAAAAAACATCAAAGCACAGAAGCACTCCATGCAATCACACACATGTAATAAATGAATTTTAGCTTTGTCTCATTAACGAAAAAACAATTACTTTGATGACAAAATGCCTAACATAAAAAAAAATTGACCCTTGATCACTATGTAGCTTATTGTTTAAGAGCAGGAAACTGGCCAACATCCTCTAACTTAGGCGGTTGAGGTGGACCCGAAAATACTCCGCCACTGCCACAAAATTCTGCATCATTATTACTTTTCGAATGCCCATTGCGACTACCATATCTCTCCCCGTGATATCTACGACCACCCTAGCCAGCAAAAAACTCATCAATGTTCATTGATCTGGAGGATCCTTTCTCCTTATTAGCAATTCTATTGTTTCAGTATCCTCATGAGAGTTGGGCTTCATGTTGCTGCCCAACATCTTTTTGCCAATAAATTTCATTGACTCAAATTCATCATTATCTAGAGAAGCTTTCGGCATCTTATCAGAATTCACCACAGTTGTTAGCAAAGCCTTTCTCTTCTCAAATTGAACCTTCTCATATTCTTGGTAGGTCATGGTTTTGTCATCAATCTCTTTACTGAGTTTATAAGAAACTTCAACCCCAACTCCTACAATTTATTCATATTGTTCCTATTATCTGCAAAATTCATATCGTTCCATTCACGTCTTTCTCCTCTGTCATCGAAACTACCATCCACTGGTTGTCGGTTGATTTTCATTCATCCCTTTCCCTCATTACGGCCTCCTCCTCCTCTAGCACCACGGCGAGTAGGATACCATCCTCTCCTATTATTGTTATTGTCAATTTTTTTTTTGGTACATGAGGGTGAGCAAAACTCATAGAAAAAAAAGACTAACAGAAATAAATTGTGCCAACTAGATCATGAAGAAGTCAAGAAGATAAACTTTGAGGGGGATGCTCTAGAATATAAGTACCGAGAGGGAAATTATGAGCCCAGTGTGACAGATAATCAGCTGCAAAATTCACTCCCTTTAAAATATGACAGAAAGATAAGGAAGTGAAGAAACTTGTCAGCTCCTTGATTCAATCGATAATAGGTAAACTGCTGATATCCGACTTCCAAGTATTAGAAATCATATTCACCACTCCCCGATTATCACTCTCTAGCATAATTGCATGAAAACCCAATCTTAAAGCAACTCGTGGGCCTTCCAAAACTGCCCAAGCCTCTGCCATTTGGATTGGACAACAACCAATATTTATCACAAAGCCAGAAATCCATTTTCCCTGAAAATCCCGGAATAACTCTCCACGTGCTGCCATGTCTACAAGAGGATTATAGGATGCATTAGTATTCAATTTTAGCATAGGAAAAGGTGGACACTTCCAACAAATTGCCCTGGGTTCCACATCTTTATTGCTTGAGATTTCTAATTTTCCAAGAGCCTCATCCATCACGCAAGCTTGATTCACTGCATCATTAACCAAACTCACTATGGTGTTGTGAGAATTATTGAAAACGACTTCGTTTCGTCTTTTCCATAGAAGCCAGTAGCCATATCCAAAGAGAGAAACCCATTTTGCACGACAGGGCAATTTGAAATCTCTCTCTATATTTCCTGCAAGCCAATTCTTTACACAGGTGGCATCATCCTAAATAAAAACAAGGATAGGGTATGACCATAGACCAGAATTGAGTAGCTATATAGAAATCGCGGAGGACATGCAGGCTAGTCTCCTCGTGGATGCACTAAATTGGATAGTTGGGGCCGCACTGATATGTCTGGCATAGCATTTGGAGTTTGTCAGCAAACCTCCATTGGCAGTCTGCCACACAAAGAGTTTTAACTGTTGTGATGCTTTCCACTTCCAAACTAAATTCCAAGGGAAGCCATCATTATCACCTTTTTCTTTCATGAGAAACCGATATGTTGATTTCAATGAAAAGTCACCTGAAGACGTGAGCTTCCAGAAAGCTTTGTCAGAACCTTGTGAAGATAAGGGAGGTTGAGTTGCAGCAATATATAAGAGAACCCGTTGGGGAAGAAGATATTCAAAAAATCTCCAATTCCAAGACCCATTATATTCAACAAAGTAGGCCATAGGTTTGTCTATGATATGAACATTGATAGGATTTATTGCCAAAGTTGAAGAGCTTCTCATCAATACCTGGGACCCACAAGTCAAACCAAAAGCTGATGGAGTTCTCATTCTCTATAGCCCAGGTCATGTTATTTTTGACATTTTCCTAGCTACGACATATACTTTTCCAAACAACGGGGCTCGAATTCGGAGCTTCAGGTTTTTCCATTTTATCATGATGAAAATTGTATTTGGAGCAAAGCAATTGGACCCATAGAGCCTGAGGGTTCTGACAAATACCCCAAGCTAACTTCATGTGGCAAGCCATATTCAAATTGATGAAATTACAAAGAGCTAAGCCCCCATTATCCTTACTGAGTTGCATGTTTCGCCAATTCACCGTAGCAACGCTCTTCTTGCTATAAAAGTACCCCCATCACTTCCACTTGTTTCTCATCCACCCTCACGAAGAGTATTAAATCATCAGCAAAAAACAGGTGTTAAAGTTGAGGGTCGTTTCTATTTAGCTGAATAGGGACCCGAATATTAGAATTAATAGCATATTGTATCCCGTGAGCTAAGCGTTCCATGCAAAGAACAAACAAGTATGGTGAGAGAGGGCAACTCTGCCTTAAACCTCTGGTTGGTTTGAAAGCTTCAGTAACTTTCCCGTTCCAAAGAATTTGCATTCTGCTAGAGCACACACAAGTCATAATAACCGAAATTAAAGAATGGGGAATACCAACCTCTACAAGAGCTTTATAAAGAAAGTTCCAGCTGATGCGATCATATGTTTTCTCAAGATCTACTTTAATTTCCATATAGCCTTTTTTTCTCGTTTTCTTTCGCATTGTATGAATGATTTCCTGAGCCACAATAATATTTTCTGTGATGTGCCGACCGGGAACAAAAATGGTTTATTGGGGACTCACCAAATTTGGCATTATGTTCTTAAGCCTATTAGCAATGGTTTTTGTAATAGTTTTATATGCTACTAAATATAGCAAAATAGGTCTAAACTCCGAAATTTTTTTAGGCACCTCCACTTTTGGAATGAGACAAATGAGAGTATTATTAATATCTTCCTTCATTTCTCCACCCTCCAAAATATTCTTCAATTCGTTACAAAAATCAGAACTGGTTTGAAAAAAAACGGCTTGATGCCCATCTAACCCAGGAGCCTTCAATGGCTTCATTTGGAAGAGAGCGGTTTTATTTTCCTCATTAGAATAAGGCTTTTCAATGCACTGCAACATGTCAAAGCCTAGTTGAGGCAAAGCATTTTGTAAGGGCCATATCATGGTGTTGTCCGTGTCATCTTGATAAACATTTTTAAAGAAGTTAAAGAGTTATTCCTTTAAGTGTCGTTTGGTCACTTACCCATTCTCCATTCTCTCCTTCTAGGTAGTTAATCCTATTTCTCCTTCTTCTTTTTATGGTTTTCAAATGAAAATAAGAAGTATTTTTATCCCTCCAAGCAACCCAATCACTACGAGATTTCTGTCTCCATATCAATTCCTCTCGTAAGAGAATCATTTAAAGTTCCTTCTTTAAATTCTCCTCGAGCTCAATGAGAAAAAGGTTATGTCTAGTTGCCAAAGCGCTCAGAATTCCATGTAACCGAGATAAAATAGTATTTTTCTGATAGAACACATTTCCGAAAACTTTGGCATTCCATTCCTTGAGTTTGCTAGATAAATGGCTAAGCATCTTTATAAGGTTAGCATTGGTATTCCACTGCTTGGCAATAAACTCACAAAAAGAGCTATGAGTTAGCCATCATTGCATAAATCTGATTGGTTTATTCCCTTTATCAATAACCACCTGTTCACTGTTAAGGAAAAGAGGGCAATGGTCAGAACTAACCCGTGTTAGGTGAATGGGAGTTACTTCCGGGAATTTTAGCCTCAATTCCAAGTTGTATATTGCTCTATCTAATCTCTCATATAGATATCCCCTCTTCCAAGTAAAGGTTGTACCTTTGTTTCCAAGGTCCAACAACCCAGAATTAGATAACCATTCTCCAAACAATTTGCAAATATCTGATCTGCGAAAAGAGTCTCCCTTTCTTTCATTCACCCATAAGATGGCACCGATAAGATGGCATTGAAATCACCTATGAAATCACCGATAATTATTTTCATTAATTAAGTATGATTTAGGGTTATGAAAATTTAGAAAATTGTATGTTTTGCATGTAATTTCTAATTAATGTTTAAAACATAATTAATGGATTATGAAAAGAAAGTGAATTAGAATGATTAATTTCAATTAAAAAAATTAATTAGTGGAAATTGTAAAATGTGACCTTATTATATGAAAAATGAATATTAAGTAATAAATATATTTTATGTAATATTATGATATATATGGAATAATGAATGTATAATTAATTACTGAAATGGATAATTAGAAAGGGAAATAAAATATGATTTTAAGTGGGTAGAAATTTATTGAAATTTTTTAAATTAAATATTAAATATTTTTCTATTTATTGATGATATTATATATGAATTGAAAAATAATGAATAAAATGTATTTAGTGAGTTTATAACTTAATTGATATATTAGAATGAAAAATGTGAAAAATTTTTGTAGTGATAAAATTATTATGAAAGAATAAATTATTAAGTGAATAATAATATAAAAAATAATGGAACTTATGATTTTAATAGAAATTAAATTGAATAAATAAAATAATGCTCTTAGTTATTTTTTTATGGTTAAATCTAGCTTATGATATAATTAGCTAGTTATAAGGACATTATTACTACGGTACGGGTAATGACGACTCGATTATGTAGGCCAATAATGGTTTATTTCAGTGATTTGTGACTTTAGTGATTCAATATAATATAATAATCGGATGATTTTTCGGGATAAATCTTCAGTGTAGTGGATTTTTGGGTTCACGTCCAATGTATCTGGTCCAAAAATTTTCTATCGGATTGAATCTAGGGGCAAATAAAAAAATGAAATGATAAAAGTGACATTTTCTGAATGAAAAATAAGAAAAATAATTAAAAATAAAATAAGTGAAAAATATGATTAAAAATGAAAAATATGATAAAAATAAGATAAGTGATAAATATGATAAATATGATAAAAGTGATAATTGTAACAAAATAAAAAAATGAAAAATAAGTGAAGATAAATATTAAATTGTGTAGTAAAAATAAAAATATTAGTGGTAAAAGTGAAAATAATATATAGTTAGTGACATAATTATAAATAAATGAAAATTTAAGAATTAAAGTGAAATTGAAGCTAATTAAATAAATAATTGAAATAAATAAATAAATAAGAAAATAATAGATAATTAAAATAAAAACGGACTAAATTGAATGAAATTGAAAGTTTAGAAAAAAATAAAAAATAAAGATACTAAATAGTGAATTAAGTGTAATTAAAAATAATGTATTGATAAAAATGATTTATATATTAAAGAGAAAAATTGAATAGTATAATAAAAATATTATTGTATGTATAGTTGCATGAAAATATAGTTAGTAAAAAATTTTAGATTAGTAATCACTACTAAGCATATTAATGCTCAACACGTAATTATCTTACTGCGTGCAGGTAATAGCAGAAAATGCAGAAATAAACATA
This sequence comes from Triadica sebifera, assembly GCA_023653625.1. NCBI lineage: Eukaryota > Viridiplantae > Streptophyta > Magnoliopsida > Malpighiales > Euphorbiaceae > Triadica > Triadica sebifera. The sequence continues at coordinate 4,163,033 of CM042895.1, forward strand.
CAAATTTTGGGAGCTGACGCAATATTTAAATAATTATAAGTTATTATATAAAATGGTATGTATATATAGGTTTATATATAATGTTGTATGGATAAAATTATGTATATAATCTGAGAAAATAATATTTGTGAATTATTGTATGTGTAAAAAATTGTGGTTTAATGGAAAATATATTGCATTATATATGGATTGTTGTGCACAAAAATGAGTTGTGGATTGATTGTTTTGGAGGTTAGTTAGTTAGTTTATACTATTTATACTGCCAAAATTTTTGAAAAAATAATAATGATTAATTAAGTGATGACAATATTATGGTCATTAAATTAAAATAGAAAAAATTTGGCATACATCGGCTATAATCATATTTACCCACATAATATAAGTATAAAATAAGTGTTATAAGAGTGTTAAAACAACAGTGAACTATAGGTTACTACTGTTTGATTTTGAAGACGAATTTCATTTATAAAATGCAGCGAAAAAATAAATTTTTCAAAATCCGAAACAATAATTTTGTTTATACCATTAAAATTAATTTATCAAAAATAGAGGTAATAAAATACACATTGTAATTTCTTGATTTATTTTTCAAAATTTCACCTTATTAGATTGTTGCAAACCACAACAATTCATTTTAAGATGTCTCTAATGTTAATTCATGCGAAAATATGAGAAGAAACTATAGGATAAATGGTTGAACATATATCAAAATGCTAATAATTGTGTATACTCAATTTAAGAGAATATGAGAAATAATAATTATTTTTCTTTTTTTAATTTTTTAATTTCTAAAAATAATTTTTAGACTTTTAAATTTTTCCAAAATATTTTTACCCCAAAAACAATCTAAATATAAAGTACACAAGATAAGAGAAGGAGTTTTGAGGTTTTAGCTTTAATTGACTTTAATTAACTTAGTGGTTATGCAGAAGAGAGATCTTATTATCATTTTCCAAAACTTAACAAATATAAAAAAAAAAGAAATTACAATTTCATTTTTTATTTTTTATAGTGTTACAATTAAACATAGAAAAAATATTAATTTTTTGAAAAATATTTTTTAAATACATTATTTTCTGAAAACAAACGAAGCCTAAAAATAGTAATAAATTATAATTACTTGAATAAAATTCATTTTTCTACAATCAATACATGGATAAAATTGGAAATAAATAATTTTATTTTTTCATTTTTAATCTAAAATTCAATTTGAGTGAAACAATTGTTTTTATTACATGACAATTGGAATGGAACTCTAGAAAAGAGAGAGTATAATTTTCAAATTTTTATATTAAAAACTGCCTTTTAAATATTTAATATCTAAAATATTTTTTTTACTTATAGTTAGATAAATTTATAACAAATTTTATTGATTAAAAATATTTTTGATATTATATTTTTGTGTTTATTTTCTTATTTTTTTATATTTATATGATATATATTATTAATAAATAAATAAAAAATATTTATCACATCAATAACATAATACAATTATTAATAGTTATTTTATAAAATATAATTAATTTTAACTATCAAGTTATCAAATATTTGAAAACTAATTACGATAAACTAGTTGCTATCACTCTTTTTATTTGCTAATAATTAGTTGTTGACCACTATCTTCACCTCTGAATTAAAGAGAATTTAAAGGATAAAATTATTTAATAGTACAAAAACTTTTTATATGTATTAAATTGGTAATAATCATTTGAAATTAGTTTGAAATCATAATATCAAATTTTTTTTTCAGATGATTTATGTTGATGTGAACGCAGAAAAAATTTTATATGCCATAATTTGAAACTCGACTTTAAAATTTTGAAACCAATTTCATATAAAATAAAATTTTACATATAATAATTTTTTGTTACTAATGAAACATTTTACCTGAATTTAAGTAAAAATAAAAACCCTAAACTTTTTGGGAATAGATTGTCTACTATTGACCACAGACCGAGGTCTGAAACGCGCGGACGTAGCATTATTTTTATTATTTCGTCTTATAAACTGACTGAAACGCCGCCGTTTCTTAGACTCGGGAACCTTGCTTGTTTACCCAACTGTGATTCCCGACCCGAACTTTCTGCTTTAAATTCATCCCCTGAACACGAACTCTAGATTCTCTCGGCCGCAGCCTCTTGCTGTTGAAGGTGCTGTGATGTGTTTTCTAAACCCTCAAAGGGATCATTTTGTTTATGATGATTTTAGCTGATCTTTTACTGCACTGACTTTTATATTCTGTATCGCAGTTTTTTCTCGAAGATTTTCCAGGAAAGTCTTCTCCGAGCATTTTGGTAAGTCAGGAACTGGAATTTTGTTGCTTGAAACTTTGTTTTGCTCACTGTAGTCAAATTTATTTCTTCGTACTCAGCTTAGAAATTTTGCATACACTGCTAGATCCTCTCGATTACTAGGTGTTTTGTTTTAAGGAGTGAACATATTTTCTACGTCGACAAAATGGAATAGGACTTCATATCCAGAATTAGAATACATTTCCCTTCTCATTATTGCTAAATCCCTGCATTTGAGATGCTCTATATCCATTTATAATGTATCTAATATTTTTAGCATTATAGGTTGTAGCTTTCATCTCATTTTCATTGTAAGGGAAATTGTGGGGAAGAAATGTGAGATTTCAAATTTTAGTAGTTATTTGTCATCATTCATGGATTATAAATAACATACTACTTTTCCCTAAAATTTGTAGTTGTTCTTCAAAACCTGTTTTCTCCACTAGACAACATATCATTTCTATTGTTTGATTTATGTTTGTTGTTTTTTTTTCTTTTCATTATTTTCTGTCTCTGCACTAATCTTGGGTACTAGGGAAACAACTTTGATAGGGTAATTAGGCATTTGAAGTAAATGTGTAAGCATGTCCAGTAATTCTTGATGTCTGGGATGAATTTTGGAAGAGGTAAGGTAAGGTTAAGGCAGCAGTCTCATTTACCATATCATTTTGATCTTTAAATGGTAAACTTGAGATGATTTTTAGTACAAATTGAAATATTAAACAGGACTCATCATATGGTAGGTTTCCATCTTAATAGATATAGTTCAAATCACATGTAATCATTGGGAATACAACCTACAACTTTACCTGTAAAAGTTGTAATTTCTCCTGTAACATGTCAATTTAGAAGTATATGAAATCAAGACCCGCCTTATGACGGGTCTCATTTGGTAGATCAAGTGTGTTCAAAATCAGCTCGATTAGAAAATTGTAGCTTTAGATTTTATATGTACTTTTTTTCATACAAATCACATCAATTTTTTCTGATGCTCACATGTAATGAAACATTTTTTAAGGGATAGGATTGTTCAAAATTATGTTCTCCAGCAACGGAATCCTTATGTTTATCTTGATATTTGCTCTGTAGTATTGTTAGCTTTTGGGCATGATAATGTATATATCTGCTGGTCAAGCATGTTGTTATCTTGAAGTGCTGCAAATTACTCATTCAAATTTAATATTTGTTAGAGTTGCTCTGTAGCATTTCAATGCCTATAACATTAAATGTTTTTATTTTGTCAAACCCCTGTTCTTTTTCTTGCTACAGAAATTCAAAATCTTTTGTAAGTCAAATTTTAATGTTCATGTGCATATTTGGATGAATTGCTTATTGACTGAAATATTGTTTCTGATGCTGATTTTTCAGGTAATGGCCCCAAAACAGCCTAATACTGGCCTTTTTGTGGGTCTTAACAGAGGACACATAGTGACAAAGAAGGAGTTGGCTCCACGTCCTTCGGACAGGAAGGGGGTGAGTTATCAATATGGTGCATGCATTGAGATTGATTTGCTTCTTTTGGGTGTTAATCTTTCTTTTCCTAATCTAATCAACTTTTTACCTAGAGAACTAGCAAAAGAGTAAGTTTCGTGAGGAGTCTCATCAGGGAGGTGGCTGGTTTTGCTCCATACGAGAAGAGAATCACTGAGCTCCTGAAAGTTGGAAAAGATAAGCGTGCACTTAAGGTGGCAAAGAGAAAGCTTGGTACTCATAAGCGGGCAAAGAAGAAGCGTGAGGAGATGTCTGCCGTTCTTCGGAAGATGAGGTTAGTTGCTGCTGTATGCCTGTTAACTCATGACAGTTTATTTGTTCTGTTGAAATTATATTTAGTTGAGAATGCAATTTGATGGCAAAATTTTCTACTGTCCTTATTTTTCCATTTTTAAATTCCATTTGAGTGTAACATGCTATTGGTCTTTTTCTAATGTTCAGAGCTGGTGGAGGTGGAGAGAAAAAGAAATGAGTACTTCAAATTTCCGCTATCTTGTAGTTTCAGTTCTGCTTTTTGGTGATTGGTGCTACCTGTTATTTGACAATTTTGTTCAATTTTGGATTTAGTTTGTAATCTAAACCAAACTTTGCTTATAGAGTTAAATTAATTAGTGACTTTTCTTAATTCAGTATTTTTGCGTCGATTAAATACCCCTTAAATTTTTATGGTAAGCTTTTTATGAACTTAATGCTGGCTACTGATACTATATTATGTTGCCTCGTTGGAATGTTCTTCCATATACCCTTTTTTCATGCTGTGCCATATTCCTGTTTGCTGTGATGAAATCCTTGAACTGAATGATTCGGGATACTCATGAATCTGATTATCTTGGAATGTAAATGATTTCAGCAACTAACATCTTCTGTACACACCCCTACTCATTGGAATGACTTTTTCTCCTTTTTAGTTATTATTATTATGTTTTTGTTTTACACTATTCTTCGGTGTGATTTGAATTAACTGTCGGATGGCCTTGATGGGAATAAATTAAGGCGAGTGAACTAGTTTCTTTGTCAAAATGGGAATAAATTAAGGCGAGTGATTGCGAGCTGAAAATGTTGTTTATGAGATTGGTGATTGCGAGCAGGTGGCCTTGCCTCCTACAATGGGTTGTTCGCTCCCTTATGGTCGTGTTTGGAATTATATGAAAGACAAAAAAAGGTCTAGAACCAAAATTAGATAATTGGTATTGTTCAATTGCTTTTGTACAAGTTAATGAAAAATTGATGGCTGTTTCTCCCAAATAGCCTCTAATCTCGTCGTTCTTTATATATATTATTGGCCGGGCCTTACCATCTTTTGCTGCCTCAACTCTCCCAAGCCTCGTATTCTCTTCCTCGGGCTGTTAGTCAGCCTGATAAAATACATCAATAAACTGGTAAACCGTTTACCCTAGTTCGAAAAAAGATCCATTGGTATTCCTATGATCTTCAGTTTTCTCATTATTGTATTTGAATTAAAACCAATTCATCGACGCAATTTCAAAGCATGTTAGTATATTTGTTTTGGAGCATGTTTATGTTTCTTCACATGCTTTTGTTTAAAGTTTTCCAGCATGTTAGCGTATTTGTTTACCAGAACACAAAAGATTTGAAGGACCGCTGGTACCGAAGCTTGTTACCACATGTTGACTTCAACCTCTCGCCAACGGCATTTGTAATTTCTTCCCATGTATGGTAATAGATATTATAATTTCTCGACATAGTTATTTTAAATCTCATGGTAGGCTATTTTCATAGGGTACTCTTTTCATCTGTCTTTTAAATTTTTTTCCTTCCCATTAAGTGTCTTGTTAAAAAAAATTAAAATATAGTTACTTCAATTTTATTTTTTTTATGTTTGTCTTCATTATCATACTCTCCTTTTCTCTCTCTTTTATCACTTTTCTCTATCTTAATTAAAAATATAAAGATAATTAGTCAATTACAAGTAATTTTTTTAAAATATAAAGTCGAGGTTGTTTAATTATTTTCTTAATGTTTGCATAATGAATTTGAAAGATATGTATAATTACATGATAGAAATAAAAGAAATGGACGAAAACAAAATTCTGCTTTCAGATTGAACATTTTAATTAGATATGCATAAATTGAACATTGTCGGAGTTCAAGCAGCCTAAAGTTCTACAAGGAGTAATAATTCGTTACAAATTAAGCATTTAATTGGTTTTCTTTAATTATATGAAAATTGAGAATTGTTTATCTTCGAAAGAATAATATATAGCTAATAAAATGTTAGAGAAGTGCTAATAATATTTTTTTTTAAAAAAAATACTTTATTAATACTTATGTTGGTTGAGAAGGAGAGAAAAAAAATAAGAAAATTAAAAATTTTCCTGTTTTCGTTTCAATCATCTTTGTTCCTAATGAAACCTGAAAAGCGAGCGGCAAAAGTCGAAACACACAATAAATCCTCAACCAACCTTTGGTATTTTTTCTTCGGTATAAATCAATGGATACACAGACAAACCATGCGCTCAGTGTCAGCAGATTGCCAGCTACAGTTATCCAGTTAAGAGCATCCCCATCCTCTCAAGTTGAATTGCAAACGGTGATGTGACATATTGAATTATACGGATAGTTGCCAAACTTGTAACAAATTCAAGTGGAGAGAAAATTTTATTTAAATAAAAAATTCTAATGGATCCCTTTTTTATTTTAAAATACATTTAAATAAAATAAATAAATAATATATTTTTATTAATTAATATAGTTAACATAATTAATTAATTTAATAATATAAATATAATTATTAATATAATCAATATCCAATTAATATTAACTAATGAAAAAATTAATATTATAATTAATTATATTAACTTAATTTCAAATTTTAATTAATAATAATAATAATAATAATAATAATAATAATAATAATAATAATAATAATAATAATAATTAATCAACAACTACAAGCTCACTGAAGAGATTTGAAACCATTTTGGAAAAGAGAAAACTAAAGATTAATGTAGCATTTTCTTTTGTGAATTAAAGTTAGATTTAATTTTCATTTTTATTATAATTTTCTATGCAATTTTTTTCATAAATAAAATGTTGTGTTTCCTTTAATTTTTATTAAGCTTCATAGTTAATTTTTGAGAAAATAACAAAAAATTTGTAAGATTTTACAATTATATCTAATTCTAAAAAAATATATTTAAATTATATGAACTTTTATTTTTGAAAACAAATATAGCTTTTGTAGCACAAAACCATTATCCAAACCCAATTGCCACTTATGTGAATTGACCGAATGAAGTATCTAGCAAGGAACATGGATTAAATGTATCCAATTATAAATTGACATATGACAAATCTATTTAAAATAATAATAATAATAATAATATTATTATTATTATTATTATTATTATTATTTCTTTATCTCCTCTCTCTTTCATCTATCTTTTTCCTATTTTTTTTTTCTCTTATTGATTCTTCTTTCTTCTTTTGAACCCGATCAAATCCATTGTTGCAAAGTCCAAATCAATCTATGACCAACTAGTTCTTATTGAAAAATCCTTACCGATATTGATTTTTGTGACGAGATTACAATACTTTTTCTTCAAAGATGGAGTTGCTAATGGTAATGTTATAAAATCATGATGAAGTCGAGCAATAAGATTGTCATTGTTGTATGCATAATAGAATAGAGGACAATAAAATGATTTACAATTGGAAGTTTCAATAGATTCTAAAGGGTAGTTGGCAATAGCGCAAAGTTCAGAGATGAGGAGGCTTGAGTGGGTAGCGGAATATGTAGATAATTTTACATGACATTGTTTTTGCTAGGTAGGTAATTTTGGGAAACGGAGAGAAAACAGTACTATTTTTAGTTTTATCTTTACAAATAATACATTCAAAAGGCTAGCAAGGAAACTAGACAAGGTCATGCTGATGTTGAGATAGAGAGAAACATATTGTGGAGGGTGGGAGTTGGGAGTGAAAAATAGAGTGTAATTGCTCCCTTAAGAGAGAGAAAGAGAGACTTGATGGCATTGAGAATTTTGGAGGCGGTGGTGATGGTGATGTCGGAAATGAGTGGCGGAGCAGGTGAAGGTGGATTTGAGAAGTTGGTGGATTATCAACTGAAACAATAGTGGGAGAAAGAGGTAGAAGAAAAAACAAAGTTAGAGGTTAAAATTTTTCCGAACTTTCAAAATAACTTCGTTTTGTTAGTGATAGAGTATTTATTTTCACATCCAAACTAACATTATTTTATATTTTGTATTACATGACCTATTGAAGTTAAATTTGTTTCAAAAATGAAAATTCAAAATTTTTAAAATTTAGATAGAGTTGTGAAATCTTACAAACTTTAAGATTTTTGTTGTTATTTTTCTTTTAACTTTTTATGCAATTTATTAATTTTAATATTACCCTTCAGTTGTTAATAGTAAATATAATAAATTAAAATTAATTTTAATTGCATGACTAAAATGTGTTTGAAAGTTGATACGACCGTGAGTATCACCGTTTTCAATTGTAAACTAATTTCGTGCATTGAACCACTTATTATTGCTATTATTAATCTTTCTTCCTTTTCATCCATCCATTTCTCCCCCCATGGACCCTGAACCAGGTTAGTTTATGAAACATTCTGATCAAATCTTTTCTATAATTTCCTGTTTCTACATAGAATAAGAGATTCGGGATTTATTTATTTATTTTGGGTTATTGGATTTTGCATTTGATATTGCAGTGATCGAGTTTTTGGGTGGCGTTCCTTTGCTACAGAGGCTTCCCAGCTCTTCTCTCAAGAAGATTGCTCAACTCGTTATTGTTAAACACTATGGTAATTCCGAGTTTTTTTTTTTATATATTTTTCCCCATTTTGTTGTTTTAAATCGAATTTTATTTTATGCGATTTATTTATTTGTTTCAATGTTTTACTGTTGCAGAGAAAGGGGAGTATGTTATTCGTGAAGGAGAGATTGCGGAAGGAATCTATTTCGTGTGGGAGGGAGAGGTTAGTTTTGCCTTCTTTTTTTTTTTTTTCCTGATTCTTTCGTTCCATTCACTTTAAATATCAATTTCCCCTTAATTGTGTCGATATTTTGATTCGTGATTTATAGGCTGAAGTATCTGGATCAATTCATGCCGAGGAAGACACTCGCCCCGAATTCCAATTAAAACGCTATGATTATTTTGGTGATGGTGAGAAGCTGATTAGGCCAAATTTTTCTTTTTCTCTTTGGATATTTGGTGTTTTCAGTTTTTAGGTTACAGTGTAACTTACTCTGCATGTAATGTCACTTTCTGAGGATGAGTCAATTTGTTTGAAAGAAAGATCTGAACTTTCTTTTGCAGGTGTAATTGCTACTGTTCAGCACGCAGATGTTATTGCTTTGACTAAGGTAGTTGCAGCTTTTGTTTTCGCTAACAGGTTCAAATGCTCTCATGTTAATCTCAAAATGGGATTTAAGTAATCACTCATAGTAATCATTTGGTTTATCATATGTTGGACAGCTGACCTGCTTGGTGCTGCCCCATGATCATTGCACTTTACTTCGGCCAAAATCCATGTGGAGTGCTGATAAAACTCCAGATTCATGCTCCCTTGTGGAGAGTATATTACACTTGGAGCCAATTGAAGTTTGTTTATTCTCTGTTTTTTTTTCTATCAGTTTTAAATTATAAATTTTGTGCTTCTTAGTAGAGAATTTGTAGATGGATTGTGTTTGCTTGATAGCAAAATCTAGTTTGATGTTCAGTGTGTTGGAGCATGACAATCTATTCTACTTCAAAAAGATTATGAAGCTATGAAACTGTATTACATTTATTATGATTTCTGCATCATTGAGATGAAAGTTTTTTTTTCCTTTCTTCTCCTACACTCTACAGCCATCTCCCAATAACCTTTGAAATTATTTTATTCCAATATATCTACTTGTTGTTTCTTCCTATATTTTGTGCTTTTAGTGGTCTTTAGTTGAAGGCCTTTTCTTGCACATAGCTCATATTCATTGTTTTTGTTTTGAAGGTGAATTTATTTCAGGGAATCACCTTGCCAGATGCCCCAAAATTTGGAAAGGTTTTTGGAGGACAGTTTGTTGGGCAGGTCTAAATCCACTTCTCTCTTTCTTTCCCTTTCACAATATAATTTAACTTTGTTGCACAATGAACCGGGGCATTGGATTTTGGCATGATAGGTCCCATTGTAGAGATAGAATATGTTCATCTATTCTACTGGCGTGCAAATATCAAAATGTGCTTCTTGGCATCCTGTTGTCTAAATATCTTCAGAGCAGTAGTCTGGTGTTGTTCAAATTTTATATGTGAAACTTGAACTTTGCTTTTGATATAGTATGCTTTGTCTCTACATTGCTATTATGGGATTTACTGGGCTAAATTCCTTCCCAAGAGTCAAAAACTGTTCTAAGAAGTGGAATTGTGGACTGGACATCTTACATAATAAGTAAACACATCCTAAATATTTTGGTAGTATTGGATGGAGGTTTTATTAAGTTTAGGTAAATTAACCCATATATATTCGTGCAAAATTTATAACCCTGAATTTTGTTTCAATGGTAACCTTATCTTTTCCCTTTTTTATTCCTATTTGTATAGGAGCAAAATCTCAGTTAACACTTAAATGTCTTTGTTTTTCCCCACCTTTGGGTCATGTAAAGTATTTCCTTCTTTTAATATTTGACAGTAGAAGATAGTTTTCACTTCTTTCCACTGTGTAATGTTATGTGCAGGCGCTGGCTGCAGCTTCAAAAACAGTTGATTGCCTTAAAATTGTTCATAGCTTGCATGCTTATTTTCTTCTTGTTGGGGATTTCAACAGTGAGTTCCTACATTGCAGATAACCTTTTGCATATTGAGCAGCTGTAGATAATAATTAATTTCCATATCTAATTTTTGGTTACCCATGGACTCAAATTCAGCAAACTGTGTTTGTGTTATATACTGTAACCCAAAAAATATATTTTTTTCTTTTTTCAAATTAATAGGCTATAGCAGATTCACTAGCTATGTTGAGTTTTTTGATGCGTCTTGGTTTGTAGGAAACTCTAGCCTTATAGTGTGCTCAGGATACACATGAATATTCAGCACACACACAAGTGTCCATGGCATTGGACCGTGACTTGGCGCCATACCTGGGTTTCTCCCACGAGACAATTGCTATCATACATTGGCCAACAATCTCCTCCTTAGCAATTGTTTTTGTTGGGTCTTTGAACCTGTGACCATGGCTCTGATACCACATCCAGGACCTTATACTACCCTACCAATTCTCCTAAAAGCCATTGGTGATTGGAAAGGCGCATACCTAGCCAGCTAGCCTTGTACTGTTTTCAGTCATGAGCAGCCCTGACATTCAACTATGAGTCTATGACTTGGCCCCACATCTTAGTCTTTGTCACGGGACAATTGTTGCTATACCTTGGCCAAATCTTTTTGTTCTCCTTTGAACTGTATGCTTGGAAAATGAGATGCACCGGTTTGGGATAGGATGATTAGGACATTCCTATTATGGAGCAGGACACAAATAGAATATAGTGTTGAAAGTAAATCTGATCCATGTTGGCTGTTTCTGATGAAAGAAATATCAGATGGTTGTATCGGAGCCATATTGTAATAAGAAATTTACAAGTATCAATGGCATAATTTTGTGCCCAGTGTGTTTTGAAGGTTTTTTTGGCACGAGTGTTGTGACTATTACATTCTTGCTCGCTGAAAGTCATTCTAAAATGTACTTTTGATTTGAGAAATTGCACATTCAGCTGTTCATTTGGCATTTAATAATCTGTTTTTCCTTTGCTGCTATTTAATTTTCTATAGTGTCTATACTTACCAGGCCTATAATATTCTGTTGTGCAAAACCATTTGCTGCTATGTGAAAAAGTACATTCTTCTCAGTTTTGATCTATTACTAAATTTGTTATATGAATACTTTATCAAGAATAAAGTTTTTAATTGGTCTCAATATACTTTATTAAGTGTATAATAGAAAGTAATCTTATACATGGTATATATATATTTCTGCAGTGCCAATTTTGTACGAAGTTCAACGAGTACGTGATGGGAAAAGTTTTGCCACCCGAAGAGTAAATGCAATACAAAAAGGGAATGTTGTATTCACATTGATTGCTTCATTTCAGGTGATGCGGTTTTCCATTCTTTTTGGATATATCTAGGGCTGCCCGGGAAAAATTTCCAGGGAGCTATTTTTGTAATATCATCCAACTTTTGTACTTATTATTTGGAGGAATTTAACTTCAGCACTAGAGAACTTTCATTTGCCTCTTTTGAAAAAAAAAATGGCACATCAGGCCTTTCAGCAAGACCTATGCTAATTTGATTTTATATCTATCAAATATTAATGTCAGGTTCATCTGGGTGCAATACTACATTATTTGTTGGCCATATATTGTCTGATTAAGCTAGTTACTTGTCCTTCCAAGATTTTTTAGTTCAAATTCCTTAGCTTGTATAAATTGTGATGGTCTTCATCTGTAGGATATGAAGGCTTTTTAGTTTTGTAGGAATTACTCTATCTATTGTTTAATTATGAATTTAAGATGAGTTATAGCCTATTCAGTTGTTATATATGTTTTTTTTGGGAAAAATAAACCAGAATTTCTGCTCTCTTTAAATATTTGCTGGCGTGGAGACAGTTTAAGATTTCTTACAACCAGTAGCGGAGCTTAACTAAAATATTTTGGGGGAGGGGAGAGGGGGGAAATTTTTTTTTCGGAGGGGGCCATACATTACATTTTATGTACCTAACTTTTTTTTTTTTTTTTACTTTATAGATAACTACCTATAGGATTTTATAATTTTTTGGGGGGCCATGGCCTCTACATGCCCCCGTGAAGCTCCGCCACTGCTTACAACGTCTCAAGGATGTCTGTATTTTATGTTAATTCTGCAGAAAGAACAAGATGGCTTTGAGCACCAAGAAGTAAAAATGCCAAGTGTTCCAGAGCCAGAGATGGTAAGTGGAATTTGCTTACATTTCTTTATATAATCAAAGCCCATTGCTATGATGAATATTGAACACTGTTCTATTGCAGCTTCTGTCAATGGAAGAGCTGCGTGAGAAACGTCTAACTGATCCCCGTCTTCCCAGGTATGATTCTTTGAAATATGTTTAGCTTCTCCCTGCTTCCGCATTTAACTGTTTTTCATTTGATTAATGCATATGTTTTATGTTTGTCTTCATCCTACCATCATGGTTCAAGTAATTATTTATGAATTTGTATTTGAATTAAAGTTGAAGCTGCATTGGCTATTTCAGGACCTACCGGAACAAGGTAGCCTCACAAGATTTTGTCCCTTGGCCCATAGAGATAAGATTTTGTGAGCCAAACACTAACACCAATCAGACAAAATCTCCCCCAAGGTAGGACAATGTTACTATAATGCTTGTTCTTATCTTCAATAACAACCTGCCTATTGACATTCATGCAATACAAACCTTTTTTTATTTATTGGATGCCCATTTTATAAAATTTTATCACAGCTTGAAGTACTGGTTTAGAGCAAGAGGAAAACTTTCAGATGACCAGGCTTTGCATAGGTATGTGAATAGTGACTTCTTAAAATTTGAATTGATTTTGATAAGGACCTAGTTCCTAACTGTTTTGGACTGACTCATGTCTTTTCTTACCAGTTCACTACTCTTTAAACAATAGTTTCTGGCCTTCTGGTTTCTTTTGCTTGCTAAATAAATTGGGCTTTGCTATTTAGCATTATATATTTATTACATGCTATATCTGCGTTTTAGTCAAGGTTCACAAAATGTCTAAATGCGGTGAATGGTTTCTTTTATGTGTGTGACAGTGGGGTACATGTGTGTGTTCTGCATCAATTTCCATGTATGGTCAAAACTAATAATGTTTTCAATCATTGAAAACTCACAAGAAAAATGGCATGACAATGGTGAAGGCCAAAACATAGTTATTGTGTTATTAATTGTGTTAATATGATGGATATGGTGGAATTTTTTAAACATTGGTAGATTTTTAGCATTATTGAATGGTCTTGGCAGATGTGTAGTAGCATATGCTTCAGATCTTATATTTCTTCAAGTGAGCCTGAATCCACACCGCACTAAGGGTTTCAAGACATCTGCTGTTAGTCTAGACCACTCGTAAGTATCTTCATCCTATTGAAAGTATAGTTGATTCTGTAGTTCACAACAATGTGCAAAAAATGCAGTATTTGAGGGAGATGTTTATGAGTATCACCTACATGGATGAGCATGATGGTTGAACTGTGGAATTTTCCTTATCAATTAAATACTGCACTGACCATAACAACATAATTACTTCCCCTTCCCCTTCCCCTGTTTGATTTATATATGATTTGAAAGTCCAATAACTAGCTGGTTTTGAGATGGATAATTTCCAGTTAAGTTGGTTATTAATTCTTCTTGTGAAGCATAAATATAATGTTGGGCTTCAATAACATGCACCATTATGTTTAAACTTTAAAGTGAATTTTTCTTCAGCTGGCATCACCCTAATAGGCATGTGACTCTTTGAGCCAGAATCACTGATACATGCTTGATGGCCCAAGTTAATTAGGATCATAATTGAACCATTTCTTATGGGGCTTTTCCCCTTTTCTCAGGATGTGGTTCCACCGGACCTTTAGAGCTGATGACTGGTTGTTATTTGTGGTAAGTGCTGATAGTACTTCTAACATTTGAGTTCCCATCAGAGTGTTCACTTTTCAGCATCTTGCAGATTACGAGTCCTGCCGCCTCCCATGCACGAGGGTATGTATCTGGCCGAATGTTTAACAGAAAGGGAGAGGTAGACAGCCATATCAGATGTGTTAATTTGTGAATAATTTTCATAACTGCGCATGTGAACTGAAATTTATATGTGGATGGACAGCATATTGTAACATTGACTCAAGAAGGTCTTCTTAGGAATGCTTTCACACCAATCGTTGCTACTCCCTCGAAGCTGTGAATGAGCTTGTGCTGTAAAGTCTCGCTGAAAATACTGTTATAAATTCAAGGCAAATAAATTTTTGTGGCCTTTTTCTTTATCCCTTATTTGTAGCAATTATTATCACTTTTTTTTTCTTAGCCCAGATATTATCACAATTTGTAATAATCATGTTTTGACATATTTATATCATATATAGTTATAAAACATAGTTTTAAAGATTGCCTCATTATTTAATAAAAAGTTAGTTTATAGAGTTTTATCTCCCAGCCCTGCGAGTTTCTGTTTTCATGAATAAAAAGCAAATGAAGTGTGGGTTTGCGAGTTCTTAAATAGGTAAAAACATAAAGGAAAGGCGAGAGGCTATTGTCTGATTCTTTGTAATTTTGAAAAATTGTGTACTTTACGCATATAATCATATATATTGTTATTTTGCCAATTTGTATTATAAAATTTCCACAAACAAAACAAGAATAGCTACTTTTTCTTCAACAAAAAAAAACACTAAGGATCACTTAACATTGTTAGGTTCATTCTGTAAATAAATAATATTAAAAATTTAATATTTATAACATAAATAATACAATACAAATATGTTTAATAGTTATTTTACACTTTTGATATAATTTTAACAGTTAAATTACTCAATATTGTATTATACAAGCCATTAATTAAATTAAAATAAAATCTTAATTCATAAAATTTTGTGAAATGCTGCCAACACTTTTTTTAACATTTTTTAGACATTTACTTTATAATTGATCTACATCATCAAAATTTTAATTTATAAAATTTGTATGTTAGACAAATTGTAAAACAATTGCCCAGAAAAGTGTCCGAAAAAAAATGTTAGATTGCATTTCTCTAAAACTATATTTCCAAATTCTTATTTTCATATGTTATTTTATTAATAATAGGAATGGACATATTGTAATCATGTAAATCAGTTTGGGATGTGGTGATGATGCAATTAAAATGAACCGAGTTGCGGACTGGTCATCCAATTTGGCGTTGGGTATTGGAAAGAGGGGTTACTGATTTGGAAGTCCCACTTGCTAATAGTCTTCCTTCCCATCCTTCAAGAGGATATATGATGGGGTCTCTTGGCATATAATAGTGCCTATATAGTTTGCTTTAGGCCCGGCCACGGTTCCGTGGTTCTAAAAGATAGGGATTTGATCCGAATCGGAAGGAGGCCAGTTTAGAATTGGTCGGTTCTAGTTCATGAACTGACGGTTCGGTCAAATTTTTTAATTAATAATACAATAAAGTTGTCATTTTTATTTTATAAAAAATATTTTTATCTTTTCATTCTATAAAAAAACAGTAATATTATATTTAGAACCGGATCAGAAACCACTAATTCTAGTTTATGGAGGAAGAATTCGAATTGACCCTTTTCTGACCGGACTACAGTTCAGAACGCCCGGTCCTGTCCGTGGCCAACCCTAATTGGCTTTGTTATTTTTCTTTTGGGTATTTTTTTTTTCCCTCCATTGTATTCCAAAAAAATGATACTCCATTACTGTCATTGTCGTTCCCATTTTACCCCTTTAGTACAGGACTAATCACGGAAAGCTGCCAACAAATTTGACATAAATGCTGAGGCCTGATTGTTGAGAACTTATTAATTATTAATATTAATTTTTTTTTATTAAATTTAAATTTTTTTATTAATTATTATTATTAATTATTAATTTTATTTTTTATTTATTTATTTTTATTATTATTTATATTTATTATTATTTATTTATATTTATTATTATTTATTTATATTCTACGTTTGTTTACCAGTACCCAAAAATATTCTACAAATTCCATCAAATTCTTAACGGTACGTTCCTATGATCCTTATGATCATAAGAATTATTGTTCTATTGTTTTTTTCTCAGATTGCTAAATTTCGTTTCACGCTTTTATGTCTTGAATTTTTTTTTATAGCAACATCAAGTCTTTGATTTACTTGCACATTAATTTAGGGTTTCTTTCAATGTTGTGGCTTCGTTTGGTTTGATCTGATCTCTTTTGGCTTTCTCCGATTTCCATTTTTTTGTTTGGAATTCTACAAATGGGAAGGGATTCTTAATCCCTTGGTAGTTTAGTTACATTTGCTATCTGTTTGTTTGCCGATCTGCTAATAAGCATACGGGCTTTTGTTATCTTTGAATAGAGAGTGAGGAGATGTACATTTACTGTATTATGGAATCTGGGTATCTATAATCTGTCTTTAGAAGCAAAGATTTCAATTTCTGGGATTAAACCAACACGGCGATATTGAATCTGTAATCGAGGTATCTCATTGGTGCTTGTAGCTGAGTTTCATACAGCGTCGGATTGTTTTAAGGTGTAAACTATTTTTTTATTTTTCCAAGTATAATTAATTTATTTTGATCCATGCTCTAGGATTTAAATCCTCTCTGGAATTTGGTGGAGCATATGGAAGGTCCATCTGGGGGAATCAGACAACTTGAAGAGAGTCAGGCCCAACTGATATCTGGGCTTCCAGATGACATTGCTCTTTTTTGCTTGGCAAGGGTGCCAAGAAGGTATCATACAGTGCTGAAGTGTGTTTGCAGGAGATGGAGAGAATTAGTCTGCAGTGAAGAGTGGTATGCTTATCGTGGAAAGCACAATTTGAGCGAGACTTGGATATATGCTTTGTGTCGTGACAAGTTTGAGCAAATATGTTGTTATGTATTGGATCCTGATTCTTCAAGAAGGTGTTGGAAGCTCATTCAAGGGTTTCCACATCGCTGCTTGAAGAGAAAAGGTATGGGCTTTGAAGCACTGGGGAAGAAACTTTACCTGTTAGGTGGCTGTGGTTGGTCAGAAGATGCTACTGATGAAGCCTACTGCTATGACATTTCAAGGAACTCATGGAGTGAGGCTGCTTCCTTGTCTACTGCAAGGTATTGATCATTTTGATACGCCCCTATTTGCGGTTGTCTGCTTTACTGAGTCACTGAAAACATGACTACAGTTTTCATATGAGTAAATATTCAGAGGTAGAATGGTATTTTGCTTTCATGTCATGCAGTTTGAGCAATTGATTGTATGTGTTATTCTTTGGGAAAGTAATTATGTGCTTGCCAGTTATGATAATCTACTGGAATTTGATTCTGTATTCATCTTGTAGTCGCACCAAAAAATGGTTGCCTTCTCAAATATATCACCTTAGTTTTCTGGTTTAGTAGATGTTGTATAAGATTAATGAATGCTTTAGTACTGCTTGTTATGGAATCTGCGTCACCAAGTTTATCTGCTAATTGCTTGCTATACACGTGCACATGCTGAACTAGAAGTTCTTTTATAATTTTCACTCATCTATTTTAAGAACTTTAAGCACAATTTTTTTTATGTGAAATTACTTGAGATTCATTCAGGTGCTACTTTGCTTGTCAAGTTTTGGATGGCAAAATCTATGCCATTGGTGGGTTGGGTTCGAAATTGTGTGATCCACACTCTTGGGACACTTTTGATCCTTACGATAATAGTTGGAAACTGCATTCGGATGCTAATGTTATTCCTGATGTTGAGGATTCTGTAGTGTTGGATGGGAAGATTTTTATTCGCTGTGGTGCCTCTGTCGTGTCTTCTCATATATATGCAGTTCTTTATGAAGCTTTCAATGGCACATGGCAGCATGCAGATGCTGATATGGTGTCCGGCTGGCGTGGTCCAGCAGTTGTTGTGGATGGTACCCTTTATGTGTTGGATCAGAGTTCAGGAACCAGGCTGATGATGTGGCAGAAGAATGAAAGGGATTGGGTGGCAATTGGAAGGCTGTCACCGCTACTTACAAGACCACCTTGTCAACTTGTAGCAATCGGGAAGAGGATCTTCATCATAGGGAAGGGGCTTAGCACAGTGGTTTTTGACGTTGAGAAAACTGCCAATATGGAAGGAGTAATGATCAGTTCTTCCATACCCAGATTGAATTCTGAAGATGATGTAATCAGCTGTAAAGCTTTAGCATTATGAATCAACAATTTGGTAATTTATTTATTAATTTGTTCCATATCATTGTTGTGAGATATGCGGTGTTAACCTTGTACATGTACACTGGGCTATACCCTCTGGTGAAGTATACTCGATGTATGTTTATGTTACATGAGAAAAAAAAAAAAGAAAAAAGGTTGTGAAGGAAGGCCTTTTGCTTTCGATGACAGTTCATATTTGTGAAGTGTTAGTACCGAGTTTGGAACAAAGTTCTTTAGTCTTTATACATCCGGTGCATGAAATAAACTGCTTCCCGAATACCTCTGATTTTGATAGAACAATTGGTTTCAGCTCGCCGCCAATAGTTTAGAGCTTGATAAAATACTCAAGAGCAACAATCCAGCAGTGATAAACTGTACAGCAGGGAGAGATTACAGTTGGGAAACGAGTACATAATACTGTAATCATTACGTACAAATTTTAACCTTCAATAGGAAAGAAAAGGATGTTAAATGCTGCACATGAGTTCCAATCATGCTAATGTCGTTTACAGTTGCATACAGTCGACCAAAAGGATGAAAGATGAAGCAAGTCTTCTGCAATAGCATCTCTCTTTATGATAATTAATAATTAAACTATGTAAGAGTTCCTTTCAAAATATTAACAGAATATGAATATAATACACCTCAAAATGATGCTTTTGAGTAATTACAATACGACGAAAACTCCAAAATTTGAGGATGGCGAAACATATTTGGCCATTCATTTCCTTCCTTCCAACAGCAGGATGCGTAGATCCAGTGAACAAATCTACATCAGTCATCATTTGAACAACCAGTCCTTCCCCATCAAACTAACACCAAATATAAAAAGTCAAGCAAGCCTGCATTGTCCTTGGTCAGCTAGTCCTTTTCTTTTTAAAAGCTGGATGTATGATTCCATTGTAAGTTTCGAGATTATCAATCTTAGAGATGCACTCTTTCACCCTCTTTACTACAATAGGCATAGCAGAAATATTGCTGGAAATTTTATCTTTCAGCAGACGTACTTTTTCAATGTTGTTTTGGTCTACTCCTACTGGTAATGCTGATTTACTGGATTTTCCCTGCTCTCCAAAACCTGTCCAACAAACAAGAAACATGATAAACTCTACAGTAATAGTTTAGAAAGATTATACACTTGGGAATAGATAAAAACCGTAGGAGCATCAGAAGAAAACATTATCAAATAGAATCATGTCACTTGGTTTAAATTGAAAATACTTCAAAAAGTCAAGGCAAAGGCAAAAGTATTCAACTTTAACAGTAATTGAGCTTTATCTTTTCATACAGCTACCATTATCATCTTCAATATTCAATTATGCTTACTTTCATAGTTACCCACATAAAACTCAAAAATCTTACATCAGTATTACAAGACCTTATCTCTATTTTCTTTCCATTTACTGGTATCATCACCACTCCATTGGAACTATAAAATCTTGCAAGCAGAAAAGATTGTTTTAGGTACAAGTAGGTCATCTCCAACCCAAAATACCATTTTCGTATAACATTTACACTAAAATAGTGTAACTACCGTTAATTTATTTATAACCTATAATACCATTTTTTACAGAAAAAGAATATTATATATATATATTCTTCCAACCCATTAAGCAAAAAAGAATAAATTTTAGGTTTTTTTAAGGCCACCATTTTAAAGCCATCGTTTTTAAAAAAAAATGAATATATATATATATATATATATATATATATATATATATATATATATATATATATATATATATATATATATTATTTTGGGATCAAAATCCCTAAAAACATTACTCTATCTTCTTCTTCATCGCATGAGAGGGAGACACTGGCCTCTCTTCTCAACCCTACTCCTCTTCTCTTCCCTTTTTCTTCTTCATCAGCTTCTTAACACCAAAAAAAAAAAAGCGTTTCACTGTAGCTTAAGCCATTTTTGGTGTTTGAAATGGAGCTGGTTGGAGATGGTCTGCAAAACACCATTTTTGTCTTCATCCCTAAATCCATGCCATTTTAGTGTGGGTTGGAGATGGCCTTAAACACTGAAGGTGTTTTCCTGAAGGTGCACAGCAACTATCTTGAGCACATCACCGATATGTGTTTTCCTAGATTCATGCAATTGTACAGCAGTGGAGCAAACTTCTAAATTTTTTTTCATAGAGCTACATAGCAGAAAAGCAAGATATAAAGAAACTAAATTCCATTGTTTTTAATTTCCAAAAGGACCTCCGATTCTCTGTCAAACGTGAGGCCATCCCCTACCAGTTCAATACATGTATGTCATGCATACAAAAAAATTAGGCCCTTCAAATGGCACATTGCTCCAGTACATACCCAAAACCAGAATTCGCATTTACCCTCAAGGGGCACAACCAATGTGACATACTAGGCTTCACTCAGAGCACATTAGATACACGACCAGAATATCAAGAATATTCAATAATTAGCAAAGAACACTGGCACCTCACCACCAAACAAGTCTAGCACCTTACGAGGACATTAAAAAAAGAACTTTTAGGTATTCGTGGTTGCATACTGGGTTGCAGGCTCTTTCTAGTCTAAAATAACAATAGACAGCAACTGTTTTCTTCAAGTGAATGTTCCAACCCATCACCAAAATTTTGCATTTTGGTCTTCAAAATAAAATTTTAATTAATCTTAGCAAAGCAAAATGTGAAACCCTAGAACGGAAGAAAAAAAAAACCTTCATTCGACTCTCTAGCGGGTCCGGGATCCGACCCAGAACCAATATCGGGAAGAACGGGCTTCTGGGAAGAAAGAATAGAAGACAAGGTACTCTTAAGCTGATCTGGACAAGTAACTCTGTATTCAAGAATTTTCTTCGCCATTTCTTTGGCTTCTGTCTCCAGCTTTTCCAACTCTTCCTCTTCTACTTCTTCATCGTCCTCCTCTCCTGACACGGATCCAGGCTCTTCGGGGCTCCGAGTAGTATCAACAGCTGTGGTTAGGGTTTGCTTTTGTGGATTGTTCAACGCCATGTTTGGATCTGTAAATTTAAAGATCGAACTGGTCCGACTGGATAGTTGCTGGATTACCGTGTGGCGTTTTGGAGGGTATTTTGGGTTTTTGAATTTTGAAAATTTTTTTTAGCTCCTATGTTGTGGCTCCTTCAAAACTCTTTTGTATTTTTTCCGGCGATGAGTACGTTAACCTCAAATCCATGACCATTGGACCATTTGAAGGTCCATCCAACGGTTCATGTTTAAAGGAATCTCCTTCTACGAAAACGATGTCGTTTATTGAGCAAAACCCCTCCCGCCAAAACTATCTTCTCTAGAAAGGGAAAAGGTATTTGGTCACTGAGAAAATTTAATATGTCAAAAATTTCTCGTTTTATCATCACCGAAAGAGTATCCGAAATTCATACTCCAATCTCTGCAGACGAAGAAATCCAAGTTATTGATATTGGTCGAGGAAATCTCCTGAAGAAGAGAGACAAAAATGATAACATTGGTTTCTCCGAATCGATGTCGACACATTTGGATTTTCATTCTTCTAATTTACACTCATCAAAATGGTAATTAACTGCAATTTTACCTATATAAGCTGGATTCCTTACACTTCACTGTTTTCTCAACTGGAACAAATCTTTACATATTATTTTTCAATTTCATGTTTTTCCTTTATTTTGAGACTATTCTGATATATTTTTTTATTTCAATTTTTCTGGTCAGAGGTTTCTTTCACTGATTCTCTCTGATTCATGGAAGGTTGCAAGACTCCTTCCCCTTGTAAGGTACTTAATATCTCTCGCTGTTTTTTTTTTTATCTTTATTTGAAGAGTCCGGTCTGACGTAGGCGGGTAGCTTAAGATTGTTTTACCAAATTTCTGCAGGATAAGCTCAAAACTTAAAAAGCATTTATTAGATTAAATGTTCATTTTCACATTTTTCTGACTAAATAGGGTTTGTTTTTCTTTTCCTAATTGACTTAGCTGAATTCAGTCTTTCATGGTTCAATATCTATGGAGGATGTATTTCAATTCGGTTTCACGAGTTTGTTGAGCTAAGATCGTTTGCTAGGTCTATATTACCATTGAGTTAATTGTTGTTCTCTTGTTTGTAACGAGATTATGCTATATCCTTTGGTTTATTGCATCAAATATAACAGTGATTTGTTAAAGCTGAAGACGTTCTTATGTTTTATTTCATGTTACTGGGTTTATTCATTCTTTCTGTCATGACTACCAATTCGGTGATGCTTCTCATGAAGAATTTGCTGTGAATGTTAAATTTCCAGTGGACTTCTGAGTTGATAGTTATGCAAACCACATGATTTTGGACAGATATATTGGCTAATATTTGAATTTAGATGGTAGAAATTCGTCATGCTTCCTAATGACAAGCTCATATCTTTAAGGAACGTGTTCTACTTTTTATACATAAACTTCAAATTTTGTGTGGATTAAGGAACGTAAAGACAGAATTTTGCTCTGTAGAAGTATTAGCCTTGTGGTTTTTCGTTTTAAATTATTTTTTTTATATTGCAAACTAATAAATGAGTTTTCATTATTGGATATGTGGCAGAGGATGCTTCCGCAAACAAATGACTCAGAAGGTCCATATAGACTGCTTCATTGTTCGGGTAAGGGTGACAAGATGGGGGTAATGCAGGAATTAGAGAAAGGGGTAGAACCCAATTTTGCTGATTATGATAAGAGAACTGCTCTTCATTTAGCATCCTGTGAAGGCTGCACTGAAATTGTGCTCCTACTTCTTGAGAAAGGGGCTGACGTGAACTCTGAAGATCGATGGGGTCGCACTGTAAGTTCATCGATGGTTGAATTTATCCATTTAGCATGCCAAACTGTTATGTTGTCTAGTAAATGAGCAAAGCTGGTTAATCGATATGCCACTCCATTTTGTTATGTACTTCATCTCCTATGCTACTATTGGCACCTTCCATGGGGTTCATTAGTAACCATATATCCACACGTGTAAGTTCAATATTCAGTTTTATTTTTGAGTTGCTTTAAATCAAAATTCTGAGAAAAGATTAACTATCTGCAACTTCACTGCCTTATAAATGTTATAAAAAGAGAACCTGCAGGTTGACACCTTTTAATATTCAAACCATTATGTGTTTTTTATTTCATACATATGTGTGTTGGTAATAAGAAGATTTCCCTACTTGTTTATCATGTGTGTACGGCATGCTTGTTATCTTTTCTTTTTCCTTACGTTAGTTCCCTATACAATGTATTGATAAAATATAATTGATGTTAGATATTTTGCAGCCGCTTTCAGATGCTCGTAGCCATGGTCATGATGATATTTGCAAGATACTTGAAAGTCGGAGTGGAATAGATCCGGTAATAGACTTTCTTAGCATATAATTGATATTAAAATATGCTAATAACATTTGCTAAGGAAGCACTTAGTTCTATTTCCCGCACTTAATAATATTTCCACAAGAATATAAATTACTTGATTCTTAAGAATTTGTTGCGTAAAAGCAAAAACAGGTATATCTTTGTTTAATATCATATAGGTCTTTCTAAGTCACATATGCCCCTGCTCTGTACGGTTATAAACTATGTGTCTTGTCCGTATGAGGAAATGAGCCAAATACTCCGAGGAGATGGCTTTTTCCTATGTGTTGAGTGATCATTTACATCTCTCAAATGAAGATTCAATTGTTTAATGTGTTGAGTGATCATTACTAGTAAATTCAAGATCAACTTAAAAAAAAAAAAATGTGCCCTTAGCTTACATCATAATTGGCTGCTTTATAAAATAAATAAATCTAAAGCTATTTAATTTTGTGTACTTAATGAATGTTAATTCTTCTCTGAGTTTACTGATTCATCTTAATTAGGACAGGTAGGACTTGATTCTCAGACGCCATACTATGGGATTGATTACAATGAAGTGGACATGGATGGTGCAACACTTATTGGCGAAGTAATTCCTAACATCTCTGTTTCTACAGGCAAACTTATGGCACCTTAACTGCACTTGGATTGTATTTGAGCTGTTGAAGTTCCATTCGGATATTATCCTTCTCTACTACAGTTGTCTTTACTTATTGGTGATGATTCCCTGCACTTAAACTATGAAATCTTGCAGGGAGCATATGGAGAAGTTTATTTAGTAAAATGGCGTGGTACAGAGGTAGCAGCAAAGACTATTCGTTCCTCCATTGCGTCAAATCCGAAAGTGATGTAAGTCTATTGTCTGGACTCCAGAATTGTCTACCTGGCTCCTCCTCTCTCATACCAATGTCAACGGGCACGCAGACACACTTTTTTAGAATCAAAAGCCATACAAATTATAGAACTCAGAACTGGGAACCTTTAAGCAACTTAATTGTTTTAAATGGAAACAATACTAGCTGAATCTTGCTGTTTTCTGTTGGTCTTGTTCAAATTATTCTATATTATAGAACTGTAGCACCAAGAAGGGGAAAAAAAGAACTATGAGAATGAAGTATCGAGTTTACACTCAAGGATCTGCTATGCCTGGAATCAAATCTAATAGAATAATACTGGCTGCTTTAACTATTCTGTGCTGATGTTCCATTCTGCTATTTCACAGGAATACCTTCTTGAAGGAACTGGGCTTGTGGCAGAAGTTGCGCCATCCAAATATAGTTCAGTTTCTTGGTGTTCTGAAGCACCCTGACCGCTTAATATTCCTCACAGAATATCTCCGCAATGTAAGTGTTCTCATAATAAGTCATAGCTTAGAAGGTGACAAGAATTTTATTCTAATTTTTCCTCCAATGTAAATTCGCTAGGGAAGTTTGTATGACATACTGAAAAGAAAGGGAAGACTTGATCCACAAACAGCAGTTAGCTATGCATTAGATATTGCAAGGTAGATATTTTTTTCAATTGAAGTTTGCATAACTTCCGTATAATATAAACTTTGCGGTCTTCAACTGCATAAAAGAAAGACTCTATGGTGATCTCATGTCCTTTTTGTTCTGCGAACTGTTCTTGTTGCAATATATTACGTGCATCCCGAATACACACACTTCGAAACACATTAATCCTGAGGATAGAAGCATCATTAATCCTGAGGACTACTCTTATCACTTTCAACCTTTTACATCTTTCAGTGATGGGTATGCCCTACTCAAAATGTGCTCTTTGAAAGCTTGAAATCAGGAGAAGATCTCCGATGTTTAGAATTTGGGTGTCTAAAAGGCTTCGAAATTCTTTTGCTTTTTAATTTACTAGAAGCAGAGAAATTTTTTCTTATTTATGCACAGAGCAAAATATTCTAAAATACTAAAGCAAGCTCTGTTTCTTAATAAAAATTGTTCTTCAACTAGTCTAACTCAGGCTTGGTTAATTTAAGCATTTTGGAACCATTCTGATGATATTGTCGCTTCTTGACTCTAATGTTGTTCTTTTGAATTTGCCTGCAGGTAATTAAACTGACTTTGATTTCTAGCTGTTTATCACATAATTAATTTTTGATATAGTGCCAATTCTATTAAAACGTTGCTACAATTTTTATACTTCATTTGCTAAACCTCAATTGTTCATCTTGCAACCTTGTAGAGGCATGAATTATCTGCATCAACACAAACCACATGCTATAATACATCGGGATTTGACACCAAGGTATGTTTTTCAGAATCCTTCTGCTTTTTTTCATATTGATTCTGTTGCCTATTATATCGGATCAAAAGTTTTTTTCTGGCTACCTCTCAATGAATACTTCCCTTATTTCTCTATCCCCTGGCAAGCAAGAAGCGGCAAGTGACAAATACTTAAATAAAGAAGAAATCTCACTGTTATTGTTTCACGTTGATGTTCCCAGAAATGTACTTCAAGATGAATCAGGACACCTTAAGGTTACAGACTTTGGCCTCAGCAAGATTGCACAGGAGAAGGATGCTGGCTACAAGATGACAGGCGGCACGGGTTCATGTAAAAAGATCTTCTCAACTGATGAAAGTAAAGATCTCCCACGTAAAGGCCGTCTCTCTTATTCTAAGAAACTCTTATATCATTTTCAGATCGTTACATGGCACCTGAGGTATATCGTCGAGAATCTTACGGGAAGAGTGTTGATGTCTTCTCCTTTGCCCTTATAGTACATGAGGTACTTAAAATCATCCATTTTATAACTTTAATTCAAGTTTAATGCCTCTTCTGGACAGCCTCGATTGCTAGTGAAGTTGGTTAATGTCCTATATGTTTTTGGTTTGTACGAGTTTATAGATGTTCCAAGGTGGCCCATCAAATAGGGCAGAACTGGCAGAGCATGTCGCAGACAAGCGGGCTTACGAAGATTCCCGACCATCCCTATCATCATATGTGTACCCCGAACCGATAAAGACGTGAGTTTCTATAAAATTGCTTTCGCTGTTGACATGAGAGTTCATCAACAAGCACTCTATGATATACTTGCAGCACATAGGGGTGTTCTAATTTTTTTTGCGCTAAAGCATAACTATTGTCAAGGCTCTAAGGATTTATTGAGTGGACAATACTTACCTAGACTAATTTCATGAACACTGTATGGCCTTCTGGTACAATAGTTCCTAGGAGTTCTAGAAGACGGAAATGTCCAGAATATTAATATTTCAAACAACATAATTATGCATTGTTGTTCTATTTCTGTTGGTGGCTTGATCTGAAACAATTCTCTTTACTCATGACTGATTTTTCTCTCTTCATTAGGCTTCTAAGAGAGTGCTGGCACAAGAATCCTGAATGCCGACCTACATTTGAGGAGATAATTTCACAGCTAGAGACAATTCAAGACAATATTAGAAGTAAGAGTCCCATGGTTGGATGCCGCGCCTGTATTATCTTTTAAGTTCCATCGCAATATTATCAGTATACAGTTATCGTTGTATCTTGGGCTAAGTTTTTCTTTTTTCACTGTGCACTAATTCTTTTTGTGTAATTGGTGCAAATGTCTTCTCTTCTTACTGTTTGTATTTTGACAAGTAATGGTTAATGTCAGAAATAAATATGCGATAAACATAATCATAACATAACATGATACTATTTTATTTAAGAAAAAGTAGAAAATAGTACTTGTTGATATATCAATTTTATGATTTTGTACCATTACTTATCCCTGCTAAAAAATTATTTAATTAATTCTCTTAATTATTAATTTTGTTTTATTAACTATCATAATTATTAAATTTTCTAACAATTTTCAACTACTTTATTCATTATTTATAACACACCTAATATCTAGTCAATGCTATTAACGAGTCAATTGTATAAATCTTCAACTAGTTATAAGATTTAATTAATGATAGTTAACAAAAAAAATTAGTTCGAAGAGTTAGGAAATTAGTTTGAAATAACTAAATTATTTTGTTTATTTGTTGGAGTATAAGATAAATGGGCTGTCTGGGTGGTGTAGTTGGTTATCACGCTAGTCTCACACACTAGAGGTCCCCGGTTCGAACCCGGGCTCAGACACTTGTACATGCCATTTTTGTTGTACTTCATATTCTTCTCACGTGAATTTTTTCTTTTGCTCTATATATATATATATATTTTTTTTTTTCTGGAGTTGGTCATTTACCTATCCTCATCAGAGCCTGCTGACGTTTCAGATTCTTATCCTTCAGTAATCCAAAAGGATGCAAATTCAAAACCTCTCACTCCCAAATCACTCACTGGCACCTCTCAATTTCTCACTTTCTTCTCATATAAACTCATCTTATTCACCAGCGCATCAATACTCTATTTTGTTGTGCCGATTTAATTCCAAATCTGGGTTTTGCAATTCAGTCAAAAGGGTTTCTAAGTCACTTAATGGTTTGAGAAGATATGGTGGATTGATTAGAGTTAGCTGTGGAATGACTGAAAAACATGGTAGTGATGAAGGTAAAGATGATGAATTTTATATGAGGAGGTGTGTAGAGCTGGCAAAGAGGGCAATTGGGTGTACAAGTCCTAATCCTATGGTTGGCTGCGTCATTGTCAAGGATGGAAAGATTGTTGGTGAAGGATTCCACCCTAAAGCTGGTCAGCCTCATGCGGAGGTAACCCCAAGTGGTCCTTTAGTGTCTTTACATGTCTTTAGCTATTAAATCCGATTGATCATTGTGACTGTTTTAGTCTATTTATCTCTCCGTTCACTTGCACTTAGTGTTGTTCTCTTTAATTTACGTTGCACAAAATAGGTTCTATTTCTGATAGTTCAGCTAAAATGTAAAAGCTGCAAAGCCATGGGAATTGAAAAAGAAATTGCAATTTCAAAAGTTAGAAATCGGCATTAAAGATTCATAATTGATGTTCTCGGTTATATGAGTTGAAAATTAACTGATAAACCAAGATAATAATAATAATAACAATGATAAGGAGAGGTTTATTATCTGAACCAAATAGCTGGCTTAGAATCATGACGTTAATATGTTGTGTAAAATCAAGAGAACATTGAAATTTAACCATAAAATTTGCAGCGGGGCTGCTGTTGAAAACAGGCAGAAATAAGAAAGTGAGGAAACAAAATAAAACTCTAGATTTGGAGAGGTGAAAAAAGAAAATAAACTTAAATGTTTAAGTGCAGGAAATTGAAAAATAGAAGTGATTTGAACGTAGATCGATTCATTCAAGTACATTTTTTTCTTCTTTTCTTTCTCATTTTCTTACGTAAATATAGAGATAAATCTAACTTAAATTCTTTCTCCAACTCTCTCAGTTCTTTTTACAAAATCTGCTCACTTACACTCTCACTGCATTCCTCTCTTTTGAGCTGCTTAATAGCAGTAAAGTAGCCATGCTTTTCCCATTCTTCACGTGTGGGAGTGTACCGCCATCTCCCATTTCTCCCTTGCCCATTCTTCATTCACATGTGGGTATACAAATCCAACTAAAGTAAGATTTTTTATGCATAAAATAGTACATCAAATCTTAAAAATCTCAGCGACTCCATCATGTTGGAACATTGAGAAACCAAAATATTGCATCTTAGTGTTTATGCATATGGTTTAGCAAACCAATTTACCCCCCAAAAAAAAAATTGGCATTCTACCTATTTTAGTTTGCTTACTATATTGTTTAAATTTCTAAAGGTTGTGCTCTCTTGCTTTCAAGTGCAAATAACAACACTTCACCTTGAGTTTGATTATTATGTGAGGCTTTTCCTGAAATAATGCCTGATATTTTACTCGCTTATTTGCTGTTTTTGAAATGAATTCTTGATGCTTTTCTTTTTAAAATACGTTTAGCATTCTTTGAGAGAAGTATTCAATCAGTTTTTGCTATGTTTGAAGACAAAAATAAAATAAATATTGAAAGTTTTGGCCATGTATGTTTTGAGTACATTCTATCTATGGATTAGTAACTTATGCAACTAGCATGATCTGTTATTATTCTTAAAATATTTATGTCTATTTAAAAAAAAAAACAAAAACAAAAACAAAAGCTTCTTGGCTTGACCAATTGTTCGCAGACAATTTGATTCAGGTATTTGCTCTGAGAGATGCTGGAGATTTAGCTGAGAATGCAACAGCTTATGTGAGCTTAGAACCGTGTAATCACTATGGGAGAACTCCACCATGCACTGAAGCCCTCATTAAAGCCAAAGTTAAGAAGGTGGTGGTTGGAATGGTTGATCCAAATCCAATTGTGGCATCAAGTGGATTGGATAGACTGAGGGGTGCTGGAATCAGTGTAACTGTCCGTGTAGAAGAAGAATTGTGCAAGAGGCTCAATGAGGCCTATATCCATAGAATGCTGACAGGGAAGCCTTTTGTTACACTTAGGTAAGGATAGATATCTTATTTACAGTTTGATAGTTGTGTAAATCGTCAATCATGAGTTTATATAATGCTAATGAGACTATTCTTTAGTTGGTTTTCTAATTCTTGAATAGGTAATATCTACTCTTTATTATATTTTTTTTTTTTTGAGGATCTACTTTGATATTGGCTTGTTCTTTGCTAAAGTATTTTTAACTTGGGGCATCTGCCTGAACTGTAGATACTCCCTTTCAGTTAATGGCCATTTTTTAAACCAACTTGGGGAAGGAGCCATTGAGTGTGGTGGATATTACTCAAAATTATTACAAGAATATGATGCAATTATAATTTTGGCCTCTGAAGTTGACAAGTTCTCTGTTCCCAAGTCACAAGAGCCTAGTGCTAACCAACCCTTGTGTATCATAGCAGCAACATCTCCTTCATCTCCAATCCAAATTCCTTCTTTGGCTGAAGATGCAACTTCTAAGATGATAATATTCACAGACAAAGAGACAACTGTTGAGCCAGAAACAGCTCGAAAAGGAATTGAAATTGTGGTCTTGGATCAGATAAGTTTGAATGAAATTTTGGAATATTGTAAGCGTCAGGGAATGTGCAGCGTTTTACTCGATTTGAAGGGAAGTTTTGATGAGCTTGATGGGCTTCTGACTGAAGCCATTGAGCAGAATATGTTACAAAAAATCGTGGTGGAAGCTTTGCCATTGTGGGATGAAAGCAGCAGCAAGCGTTCTTTAGGGGCTTTGAAGAGTATTGAGAGAAGATTAAAAGTGAAAAATCTGCAGCCCAGGATCTCAGATCAGAGCATCATACTGGAGGGCTATCTCTAGTTTTAGTTGTCAAAACTCAAGGAAACAGCACTGCACAATTTCCAAGCGGAGTTCCCATTGAACTTTTCAGTAACTCCATTTCTGAGGACAAGCTTTAGGAACAGAATTGATTTTCTTTGGCGGATTAATATTTTAAATATGAGGGAGGACTTCTTGGTTCAAAAAACCCTATGTTTTCTTCTCCATTTATTAAAGAATTCAACTTTTTATTTTCTTATTGAAAATCTAAAGAAAATAGAATCTATGTTTGATTTGTTCATCTTGATTCTCTATCTTATGTTTTTCTTTGTAGGATTTTTAAGAGACTTTTCTTAATAAACATGCATCATTATATCAAGTACTAGTGTATATAATTGTTTGCTATCCAACCAAAGCCAATCAGACTTTTTTTTGGTTTGAAATATGTTTTTCAATCTTAAAAACTCTCCTAACAATTGCCAAAAACTATTCGTCTGATAGACCAGAACTAGTACTAAATTTAGAAGCAATTGGTCAAAAAGATTAATTAAAAATGGATAACATTCAATGTGGGATTTTGGTTTAAGAAATAGTCTATCAAATATCATAATTGAAAAAATTACTAAAATATACACTTCTACAAAAAATCTAAAAATTATATAATTCTCCTCTTCAATGGATAAAAAGGAACAGGGTGCATAGGATAAGGAATACAGGGGAATCCTAAACTGAAGAACCGGTGGATGAACAAATACGCAATGAATCTTTGGTTGAACATAGCAGGGAGCCCATGGGACAACATGTCTAGCACAGTTGAACGAGGGTTGAAATCTGCTAATTTTGGTGTGAATTCCGTACAAATAACCCGCATTCAAAGATTCTTCAAGCTCGTACATAGTCTTAATATTTGCGAACACTATGGCTGTCAATAAGCTGTCTGAACCAGCTTGATGAGCGTCGCCAATTCTCTCAACCCGAATCATGATGGCCAGTTTCTGCTATCCCAGTTCTTCTCCTCCCAGCCCATTGCAGAATCTTGTCGTGGACTTCACATCCACCACTTTCCAAACATATGGCGCAGTTGCTGCGTGAAATTCAGAATATTGTTGGATAAGGGTTTTCTCGTCACCAATTTTAATATGTGCTTTAAAGCGTACACAATTGTGTTTTCTCAAAATATGATAAAATATATTAGAGAATTCAAGAGCATCAATCCCATCTTTCTTTAATTTATCGAAATCAATCTCGCTCTCCTTCAGAAATTTAATAGAATCTCTGTTGAAAACATTTCGTTCTTTACAAAAAGAAAATTGAACTCCCATGTTCCACCGGTATTGTCATCACTCATTCTCATCCAACAACGTTAATCCAAGTTGAATTGTTTTCGTCAAATCCATATTAGCTTTTAAATTAAAATACATCCTAAAATCTCCGGCCTTTCGCGGTGTGTCTCTAACAAATCCTGCGCATGATCAAATCTTTGCATCTCTTCTCTAAAATTGAAATCCCAAACTTGACTAACGGAACCCATTACTACTTTTCACCCTCCTAATGATTCATTTAGTAGATTATGTCTCTGACTCCTAATTCTATCAGGAATACGCAACCGTCTTTATTATTAATAATTTTTTCCTTCGGATTAAATTAGTGAGACGAAAGTGGAGACCATATTCGGGTTAGGATTAGGACATCCCTAATCCCATTTCTAAACGGATAAGCCAAATAGGATTGGGGAATTGCTTCTCTTAGTCCTTGTTAACATGTTAAGAACTCAGATATCTTGTCATATATAAGCAGTGTTATATTCATTATTGCATCTATTTTGAGAACACTTCAAAATGTAAATCCAGATGGTCGTTATGTATGCGACAAGCACATTTACAGTAAAGCTGCTCTATGAACACAAATTTATACATCTGACTACAAGACTTTCAAAGGGAAGCGTGCTTCATATCTATATATAAACTTTCAGGTCAACTGTGATCTGAAGCATAATGAGAGAGAATCAGAAAACAGCAAAACTCCACAAAAAGATTAGAATTTACAAACAAGTTGTTTGATTATCAGGCTCAAGCTTAGACTCCAGTCAGCTATGATTTGGGCCAACCATTTGTTGTATGCTCGCACGTATGGCTATTTCTCTTAGCAATAAGTTGATTCTGAATGGCTTTCTCAGCTGCAATTGCTTCCTGAATGTTGCTTTGCACTAGACTGCAAAGTTCGTCAAGGGCTAACATTGGAAATGGCTCCTCGATCAGAACACCAACCTATGCAAAAAATTAAGTTATATAAACTAAGCAAAATTCAGTAATAAGAAATTATATCAAGAAAGTAAAATGGATTAGATAATCTTATATCCCCATATTTGATATTATAACATTGTCTGTTGTATGTTGACCCAAAAGGAAAAAAGAAAACATTGTTTGTTGTACAGACACACGGATAAATTTGCAAGTATATAGAAAAAAAAATTCAGGAATCACAGCAACAAGAAACTTACTTCTTCTATGCAGAACAGCGAGGCAGCACTAATAAAAGTTGCAGGAACTACGATCCAATGGCAATCATCCCAAAGGATAATAGGAAGAGTGAGATGCCAGAGGACGAGAAATCTTGATGTCAAGCGGGTGTATGAGAGAGGAATGGGCATTCCCATGAGTTGTTCACAAACACCGATTCCTTCATGAAAACATGAGATGTTTGACTCCTGCACCGTGATGAAGACAATGATGAAAAATTAGTTATTGGAAATTACTTTGGAAGATTAACCAGCTTTTATTGTTATACCTACATTATTTGAATCTATTATGCTCGCTTCAAGACAAAAGTTCCCAAAGCGAAAAAGAATTGAGAACTCGTTTTAACCTGAGTATCTCATCATTTTCATATTTTCCTAATCGCATAATCCAAAATTTGAAATTCAGATGAGGAAAACATAAAGCAAGGCTGAGAACATTATGGGATAAAATATGGAACTTCCAACAGCAAAAATGAAAAGCTTTGAATAGTCGACTAATCTAAAGAAAATACCAGCAGATTTCTCTTTGATTCCTCTAAGTTGAGCAATTGAAGGCTTTGAGAAATAAACTCAATAATGCAGCGAGGCCGATGCCTAGAATTGAGTACCACTGCTAGATCATCTACTTCAAGCACATTTCGGAGGTCTTGGTTAATATCTGAACCATAAATCACATGGCACTGCCCAAAATAAAAGAAACATTACGCCTACGAATTCTATCACAACTTGTCTCAATTGAAGTTAAGCAAATATTACAGGATCAATTGTTTCATCAGAAATATGATTCATTGTCAAACACAAAGGCCCACGTATGAGTTCTTATCCCTCAATATGTTAAACTTTGAACTCACATACATAGTTTATAACAGAAATAATCTTGAAGTGTTTTGATTTCAAGGCCATAGTTTTAAATCCTTAATCAAATGGCTCCGGTGTTTCTTTTTCTTTTCTCTTTTCGGGAATCAGATCAGTAACATGCATGAAGAAACTAACCTTAAGTGCCACCGGAAAGGCTGCAATATATTGTAAAAGAGCATTTTTAAGGACGGCATCTCTAGAACTGTCGACGGTAGCAATCACCTGCCTGGCGAAATCATTAGCACCCGAAATCACCTTAGTCCAGGCCTTTTTCCCCTCTTCAAGCCTCGAATAAGATGCCTCCGTCCTGAACACCAGCAACAGCGCCAATGCCGGAGCCGTCAACTGATAGGGCAAAGATGAAGACCTCAAAATTGGGAGAAAACCCGGCAAGAAATGCGACTCCAGGGCATAATTATAGCTGGCTATGACTACAGCCACTAAGGTGAACGCAATAACTGGAGGTATTAAAGACAAAATCACCCGAGACTGTAGACTCGAAAGCAAGTGGCGGATATGGCGAAGAGAACTTCTGTGTTCAACCCATTTCTTGTGGTTGTAAAGAGGGCGTTTCTGTTGCATTCCTCGCTCTTTTATGCGGTCAGCCCAGTCAGGAATTGCGCGAAGAAGAGATTTTAGGGTTAGGGTTTTAGACGGCTGTGGTGGGATTGAATCATGAGAGCAGAGGGCTCTGAAGGAGAGTGTTGGCTTCTGGGATTTGGAGGGAAAGGTAGGTAGATGTAGTTGGAGGATAATTTTGGGAATAAAATTGGAAGAAAGTGAAATTTTGAAAAATGGAGATTCCAAGGGGTTTGTGGGTGGTGACATAGGTGGTTTGTTTTAGGGTAAAGGTCGGAGATTGGAGATGGACATGTTAGGTGAGAGAATAGTGAGAATGGAGAGTTGCTGTTTTCAAGTGAAGAAGAGGAAAAGGCTCATTTAATGAATGAGATTTTTACACATTCTAATTTCTTATTGGCGAACGGTGAATAACTGAATATATAATATTTTTTATTTGCTTTTCTTTTATTATAAAAATTAAAACTTAGACTCCGTAAGACTATTTTTTCTGATAAAAAAATTTTCAAAAATATAATTGATCTTATATTACATTTTCTATCCCTTGAAATCAACTTATATTTCTCATATCAAAGCTTAAAAAAAATCCATTTAATTCCATTTGCAAAATTATAAAAATTGAAAAAAAAAAAAGAAAGTAACTTTTTCACCCAAAAACAATTTTTTTTTTAAAAAAAAAATCCCTATTTCTCATGTTTAGAGGGCAAGCATGTTTAAAAAAAAACGACAACATGTTCAAGTTTTTAAAAAAGCTGTCCGCAGAAGACCAATCTGACCAAGCTCTTGAATTAATTCACACCAGCTTCACAAGAACAATTTACAGGTTGGGCTGCAGGCTGCAGCCATAATCCAAAAGCCACAAAATTTGAACCCACTAGACAGACAGAATGACATGGGTGAGGGAAATGATAATTATTCTTAAACCATCAACCAAAAAAACACGTCCAATATCCAGACAAACGTTAGATACTTAGATGTCAATCTCTGCTTAATTCTGTCCCATTAAAACAATAAAAGCATCCTACGATACTCGATTTGGCAAAAATAAAATGTACAGATATTCTATTCCTGTTGAGAAAGTTTCAAACAAAAGCTTAAAGGAACTAGCTCTCATAAAACTACTATTTGATTATAACAGCCAACCTAAAATCATCACAATGCTGTGGTTAATGCTCTTTTGCACTGGTGAATCTCAGCTTCCCCATTTGACTGCCTTGTGATTATTTCTTTGACCCAAAGATGAACTCTTTCACAGAACTCTCTGCTGATAGTATTGCCCTTTTAATCTGCCATTGTGAAGAGATGTCAATTGTCAATACTGACTTGGCCAAGAAAACCCAAGCAATGATCAAATATGCTTGAAACTTGAAATCAATAATTACTCAACCAAAAAATAGAAAAACTTCAAGAAGAATATTAAACGCTCTATCAATGATCCTAACAGTAACAGAAGAATATAGTGGATATAGTAAGAATATTTTCCCTCAAGCAACAGTTTGGCTCCACCATCATATGCATGTGGCAATATACAAAAATTCAAACTTTTTCTTTCCCATCAATCATGGTATTTCACTTTCACATGTTGAAACCCAGGCCAACGAAAATCATTATTTACTCCTAATATCACGTTTCAAAAAAATTGTGCACAATGTGGACAAATTCATGCGTAAACTATGAAAAAAACTTTAAAATGCAAGAGGTAGTAACTTCTCATGGCAAAAGCTGAGGAAACAAAGAAACTGTTTAGGCGAAGGAAAAAGATGGATACATACCAATATCTACCAAATCCAGAAATTAACAACCATGGAAATCAACAATAACAACTTCAACTGAATGAATCTCACAGCCCTGAAGTTGTTCATCACCAATGCAAACACAAAATAGTGTGCTTGCAGTCAATACTTTCCAAAAATGGGCTAGCATTTGAGCTTGTCACTACTCTTGAAAGTTCAGGATTAGACCATTTCACAGATGTTTATTATTTCACGACCACGAATAAATATATGTATACCTTGTTCAAAATGTTAGCGCTCGATAAAGAGCAAGAAAAAGTTAAGTGGAAAATGTTAATAGGTTGATTGCACTACGCCGTTAATTTCCTGCTACATCTTTCTTTTCCCATATAGAAGTTTTTGACATTTTCGGTCTTTTCTAATAATATCATTTTTGATATCACCAAATCATCACAATCTAATCTTCAAAAAAAAAAATCATCGCAATCTACTGACAGTACACCAACCTATAATAACTAGAAAGGGCTGTGTGATTGTCTCCAAAAAAAAGGAAGAAGAAAGAACTGGAAAGAAGATAAAATACTCTCTCTTGCAATGAATAGTGACTAGCAACAACAATTTGTTCAACATAAATTAAGCCCAAAGTAAAGTAAATTCGAGAAGAATGATCGATCCCGAGTCAGTTCACAATAACATTTAAAAACACTATAAATCCCTTCATCAATTTGCAGTGAAATGAGAGCCAATTGAATTAAAAAAAGAAAATCAAATGCCCAAAATGAATATGTGAATCCAAGTATTTGCAAAATTAAGAAGACATTTTTTGAAGGAACTCAATACACAGGCAAAAAGAAAAAGGTTTGCAGAACCCATGACCGAATTCCAAATTTTTTTTACTTACGACACGGGTTTTATCAAGCATGCCGTTGATTAGGAGACCAACAAATTGCAGAAGATACAGAAGAGAGAAGAATGGGGAAAAAGAGGGACTTACAGGGTCGACAGCATTGGGTTGGGATCCATAATCAGCAGTTAAGAGGAAATAAGAAGCAACAGCAGTAGCCACCATCGTTGTTCTCCTCACTATCTTGTCTGTTTTAGGATTCATCCTTAATATCTGCAACTTTTTGTTTCGTTCGATCGTATGGGTTTACAATAAGACGGAAAACTAAGGGCTTTAGAAATAGAAGTGAACGGCTAGTAGAACGATGTGCAATGATATGGAATTTTAACTTGGATGGAAACGGCCGGATTCATGTCCCAGTTTTCTATTCCCATTTCCGACCCAGAAATTCCACTTCATTTTTCGATCCCGCCTCATACTTCGTGAAAAATTTATTTAGACCTCCATCACGCAGAGAGAAATTGTGCCATTCTACAATTTTTATTAAATATTTTATTTTAATGTTAAAAATATTTTTTATTTTAAATAAATATTATATTTTTATTTTATTATTTTTAAAAAATATTAATTATATTAAAATATAAATAATTATTATATATACATATATAATATAAAAATATATTATTCAGAAAAAAAAAATCCACCCCTTTTAGGATGGAGCCTAAACCCTAATCCAATTGTCATATCTAATTTTTAATAGTTTAACCAAACTGGAAATAATTTAATTCTCGTTCGGAATCAAGTGCTCCCTCATCTGAAATAGTTTAAAACAATATCCACAACCAAACAACTCTGTTTCTCTTCAACGGCCGCTGCTTAAGCTTCCCTTAAATTGCTCGAATTTCTCAAATCATATTTTTACAGACAAAACGACATAATCATGGAAGAATCAAAACCAGCCCATGACGTACAAATCCAAAACCCAAGTCCTCCGCACACAGCCCCAGCTCCCCCTTTACAACAACCGCCGCCGCTGCCGCCACCTACTGCGGCAGATTTATCACAGCTGCCAGCAGCTTCACCTTCACCGCCGGCACAGACAGCTTCTGCGCCTTCAACTGCACCTGCACCGGCAGCAGTACCACCACCACCCGCACCTGCGCCGGTAGCGGTACCACCACCACCCCCCACACCAGCAGCCGTTCCTCCCCCTCCCAAAACCAAGAAAAGGCCACTTGAGGGTAATGTCCAAATCCAAGACTGCAGCTACTTCAAGATGCGCGCTGTTCTGAAGGATATACGCCCCCATTTGCTCGAGGTGCACTTCAAAAACCGTTTCTTGTTTTTTTTCACTA
This sequence comes from Triadica sebifera, assembly GCA_023653625.1. NCBI lineage: Eukaryota > Viridiplantae > Streptophyta > Magnoliopsida > Malpighiales > Euphorbiaceae > Triadica > Triadica sebifera. Next base: position 4,202,077 of record CM042895.1, read on the forward strand.
TTTATCTGCATCTCTGCTAGAGCCCATGTCTACTCATTCTTTGTTTTTGTTTGTTCTTAGATGATTATTTCATTTCAGCAATTTCATGTACAATTCATCCGTTTATCTTCAATTTCAGAATTTATGATGTCCGTGATACTTTTGATTTTTTATTTCAGAGATAGCTATCCCTTTGTGGGCTCGTAAATTAGTGATCTTGAGTGTACTAGTTACAAATGGCAATTGTTTGTTGAATATACCTATGAAAACTTATTGACGATTTCCTCTATGATCTTGCATAATCAGATTTCAGGCCTAATTTCTTTCAGTTGTTCTAGACTGTGTCAGCATTTGAAATTAAGATGGAGAATATAAAATGCCTCAATGGACAACATTGTTTTGTTCACAAATTAAATTCCAAAAAAAAGACCTAGAAGAAAATTTTGGACTATCAGTTAGAATGCCCTTCTTCAACTTTAATTGCATGATTTCAGCATCTATTGTGTATTTGCATCAATTCTGCAAGGCCTAAATTGATTCTGTGTTCCTGAAGGTGGTTCGGTCAGTGGACTTTCGCAATTGCAACGGAGCTGATGAACTTCGAGAAAGTAAGTTCATTCATATGCAGATTATTTCCATCTAATATATGTCCGTAGGACTGCAATTGACTTGCTGTATAGAATCCCTGTTTTAGCTCTTGCACAATCTTTGCCAAACTATGCTCATCTTCAATTTTATGTCTATAATATCTTAGCTAAGATTAGGTTGCAGATTTGCAGTCTTTCCTTTGTCCCAGTTAGCTATCTGGTCTCTTAGCATTATAATAGTTGAGATTTAAGATATAGTGAAGAAAGATAAGGGCCACAAACAATTTCTGAAATGCAACAAAACGCTTGATCTATCCAGTTAATTATTGGAAAACTTGGGGCTTAAATTAAGGCAACATCTGTCTGCGAGGACGTGTGATAAAATGCGTACTTCTAGCTCTATGCAACTTGTACTGGAAGCAATTTTAGCCGGGTTTCTTGGTCATCTACTTGTCTTCTCGTTTCATGCATGGATCGCTCATTGCTGTTATCAATATCATTTTTATTCTCTCTCCTTTTCCAGTCCAAAAGGGGAATTGGTGATAATGTAATTTGTACTATTGAGACATGCTTTTTGACCATGCAACCTCTGTTTTACAGAGTTGAAGTTACTTATGCAACTGTATAAACAGATGACTGCTGGAGCAGTCACCGTAAAAAAGCCTAAGAATGCACCTGAAGGGCAGAAATTGTCTAATGAAAATGGGACTGCGCAAAAACCCCAGGAGCAGCCCAAGCCGTCTGAAAATAAAGAAGCTGTAGATCTTGAGGAGCAGTCATGTTATATTGGAGGATCTGCTTTTGGCTGGAATTTTATCACCTTTTTGGGCAACAAACCAGTCTACTGTGGGAGAACGAAGGAATCATTCCGAGCTGCTCAAGCGGCTTCATAGGGATCAATGCTTTCTCTGTTGATGTTAGTTTAAAGGAAATAATGCATATATGGAATGCTCTAAGCGTGACCGATTACATTATTGTAATGGAGTTGTAGTTTATTTGTAGTTGTAGCTGTGTAATTCTTTGTTGGAATGGTCGTGCAATATTGCAAGGATTCAAAAGAAATTTGCTGATAAAATCTCCTCCTTGGTTTGATATGTTTGTCACCCTTTTTAATCATTCATATTCTTGCAAACGAATTATTTGCATTGGTGGATAATATCCAGGACGCTTTCTTTTTTGTTTGTGCGCCCCTTGTACTGATAGAACATCTTGATATATTTACAAAATAATATAAACACTTGAACAGATGAGTAGAGAAGCAATATTCCAAAGTCCAAAAGAGTATCTAATCCCTTAGTTGTAAAGGAAGCGAAGGCCAATATCATAAAGAAAAATTAATGAGGAATTTTTGCACAGCACCACAAATGTGCAGATGTTCTTAGCCTCCCGTTAAATTTCCGTTTACTTGCCAACAGATACAAATAAACAAATAAATAAAACAAATCTCCTATTTATAAATGGAAGGGCAAGAAATAGAGTAGAACTTGAAGTACTCAATTTATCAAACCTCACAAGAACCAGCAGAGCTTCCTTGCTTTATATTGTTTGTTCGGAAACATTCCAACACCAACCAAGACACCACCATAGAAATTCATTAGTGGAAAAAGAATTGCTTCCTTCGACTAAATAATGGAAATGAATTAAAGCTGCCATTGCCATCCATGGAAATGAAACCCCTCAGTCAATGCAATTGTTCATCTTCTAAATGGAGAGCAACATATGGATATTCCACATTTTCACTTCTGCTCAGAAGTTGTACTCTTTTGGGCTTCGAGATTTGTACCCTCCTTGAGTGCAACCTGTGCCTCATTCTCCATTCCTAATGTAGTAAGGGAAACAGCCTGGAGATAAGATGCAACATGCCACACAGGGGAAATGACTTGGGCTTGCATTGCATCACTTAAAGCTTCTTGATGCATGTCACTCATGAGAAAGGATAGGCTCCGCCGTGCAAAAAGGGTCGGAGAAACCATAGTTCCAGCATCAATAAACTGCAAGTTAGAGAAACAAGTTTGCTTAAATAAAATAGAAAGGTATCGGAGCAAGCTATATCATAAAAAGCTCGGGGCAAACCTGTGTATAACAATCAATTGCTTCTCTGAAATCTTTCTGCTTGAAAGCAAAGTCGCCCTTTTTCTTGAAAGTTAAAGTTTCCTGCATTTCATCTGTCCACATTTGGAACGAGAGCTGTAGTGTAAGGCAGAAAAATAGAATATTTCAGCATGTTCTTGAAAATATTAAGGAAATTCTATTATTAATCAAAGCTAATAGAGAACCTCATTTGTTACTCCTTCATCATCTTTATAGCCAATGCTCTCCAAGATTTCATGTATGGCTGTCAGGTCCTTTCTCAAGCAAGCCTCACCAAATGGAGTCAAAGAAGAGAGTGAAGCACTGTGTGGAATACCCATTAATACATGGGAAGGCACCTGAATCGCAAACCAAAAATGGAGGTGTCACTACGTTCTCCATGTTCAAAGTTAATCGAACCAGTAGAGGAAGATATCGCACCAAGTCTCTGATAAGCAAAGGAACTAACTTACATCAGTTTCCTTCTGAAGAGGAGTCAGAGCAGCTACTAATGATTTTGAACTTGGTCTTTCCCGGAGTTCATACTGTAAACACCGAGAAGCTAAGCGTACTAATTCAGTCCCATCATCATTTGAGAACTGCCCTTCCAGGCAAGAATCTGTCAACATTTGAAGATTTCTGTCTCGTATTAAGTCTAGGGCCTGTAACCATATGCACTTATCATTAAACTACTTATATAGGATTGCCAATCATATTAACCCATCAATTGGATTTATTTCTTAATAATAATTAAAAAAATATACTTACATGGCTGGGAGGGATATGCTTTCCACTGAGAAGGTCAACCAAAAGGGTGCCAAAGCTATATATTACACTTTCTGGCGTTACTCTCCCTACATACAGGAAAAACAAAGGCCAAAATCCTCAATTTAGATTTAATAAGTAAAATTTGACATTGGAAATACTTATTTCTAGGAGGAAACACATACCAGTTCTCAAATACTCGGGAGGGGTAAATGCTAGATTAGTACTGTAACTTTTTCCATCTCTACTGTTCTTCATCAGACCAAAGCTTGATAGTCTTGGATTACCATCCTGCAGAATTCTAGTACATATAAATAAAGTAATGCATATAGAAATACAGTCTTATGAATGGTTTCAAGAAATGGAGCAAGAAAAATATCTACCTCATCAAATAAAATTCTGTAAGCATTAAGATCATGATAAAGGGCTCGTCCTTTACTGGTGCAGTAATCGAGAGCTTCTGCCAGATGCAGGGCAACCCTTAATCGCATTGCCCATTTCATAGGTTGTGTTTCCCCTGATTCAAAGATAAAGTTTTTTGTATCATTATATCGATAAATGAACTTTGATCACCTTCAAATTGGTTTCCCTAACCATTTATTATTGACAAAAGTATGACAATTACAAGAATCAGCATCAAAATGAAGGAGGATAGAGAAGCCTTACAATGAAAAAGGTGTTTTGCAAGAGTCTCATTGGGCAAATATTCAGCCACAAGTAGCCTCTCATCGTCTTCACAACAACAACCAAGCAAATTTGCCAATCTACGATTGCGTAGCTGACCAACAGATCTTGCTTCCTCCTATTATTGTACAAGAAATCATTCCTTTGAGCCATTACGGTAACTAAACTAAAAGTCTAAAACCAATTTCACTAAATAACTCAAGAAAAGTAATTAGCAAAAGAAATGTAAACCCATCTCTATTGATGCCACGAACTAAATTGGAGTACATATGGGAACTCAAAAGTAATAATCAAACAACAATTTCGTCGAATCAAAGTACAAAAACCCAAGTAGTTTAAGACCTTATTGAACTAAATCTAAACAGAAAAATCAAACCCAATCCCTCCGTTCTGAAAATTGGGTAAGTTAATAGTGGTAAAAGAAGTTGGCTACCAGGAATTGTCGAGCATCAGGCCAAGCCGTTCTATTAAAGCGTTTAACAGCAATTCTCCTCTGGTTTTCAAGCTTCCCTTTATAAACAACATTTGGAGCCTTCTCCCCATGCTCAGACATTATGTTCTCTACTGCGAAACCTGATGTTGCATTCTTCAGCTGTTCCAAGGTGAATTCCCTGAAAGCAGGCAAGTAGTCAACCTCACCCTTCCCTTCATTTCCTGCACATAAAATCACAAACCCACAAAAAAGAAATTACAAGATGATTACTGTTAATACACAATTTTGCTCATACTTAAGCTGAAAAAAACAACGAACTCACCATCAGCTTCTGGAACCTCAACAACTGCTGCTGCCTTGAACTGTGAATCCCAACAACACGGAGAAAGCTTACAGCACTGACTCCCCATCTCAAAATATCATTAAGAATTCAAACTTTAAAAACCAAAATTTGGATGAAGCTAAAACAAAACCCAGAATTTGAATTCAATTATCTTGTGTGTAGAGAGAGATCTGGTCAAGCAATGAAAAATTGACTCTTGAAACAGAGATCAGATCAGAAACAGAAGGAGTCACATGTGGATTTACAATTACAAGTAATATACTTCATAAATATAAGAGACATAATGCATCTACAGGCCTCTGAACATCGTATTAGTTGACGAAAAGGAATAAAACCCAATTATTAATGCCGACAGGGACATCCCCATGAAATTTTTTTATTCAAAGCCAGACGATCTGGGCATTATTTAATAAACGATCTTGTTTGTTCCTTTTTCATGGAGACTAGTGATGGACATGATTATTATTATTAAAAAAAAAAGAGAGAATAATAATTACTATTAGTTGTATTTTATTTCATAATTTTATTCAAAATTTGCACCGCTGGGTGAGCTTGGATTGACATGGATGATTGCGACTGGAAGTGGTGTTTGTGCAGAGAATAGAAGGAGATGGGCCAACATGGCCTAGAGATGACTGAAAAGCCTTTTCATTTTCATCATTCTCATGTTCCCGCCGTAATCATTGCAATTAGTAACCTTTAATCATCGTTAATCTTTTTGAGCTTTTCACAGTTGTTAGATAAGCGGCGCCGTTTTTTGTTAATTCCTCCGGCTTGGTCCGAGTCTTTTTTTTTTTTTAAAAAAAAGGAAGAATCGGTTGCAGATTCAATCTGCCACCGCATCAGCCGACAGTATTCCACTGGCCAGAGAGGGTATGGATATGATACTACATGTGGCAGCAGAATACTCTACTCAATTCTTTCTGTCTACTGGTGAAATGCTAAACATATTATTTTTTAAGACATTTTTCAATTTTTACTTAGGAAAAATTAAAAAATTAAAATTTTATTTTCTCGCCAAATAATTGAAAAGTGTGGTTTTAATATTCGTCTTTTTTCTATACATTACATGTTTAACAAATTTAAAACAAATTTAAATAATAAAAATATAATTATATACATATTTAAGATAATTAGCGATATTAATATGTTAAATACTTTATTTGTTGTCTTCTTTATAAAAGATAACTAATATTTGAGATAAAAATAATTTTAATCTGATTTGAAATCCTCTGTGGTCAATCATACTAAAATGGAAATAGACAAAATTTGGGGTTAGATTTATATAAGAATATAAAATTGAGAGGCAAATTATGAAAAATAAAAACTGTATACCGATCAAGTTCTCTAGGGTTAGGGTTTAAGTCTCCCAAAAAACAGAAACAAAGTCCAAGTAATCAAAATGTCGAAGAAGAACAATTTAGCTCGCAGAAAGAGACAGCATGAGTTTGAGCTTCAAAGCAATTTTATTTTTTTTAACTCCCTTTCTGTGTCCATAAGTTCGAGCATATGAATTTTGTCTGTTGTGTTCGTGTCTGTTACGGCATAGCTCTTCGATTTACAGTTATCATTGTTGTTTTTCTGGTTAGTTAAAGGAGAGAAGGAACTGAAAGAAAAGAAAGAGAAGAAGCTCCAATCAAAGAAGAATAAAATGGAAGTTACTGTCTTTCTCTTTAAATTGGTTTCTGAAATTGCTTGAAGTTTCTATTTTCTGCAATTTAAAGGTGTCGATTATCGAACTTAATTACTGTTATTTTGGTTCAATTGCGGTAATTGGTTACCTAATGATTAATTCTAATTGTGTTATGGGTTGAAGCTTTTTGTCTTATTTCTATGCATATTTGGTTATTGGTTGACAGTGGTAGCAAAATAAAAAAGAAGGGGGCAAGTAGGTTTTCAATAGGGACCAAATTGACTGCATTAACAAGAGCTAAAGCTGCCCAAGCAATGGAGGTCAACAAATGACGAATGAGGTGCAAATTTGATGTCTTTGGTTTTTGTTTATATGCAATGAATTGAACAAGTTGATTGTTACTAGTTTATAGCTTTTCTGTAAGCTGCACCTACGACAGGGAAGGTTTTGTGTAGCAATGTCTTTCTATTTTCACATGGTTTGTTCGTAATCAATTTGATTATGAAGTTATAAGTTTTGCAGGAAGATTTTAAATTTTGTGATGCTATAAGGTCGTCATAGTTATAGAATTGGATTTGGAGCAATTAGACTGTGTAGGATGTGAAAAATATAATCTATCCTATCCTTTTTTTGCTTGCATGTCTTTTTGTACATTCATAGGATATGGGATGAAAAATGGCTATGATTTAAGTGTCTATGGCTCATTAAATTCCATTTTCACAACAGGGAGGGAAGATATGCATTTGGCAAACTAGTATGAGGACATAACTGCTCAGACAGTTCGGTTACTAGATGGGTTCAATTATTAGATTTGTTGTAATTTTGGTTTTTATTCCATGCAAAAGCAGTTGAATACATCCTCAAGCTTTTACTCTGTGGAGGTAACATACGCATACACCTCACATGTACCTATCATAAAAGGTCAAGTTCAGACATTGCGCATAAACTATTTGTGGATAAACGAGTGCTTTCTTAGCAGTATATCATACTAACTATATCAGAAGGTCTTCATTAACATTCATATTGCTCAAAAACTTTATGGTCGGGTGGAATTTCTTCCCTGTGGTGATCATTGACATTACATTTAAGTATATTCCATCAGTCATTCTTGTTCCCGATAGTCCATGCCCAACCTCTGCATTAGCTATGTATGACGTTAGGCATTTTAAGAACTTTTATCTCTTGTACAAGAAAGATAACAAGAATTTGTGCCGATGATGCCTAGTGCAGTTAACAAGAATTGGTGTCATTTCTGTTCAGAATGTTCAGATTGTTGTTAGTGGATTCTGAAACGGCAGTAGTATATAAGCAAAATGTATGTTGTCCCTTAACAAAGCCGTGGGAATCATATTCTTATTTCATGAAAATTTTCCTTTTCAAGTTAAATTACTTCTCCCTTTAGCACAAATCATAACCCTCACGCTTTTAGCACCTTGAGATATAGATAAAGAAAATTTGAAGTTGTGGTCAAGTAAGAAACAGCCCAGACCATGCCCATCATCAGTTCTATCCTGATACCATGAAAAACCACCTAGTTTGAGCGAGATTGACCCCAGCTGTGTATGATTTATGGGGATTAAACTACACATGAGCGACTCTAGGCCCATAAAATTACAAGTTGTGAGGCCCATGAAAGAATAATTGTAGGTTGGGAGCTGTTGTCATTGCCATCTTTTTCGAGATTGTCGCTTTCATCCACTTGATGACACCGTTACATGGCTATGGCCGTGCCTGTGGTGTACATTTATGATCTATGCAATTGGCAGATTTTATTGTTGGGGACCATTCCATATCCTAATAATCCAATTATCCATATTCTAAATTAAATAATACATCATTTTTCTATTTTTCAAAATTAAAATTCTGAAATTTGTATATGCGCATTTACCAACCCTATAATTAGTGTTTGAATTTTGTTTTTTTTTTCTTAAATTTTTCTGTAAATACTTATGGCTCTATATTTTATTAGTTATTGATAATTAAGCTAGACTTGTTTTCATAATTGATTAGAATAATTAATGATTTGTTAATGTTTTGAAAGGGTGACTTAAACAGCTTATTTAAGGGAAAGAGGGAAAGATATGAATAGATTTGCAAACAGAGAAACAAGTAGAGTTTCTTAGTCAAAACAACACTTGTTTTTTTATTCTTAAAAACACAGTTACAACTCAACAACAAATACAGGTTGAGGGTTGTTCCACCAACCAACATCATTTTTGCTTTTCAACTCTTCCGTCTCTTTTTTTTTCTTCCTTGATGCTTTTATTTCTTCCATTTATTCCTTTCCCACTTTCTCATAATAGATGAATGTGGATATGAAAAGAGTTACTTTTTTCAACCCAATTATTAGACTTTTTCTTACCCTCATCAAACCTTAATTTTGGGTTCCATCTGTATGCCTTTGCTGTTACTGTTTTTCAACTATTAAAAAAATAAATTTATAATTTAATTTACTGAATTTTTTATAAGCTGATTTTTTCAATTTTATTTTTTATAAAAATATTTATTTATCTATTTATTTTTAAAAATAACTTTTAAAATTTAAAAAGTTAAAAATGATTTTTTTCGAAACGGAATACCAAATAGAGTCATTATCATTTATTTTTTATGTGGCAATTAAAAATTTACTTCTTCAATTGTTCTACCAATCAAGACATGAAAATAATTAAATTATTTTGTAACCAATTTTTGTTTCCTCAACATATAAATTCACATAAAATTACTGCTGCAATTGTTCGAAAGGCTGCTCAGTATATATGTAATAAACTCAAAACTAAAATCTATTTGTTCAAATTAGAATGACTAACAAATCATGGAATATTCCGTCTATACATCAATGTGCCGAAAACAAGAGAAAATACGCTCAAAATATCATATGATAAAATTCAAAATTAGCTAATTGAATTTGAATTTTTTCATTATTTCCATCTAATCTAATCAAATACCACAAATTTTTTTAATAGAATCGTACTCTGATTCTGAATCTCTGATTGCTCATATTGATGTTGACCTCACGGGTAAATTTTAAATATGGAATTCACTGTTGTTTTTTTTTTTTTGAAATGCATGCAATTGTTTGTTTTTATATAGTAAATAGACAACATATTTATAAAATTTCTTTCTTTTTTTATTTATTATCATGATTATTATTATTATTTTTATATTGTACTAAAGAAAGTACTGGTAGCCAATAGTTTTCATTAATTATAAATCAAGGTACAGCTAAGTTTTCATTACTCCCATCCGATGGAGCTTGTTCTGGGCCGCAATAATGATACTAAGGATGAAGGACATTTGGATTGCTGTTTTATTTCTAAAAATTAGATTTATAGTTTTTTTATTTAAATTACTAATTTTTTAATTTTTTTATAAATTATTTTTTAAAATATATATATATTTAACTGTTTTTTTTAAAAGTAATTTTTAAAATTTAAAAAATTAAAAATAAAATTTGGTGATGATAAATAGTTATATATATATATATATATATATATGTGGTTTTACAACTTCCTAACTATATAAAATACATGTTTTTCCAAAATATTTTTGTTTACATCAATTATAATTATAAAAAATTAATAAATATGCAATAAAATAAGATATGTATATATACAGTTAAATGATAATTTAATAAATATAGTGAAAGCGTTGATCAAAATGATTACTTAATGCAGGGATGGACACGTTATGTGGGGATTGAGCATTCATTAATCATGTGTTTGCTTAGACTGAGAATTGACCCAAAGGTGTATTCCAATTTAAGTATATTCAGCAATCATAATTATCTCAATCAAGTAGCTCTATTAATTAGGTATGTTTATATTTCAATCACATTTTTATGAATTTATTTTCTATTTGAATTTGAAAGCCTTTAACTCCTGGAATGCCAGAAAGCACCAGAAAAAAGTTGTGTGAAATTTTTAGTTTTTTCAATTTCATTTGGTTAAAATAAAAATAAAAAAACTTGGAAGCCAATTTGAATTGGGATGGTCATAAATCTTAATTGTTGTGAGGGTCCAATTTTATATATGGTCAACATCACAGCAATACATGTTCTTTGGTGATAAATATTAAAACTTGCAATTTGTTAGGGATGTTGGTGGCATTGCATTATAAGCACAACCTTCTTGACTTTTTGTCACGTTTTTTCCTTCATAAATCATGCATGTCCTATATAATATTTCCCCTAATAATAATAATAATATCTTATATTTTCAACCCACGAGTTATATCTCAATTATCAATACAGTCTGAATTTATTGAAAAGAGTTTTGAATTCAAATTTCACTAGATGAATCATTGAGAATGGATAAAAAAATTTAATTTTGACTGAATTCTGAGTAGAATTAGTTTCAAACCATAAAATAGATAAAAATGTAAATGGTTTGCCAAAAAAAACCCTATATATCAAAAATTATATATTTAATATAATAGTATATATACACATTTTTAAACATTTATAGAATTTAATAGCTATTTTATATCCCTCTAAAAATATCTCTTCAATACTTTCTCTTCTCGATCCTACAAAATCCTTATTCCAATTCGATTGGCATATTTATTCATGAACTGACTAAATTAAAGGTTTAATAATGGAACATTGATTATAGTCAAAGTAAGAAATTTCGAATGGTTTTGACTGAAAATGTGAATGCAATCCTCTTGTAGAAGTAGAAGCACAATAACTTCAAATATTAATTTCCTTTATTTATTTTTAAACGAAAACATAAAATTCTGTCAAAGTAAAATTGGGCACGGATACTGAAAATGACGTGAACTCTGGTGTCGATATGTGAAGTAAAAATCTTAAAGGCAGACCAAGATTTTGCATTTGGATTTGTTGTGAAACAGTCACATTTCACAACAAAAATACATGCCCAATAATATAAATATAAATATAATTTATTTCAATTTTACAAAGATTTCGATTTTTGAAGGTACATAAATCCCAATTTTTCAGGAGTTGAGGATCCAAAATCATGGCCCATTTCATAATAAATTTCCAAATATCTCATCCCTCAATCTTTTCATAATAATATTTTATAAAATCAACTTCCACAATTACGTTCTTTCCCACCATTTTATATTCACAACATTCCCCATTATATTATAATACAATAATCCCTTCCTTGTTTGCCAAAGTCAACCTTCAGTCATCCATGTCATCTCAAATTAATAATAATAATATTATGGACCACTTTATACTAAAAATACCCAAATTTTGTTTTATTTTCTTCTTTTTACCCATAAATTATTCACATAAAGACTATTAAAGCTAATGATAAACTTAAGGTCTAAATTATTTGAACAAAAACCCCTAAATTGAATAAAAAAACTAACCTCAACTTGTTTTTTTTTTTAATTATCTAATCTGAATTCAACGTTCGGTATCGATATTTCTATTAAGAATGTAAATTACACACCTCAATTTTAAATGAATAATAATATAAAAATACATATATTTAGGTTTAAGAGGAATTTTATTTTCTAGATTTAATTTATATTTTTTACTGGTGAATTAAATAAATAATAAACTACATTACACAAATTGGTTCGGGAGAAAAAAAATAATTTAACTATTTTTTTGGTATATAAAAATAATTTAACTTTAACGGTAATAAAATTATAAGGGGAGGGTGATTGGAAAGGAGGTGGTACAGAGGAATGTGAAATGGTGGGTAAGGTTAAGAGGGGGCACTTTATAGATATTTTAGGAAGGTGGGCTACCACAGAGCAGAGTTTAGTGGTAACAGAGAAAAGTCACATGCAAACAAAGTTTACCCTCTTGGCTATGGGCCCCCTACCCGCTCCGATTACCTCATTCTTCCTACGTCTTTTACTGGCGCGTGGCCCCTCAACCATTTGGCCTTTTTTCTTTTCTCAATAAAAAATATTATATGAGAAATTGCTATTAGCGTCTGTTCTATAATTTTGCACACATTATTAAAATTTAATTTGCAAAATTTATTATTCTATTTAATAAATTAAATATGATAATGTAAATCAATTATTAAACCAATATCTAAAAAAGTATTAGCATTCCTCTTATTATATTAATAATATTTTTTTAATTTTATCCAAAGAATGGATAGTTAAATAGTTATAGTGCTTGTTATTTGTTGGCAATTAAAATTTACATAGGAGAATATGATTTTTATTACTAAAATAGATAAATTAAAATTCACTAAAACAATAGATAAAATGTCCTTAAATAAATAATACATTCGAGATAAATAATATCATATATAAAATTATTGAGTCTGGAATTAATAAAAGAGGAAAAAAAAGATTGAATAAAAGTAAAAAATATATTACTTGTTATAATTATTAAGGTAATTGAAGCGAAGATGTAAATATATTATTTACATTGTAAAAAAAAATTCAAAAAAGTTAAATATTAAAATTATTGAAATTTGTATAAAAGAAAATATGGTCGAAGATGGAGAAGATTTTTAATTTTGAGATTGTTTTCTTTAAATGACATACTAAATTTATTTAATAAAATAATTTTGCATTTTATTAGTCAAATTATTCTTAAAATTATTTGAATATTATTCATTATTTATTCATTTATTTTATAGGATTCAATTATTTTGATTAAAAATTTAGCAAAAATTGCATATAATTTTTCTAACAAGCATTATGGGAATTTAGTATCTCCAATAGTTTTTAACTCAATTTCAAAATTAGATTCAAAACTGATTTACATTCTAATAAAATTTTAAATAATTATTTATAGAAGAACTTTAAAAGTTAAATCAATTTTAGAATAATCTATTTTCATTCTATTTTGTGATTCGAAAATGATGATGTAAATTTACTATTTTTAATATTTAATTTATGATTGATTGATGAAAAAATATAAATTTTTAAAAGTAATTTTTTTATTTTTTCACCTTCTAATTAAAAAAATGAATGATAGAGAGTATTAAAAAAATAGAGATAATTCATCTTCAAATTAGTAAACAAGAGTAAATCAAATATTTTTATTATTCAGGATTAAAAGGGGGAAGGATCTGTCACGCGCTGTAGCTTGTGGTGAGGCAGAATATGCTGGCATAAACACGGCTGAGTGCTGATACTGATACAGAGTCGGCCGTATTTCATTAACTTTGAAAAAGAAAAAAAAAAAAAGAAATTCAGTATTATCTAAGATGAAGCTCTTTTTCTGTTCAAGTTTTTGTTTGTTTCTAAGACAAAACCCTTGTTTCTCTCTTAAAAACCCAGCAAAGCAAATCATCACCACTCACAAGAGCAGAGCTAAATTGATAATAAAGATTTCAACTTTTTTTTTTTTGTCTATAGAGAGAGGAAGATAAAAACAGCTTTATTGTGTTATACAGAGAGAGAGAAAGAGATAATGGAAAGAGAAAGGTCTACTCAAGAAATATGCATTCCGCGATAAGGACTTGTGTCAAAAAGCTTTTTTGAACAAAGTAATTACTTCACCGTCTTCTTCTTCTTCCCTCTTTGTACACTTCTCAGTTTTTGCCTTAATTTCAAACACTGTTGGGCCTTTATTATTTCCTCTCTCTTCAGTTCACCTATCCATTCCAAGTTTCATAATTATCCATAATTCTCTTTCTTTTTTGAGACAGTGTGTTGAAAAATGTTCGTCTTTTAACCCAACCTTCCTTCACGTGAGTTATTATTTTACCTTTTCTTGCTTTCAAACTTGTTGGTTTGAGAGAGAGAGTGGGTTGTTTTTGGAGACTTTGAACTCGTGTGGTGTGTTTTAAGAACTCGATTTTTGAGTTCTTTGTTGGCATTGACTTGAACTTTCGGTTTAAATTTGTGTTCGTCTTCAAGAGTTGGCGTTGGCTTAGAAGATGCTTGGTCTTTAAGGTTTTTTGAGTGATGGGTTGGTGAGACTGTGGACCTGTTTCAGTTCTTTTTTCTTCAATATGAAGCCTTTCCTGTTGTTTCTTCTGTTTTTTGTTTGGTAAGCGGTAAAACTGTCTTGCATTTTTGTCTTTTCTTTTGTAGTGTTTAGCTTTTTAGATTTCCGCTCTTTTCCTCCCTTGTTTTCTTAAGATTGACCAGTTTTTCTTTGATTTTGTTGCATAGGTTAATCTCATTTCTTTAATCTACCTAGTTTTGGTGTTTTACTTGGACTTTCTCTGTAGCTCAGGAAATTTGCTTAAATCTTTAAATTCAAGTTTTTATCTTTGCATATCTAGATTTCAAGATCCTCATATGCGACTTTAAATGTTGTTTGTCGGTCTCTTTGAGCTCCATTTTAAGAAAAATGCTGCCTATCGAGCTATTATTAGCTTCAGTTGAAGCACATTTTTCTTGTTAGAATGTGACTTCATTCTCAAGCCTTTGTAAGTGTTTTACGTTGTTCTGAATTGATGCATTTTAGTGGAGTTTGGTCCTGGACTAAACTGTAGAGACGATAGGAGATTTCCATATATTGCAATTAATTAGAAGTTGGATTTGAATTTATTTGAGATAGAGTGTTGAGCATAGTAAATGCATGGATCGAAGGGATGCTATGGCGATATCTGGCTCTGCTTCATTCTATATGCAGAGAGGGATTACTGGGTCTGGATCACAGTCTGGTTTAAATGTATCATCGGGCATCAATCCTTTAACTAGTACAACCGTATCGTTTCAATCTAATGTTGGGGCCAATGCAATTGGATCTACATTACCAATTGAAACTTCAGCACCACTTCCACCTCATAGAATCAATGTTGGTGCAACATCAGTGATGCCACCGCCAGGTGAGCCTGTGAAAAAGAAAAGGGGAAGGCCCCGGAAATATGGACCAGATGGCACTGTATCATTGGCATTATCTCCCTCACTGTCTGCTCATACCGGTACAATCACCCCATCCCAGAAGCGGGGTAGAGGGCGGCCACCTGGTACTGGGAGAAAGCAACAATTAGCTTCCCTTGGTAAGATTTCTTGCAGAAAAGTTTTTCTTTTGTCATGTTTATATGGAAGATGATGAATTGGTAAATAATAGCTGAATCGGTCGAACTAGTTATAGCTTGGTTGATATATCTTTGCGATTGTACAAGAGATTTTTCTTATGTGTAGATTTTTAAGTAGAAATTTCTTAACCATTTGCTGCATCTTTTTTATTGTCAAGCGATCTGCCTTCTATGCCTTCAATATCTTCACAAGGGCCATTTATGATGAAGAAGAATATCTGGGATATGCAAAAACTCAACTTTCAAGAATTCAGATAGAAATCCTTGAATAGAATAAATCTGCTTAATAGGTTGAAGAGATACTTCAACGTGGAATAAATGAGTTGATTCTAAATTGGAAATATATATATTTAGGAACAGAACCTTTTATCAACTTCAAAATGTGTTTAATTAAAGGAAAATGTAGTAAAGTCTAGTGATCCATTAATTGGATGGAACTCTGATGAGAAAAGCAATTGTTAACAAGCAAATACATACATCTGATACATACATATATTTATGCTTGTATCATGGGTAAGTACACATCAATATCTTGTGCTGTTTTTAGTTATTTGCTTGTTTTGGTGATGTAATATGAAGATTTTGCATTCTAGATCTGTTCAAACTTTTTACTTCTTAATGGTTTAAGAGCTTGCTCTGCCTTGTGAAAATAAGAGTAGATATTGTTAATGTGTCTTGGACCTGTAACTTAAAGTAGAGTGGATATTCTATATTTTTTATTTGATGATGTTTGAATGATGCAAATTGTTGTTGTTTTGCTAGGTGAATGGCTGTCTGGTTCTGCTGGGATGGGTTTTACTCCACATATCATCACCATTGCAGTAGGAGAAGTATGACTTTTAATTGATATTCCGTGTCAGTTTGTGACCGTACAAAGTAAATGCAACACTGACACACACGCACACAAAAGTGATCCATTTATCAATTCATTAAGCTGGAGAAAAATATTACATAATCAGGCAAACTGAGCGGATTAGTGTATTCTTTCACTGTGTGCAGTAAATATTCCAATTAGTCAGATGTGCCTAGATTTTATAATGTTGCTGTAGTTAAGAACTCACGATTAATAGGAATTCTACTTCTACTCTATACACCCTTTTGCTTTAAAGTTCATTGTACTTGAATGCCTGGACACATTATAGCCTGCCACTTCACTGTCATTCACAACCAGTTGCTGTGGAAGGTTCTGTCTCCAAATCAAAGAATTGCTGAACTAAAAGTTAAGCATATAGGTGAGGGAAGAATAATGTGTCATAATCTTTGAATTCTACATGTATTCTAGGAGAGAAGGTTAAAAAATTTTGACTGGAGAAATTATAGGATCTTTACTAGGATGTAACTGATCTTTCTTCAAATGCTATATACGAAATGACTTAGAATTACTCTCCAAGAGAATAATGTTATAACAACACTGCAAAGATAAGGAAAAAAAAAAAAAGAAAGCAAGAAGGAAAGAGAGAGAGAATCCTAGCAGATATATTGCCCTGGCCATATTATGCTTCTTGGTGCTCCTTCAGATCTGCTATTGTCATAAATTTATATTACCTCTTGGTTCTCTGGTAATATATATTTTTTAATCGAGAATACTCGACATCTCATGTAGGACATTTCAACAAAAATAATGTCCTTCTCACAGCAAGGACCAAGAGCTTTATGCATCTTGTCGGCAAATGGTGCCGTCTCTACTGTCACTCTTCGCCAGCCATCAACATCTGGAGGCACTGTGACATATGAGGTTTAGCACTTGATCTTTTTCCGTTTTCTTTTATGTTTCGAGTAGTGGTTAGTTATTGATGTTTCTAATATTGCTGGTTTATGTTTTGGAAATCATATTGTTCTGATTTTTTAAAAAAAAATTTAAATCTCTGATGTTGTGAAAAATGCCATGTGTAAACATATGCCTCGAGGCTGAATGCCACAGCTCAAATCCTCAGAAACTTGTTACTAAAATGAACATTGAGGGGCATGTGCCCTGGTGGCATAAGGGGCTTAGCCCTCACAAATGGTCTCAGGTTCGAGACCCCAGTAAAACCCCCCAAAAAAAAAAATCAATATTGATCTTTTGTCTGAATCATTCATTTTATTTTCTGTTGTCGTAATGGCTGAGTTATGTTGCTTAAACTCGGATACAAGTATCCAACATTGGCACATATTTAAAAATCCGACTTTTTTTAAAAAAAATTTAGGATATGTGGGTATGACTAAAAAAATAATCAAAATTAGGATACGAGTATAAGAATACATCTATCTATATAAAAATGTTAATATTATAATTTTTATATATAATAATTTAAGTTAAAAGATAGATCAAATTATAACATTTGAATTGCTAAATAAAATAAAATTACAATACTCCATTTTTCTTTAAGATAAAATATTTCAAACTACAAACTTAAAAGTTCAAATCACAAAGAAAAACAAAAAAATGATATCGCATATCTTAAAATATTAAACAAATTAATATTAAACAAACTAGTAATGACTCATTTTTAAAGTTCAAGCAACTTACTCTTATATCGGGAAGTACTCACTCCCAAAGTAAAGAATCCGGTAAGAATGTCATACCCACTCTCATGTCATAAGTATCCGCCATGGATAATTTTTCATTTTTGAAGTGTCTAAGTAACATAGGGTCCATTTGACATTGCGTTTGGAAAAAACGCTTTTGGCGAAAAAAATTTATTTTTAATTTTTTTGAGTTTTGAAAACTGGTTTTGAAAAGAAGCAGATAAATAGATGTTTTTCTAAGAAGCAGGATTGTAAAAAACAGTTTATAAAAAATTTAAAAAATCAGTCAATTAAATCAAAAAAATTCTAAATATGTTTTTTGAACATCCAACAACAATCCCAAACACTTCCATATTGGTTAGGTATTGGATCCCTTCCAAACAACAAACAAACATAAAGAACTAAAAATGTGTTGCCTGTATGACTTGTTGATACTTGATAGAACTTTCTGCTTCATCAATCTGAATTTAGATCCCTGAATTAATTCTGGTCTTTTGGCTTTAAATATCCAATTTTTCTTCTCTATATTTGTGCATACCTAGTCAGCCTATCAGCTGAAACCAAAATTATTTTGTTTTGTAGGGACGGTTCGAGATTTTGTGTTTGTCAGGCTCATACTTGGTTACTAACAATGGTGGCCCCCGAAATCGAACTGGTGGGTTGAGTGTTTCTCTTGCTAGTCCTGATGGTCGTGTTATTGGTGGAGGAGTAGGAGGGATGCTCATTGCAGCTAGTCCTGTTCAGGTAAAATTTTGCTTTTACCTTCCTCCGGAGAAGTGTAATGTGTGCTATACATTCATGATCACTTTTTAAATTGGTTGTAAGGGCTTTTTGATGATTAGATTGGCAAGTGAATCTAAAATTTGTATCACATGCATAAATCCAGATATTTAATTTTTCTGCTTTGTGCTTGACAGTTGCCTATTTGGTTTAAGTAATTAGTAATTTAATTTCAGTTATCTTCTTTTATGATTTACTTATTGATGCATCATTTCAGGTGATAGTGGGAAGTTTCGTATGGGGTGGTTCAAAGACTAAAAACAAAAAAGGAGAGGGTATAGAAGGTGCAAGAGACTTGGACCATCAGACAGTTGAGAATCCGGTAACTCCAACCAGTGTTCAGCCAAGTCAGAATCTTACTCAGACCTCATCGGTTGGTTTGTGGCCAGGTTCACAGCCCATGGACATGCGCAATACGCATGTTGACATTGATTTGATGCGAGGGTGATAATTTTTATTGATTGTTTCATGGGCGATGTATATATTTCAGCTGTTTCAGCATCCGCTCGAATCTCATCTTCTGAAGGCCAATGATGAGGATCGAATTCAGCTGATTATCGGCCTGACTTTTCTCACTTCATTTAACCTTGACAGACAATGAATTGAACGCGTTTTGCAGCTTAATGACAATTAGTTTGGAATTTTAATGCGCATAATTTCTCTTATTAGATTTTTAGGGAAGAAGCTCTATGTCAAATTTAGATCACTAGTGGCAGCCATGATTGTATCAGCCGGTAGCCGCGAGAGAAACCTTGGTGTGTAGTTGCTGTCTGGTCAATGAAAAGGAGATTTCAAAACTACAAAAAATTTTCATGCTCAAGGTGGTAGGACCATTTTCATTCACAATTTGCATTGAATACATTATAATAGTATAGCTTTGGTTTGCTGCAACAGAATTCATGCAGAATTAAGCATCAGACCTAGTAATATCTAGAACACCCCAGTCATCATGAGGCACACCCAAAATTTTCCACAGCCTTAGAGGCATAATCAATGTTGTTATCACAGGGAGGTTGATAATCATGGGGTTCATTGCAATCAATCGTTGAGTCACACTTGTCTACCACCATCACCATCATGCTCTGCCCGTTGCCTCTGATGGTGATATTGTGGAAGCACCTACCCTTCTTGTTTACCCAATCTGTTGATAACGCCACAATGGGCATGTCATCAGAATGGAATTTTTTGTCTCCTCCATCTTTTCCTTTCTCGAAACTATTGAGGGTGAGAAACGCCCTGGTATGGCCAGTGACTGGAAGCGAACAATTGTTGGTTGTGTAGAGCTTGCCTTCAACGCAGCATTCTTGAGTCATTGTCTCTGATGCATTTGTGTGGAGGAGGTTTTTTTACCTCTAATTTTGCCACTAGCTTTGCAAAGATTAGCTTCAATATCCAAAGAACATACAATAACAAGTAAAAAAAAAATGGCAGAGTCCTATGCTGAAATTCATCGTTCTTTTTTCCTAACAATCTTCTCCGCAGAGGGGATTTTGTTGCAGGTTTTTAAAGGGGTTTACTACTAGTAAAATCCATTCAATGTTTTTTGAAAAAAACAATAGCAATACTCGTTGTGTTCAAACTAGGATGGCGCCATTATTTCATTATTTTAATCTCCACAAAACAATTAGAAGCAAGCTGACAATGAGAGTATATGTAAAAAATGAGACAAGTGATAATCTTAGCGAACCTTATTGTATGATTCTTGTAATGATCGTATCATGTCACTGTCAGGCTGCGCTATTGAAATATGCTTAGCAAGTTTTTATTTTATTTTATTCTAGTAAGTGAATTGCTTAGTGAGTTTGATTCCAGTGATGGATGCTTTTATCCCACCAAAGAACAGAATTGCACTCTTGGAGTTTAAGATATAGTTTAACATATCCATAGCTATCTACACCTTTCACTATTACATATAAATATTATAAAAGTTTGAAATGCTAGTCTTTATATGATTCCTTAAGTTATTTAGCTTACACGTATTTCTTTCCTATAATTGTCATCATTTCATGTCAGACAACTGCTAACTAATTTGACTTTTGAGCAACTCGTCTCGTTATAAAGCCCTTCACCAATTCATTTTGTTCACAATAGGCCATCAATAAGAATCAGAAAAGATGCAAAAAATGAAGAAGCAACTTAGCTATGTGGCTTTTATCATTTTCTTTTCTGTTTCTTGTTATAAATGATGCAGAGTCTTAGATCTGTAGGCCTAGCGGCAAGATAAGAGAAAGCCTCCACCTGGACAGTGCAACCGAGAAAACGACTCTGATTGCTGTGTAGACAGCCAGCTTTACACCACATACTAGTGTTCGCCACCTGTAACCGGCCACACAAAGGCAAAACTGACAGTGAACAGCTACAAAGCAGGGGGAGATGGCACTGTTCCTTCAGAATCTGAGAATAAGTACCATTCAGACAGTGAGCTAGTGTGATAAGGTGCTAGGGTTTTAAAGGTGAAATTGAAACAAATTAAGAATAAAAGAGTTAGAAATTTGATCGCTTTAAGGGATTACTTCTAAATTAGCCAAAGATATATTAAATTATATTTTATTCTTTGTGAAAGATAGCTAAAAACATTACATATATATAAAGTTCTAATACTTAGTCAACTAGGACTGACTTTTATTAAAAGAAATAAATAAAATTTTAATCCTTAATCAAGTAGGACTAGAATAAATAAATTTCTAATAAGAAATAAAGTTTAATTAGGAAATAAATCTCTAATATTAAACAAAATCTAACTAGAAAATAAATTCCTAATATTTAAAGGTTTCTAATATAGTGGTGGCACTTTCTACCGAATGGTTTGACAACTAGAGTAGGTGCTTAAAGCACATTACTATAAATGGGAATGGAAGGAGTGTGAAGACCAAGGTAGTTGATGAATGTGACTCTACAATGGGATGTGATTCTGAACGTGATTATCAGCCTCCTTGCCCTAACAATATTGTGGATGCAACTAAAGCTGTTTGGAATGCCTTGAAAATTTTTGATCCTAATGATGTTGGAGACATAGATATATATTGTTATGATGCTTAAGTTTACTGTTGTTGTATAATTAATGTAATTTTCTCATGAAATTTTCAAGTTCATCGTACTTAAATTGGGCGTTACATGTTTGGATGTAGTTTGTTCCTTATTTTATGAATTATGCAAAAACGTAATTTTCTTTTATTGATACGAGTTGCAGATTTTAATGGGAAACCTCTTTTTTATTGATTGTTCCCTATTCTAATGATTTCCCCTACATTTTCATTTACAATATTGCAAAGGGTGGATTTGTGCTTGTGGATTGACCTCAATCATAACTTGAAATTGTGAAGTTGTTTCTTTTGTTGTTTTATGTCTTACTTAGATTTGAAGCCTGTGATCTGGTAAATTGAAAATTCTCTTTTCTGTTTTGATTATTTAATTTTTCATCATTTATATGTTTTTTTTTCTGCTTAATGAGTTACTGACAGTAATTTAAACGAGTTTTCCTCAATCTTTATTGTTGTTTTAAGAAACTAAAGAATTTTATAGAACTGACTAACAATCACAAAGATACGGAGCAAAATAAGAAAACAAAAGTTCAACAATTAGAACTTACAAACCACCCTCTAATAGCAATATTATTACAATTCTGAGAAGAATCAAATCTAAAAAGAACAAAATTTCTAACTCTTCTATATACAACAACCTCATCTAATTTTTCCTATTGGAAAATCAAAGAATTTAGAGCTTGCCAGATGCAATAGACTGTAGCCTGAAAAGTTACCTTCCTTGCTCTAGAAAGAAAGTTTTTACCTTTAGTATGATTAATGAACCAACTAATCTCTCTCCTCTAGATTAGAGAATTCCTGTAAATACCACAAGTAAGAAGCACCTTCCTCCATACATGCACCAAATAAGAACAATAAAAAAAATAAATGTTTTATAGATTCATCAGCATTGTGACAAAGTTTACAAACAGTAGAGATACACAACTTCTAACGAACCAGCCTACTCGTATAAATTTTATTGTGCAAAGCCAGCCGAAACTCAAAAGCATACTTAGGAATATGTTTAAACCAAACAAGCATACCATGAAGTAACAATCTTTATTTTGTTACAGCTCTACTGCATGTATTTACTCGCATTCTGTTGAATACCAATGCCTCTAGTAATCAACAATTCTGTTCTAATTGCAAATGCCACAAAAATAATATTTTATGCAGAACCATGAAGCAACAAATTTCATGTCACAATGGAATCAAATGCTCAGAGTTAATATTTTCTTTAGTTTACCAGTATGTATACATTTCTGTCAATATCCACCCAAGAACACATCAAGACAGAGAAAGCAAAGCTTTACAAGAAACATCACCAAACAAAAACCAAAATCTGACACGCTGGTGAGGAAGGCTTTACCAGGAAGAAATCTCTAGTTAAACTCCAACTCAAAGGAATTTACAACATACTATCTGTCCTGGCTGGCAGACGGCGGAAGAAATTAATTGGTGCAGATGGTGTCCTGTGCCGGAACCTGGGATGCCTCATAGAATAAAACCCAGCCACAAGAGCAAGTACCTGAAGGGGTGTTGCATACAATACAATGGCCGCCACTAAACAGAATATTACAAATATAGATGTAGCGCGAGGATCTCTCCAACTCAGTAGTGATTGAAGCCTTTCTCCTTGGGTAGCCACATCACCCACCACAGTCTGTATCTTCCCAGCCACACTTCTCAGCCGATCATACCTCATTCTGACTATCTCAGGGCTCCGTGTTGTAGGGAATGTATCAAACTCCTCATCCAGCTCATCAGGATGCACAGCATCTGCACAAGAAATTCTGGTATTCATGTGGGGAGGGTATCTTGGTCGGAAACGATAATTCCAAAGCCCTATTAGAAACATATATAGGAAAATAGTTGGCAGAATCAGCTCTGGAAAACACACAAGCATCACGAAAAGAAGGTGTACTAGCACCGTAGTGATGGGGTTTTTCCACATGCAAACTTCACCAGACCATTTTCCAACAGCAAATAATCCAGAGAAAACTGACATCAGCCTGAAGAAGTTCGCCTTGCTGCGCCTCATGCTCCAGAGGTGGGAATCTGCATCAGACATGTACTCAACAACTTCTTTCCTTACAGGAGGTTCCGCCCGACTAAGCCTAGCTGCCACTATGTTGACAGCTTGGTGCCGCAGCATGTCCTGCTGCATAACACTCAACGGCCTTACATAATGCATCTTCGGTAGAAGGGGCCGTGTGTACAGAAACATCATGTTTGCAAGCGATGTGTAAGAAAATCTAATTGCCAGATGTAACTCACCCATCTTCTTGACACCAGATGGGTGAAGCACTAGCAGTGGATATGAGTGTGTATAAACACGGCCAGTTTCAAGAGTAGAGAGCCTAATCCGAACCTTACCGATTTTTGCATCTCTACTACCATTTGAACCGCCAATATGGCTGTTATCAAAAACTCCCACAGTCAGAACTGTGGCAGGATCATACACCTCCCAAGTATACTGCTCGTTGTATTTCGGGCTAAGACTGTTAATTATAGTTCGAGTCCTAACCCATTTGTGCCCATACTTTGCTACACAGTATGTATCTGATGTACCCTTTCCTTCCCTTGTTTTTATTGGATGGAGCCCATCAACATTTAAAATGCCAAGTTCCAAGA
The DNA here is from genome assembly GCA_023653625.1 of Triadica sebifera. Taxonomy (NCBI): domain Eukaryota; kingdom Viridiplantae; phylum Streptophyta; class Magnoliopsida; order Malpighiales; family Euphorbiaceae; genus Triadica; species Triadica sebifera. The sequence continues at coordinate 4,226,455 of CM042895.1, forward strand.
CACCTATTGATGGCTTCCACAGCTGCTTTGCTGTTGGACGAAGATCACTACTGTAGTGAGTTGACTCATCAAGCACATGGTACCCTCCATCGATTACGACACGGAGATGGAGTCTACTAGAGAACTTATCTTTCTTAGCCTGATGATCATCCATGGCAGCTGACATGGACTTTTCAAGGTTGAACCACCGGCTGCGAATAATTCGATCATCAGCCCTCTTCTCAACAGAGTTCAATGGTATAACAACCTTACCAATGCTCTCATCTTTGTTGGGGCCAACACGATCTTCAACTGAGAGGATCAGATGATCTTCAAAGGGCTCAGCAGCAACAAACATTAAATCCTCATTCCATACTGGATTCATTGTCCGAGTTTGGACCATCTTTGTCTTTAAGATCTGGTTACCAATCTGTACCTTCACATAAGCATCAGGGAACCGATTCTTTTCAGGAACAACAAGGTCTTGAGCCTCAATCACATTAACGCGAACATACCACAATCTTGGAGAATGGTAAACTTTTGAGCGAATATGTGCAGATATGATAGGGGAACTATCAGTAGGAGTAACAGCATCAGAGTGCCAAGCATCAGGGAAAGCCTCATCAGCTTGAGTACCATACCAGACAGCAAGCATCAGCTCTCCTTTACCTTTCTCTCCTTTCTTGTCTTCAAGCCGATACCATTCTGGCGCCAATGGACTATCAGGTGGAACCCGTGATGGAATCTCATTCATGTCAAATCTTACAATGCCAACAAAATCGTCCTTCACCAGATCCTTGTCCTTGACCACTACTTCCAGCACTGATGACTGCATCCTGTCCCTTGCAAAGGCAAACACTTCATTCCACTCAGGGTTTTGCTTCTTCTCGAAATGCTTCGTAATCCCTTTATAGTTCCCAACTCTCACTTCAACATATGGGTCAAGGCTACCTGTCACATCCTTGGAGGGAAGGTCACGAGCTTTTACAACTCGTACAAAAAGGTATCTCATCTGTTCAACAAGATCATAAGTGCTGGAAAGCCTGTCCCCACGTATGACTCGCCCGCCAACAATTTGTCCCCCTCCAAGGAAAGGGCTGGTCTCTTTGATTGCAAAATCAGCAGGTTGTGATGATGAATCAGAGTACATGCTAACAATTCTTGGAGCCTGAGGTTCAGATCTCATCTCCTGAATCCCATAGTTCATTGTTTGCTGGCCTGCTGCAGGGAAATGTTGCTGTGGTTGTGATTGTGGCTGTTGTGGCTGGCTGGGGTTTGGAAGGTGATGAAATGTATGCCTTGTTTCATTCTTGTCACCAGAGAATAGTTTTGTTATTGAGTCTGGAATCTGTTTTTCTGCTACTTGAGCTTGGGTTGAACGAGAATCTTTATATACAGAGGAATCCATTGCAGGAAGTGGATTTGAGGATCTTATTGCAGGGTTATCAGTAACAAATACTTTCAAACCAAGCTCTCCTTTGACATGAGAAAAAATGCCTCGTTTTTCCAGAGGGTAATGCAAAACAACAGAATCAGAGTGGGCGACAAATGATGTCCCAGTGAGGCGAACCTTGCCAAGAAAAGATTTGGAGTTGTTTTCTTTACCATGGTGATATACATAGGCTTCAAGAATGAGGTTGGGAAGTTTGTTTGGGTCAGATATGTTGAAGAAGAAGCTCTCATTCCAAACAGGATTAAGATCTTTGTCTTTAGTAGTAGTACGGAATTTCTGATTGTCAAAATGAAGCTCCACAAAAGCACTAGAATAGCCTTGCCCATCTTTGGGCATCAGGTCATGGGCACTCACAACCTCCACTCCTAGCTTGAGATTACTCATTGGAACTTCTTACAAATTAAACAGAGGAATTCTGAAGAAGAATGATAACTGCTGCTTGCAAATGTTGGCAGGAAATTGGAACTACCTGAAGTAGAAAAATTCAACTCTTTAACAAAACCAATGATGCCTCAAAATAGAAATAAATAAAAATCAATCACCAAAAACTGTACTGTTCATTCATATACTTAGAATCTTAAGGTCACTAAAGTAAAGGGGGGAAGAAGAAAACAAAAGATTTGAATTCAAAATGGGCCGAGCAGTAATAAACTAGGAGTAAATATTTGCATGTGTGCATCTGTGTGATTATGTATTCAAGCCAATACATACAACCACCTTACTCAATTTATTTCACCAAAACTTGAAATTTAACATCATGAAGCATTAAGTGCAATCAATTAACGCTTTCAAGTAGAGAACAAATGAACTCAACCGTGCCAAACTGGTTAACATATTGTAGTAGAAAAAGCCTCTATCATAAGTGCAGAAAATATTTCTCCTAGAACATGTCTAACACCTAAGATAACATATTAGACATAAATGAAAGCTTTAAATTTCATTATCACTGTTTTCTTTATTTCTTGGAGAACTAATAGCAATAAAAGGCACATGAGCATCACAAGATCACATAATTTGAAGACAAGCAGCTGCTCTGCATTTCCAATGAGAACCTTGAAGATTGCATGGCAAGAATATTTCCTTTTCCAGCAAAATTACAGTTCCCCTGAAAAGATAATCCTATTGATGACTGCTATAAATTTGAAATGTTTTTAGATCACTTAAACCCCATCATTCAAATTTCTTTCAGGAATATGTATTAAATATGCAGGAGAAGTAAAAGCATTTTTATGTTTCAAAAAGAAAAAGAGGAATTTTCACATGAATAAAGATTCATTTTAAAAAAAAAAAGAAAAATAGAAGAGAGAGATCCCCTCAAAAAGCTTAAAGACTTTAGCTTCTCATCATCCAACTTATGAATCAGAAAAATATGAGAAATGATAAAAGGCAAACAAAAGGTGTAAAGTTATTTTCTAGATTCCAGAGATTATTTAACAGCCCTATATACTTTAATTTTCTATATTACCAATAATAAAAAAGGAGGACAAGAATATTTTGGGATCATCCAATTGCTTGAAAATTTTCTCAGTCACCAAACAAAGCTGTTGAATTTTTCACAATCCTTTTTTATATTAAATTTTTATTTAAGGCAAGTTCGCAGAGAAAAACAGGCAAGTTCGAATTTAAGGAAGAGAATTAAATAAACTTCATTAATGGTGGTAACCGACTTCACCTTAAATTGACTTGAAACTTTATGCTGCGTTTTTTTTCCATAGAAAGAAAAAAAAAATTGCAAAAATCTTCTTTCCAAACAAACAGAGAAATTTCAATTCAGAACAGGTGGAAAAAAGGGGCAAAATCATAAAGAATTCAGCTTTATCAACAAAAAGCAGAAATTTTCAAATTCCTTCAACGCTGGAGGAATAGTTACCTCATAATCTAAAAGAAATTAAAAAAAAAAGAATTAAACATGAAACAAACACGTAAAACACTCCATATAAAGGCGATCATTAAACCCAGCAAGCAACTGAATAGTTTAACAACAAATAAACCAGAAAAAAATGAAAAGAAAGAGCACCCAGAAGAAAGAACAAACACACCTATGTATAAGCTTCAAGAATTGAGCTGAGGTGAAGAAGAAGAAGAAGTACAAGACTAGATATCAAGCTTCAAAAAAAAAACAAACTTAAAAGAAGAGAAAGATACAGAGGAAATGAAACGTTAGGATTGAATTACTGGATGGTTTCTGAGATGGTTCGAGGGTAGAGAGAAATGGAAAATTAGAAAGAAAAAGACAGAACAGTCAAAAACGAGTTAATTGTTATTTCATTGACGAAGAAAAACAGAAATTAAAAGAACAGAGAATACAGAGAGAGAAAGAGAGTGGCAAACTGTTTTGTCCATTAGTCCGCAAATTACTAGTTTGTGTTTTGTTTTCTTTCTGCAGCACGCAGATACCATTATACTAATTCCATTGCCATATAATAACATTACAATTTATTTATGTTTTCCGTGGCCGTGTACTCGTGTCCATTGGTCGTCGTGATTACTCGCCGTTGGGTTCTCGACACGTGTCATGATTTTTTTTTTTTGGTGTGGTTATTTTCTCAATTCATCTTGCTTGTTTTTGGAATTTTAAAACCTTTTAAGTTTTAATTTTCTAATGGTAAATAATAATCAAAGTTGTTTAGAAATTGTATAATTATGAGAAGCTGATTAAGTAAGTTTGAACGTTTAAATCTTATTAGATTTTGTAATCATCTAATTGGATTTTAAAATTTGAATCCGAATATTAAACAATCGTTTTTTCAATATTCTTCTTTTAATGAAAAAAAAGTTATTTTTTTGGGGATCAAATAAAATGTGAATATTAGAGAATATTAAAAAATAAAGAGTGACATTAGGATCATATTTACTCCCAAAATAATTTTGAAAATGAAAATTTGAAATTAAAATTGAATTCTTAAAAAAGTTAGCCTATAATATATGGTTGAATTCATATATCAACTCTATAAAAAAATATTAATATATCAATCTATAACTACTTCTCAAGAAAAAAGAAAAAGTGTGAGGAAGGTCAGTGTTTTGCTGATTAAGCAATTTATGCAAAGAGTTGAAATGTCAAATAAACACTTTGACATTGCCTAAACTTTAATTTGTATTGTATAATAATTGACATTTACTAAAATAGAAATATGTGTAGTGTAAATAATCCTAATATAAATGTCTTTTTCAAAAATCATTTTACAAATTAAAGTGAAATTTTAATTGATAAATTATCAAATACTTATGAGAAATTCACCATTAATAATATTTATTATTGACAATAATTTGTCATCACTGAGAATACTGATCGCTTATAACTTCTAATGCTTATTGAACCAAACAGAGCATTAACTGATTAACGTTTGGAGTTCAGCCCAAAGTCGACCAAAGTCTTTTGGTCAAAAACACTGGAACAAGAAAAGGAAGTTGGCGTGCTTCAATCAGAGAGAAACATCAGCTTGGTCCCACGCCACGTCGATATCCCATCCCATCCACCCAACCAGCCCCCCAATCCCTACTTACTATTTGACCACGCCAAAAACCCCACCTCAAATTTAAAATCAAATGAAAAATGATATCAAAAGGATACTATAATATACCTTACCAAAAAAAAAAAAAAGGTACTATAATATATTTGATAACATAAAAAAATTCAAAAATATTTCCTGATAAAAGATTTTTTTTATTAGAAAGTTGTTACTAAAATTCAAATTTTAGACTATAAAATTTTGGATTTTAAACTTGAAATTTTATAGACTTAATTATTAGCCGAGTAACACTAAATTAAAATTTATTGGTAAAATCAAAGGCTTTTCAATGCCTCAAGAATGTTTTTTTGTATATTTTATAGGGATTGAATATTGAATTCATAATATTTTATCTTTAATATGACTATTTCATATCAAGTATACTAATTAGGCTAACTCCAATTAGTAATAACTCTAGAAATTTCAAGAAAAAAATAATATATCTAAAAATAAAAAAAAATTATGAGATTACTCTTCTTCATTATTACAATTTTTTAATTGTGTTCTTTTAATGGGGATGAATCAAGTCATTTGTTTGTTAAAAAAGGGCAACATGTTTGCCACTCATCCCAGAAAAACAAAAAGTTAAGAGTAAAAAAATAGAAAAATTAAAAACTTGTTATCCAACTGTCCAGAAAATGGTGATTGGCTGATTGCAGATTTGCAGCCTGAATTATGGTTGCTAATAGGAATGAATGAATGAGGTATTTTCCTTTTAGCAAATTTCCCTTCAAGTTCACCAAAGCATCTTATTATGCCTCACAATATTGCTTTTCTATCACATCATCTTCAAGCAGCTGGAATTTGAACATATATTTAATCTCCCAATTTTGCTAATTTTTTACTATCTTAATTAATTAAAATTAAATTAAATTTTCAATTATCAATTTTAAATAAATCCACAAATTATCAAGTAATTTATATATATATATTCCAATTTGAATAATAATTTCTCCAAAAAGGGATTTAACTTTTTTTTTTCAAAATTCAACATTTTAATGTTCATTTTAAAATAGTTTATTATATTAAAAGTTGTAATTTTTGATAAAAATAAGATAACATATAATGCCAGAATAACTTAAAAATAATAATTTATTATCTGAATTTTAAAAAATTGATGGTTAATTAAGCATAGCATCTATGTTTCTTAGTCCTTCACTTTGAAGTCAGAAAGAAATAGACGATGACCATCATGATTAATTGAATATCAGCTAGTAAACTTCAACCATTATATGACAGCATACCCAAATCAGATGTCACAATTTTTTATAAATAAATTTGAAGCTCAAAAAATATAAATTGAATGAAATTTCATTCCAACTTGGAATAATATAATTTTAAATTTTAAACAAACTAATTTAAGGTCAACGAGCAACAAATATTGAAAGAAGACAGAAAATAGGTAATTAATTATTAATTAAAGACTTGGTTCAAAATAAATAAATAGATAAAGACTTAAATTGTTGGAGCATGCTTCGATCAGCTGGTCTTCGATTATAGTTTTTTAAAGATATTTGTGAGATTTTTTTTTTAAATTATCGTCCATCTATTGTATTTGTAAACTTTATTCACCTTCTTATACTAAAAAAAAAAACTTAAAAAAAAACTAGATATAATTATTCATCTAACTTACATAACCTAAGTTTTTAATTGCAAAATAACTAATTTGAAAAGAAAAAAAAGGAAAATTGTGCCTTAGAATCAAAAGGGTACTCACTAACAATTCATAAAATATCACCTAAAATCCAGCATGTGTAGAATGAATGAGGGGTGATTTAATTAATTTATCTATATATAGTTGCATTTTTCTGAGTGAAGGTGACACCAAAGAGGACAATAGCATAATTAAGGGTAGTTTGTTACCATTAGAAAACAAATACAAATCATTTAAAGGTCAATTAAAATCAACTAATTAATTTTAATTTTTATGCAATGACAAGGCTAATTATTGCTAACATCATCCAAAACAATTTGATATGAATCTGACTCATCAGAACAAATTTGTGCATATCTCTATTGAGTGATCATGATATGATAATTTAATTTGTTTATTCGCCATCTTTAATTAAGACTATGATATTTGTAACCTCCAACATTTTAATTAATTTACATAATTATAAATAAAATAACCATCTATTATTTTGTTTAACTAAAATAAGATTTGGTAACATAATGATTAATGATTAATGAACACTAGTGGTGGGCATGGGAGTTTTTTTAGTTCAATTCGTTAAATTTTATTTTTTTAAAAATAAAAATTTAAATTATTCTACTAAAACAGATCGATTAATCATTAGTTTTAATTTTTAAATTGTAGCCATTAAAAAATAAGTTTACAATTATAATTTTTAAAATTAATTTATAATACCATAATATAATATAATTTTTATTTGATTTAACTTTTTCTTTCAACTCATCTTTTGGCTTGTTAGACCGCTTGAACCTAAATTGGATATTTAATTAATCAAAAGTAACAGACCACCAGTTAAAAATTCTAACCGTTATCTTTTAGAATTTGAACTAAAATTTTTCATAAAAAATTGAAATTTTATGTTTCTCATATTAAAAACTAGCTTTTAAATACTTAATATATAAAATAATTTTATATTTTTATATCTCCACTTAAATCAATTTATAGTAATTTTTTATTGATTAAAAATTTTATTTTATATATATTTTTTTATGTTTAATCAATTATTTTTATATTATATATGATATGCATTATAAACAAATAAAAAAATTAATATATGTATCACATTAATAACATAATATAATTATTAATAAATTATAATTAAATTTAAACTGCTGAATAACATTTTAAAATTAATTATGAATCATTGGTCACTAACAACTAACTGCTAACATTATTTGTTAATAGCTAACTGCCACAATTGAACCAAACAAACTCTTAATATATAAAATATATTTTTTTAATTTTTTATTTATACTTAGATTAATTTATAATATTTTTTATTGATTAAAAATATATTTTATATTATATTTTTGGGTTTAATTAATTATTTTTTATATTATATATATGATATTCATTATAAACAAATAAAAAAATTAATATATATATCACATTAATATTATAATATAATTATTAATAATTATTTTATATATTATAATTAATTTTCAATCGTTGAATTATCAATCTTAACTTTAAAATTAATTATGAATTGTTGACCATTACAACTAGCCACTAACAATTAACCATTGATAATTGACCATCTATCATTAATTGCTAACAACAAACTGTGATAGGTGAACCAATCAAACTCTTATTTTCTTTGAACATGTATAATCTGAAAATGCATAACTACATATATGCAGTTATAAACATCGTTTTGGATCAATAACTTTTAAATTAATTCGGATAGTATTCTACAAAATATTTATCAGAAAAAATCTAACAACTAATTAATGGAATTTTTTGGGATTTATCTCCAATAAAAGAAAATTTGGGCTATTCAATTGATGATGGTGCCAGCTCCGATAAGCAATAACACCCAACTAAGTAACCAACTATCGAAGCGTGGGGAGGGCTGAGGATTATAGAGATCCTAAATCAGGAAAAATGGTCAAACTGTGAAATTTTAATTTTAATAAAAATTTTTAAAAAATATATCTTAACTTTGAACAGCTTAAGTAATTAAAAAATATTTTTATATATACGTTTATTAATTCATAAAAAATTCAAAGTACGTTGTGGACGTGATCAGCTTAAGGAAGCAGAAGCCAATAGCAACCCTAAAAAATCTCTCCTTCTCCCTTGTTTTTCCCATTCTCTATCAAATTCTGGAATCTGCATTTCTCTTTTCTTTTTTTTTTCTTTTTTTTTCACAAATCTCTATTTCATATCCACTTTCTGATCTCTTCTGCATTTCCTCTTTTTATCTCTTCAATTAGCCTATAATTGGAGGACACAGCCATGGTATGCTTTCAGACCTCTTCTCTCTGAATTTAATTAAATTTTCCATTTTTTTTTTATCATTTTCCCATAAATTATTAGTGATAAAAAAATGCTGAGACTGTCTCTATCATTAAGTAGGATTAATCATGTCTGGGTCTAATCTTTTATGTGTCATCTAAGATCTAATTAATCTAATACATAATATGGGTAAAATAATTGAGATCTGTCATAACCCTTTTGTAAATGTGATATTATAGAAAACAGAACAGATTAAAGTATAGTTTTATTCGATTAAACTCTTACATAAAATAATTATGAAATAGGAAAAAAAAAAAGAAAAAGAAAGAAAAATGATTGGATGAAGTTAATTAGGTTAATTACAAATGAAATGTGCATGGTGGTATACGTAGGCGAATTCGGCATCAGGAATGGCGGTGAGTGATGAGTGCAAGCTCAAATTTTTGGAACTAAAAGCAAAAAGGAACCATCGGTTCATTGTGTTCAAGATCGACGAGAATATCCAACAGGTTATGGTAGAAAAGCTGGGAAGCCCCGACGAAAGTTACCGGTCAACGAATGCCGTTATGCTGTCTATGATTTTGATTTTACAACCGACGAGAAGTGCCAGAAAAGCAAGATTTTCTTCATTGCCTGGTAACTATAATTCATTTTTCATTTTCTTTACCATGGCATAATTATAATGATTGATCGATGGTTATCATAGACTAGTATCATTAAGCTATTGTATTTTTATTCTTTCTTTTCTTAATTAAGATTCTAATGATCGTGTAAATTAATGAGGGAACAGGTCACCAGATACATCAAGGGTGAGGAGTAAGATGCTGTATGCAAGTTCCAAGGACAGATTCAAGAGGGAATTGGATGGAATTCAAGTAGAATTGCAAGCAACTGACCCCAGTGAGATGAGCTTGGATATTGTTAAAGAACGAGCTATCTAGATTCTATATTTAATTAATTCACTTCATCTTAATTTTCCCTTTAATTCCCTTCATCACTCTTTACTAATAATTGTTTTTATTTGAGTTTGAATTTTTTATAAATAGTTCTTGTAATTTTGATGGATCTAGCTAGCTAGGGTTTTGTTTATTTTTAGCTCCTTTTCCTCTTTCGATCATTGGGTTAGCCTAGCAACATAACCTCTAACTGCCACATTTGGAGGGACGAATCCAGAAAATAATTTCAATGAAGGCAAAATGTAGTCTCATTTTTTATTCTTCAGATTCAAACTATAAGGGAAGAGATTGACTTAAACTTTTTAAGATAATGCACAATGATTCCAATTATATATATATATATATGATATTCATAATATAAATTATAATTGTATATTTAAATTTTTGACACAATTATAATTTAATTGTTACGTGTTATAGTACAATCAGTACAGAAATTTAAAGCCACAAAGTGAGATATTAAATGAGAGTCCAAAATGGTAATTATGTGATGAGATATATATATATATATATATTGAAAAATAACAAAAAGAAAATTCTAGAGATGATAATTGAATCAGTTAACAAGGTGTCTTATTCCGAACGAGAAAGATTTTTTTATAATTTTTATTTTCTGTCCTATTCTAAAAAAAATTTGTAATAGAAACAATATATATATTTCCGCCTTGAATATATATATATATATCCATCTCACCATTTATATATTTATATATTAATTTCTATAGCTTCACCTAATTTTAGAAATCAGTTGATGCAAGTAGTAGAAATTGAATATATATGTAGATATAATTGGTAGTTTTGATTCAATATTAAAAATGGACCTCAAATCTAATTTACTCCCATAGCTACCTTGAAGAAATTGTATAAATCATCAGTACACATAATTATACCAAATAATTAATCAAACAATGAATGATCTTAATAATTATTATTATTTTATTCAACAATGATCTTAACAATTATTTTTTTAGTTATAAGTTTATAAAGTGAGCTAATAATATATTGTTGTGCAAGAAATTAGCATAAAAAATATTTTTAATATAATAAAAAATTTTAATTCAATATATAATAATAAATATATGAATTAAATTCAGCAGCTGTAAAATATTTGAATATTAGGAGAGATAGGAACACTAAATAAAGATGTGTGGAAAGTATAAGTAATTAAATTTCCCTTTGTTTCTAAAAAAATATTTTTTAGAAAAATATTTTTTCTTATTTTCTAATATTTAGTTACATTTGGAAAATAAAATCAAAGAAAAATATCTCAAAACAAGTGAAAATAACTTTTTATTTTAAGAGCATAAAATTATTTTCCAATAATTATTAGATATAAAGAAATAAAATATCATTTCACTTTTTTTATTTTTTTTTTATTTTTCTTGTATTATAACTAAATATAAAAAAATATTACATTTTTCTAGTTTTAAAGTCAAATTATTTTTTGGAAATAATAGAATGTAATATATAAGTAAGATGGAATTTTAATAATAAGAAAGAAGAAATTAGTTAGAGTCGGGCTTTGACTCATGGCGACGAATAAGAGGCCCCAAGTGCCGTCGCACGCGCGCATGACGCGCGGGTCCTACGTTGATTCCCACCACAAGGTCCACAACTAACCTCTCCGCCTATCGCAAACTTCACAGTTTTATATATATGCCGGATTGGTTTAGCCATAAAATGATAATAAATAACATATTGTTATCTCAGCGTATCACTAATAAATTTCCTTTCAAAAGTAAATTTAATAAGTTCTAGAATTTCCAAATCATTGTCATAATTATTATTAATAAATTATAAAATTATTAGAATAATCAAATTTTAATCTAATAATTGAAAAAATAGTAACTATAGTAAATAATATAGTAACTATTAAAATCTCACTTATATATATATATATAATGATCTATTTTTTTGAGGAAAAAAAATAATTTTCTAATTAAATAAGGATAAAAGGCAGAATAAAAGAAAGAAAACTGATTATTAAAGGAAAAATTACTATTGATCTTATAAAATTTGTCATAATACATTAGTGTTCACTAAGATTTTAAAATTATATCATTTGCCTCCTCAATTTTATTTCTATTAAACTATACAGTCTTTCAGTCAATTTTAATGGTTTTACTATTAATGAGAGAACTAAATAATTAAAAAAAATTTCAAAACTACCATTAACTTCAATGGGACAATTAGTATAAATTTTAAAATATCAAAAGATACGAGTGTAATATGTCAAATCTTACGGAAAAAATAATAATTTTTACTTATTAGAAAAAATTAATATAAAGGAAATTTTGTCATTTCACAATAATTTAACCTTTTTTTTCTAACAAAAAATTTAATAAAAAAATCTATTAATATAATATGATAAAATATATGAAACAAATAACATGTTTTTAAAACTTCAGGAGGTACTTTCATGGGAAAATAATAATTGTCCCATTATTAAACTATTAGTGGGCTAATAAGTGGCGTGCATGTTGATTTATGCGTTATTGAACAAAATATTACATATTAAGGCACCAAATCATAAATTCCATTCTAAGATCCTAATTGCCATTTAAAATCACTATTTACCCAACAATGAGCATAATTTTAATTAAAAATCAAGATTTTAGCCCTAAAACTCTTATGGGACGTACAGATAAACATGCATCTATATATCCAAAATACCCAAAAAGGCACTAACATAAATAGGAAAAATATTGAGAAATACAGAAAGATCATACCTTGGAACTTTGAATATTGAAGCAATTATCAATTTGAACATAAATAGAACGTCAGTAATGAAAAAACACGAAATAAAGGTGGATTAGCATGAAGATCAGCATGAAGATCTCATATCAGATGTTATTTAAGGCATAATGTTCACCATAATCATTAACGGTCAAAAATATTCATAAATGTTTTACAAATGCAACATGTTGCAATGGATGAATCAATCTCTTAGCTTATCGTTCTTAGTCGGAAATGAAGAAAAATAATTGTTGAAATGATTGTAAAATAAGTAAATGGTCAAAATCGACTAAGCAACACAGAAACATAAAATGAAAAGATCGTACCTCTTCAAGATTGAGCTTGATATTAAGTCAAGAAAATAAAATGAAAAGGTCATACAGCTTTATGAACAGCCGTAAAGCTTCCCAGTACGGCCATACGGCATTTAACGTTCAGTTAAAAGAATGTTCACACATCCCTGCAGTTTCCTTTGCTATTCTCTAGCTTTATTGATTCTTCCTTTCACTCATACTGATTTTTTACACTGCCAACTTTCTTTAGTACCTAAACATCCTCAGAAACAATAGTACAATGGAAACTGTAAATAGAGAGATTTGTTAGCGAAAATCAAAGGTCAGAAAGAGATCCGGCAGGCAGCATATGTAGATAATAACAGCAGCTACACCACAATAATAATGTGCGCTTCAATTCCAGCAGTTCACGGATAATACCACAATAATTTAAGCCTTCCAGGACGGTCAGAAGAATGTTATGATACAACAGAAGCAGTGCAGCTAAGATTGAATATCGCTTATCTCTATCTCAAAATGGAAAAGGCCTCCAAGCTCAGTGGTTTCATCGGCCAATTGTTGAAAGGTGGTCCTCCGTTAAAAGTTTTTGAAGTTAAACTGTAAGCCTCAGCATTATTCTACAGAGAAATTTACCAAATTATATTAGTAAGACAGCGTATTTACAGGCACTCACAATTAGTACAGGTCATTATGCATAATTAGTATTAGATAAGATGTCTTGAGTTCTTCTAATTAGTATTAGATGCATAATTAGTACAGGTCACAAGTAGTATTCGATTCCTAAATTGAAAACATTAAAGAATCCATCAATATTCAATAAGTAACAAAGTAACTTATAACCTTCAGTTCTCGATAAGTAATCTCCTTGGTTGGGCCTTCACACTGCAAATCTGACCTCAATGTCAAAAAAATCTTCATTAATCGTTTTCTGAAACCAAAAGGAATCATTAAGAATGCAACTATCTAATGTTTATTAAAAAATTATCATCTTATGATAATAATCAGGAAAACACCAACTAATTTCACCAGCCACAGGTGAAATTTCTTGGAGTATGTTGCTCAACTTACTTGCAAAGAGATGACTCAGTAGATGGAGAAGGTACTCGTTTAGCAGAGGAGCCTTGTTTTCTCCCTGTGGTTCCAAGAACAACTTCATGCAAGCCCGACTTATTCCAACATATGGAATACCTATATATATGAAGCACAAAGAATGTTGCAATAAACAAAAAGTACTAACAAAATTATTCAACTTGAATTGGACAAGTTGATTAACCCGCAGGTTAGAGTGGCTACAGCAGCATCAGCATGCTGAAATTCCTTGGGTGGCACAGGCGCTGCACAAAAAAGTGGCTGCGAGTGGCATGAAAAAACAAATATTAAAACCCTGCTCACTTTCCATAATTTTTGATGATTCTATGTACCTTACAATACCTTGTTTACTTGAAAGGGGGCAATTAATTCATTTGATAGAGGTAAGATTCGATCATACAAAGATCTTTGTAAGTGGTTCTCCAAAGGAAAGTGTTCAAAACTATTAGGGGATTGTCCAACAGTAATTGATGCAAGATAAACAGGTTGAAGAAAGCATGAAAGGAGGGCTCCTGAAATAAGAGGAATAAATAGTAACCCCTATTAATTTACAGATAATATTCAGTAGAATCAGGATGGCAGTCAAAATGCTATGTGGTAATTTATGTTGTTAGAGATGCATGTCAATGTAAGCTTGGCATAAATAACAGATTGGTACAGGCTGTGCACATAATGGTGGAGTATTACACAAAAATCAAAACAGGCATGCTGTTTCCACTTCAGCAATATAAGTATGCCTTTTTTATGATAAGAACATGTTAAATCAATAAAAAAACTGTAAAAAGAAGAAAAGGAATGCATGCAATGGTGATTCATATGCAGTATAAAATTAAGTCCAGTAACAATGGAAAAAATTTTTTTGGGTAATATTTATAACAAATAATGAACCTTGAACTCCAAGAACATTCCAACGAGTGATCTTGTCAGAGCAGCTAACTGACAATGTTGTGTCACCGCGACCGGGCTTCCTCTGGACCTTGCCACCCAGTTGTGAACCATTACCTGAAAATACACCTGTTGACAGTGATAATTCGAAGGATTATTGATGTCTAGACCAATATGGATTTTTTTAGTAATTATTAAGAATAAAATGATAAAGTTAAAAAGATAAGGGAAAACTGATGAGAAATTATGACGAGTATCATAGTAAAGGATGGGAAAGATGAAGATCTAGAAGTGAAAAGGCGAAGAAAGAGCTGCCATTTTAGGCTTAGTATTCAACCTAGAAGTAATAAATGTTATTTAAGAAGGAAATGGTGGCCTAGAGACATTGATACATATGGAGTGAATATAGCCAATGGCTAAATTAATTTAAGAATTTAGGTCCCGGAAGGCAGTAATGGAACCATGCCCAAGCCTATCTAATAGACCTGAGAAAACCAAAATAATGCAGCAAGCAAGAATAGACTAGAAAAGCAAGTAAACTAAACGACTGAAGAAACAACATTATTTAGGAGGATGGAAAGGAGGAGGTGAAATCCATTTTAAGATCCTTTTGTACCATTGTTCTCTTTTGAAGTCTCCAAAAGCTCATCCATGGAACCACCAATCTTTGCCAAGGGTAACATTGAATCCCCATCTGTTGGAAAGGTATTTTTCATGGACAATAATGGTGAACTGACAGAAGCATCCCCACCTAACGAAACCCATTAGAAGATAATAAAGTAGAATAATTACCACTTCCACATGTGTATAATATAACTAAATTCTAATTGATACAAAAATTGAAGAATATTCATTAAAATTCAAATAAGTAGAATAATGTCTTCAAAATTACATGGCAACTGTGATATGTACAGATGCAATTGCCAACCCGCTCTTAGTTTAAATTTCCTTTGACTAGTTCCATCTTCTTCCAATTGTAAAAGCCAGTGTCCGGAGTCCTCACTTTGCAACTGTTTGCTTTCATTATCAGAGAAGTGTTGAATCTCTGTATAGAAGAACCTAGTTAAATTTCACAAACATGCATAAGCAGTCAATTAGAGAGGCAAAAGTTTCATGTCAGAAGTCACAAAGCCATATAAGCAATATAATTCACAGAAATTCATAATGCAATTGGCAAAACTGTAAGATAGGGAAGAGAAAGAACCTGCTAAACCAAATAAGCTATGAATATCATGAACTACAAACAAGCAAAACTAAGTATACGCCCATCGAGATAGATAATCAGCAAAAAAATTCAACCGTCAGCGCTATTAAATACTAACCTTAATAAAGCTCTTCGCGCAATAATTTCAGCGTGTGCATCATTAACAATGTCACCCCGGGAGCTCAACTGCGAGCGCCCAATGCATTTTGTCCCCGTGCCTAACGATACAACTTCCAAATCTGAAAATGGACCAAAATGATAATCCAAATTACATCTCACAGACGATTTGTCAAGTGCGAAGAGTGTAGGGTTTAGCGAGGGAAGAGTGACCTTGAGAAGGAGAAGAAATGAGAAATGAGGCCAAGACAGTGACTTCGCGTCCCTGAGGCTTCCCTTTCTTAGGAAGAGAATTATATAGAGAAATCACCTTCTCCGAAACCTTCTCTCCCCATCGTTTATCGGCAGAACAATTAGAAACCATTGCTTCAATTCAACAAAAAAAATAGATCACAGCACCCTGTACTTACTGTTCTACTTCTTTCTTTATCAATAAATGGCCAATAAAACGACGCCATTTTAATCTATTAGGACAACATCTCAACGTCAGCGTTTTAAGTTAGTAATATTTCGCAGTGTTCACAAGGACGCTGACTTTTTTTTTCCTGGATTGATTATAACTGAAATTTCACTATAAGAAAAAGAAAAAAAAACAGTTAAAAAATTAATTTTATATTTTTATTAGCCCACAAATTTTTAAGTTTTTCCTCAAGTTGGAACCAATTTTCAAGTGAATTCAGTTTGGATCAAAATTCTTAAATCATAAAAATATAAAGGTTTTTTAATATTTCAATGTCTAATAGTTTAATTTGTCAAATAAGTATACTATAAAATTTGACTACGTTTTAATTTATGACTCCCTATATTATTGAATGTGTTTTAATATTTCGTATACATATGTTTTTTTCGAGATAATTATGCATAAACATAGAAAAAGAGACTAATTTTGAAATGACAATAATCCATATATTTATAGTTTAATTGAGTCGAGCACAAATTGAATATGTTATATATTTAGGATCCGTTTGATATTGTATTTGGAAAAATTATTTTTGGTGAGTTTTGAAAAATATTTTTGAATATAAACATATAAATAGATATTTTTTTTCAAAACAGATTTATAAAAATAAGTTTATAAAAAATTAAAAAAATTAATCAATTAAATCAAAAAAATTATAAACTTACTTTTTTGACATTCAACAATAATCTCAAATACTATTTAGACTGTTTTGTTTCCTTTTTATGGAAATTTTTGCAAATGGAAAGCTTTCATTTTTCATAACAAAAATCTCTTGATGAGAGTGAGTTAATGGATTGAAGGTCTCTTCGCTCACCCCCTTATCCTTTATTCGTTTAATTGTGATTTCAGATGTTTAAAGGGGTGCGAAATTAGTTTTCTATTGCTTAATAGTTTCCTTGAAAACACTAACTTTGGTCGGTGATAATGGCCTTGTGACCATAAAGGCCTTCTTTGAAATTAAATTATTATTGTTTAAAATTGCAAATTCAAGAAAATCAATCAACCAAAAAATATCAACACCCAGAATTAGCTTAGCTTTTTTATTAATATTTTTTTAATCAGAAAATGATTAGCTTAGCTTATTTAATTGATGATAAAATAAGCAAGAAAAGGAAATGGGACAGCCCATAGTCCGCAGAGTCTAACTGACTATCATCATTGATGCCTTGAAGGCTTTAACCCCAATCAGTATCTCAGATAATTAATTGCCTTTAGGCCCTTTGCTTAAAGCATAATTTGCCAGCTATAATCCATCCACCCCATGGCAGCCAGAAAAGCCCCGCCCCAATCTCTGGGTCTACAACTCGCTCACATGCTACCCTGTGCCTGTCCACGTACAACTCAATCTCTGCTCCGGCTCTCGCAACCGCACCGACTTGCAATGTAGATGCCACTATAATATCCAAATATCCAAAATTTCAAATTCCAAAACTGTTCACCAGGTAAGGAACACTATGCTCTTTCAGTCCTCTCATTACGATTCTAATTTGATAGACTTTATCTTTATTTTTATTTTTTAATTAAGAAATATAAAATAAAAATTTATATATAATTAAATTTAAGAATTATTTTTTTTAAATAAATAAAAATAATAAATTTATCTACTGCTGCTTGACATGATAACATTTCAGTGGACCCCTGTGAATATCAACCATTTTGTATTCCTCCTCTTGACGACGTCGTAATTAGTAAATGCCGACGCTGCTGGTTCATTTGTCCGTTTTACCTGTCGGCAATTAGTAAGATTATACCACGCATCGTACACGCATTCCTCACTATAGCCGCTGGATCAATCTAATTTCCGAAAAGTAATAAAAGCAAGGGTGGGGTCTTCAGATCAGGTGGGGCCATTAAAGCAATCCCATGTGAATGCAATACACGTTATTTGGCGCTATTAAAAGCTCCCACCGAATTATGCGACGTTGCTAAATTTAGAGATTTACGATTTTTGAAGTGAGGTGTGCGCGTTTGGAGGTAAATTAATGGCAGAGCAAGAAGCTAAGAGGTTGGAGGCTGAATCGCTGGTGACTGAAGCTCCGGCACCGGCAGAAACTAAAAGCGATGTGGCAAAGGAGAAGGCTACGGTTCCACCACCTGAAGGGAAGAATGATGAATCCAAAGCTCTAGCTGTAGTTGAGAGTAAGCTCTTTGATCTCTCCCCTCTACTCACTCTGAAATTGTGTATAATGTAACTATGGCTGCTTTAGCTTTCTGTGTTTTTTACCTTTTTTTTGTTGTTGCAATTGCAAACAATATAAACGGAGAAGATTTGGCCATCATCATCTGATCCTTAATTGCTTCCTCTGTTTTCCTCTACAAGCAAAAGGACTGGATGAAAGATAATTTCGTTTTTTTTTCTTTTATTTTCTTCGGACTTCAACCATCCTCCGATCATCATACGTTTATAGATGTTTTGTAGGCTTGAATTAGTATCACTTGTTTCCAAATTTTATTTTTTGTTAAAAGTTTCATATGATTAATATGGAAAATAGCATGAATTTTTGACATTTCATGAGCAATTGAATAAATCAATGGATTTCCAAGTATCATCAGATTGATTGCTTTCACTATCTATGTTGAGGGGTTATTTCTCACTTTCTTGGAAAAGCTTGGGTAAGAAGGAAAAGGAAAATGGCTATTCATCATTTTGATAACCCTTAAAAAGAATTGAACTTTTTTTTTTAAATGATTATCTAGTTAATACAGATTGCGCTGAGATTTTAATATGGAAATGGAACAATTTCAGCTTTTTTTATTATTTTCAATTGGATTTTTGGCTATAAAAATTTGGCCTTTTCTTCACTTGGAGAACATTATATGAACTATGGGCCGAATGGGGTAAATTTTTTCTGATGCATAATAAGCAAGTCGAGGGTGTTCGTTCGATTACAAGAAATAGGATTTTCAAGAGTTCTAGATCACATTTATTATTGTTTGCTGTAGAAATAGGGTGTTCATTCGATAACAAGAAATAGGATTTTCAAGAGTTCTGTATCACGTTACTATTTGTTTGCTGTAGAAATAATGTCAATACTTGGCATAGGCATCCAAAGGATTTTATAATTTAATTTGAAACTGTCCCCACTTAACATAAAGGTATCCAAGGCAGGAGTGTTGGCCCCCATATAAGGATTTTATATCTAAGTCGTGCAAGTCTTGATAAAGAAATCCAATAATTGTTGTTTTCTTTGTGGGTTCAATAAAGACGTGTCTCATGCTTCCTTTATTACAAAGCCTTGCAATTTAAAGTTAACAAATGGAAGTTTAACTTGCTCTTATTTTATCATTACAAAATTGCCACAGCTAACTCGAAAATTACACACATTTCCTACATTAACTTCAATTAAAAAAGAAATGCAGAAAACCAATTTTACTTTGTCTAGTCCTAGTCCATGATGAATCAGACTAGTAAGAGAGTATCAACTAAATCATTAAATTACATAGCATTTCTTCATTAATTTGGTCTATGAAAGTTCGGTCTATAATCTAATTGCAGAATTGATACTAAAAGGCAAACTTATTGCTGAACCATGCGTTTTTTCTATATGCATCACATCCGAAAAAAACATAAACTTATTATCAGCATATTAATTATTTCCCGCTCTTGACAGAGGTCCCAGAATCCGCTCCAAAAAAGATTTCAAGGGGATCACATGACAGAGGTAAAATCTTGCGGATGCTTCTTAATTAGCTTCTAGTTTCCACCTTCCGTAAAATGCTGATTATATTTAGAATAAAAATGTTACAAGTGTCATTTTATTTTATTTTATATTTGATTCGTTTTGTTGGCTGAAAGAGTTTTTGCAGTTTATTACCAAATGCTGTTTCTGTTGGCATTTTTAATTTTGGCATAATGGAGATGTTCATCTTCTATGGGATGCTTATAAAATAACGTATGCTTTCATGTTGCATTTTCCAGATGTTGCCCTTGCAGAGGTTGAAAAGGAAAAGACAAATTCCTATATTAAGGCATGGGAAGATAGTGAGCAATCTAAAGCAGAGAATAAGTAAGGAATTATCTGATCCATCCTTGTTGTTTTTCCCATTCTGCGCACAGAAGGTTTGATTATTAGCTAAGTTGCATAAGAAGTGAAAAGCCTACATTACATAAACATAAACCTGAGATTGAGCAATGAAATCATTCTGTTGAACTTTTGAGTCTATAAAAACTAGCAATCAAAGTTGCACATCAAATTGTAATTATAGAAATTAGAGCAATAATTTCTGACATGATATTTATTTGCATAAATAATTAACTTGTTTTTCTTAAAAAAATATATCATCCTTGAAATCTTAGTAGCTATTCTGATCATATTGAACAGAGCTCAGAAGAAGCTCTCTGCTGTTCTTGCATGGGAGAACAGCAAGAAGGCAGCACTAGAAGCCAAGTTGAAAAAGATTGAGGTAACGAACCCACCCCCTTTCGATTGTGTTCTACAGACTGCTTTGGAATTCTTTCTAGACTTCTCTCTCTAATAGTCTCAATAATTGGCAGGAACAACTGGAGAAGAAGAAAGCAGAATATGCAGAGAAAATGAAAAATCAAGTAGCTTTAGTTCATAAACAGGCTGAAGAGAAGAGAGCAATGGTTGAAGCCAAAAAAGGAGAAGAAATCCTCAAGGCAGAGGAAATGGCTGCCAAATACCGCGCTACTGGCCAAACTCCAAAGAAATTCCTTGGTTGCTTGTAAGTCTACAAGTTTGAGCCTGTTATGGAAGCAGTAAATTCAATCACAGCTATTCCACGGCATATATAGTTTCCATTTTTTTTGGGTGCAACTTTCTGTTTTCATCGGTATACTTTTCTCGTTTGTTTCTTTCCCTGTAGCTTTTGTATGTATTTATTACTGAAAAATAATCAAATTTCCATCATCCACTTGTGTGTATATACTATATAGAAAGAAGCAGGTTCAAAATTACGGCAAGACTGACGATCAAGTAGAACATCATTCAACAAAGACAATATTAGTATTACATATATATAGCATATTTGCGAAATTAAATCTGAAAAGATTAGATCGCAAAGAATATATATCTTGTATAGATAGTTAATTAGCAGATGTTCAATAAATAAAAACATCAGCATCTTCAAAATGTACTCAGCCAAAAAATTTCACCCCATTAGCCAACTGACCACTTCAATTTCATTAAGCTTGTGCTTGCTTTTTTTAATTATTTCCAAGCTCGTAGAACTCAAAATCATAGCCTCTTATACAGCAAAATTTCATAAATGCATCATAGAAGAGGAGGCATAGTTATCGATATTTCCTTCCAAGAAGCTCATGTCATTGTTAATCGGGAAATCCAATAAAAGCTGAAGAGTTGAATCTGAAGAATCCTCCAAGTCAATAGAGCTTGATGAATCAGAACCAGCATTCGTATCTTCGGCATAAGACTTGCAGCTCTTGCACTCCATATCATCGTTTTGATTGCTTGCCGTAGCAGAAGAGCCCGCTAAGTTGGTGCTAATGTCAGCAGTGAGAGCTGAAGCTGATCCGCATTTGGTTGATGAGGATGCCTGAGAAGCAGAAGCAGGACTTTGGCAGCTAGTTTTATCTCCCAATTGATTAAATTTTCTAAAGGATTCACCAGCTTCAGAATTCCATATCCGGAGAAAATAATCACAATCAGTTTTGGCATGAGTTTGTGGATTGAAAAGGGAAGATTCCCTTGATAGCCTGGCCTCAGCTTCAAGCCTAGCACTTTCCCATTGAGCCATGTGGCGAGTAGAAGGAGAAGCTGGTGCTTTAATAGATGGTCCACACGATGTTAAAGGCTCATGAGTTTGAGGGTCAAGTCCCATACAAAGAAGACGCTTTTTCAGGTGGGTGTTCCACAAGTTCTTTATCTCATTATCTGTTCTGCCTGGTAGTTGAGAGGCAATAGCAGCCCACCTGATGATCAATTACATATAATTAAATTTATCAGTCACTTCCAATAATCTTGATAATATTATACATGACAAACTTCATATGAAAGCAATTTACCGGTTTCCAAGAATACCATGAAGTTGAATAACAAGTTTCTCTTCCTCAAGGGTAAAGGGACCTCTTTTTATATCTGGCCGGAGATAGTTTGTCCATCTAAGCCTGCAACTCTTTCCACAGCGAAGTAGACCTGTCACAAAGTATTGGATTAATTCTCTAATTTTACAAAATCTCATAATCGGTCTATGTAATGTGATGAGTGTGGATTATGACTAAAATAATGACTGAAATAAAATATCAGTAGAGGTTTGGAACTTGATAGTGATATCAATACAAGTGGGACATGATAATGCAGTGAGAAAACTATCTAATTCGAACTAAGAAATCAACTAGAAACATGTCTCTAAAGAGGGTTTAGAAAGGCAAAGATAAGTATTGTAAGCACATTTGGAAGCAAATACTTGGTGATGAAAGCTGTTTTTGCTGCTTCTTAAAGCAATGAAAACAAACTAAAGACTGCAACTTTCGCTTCCAAATAGCAAGGAGTGAGTAAGCCATTATGAAGTTATCAAGTACCTGCAAGCTGAGGGAGAGAGCGCCAGCTTCCATGGCCATTCTTGTTGATGTAATCTGTAAGAATTTCATCTTCTTCAGGTGTCCATGGACCTTTCTTCAATCCCTTCTTATCACAACAGGGTGTCCTTCCCATCTCTCTCTCTTTCTTTTTAACTTAACCAAAATCACAACCAGAAACTATATATGACTTTAAACATGAAGAGGAAAAAGATGAAGAAAAACTTTAATTAAAGAAAAGTGAATAATGAAACTAACAGAAGAAGAGAAAGTGTGAGAGAGAGGGAGAGGGAGAGATATAAATGCTAGCTTGATCTTATCTAGGGAAACCAGAATTGAGAATTTATTATGGATGGAAAGAAAGGACGATCAGCGAGGCTCAACCTGTCATTGCAATAAATATTATATACGCATTTATTATTGTCATATATATTAGTATTTTATATGCACGAAAAGAAATCTACAGGCAATTTTTGAGACCAAAATTAATCATGAAAACCTGTTTGAACAGTGAGGAAAGTAAATGGGGATTTTCATCTTTTGACGTTTTCAATTTCCATAGAAGTGGCAAGAGAGAGAAACACAAGAGGCATTCAAGCTGAAAGCGAAAGCATTAATGGCGGATTCTTGTAACAGGGAAATTTTGATTGGGAAAGAGAAGTGCCCTGGACAATGACCTCCGATATGTACGGATATATATATACATATATATATAAATATATATGTATGTATATGTATTGCTGACTGAGGAAATTGGCAGATGACGATGAAGAGAGAACCCATGAAACTAATAATGGGATTTATGTTTTTCTTTCATCATGTCATGTTACCTTAACTGATATTAGAATTTATCTTTGGATTCATGAACTCCAATAGTATAGAAATTTTCATATTAAATTTATGGAATGAATGTATAAAAAGTGTTGGTATAGCAATACTTTGATATGGGTAGGATTTAATCTAGAGTAGCGTTACAGTTAATTATTTTTCATTAATTAAAAATGGTGAGATAAAGCAGCCATAGTAATCTACAATATCTACGTATGACCATGCAAATTAAAGGATTCGCATATCCCTATATATATCTACAACAATGGGAACTAGAGTTTAGAGTCAATATAACTATATAAGAATATTTAAGTTAAAAAGACAGACGATTGCCGAGTGAGGTCTTGGCTTAATTTTGTATTGCTTGAGATTTTAGTTATTAATTAACTTCAGTGATTACTTGCTTTTGTAGAGTTATATTTTGTATTCATTGATGGCAACTTGGGTTCAGGCAGTGAAATGAAAATAACTTTGCCATATAATAATAAATTAAAAAAATAATATTCACATGAAAATCTAATAAATTAAAAAATAATGTTTAATATGAATTCTTATGAATTATATGAAATTCATGTATATATATATACGTAAAATTTATATGATATGACCGTCCATAAAAATTTATATTCCATAAAAATTTATATTCCACGACAATTTACGTGGAATAAGATTGTTTATAACAATAATTGATTTAGAAGGAGTATTATTGTTTTAGTTAAAAAAAGAGTATAACAAAATCTATAATTATATTAATTTATTGATAACTGAAATTAAGAATTTTCAGGCTATCGTCTGGATAAAATTTAAGGGTTATTGATAATTATTTTACGACACGTAACTATCTGCTGTAATACACATAATAAATACAATGAAATTGAATAAAAATTTCGGGTAATTTTTTTTTAAAGTTAGAGACAATAGAGCATTTATTAGAGATAGGTAAGAATATTCTAGCATTAATTTTTTTTATAAAAAAAAAATCAGAAAGAGTAAATAAAATAAAATAAAGGAACAGACTCCTGCATTCAGTCTAATAAATGCAGTCAACAAGAAGTCAAAACAGCATGAACACTCCCTGGCCCCCTGATTGACTCACAAATTTTCCGTAGGCATAAAAATACAATTATGATGCAAATGCACAAATATATGCTTTACAAAAATTTTATTTTTTCTTTCTAGGATTTATTGAACTTTTTATTCTATAATCTCTAATATAGAATTGAAAAATAATATATATATTTATATATATATATAATTGGGTGGCCCCTGCTCCTTTGAGCCTCCCCTCATTTTCATCCTTAACTTTAATGTAAATAATATTAAGGGACAGAGCATTCATATAAAGCTCATGCCTATCCAAAAATTAAAAAAAATTAAATAAATACCTATAAAATATATATATTTTTTAAATAGCTATCTATAATATAATAGATATTCTTTAAAAAAAATTATATACTCTGTATATACATAATCCCTTAAATATTTTAGCAAGCTCTGTTACAGATAATGCCCTTGAGTTGACGCATCAAAGGATGTCGTTTGAATGTGAAAAAAGAAGAAGAGGAAAAATGGACGTGAAACTATTATATTTTTGGTACATTGACCAATCATGAACATATTTTTCAGATTCTTAAAAGGATTTACCCCCCTTTGCCCAAATGATGGCGAATCTTTTATTTTCCGCGCAAGTAACAAAATTAAAAAAAAAAAAAAATTGAGGAAGTTTCGCTTTTCTTTTCTCTTTCTCTCTCTCCTTTTTTTTTTTAAAAAAAAAGACATTATTAGGCTATTTGCATATACATTGTACCAGAGTTCCAGACACAATTTATCTGCCGGTGGAAATTTTATAATTTGATTAATTATAACAAATTTTAAACTTCTATATTTACTCGGATAAAAAAAGAAATTAATTAAACAGCTTAGAATTATATATGATACTTTTATTTTTTTTAAAATATATTCTTACGCTCTTAAGGATTTATTCACATTTGTGGATAATAAAGCATCTTAAATAGAAAACACATTAAAAAATTAAAAAAATTTAATTTTACTATATAAAAAAAAAAGAAATATTATTGGAACAAACGAGAGAAAAAAAAAGACATTTTTTTCATAAGGATTAAAATTCATGTCAGTTAAATCTAAAATAAATTTATAATGAAAGCTATTAAGTAATTGTGAGTTACTTATGAATACGAGATTTAAAAAAAAAAATGCAGGGGCATGATTTAATGTGGGGGAGGAGGGGGATAATGAATTCATTTATGATGTCGGCGAGGTGTAAGAACTAAGAACTATTTGGGAAGTAAGACTCCAGGCCCACATGTCCATTGCAATCAATGACCCTGCTGAGCGCTGACCACCAGTGACCCCTGAGACTACTACTTCCTCCCTTTTTTTTGTAATTTATTTTTGTGTTTTCATCTGAAATTAATCACACATATTCTACGATTACAATGTCCACACAACGATTAGAAAAAAAAAAAGAAACAAAAAAGAATGAATCGATGAAACTAGCCCAAGATCTGAGACCTAAGTCATGCATGCCGCCCCAGAGACTCAAGACATCGACCTTGCTTGCCTCTATTTCCAAAACTTCTCTTACCTCTGAACATCCTAAATGGTGATAAAACTTGCGGTAATGTTACTTTTCACAATGCATTCTGCAAGTAACAAAACTAAATTGTTGTCTACATTTCTTCAGTACTGCTCCAATTTCCATTAGTTTCTTGTTATATTACACCTGCTGCATCTCGAGAATTATCACTACAGCTTGACGAAATATTCACGAAGCACATCAACAAAGGCCACAAAATAGTTCGAAAAGCCCCATCCATCTCCACATGACCAAAAAAAAACCTTGATACGACATAAACAGTTGGCATGCATGATCAAAAAGGCATGCTCCTTACGTGCAGTCCACTGTTTTCAAAGTTCAACTGCATTAGGGAAAACAACACAAAAAGCCGGCTCGCTTGATGCATTGGTTTGTCAAACAAGGCAGAAATTTATTACTAAGAAGCTCCCCGATAATTCATCATCATTGCGATAATTGTAAAAGACCAGATTGGGCAGAAGAAAATTAGTACCATTACGTCCACAAATACAAGGTCAGATAATTGGGATTATGGAATGAAAGATATAAAAACAGTACCAGATTCATTTTTTTTTTCAAATCATTGCCTTTATTCATCGATTGAGAGGACAGGAAGAAAAGGGGAGGGGGATAACTTCTTTCCACAAAGTACTGCCTTCAACAGGGAAAATACTAAGCTGGTAGTACCAACCCAGTCTGTTATGGAAATCAAACACAACACAGAACTGGATTCAGATATATAATATAAACCTTAAAACTCTAACCTACTATACTGTTAATGTTTCAGGCTATGAAAGTCCAGAAACAAACAAGCATTCCAGGGTTAAATGCGTACAGCAACCAAAGTCTTCACCAACAATACTTAATTCATAGAACTTGCCCTCTGATCCAGAGCTAGATACCGTCTTCAATGAACCGCTTGGACCCTAAGAAACAAAGTAAATAGTACGCCATGGCCATGCCGTCAACAAAGTTTATCACATAAGCTTAAGTCAAAGTGGTTGCAAAAAGCAGGGAACCAAAACACTTCAGGTTCAAAATCATGCTTTGCAGTTAAAAAAGCTATTTAATCAGAGATCAAAAACTATATACAGAACCTTTAAAACAGATATGCTCCCAAAAAAGGTATATTTGAAATTAAAAGAGAAACCTAAAAGCTTGTTTCCAGTATGAAACATCTAATAATACCAAAGCATACTAAAATTCAAATTCACTGGAGAGTATTTAACCTGTGCTTTTCAATTAAAAATAATACAACTCCAACATAATTTTATCCCTAAATTACTTCATCAAAATCAACATCAGACAATCACCATAGGTTGCATTAATCGGCCTTAAGATATGCAAAAAATATTAATGTTTTATCCCAAAAAAAAAAAAAACTGCAATGAGGCAATCTCATTGACGCGACTTACCATTGATACATCTTGCTACTCACCAAAGTTGAAACGGCCAACACATCAACTACAAGTTATCGGCAATATATTGCTTGATCAATATGAGGAGGAATTTGCTTAATTTCAGTCCCAAGTTCTTGCTCAATCCTATACCTGCCACAAATAATGGCATAAGAGACCATAAATCAGAAACACGATTATTAGCAGCAAAAGTCAATACAAGGTAGAGATGAAAGAAAGGAGAAACAAACACACAAGTTAAATCGGTCCTCATAGGTGATCAAATTCACAGCCAAACCCAGGTGCCCGAACCTTCCTGATCGACCAACCTGCATGTGAAAAACATTCATAAGCATATGAATGATAAAAAAGTAACTTGTTCGACAGAAGATATTGTCTGACATACCCTGTGGAGATATGTTTCAGAATTCTTGGGAAAATCGAAGTTAATAACTACATTCACTGCTTGGATGTCTATACCCCTGGTGAACAGATCTGCAGCACGCATTAATATTATAAGAACATCATATAGTAACCATCTTCAACTATTGTTTCACAGAAAAATAAAATTATCCTCCGTGCCAGAATGAAAAATTATTGCACCAATATTGTGTACTGAATGAAAAACCATCAAAATAAATACCAGCCAACCACATAATAAAAAGATCAAATTGCAAAGAACTGAAGCCTAAACCGCATAGAAGTGCTAGGATCAACCAACAAAAGAACAGAACCAGTCAAGCAGCTAATAACAGATGTGGGAAGACTTCGAATTTTCAAAATCTCATGAAAAATCTGAATTGCATATGTTTCACAATTTAAGGGCATCTTCTATGAGACAGCCGAGTTCCATCTGCATTGGAGAGCCAAACTCAAGGTTCCATTTCATAATAAAGGAATTTTATACAACTAAAGAAATCAGTAAGATTGTTATGAGGAAAATATGGGAATTATAGTAGCTGAACACCAATTCATGTGATTAAATCGATGAATAGAAAGGTATAGTTAAGTGCCAAAAAAAAGAGTAGCATACCAGTACAAACAAGGTTCCTGCAAGCACCATTGCGGAAATCATGAAACACTCTGTTACGATGGTCTTGCAACATCTTTGCGTGGATATAGAAACAAGAATAGCCAAGTTCTGTGATCTTCTTGGCCAAAAGTTCCACCCGATTCACCGAGTTGCAGAAAATTATAGATTGGTTTATTTGAAGCTGCAGATAATCAGAAATGTATCACATCCACATAGGGAAAAGGAAAGCATAAACTAGTATTTTAGTTCAGATCAAACCTTTGAGAAAAGAGTGTTTAAACAATGAACTTTCTGTCGTTCTTCAACAAAGGCATAGAATTGTGTAATACCCTTTAGAGTAAGCTCATCCATAAGATTAATGACATAAGGCTTCTGCAGATATCTATCCTTAAAGTCCTTAACAGTAACAGGAAATGTAGCAGAAAACATCAAAATCTGACGAGCTGGATGAAGAAAACGTATCAGCTGCTCCACAGAAGGTTGAAATTCTGGAGACAAAAGCTTATCTGCCTGAAAAAAAGAAGCATGCAACATCAGCTGGTTGCACCTCATCAAGCTAAAAAGCAGCTTATTTACTTACATTAATGACATTACTTAACCATGATAAGAAAGTCTACAAGAATAAATAATAAAGCATTACAAGAATAAATAATAGAGCACTACAAACATCTGAGAGAAACTACTAAAACAAAAATTTTGTGACAGAAAGACAAAAGACAACAAAGTTGGAAGCAAAAGATCATCAAATCCATCATCTAAATACACCAACGAACTATATAATAGAAAACTTTAGAGGGAGTAGTACTTGCCTCATCCATAACAAGCATTGAGCAATCCTTCAAAATGCAAACACCCTTTTTCGCAAGATCTAGAATTCTTCCAGGAGTCCCAACAAGTAAATGGACTGGTTGGTATAACCGCATGATGTCATCTTTTAGACTTGTACCACCTGTGGTAACCATTACTTGAATTTTCAAATGCTTTCCCAGCTCCTTACAAACTTGTGATGTCTGAAGAGCCAACTCCCTTGTTGGGACAAGTATGACAACTGCATGCAAATGCATAAATCAAGTTAAGTCAATGAAGAGCCAACTCCCTTGACGGAACAAGTAAAACAACAGCACACAAATACATAAATGAGGTCAAGCCAATGAAGTGTTTAGATACTGGTTCCAGAATCATATACTATAGCTGATGCTTTCTTAAAGAAACAGTTTGCTTTAAGATTATATGAAGGAATTACTATCATAATACTTGAATTCTTGTATTACTATGATTTTGAAAAACCAGTAAAATAAAGTTTCAAGAATAATGCAATAATAGAAAATCAATGAGTTTTACTTGGAAAAATTAAAACTTGTTATTCCTTTTCTCATGCGAAATTGGTAAAAGGTAGATGCCACAATTCACAAGAGGGCAATATAATCAATTTCAATAACAAAAATAAATATAGGTGTTAAAAACTTTTTTGTCTCAGAAATATCTATTGTTGTGATGGAACACTGTAATCAATTTGAAAAATACAGTTAATACAGAAGTGCTAGAACCCTTCCAAGGTTGTCCCAAAATAGAAAAACTGATTTTTTTTTCTGGAAAATTTTAAGTTTATTTGACCAAGTCAAACCATATTAAACCAATCTGCCAACTGGTTACTCACTGGTCTGTTTTGAAAAATATTACAAAGAAGTTTATAAATGCCAAGTAAATAGATGGTGAATGATCAAACCTTGAATAACATTGTTATCTTGGTCAATTTTTTCCAAGGCTGGAATGCAAAAGGCTGCTGTTTTTCCAGTCCCATTTTTAGCTCTAGCAAGAATATCGCTACCAGTAAGAGCAATTGGTATGCTTTCTTCCTGAATGGGAGATGGTCTTTCAAACCCCTTCTCATATATCCCCATAAGCAGCTCCCGTTTGAGAAAATAGTCCTCAAATTCATTTCCTTTTGTGGCTGTCACATCCTGAAAATCAAACATTTAAAAATCGCTAAAAAAACTCTCTAAATGAAATTTAACTTAAAAACTCTCTAAATGAATTTAACGTTACCTACACATTTAACAAATGATAGTTATATGCTTCATTTCATTAGACTGCAACTTTCTAACTATTTCCATGTCAAGCAACAAAATCTCAGTAAGAGACTAATGCTCCTACTTCTAAACAGCTTATGTAGTTATGTTCACACAGAATAACCTCAAATATTAACAATAGTGCAATATCCACCAAGTCAAGCGCAACATGTTGATCTAGTAAGTCAAGGAATCAACAAAACATGCAAGTGACTAGCCCAAAAAGTGCAAAAACCACATCACTCACATCAAGCAAAATTCTAGTGCCAAATGAAAGTTCTAGAAGATCACAATTAAATTAACGATATACAGCCTAACTAAATCAGCAATAACACCATCATAACTTTACTGGCAATATGCTATACTGGCAAAATGCCCATGCTCCTACCTGAAATACTAGCATTTTTCCAGATACTTCTCCAAATAATCCAGATATCTTACCTCTGTTTTGTAGCGCGTATCAGATGGTGGTATCTTTAGCCTAGCCTTCCAATCTTGTGAACTAGACAACACGAGAATTACATATTAAGTAACAAATCCAGTCCATAAGAAACTAATAAGTACCCAAGATAAGCATGTTTTAGAACTCATAAGGGAGAAGTAAGTACAAAGCAATAAAAAAACATATAAGGAATGGCAACCTGAACACTATAAAAAATTAAAAAAGAAAAGGATGAAGATTAAGAGAAGAGGAGGAGAAAGGAAGGGGACAAAGGAAGGCAGAAGAAAAGTTGTTGTAAAAGAAACAAAGAGGCCAATATTAGCAATATACATCAAGAAACTAAAGAAAAAAACTCCAAATATTCAAATTTATATTTTAGTGGATTAACATTTCCAAATATCCAAATTTGTATTTGAGATGCAGACGGACAAGAAAATGAACACAAAAGCTTCACATCAGTGGCACCTATGGGCTTCCCTTTACTAAAAAGGAAAAAAAATAGAAGCAGCAGCATCTTGCCACACTAGATCTCTTAAACTACTTGAAATATCTAACAAATAACTTGTACTCTTGGACCACATGCCACATATCCCTCAGATTCCAAAAAATCCAAAACATGAAATTGAAACAAATTTATTAAATCTACAACATAATACAATTTTGTTGAGGTGATACATGGAGTAAACTAGTTCTGAAATAGAAGCTCCCACTAGTGCTTAGATTACTACTTAAGCTAGAATTATAATTCCAGTAATTGCTTAAATTACTATGTCCATGATTTCACTCTTTCCAGATACTATTGATAATAGGGAAATCTAAGTTCTCAGCATTTTGCACCTTAGAGCATATCTTTGTTGATAATCAGTGATCGCACTACCTTCAGGAATCCCAAAATAATAATTATAATATAAAAACTTATTGACCTCAGACATGTCTTCAAATGCAAGTTGATAGATATTGGAGCAAAATTTTTTGCAGAGAATACTGATTAAAAACCTAAGAAAACAAAGCTAAATTTAATATCCTTATCCACAATTGCAAAGCATATCTAACACTGGAATGCCAAGTATTCAACCAGATCAAAAGCACAAAAGACAGACTAATCTTCAGTCACATAAATCATATCACCATATTCTTTTTCGAATTTTCTTGCTACTCACCTGAATTGGAGTATTTTGAATTTAATTCTATAACTGGCATTTGATGAATATACAAGTTCTTTTTCACTCAAAATACTGCATGTGAACGGTTTGGTCCCTATATGATGGTATAGAGACATTCTAGGCAGGAACTTCCAAATTTTCTATGGATTTGCAGTACGCAATTCACCTCAATTTTGTTTCTTTTATATTTCCATGAAATATTTACCTTTCTCCCTTAGATTTCAATAACTCCAGCGAATTTTCTGTTTCCATCACACCACACGGTACATTTCAAACCAAACGTACGCTAAATCACCAAACACAATAGCATACACACAGAGACGGTGTTTAAATTGTTAAGCAAAGTCACCTTGACCACCAGCAAACCACATAAAGGACACTCACGGAACACAGGGACACAAATTCTATTCGTGTATTTTGAATAAGCGAACCTGGAGTCAACGGCCTCGGACTGAACTGTCTTCTCGACCTCATCAACGCCGGAATCTGCAGTATGTAACTGACTCCTCCTCAACCACTGTTGCTGCTGATGCTGATGTTGCAGATGTTGATACTGCTGGTGATTCTGCAACATATTCCTTTGAACATACTGCTGCTGTGGAACCCTCGACTGAAAACTAGGGTTTGCGTTCATACTTGCGCCTCTCGCGGCGCCGATCCCTGGCGGATACCGCCCTCTATTATTGTTATTCATCACCAACAACTCTAATCCTAACTATCAAGCCGATTCAAACCCAAAATTCGCCTACAAAATCAATGGGACTAACAGCTATCGCGTTTGTCAATAATCAAAACGCATGAAGGAAATTTATACAAAGCAAGAAAACCAGAAGGAAAAAAAATCTAGGGTTTTTTGACTAGGTAGAACAACAAATGAAAAGAAAGCAAGGCTAGGTGGAAAGGTAGCGTAAGTTTTGTACGGAATTAGGGGCAGGACTTTGTTCTTTTCTTTGAGGAGGACGGCGAGATCGTAAATTAGGAGGCAAATCGAGTTGAAAAATGTCGGGGATCAGAAGTAAAAATGAGAAATGGTGCGGAAGAATGGAAGAATTAAGGGTTTAAATTCGTAGCTACAAGGAGAAGAGATGAAAGCTCGTGCGCTGATTCATGGCGTTTGCGGGCGGTTGTGTTTGTGGAAAACTGTCGAAGAAACCGTCCTAGGGCTTCAATACATTGTTTCTTATTTGCATCCCCAGCCCGTTTGTTTTCTTTATTTGCGTAAATCACCGACCTTATGCCCAATTACCAATTAAAAAACTCCTTTTCTTAAAGAGATTTTTTTTAAAAAAAATAAAAAATAAAAAACACCAACTTTTTTTTATGTAATTGGCACTGGCAGGAGTCACTATAACAACAAAAACATTATTTTTATATTTGGTTTAATTTTGTTAAGATTATTTTTGAAATATAAAATATTTTATTTAAAAAAATGAAAAAATTATAAATGCCAATAAATTTAAAATATCATGAATTTTTATATAAAAATCAAAATTATATTTTTAAATATTTTAACTACTAAATTCAAATTTAAGATAAAAAATTTAGTAAAATTTAGGATACTGCCTTGGTAATTAAAATAATTATCAATGACAACTTATTGACTACCGGTAGAACATGATTCTGCTGTCACACTTGGGACAAAAATAATTTATCACTAAATTTCATTTGAAATATATATTTGTTTAAATATTGTATATTTGAGCTTGGACTTGAAGTGTTTGTGGATTAGGCAAAACCGAAGAAAAATGGAGCACCGGCAAAGCAAAAGCAAAAGCAAACTTATGTTTAGTGGAGCTTCTTTTGCTAATTTAATTATATAGCATAAAAGCAAGAAATAAAAGCCATGCAAGGTATCTTTTGTACCAAAAAAAAAACAATGAACTGGTTCAATTGATATAGTTAGGTAAAAACTCTAGCTAAAAATTACAAATTTAGTTGGTTGAACAGTGTCAACGTTTAGAATTAGGTAATGATTACCGTCAATCGTTAGAAGTTAACAGTTCATAATTAATCATAAAATGTTAAATATTTTAGTGATTAATAATTAACTCTATTTTACTAAATGAATATATATATACAACTTATAAATAAAAAAATTTACAATTTTTAAGTCATGAATTAATTATAATAACATAAAACTAGACCACATTAAAAGTTACATGTAAATTTTCAAATTATATATATATATATATATATATATTATAAATAAAAAAATATTTAGTTATAAAAAGTCTAAAAAGCTAGTTATAAAAATAAAATAAAATATCAATCATTGCTTGAAGAAAATAAAATTAAAAGCAAAGGGAATGTCAGCTGGATGGGTGACATATGATATTTCCCCACAGAAGGTGGAAGCATCTTCATTTCCTCATCAATCAGCCTCCCTTATCCACTCTGTCATTATTAGTTCATAGTTTGGTTTATGATAAATTATAATCTGAATTCCATTTCCAATTTTTTTTTTCTTTTGAAAATTCACATCTGTTGAAACCGTGAAAGAGATATGCCATCAAAATTGAATAAGGAACTGATTGCAGGATTCAAGAAATAGATTGAATCCAAAAACAAACAGAAGCTTAAACTCAGTGCAACAAATCAGTACGTGACATCCCATCACAAAAGTTATGCTAACAATCTGGACGCAGATATAACAGACAGCATAGCTACAAAAATTCAAGCCATAGTGTCTCAGAATATATGCATTCATACTTAAAATTTTCTTCATACCAAAAAAGTTACAATCAGTATGTCACAATCTGCCGTTTTCAGCAGCAGCTTTATCTTGGGCTGTTTTCGAGGCGGATGCCAACTCCAATCTTAGATTCTCAAACTTCTCCTTCAATGTCACGGCATCTAAAGCAGAAATAATTTTCTCCTTGATCTCAGATTTCATTTTTTCGATATTTCCTGAATTTGAGCCTTCCTTTATCTCTGATTTCAACTCTTCAAGTTTGCTACCAAGACCTGATACGTTTACTACTTTTTCAATTTCCTGTGTTCTCTCTTTATTAACATTCTCGATTTTATCTTGCACAGCAGGGGATGGAATTTCTACATTTCGCTTAGTTACCCCAACAATCTCCAAGCCAGATGACTTTAGAACCTCTATCAACTCTTTCTTAGCTCTTTCTGCTTCCTCCACTAAATCCTTATCTAGTGGATCCCCTTTGGATAACTTTTCTTCAGCATTCTTTAGAAGTTCCATCTTTGCTTTTAACTCTTCTGGAACTTTGTGGTTAATTTCTGCTTTTAGTTCCTCACTTCTGTCTTTAAGCTCAATTAGCCGATGAACAATGTTTAACTTTTCAAGCTTATGCTTTAGCCCAAGATATGCACCTGGCCGGGACAAATTAGTATTGAATTCTGCCATTAGTTTGTCCACTTTCTCCTTTAAGTTACGATTGAGAGGCTGATTAGGTGCTCGTTTCGGGTCTCTCGATAACTCCAACTTGATTGATTCTAGCTTTTCCTGCAAACCCATTGAGATGAATGCATTGGTAATCTCATGGTCTACATCTTGCTTGAGCTTCTCTGTTGCTTCAAACGAAATTGGATCAGATGCTCTTTTGGATTCTAGAATATTCTTCTTTAAAACTTCAAGCTCCAGCTCTATATCAGATGTATGTGGACTGTTGACCTCAGATGGTTTCATGTTGCGTTGCCTCTCTGGCTCCGCTGGTATGCCTTCTTGGAAGCCTCCAATATACCTAAACTTGAGCATCCGGTGATGGAGTAG
The DNA here is from genome assembly GCA_023653625.1 of Triadica sebifera. Classification (NCBI taxonomy): domain Eukaryota; kingdom Viridiplantae; phylum Streptophyta; class Magnoliopsida; order Malpighiales; family Euphorbiaceae; genus Triadica; species Triadica sebifera. The sequence continues at coordinate 4,262,833 of CM042895.1, forward strand.
CTCTTCCTTATCCATACTAGTTAGTTCCTACAATGATTGCAGCACTTTGATAGGTAGTGTATGACTAGAAAATAAATAAATAATAAATAATAAAAAAAGAAGCTAAAAGCAAGAAAGGTAGAACTTCAAAATCATAAAGAAGAGCATCAAACAGGAGGAAAGCCTCTTTCATCTATTGGGATGAAAGGGATTTTAAACAAGGATTTAAAGATCTCGGGCAAAACTCTAAGAAATCTAGTTACATGCACAAATTCCAAGTTTATATATGTGTACTCACCGCCATGGTTTGGGTGATTGTAAGCTTAATTTGTTGGGAAGTCCAAACAGGATCTGCATGTGCACCCCCCAAAGGCTCCTGTTTGTGATATCACATTAGGAATACTATGAAACTGAAGAAAGTTATAGAGTTGTCAGGAATACCAAGCATCCTAAAGAGAAAAGGAATTATAAGGAATGCAATTGCACACCGGAATGATGCCATCAGCAATTTTGAGCCTGTAATGCTCTTGAGCTGTTATCCTTAGTTTCTCAGCTGCCTACAAAAATTAGAATAGCGCTGAATTTATAAAAGAAGAAACCACATTATCCAAAACTGCCAAACAATTAAAGCACCTTTGGAGCTGCTTGGGAAGACTTCCACAATATCGCAGCGCAAGCTTCAGGGCTGATCCAGTAAACAGTTTCCAGATAAAAAAAAATTGAGACATTATGGCAGGAAAGAGTAAGAGACGCAGAAGATCAACATATTAAAAGGTCACAAAGTAAACAGCTGGGAAATGAAAAGTTAATATGAGCATGAGAGATCCCAAGTTGGAGCTAATCCTAAGGAAGAAGTAAGAAGTCTAATATATATAATAATGCAGATACGAATTTGCTTGTTCGAACAGGGTACCCTATCTTACTACGATGTGCTCCTACTAGTCAGAGACTACAACAATAAACTATTTGCTTTGAAGCACAATTGTTCAGTGATTCATTTTCCAGAAGGAGTCCTTAACAGAAGCAGCAGTAGGTTTATGCAGGAAACTATCATATACGAAGTTAAAAGGAATAGAATCTAAGATATACAAGTGATGAGTGAGATACTGTTTATCACCTTGCAACATAAAAAGCAGAATTCTCCAGCATAAACAGTTTATTGGCACAAGCAATGGCAAGAGCTCCACCAGAACCACCTTCACCGGTAACAATAGTTATAATGGGAACTTTCAGGCCAAACATCGTTCTCAAATTATGAGCTATTGCCTCACCCTGCATACATGAAACAGATCAATATATCCGTAATCCATCCTTTTTAATGTCATAACAATATGGACTGCCAATGCCAAGTAAAGGTGAAAAAAGGGTCACATAAATTCAGACCTGACCAAGTTCCTCCGATTTAAGATCAGCGAAGGCCCCTGGAGTGTCAACAAAAGTAACAATTGGAAAACCGTGATGATCAGCATACTTCATCATTCTCAAGGCCTTTCGGTAGCTGTTTACAGATAAAATACTTTTAGCATAAATTGCAAATCAAGAGTAGGTCCCTATTTCTTGTATATCTTAAGAATCTTGAACATACCCATGAGGAGTTGGCATTGCAAAGTTGCGAGCAATATTTTCCTTTGTGTTCCGACCTTTTTGATGGCCTATCAGCATGTAACTTTTACCATCTATAGTTCCGATACCAGTCACAATAGCTGGATCATCATAACCTGCACGGTCTCCATGAAGTTCCACCCACTGAATGATGAACAAAAAGTAATTAAGGTAAACCAGATATTATACTTGCACACAGAAATACAATAGATTTACTAAAGTGATATTTCATACCAACTACCTTCTCAGTGATATTGAATATATGATCAAGAACTGTAGGTCTGTTGGGATGCCTAGCAATGGTTAGGCGTTGAATGGGTGTCAAATGTGCGTACAAATCTTTCAGAGCCTGAAATCAAAGTGGACATGAGATATAGATTCAATCACATGCATATCATGAAGAAATAATTTTAGTGTGATAATTATCAGAAGAAGAGTTGGTAACCAGTCAGCCTCAGCCATTTCATTTGCCATTACTATTTTTAACTCAGAACCAAGGCATTAACAGAATTCGTTCGATATATGTTATACAATGGCATTACAGATGAACTACATATGTATACAATCTGCTCCATGAATCAGACTACGGTTATGGCTTAGAGACAATTTTTCATATTCTTCATTAAAAAACTGAAAAATCCGAGTAGATGTTGTTAAAGCGGTTCAATCTGTCCAACTATTCGTATTGGATGCCAAATGCGAGAATGAATGCAATTCTAAAATTGGATATTTGCCTAAAAGAAGAACTGGAAAATTGCTCCTTTTAACCTCACAAAAGCATTTTAGTTCCAATTGTACACGAAAAACGAAATCTTAAGACTAATGCAACCTTTTTAAGAGCAGTAACCACAAAGCAATACGTTTCCACCTAAAAGAAAATAAATTGCTTGTAAACTTTACCTGTTGATATTTGCTTTCTAAAGCTCCAATTTGATCACTAAAATCCAGGCCAGTTTCATCCGCCAGTCTACGGACCTGCAAAAAGGATATTGAACAGAATAGCTTCAAGCTGATGCCTGATGGGCATCATAAAATTTAAAGAACATTATTAACCCTGCAGATAAAAGCAAGCAGCAATGCCCGACCACAAATCAGCAAACAACACTGCAAAACATCTATAAGACAGAACAAATGCAACTTAATTACCTCAATAATTCTCTTCTCCAAATCAATCAATGGCTTCTCGAAAGGAAGAGCGACAGGTTTTGGTTTTTCAGCCAGTGGCTTGAAGTTAGACAGGTAAGTCAAATGTCCAGTGCTAATATTAGGATCAATATTATCTGGCCAAGGATAATCATGCTTCTTCCATTTCTTAACTCTTGCAGAGACACGAAATCCTCTGTAACCATTTACCCTTCTCAAAGAACTTCTAAGAAACCCACTAGCGAAAAGTTCCTTGCCCAAATACAAATTCGAACCAAATTCAAACAAAATCCCATCTTCACCTCCTTGGCCTCTTCCATAGTTTCCACCCACTAGTGATAAGGTAGTCATCTCAACAGAATTCAAGTTATGAATTTCCTTCTCTACGCAGATTGTTAGCAATTTAAAGCAAGGTGAGGAAATGGGAAGGCTAGAAGAACTAACGGTTCTTACTTCATGTTGCACCCAAAAAAAAAAAAAAAAGAATCGATGCCACTCCTATTAAGTTGGGGAGATGGTCCAGCTTGCTCTGTAAGCCTAGTTGGAAGACAATTATTGGTACGTAATACACACGCGCTCCATGTGCAGATCGGATGTTCGCTGCGCAATCTAGAATTGGACAAGTCATCATCAGTCGACGCAATTTGTGAGACGATAACTCTTCAAAATCAAAAAAGCTGATGCTTAAAGTTTAACCGGGACCCACATGATAGTGGCCCCCTAATTAACAAGTGGCGGTCAAATTTCGCATCTATCTGATAAGTTTTACGGCTCTAATTTCTAAATTCATTTCTCACCCTCATCCATATGAAGTGGGCCCCGATAATTTCGAACGGGCTGGACTCCTGAGTCTGGCCCAGGAGACAACAGATTATTGTTGGTTCATGAACAGACAAAACGTCGTCGCTTATTGTTTGCAGAGGAGACGCTCGCAGTCCTGGATTGGCTGAGAGCAGAGAGGACGAAAGTTAGAGCTCAGCTATCGCTTCCGGCAATTTATCTCGCAAATTACTCCTCCAGTGACGCCACAGATAATCGGAGGCGAAGGCTAAAAGCAAAGTCCTGGTATAAAATTCAGCTGCTATAGCACTCTCAGAGTACGCGATCTATCATTTCGTTTAAAAAATACACGAATCATTTGATTCATTTCCCTTCAACAACAACGATTTGATCGTTTCTGTCTAATCGTTATGTTAAAAGCTGATGTTTTCTCTTTTGAAGTCGCTTCAAACGCTAGTGCTTTTACTAATTACTAATTCCTAAGGCGGTTGAAGCAAGCACAGATTAGTTCTTCATTCATGTCTCGTCATCTTATCTTATACAAATATTTTATTATTCAGGATATTCTTTCTCCAGGGCATGTCGATGGAGTATCAAGATGGGAATGATATTCACGATTGTGTCGTCAAATTGGTCAGTTTTAAGGAATTTTATCTATTTGTATTTATTATTATTCTAGAGAAGGAGAATCGAGCTGATATTTCGGTTTTCTATCGCAGAGAACTAACCCTCAAAGACGAAAGGAGAAGGTGTACATAGGCTGTGGGGCTGGGTTTGGAGGTGACAGACCATTGGCGGCGGTTAAGTTGCTTCAGAGAGTTAATGAGCTTGATTATCTTGTGCTTGAATGCTTAGCTGAGCGCACCCTTGCTGATCGTTATCAGGTTATGTCGTCTGGTGGTGATGGCTATGATTCTCGTAGTATGTTCGCTTATCTCATAATGTTTATGATATTTTATAGTACCCCCAGCGTTCTTTCCTGGGTTTGATGGAATTCTGATAAGAATTGAGTAGGCTATTGATTAGTAGCATGCACATCTCAACCTTTTTTGAATGCTTCATTGTTCATTGTGTCGATAAAATGGTTTATGCTCTTAAAATTGTTCATACATACTGATCTAGAATTTATATTTAGTGGTGTCAAACTTAATTTAATTGATAATAAATTAAAAATTATATAAATAAAACTGATGTATACAAAAAATATAAGTTTTCTGAGTACTCATATATATTTTGGTTGATAAAAAGAAGTTCCACATTTATAATGATATAATAATGTGGATTCTAAAGTATTATAATTGTTCTCTTGGAGTACTCATATTTTGTTATATTTGCATATTTTTTCATTATCAACACTATTGAATATCTCTTTCTCAATATAAGTAACTAAACAATCATTCAACAAAATAAAAAAAAAGACCAAAAAGTAATTTATCTCTTTGTATTTTTAAATAACTTATTGCATAAAATATATAAAACTAATTTTGACTTTTCCAAGTAGGGGTAAGAGACTATATATATATATATAAGGAAATTTTCTAGTGACTAAAAGGGATACTAGGAAATATTTTAGGGAGCCATGGGGAGAAGTGCCCCAATTGCCCCCACCCTATACCTGTCCCTGTGCTGCAGCTATGTACGGTCTGTATTGGATAATGAATGGGTCAAACGGCGCGTTTTTTTTCTTCTACCGTTATTTTCCAGATGGGTTGTTTTCTATCAATTTAGCCAACGCTTTCATTTCTGAGAAATGTTTGTCTTTGCTCTTTCGTAAAGCATATGAAATACGACAGAACTGTTACATGAAAATATGACATTATACATATATATATATATATATATAAGTGTGTTTGTGTGTGAGTGCTAGCTTTATTATTAGTGTTTTGATTCTAATCATGTCTTTTATGTTAGTTCTCTCTCTCTTTTCAATTTATGTGCAGTCTCAGACTGGATGAGTTTGCTCCTTCCTTTGGCTGTGGAAAAAGGAACTTGTATAATAACAAACATGGGTGCAAGTAAGAATCCACAGATTGATTTATGCTGCATTTCAAAGTTTTGCAAGTTTCTTATAATAGAATATCTAGTAGATGTAGGTGTTTTTATTTTTGTCTAAATTATTCTTATCTGCTCTGCTCAGTGGATCCGCTTGGTGCTCAGGACAGAGTTCTGGAAATTGCCAGCAACATGGGGCGTAATGTTTCTGTTGCTGTGGCTCATGAGCTTTCTTCCAATAAATCAGGTATCTTTTCATGTGAATTCATCGGAGGATTGTGGACAACAATTTGTCACCATTACTTCATTAAAGGCAATTAATATATTTGGATCAACCCCCCACCCCCCCTTTTTTTGTGTGTGTGTGTGTCATGCTCTGCGTATATGTGTTAGACTTTGTCTAGAACTGAAGGCAAAACTTTTTTTATATTCAGGCTCAGGATCTCAACCGAAGAAATCAAATATTATGGAAGGTGTAAGCATCTGGTTGCCTTACCTGTGTTTTCTGTTTGTATTCTATGTTCATTATTGTAATTGTGTACCTTTTTTAATGTTTTATTTTTCTTATAGCATTACATGTAACTCTCACAAACATTATTGATGAATATTTATGATTGACTCTGTCATTTTTATATGCATGAATGCCTTCCACACATAAAAACTTGCCAAGAAATTGCAGGCCTTTTGGATAAAATTTCAATTTGTTACTCTTAGAAAATATTAGATTTAGTCTAGATTGAACACTTGATTTGTGCTTTTTTTTGGATTGTCTTCCAACTTGTAAGGCCATCACAATTCTGCGGTCTAATCTTTGAAGGGTATTAGCACTTATCTGGGAGCGGCTCCTATTGTTGAATGTCTGGAAAAGCATCAACCAAATGTTATAATTACTTCACGAATTGCTGATGCTGCCTTGTTCTTAGCACCGATGGTATGTACCTTTTCTTTTCTCTCAGACATCCCTCCTATCTTTTGCAGTCTTGCCCTTGACAAGATGTTTGATAACTTGCTTCTGACATATTTTAATTTAAGAGATGGCATATGTTTCCTTTTGGCCATGGTATTGCTTCATTCATCTTATGTGTAATCTGAGGCCAAGTAATAGGTTAAACATACATGCACTTCTACTGCCTGAAAAAGTAGTGATTCATTTGTTAAATCACAGGATATGAACATATTTAAATGCCTATATTGCAATGTGACCAGTATGTTGATGGAAATAGGAAATCTGATTTATGTGCTTCAGCATATGTTTCTTCATTGCTAGAAGTTTCCAAGAAAATAAGATTTTTCTGAACATAATTAAAGGCAAAATATCTGAACTGCCATGCAGCTAATAGCTTCACTAGTTATGTAATTGAGCTAGTATCTTATTGCTTTGAAGTATTGTAGACTAAGAAACGTATTGCAGAGTCTGCCCTTGCTTTGCTAACTGACTAGCAGTTAATTTCACTCTGGAGAGTAGTTTGATTGATTGCATCGATGTATGATTAGATTTATGAACTGGGTTGGAATTGGGATGACTTAAAGGAGCTAGCTCAGGGATCCTTGGCTGGCCACCTCCTAGAGTGTGGTTGTCAACTCACAGGAGGATACTTCATGCATCCAGGTGAGCTTGCTCTATGCTAACACACAGATTTACCAGAAAGTCATAAATATAGAACATACATGTTTAATATTCTATATTTTCTCAATCATAGGTGACAGATATCGAGACATGGATTTATTGTCTCTTCTGGATTTGTCGCTTCCTTATGCAGAAATAAGTTTTGATGGACAAGTTCATGTTGCAAAGCCAGAGGGCAGTGGTGGGGTATTGAATTTCAGTACTTGTGCCCAACAACTTCTATATGAGGTTGGAGATCCAGGTGCTTATATCACCCCTGATGTGGTAAGATTTATTTTTCAAGACCTCACAATAGCAAGGATATTGAAGGGATACACAATTTGAATTATCTGGTCTTCAAATGCAGGTAGTTGATTTTCGGGATGTTTCTTTTCATTCATTGTCAAGTTGTTGTGTTCTCTGTGCTGGAGCTAAATCATCTATAGGATCCAGGCCTGATAAACTCTTGCGTTTGGTTCCAAAGGTAAAATCTCTGTGTGTCATTTAGAAATACTGTAAACAAACAAAGGATCAAATTTCATCTCTATTTCTTATTTAGCTCCTGAATGAGTCCATGTGAACAAGTGCAACTAGTTACTCTGATTGGCTTCCAACTGAATGACAATATTAATTTGGGATGCAACCCTAACAATTAAATTTCTTATGTTCTCTCCTTTCCCACCAACTTGGAGGGAAATAATTGTGAGCATATAGAGTACTTTGGGAAATTCATTTTGCTTCCTTTTATTTTTGTTTACTCTATTAATTTGTATTTTTTTTAATTGTATATTCTTTTTGTATCTTGATATCATGTGGCCTTAAACCCCTTTTTTATTTTTTATTGGGAGCTAGTGAATGGTTCAATTTTCGTGGCATATTAAGATTTATGTTTGCTTTTGACCTTTTTTAGTTTGGAAAGATTGTAAGTAATTGCCCTGGTTCTTGTCTGTTTTTGGAATTTTTGTCTCTAGAGTTGTGGTTGGAAAGGATGGGGAGAGATATCTTATGGAGGCTATGAATGTGGGACACGTGCTAAATCTGCTGAATATCTCGTAAGGTCAGTACTTACAAGTGTGAGATGAATTAAACTGTTGTCAACTTTATCAAAGACAGGCATGAAGTTTTTTGACTAGTTTGGTTCATTCTTTATTAGGTTTCCTTTTCTTATTCATTTATTTTCAATAATTTTGTTAGTTGATATATTCATATCATATTTTATTAGGTCAGGTCATGGATGGAAGAAGTATGTCCTGGTGTCAATTGTAATATAGTGTCATATGTTATTGGACTCGACAGCCTGAAGGCAAGTGTAATTAATGATAACGCTTCTTCATATATTGAAGATGTAAGGTTACGCATGGATGGATTATTTGAATTGAAGAAGCACGCAGTCCTATTTACCAGAGAGTTCACAGCTTTGTATACAAACGGACCAGCTGGTGGTGGTGGTATTAGGTCAATTCTTATCCTTCTTTTACTTTTAATTGTTATCCCAGCACCATGTTTACTCCATTAGTCATGGAGTCATCACAGTAAATTAGCCAACAGAAGAAAACTTTGTAACACTCCTACTACAGGCTTGCTAATGCTGACATTGGTTTAGGTTGAACTTTTTCTAGGCGAAGTTAGATTTTTGGTGTAATTTGATAGTCAACATTTTTTAAGATTTCATAATTGAGGTAATTTCGAATATCTGTAAACTTTTAAACCTTAGATCTGGGGTTTTCCAAGAGTCATCTATCTTAGTAGCATTGAGGTATGTTAAGAAGTTTATTTCGCTTTGTAAACTGTTTACTTATTTGACGAGCACAAATAACTGTAAGATGGCCTTATACATACCCGATGTTTTGAGCCTGTTTGAGTCTCCCGTGCAAAGCTATATTCCTTTTTTATTTATTACTTATTTTAATTCTTGGTTTATTAGTCTTTGTATCTAGCATACTTTCACTATTTGAATACTGATTATTCTTTTTGTTTACTGATGCAGCACTGGATATAAGAAAGAGATTATTCTTGAAAAACAGTTGGTAGTCTCCAATCTCTCTCTCTCCTCATTTTTGTAAATTTTATCAGTAGCCAAGATGGATGCTATTGAATTATTGCTCGGTAGAATGTGTTGCATAAATGCGGTTCAGTTCTCTGAAGGCATGCTAGAGTTTGATCATAATTAAGCTACGTAAACATGTTCCCACTTCATTCTACTTCTATAAGGAACCTTTTTCTTTGTTTTCTCTGGAAATGATTTATGTGGTAATTTTTTTCTAACATCAAAAGGATCCTGTGAAGTTTTTGACTAGTTAATAAGAACATTTTGTTACAGTATTAGCTTTACTTGTTGCAAAAGATTTTGACAGGAGATTATTATTTGGTTTTTAGGTTGGACGTGAGCATGTTTTCTGGCGGACTGGAATAAAGCGCACCAAAGGAATGAATTCAGATAGGAAAGAAATTAGCCGTGGGGATGTAGTGAAGACGTCTGTTTTGCATGTACCTGCATTGAGGAAAACTAACACGGATAATTCTTGTTCTGTAGAATGTTATTCACCTTCAATTCAGACCTCTCCTGCTCCGCCTGGCCAGAAGATTCCACTTTATACTGTAGCACATAGCAGGGCTGGAGACAAAGGAAACGACTTAAATTTTCCGATCATCCCGCATTTTCCTCCAGATATCGAGAGATTGAAGAGTGTTGTGACACCCCAGTGGGTGAAGGGAGTTGTCTCTACTCTTCTAAATATCTCTTCATTTCCCGACTCAGACGCTATCATGAAGAGAGACAAATGGATCGATGAAAATGTTAGTGTGGAAATTTATGAAGTCAGGGGAATCCATTCTTTGAATGTTGTGGTTCGAAACATTCTAGACGGCGGTGTCAATTGTTCTCGGAGGATTGACCGGCATGGAAAGACCATATCCGATGTTATATTGTGTCAGCAAGTTGTGTTGCCTCCATGATGAGTTGTTATATCCGATATTTGTAATGAATAAATGTATTCTTATTTTTCGAAAAAAAAAAGGTTTACGCGAAAGAGTTGAGCTGCCCATGAATCTGAACGGTTGATTAGTTAAATGAATGGTTGAGATGTAAAAGAGATATAAAAGCTGAATTGTTTGGCTGGAAAATAAGATTTAAAGGGAAGAAAATCAATGGATGAGATTTGCAAATATAATGTACGTTGAACGTAGTTAAGAGTGACTGAACGAGTTGGTATCCTTACAAATCCATGCGTGCAACTCCTTTTTTTTTTTTTTTTAATTTCTTTTGATCTTTATAGGATTTTTCACCTAACCAATCTAATCTAGCCCATGAGTCCAACAAGGTGGAAGTATGATAAATTAATACTCATAATTAGTGGCAATGCTAATAACAGCATATCAATAATACGAAGGAAACTAAAATATCTTAAAAATAATTTATTCAATGGGGTTTAAAGTTGAAATTGCAAATCTGGCAGTGTGCCCTGCAATCTGATCTGAGTTCGATAATTGAAATTAAAAGTTGGCAATTTCAAAGCATGATTAGCAATTAATTATTTGTATATAGGTGGAATTTCAGCTTTTCAGGGTTGTGTCAGCAGCTAGAAAGGCTTAATCTGAACTACTGAATGACACAATGCCTCATCACTAATCATATAGTTGGGCTGGCATACACCTAACTTAACAACCGCAAATAAAAGAGTAAAATGGCAAAAAAAAAAAAAAAAAAAAACAGGTTGGTTTTCCATTGTCCTGGATCCAGATTTTCCAATATAACCTGAAAGCAAAAATAAATCAAGAAAAAGTCAGAGCACCAACCTTGTTTTGCTCCAATCCAATCGGGATAATATCCAGATTTAGATCATAAACATTCCAATTTTGCTTCATAATATTGGGATCTCCAATCACGTGTCCACCTTATGCCATCGCCATTACAACGCAATTTACACCCATCATAAGAAAAGCAAAACCAAACTGTTGTATTCTGATATAAATCGGTTTAATTTTTGTTTGACAGAAGAAAGACTTTGTCTAATATTCCCATGTGTCTGAGATAACTAACAACAAATAATTCTTGGTTTTGAACATTCATTTCTTGATCCGCGGACCCGCCTAGCTAGTACATATTCATTTGTCTGCATCTTCTGAAATTTTTTTCGAGTTGCAGATCTTTCTGAAGCAGGAAGAAACCAACCAAGCAAGCAAACAATGGCGTTCACTGGAACTCTGGACAAGTGCAAGGCTTGTGACAAGACTGTTTATGTCGTTGATATGTTGTCTCTTGAAGGTGTTCCTTATCATAAATCCTGCTTCAAATGCACCCATTGCAAAGGAACTCTTGTTGTATGTATATGTCTTTTTCTTTTCTTTAATTGTCTGGATTGAGTTACTGTATAATTAATCTGAGCCTTGTGCATATATGGTAGATGAGCAACTACTCTTCCATGGATGGAGTCCTTTACTGCAAGCCACATTTTGAACAACTTTTCAAGGAATCTGGCAATTTCAGCAAGAATTTTCAAGCAGGCAAGATCTCTCTTTCATTTCTATTTTCTGGATTTTGAGGTTCCATCTTCTGTTCCTGTAATAATATTTGTTTGTTGTTATGACATCCTTTTGCAGGCAAACCTGAGAGGCAAAATGAAGTGGTACATTCGTGATCTCAGTAATTTTATATGATTAGGGTGGAAGTGGATGTCTGGTTTAAAAAAAAATCCAATTTGGTGGATGGAAATTTTTTGTTGGCGTCTCTGATTTTATCATCCATTTTTTTTATTACTAACAAAACATGTATTTTTTTCTTTTTTGGGTTTGTACTTGTTGCAGAATAGGACTCCAAGCAAACTCTCTTCCATGTTCTCTGGAACCCAAGACAAATGTTCATCCTGTGGCAAAACAGTGTACCCGCTGGAGAAGGTTGGTGTGAAAACCTCCTTTTTAAAAAAAATAAAAAATTATAAGGAATCTGACTGAGATTCGAACTTGATATCTGACAATTCTGATCATTAGAGCAGTACCATGTTTCTAAAACCCTCTCTTTTTATAAAAAGAAGAAAACAGAAACCTATAATGTTTTAATATGTGATGAATTTGGTTGGCAATCTCAAGGCAAAGATTGAAAATGATGATGTAGGTGACTATGGAGGGAGATTGTTTTCACAAGTCATGCTTCAGGTGCGCACATGGTGGATGTCCGCTGACACATTCATCGTATGCTGCACTGGATGGAGTTCTGTACTGCAAGCACCACTTTGCTCAGCTGTTTATGGAGAAAGGAACATATACCCATGTCCTTCAGGCCGCTAACCACAGGAGGACTGCTTCCTCTACACCACCTCCTGAATTGGCTGACGGAGTCGCAGAGGAAGCTGCTGCTGATGAAAATAACTCTGAAGACCAGTCCTAAACAACTCCAACCATACACTATACACGTTCATGCATCTTTATTTTTTCCATCAAGTTGTTAAGAAAAAAGTGAGTTTTTGTTTGCCATATGGAGCCATACTTTTGAAGATTTTGTTCTAATTGTCCAATATTTGTTCTTTGATTTTGCCCATGTATGTTACTCTTACCATATATTCATAAATGCACTATATAGTTAACCCAAATTCTTTGTGCTCTTTCTTCATTTCTTTGTCATTGGAAATCATCAAGCAGTAATCCAACTCTAAATAAGGGGTATTCAACTCAATAATAATATAGATTAAGGGTTTTATTTCGATGTGAATTCAGATTAATAGATGATTGAAACAAAAAAAATAATAAAAACAATAATAATAATACTTGGACATAAAGGGGACATGCATCAATTAAAATTCACCATCTTTTCTGCTTATCCTTTAGTCAATTTGATTAAAACCCATTTGGAGCTTATCATGCAGGGGATATCCCAAAAAAAAAACTCAAATTATTTTTCTTTTTAACATTTGTTAAAAAAGAGGAGAGATTAAAAGTTCAAATGTTATGTAAAACATTTACGTAAGGCTGAAGCCTTTTATATTTAATAATTGTTAAATTTTAATATACTGGATACAAATAATTTATTTTTTATATTTTTATTTAATAAAATATGAGTTTAAATGTTAGTTATTTTTATGATAAACCTTAATAATTATATCAAAATGCTACATCCATATTTTGCAGGTGTGTTAGAATTTTGAGTCCTCCTCAGTCCTGACCTATCAATCTCTTTGGGGCCACTAACTTTTCATGTCAATTTCATATGCTAAATTATGAACTGAGCTATATTTAAATTTCTATTTGAAACATTAATTTTTAACGTTAAACTGACATTTTTTTTATTTGATTCAAAATTACTAGAACCCATTAACCAAAATCTAAAAGAAAATTTGAATGGATTTACTCTCAATAACTAAAAGTATTTTACAGTTAAATTTGGATAAACCCTTGACTTGAAAATGATAAAAAAAATTATTCTTTATATATATATATATATAGTTTAACATGTTTAGATATAATATTAATTTTGTTTTAATGAAAGACATAATGCCCATTATTCTAAGATAATAATGATTGTATTTCGTTTTATTAAAAATTTTGAATTCGAATTATAATTAAAAAAAAATTTTAAAATTTAAAAATAAATGTTTTATCTCTTGATAAATAATTATGGCACGAATACAAATTAGAATGCAGTATTGTAATATTCGACCAAAAAATATAATGCTATTTTTCAGAAAATTGTGGTGAAATATTTCTGAAGTTGAACATGGAGCCCACTCGAGAAAGACTTTTGCTATATGATTGGAGCGTATAATGCGTTATATGTAACCTGCCAAAGATTGCTGTAGACCGGAAAAGAAAATTCCGATGGATATGGAATATCCATTTGTCTTAACGTATGCGAAGGGCGATATAGTAAATTCATCGTCGAAAATCTACCAATACTAGACCAACTCAGCTCAGCGCTACGCCAGCGGATCCAATTTCATTTTCTCCCTTCCCAAACAGAGAAATAGAGAAAGTAAAGAAAACTTTTTATGTCCGCATTTATTACATGCGCTCTCTTACTGGCTTCTGTTTCACTTCAATTTTAAAATGGAACCAATAATTGAAAATAAAGACTCAAGTTGTTCTTTTCGTTGATTTTGTTATCAGTAGTGTCATTTTCTGCCCTAACTTCTTTCTTCTCAAGCTCTGCCGTTGATTTTTCTCTCAGCTTCGCCCCAAACATTGGTCCTCTTGATCGGTCAGTGCATTTTATTTCTTCACTTCACTCGAGATAGATTATGTTTTTGTATTTATTTGATTTCCCGCGGTCAAATATGTGCTGTTGCTGATTCATTTCAGTCAAATATGTCTGCTCCTGTTGCTGTATTTTAGCTTTCTTTTTTTTTTCCTTTTTCTACCAGGTGTTTGGTTAAATGCTGACGAGTGCGTGTATATTTTATGCTCCATTGTTTGGAAAGATACTGCTCCTTTTCCATTGATTGCCTTGAAGATATGGATTTCGCGCGTTGTATCCAGCAACCTAATGTCTTCCGCGGTTGTGAAGGCACTGGTTATAGTTTATCAAATCGGTTACATTCGAGGTTGAGATATAGAAGCTTTCGTTGTAATGTCATCGATCCCAGTATTGGTTTAAAAGATAGGTCAGCGAAGAAAATAAGGAAAAATTCTTGGAATTCGAGTTTGATATTTGGAGGAGGATTTCGTAGTCCTTTATCCAGTGCAAATTCAAGTAGCTCATTGTTTAGTGATTTTGCTGATGCTTTTAATGTGTCAAGGAGAGTGAAGCCCCAGTGTCAAGGTAATGATTCTTTAGCATATATAGATGGGAATGACCGGAATGTAGAATTAGTTGAGAGTAACAGTGAGAGCTTAAGTATAGGATCTGATGATGGTGCGGAGTTGAGTGGTTTGGTTGAAAAAGGAGGAGAACAGAACGAAGAAATGGAGGCTGAGGCACCTAGTTTGGATGAATTAAGGGAGTTGCTACAGAAGGCAATGACAGAATTGGAAGTTGCACGGCTTAATAGTACCATGTTTGAGGAAAAAGCTCAAAGAATATCAGAAACTGCAATAGCATTGAAAGATGCAGCAGCCAGTGCTTGGAATAACGTTAATTCAACTCTTGATATGATTCAAGGCATTGTGAATGAGGAGGCTGTTGCCAAAGAAGCTGTTCAAAATGCGACTATGGCCCTTTCTTTGGCTGAGGCAAGGCTTAAGGTTGCAATAGAGTCCATTGAAGGTGCAAAAGGAGAGACTGATACAATAGATGGTTCTGCAGATAGTGATGTGGAAAAGAACGTTGGGAAAGAGAATGAAGATCTTTTTTCTGCTCAGAATGACATTAGAGAATGCCAAATGAATTTGTCAAATTGTGAGGCAGAGCTAAGGCGTTTACAAAGTAAAAAGGAAGAATTGCAGAAACAGGTGGACAGGTTGAATGAGGTTGCAGAGAAAGCACAAATGAATGCCTTGAAAGCTGAAGAGGATGTTGCAAATGTTATGATTTTAGCAGAACAAGCTGTTGCTTTTGAACTTGAAGCTACTCAAAGAGTGAATGATGCAGAGATTGCATTACGGAGAGCTGAGAAGTTTCTCTCTGGTTCCTCTGTTGATACACTGGAAACTACTCAGGGGTATTTATCTGGTGATGAGGCTGTTGTTGGGGATGAGAAGGGGACTGAGGGAAGGACTGCTGCCGATGAAAAAGAAAGAGATGTGCCATTTGATGTTGCTGTCTTAGGTGCTGATTCTGCAATAGATAGACTATCTGATAAAACCTGCCAGAGTTCTAAAGAACTATATCTATCTGACGATTCTAGTGATCATGAAAATGGGAAACTGAATGTAGACTCTCCTAAGAAAGCTGAAGTAGAAGCAGAAAAGTCAAAGATCGGGATTCAAACCAAAAAGCAGGAAACGCAGAAGGATATGACTAGAGAGAGTTCATCTTCACCTCTTAATTCTCCAAAGGCTTTGTTGAAAAAATCTTCAAGATTCTTTTCTGCATCTTTCTTCTCTTTCACTGTAGATGGGACTGAGTTCACAGCTGCATCTGTTTTCCAAGGTCTGATGGATTCAGCAAGAAATCAATTGCCAAAGCTGATCCTTGGAATATTACTTTTTGGGGCAGGGTATGTGTTAGTGTCTCTATTTGGTCCATAGATTGCTATAATTAGCATTTAGAGAGTATGCTAAGAGGCATTTTACGTATTTTTTTGCATTCCTACTACTGTGAGTTTGTGCTTCTTCAGTCATCTATATGCTAATATTTATCATATTTGTGCAGAAATGCCATGTTCCCATTTTGAGATACTAAAAAATATTTTAAACATGACAATTGCATGAAGTTCCTGAGTTACCAAATCTCTTCATTCATTAATTGTGTATCTGCAAGATTAACCTCGGAATGCCAAATAATGTGATTATTGAGGCATTGTTTAAGATCTATGTTGAATTTCTCTTTTGTTGCATTTTGTAAAGGTGAAGTTAAATTATTGCTTGGTTATGGTGATGTAGATGCTTCTGAAATCTAGTTTCTAAGCCCATGTTTGATAATCTGCTTCTGTTACCGGATTGTAGGAAGTGTCCTTCTATTTTTGTTTTTGTTTTTGTTTTTCAATTGTTAAATTCTGAATTGCACACAGGGTAGCCTTCTACTCTAATCGAGTAGAAAGAGGTGGTCAGATGCTTCAACAAACAGAGATTGCCACCACTAGCATGGAAGAAGTTTCTTCAAATGGCAAGCCTCTTATCCGACACATATGGAAACTCCCCAAGAGAATTAAAAAACTACTTGCAATGGTTCCTCATCAAGAGGCATACTTTCATCTTACCTGCTTTTGTATTCTTAATCTTACAAGGAAAAGAAATGTATTAATTCTTGTTTGATTATTTGTTTCATTTTTCACAGATGAATGAAGAGGAGGCATCTCTTTTTGATGTGTTGTGGTTACTGCTTGCTAGTGTTATATTTGTGCCCGTATTTCAGAAAATTCCTGGAGGTGACTTATCTATAGTCTTTAGTTTAATTTCTAAATTGCCCATTATTAAGTGCTTTTGCAATTCAATAAAGAATGGCTGAGTTGATCTTCTTGGTACATTAATATTTGCAGGGCCTTCTCTTTGCGTTTGTTCACTTTCCTGTTATATGATATGTTGTGCTTTACTCTAAATTGTGATTTATTAATTTTGTAGGGTTGAAGATATTGTTTCCTTCTCAATTTACCATATATCATCTATATATATATATATATACACCAATGAAACCTTCTTACCTAAATTTATTTCAAATTTTTATAATATTTTGCTGCTGTCTATCTTTGATCTGCAATTTTAGGCAGTCCTGTCCTAGGATACCTGGCTGCTGGCATCTTGATTGGTCCTTATGGTCTCTCTATTATTCGTCATGTGCATGGGACAAAAGCAATTGCTGAATTTGGGGTTGTTTTCTTGTTATTTAATATTGGCTTGGAGGTGAGTCTGTATTCTGAAAATTTTGACCTTGATTTCAGTCCCCTAATAAATCAATACTGAAGCTATCTCTTATCTTTTGTAGCTGTCTGTTGAAAGGCTTAGTTCCATGAAGAAATATGTTTTTGGATTAGGCTCAGCTCAGGTACTGAAAGGATCATTTTTTCCATAATTGTCACTGGTCAAGCCTCCCTCTACATGCTATACATTTGTACAAATTTGTTTACCTTGATTCATAATATATATGATACAGGTCTTGGTGACAGCAGTGGCTGTTGGCTTGCTTGCTCATTTTGTATCTGGCTTGCCTGGTCCTGCTGCAATAGTCATTGGAAATGGGCTTGCATTGTCTTCCACTGCCGTTGTCCTGCAGGTAACAGATTTATGCAGATTTCTTTTTATTTTTTAATTCAAGAACTGTAACTTCTTCAAGCTAATGATTTCTAACTTAAGGAAAAAAGAAATGAACTAATTTTTTAATGCATTTGGAATCAAATTCCTAACCAAAATACTTTGAAAAATGTATGCCGTATGATGTCCGTAAGTTTATCTGAATAACTTGTCTATACTGACTTGATATCAAGTATTCCTTCTGATCCAAATGCTGGAATGATGATTGAATACTTGTAATCTCCATAAATAAATTAAAAAATTCATCTTGATGTGATTTATAACTTGTATGAACATTGATCATATTCTTGCTCCCTTTGTACTTTAATTGCCTAAGGTTACTCAGCATCCTTTTGATGGACAGCCGACCGGAGAATTGATATTTAAGTATTTATTTTGCAGGTTTTGCAAGAGCGAGGTGAGAGCACATCACGTCATGGACGTGCTACATTCTCTGTCTTACTGTTTCAGGTTACTCTACCCTTTCCTTGGAAATATAAGAGCTAATTTTCTGTTAACATTTGTTAATGACTTTGATGCTATGCTCAGAGGCTTGTGGCTCTTTATCGAATCAAGTTACCAACTGAACACCATAATCATGTATTTGTGATTATTGCTGAGTCATAGTTGGTTGGCTATATTTATAATTGAGGATGAAATAAAAATCTACTGCAGCTTAGTATGACAATTAATTATTCACACTATTGTGTAAACAGTATTGCTGCACATGCATCTTTAAAGCATAATATTCTACTGAGTACATATCAAGTTTGTTTTCTTTCATTTCTTAGTTCTTTGTTTAGGTTCTTAAGAATGGTGCAAGTTTTTCTATTACATTACAAATACTCAAGTGCCTCATCCTCGTTGTCATTAGTTTTAAGCTTCTCTTTGAATCATTAGTCATTTCATATGATCATGTTCTCTAATTTATCTGATCTTAATTGCTCTTCCCCCCATTTATTTCCAGGATTTGGCTGTTGTAGTTCTGCTAATACTCATACCTCTTATTTCACCAAATTCATCCAAAGGAGGGGTAACTTTCTATACTAGCTTTTAGTTTTATTTAATTCAATGTGAAGGCTTGAATTTTGTTTTTCTGTAACTATGATAAAAAAGATTTTGTTACAGTGATGCAATATGTTTTGGTAATAAATCATAATTACCCACTTCCCAAAGGCTATCTCACACCTCTATTTTCTCAAAGCTATTGAATGATTCAGTTCATCGATGACTTTAAAGTAATGTGAATATTTGTTGTTTGTAGCTTACACCCTCTCTTGCCCCAAATGGAATGTCATTGAATGGGATCATTTTGTTTTCAAGTAGCTTGATAAGTTCATATAAATTATCCTAGCCAATGAGCTGAAATCCTTGTTGTGAAGGAACTTTGTTAATATGGGTTACTTCATAGCACGTATAGGTACTACAATGATTTTAATACGAATGCCAAAGGTACTGAGATTTTTTTTCCTTGCTATTGTTATTTTTTCTTTTTCAAGGGAGGGGTTGTGGCTGTTGGGTTAGGGAAATATGAAGAACCAATTTGTTAAAAGAGGGGGGATTCGGTTTATCATATTGCCCAATAATCAAAGTTTCACATCATTTTCTTTGCTTCTCTCTCACTCTGGGAGGACTCTGTTTTGCACAATATTTAAATGTAGTAAATGCAGGATCCAGATGCATGGTTTAACACCTTAATTTTTTTCAGAGCATTGTGTTGAACAATCAATGATAGATGTCATTTCCTTTTTTCTAGTAGATTTCTTGTTAAAGTTGCACAAACAGTATACGAACAATAAAATTATCTGAAAACTTCACAAAATCCATTATATATATATATATATTGTTTTTTTTCTTTAAATTTTTTTAGCCTGAACTTGATTCTGACTTCTGATGCCTGTCATTATTATACTGTAGTTATTTTTAGTGTTGGTGCTGATTTCAGCATTATGAGTTCATATAATCTGCTGTTTTCTCAGGTTGGTTTTCAAGCAATTGCAGAAGCTCTTGGGCTGGCTGCTGTTAAGGCAGCACTTGCTATTACTGCTATAATTGCTGGTGGACGCTTGGTAAATCCCATATGTAACTGAATTATGACATTTAAGTGGTTGAAGTTCATTAGTATTCTCAGTGCAATCATATTGCAAAAATTTCATCTTTTTTGGTTCTTGAGGGAAGGGCCTGGCTTATAATCACATAAACCTACCTGTAGGCATGCCATTGAGCTTTTGCTACGCTTTTACCTTAATTAGAACTTCTGATTGAGATCTTCACATAGGTCCTAATAACTGTGTGTGGCAATGCATATCATTATCCAGAAGGTGTTGTGATTATGAAGAATGCTGTATATCTTGAGGTCTACGTACACTCTTTCAATTAAATACTTTTGACCATATTGTAGAATGCAATTTATCAATCAGTTAAGTAATGTTAAATACCATGTATTCTTTAGCTGAAGATGCATATCTTGTGCTTCCGAAGGTCATTCTCATTGACATATTATCAGTTATTTTTTTTAGTTAATTGAAGTTATCGTGCAGTAGGTTCCAGACTCTATAATTTGTGTAGGTCTAATTAACATTTGATCAGGTCAATTGCGCTTTCAATTGATAAATTGAATATTCATTCTCGGGTTATGTTATTTGCATGTTGTATTTACCTCAGAATTGGATGCAAAAGAGTATTGTCCATAAGAAGGAATGACTATAGCAGGAACAGTTTATCTTTGTTCTATCCCCTTTTTATATCTTTTGATTGGTTATTTTTGCACAGTTTTTCTCTTTATTAGGACTTCATACAAAGTTTCTGCATATTCTTCCTCCTTGTGTAACGAATTCACATCTGTTGCTTACTCTTGCAATACTTCCTGTGGTTTTTGCAGCTTCTTCGGCCAATTTATAAACAAATTGCAGAAAATCAAAATGCTGAGATATTCTCAGCCAATACACTTCTTGTTATTCTGGGAACCAGTCTCCTTACAGCCAGGGTATCAAATTGAGTTTTTAAAATTGTTTAAACTTAAGTATGTTATAGTTAATAAAGTTGAGTGTTATCTTTTTCCTAAAACAGGCTGGACTTTCCATGGCTCTGGGGGCATTTCTGGCTGGTTTGCTCCTTGCAGAAACTGAATTTTCATTACAGGTGGAATCAGATATTGCTCCATATCGTGGCCTTCTATTGGGTCTCTTCTTCATGACGGTAGATACTTAAGTCACAAATCTTAATTCATATGTAAAATGTGTGTATATATATTTATATATATTTACTGCTTGTTAAATCTCTCTAAGCCATTTTCTGAAAAAGAATATTTATGAGGATGTGAAACTTTTCAACTATTCTTTCTTCAATGTTGTAACTTTTAAGGTAAGTCATGAAACATCATTGGGCTATTTTTAACACGCACAAAAAAAATCAAAGAAAGGCCAACAAAGGATTGATGATTTTAGCTTCTACATAAATGAGGATGTTCCACTATTAGCATATGATAATTTGTTTTCTTTGCATTTCCAGGTTGGAATGTCTATTGATCCGAAGCTTCTTATTTCCAATTTTCCAGTCATTATGGGGACATTGGGACTCTTAATTGGTGGAAAGACTATTTTGGTTGCTTTAGTTGGTAGACTTTTTGGTATTTCAATCATATCTGCTATAAGAGTTGGTCTTCTTCTTGCTCCGGGTGGAGAATTTGCATTTGTGGCTTTTGGTGAAGCTGTTAATCAGGTTTTCTTTCCTGTTAGCTAAATTTTCTCCCATAAGATTATTAAATTACTTTGAATGTTCTGTGTTCATTTGTGTCAGACTCGACTAGTTATACTGTGTCATATTAATTCTAATTCTAATTCTGGGTTAGCTGCTATGTCATTTCAATTTCTTCTATGTGTGATGTTTCAAAATTCAAAATATTTTTTGGTAATAAACAGAGGTGTAAGAAATTTTCTCTTCTAAATTAGGTTAGGTCAAGCCATTTAAGAAGTAAAATACCTGGAAATGTTATTATTTCTGCCCTTTATATATATATATATATATATATATATATATTCGTACAAGTATTAAAAATAAAGTAGCTTACCAGTTGTATAACTATTGCTTAGCTAAAATTTTCATCTGTAGGGTATAATGTCTCCTCAACTATCATCTCTGTTGTTTCTTGTGGTGGGGATTTCTATGGCTCTTACACCGTGGCTAGCTGCTGGAGGTCAGTTAATTGCATCACGTTTTGAGCAGCATGATGTTCGAAGTTTGTTGCCAGTTGAGAGTGAGGTAAGAGGCTTTATATAGGACACTATGAGTCTCTGGTTAATATTATTCTGGCTTTTCATTTTGCTTTAGAAGAATATTTAAAAATGTATATGAAATTTTGACTGTAGTGGAAAAACTAATGTTAATTTAGGAAATATTTGATTTGACCTGTGGACATGACATGAACCTTGCTCTGCAATGACTGGTAGGTTATTGGCTTAATATTTTGTGCCACTGGTGATGAGTTACATCTAGGTGGGCTGTGTCGTGGATGAGGTTGTTGGCATCTATAAGCAGTTGATGCTTCTCATTATAATTAAATCTAATGATTTCCTTAAGAGGTTATGTTCCCATTCTTAGCATATCATAGGTTGTGGAAATACACTAATGTCTTGGCTGTAACAAGATGGAATATTTTAGATGTGTCCATATATGTACGTTGTACATATGTATTTCTTCCCCTCTTCCCATTTGCTATTACATGTAACTGTTTATGCAAGTAATCTGTTTGAGTTTTGAAGTAATAACACTCAAATGACTTAATGCAGTTTGTTTATGGGGATAGTTTCCTTCTGCATGAGTTTGTGTCATTCCATTGGCCAGGACGTTGAGGTTGAACTTAATTTTATAGGAAAGAACTATGTAATATTTGCCTCTTGCACAATAAGTTCCATTCACCTGTGATTATGGGCCAAGAACATATATTTGTGGGACCAAATAAATAGCAAGTATACTATGCTGTTTTTATTTTGTAATTCGTTGGCACCTGAGGTGTCATTTTCCAGCCTTTTGATCGCATTAATTTGGGAGATGTTACTGAATTTGTTTCATAATTCCTACATCTGAAAATTTTATTTTAGAATATGTTAGATTTTGTACTTTTTGATGTTTTTGGCTGATGTGATAAATTTACCCCCATATTCACCTATCAGTCTTTCTCTCTGCTTGCAGACAGATGATTTGCAGGACCATATTATCATCTGTGGATTTGGACGTGTTGGCCAGGTTGTTATGTGATTAACCTATCTTATTTATTGTTAAAAAAAAACCAACTTATTTGATTTGATATTTTGATAAATAGATCAAATTCTAATATGTGAAGAACATACATCTGCTTATAATTCCCTCTTTTTCTTTTTTGGTTGGGGGTTTGTTTGCCAGATTATTGCACAGCTTCTTTCAGAGCGACTAATTCCATTCGTTGCTCTTGATGTGAGGAGGTAAGCAAAAAGATTTGAAATTTTTTTTTCTAGAGTTTCTGATTTTCTTTCTTCTAGATGTGTCAATTACATATGCTGATGTAGTATTGACCTATATTTCTGATTGTGTTCTGTTTTTTTTATCTTCAAAGAAATGCTCCCGTTCTTGCACATCATCATATATATGTTAAGGCTTCAATCAAAATTCATAAAGCAGTGTTTGATAGTTTTGAGTAAGCATGCATCCAGTTATGGTCCCTTCAATATGGAGTCTTGGCAAGGAAAATTTGGAGACTTCTATCCTTGATAATTTTGCACTAATGTATATGCTCTGAAGGTCTGAATCTGCATCTTTCTTGTTGCCTCTCTTAGCCTGAATCTGAAGCTTTGTTGTTGCGAGCCTAAAACTTTCTCAAAGGAGTGGTTCCTCTCTAATTTTTGAATCTCTATGCAAAATTAAGTCTGTGAAAAGGGGGAGAACCATTAAAGAAATAAAATTGTTTTTTACCGGCCATCTTTGCCATGCTGATTGTTGTTTCTTTGATGATTTACATGATCATGTTGGAATAATTGCCTCCAAGAAAGAAGAAAGGGGAAAAATATATAATTCTTCACCTGTTATCTACCATAGCAATAACCAAAAGACCGTAGTATTAATTCAAATTTTAGAGAGATATGGTGTTGCAAGTTCTAGCATATTTACCTAGAAAAGGCCATTTTTTCAGTGATAGAGTGGCAATTGGGCGTGCCCTTGACCTTCCTGTATATTTTGGAGATGCTGGTAGTCGAGAGGTAAAGCTAAATAATCCATAGTATTGTTTCTGAAAGAAAAAAAAAAGGATCAAGAAATAGATAAAAAGTATACTTATGGTTTGGTCTAATGTTTGTAAAACTAGGTCCTCCATAAAGTTGGTGCTGAAAGAGCATGTGCTGCAGCGATAACTCTGGATACACCTGGGGCAAATTATAGAACTGTTTGGGCACTGAGCAAGTATTTTCCTAATGTGAAGACCTTTGTTCGTGCTCATGATGTTGATCATGGCCTTAATTTGGAGAAGGCAGGGGCAACAGCGGTAATATTTTGATAACTAATGTATACTCATTTAGTTTTATTTCTTTTACAAATGTTTATGCTGCATAAATTCATAATTATTGCACTATTAGTGTGAAATTTAGTACAAGATGATGGGCAAAATGTGTGGATTAAAGTTTGTATGATATTGGACTTAACTATTTACAGGTTGTCCCAGAGACATTAGAGCCAAGTCTCCAGTTGGCAGCTGCGGTTCTTGCGCAGGTAAAACAAAATGGTGTTACAAAGTTGTGTTATTGATTCTTACAAAAGTATTGCCGTTGTTATCTTGAAGTGACAAACGCTGGTCTTAATCTGGCATTAACATTATGCAAGTCTAAAGTGCCACGAATTCTAGCATCCCCAAAATGGTTCTCCGTTATAATGAGTGAACCGAGGGGATCTAATTGCTTTGGGTGTTATAATGAGTGAACCGAGGGGATCTAATTGCTTCAGCTAAGAGATACAGAATTTGATGAAATTATCAATTATGATAAAAGAGCATGATTAATATGATGTCCATGCTTCACTAGTCGTATGATTTGTTCATTTTGTGTCTCTCTTCTTTTGTCTTTAGGCTAAACTGCCAGCGTCTGAGATTGCATCAACTATAAATGAATTTAGGTCCCGCCACTTGTCCGAGCTCACTGAGGTACTTGCTGCTCATTTTTTTTGTGCTCATTTTCTGTCATCTGCAGTTTGCAAGTGTAGATTGAGTAGTTGATTTGCATTGGTACATGCTCATATCTGGAATCTCATTTACCTTTACAGCTATGCCAAGCTAGCGGAAGTTCTCTTGGTTATGGGTTTTCTCGTATCATGAGTAAACCCAAAACTCAACTCTCGGACACTTCAGATGAAAACCAAGTCACTGAAGGAACACTAGCTATTTGAAAACAGCCCAAACAAACCAATTAAAGAAATGAAAATAGGAAAATAATTACTTCTGGAAAATGTATAGTTCACAGAACATGTTCCATTGGCATAATTGTACAGAAAATATATTGACAGAAGAGGCAATACAATACACACCATTGATCGAAGTTTTTTATTGGATAAAATTTTGGCAGATTATACTCGATAATAACATTGGGAAGGGGGTACTTTGTATTGAATCTTCATGTTAGTGTTTTGGACTCGGATTAATCAGAAAGACGTCGAGAAACAACTGAAACCCAGGAATGAGATTTTTTTCAGCATAGTAAATTCTGTTGGTAATTTTTCCATGTATTTCTGCTATCCTTGCCTGTTAACTCAGATTGACCTGATAAACCTCAATTAACACTGCTTGGTTCATAAGAAAACGTGGGAATGCGTTTTTTCTTTAGAGGAATGAGTTTTTTCAGTTAACTATGTATTATACCAAAGCTTTTTATCTAATTTCCCAAGCAGTGTCATCCGCCAGACCAAGCGAAGCTAATTTGAGATTCTGAAAATTTATGCCTTACTATAATTCAGGAATTTGTACAGGTCAGATGGAGAGACTTGGAAGTGCAGCCACATGTGGAGGATATATATTAAAGCTTTTAGAATCGTGATAACATTCAATTGATCATTGAAAATCTTGAATGAAGCCAATGTCTAAATCCATCTTACCTGTTGCGAGTTTATTGATAATCCAACATAGATGGGAAGCGGATGCCCTTCACAACGACAAAATTAACCATTAATGCAACTGAAAAAACGTTTCTGCAAACACAAGACCAGTTAAACAACATTTAGTTACAAAGAATTTTTGGCGGAAAGATCAATTCGTGCTTCAAAATGGTCAATTCCAGTCTTGGCTTGAAGTTTCGTGCTCCGTAAAATGGACATCTGAAAGAAATTGACAAGAAAACAATACCGCAGTTAACCCATTATGCAAGGAATCAAAACAGTTGGTAATAACAAACTATTCATGCAATGTGGATGCCAACCATTGTGACTATATCATCAAAATAAATACTAAATGACTGAATAGATAAATACATTTCACGGCTTAAACTAGATTTGATACCTTAGGCCGGTCCATAGAGCTCCCAAAATATCCTATCCCAAAAGACAATGATGTATATGAAGCTGTGATCTCTATGGTTTTTAATCTTGGTGGATTCCCCGATGCCTAAAAAGAACAAGAAAGCATGTGAATATACAATCATTTGAAAAGAATTCAGAACTACAGTTTTGGTCATGAACAAACCATCACAGGAGCATCGGCTTGCACAAGTAAAATCCCAGCACTTTTATCAGTGATGTTTTGACTGCTGTCATTAACAACTGAACGTAAAACTTTCATGCAAGCAGAGGCAGGACCAGCCTGAGAACTAAGTAATACATAGATCCTGTCAATCTTACATATTAGGCCACCATAAACAAGCACTGATCATCACACCATTAAGAAATTGAGCTATACTATAAATTAGAAGTACTATGATAAAACATCAAAGCACATCTCTAAAGTATTATGGGTAGCAGAAGAAGGTGCCATTATCTATTAAAATGGCATGCTATCAAAGAGCAATTTTTGTTTTTTTCAGAACTCAGTTGAGAAATAAGCCAAAAGGAACCTGCTTGCACAAGCTTTAAATAAACTAATATTGGGAGCCCAGTTTATCTGTTAGATAATTATATAAAAGAAATCAATTATATATTCTCTGCTTTTGGGTAGAGGTGGTACAGGAATTTTAATACGAAGACATCCAGAAGAGCCAATCATACATTGATGATGAAACACAACACTCTCGAGCTGCTAATCCTTTCATCAGATATTCTCCTGCACCTGAAACACAACAACCAACAATGAATGGAGCCCCACAGGGAACTTTTGAAGAAGCCCAACAACCTGAACCATACATTGCTGCCACACCCACACGCCCACTGACCTGATACATTTTTTTTACTATTATTTTTAATATGAAAAAGTTAAAACATGTTGTAGTTTGTCTAAACTTAAAAGAGATGAGAACTAAAACAATATGAAAAGAACAACCACCATCCTTTACCTTCAGTGCAATACCACCACTAGAGGTGCCTGAAGCTATATGTCCTTCATTATCGACACAGACAACTCCAACAGTGTCCATGATACTATCTTCTTCCAATACACTAGGTACAGATGACTGACTTTCAGTATTGCTTTTTGGAAGGTTGTCAGATTGTACTTCTAATTCTGAAATATAAGTGTGATTTCAATAAAAAATTATAGAAATATTTAGAAAAGGCTATAAAACAGTCTGTAAAGCTTTCAAACCTCTGAAAAAGCAGAACAAAAAAAGCCTCACTCACACACACACACACACATGTGTATCTTAATATTATAGCTGCCAGTTGAACAAAATATGCAACTTCAATATGGAAAAAGTAGTTAGAGAACAAAATCATGATGCTAAAAATAAGGGGAAAGTAAAATATGAACAGAGATAGTAGACGAAACAAAATGCTTATAAAGTAGATAAACAATAAAATTTGCATAGAATGTAATTTTCAAATGAAAGTAATCCGTTTACTTCTGCAAAATAATAACAGAATACCTGATGATTTTACAGCCTCTTCGGATTTAAAACTGAGTAATTCTTTAGAAGTATAAATTTCGGCAGTGTCGTTCTTAAGCATCGCTTTGAACCTTTCCCACTGTGCTTTTGCCCTTTCAGTGACTAGCCACTAATTCAAAATATAGGCAAATTCATTTATCTCTAAATATCATAAGAATGATTGCACTGAAAGTTGATAATCCAAGGGCATTCAATTAGATGATATTCAACAAGTTGCAAAAGTAATCAAAAGTTGAAAAAACTAAACCTTATTTGTTTCTGCTATAGAATCTGGAAAACCAATGCCTTTGGATTTTGCCCATACACGGGCACCTTCACCCACCAAAAACCTAGGGGCCACATATAATGCTTAATGAGAAAATGAAAATGAAGGTGACATTTTATTCCAAAATATGAACTTCCATTTAAACTATGATTAAAAAAAAGGAAATTTTAATTTTCAATCCCGTACAGAAGGGGAAGCTACTTTTCACTTATACATTGATTTAAGAAAAGAATGACTGTAACAACATAGCATGCAACAGAGAAGCAAGATAATGTAATATTACATTGGAGATAATCGGCCCAACAGTGAAGAACCCATCATTTGCTCCTTCGCCAATAAGGTAGCGATCTGGATGGCATTTTGGACACCTGCTCTACAACTAATGAAATGTATACTCAGTGACCTCATGGAAAGTGTGGAGAATAATCTAAGAACTCCAAATAATAAATTAATCAACTCAAGAGTACCTGGAACTGCTCCAACAGCTCCAAATGCCCCAGAGTTACCATCCATTATACTAGAGTCGCACTCCACACCCCCATCTTCTGTCAAATTAGAGCCTCGGCCGGCATTTGTGCAGGGATCATCCTATAATGTACAAAATAGGGCAACATGTCATCCTTTTCTTTCACAGGCACCAAAACTATAAATGGATACTGATATTAAATGTAGATTTAGGACCATCCTTGAAATAAAACATGAAAGACAACATGTAAAACATTCAGGTGGCCCCATCAATCACCTCTAGGCCGGATGAAATGAACTCTCACAACTTCCATTTCAAGTGAGAACCCATTGGATCGGCCCACTTTCTTGTAAGTGAAGGAAAGGAAACAATAAAGTAATTACATCGATCGCAAGATTAATTATTAAATTTAAAATCAAGAGTAGCAAACTCTGGTTTTCACTTAATTAAATTTAAAATCAATAACATATTTACGTGAACTTTAGAAATGAATATCATTCATAGATTTCAGCAGCACAAAGAAAATAAATATATACCTCTAAAACTTGAACGGCGGCTGTAACAGCATCTAGACATCTACCAGAACCCTAAATCAATTTTAAGGAAAAAAAAAAACAGATAATATCAAAACCGGAACGCACATAAAAAGATATTGATATCCGTGGATACTATTAACCAAACCAAAACATCAGCAACTAATCCCATATTAACCAGACCAAAAAAAACAAAGAGTTAGAGTGAGAAGAGAAGAAGAGTACCTGGCGAAGAACAGAAGCAGCGGCGAGGCAAGCTCGCTTCATGGCGGACCTCAGGGCTTTCTCGCTGGATGGGGCGTGATACCCCGCGCCGACGTGAACCGCGATGAAGAACCTAGGGTTTTGATCCTCTGCCTCGGAAGCCATATCAAAGAGTGTGTTTGTTTTACTTTTGAGGACTATCGGTTTGAGCTTAATTTAATTTGTTGGAAGTATAAATGGTATAATTGACATATTTCTGAATTCTGAGGATGCTAATGAATCTCTTTCACCCATAATTAAAAACAAAAAAACAAATCCGTATTAATTAATAAAAGAATATTTCCTATACTTAAATCTTTTCGTAGATACAATAATTAGAAACAAATGCGAAATGTGTCTTGATTGATATATTCTGTGTGGTAGCTATCTGAAAAGGTTAACAAAAAATAAGAATAAAGGATCATTGGTTACTAATATTTTACACAGATGATTGATTTTTGTTTTTTTTAAATATATATATATATCAGAAGAAAACCCATAAACATTGAATATCATATCATAATGCAAAAAACATACAAGAGGCAGATGATTGATTTTTGTTAGCTGTTCTGGATTTGGGAGAAAAACTGATTACTCGAAAAATAATAATGTGCCCCTAGACCAAATGGGCTTACCTCTTCCCAAAAGTCTCGATTTCGATGAAATAATTAAAGCATTAATTTGGATTACATTACTCATGAGAGCATAGCCCACTCAAATGAAAGCACGTTCTACATGTATAAGTCTTCATCCAAGAAGAATCGTGCATTCTCAACATGAACATCTCTTCATCTCCCTCGAATTGTTCATATGAATTACATAGGCACGAATTCTACTAGACACTTATTCTATAACATGTACAAAATACAAATCGTGTACAATGAAAACAAAGAACTCAAGGATTTGCTAGGAAAAGAGCTTTAGACTGCTCCATTGCGTCTTCAGGGCTGGTAACTGCAATAAGTAAAGCTCAAAAGTTGACATCATTTGATACACCATAAAAACATCTAGGCACTTTGTGAGATGCATGGATAAATATTAACGTTCAGTTATATCAAATCCAGTTGTATTGTGGTGACTCCGTTATATGTAACCATTGTAATGCAGTAATCGATGGTAAGCAAATGGATCCTAAACCTCAAACTCTTAAACTTGATGAGGCCAATTTAAACAAAGAATTTCGTATCAAATATCTAAAAACATCTTCAATAGATTCTTTATTTCAGCTATATATTTATTTTAAAGAGTCATTTCATAAAAAAAAATATTCAATATTCTTTATTTTTAAAATTTAGAATTAAAAGTGAATTTAACTCTCTATAAATAAAAAGTCAAACTTAATTAATGCACTTTCGCTCTTTATGCATGTTCTATCTTTTTATTGTTGTATTTCTTTAAAAATATTTTTTTCTTTCCTTGTAATAAAAATCATTTACTTTTTTCTTTTAATAAATATTAATTTGTATGAAACAAAACAAAATATAAGGTAAAAACATGAAGAGTCTATTGAACTTGTAAAAAAATTTGTATTCTTTATATTTAAAAATGCTCATCATTATACTAAAAATGTTCTTTAAAATAAAAAAACAATATTGGAGATGCTATAAAAGTTCTATTCTCAATTCCTAACAGTAGCTATTTAAGTAGTCTTCCTGTCTATAGACATGTATTGGGAGGAGACGGTATAGAATTCAGTGTGCTCACAGTCAAAGGTTAGTTTGAGCGTTTTGTAAAGCTACTGGTTCTAGGTGAGACAATCCAAACTCTACTTGAATGATTCCCAGGTAAACCATAATTTAAAGTAGTCCTCTTATTGGTAAGCAATCCAATTCTCTTATCTTCTAATACGAGTAAAATTAGACTCCAGGTTTTTTAGTCTTCAAAATTCTCTTTGGTTTGGTTTATTTCTATTAGATTGCATAAAAAAATATAAGATAATTCATAATTCCATAACATATACCAATCAGAATGCCAAAAGGTAAGTTGAAGATTAAATCTTTTACTAACCTGTGTGACCCAGAGTTCGTTCTGATTCATAAATTTCATGGTCATTTCCTCCCTAGTTAGAAAAAGGAAAAAAAAAAAAAAGATTTAGTAAATGTAAGATTATTCACCAATGCTAGGAATATAACAAAGAATTGAAGTAAAGAAACATCTAAAAGAGCATACACACAATGATAACAACATAACTTAAAGAAAGCAGCTTTGTAAACCAAGACTGAACAGTTAAAGTTTGACTGACATAATAGCGGTTCTTTCCATGTAAGATTGTAGAATACATTTTGACTTCAGAATACAAGGAGAGATCAGAAATATGAAGAATCAACTTCAATATTACCAGAATGTTAGTCACTGATGTACACAGCACTTGAAATGTTCTAGCAAAGAATAACTAAATAGTCCTTGTAGTACAGTTTTAGGTTAGAAAAGAGTAATGAGAATGAATGCTGGTTTGCCACTCCAAATCAGAGACAGTATAATCAGTTAAGAACCGAAACCTCAACTTTCTTGCCACATATTTGGCTATATGTGTAAGCTTTTTACCTTACATTTAAGAAAATAAAGTTTCCCTTGATCAATGATTTCTCTCTTAGGAAAAGAACAATATCAACCATACTAATATCAGAATTATTGTGGCAATTTATAATCATATGAAAGTAGGAATAACACTCATAAGTATTAATCCCTCCAATTACACGTTTACTAGAAAGTCAGCAAAGTGTACATGAGATAGTGACTGAAAATGCATGAAATGAAAGAGATCATCAACAACAATGTTATAAGCAAAACACTTGTGGAAAACAGAAGGTGAGAAGGACCTAAAGAGAAAAGCAAATAAAATAACGGTTTAACCTTATATGTTTTGTCACCAAAGAAGTGGATTTCGTTATAGTCTTCAAGGTATCTCAAGCAGTATGTCTTGTCCCAACCTTGAGGAAAAACCTGTTACAGGCATTAATGAATATGATTGCATTTTGCCAACCTGCTTTCTATTTAACCAGTTCAAGATCATAAATTAGATAGTTAACACACATCAAAGCTTATCTGTCCGCCTATTGAGAATGTCAGGTTAAGGTGTGAAAACTTCTCACGCAGCACAGACACCATTTTTGGGCGTATGTTATGAACCTGAAATCAATTGTACTATGTTTTAGCAATATATATCTAACACACGGAATTCCATCTATGAAAACAATTAATTCCACCATAATCTCTCAGTAAAGTCAGACCAGTATCTTCTCTAACCTTATCATACTTTTCAAATTCGTCCCTTTCTTCTTGGCTGCAGTTCCGCCCAATTGGTGATACGTTAATCATACCACTCCGGAATTCTATAAATGTTCCCCTATAGGATGCATTGGAAAGATTTAACCCATTTTTTATCAGCCTGATATGCATGAAAATTGATTTCAAACTTTTGATGCACTCACCTTTTTATTGGAATATCTAAGTTTGCAATATAATGAAGTGTAAAATTAATAAATTCCTGCACATATCATTCACATTCTATCAGAATAACATAGATATAATATAACTCCTATGCCAAAAAATTTAACAACTAGTAGTTTGTTTTGTGGATCTAATAATCTAATGATTCAGTTAACAAGTAACTAGCACTTCCAAAAATGCTCCAGCCAAATCTTGTTCAATGTTTTGCATCTCACAAATAATTTGCAATAAGCATTTTGTCATTAAGATGAATTTAAAAATTATTGACTATTCTTTTGCTACAAGTAGTCTCACACGGAGGCAAAACCATTGTTATAAGCGTCAAACACAAAAAAGCATGCTGCATCTCAGAATTTTCAGTGGCCTCCTAAAAACTTTATTCTTTTATTCCAATTAAGTATTTATCTCTTGTCATTTTAGAAAAATCAATAAAAAATGTAAAAAGTAACTCACTTTGAGCTTTTCTTCTCTGAGGAATGTCTTCAAGCTCTGGTGAACGTAATCATAACAATCCATCAGAATCACACAACAATTTAGAGAAAAGGTTAAATTCAAGCAAGCCTTTGCCTGCCAGTTTTCTTGAAAAAATAAATCTAATTCTCAGCCTAACGTTCTCTCTTTTTGATCGCGAGAAGTACCTGGGTGCCAATAAGTTTCCCATCTTTATGAGCCACAAGCCCATTCTCAGAAAATACATAGTCATAGTCACTTGTAACTGCATATCCAAAATATAATTAATAGCTCTTCATTACTTTCTACTACAACCACCAATTCAAAAGCAACTAATCCAACCTGTCTTGCCAAGTTGCTCCGATATCTTAGAGAGGTCGGATCCACCCACAACTCCAACAGTAACGACCTTCAGTTGAACAAAGCATCTATCATGTATATGATAATACCTGATGAAGAATGAAGAATAAAATGCAAACAAAAGCAATCCTTGGATAAATCATGCTGAATTAATACATACCTTACGAAGTTCCTGCATAAACTCTAGCATCTTTGGGGTGGCCACCTGGAATTTGAGTTGAAAACAATCAACAAGAATAAGTCAGTTCCACAAATAGTCCAACAAGTTATGAAGCATCAGACAAATTTTGGCTTTTGCCCAGATACTAACTGCAACAATTCTAATAGTTTGATCAAATCTTACATACCTATGCAACAAAATCATTAAAATCCAACACAACAGAAAGAATTATACCTTTCTAGGAGCTGTGAGAGTCCCATCAACATCAAATAAGGCAATCAAACCGGGCTTTCTCACAGCCATTGCAGTTAATATATATTAATTTACCTGCGATGAAATTCATAAAATGGTCAGGCTTCCAGTTCAAAAAAATAGAAGAAAGAAAACGGAAAAGGAAGTCCATAATTAATGTGCAAATGTGCATAACACAGGCTACAATTTCATTAACGCATAACTTCAGGCTGAACTACTCAATAAAGCAACAACATTGCAGGTAATTCAACTCCGGAGCAAAACAGTAGGCATCGTCATCATATGAGAAAAGAAGGCAGAAGTAGAAGTAAATTCCTTACAACCAAACGGAGAAGTATAGCAGTGTTCTTGCATAATAACATTCAATTGAAAGAAAAAAAAAATCTGAAGGAAGAAATTGAAAAGAGACGGAGAAAAGATTACTGACCCTAGCAGCAATCTAGAGTGCAAGCTATTGCAGCGGATTCGGACCCGGAACTTTGGACACGGAGTTTCACAACAGATCTTAAATTGGCGGAAGCAGAGGAGTATTTGGGTATTAAATAAATTGTTCAGGGTTAACTTCGGCGTGAAAAAAAAGAGTTTGGATCTGAGGAGCTGCATCCATTGGTTTGCAACTTGTGCAACGTGTACGTGGGGGCGGGTCAAAATCGGCCCGACTCAAGAGCCGATTTAAATATGATATCATAACCCCAACCGAATAGTTCGATCGGGTCTCTCATGTGAGGGCGGCGGGATTGTGATGAGCCGTGGAGGGTTTAAGCCTTTAAGATTGGTCAGATATCTGATTGATTTTCAAAAAATTTGAGTCAAAATTGAAATTAATTAGGGACTTTAGTCTTTAGGGGTACGAAAAATAGGGGAAGAACCGAAATCCTGGACAAGATAATGGAAAAATAAAAAATAAAATTTGGGTGTTCTGTTCATTGTTAGGTTTATTTTCGGGTACGGGCAGTCAAGATTTCTACCCGAGCCGATTTACGCCATCCTATTTTCTAATTATGATCCGAAGTTCGAACAAACCAATTCGAATTAGTCCGTCTGGTTTGACTTTATCGCGGGCATGTTTACATAACCTAACTATCCATAATCTCTGTCGTCCACGTGGACCTTTTAACGCTAAAGATTATTCTATATTGTTCAGTTTTCGGCTTTTTTACTTTTAAGTATACAGAATAAAAATATACATACGTAAAATATAATTATTTATTACTATTTTTATCTTAAAAATTATCATTTGATTATAATAAAATTAATATTGAGCCTAATAAATATTAATTTTGTACCAATTTATTTTTTCTTTAAAAAAATTTAAGAATGATAAAGAGAATAAAAATAAATTTACATTCTAATATGATATATAAAACTTAATATATTATATTAGAATAATTATCGGTACATTATATAACATTAGGTTTAATGGGACTTAAGTTATTTTCTTCCAATTAATTCCTAAAGAATTTGGGTACCAAAAATTGAATAATTAAGTCCACCACCTTAATATAGTGCTTTTACAGCAAAATCAACCTCATAAGGATTTCTTTTTTCTCAAATTTGTTTTCAAGTCAATTTTCCAAAGTTGACAAATAACACTTCCATTTATAACTTTAAAATATAAAGAAAAAATATAATAGCCTCAATAACCAAAGGAAAAAAAAAACAAGAAGAAAAGTTTACTCCATTAAAAATTAGACAAAACCATTATTCTAAAATTTAAAACTCTCTAAAATATTGGGGTTAATTGCGATATTCCATTGCATGCTAATACTTGTTTATTATTTTAAAAATATAATTAGTGAAGATTTGGCTATTTTTTTTTTTTTTTAAGTTTGATGTTACTTACTCTCCTAAATGTTCATATGATACCATTTCCAACTAACTACAACCCAAAGTCAAGAATATTGTTTTAATCTCCATCAAAGAACTATTGTCAATTGATATGTTCAACACTACATACAGGTCAATAATGGCCAATTATATAAAATATCTTATTGTAGGCAAAATACATATAATTTCTTATAAAGAAAAAAAAAAACAAGTGTGTTCCATCAAAATTTGATATTTTTCTATAGTCTAACACTCAAATTATTTAAATATCACTATGTTTATGAAGATGCTTTTAATTTATTGATGGGTGCATAAGTGTATTTATCTAATACATATTTAACGAATTGTATATTTATACTATGATTTTTTTTATTAGTATTATTATTCTTGTGGCGCCGAGGAATTACTTGTTTCTTTTGTTTTATCTTATCTATATATGGTAGCCTTCCGGAAGTTTGAATTTTTTTTGTAAGACTGTGAACCAACCGAATCCAACTAAATATTAATGAGTTTGAACTCAATTTATTTAAGTTTATGATAAATTTGAATCTCGAGTTTGATTCGAAATTTGATTCTTGAATTTGAGCTTGTTTTATTTGAAAATTATTAAAATCGTAAGCGATTCGAGTTCGGTTTGTAAAAATATCTTTTATTATACTTAACAAGTTTAATTTAAATTCGACTCGTTAACTAATAATGACAAAAATTTGAATTTAACTCGTTAACTAATAATAAAAATAATCGATTTTGAATCCGAGTTCAATAACAAAATATAATTTTAAATGAATATGTTCGTAAATTTTTAAATGAACACATAATATTTAAAAACTTTTAAACGAATATATTTACGAGTTAACGAACTAAACAG
Organism: Triadica sebifera; assembly: GCA_023653625.1. Classification (NCBI taxonomy): domain Eukaryota; kingdom Viridiplantae; phylum Streptophyta; class Magnoliopsida; order Malpighiales; family Euphorbiaceae; genus Triadica; species Triadica sebifera. Next base: position 4,299,661 of record CM042895.1, read on the forward strand.
TATTAATTTTAAATTCAAAAAAAATTTTAAATTTAGATTTAAATTTAAAATTGGGCTAGTTAATAATAATATATAATTTGGAATAAATTTTTTCCGCTGACCTCACTAATAAAACTTTTTTTTTTTACTTACAGATTTTTGTGCATAAAAGTCATCTCTTTTCTTTTTCTTTTTGTCATATTGTTAACTTTACTGGCAGCTTTCTCTTTACGCAATTACCTTTATGAACTCGTGCAATATTTGTAGAATTTCTATTCTAATAATGTGTTTGGGAGTGGCATATAATTGTCACTTGTTACTGTTCTTTGTCATAATTTATGGTTTGAAAAGGAGAAGTATTGTGTCTTAAGAAGTAAAAAGGGAACTGAGACATCTTGTCCAGGGCATTATTGATTTTATTCATTTGCTTGATATGGGCATTGGTTTAGTAGTTCTCAAATTTGTCATGGACCCAGTACAACACTGCAATATGAGCTATGTTGAGTAATGGTTATGTTATGAACTTGAGATCAGTGTACTTCTCACCATAGAAGCATTCAAATCTTATATTTTGTCATTCAGGATGGTATTGCTGGATAGAATTAAAAATATAGACAGAATTTTTGGTTTGAAAATTCATTTAGGTTGTAATGTGGGTATTGCAAGATTATGAATTATGTTGTTGTTTTTTAGTATATTGTTCTGGCTTCTAAACTTAATGTTATATCCTATATGCTTACATGTTGCATAATGAGAGGGCCTTTCAGTCCCAAATGAACTAATATATTTTTTTAGTTTCAGATTTTTATACAGTCACGTATAACTCTTGCGTTTTTTCGGAAGAGAAAATTTTAAAAGTTAAGAAAGTCTATCATAAACTGTAGCATAGAAAGCCTTGGCCTTTAAATCACTGGTCGTATGACATTTGGCTCATTGGTCATAGAGATGGCATAAGACTGATGTTGCGGTGGAACTTGCAAACTTTAATAGAAAAATCTTGCGTTTATCCTGATTTTAAACTCTAATGATTTAAAATGTAAAAAAACAAAAAAAATATTAAAACAGGAACAAAGATGAATCTAAAAGCTAAAAGAGTTAATAAAAATGAATATTATAAAAAGGATATCATTAGCCAAAGAAACATCTACCCTCTAGATATAAAAAGAAGCAATTCGTTTGTCTTAATAAGTCTCATGTAACTGTACTAAATAACTTAATTAATTAGAAAAAAATGGTCTTGATTTTTTTGTCATGCTCATAAACATAATAATCCATCTCAAATAGTAACAAGGATCAAGGTGCAAAATATAATTTAATTATGCAATGCATAAAAATTTTGAGGATTTTTTTACCATATCTAATATCTACCACTATTTTTCCTTATTGATTATTAACTTATCTTCCTCCATAAATATGCATATATACCAAATTATCATCAAATGGAAAAATAAACTATGAATTTTTATGAATATCATTGACTGAATACTAATCAAAAAACAAAAATCTAATATTATTTTGTGCTTAATATAATTTAGAAAATAATTATTTTGGTGAAAAGTAATTTGATATGTCAAAATTCAAAATAATTTATTTTTAACTAAAATTAGAAATAATTGCAAGTTTATTTTTAAAACCATTAACATATCAGGTCTATAAATTTATGAAAATATCTTATCATTTCAATTGTATATTTTATTATTAAAAGTATGAAATTTTTTCTTATAAAGTTGTTTTTAAAAAAAAATGGATTTGAAATTCAATTTTCTAAAGTAATTGCATAATAAGAAGATTTTTTTGTTCTCGTATAATATTTTAGATTAATAAAATCCAATATATTTGTTCTCTAACTAATATGCTAACAAAAAAAGCATGTGGTGTATATATATCCAGATAAAAAGTTTCATAAATTGGTATATTTTTATAGTATGTCTCTTTAAAATAAAATTCATCATTGTTTTTTTCTTTTCTTGGATTTTTTTTGTCTGGATCCTCCTTTTCTTTCAAAAAAAGGAAAGAAGAAGGATCTTCTCCGATGGATCCCTCTTATTCTTGTTTAGTTCTCTTCGTTTTGGAAATTGTTTCTATTTCTACATTTGTTTCTTCTTCCATATATATAATCATAAACAAATGAAAAATCACATAAATTGATTGCTTATTTTCATTCAAACCTATCATGTCTATCAGTCTAAATTCAATTGGCACACGCTTCGAGATTGATTGTGCCAAATTGATCAAAAACCGAGTGCATTCTCAATTAAAACAATATCGATATTACTTAAGTTGAGAGTCGAACATAATAAGAGTAAAAAGTGGAGACACAAACATGTGATGCTAATTAATCAAGTAAAATCGGAAAAATTGGATTACACCGTAAAGATGTAATTTTTTTAGTATGCGAATTGCGAAACCAAAAATGTGTCACGTCCGCGATCTAGACCATGACCATAAACGTATATTTCAGTCATTTGTACTCCAATACAACGACGTGCTAATCAGAGTCTAAATAAGAATAAATATGTGTGAGAAAAACTATTTTCATATGATAATAAAAAAATATATAATATGAAAGTTTAATTCAATTGATCAATTGTTGTGATTTCGTGTTTAACACGTAAATTGAGACAACGTATCATATTTGAAATACGTGATTTTTTTCGGATAATAAAAATATGACTTAAGTATATCAAAATATAAAAATATATTATTTTAGGATAATAGGTGGAGTTATAAGATGAGATTTTAAAGTTTATGACACGAAATGTGAAAATATGGTTTTTAGTGCAGTTTTATAGTCCGATTTTCTGATTGGAAGTTAGGGAGATACTTTCACGATTGCGAGGATACCGATGTGATTGCAATTAAATTCTAAAAATTTTAAAACTGATAATTTATAAATCGGACTACAGATGAATTTTTATGAGTATGATTTAAAAAAAAACTAAATCACAAAAATGTAATTTTCATACCAGTGATCATTTTGAAGAGAAAATTATTATGAGGATATTAGAATATTCAATTTGAGAAGATAAGATCATTTGAGATATGAAATTTAAGAAAATAAATTTATTCAAAAATTAAATTGGAAAGTTTGGTAGAAAAAGTTCAAAGTCAAAAATTTTTTTGAATTAAATTGAATAAAAACCAAAATATTTTATTGATTAATTTTAATTGACCAATTGGAATAAGGACTAAGCTTAATTAAGATTAATTAAGCATTAATCAAGTATATAAAGTAAAAAATGGACAAAAAATCAACAATTTCATAATATAAAACAAAAAAAAACTCTTCTTCTTCTTCTTCCCTTGCACAACCACCATAGCCATTTACCTTTTTTTTTTTCTCACAAACTACCATCATCAAGGTATAAAAAAATATAAGGAATTATGTATGAGTGAAGAAAATATTTTTGGAGAAAAATCAACTATTGGCTAAAAATTCCAAGAAAAATTGAGATGAGATTTTCTTCACTTTTCTTTCAAATTTCCATGAATTTAAGTTGATTTGGAAAATTTTTGTAAGTTGATTTTAAGTTTGATGATGATTTGAAGTAAAATTACTATTATGGAAAAATTAAGATTTTGTAGGAAAATTATGGAAAAATTAGAAAAAAATAGAAAATGAGTAGAATGAGGTTTGAAGATGATGGAGATGATGGAAAATTGATAAGAAATTTTTTAGGAATTTTTATGGAATTATTGAAAATTTTCCATAATTATGGCCAAATTTTTAAAAAATTATTTTGAAGGATGTTTGCCTTAAAATGATGATAATTGTGTTATACATAGTGTTTGGAAGTGAAAATTAATTTTTGGAATGGAGAAAAATTTTAAAGGAATTTTGGTGAATTTTTGGATTTTTGGCATAATTATTGAAAAATATTTATTGGAAATTGTTGAATGTAATTTTGGCAAAATTGATGATAGAAAATGGAAGATAATGGGTCAAAGTAATTATAAAAATTTAGTTGGAATTTTTAGATTATTTATTGAATTAATAGGAATTTTGAGTTGAAAGTAAATTTTTGGAGAAAAAAATGAAAAATAAAGATATGAATGAAAAATTAAATAAATTGAAGAAAATTAGAAGATAAAAGAAATATTTAATTATTTTGGAAATTTCGTGTTAATAGTGTATATTTTCATTCAAAATAATTTTTATTATAAGTTTTTGCACCACTGCGTTTTATACTCAGCCCGAGAGTTTGTTTTTTCTCACATAGATTTTAGTTAAGTTAAACGGCGATAAATTTGTGAATAATAATTGTCGCTGTTATCAGTAAATCTTATCTATAAAGTCAAACAGCAGTGACAGTTACCCCATTGGAATGAGTTTTGCTATATATATATTTTATCTATTTCACTTGATATATATATATATAAGTTATTTGTATGAGCATGTAAATTAAGACTATGATATAAGAATAGTGGGATAACAAAATTTTATTTTATTTTATTAATGTAATATATTATTTTATTAAGTTTAATTCATGTCAATATATAAATATATTTATATAAATTTTAATAATATATTATTTTAAATAAATATATCTCGTAGCATTACTTATCTGACCGTGTACGACAATACGAATAAATAAGGGGTATTACAAATTGTCAGTATGTAAAATAAATTTATAACAAAAATGTTAGTATATTTAATTGTAGAAAATTAATTAATTTGGGATTTGAAATTCAAAAAATTAAAATTATTGTGCGATTTAATTTGAAAAGCGAATTTTATTCCAATACATAATTAGTACAATTGAATTAAATGGTAGATAGAATAATTAATAAAAAAATTTTCGAAGCATGTCTAGCATACCATATAAATAAAATGATTTGATGTAAATGAAATATTTTGATATAGATATGATGAATTAAGTGAATGTTATGATTTCGTCCATAAATTAGCTTAAACTAGAACTAGTAGATTTGTTGACATACTAATAGAGTTATATGGCTTCGTCCATGATATTTGACTTTAGATATGTGGATTTTCCTTTACCATGTGGATTGACTTTGGTCGATATAATTGGTTCCGGCCATGTGGTTTTCTTTGATCGGTATAAACTACTTTGGCCATGTGATGGCTATAGCCAAAATAAATGGCTTCAGCCCATATGTATATCCTATAGCCAGAAGCTTTTTGCAGACAGCCTACAAGTCGAGATATCCATTTGTATTTTTTGAAATCTAGTCTAGATAATTTAATTTATGAACACAATATATAAAACAACTAAATGTATGTTTGTTTTTAAATACTATTTTCTATTTTATTGTTGTATGAAATATGATAATTCGCTTATTATAGGTCTTTTACTATTTTTCTATTATGAGGGTATATCAAATGCAATATGAAATGTCTAATTGAGCCATGTTTATTATGAGAAATACAATAATCTAATGATAATGTATGATATGCATATTTATATATATATATATATATATATATATATATATTCACTTATTTTATTAAATAGGAATGTTAAAATGTTGTATTAAATTATAATTGAATAATAATTCTATTACTATAAAATTTACACTGCTAGGTTAAAACTCAACATGAAAGTTATTTTTATCTCACACATATTTAGTTTCCATGGCAGAAACGAATTCTTGAATCAAATATTGATAAAATAATATATATTACAATGCACATGATTCTAACTTGGTTTTCAAGAGAAGGAATTGACTTGCACCTAAGTTAAAGTGATACCGTGATTTGTGTTGATTATTTTTTATAGATCCAAGATTGGATCTAAAGGCATATTCATACATATCTAACAAAATATTCCGAGAGTGGATCACTGCAACTAAATAATCCGCCAAAATAGAAAATTGCAAAAAACCATCTGCTAATTGCCAAAGTCAGTGCTCGAGCACTCATTGGGTAGGAAATTTCTTCTCTGTGTACTTCTGTTTTACATGGTGCGGGAAATTTCACATTCTCCAGTCATAATCCTAAATTGGTGTTTTCAAAAGATACTCCAGGAAAAAGCATAGATCAGGTATCATTACAATTTCATGTGAGTTCAATAAACTTGATAAAAATGGCATGCAATTATTAATGCAAACTACAACCAGAGATTTTACATGCTCTTATTAAGATATTCAAATAAACAAATCCTAACACCCAAAGCTACTAAAGAAAAACTATCACCAATTATTGCACCTGCAAAGGCAAACATATTTCCAAGACTAGGCCTGCCAAAAATTACACGACAACTCTTTTGCTTCCTTTATGATCCTTACACGTCTATATCTTTCCAGGCCATATATAGCCATGTATATTACAATGAAAAAGCACAAAATGTTCAATGAAATTGACACAGATGAAGTGCATAACGCACAGGCTTGCTATATCGTTGGAGGTGGTTAAGTTTTGGTGGTTCTCCATAATTTTCTATTAGAAAGGATGACAGTATTCACGAACTTAAAAAGATTAGGCTCTGAATATTTTTATGCATACATTTGTCTATATAGATGGTAAAATCATGTCCAATGAAAAAGGTGTTTCCTCCTTCCTAAAAAAGAAGCGACCAGAAGGACCGTCAGTAGGCAACAGTGCCAACCTCACCGGACTTTCAGCACCTTCTTTGACGGACGATAATCCCATGTTGAAGTTGATATCTGTTTTAACAAAGCCAGGAGATACACAATTTATACGATAAGTTGGAAACTTCTCAGCTTGGACCCGTGTATAAGCATTCAGGGCTGCTTTTGACACTGCATAGGCAGACATGACAGCAGGCCAGCCTTTGCTTTCTGGTGAACCTTCTTTAAAATCTTTTAGATAGTGGCTTAACGCCTCATCAATTCTTTCTTCTGAAAGGTTGTCGGCGTCACTTAACACCTCTTTAGCCCATTCATTAGATACTTTCTGAAACAAATTACAGGACATATTTATTTGCTAGAAACCTTGTAGTAACTACTCAATTTCTATTTCTTACATTTTATCAGGAAAAACTTGATGGCATAGAAAGATAGTAGCTCAGTAGGTAGGCATATCTTTCTTGTTGTATTCTAAATACAACAGTATACACTATATGCAAAAATATATATTTTTTTTTGTGGCTTAACCAAAAATATGCTTTCTATGTAACTTAGCTGAATTTTCTAACCAAGTCACTAACAGAAATCAAATTTGCACGAGTCAATATGAGTGAATTATATCTGGCAAAAAGTCATATGGCTTTACCTCCAACTTCCCCATGGAAGATGAAACATTAACAATCCTGGGTGAATCAGATAACTGGAGTAGGGCAATGAATGCCTCAATCATTCTCTTGGCACCATAATAGTTTATTGTCGAGCATTGTTCAGCTAATTCATACAGTTGAGTTAGTCTTTCAGTCCAATTGATCTGTGCACCTTCCTGCGTCAAGGAAAAAAAAATCTAATTACTATGAGTCATTTTGTTGACCTTAATTCAATTCAGGTCCTGAGCTTTTGGTATTAGTTATTCATTAAAATTCAGTTCCTATTCTGAAGTATTATCGTACGAAAGCCCCACGAACACGATTACGAATGAATTTCAAAGAAGTGACGTAATCAGTGACTAATCGCATTGTACTGCTTTCGTATTGTCTGATTTGACTTCTGATCGGCGAGTGGGATTCCCCATACCGTTAAAGAAATTATGAGCATAATGGCGTCGCATAGTGAGGCGCCGTTCCACATTGCCCGCGCTGTCCCAACCAATAAATTTGCAGGTGTTCGGCTTTATGTACTTCTTCTTATTCTTAATTTTGCCCCAACTAAACTTGATAATTTAATTTTGTCCCTATTAACAAATTTACTGTTACTAGATTGTTAAGAGCCTCATATTTAGTTTCATATTTATTTTTTTGGAAGAAAAGTATTCAGTTTCAGAATTGGTCGTATAGGTAGGTGAAGACTCTCCGCTAGGCCACTTTCATAACTTAATTTATATATCAAGTTAATAGTAATTATATATAAGAAAATTAATTTTTTATTGTGTAAAGGTAAAATTAATTGCAAAAAATATTTTTTTTATATTATTAATTTAAATAAACAAAAGCATGAGTATATTTTGATACAATTATATATATATATATAGAAGAGATAATTCACTAAAAAGTGTATGATATTAAAGTTAATTAAGGTGAAAATTATAATATTACTTGATCCATTAATTTGTAAATTATGTTTGACTAATGTGAATTTTAGGTGTACTTTGGTTATTTAAATTCAATGAATAATTGTCTAGTTATGATCAAGATGCATTAAAATATGGTCTTGATAATATTAAAGAAGAAAATCATACATGAATTTTCATGAACTAGGGACAAAATTAGGCACACTTGTTTTCTTCAGCCGCTTACCTTTCCGTTAAGAACATCCCAAATTTTATTACTAGATTTCAAATCAATGCAAAATTGCAATGTTAGATTTTTCCAATTTCATTTTTATGATTCATTGTTCGTTTTTACTTTTAAAAGTATGTTACTACTCGCCATTAATTATAAACTCCATCCATCATGAAAGATATAGAGATTCAAAAATCTAATATATTCTTGATGCATAAGCAATATGCATTACACTGAATAGTTATTACTATACAAAACTTTTTAATTGTTATAAATTTATACAAATTCTTTCTAAAATGTTGCAATATAATATCCAAATCCAATTTTCGGTACTAATATAATGCCATGTTGATTGTATTTTCTAATATTGCACATATACAAAATATATATATATATAACAAATTGTAATTAAATTAATTCAAAAACTTGATTTATAACCAACTACATGCAAATTTATACATTCTAATTATTCCAATACATTATATAAAATACTAGCGAAAACGGTAAAATCTCCTAAATGGCAAGTATACTCTTATCCACAGAGATGCATCATGCATATTTGCCTACACTAGGTGTAGATCCATCACTCCGATCATATGTTGTAAGTCCCAGCATATAGTGATGTTCTCCTTCCTTAATCAAATGGTGATACCTCCTGTTAAAAGAAGCAACCAGAAGGACCGTCATTGGGCAGCAGTGCTAACCTCCCCACATTATCAGCTCCTGCTTCCACAGACAATTTTCCAAAGTTGAAATTTATATCTGTTTTGACATATCCAGCGCAGAGACAATTGATGCGAAAATTTGGGAATTGTTTGGCTAGGATCCTCGTGTAGGCATTCATTACTGCTTTGAGAGTGTATAAGCAGAAAAAGAAGCAGACCAACCTTTGTTTTCCGGTGAACCCTCTTTGAAATCTTTAAGATACTGGTTCAATACCTCCTCGATTCTCTCTTCTGAAAGGTTGTCAGCATCACCTAGCAACTCTGTGGCCCATTCATGCGATACATTATAAAATAAACACACAAAACATGATTTTTAATTATCAACAAACTCAGAATTTACCATGAGCAAAGAGCATATGGCTTTACCTTAAGCCTTCCCAGGGAAGATGAAACATTGATTATCCTTGGTGAATCAGACAATTAGAATAGGAGAATAAATGCCTCGACCATTCTCTTCGCACCGTAATAGTTTATAGACAAGCAATCTTCAGCCAATTCATATGTTTGAGTCATTAGCCATGATGCCAATTGACATTTGGACCTAACTGCATTAATGAAAAGAAACTTAATTATGGTGACAGCCATACGCATTACAGCCAAATTTTATTGCCCTAAACAAAAATTTGTAGTTTGCTCTGCCTGTCTAACCCATTCCAAATCGCAGAAAGATTTTATATCAATAAAATTTTATTAAATTATCATACTGTAATTAACTCTATTTGTCCATCCATAATCCAAGGGTTGCATTGCATGTACTAACAAATTACACACTTGATTAGCTGACAAAACATATGTTAGCAAGGTTCATATAGAGAAACTCATCTTACTAGGATCACTTAAAGCATCACTATCATCTTTAGCTCCAAGAACTTCGGCATTGTTCATCTGTTGAAATTAGCAACATTGTTCGACATTAAATTATAAAAGATATGAAGTAGCCACTGCTATAGATCAATAATGAAGACAATTCAACTGTTTGTTCAATACATTGATAAAACAAGATTCAAAATTTTATCTTGAAGAAATGGTAATTACTTGTTTCTATAGTCAAATTACTTGTAACTTAGAATGCAATGCACATTCATGTAACCCAAGTAACATTATATACAAGAGATTATAAATAAATAAATAAATAAAAAGAAAAAAGAAAGAAAGAAAGAAAAAGGAATTTAGGTTTTAATCATACCAGGATATCAATCTTTCCAAATTGAGTTTTGATAAATTCAGCAAGAGCAGCAATACTGACAGAGTCAGCCACATCAAGTCAAAGAAAAACCACATAATCAGAGAGCCCTGAATCTTTGAGTTTTTGAACAGTTTCAAGGCCTCTCTTCTCATCTCTGGTTGGCAAAACCACCACAATCCCAATTGAAGCCAACTGCCTACAAACTCCAAACCCAATACCCTTGTTTGCTCCATCCAGTAACTATTGCATACCTGGAAAAAAAATAACCAACAGAAAAAAGCAGCAGCAGAAAATAGAGAGATTCGTGAACATGTTGAAAGAAAATATTGCCTTTTGGTTGCTTCTGCCATGGGGTAATGATGAAACTTAGAATTTGAGCATGAAACAAGCTAATTGGTGTGTTTGCTTCAGCAGGGTTTCTGGGTTTTATTCATATAATCGCATAGAAAATTTTTCCAGGATATAACTGCAAGCATTGGCCTTTGATGAGTATGGGGCGATAGTGATATTGCGCTTAACTGGAGTTGGAAGAAACCGCGGGAAAAGGACGATTATAGAAAGAGGATTAGAAAAAGACACGACGAGGCTAACAAAAAAAAAGACAAGATAGAAAATTTTGGCATTGCCTCTATGAAGAAATTCAAAGACAAATTGTGATGGCATAAATTCATAGCTTAGATGTAGAATAAGGAATGTCTAATTTATCCATTTGTGTTTTGTACGTTATAGATTAGTGGATAGTGGATAACTGGATTCTAAATTTCACTATGTTCACAGTCGGACCCCTTGTAGGAGATCAGTTTCAAATAAGCGATCGGCTTGGGTTAGCTTCAATGGGCAAAGCAATCGTAGCTCTATATCCGGGTCTGAAAACAATGAGACAGTCGGTAGAATGAAAGTGGTCGTGATAGCAAGAATCGACAATCGTTTAAAGAAATAAATGCTAAAAAAATAAAAATAATTGAAATATAATGTTGAACATATAAGTAATTTTATTTATAACTTTAAATGATCACAAATTTATTCAGTTGTATTTTGATATATGGATAGATTCGTGGATAGTGGATAATTGGATTCTAGATTTTATTATGTTCATGATGGGACTACTTGTAGGAGATCAATTTTAAATAAGCAATCGGCCAACATGCAGGTCAATTGTAGTTCTATATTCGGATCTGAAAACAACAAGATGATTGGCAGAGTAAAATTGGGTTGCGATAGCAAAAAACTACGATCATTTAAAGAAATGAGTGCTAAAAAAATAAAATGTTGAACATCAAATGATCACAAGTAAAATAAATGCTAAAATTTGCAAAAGTGGAAAAAAAGTTCATTTATCAATAAATATTACCCTATTTATAGTATTATATAGACGAGAAATATAACCAATAAGAATGTTGACCCACAATCAAAATTATAGTCAAATCAATATTTACATTAACAATGTTATCTACCATAATATCACCATGATTACATGAATAGTGGACTTATCATTATATTACAGTTAGAGATGGTTTGAAATCATGTGCTTACACCCTTATTGTGCCAGTGTAAGCACAATATTCTGGATAATACTTGCCAAAATCCATATATGATAGATGAAATTATCAAATGAATGATACATGCTAGTGTAATGCAACAGTTTTTTAAGGGTGATATTTTTATTAGAGATGAGAAAAAAATTCAAAATATTAATTAATTATAAAATTAATCTGAAATTGCATAAAAATATAAATTAATTGAATCAACAGCTTAGATTTATGATTAGATATTTGAAAGAATCAACTAATTTTGCATAATTATTTTTTAAAATATAATATTTTTTCAGAAAAGTACATTTAATATATTTGATATATATATAGCATAATTGGTCCAATATGCTTTTCCATAACATTTTCTTGTTGACTCTACCACTAATTCAATCTTAAATATTATTAAGTTTTTTTAGTAAAAGAATTATAAATGAATTTTTTTCTTAAATTCCTGATTCATTGATTAATAGTTAAAAATATAAAAATCAAACCAGAAAAATTGAAACAATGGATTTATTAATCGGTTTTAATGGATGAATTTATGATTAAATTTTATTTAATTTATGGATCGATTAGTCGGTTTATCTTTAATTACCTCTAATTTATTATTACTATTATTTTAATAAATATTTATTATCTTATAATTTATTACACTATAAATTAATCTAGATTCTTACCAAAGAAGTCCATAAGGGAGCGAAAATTCCTCCCAAGTGTTTTCTATTTCTCAAACTATATATATATATATATATATATATATATATATATATATATATATATATATATATAAATACACATAATTCCATGAAGCACCCTCTTGTTCTATTGGAGTCATCGACAGATTTTATCCATCATTGTTTGGAGAGGGCTGATCCATTGTTAGAGGCATAGTGAGCTTCTTTTTGGGTTTGATAAAGATGGGCTCTGATTTGGTTTTTGTTCTCTAACCCCTGGAGTTACATTATCTTCATTTTCTTCTTAGCAATCTGGTGGGATTTGCTTTTCCTACTGATTTTCTTCCTTTCATCTTCTTCATTCATTCTTCAATTTCTTTTTCATATCTACATTCTCCTATAAGGGAACAGTTCATCATGGACTCCATTAATCTTATGTGAATAGATTGAGTACAAACTTCAATTTATTATTGTGACTAAATGAACTCAGTTTAAGTACTTACAATATCTTATTCTGGAGAAAATAAAAATACATAGAAATTCAATGCTTGTAGTTGTCTTTCAAAAGGATAGTAGTAATTCACTTTCACTCAGAAATCTATGATTTGTTTTTCGCTAAAGAAACAGCCAGATGGTCCATCTTTAGGTAACAGTGCTAACCTCACAGTATTTTCAGCTCCTTCAGCTGCAGTTAAGGGTCCGAGATTAGTGCTCATGTCAGTCCTGCAAAAGCCAGGGTTAACAGCATTCACAAGGAAATTTGGGTACTTCTTGGCAAGAATCCTAGTGTAGGCATTCATTGCAGTTTTTGCAACTGTGTAGGCTGAGAGATGAGTTGGCCATCCTTTGCTTTCTAACAGACCATCCTTGAAATCTTGCAGACATTGATTCAAGACCTCATCCACTCTCTTTTCACTCAGTTTCTCAATATCACTCAGCAACCCTTTTGCCCATTCATTGGGCATATCCTACACCACATGCTCAACAAATATTGGATTCAGAAGAATAATTAAGATAGCGGAAGAGATATTAATACATAATGTTATTTCCGAAAGAGGATTCTGTACCTGCAACAATGCCAGGGGTGAGGAAACATTTACGATCCTTGCTGAATCAGATAGCTGAAGAAGAGGAGTAAGTGATTCGGCCATTGCTTTTGCACCATAATAGTTTTTTCAGGCAGTCTTCCTCCAATTCCAGTTTCTGAGTTGAAATTTCGTCCCAGATTACATGCTTTCAATCTGGCTGCATCGGCACTCATTATATTATTCTCACTACCACAAAAATAAACTATGACAGTGACAGAGACTGTTACGATATGTACTTTAAATTATGGCCAGCCGTTCACATTAGCCGATTGATAGTCCTTACATCTATTACATAAAATTCTCTATCTATACAGTTTCACCATAACTTCCTCTTCCATGGAATGAATTAACTGATAATTGGTAATAATTTTTCAACATGAATCTCCCTGCATATCTCATTCACACAGACTCCAAAAACCTCAAACTTAGAGCAAGTAGGGAAAAGCAAATTTGATGTAATTCTTAGAACGTAGAAGTTCTTCTAATATTGTATTCAAGTTCAAAAAAACTAAAAAGAAATGAATCTCCCTCCACAACTCATTCACAGAGACTCCAAAAACCTCAAACTTAAAGCAAGTTGGGAAAAGCAAATTTGAAGTAATTCTTAGAAATTCTTCTTCTAATATTGCATTTAAGTTCAAAAAAAATTAAAACAAAGAAAATATATAGAGAACATTTTAATTACCCAACCACGACAAAGCTCACAAGCTCTTCTGAGAGCACCAGGGTCTAGCACAGTTCCAATAATCGCAGCATTATTTACCTCCGCAGGGATTGAAATTTTCTTTGTTCAGCTGATAGATAAGGGATTAGGAACAGATATGAACGGAATCCACCAATCATAAAGAATAATTATTAGATTCATACCAAAATATCAAGCTTTCCAAAGTGGGTTTTGACAAAATCTGCCAGAGAAGCAATGCTATTAGGGTCAAGCACAACAAGCTGATGGAAAATCAAAAGATGATGAGAAAGGCCAGAGCGTTTAAGCTTTTGAACAGCTTCAAGGCCCTTATTCTCATCTCTGGCAGTTAAAATCACTACAATCCCACTAGAAGCCAACTGCCTGCATATTTCAAAGCCTACACCCTTGTTTGCTCCAGTGACCACTGCATACCTGAAAAGATTTGAGAAAGACAGAAAGTAAGATTATAGTAACAGTTTGAAGAAAATTATGGAAGTGAACAAATATAACCTCTGTGTTTCTGTAGCAGTGGAAGCTTGTGCCATGAGCAGTTGAAGATGGATAAGAACTTTCTCTCCTCTCCCGGTAATGAAAGTCTTTGTGCCAATTTTTTTAGACAATATTAGTTAGATTATATCCATAAAAAAAATTTCCAGGATTTCTCATACAAATGCAAATTTTTTTTTTTAATTTCTACTTTTCTTTTTCAGTCAATACTCCTCTAATTGAGATTTAAATCAACAATCTTATAATTTTAAATAGCAAGTTAAGTTTTATAAGTAGAATTGTTTTTTTTTCCTAAACTATTACAAGAATTGTTTTTATTGTATTATTTTTCGAAGTACCACAGCCAAAGGTGGTATTAACTATTCAACAAATGACCAGTTTATGCAGAAGGGGGCATGAAATAGGCAACTTGTATTAGCATAAATATCGTGATTGCTTCGGGACACGAAGGACATCAATGGAAAGGGATTCTGGATTCAGACTGTGTTGTTTATCATTTAATTCCACCTGTTTTAAATTCTATCAGGCCATTTCTAATATTGGCATGATAGATGACAGTTGGACCTATTTCCTCATTACTATGCCCCGATCCCGATCTAAATGGGTGGTTTTTTTTATAATTTTTATCCTGTCCTAATCTAAAAAAATTTTGTGACGGAAATGGAATAAGAACAGTAATAAATAAAATATAATCTTCATTTAAAGTAAAAAAATATTTTTTATTTATCCAATTATAGAATTAACTAATTAATTAAAATAAAAAAAAAATTAATAAAAATTAGAGATCGGATCGTGGCCAGAAATCCTTGTCCCCCGTGTGGAGCGGAGATGGAGATCAAAAAAATTTCCCATATGAGAAATGAGACAAGATGGAGGAATAGGACAAAATTGAAAGTTAGGAATTGAAAATTCTTCCTCGAACCCGCCCCATTGCAATTACTAGCCAATATCTATCATGGCCCGTGCAGACAAACTTTGATTCTTATCAACATAATCAATTATTAGAAAAACATAAAGGCAGATGGTGAGTCCCACATCGATTGATGAGGAATTCATGGACTGATTTATAAAGTTGAATTCAAACCTTCCTCTTTGAATGCGCTTTTGGGGCAAAATTAGGAGTCCACATTCTTATCATTTGGTATCAGAGCCAGCCTTATACGCCGGTGTCCCTTCGGGTTACGACAGATCGCCGACCGAGGCAGTCAGGGTCTTAAGGGAGTAGGAATGATGCGTCTCACATCAGTTGCGGAGGAATTACTAGACTGGTTTATAAGGCTGAGTTCAAACCTTCCCCTTTGAGCGCACTTTTGGGGCGAAATTAGGAGTTCACATTCTTATCATTTGGTAGAAATTGGAACTTCACCTCATTAGTACACAATTCTCCAACATGTGTGTGCATATCGATATTATTGTTCCATAAGAAAAATAGCGATAAGAGATAGCTAGTAGTGATTCTATGCAGCAATGTGCTATCGATCATGGAGAAATTTTAAGTTAGGTAAGCCATTATAAGTAGTACATCAAAATTATAGCTATCTGATATGAGATAATAAGAAGAAAAAATTGCATGAATTAAAATTTGTTATTGACATCATAGTTCAGGCGAGTGAACTACATAAGAAATGAGAGGGCTTGTTCCTGTTTTCATCACTTGCTTTTCTACTTCTTTCAGTTAGCAAATTATGAATTCAGGAAAACATAAAAGAATATTATAGTTGGCTTCTGAGTTTCAGATCCAGTTTGCAGTAAAATAAGATCCCAAGAAAGAAAATGAAAGGTCAAAAGGGCATTATTTCTCATGAACTAGAGGGCTATAAACTGGGAACCACATATAGCGTCTCACGAATTGCACCGTCTCCTCCTGCAAACAGTACCCACAATAAGAAGTTAGATGTTCTTCAAACATTAGACATTGTCTTTACAAAGGTGCCACACAAGCAAAGACAGCAAATAATCAATTTAATGTTGTTTAAAAGAATAGTAATTTGGTTGTCATTCTATTTAATGCCACTTGTAGTATTTAGTTATGTTATTCTAAGATTTTTCCCTCAACCTACTTTTGACATGTGCCTCAGCTCTCTTGGGCCCACGTTACCATGACCTTCTGCCAGATCTTCTGCAACAGCTGCTCGCAGAACAGCAGCCCCAACCTCAGCGGTGACATCTCTAATGCTGTATCAGGCACAAATATGGTATCAATCCACAGAAAGCAAAAACGTCAAGCGCATAGTATATATGAAATCATTTTCCACCTTCTGCAATGATGACAACTTACCAACAAGCTGAGACTAAATATACATTAATGCATGCCACATTATGAACTGTAATTCATTTGAACTATTTTACAGAATAAGAAGCATGAGCAACATTTTCCTCCCTATCTATAGCATTTGATCAAATGTGTTTTGTTTTATCCTTTACACACCTACAAATTTTGATCTGGTTCCTGATAGTTAGGGTAGATGCTAGCAAAACCAATTATAATAAAGACTCATTCAGAATTAGAAATTGACTTCTCAAACTCTTATAATTTGATAGAAATGCACCCAAGAGTAAAAAAAATGATATAAGAGAAAAACAATGTTTTACAAGGACAACTTTTCTTCGTATAAATTTGGAAGCCCAGAAAAGAAAGGATTATTTCATGGAAATATATGACCCTCTAATTTTCTATTGGGAGATCATTACATTTGACAGAAAACAGCAACAGTGTGCATATGAACTTTTTTCCAAATTGAAGTCCTCGTTTCTAACAGCTAAAGGAACCCTAAATATCTTTACTACAAAAGTGCAAATTGAAAATCCACAATCAACATGCACATGAACCCCCAAGCCCACCTCGCAGTCACCACAGCATACCCACCCATCTCAAAAACCCAAAAGAGAGATTGTAATGACTGAAAGCTTTGAGACATTACCCATTAATGGATGGATATAATATACCCTTCTGGATTTCCTCATCTGTCATGTACGAAGCGAGGCTGTTAAAAGGAAAATCATGTCAGCAATTCATGGCTGATAAAAAGGTTCAAGTTACATAAACTCATAAAAGAACAGACAACACATAGCACCAATCATTTTCATTTTAGAGTTGCATGGTACTGGCACTGTAGAGTTTCGGAAGGAAAGACATCTGTTTTTAAATTTCAAGGTGATATACTCACTATGGTACATGTTAAAGCTACTTGATAGAACATGGAAATCTATAACATTTCCAAGTTGCCATAAATTCGTACCAAAAAGTTTCATAATTAATTAAGGTGCAAATACACAAAAAAATATACAAAGTGCACATAGAAGAAAATAGCACCCGATGGAAAAACAGAACCTAACCCTCAAAATGGTATTTCAAGAATTCTACCCAATTTCTGGACAGGAAGCATATAAATTCCTTAACAAGATTGGGACTGCAAACCAATTTTTAACATGACAGATCTGGTCACAAAATTCTGACATTTTCTCGAGCCCTTTCAGCATCAACTTTACTTCTCTCAAGTCTCAACTAAAACTAAAACAATTCCAGGTAAAGCAATAACAAGCAGCAAATTATTAATGGCCAATCTATACCATTCAGAAGCCGCTTGCAGCATTCCATCTGTTATGATACGTGCACCAGAGACAAGAGTTCCCAAACCAATCCTGAGAGCAGAGGAGTACATATCAATGTCGGTATTTAAGCATTGTTAATATAAGTTCAAATAAAAAATTCAATAAGGAAACACGAACCCTGGAAACAGGTACATATTATTTGCTTGATTTACATGCCCTACCTTCCCATTGCCTGAAACGATTGAGAATATATTAAACTAGAGCATCAAAAAAGGATAGTTGAATAGTAATTTAAATGGGAAAGAGAACAGATGCCTATGATTCCTAGTATTACACAATGATTAGGCTAATTCCTGTAATTCTGCTAAAGAATATTAAAATATTCACATTCCTATTCTATAAATATATACATTCTGATTCCATAACACTCTCTCAAGCTGGATCATAGATTTAATATTACCAGCTTGTTACAAATATAATCGACGAACCTTATTTAGAGCATAAACAGAAAAAAATAGGCATGTGAACTCCACACACTGGACCTCCAATGACCTGATTGGCTGCACTTCCTGGATGGGCAGTGAGAATGGAAGTCACTCAACAAGGGTGACCTAAGGAGTTTTTGCTATCTAGGGGAAGAAATTTTCAGATATTTGCACTCTAGGGCAAGGTAAATTTAGACGTTTGATCTCCAGGGCAAGAAAAATTCAGACCTGGATTCACTTATGAACGAGGTTGGCTGTGAGAACCAACAGTCACTCTACAAAGGTTAACCAAAAAGAACAAAAGAGCTGCTCTCTGGTGCAGGCAAGCTTTTGGGAAAAAGTACATATCTTATTCATAGCATAGAAGAGCTATTTATATACATCCCAAGGGCTATAAAATAGGAAAGAGAATGAATTCCTATGGTGGCACTAAGATTAGGCCTACCCCTATACTTCTGCTAAAGAATATCAAAATATAAACATTCCTATTATATAACATACACTTGGTCTTACATTTTAAAAGTGTCATTTCAATTGTAAACATAAAACACCTTAGGGAACGACTGTAATTTCACTCATGAAGAAGCCTGAGAAATTGATTTTATCACATTGTGTCAAAATATTCAAAACAAGATAAACATCACTGAGAACAAAAAATACCAAGATCAACATTGTCAAATGGGCTTCCACTTCCGAAAACTATATTTGCTCCAGCATATTTGAAAGCATCAGCAGCAGTGCATTCAGCTGTTCCAGAGAATAAATAGATAGTGTCAACAGAAAATTAGTTGCATCAGATATTGTGAAGCTTATGGGACTTGCAATACAAACCATTCATGGTGGGGTTTGACATAGCAAAGATGGCAGGTTTTGTAGAATCAGATTCTCGCATGGCTTTGAGCACCTGATTCATATTCCAACAAAAACTTCATAAGAAACCAAACTTGGAAATGGACAAGATAAAAAAAATAACTAAACAGCAAATGGATAAATTGACAGTGAGGAAATGTTAATATCAAAAGACAATTCTGTCTTAGAAACAGATATAATACATTTCAACGCCTATGAAATTCTATCTCAACAACAAATTTATCACACGCCCAACCACCAATTTGTGAATGCATAGTGCCCCTGAACAAAAGAAAGATAGGATTTTTGAATAGCATTTAAAAGTAATTTTTTTGTAAAAATGTCTGCAGAAAAAAGTTTTTGATTCTAAGCATATGATATTGTATATATTATACAACTAAACTCAGTAGTAATATGCATATACAAGATATTACACAAAAGAAATTCACGAACAATAGTGCAGAACCATAAGTAGTTGTAGACTACATTTTTGAACACTTATTAATGGTCTAACAGTTTCCTCACTAACAAGTACTTCTACTTTGTGGGGGAAAAAATTGAACTATGAAGCATAAATTAATTACTTCACCTCCTCATTGAATATCCCACCAACTCCAGACAAACCAAGAAGCACATGGGGCTTCAACTTTCTCACCTGAAAAATAATTGTTTTTCTATATTCAGAATTCTCACAGCTACTAAATGAAAATGCATAACTTTGTAGATACAAAAGTACAACTCTAGAGTTAATTGGCTACACAATATTGCTTTTATGGCATAAAAGAGCAGCCTTGTACTTGTTAAGGCTGTCTAAAGCATCCCTGGATGTTTTACCACTTCAAGAAGGCTAGCTCCCTCCCTAAACCCCTCAACATATTTTAAGTCTTTAGCAAATGGTGCTGCTGCCGGATCAATATTTTTCCTCTCTTTTGTGATGAGACCCTTCATTGCAGAAAAACCAAAATTTTCAAATAAGAGGAAATCATATAATCTCGAAAATGATCAGATGAAATGTATAAGATATCTTATGAGGGACTAAGAACAAAATTCCCATCCTTGCAAACATAGAATTAATGTTACAACGTTGGGATAAAAGAAAGTACTGGAAAAATTGATGATCTAGAAACTCATCAGATATTCTTAAGGATAAATCACCTGCTACCAGATTAGAAAATATGGAAAAACAAAAAGAAAAAAGAAAAACAGATGCAATTCTGTATCATGCTTCAGAAAAAGTAATAGGGTAGAGCCTCACATCTTTATCAAGTAGGAAAAATTGATTCTTTACAGCAGCTTCATTGTTCCCAGACATCCTTGAAACAGCCTGTACAGCCATATTCAGGACACCAAGCCCCGCACTGTAGGCATTAAAACAAATGCAATGAATTACATGCAAATTTGTCTGCAAGAATAGTATTTAAATGTTCAAACTTGATCATTGCAAATACCTTCCAGCACCTACTACAACTATCTTTTGGTTCACGAATTCAGACAATGGTCGTCCTTGGGCTCTTACAGTTCCCAACAATCCAGCAAGTGCAACACCAGCAGTTCCCTAGAAGTCAAGTAAAATTGCCATGACTGCAAAGGCACTCATGATGGTTTCTGGCACAATTCATTAAAATAAATATAACATAGCAACATAACCCAGCAGTGCACACCTGTATATCATCATTAAACATGCAAAATCTTTTACGATATCTTTGCAGTGTTTCAAATGCCCACTTCATTTGAAAATCCTCAAACTGATAAGATTATCCAAAACAAAATGTTATGGCATGATGAAAACTTTTCTCAATGAAAAAATGACTTTTTCTCCTTTTAAAAGGAACATACCTGTACAATGGCCTTGGGCCAACGCTTGAAAGCAGCTTCCATGAACTCATCAACAATAGATAGATATTCTTCTCCTTCCAGCCTAGGTTGTCGAAGACCTAAATCTGTCAAACAAAAATTAATCTAATGTTACTTCAATAAATCAGCTTCACACACACACACACAGCAATCTATTTATTGTTTACAAAATAAGAAATATCTAGAGAAAGAAACTTGTAGAATTTTACTAACAAAGACGATCCTCAAGTAGCTTTTGATTGTTTGTACCAACATCAAGCATAACTGGCAGTACCTGTTGTACACAGCATCGGTTGAATGATAAGTGAAAAACATAGTAAGTAAAAGCAAGAACATGTGAAAAAGAGTAAATTGTTCAAAAAATTACGATCTCCAAAGTTAAATTGACTCCAGATCTTAATTGCTTTATGGTCAGGTCACTTGTAATGCCTGTAGATGATCTAAGTATTTTGCTTGCACAATTTTAGATATAGCCAATAAGCAATCACAGGGGATCTATCCTTACACATCACAGTCATCACCACTCATCCCATCAATGCATTAAATGTCTGTGCATTTATGCATAGGATACATAAATGCACACTTACACATACAACAAATAGCAGAGAAAAGAGCAAGAGAGAGAAAGACATACTCTCTGTGGGTTGATACCAGCTGCAGCAACATATATATCAAGCTTCCCAATGGGAATACCTATTCCTTGAACACCAAGATCACCAAGACCAAGAATACGACTTCCATCTGTTAGGACTATCATGTCCACCTGCCAGATAAAGTAAAAATTGAAACCTGAGGCATCTTTAGAGGAGTAATCCTAAGGGCCCATTAGAGGAGCTTGACACCACTTTATATGTTGCGAACAATAAAGCTCCTAAATAATAAAATGTATAACAATTTACAAAACTTGATGTGCAAGAGTCATTATGTACACAAGTTAAAGAAGCAGTTAATATATGAAGCATTAAAAGTGATAAACAAGCCACCAAAATGGTATTAAATGATGCAAATTTCTACTAAATGGACTCAGCAATTTCATCAACAGATAGTCATTTTGACAAATTAACTTGGGCATCTAGGAAATGCAAAAGGGTATATAAATATGATTGATAAGTTATGTAAGCAAAAAAATAGAGATCATGATAACAAATTCTAGAACCCACAATGGAAGTTGCCCTGCTGCTGAACCATGGATGAAGAAAGACATCAAATGGAAGCATAGTGGCCCATGATAGGCAAACTGGCCCTATAGGAGATTTTTGGTTGCCCCCCTGACAGGTTTTGCTTGTCAATTGATAATCTAGTATCAAAAGAATGGCCCAACTTCTCCAACTCAACTTAGTCTCGATGACTCAAAAGATATAGTCATTTCATCCATATTAAAAATTGAAACTAAATGATATGTTAAGAAGAAGGTGCTAGAGGACCAGAATGTAGCGACACAGATTTTAACATTCAATACCTTCATCAACAGCACTGATAAAATTCATACAATACCTGTTCTGCTGGCCAGTTATAGATCATTGACATCATCTCTCCTTTATCCTTCGCACTAAAATACATTCCACGTGGACGTCTAAACAGGCCAGAATAATTTTGGCATACCAACCCTACTGTTGGGGTGTATATTACTGGAGCAAAATCCTTGATATTATCAATAAGGACCTGGATAGGTGGTACAAAGTAATTTTGATTAATTCATTTCACTTATAAATTAAGATATCCAGGCCAGAATTTTCCAGAAAATTTACCCGGTAGTATAATGTCTCATTCCTGTCATGAAGTCTGTTCAAGATCCTCCACTTTGCTAATGATACAACGCTATCAGGTTGTCCTTGGGTATTTTTCTCCAGTGATCGATATGACTCCACTAACAATTCAAGTTAAAGAGTATAAGTGAATACCACATGGTTTTACACGCAAAAAGCACCCACAAAATATTCAACAAAATAAAAGGTGGCAAATGAGGCAGTGTCTAATTATTTGCCACACTTCTTTACGGAAAAGGTTCCAAATTCAAATCCTCCCTAAAATGACAAGAGAATACACATAAAAAAGATTGAAAGATAGAAACTTTAATCGAAGTCCAATTATTATCATGAAAAAATGACTTGACCAAGGGAAAGCAATTAGCAGTTATAGGAAATTAGAGATCATTCTAATAAACATATTTTTAAGTGACCCCAAAACTTATCATTTTTATACAATCAGGAATTAGGTTTTTGAATGTGAGGATCAACAAAGTGTAGCCAAAATACTCTCTCAATTTACTAACATTAATACACTGCAAAATTTTCCAAACAAAAGCAAAGATCCCCCTTTCAGACTCCCTACTCCTATGATATTTTATGCGGAAATTTTTATTCCCAGTCTATAAGCTGCTTAACTTGAGCTGGTTGTATTTGAATATATTAGGAAAACATAATTTAAGCTTAACTTAGTGTTTTCTTCTCTGCTACATCGGCTTATGAGGCTTATGAGTGATTGCTCCATATATTAACATGTCAACCATCTCAGCAAGAGTAAAAAAGAAATCAAACTACCATTAGCACAAAAGATTCGCAGTGGCATGCCACTAAACAACATTCTCGAGTCAAAATTGTACCCATCGGCGCAGCAGCAAATATTCTGATGCTCCATCATTAATGACATAAACTCTTCCTGAACACAGGAGATAAAGCACCCTAACTACCAATATTCACACTTTTCAAGGATTTGCACATAACAATAAACGAAATGTCCACACTGTGATCCAAGCCAATTGATAACTTTCCTCACAGGGTAAATTTTTATTAAGCCTGATAGTCTTCCAGCATTTCCTAATGTCTACGTAGGAAAGATTCAGCTTATTGAAAACAGAAGACGATAAAAGCACTAAAAATAACTCAAATTAGTTCTATATACTTGTAATGTGACGATAAAAACACACATGTTAAGGACAAATCTAAATTTGACTTATAGTTAAAGAAAAAAACATATATCAGCAAAATTCCCTAAAGGAAGAAGTAAATAATAACTTCCAGCAGGTAGGAAATTTAACATACTGAAACGAGCATATTGCTGTTCAAATGATATAACACGAGGTGGAAGGAGTCCACGTAGCCCTAGTCGATCTCTTTCAGTCAAAGGAAACCCAGTATCCTGCAAAAGAGAGAGAGAGAGAGAGAGAGAGCTGAGCAAAGAAAAGGCTTTGCATGATCAGCAATATAAAGTTCTATCATTTTAGTCTTTCCAGCAGCGGACACAATTTTGCTGGATTAGACGTAGAAGTTCCCAGAAGATTCTTAAAGCAG
Organism: Triadica sebifera; assembly: GCA_023653625.1. Classification (NCBI taxonomy): domain Eukaryota; kingdom Viridiplantae; phylum Streptophyta; class Magnoliopsida; order Malpighiales; family Euphorbiaceae; genus Triadica; species Triadica sebifera. The sequence continues at coordinate 4,324,394 of CM042895.1, forward strand.
AACAACTAGACAAAACAGCTACGCCAATCCAATACAATAGACTAATACATACACCTAACATAAAAGAAGCAACAGACTTATCTGAAGCAACACCAAAATGTAAAATCAACATTATGACAACATCTTACAGAATTCATGCTTAACAGAATCTCTAATTTACAGAACATGTTAAACAACAGGCATCACAATCTCACCAGAACCAAACCAAACCAAAAAATAAAAAAGAATCAATAAACACTGATTAAAATTAGCAATAGCAACAACAAGCAAAACGGAACGGGGGGAGGGAGAAACTAACTTAAACTTAGTGCTAGAAATATAAACTGAAAAGAAGCAAACAACAGAACAGCAGAAATGAGTTTGTTAACCTTATTGAACCAGGGATCATGGAGAATATCAGCGCCACGCTTATGAACAATACAGGGGGCAGGTATTGCTGTGGAGAACCTCCGTGATAGGTGCAGACGGGAAGCCCCAAATCGAGCAAGTTTCCACATTCTGTGCCCTAAAATCCAAGATCTCAAAAAAAAAATGATCAGTCCAAGAGGCAAACAAAGCTCAAAAATCCAATTAAAATCATCTTAAACAGCAATGCTAGCTCTCTTGATAACAGCTACCAGATAGAGAGTGAAGTAATAAATCGTATAAAGACCAAGTCCACGCTTGGATTTATTTATAGTTGAAGGAAAAATTCTGTCTATCCATTTTTATTTTTCCTTTTTACCCAAAAAAAACTTTTGGCCGATTTGCCTCTGCGAGAGTAGGAACAGTGGAAGACACTTCAAAGTTGAAAGAGATGAAGTATTACGGCTGCCCGGAGTTGCAGGGCAGTTGCGGAATGCGCAGAAGTGGCCATTCGATTTCGAGACGAGGCTATGCTGCCCGCAGAAAAAACGGGCTGTAAGGGTATATATGGAATTATGGGTACGAAGAATATGACATGGTGATTTCGTACTGATTTGCAGGAGTAGAAACTCGCCACGTGGATTGTCATTATTGTGAAAGAAAGGGTAAAGAAACAAAAAGAAAAAAAAAGGAAATTACATTTTGAATTTTGTGATATTAATTCATAAATTATAAATGAACTTATTTTATATTTATACTGTTAATGGTAAATGAATTAAATTTAGTAAAAATTTATTTAACATATATACTTACAAAAGGATTCCAATTAATTCTATCGGTTGGTATGTCAACTTTTTGGAATGAAAAGCTCAACAACAGAAATTTAATTCCAAGTCTCAAACTCCCAATCCCTTATTATTATTATTATTATTATTATTGAAGTTGAAATTAAGCTTTTTTCAATAATCTTCTTCTCTCTCGCCTCTCCCCTCCCTTCTCTCTCCTTTTTTTTTCTGTCTAAAATTTACTTTATATCTTCACAAATTTGAGGCTGCATTGATTTCTAACCCCAGCATCCAAATTATTTATTGGTGACATTGAGTTTGCCACAAATATTTTTTAAAAAATTTATTTTTAAATTTTTTAAATTTTGAAAATTATTTTTAAAAAAAAATAAGTAAATATATATTTTTTCCAAAAATATGTGTGAGAAAATCATTTTATAAAAAATTAAAAAAAAAAATTAATTAATTAAATAAAAAAATTCTAAATCTGCTTTTTAGACACCTAAAGTAATGTCAAACACACTCTATGTTAATTTTATTTTCTAGTTTTAATAAATTTAGATAATTATAGGTATATTCTATTTTTCCCTTTTGTTTTTTTTCATTAGTATTTTTTTTCTTTTGGGGTTTTTATTCTCTTAATGGGATTATTTATTAATTTTTATGAATTTTTTTTGGATTAGTATCACTTAATTCATATTATTATTGATTTACAATATAAAATAAAAGTAATTTCTGAATACATTCAAATAATATTTATGGAAATTCCGTCATAAAAAATACATAAACATCAAAAAATTTCAGGAGTGGTACAAAAAATATCATATATAGTTTTTTTAGATTTTTAATTTATTTTCTAATATTAAATCTCAACATTCTAATATTAATTTTATTTTATATTGTAGATTTCATATGATTATTTTGATTTATTGATAATATAATATTTTATCTTTAAAAAAAATTGAAAACAGAGGTTGGTAGTGTTTGAAGAATTAAAAAAAAATGTTTGATAGATTAATTATTATGTCTCTTCTAAGTTCGAAGGAAAAGTATTGGAGGGCATTGCATTATTGGATTTTATTCTGTGAAAGTCAACAATATGCTCTTTTTCATGGAATTTATTTGAATATAAATTAGAAAGAGTGATATTCCTCAATACTATGTTATATAATTAAAAGTAGTCATTTGCATAAATTATAAGATAGATTTAGTTTATTAAACTAATTCAATTATACAGTGATCTATATAAGTTAATTAATTTATTTTATTCATATCAATCAATATAAATAAAAATAATTAAATATATGTTACAGATTTGATTAGTTTATAAATAATATGATATACATAATCTATTTAAAAATTTATCTATTTTAATATTTATTGATTTAATTTTTTGAATTTAAGTAGGCTGAATTGGAGTTGGCAGATGTTTTTTTGTCACCCAAAGAATAATCACAAGGAAAAGGCTTCTCTCATGAAACCTTGTGTCTTTTCAAGCTTTTGCTACAAAACACATTAAGCTTTAAAGCCCCTCCACAAACGCTAGCATATACGGGCGAGTGCTGAAGATTGATTTCAAATTAGGCATAAATTCCTATCTTCTTCTATTTTTCTGTCTTTTTAACAAATGCTAACGTTCCAACAGTATTTGCAAAAACTAAAAGAAAAAAAATTAGTTTATGCTTTTCCATATTAGGAATTTTTAATTGATTATTGAATTTAAGAAATTAGTAAAAAATATGATGATATATGGAGTATAATTTAAGAGAATTTGATACCCCTAACAATAATAATGCAGCTTTACATGGTCAAGATTAGAGTGAGTAAGGTTGTAACTCAGCTAAATGGAATTTGATTCCACAAGAGTGCTGTGGAAGTTAGCAACACGTCTCCTCCCCCCCTTTCATTCAATTATTTTTTTCTTTTCCTAATTTTTTAATTTTTATTTTTGGGTGAATTTACAGTCGCGGCAAACCGAGGTCGTTTGTTCAATCCTCTTTGCCATTGGTTCCATCACATAACCTCTCTTTTTGACTTTTTGTTCCCGTATTTGTCTTGCTCTCTACAAAAGTATAAATCGCGGCTGAAACATGTAATGCAACCGCCGTGGGTTAATGGTAATGCAACCTTTCTCTTTGCATATTTCTTTTTTGGCACCTGGTAAGCACTGCTTGTTTTGGTAATATGAAAAGAAAAATATATTATTATTTACTTTTTTGAAATAAAAATAATAATAATTTATTTAAAATCAATCTCTGACTCCAGCTACTTCCAAAAATTTATTCTTCTTCTCGTTGGATTTAATTTTTTTAAAACTTCATAATTATAATGTTTCATCAACTTATTATTCTAGATTAACAAATTATTTATAGTTATAGAAATATTAAATAGCTAACAACATGTTTTAAATAATTGATTATTTTAATTATATTATTTATTCTTATTCCTTAAAAGTTAAGTTGTATATTATACACGAAGCTAATCATATCATTACATTTGTATATATGTTGGAGTGTTTGCATTCTTTACACCTTCAGAGAAGGAAATCGTTGAACGGATTGGTTAGCTAACTATGCTTTTGATTTCCCCTTTGGTTATTATAGGCTGGATCAACCCCCTGACATTTTGGCTAATCATGGAAGAAAATGTTATGGAAGTTTCTTTCCCTCGGGTTATTCGAGTTTAATGGGTCTTCCTTCCGTTGTATATATATATATATATAAATTAATAATTGTAATGTCATTTAACATATAAATAACAATTTTTTACCTAACACTTCTGTTTTCATTTGTCAACCACAGCATGTGCTATTAATAATTAGCTATCCCAAACCGCTAAATCTAAGTATACCTCAACTACAATCAATAACGATTCCTAAACTGTCTGCTCAATACTGAAGTTAAAATTAAATCTCTTATTCACAATGTGTTTGGATGGAAATAGAAGATAATTTATTAAAGTAAGGTAAAGTAAAGAAAGGTAAATTATAATATTTATTTTGTCATATTTGGAAGTAAGGTAAGATGTCAGTGCATTTTATAACCTTGTCTTATTTGGTTGAAATGTATTTAAAGGTAAAGTTATATATGAAATTTATTAAAATATCCTCTTAATGTAAATGAATTAATAATATAATTAATTTAATTATAATATTTAAAAAGATTGACTTAATTGATAAATTATATCATCAGAATATTTACGAAAATTTTATTTAATTAGCAATTTAATGATTAATTTGAGTATATGATAATATCCAGGAAACATTTCAAATTAAAAAAAAAAAAAACGATTGTAGGCGTCGGAGGGAGATGTTCTTTAGTTTTTCACTGAATGGAGAACTTGGATAAATTAGTTCATAAGACACAGCACAACTAATAACTGATAAGAGGGCTTCTGAATTAATTTGTCAATGTTAAGCTCTTTAATAATATCGTCTCCAGTGCTTTAAAAGGGTGAAAGAAAAAAAGAAGGAACCGCAATGACAAAGCTACATCACCAAGAGGAAAATAAGAATGCAATTGAGCTAATAATAAATTTCCCAGAACGAACAAACAAAGTGCATGTCTTTCGGCTAAATAAACACACACGCCCATAATATTTGTGGAAAAGAGGACATTAAATTAAGCTCATAGTTTCTGCAGGTCCATTTTTGAAACTTAATCACAAGTAAATTCCATAACGCATAACGAGAAGTTAAACCATCATAAACCAACAAGAAAAGATAAAACAGAGAAACAAAATCAAAATATGAAAATTTGCTGCCCCTTCCAATAAACTGATTCGTCAATCTTGAAATCCTATTGTAAGATAATTTTCTAAAGCCCCAAGTTCTCTAGGATTACAACTTCTCTTCAATACATCAGTTGGCAGAGTAGCCTTTGACACACAAACCCTCTATTATTCCTTATGTAATCTAATCGGATTTTTTTTTTAAAAAAAGCAAGAGATCACCAGAGACGTTGCTAGGAGCAAGAACACTACTATGCGTCGCGCAATGCAATAAAAAAATAATAGAGTTATGCAGGAAAGAAAAAGGGCAGTTTAGTAATGAAAAAATAACATTAAATTTAATTTTAAAAAATGCTAAACGGAGCCTCCTTAACACCCCAAATTGCGGTGTTAAAATCCTTAAGAAAAATCAGGGATTTTAACACCTCAATCTACCTCCTTGTTACCCTCAAAAATCCAACAGCCCTTTTTACTTTCTTCCCAAACACCCCCGAATACCTTCTTCCAAACATACTAGGTTAAGATGTTTTGGATTCTTATAATTTATAAACAAGACTTCAAATCAAATAAAACAAGTTACCTACGAGTCTATGATCAAAGATTAAACCCCATTCAAATAGTTCTCAGTGAAGATTATAATAATAATAATGTTATTAAGACCCAAAAATTCCAAACTACAAAAACACAATCAATTTAATCTACGTCAGATCAGCTTCTTGATTGATAGAAAACAGGAAAGACAACGCTTTATTGACAATATAATCAGATTATGACCCACTCCAGTTGAAGATTAAAATCTTATTCTAGACTACCAAATCAAGTATTGCTCAACATACGATATACTGAAAAGACCAAGTCTTGCTCAAATATGCAATGAAAAGATACAAGATCTGCTTTGCCAAACTGCAAAATACAGCCAGCATTTGACCTTCAGATGTTACTTAACTTCATTGTAATCTTTAGTCCCAAAATTCTTGCACCAAAGCTGTGAGGGAATGGGGCGAACTGGATGATGAGGTCGTTGCTGCAAATAAATAAGCATTTTAGCTCCATTTTAACTAGTCCTCCAACAGTTCCAGAAAACCCCAATCATAAAAAAGTGTAATTTGCTAAGGTAAATGGTATCTAATTCCCACTATAAAAAAAATCTTATATATGCAGTAAAAGAATGAAGAAAGCAAATTGTTCTGCAGATGAGTCCAAAAGGACATGCATCTCCAACGACCAACCTACCCAATTCCCATCTAAGTTCCCAGGGCATTAGAAATTCTGAACAGAGCAAAATAGATAGTCCTCTTATGCTCCATTGCCACCACGGACTTCAGAAACATAAAATAAATAACAGTAGTTGACAAAAGAAACCAAACTTACACATTGAAGATGAGTTAAAATTTTGATTTACAAAATTGAGAGTGAGATGATCAATAGGTGATATTCATTCCCTTCTTGGTCCCCATCCTCTGCCTCAAAAATTTTCCAGAATCAAGCTTTTTAGAAATTATCTAGGACATATATTGGTTAAAAATTTGGACCCTATGAAGCACATCAACCAAAAGTATGCACCTCAATAAATATTAACTATAGAACATATGACATTGATATATAGAGCCTGAAACCATATATCACATATATCAATGCAAAACAAACTTACAGATTGAACTATAGCACATAGATATTAGTTGTGAGTACACTCTTCATTCACTGCAATTTGAGCATATAAAAATCCATCCTTATGTTCATAGGATGAGGAGAGAACATTTTAAATCTTATGATTCACTAAATCAGGGGATTCAAGAAAGAATCTAATATTCCATATCAAACTATACTGTTGATCTTCATAATCAAATATTTTCTTTGAACATTTAGGTTGCGTAATCTACGTATTAACATTTTACAAGGAAAAACAATACATGGAAAGAAACTATCAAGCTATCTAGTGACAAAGTCCCCAGTCTCACTTTTGAACAAAGAAGTCAAGACAGCATGTGCAACCCATAGAAGGGCGGAAAAATCCTTGCTATTCAGAATCTAGTATTTAGGTTCTAGAAACAGCATAGAAAATAGCATTAGGAGCTACTTTACCTAGAAGAGCAACTGCCTCAAGACAGCATACTAATATAACTACATCAAAATTAGGACCAATAAGAAGCCCCATACTTACTGTGGCTTAAACCATTGAAAACAAGCAAAAAAGGTCAAGTTGGAATATTGTTAGTCCACTAGACAACACTCAATATGAGTGTAATTTTCACTAGTGGCACCTGAACTCAACAGAAGTGTAACAAAAACACAAATCCCTCTAGGATTTAGTATTTAGCAATATTTAAGGGCTAACAATCTGTTGATTTACAAGAAGAACATGAAGAATATAAAGACAAAAAAGAAAGCCGAAGTGAAAATTTTGAATGACTTGGTAGATGCTTTAGGGATTTAGCAGGAGTAGGATTATAATTTGAACTAGGAATACTCTTTAACATCATTATTTAATTATTGTTTTAAATGGTAATAATAATCCTAGTTTACATTTGAAGAAATATATCTAAACTCCAAACCAACAACCCGATAGTAAGACAGCGGCAGGAAAAAAAGAAAAACTCAACTTTACGTGGCCATACAAGTCAAATACTTCATTGTTGGATCCACTAATCCAATATCTTCCAGTATCTTATGTTAACTCAACGACCAGAAAAACTCATGATAGTCTAATCAAAGTAACTTTTAGTATTACCCTCAGGTCTCCAACAGACTGAAAGATCAAAGCTCTACAAATTTCAACAAAATAATAATTTCCTCCATTTTCTCAACAACCAGAGAGAATATGAAAGAATTACCAGCGAAAAGAGAAAGAATAGATACCTCGAGCTCAGCCGATTTCATGGCAATGGGAATACAGATGAGGAAGACGCCAGCCATAGCAATGGCGGTGTTGCGGCGCCAATGCTTGGGTCTGCAGTATGGACCTCCAGTCATGCTCCAAACCTTAGCCCTAAAGTCACCATGAGCCCCCTCAGCCCCATGACCATGCTCTGCTCCTCCCCCCATGTTCGATTGATTTGATTATTTCCTCTCGCAATCTCTTTCGTTGACTGGGAGCAATGGATCACGAAATTTATACACAATAAGAAACCCTAAATCACCAGATTAAAGTAATGCCAAAACTCTTGACATCTTGTATAAAGCAACAGAAAAACCCAGGTTAAGAAAGATTAAGCAGAGAAAAAATAGCCAAGCAATCACCTGAGAGATGCTTTGATGGACTGGAAATTGAAATCAGCCGTCCAGTGAATGTTCATTGCTTTCGCCGACTAATGGAGGAGTTTTAAATTAGTGTTAGGACAATTTCGTCTTCTTACTCTCCGCACGTAGCAAGCAAATGGCTTACTTCTATTTCGAGGCTTAAGACTTGTAATTTAACGGGCTTCAAGATTTAGGAAGAATAGTATTCTTTGGACTTTCGTTGATCTGGCAGATCCAACAAGAAAATTGAAGCTGTAGCTTGAGGAAAATTTCTTGTGTGGTGTATATTTTTAATTTTATTCATAAATCAATTGATAATAAATTATTAAGTAAAAATATATTTCTGATTATAAAAATTATTTTTTTATATGACAATCAAATTATTATCTCAATTTTTAAGTAAGAATATAAATATGACTGGGTAGCTCAACTGCCTTATACAATACAAAGTGCAATTCTATAACAGAGGATTGTCATATACCTTCTTCTTTTTTTTTTCTTTTTCCCCAGTACAATTTGCCAAAGGACAAGGAGAAGAAAAAAAAATCTACAATTCGAATGTCGAGCTAGACGCCTAATATGAGTTTCAGTCTTCTTCTTCCATAGATCTTCTATTCCTCGAAAAACACTAAACAGTCACAAAAGAAAATAGAATGAAAAATTGACATTCATGCTACTACATTGGTATAGCTCTTGAATAAAAATGAGAAATCAATTCAAAACATTTTCACTCATTTATTCAATTTCAAGTGTCAATTTGATATCATCCCTGAATGGAGTAGGTAAAATGTTGAGTGACTGAACTAGTTTTGAAGTATCAATGGATATATCAGTTGGGGGGCAACAGTCCACTATCAACCTGAAAAATAAATCAGATTATAACTATCTAATACACAAAATATGCTAACCACATGAAGAAGTGCAATAAACAAAACAACATTCCAAATTGTTAACATGGAAAGCAAACAGTATACATTCCAATATGCTGTCTTGAAAAGAAAGGAATAGTTCATTACTTATATGAGACGTTGAAGGGCATATGGTTGAAAAACATCAGGTGCAGCTTCCATTAGATTGAAAGCAGGAAGAGGCGGAACTACATTATAACAGCCTTGGACGAGGGTAACACCATTATTTATTTTTGTGAGTAGCCATAACAGCTGCTCCATACTGTATTGGCGGATGTTTGACTATTACCAGTAAAATAACAACCTTGAACGCTGTTACCATTATAAAGGGGCATTCAAGAATCTGCTGTCACAGCAGTTTCTCAAATTCAAGCCAGTATCCAGCCACTTCAACCTCCCTTTTTATGCTCTTCATCAAATTCAAGTTCTTCAAAATCTCATTCTTGAAATTAATTCTTGATTTCACATGGTAACAAGGCAAAAATCAAATAAACAGAAATTTTAGTTGATCGATGATGATGACTATAAAGTATAAATCATGGATTCAGAATCTTTATTTAATGTATTCATATTTCGTACTCAGTATATGGTTGCACTTCTTGATTTAGTATATTAGTCTAATATCTATTAGTTTTATTTGTTCTGCAATTTTTTACAAGAAAATGGCCTGTTGGTAGACCATTACTATAGCATAAAGCGGATAAAGGCATACAGCCCCATTTCTGTTACACCATACCAGGGCTGCTCATTTAAATCCATGATAAGAGAACAACGAATGACAACAGAGAGACAATTGGTTAGGGACTATACCCCATTAAGTGCACATATATAATTGATTTGAGTCCCCCTCTCCCTCGCTTGTAGCCAATTAACAAAAGAAGAAAAATGAACAAGAAATGGGGAAAGTGTAAGTTATGACCACAAGGGTGAGTAAGTGAGGGAGGATTTAGACATTGGCATCCAGAGCTAGATAATCCAAATGCAATTTATAAGAAGGTCTACAAACCGATGATGCAGATACAGGCTTAATCAAGGCAGGGTTGTATCCTCTAATATCTGCAACAGTCTCAGCCATTTGAACACGAGATGCCCTGTCTGGTCCACCGACATTTAGAAGTAGCTGCATTGGCTTACCCTCTAGGAAAAGAATCACAAATATCACAATGATAAAGTCAGATATAAAAGCACTGGGAAACCAAAAAATACCATGCAGTAATAGAAATCCAGCACCGAATAAACCTATTTTTGTTGTTTTGACAAAGTTTAGGGTGAGTAAGGGAGGGAGGATTTAGACATTGGCATCCAGAGCTAGATAATCCAAATGCAATTTATAAGAAGGTCTACAAACCGATGATGCAGATACAGGCTTAATCAAGGCAGGGTTGTATCCTCTAATATCTGCAACAGTCTCAGCCATTTGAACACGAGATGCCCTGTCTGGTCCACCGACATTTAGAAGTAGCTGCATTGGCTTACCCTCTAGGAAAAGAATCACAAATATCACAATGATAAAGTCAGATATAAAAGCACTGGGAAACCAAAAAATACCATGCAGTAATAGAAATCCAGCACCGAATAAACCTATTTTTGTTGTTTTGACAAAGTTTATAGCTATAATTGAACATAATTGAAATAAGTTGTTACATGATAAGTAGGTAGAACTCATTTCCAAAAACCGGTTCAAAGAAGAAAGGTATTCATATGCCTTATAATTTGGTACTAGCTCACTCATTTTACCGATATGAGATATTTTACACATAACAATTCACTTCTCTTAGGGACCATCCACGGTGACTTCGCGGATCCCCTCCCTTAATGGGATAGCAACCTTCCAAGTAGCAGCTCTCCTGCAAGGGGCCCGTCCAAGGGACGAACAACTCTGATACCATTGTTACATGGTAAATAGGTAGAACTCACTCCCAAAAACCGGTTTAAAAGAGGAGGGTGCCCCACACCTTATAATCCGGTACCAACCCACTCATTTTACCGATGTGGGATATTTTACACATAACATAAGTGAAAAACAGTTTACAAGTTAATAGTGTTTCTTTCGCAAGAATAGCCTTCCTAAAATTGCTCAAAAGGAATGTTCAACTTGAATCTGTGATGACAAAATAGGAAGTATCTGTGATGGGTCTTTCCTTGATAAAACAGAGATCAATATTTGACTTATATTATATTCAACAACAATTTTTCTTTCTTGCAGCTAATTATGAGCTTAACAAAAAGAAAAATATAAGGAGCATATTCTAGTTTGTTACCAATATGAAGGTTGAATTCCAGTAGTTATTTACCTGATATCCATAGATTTGTCAAAGACAGTATGATAGTTACGCCATCCTTGACATACACAGGGCATCGGAACTCATCATGGAAAAACTCTACTTGTTCTCCTTTGGAGAGAACACTATCAATCCACTGCATGATTAGACATCAAACATTCATTAGACACCGGGTCATAATCCAGCCCATTAAATTCGACCCTTTCCAGAATAGGGAATAAGAAGCAAAGTAAACAAAATTGGAGTCTGAATTTTCTCTTTGCACCTGAATCGGAAGAGATTTTGGGACAGGTGGGATAGTCTGTGGCCCAAAGATGATACTGCTTCTCAAAATAGCAAAATTTGTGCATTTTTCAGAAATAAATTCTTCTGCTGCCACTTTTGATTTTCCATATACATTCACAGCAACAGCTTTGTCTTCTTCCTTGTAGAAGGATTTGACACCTTCATAAACTAATGTGAACGTAATGACAAATCAGGGACAGATATCCAAAGAAAATGTTAATTATACCTATACATACAATAATTAAAGCAGAACTCAATGACCTAAAATGCGACAGATATTCAACTATAAAATTGTTTAATTAAATACCGATAAATGTAATTAATCAATAGCATCTACTGTCGATTCGTTCAAATCAAAGTTTCGAGGTAGCATTCATCATTTACATCTCATCATTCCTGAAACAGTCCGTGGACATTCAAAGACTCACAATTTTCCAATTTTCTAGACCTGATCATCCCTTTTCTATCTTTGGGCTTATTGAATTCTACTCAAAAGATCCTCTTTAATATCAAGTAAAATCCAGCAAGCAATTTAGGTATCTCCTCCTCTAGCTCAACATTGAATTATCCTACCCTATAGGATCATCAGACAAAAGGATTAAGCACACTGACCTTGATCAGTTGACAGATGGATAAGAATTTAAAGCTGGATAACCAATTTACAAGGGAGGAAGGTATATTTACAGACATAGCAGCAGCAGGATCCTTTACACAGGCACGAGGTACAGATAAAGCAGCACAATTGACAACAACACGAGGCTGCCATTTCAAAATGAACATAAGAACAAAGGAAATATATAAATACATACAAAAGAAAAACACTTTTCCTGGATCATTCAAAAACCCATTATCGATATTATCTAATTCAAACTGCCAAACAAGAAAATAGTGTTCAGAATGCAGACCTGACCAAATTGATGGGAGATGGCTTGAAATCCCTCTCCAGTCTGCAAATCAACGGGGAAAGCAAGGGAGTGAGGAATGGCATGAAGCAAAAGCTGAGGATGAGAGGAATTGGAATGGTGGGCGAATGCAATATCGTAAGGGTTGTGTTTGATCTCTGAAAGGCCTTGTAATAAGTGTTGCCCCAGTTAGCCAGTTCCTCCTATCACCAACACTCTCTTCTTCCTCTCCATCTGTCTCTCCGCATCGCTGATGGCTGAGGTAGTCAACAGTCAGACTGGTGCTCTTGCACACAGAGGAAAGAAATTAAGAAAATTTCTCGAGGAAAAACATTTGTATTTTCCTTCTTTTTCTCTCTCTCTCTCTCTCTCTCTCTCTCTCTCTGTCTCTCTTTTATGTAGTATATATTTAAAACTATTTACTCGAACATGATTGGATAATGTTATGGGACGAGTTATGTCTTTAGCCATAAATTAATAGCTGAAAGATCATATATCATGGTCCTGCCATACTTCTAACTGATGGGGGCCATGCCTCCATGCCAGATGCCACATCAACTTTATCTGAGAGGAGAGGCTCTGGTTTCCAAACTGGAAGTCCAGCCTGAACCCATAAAGAATTCTCGACCAAAATTGCAGTAAGTTTCACCCTCATATGATCCTGCTTGATTTTCAGATTGAAGTGCTGTGTTGAGCAGACTTTCGTTGATTTATTAACTCCACATATCGTTCTATAGAAACTTATAATTGAGAATGTCGAAGGATATTCTTTAAGCTTTTGATAAATCTAGTTTTCTTCAGTAGACCTGTCATACGCGGTTTTAGCTTAAAGAGCTGTCTTAAACACGTTCTCAAAAGGAAAAAGGGCCGCTTTAGAGTTTTCTTTCATAAAAAATATCTCAAAAATCGAGCTTTAGCTCGCCAGGTATCACTCTCATCTTCAAAAGACCAAATCTGTTCTTTAACTTTTTGGTGAAGATACCTGTTTGATGTTAAATTTTTTTTCGTTGGTTTCCGCCTAGAAATTCAGGCTTTCTTACTTTCTGGAATTCAATTTATCATGAGCGAAATTGAAGTTTAATGTCTCTTATTGGTTGATAAAACTTTTCTTAAATTCATGATAAACGTGTGCTCAGTACAGATAATATGGCAGTGGAAACAGGATCAAAGTGTCTCCGGGATGGAATCTATTGTAGATTGTGCATCACTAGTAAAGAAATTAAGTAGGAAAAGAATGCCTCATCTAGCTCACGAACTTTTTCTAGAGATGAAGTCCCAAGGCTTTCTGTCTTGCAACTCTACTCTTTCAGCTATGATGATATGGGAAGAAATTTTGAATGCTTCTTCTGTGCCTAGTATTCAAATAGTTTCCAAATTAATTGATGCTTACGGGAAGGGGGACTTTTTAATGAAGTAATGGAAATTCTGGACCAGTTGAGTTCTAGTAATTTCAGCTTCTTGCGTGAGGTTTACTCACTTGCAGTCTCTTGCTTCGGAAAGGGAGGACAGCTTCAGTTGATGCAGAATACATTGAAGGAGATGGTTTGAGGGGTTTTCCGGTAGACTCTGTCACTGGGAATGCCTTTATTAGATATTATAGTATACATGGTTCTTTGACTGAAATAGAAATTGCTTGTAGTCGACTTAAAAAGTCTAGACATCTCATAAATAGAGAAGGAATCAGAACAATATCATTTGTGTATATAAGGGAAAATAAACTTGATAAGCTAGCTGAGTTCCTCAGGGATGTGGGTCTTCACAGACAATATGTGGGAAACCTTATGTGGAACTTTCTACTGCTATCTTATGCTGCCAATTTTAAAATGAAAAACTCGCAAAGGGAATTTTTGAGAATGTTGGCAGCTGGTTTTCACCCTGACATCACTGCATCTAATGTTCGAGCTCTTGCTTTTTCGAAAAAGTCTTTGTTTTGGGATCTCCATCTCAGCCTTGAACACATGAAATATGAAAAAGTTTCTCCTGATCTCGTCACTTATGGTTGTGTTGTTGATGCATATTTAGATAGAAGACTAGCTAAAAACTTGGGTTTTGCTCTCAACAAAAATGAATTTGGAAGGCTATCCAGTAGTATCAACGGATCCTTTTGTGTTTGAGGTTTTGGGTAAAGGGGATTTCCACTCAAGCGCAGACGCATTTTTAGAGTTTAGGAGGTAGAAGAAATGGACATATAGGGAACTTGTTTCAATATATCTCAGGAAACAGTACCGAAGTAATAAGATCTTTTGGAACTACTGAACAATGCTATGTAAAATTTTCTTGCTCGGTTGGTCTAACTGAAACATTCTTGTGTTTTATTTCTTAGATTCCCTTTGGTTCTTTTTTTACTCCAGCAAAGCTGGTGACTTTGCCTATGATGTGCACATGGCTGAATTTTCACGTCTGCCATCTGGGCTCCAAGTAATTTGTTTATTATGTACAAATGCAACTGGTGTAAAGATGATAGAAGATATATGGTTGTCAAAATTTTTCTTTCTGATAGAAGGTTTGAGAAGATCTGGATGGATCCGCTTGAAATTTCAGTCCTTTGGGTACTCTTTTGCCACAAATTATGCTATTTATAATAAATTTATAAAAGGAAAATTGTAATCGTGATACCTTATACGGTAAACAAAATTGGTCATAAAATTGCAGAACTTAGCGTTTCGGGTACCCTCAATAAAGAAAATGCCGACCAGGGACAGGTTGTGGAGAGGCACTGGCAAATTTGAAGTTCTAAACGATATAAAACAGCCCCTAAAAGAAAGACGCATTACAAAAAAGAAGAGTGTAGCCAAAGCTTACATGGAAAAGACAAAAATTAGGCCAAAAATAATAAAAATCACTCTGGCTTTGCATTAAGATTTAAAGAAATGTTCACTGTTCAACTTTACACAAACAAATATATGACAATCATATGATGGAATTTTCTACAAAATCAAAATTATAAGAATACTGCAATATTCATAAAAAAAAATTGCCAACAAGAAGAACAAACACCAGTCATGGTTGCCAAAAAAATTGCCAACTGGATCCCATACAGCATAACCTATGCAGCATCCCAATTGATTAGCTGCTCACTGCAATTCCATTTTTCACCATGGTTCCATGAAACTACTTCTCTGGTATCAAAGGAACCAGGTATGCTTCTATCTTGGCCATTGAGCCTAGATGATTTTACATATTGACTTTAGTTCCGACTACTTTCTGGGACAATATGGGACTTCTCTCAACGAGCAACTCAAGTTTCTGGTCAAGAAAATTCCATTGAGTACAATTCAAAAATGAAAACAAAGATAAATTTCCTCACAACAAGAAACCAATTTGAAAATCAGCAGGCTTTTTTTGTGGGTGGAAAACTTACTTTTTATCTATCAACGAATGCATTGTGAAAGCAAGGATTTAAAATGACAATGAGCCGAAAACTATATTCAGGCAAATAAGATGTGAAAATATTTTTGAAATTAAATGTTAAAGAATGGCAGACATTATCGTCTGATGCGAAAGCATCAAAGATATTTTGAGACTGAAATATGCTTTGAACTCCTTTATTTCTATGCATTTGTCTGACGTCCCACAAACATAAAATATATTCCGCACCTTTACTGATTTACCAACTTCTTCAAGCTTATTTAGCAGCAATTCAGCAGGTATTGCATTTCTAGGCTCCAAAGATGCATAGCGTGGAGAATCTGTCATCTGCATAAAATAAGATAATAAGAAGTGAGCAAGATAAGTATCAATTTATTCACTTGAAGAGAAAAACATCAAAAAGTAATATAGAACTAGCAGTCTTGACAAACTACATTATGTTCCACAAACTTTCTTTTACATAATCATATGCCTTTGGGAAGTTGCACATCAAATTAGCTGCCAAGGAAACTTGAAAAGCAGAAGGCTGCCCTATATCATCCTATAGCATGTTTCAAAGTAAAAGAAGAGGTTAATTCGTCTAAGAACTAAACCATATGCCTTTCTTCCCAGCCTGCAAAGGGCATCCCTCCCTCCCTCCCTCTCTCTCTCTCTCTCTCTCTCAATCCTGGAATTGAATCTTTGGCTGACTCCAATATGAATTTGCATACATATATACATATAAAAGAAAAGAGGCAGTTTTGAAAAGCAGAAGGCTTCAAAGTAAAAGAAAAGGTTACTTCATCTAAGCATGGAATCATTAACTTTTCTCACAGACCACAAAGAATCACTCTCATGCACACACACAGAGTGAATCCTGAAATTGAATCTTCGGCTGAATTCCATATGAATTAAATAAAAGGCATTCTTGAGAAACAAAAGGCTGCCATATATCATCCTCTAGCATGTTAAAAAGTAAATGAAAAGGTCAATTCATCTAAGAAATAAATTATACACCTTTCCCCCAGCCTGCAAAGGATACCTCTGTCTCTTCACCAAAACACCCCCCTCCCCCTCCTTTTCTATGAGCGAATCCTGGAATTGAATTTTTGGCTGAATTCTATACTAATCACAAAAAAGGTAATATTTGCAACATAAAATGCATGATGAGCAAAACAAAAACACTCCCCCCCAGTCTGCAATTTTTCTCAATTTTGGGATCTCGATAAAGTTCCTTCTTTCTGCTCACAGCATAAGGTAAGGAGTTACTAAATTTTAATTAGATGGTGAGGATGTAGAATAAACTAACTTTAAGAGTAGAAGTTTCATGTAATATGCTACAAAGAAAAGGATCTCCTTTCCCAGATCAAGCTTATCCCGGAAGTGATTCCAAGATTTGGAAACAGATCTCTAACTTAACTACTTCACCAACCCTTATTTTTTTAGTAAATCATGGAATTGAATCTTAGTCTTTGTAAAATATTTTCATGATGAGAAAAATCCTTTAATGGAATCCATGAAAAGATGCTGATGCCTCAATCTGATATGATAAAATGTGAGATCAATAAATCGATCAATATCAGATCCTGCAAGCCTCCAAAGGAGCAGCCCAGTGAATAAGCTGTGAGAAATATCCGGTGGAGTGAGAATTTATCCCTCCAACACATTAAGTATCTCAATTTTCAATCAGTCGCCTCAAAAAGAAAAAATAAATAAATAAATAAAACAAGTCCCAGAGAAAAACCAGCCAAAATCTGTAATCAAGGATACTTTATTCCTGTGTCTACTGTCACGGTAACTTTGGTTACAGTAAAACTCTCATGAGCAAACAGCGACATCATTTGCACACCTCAGCAAACCGTTATGAAAGGTAAAATCTCACAATTCACCTTGACCACTATATTACTGTTTCTGTACCTAACATTCCCGAGTATCTAACTACTCCACATTCTTAATTCTTCCATAAACTAACATGAAATCACAATCTATGAATGGTACAAGCAGGGCTAGTTTTAAGGTACACTTTTGGGTCTACAAATAAAGCTATGCACACTGAGTTGCATACCAAAGTGAAAGAAGAATTTAGCGTCCAATGAGCTAGTGACATTGGGATAAGCATGTAGAACGCGTAGAAACAACTAAATCATAATTAATGTAGGCTATCAAGAAGCAAAGAAATAAAAGCCTTATTCATGACACAAAAATGACACTGGAAACACCAAAATAAGAATATTCAAAAACAAATTTACATGTCACTATTTGAATATGGATAAAGGAGCATTGACATTTATATATCTGAATTAGACACAATTCTGGAAGATATAGAATAAAATTTTCACAATTACCTTCCAGCTTTTCGCTGGTGATTTAAAAACAGCTGGTCCCTCGGTCAAAGATCCTATTCTAGACATACTTTCTCCTTCCCCTCTGAGACCACCAGGTTTCCAACTTTTTCCAACATCCTGTATATTCTTTGCAGCTTCTGTTATTATGACCTATAAGAAAAGCTAAAACTCATTTAGTGTAGCTAATATCCACTATTTATCTTGTAGCTAATATCAAGCGTACAATAAGATAAATTAAGAAATCAATTTTACATTACCTTCCTCAAAAGTGAAGGGTTGAAGACACCCTGGATTTGTAGTTCATCCTCTGGTGCAGCTGTCCCACGTGCTATATGCTTTCAACTCTAAATGTATGGATTCCGTATAATGACTGTAAGCAACCTATAAAAATGAATAACATATAAATATATCATCAGTCGAAATAAAATAGCGTTCATTCAGAATAATACATTTTACGCTAAAATAATATCAATTTACCAATTATGAAGCTTATAAGATCCATAGCATCCAGTGCGAACATAAATACATAATTTGTTGTTGTAAGATAATAATAGCAATTAATAATGGGTCTAAGTTAACAGGTTCTTAGCTGTTCTAAACACTGTAGGATGGCAGAGAAAAATGAGAAGAAAAAACTGTACAAGAATCATGTTTTCTTCTTTTGGATCATATGCCTGAGAAACAAGGATAGGGAGAGAAAACATATGCACCTAATTTCTATTTAGCCAGTATAACACATTTGGTACATAAACTGATAATAAAAATTTAGCCAATAGAAACAAATGTTGGATTAATACCTTGTTCAATGATGATATCAATCACCAAGGAAAGAGGAATATGCTTCTCAATTGCTGTTATTCCCCAAAAGGGTATGAATGAAGGCCTTGAAACCTCGAGACAAAGAAAACCATAAAACAACAGCAATTGCATCTGAATCAAGATTTCTTTCCCATCTAGTAAGTAACAAGAGAAAGAATTGAATACACTCTCCCTTGAGAGAGAGAGAGAGGGAGAAGCCCACAAAAAAACATACGCGTACCTTATAGACTATTTCGCTGCGTTTAACAGAGTTTTCGTGAAGAAATCTCCTTTCGAAGCACATGTCTTCTAATGGGCAAATATGGTAACACAAGGATACCCATTCCCCAAGCTAAAACCAGCAAGAACGATATGGAAACCCAAATAACAGTATCATACTCCAACGTATGCTTTTTAAGTTCATCAAAGGAGGATGTATGCAATATCTGTTCAGAATTTAATTCCTCCTCATCATCATCATCCAACTCAGGATCAGAATGTAAGTAGTCCTTCGACGATCCAAGTTCAGAAACACCGTCTGTGTATCCGGTCAACATTCTCCAAGTTCAGAACTGAAACTGAAATTATAAAACATCAAAGCTGAATCCATATTCTGCAAGTACACAAGCTCATAAAGACAGAAATAACATTTTTCCTTTCGTTTTTTGGGTCCACAACATGACCATTTAACTGTGCATCAGTTGGTTCAACTAAAAATTCGTGGGTTGAAATTTCCTACTAAGTTAGCGATTGCTGGCTAAAACGAATAAGTCATCACCAGAAAATGATATGTAGTCACTGAAACTTCATTCTTGAACATCTTAATTAAAGTTTCCAATGCTTAAAAAAATGAAATTGATACTTCACAAAATAATTAGACTACCAAATCAAACATGCAGTTCCGCACTAGTTAGCTTAAAACACCTGGTTCCCCAAAATCAGAAGGGATGGAAAATCAAGAACCCTATTTCTAAACAATCAGCCAACAATAATTTCTTCTCGGCAACCAAACAGACAAAAGAAAAAAATTTTGATAAGGAAGAGAATGAGTTTTTGTTACCTAATTGTCCTGCCAAACCTTCAGTTGCTCAAATGGAAAAACGTTGAGGTGACCAAGAATGCGCTTTATAGTAAACATTTTTTTATAAGTTTAATAGAATTTTTATATTTTTATTAATTATTTTATACAAATTTTTATTTATATAAAAAATAATTTTTATTATAAAAAAAGAAAAAAATATCTCTAAAAATATAAAATATACATAAAAAATAAAAATATATTTATTATAATTAGAATAAAACTTTAATTTAAATTTTAAAAATAAAAAATTTATTTTAGACCTTTTTCGTGAAATAATTTTTTAAAATTAAGAATTTATTGAAGTTATCTTATAACTTTGATATAAGGCTTTAATGTTGAACAAAACTACCAGTCAATGCTCTCTGTTGCTCTTTAACTGGTTCAACAACTGTGGCAACCTTTTATTATTAAGAAAAATTGCTATTTATACAAGTACCCTTTAAAATTGAAAACTATTGAACTATGTGTTAAATTTTTAAATATTTACCGTAAATCAAAAAATATATTTTTTTTTTATACAAAAATATCAATACAATAAATCGAACTTGAAAAATATTAATATAATAAATTAAATTTGTGAGTACTTTGTGGTATTAAGTATGATAAAAATATTTTTAGAAAAAAAAAATTATTTTTAAATTTTAAAAACTGTTTTTTTGAAAGAAACAGATAGATATATATTTTTCCAAATTTGAAAAAAACAGTTTATAAAAAATTAAAAAAATTAATCAATTAAATTAAAAAAATTTTAGACCTGCTTTTTAAACAGCTAACAGAAATTTTAAACACCACTAATTTTCCTCTATTATTATTATAAAAAAAATGAAAATAACAAAAGCAAACAAACAAAAGAAAAATTTCCTTTTCATTTTTCAATCTAGAAGAGGGTATTTCTAAGATATAATCACAGTGAGCGATTACAGATTGGGCCCACTTATGTCAGCCGCGTGGAAAAGTTCAGCTCGGGAAGGAGGCGAGCGATACCGTTTCATAATTGTATTTTTCACCTTAGCAGAGAGAGGGACCATCATGATGACCATATTCTCGTCTTTACGCTTCAGCTGAGTTCAACGATTTCACGCCTTCTCATTATAACTTCCCCGCTATTCTCTCTCATTCCGTCTCCCTGTCCGAATCGATTCCGTATTCTTGGGAGTTGGGCCAGCTAATTGTACTTTAGTACGACACCGAAGGATCATTTCTGTAAAGAAATTAAGAGGTACTGTTCTTCTCGTTAATTCTATTATGCCCTTCTCCTATTCGTTGTTCAGCAGGTTTCTGATTCTTCTTTTTGCGTTTCTATTCTCGATCTTTTGTTTGATTAATCAGTTTCTCTAGATTACCGTAGTTTGTTTTATGGAATTGGTGATTACAGATTGTTCAAAGCTGTATGTTACACGTTTTGAAGCTCGACTTTTCCTCTTGATATTTGAATATCTGTTTTATTGTTGGGAGCATAGGTTCTTTTTATTGCGAAATTCCTTCAATGATGAACTGGATTCTTCTGTTATTGCCTCTATCAAGAAACAAAATTTGAAGTTTTCAAATTTTAATTTATGAAATCTTCAAACTCTCGAATAGGCATGGCTAACCCTGGGCATTATTAAAATTGATGCAATTGATTTCTACAAGATTTGGAACCTAGTGCATGAGCTCAAGGAAATTGGAGTTTATGTCATGAACTTGGTAGAAGTGTGTACATGCTGAAGATGTAACAAATGTCTGGTAGCAATCTTTTCTCCACGATTTTATCATGTCCAGGGATAGCTTTCAGTTAATATTCTATCAGATTTTTGTCTCTCATACCAGGGATAGATGAATGTGAGATTTACTTGAATTACAGCATAGGCTATAAATCTTCCATATTTTGCTTTTAAGTTCAGTTGATTAATTTCAATTCCCAATCTTTTTTAAAATTTATGATGCCTTTTCATGTCCAACCCTGTGTTTTAGTTCATGTTTTAATAGCTTATTTGCCTTGCACGAGGGAGTAAGAACAATTAGATTGTAGTCCAACCGTCTTTCTCACCCCTCTATTTGATGTCCAATTTTTACTATTTTGAATACTTTCATTGCTTGCTTTAGAGAAACTTTGAAATGTAGAGGCGTTACCTGCTTGAATACCATCTTACTTTTTGTTTTATAATAATGCAGTTGAAGACATCAATTCCTGATATTGTAGACACCTACTCTCTAATTTCAAAAGTATAGAACTTGTATTCTAAGGGCAAGTTTTCAGTGTGTCACTTAGACCTGATGACTGAATGGATAAAAAACAACACATTGCCATTTTCACCACTGCAAGCCTCCCTTGGCTGACTGGAACTGCTGTCAACCCTCTGTTTCGTGCTGCATATCTTGCAAAGGATGGAGATAGAAAGGTCACTTTGGTGATTCCATGGTTGTCTTTGGGACATCAAAAGTTAGTATATCCCAATAACATTACCTTCGATTCACCTTCAGAGCAGGAAGCCTATGTCCGACTGTGGCTTGAGGAGAGAATCACATTTCTATCTGGTTTCAATATTTGCTTTTATCCAGGGAAGGTAATCATGCACTACATATCTGTTATTATACACAATAGTGATAGATTGACAGCCATTCCTGACGCCATTAATTGTACAGTTTGCAGTAGATAAAAGAAGTATTCTTGCTGTCGGAGATATATCTGAAGTCATCCCTGATGAAGAGGCAGATGTTGCCATCCTTGAAGAGCCTGAGCATCTAACATGGTTTCATCATGGAAAGAGATGGAAAACTAAGTTCCGTCTTGTGATAGGAATTGTACACACCAATTATTTGGAATATGTGAAGAGAGAGAAGCATGGGCGAATTAAAGCATTTGTTCTTAAACATCTCAATAGCTGGCTTGTTGACATCTACTGTCGCAAGGTATGTTTCTTGATTTTCAGTTTGTGGAATTATATTTTGCCATTAGACAGTTATATATGTATCTTTTATTTCCTTTAACAGAACCTAACGTAAGAATTTGAGGCTTTCAGTTTATTAATTAAAATGCTTTTGTATTTACTCGAATTTGGACATTTCATTAAAATTTCTTTGCACACATGCACTAAGGAAAAAAAAACTTGAGGCTTCTATAAGTGTGCCCTTAAAGTTTCTCAAATCCTAGTATATGTTGGGGCTATGCTACTCTGACACTTCATTTTTGAAGAAGTATCCGTACCCTTTGGGTATGACATTGTTATGGGTATAAAATCCTTACCAAATTCTTCACTCTAAAAGTGGATAATCATAATTTCAATTTCATTTAAATTACAAGTGCATATCAAATGAACTTGGAAGAGTGATTTTGTAGAGTTATAAAAATTATCTCTTAATGACTTACAATTAGATATTATGATTTCTGGTGGTAACGAAAATTAATATAAATTATATAGCAAACTTGGGCTGATTTTCAATTTAAATAGATTTAGAATTATCATTTTATTGTTTGTTTGTAATTTGAATTTTAGACTTTAAGTTTCTAATTTAAAGTATTTTATCCAATTTAATTTTATTTAGCAATTAATGTTATAATTTGATATATCTTTTTAACTTAAATTATTATATATAAAAATTAAAATATTTACAATTATATATATATAGACGTATCTCCATACCCGTACTCTAATTTTGGATACTTTTTAGTCATATCCACGTATCATAAAATTTTAAAAATAAGAAACCGGACTTCTAGATATATACTTGTGTTGGGTATCTATACCCGAGTCCAAGCAACATAGTGTCGGGGGATTGGGGTTACTTCTTTTACTTGGTGTAGCAACTCCGTGAAATAGGTAGAATTAAGAGAAGGTAAGCCATCAGCTGATTGGTTAGGTGGTTTGAGACATTCTTATTCAGCATCCTGAAATTTTCAGATAGGCCTCTTTCCTACTATCAGTAATCTATATTGCTAATAATGATACCTTCTCTCATAAATAGTTGAATTTCATTGTTCTCATGACTTCATTGCTACAATTTTAGAAGACTTGCTTGCTGACAAAATCACTCTTGGGATATAAGTGCAGGTAATAAGATTATCTGCTGCCACCCAAGATTATCCTAAATCCATCATATGCAATGTTCATGGAGTGAATCCCAAGTTCCTTGAGATTGGCATGAAAATGTTAGATCATCAGAAAAGTGGGACCCAGCCATTCACTAAAGACGCCTACTACATTGGAAAAATGGTGTGGAGCAAAGGTTATAAGGAGCTGCTTAAACTTCTTCGAGATCACCAAAAGGAGCTGGCTGTGCTTGAGATAGATCTATATGGCAGTGGAGAAGACTCTGATCAAGTTCAAGAAGCTGCTGAAAAGCTGGATCTTGTGGTTAGGGTGAACCCTGGACGTGATCATGCTGATCCTGTATTCCACGAGTAAGTTTCCTCTAATATGTCCTTCCATCAAAGATAGATTTTATTATTTAATGTGAAATGTTTCACCTCGTACCTGGAATTTAGCATAAATGTTTTTTATCCTTTTCTTCTTTTGCTTTTTTTTTTTACCTCTATTTCTTATTAGATTTTTATATTTTCTGTCCTGCTTCAGTTACAAAGTGTTCCTAAATCCAAGCACAACAGATGTGGTATGCACAACCACAGCTGAAGCATTAGCAATGGGAAAGATCGTTGTGTGTGCCAACCATCCCTCCAATGAATTCTTTAGGCAGTTTCCAAATTGCCGAACTTATGATAACAGCATTGAGTTTGTCGAGGCCACACGTAAGGCATTGACTGAACAGCCTGCTGGGCTGACTGACGCACAGAGGTATGCACTGTCATGGGAAGCTGCTACAGAGCGGTTTCTAAGAGTTGCTGAGTTGGAAAAAGCATTTGCAAAGAAAGTAGTAAAAAATACATCAAAAAACTTTGCTTCCACATCTTTCAGTCTAAAAAGGAACATGGAGGGTGCATCAGCATATCTGCATTATGTGGCTTCTGGTTTTGAAGCGTCAAGAAGGGCTTTTGGTGCAATACCAGGAAGCCTGCAGCCGGATGAAGAGCAACGCAAGGAGCTTGGGCTGGCTATTCCTGCTGGGAAAAGAGGCTTGAGAAATTGATCTGATAGTTATATGGATGAGCAAGGTATAAATCAATTGCAAAAGTGTAAAGCTCACAAGATTTTGTTCCTTATTTTTATGCTTTCGATGTATGAGAAAATTTATATAAAGCATGTTCAAAGGAATCTAGATTGGGGAAGTGGCAGCATAGACATCATGTTTTTTTTCCTGCTAACTGTGTTCACATTGGTGATGATTTTATGATCCTCTGTAACATTTCTTCGTTTTGACGCTGTAAAATTATTCTTCCATTTCTATAATCCTTATGGAATCTAATATGACAAGGAACTTCTATGACAAGATTGGTTTATGTTAATATAATGCCAAAGAGATGCCAATATCGGGAGTGAGGCACATGCAACTGACATATATCATTGACATGCAGGTGGGGCGTTTCAAAGAGAATAAGGTGTTGGAAGTGTTTTGAAATGATGTGGATCTCAGATGGGCACATAAAAGAACTGGTAAGCATCTGCTGTATCTATTGCGGTTATGGATTTTTCGAGTTGGGACAGTCTGTTGACAGTTTAGATAATTAGAAGGGTTGATATGAGGCTGCTTACCTACATTTTATATGATCTTATGATGCGATGAATACGAGTGAAGCAGGTTTTAGGCTGTTTCTAATATAACAGCAGCGTTTCGGCTATTGGCCTATTCCAGTTATCTTTGAGTGGTAGGCTTATTTTGGCCCATATGTCAACGGCCTTGAGTTTCTTTATTCTCTCATGTTTATATGGAAATGGTCTATTATATTTGTATAACATTTTATGATAGGTTAATATTTAATTCTAAATCAATTTTATATGAATTTAATTTTGATCATTTATGAATAAATAGTTAAAAACACTATAATATGACCTATTAATACGAGGGATCTTAATTCGGAATAAAAATGTTACATGTCATCTACAAATTAGAGAAGATTAAAAAAAAGGTTTTTACTAATTCTCTTTCAATTGTATTATTTTCTCAACTATTTCTAATCATCAATCATCCGAGTATCAAGTATCATTCCATCACAAGTTTAACGCAATTTTAATCCGAAAGTAAGGACTTAAAATCAAATGAAGTTAATTGGAATTTTCAATATAAGTTGAGCAGTAAATTTTTTGAAAATAAATTAAATAAAACACCAGATGGCTAGTGAACACTGAACTTGACAATTGACACAGAAAATCATGAGACCAATCCCCAAGAAAGAATATTCTTTCCATCCATACTTGGCTCTCTTCCATGTCAAGTCTGGAAACTAGCTAGCTCCCTGCACCCATATGGCGATAGCACATAAAAAGCAAGCTTTTAAAAACTTCTGTCGTAACCCAAAAAAAATAAAGGAACGATTGGATTCAAAAATAAATAAAATTTAAGACGAGCAGAATACCTCAGGTGTAAAATTGAGGCCAATTCTGATCTCTCCACAATATTCCTGCTCCTTCACAACATTGTACATACTTGGTGGGAGGCTCCCTTCCTTGAACACTGGCTCTAAAGGAAATGCTACAATGGCAAATAGTAACAGT
The DNA here is from genome assembly GCA_023653625.1 of Triadica sebifera. Taxonomy (NCBI): domain Eukaryota; kingdom Viridiplantae; phylum Streptophyta; class Magnoliopsida; order Malpighiales; family Euphorbiaceae; genus Triadica; species Triadica sebifera. The sequence goes on from CM042895.1 coordinate 4,351,026, forward strand.
ATGTTCAATTTGCAGAAATATGATTTAAAGATTACATTAATTTCCAATGAAACTTTATGTTTTCATCTTTGTTAAAAGAAAAATCAGTAAACATGTTTGCAAAGAGAATAATTTATCTGCAAAGAAAATAAAGAAAAATCTAAACTTACATTGCTTATCCAAGAAAATCATCATCTGTTAATCTGTCACGGTCCATTATCTTCAGAGGTACCTCAGAAATGGTAAAAACAAAGGTTTCATGCCATTCTGGTTCAGATCCTTTGCCAGCATCAACATTTACCCAAATTAAAATTTACAAAACCCATGCTCATTTTGTTACCAATTTAATGACCCAAATCCAAATATTTATTTGAATAAATAAAAACAAAAGCTGTTCTGAAAAATAAGGGAAACCTGAAGCAATACTGCTTTTCTGCTCCTGAGTCCGACAAATGATACATAAGGATCCATCTTGGCTGCTCATAGAATTGAAGTTCATATATTTAAGATAAACATTAACCATAAATTACTTAGATTTAGAGAAAGTATTAATTCTTCTTATATTGTGCAAGAAACATGTGATCCGAGGATAGAAATTAGTGCAAAAGTTTCTGTATATATATTAATTAATTCACCTAATAATATCATTATAAATGGGAGATAGAACTGATAGGGAAAATCAGAATCCTTGAGGCCTTTGGCTCCAACAAGAAGAACTTCAAGTGTGCCTATTAACAGAGAAATCAAAGAATGGGTTTTCGATTTCTATATGGCTGAATGATTGGAGATAATAAATTTAAATTGCAAAACAAGCCACTTTTGTTTTGTGGAGCAGTTTTGATTTGGGGTTGACTGCTGCACTGAGATTCTTGCTTGGGTTGACCTGTCTTAGTCACATAACTCATTTCTTATTATTTTGTAACTCTTACTTATTTAAGTTTTTTCAGTTTCGACAGCTTTAAATTAATAACATTTTGAAAGTATTTGGAATGAATGTTAAGTGTTTAAAAAATAAATTTAAATTTTTTTTAATTTAATTGACTTATTTTTTATAATTTTTTATAAATTGTTTTTTTCAAATTTATTTATAGAAAAAATATATATTTATTTAATTTTTTTCAAAATTAATTTTTAAAATTCAAAGAAATTAAAATTTTCTTTTTTTTTTCAAGACCGCATTAACAAACGTACTCTTGGTTGAAAACAGCGTGTTGACCATCGAGGCCGGGCCTAGGAAATAGCAGTGAAGAAAGAAAGTTTCAACTTCGATTTCGGGTCTAACCCGAAAGAGGATTGAGAGAAAGTGGCAAAACCTCCCACTTTCTCCACTAGCCTGTTAGAGCAGAATTCATCTTCTTCCTCAGCAACAATAGTCTCCGAAGATTTGCCTCCTCAGTATGTGGATGCTGTAGAAGGTTTTCTTGTAGATAGTGGAATCTCCAACTCTTTCCCCGGCAAGTACGATTTCAAAGATTTCTATGCCCTTCTCATTCGAGATCTCCTAAAGACCCATCATCTCCAGCGTGGACGCATATCTTGCACCTTCTCCGTCCTACCCGCTGTCACCGTAATCTTTCCCACCCCTCTTCAAGATTCATCTTCAACATTCTTCTAAAAATCGAAACTGTAGAAAATGAATCACAAAGTACTTTTTGTTATTAGAAGATCCTATTTTATCTTGTTTTCTTAGCAATCAAGCAGCATTCTCAACTCAAATGCATTTTTTTTTCAATCATTGCTCTGTTGCAGAATATATATAATGGACTACTTGGAGGGGCTGTTCGAGCTATAGCAGAGAGAATGGCCATTGCTTGTGCTAGAACAGTCGTTGCTGAGGATAAGGAACTGTTTCTTGGTGAATTGAGCATGTCCTATCTCTCCGCCGCACAGCAAAATGTGAGCTCCCTCTTCCTTTCATTTGTTTTGCTGATCAAACTTGGATAAAAGTAGAGATAGTTCTTGACAATTTGTGAATTTCAGGAGGTGGTGGTAGTGGATGGGTCTGTAGTGAGGAGTGGAAGAAACTTAACTGTAGTTGCAATGGAGTTAAGAATCAAGAAGACCCGCAAGTTGGTATACACTGCTCGTGCTACCTTGTATCATTTGCCCATGGCCAAGTTATGAAATTCCTGCCATTTCAGGAAATGAAATCCACTGGCTTCTTTCTTCGAGTCGACTAACTTCTTATTGCTATATATTCTTATGCCTTGCTTATCGTGAATTTCATGCGTACCATAAATTATTAGGTTTATAGGTTATGAGTGTATAATCTATATGCTAGCAAATTTGTTCAAGTTAATGATGAAAACTCGTTAACATATATAAGAGTTTTTTTTTCTCTTTTTTCATTTTTTTTTTTTAAAAAAATCATTGTTGGTGCATTCTTTTACACTGAATGCTCAGGCAGCTAGTTTAATAGGTGATTCATACTCGGAGCTCTTGGAAGGAACGAATTATAGTAACTTAAGGAGTGACAAGAATATATTTCACTGCTAATAAATCAGAATAGCATTATTTATAGCACTCAGACATGAATCTGACTTTCAGGAAGGCTCTATATGGCAATCTTACACTTCAAGAGTTGTCATTTTAACTGAGATCAGATTTGAATGACCTTTTGATATAGGTGAACAAACATTCTCATTCACGTTTAAGTCAATAATAGTGTCAAGAAAAATTGGGCGAAGAGTAGCATGCAGTATCCAGAAATCAGCATCTAACAAGCTACTAGAGCCATTTCAATGGATCCGCAACCGGTTTTCAATCTATTCAAGAATTCTTTATACTTCTGCATCTCACTGCTATTTCTATCCCCTCCATCTGATGCCTTTCAGCAGCCCAATCCGCAACACAAAATGCAAAGAAAGTCCATTGTTAGTAATCATCACCTGCCCAGCTGTACTTGTGTCCCAGAATGATCTGAGTCAAACTGCTGCGCTGGCATCTTTTTCAAACTTCATCAGCGCTGACTACCTCAAAGAATTACTCATTTTCAAGCAATTTCCCAACAATGAGAATGGAATAGGTTTAGTGAAGTAATGAACTGGGAGACCGCATATAAAAAGACCGTGTTTTAATAGAGTTGCTAGATAGCATATCAACGATAGAGTGCCAACTGCCAAGTGCACAGCACAATCTTATCGTGTCAAGCATGTTCACTCGAGAAAAAGAAGAGAGAGGGGAGGAAAACTATAAATAGCAGGAATTTGCAAAAACCACCTCACTAACCTTCAACTTGGACCCAAAAAAAAGGATCATTCAACATATGTGAAGGATAATTTAACTTACCTGATGCATCGATTAACCACATTTGTAGGGCTCATGAAAATATGGCATCAACAAACGCCTCAGCATCAAATGGTTGTACGTCTTCTACACCTTCTCCAATGCCTACAAAATTTACAGGGATGCCAAGCTCATCTACAACACTGATCTGCAAGAGAAAATTATAGTCTCAACAAATCGCCAAAACACAAAACGTGCACACGTCATTGACAGCAGAGCATACAAAGCAGTCACCTCTAGCAGAACCATCAAGTTTTGTCAAAATAAAACCAGTTATTCCAACCACCAGTCATCAAAAATGCAAGTCAAAACTTATGCATGATGTTTTACTCCAATAGAAATAATAATGGCATCAAAGCCAAGCTAAGCAAAACAATAATACATTATAGAATGGTTGAAGAAAATATGACAAGATATGTAAGGCCTCTAGACATCAAACAAAAATTTTAATGTGTCATTCGTTGCTGATGTGGTTGCTTGGTCATTATTTATATGTTGATATTCATATTAAGATTACAGCAATTCATCTGTTTTTCATCTTCCCGAGTAGTTTCACATTAATTAAGTAATTATATTCAGATATCTTAACAAAATTTCTTGCATCTTCTAAGAATTTTTTGGGGCACACTACTGTTAACAAAGAAGAATATCACGGCCATTCAAACAATAAATGAATAAGTAATTTGTAAAGAGCATTGCTAATGCGTCACATCCAAAAACTCTGTTTTTTAAGCTCAGAACTCAGCAACTCAGACCAAGTTTCATCCCAAGAGCCCCGGCACTGGCTTATATTATAGATACTTATAATTGGGAAATAAGATGTTTGTACACAAAAATTGCAAAAGCAAAGTAGCATTTATAGATAAGCAAGGATAGAGATGTTACTTCATTGAACTCTCTTGCTTGAGGAAGCATATTCAAACCAGTGTTCCCATCCAGCACTAGGAGAATCTCCTGCATTATTGAGAAATATTCATTACACAAATTTACAAATGTTTTTATTACAAACCAAATCAGTTATTTGGTAAACTAAACAGAGCATAAAAACATTCAACTTATGCAAACACATTCTCCTAATGAAATGTTGAAAAAGCATTTCCTGTCTCAAAAATCAAGAAAGAACTGAAATTTGTAGAAAGCAATTCAGAAGAAGATGAAGATTGCACCAAAAGTTTCACCATAGCAACTTATAAATTACTTGCAAAAAATGCTATTGGAGATGGAAGCCAACAAAGCATAAGCAGAAGAATATTGAAACAAAAAATATTAGAGTCTGACAAAACCTATCGAATTGAACAGGAGATATTTGAATGAGGCGATGAACATAAAATATTGAAGGTTTCAAATAGGAGAGCTCACAGTAGGTGCTCCAGGAACAACTTTGCCTACAGCTTTATTGCATGCTATCAACTCTTCCATAAGGCTGTAGTTAGTATGAAGACATGAAAAAACAGATAAAGGTTTCTGCTGGGGAAAAACTGGCTAGAATGCACAAAAAAGGCAAATAATGGCCGCAAATAAAAGCTCCATGTGCTTACATCCAGACGTGTCACACAAAACAACATCAAAGCCCTCTTCTTTCCCTCTTTTCACAGCCCGTGAAAGAACTATTCAGAAAGCACTTTAAGTTTATATAGCTATACAAAGTTAAAATTTCAGATCGATAAAAGCTATAAGCATAAATCATATCAGTACATGTTTCAATCATTTACCTGATGATGCTTTGGCCTTCTCCCTTTCAACACTAACAATCCCACATCCTGTCCGTTCAGCCCATATCTCTAACTGGTCACTGGAAGCTGGTCTAAATGTATCACCTGCTGCCATCAATATCTGGCACAATATCAAACAATAAGCAATAATACAATATGAATTTAAAATTCAAAGGTCAATTGTCAAAATGATGGAATCACAATATCTTCAATTCAGTGGTACATAAGACCTGAAATTATAGGTTTTTTCTTTTTTTTGGGGGGGGGGGGGGGGTTGGGAGGGGGGGGTGGGGGGTGCGGGGAGAAGGAAAGTGAAAAAGAGAAAAGTATTTCACCTTCGCCCCCTCATTCTTCAATCTATATGCCAACTTTCCTGTGAAGCATATAATGAAGTCATTTATTTTCCTTGTAAGTGTAATAATCTTGTAATCTCAGTTTTTTGACATATTTTGAAATTGAAAATAAGACAACTATTGCTATCTATACAAGTAACTGAAAACTGGAACCGGAATCCGAGCTGAAGTTCAGTCTAATTCCCTTACTTAATTAACGCTCTTCTTCAAAGGATCCTTAATAGTACAAAATGAAACAAATAATATAGTTAACCATCAGTTTCTCAATATTAAAAATTCATTTTATCTAAATGTATAGTAGTAAGAAAAATATACCTTTATTTCATTGCCTGATTTGAGCTTACCAGCAAATATATCCTTCCGCAAGCTCTCCACAATCTTAATTGTGATTCTTGGCCCAAAATCAGATACTAGTAGAACCTACAGAGAATTTTAGACTCGTATAATTTGCAATTTTTGTGTAATCTTTCTGCTCCAAGAGAATTTGAATTGAAAAGAAGCAAGTAAAACTGACAAAAGCGAAAACCTCTTCGAGTTCGTCGAGGACTCGGTCGGTGTCGGAGAAGTTTCAATAAAGGAGGAGTTCGTCGATGACGGCGAGATTGTCTCTGGTTCTGGAGAATCCAGAGAAGATTCTCTCGACATCACTCTTGGCCTTCTCTTTGATCAATCTGCCGAGTCGGGTGAAGAAGCCGCTCTGGCTGGCCAGATATTTGAACCGGAAGGTTTTCTTCAGATTAAACCCAGCTCAAGGAAAGCCGAGGACTAGGTGCGGAGGAGTTGAAGGCTTGGAAGTTGGATAGGAGCATGAGATGATATGGAGGAGCCATTTTCTTCTCCGCTCAGCACAGCCCTGTCACAGGCGGAGTTCCCCTGCCACTTTCTCGATAGTTTACCTTTCCACGATGTCGTTTCATCGTAAAAAAAGGCCGAACCCTAATTGCTTTTCACGGTGTCGTTTCGTCATAAAAATGAACTGAACCCTGTTCTGTTCTGATGACCAATATTTAATAATATTACAAATTACTAAATATGAGAAAGATAAAAATAAAAATAAAATATTTCACATCCAACGTGTGTGTATATATATATTATATAAATAAAAAAGCACAAAGAGAATATAACGGTTAATTGAATAATTAACTCTATTTTTTAGAATTGATGTAAATAGTAATCGATTTATTATTAATTCAGAATAGAATAGCAGCTGGTTTGGATTATTTGAAGTCCAGCTTCATTCAATAATACTGCAAATTAGAGAGCAGATACAAAGATGTTTCGATGAATACTTAAATTTTGAATAAATATAGACAGACAGTGATTATTTTCTTGAGTTCCTTTAGGTGATTGTTGGTCGTCTATTCTATATTCTATGATCTCAATCAATTCTCAAAAAAAAAAAATTGTCTTGTAACGGAACAAAACAAAACTGGAAACTTCTATCTTAATTTGAGGACAATTTATGATTCATTTCACAAATTCAAATAATGGAAGGATAATAATAGTTTTAATTTAATAGTATTGATTTTATAATTATTGCTGTGAAATATCTATTTCAATATTCAATCCACTCCTAATACCAAAATAAATAAATAAAATGTCACAGGCAGAGATCGTGATCAGAGCAGGATCAATAATGACAAAATTATTTTTAATATTTTTTTTAAAAAATAATTATTAAATTATAATTTCAATACAAAATTAACCGACAATGGGCAAGGAATACTTCGTTGTCAGCAGGTGGTTTGGCATACATGTAAGCTGACCTCTACGGTGGCGTGGAGGAATGAAACCTTTTTTTTTTTTTAATTTTGGTACAAAGACCATAATTTTTTAATGGATAATGTAATACTAAAACAATTTCACGACCAAATCCAACTATCCAAACCAACCAATCGTAAAAAATAAGAATAATTAGATAATTGGAGAAATTTTGTGTTGTGGACAATCAATTCCTAACCAATTCTAGTTATAATAAATTATTACAATTCTTATTCTACGCTGGCAAAAGGGCAAATTAATCCAAAAATATCAATCACACTTTAAAATTTAACTCAATGCAATTAAACCTTTTAATTACAAATCAATATAATTAATTTCATGGAGTATTTCATCTTTTGCACCTATTAATATTTTTCGTTGCGTTAACTCAATTTTTTTTTAACTAATAAAAAGTTAATATATACGACTTCATTTAACGAATTAAAAAAACTAAATAGTCAAATTAATCCATAAATTATATCAAAATAATCTGACTTTAAAATTTTATTTAGTATAATTAATTCCCTTATATTTTAGCTAAATACAAATAAATTCTTAAATTCTATTGATTTTTCTGTCTCCTTTGATTAAATCCATTAAATTTATTTAGATACCAATCACATACCGATACATGACATTTTTTTAGTTCAATTTAAAATTTATTTTTTTTATTTTTATAAAAAAATAAATTATATTAAAATTTAGCTTTTTCTAATAACAAATTAATTAAAATAATAAATTATTACATTTTTGTAAAATTTTAATTAATTAAATTAAGAAAATGTCTAGTAACAAAACAGGACAAAAGTGAAAACTTCTATCGTAATGACAGTTTATGACTCATTTCTTAAATTCTAGAAATATCCGAGAATTACATGCTAAATGAAATCAAATAATGAAAAAAAAGAATCAATAGTTTTATCTTAATAGTATTTTCTAGTGATTAAGATTGTAACATGTCGAATTCAAATATTGAATCGAAATCTGTATAAAAAAATGAAAAAAAAAAGTGTGGAAATCACAATCATAGCATAATCAATAATGACAAATTCATTTTTAATATTCTTTTAAGAAATAATTATTAAATTCAATAACGGCTCTAATATGGGGATAATAGAGCTGGCTCCTAAAATATTTTATAGTATCCCTTTAATTCTTAAAAAAAATTATTATATATATAATATTTTTCACCCACTTGAAAAAATAAAAATTAATTTTATATATTATGTGTAGTAAGTTATTAAAAAATACAAAGAAATAAATTAATTTTGATATTTTTTATTTAATATTTTATTTACCATCTCAACCAATCAACATTTTTTTCATTAAATAAATATTAAACTAATATATAATATACTTGTCACGTTTGCGATTTAGACCACGTTCGTATATGCGTATTGTGGTCGTCTATATCACAGTATAAAGTCGTACCAATCAGAATCTAAATATAAATAAATAAATGTGATAAATTTACTTTAATATGAAAAAAATATTTAATATGAATATTGAATTGATAAATCGATGCGATTTCGTGCTATAAATGTAAATCGAAATAACGAATCATACTTGAATTTGAGATTTTTTGCTTGATTGTAAAAATATAATTTAAATATATCGGAACATAAAAAATATTATTTTAAAGTCATATGTGAACTTATAATATGATATTTTAAGGTTAATGTTTCTGATTTGCTCAAATACAGTTCCCTATATGGAATTACAGTCTAATTTTCTTACAAATAGTTAGAGATATGCGTTTACAATCACAATAGTATTGATATCATCGCAATTAAATTCTAAAATTTTTAAAACTAATAATTTATAAATTATAATTTATATGATTTTTTAGGATATAATTTAAAAAAAAAACTAAATCACAAAAATATAATTTTCAAACCAATTGTCATTTTACAAATTTGGAAAAATCAATTTGAAGATAATATTGTTTTGAGAAGGTTGGTACGTTCAATTTGATGAAGTAAGGTTGTTTGGAAAATAAAATTAGAAAAATAAAATCTATTCAATGTTTAAATTGAAAAGTGGAGAAATTAATAGAATTACTCAAAATCGATTTTTTTTTTTAGATTTAATTGAATATTTACTAAAATATATTATTGATTAATTTTAATTAACCAATATAAATAAATATTAAACTTAATTAAAATTAATTAGTCATTAATTTAGCTATAAAAGTAAAAAATGGCCAAATATTAAGCATTTAAAAAAAATTATGCATCTTCTTTTTCTTTCGACCACTATAGATAATTTTTGGAGTTTCTCTTTGATTTTTAACTCATCAAAATATTATTACTCAAGCCGTTGAATCAGAAGAATTACTTAGGGTGAAGATAAAAAGAATTTTTAGGGAAGAAAAATCTTTTTTGTGACAAAAAAATTTAAAATTTTTATTTGGTGAGATTTGTTTCACTTTTCTTTTAAATTTCTATGCATTTAAGTTGTTTTAAATGAGTGTTATGAAAAAATTAGGGTTTTATAGAAAAATTATGAAAAAATTAGATAAAAATAGAAAATAAGTATAATGAGATTTAAGGACGTTAGATATGGTGAAAATTTAATGATAATAATTTTTAGAAATTTTTTTAGAAATTTTGGTGAATTTTTAAATTTTAGCCTATGAAAAATTTGTTGAAAATTATTGAATATTTATTTAGTGAAATTGATGATAGAAAATGAAAGAAAATGAGTTAAATTAATTATCAGAATTTAATTGAAATTTTTAGAGCATGTATTTAATTTATGGAAATTTTTTATTAAAAATGGAAATTATAAAAAAAAAGATGAAAATTAGAGAAAAAATAAAAATAAATTGAAAATAATAATTATGGAGTAGAAAAAATAAAAAAAATTAAATATTATAAACAAAAATAATATATGAAATATTTTTAAATGAATGTTATTTAAAAGTATTTTATTTTCTGTAACACTTTTTATCCGTTTAGTATTTAAAAAGGTATACAAAATAGTAAATGGTATTAAAATACATATAAAGTCAAACTATCATAATTAAATCAACTTCATATTCTTTATTAATCTTCTTCCACAGCTATTATCTACACTCTTACCATAATGTGAAACCAATCAAGTTATTTTCTTGCACTAAAATATTATGATAAAGATAAAAACTTAATGTAGATACAAATGAACAGGAATTGGGTGCATAACAACAAAAAAAGAAGAAAGAAATAAAAGAGAGAATAATAGAGTGGTTTGATCAAGCATTAAATTATAATTAAGTGAGTAAATTTTTTTTTCTAATTTAGATTTTCTTTAATGTTTTGATATATTTGTGGAATTCTTATTATTCAAATGTGAGAAATTTGGTAAAAATTAGAAAATTTTAATTAATTGAATTAAACAAAAATTAATTGGATAATTTAATAAAAATTTGAAATAAAAAGAAATTTTTGGTGAATTGATTACGATAATAAAAAATTATATAAAAATATTAAATTATAAGTACACATTAATAATAATTACAATAATTTAGAATTTATATTATTATATAATTATAAATGTTAAATTTTGTTGTCTATCAAAATATATAAATATTCAAAAATTTATATTTTTTTATACATCAATTATTTTTATATGTATTTTTAATTTATTATTTATTAAATTAAATTTATTCTCTCTGAAAATATATTATAAATCTGTACCTCGTTAAATTTTAATTTCAACATAGAAAATTATAACCGACAATGGGCAAGGAATAATAGTCTTCGTTGTCAGCAGGTGATTTGGCATACAGGTAAGCTGACCTCTCCGGTGGCGTGAAGGAATGAGACCGGAATTTTTTTAATGGATAATGTAATACTAAAACAATTTCACGACCAAATCCAACTATCCAAACCAACCAATCGTAAAAAATAAGAATAATTAAATAATTGGACAAAACTTGTGTTGTGGACAATCAAATCCTAACCAATTGTAGTTATAATAAATTATTACAATTCTTATTCTATGTTTTATCATTTAATCCCGTTACATGCATATTCTATGTTCCCCGTGATCGACGCAGGTGGTGTTGTTTCGCTCGCATACGTTTGTTGATGTAAACTTCTCTTTCAAAAATATTTTATTTTCTATTTTTTTTAAAACACTCCCTTTAAATATTGAGATTTTTCAATTAGTCTCAAATTCATCTAAAATTATTTTTATATTTATTCTGACTAACATAATCTAAAATTATTTAACAAATAAAAATTCAAATTAAATTCATACGAGATACAATTAAATAAATATATTTTAAAATTAATATATAAATTATAACAAATATTAAATATCAAGTGAAAATATAAGTAACGTATTAGTTATTCATTTAATATAATATAATGGGTATCAAATGCGTTTGGAATTATTTTTGGATATAAAAAATAGACTTATAATATTTTATTTAATTAAATTTTTAATTTTTTTAAATATTTTCTAGTAAAAATATATATTTGTATGATTATTTTTAAAAACAGTTTTTTAAATTCAAAAATAAAAAAAAAATATTTTTTAGAAAAATATTTTTTTTCTCAAACATAGAGCCTAAAAGTTTTAAATGAAATGTTTGGAATTGCTGCTAATTGTTCAAAAAAAATTTATAATTTTTTTGATTTAATTTATTATTTTTTTAATTTTTTATAAACAGTTTTTTTAAATCTATTTTTGGAAAAAATATTTATTTATATATTTTTATCCAAAAATAATTTTTAAAAAACTCAAAAAAATTAAAAATAATTTTTTTTGAAAAAACGTTTTTTCTAAATGCAATACCAACCGGACCCAAATTTAACTATTCAGAATGCAACCCAACAGTGACATTCAAAATAATGGCCAAATTCATTAATTTTAGTACTCTAGTAATCTGTTTGATTAGGATCAAATACCTGAATGAAACATACTTGATTCCAATAAGTGCAAGTGATATATCAAAACCATATAAAAGTAGGACCATTCAAAATTAATTTTTACTTTTCGTTCATTGTAACTTTTGAATTTGAAATGTCGGTTATGCTTATTATTTACTGTAAAATACAGTATTAAACCCACGCATTTTGCTGTTGTTATATTCAGCTCTTTTATTATTATTCTTTTCTATGAAATTCGCATACTTTAATTTCATTACTTATTGAAAATATAATCATGAAAAATGGACTCCATAAGAAAAAAAATAAATTAATAAAATACAGAACATTAATAGAAAAAATGCAAAATAGAGCTACTTACCATTACTTTTTACCAATTTTATTATTAGCATTATTATTTTTTTTTTAATATTTAATGCGGTAACCCAGAGGAAAGCAGAGAAATTGAAAAGTAAAAACTTTATCCAGGCTGACCGCTGACGCGGTCAACACATTTCCACCCTGCTCTAATGGAAGGAAAGGAATCCCGTTCAGTCGTTTATCGTGTGTAATGTACTTCACTGGTCAATACTCGCCTCGCGTTTATAGGAAATAAATACGTCTAAAAATTAAAATTTATTATTATTTTTTAAAGATGAAGTGTTTCATGGCTAAAATTCATTTAACTTGGTACTCTTTTGATTTCTAATGATTTTTATTGTAATCCAAAAATTTCATGGTTAAAATTATTGTAATTCAAAAATTGAATAATCCCATGTTTGAAAGAAGAAAAAAAATGAATATTCATATTTATAAAAGATATATTGAATTCGAGTTTCTAACCATCATCTACTAATATTGATAATATTTTAACACTTTTACGTTGAATGTAATATAGTTCATGCTACACTTGACCTCCAAATCAATTAAAAAAACTATTAAATTTAATAATGAATATGAATAAACAAATTATGTGAAAAATAATATATGTATTTTTAATTTTATCCCTTATTTTTAATTTTATGTGAAATTATGGACTAGGGGAATCAATTGAAATCGTAAGATGTTGGTTGACCATTTTCATACCTATAAATTTTGAAATTAGGTAACCTTTTCCCAAAATTCAAAAGTTTGTTTATTATAATGGATTGAATCATTTAATATATTTATTAATTACTATATTATAAATTTAATTGTATAAAATTATATTGCTTCAAATTAATCATCGTTTTTTATACTTTTAAATTGGTAAAAAATTACATTTAATTGTTGTTAAATAATTATAAGTATACATATAATTTATATAAATTATTGTACAAAAAAATAAATAAATAAGTCATTTTGAATATTAAAGGTATTATAATCATTTTAGTTTTATATTAGAGGGCTCAATATTTTATTAATAGAGTCACTTTAATAAAACATATTATCGTGTCGTCAAAATTAAACATTTGGAATTAATTAAGCTTCCTTTGATTTTGAAAACCCGTAACAGCCAATCAAATATGGAGTACTAAAGTGTCAAACTAAACTTTTCTGCCAACGAAACTCGGTAGAAACCAGGCCGAGGAATTATATACTGAAACATCCACTCTCTTTCTATCTCCTTTCTGACCGTCTTCTTCCCCTTGCGCTCTTATACTATAAAACCTATCTAATCTTTCTTAATTTCAGAAAACTCTTTGATCACTCTCCCAAATTTAACAATGGAATCAGCGTCTCGCAGTCTTGAAATCACAATCTTATCCGCAGAAAACCTCGGTCTCGATGGAAAACCAGTGAAAAAGGACACATTCGTGGTGGTAAAATTAGATCCTGGGAATTGTAAATCCACCAGAGCTGATCATGAAGGCGGAAGCAATCCTATTTGGAATCAGAAATTGGATATGGACATGGCTTCGCATTCTCGATTCATTACCCTAGAAGTCGCATGCAGAGTTGGGTCAGGGAATAGAGTGATCGGCACTGCTGTGATTCCAGTTTCTGATTTCTTAGGAGGTTATATTCCTGAAAATTATTTGCAGTTTCTGAGTTATCGATTGAGAGATGTGAGGGGAGAAAAGAATGGTATTATTAATTTTTCTGTGAAAATGAAGGGATTGGCTGATTATGTGATGCCGCCGGCAGTGAGAAAGAACTCATTACCGGTATATGCCTCTTCTTCATCGTCTTCAGAGCCAACATGGGGAGTGCCTGCGCATGGAAGAGCAGTGACGGGCATTCCAGTTTGGTGTGCAGCTCGGGCTTAAATTCAACTAACTCTGACTACTTATATATATATATATATATATATATATATATATTTTGTGGAAATTAACATCAGTTTGAATGCTTAGATTAATTTTGTAAGAAAATGATTAGTTTTAGCCAATTAATAAAGGGGAATTATTACGTGATAAATTCAGTTTAATTATTTGTATTTTGTTTTAAATTTGACAAATTAACAAGTCAAATATCATATCAGCTCTCGTGCTACAATCCAAGATTTTTAGACCAGGTCCAACCAAAGAACTGACCGAAAAGACCAAATATCAAAGAATCGAACCTGGATTAAATTAATCCTGAATAAAATTTTGAAAAGAAATTTCATATTTGATTAAATATGTTTTACATAATAATATATCGCAAATTTACATTCGTTTCACATTCAAATCACATTTTAAATATCAAAAAATTCCGCAATTAATTGAAATAATTCTATATTTGCAACACTAAATTCTGTAATTAATTGAAATAATTTGCCGAAAAATCCTTAATATTCTAAGGAATTCTGCAATGATTCCATCCATTCAACACAAATCGGCTCATTTTCCCTTCCTTATTTTATCCAAAATTATAGCTAGGCCACTTTTTTAAATGATATAGTTAATTTATATTTACTTAATATATCCTATTATCAATAATTATAAATTTATTATAGCTTGATTTTCTAATATATCTCTACAATTTAATGTAGGAGTAATTATATTAGAAAAAAAAATATAAATCAAAATTAATAGTTCCAACCATGTCATTTAACTTTTTTAAATATGTATATAAATAATTCTTTGTAGGATGAAGGGGAATAACACTAAATTCTGCATATATAGTTAAAAAAAAAACTATTGTAGTGAATTTTTTTCAGAAATATGAATATTTAATGAAAAAATAATAATAAAGGAATCAAATGAAAAAAAAAACTTTTATGAGTATAAATTAGTAAATTATATTGATTTTTATATAGAAAGTATCGAATATAAATTTTAAATCATATATATTTAATCAAATTAAGATGAGATCCATAAAGTAGAATTAAAGTATGAAATTAAAACACTAATTTTATAGAATTAAAAAAAAATAAGATAGGCATTTAAAATAAGGCGAAGGTGGACTTGTTTTGAAGAGTGCATACAATTGAAAGAAAAAAAAAATATACACTAACATCAAATTTATTAATAAATAAATTAAATTAAATCTATATTGTATAAAATAATTAAGATGAGATTTAAATCTCAAGAAAAATTCAATAGAAGAGGGGAGCTCGGCCTGCACAAAAAACGGCTATGCCCGATCAAACGCAGAATGGAAAATGGCAAATCAATTTAGTTGGCCGCCCAACTTTTTTTTTTTTTTTTAAAAAAAGGCCGCCCAACCAATTAGATTTGAGGGATTTTTCCCCATTTTTTAAAGACTTTTATTTATTTATTTTTAATAGAACATCAAAAAAGGCAGAAACTAGAGTTTCATTATTGATGAAAAAGTCAAATTAAGCCAATCTCCACAAAATTAATTACATGACCAAAGTGATATATAGGTTATAATATTAATGCTTAGTGCATATATACACTTATAAAGTTGTTTACACACTTCAAATTTAGAAGTCGCTTATTAGATATATATTAAATAATAAAAAAATTGTAATATTTGTATCTCTAGCAGATAGTAAAGAAAAATAATTTGTTTTTATTTAGTGTATGTGTCATTCTTCGTCTTACTTTCTACTACATATTTCCAAAAGATTGTGCAAATATTGTATTTTTTACAACTTAAAACACGTAATATATAACTTTTAAAATTGAGATATACAAAATTCAAACACATGTTTATGTATTATGCTCAATTTTAATCTTACAAGTTAAAACTTGCTATATATATATTCTGCCAGATCTTACAAATAAACCTTGTCAAGTGAGTCAAATAATATTTTCATTCCAGCTGTTTGATCAGCAATATATATATATATATAACAAATTTTAGAAAATATCACTAAAATTTTATCAAATTACAACAAAAAATAAATTTTATGTTGTAACTAATGGTTTATCCCTTTATCATTTGACAAACATTTTGATTGAGATAATAATTATGAAAATTGAATTTTAAATATGTTGGTTGTCCTGTAATTCACATTTTTTGATAATGAGTTGAAATTCTAAATTGTTATAAAATGTTATTATAAACTTATAAGGAATTTACATAAAAACAACTCAAATGTAGAAAAATTATGTGATATATTATACTGTAATATTTAAAATATATATATAACAAATTTTAAAAATATCATTAAGATTTTAACAAATTAAAAAAAAATTATGTTGTAACTAACAGTTTATCCCTTTATCATTTGACAAACATTTTGATTGAGATAATAATAATGAAAATTGAATTTTAAATATGTTGGTTGTCCTGTAATTCACAGTTTTTGATAATGAGTTGAAATTTTAAATTGCTGTAAAATGTTATTATAAACTTATAAAGAATTTACATAAAAACAACTCAAATGAAAAATTATGTGATATATTATACTGTAATATTTAAAATATATATATAACAAATTTTAAAAAATATCATTAAGATTTTAACAAATTATAAAAAAAATAAAAATTATTTTGGAGGAATTTTGCCTTAAATTGAAGATAATGAAGTTAATTGGAGTGTATAAAAGTGGAAAATAAATTTTAGGATGGAAAAAAAATTTAATATGATTTTTGGGGAATTTTTAGATTTTTAGCCAAATTATGGAAAATTTTATTGGGAGTTGTGAAATATTATTTTGGTGAAATTGATGATGGAAAATGAAAGAAAATGAGTTATAGTGGTGATATGAATTTATTTGGAATTTTTAGAATATTTATTGAATAAATGAAAATTCTTGAATTGGAAATGGACACGAGAAGAATAAAAGAAATAAAGGAAAAAAATAGTTTTGGAGGCAGAAAAATAAAAAAAAATAAATTATTATAAAATAAAATTAATATTTGAATTTTTGGTCGCACCGGAAAGTGTGATAGCGACCAAAACCGGAATTTATGCATTAAACATGTCTAATAAGAAAATTTTAAATTATAGGATCTTGATATTCGTGATAGCGAAAAAAATTAAATTTTGCTAGATTTTATGTCGTAAAGGGTTTAATAGCTAATCGAAATTTTTTATCTCTAGGCGCGACATTAGACCAGGCGTCAATCCGAGATAAAGGAAAAAAGCCGGGGAATACCGACAAAACGTAAAAAGGTTAGTGCAACTACTTTTGTAATAATAGTCATGTAAATATGTTTTACGTGAAAATTGAAATTTTTGCAATTATTGTATTGAAATATATTTTTGTATTCCAGAAAATTTAAATGTTAAAAATTCTCTATGATGATAATTATCTTTGTATTGAAAGAATATTTATTAATTTTATGAAAAATGAAGTGAATTATGAATATGAGAATTTTTCTCACATGTTAGCCTAGACGTGAACTAGGGTATTGTTGGCATGCCAATATGGTAGAAATTATGGTATTGTGCATTTCTGTGGACCAATGAAATATTGTGATCATATGCATTTTTGTGGATCACTTGATACAATTGTCAGTCATGTGCATTTATGTGGGCTGAGTCATATTACATTTGGATCATGTGCATTTCTGTGGATCCTAAGTTGAGATGTAATATGATACCCCTTTGATTCCCTATGAGCAAGTCTAGGATGTTATAATATGTGGGTATATAAAAAATATATTATTAAGAATTCAGCGATATTTGAATTATAAAAATATTGTATTGTGGTATTTACAGAAAAAGACGTAAATTTTGAATTGATTTCATTTTAAATATATATTTTACTTTAATGATTATTATTATAAGAGTTTTTGCACCACTGAGTTATATACTCAGCGCGAGAGTTTGTTTTCTCTCGCGTAGGTTACCAAAGTAGCAGAGAGCGTCCTGATTTGTAGATAGAGACGCTGGTTGGAGACTGCATTATGGAGCACAGCAGTAGCAGTGGTAGCCACCCAGAACGGATTGATCCCTTTATTCTATTTTGATATGTATATATATAAGTTTTTAAATTTCATTACAGCATGTATATAAATAAAATAAAAAAGTGTGTATCTATAATATTTTAGTATATATTTTAAAATTTCTTATATTAAATATGTTTAAAATTAAAGAAGTATTTTTTTTGAGAGTTTTATTTTTTGTAGCACCTCTTATCCGTCCAGAATACGGATGGGTGTATGGAAGGGTAAGAGATGTTACATTTTTATTGGTATCAGAATGTGGTTTAAGCGATTCTATGATAACAAGGGGTAGAATCAAGATTGTTTGCTCATGTATTTATTTTTGAAAAATAATTTGAATGTATAAATATAACTGCTACTGCTGCCTAATGTGGGTCACTGTTATACTTTATAGAGTTATAAATTTCAAATGCAGAGGGTTAGAAAAGAAACTCCATATACTTATGAGTCGCTTGACACTGATGCTTCATACCCTTCATCGTGACGGAGGACAGTTGAGGACAGTGTATCCACCCGTGGATCGGATATATCACATAGACATGAGAGACATACACCGGTCTCGGGTTCAGCTAGAGAGGAGCTGTTAGAGGATATGACTGAGATCTTACGGCTTTCTGCCAGACCAGCCACTGCTGAGATGGGATTTGAGAGACTTCGGAAATTGAGAGCTCCAGATTTCTATGGCCGCAGGGAGGATGACGCGGCAGCTGCAGAATATTGGTTGGAGAGGGTAGAGAGAGTGTTCCGACAGATGGATTGCACATTGTGAGACAAATATAGATATGCAGAGTCTCTACTATAAGAGGGGGCTTATGACTGGTGGAAGACAATATTACAGCGCCCCCAGACATCTGATCCACCTTATTGGAGGTTCTTTTTGGAGCAGTTCAGAGAGAGGTACATTCCTCGGGCCTATACTGATCGAAAGAGACAAGAATTTCTGGACCTCAGACAAGGGGATATGACTGTGGAAGAATACGTGAAGGAGTACACCCAACTCAGTAAATATGCAGTGGGTATTATTGCAGATGAGGTTGATAGTTGCAGGAGGTTTGAGAAGGGACTGTGACCCCCTATTAGAGCTAGGTTGGCTGAAGAACAGATTAAGGAGTTTACTGCTTTGAGAACTGTTGCTGAGGCGGTTGAGGAGGCCGTGGCTGAGGAAATGAAGACAATAGTTTCGAGCCACCCTAAGAGACCACATTTTCAGCAGGGTGCCAGTTCATCCACTAGTAAGAAGACCAGGTTTTCTGGTAGCAGATTCCAGAGGGGATCTAGAGGTTCAGGCGCATCAGCCTAGCGAGGACAGCCTGCTAGGGCAGTACCATCAGTTGCCAGTACTCTGGGTTCAGCAGGGGAAAGATTTGTTCCTCGTCCTCAGTGTCAGCAGTGTGGCAGATATCATGCTGGTGAGTGTTGGCTGACATCCAGAGCCTGTTTCATTTGTGGGGCGACAGACCACTTCAGGAGGGATTGTCCCTACAGAGACCAGAGTGCATAACCTACAGGGGAAAGACCGATTTCGACACAGGGATCAGTACCTGTTAGAGGTCGAGGCAGAGGTCAGGCTAGGGGAGGTTGTACTGGATCAGTGCAGGGCGGGTCGGAGACTGTTAGTAGGCGAGGGGGTAGCCACATCGCACCTGCCCAAGCATATGTTATGAGAGCACGAGAGGAGCATGATGCCCCATATGTTATCGTTGGTAAATTCTCTTTACTTGGGTTTGATATATATGCTTTAATTGATCTCGGGTCTACACATTCCTACATATGCACTACACTATTGCCTGGGGAATATTTAAAGGTTGAGAATTTAAAATTTGATATAGTAGTGACGAATCCCCTAGGTCATAGTGCCAGGGTTAACAGAGTGCACCGACAACTACCTTTAGTGAGTTAGAGTGAGCTATATCCCGCAGATCTGATTGAATTACCATTTCATGAATATGATGTCATATTAGGGATGAATTGGTTAGTATGGCATGGGGC
Organism: Triadica sebifera; assembly: GCA_023653625.1. Classification (NCBI taxonomy): domain Eukaryota; kingdom Viridiplantae; phylum Streptophyta; class Magnoliopsida; order Malpighiales; family Euphorbiaceae; genus Triadica; species Triadica sebifera. Next base: position 4,371,227 of record CM042895.1, read on the forward strand.
AGTAGTAGATTGTGCTGCCAGAAAGGTAATTTTTAAGAAGTCTGGATGCAAGGATAGAGTGGTACAAGACATTAGAATGAAGATGTCATCTAATGTTATTTCTGCTTTGAAGGCTCAGAGGTTAATTAGGAAGGGCAATGAAGCTTATTTGGCATATGTGGTGGATACCAGGAAGGAGAGTCCGAGGCTTCAGGACATTGCTACAGTTTGTGAGTTTCCTAATGTGTTTCCTGAGGATTTACCAGGATTGCCTCCGGATAGAGAGATAGACTTTGCTATTGAATTGTTACCTGGTACTGCACCCATATCCATCACACCGTACCGAATGGCACCAGCAGAGCTTAGAGAATTGAAAGTGCAGTTGCAAGAGTTGCTGGATAAGGGGTTTATTAGACCCAGTGTATCACCTTGGGGTGCGCCTATATTGTTTGTGAAGAAAAAAGATGGCACCTTACGACTGTGCATTGATTATAGACAGTTAAATAAGGTGACAGTGAAGAACAGATACCTACTGCCACAGATAGATGACTTGTTTGACCAATTGAAAGGTGCAGCGATGTTCTCCAAGATTGATTTGAGATCCGGATATCATCAGTTAAAGGTTAAGGAGAGTGATGTCTTTAAGACTGCCTTTAGGACTCGGTATGGCCACTACGAGTTCCTAGTCATGCCATTTGGGCTAACAAACACGCCAGGAGCATTTATGGATTTGATGAATAGGATCTTCAAGCCCTATTTAGATCAATCTGTTGTAGTTTTCATTGATGATATTCTGGTATATTCCAAGAATAGAGAGGACCATGATCAGCATCTTTGGATTGTGCTTCAGACTTTGAGGGAGAAACAGTTGTATGCTAAACTATCAAAATGTGAGTTCTGGCTCGAGGAAGTTGGGTTTCTGGGTCACGTGATATCAGCAAATGGGATCAAAGTTGACCCTAGTAAGATTGAAGTCATTCTCAATTGGAAGCCGTCTCGAAATATAACTGAGATACAAAGTTTTCTTGGGTTAGCAGGCTACTATAGACAATTTGTGAAGGGTTTCTCTTCCATAGCCGCTCCCATAACACGATTACTTAGCAAGGATGTTAAATTTGAGTGGACAGATAAGTGTCAAACAAGCTTTGATCAGTTGAAGACTATATTGACAGAGGCACCAGTTCTGACGCAACCTACTGCAGGAAAAGAGTTTGTGGTATACAACGATGCTTCACTAAATGGATTAGGCTATGTACTGATGCAAGAGGATAAAGTGATAGCGTATGCCTCTAGACAATTGAAGCCGCATGAGAGGAATTATCCTACGCATGATCTGGAGCTAGCAGCTATTGTTTTTGCCTTGAAAATTTGGAGACACTATCTGTACGGAGAAAAGTGTTACATCTATACAGATCATAAGAGTTTAAAGTATTTACCTTCACAAAAAGAGCTAAATTTGAGGCAAAGACGGTGGTTAGAGCTTATTAAAGACTACGAATGTGTTATTGATTATCAGCCTGGAAAGGCTAATGCCGTGGCTGACGCTTTGAGTCGAAAGACTCTAGCAGGTAAATTCGAATACTAAGTACAATTAGGCATCTGAATTCTTATAATAATGTATTCTTAAAAGATTTTTCTTTGAATGATAGAGCTTAGGGTTCTACCTACATTGGTCTGTCGGATCAAAGAAGCTCAGAAGCATGATTCCAAGTTAATTGAAATAAGAGAATCCATTTCCAACGGGGAGAAACCGGAATACTCAGTTGAAGCTGATGGTAGTATCTATTATAGAGGCAGACTATGTGTGCCTGATGTCTCAGAATTGAGACGGGATATATTGAAAGAGGCACATGAATCGACTTTTTCCATGCATCCTGGCAGCAACAAAATGTATCAGGATTTGAAGCCTTACTATTGGTGGCCGGGTATGAAGAAAGACATTTCAGAGTATACTACCAGATATCTGATGTGTCAGCAAGTAAAAGCAGAACATCAGTTGCCATCAGGGTTACTGCAACCTATTGCCATACCAGAATGGAAATGGGAAAGAGTTACTATGGATTTTATGTCAGGACTACCATTGACTCAAAGAAAACATGATGCAGTATGGGTGATTGTCGATAAGTTGACGAAGTCTGCACATTTTTTACCAGTAAGGATGGACTACTCTATGGATCGATTAGCATAATTATATGTACAAAAGATAGTCCGGTTGCATGGTGTGCCATTGTTTATCATTTCAGATAGAGATCCCAGATTCACCTCACATTTTTGGAAGAGCTTACAGAGATCTTTTGGTACTCGCCTTCACTTCAGTACCGCGTTCCATCCTCAGACAGATGGACAATCTGAACGGGTAATCCAGTTGCTTGAGGATATGCTTCGGAGTTGTGTGATTGAGTTAACAGGTAGTTGGGATAAGTACTTGCCACTGGTGGAATTTGCATATAATAACAGTTACCAGATAAGTATTGGCATGGCTCCTTATGAAGCACTGTATGACAGGAAATGTAGAACTCCAATTTGTTGGACCAAACTCAGTGAACGAAGGATAATGGGACCCGATTTGGTTCAGCAAACAGAGGAGAAGATTAGAATTATCAAAGATATACTTAAAGCAACCAGTGATAGACATAAATCTTATGCAGACTTGAGACGCAGGGACATCGAATACGAGGTTGGTGACAAAGTGTTTCTGAAGGTATCTCCTTGGAAGAAAGTACTACGTTTTGGAAGGAAAGTACTACATTTTGGAAGGAAAGGCAAGCTGAGCCCCAGATTTATTGGGCCTTTTGAGATAATTGAGCGAGTGGGACCAGTAGCCTATAGGTTGGCTTTACCTCCTGAGTTGGAGAAAATTCACAATGTATTTCATGTGTCGATGCTCATAAGGTACAGATCAGATCCAGCCCATGTCATACAGGTAGAGGAAATTGAGGTACAACCAGATTTATCGTACGAGGAGGAACCAATAGCTATTCTAGCTAGGGAAGCAAAATAACTACGGAATAAGCAGATACCTCTAGTGAAAGTTCTCTAGCGGAGACATTCAGTTGCAGAGACGACATGGGAGTGTGAGGAGATAATGAGGAGCCAACATCCTCAGCTATTCAGTGATGACTTATCAGATATGATTTTATGGACGAAATCTTTTAAAGGGGAGAGAATTGTCACATCCGCGAGTTAGACCATAACCGTATACGTGTACTGCAGTCGTTTATACTGCAGTATAAAAGCATATGATCGGAGTCTAAATACGGATAAATACATAAAAATTTAATTATATTAATATGATAAAATTAATAGAAATTTTATCAAATGAAATAATGCAAATTCGTGTTATGCACGCAAATCGAGACGACAGTCCGGGCCGAAATTTGAGTTTTTGCTCGGCAGTGAAATTATAATTTAAGCATACCAAAACATGAAGAAAATTATTATAAGGTTATAGGTGGAGTTATAAGGTGAAATTTTAAGGCTAAGGGTTTGAATTGTGGAAATAAGATCCTTAGTACAAGTTTACAGTATGATATTTCAGATCAGGAGCTAGAGAAATGCAATCACGATCACAATGAAGTCGATGTGATCGAAATTTAATTTTAAGATTTTTAAAACTGATAAATTAAAAATCGGATGACAGAAGAATTTTTAAGGGTGAAATTAAGAAAAATGATTAACCCGTAAAAACTCGATTTTTGCACCGGTGGTAATTTTACAAAATCGAAGAGACCGTTTTGAAGAGAAAATTATTTTATAATTTTTAGAATATTTAATTTGATGGAATTGTGTTGTTTAGAGGTTGAATTTTGGAGAATTAAAATTAATTATGAAGAAAAATGAAGAAATTTTTTTGATTGGTTGGAAAATTTTTAAGTCAAAATTAATGGAAATGTGATTGGGCCATGTGTCAATATTATGGGATAATTAATTATGCTATTGGCCAATGAGGAGGTTGATTAAAGAATTAAGTAGGATTAATTAATTTAATTAGAGTATATATATATGAAATTAATTAAAAATTATTCAAAATAACAATTTCCCATCTTCTTCTTTACTCTCCTCCATTGCCAAACCACCAAGCTTCCAATTCCAATTTTTTTTTTTCAATTTTCCCTCTTCAAAGCATATCATTCAACCAATTAAAAGGAAAAAAAAAGATTAGTGTGGAGAAAAAGAGATAAAGGGTGGAATTTTGGCAAAAAAAAAATCAAAAAAATTATTGATACCCATTTGAAGAAGGTGAGATTTTGTTCCTTTCTCCATGTGATTTTGTTGGTTTAATTATTGCTATAATTATTTGTTGAATTGTGATGTGATTTTGTTGATATTTGGTTGATGGAAAAATTAGAGTTTATTGCAAAAATCTTGAAAAATTAGAGAAAAATAGGAAATGGAGAGGATAAGGCTTGAGGATGATGGATTGAGTGAAGAATTGATGAAAATAAATTTTAGGAATTTTTGTGGAATTTTTAGAGAATTTTCATAATTATGGTTAAATTTTGGAAAAATTATTTTGGTGGAATTTTGCCTTAAATTTAAGATAATGAAGTTAATTGGAGTGTATGGAAGTGGAAAATAAATTTTGGGATGGAAGAAAATTTTAATATGATTTTTGGAGAATTTTTAGATTTTTGGAGAAATTATGGAAAAATTTATTGGGAGTTGTAAAATATTATTTTGGTGAAGTTGATGATGGAAAATGAAAGAAAATGAGTTATAGTGATGATAGGAATTTATTTGGAATTTTTAGATTATTTATTGAATAAATAAAAATTCTTGAATTTGAAATGGACACGAGAAGAATAAAAGAAATAAATAGAGAAAAATAGTTTTTGAGGCAGAAAAATAAAGAAAATAAATTATTATAAAAGAAAATTAATATTTGAATTTTTGGTCGCACCGGGAAGCATGATAGCGACCAAAACCGGAATTTATGCATTAAACATGCATAATAAGAAAATTTTAAATTATAGGATCTTGATATTCGCGAGAGGGAAAAAATTAAATTTTGCTAGATTTTATGTCGTAAAGGGTTTAATAACTAATCGAAATTTTTTATCTCTAGGCGCGACATTGGATCAGGCGTCAATCCGAAATAAAGGGAAAGAACCGGTGGATACCGGCGAAACGTAAAAAGGTTAGTGCAACTACTTTTATAATAATAGTTATGTAAATATGTTTTACGTGAAAATTGAAATTTTTGCAATTATTGTATTGGAAATATATTTTTGTATTCCAGAAAATTTAAATGTTAAAAATTCTCTATGATGATAATTATTTTGGTATTGAAATAATATTTATTAATTTTATGAAAATGAAGTGAATTATGAATATGATAATTTTTTCCACATGTTAGCCTAGACGTGAACTAGGGTATTGTTGGCATGCCAATAGGGTATAAATTATGGTCTTGTGCATTTCTGTGGACCAATGAAATATTGTGATCCTGTGCATTTCTGTAGATCACTTGATACAATTGTCAGTCATGTGCATTTCTGTGGGCTAAGTCATATTACATTTGGATTTTGTGCATTTCTGTGGATCCTAAGTTGGGATGTAATATGATACTCGTTTGATTCCCTATGAGCAAGTTTAGGATGTTATAATATGTGAGTATATAAAAAATATATTATTAAGAATTCAGCGATATTTGAATTATAAAAATATTGTATTGTGGTATTTACAGAAAAAGACGTAAATTTTGAATTGATTTCATTTTAAATATATGTTTTACTTTAATGATTATTATTATAAGAGTTTTTGCACAACTGAGTTATATACTTAGCGCGAGAATTTGTTCTCTCTCGCATAGGTTACCAAAGTAGCAGAGAGCGTCCTGATTTGTAGATAGAGACGCTGGTTGGAGACTGCATTATGGAGCACAGCAGTAGCAGTGGTAGCCACCCATAACGGGTTGGTCCCTTTATTCTATTTTGATATGTATATATATAAGTTTTTAAATTTCATTACAGAATGTATATAAATAAAATAAAAAAGTGTGTATATTTTTTTAGTATATATTTTAAAATTTCTTATATTAAATATGTTTAAAATTAAAGAAATATTTTTTTGAGAGTTTTATTTTCTGTAACACCTCTTATCCGTCCGGTATACGGATGAGTGTATGGAAGGGTAAGGGGTGTTACAGAGTTGAAATTCTAAGTTTTTATAAAATGTTATTATAAGATTATAAAGAATTTACACAAAAACAACTCAAATGTAGAAAAATTATGTAATATATTATACTGTAATATTTAAAATTTATATAATATTAAATGAATAGATATTATTTTAAATGATATAAATAATTGTCAATTTTTTAAAAAATTATTTATAATTATAATTTAAAAAATTTCAGAAAATTTTATATATTTTGTTGATTATTATATGTATGGTAATAGGAAATGCTACTAGAATTTCGAACGGGGAAGTCAAAAATGAGCTTATCCCCTTTGAAAACTCAGCAAATACTAATATTACGCCATATGCATTACGTGTTCAAATCTTACGTTAAGCTGGCAGCCTGGCACACATATCAGTTATGCGCAAAGACATACTGTCATCCTTAAAATAAATTTTTAAACTGTGGGTCAAAATCCACAGGGAAGTTTTTGCCTTTGGATTAGTTTGGTAGGTTTTCAGCACATATTTTTCTTCTTTTGATACCCCCAACGAAGTGACAAAGATAAACATAAAAATGAAAAACAAAATGCTAATTCCAGTGGATTATGGAATTTAAATTGCTACTTAATGAGATAAGAATTGCTTTTTTCATATTTAATTTTCGGCATAATTTTTTCAATAAAATATTTATTATTTAATTTTATATTATTGATTTGTATACAAATATAAAAATCTTACTTTTCATATAAATACAGTATTTTGTCAATTGTTTGTATAATTGTATCCTCACTAGCTACAATATATTTCAAAATCTTATAAAAAATGCTGTCTTTTTATTATTTTCTTATAATTCATAATTAAAGAATTATTTATTATTTGATACGGCTTCGATTATGAAAACAATAATATAAAATAAAATAAAAATTGCAGTATATATTTGCTTTATTTATTCATAACGTATATTTCGTAATATTCAACCGTTCAATCCCTGCCAATAAAAATGATAATTAATCCACATTTTTCTATATTAATGATGGAACTATTTCGTCACTTTGGTACATATGCGGATGACGTGAAATTTTGTCTACGCCACCTACCATCATCTTCCATATAATTTAATGGTTGATTTGGGTCTTATTTATTCACCCAAAAGAAATGGATAACGTTTCAAATTAAAAGGTGAAGAATTCTGCTCTTTAATATATATATATATATATATAAATTACCGAAAATATTTCTAAATTTTTAATAAATTACAGTAAAAAACTAACATTTTAATCTCTTATTTTTTTGATAAAAATGTTGTTCTAGTAAGGAAGATTAAATGTTAAATGAACTGGTTGTCATGCAATTACAATAATTGGTAATAATTAAAAATTTTAAACTCTTATAAAATGTCATTCGATAATATATAAAATCCTAAAAAAATTATAAAAAAAATTATGTATCATATTGTATTGTAATATTTAAAATTCATACAATATTAAATAAATGAGTATTATCTCAAACTTCTTAGTTTTTTAAAAATTTATTTTTAATTTTCGGTTTAATTAATATTCCATATGGTTGCAGTCTTATTTTAAAATTTAAATCCCTGCATATGAATGTGTTATACCTAAAAAGTCTATGAAATAAGAAAAAATAAAAGGTTATTTCCTCGAAATTGAAAGAAATTAAACTCAAAGATACTGCGCTTACCTATTCCGAATAAAAAACAAAATCCAACAGATCTTACGTTGGATTCCCGTTTCTGTTAGGAAAGGAAATTAAAAGCTTTGTATATAAAGCCATCAATGTTCGTATCAGACGAAACAATTACCGATTTTCGTCTTTCTCCTTTGGCTTTAGTTTCCTTAATTCGTAGTTTTTCACTATATAATCAATTGAACAAAACCCACTTTATTGCTCCTAATTCTGCAAAAATGGAATTTGAAGGCACATCTCTAACTCTCGAAATCACAGTCTTATCCTGTGAAGATCTGCGCATTGACGGAAGATACGTGAAGAAGAATACGTACGTTATGGTTAGATCAGATCCTCTCAATTATCGCACCACACACATGGATACAGAAGGAGGAAGCTATCCTTCATGGAATCAAAAACTCATATTCGACATGCCCTTGCGTGAACGCTTTTTCACCGTAGAAGTTCTCTGCAAAGCGACGTCGGGAGGTAGAATTATTGGGTCCGTAAGGATGCCGGTGACTGATTTCATGGGAGGGTATTTGCCGCCGAATTATTTGAATTTTTTGAGTTATAGGTTAAGAGATGACAAAGGAAAAAGGAATGGTATTGTTAATCTTTCTGTGAAGGTGAAAATGCCGGAACATTTGTCGATTAGGCCTGAAAAAGTATGCTCGTCATCGTCGACGACGCCGGCCCTGGCCGTCCCCGCTGGCGGTTACAAGAATTTTGGCGTTGTAACTGGCGTACCTGTTTGGGGTGGCAATCGTGCGTAATGTTTTCTCTGGTTTCAAAAATATGATGCTGCATTGCGTAGTATTACTCCAACTAGTTTGTGCTTGTGGAATTCATGCACGCGCCTTCCTTTTTTTTTTTTTTTTTTTTGCGGGGTGGGGGGCTTAATTTTTCTGATAAATATTTAAATTTCTTATGTTTTTAGAATGTTCGAAAGGAGGATTGATTTTCATAAAAAGTTGTGAAATTAATATGAATTCAATAACACAAAATTAGTTATTAAAATTTACCTACTGAAACTAATTTTAAATACGTAAATATTTTCTATAATTAAATATGAATGCATTTTTGTATTTTTATTCGTAATAGTGTATATGGATGTTAAGAATTATAGAAAAGAAATATAACATCATGGGTATTCAATAAATGATTATTTCAATTTGGAAAAATACAGTATTATGGCCGCGTTTTGCCTATATAATCTGTTCCTGAATTTTATTTGAAGAAAAAAATGTTATATTTTGTCAAAATTAAGTACTCATTGAGTGAAATAAAATAATCAAAATTTAATTTAATTTAAAAAATATTAAAATTTGGAGAAACAAATAAATAAAATAGAATAATTTAGTTTTAATAAAATAAAAGCTAAAAGAGTTTAAATTTGAATAAATAAAAATTCAAAGGTTCAATAAATAAAACATATAGAGCTTAATTAAGTACCAAAAACCATATTTTCTCAAAACTCGGCAAACTAGAAAATTAAATTTTAGCTTAGAAAAAGAAGAAAATTCTCACATTCATTCTCTGAATAAAAGGTAAAACGGCTCTAAATCCCAGCATTATCAAGGAAATTCTCCTCGCATGCCAAAATTGAATAATAAGCACTTCAGTATGGCAGTGCCAAGAATCCGCAACCAAATATCTTTCAACTTTGTCTTTATCGCAGCCTTTTGTTGAATGACTTATTACTCTCTCTCTCTCTCTCTCTCTCTCTCTCTCTCTCTATATATATATATATATATATATATATATATAACTTATAAATGATTATGTTTTTTTTAATCAATTACTCTGTTAACTACAAATATGACAAAGATTACTTTCATATTATTAAGTAATCGACATGATAATTACGCGATTTTGATAAATTACTTAGCGTAAAATTTCTATTCATCAATTGCTAAGTACATTGGTTATAATCCTGACCTGTCTTTCACATGGTTTGGTTGGCACCAAGCAAAAGGAAAGAATTTTCCCTGAACAATTTAAACGGTAAAGTTTATAACAGTATATTGTGATTTCCAATTTGGTGTTTAAGGGACAATTTTTTTTATTTTTTTAATGTCCTGTGGTTTTTTAAATATAATTAATTATATTTAAATATTTTTAAAAAAATGCAAACACTTGAATATGTGTAATGTGTCTATAACTGCATATCAAACAAACAAATCCACAATTAAATATAATTTTTTTCCTTATATTCATTGAATCCAACTAGCAATATACTTTTTTTTTTGAAATACAAACTGACAGTAGCAATATATATATTGTTCAGAAAAAAAAAATGATTCTTCGAACATGAAATTAATTATAAAAATTAGTATCCACTATTTATTAATTCGACCCATAATGAGATATATAATTTAGATTTAAGTAACAAATTATATAAATGGAATTAAAGAAAACTTGTGTGTATACAATCTCACATTTATGAATGTGTATCTCATGATTATTATTTTTCTCTTTTGCTAAGTAGGTACAGATTATTCTTTAATTTAATTTTTTTTCTACGGAAAAGGTACAGATTATTCATTAAGAACGTGTATCTCATAGGTCATAAGTATCATTTTTCTTTATTTTTCTCTGACAAAATAAATAAAAAAGAGTCCTCGATATGAATGAAGAATTTTGAAATAATTGTTTCTGCAATATTTTTATTATTTAATTGTTTATGGACATAATAATTTAGGGATTATACACAAGTTTAGTTACTATATCTATTTAAAATTTTGGATAATCGTCTTGTTTATACATAAGGAGGGGATAAGTTCTTGTTATTGCATTCTTTTTCCTATTTGTTTAGTTTAGTCAATTGATCAATTTGTTTTTTTCAGGGCAGGGTAATGTTTAATGTTTCATTTATTTGATGGGATGGTTAATGGGTTAGGCCTAGCTTTAAAATTGGCCAATTTTTATGTTGGGTCTAACCTTGAGAATTAGTTTTATTCATATATTAGCCAATTTATTAATAACCTGGTCCATGTGAAAAGAAAAGGAGGAAGAAATTATAATCATAATAAGAATAAGAATTAGAAATTAATTAATTAATTGTTTAATATTTTTTCCTATAAAAAACAACATCAAAATAAAAATATAATATTTTTACGCTAAAATAAGATGTTTATAAATTTGTATTCACCAACAGTTTTAACGACCGACCACCAATTTTGAATTTTTGATTGTTACTCAAATTGGTAATTCGTTGCCTAGGAATAGGGCTATTCTTGTTGTATTCATTTTGGCTACATAAAAGCAAAAATATTAATTGTTTTTATATTAAGATTACATTTTTAATATTAGGATTTTGATTATTTCGAAACTGTGAATTCACTACTTAACTATTAAGTACGAAAAATATATGCTTTGATCAATTTTTTTTAAAAGGCATTGTGAAAAGAATCATTTGAAGATTTAATTAATAAGGACTAAGAAGAGACAGCATTTAATGATATTTTGCAGTTTCAATCTTCCATAGGAAGTTTGAAAAAATGTTGAATCTAAAAGAATGAATTGTACGTAAAATAACATGTCGGATAAGATTAAGAATTAATATTTTTATATTGAAATTATTTGAAACATTGAAATTAATATTTTTCTTAAATTTTCTGCTTGTCTTTTTATTTTAGTCCATGAAAAGCGTTGATATGTGTTTGATTTATAGCAAATTTCTATTTTAAACATCAGGCATTTTAAATCACGTCTACTACTTTTTAAACTGGATGACTCAATTATATAAAAGGCTTGTAGCATTATTCCAAACAGGCCTTGAGTGTTGGGCCAAAATCTTATTTTTATGAAAGGATTTTTAGCATTTTCCAAGTGGGCCTTTAAAGCTTATTTTTACAAAGGACTTGTTAGCACACTCTTCCAAGTGGGTTTTAAAGTATTGGTTGGCATTATTCCATTCGGACATTCGAATCATTAGTTTTGAATGTTGAACTAAAATTCTCTTTTTATGCATTGTTCTAAGTTGGCCTTTAAATGTAATTTTTCAAATGCTTATTTTTCTAAGCTCATTTTTGCATTGTACAAAGTGGGTCTTTAAAGCATATTTTTGCATTTTCTTTCGTGCTACAAATGTTCTTTTGGTATTATTCTTGAGCCTGTAAGTGGCGCTCAATCGTAGTGGCGTTCTTTCCATCTACAATATTTTGTTGATACATAGTGTATCTTTACCCTAATACCACTTACCTCCAAGGAGGGGTAGTTTTTGATAAAAGTTTGCAGCTCCAAAAATCTCATATTCCCTCCTCCCTTCATTGTCCAGTTTCTGGTAAAATGACTTTTTGGGCTAGAACTATTGAATGAGATTCCTTATCACATGGACCACAAATTTTACCTGTGATCCGGTGATCAGTGTTGATGTCATTATAAACATTGGAGCTTCTATTTTCCAGTTCTTATTTTTGCTATTTGACCACTTGCATGGCTTGCTTTATACACTTTCTTTCTTGGTTGTATTAAGTGACATGATTTTATTATTTTATATTTTTTTGTGTTGCAGCAAGGTGGCATCACAATTTTCATTCTTCCTATTAGGGCCACCTTCCTAATCCGGTCAAAGGTAGGGCAACTATATTTGAACCAGGGGAATTATGAGGAAATAATTTGTTGGGTTTTGGAATTGATCTTTGTTAAATAACGTAGGGAGCAAGTCCACTTGTTAATAAGGCAATTTTTTTGGGTTTCTTATTATATTTTGCTGAAGAGTTGACTATGATATCAATTTCGCTGACATTTCTCTAATATCCATCCAAATGGATCTGCGTGAATTTCATAGTAAATAACTATGATATAGATTTTGATGACAGTGTTCTCATTTCCATCCAAATGGATCCTGTCAATTTTTCACAAGGGAATGTTATTTGTGTTTCAGAATTGGTTTTCCTTGCTATGTAACAAGATTGCATGAAAGACAAGTGCTTTTGTTTGTAAGATCTCACAGATGAATAAAACATAAGTTTTCACAATACACAAGTCTTTCGCCTGCAAGGTACGGAGCAGAGGCATAGTTTCTACTTCTAGGATCCACCAAACAAAGAAAGCGGCACATAAACATCAGAAAGAACCATCAGACCCGGGTTCAAATCCAAAATAAACAAAGATATGTGGTTTCCAATTTTAAGTGCTCTAATCTCTACACAACATGAATTGTTGGTTTCAAACTCTATTTTTCCAGTTCTATGTCCTTAGCATTTTAGTAAATATTACTTACTAACGAATGGGGGGAAAGAAATAGCAACAATATATGAAAAGTCTTCTTCAAGCAATTTAGAACCAACCATAGTAAGTGGAAGGGACAGCTACAATTAAGTGCAAGAATTATTATTCCAACAAATTCGGTGAAACTGTAGGTAAAATGAACCAGTCTGATTTCATGTCAGTAAATAATGTTTAATGGAAAATAACTTAAAATTTAACCATACCATAACAGTATCTTCCTTGCCTCTTTTGTGCCTATTCTCATGACTGGCAGTGTGCTCCACTATGACATTGAGTACTTAACAGGTGATAAAAGCAAGTAGAAAGTCATGCACATGTTTGTAATTTGATGTGAAAAAAACAAGGGAGGCCAATCCTTTGAATGCAAAAAGCTTTATTCAGCTCAATATGAGGCAACTCGAAAGATATGACGTCATCATTGCGGAAATCAAACTTAGAATCCATAATATTAAAGTGAAGCAACATGCAGAAGACACAAGTTCACATAAAGAAACACCAATTTGCATAAACTTGGTTCTAGAAGCTTTTCACAAGATTTATCATCCGTCTCTTGGGTTTTTTTGTTAAAAAATTCCCCCTAACCTTTGCAACATCCTTAGAAATCATGCATAATGTACATACGAAATTAATTAAACAGGTTTCTTTGTTAAGCAAGCATCACATTTAGAATACAGTTGAAACTTAAAACTCTAAAATTTTCAGTAATATTTGATTATTCCACTAATATTTTTCATTGGTTGTTGCCCTTACCAATGGGCAACACCCAGCGAAAATTATTTGATTATTACAGACTACCTTTCTCAGCTGCACATCAATCAGCTGGCACTAAGAAATTTACCAGTTTCAACTGTATTCTAAATGTAATGCTTGCTTAACAAAGAAACCTATTTAATTAATTTCAGTAATATTTGATTATTCCACTAATATTTTTCATTGGTTGTTGCCCTTACCAATGGGCAACACCCAGCGAAAATTATTTGATTATTACAGACTACCTTTCTCAGCTACACATCAATCAGCTGGCACTAAGAAATTTACCAGCTATTCATTTGTCCAGGCTTTGACATCATTGACAAATGTTAAGAGAGCATTGTCTCACTTGAAATGAAATTACAAGCACTTTAAACTTATAAAAAAAAAAATCATATTTCTCTAAGTAAAATTTCTCGCATTCTTGCCATTTAGGTTGAATAGAAACACCTAAAGATTCACTTCTTGAATAGAATATGAACAGGCATAATACAGAAAATAAGCACCACAGAGCTATTTATAGAAAAGTCTTGTTTCAAAAAAATCTGCTTACCTTAGGAGGATAGCCAGAAGAAAAAGAAACCAAAACCAAAGAAAAAAAGTAAAAAAATGTCAAATTTAGTTTTACAGTAAGAACTCAAACAATGGATTTTGTAATTTGTGTGACTCTCCATCCTGAATCTTCTTATATATTGTTGCAGCTGTTTTTATAAATGTCTGCACATTGAATCTTGTTAGAAAATCTGGAAAAATGATTTCAGAAAATTTTTGTATCAAATCCAATAAAAAGGAACTATGTTTCTTCACCTCGCAATTTTTCAGTAGTGGTCAGGAGGAAAAAAAATTGCAGAAATTATATACCCCTTGAAACTGAGTTCGTAACTATAAATTCACCGGATTAACAGTAAACCCCATTTCAAAAGTAGATCTTCATAGAAATGGCAATAGAATTAAAAACGTTCAATAAATCAAGGTAAAAGAAATCATGTGTCTATTGCAATTTAAATTTTAAAGAATGACAATAAGCACAATTGGAAAGAAAAGAAAATTTACCTCAGCACTCCCACGAGTAATTAGTCATGCCGCATTGCAGTAATATGCCCCCTCCTAATAAAAACAGAAATGGAGGCATTAGTAAAAAGGGAAATAGCTAAGCAAGTTATAAAAAACACTATATCACTGACTTATTCCTTGCCAGCAGATCAAAGACACAAGTAATAGATATCAGTCACCTTCAGCAGATTCAAGGATGCAGTAGGAATCACCAACAGATGCAACAGTTATGACCCCTCGTTCTATTATGACAATGGTGACAGTTGCTCCAAATGTTTGTGCTGAAAGTGCAGCACCAATGTATAAGCACCAAGTGTGGATATCTATAACACGAACTAAAGGGACATTTCGCCTCAAAATACAGATCCACAATGAAATGTATACAAATCCATAATGCGATGTGACCCAAACTTACATGTTTATGAACAGAAGCTACACAAGTTCATTATATGGTACACAAGAAATTAGCCTCCGAATAAATCGGTTTATTATGATGGCAGTTGAAAGCCCAATTTATAAAAGGCTGAGTTAAGAATAAATCTATGACTAAAAAAATATAAGCACACTACAAAAATAAAGTATACACACATACTACATATAAAAATGGGGGTTTCAGTGACCAGACAGCAACATATATATAGTATTAAATAAAAATTCTCTAAACTCATACTAAGGACAAAATTTAATTACAAATATGAGTTTCATCATTTTTTTTTCTGAATAATCCCTAAAAACCTGCCTGGGTAATTATGCAAGGAGCATTTAGATAATGAGAACTTGAACTGGAAATCTTCAGCAAATTTCATTCCAAAGAAGCTTAGCAACCATTATCATAGCACCCTAATTTTAAGATCTTCATATTGTTTTCTTATAAAATTTTTTGGATTTAGTCCTCGGTAACTCAAATCCATACCTTAAGTAATACCAAGACAAAAAGGTTATAACAGAAACATTGACAGGTAACTCAAATTTGTACCCTTAAGTAAGACAAGCAAAAGAGAATAATAGAAACATTGCCACTGCCAAACCGACAAATGTAAGTTCCTGAAAGAGTAAAATAGAGAAAGCCAAGTTAGATTTAACTCAAATCAAGGCATTATTAAAAAGGGAAATAGCTAAGCAAGTTATAAAACACATTATATCACAGACTTATTCCTCTTCCTCGCAAAGATCTATTACTTGTCAGTCTATGATTTGCTGACACGTAATAGATATCACCTTCACCAGATTCGAAAATGCAGTGAGAATCACCAACAGATGCAATAGTTATGACCCATCCTTTATTATGAAAATGGTGACGGTTGTTCCATATGTTTGTGTGGAAAGGGCAGCACCATTGTATAAGCATCAAGTATGATATTTATAACACAAAGTAATGGGACAATTTCTCTTTTTTTTTGAACAAAAAGTTCAGGACATTTCACCTGAACATACAAATCCGTAATGTAATGTGATCCAAACTTCCATGTTCAATAACAGAAGCTATACAAGTACGGTGTATGGCACACAAGAAATTAGCTCACGGATAAATCAGTTCATTATGACGGTAGTTGTAAACCCAGTCTAAAAAAAGGCTGGGTTAAGAAGAAATCTATGATTCAAAAAATATATGCACACTCCATAAATAAAGAAGGGGTTTCAGTGACCAGATAGGAACATATAGTATTTAAATAAACATTCACTATATTCTCAAAAAATATATGCACGCTCCATAAATAAAGAAGGGGTTTCAGTGACCAGATAGGAACATATAGTATTTAAATAAACATTCACTATATTCTCCAAATCATGGTAATCACATGCATGTTCCGCTGCAAAATTAGCGAACAGAACTAATGAAGAATTTTATGCGTATTCACCATGCACAGAGATGTACCATGTCCTGCTCTTTTTTGAGATATGAACGTTATTAATGAACAGAGAGGAGTCGCATGGAAAAGCAGATACAGTAGACATATGATATAAGCAAGGCCCAGGTATGACATGATTCTAGTGAGATGAAACAATTTAAAATTCATGAGCTTCGGCACAAATTTCATTAATGGTCTTGATTCTTGTATGAGAAGGCACTGACAAGTCCTTTGTGAACTGTAAAAATGTGGGACTTCTCTGTGGAGCCTCCACAAGGTCTAGAACTTCGGCCTCAAGCTTGTGTATTCGGCGCATAGTTTCCAGATCCACCTAACAAAGAAAGTGGCACCTAAACATCAGAAATAACCATCAGACCCGGGTTAAAATCCAAAATAAACAATGATATGCAGTTTCCAATTTTAAGATCTCTAATCTCTACACAACATAAATTGTTGGTTTCTATTTTTCCAGTTTTATGTCCTTAGACTTTTAATAAATATTACTTACCTACAAAGATCCAGCTTTTCTTCAATTTCTTAGCAACTACACTTAAAATTAAAGCCACATTTTAAAGGATTTTGCCATGTAAGGATTGATAGAGCAATAGGGGACAGGGTATACATACAAGGGCACCTGTAGATTGGTAGACGGGGACTTCGTCTTGGGGCACATAACCGGCGCGAATCCGGATGGGTTTACGGAGATTACCGTCGGGTCTACGACTTCGATTTGCTCAACTCCGCCATTTTTTTTTGAGCTATTTTTCTACTCGTCCTCCGCCTCATCCGCCGTTATTACTAATTAATAATTTCTTACTTCGGAAATCAAAATTGGGTTCTTGATATACAAAATACATGTAAGAAAAAAATCATGTAAAGCAACTACCAGAGAACGAAATGGGTTTCGCCAACATGAGAAGGGATTATCTTGCCACTGAGACCAGCACAGAAAGATGAAAACGATGGTGGTGACCAAGAGAACAGTGGAGGAGGAAGCGTTCTGTTAACGCAAAAATAAATCACAGTAACTTTTCGGTGTCTGAGTAAAATTGAAATGAGGTTCACCATTGAAAAAGACGGAGAAATAAATTTATAGGAAGCAAAAAACTGGCCGTTGTAAAAAATAAAAAATAAAAAATATATTTTCACTAACCTCCGACAGCTGTAAAAAAGAGAAAAAAATCTGACAGTTGTAGTAAAATCTTACCGTTATCCTTTGACAGCTGTGATAAGATATTTTGCTAAATTACAATATTATTCTTGTAAAAAAATATAACAGTTGAAGTTGACTAATTTTAAAAATTAACTAATTTATTCATGTTTAATAATACAATAAACATATCGTAATTTTATTTAGTTCTATAATAATTTTTTAATGGTAATTTAAATTTAAAATGAAGATTTAGAAGTAAAAATTGTTTAAAGCCATTTGTTTTTTTAGGGAAATTAAACTCTAAAAATAACATTGAAAAAAGTAATTTAATATAAAAAAGTTAAAAAATCAAATTTGTATTTCTTTTATTCTCACGAGAGTACCTCTAAACTATAATATATTTTGAAAATATTAATTTATACATTTAGTCATAAAAAAAACAAAGATATTTAGTCAATTTCAATAACCCTGTTAATATAATAATATTGGTCTAAATATACAAGATCAAAAATAGTCACAGCGTAACCTTAAAGAATTAATTTTTATATAATCCTATTAATTTTTTCATGTCAATGAATCAATTTTTATGTAATCATTTTAATTTTTTTTCATGTAAAATCCCCTTAGTAACGATGTATTCAAAAAAGCCCTCTATATATTTTGCTACATTTGAAGCTACTAAGCGAAGTACCAACAACAACATCACTTGAAAAACTTACTGTGGATCCATTTGGTATTGGACGTTTAATAAAAGCGTTTTTAAAGAAAAAACTTTACTTTTAGATTTTTAAAATATTAAAAACTGTTTTAAAAAAATACAACTAAATATTTTTTTATAAATATGTTTGAAAAAAATAATTTATAAAAAATTAAAAAAATTAGTCAATTAAATCAAAAAATCTTAAATTTATTTTTTGAATATCCAACAATAATTCCAAACACCTCATATGTAAACTCTATATGTTATTTATCATCTTATCCTACTGTTCAGTCAACTCTTCATGTGTTCTACAAACTTAGAGTGTTTTTAGAATTATTATTGGATGTTCAAAAAATAAGTTTTATAATTTTTTTAATTTAATTGATTAATTTTTTAAATTTTTTATAAATTGTTTTTTTCAAACTTATTTTTGAAAAAAATATTTATTTAAACTTTATTATTTTTAAAAGCAGTTTTAAAACTCAAAATAATTAAAAATAAAAAAAATATCAAAAACATTTTTTTCAAACTCAATGACAAACATATCCTTATTACATCTTACTGAAAAAAATTTGTGGAGCTATGTGCACATAAAAGAAAAAAAATTATGTTTGTAACATCTTCAAATATGATTAGCTCTAAGCTAAATTTTTAAATGAATGGTATAAAACATTTTTTTCAAGTTCTAAATAAAATAAAGTTTCTTTTAAATCACCTTATTTGTATTGTAACAAAAAAAACTACTTCTAAAATTCATATTAAAAAAATATAAAAAAAATTAAATAATTACTTCACTGAAATACTATATCGGGTTTCACATAGTTTTAGAGTTCACAAACATTTTCAAAGAGAAAATATATATATTATATATATATATAAATATAAGTA
The DNA here is from genome assembly GCA_023653625.1 of Triadica sebifera. Taxonomy (NCBI): domain Eukaryota; kingdom Viridiplantae; phylum Streptophyta; class Magnoliopsida; order Malpighiales; family Euphorbiaceae; genus Triadica; species Triadica sebifera. The sequence goes on from CM042895.1 coordinate 4,390,644, forward strand.
AATTATTATGTTTTTTTTATCAATTACTCTGTTAACTGCAAATATGACAAAGATTACTTTCATATTATTATGTAATCTACATGATAATTGCGATTTTGATATATTACTTAGCATAAAATTTATATTGATCAATTGATAAGTACATTGTTTATAACCCACACCCAGCAAAAGGAAAGAATTTTTCCTGAATAATAAAAAGGGTAAAATTTATAATAGTATATTGTGATTTCGAAATTTTTTATCTAAGGGACAAATTTGTTTTTTTTTTCTTATGTCCTGTAGTTTTTTTCTCAACAAAATATTTTATATAATCATCTGTAAGTTTTGAAGACTACATGTAATTTAAAATAAAAATTTCGAGAGCTAAACTTATAAAATAAAAATATCAAAATTATTGTTAAGTTACCAAATCACAAAATACAAACTCCAGCCTTAAAAAAAAAAAAGGGCAAAACTCATTTTCAAGTATGTTAATGAAATATTTGATTGTATCATTAGTCTTTTATTTTATTTAATTGACTCCTTTAGCTTTGATTTTTATTTAATTTCAACCCTACAAATTTATTTACACAATCAATTAGTCAAAGTTTAACGAAGCTGATGGAGGTGTACCACACGCGCCGATAATAATTTTTTATATTTTAAAATACAACAAATATTATTCATATAATATAGGAAAAACAAAAATTAAAAAGAAAATAAAAGAAAGGTTTAAAATAATAAAAAACATTGCATTTAGAAAAAAAATAAAAAACTAAAATATTTTTAACCCAAATTTTTTACTCTCACTATAGTTATATCTCTCTTCCCCATCACTTCGCCATCTCTCTCCCCACACCACTTCGCTGTTCTCTCCCACCTCGCCTCACATCGCTGTCCTGTCAAGTGTTGATTTCTCCGGTCTTTGTCTCTCCTCGATCGAATTTGATGTTCTTTCAAGTCGACTTTGCCATTTTCTCGTAAGACTTAACTTCTCCAATCTCTGCCTCTGCATTTTGGCTAGATTTTACAAGCGATATATTTGTATGCACAAACTCGAAGTTTCAATTCTATTCTAAAGTTATCTTTCCCAATCTTTTGAAATTGCAACAAAAAATCCCAAGACACCATAAAGATAAGATAAGGATCCCTATAGCTCAAATTAGATTAAAGTTCATAACAAACTAGCCCCAAATCAAAGAAGGTTCAAACCAACAAATGGGGTAAGATAATCTGGGGTAAATCAAAAGGATTTCCCAAGCCTTTGAGAAACTATAGAAACAAAACTATGGGAAAATTTCAATCAATTCCCTAAATTTAATTAAAAATGTAGTTATTTTTTAAATCAAGAACATTATTATATTATTATTTTACTTAAGTGATTTCATTTTGACCTATTTTTGGCCAAGGAGGCAAAAAATAAAAGTTAAGGATCAGAACATTCAACTTTGAGAAGGAGAGGGCCAAACTCCAAAGTGTCTACTACAATAAATTTTGAATTTTCTTTTCATTTTGGTAAAAACCTTAAAATCACCCAGATGGGGGAAATGACATAATTGCATATTAATGGATGGCTTAGAAAATCAGGATCAGCAAAAAAGATAACTTGCCCTTAGCATATAACAACTCCTATATTGAGGATCAAAAAACAAGGATAGTAAGCTAACGTGCTCATAAGATTGGAATACCAAAAAAAATAGAGAAAACAAACCAAGCATGGCATCTTCCTTGCGGTCTTGGATGGATATAAGGTCGGAAGGGAAATGGAAATCTTCCAAAGCGGCATAGCTTCCGCTGCATCATCCTCCTCCTCCTCCTCCAACAATTGCTGTCGTATAAACTGATGAATGGGCTGGTGATGTACTGTTCATTTTCTTTTCTTTCCTTATTTTCCAGGAAAATTTGGGCGGGAAAATTGACTTGAATCGAGTTAAGGTTCGTTAAAAAGAAAAAAAAAGTAATATAATTTCGGTCCCCAAATTTTATACATATATGTAATTAAATCAATCAACATAAAATTTACTTAATTGGCTCTCTAAGTTATCACATTTATTTTGTTATTTTTTTAATTATCAACTTTAAATTCATTTAATTTATATTTATGAAACATTTAATTTTTAATCAATGATAACTAAAGGCATAATTTAATAGTTTTCAATTAATTTATTTATAAAATATTAAATATCTAATTAATAACTTTTAAATAAATAATTTTTTTATACAAATATAACATAGTTAAATTTTTTGTATGGGCTTCTTTATTGGGCCATGAAGGCTGGTTAAAAGTGAAGAGATAATTGGACCAGCTGTACTCCACACATATGATGAATTTTTTGATAATTTTTATGCATTCTCAAAATTTTGTGGCAAAAATAATATATACATTTCATATCCCGATATTTATATTTTTATATTTATTACTTATATTTTAACATATTTTTTATTTAAACTTTATATTTTAGCATATTTTTTATTTAAATAATTTATATAATTAATTAAAATAAAATAAATAAATATTAAAATAAATTTTTTTAATAAAAATCAGTGTGATATAGGATTGAAGATCCATACTTTTTCTCTAGTGGAAAAATGGGTGGGATCAAGAATAGATTGAGATATTTTAGCATATTTTTTTATTTAAACAGTTATATAATTAATTAATTAAAATAAAATAAAAATAAAAATAAAATTTTTTAATAAAAATTAGAGTCTGAATCTCTGTCCCGGGTGACGCAGGAATAAAGATCCATACTTTTTCTCCAGTGGAAAAATGGTTGGGATCAAGAATAGATTGAGATATCAAGGACGGAAACGAAAATCTCTATCCGATCCCTGCTGTCATTCCTAGTTAAAGAAGAAAGTGAGGAGCATAAACTCCCATTCATTTAATCACAGGTACAGATTCAGCTTAACTCGTTGCTCTCTCTGCTACACTTCACTATCAATTCTCAAGATGTTGATGGCTTCCCTCTGTTACTTAAAATCATTTTCAATTCTTTAATCTTGAAGCCTTTTTTCTTTCTTTTGTTGCTCAAGCGGTATTTTTTAATTCTTATATTAATATAGGAATCCAATGCATGTTAAAAGAAATATCAGACATCTAATGTGTTTTTAAATTCATTAAGCTGGTTGTTGCACAACATCTGATCCTCCAAAAATCATAATAATTTATTTAATTGTTTTTGCATAAACATTATATCCGAATAAAACAGGGATGTAATGACAATCACAAGAGTTGATATAGAGGCAGTAACAAAAGTAACCACAGAGACAATGTCAGCGTGGCTCCTCGTACCAGAAGGTATTCTCCACTCAACAGCATCACTTTTGGATTTAACATGGTCAATAATTGGAGAAAATAAGCAGCTTTGATTGCTTAAATTTCCTTCTCTTCTGCAGCAAATGAGCAAATCAGGTCTGCCAAATTCTACTTTTGCATAACCACTTTCACCTAGAGGCTGCAATAAATAGAAAGTTTAGACAAGCTTTAGACATTTCATTCGACATTTAGTTGATGCAAGACTGAAAGAAAGTAAAAAAGAAAAAAACATTATATGGAAAATAACAAACTAAAGTTTGATCTGGAAAGTTAAAAATCCAAATCAAAGTACACAGATTGAAATGAATAAGATACTATTCTTAATTTCTTCTAATCAACAAACAATCACACGCCCAGAAATTCATAAGGACTAAACTTCTGGTTAATTGGTAAAAGCAAATGTGAAAACAAGAGCAGTGAGAGGAGATTTTGAGAAAAATGTGTGGTAATGAGGTGGAAATTCTGTTAAAGGTGGCTTGTAACTTGATTCTTGGTTGTTTGTATCTGCCTTGTTCTCTCTCCAAGGACACAATAAAAATGACCAAGAGGAAGGCTTTGTAAGAAAGACAAAGATACGAAGCATCAAGTTATGGGAGAAGAGTTAGTGGTCAGCGGACAAGCTTGTTCACACTTTAATAAAACTAGACATGCAGTACCTATTTTCTTTTGCCTTTTATAAGCAATGTAAATATATCATTGTCACTTACTGGATAACGGGAATGCAATGGGAGGTCAATGCTGATTTCCAGTTCAGTTGTCTGTCCCAAAAAGATATTGAGACTGACATTCACGTGAATCTCAACAACAGATTGATTGGAAGCAACAGAAGGCAATTCCAAATTTGTATCTCCAAAAACAGCTATGTCAGTGAAAACTGCAATACAGGATCAACAGAAATTGAACGTGAGCAAGAATGATGCAGGAAGACCAACTTTAACAATATGGAAGGTGAAGGAGAGAAAAATTGTACTACCACCACGCTGGAGTAAGTGCTGGAGCTCAAATGGGTCAGCAAAGACTCCAAATGGAAGTCTCTCTATAATTATAGCCTTGCAAAAGTGACTGGGTAAATGAGATATCAGTTCTGACTGGGACTGAATTCTGAAACTTGAATACAGATGACGATGAGAACCTTCACCGATTAAAAAGCGATTTGGAAATGAGAGTCTTAAAAGAGCATGCAGATTATCTGGCAGCCATTTGCACGAGTGGCTTAGAAGTTCATCTGCAATGAAATCTTTAAAGTTTGATTCCACAAAGCTCTTGCACTTTTCAAAATAAGATTCCGTAATGTATTTCTTGGAACTAAAAATCAAGTTGTTGAAACCAGAATCCGACTCACACCTGGCAACCTAAAACCAAAAGATGAGAAACCTCAAATGTAGCAACTTTCTATACTGGTGGTGAGATTAGTATTGCGAAATGAAGATTTACTTTCTTCATTTAGATTTTCTCAACAATAAATATCACTAATTATGGGGATCAGGCCTCTTGGACATTATATTAGGTTAACAATAGTCAAAAATTCTTTCCAAAAATAGGTAAAACATCTGTCTAACATTCCATACTTATTTGTACGCAATTAGTCCACTTCACAAGACAGCAAAGATCAATGCTACAAAAAATTCAGAAGCTCTTGATATTCTCTACGATTGCTTGAAGCATAAATGCAGGGATGTTGCTAGTGGGACTTTGCTAAAATATGCAAGAAGTTATGCGCATGAAGTCCAAATGACTTCACATTGTCCATTTCATGATTAATAAAAAAGAAAAGAAAAGAATAAATGAATAAAACTGAGATAATGAAAAAGTTCCAGGCATACTAAAACTAGTATGGACCTTGACCAGATCAAGAACGGATAGCCTGAAGTGCCATGTTTCATTTCCTCTTATATATTTGTTTGTCTTTCTGTCTACCCTCCTCCCTTCCCCTCTCCCTCTCTGTCATCTTTGCTTAAAAATAGCCTCATTTAATAAAAAAAAAAAAGTTGATAAAATTGACCTCAATTTATTCTCTAATATGTCCTAAAGCTTGAAATTTGACATCCCTTCTTTCGAATGATTCAGAAAATCACAAATATAAAATGAACTGCTGGTCCTTGGTGCAAAAGCCCACATATATAACTGTGATTAGGCAAGCAATGAAATCAAAGGTTTAGGGTACCTCATAAACTTGATCTATGTCTAAACAGATATTCCATCCAGGCAAGGACCGACTGCCATGAATCTAAATAATATTGGCAGCCTCAAATCTATACTATATAAATACCAAAAGCAACTACAAAAGCATTAGCGAGAAATATCCACCGTCCACGACATAAATGATAAATCAGAGAAATACTACAGTGGGAATACTATAACCAACCTCCCTTGAAGATGATGAACCATCAATATAAAAGCCAAAGCCAATGAAGAATACCAACAGGATTCCCACCTTCTGACAAGTCTGAAATTGCATTTCATGTTGAATTTCCATAGAGTAACTGGAACACATTAGAAATGAAAAAAGAACTATATAATTTGCCTGAAGAACTTTGTACCCATAAAAGTAAGCATTCCTAAAGTAGAACCATCAAATAGGATCACTTCTTTCTCCAAATAAAGTATGATACGCACAATTTTTCACATGCTCTAATAAAAGAAACCACTGAGAAAACAGCATATTTCGACTACTACTGTATCAACCAGATTCTACATCAGATCCCAAGTAAAGCTTACCCAATTAATAATAAAAACAGGAAACTTACAAAAGTTGAATTCAGAAAATATATCATTTCTAGAAGAAAATATTTTAAAATGTAATGCTCAGATACAGCATCAGAACCATATTAGAAATCCAAAATAAAAAAATATATACCAAGCAACCAGTAACAGGTAATTGAATCCGAATTCAATTCAACTGAAAACAATAAAATGCTTGTTACATCAATGGACAGGTAAAAGAAAGAGCAGAACCAACCTGAATCACTAAGAGAAAGAAGCCTGAGAAATGCGAATGTGTTCTTGAGAATTGGGAGAGAAATGAACCAGGAAGAGCTTCTAGCTGAACTAAATCAATATCTGCGATTAAATCAACGGGATTCTCTCTTCTTCACTTTCTCCTTTCAACCGGTTAAGAAATTGGCTTCGTGGGCCAATAAAACAAGTAATAAGCAAAAGACTGAATTAAAGCTTAGAGAACGACTTTACAAGTTACACGATTTCAGAAGATGATCTAGAATTGGGTCAATCACGTTTATCAGAAGTGAACAATTGAGTGGTTGTACCAGCCAAAACTCATTCTCTCTTTAACCTTACCGACGATAGCACTCGCAAATCCCACCAACAACCGATTCTATACCTGGAGATTCAATAGCACCAGGCCGACATCGAGTGCATCATCCAAATCAGTACCACGTCAGTGTCGGTGGAATCTTTCCAAACCTACCAGCTCGAAAAATTCATAGGGCCGGTTAATTTTGGCTCACACTGGAGACGGATTGTATTGAATATGTGCGAAAGTGTCACAAGTGCCAAATCTCTCTTGATATGCTTGATGCTGGAGCTGTAAAATTTCAGAAATAAGTAATAAATATTTGAATATGCGATTACGGAGCACCAGTGGTCTAGTGGTAGAATAGTACCCTGCCACGGTACAGACCCGGGTTCGATTCCCGGCTGGTGCATTTGTTTGAGCTGTGATGACAACCGCGCCGCAGTGATGGATGGGTCTGTCACAGTCAACTGAATTTGATGTTGAGAAAGTGCGCTGCTGAGCTCAAATCTATTTTTATATGAAAATTTCAAAATATTTTTTTTCTTGGTAAATATTTAACTTTGATTCTATTTTCTTTTCTGTTATAAATGAAATTGTTTTTTTTTTCATTTTTACAATTTGATTAAATAGAGTTTATCACTCATGATTTTATGTATGTTCAATAAATAAAATCACTAATTATTAATTTGTAATAAATTTTATGAGACATATAATTCATATAGAAAAATGAATAAAGACTTATAATTGCCAAATATTTAAGAAAAAAAAAACATGAAATGATTCAAACCTTATATTTTATATATTGAAAATTGGTGTAAATTTAACCTATACTTAAAATGTGATGTTAGTTATCCTTAGTATATTTGCATATCATTGCCTTTATTTTATTTTTATTTTTCGAAGGACATATCATTTAAGTTTAAAAAATATTTTCATTATTTTATGAAATATTGCAAAAAATATATCGCACACATATAAAAATCATGATATCAACAATTTTTTTTAAGAAAAAAAAAGGTGCTTAAGTTGTATAAAAAATAAAGTGCAATAAAAAAAATCAGCATACAAATAGAAGTTTCCAAAATACTCATCATTTATTAGTTGCTTAACCATTCATTCGATAGGGAAATGATTAATGTTTTTTTTTATTTATTTATTGTGTCTAACTAAATATTAAAAATGGAATTAACTCTTAATAAACCACAAGATCACTGGTGCATAATGCAACGGAAGTCATCAAACTTTTTATTTTTTGATTTATTTTTCCAGATAAATAAATAAATATTTATTTATTTATTTATCTGGAAAAATAAATCAAAAAATAAAAAGTTTGATGACTTCCATTGCATTATGCACCAGTGATCTTGTGGTTTATTAATACGTTGCCACGGTACAGACCCGGCTTCGATTCCTGGATGGTGCAGCACCATGGAGCTTTGAGGATGTTTCTACCCGTGTGATGGGTGTGATATGGCCTCGGGTGCCCTTGATCTCTATGGTTTTTCATAGCTACACTGGAATTGTTAGATTTGAAATTGTTATAGATCATCAGGTTCTTACTTCTTAGATACTAATTCCATTTTTTTAAAACAAAAAAAAAATTGGCGAATAAGCTGGAGATTCAAAATATTTCACTTTAATCGGTCTGAAAAAATAAGAAGAATAGATAAAAATTTAACAAATTAAGCAATTTTTTGATTCAATTCAAATTTCATCCATGGTGAAACTTAACTCCAAATTTTTGAAGGTCAAACTAAAAAATATTCAAATAGTAACAATTATAAACATTGTCTTTAATTGTCATTGAATAAGTTTAAAAAAAAAAAACTAGAGTCAAGAAAGAAAAATGATAGACAATTTACAAATTAGCAAATAAAATCATCTAAGAGATCCAAACATTAAAAATATAAGAAAAATATGTCTCATAATTTTGAAAAACTATAATCCTATTATGCCCTAATAAAGCTCTACCTCTCAGCTTCACGTTTCAATTTGAGCAGGATATCGTAATGGATAAGGATTGAGATTTGATTTTAGGTTTTTTAAGGATTTTTAAATTTTTTCTCCTTTTCTTTTTTATTTTTAATAAATAAAATAATTTATGTATTAAAAAATTACTAATTTAGAAGATGGACGCTTGGATTGATTACAAGTGCCTGTCAATATTGTCTATCCTATTATTTATAATTGGACCTAAAGTAAATGTAAATAAATATTTAAGAAAATATTTAAATAAAAATAATATTTCAAGAATTCAATTAAACAGAATAAAAGATAGATTAATAACTAAGATAAATAAGTCTCTATAGTTTAGAGGCTTGAAAATAAATTTTGCCTGAAAATAAATAAATTGATAAATTGATGTATGCAAATCTTTTTTCTTTAGTGCAGCTTGGGTTTTTTGGATTTGAAAAGCCGATGCTCCCTTGCTGGTTTGAAAGGAGAAAACACAACTGCCCAGTGGCAACAATCACAAGATGATAAACTATGTCAAATAGTTTAGCATCGGTTCCCCTAAATAAGGTAGCATCATCATGCTCTCCTAATAATTGCACAACAGATCATATATACATTTAATACAAAGACCAACAAGAGCTACAGAGAGTTACACTGAGATGATATACTCTAGAAAGAGCACCGGCTATAGATAGCCGTTTCTTGCAAAAACCAATCTTCACTGCCAAACAATGAGTTCGTAGGTGCACAAGGTGACATAAATAAGGGAATAACTAAATAAACTCTATTGACAACCTAATTTCTATACTCCTTCCCCACAAATTTGGTTTCTTGCCTTAAGAATGTTCAACTTGCAGAGAGGACAAGTTGCATTTATGTAAAGCCACTTATCTATGCATGTGCTGTGGAAATGATGATGACAAGGAAGTTCACGCAGCTCAGTTCCATCTTCATAGGCAGAGAGGCAAATGCAGCACTCCTGCAATTTATAACATAGATGAGTATTAGAAACAAGTCGAAGTAATAACAAAACAGGAATTCCATCCCATTTACAAGATATTAACTAAGGTCTACGACTGAGTATTTTACAAGAGATATCAACAAGGAGATATTTGTGCGGCTGAACTAAAATCTAAGGCATAGGCATGCAATTGCAGACCAATCATGTTCTTTTTCTTGTTCGATTTGGTTTGTTAGCCTAACTGACGCCAAAAATTGCACTAGCATTTCAGCTTAAGCCCCATAATCTACCGATGAAGCAGTTTTCAAATTAAGAACAATACAGGTTTCCACAAGCAACAAGGCAAACTTCTACTTCAACAATACTTACAGCGTCCTCATGGGAGACAAAGCGTTCTGTGGGAGTATCAATTTCACATTCAGTTATCATCCCTCCAAGAGATGCTTGAATCTCACCATTTACTTTCTCACAATTCCCTATTCTGTGGAACTTGTACTTTGGCAATTGATCGATCTCTTCCTTTGTTGCTCCTTCCTGTTTTTCAGTTGAGGGTGATATGAAATCAGGCAAATAATACTAAAAACATGGATCAAAAAATAACTATCACCAGTGCTCTGGGTGCACGTTGGCTGGTTCCTGATGATCTAACAAATAAGAAGAAATCAAAAAGGAAACCAACAGAACTTTTTCACCATCCGTGGAGACAAAAAAACATAAATGTTAACTAATGCAACCAAACAGATTAAACACATGATAGAGCCTTTCCAAGACCAAGCCCTCGAGCCTGCAAATAATTGATGAATACCCCATCATAAATGATGATCTGTATGACCATACCTAAACTAGAAATATAGCATCCAATAGTTCAAGACAACATCAATGTTCCATTGCTGTGCTTTTGGCCATAGGTATTTCCTTAATTTAATTTTTATGTTCATCCCTTTTTCTGCCTTCAAGGAGTAAATAGATATGTCTAGTTGGGAGTTTTACCAAAAGAACATCCGGAAAAAGCATGACAACTTGAGATGGGTTCAAAATTGTAAATCTCTAAAGCTCCAAGCTAATATGAATCAATGTCTCTAAATCTGACCCATCAAATATAAGCAGACTGTGCCTGAAGATAAATTCTTCTAGTCCTAGACTGCTGGATCATGAAGAAAAAGTTAATCAAACAAAATTCTACTCTAATTCCCAGTGATCCAGTACTTATGGTACAATGACTTCACTGAGTAATTTTTTGCACCTATATGTCAGTAACTTCACATCCATAAATCGATTCCTCAGCTCAGATATTGTGAATTGATCATTACACATGAAACACCACATGATATCTGTTCTTTCAGCTGAGAGATTGACCTACTCTTTTCTTCTTTAAAAAAATTACCATCTATTATGTTGCCTATTGAAATTGGCTTATGCCTAACAAACAGCTATGAGAAAATAAGCTCAATAACGGTGCATGCCCATGCATGTGCATCTTTGCACGTGGAAAAGAATTACAAATCCACAATGAGCCAAAAGAGGATCTGAGAAATGTCATTTACCCGATCTGTCATGGCATATAAGATTCCAATTATACAAGGAAGGCAGCAGCAGATAGCAATACCAATGAGACATGCAACAGCAACGCAGATAATAACAAAGATCACATCGAAAGCAAGAAAGGTTATACAAAGCCTGCAAAAACAAACTATCAAACAAGTTAACGCACTTATAAAATACATGCAGGGAGTGTTTGGGATTGCTATTGAGTATTCAAAAAGCAGTTTTATAATTTTTTTGATTTAATTGACTATTTTTTTTAATTTTTTATAAACTGTTTTTTTCTCAAAACTGTTTTTAGAAAAAAAAAACATCTATTTAACTATTTCTCTCTAAAACTTTACAAAACTTAAAAAAAATAAAAATAAAAATTTTTCTTCAAAAATGCTTCTTCCAAATTTAACAACCCTCTGACATAACCTAAATCGTGCGTCTAAGTAAAAATTTAATATAAACAAACCAGTATAACTTAGGTGAATCAGTTGAGATATTTTGGCCACCAGCAGTAACCCAGTAGAATCCAACGATCCACCAAATAAATGAAAACATTGTATTTGCTGACTGCAGGTGCTTCACAAGACTGCAACAATCAAAGTATAAGGATTCAGATAGACACAATTGATAGAAAGTACAGACAAGGAAATTTCATCCCTCAATCTTAACCAAGCTAAATTCGTCAAAGTAATAACACTCGAGACTAAGGCTCCTACTACTAATTCTGCTTTCTACTATGGCAAACATATTCTTGAAAAGAAATAAGAAAGCAAAATCATACCTAGTTTCGTCATCATTGCCTCCTTGTTCACCTCCATAATCCATATAATCTCCTCCATCACTCCCCGATCCTGAACTGGAATCTCCACTTCCCCAAACCCCACTAGCCACGCCGACGTTTCTTCCGTCAAGCCGCCTTTTGTACTGGAGTATAACACACGTAATATGAAGCACACACTGCAATGCATATCCAACAATCCACAGCCTTAAAGGAACCTCAGGCTCCTCCTCGAAGCTCAGCGCCAACACCACAACCGCAATCCCAAAGAAACCCAAATTCCACAACACGTCAAGCACAATAATCGGCTTCGAATAGGCCCAGTGGCATCATGCGGCGGCCGCACCACGGAGCTTCGAATCGGCTTCGACACCTCACCACTCCGAGCAGCCGCACCACGGAGGGGAGGAGGTTGGCGGCGTAAGAGACGGCGGCTACGGAGGAGGTGATCGGCAATCGAATGGGTGAGGAGTGGTGAGGTGTCGGCTGAATCAGATGGTGGAGACGACGCTGAAAGATTCGTAGTCCGCATCTTTTTTTGTCAAATTGAAACTCAAAAAAAAATTCCAATCAGAAAGATTTGATATTAAGCACGCATTTGGAATAGGTTTTGATGGATGTATAGAGTTGGAAATAGCTAAAAATTTGAAATTCAAGGGGGGGGGGAGAAATTGGAATTTGGCTGGCAACTTTTGAATAAAAGGAACAATTTCGTACGAAATTTTAAATTCGATGTATGTTGGATTTGCTTCCGAACTTTTGGGTGACAAACACAAACAAGTGTTTTCTTGTGAAAGCCCCCTCACGGTGGTTTCAGAAAAAGATAAGAAAGTAAAGGCGACCTGTTTTCCCGGTAAATTATATTCCCAAAGTTAATTTTCATTGAGAAAAATAATAATAATAGTATATAATTTCTTAAAGTCCAACTTAATATTCATACATATTAAACTCTTCCAATTTCAGTTTGGAAAATAAAAGCTGCGTTTCTTTATTTCTTTTTATAATTTGTTTAACAAAACCCCAAAAAAAAAATCCAAACCAGTCAAAAATTCAAATAAAAAATATAATTCAGTTGGATTTTATTCATGTTAAATTTTTTTAAGGAATTATCCTCATATTTTGGGTTCAATTTGTATGAGATAAATTCTTTATTATTTGATTCAATATTTGTGTTCTTTTACATTGAATCGAATTAAAATTTTAAATAAATCGATTTTATTTTATTTTGTAAGAGATTTTCCCCATATTTCAAGTTCATTTTATTTGATTTGTATTTGAAATACAAAATCGAACAAAATGTACAACTTGATGCACAAATATTTTGACAAAACAAATACAAATTTAACAAGATCCTTACATATAGACCCATAATCATTAGTAATCAAGCCCCAACTCAGAAAAATCAATTGTCACTTGATTCATCAGCTAAGCTTCCTTATTTCTTCCATAGCTTTCACAACTAAGATACCCCAAAACCTTAACAAACTACTGCCAATATAATAACCCCTTGTTTAATCTTAAGTGCCTGTTGAAGCAATTGCATAAGAAAAAAAAACAGTGAAACGATTTCAATTCTTAAAAGAAAAAAAAAAGCTTGTAATTACTTAAATAATGATTTTATTATTTAAAATAGAGAAATAAGATTTTTGTTTTTTTTAAAAAAAAAAAGTATAAATGCAATGAAGATAACGACAAGTAATGGTTGGAAAAAAATTATGCTTTCTCAATTTTTTTTAAATTACATTTAAAATGGAACAAAATACTTTAAAAAAGACATTTAAAAAAAGAACAAAGCTAGTTATTTCCAAATCCCTTCAATTTATATGTAATTATTTGCTCTTGTAATTAGATTAGAGATTCTTACTAGCTACTTAATCGGACTCCATATTTCTTTTATTGCTGATATGAAATTTGTCTAAAAATATTATAACTATAATATATTTTTATTTTATAGTGCACAAATATATAAAAAGCATCATAAAATCTCATTGGTTGCGTTCCAATGCTAAGTATGAATCCAACAAAATTCACAAATATTTCATACAATCTAAATAATAAAAACTGAAAATTGGATATTCAAATTTGATGCAAAAGGCCTTTTCTAAATGTTTTTAGGCACACTAAAAAAACCCAAATCCAAAACCCTTTAAACATCGGTGAATGATAATTATGTTGGTTGGCGAAGAAACCCATTGGTGAACTGATTGCGACTGTTAATTAGTGAGCAAAAGTGATATGCAAAATAATGGAGGATAAAAAATTAAGCCTGCCAGGGAAAAAATTCACTGAATGAAAGATTTTAAAAAACGTGGTGCTTGGATTCAATCAGCTGTGTGCGTGATCTGATTGAATATGTTTAAAAAGTTTAAATTCATCAAAGAATTAAAATTAATACTTCATTTATTTTTGAAAAAATATATTTTTTTTTATTTTTCAATATTTATTTTACCTTCGAAAAATAAATCAACATAAAATATTTTAAAAACAATAAAAAAAACAACTTTTCATTTTTAGGAAAATTATTTTTCAAAATTTATTAAACATAAAAGAAATAAAATATAACTTCTTTTTTTAGTATTGTAGTTAAATATAAAAAAATATTTTTTTAATGATAAACTATTTTTCGGAAACAAACAAAACCTAAAAGTGCAAAAATTATTTCTAACATTTTTTATACTTGGGATTCAATTTAATATTTGTGCATGAGTCCTATTGAATTTGAATTTGAAGGACTTTTTCGAGATCTCAAATCCACTGTCATATGTCCTAATGGAAGCGATCTTAATCATTCATATATAATAAGCGGTTGAGATTATATTTTATTAAATAATTTTTCTCTTTTTAAATTTTTATAAAATTAATTTTAACCGTTTATTTGCTGTTATGTTTTTCAGTTTCTTTTGCTCTTTCGCAACTCATTTTTCTTAGAAACATGATTAGCACCTTTTTATTCAAAATTCAGAATCTTCCATGAGATTGGGAGCTCTTGGAAAAACAATCACCTGATGAAATTTTGAGCGGAACCGCTGTAAAACAAGGCGGGCATGCTCAAAGTGCGACAATTATATTTGCATCTGCGCCCAATTAAGCAAATAAAACTCACATGTCACTTGCACAGCATTGCAAAATCAAATTTTCCTTATTCGATAATTGAATCAAACCGACTTTTGAATAATTTGTCAAAAAGGGGTCAGATAGATGAAGCACGCAACCTGTTCGACAAAATGATTGATAGGGATGAGTTTTCCTGGAACACAATGGTTGCTGCTTATGCGAATTCGGGCAGATTATCTGAAGCTAACCAACTGTTTCAGGAGGCCCCATTTAAGAGTTCAATCACGTGGTCTAGCCTTATATCTGGTTACTCTAAATATGGGTGCGAAATTGAAACTTTTGAGTTGTATTGGCAAATGCAGTTTGAAGGACACAAGCCTAACCAGTACACTTTAGGAAGTATCCTTAGACTTTGCTCGAGAACGGGATCTCTTCGACGAGGTGAACAGATTCATGGGTATGCTATAAAGACTCAACTTGATGGTAATGTTTTTGTTGTTACCAGTCTTGTTGACATGTATGCTAAGTGCGAGTTCATAACGGAAGCTGAGTATCTTTTTGAAACGGTGAATTATAGCAAAAATCATGCGACATGGACAGCTATTCTTAGTGGGTATTCTCATAATGGGGATGAGTTCAAAGCAATCAAATGTTTTCGGGACATGAGAGCTGAAGGTGTTGAGTCTAATCAATTCACTTTTCCTAGCATCTTGACAGCTTGTGGAGCAGTTTCAGCTCATGACTTTGGGGTTCAAGTCCATGGTTGCATTGTTAGGAGTGGTTTTAGAGCTAATATATTTGTGCAAAGTGCATTGGTCGATATGTATGCAAAATGTGGAGACTTGGATGGTGCAAAGAGGGTTTTGGAAAAAATGGATGTTAATGATGTAATTTCTTGGAACTCCTTGATAGTGGGATGTGTGAGGTTGGGGTTTGAAGAGGAAGCTATGTCCTTGTTTCGTGAAATGCACACAAGAAATATGAAAATTGATGATTATACGTACCCTTCTGCGTTAAACTCTTGTGCGTCCACGAAGGATACACAAAATGCTAAGTCTATCCATTGTATGATTGTCAAAACTGGATTTGGTGCATACAAGCTAGTGAACAATGCTCTTGTTGACATGTATGCCAAACAGGGAAAGTTAGATTGTGCATTCATGGTATTTAGCCAGATGCCAAACAAGGATGTTATCTCATGGACCTCTCTGATTGCAGGATATTCATTTAATGGCTCTCCTGAAAACTCTGTCAAGTTGTTTTGTGACATGAGAATTGCAGGTGTTTGTCCTGACCAAATTTCTCTTGCCAGTGTTCTGAGTGCATGTGCAGAACTAACAATTATGGAATTTGGTCAGCAAGTTCATGCAACCATTTTTAGATCTGGTATTGGTTCATCCTTATCATTAGATAATTCCCTTGTGACAATGTATGCAAAGTGCGGGGGCATAGAAGATGCCTATTGCGTATTTGATTTTATGCAAACTAGGGATGTCATAAGTTGGACAGCTCTAATAGTTGGATATGCACAAAATGGTAGAGGAAAAGATTCCCTACTTTTTTATGATCAAATGATCGCTGTAGGCACAAAGCCAGACTTCATTACATTTATTGGTTTACTATTTGCTTGCAGCCATGCTGGTCTTGTGGAAGATGGTTGCCGCTACTTTGAATCAATGGAAAAGGATTATGGGATCAGGCCGGGTCCTGAGCACTATGCCTGTATGATTGACCTCTTTGGGCGCTCAGGAAAACTTGTTGAGGCAAAGGAATTACTTAATCAAATGGTTGTAGAACCTGATGCAACTGTTTGGAAGGCGCTGCTTGCTGCATGCAGAAAACATGGGGAACTGGAATTAGGAGAAAGGGCAGCAAACAACCTGTTTGAATTGGAACCCAAGAATTCTGTGCCTTACATACTGTTATCTAATATGTATTCTGTTGCAGGCAGATGGGAAGATGCTGCAAGAATAAGAAGATTAATGAAATCCAGGGGAATTAGTAAAGAACCAGGGTGCAGTTGGATTGAGTGGAACAGCAAAGTGCACACCTTTATGTCCGAAGATAGAAGTCATCCAATGATGACTGAGATTTATTCAAAGATTGATGAGATAATCATATTGATTAGGGAAGCTGGTTATGTGCCAGATATGAATTTTGCACTTCATGACATGGATAAAGAAGGTAAGGAGTTCGGTTTAGCTTATCACAGTGAGAAGTTGGCTATCTCTTTTGGACTTCTCACTGTGCCTAAGGGAGCACCCATTCGCATTTTCAAGAATCTTCGGGTTTGTGGAGACTGCCATACTGCTATGAAATATATATCAAGGGTATATCTTCGTCATATTATTTTGAGAGATTCAAATTGTTTCCATCATTTTAGAGAAGGAAAATGTTCTTGTGAAGATTACTGGTAATTGGTTTATTATTGTCTCCACTCAGCCTGCCCTTTTATGAACTTGAGATCAAACAGATGTTTCCTGGTGCCTTGGTGATATATTGCCACTTCAGCAGTGCATTCAGGGTTGATAGTCTGATGCTCACTTGACACATTGTGCATAATTCAGAGAGACATCATTTAAAATAGTAAAGGATCCGATGATTCACACGTATTCAAGTATGAAGGCCCGAACAAACAGTGAACAAAGGTTCAACCGAAAATTTCTTTCAACCTTCTACGAAACTGGTGCTTGGATCCAATTATAATGATAACTACCTCTTGTCCCATTATCAGGTGTCATGGCCATGAGACCATCAATGTTGTTGTAATTGTCTCCTTCACTGTTGTTGCAGTGCAAGAAAAACAAAACAAACTAGAATTCTCATTCAAAACTCTTGGATTCTCATGTTTCAAACATGTCGACTATATCTCATTTAACTGAAGTGATCTCATTTACCCATATAACAAATGAATTAATTTATCTTTTTGAATTCCAAGGAAATAAATTACAGAAATTGTTATTCTTCCTTACATGTCAGTAGCATGAAAATGTATGTAGAATTGAAATTAAAGCCGTCAAGATGAGTGGAGAAATTGAAATAGAATCATAATCAAGGAAAGATCACTGGACCAAGTAATTCAAATTTTTTTAATAGCACAAAAAAGGTCATAAATAAGATGTACACAGACATCCTAATTCGTCTAAACGATCCATTAAATTGATCTTCTTACCAAATGCTCGTACACTATGAATGGGAAACATGATAAAAGAATTAAAAGACTAACAACTCATCTTACACTGACCGAGGCATATAACACACCACATTCTAAATAAATTAAATCTTGGAAGTTGGAGCCTCGCCCAATACCTCCATCTGCATCTTCTTCACAATCACACTCCACGGCCACTGATTTGTCAAAATTCTCCTATCAGATTATCTTGACCTCTCATATGAAGGCTAAAAGACCATTGAGCCACAACAAATGGAGCAGTTAGGACGGCTTGTATGGGTGTCTAAGCATCCAAAAATTGATTCATATTGTCTACATAATTTATCATATCTCAGCTTTAGAAATCTTCTTTTCTTGCATGCTCTGGAATGAGACGCCGGCGCAGTTCAGCAGGTGCTCCAGCAAGCTCTGCAGGGAGCTTGACTTTTAGAAATTGCAAAAAGAAAATCCTCGTTCAAAATGAAAGGCATATGTTGGACCTACCTTGGGCTGTAAAATTGAACAAAGGAGGTAGTGATCGTCCATTAGGCAAGCATGCTTTAGGGTCTCTCAAATCATCAAAGAAGGGGTGAGCACACGCCTCCAGCTGAGATCCATAAATTATAAAATAAGTCACTAGCATTCCCTCCAAATGCAAATTTAAAAATAAATATAATTAATCTGAGACATATAACCTGTAGCTAATGTAAAAAAGGGTCGAGGGGGATTCAGCTGAACATGCAGCACATAAAAATATAAATATTCAACAATTCTTAATCACTGATCTACTCCATCTAGGGTAATATAATGTTCTTACAGCAGTGCAACGTAGATTTGGTGAATACTGCAGCAGGCTTGATACAAGATCCACTGCTTCAGGAGGCATTCGCTTGTGAAATAACTGCATATTGTAACATTATCCACCGTCACACAAACTAATGCCAATAGTTGAGTATAAAGGAAGAAGAACCTGATAATATTGCTGACAGACCTTGTGCCACGGGTGAGCTTTAATCTGAGGGAACTTAAATTCAGTGTAATTTGGATTCATGCACTTAATTTCTTCTCTGGTCGGAGTTCCCAAAACCTGATTTCAGACACAGAAATGTGGGGGGAAACTGAGAAATTTGCCAAAAGTAAAACCAAGCATAAGTGTATTAGAAAAGAACAGCTACTAAAATATACCTTAATAATTTCCACCAGCTGATCAACACCACTTTCCCCAGGAAACAATGGCTGAGAAATAGAAAATAAAAAGATGACATAGATTTGAATGTTAAAAGGATCAAATAATCAAAAGAATATTCAGTCAAATTGACATAAATATTCAGTCAAAGGCATTAAAGTAATCAACAAAGAGAGGCGAGAGAGAGAGACCCACCCGACCAAGAAGAAGTTCAGCCAAAACACAACCTGCAGACCACATATCTATTGCAGATGTGTATGATGTAGACCCAAATATAAGCTCTGGTGCCCTATAATATCGGGAGCAAATATAGGATATGTTGGGTTCACCTGGCAACTAAAATGAATGGTACATTGTCATTAGTTTTTGTTCAATCGTAGACTTAAACACCAACTGGGGAAAATATAAATAAAGTAGAAGCAAAATATACCAGCATCTTTGCACTTCCAAAATCACAAATCTTTAGCTGATGAGTATGGGAATTGACCTGCAGAATGCATCACAACTTCAAACTAGTGATGATTTGACAATATATATAAAGCATCAAACTTCAGAAAGGCAAATTATTGCTGCTACAGGCATCATAGACTTCCATGAGATTACCACATTAATTATTTGTAACAGGCATAAAGGGAGGTGAAGACAGTTGCTTTCAAACCCTTTCCCCTTTAAATGGAAAGCATTTTCAAGTCTAACAGGATTTAGACTCCCAAAAAACACATCTGCATTTTTTTTTACTTTTTACTTGCAATTATCAATACTCCGTATTTCTTTTGGTTAAATAAATCGTTCAAATACAAATAAATGCATGACAAATGATCTTCATCATAATAAGGTGCATATAGCCACAATTAAAATGTTAGGCCAAAAACAAGAAATTTGCATATTCATGTATTAATTCTACAAGGTTTCAAAATGATGAGAGAAGCTACAAGCAATCTTACCAGTAAATTCTGTGGCTTAATATCACGGTGGCACACACCAATAACATGATGCAAGTAATTTAGACCACGACAAATCTGCAAAAACAAAGAGCAGCATACTTAATTCACACAGCACAATAACCATACCCAAATTAGCCAAATCAACTCTATATTACCCATAATAAAATCTCATAACCCACCTAAAACTCAAAAAAGCAAGGCATGGCATACCTGGTACGTATAGAGTTGCACATATATGATAGGCATATGTTGGTGGTTCATCTTATTGAAGTGTCTAGAAACTCGGTGGACGGTCTCAGGTAGATACTCCAAGACAAGGTTAAGATATAGTTCATCTTTTTCGGTAGTTGAAAAGAAACAATGCTTCAGTTCAAGAACATTAGGATGGTTGAGCAAGCGCATGATCTGAAGTTCTCTATTTTTGTATCTCCTATCTTGCAGGACCTTTTTTATTGCAACTACTTCACCAGTTTCCAACCACTTTGCCTATTGCACAAAAATGAGATGCAAAGTGGAGAAAATATGCTGTCATTATCTGTATTGACTTTGAGCCACAAGTAGGTCTCAGGCTACAGAACGTGCTAGGTAGTTTCACATACCTGATAGACAACACCAAATGAACCCGTGCCAACCACACGCTCTGCCATAAATGAGATTGTCTGGGGCAAAAGAAATTACAAAATTCCATCAGTATTGTCCCATAAAACCCATACAGCATAGGGCTAGGGTTAAGGTTCTAAACCAATAATAATATAATATGGAACCTATTGATCAAAATTTGAACCAAAATAAATTGATGTTGCCTGAAATATCAACCAAAAACCTCAAGCTTGAAGGCAAGAGCCTCAGAATCAGTTTTAAAGTGTGAATCACTCTGCCAAGCATAAGCACTTTGGCTAAAAGTGTGGACAAATATTGGCCACCTATATCTTACAGAACATAGTGGAAATGTTTTGCATGCCCATACCTGCTACCTACTAAACAATAACAAACCTGTTTGGGTTGTCCATTCTGACCGCCCACTGTGGTCGCGATTACATGTCCAGCTTCTGCTCCATTATCACTCACAACTGCAGCCTCCATGTCCTTCATAATGCACAATTCGACAAGTAATGACTATTAACATCAATTGAAACTGTTTTCATAGTTTATTTTTGCCATAAAATATCTACCCCTATAAATGGCCATACAAATATCTCCCAATTTGGTAGTTCTGGGGTTGAAGCAGCAAAAAGTTTTCCAAAAAAAGTACCGTTTGATCATGGTTGGTTCTGGCATCCCTGATTTTCATTTCATGCATTTCTTTGGGAAGCTGATCATGACCTATTTTTTCTGTTCTGTCCACTGTAGATGGATTAGATGTGCTTGCAGCGTTTTCCAGTGATGTAGAAGCCGTACGGTGCTCCAGACCTGTGGTACTTCTCTCATCTAAATATAACTCTCCGTTGGTCTTCTGCTCTGTTTCTTGATCAACTTTCACCCTCTTTGTCAAGGAGTCTCCACCCTAAAGGGAAAGAAAGAAAATCACATTTCTCGAAATTCAGTCCATCACATGTTCAAAATCCAAGCACAAAATGAAATTCCAAAAATCGGAAAAAATATCCAAAAGCACAAACATCTAGACCAGTACTGAGTTTGTAAACTCAGATGTAGATGGATTTCATTATTTAAACAGCATCTGAAGTTATTACTTTGAATCTTCCCCCAATGTTCGACCAATAATAGTGAAGCAAAAACTGACTTATTTGCTGATTCCAGAAACCCATAAAGACAAGGATGTAACTTAAGTTGCACTATAATTCACACCTCCTCCAATAAGGATTTAAAAACCGCAATTGATTCATAAGATAAAATATGATTCCATTTTGGCAATCAGAAAGGAAAAAAAAAAGGTCCAATTTATAAGATCACATGCAATTCTCTTTTGGCACTTAAACCTCTAAAGTGCAAATCAATCATAAGATTTTGCAGTCAACTTCACATTATGATGCAACAACTTGTATGAACGAGTCATTAAGCACTTTACTCCATCCTATGCTTGTCTATCTCACCTTTAGCTTTATTTAAAAGAGGAAAAAGATATTAAAGATACATTATAAAATTGACCTATCAACAACCGCAACAGCAATACTCTTCAGAAAAACCAACCACTAATCTATAGTTTCCACATCAACTACCCAAGTAATTTAATAACCACAGAGAGATATTGCATAGTTGTTAGAAAACCACAAGCATAATGTAACACCAATATAAATAGCATTTCTGATGATATAAGTACGTGTTACTCCTGAGCCACAATGCACATACCAAAGTTGCTCAGCCAAGCAATAGAAACTCCGTAACGGTTGAAAGAAACACACAACAGACGATAAGAACAAGCTAATAGCAAATAACCCCATAAATCAATCTTCAGGAGAAAAAAACAAAAAACAAAAAATAAAGAGCCGATAAATTAAAACCGAATAGACAGATTAATTACAACGAATATTTATTATATCTTCGCCCATAATTACGCTTTCAAATTCAAATTACATTACTGTATAACCAGACATGAGTTACGCTCGTTGCCTGTGCATAAAGGCACAAATTTTGAAAAACTCAAAATGAGAGAGAGAAAGAGAGAGAACATCCCATGTCGATCAAAAGTTCAGATGAAAAAAAAAATCTAACTGCCCAAAAACCATCGGTTAATCTATGACACAGCTGAAAAATCTATGCATTAAAAAAATAATAATAAATAAAGCCTCACGATCAGGAAAGCTATCGGCCCGAACAAGGCATTGAAAAAACAAAACTTTACCCAAGGTGACTAGAACCCACAAGCAACAGTATTCATCATTCCGTTTTCCTTTTACCCATTTCGTCATCCACCAAAACGACATTGCCAAGGAAAAAAAAAGAGAGATAAATATTTGAACTTACAGGATCAGAGGATATGGAAGTTCGACCAGAAGCAATGGTCTTAAATCGACGCATCACATTCATGGTTCCTGTCGCCACCAAAATTAAATCCTAATTTCCTTTCAATCCCGGGAAAACAACCCTGGGATTTTCCTAAAAAGATTTATAAAAAATACATGTATAATTTCCCAGCCAGAAGAGAAAACTCAACCTTCTCTCTCCCTCTGTATTCAACAGAGTGAAAGAGAAGGAATTTTGATAGAACAAAAATTATAGACTAAAAAACAAAAATTAAATACAATTCCGGCACAAAATACTCGGATGAATCTTTCCTATCGCTCCCTAAAAGAATTTTCTTCTTACAACAATTCTCTTTCCACTGTGAAGCTCCATGTGTCTCTCTCTGGTCTTTTTTTTTTTTAAAAAAAATCCCGTGGTCAAAGCTCGACCAAAGGCCAAAGGCAAATCATTCCAAGCGTCAAATATTTTTGTACTTTGGTCAAACGGAGATTTCTGTCCGTTGGTTCGTATTATAGTGATCGGACGGGTAGTGATTGAGGTTATTTTAGCCGCGAAGGATTGGTGTTGAATATATTAGAATATACATCTATTTTTTTTAAATAAATTATTAAATTTTTCAAATTTAGCTTCGTTAACTAAAAATTATTTTTTATTTTTGAATAAAATATTTTATTAAACTTTTAAAATTAACTTAAAAATGCCTTTTATAAATTTAATATTTTGTTAACTTAAAAAATATATTAAAATTTAAGGATAAATTTGACATTTTAATATCAAGTTAATGATATTTTTTTTTGTATTTTTTGGTATTCTTTAAAACAAGAAAAAATAACAAATTTAACATTTCTTTTATCTATAACAGTAAAAATAAATAAATAAAATTATATAATATATTCCATTAAATTTCAGAAACATTATAATACATTTTTAAAAATAAATAGATGAATTAATATATTCGGAATTCAAAATAATTTACCCAATATAATAAACATCTTTATAATATAAACCATCTTTATAATATTCAACATCTTTATGCTAATATAAACCAATACCTCAGATTTTAATTCATATCACTACAGATGTATTTAATTAATGAAAAATGACTGTTAGTGTACAACTTTTTGTTGAGGACTCGTTAACAATTATTAATTCAAAACCCTTAACTAGCAAACTAAACCAATTAAATTAAATACCCGTATAGATTGACTACAAGAATGTAAATCAACCTTTAGATATTATCATATCGAGTGGGAATTCCACTTTATAGATTTATAGTTAATTTTCTTAAACCTGAAGTATCTAAAATCTTCTCAACAAAAAGTTTACTCACTCTCTCCTTCTTTAGATATTATCATATCGAGTGGGAATTCCACTTTCTAACTTCAGACCCTCTTTCTCTAAAGATTAATTTTTTCTTTTTGATTAGGGTTAGGGATTTTGTTCCCTCACTCTCTCCTTCTTCTACCATGGTTGATTCCAAAGAAACAAAAATATTGGGTTGAGAATCTGGCTCTTCTTCCTTCTTATCCTGTTTCTTCTTCTACTCCTCCTCTGTTGTCCACTGCGACAAAGATGAACAACGAATATTGGAACCGATTGTTAGAAGCAAAGGCAAGGGAAAGAAGCCAACGATGAAGCAGCGGCGATAGGACAAAAAAGTTTCCAAGCCTGCTGCTGTGGATTCTGTGGTGGGAGATTCTTGAATGGGTACTGAGATTGGGATTGAAAACAGGGGCACAATCAGTTCCAAAATCTCCAGAACAGCAAGTGAGTAGGAGAAAGGGTAAATATTATTCCACTTTGAAATTCTGGATTCTACTCTACATTATTTTTTTTTCTGTTGTTTCTTTGAAAAAATGGGCCGGTTTTAAGATTTTATTTTTTGTTGGGCTCTGAATTTTGAGGAGAAAGAAATATTCTTTGAAAGTGGGGAGTAATTTTGGTTGCATTTTGTGGGAGAGATCTGAAATTTATTTTACTTCTCTGTGAGGTCTAAAGCATATTCTTTCAAAAAAATATTGCCCCAAATCTTCAGTTGGTATCTTTATAATAAAAAAAAAAAAAAGAACTTGGCCCTTTTCTATGTTACTGGGTCTGAAATAAGCCTAATCTCATTAATCAGGCCTTGCAAGTTGCAACAGAGTCAGTTGAATTAAAAATTACTTATAAGTTTATATATGCATATAATAACAAGGAAAAAAATAACTCTAATGGGAGTTTCGTGATTACCCTTCTTGATGATGCATGAGTTGTTATGCATAGGTAGCGAAATAGGAATTAAGACTTCTCAGAAGGTAATTGTTTATAAAGATAATAAAAATGATGGGGCAAGGGAGTTATAATTTGAGTTTAACTATTCAAGCTCGGCTTGGTTGGTTAATGTAAGGCTCGGTTGTTATCTAGTCTCTATATTGGATATTGTTCACCGCCGGACAACCAAATCAATACAAATTATGTTCTAAAAAATAGATCTCAGTATGTACGAGATCAATTCTAAATAGGCGAGATCGGTGTTGGCTGGCTTCAAACGGCAGAGGGGTCGTAGTTGTACATCCAGTCTAAAAACAAAATAGGTAGTCACAACAACATACGACAATCATTTAAAAAAATAAATGCTAAAAAGATAAGAACAATAATTAAAATAATTAAGGCTGAAAATATAAGAAATTTTACTTGTAACCTTAAATGATCGCAAGCAACATAAATGCTAAAATTTTCAAAAATGAAAAAAGAGTTATCTTATTAATAATTATTGCTCTATGTATAATGTCAATCGGGCGACGCGTATAACCAATAAGAATATTTGACAGCTCCCCTAATCAATCAAATATAGTATTTACATGAGCCATGCAATTTACTAAAATTTCATTATATTTATATGAGTGGTTGGCTTATATTATATTCCTACAGACCCAAAGTAAAGTGAATCTAAAATGATTAAAAATTATGGCCTATATCCTCATTGAGCTGATGTAACAATGAATGAATACCATACAAGTAAAATAATCAAAATTGTGCATGGAAATAGTTCGCCAAGTCACTTGTTATGTTTCCAAGCAATTTAAATTGGAATGACAATTAGAACTTTTCTCATTGCCTACTGTTCGAATCTATTCCAAATCCTGAAATTTCTTATAACGGGACGAGTAATAAAATATATTTTTTAATTTAAATATTTATTTAATTAACAAAAATAATAAAAATAAATTATATTTTTAATATTAAAATAAAATTAAAAAATTAATATAATAAGCGATCCGATCCGAATTAGAGATTCTCATCCTATGTGGTACGGGAACAAGAATCTATAATTTTTTTTTCATCAAAAAATGGATGGGATCAAGGATAAGATCAAATTTTTGCAGTTGGGAACAAAAATAGTGAATTATGTTCGGAATTCTATCTTGTTGTCACTTCTAATTTAATTGTTTAGTGTCTTAGGAAAACTAGAGAATAAATAGACACTTTGAACTTTATTTATTCTATGTACTATATTCGCATTTTATTGGCTTTCGCATCTAAAGAAAAAAAAGGTAGTTTATATTTCAGGCATATGATTGAGGAGGTCCTTTTCTACTTTAGCAACATCATATGGTCCTAGCCATTTAATGCAGCCAAGTGGTGGTATTATACAATCTTCCTTTTCCCTCCATTCTATTATGCTTCTTAATTGTCTCGCCTTTCTAACCATCTCTTTCTTTTATAGGTCAGAACTGCAAATTAACATCTTGAACTATACCCCAAGCTACAACTCGGAACCTATACTCCGTACAATCAAATCCTTAAATTTTTACAGTCACATATTAGCATTTGAAGCCTTCTTGTTGTCTATCTCACATATAAAATCGCTAATACAACTCGATTTTGTATATATAAAGTATATTTAGAGTATATAAATGGTATATATAAAGTATATTTTGGAGTATACTAATTGAATTTTTGGTATATTTATATTAAATAAACTCATTATCTTCAAATTGAACTAGCGTGATACTTTTAAATTGAATAAAAATAAAAAATTAAAATGACATTTCTTTTAAGTTAATATGTCTATTTTGCCTTGACATTAACAAGCTCAAACATCCTGGTGACAAAAAATAATAATAATAATAATAATTCAAACTTTAAACTTTTTTCTACATCCTTACCCATGATAATCACTAGATAAAATCCATCAACCATTAGGAAAATATCGCTCTAAGATACACAAAGAGACAACAAATTTGTCCAAAAAAACCCTGCACAAAATGCTTCACATGCTCCCATTTCAGGTGTTCCAAAGCCAACACCTAGAATAAGAATGTCTATATCAATCTATGAAGTCCAAAATATGGAGAGAAAACAACAAAAATATTACCTTGAACATATTAGATTGCGGTGACTGATTACAGTTGCCCACAGTAAGCACACCTATCGACTAAACAAACGCGACGAGAAAAAGCTGCAAACACAGGCAGAGGCAGCATAATTCAACCAATGTCTTTTCAAAGTTATAATGGAGAAAGGAGAAAACAAATATTAGCATTCTTTTGCTATTACAATTGAGAGCAAATTGTAAGATATTTTATTTTAATATTTTATATTTGTGTACTTTTAATTGAGATATCAGGATAAATTATAAATAAATGGTCTTAAGAATTTGATCAATTTTTTATTTAGCCATGACTTCATTTATTAATTAAGTGTGAGAGAATTAATGTGCGCTCAGATAATAATATAGGTATGATGAATATCCCATAATTATTATATACCGGTGAGTTAAGTCTCTTATTTCTAACTCTAATGATTAAGCTTCTCTATATATAAAAAAACAGAGTAAGAAATAAGAATTTCATCCTTCTGGAGTTAGAAAATAAAAGAAGATATTGGTACAAAAACTTATCTGATCGTTTCTAAGACGATAGATTCGGCCAAATAAGATACATATTTTCCTCTTTCTCAATTAAATTCATTTGTTTTGTATTCTAAATAGCATGTATTAGATCCTGTGGAGAGATCTGCCAAATTTCTGCTATAGATCTCTCCATTGAGTGGTATCAAAGCCTAAATATATATTTTTAGAACCATATTTGAGTTTTTTCCATCAGAATCTAGAGAAAAACTGAGTTTAATTGAAGTTTTGAGCAAATTTTGATTTGATTAATCACATATTCAATTTTCTAATTTTATTAATTTTTAGTAATATTTTTAATAAAATCAGAATAATATGTTGTTAAATGTTGATTTAAAGTGAAATTTTGAAGAAAATTGGATTTTGGAGTTGAATCAAATTTTTTGGAAAAATTCAGATGAAAAATTGCAAAGATCGAGAGGAGGAAGATATTGGCGCGTGGCGCGTGTCGTCTGAAAAGGCTGTGAAGGATTTAGTCTGGCACGTGTGAGGCACGCGTGGGAGCGTCGGCGGTAGAAAATGCAGAGCTGTAGTGGCACGTGTATCACACGTGCCAGAGAACAGCTGTAGGCGCATGTGATACACCCGCAGGGGCGCGTCAGGCACGTTCACTTCACGCTCGCGCCGTTCTGCCCTCTTTCCATTTTTTCGATTCTGCCCCTGAACTTTCTGATTTTTTCAATTAAGTCCCTAATTCATTATTTTTCACTATGGCTATTTTTTACCCGATTTCTTTTGTAATTAATTTAGATTTTCTATATTAATTTTTAAAAGTCATAATTGAGAAAATTTGTGACATTTTTAGAGATAAATTGTTATCTCATAATTTATTTTATTTATGCATTTGACATAAAATGTCACATATGAAATTAATTTTTCTCAAGTAAAATTGACAATGTAATTTTATTTTTGTGATCATAATTTTTCGAGACATTTAAGTCTCATGTCCATAAGGAATGAAAAATTATATTTTTTTCAAGACAATAAATAAGGTGTATCTCGATATAAGTATTTTTTTTAAAATTGGCTAAAATATAGTTGCAAAAGTGACATTTTTAACTGAAATTTTAAGAAATATACAGACTTATATGTTTTAGGGATATCTCAGATTTGGTTTATAATTATTCGGCCCAAAGATGTTTATTATAAATTCAAATTTTGAAATGATAATATAAGACATTTGATTAGGAATGAACTGGTCTAAGTGATTTATTCTGCCCAAAGGTTTTTAAATTTGCAAAGACGGTGTAAATTCCTAGATCGTTCTTATATTGAAAAATTATATATTGCATGTTAAATTTTCTGCCCAAAGGTGATTATATAATGATGTGCTGAAATTATTCGGATTAATACTCTTTTATGGCTTTGAGTATTATTATTGTCTTGAACTAAAGTATTACATCGTTGATTTTTTATTCACCTTCTCAATCAATAACTGCACTGTTACAGTTCAAATATTAACAGCTTCTAATTTCAATGAGTGGAAAAGAGACGTAGAAATGACTATGGAGTTGGCAGATATTGATCTTGCCATGATCACTCTTAAACCAGCTGACTTGACTTCTGAGAGTACTGATGTGGAAAACGAGTTACACTCAACCTGGTATAAGATGAACCGCATGTGCTATTTGACCCTCAAAAGGTCAATTCCAGAGCATCTGTTGAGCGGTCTTCCTGAGACTCATATAGCAAAAGAGTTTCTTACAGCTTTTTCTCAGCGTTATAAAGTGTCAATCAATGCTGAGATGATACTCTTCTGAAACAATTATACTCCATGAAGTATAATGGACTTGGAGGTGTTAGGGAGTACATTTTAAAGATGGTCCACATACATAATGAGTTAAAGGGTTTTGACATTATTCTCTCTGATGCTTGTATTGTGCATCAAGCTCTCAATACTCTACCTCATGAGTTTGAGATGCTTATTACGACTTACAACTCTAGGGAGGATCCTTGGACTGTCAATGCTTTCATTGTCGTTTGCATTGTTGAGGAAGAAAAGCTAAAGGCGAGACAATCCAGTGTCGCACTTCTTGTATCCGGACCTCAACATAAAGGTAAACTGAAAGGTAAGAAAGCTAAGACTAATGCTTCTTTTTCTGTTCAGGGACATGAGTCTTACCGATCTAATATTGTGGGTGATTTTAAAGGCATGGAGAAAAAGAAATTTAAATGTTTCTTTTGCAAAAAGAAATGTCATAAAAAAGTTAATTGTCTTAAATATAAAGCTTGGTTAGAGAAGCGTGAGCCTACAGGTAACTCTTTTGGCTTTGTTATTTGTGAACCTAATTTAGCTGATGCCACATCTAGTTCTTGGTGGCTTGATAGTGGAGCGACTAAACATGTTGCCTTCACATTACAGGGATTCACAAACATGAGTAAGCCAAATAAAGAAGAGTTAATGCTCACAGTTGGCAATAATGCTACAGTTGATGTTCAACTAGTTGGAAATATTTGTTTGAACTTAGATAGTAGTTATGAACTATTTTTATCTAATGTATTGTTGGCAATAATGCTTTTGTATTTAAAGATGAAGTTGTTAATATAACTCTTAATTCAAAGGCAGTTGGTCAGTGTATTTTGTCATATGGTTTGTATCAAGTTTCTTTAAGTTCAAATGAAATATATTTCACATCATGTAATGTTGAACATATTATTGCCAAAAGACCCTTAATAAAGGAAAAGTCATCCATGTTGTGGCATAAAAGACTTAGCCATATTTCTAGGGAAAGGATAGATAGGCTAATTAAAGACAATATTTTGTCTGCCTTTGATTTCAGTGACCTAGAAATATGTTTTGACTGTTGTAGGGGTAAGCTAACCAAAATTAAGAAAAAGGGATTTATCAGCAATTCAGATCTCTTAGAGATAATCCATACATATATATGCAGACCTTATTCACCCAAAATATGCAATAATAAATATTTTATAACATTTATTGATGATTTTTTCCGATATGGCTATCTATACTTAATTAAGGAAATGTCTGAATCTCTTGAGAAATTCAAGATTTTTAAGACTGAAGTTGAGAAACAGCAGGGAAAAGTTATCAAAATTGTTAAGTCTGATCAGGGTAGTGAGTATTATGGAAAATACGGTATAGCAGGACAATTAAAAGGTATTTTTTCCAAATACTTGGAGGACTGTGGAATAGTGAGTCAGTTTACTATGCCAGGAAGTCCTAAACAGAATGGTGTGGCTGAAAGGCGAAATCGCACCTTAAATGAAATGGTTATAAGCATGGTGTCAAGATCTAATCTCCTAGAATTTTTATGGGGTGAGGATATTAAAACGACATTATATATCCTCAATAGAGTACCCAGTAAGTCTGTGGATAAATTGTTGTTTGAACTGTGAACTAATAGGAAACCTAGTTTAAGTCACCTCCGTGTTTGGGGTTGTCCTTCAGAAGTACGCCTTTATAATCCTACTGAAGGTAAATTGCAATCTAGATCTACTTATTGCTATTTTATAGGATACTCAGATCATTCTAAAGGCTACAAATTTTATTGTAAAGAATGAAGTTCTAGAATTGTAGAATCACAAACAGCTAAATTTTTAGAATTTGATATAGCTGATTAGTATGAACACTCTGAGATCACTAATAAGGAACAGCAGACTAAGGTTATACATATACCAGTTCCCAAGCAACCTGCAATGTTAGTTCCTACACCTGTGATTAATCCAGTATTAAGGGATGAGCCTATATAGTTTAATGAGGCTTCATCATCACAGGATGCAGTTGCACAAATTCCTCTCAGAAGGTCTACCAGGGAAAGGAAATATGTTATTCCATCTAATTATGTGGTCTGTCTAGGAAAGAGTGATTATGACATTGGTCATGTTTCTGATCCTATATCATTTGAGAAAGTTGTTTCTAGTATCCAATTAGATATGTGGTGGAAAGCAATGAGAGATGAAATGCAATTTATGGATTGTAATGACGTGTGAGAGCTTGTTGAATTACCTTAAGGTTGTAAACCTATTGGCTGTAAATGGGTCTATAAGACCAAAAAAGACTCCAAAAGGAATATTGAGAGATTTAAAGCCAGATTAGTTGCCAAAGGTTTTACTCAGAGAGGAGGAATTGATTACAGTGAAACATTTTCTCCTGTATCCTCAAGGATACATTTAGAGTAATTATGGAACTAGTAGCTCATTTTGATTTAGAGCTACATCAGATGGATGTTAAAATCGCATTCCTGAATGGAGAATTAAACGAGAAGGTCTATATGGAACAACCTAAAGGTTTTCATGAAGATGGTAAAGACCACATTGTTTGTAGACTTAAAAGTCTATTTATGGTTTGAAACAAGCCTCACGACAGTGGTACTTATAATTTGATGATGTAATCACTTATTTAGGCTTTGTTGAAAGTAAAGTTGATAGATGCATATATCTCAAGATCAGTGGTAGCAAATATATCTTTCTGATATTATATGTAGATGATATTTTGCTTGCATGTAATGATTTAGGTACACTGCATGAGGTTAAGCAATTGTTATCTAAACATTTTGATATGAAAGATCTTGGAGAAACATCTTTTTTCATTGGAATTGAAATCTTAAGGAATATATCTCAAAACCTTTTAGGTCTCTCTCAAAAGGCATACATAGAGAGGATATTGAAGAAATTCAATATGCATGAATGTAAATCTTGGGATGACCAATTGCTAAAGGTAATAAATTAAGCTTGGCACAGTGTCCTAAGAATGAGGTTGAGAAAGAATCAATGAAAGCAATGTCATATGCTAGTGTAGTAGGAAGCTTGATGTATGTTCAAGTTTGCACTAGGCCGGATATTGCCTTTGCAGTTGGTATTCTGAGTAGATATCAATCTAATCCTGGAATGGACCGTTGGACTGTGGCTAAAAGAGTTTTGAGATACCTTAAGTGGGCTAGTGATTATATCTTAACATACAAAAAGGTTGGGCATCTGAAGTTAACTGGCTATACAGATTCAGATTTTGCTGGTTGCTCAGATGATAGAAAATCCACATCAGGTTATGTTTTTATGTTGGCTGGTGGGCCTGTATTTTGGAAAAGTGTTAAACAGTCCTTAATTTCTTCTTCCACGATGCAGGTTGAGTTTGTAGCATGTTATGGTGCAACCACATAGGTTGTATGGCTACGAAATCTCATTGCGGAAATGTCAATTGTTGATTCCATTGGCAGACCCATAAAGTTGCATTGTGATAATCTTCCAACTGTGTTGTTTGCTAAAAACAACAAGAATATCACAGGGTCTAAGCATATGAAAGTCAAATATTTGACATTGAAAGAGCTGATAAAGAAAGGTGACATTGAGGTGGATCATATTAGTACAGAAGATATGATAGCAGATCCTCTAACCAAGGGACTTCGACCCAATATTTATTTAAGACATGTCATTAGTATGGGTCTAAAGTTTGGTTTTGATCCCTTGGATTAGTGGGAGGATTTTATATTACTTTATGTAATATTTGTACGTACTTTATACATTGGTATAAATGTACATTATTGTATTTCTGATGATTATCAATAAATTGTTATATTTTCATTGGAAAATATTATGTGATATATCAGATTAAATGTTTGAAAGTCTTAAGATTAGTGTCATCTAAAGTGAAGGCTTGAGACATTGCTGTTTATAGCCTTGGGTGTATGTCTTGTAACACATAAAATATCTCAAGATATAAAGTTTTTAAGACATACAGACTTCAATTTGAAGTAATAAAGGATTTATTATAAGTAACTGTGTTACATAAAGATAAAAAATCTGACTGATAAGAAAATCAACACATAAAATTTTGATCATAAAATTAGTGTTGAATAATTCTTACCACATTACCACACTGATGCTCATTACGATTGATAGAGTTATTAGCATATGTGACTATAGAAGGCGTCATGTTCTTGATTATGTGGTTTCCGCCATGATCCTATGTTGATAATCTTATTGAACTGAGCGGAAATGTGAAGTCTTTTGTAATATGCTCTCAATTAATACGCCCAAGTAGGAGAATGTAAGATATTGTGTTTTAATATCTTATATTTGTGGGCTTTTAATTGAGATATCAGAATAAATTACAAACAACAGATCTTCAGAATTTGATCAATTCTTTATTTAGGCATGACTTCATTTATTAATTAAGTGTGAGAAAATTAATGTGAGCTCAGATAATAATATGAGTATGATGGATATCTCATAATTATTATATACCGGTGAACTAAGTCTCTCTTGTTGCTAACTCTAATGATTAAGTTCTTCTATATAAAAAAGGATAGAGGATAAGGAAATGAATAAGAAATAAGAATTCCATTATTCTGGAGTTAGAAAACGAGAGAAGATTTTGGTGCAAAAACTTCTCGGATCGTTTCTAAGACGATGGATTCGGCCAAAGCAAGTACATATCTTCCTCTTTCTCAATTAAATTCATTTGTTTTGTGTTCTAAATAGCATGTATTAGATCATGGGGAGAGATCTGTCAGATTTCCGTTATAGATCTCTCCATCACAAATATCTTATGACATATGTTTCACCAACAAAATTTTTCAAGTTATTTACAATAGTGTGGGCATAACCAAGTACACTGCTTGGATAAAGCAGCGGCGACCTGCCTGTAAACACCAACTGCGACATCCCCATGGGCACACAAAATTTATTTGACTGATTTTTATGATGCTAAAATTTTTCCCAAATGAAGTACTATGTGCTAAAAAAATTTATGCTTCTACCGATATTATTTGTTTCTTCAAAGAAAAGATCTAAAAAAAATCAAAATATAGTTATCTTATCTTTAAAAAAATTTGAACTCAAAAGAAACAAGCAAGGTAGCACGTCTGTTAACATGGACTCACTGGCAACAACCAAGACTTGGTTCTGAAGATCCAATCTATCTTCCACATGCGTGACCAGGTTAGGGGCCTTTCTAGGAGTCACGAGATGACTAGCAACGATGACATACCTCCACTTATGGGGAAGAAAAAGCAACCATCCCCATTACTTTTCCAGTGTGATCGCATACTAGATGCTCGTGTGAAGACCACCGGCAAACAAGCCAACGATGACAAAATTGTGTCAAGTTCAGGAGAAGTAATAAACTGTACATATCAGTAACGATGTTTAGGATAGGATCTTATGTTGGTGAGAATCAGCTGCCAGTGGATGCATGTGCTAGTGGTTAAGTGGATATAAATGACGACTTATGGGGCAACAGTGGCAAGGGAAATGAACTGTGACCTCTGGGATAGTAAAAGGAGTGGTAAATTCAAATTGAAAAAAATATAGAGAGAAAGTGTTTTGTAGAGAATTGAGTTACCAGGCTAGTTGAGTTTGAAGATAATTGGTTTATTTAATATCAATATACCAAAAATTAATTGGTATACTCTAAATATACTCTATATATATTATAAATATACTCTAAATATACATTATATATACAAAACTAAGTTGCGTTAACAGTTGTCTGTGGAGCAGACGACAGGAAGATTTCAGGAGTTAATATGTATCCGAGTTAAATTTTAAAGACTTGATTGTATTAAGCTAAAGTATAAGATTCTAGTTGTACTTTAGGGTATAGTTTAGGTGCTAATTTGAGCACTTGCATTTTTATATAAGATACATAAATTGTTATTAAGTTCAAGGCAATTAATGTTTCAGTAGTTTTAACACGAATAACTCTGTCCCTTGTACAGTAGTTTTTTCATCTTTATGTATTAAACATTTTTCTAGTGGCTTTTCTCCATCCACATAAGCTGGATTTTATACATTGTACGTGTAATTTTGCAAAAGAATTATGGTTGTTAGCTAACCCACCAATTTCACATCTATGATTAGTATAAGATAATTACACCACTTTGAAGAATGATTCAATAGTCCATTTGAATATAATTAAACTAACTTTAGGTGGACATGATGAGTATGTTAGGCTGCTACAATGGTTGCCCATACAATGAATTAAAAAGGATTGAATTGATTATAAAATAAAAAAAAATTAATCTTTAAGTACAGAATAAAATTAAATGGAGTAGTGAAGAAAATATATCACATACAAGATTTATAGAGATTCAGGTATTAATAAACTATATTTCTCTCCCCAATTTCAATTAGGTGTTTTACTAATACACTAAGTGTTACAATAGAGTTTTATAAGCTCACTTCCAACTATGATATTTTTCTCAATGGCTAACACCTAACTCAAAAAATTTCTTTGTGTTTTAATGACTCGCACAATAAACCAATTTCTTGTGTTTTATGGCTCATACAATAAACCCTTACAAGTGTTTCAATTTTAATCCAATATACCCAAATTCACTTGATTAAGTGTTTACAATGAAAATACTCATCAACCTACAATTGCTCAAAAATTATGAGCAATTAGATTTTTACAAAAAATAAGAGTTTTGCTGAAAATTAGTTAATATACAAGACTACAACAAGATTAAAGATTCAAAATAATTATTGTTCTTATCTTAGGATTCGTAAATAATTTACATTTATACTTCATATGCGAATTATAGTTGTTTGGATGCATTTAATGCGAAAATAGTCGTTGAACCAACTTTTAACTTCGTGTCTGACATGTTTCTTTATCTTCATTTACGGGTGCGATTATATGTGTTATGGTTGTGAATGTTCTTCCAAGTCGTGGTTCAAGTGGTGACTCTGGCCGTGAGACTCTCTGGAAGAATTTGAATTGTTTGATCACGGGCGTGACTTTATACATTCCCGGGTGTGAATATTCTTTCAAGTCATGGTCTAAGTGATGACTCTGACCGTGAAACTCTCTGTAAGAATTTAACATATTATCTCACGGGTGTGATTATCTTTTACAGACGTAACTGATTTGATCATTCACAGTTTGTATAATCTTTCATAGCCGTAAACTTTGAATGGTGCAAAGTTTACCCTAAATTATATTCACGGGCGTGACATAATTAGTTACGAACGTGACTTTACTATTTCTTCAACATCATATTTTATTCAATATATATATATATATATATATATATATATATATATATATATATATATATATATATATATATATATATATTAACATATTTAGAATACAAATATTATTAAATATATTATTTTTATTTTATTTATTAATATCAAAATAATATAAATATCTCTCAAACATTTTCCTGCCAAGTTTAATTGTGCTTAAATCCTTTAATTTAATAAAATTAAGATAATAAATGACAAATTAATCATGGAATTCAAATCAAATCCAAGACTTTGGTTAATGGGCCACCCTAATATTAAATTGTTAATCACTCGCTCAAAGCATTGCCGTGTAGGTGTAGCCCCAAAAATAGGTAAATTTTTTCCCTTTCAATTAATCAAATTAATATTGTTTTTTTCCGCACAAGTCAATAGTTGGGTCCCTTGAAAAAGTGGATTATTCAAGAAAAAAAAAGATATATCTTTGACACTTTTAACTTGTAAACTACAAAATCACATCACTCAACCCATGGCATTGCTACACAAGATATAACTTTCCTAATTGAAGAAATATAATGAAGCTTCAAACTTTGTTCTTTGGCAATGTGAACATTAAACACACCCAAAGAGGGTATTTCGACCATTTCTTTTATGGGTCTTCAGGAAACACGTAATGCACATTAATATAAGAACCCAAAACTGCCAATACATAAGTTTTATTTTTGGTTGTTCACATTATTGACTTTCGATTGTTATTTTAGAAGTACAAATTATGAAAAATTAGTTTTTCATAAATGATCTAGTCTTGTGTAAATTTTCTTGAAATTAAAAAATTGAATTTAATACTATATAAAATTAAAAATATATGCACTTCAATTATGAGGCAGCTCCCTATTAAACTCGTGGAATAAAAACACAATGATGTAGATAAATACTATTTGTGTAGAATGGAACTAAAATCAAAATCAAATTGAATAGATTTTAGTTTAACTCAGGATTGATTAATTGAGTTTTTTTATTATTTGACTAAATTGAATAGAATAGAATCGAAATATTTATTTTATTTAATTATATTATTTATAATTTTCTTAGAAAGTTAAATTGGATTTGAATCAATGGGATGCTCAGCCGACTAATACATACCATTGAAGAGTGGCCCACGAATAATAATGCAAATTGCAAAGGGAAGGACAAAGAGGTATGAAAAATTAGGGTTTAGCACATGCAGGTGATGGGTAGAAGGAAGGAAGGAAGGAAGGAAAGAAGGAAAGAGAGTGAACGTGCGTAAAGGAAGACTTTTTGGACTAAAAAGAGAGGAGGCAAAAGCTCAGAGAAGAGAAGAGAAGATTGACAAATACGAGGTGGCCTTTATAAGGCTTTTTTATGGGACCATTTTTCTAAATTTCCAGCCCCATTCCCTCTTGCGGATAGCCTTTCACTATCTTGACTTTATTGCCTTCGTCTGCACCTACTTTTATGGATCCCATTTATTTCTCACGTGTATGTCTCCATGCATATATGCTCATCATTCTCATTCATGCTTTCTCTTCTCCATTCGTTTCTTTCATTTTTTTTTTATAATAAAAATCATATGGTACTTCTCCCAAAGATATGGGATCATACAAAGTTTGATTCTCCCCCAAGGTCGCCCTAGATATTTAACTCTGTTCTATTTAGCAAGTAATAAATTAAATGATAATTTTATCAAAGTTTAAAAAATGCCATATAAATTATTTTATTTATAACGATATTCTCTTATTTGTTCCACTTTAAACGCGGATTTTAAATTATTATTATTCTGTAAAAATAATTTGAATTTTTATAAATAATTTGGTACGAATATAATACAAATTACAAACAATGTAATGATGAAAATCTGTTGGATTTCTCTCCCATCTTGTGAATGGAACTTAAAAGGAAAAGCCATATATCTGCATGCTACTGTCCATCTCCGTCTCCATCGCAAGAATGGATTTAGCTCTTACCCTCAGTCCATTATACGTACTCAACCAAATCGCCGTTCATTAGGCCGTTACTATCATTGCCTCTTGCGCCTTTCCCACCATTATCTGTCACCTACACCTATTACGTGTCCTTTTTTTATTGGTTTGTACAGGTACCCGGAGACACTGCCAAACCATCAGCATTAAATGATAGCAACGCTTTCTCCTAACAACTTCTGTATTCTCATTTAATGCTCACAGCATCCACCCCCACCACCACCACCACCGATAATTTTGGCCAGGGGTGGCGCGTCTATTGCATACAACGACGAATTAGTAACAATTTTCATTCATCTAAAACATGGTTTACTAGTATTAGACTAATACAATTTTCAAAAAAAAAAAAGCATTAGCTAATACAAAATCCCGACAGCAGTTAACAGTGAAGGGGGAAAAAAGGAAGATAATTAGCACCAATTAATTCAAGAAAAGGGATTAAATTAATAACAAAGACACTTGTAGAATTTTTTTCTTGAAAAAAATAATTAAGCCAAATCAAGGGGCGACCTGAGTCAATACCCGAACCACCACCCTCGCAGCAAGTCACAGCACAGCCACCGTGCAAGGAGTCTCCACGCGCGGTTCGTTCTTGACTCAACACCCACAATAAAAACTCTCCCTCACACTCACCAAGCTCTCTTCTTTCTTTCTTTCTTTCGTTCTTTCTCACTTTTTGAACACCGTCACCGAATCATAACAAACAACCAACCGGAATTAACTAAACAAGACATACATAAACACACTAACGTTAAAAATAAACGATTAAAAACTGAGACGGAGGGGGGACTGCTAGTTGATGATGATCATGAAATCGGTTAGCTTTCGCATTGCAGAGCTGCTTTGATCTTTTGGACCGTGCATGAGATGAGATTGTTAACCGTCTCCACCGACTCTACAGTGAGCTTGGCCGTAGGAAGACTATTCACTAAAATCTGGAAAGCTACCGTCAGGAGGGACCCACTCACTCTGTGTTGGCCACCACCGTTGTTACTGGTTGGGGCGGCATTAGGCGAACCACGCGAGCCTGGACCGTCAGGTACTATAGCGAATCCCGATGGAAGGAGTGCTACGTAAGCGGAATCTCCACCGTTCATTACCACGTGCATGGCTGGAATGTCAACGGGAGCGTACACTACAAGAGACCCCGCTGCGTCTATGCATGTCTCCTGCAGAATTAGCATACTGCTTTGGTTCGCGTTCATCGCCTGCACACCAAAAAAATAAATAAAAAAAAAAAACCCTCAGACTAGAAAGTAATTGCAGAATGTGCCATTGAAATATTTGCCCTTTTTATGTATTACCTGTCAGAAGGAGAGAGTCACACTATGACCCCAAATAAACTTTTTTTTCATAACAAAAATAAAAAGAAATGAAAAAGAAAGATATGAGATCAGATTGATATCAGAAAGGTAGCAGATGTTTTTTTTATTATTTTATATTTTGACTTCTTTAAAAAAAGCTTATAAAAACAAACAACTGTGCACTAAAATCCTCTCCTGCCTTGAGTCTGTCCACTTCCAATTCCGACTTTCCCCAACTCCTCCTATTTCCAATTTCACCTTTTTCATCTAATCAATTTGACTTTATAACCAGGTACACATCAGACTTTTTATATTTTTATTATTATATTACTTTTTAATATCTTTTACGTGACAAAAAATAAATAAAATAATTAGAGAAAGGGAGCAAGCACGCAAGCAAGAAGGATGATAAAAAGATTACGCTGGCACGGAGGAGCGAGACGCAGTTGCCGTGATCTTGGCCCTTTGCAATGTGGGCCATCTCTTGCATAGGTCCGCCGTTGGATAGAATGTCCCACTCGCTCCTCAACCGTTCATCGCGTAGAAAATCGAACAGTCTTTGTGGAGAAACCGGTAGCCAAACTGAAGTAGCGGCGCTCAATACAATGCCCGGTGGCTCGCCGGGATCATCAACGCTTTTTCTTGTCATCACCCTAACATCTTCATCCACATTGCCCGCATTTAACTTATTCCATTTGTGCACAGTTGACGCGCACACACCAGCACAGAAGTTATCCGTCATTCTTTGCGCCAGCTTCAGCATGCTCCTTCGTCCGCTTGCAGTAATAGCTGCATATAAATTTTCACTTTATTTATAAAATCTGTATATATATTGTAAAAAAAAAAAAGTTTGGATTTTTATGCAACCTGTGTGGTCTCTTGTAGGTACAGTGGAGGACATGAGAATGGCTAGACACTCGCATTGGCGTTGAAGGGTGGATAACCACCGCTGGGCGCCGAAGCCCATGCCGGAACTTATCAGTGGCCGGTAGAGTTGGTGGATTTGACTTTCGTCATATTCTGCATGCTCAACCCAAGTCACCTGCAGAATTATGGGTTACTCAATCAGTCTCATTATTTGACGAGAAAGAGAAT
Source organism: Triadica sebifera (assembly GCA_023653625.1). Classification (NCBI taxonomy): domain Eukaryota; kingdom Viridiplantae; phylum Streptophyta; class Magnoliopsida; order Malpighiales; family Euphorbiaceae; genus Triadica; species Triadica sebifera. The sequence continues at coordinate 4,431,904 of CM042895.1, forward strand.
AAATCATCATTGATTATTCATTAGCTATTAGTGAGATGAATGATTTCTTAATTTTTTTAGAGCCAAAGATTCTGTTCCTATATTTTGTCAGCTAATGATTAGATAATTAAAGGGGAAATGCTGCATGAGCGGAAGGCAATTTCTAGTCAAACTCTGAAAATAAACAAAATATTAGTAGTATTATTATAAGAAAATTTATAATACTCTGGGGTCATTTGCCATATGCTGTATTAGTTTAAAACGTCAATATAGAAAATTGGAAGCAAATCTCGGAAATAGTTCGAGGTTTGGCTCAATGAAAAGATTGGCATCAAATAGATATATATGATAAGAAAGAATTTCAATATTTGAAGAGACAAAGTACAACGTAGAAAGTGGCATCGAGATGTGTACTGTTGTCTATAAAAAGATTGGATAACTCATGTGGAAACAAAATAAGCCAGTCTTGGAGTTTGACTCTAAGGTCTCTATCAGAGTTAAATAATTAAAAAAAGAAAACAAAAGAAACACATCATAAGGCTGGAACCAGATCACAAAGAATTACATTATTAAAGTAATTGAGGGATAATCAAGATAGCATCAAAGATTGGAATAGAAACATCAAATGCATTGTTTATTCAATCAAAGTTGAGGATAACTATGCATTTACCTACAAAGGATGTGAAATCAATGTATGCAAGGCACCAAAATCCGAGCAAAGGAGGCTTCTATTGATTTAAAAAGGAAAAATGCTAATGTAGTATTTCTCGATTTGCTAGTGTAACAAGGCAATATATTTTATAAGATAAGCAACCTAATTGTTGAAACTTGAAATCTGAACAATAAATTTGAGACCAGAGAGAGAAGCATCCAAATTAATAAAATAAGACTCTAGGAAGGTTCAGATTCGTGGAGAGACTAAATAATTAGGTTTAGTGACAGTGTGGGGATGCACTTAATAATCACCAGACAAAACAAAACTCTTAGATAGATGAGCCCTAAGTAGCTTGGAAAAGGAAATGCTATTATGCTCATGATTTATGACATTTTGTTCAATTAAATGATGATTACCACTAAAGCTCCAAGGTTGCAATTAATACAATTACAACCCATTAATGACCAAAAAAATTGCAATTTACATGTAAATAAAACGGACCCCAAAAAAAAAAAAGTCTACCTTTGAGTAACCATTTGGCCTGTCTTGAACCACACAGCCAGAAGGAAGTCTCCTGCAGCACACAAAAGTTGGTGCACCAGAAGTTTCCCTGATGGTGTCAATAGACACATCAACAACAGCCCACACGCCTTCTGCGTGCTGCTTGCAAAATCTCAGGAAATTGACCTCACGAACGGGGACCAAAGGAGATAGAACTTGAAGCTCAGCATGCATCTGAATTCATGATCATAAATTTATTTTATATCAAATTATTCTCAAAAAATGGACTAAAAGAAGAACTAAAACACTGGCTTACCAATTGAAGTGAACCATTTCTAGTTCCTCCCATTCCAATGGATATGACATCAGTGGTAGAGGTCCTGGCGATTAGACAAGGAAACATTTCTGCCCATCGATTCTACAAAGAGAAACCAAATTAACGAATATGTATAATATTAGAATAATTGCAGCAATTAAATGGCCTCAAAGTTCTTTAGGATGAAGAGATTAATGAGGGATTAAAGAGCTCACGGAATCCATCAAAGTCTCAACAAGGGCTAAACTGTTGATGATAACCATGCCAGTTTCCCTGGAAGCCTCAGAAACAAACCCATTAGGCTTCATCCCAATGCAAGGTGTGAAAGTTCTCATATATTCTTCATAGTTCAATATTTCTCTACCGCTCTCTAAGCTTCTGATCCAAAGAGGCTCATCAGTCTGTACCATCTTAACCAACTCATCCATGGCAACCAAAGCAAGCTCCAAGAACATAGATCTATCGAGGCCCGGGATGGCAGTTATTGAAGGTCTGGTTTGAGTCACCATAGGCAAAGAACTTGAAATCCCGCCTCCAAAATCAGGCCCCAGAGGCAAAGTTGTAGCTACTGTACTTAAACCACCAAACCCATTGTTACCAACACCAAGCTCCAAGCTCGAATTCGGCATTGGAGGACCCATAGAGCCCGCCAATGAAGAAATGGGACGACCCAAGAACTTGCCAGCAAGGGCGCAAACTCGATCTAGCTCATCCTTCAATCGAGCATTCTCGATCCTCAAATGCTGCTCTTCAAGAGAAATATCACCGATTATCGCAGGACCGCCGCAGTTAGAACAAATTGGGTTTCTCATTGCCTCTCTGATGGACATGTTCTCTGCCCGAAGCTTGTCGTTCTCTTGCCTGAGTAGTGAGTTTTCATGGCGTTCCAATTGGGTCTGAAGCAAAAAATTAAATTATCAGGGAAAAACAACTGAAAATCCAAAAGGAAAATGAGCATGGTTGATGGATATGGGTACCTTCATTTGGGTTCGACGATTTTGAAACCAGAACTTGACTTGCCTAGTCTCCAAGGAAAGCCTTTTGCTAAGCTCCAATCTTTGTTTCTCGTCAGGATGCGGGTACTCTTTGAACAGACTGAAAAATTAATAAAATGAGTGCAAACTGGTGCAGCAAGTCAGAGTGAAGAATATAACTTGTTAAAATCAAAGAATGAAAATCGTACGCTTCGAGTTCTTGAATTTGCTGAGGAGTATGGCGATGGTATCGCTTCTTCCTGGGAGGATTGTCGGCCGCGTCTTGATCATCACCAGAAGCTCCATCCATGTTATCACTCCCAGATCTGCTCTCATGCTCCTCTTCTCTGCTTCTCCTACCAGTGGTGGGCTCAAAGTTCTCGGCCATTCTAGCTACCTCAACATGACCATCTATATTTGGTTGTTGCTGAAACAAATTAAAAGACAAGTCTTGAATCATGATGAGCTTCTCAACATATTAAAACATATGATATATAGACAATGAGAGAGAGACAAAAATGAAGGAGAGAAGGGTGCTGGGCGTACAAGAGCAAGAGAGAGTCCGGGAGGGTTAAACATGGATTTGGTGAGGGAAGGAGAGACAAGACGCGGCTGAGCCATTACACCAGTGGGCATGTTGTTGTGGCTGCTGCTGTTGTAAGGTATATTGGCCACGATTCTTGCACCTCCACCTCCTGGGCTACCGTTTTCAAGGAAACCCCCAAAACTCATGAACTCTATATTTAACCCCTTGTTTATATTTTTTAAATTTCTTCTTCCTCTATATATCAGATTAGATTTGTTTCTTATTCTTCAATCTAAATCAGACCCATGAATTTTAGCAAGCAACAAACAAAATCCAAGAATCAATAAATAATACTAAACCGCTTATCTCTACGCTTCGCAAACAGTAGTAAAAAAAAAGAAAATAAAATAAAATAAAGGTAGAGAGGTAGAAGGAGACAGGAGGATAATAATGTCCAAATGTCTCCAAGTTCCTCTCCACTCCACAGAAGCCCCTTTTTCAGAGAGAAAGAAAGAGAAAGAAGGCAAGCTATAACCTTTGCTGTTTTTTTTTAATAATTTTCTGTTTTTTAAAACTGGTGCTTTGCACTTCGTTCTCTATCCCTCTCTCTTTCCCTCACAAGGTGACTCTCTCTCTCTCTCTCTCTGTCTTTGTTTTCTCTCTAAAAAGGTTATTGCAAGTCGACAGAAAGATGAGAGAGCAAGAACTAAAATTAATTTAAGTGAAGAGAACGGCGTTGAAAAAATGAGGAACCCTCGCTGTTGTCTGGTAAAGTAATATAATAACCGGTGCGCTGCATGCTTGACTAAACTCAGTTTCAAAAGAGCTGAAGCAGACCACCAAGAGTTGCTGATTAAAAAGCAAGAAAACGAAAGATTGCAGACACAAAGAAGAATTTAAAAAAAAAAGAGCAAGATTGAAAGGGGAAATAATGAAATAAAAATTAAAAAAAAAAAAAGAAAAAATAAAAAAGAAAAGAGGGAAGAAGATAAAAGGAGAGATGTGGTGGAGTATTCGAAGCCTTACAAACACATAGCTCCAAAAAGGATTGGTTGACTCTCTCTCAAAGTCTGTGAATTTACGTATGGACACAGCAATCAGAAAAACAGAAGAGCTTTTTTGATCAGAAGAAAAGGCCGTATCAGTATATTTAAAAAAAAAAAGACACTTTAACAGACCTTTTAGATCCCTTTTAGACCTTTTAGACCTTTCTTTCCTTCTTTTTCTATTTCTTATACTCTATTCCAGTTCTATATAACAAACACCTCTATGCACACTTACCCATTGGCTTGTAATAACAGGCCTTCCATTTTTTCTTGGGGTTGTATTACTATTGTGCATAAGTAGGAGAGAAGACTCCTTTCTTCATATTATTTTCTTTGTTATTTTTTCAATTTTTTAAATTAATTAGTGAAATATATGTCATTTTAACAATGGATAACATAATAAATTAACACTCCATCTTATTCTAAATATACATGTTATTGCACAATAATTAACAAGCCTGTTTAATATACAAGTAAAATAATAAATTACCCTTGAATTTTCACCAATTATTTTATTGTACCTTCCTAAAATGATACAAAATTCTCTTTCTCCAATTATTAAATAAAGATAAAATATTTACAGATAACTATGAAATGTCATTATTAAAGCATTGTATACCATAAATAAATTCACATATATATTTATATTTAATGTAGATGAGAAAATTTTGAAATAAAGACTTCAGCTTTTTCACAAAATAGAAATGAAGGGATTCATTTGTTCAATAACAATAAGGGAACCGAACACTTTATAATGCGTTTATTAATTTTTTGGCAAACTTCAAAGTACATACCAAAACTTTACAATTAATTAAATTAAAAACTTGAATGCTCCTTCGAGCCTACAACCCAACAACTGCTGTGCTGTAGTCATCAAAACTCTCTTTATTAAAATCAATGAACATCTAACTAATGCATATCAATGTAATAATGTTTCTTTTTTTTCCTATGATTTTGAACTCAGTAGAAACTGGAAAAACTGTCACCACTTATGGGGATAAGAAAAACTAATTCAGGAAAATGAAGAAGTTAGCTGTAGCATTCAAGCTTCATATTTTTTCTTAAAAAAAATTGAAAAACAATGCAACATATCAACAGCTCCTTTTCTTTTATTAGAAAACCCAAAACTAATATGAAAATACGAGCAAAAGCTATGAAAGCGTTGAAGAATATATATAACAATCAGTTTTTTCACATACCAAATAGAAATTTTTGATATTGTATCAGGAAATTCAAAATTAATTGAAGTTGAAGAAGCTAATAGCTAGATTTTAAATAAATTATACAGACTTTTGAGCAGATAATGTGTAATTTATAACAAGTAAAATTTTTTATATATATACATTTAATACGTTTCATGAAAGTTTCTATACACACTAAATGAAGTCATTTATGCATTTTTTAAACCAATAATATATATATATATGTGTGTGTGAATTTTGGGGCTTTGACACCCTAATTCTTTGTTTATTGTATCCCATTTATAACATATATCATTACTCAATTTAGTTATCATGCATATATATATCAATTATCAATTGTGAAAAATGTAGACAAAATGGTAAAGTACATATTTATATGCGCAGGTGAGAAGATAGGAGAATGAGTGGGCTACAACCTAGTATTTAAATCAGAATAAATTAGAGAAATTTCTTCTAAAAACTTTTCAAAACCAACAATTTATTTTCGTATCATTTTAATAAAAATATTGTTTGAGATAACAATTAGAAATATTGTAACTTAAATGTATTGATTGTTATGCAGTTACAGCCGTTAGTAACGAACGAAAACCTTAAATTCTTATAAAAAATTATTATATTGTAAATAAAACCCTAAAAAATTCATACAAAAAATCTTAAATATAAAAAAATAATATGGTTAAAATATTTGAAATTTGTAAAATATCAAATAAAAATAGGTATTATCTCAAACAATATTAGATAAACTGTTACTTTTTTAAAATTTTATTTTTTGCTGTAATTTATTAAAATACCATGATATTTTTAATAATTTATCTTTAAATTATTGGTTTTCTTCTCTGACCTGATTAGTAAAAATTGCAATATAGAAACTTGCATGTGGAAACGATAATTTAATTTAACCACAAAACATATAATAATATTAATTTATTTTTTACTTAGACATGATTTATTTAAGACGTATTTAGTTACTGTGGAGTCACAACCTATTAATTTCTTTCGATCTTAACACTTGTGCATGAGCGAAAAAGAAAGAAAGTGTTGTAAATTTTTAATGAATGCATGACAATTGTTGTGGTGCATGTTTGAGAGTGATATCGATAATCATAATATTTTTTTAACTGAAAAAAAAAACACATAAATGAATTGATTTGAAAATAGTTTATAAATGTAGGGATTTGATATATATGATACTGCAAATATTTTATAAAATTAAAATAAAAAATTATTATATTTATATAATCTTGGAAGTTTTATTTGGAAATCACGACACGTACATGTAATTCCGAAATAAAAAGTTTAGGGATCATGCAAGGTGACATTACACTTATAAACATTTTTCAAATTGCCATATTTTAATTTTGTTTATTAAAACACATTATTTTCTTATCAATATCCCTATTTCAGAAGTTAAGTTTTGAAAAATGAACCCAAAAAATAAAGGGTATGGATAAAAATTCAGAAAAAAAAAAACCAGCTAGCAACAAACGAAGAACAAGAATGAATGGGAAAATGGAGAAGTAGGTAAAGGTAGTGAAGTAGCCATCCAAAGGCCCACAACCCACATGGCCTTTCACTCTCATTAGGTTGTAAATCTGAACAAGAAGCCCCTAATTCCTTTAATTTTGCCAAATCTTAATTAAATCAACGAGTCCAGGTAGATAGAGCCATTATTCTTTTATTTTTATTTTTGTTTATCATTATTATCTACTATTTTCAACTTATATATTTTCAATATTGGCCCCGCCACCTCTCATGCTTTTGCTGTTGCATTTATGCCTTTGTTTCCCCTTTTTGCTGCCTATCACCTCCTTCAGTCCTTGCCCTCGTTTACATTTTAACATTTAAGCTTCATCACCCCTAGCCGCCTCTCTTTCTTTGAATTTTTCTATATTATATATCCAGAGAAAATTACTATGCCATTATTTAGTTTAGAGAGAAAAAAGAAAAACATTTGCTTGGTCATATTTTTATTAACTTTATTATAAAAATTAACAGCATATTTGCGAAAAATTAAGGAATCGTATAAAAGAAACAAAGTGAGATAGGTACCTATTGAATTAGTTGAGAAATCCATGAAAATTGGAATTTTGTTGTGACATTTATAGATAATGAGGCATGCATTAAAGAATCTTAAATAGTTTTTACATAATGAAATGGTAACAGAAATTCGGAGAGAGTACGAATTTAGGCATAGTTTGAACAGTCGCTTCAACGTTCGAAATGGTCCCTCATACAGTGGAAGGGTTTTAGTTTCATAATTTCTGACAAGAGTAAAGGACCTTAATCTAAGGCATATGACATAACCTAACATTGCCGACTTCATGTCTCAATTCTTTTATTGGTCCTCGTTTCTATTGACCTTCAATTTTGAATTCATACACTCTTAATCTTGCGGTTTGGAATTCTGGATCCCGGTTTTCGTATTGCCAATTATTTTCCAAAAATTTGTAGAGTTTACTAATTCAATTAGATAATAATATATATTTAATTTTTTATGCAATTAATATATATATATATATAACTGTATAAAAAAATAAAAATTGACTTCTTTTTTTAAGAAAATGGCCATTGATATTTGTTTTTAATAGGACACTTTAAATAACAATATATTAAACATATTAAGAAATCAATAATGTTTACACAAAAATTTCAAATTCAGAATAAATGAAAAAGGAAAATACAAAATCATTTTTACGGGTGTATAGTTTTAGATCTCATTACTCAATTCAGAATTTGAAACATTGACATTCGAAGGAAATGTTATATGTAAGTTTTAAATTTTAAAAAATGGGCCCTCGGAGGGAGGGGCGTATGTATAAAAGGTTATTCAGTATGTTCATCCGGCACTAGTGTCAAACGTTATATGTGTGAAACTGAAAATATTCAAATATTTGTGAGAACCCCAAAAAAATAGAATAAAAAAAATTCTGAATCAAACGAAATCGGATTAGTTTGTATCTGAATACATATAAACACACAGAAAAAACAGATAGTTTCGTGATGATGTGTGTCTGCTATCAGAAAAAAAAAAAAAAAAAAAAAAAAAAGTGCTAAAATGAAGAACATATTTAAGCAGTTAGTACAGCTTGATTATAGTGTAAAGGCCAATCACATCGTGAAACTAAAGGAATATATGTAATCTATATTTTCTAAAAAGCTCATATCTTTCAAGTATTATTTGAATCCAAATACAAGCTTTAGATGCTCAAACAATCTCTGATACTAATGGGATTCAGCTGAATGAAAATTTAAAAATTGACTAAGGAAACATACACGGGCTTTCAACATTCAATTACAATAGTGAAGCGGTGCTATAAAGGCAGCAGGTCTACATTTCAAATGGTAGGTTTCTGCTATAACGTCACCACCTTTTGCGGGCTAAATGTCCAATCAAAACCATTCTCCCTTCAAGTTCTCTTTTAAGCACTAAATGATGACAGTTTTACAATTATACATCTCATAAGTATTTAGCTCGAGTAACAATTACAATGTTAGTGTCAGTTATGCTCTCAGACAAGAACGGAAACAGAAGCAAGGCAATAATGAATCATGAACTACATCAAATTAATGGGTATAAATAGAAAATATCACAACCTTAAATTATCATTCCTTGAAGTATACCTATCCTAGAGACAAAAATTGCATGTTTTTCCATCTTTTATAACTCCCACCATCTTGTGGTATGATAAAATAAACCAGTAAGAGCAACAAAGGAATCTGCAAACCCATTTTATGGGTGCAGATTACACATTGGCATTATATGAGAATTATCAAGGGGGAAGGGTACATTACAGATAAAATGTGTCAGCGAAATGCTGAAGGAAGTCACCAAAAACTTTTCTTTGCAACTAGAATTTTTTCTCTCCCGTGTGATTCGGGTTCCTTCTCATGTGTGGCGGCAGCCCATCTTACAGCATGAGCTATGGCAGCCACTTTGTCTATAACCTCAGGAGAATCACGAATTATAACAGTTCCTTCAGGCCGTAATATTCTATCCATCTCCACCATTAAATCAACAAGGTTACACCTGCAGTAAAACTAGTGATCAATGAACTTGGACCCTTACCCTCAAATTTTTTATTTTTTATTTTTTGCCAAATATATATATATCCAAGGTTGAAAATGATCAAATCCATCGTGGACCTTCTACACTGGCCTCAATTCCCCTTGTACAGAAAAGAGAGAAGGAAACTTGCGAACAACTTTGTCACTATTTATGTGAAGAACAAAATATATATCTGGGAGTCATACATGTTCAAAGGTTCAATCAGTTAATTACAACTTTTTACAGCAAAACATGCAAAGCAATGCCCTAGGTGAATCACAACCGATAATGATGGACACGGTTTAAAGGGAAGACCAGTGGGACACTTCATTCACTTGAAGACTTGATAGAGTCCAAACATCGAATTCAAATTCAAATTCAACAGCCTTATTTCACCATTGGATTTATTAAGGATATATCTCTGTAACACAATAGTTATACATGCATGCTTATTATAACCATTTCCTCAGCCACAATGGGGAAAGAAATATTATTCTATACAACACCTTTGTAGAACTCAATTTCTAGTTAGTATGCATGTCGATCATCTAATAAAGCATGGATAAATATATAGATTAGTTAATAAGAAGAAAGATTATGGTAGAATATTATTTCACAAGATAAATGTTGCTATTTTCCTTGAATATATATAGGTTTCTTATTGCTACTTCAACACTAATGATTAAGTAATGGAAATGAAAAGCACAAGAAAGATGTTTTAGTATAAAAAAATCTCCAATCAGTTATCAAGTACCTCACACAAACATGCATACAAAACAATAAATAAAATCTTAAGAAAAATAAGTAGCTTATTCAATATAATTAAACAAAAAGGAATTGAGAAAAATAGTAATGAAATGAACAAATTATGGAGAATAAGGATCATAGTACCTGTTCTTGCTTGAACCTGAATTTCTTATCAGTGACTCAATGCTAGCTACATGAATGAGATCGTAAGTACGGGGATATGTTGAGAAAGGCTCACACCTACAATACCAAATTAAAAATCTAATAAACATTATCATCCAGAAAGCCACCATGACCAAGAGGAACAAGACTAAGTACATTAATTAAGTCCGTATGATGACAAGGAAAAGTTCAACTCTGTCAACACATTGTATACATGGGACAATTTAGGTATGATATCGAACAAAATAATTAACAAATTGTCAGTTCTTATTCATAATAACTAAATTATCACTATCTTGTTCCATATAGTACAACTTAGAAAAGGAGATACCAGCAGTTTGAGCATAGATAAATTAGCACAGGTGCACATTTAGAAACAGGCTGATAATTCCAATTTAACCAATTAAAAACATGGCGCAACTCAGGAAGATGCTAAATTCACAGTACAATGCAATAGCTCATATGATTGCTCTTTTTATATGACTGACTTCAGCATAAGCACACCCTCTCAACACACTGCTCAGAATTATGCAACAGATTTAAAGGCACTTCTTAAATAATTGTGAAAGGTTAGGTATATGAGATCCTGAGTGAGAGTGTAAGTTCATGTTATATTATATGCATTTTCATTTTTAAAGGCAAGAGTAACTCACCAATCATGGTAAACTCCAACAAAGCCTCGGTCATAAATTACATCCAGAGTTGACAGCTTGCCAGTAGGAACAACATTCATGACCCATAGAGGATCAGATGAAAGTGCTGCTGCAAAACCCCCAAAAAACGCATTCATATCCATGACATTGCGAATCGCTGGAGTTCCTAGCTTCACATTCAATGAGTTTTTATAGTAAGCCACCCTCCTCACCCAACGACGTGTGTCAGCATCAAACAAATCAATCCCATTTTTCACAAGCATGGCCCTAGAAGGAGCTTTTGTAAGCCTATCTGGCAATTTAGGAACTGTCCCAACAGCCAATTCCCCTTTGACAGCAGATATCCTACTCACACATTTATTTAATTTGAAATACCTGCAGTATAATTGAGATTAAAAAATTCATCTTAGTTTCTTGAAAACAAATTGCATCTCACAAATTACAAAAGGCAAATTCATGACATATGCATATAAGGCAGTACAAGTGTGACAGTATCTTCATTTAAGTTTCTTAAATTTCCTACATAAGTCTTAAAATTGAGGATGGATTGTTACTGTGTTACCAGGCAAAACTTGGATCATCTGTTTCATCACACAGCTCAAGCCCAAATTCATTTTGGTTGGGAAGGCATGAATCACCAGTCGGCTTTTTCCAGATAACAGTGTTCCCATCAACAGCAATCAGCTCATAACATAATGCTCTAGCCACGCCCTGGAGATCTGCCCATTCCTTGTCTTGTTTGGCCCACTGTACAGGAGGACCAGAGATGACTAAATATCCTCCAGGGCGAAGTAATCGATCCACTTCAATAAAATAAGTTGCATCTACAAAGAGAGATTTCACAATGAGAACTACAAGCCAGAGCAAGAAGAAGCAAACATACACGAAGCATCAGGAAAGAGAACTAACTGTAGGCTGTAAAAGGGATCAAACATCGAGAGCAGTGCACCAAGTCAAATGAGAAAGCAGGAAATGGGAGTCTGCGAGTGCCAAGCATGGCAACAAATGCTGGAATTCCTCTTTCCAGGGCAAATTGTATCTGTGATTTGTGTGAATCTCTAGGGGCGAATGACAGTGTTAAAATTCCTTCCTTCAACAAATACCCTCCAAAACTGGCAACCTGAAAAAAAAAAAATTATGGAATTTTCCAACTAGCACTGCATTGACGAGCTAAAATGAAAAATAAAGAGCACTTCCCACCCCGCATCCCATATCAAGGGCAGTCCTCAAAACTCCACCACTTATAGGGATATACTGTCCCAGTTTTTCAATGTACGGTATGGCTCCTTCAGGAAACATTGTGCCACCGCCAGGAAATGCAAAGTATTCCCCTTCCTCTTTCATCCATCCTTGGTGCCCTTTCCTGTCTGCAATTTTGTTGTGCGGCATGTTGGCATGCCATATCTGCATATTGAGTAGTGTAAATGTAAAAGGCGACAACATTAGAACAATAACGATTAGTTCAATGGACAGAAAAGAAAACAACGTAGTTATTTCTGAAGCCGAGTTAGCGTATCAGTAGTCCAAATACAAATGGAATTACAAGTCAAAATAAGAAATCTAATTAAGTTTTCAAGTTTGATCCCGTAAATATGCAAGAGCCCTGCTTTCCTATGTTATCGAGTTTAAAGAAAAAGGCGTACCTTATGCAAACTCTGGGGCCACTGTACCGGAATTTTATATCCATTGGGGGGTGGAATCAAACAGAGAGGGGTCTCCTCGGGGGACGGACAGTGGCGCTCTCTATAAAAATTCATTTCTCTACTGAGCTGGCTATTGCGCCTGGGATCCTCACATGGCATATGATCAACGGATTCTGCAGGGCACGCCTCGATTGGCTGAGGATGGCGACCAGCCTCGATCAACTCAACAAGACGGTGGCGCTGGCGCGGATCCGACGTGGAAAGCAGCAGAGACTGTCGGCCGGAGGCGGCAAGAGAGTCGCCAAGAGGAGTGAAAACGAGAAGAAAGAAAAGAAACACTAAGCCAAAGAATGCAGCGGATACGAGGTCGAGCAACTTCCACTGCCTAGGGTTTCGCTTGGATTGAGGAAGATTCAGGTGTCCCATTGGATGCTAACCGCGGTGAAGCTGTTGGATCTGATTCAAATAATCATTCGCAATCAATTTATTAATTATACAAGCTAATGCGAATTGCCTTTTTTTTTTTGTCAACGGGGAAATTTTGATTGAGTTATGGAGGGAGGAATTTTGGAATATGAGTTGAAGATCGTTCTTTCTGGGTCTCTCGCTTGAGTGAAACTCTCAAGTATCTGTATGCAAACGAGTTATCGAAGATGGAAGCAGTGTGCTAGCTACATGTACATGGCGGTGACGGATTTGAGGGTGAATGTATGCAAGTGTAGCAAAGTTAAGGACAGCTGTCCCTAAACGGGAGCAGGCTAGCCCACCTTCTGCAGTACGCCTCGTGACAGGCCAATTAAATTATTTGAATAGGATCAACACGGTTGCTGGTTTCGTATCGGAGCTTGCCCAGTTAATATTACAGTGTTTAGAATTGCTTATATAAAAGATAAATTTAGAAATTTTTTAATGTAATTAATTAATTTTATTAATTTTTTATAAAATATTTTTTTAAAATTTATTTATAAAAAAAAGTATTTATTTATTGTGTTTTTTAAAATTTAAAAATTTTAAAAATAAATTTTTTTTTTATTTTTTGGCAAACACAAGTTTTAGGGTGTAGTTGAAATTGATATTAGATATTCAAAATATATGTAGAATTTTTTTGATTTAATTAACTTATTTTTTAATTTCAAACCTATTTCTGATAAAAATATCTATATATGTGTGTTTTTTTAAAATCAGTTTTCAAAATTCAAAAAATTTAAAAATAAATTTTTTTTTTCAAAAACAATTTCATCAAACTGCATTTTAGTTGAGCATATTATGAGACAGAGGTATAAAAATCAAAGGTGAAGCATCATTTCAGTTCAAATTGAGGTTGTTCAGTTACTTACCCACTATCTGCAGCTTTGTTTTTGGCCCCTTATTTTTTTAGAGTGCGTCTGTACTTAATTGCCAAATACCATTTGTATTTCGTTTGATTAATGTTTTTACATTATTCAAATCAACCGCTAATTATGAATAGATAAGGCGTGAAATTTGCTTAAACCGATTGGGATAAGAACAAGTAATACGTGTATATTTGCAGACTTACGAGTGAAAAGTTTAACTAGAAGTCTAGTTATTTGGGCCATCAATCCCCAACATAAATTGCTCCAACAATGATCGCGCCCTATCACAAGCATCAGCCGCCACTTCAATTATTCAAGCTACCAGATCCAGATATTCAACAGTAAACTCATTCCATTCCATTGTAAACCCATGAAGATGTGAAACCTAGACAAACCACACGTAAAAACCACCACACCTGCATAAAGCAACAAACACCGCCACTGTCCTTTCTTCCTCTCTGTTTATCTTTGCAGTCCCTCTATATACTTTTGGTTGAACAAGCTACCAGGCACCAAAGGACCTGGCAATCAGAATGTGGAGTTTGAGGTCAGAAATAAAATTGAACTTCTCATATTCAATTGGTTATACTTATATCGCACAAACGAGCAAATGGTGATGGAACTAATGTGAGCACTAATATATTGCAACTGAAACTTCCAAAATAAATCCTTGTATATACAAAACAAACCGCCACATTTCGGCATATGCATAAATCTAATACCATGGATAGCTCAGACACCTATACCAGAAATATTGAGCATGTGTTGAATTGAAATAATTGAAGCATTCAAACGCCCTCAGAGGCAACCTGCCATCTTCAAAAGCTTGAGAAACTTACTCAAAACATTGTTTGCCATGCTTCATGTCCCAGTTAAATTAGAAATTCAAAATTTCCTAGAAGCCCTAAGATTATATTCGTGCTTGATAAGATTTGCCCTCAACAGCATTGCCCGAACATCTCGATCAAATTCACTGCCTGTTTGTAGAACCCGTTGAAATGTGGCGTTCCTTTGATCTGCATGTCTTGCATGAAGAATTTTGTTGTGCGAATCAATCCGAGCCTGCAGAGGCATGATAGTTTGATAAATAACGCTCTAATGCTCTAACATATCAGTAGGAGACAAATACTATGATTAGGACAAAGTTCTGCACAGAAGACAAGCATCCCAGGATACAAAGGTCAGGAAAGCCCAGCCCACCAGATACAATAAAACCAATATCTTATAGGCAAAATTTAAATCACAATATCATTTTTGCAACAAATGTAAATAATATAACTTTTTTTAGGAAAAAAAAAAACAAAAGAAAATCAGCAGTAAGACAAAAACCTGTATTTGATTGTCAGTAATTAAGGCTTCGAGTTCTTTCTCTAACCCCACAACACTTGTTTTGAAAGCATTTGCCATCATTTGCAAATCAACAGACACAAATGGGTGTGTATACTGAATGAGAGCTTTGTTACGGATTTGATCATACAATGTCTCAACATGATCATGCAAATGGATGTCCAGCAACAGGTTAGCTTTGAGATTTCCCAAATAATCCAAACATGAAGCATAGTGGCTGGGACATAAAATAAGAGAAGATGTATATCTCAAAATCAGTAGTTTGTACAATCGGCAGCAAGATCCTTATGGGTAAAGATAAGTAATTAAATTCCAAAAAAAAAGAGTTCAGAAAAAAGGCAATCCATAATTAGAGCCACAGAATTGAATATCAACAAGAACCACAGCAAGTAATTTGGGCAGACTCAACAATCAGGGCAGTTGCAAGTAAGATAGAAGATATGTTTTTCTTTCTTTTCTACTCTTTTTCTTCAGAGGAAAAGAAAGAGAGAGGAGAGAAGAATGCCAAACAGCTAACTTGGTCCAAAATTTAGTTCCAAGATTATTATGATACTTGTTATATGTTTGTGCTTTCCTTGGGAAAAATAGAGCAACTCCAGAAAAAAATTTCATCATTCAACAGCCCAAAATATCATATTTTATTGGACTCATTTTTCTCTAATTTGCACAATTTAGAGTGCTACAGAAGTTTAAAGATTTCCATTCTATGACATAATGCCTTTTTGCTATCATACAATGATATGTGATGAGATCGAAGATAAAACAGCATATTTAGTGTAAAAGATATCAGCTGAAATACCATAGTAATTTACCTAGAGTAAAAGTCATGTATAAGTTCTCTCACTTCAGGTACTAACTCCAAGAAATTGCGGAAGTTGAGGTTGTCTATAACTTTGTTCTGCCAATTCAATATATTAAATCAGAAGTTACATCTGAAGAACACATTTACGCAACCATTGAAACAGAAAATGATGCTAATGATAATAAAATACCTTTAGTTCTGTTCTCTCAAAACTTGCAAGTCCACAGAGCCCTCCATATGTTGCAACATCTTGAGGGGCAATCACTTCAGTGTACGAATTTCCCAATTCAGGCGCCACTTCAATGAACTGTACAAATTAAGTAATAATATATGTAAAATAGAAGCTCATGCACCACAGAGGCACAAACAACATTAACATAAATTTGGTACTGTCTAAAAGATAACTGAAAAAAAAACAAGACTCTAATGTGACAGCAGAGTTTGAGCAGATAATACTTTGGTTACCCATAAATGCTTAAAAAAACTGTACAACTAGTATGAGCTCAAGATACGCCTAGAGATCACCAAATACAAAACCAAGAGAAAAAGTCTGCAGCCTTGATAGCCATAGGACAATCTCAGCGTCTTACATCCTAAAAAGAATATGTCTAATTTAATAATCCAGTCCACTGTCATTGGGCTAGAACCTCCTACCTAGTGGTTAAGTGTTTCCCTTACAGGGATTAAATTCCTAGCAACTTCCTCCTATAAGAAGTTTCCATAGTCCCAAAAGGAAAATACTAATCACATCACTAGCCTATTGCATACAAAAGGAGTGACTATGAAAACTGTGCAGGGGATCAAGGGGGTAGAATATATATATATATATACAGAAATAATTCTTTTTCTTGGGTTAGAGAGTCAATAACTGTGATTCACATTATGCTCAATGATTATAGTGTAAGTAACGCTGAGTTTACACAAAACAACAGATAATAATCAGCAACAAATATAGTTAAATTTTCAAAGTAGGCTCAAGGTAATAAAATAAATAAAGCTGCTGATAAACAAACAAACCTTCCGAGCAGCAAGCTTATACTTTTTAGCTTCCAAATGAGCTAATCCAGCAGCACAACGTAGTTTTGCAATTGTAATAGGATCAAGGACCTCAGGAGTTTGCTCTGCCTTGCTAACATAGCTTGTGACATGAGTAAATTGACCCATCTCAATACTAACAAGAATTGCACTCATACACATATGAATAATGTGCTTTGATGTTGTACAATAATCACGGGTACGGACATAACTTTTAAAAGCATCTCCAAGAGCACCATGAGCATAATAGAAATCACCAAAATCATTGTACCCCATTCTTATGCTTTCTTTAATCAAATTTGTCTGCATAAAAAGCAATCAAACCTAAAATTAGGGACCAGAGAATGTGGAACTGAATTAAAAGGAGATTTTGTGATGTGAATGGATATAAAACCACAACTTGCAAAAACATGAGCAGGAAAAGTACAGAAGTAGATCATACAAAGATATAGCATTTTCTACTATGTAACTAATATTACATTTGACAGGAGTGCTTAATCGATATAGTAACTAAGAAAATATGATATGAGCTTTTATACTAAATGAATTACAAAGCACACTGTCATAAAACAGAAACTTATAAAGGGCTTACCCCACATACATATATCGGTTCTTGGTTATATGTCAGTTTTCAGAGTTTAAAACCTAAACCTAAACCATCAGTTTAGAATAACACACTTTTGGGCTTGGACTTTGTTCCGTTTCCTGGATTTTTTTTTTTTTTTTTTACCCTCGCCTATTAAAAATGGCGGACTAAATTGACAACCAAAAAAATTTCTCCAGTAAACAAAGACACTATTCAATTTTCATAATCCTCGATTCTAAAGCCTATTAGCTAATCCACCATAAAGAACGAATTCAGCCTCTTTTCTAAAGAACTATGGAATACACATTCACCCTTAAACAAGAAACTGATGCTGATGAAAAAATCAAATTATTAAACATTACAATCTAATTGTTCCCATCATAAGATAAATAAATCAATAAAAATTACTGGAACACACCCGATATGCAAACCGAGAGGCCGGTCGGTAGGCAATGCTGAACTAGTTTCTAATAAGATTTCCGGCGCACAAAAGGCGTTGCTCTAAAGTTAGAACTCAAAATGGCTCATGCTCATGCGGAAAAGAAGAAACAAAATGAAGCAATCAACAGAGATTAATGACACGCCTAGGAAAAACCTAACTCGACACCACTTAGGCATTGTCATTTTACCCTGTAGGCATTGAGCTCGTTCTCGAGCCTCTCCTTCCTCTGCTCGGCTCTGCGATCCACCGTCTCGCACCACGCACTATCCATAGAGTAATTTGGCCCAAGTCTCCCATCAATTTTCTGCACAACTTCACGGAACAGCTGCGCATTTTCGCCCTTCTTGATATCATCGTAGGCTATTCGTAGCGCCTCCAGTTGCATCGCGGGATTGTCGCAGTGGTCGGCTATGAAAAGAAGCCGCGTGATTTTGGTCCTCCCGGTGTACAAACCCGCGTACGCTTCGATGTCGAGCTGCTCCCCGCTTATAATCGGCCTATTATGGCTGGGGCCATCGCCGCCGTTAGCATAAATTTCGTCGTCTGCCTCCATAGTGATGATGATGACCGGTAATTTGGGGACACGGCTTTAGGTTGAAGTGTCTTGGCTGTTCTCTGGTCTTCTGCTTCGCTACCGGATGCTAATTAAAGTTTGCTCCTGCGTAGCCTCGCGACGTCGTTTTGCTCCTCTGAATAAGATGCGCTTCTTTTTTCTCAAAATACTTGTATTTTCGAAATACTATTTCATTTTATGTTTGGAAAAAGAATTACGAATTTATATAATTAAATATAGGTAAAATTACTTTTCCCTAGTTCATCCATCCATATATTTATAAAAATATATTATAATGTTGTTGAAATTTGATTGAATACGAATGTTACAAATAAAGGAAATGTCAAATTTTACTTCTTTTTTTGTCTTAAAAAATACCAATTTATAGAATATCAAATTTGTTAAAGGGTATTATTTATATTTTTAAGTTAATTTTGACTATTTTCAAAAAAAAATTATTTGACTAAAAAAATATTTGAGAATTTTTTTAGTTAATGAAACCAAATTTAAAAGATTTCATAATACATTTTAAAAAATAGATAGACGAATTAATATATTCAACTAAATCTACTTACTCAAAGTAATTTACCCTTAAGTACATGCTTAACTACTATTCAGTAACTATCCATTTCAGTTGACTTTATTTTTAATTCTCTTAATTTTTAATTTTAAAATAATTTAATTCGGTATTTTCATTAAACATGATGTTGACTATTATATATACTTAATAATGTCAAAGACTCAATCATATTTAAATGGCAATAAAATTATAATAGTTTTCATATAATTTTCTACAATGAAATTAAATATTCTATAATTTATAAATTTGGTTAAATAACACAGTATCATTTTATGTTGTTTGAGGGCTAAATGTGAAAAAAAAAAAACAAAAAACAAAAGTTAGAGCCAATTATGCAAACTAAAAGTACAACTTTTGTTGATTATGGACTAAATGTAAAAATTCAAAATCTGTATCAAATAATGATACTAACTCCTAATCATACCCATTCTCTCCTCATTTTTTTTTGTTAACTTTATTTTTTAAAATTTTTATTATTCTATTTTATTAATTTTTTACACAATAATAAAAAAAAGTGTTATTATTTTTTCATATCTATGATGTATTACAATGTTTTTTAATTATTTTCAGTAAATATATATATATATTTGGAAAAAAATTAAAAAGAAAATATTTGAAGCAAAAATAAAAAATGTAAAGCTCATGAAATAAAATTTGTAAGAGTTAGGAGTTCATTAAGGTTTTAAATAAAATTAAAAAGTGAAAAAGTTAGTGGTTTCATATCTGTTACATGGAATGTCATAAACGTGAATGTTGGATTTTCACTTTACAAACCGTGAAAGTTTATTATGGGCGTAAAACCCCTATTTACGGTTGTAATTTATTGGATAGACAGGAGTATACACAATTTTCTCTTCATATCATCCCTCAAAATCCACCTTCCATTATTTGAAATCCTAACCTAACATGTCACCTTTGACATATAACATCTCCTGCAATCCTCTTTCTCTATTTTTGGATTCAAGAACCCGAGTTTCAATATATAAAAAGTGATTAATAATAAGGAAAATGTATTATTGAGATTTCAGTAGGTAAATTTTAGTTTATAATGTTTGACTTCATTTTTCCAGTTTTGTGATCTAAAAAGTGGCAGAAGCTGCAAATTTTAAGGGAAAAACAAATTTTAAGAGCTAAAGTTTTGATTAATCCCTCAAAATCCACCTTCCATTATTTGAAATCCTAACCTAACATGTCACCTTTGACATATAACATCTCCTGCAATCCCTTATAGGTTCATTATAAGGGAAAAACAAATTTTAAGAGCTAAAGTTTTGATTAGGCTCTATCTTATGAAAAAGGTATATATATAACCATATTCAGCAATTTGAGTTTTATGAATATATTTTGTATGTCTTTGATGCATGTTGTGATGAATTAGTGATATGATAAATGGTATGATTTCAAATTGATATACATATTCAGGGTTTATTATATTTTTTTATATGAAAATGGTAGCTTAAAACGATAAATGTAATAAAATGCATGTTGAAATGTTGATAATGTAGTTGATATTAGTCAATCGTAGAGGATAATACATGTGTATGTTGAATAACTCTGTTTTCATTTTGAAATATGAAAATATTTCTAGATTTTATGGCAGTAAACTGAATTTTTACGAATGTGAATATCATGATATAAAAATTTTAGTTGAAACAGACCCGTTCACGGACAGTTTCATGATTGGATTCATGTCCGTGGAAGGGTTATTACGGCCGTGAAAATTTGTAGCTGATTTAAATATTGAATCATGTTTTGATTTACGGATAGACTACATGTGAAGGATGTTTCACGACCGTAGAAAGTAATTAACGGACGTGAAACTGTTAATTTTTATTTTATTATATTTTTGGCATGTGAATCAAGATTGATTCAGTTTGAGACGATATACCTATATTATTCTGGTAATTCTATGATATTAAATTGAACATATGATATATTTATGGAATATGTAAATTATGGTTAATAAATTATACAAATATAGCAAGTGACTTTATAACATTTTATATTCAATACTCTAACTAGGATTGGAGTTAGAATAGATGTCATGTTCTCAATGAGTGATTGGTATCAGATGACTTAGATTGATCACTTTGGAGATTTATTGAATGACAGGGTTTAAAACTAAGTAAGCTTTCTCTCGATTATTATATGTGCACTTTTATTTTCCTCATACAGGTATTTTAGGAAGTTTAGGTTGGTGTTCCGAAGGGTCGGGTGAGAGTCTTGCTTATTCCCGTATTTATTTTAATCTAGTTAATAGTAAAACGGGTAATGAAATAACTTTTAAATAATTTTATAAATGTTGTATATACTTGTGTGGTTGATTATATTATTATGTCATGTTTAATCTCGGATATTATATATGAGAATATTAAAATATGTCATCATTTGTAAATGGTTTATTGTATATGCAAACTCTGAAGTAAGTTATATTGGTATGACATTAAAAATATCATGCATACTGTCTATATATGTTGTGTTTTGTATATTATTATGTAACATTAAATATTAATTTTCTTAGCATATGAGTATTCTCATTTACAGGTTCAGAACTTAAGAGTTGATCGACAAATGATGACGTCCAGTTACAGAGTCGATGATGTGTCTGAGGGATGAGTGATACACCTTTGTATTTTTGTTTGAGTTGAATAGTTATAGACATATACATTTGTTCTTTAAAAGTTTAGTAGTTTTATAATTATACATTTCAAATAATATTTGAGCTAGTAATTGCTTGTATATTTATTTTATTTATATTATATTATATTATAAGTTATTTGATTTATAACTGATGTGTTAGGATTATTATATAAATCATAATTGTTATGATAAATTAAAATTTTAATTTAATGCGACTGTATTTTTTTTATATATAATTAGACTTATTCCTGATTATATTGAAAGATGATATATTTTTTTTTACCTTTTCTCTCATTATATATAAAGATTTAATAATTAATATAAAAGTTTCGCTTCAGTTTATAAAATGAATGATAAAATGATATTATAAAAAATAAAAAATATTATTTTTATATAGTTTGCATTCAATCCGTTTAGAAATAAAATCGATCTAATAAAATTCAAGAGACATCGAATCACCACATGCGATAAATTGATAAGAAAAATACTACATAGCCCGGCACCTGCCCCTCTGTGTTTGCAAATGAATTAAAGTAACCAACTGATCTCAGGTCCAAAGATGAATAATTTTCTAACTTAACATACGCCCATAAAAAAAAATTAAAATTAGCACAAAACCTATGTATGGAATTGGATTTCATGTATTAGACTCAATGTCTGAATGCTTTTGTGGATCTCTATTAATTTGTTGGATATTTCTCATCAAATATCATCTACAATAAAGAAAAAACGTGTTAACAACTACAATATTTCTAGAAATAAATAAATTTATGAAAAAAATATATAAATCAAATCAATTATAATATGCTAATATGTAAAAATGAATTGATGTAAATATTAAATTATAATTAACGTGGTCCAAATTGTATTTAAATAAGTTAAAAAAATAAATAAAGTTGCTTAGTCATTTCATCAAAATTTGATGATCAAGCTGGATGTATGGCCTTTCCTATATTAATATTACATGAAAATTTTTATTTAGGTGCAAGAATTAGGGTGTGTTTGGGAGATAGTTACATTTCAGAAAATTCTAACGATAATAGAACATCTACACTTTATTTTTCTGAAGGTGGGAGAAAAAATAAAACTGATTATATTAATATTTTAATATTAATTATTAATCAAAATTTTAGTTTTAAACTCATGTAATTAATATTTTTGGTTAACTTGAGAAAAAATGGGATACCAAAAGAATAGTTAATTTAATATTCTAATAAATAATTATTCTAATAAATATAAATAATTATTATTATTAATAAAATAAAATAAAATAAAATAAAATAAAAAAATAATTAATAATTAATTAATTAATTAATAAAATAATAAAAATCCAAATAAAAAATTAATAAAAATACAAACGGCGAAAGCACTCTGCTGTGCTGACACTGACACTGAGAGACGAAAGCTAGGGGAGCGAATGAGATTAGATATCCCAGTAGTCCTAGCCGTAAATGATGGATACTGGGCGCCATGCGTATCGACCCGTGCAGTGCTGTAGCTAATGCATTAAGTATCCCGCCTGGGGAGTACGTTCGCAAGAATGAAACTCAAAGGAATTGACGGGGGCCCACACAAGCGTGGAGCATGTTTAAAATTTTAAAACATATATTTACCTGTTTCTCTATAAAAACAGTTTTTAAAATTCAAAAAATTTTAAAATAATTTTTTTTAAAAAAAATATTTTTTCTAAATGCTATGCGAAACGGAATTTTAAAGTGAAAAAAAAATTGTAAAAAAAATACAGATATCAAAGGACTAAAGAAACTAATAAAATAATAAAAAGTAAAAGAATTGGATCAAAAGAATTAAAAAAACAAATAAAAAAGGGCAATTTTTTAAAAGGAGACAGACGAGCAGATGGCGGGCTATGTAGCATTTCTCAATTGGTAATTGCACGCCAAAGGGATTCCACTACTAATGAAAGATTTAAAAGTGAGGTACCACGTGCCACTGCCAGGATAAGAAAATGGCTCCTTAATTCACACTCTTCACTCTTTAGGCGATAAAGTTGAATAAAGGCGCGCAAGAAAGCAGCTGTTTTTCACTCTTCACCCAGACAGAAGCTTAGCCACTGCCCGCTAGCCTACCACTACTCATCATATAAACAAATCAGAAACCATCCTTCTCCCTAATCAAAGCACACACGCATTTTTCTCTCAACGCCAATGGCGAGACCTGCTCGAGAAGCAATAGAGACGTTCACGAGAATCACCGGCGCGTCTGAGTCAGTCGCGGTTCGAAAACTGGAGGTGCATTTCCCCCATACTCCACTTTTTCATGTGATTTTATTGTTCTTTCTATTTACAGGATAATCATGTTTGATTACATTCTTTGATTTGTTAAAGAGTTCTGTTATTATTTTCAAGATCTGCATATACAGTGTTTCGTTCTTTAGGGCTTTTCTGCTTCTTTCGATTTTTGTTTTGTTTTGTTTTCTTTTTTTGCTGGAAAGTTCTGATAGCGCGTGCAACCTACTTATATATGTGATATGGTTAGCAAATTATAATTTGCGATTATGTGGATATTTACAAATGATTTGGTTCGATGAGCAGCTTTTATTTTTTATTTTTGAATGCATTCGGCGGAGTTTAGTTAGTAACACATTTTTTGTTTTCTTTTTAACACAATGACAAGTGTAGTTTTCAGCTGCATAATTTGCATCGTAAGAGAGAAACTGATAAATGTTATGGCAATTATTTTCAGGCACTGATTTAGAGTTTATCTTTAGCGGGGTCAAATTTAATTTAATAGGTAATAAATTAAAATTTATATAAAGACAACCAATAAATGCAAAAAAATACAAGTTTTAGAATAATCATAGTGTAAAAAAAACTCTACATTCATAATGATATAATAATATGAATTCTAAATTATTACAATTATTCCCTTTGAGTATTCATATTTTCATACTTTTAAGTAATTTTTTCATTGTCAATGGTGGCAAAATACTATATGTATAAAAAAATTTTCTAGGGACTAAAAGGAGTACTAGGAAATATTTTAGAGGGCCATGGGGCAAGTGCCTCCATTGCCCCCACCCTAGATCCGTCCCTGATTATTTTAGAGGTTGGCTATCATGTAAATTTCATATGAAATAATAAATATCAATTTATTTAGATGTGAAGTAATGTATTAAACTCTGTCATCGTCCTCATCTTGCTCATTTTTTAAGTAAGATCAGTATCTTGTGCTTATAAATATGGAGCTTTTCTTTTGATTTTGATTTGATCATTTTATGATAGACTCGGTTACCTGGCAAATGGTTTAAGGGAGCAGAGAGGACATTTTCAGATTTTGCATGTTTTGTATATTGTTGTAAATTTGCTTCCGGTGTATCATTCACGACTCAAATTAAGGCATATAGTTAAGGACTTGTACACACCTTAAATTCCATATTTATGTTTCTCGCGTAGGATCTAGTAGAATTGGTGTCTTTTTAGACTTTTGTATAAATTTTTGTAAGTTTTACCATTTGTGTTATGAAATATTGTGGTACGAAAGTCCTGGTTTCTCTTTGGCAATTGTTAGCAAGATTGTCAGTTATTTTCTGGTGCGCATGGTAAGCTAAATCCCATTATACCTCTTTCTGCACTATTTTTCCTTGAGTTGATCTGTCCTAAGCAAGACTTGCATATTATTACTAAATGCAAGTTAACTTGTAGTTATCGTACTTGTGTTTCATTTACAAAAAACCCTGGATTTTCTGTGCAAATCTCTGGCTAGAATTGCACTTTGGTCAGTGCTTTAGATCGAGGGGACATAAGGTTTTTGGATGATACTACTGTTATACTGTTTTTCAATTCTTTTTTGTGTCAATTTTATGTGTTTTTCTATATTCCCTGACTTTCTCAAGGTCTCTGGTTTATTTTGTTTGGTAACCAGGAATATGGAGGCAATCTTGATGCGGCTATAAATGCACATTTTGTTGAAGATGATAGACAATTGTATGGCATTTCATTTTGAAACTATAGATTTTCTTTTTATTTAGAGAAGTTATATTTTCAAGCAACCTTGATAATTAGATTCTTTATCAAATTACTAAGAATCACGTTGCACATTTTATGTTACATCTGTCCCTTCTTATACAGTACGACTGTCTCTCCTCGATATGACTATGTGGACACTAGAATTCAAAGAGAAGATGATTCACGTGGGATTTTACCACTTTTGTCTGCTGCTAGAACTTTCAAGCCTTCATTACTACTTGATCCCAATTATAGGAGAAATCTTGTCAATCAAATACGTGCTTCTGTTTCCAGTAGTCAAGATCGACGGTATTTGTACCCAGGAGAGTTCAACAGCGGAGAGTTCAACAATGGCTATGAGCAGCCTCATCATTCAGGCCCGAGGCCTATCGTTGAGGATCCAATTGGAAATTCATTATCTCATGGTTATCAATTTAATGGAAATATCTCGAGGGATCATCAAGCATATCTGCATCATGATGATGTAGAAGAACAGATCCTTCAGCACGCCATTGAAGCTTCAAAGCAAGAGGTAAAGGAGGGTCCTCAGGATACGTAGTATAGTTCTTCAGTGCATATCAAAGCTAGAGTCATCTTCTTGGTCTATTTCTCGGTTTTTCTTTTTAAATTAGCTTATATCACAATCACATATTAACACAGGACTCATATGGCATTCCACAAAGGCAGCTTCACTTGGAAGATGATGAACTTGCTCGTGCAATATCATTATCCTTGAAGGTTTACTGGTTCTCTCAAAACCTGTTTTCTTATCTTTGTTTTGGCTGCTTTTAACATAAATTGTGTTCAGACAGCAGAAAAAGAAAAGGCAACACGTGAGCAAATGGTAGTAAAGGACCCAGAAAAATTGGTAGTTCATGATTCTAGTGAAATAGCTGAGAAAACAAAAGATAGAAGATTTCAGGTATGTTCCGTGTCATGATTATAAGACATTGTTATCCAATATTATTGCACTTGATATTTGTTGCACAGTGGAATGAGACCTAAATTTTGGAACTTCATAGAGCTGGAAGAAGAACAAGAGAACATCTAAAACATACTATATGAGCAGCTGGTTTTCCCTCTGACATGAAGTTTTTTAGTTTATTCATTACTTGGGATTTAAACCCTTTTTCCTTTTGAAATAATAGCCTGGAAGCTCATCATCTCAGGGGAGAGCTGAAGATTTAGAAGGACAGTCATTGGTGGGTCAAAAGCCTATAAGATTACTTTAGTTGCCTCATGCTGAAAAGCAAGAAAAAAGAAAATAGTAAACCAAAACCCTTAAATTTGGTGTGCTGATTTTTTGGTTTGCATCCTTTGGCATTAAGTGGGGTGGCATTTCATCCAAGGAGCTTGATGAAGCAATGCTTCTTGAGGCAGCCCTTTTTGGTGGAATTCCTGAAGAGACTTCATTTCAACACGCGTCTCATCCCCAAATTGCTTCAGATCAGAGTCTTCATCCGCAGCAGGTACCCTGTCGTCCATCTTCCTCGCTTTTGAGTCAGCGGTTACTGCGAGAACAGCAGGTAATTACTCTTTGGTTTTTGCCATTAGGTTGCATATTTTAGAAGTATTGTCCCTAACACGATGGTCAAATACTTTACTTGCAGGATAATGAGTATTTTGCATCTCTTTTGGCTGATAGAGAAAAGGAAAAGAGTGCCTCAAAGAAACTTGAAACTTCATGCTTCAAGGATGGAGAAGCTCAAAACAAGATACTTGATGAAGAGGTATATCTATTGAGTTCTGCCATCACTGAGAACTCAGTTTGGTCCTTATAAATTTGTGGTATTTATTCATCTTGGATTCCATTTCTTACACGTTCCTGTGTTATTTATCTGAATTCATGGCAATATATATATATATATATATTTTAAGTTGAGACATTATTTGACGTCATTGTAATAATTCTCAATAACCTCTTTTTTCGTCTATATCTTTACGTGTTTAAAACTGAAATAATCTCGTGTTAAATCCTTCATGGTCTTTCCAAGTGAATGTAGAATATTGTACCTGTTGGGTATTGATTGTATCTGAATTAAAGTGATTTATGAGGACTATATTCTTAGGAGTGTAACATCACTAACGACAGGAATCTGAAAGATTGCTAGCTGCAAAAGTAGCTTCACTTCCTCAAGAACCAGCTATTGGTGATGAGAATGCGGTTACTCTTCTTGTTCGTATGCCAAATGGCAGCCGCTGCAGTCGTCGCTTTCTCAAGTCTGACAAGCTTCAAGTAATTTTCACAAATCTTTAGCAAGTTCATATGTTTCATACCTTGGTTAGACTGATTTTCTTTATCTGTTCTTGTAGTTTCTTTTTGACTTTATCGACATTGGCAGAAAAGTGAAGCCTCGAACTTATATGCTGGTGAGTGTTTTCTGATCTTCTTTATCACTTGAGAGCCTCACTAGACCATAGTTGGAATGAAGAATAACAGCTTTCTTTTGTTCTTCGAGATTTCTTCTGTAACTTAAAAGTGGTGATGCATCATTAAATGACAGCTCATGGCCTCAAACCGATGCTTTCTGATAGCTTGGGTGAATTGAAGTTGTTGGTTGGACTATAATGCTAAAGCATTGTTAAGGGAGTACTAGTTTGTGCCTGCCTAACAGTTTCTTAGTTAGAATAAATTTGAAGTAAATACTTAATCTAGCAAGTGATAAATTAAGGGCATGGGGATTGAAGTCTGGAGTCTGATCTAGGGATAAATATAGTGAAAAGAAATTCCAGCATTTATAATGGAAAAGTAATTGTGTTGTCTGATTACATCAGATGGCAAAGTGCAGTGTTTTATATGTTCTAACTTATGGCTTCCTTTCGATCTCAAACAGGTGAGGCCATATCCTAGATGTACTTTTTGTGCAGATGACAGCTCATTAAGTTTCAATGAACTTGGTCTCACCAACAAACAGGAAGCCTTATTTCTGGAGATGATATAGCTTTCTCAAACTGTTAAATTACAGAACATGAAATGTATGATCACATTAGTGTTTTGGATGCATTTATTTTTGTTTTTGAGCGACAGTATCTGATTAGGTTTAACCAAACTGAAGCTGATGGCGATGTCTGAACATGAAACCATAACCTTAAATCTGCGTGAATCATGTAATTGATGTTTGACGAGTTCCTGTCTGTGTTGAATGTCATCAGGCTATATGAAAATGCACATATGACAGTTAATGATTTGTATTTTGTAGTTGCTATGTGGTTTGTTGTTGTAATTTGATTTCCATTAGCTCCAATGCTATCATTTTCAAACCGACAATTGAGCAGTATTCGTCATTGTTGGTTCTTTTCTGCATTTGATTCTTTGTACAGGCTATTTTAAACTGCCGAAAATGGAACATTCGGGAGGTGATGTCTAATTGATCTAGTCGTAGTTGACCCATCTCAGCGACTCATTCAGAAAACTATTAACTAGTCCAAACAATCGACCAATTAGAGAGACTTAGTCTTAAATTTTGAAAATACCAACTCATATTTGGCTCCATATCGAATCGGATCCAGACACTTGCCTACGGATTCAAACTTCTAAATTAGGCGAAATCTTCTTCTGTCAAGTCAGAGTTCAAAGATATGCCCACTCTTTACTTGATATAAAGGATAAAATAAAGTATATGCTGTTTAACATTCAAATAATTTCTCTCTCGTTTTTTTTTTTTTTTTTTACAAGGGATCCAATTGAAATTGAAATTTAAAATATCAGTTCGGGTCATTAGACCCATATCACTAACCTAAAATTTACGGAATATTTTCTTAATTTAATACAAGTTATATATATGCACCATCAAAAGCACTTTCTAGCATTTGCTCAGAAAATCAAAGATATATCATCACTTAAACTGCAGTCGGTAGATAATGAGTTTTCTTGTCCTTCATATTTTGAAAGTCTTAGTCAATCCATGAATGGAGAATAACTCTTCCTTGTACGTGGAGGACTTTCAGAGTAAGAACAAAGAAACCATCACTCAGCATATAGTTAAAAACTTGCTGTTAAATGCGTATGCAGTTTGTGTTAGTTCATAGGGCGCCAGCATAGAGATTCGTTGACAACAAACACAAATTGAACTATTGTACGTAAATAAACAGAGCAAATACTAATTACTCTCTGTAATTGATCGATCGACTTTACAAAAAAAAATAAATAAAGGAACAAGAGAAAAAAAAAACCCTATCATTAAAAGAAGATTTCACCTAATTTAGAAACAGAAAGAAAAAAAATCATTTCTTTGAATTAAGAAATGTAAATATTCAAAACTATGAAGCCAACGAGAAGGCAATCACTATGAAAGAGTTAGAGAATGTTCTTGGTTTTGATTAGGGGCAGGTGCTGTCCAATACTGCTTAACAGCAAAAAGAATCTTCTCCCTGACATGGGGACTTTTTTCGTGGTCTGCAATTCTGGCATCCCATTGCATCCCATCTACTATGCTCTTCACTTTTAACAATATATCTACGTCATCTCTGATTATCACACTCCCTTCTGGTCTTAATATCCTATCCATTTCTAACAGTATGTCTTCCATTTCGCATCTGAAAATCCGAAGTTTCACTCACTCAGTTAATACCATGTAAACCAAGTTAATTGGGAATAGGGCAATAATGGTGTTACTGTTACCTGTCCTTGTAGAGGCTAAATATTGAATCACCATGAATTAAATCATAAGTTCTTGGATAAGTAGACATCGCTTCACACCTACAAGGACACCATCCAATTAAGATTAGCAACAACATGTCGATCATTCAATTGGACAAATGTAGGTCTTGAACATTAATTCGGATAAGAAGAATTTTCTTATCAACCAAAAGCTCTGTTCTACAAATTATTAAAATCTTCAAGTTGTGGGGGTCCCACATACTATGGTACTTTTCATATCCCCAAGCAAAACCCTTGTCAAAGATGATGCCAATTATGATTGAATTATTGGTTTCTAACCGAAGCAACTATTATTATATGGCAAATGATCATAAATTTAAGTAAATTTATTAATTGTCAATTAATATAAATAAAATAATTAAATATATGACACTGTATACTGAATTTACTTAAAAATTTATTCTTATATTACTATAGTATAGTATAATTGCCAGCAAAATTAAAATTGCTTCTTTTATCAAAACTTCTTGTTTAGATTTGATTACTGAAGAAGTTTATGGACAAAACTTATATATATAATAATAGCTATTTTAGATATACGGCATGTTATAATTAAAATTAGTCTATAAATTTCTTTATAAATCTAATTCAATTATTTTGGTTGTATCATGAATTGGACTAGTCAGTTATATTATAAGGAAGAAAGATTTTAAAAAAAAACATACCAATCTTGGTAGGTTCCAATTAACCCACGTTCATAAATGACTCCTAAAGTATTGATGTCGGATTGAACAGAGACAATGTTCATAACCCACACAGGATCATCCACTAGTGCAGCTGCAAAGCCACCCAAGTATGCATTCATATCAAGTAAATTACGATATCGCCCCTTCTCTGCTAATTGAAGATCAACTTCCTTATAGTGAGCCACTCTTTTCTTCCATAACTCTGTATTCTCGGTGAAAGTTTCTGCTGTAATTCCATTCACACTGCCACTGCTAATCCTTGGAGGGATTGCAGTCAATCTTTGTGGCCATTTTTCTAGCTCCCCACCTGCTATATTTTTTATATTGGATTCCTCTGGCAGTGGTGTTAAACAAGTCTCCATTTTGGTATACCTAAAAGGAAGAAAAATTATAACTTTCAACTATCCTATGTGTAAACACAAATTTTAGCAAAAAATGACCAGGAAAACTATAAAAATATGTGTTTTTTTTTTAAAATATTAAGTATGAATCAGAAAAGAAAAAGACGGGCAGGGTGAATTGAGAAACTTCAACTAAAGATGAATTTCATTGGCCAGGTAGCCACTGCCCTTTATCTTGTAATTGGTTTTGGTATCACTAAAGTGTTTAACACTAAATAGTGAGAAGAATATGTCTTTGTCAATTAGTTGAAGAAATTGAGGAAAATAGTGTTAGAAAATAAAATTCCAGCATGTGCCCAACACTTTTTCATGGAAAGAGACATATCCCTAACACAATCCGAATGACCTTTAAGTTATTTTGAATGGAAAATGAAGAGATCAATTACCAAGCCATGTCAGGATCTTGTGACTGGCAAAAGAGAGGCTTCTTGAAAACCTTCCTGTTGGCTATACAATGAATATGATTAGTGGGTTTTTGCCAAATAGCAATATCATTTTTCTGTATCAACTTTTTCCAGCATAAACTTCTGGCTACTGTCTCAATCTTAGTCTGTTCAGCTTGCAGATCTTCAGTTGTTCTACCCCAACCTTTCCAGTGATTTTGCCAGTTAATTGGAGGCCCTGACAGAACCCAGTAGCCCCCTGGACGCAGAACTCTATCAACTTCGATCAAATACTGCCCATCTGCTCAAATTAATTCATACCCACAAATTTCATAATTAATCCAAGAAATTTTTAAATATAATATATAATTTGATTTGATTTGATATACCATATTCTCCCCAGGGGATAAGGCAGCGAGAGCAATGAGCCAAGTCAAAGGCTCTTGAAGGATAAGGTAGCCTAATTGAAGCAAAAACACCAATCATAGCAGGAACTCCACGTTCAAGAGCAAATTGAACTTGAGCTTCATGTGTATCCCTTGGTGCAAATGACATTGTTATTATGTCCTTTGACAAAAGATATGCTCCAAAGCTTGCCACCTTCAGAATTAATTTGTCTCATTAATAATTATTATAACATATATATATATATATATATATATAGTTATAATTATTAGCATATTCAGCACTTTGAAAATAAAAAATTCAAGACGAATGTTGTTGGAACTTGAAATCAATCAATTTTACTTAAACTTAAAATAAGCAATCGAATCATCATTAGAAATAATTAATAATATAAAAAAAAATCAAATGAAAATGGCTTGCAAATTAAGAGAGAGGTATAGTGGAAAAGGGTGTGATTGTTATTATTATTATATACCAAACACCTCCTTGAAAGTTGAAATAACAAATGATTATCTAGCCAGGTTGATTAAGCAAGCAATATATATATCTACGTTACTAATTGGATCGTTACATGACAACTAACTTCTGTTTCAAAGCACATTTTGAAAAAAATAATTAGGAGTTCTAATCTTAACCACATGCTGTATCCATAACTCACCAATATGAGCTAATGAAGAACGTTGCTTCCATTAAAAGGTTGAAAAAGCGAAAACTGCATAAATTAGTATTTTTTTTTAATTTAATTATTTGTAATGCACTTTAATTGCATTGAATTAAAGAATCATTATGAGAAGATATCATTCATGTTCCGCAATTTTAAATTATTTGATTTATATTTATTACGAGCAAATTTGGCCCTCCACCCTACCTGGTAAAGCCTTTACATATATAAAACCTAATACCTATCACTGTAATTTGCAGACTGATGAAAACTGAATTTTAGGGATAATTTTACTATATTTTAGTCGTTTTCAATAAGATAAACTTCTAATTAAAACCCATTTATTAATTATATTTCCATCAACATCCTTTAAATATGATATACTTATTTCTAGACACTCTCTATCTATACATATATACATCTATTATTTCCTGTATTAAAAAAACCATTTTTGGCTTCACCCTTTTTATATTTTTATTTTTAATTTTTAATTTTTAGTTAATATATTTAAAAACTCCAAATGTTCAGAATTCCACAAATGTAATTTACTTTTAGATCAAAAAAGATAATAAAATTATGAAAAATGGAGGTCATGTGTATATCATCCCATTGGCAATTTTTCCACCTTTAATATTATTAGATCACTATTTTTTTTTTGTTAGATCACATATATCTCAGCTGTTAGGTCAATAAATTGAATTTTCTAAAGAACAATAATATACAATAATTGTGAGGTCAGAAATGACAACTATATTTAAATGGTAACACTCTGAATTCTAATTATTATCTATTAGTTTTAAAAGACATTGCCAACCCAAATTCTATAATCTTCCTGAATTATTCAAAAAAACAATAATATCTTCTTTTATAGTTTTTTTCTTAAAAAAAGGAAAATATGAAATTAGAATCCAGTCCACGTTTAGAAAATTAATAAAAACACAAGATGAAGACTTTCAAAAAACGCAGCCACTCATTGCCGTTCCAAGACAAGGAAAAGCCGACCTACCATATCGGGCCAAAATAAACCAGCCGATTCAAGAAATGAACCGGCCGGTTCAAAAAAAGACAAAAGTAAGAGATAAAATAGGAAAAAAAGAAAAAATCTCGTACGTACCCCGCAACCAGTATCAATGGCGGTCCTTATGGAGCCATCCATGAGATTGATCAGCTTGCCAATATCGTCGATATATGCATCAGCTCCGCGAGGAAACATCGTTCCACCTCCGGGGAATCTGAACCTGTCACCTTCAAACCGAACCCAATTCTGATTCTTCTTCTCCACCGTCAACTCCCTATGCGGAACATTAGCATACCACCCGAATTCCCTACTCGCCGGCCACCGAAACGGCACTCTGTAGCCATACGGGGCCGGCACACGGCACTTCAAAAGCTCATGCTTTGCGGGGCAATGCCTCTCTCTATATACCAACCTATCCCTCTCGAATTTCAGGGAACGTTTAACGTCCTCGCATGGGGTGTACTCGTAGTATTTGGGATCGCAAGGCGGGAGGTGAGAAGCACGCGCCGCCGAGGGAGGAGGGTCTGTTGCAAAGTGGTGGGGGGAGAAGTCGAGGGTGGTGTTCCTGATGGGCGGGGCACAGGTGAGGAGGACAGCGGCAGAGGACGGCGAATTGACGAGAGGGATTCTGCCGCGGGAGTCTTGGTAGAAACCTATGACGTAAAAGAGAGTGCAAAGAATTGTTGTGACAGTGAGTTTGTAGAGATTGGCTTTCTTAGTTTTGAACGTCAGAAACGATGAAGAAAGAATTGCCATTGAAATGCCGAAAAACCAAGCTCTTTAGAGAGAGAACAAAACGGGGGATAAGGGGGAATGGATTTGCGTTTGTTTTATGCGTTTTTATATATAAACGGTGGAGTTTCAGAGAGAGAGAGAGGGGTGACGAGTGAAGTTTTCAAGAAGAGATTTTTTCTTTTTTTTTCAAGGTCAATATTGGGATAGGGGACTTGGGAATTAAGGTGACTGATGAAACACGCGCCTACGCGCTTCCCTCGTGAATTGGTTAATGACGATGAGAGTGTTTACATGAGCGTGTCTGAATTTATTAGTGGAAGGAATGTTTTCGTGTTTCAAGTTTAAGGTAAGCGGATTCTTTACTACCCTATACCCATTCATTCATTAATGGAAATTTAGAATACCAGCAGAGCAGTAAATAACAATGTATGTCTGGCGTGGCCTTCTGTCTTTAAATCTAATTCCAAATTATTATTATTTTTTACTTTAATTTAAGAGTTGCTTTATAAATTTAAAACCTATACTTAATCAATAAGTTTATTTTTTAACATAAATTCGAAAATGTTTAAACACAATTTAAATTTCTTGTGAACCAAATAAAATTATTGAATTAGAATCTCATTTTCGGTAGCTATATATATAAATATTTTTTCAATTGTTACTAATTAGTTTTACAATAATTATAAATATTTATAGTTACAATTGAAAATTTTCGTATATATATATATATATATATATATATATATATATATATATATATATATATATATATATATATATATATATATTATGATAAGTACGCCTATTTAACTTATCATAATTTATAAAAATAAATAAAACATTCCTATATTAAGTAAAATCCTTCTGAACATGAAAAATAGATCTCCTAAATTGAGTAACAAAAGATTTTTCCATTTTTTTTAAAAAAAAAAAGAAAAATAAAATATTCAAATAATCCAAAGAACCAAAAAGATTAATTAATCTATAAATAGTTTATTTCAGATAAAGGTATCGAGTGGGTGATTCCTACAACTCATATACTCAAAAATCTATCAATGTGTTTTGGATTCTGCACATCACCTCCACTCTATCGCAGAACTCGTGTTCAATTAACTTAAAAAAACAGAGTCCAATACTCCTCTCAATAACTATATATTCATTTTTTTTCTTTTTTTTATATAATTTTTTTTGTGAGATTCATATTTTAACATTAAATTGTAAATTTTGCATCCCTTATATTTTATATTCACACCCATTTATTAACTTTTTAGTGACGATAGCAATGTATTAAGGTTCCTAAACATTAAGTAAATTATTATTTAAAAAAACAATAATCAAAGCATTTAGATTTAGAAAAAAAATAATTAGCATTAATTTCAAGTGTGAAAATAAAAATCTATGAATTTGTTATTGACATGGATTTTGAAAAATTATGAACCATATAAAATAGAAGATTTTTTCCTCATATTTTGAGTACCTAATAGGGCTGATACGTACCATTCCCATTTAACTTTAAATTTGTAAATTTTTGTTCACTTAACTATTGGAATAGTCTGCTCTGAAATCTTCCCTCCAATTCGGAATTCATTAAGTGACAAACTCTAGCAATTTGCTGATCTAATAATAATTAAAATATATATAAAAGCCAATTATATATATATATATATATATATATATATATGTATATATTGGTTTTGGGAAATAAAAAATAAAATTAAAAAAATCCATTTGCAATAGCCCCTCTGCTTCAATTAATTCGTGCTATGCACGTAGCTTATAGCATGGAAATGGCTTATGCGTCATGTGATTTGTGGAGGCAAAACAATTGCTAACACCATATTATTCATAGCTTTAAATACATAAATAAATTAAAGTCAACTTCTGCTTCTTCTAATATTAAATTGAAAAGAATTTTATAGACACAAAGAATGGATCTGACCGCTCCAAATTGCTATATATGTATGTACATATGAATTATTTTCAACGTTCTTGCATGTTTTTGAATAAAGTAAATGCATGCATGTGATTGTGAATATTAATTGCAATAATTTCTTAATAGGAAATAATCCTTAATTATTGATATTGGATGCCTTATCTTATGAGCTGTTGATGGAGATGAAACCATATGCATTTATACATATATGAATAATTAAATAGCCGTTTGATCAATATTTAGTGGATTTACTGAGAAATCGATTGATTTTGACAATGGAAAAATCATACAAAAGGTATAAACTTATCACATGGTTGCGATATTTAATTTATTTATAGCATTAGGTTTGAATTGGGTTGGTTTCCAACTTTCCATAGATGGGGGGGACTGGGGTAGTTTCGAATTAGGATTTAATTAATTGCTGATTAGGTTAATTAGGAGGATTATTGTAGATACACAAACTCAACTTTCGATGATCATTAATATGATCCAAAGGAGTAGTTGGTTGATTTTGACTTTAGGCAATTGATTCCCATGTTAGATCCGTTAATCTTTTGTTTCTTTTTCTTTTTAAGTATCAACTAGGTTTTAATTTGATAGTAATTTTTCTTTACAAAAATTGGGAAAAGTCTCAATTTTTATTTTGCAAGTATTTTATTAATTATGTTAAAAAAAGATGAAATGTGAAGATAAAAAAATATAAAATCTCAAACAAAACAAAAACTTTTGCAAAAGGTGAATTATGCTTTTCTTTCATTGGGGTGTTTGGGTTGGTTGCTTGGTTACTTGGACAAGGGATATCCGAACAACGGAACGAGAATTTCGTTAGGAAGATGGGCATGGTGGGGTCCAACCACCCATTTTTCATCTACCATAGGGTATGGGCCCATTGCAACTCTCTCTTTCCCAATTTTTTTTATTTAAATTAAATTTATATATTCAATTCAATTATGAAACAAAATAATTATATTTAAAAATGAGTGATAAAATATTTTATCTTATAAATATAAGTTTATTATTCAAATTATTTATTGTATGACTTTAAATTATTGATTTAATTCATAAATGAAAATCTTATCTCATTCGTTGTTGGTATTTTAAAGAGGAAATTTCATGTTTAATGGAGAAGAGCATAAAAATATATATATATATATTTATCATGGCCCATAAAGGTCCACTATTCGTCAATTAGGTTGAAAATTTGGATTTGATCATATCTTTTTTTCTAAAAGGCCTAACTCATGGAAGCCCAATCTATTACATTCTACGAAGTATATCATAGTTTCTTATTCACTTTGCAACATGAACTATCTCTAAAACAACATTGAATTGTTAAATTATCCACACATGTGATATGTTTAAATACAAATTTTATTGTGCAGCAGTTTTTTCATTATATTCTCTTTCATTTTCATTTTCATTTTCTTCTTGTTCTTCTTCAAAGAGGAAAATGAAAAAATAAAAATTTGTTGCCTTTTAAATATTTATTTTAGAAAGATAAACTTTTTAATTTGTATATTTGATTTTATTTTTAATATTTTTGAATGTTTTAATTATTGTTATTACTGTTTGAAATGAAAAAAATATTAATTTTAATATTTTTGTGGGTGAAATAGCTAAAAATAAATACATTTAAACAAAAAATGAGTTTTATAAAGAGAAAAATTTGAGTTGTTAAAGGTTGAAAATGATAAAATTGATATAACTTTTTGGTAGAAAATTGATGAACTTATTATTTGATAAACCTGTAAATTATAGATGATAAATTTGTAAGTTAAATTTGATGAACCTATAAATAAAATATGATGAATTTGTAAGTTAAAAATGACAATTCTGGAAGTAAAAAATGATGAATATGTAATTTATAACTAATAAACCTATAAATTTTAACTAATAAACTTGTAAATTATAGATGATGAATCTGTAAATTATAACTGATAAGTCTATAAGTTGTAATTGATGAATTTGTAATTTATAACTGATAAATCTGTAAGTTATAAATTATAAATTTATAAACTATAATTGATAAACCTGTAACTTACAACATTTGAAAAAAAATGTATTAAACTCTGTTTTGTTTCACACTTCTTAAACATAGAAATTCATAGTGCAAGATGGACCTAGGTTTAGGATATAAGAATCCATGACCATTGCTTATTATGAGTTGTTATATCCCGTGGTGGATCTGCATGGGGGCTGATGGGGGCCACTACCCCCCTAATTTTTTTTCAGTTCATCTTTTAATCCAATTTTTTTAAATTACACTCTTAAATAACAAAAATTAGATATGTTTATTTTGATTAATAACTCTTTACTTTGTTACTTTTTTATTTTTGTTTCCTTATATTTAGATATAACAAATTTATTATATAAGTTTATTGGATAATATAATTTTAAAAAATATATATATATATATGTATATATATAATTGTCTCCCTAACTTGAAATTTTGAATCCGCCACTGGTTATATCGTTGATTTAGATTCACGTTGTATTATGAATTTCTTTTCTTCATAGTTGCGAAATAAAAGAAAGCACACAATTTTTCATAATTTATTTTTAGTGAACTAATAAATATAAAATATATTCATCAATTATAACTTACGAGTTTATTATTTTTAACTTATAAATTTATCAATTATAATTTATAGGTTTATTATTTTGAACAAAGAAATTTATCGTTATAAACTTACAAATTGATTATTTATAAATAACAAATTAATCGTTTATAATTTTCAGGTTTATTATTTAAACTTGTATTTTCATTGTTTTAAAAGTTATATGTTTATCGTTTATAACTTGTTGATTCATCACTTATAGGTTTTTTTGTTTATAACTTACATGTTCATTATTTTGAAACTACATATTTATCATTTAAATTTTACAAATTTATCATTTACAGATTTATTGTTTAGATTTTATAAGTTTATTATTTACTGATTCATCGTTTATAACTTACAGATTCACCGTTTTTAATTTACAAATTCACCGTTTATATTTTATAGATTTATCATTTACAAATTTATCGTTTAGATATTGTAAGTTTATTATTTATAAGTTTATCATTTATAACTTATAGATTTATTGTTTTAAATTTACAAATATAGAATTTACAGGTTTATATTTTAAAATTTGTACGTTTATTATTTTACAAGTTTATTATTTACAACTTATAAGTTCATCGCTTACAGGTTCATTATTTTTACCAAATTCACTATCTTTAACTTTCAATAACTCAATTATCTGTGTATATATTATTTATTTTTAGTTCAAATATTATTATTTTCAATAATTTTATTCCATAAAATATATTAAAATTAATATTTTTATCTTAAACAATAATAACAATCATTAAAATATTAAAAAAATATTAAAAATAAAATCAAATATACAAATTAAAAACTTTCATCTCTAAAAAAAACTTAGAATATACATTTTTTTTGTTCTCTCTATGAAGAAGAAAAAGAAGAAGAAGAATAAGATAACATAAAAAAAACTTACAATAAAAATATTGGTTTATAAATAAAAGAAATATTGTAAAATATTAATAACATAGTAAAAAATATTGTCGTATAAATAAAAGACATACAATGTATTATAGACACAAGTCCATTATATAATTTGCAACCTACTATTGTATTCACTGCATAATTCTTATGTCATGAACTCATATATTATGTTACATTATGAACTTAGTTTTCTTTATAAGTGTAAAATGCCTTTATTTTTTATGTATTTAAAAAAATAATTTTTTATCATTTAAATAAATGACATACGATGTATTATAAAATACGAATCTATAATATAATTTATTTTTCTTATGGAAACAAAAATATTGGAACACTTGTAAAATAAAAAATAAAATCAATGCAGGTTAGTTTAATTAGTACATTTACCATAAATTAGACATGATTAAAATAGGAAATTATGAAATAATTAGTAATTAAGAAATTTAGAAGACTGACTATAAATATTCATGATGCAAAAGTAATATAAGAAGTCCAATTTAATTTGGAAAGGGAAAAAAAGAAAAGAAGAAGCCCATATATATAATTTGTAGCATCGAAAACAAAAATTACATAATTTGATACTTGATATTTTGATTTATTTTAATTATGGGTTCTATAATGATTTGAATGTAATTGAACTAAAAATGCAAGTAATTTTCATTTCTTAGCTTTAGTTAGTGGCTGACAAGAGAAATTGTTGGAAAACTATTTCCATACTTAACAAACTCGGCTAGGCTGCTGGATAATCATCTCCACATCCCACTGATCTCACCATCTCACCATCTCAATTCTCTATTCTATTCCTTAGCGCTGTGGGACCCATTATTCAATCTCTGACGACGGCGACCGGCGGCGACTGTGGTCCACTTGTTGGGTTTTGCCGCTGACTCAGCTCCACCGTAGC
The DNA here is from genome assembly GCA_023653625.1 of Triadica sebifera. Taxonomy (NCBI): domain Eukaryota; kingdom Viridiplantae; phylum Streptophyta; class Magnoliopsida; order Malpighiales; family Euphorbiaceae; genus Triadica; species Triadica sebifera. The sequence goes on from CM042895.1 coordinate 4,472,932, forward strand.
CATACTAGTCTTATTCCAATTATTATTATTTATTGTTAATAGTTAACTGAAACACGCATCAAGTGGATCATTATTGATGCATTTATTAAATTAGCAAAGAAATCTTTCAAAAATTTCAGAAGAATTTTTTTTAAAAAAATTTAATTGTTTTTTTTAGGCTGCCAGAATTGAATCAGTTGTAAAGAAATTTCACCTATAAGTAATTTTAAAATTAATATAAATTAATCCTGGGTTTAGTAATAATTTAAGTAAAACAGAACAGATGGAAGAAAGAGCATGAAACAGGGACACAGAATCCCATAAACTGATACCATCCGCGTATTAATTAATAAACAATTAAGCTTAATTTATCTACTCTAATACTAATTACATGTTAAATGTACACGTAGCACTATCTATCCACAAATAAATCTATACGCGCTTGCCACCTAGGCCGGACCGTGAATTCCAAGCATCTAAAAAGCCTTAAAACGTCGGACTTCCTTTTTCTTAATAATATATGTACTGGATAAGCTTGTCGTTTTTGTTCGACCCAACCCATTTCTACCAAACTTCTTTAAGTCGTATATATAAATGCAGATTTCAACCACAACTTCCCCTTCTATATTCTCTCTTTATTTCCATTTCAGGTTTGGAATTCTTTTAAGGCGCAAATTCGTTGTCTTTCTGTAATCTGAGGGCCAATAAAATTGAGGATTTTGAGGTTTGATTGTGTTATGGGCGCCAATGTATCAGCTGCTTTGTGTTATAATGACGACAGTGAGGGATCGTCGTCGAAGCCCGGGCTGGGTGATGTACCGGAGAGCTGTGTGGCTTTGATTTTGATGCATTTAGAACCACTTGAGATCTGTAAATTGGCCAGATTGAACAGGGCTTTTCGCGGTGCTTCTTCCGCTGATTTCGTATGGGAATCCAAGTTACCTTCTAATTATCGGTTTATGTTGGATAAATTGCTCGACGATAAATCTATGGCGGATTTAGGGAAAAAGGATCTTTATTCCAGGCTTTGCAGGCCTAATTCTTTTGACGACGGCACAAAAGTATGTTTCTCTATGTTTCTTTCTCTCTGTCTCTCTGTTTTTGGATTCTTTAACATTACTGATAAGGTAGAGATTTTGTGTATAAATAGGAAATTTGGCTGGATAAGAATACTGGTGGGATTTGCATATCCATTTCTTCAAAGGCGTTAAATATTACTGGAATTGATGACAGGCGGTACTGGAATCACATTTCTACTGAAGAATCAAGGTGAGAATTATGAATTCATAAAAAGAAAAGTTATTTCTTTTAATTGTACCCAGAATCAGAATTGGGATTTCATTATTTCTAATGTATCTGTCACAAAAATATCTGATAAATTGATTCTATTATGGATATATTTAGATTCGAGACAGTTGCATATCTTCAACAAGTATGGTGGCTTGAAATAGATGGAGAGTTAGAGTTTGAATTTCCAAAAGGAACATATAGCCTATTTTTCAAATTACAATTAGGTAGATCCTCGAAGAGAATGGGGCGTAGAGTTTGCAACACAGAACACATTCATGGGTGGGATATAAAGCCTGTCCGATTCGAGCTAACAACATGGGATGGTCAACAGGCTGTGTCCCAATGCTTTTTGGACAACCCCGGGAACTGGGTTAATTACCATGTCGGAGATTTTGTTGTTGAGAATCCGAATGGATTAACCAAGATTAAATTTTCATTCACGCAGATTGATTGCACTCACACCAAAGGTGGGCTGTGTTTAGATGGGGTTTATATATTCCCAACCAGCAGTAGTTTATGCACTCAAAATTGCACAACCTCGTTGAAGTGTGCAGCCTCATAATTCACAACCAACATTGTTTTGATCTGAGTTTGCTTTCTTTTCTGGCTCATATGGAGTTTTTGATTGTATTGGCCTTGTATGTATGTCATGTATATAGTGCTCATCCTTACTGGTAGTATAGTTGTGTAGCTTTGCATTATTTTTCCAGTGGCTACAGATTTTTTCATGTTGAACTTTCAGCTTCTATTCCCTTGATTCTTTCAGTTAAGGAATTTGGATACAGTTTCAATTTATAGTTATGGTTTTTCACCCTAATTGGCATCGTTGATTGGTCACATTCCCTTTCTAAAAGTATCATTATCATTATATTCAAATTTTAGAAATTTATTGTCTATATTATATTCAATAGATTTTTCATATAAACAATTAATTTTTACTTTATAAATATGAACTTGATATTTATCTGATTTGGATGGTTTTTATTTCACGTGCAATGTTATACTTTATCTGTTTTATTTCAATTGTGCATTTTGGCTTTTACACTCAAATTAAATAAAATAATGAATTATCGTTAATTATATAAGATTCTCATTGTAATTTATCTCAATATCCTTTGATTTTTTTTATTGTAAAAAGGAAGAGAGTGTAATTTAATAAATAAGAGTAAAGTGAAAAATATATATTAAATACTCATTTAATTTCTCTAATAAACATTTGAAGTAAAACAAAAAAAAATTACAAAATGGATATTTGAAGTCAAATGAAATGAATAATTATTATTAATTATTTTCCTTTTTTTTTCTTTGAGACCAAGAGAGCAATTTTATTTTGAATCCAAGTGGAGCAAAGTTACAAGAGAAAGTGAAAAAAAAAAAAACAGGAATGTTATTGAGATGTTTGGGATCAATTCCATTGTATACAAAAATAATAAGAAATGAAATTTTATTCTCAATATGGTGGTTTGAAATTTCAATATTTCTCTTTAGTGGAATAGGAATTAGAATCTTATTTTTATATTTGGTGTGATTTCATAAATAAGAAGAATAAAATTAAAAAATTAATTATTAAAATATAAAATTTTATTCATATTTTTATATTTAGTATATGTCATGTAATAAAAATTTATGTTTCGTGTGATTTCATAAATAAAATGAATAAAAATTGAAATATAAAATCTCAATAAATAAAATTTTAATTGAGAATTTAAAAAAAAAAAGCAGAAAGCCTTAATAAAATAAGTTCAGAAATTTTAAAAGTAAAAAAATGCAATTAAAAAAAACACTTAAAAAGCAAATAAATAGTAGCTTTTAAAATAAGGAAATAAATTCCAAATACCATAAAAAACTAGTTAATAGAATTTCTAGAATATTAAGCAATCAAATAAATTCTATTCCTATTCTAAAATTGGACATACTAAATATACCCTTAAATTCTTAATGTTAAAGAAAATGTTATTGAAACTAAGAGCAAAATATAAGGATCTCTAGCAACAACCATTCATCCTCCCTATAGTATTGAGATTTGAGAGGGGGATGAAGTCATCAAGATAAAAAAGAGAGGAGATTAATTTGTTAAATCAAGATAATGATACAGTTCCACTAAAATAGGAATATTATACTTTACTGTTTGGTTAATGAAGAAAAAAATAAATGAGAGAAAAAAAATTTCATTTTTAAAATATTTATTTTCTTACCATTGAATGTGTTGAAAAATGTTGTTAACATTCATCTCCAACAAAATTCAGCCACTATTTCCTCCAGCTACAACTACTTAAGTCAATTTAATATTTTATTGTAAAAAAATAAAAAAAAACACTATCGGATCTCATATTTTGCAATTATTATTTAATAGAATCTGAACATTTTTATTTTATACATGTAACATTTCAAACTTTTATTTTAATTCATCCATCAAACTTTTATTCATTCTTCGTATTCATCTAGCTAAATATGTAAATATAACAATAATTTAGTAGCTAAATTAATAGTAAATCTATAAATAAACTACTTTCATATCAATCCAATCAAAATCTCCACATATGCAATGCATTACTTGCACAAGACATCAAATTAAATATATTACATTCATTTTAAAATTAATAAAGTAATTGAATTGTAATTCATTCAAAATACCCTTGATTTTTGTGAGGAAATATTTGATATTGTAGTTGTATGTCAAAAAATAGATTTATAATAATTTATTAATTTAATTGACTGACTTTTTTATTTTTTTATAAATTATTTTTTCGAATTTACTTTTAAAAAGTAGTTTTTAAAATTCAAAAAATATTTTTTTGAAACACAGTATCAAACAAGGACTTAATATCAATAACTATAAACCTTCAGGGATAACAAAAATAAGCATTTGAGAGGCAAATAAATAAAGTAAAAGTTTAAAGGGCCAAATTAATAAATTTTGCAAAATATTCAGCCAGAAATTTATTTTTATATAGACATATATATTATGTAAATTTATAGATATCGATATACATAAATTCTTAATTAATTTTTTTCCCCTCAATGTTGGCATCTACGTAGCCAAATAGCAATTTTTTTAATTCTAAAAATTAATCTAATATGTTTTTATCAATGCGCAAAACGACCAATACGGCAATAACAACATATATCGCGGTATAAAAATAATTTATTGGTAAAAATTAAAATATGCATTTGTCACAAAAATTAAGTTATTAAATATTTAAATTTCCACATTTTATACATATAAATTTAAAATTTTAATATTTTTTATACACTCATATCCACTAAAAATACCATATATCCTATAATTTTTCGATACTTACTATTTAAAAGTTAAATAATCAAAATTAGTTGATTTTATATGAGAAAACTAATAACTTAAAAATTTAAGTACTTATATTTAATAAATTTAAATTGTTATTTTAGAAGCTCATTTAAATAAAATAACAACTTAAAACTAAAATTTAATAAAGTATCGCCAATCAAAATATTATTAATATCAGCTTATCAAAATTATTTATAAAATAGAGATTCGAATATCATCTATTGGTCCAATAATAGATATTGATTATATAAAAAGTATTATAATTCGAGTTACATTTTTATTTTAGGCTAATCCAATCAGATTCGAGTTATATTAATTAAATTATTTATAAATTGATTTAATCTAAATAAGGAAACATAATAAAAGATATATTTTATAATTTTAAATTATTTTTATAAATTAATTTAAGAGGAGTGTTAATTATTTTTTTAATAATTTGATTTAATGGAGGTGTTAACTTTTAACTTTTAAACTTTTATTTTTTTATTATACTCGACTAGTCAATTAGAATTATACATCGATATTGTTAATATTCGTGTCTAGAAAAATTTTAAGAGCGACAAAATACTAATATTTTAAAAGAGTTGCTTTTAACTTCTTAGTTAAACTGAAAAAACCTATATTATCTAATCCAGATTTACTTTTAAACATTTCTTTGAAAGAAGATTAAAAATTTAAGGCATATTATACAAATAAGGTAAATGATAAAATAAAAGGCAGGTAATGCAGTGCATGAATAATAGTTTCCTAAAAATTTAATAATTAATTGAATAAAATATTATTATTATTTTTAGAAATTGAATAATTATTAGTATTAAATAAATAAAAATGGTCTACGTCTTGGCTCGCTTTCTGTATTCCATCTGTACGCCATCGTTATCTGTAACCATAATCACCACCAACAAACTCTTCTTCCCTCTCTGCAAGAGATGTATATATAAATGAAACAGATTGTCACTTTCTCTCTCTAGGGTTTGGAAATTCGCGAGATACGGATACTTCTCCTCACCGAGAAAGGTTGGAATTTGATGCCCTTCTTCTTCGCTATTTTATCTTCACCAGAACCTCTTTCTTTCATTCTTTCATTCTTTCATTCTCCTGTACTTTATTTTTCTTTTCGTTTCTCTCCCTTTGTCCTCCACTTTTGAATTTTTCTTTTCGTTTCTCTCCCTTTATCATCCCCTTTTGAGTTTTTTTTTTATACATTTAAAAAAAAAATATTTACATTTGCATGATTCCCCTCAGCCATGACATCTGCGGTAGATTATCTTGATTTATCTCCAATTTAGCAAAAACATTTTAAAAAAATTTCTTTAATTATTATTATCCTTTTTGTGATATGCTTTTCATTTGTTTCTAATTTTTTCTAATGCTGTTGATGAAATCCCATTGTAGCGTCGAATTTTAATTCGTTTTTTGTTGGGTCCTGGTTCAGTTATCAATCAAAATAAATAAAAAGAACTGAGATTTTCTTTTTATGAATAGCTATGACATCCTCATCACTGGTATACTGATTTTAGTTTTATAAGTTCAATTTTTTTAAGAATGTTGAACATTTGTGAGTTTTGAATTTATTTGAGGGGTGTAATAAGGTTCATATTTTTATGTCTACTTTGATGTCGATTTCGTTGTTCAACTAGTTATTTGCATTTGTTTTTTTTTGAATTTTGGAATTTCATCTGTCTTATCTAGTTTTATGTAATGCCGAAAGCACTGAGCCTGTTATTTTCTTGCTCATGTGAAATAATTCTTATCAATTGGGCTCGGTGGCAATAAGCCCTTTCTTCCTTGTTAGCAATTTTTCAGTTCCATATCCTCATGATCTTCCTGTTGGCCAGCGTGCCTCTGTTCTTCAATACTTGATTATGTGCTTCAGTTGTTTTCTATGGGATTAGTAGCAGTGTTTTAGATCTGTAAATTTTTTATTTGTGCAAGCATTTACTTTGATAGTCCTGAAATTTGCTTCGGATTTTCTATTTTTGTTTAAGCTCTTGATAATTTATTTTGTATTTTCAAACAGGTTTTGAATTTCAAAAAGATAACAAGGTTTATAATTCTGGTGGATTTCTTCAATTTGCTTAATTTAAGCAAATATTGCTTGTGCTAAAAAGGCTACTAGAATTTATAGGCTGCTTAAATGGAGAGGTGTGTGGATTTCTTCAATTGGCTTGACTATGATACTCTGTTGAAGATCCTTATGTATTTGGAGGATCCATCTGATCTTGTTCGTGTTAGTTCTGTCTCCCGTTCTTGGCGACATTTTGGTGAGTAGTTTCATAAACATATATTCATTTCTCCTTTTGGAAACATTTTATTCGTTTTAAAGCTCATGCAAAAATCTGTTGCAGCTGAATTACTTAAATACAAATTCTGTTAACTATAATGGGTGAGTTTCCAGTGATTCCGTGTATAGCAGGTGTGTGGTTCTTTTAAATAAAAAAATGTTGGATGGCAATTTTATTGGTAGTTTGGTTGCAGTAAAATGTGTGGTTCTAATAAATCAAAAAATTTTAGATGGCAATTTTGCGGATAGTTTAGTTGAGTGGAATGAAGGTTAGTTTCATGTTTTGTCTGCCAAACTTTTTTTACTGTGTCTATTCTTGAATTTTGCAAATGGTTTTATACTACCTGCAAAATTAAGTGATATTTAGTTAATTACTAATTGACTTCTGGAAGTTAAGCAGAATGAAAATTAATCGTTGAATCAGTTCACAATTCACATGAGCATGGGCACTCAAAAACATGATCAAACCCCCACGGTTGAAATGTGCCTAAGAAAAAAAAAAATCAATGTAGAAAATTTGCACATAGTAAGAGCAATGAACAAGATGGGGGTGCATAGATAGGTCTCTAAAGCATAGGCCTGTGTTATACATGCGAGATCAAGTTTGCATAAGCTATAAATTTAGAATATGGTGTGTGAGTGTGTGACCAAACAATGGGAAAACTTTCTATTTGTTTGGTGTTCCTAGTTTCTTTTCTCCAATGTAGTCTAGGTTTTTTTGTGCTACTTATTCTGTTCAATTTATGGCTCTCTTTTCCTTGTCTATATATTATGCACCTCTAAAAGATTTAATTTCGTATGTTTTCTATTTAATGCTGAACTCTCTTCATATTTGCACTCTATAATGATGCCTGCTGATTTGGCTCCATGAGAATCTTCTGTACTGTGTAGTTATCACCAGACAATATAATTTTGATTATCTTGTCACAACTATGTGTCTGTATTTCGGTCATGCTAGTGAGAATATAAAGATAGACCAAGTTTTTAAAATTTGTTGTTTACTCATTCAGTCTTTAATAATATTTACAATATGTATTGAAACTTGATGGTTTGGGTAGGGTAAGCCTCAGGCTGTTTGATTATTATGTTGTTGTTATAGGTATTGACTGATGTTAAATGTTTTTCAGTGATTGCAAATGGTCTTTGTAAGCAGCTATGCTTGAGAATGTTTCCTTGCTTGCAAAGAGTAGATCGCATTATCGAACCAAACTCTGGTACAAAAAGTTCTTTGGAAGATGGATGCTGCAAATCTGTGGAATGGGAAACTCTGGAGAGGGAGCACAGAGTTTTTGCCTTTTTAGCTCACGGCTCCTCAACTTTTGCTCTTAGAGAGTGCATTTCAGATGCAATAAGTGCTTCTAGCACTGATAATTATCCAGAGGAAAGCATTAATAACACACTTGAACCAAGAGTCATAGTTGACAGGAGAGCTTCATACTGGTCAAGTAATGGACAAAGTGACCCTGCAGTGCCTGAGACACTTACGTATAAGTTAGTTGCTGATATTTGTGTCATTACTGAAATCAGCATACAACCTTTTCAAGGTTCTTTCTGAAAGTTTCTGATGTTTAGTCATTGTTCTGAATTGTTTTCATGCCTTAAAAGTTTTCCCTTATTGACATAAGCTATGCTATTATCAGCTTTTTTTCAGTGGGGTTCACCTATATATTCTGCTACATCAGTGCGCTTTCGTATGGCTCACCCCAGAGCCCCAGGGGATGATCCCATGGGCGAGGCATGTGATAATTGTGCGCATGATAATTTCATATGGACCTACACTTCACCGGAGTTTGCAATGGCTCAGGTATGCTGAACCTGATTTCTTTATTCATTATTTAGGCTTTGGATTTATCTGTTCTACTATAGCTATAAGGATTTTAACAAAGTAAACTGTGGCCCTTTCATCATTCTCTGTAATTCTGATTGTGGTGTGGCGTTTTATGGTTTTCTGTTTTCTTTGAAAATACTATTATGGCATTTTTGGTATATTAAAGAATAGGATTCCATGGGAGATGAAATCATATTTCTAGATTGGTGTTTTGGGATTTTAATATTTTTCTTTAGTATGTTCATGTAATATGAACTAAAATCCTATTTTTATATTCGGTTTAATTTTGTTAAGGGTATTTGTGGGAATATAAAATGTTTTATTTTTAAAAAATACTGAAAATTTTTCAAATACCAACAAATTTGAAATATCAGGAATCTTTATACAGGAATCAGAATCATATTCCAAAATGTTTTAGCTACCAAACTTAAATTTAGAATGAGAAACTCATTCCTAGTTCAAAATTTAGGATACCAAGCATATGTCCTAATGTAGTATACTATTCATAAATTGAGATGCATACCTCTCAACTTAAATGAGCACCCCGTTGAGTTGCAACTTGCAAGAATTAGTCCAAGTGGAAAGTGAAACGGTCAGAAGCAACCAATTTTTTAAAATTTGTGAATAATAGAATTTCAGTGTCCTCCCAACACTATCCTACCTAAACATAGGATGGTTGTTTCATGTATTTGAAAACTTGTTGGAATTCCACTATTGATTTTTAGAGATAATTCTGCGGTTCTCTCCATTGCAAATGTTTGTCCTTCTTACTTTTTAGTTTGGGTTGGTTGGGTTGGATGGCACCATGTTGGATGGGTGTGTGGCAGTGTGGGTGATGGATAAGCATCTATTTGTGAATCTGGTACTTGCACTTTTGCCCCCATGCCTTGGTTGGCAATGGAAACATCACCTGATGACTTGTATATGAACAGGAGAATCGGTTGCAGAAGTTCAAGCTCCCAGAACCTGTTCTTTGCATTGGTGGAATTTTGCAAGTTGAGCTGTTGGGTAGGGTTCAGAGGCAACTAGCGGATGGCTTATTCTATATATGGTTTGTCTTCCCACTCTTCTGTGTTGGTCCAATTTGACTTTCTGATGCTCTCACGTTCGCAGTGGTTTTGCAATAATCATCATTTATATATGCATTTCCAATGACATTGCAATGGTCATGCTTGATCTTCTGTTATAGCAAGGGGAAAATATTTTGGCTATGATCTATGGTTTCTGATTTTAATGTGCTGTACTGTCACACTGCAGCGTTGCTCACGTTGAAGTGATGGGCAGACCATTATCACCTCCATTTAGTGTTGAAATCCTTGAATCCTCTGGAAAGTTTGTGTTGGAAGCGCACAGTTACACACAACAAAGCTTATTGGAAAACGGATCCTGTCAGCTCCCAAATGCAGATTCAGAGGGACGTGCAAGAGATGAAGAGCAGTTGGTGAATTTGCTGGTGGATGAGTATGATGGGAATGAAGAGGATGAAATTGAAGGAAATATGGCCCTCTGGCTCTGACCCTATTTGCTAGAATATAAATTGTAACTTTCCCTCTCCATACTCTTTTTTACTGTAATAAAAAATTGGCATGTTGACTTCAAACTATGTTTAAAAAAAAAAAAAAAATCCTTCTTTCTCACCGAGATAAATAAATATCATTTTATTTCTTTGGACTTTTGTTGACTAATTATTTTAAGAGTGATTGTTACGATTTAATGTCCGAAAATTCTCTACAAGAAAATTGATCCATTATTATATAACCTAACATAATTATTACAAAAATTACACTAACTAAATCTAGCAATACCAATATAAAAGTTTTAATGAGTTTTCAATTTTACCTTAAACTTTTAATATTTAGATTTAATGTTCTTATAATTAATTGTTGGTTGGAATTAGAAAAATATATATTTATATCTATATTTTATGTTAAGTTAATTATATTCCAGTTCCTATGGCAAATGGAGCTGTCCTCTCCTCTCCTCCACCTGCTGCGGAAGCCGCAGCCATCCAACAAACTCTATTCGTCAATGTTTCTTCAGGATACGAAGCTGTAATGGTTTTAGCCTCATTTGATGGAGCTTGTACTGTGTTAATGCCACAAAGAATACTCCTTGGGAGATTACTATTCTCCTATATGAGATTGATCATTTTAGGAGAAATTTAGTGTCTTTTTAACCCTTTTAAATGTAGCAGTGCTATCATCAGAACGCATATTAGTCAACTTTAGAGTTTGTTTGGTTCAGCGTTAACGATCAACTGTTAGTTGTCAGTATTAATAGTTAGCTACCATCGGCTGGCTGTTACATTCACTTATTAGCGGTTAGCTATCTGTTGATTAAAATAACTATTGATAATTATTTATATTATTGATGTGATATATACACAAATCATTTATTTGTTCATAATCCATATCTTATAAAATGGAAAAATATAATTAATTAAAAACAAAAATATAATTAAAAAATATAATTTTTTAATCAATAAAAATTGTTATTAATTCATCTAAATATAAATAAAAAGTATTTTAGGTATTAAATATCTAAAAGCCAAATTTTGAAATTAAAAGTTGAAAATTATAATTTTTCATAAAAAAAAAATATTTTTTAGTACAAATTTTAAAAAGAGACTGAAATTTTCTTATATTTAATCAAATATCCAATTTAACTTATGGATTGTTAAACAGTTAAAAATTAAATTAACTAAACATCTAAGTTTTAGTTTATTAAATCGAAGGAAATTTTTTTTTAAAAAGAGACTGAAATTTTCTTATACTTAATCAAATATCCAATTTAACATATGGATTGTTGAATAGTTCAAAATTAAATTAACTAAACATCGAACTTTTAGTTTATTAAATCGAAGAAAAAAAGACTAAATCAAACGGACAATTCATAAAACTGGTATCCTCTCCTATATTGGATTGTTAATCTCCCAGGTAGATTGGAACACACACGTTGTAATGATTGGATGTTTATTCTTATTAAATATTCAAAATATTTACCGTAATGAACTTTTACATTAAATTTTAATCAAAAGTTGAGAGCAATTTTAATTCTGTCCTGTTTCATTTTCTTCTGCGATCAAAACACAGGAAGACAAATTAAATATTTATGCGCATTGCAAATGATTTTTTTTTTTTTTTTGGGGGGGGGGGGGGGGTTGTTTTAACCACAGCAGCAACCAGCAGTGACTACAATTATATTACGATAGGACATCCTAATAGTCCACAAAAGAAATTGAAACCAACACTAGGCAACCCACATAATCTACCAGGAATCACTAATCGGAAATGAAATTGGAAGGAGAAATGACAAAAATATATTATTACCATTGCAAAAGAGCATAATGAACTGTGACAACAAAAGCTGCTAAGTAATTGAAGGTTTATAGCGTGGAACCTCCCAGCTCACGTAGAATATCGCAAGCAACTCAAAAGCTTACACCACCAAGGATTTTATCTCACAAGTTCAAATAATTATTTAAATGACGTAACTTCAGAAGCAGAACAGGCTCGCATCCTCAGGATGTCTTGGCTTTGGGTCGAGATGGAAGTAACTGTGCAACAGAATGCATAAATCCATTAGTAAACAAATTAGACCCATCCAATATTCGGGAATCCATCAAAGAAATTCCTTCGGAAACCTCAATCAGCCAAAGCAAGAAACGAACATACAGATATACTACAGAATATGTACCTGATAGCAAGAGATTAATGATGTAACAAATCCAAAGGCTCCTGTCACACGAGGGGTAACTTTCTTAGGTGCCAGTTGAAGTAGACCAACTGCAACTACAATATCCATGGCAGACTTAACAAGGGCTAGTGACCTATCATTTGACTTTTGAAGTTTAGCACGGTATTGCTCATTCTGCATTAACAACAGCAGCAACAAAGAAATAAGAATGGAATGCTATGTAAGAGCAACTGTAATGGTAATGAAATCATATGATATACGTACTTGATATTTATCACTGTTCTTAAGCTCCTTCTCTAGCCTCTTCATTGATGCAGAAAGTCTTCCAAGCTCTCCAATCTGATTAAGAAGGATGGAGCACCTCATAAAAACCATAGAGATAGCCCAAAACTTTTTTCTCTCACCATGTGTTTTCTTTCTATCCTCTTTCTGTTTCTATTTTTATTATTTATGAAGGCTTGGAATAAGGGAATTTTAACTACTTTTTAAGTCCATTACGCAGGGAAGCCAAATCAGAAATTACAAACCTCAACCAAGGTGCTACAGATTGAGGATCCCATCCAACAGTAAAGAGATATTCGGCCAATTAGCTCGGTACGTTCTTTGTTCTACCAAAAGAACAAAAATTTCCACGTTAAATAACCCAACAAATTAAATACAAAATCTACATTAAAAATGACAAAACGCGTACCTTGTAGATTCCAGATCTACCAAGCCAAACGATTTGATCGAGAAATAAGAAAGTTGACAGTAATGCATTTTTGGACTGAAATAAGCAGCAAACTAATAATGTCAATGAGATGAACAAGAAGAAGAAGAAGATTTAAAAAACAAAAAAACTACCACCTTTCCCAACGCAATGAGAGGGAGGGGAGTTCCTTGAGGGACTGGACTAATAAGAGCATGCAGATCATTGACAAACTGCAATTCAACAAGGTTAAGCAGCATAAATCATCCTAGAAAGCAACAAGAAAAAGCAAAATACAACTTCAGATTCCACTGATACAAGCATCTGATAATTTATCTCACAATATTAGAGAGAGAGAGAGAGAGAGAGAGAGAGAAATTGCGAGAAACAGCTCCTTTCGGTAGTTCAATCATTCTACTTATACTTCCCAGTAAACAGTCAATAAACAGAGAGAAAAAAAAAAAATTCTTAAGGCCTGAACCAGGAGTCACCAGACACCCAGTTGATCAACAATGCCAGAGCAATGCAAACTTAACTACAATTAATATCATAAATATTGGAAATCATGATGTGCAACGAAAACTAACCTTAAGAAGACGGAAAACTTTTCGGGCCAAACTGGTATTTTTGTCAACAATCTGGGCCGTACCAGGCTGTCCATTACTTAAAAATTTGGAACCGTATTGAATTGCCCTGCATATCTTGTCTCTAGCTTCTGCCTTGTTCAGGTATAGAACTAGCAGACCAAGTTCTGCTCTTGTCGCATCCAATGTACTCATATTTTATCCTTAAGACAACAAAGAAATCAGCATAATGTTCATAAGCAACAATTCCAGAAGTAACACAGAATTGCAACAGAAAATGGAAAATGCATCTTCTAACATCAAAAGTTCATAACCAAAAAACTGCAGGGCTTTTATATTGATTGTTGTGGCTGAGGAGGTCTGGCATTGAATAGAATACTCCAATCAGAAATTTCTAGTCCGTGCATTTATATTTCAGCTCAACCAAGTTAAATTACCCCAAAAAAACAATTACAAAGTTAACATGAATTATGAATAATATAAAAGTTAGCATGGTCATCACACTTGACCCCCATTAAACATAATTCTTGACCTCAATAATTAATTCAAATTCATTCATGACCAATTGAGGACGATCCGCATACTAACTGAAACTTCTATTTTTCTTCTTCATGAATTCTTGACATTGAAATGATTTCCAACGGACTATCATAAGGTCCTGATATTGGTTCTCAGCAAAACTACCAAACGCGCTCAATGCCTCCTCAATCAACTAAAAAGAACCAACAGAGATATGAAAAGAGTAAAGTAACTATTGAACACAATCAAAATCTCAAAACTTTTGTGAAATTAAAGACTGAGTATTGAGCTGCTAAAGAGGAACGAAAGACAAACTCAATAGAGATTCAATATCATGTATCTCCTTTCCAGCCGAGTAATATCATAATTTTACTGGATATCAAGTCATCAAAAACTCACGTAAGTTCACCTGAAACTTGCCTAAAGAGAGAAGGGAATACCACCATCAAGAAAATAAAGAATCCTAATAAAGCAAAATTCATATCCACAATCCACCACCATTATATGCAAAAAAAAAAAAGGCTAAAAAGACCAAAAGATAATAATTTTACAACAAAAATCAAACTTGGAGAGAACCAGATTAACAGATAGTAATCACGTACTTTAATTCCGAATTAAAATTGTGAAATTAAAAGACTGAAGTACACAACTGATAAAACACCAACTTATATACCTCGAAAAGCACTACCAAGTACCAACAGATCGAAATCAAAAGGTTAGGGTTCGCAAATTGAAAAAATCGAACAGAAGGAAAGAGAGAGAGAGAGTGAAAATAATACCGAATAAAGTGCCGATGTATTTGGCCTCGAGAACCACAAATTTTCTTCGCCTTCGCTGGGAAATGGAAAAATAAAGAGAGAGAGAAAATGCCAGCGTCAGCAACCTGTGTCTGTTTTTGCTTCTCTATGTGAACTAATAATGATAGACATCTGATAAGGGCTTGTTTGGCTCCCTCTTTTCCGCAATAAGAAAACAAAACAAATTTGCTTCTTTATCCTACAAACACTCTTGGGATTCGTCTAGCATTGATTCGTTGACCGTTGGATATAATGGATCAGGATTACACCTTGGTTTACTTTTGATCAAATCCGTTAGATACTCAATCGTATATCAACATACACGATAACCTTACCCTGGTTTTTTTTTTATTTATAAACAAAAATCTAACGGTTGTGGTTAAATAAAATATCATTAATTTCATAAATCAAATAATTTCTCACATTTTCGATTAACATTAAAATAAATATAATTGTTCTAATATAGTCGGAGACGTCTTTTTTCCGAATTTTATATATAAAGAAAATATGCGCCGAAATAGTTTTATTCCATAATAAATTAATAATTAATTAGCTATTATTATTTGTATTATAATTTTAAAAATAAAAAATTATATCTTTTTATTATTCATAGCCATCAAAGTTGACGAAATCTGGTTTTTTTGACTAGTTTACTTAGACCGGCTATGCCATAATTCCTATGATTGCCCCTTTTATTTGCAGGCGTTTCAATTTTAACACATCTAAAGTAAGGTATGATCTCCATATAAATTTAAAGAAAAAAAATTAATTTAGCTCTTAACTGAATTGTTTATTAAGCTTTTAAATTTTTATTTATTTAGGTTAAGTCATCTAATTTTTATTCAATCAAAATAAAGCTCTTATGAATTGAAAAATTAAAGTTGGAGGGTTTAATTTAAGATAAAACCAAAGTTAATTACCCAATATAGATAAAATCAAAGTTAGAAGAATTAATTATAATAAAATGAAAGTTGCAGGGATTATTTGAATAATAAATAAAATCCAAGAACTTACATACAAAAGAGCATATAATTTAAAGATAAAAAGCATGCAATTTTTCTAGTGTTCATTAGTTAAAAATATGAATAACTATATGATAAGATAGAAACATTCAAATTTATATTTCGTGATAACAGTAGATTAGTAATACTATATGCACTTACAATTTAAACACAGGCATTTAAATCTGCTATTCTATTTCCCTTTTTCTGTTTAAAGAAATGGTATATAGGTAAAGGGCAATGGGTAGAATTTAAAATGGCCATTTTCAGAAGCCAGAACATATTATTTTAAGACATTTGCCAAAGGGAGAATTCTAACATTGAATGTAGGAAATAAAAGAAAAGGTGGGTTTGAATTGTGAGACACATTACACGTACCATGTTGTTGGTGTGGAGCTCAAATTCATTTGATGGTGATGGACACTTGATAAAAAGGATAGAGCGGTAGGGACTATGGTCATAGTGCTGTAACCAACAATATCTTCTATGATGTCATGTTTAGTTTCCCCACCCTCTTGGCTCTTCTGCTCTCATTTAATTTCTAGGATTAGGTAGTGATTCTTGTTTTTGTTTCTTTCTTTTTTCCTAAATAAATAAATAATAGCTGAAGGATGGGCATTTATTGCAAAATTCAAAATCTGCTATAAACGGCTCTTGTTAATCAAATATATTCAAGTTTGAAAATACTGAAGGTTTCTTCTGCAGAATCAATTATACCTTCAATCTACAATTTGGAATATTAAACATCTGCAGAATGTCTCATTATTCCATATTATATACCCAAAAACAAGAACAACAAAACTACCGATTTTCTCTATATATAACAATCACAGTCTCTCACACTACAGTAATGACAATAAAACAACCAAAATCCCACATTCCCTCAAACTTATCAGCTTCATCGTCTTCCTTTCTCTGACTACTAATATACTCAAATTCACCATAAAAATTTTTTTAAAAAATATCCATGAAATTTTAACCTTCATTACAAGCCAAGATTCATCAATCTACAATTTCATCCGAAGTATAGAGGAGAAAAAAAAAATCAAGTGATCGGAAGTTTGATCACATAAAGGTTGTCTGTAGAAAAGATGGGAGGGTTAAGAGGAAAGAAGAGAATCTTATAGCTTTTAATAAATATATCATTGATCAGCATAGATTAGCACAATTTCTAGTGCTCAAATTCGTCATTGAATGCCCTGTTCATACAGACAATGAAACACAGATTACATTAGGGGAAAATGTAAAATCTTTACCATACACAAGTAGAGTTACAATTTTTCATCTATTTCCTACTGAACAAACTTCTTAATTTCCCTCTTTCTAATCGCTCGAGCAGCTTTTTAGCACCTGGGATGTCCATCTCAGTAAGCTTCTTGAGGTATCCGATAGCTCCATAGGAAATCATCAACTTTTTACATTTCTTACTTGGAGAGAGAGATGCTAGACAGGACACAGCATACTTCTTTGCAGTGTTTTGTGGACTCGGGTCAAGCAATTGGACCAGATTCGGCACACTTTTATCGTTCTTTTTGACTTCTCTGCAATTCTGTGAAAGGGTTACTAAACTCGAAATTGCCTGGGCTGAGACCTCTCTGACACTGTTTGATTTAGCCTCGAGCAATTTGATTAGCAGAGGAATGCATCCAGCTTCACCCACCAATTTTTTCATCTCTGTTGTGCTGCAAATGCGGCAAATTGCAGATGCAGCAGCTTGCTGTGCACCCAGTGATCCGGATTTCAGGACATGAACTAAGCGTGGAAGGAAATCGAGAGATACCAACATTTCCATAGAGACTGAGCTAACCAAATTCCTTAATGCACCAACTGCAGATTCTTGGGGCAATGGACCATCAAGATAAACTAATAGGCTTCGGATTCCACCTTCTGAAACCACAACCCTCCTTAGATAGTCATTGCTGGCAGTGAGATTCTGCAAGCATTCTGCTGCATACTCTTTAGATCCTAGTAGGATTCCACAATCAAGAAGAT
The DNA here is from genome assembly GCA_023653625.1 of Triadica sebifera. NCBI lineage: Eukaryota > Viridiplantae > Streptophyta > Magnoliopsida > Malpighiales > Euphorbiaceae > Triadica > Triadica sebifera. Next base: position 4,490,894 of record CM042895.1, read on the forward strand.
TGACCATAACTTTGACAATCCCTTCTTCAGCTAGATTTTGTCTAACCTCAGGGACAACTGCTATATTTTTCAGAGTACAAGCAGCTGCAGCCTGTGATACCGAATCCCCAATTTGACAGATTTCAATCAGCGGTCGAACTCCTCCATGTCCAACAATTGCCCTAGCTGTCTCTGCCGACATTGACAATCTCTGAAGTGAGATAGTAGCCTTCTCTTTACCCACAGTACCACCCGACTCAACAAGCCTAATGAGTGGAGGCAAAACACCTTCAGAAACAAGCCAATTCTCACAACTCCCAGATTCTGCAAGCGAGCAGATAACAGTAACAGTCTTTTCCCGAATACGAGGGGATGTTGCTGTTAACAACTGGACTAAAGCAGCAATATTGCTCCGCCCCAAAACAGCCAAAACAGTTTTCTCATCTTCTTTCATCATCTCAACAAGGCTGTCAAGAGCTCTGTGCTTCGCCTCCAAGTGCCCAATCTGAAGCCGAGCAAGCAACTCTCTTAAATTGCTATGAATTGCAGCCTCGGGTTCCGTTGATGAACCAGCCAGAGATAAAGGCAAAGTAACTTCACCAAGCACCCCAGTCTTGATCAGAAGTCCACAATCTCGCAAATTCAAATCCAATTTCCCAGATAAAGCATCAAGATCGCTCTGCATCCTTAATTTCCCTTCATACTTCTCACTCATACACAAATCTGCCAATTCAATTGCTTCATCAAGTATCCTTGTCACAGCCTGCAATTGCTCCTTGCAGAGGGCGTTCTTGGAGAAGCAGGGGTGGCTCGATAAATCCGATAAATGTGCCGGGATCTGCTCCAACTTAGAAATTATCACTTTCCATCTACCAGGAAACCCCTTAACGTCTCTGGCCTTATCAAGTGCTAATGGAACAAGCTCTTGCGCATGTGATAACCAGTCTTCCACTGATTGAATATCTTCTATAACTTGTTTGCCTCTATCTTCCACCATGATAGATTGATTGATTTCTAATATGTTATGGATCAGATTGGTAACCAGAGCTGCACCGACTGAATAACAGGGGACAAAAAGGGAAAACAAACTCTCAAAGTGATGGCCCAGATAAGAAGAAACGAGGAAGAGATGATATTTGCATAGAAAATTCAAAAGGCAGGAGAGCGGTTGCAATCATCAAATATAAACTATAAACAAAACAAAAATTAAAAACAAATAGGCCAGCATCAATTGCTTCGAGAATCTTTGATGATCACACACAACTTGTTTCACTGAAAACAAGACCCGACCAACAAAATCAAAGGCCCTAAAGATGCCCACACGAGTTACTTCCATAGCTTTTTCAAGTGATCATTAATGCTAACCGAAATTAAATTTTATTGTAATGATAAGCACTATATAGTAATTGTAGATCCAATCATGAAAGCGAAATACGTTGCTTTAACAGGCTCAAATCAGCCGTCCATTTACAAATACCAAAATACCCTTTTGACATTTACCTGCATTAGTGCATTGTACTAGTACTTAACTAAGTATCAAGGATATAGTAGGAAATGAAGAAATTAAATATCAAGACTGCAACATCACTTTTCAACCGTGAAGAAGGTGGAACATGGTGCGAGGTTTATCTTTGTGAGCATAGGTGAGATGATCCGAAGCTATATCTTATGGTCAAGAATTTTTGGAGAGAAAGCTGGATTCTTAGCTGTGTTGCTATTTTAATCCTCATAAATAGCTGGTGGAGTGAGTGAGAAATAGAGACTTTACTTTGAAGAGACGATACAAGTCACCATCAACAGTTGTATACATATCGAGTGTACCTAAATTCATCAAAGATATTAATCGAAATCGATAGACTAACCCCACTCAATATCATGAGACAATCCTATGCACTAAATGATAAAAAAATTCCTCAAATTGCTTTCACTTCCCTCAACGTTCAAAGCCCTTACTACCAAATTAAAGGTTGAATTTCTATCTCTTTCACTTCACAGTATCTTCTGTTCTATAAGTGAAATATAAAGTGGAAAGAAATGAAAAACCCCAAAACACGAATCGATCACTATAAACTAGATAAGAATTGAACAAATAAAGCTCAAGCACGAAGGCAATGGTAGACAGACACACAAAAATTGAATAAAGCTTCCTTTTTAAGAGTAGAGAGCATAAAAAGCAAGCAAAATCCACGTCAAGAACCAACCTTTAAGCCTCAGGAACTATAAATTGTCCTTTTCTCCAGAAAGCAACCCACACGTAGCTTGATCTTCAAAACTATGAAACCTCCTCTTTCTTCTTTCAATTGTAACCAGAAGATTCTTCTAAGAATCAGCAACCCAGTAAAGTTTTGTCTTCAAACTTCAATCTCTTCAAGCTGGAATGCGGTAATACCTCCAAAACTGCGATCAGCTCAAGTTTTGAACTTCAGAACTAAATGATCAAGCAAGACTCTTCAAAAATCAGAGATGACCAGTAGGCCTTTTTTGTTTCCTCAGAGAAGCAGACACGAAACGGTCGAAATCCCTTTTAAAAATAAAATAAAAGGAGAGGACCCAGTATATGAAATTTGAAAACCTCACTAAAAAATTCGAGATTTAACACCAGAATAATGTCGTGAACGACAACCACAATCACATTCAAAAATCAAACCATTCTTCAAATACTCTGTCTCTGTCTCTCTCTACAAAATTTTCTCTATCCTCTACTCGCTTAGAAGTTAGAAAGAAATGTGTCAGAGGCTGGATCCCTGTCTGCTTAGATTCTGTAAACTGTGGAAGAAAATGCATTACTTAATTTGTTAACAAATAACACTGCTGCGATTTGAGAGAGAGAGAGAGAGAAAAAGGGGTGGGGGCTCATGTTTTCGTGGATGCTTAATTATCGAACGTTATTGATGATCTTACGGCTACAATTGTGGGCAGTACAGAAGATTCGACCGTTGTGATTGGGTGAAATTTGAATATGCTTTTCGAACTTGTACGTTACCGAGGAGCTGAGGTGGCGAATTTGATCCGCATATGAAATGATTTTTAAAAATGATTAAAAGTCAAAAACCACAAAAAAATATATTTAAATTGTATTTAGGAACTGTTTAATTTAAAAAATGATTGCTGCATTAGTTATTAAATAACGATTAATGATACATAATTTATTTCAAATATAAATTCGATAGCTCTATACTCATAGAATAAGAAAATAGTCTGAAAATTCATATCCAAAATCTGATAAGTTAATTTTCCAAAGTCAAAAAGCATATAAATTATTCACTGAATATGTATATATATATGAAAATGATGATCAAATTTTGAATAATTAGCATTCTCAAAAAAAAAAGTGATTTAATACCCCTGTCAAATATAATATTTATTTTTCAACAATCTTCAATACTCATATTCTGATTAATTAGTAAGAAAAAATAAAATTTTAAAAATAATTATTTTTGTTTATCTTTTTTTTATTCTTTTTAAAAAATATTGAAAATAAAAAATGTCCTATACCTTTATTTGCTAGAATTATGGAATAATAATTAAATGACAAGTGTAATGATTTCATTTTGTACACTTGCCTCTTTATTTTGTGAAAAGAGATAAAATTTAAAAAATACTTTATTTATTTATTCTCTTTTAAAAATATATTGAAAAATGAAAATGTCATTAACATTTATCTACTTAGAATTATGGAATAATAATTAAATCAGACAAGTGCAATGATTTCATTTTGTATAGTAATTATTCTTGGAAGTACTAAGTACAAAGATAGATGAAATTAAAATATAAGTTTTACTGAGTAATAAATTGTAAAATAAATTAAAATAAATATTTTTCTTGTCGAAGAATAAACAAATTAAATTACTCCAAGTTTTTTTTTTTTGCCCTTTCCGTCCTCTAGAATGAACATTAAGGACAACGTGGATGATTGCGAAGCTTTAGAAATGGGCAAAGATGACAAATTTGCCCTTTATGTACGCCCATCGACAAGTGCAAAATAAAGAATAAAGATGGAGCAAAGTATGAAATTCTAAAGTCTTGAGAATCCGATTCACCATTTTTCATGCACTGTTAAACAAGAATATAGAATTTTGTTTCTAATTTTATGACTAATCACAAGAATAACCCTTTTACCTTTTGAAATTCCTTTCATGTAAATCACAATTAAAAAAAAACTTGGAATTTAATTTGGTGACTATTAAAGATTTTACTTTTGAAATATCTAAAAAGATTTACTTTTGAAATTTTAAGCAAATTTTTTAATAAAAAGTTGAGTAATTCGTTTGAAAATAAAGGTATAAATATTTTTTGAGCCTCTAAGTTTTTTAATTAATTAATCATTATGTGTTCATTTGGTTTAATTTTTTCATTTGGCTTATAGCGGTCTGACCATTAAAAGATTAGTTTTTAGAATTTATACTAAAAAATGATTTTTTACAAAAAAATTGATATTTTTTATATTTCTATTTATACTTAGATCAATTTATTATAATAATAAAAAAAATTTATTAGTTAAAAAATATATTTTCATTATCTTTTGTGTTTAGTTAATTATTATTTTTATATTAAGTCTGATATACATTATAAACAAATAAAAAATTAATATATGCATCACAACAATTACATAATATAATTTTTAAAAATAATTATTCATAAATTGCAATTAATTTTGAGTTGTTGATTTAACAAATATTTTAAAATTAATTATAAATAGTTGAAAATCATATTCGGTCACACCGCTAGCTATTAATAGTTAACTATCAAACAAGTCCTAAATCATTATATTCCAATTCAAATTTAACCTTTGTAATTTTATTTTAAATATTGGTTTTGCAATATTATTACAACTCATTATAAGGGTTTTTTTTAGCTAATTAATTTCATGCAATTCTATTCAATATTAAGTTCTAAAAAGTGATTAAAAAACATTAAATTCATCTTAAAGATAATAATTCAGAGAGTTAATAAAATATAATCAGTACAGTAACAAGAATTAAATAAAATATTCACACAAAATTCAAGAATTTAGAAATACTTAAATAGTTGAAATATGGAAAACAAGAGGATTCAAATCCGTCTAATAAACTCAATTATTTGATGCTTAAAAAGCTGACACAATCCTAAATTTAAATATATAATAAGGAAAGGAAAAGCTATGTGAAGCTGGACGCCACTAATGCCAATTTAAAATTTTACTTTCTTTAGAAAAAGAAAATAAATTAACGCAGTCAACGGATGCAAGACAGTAAAAAGGTGGAGTTAATGTGAAAGGAGTGGCAGTAGAAAATCAGAAAGCAGGGGATGATTCATAATTGTTGAGGAATAAGTTAAAAAAAAAAGTTAGAAAAGTTAATAAGCTAAATGCGAGGAAAATTTTTAGAGAGATCCTTTTACCATTCAGTTTGATAAAACCGTTTAATTATTTTTAATTTTTTTAAATTTTAAAAATTGTTTTTACAGAAGGTAAATATATATTTTTGTTAGAATCAGTTTTAAAAAAATCAGTTTACAAAAAATTAAAAAAATCAGTAAATTAAATAAAAAAAATTTAAATATATATTTTTTTGAACACATGATTGCTATTTGATATTAAAATGCGGTTTAATTTTTTATTAGTGATTTTTTAAATCTGTTTATAAAAAAATATTTATTTATATATATATATTTTTAAATTTAATTTTTAAAATTAAAAAAAATTAAAGATATTTATTTTTCAAAAAATGTTTTTTAAACGCAAATGATACTTTAGTCCAGGTGGATGTGGAGGCTAAAGAGTTGCGAGACAACCAATACGCGTGTGGGCTGTCTTCTCGCTCTTTCTTAATTGAAATGTGACGTTGTCCTCCATCACCTTTTTACATTGCGCTTAGAACGAGAAAAAATATGGGAAAGAGAAAAGTAAAGAGGTAAAATAAAAAATAATTTTTATTTTTTTCTCCAGAAAAATAAAGAGAAAAAGAAAAATAATTTTATTTTTATTTAGGTAGAAAAAAATATGAGGTAGAAAAAATAATAGTGTGAAATATTTTTTTTATTTTACTCTATTTAGAAAATAAATGAAAATAACGAATAAAAATAAAATAAAATTTATTTTTCAATTATTTTTTCTTTTCAAAATGAATTGAAAATATGAAGAATTGCAAGAAAAATATTAATATTATTAATAAAATTATTATTATTTTATTTTTAAAAATAATAAATAAAATAGTAAATATATAATATTATAATTTTTTTCTTTCACATAAATTATTCAACACAAAAAGAAATAAATTTTATTTTTAATTTTTATCTTTTATTTTACTTTAATTCAAAATATGAGTAAAAAAATAAAAAAATAAATAAAAATGTTCTTATTTTTTCTCTCTACTGGAAAGTTCCCAAACAACAGTGAAGTGAAAGGTATATCCTCTCCCTCAAGGAAAAATTGCGAATATAGGGTTAAAGTTTAAACGACTTTTCGACTTCTGTACTGCTCATTTTTTGTAGCCTCGTCTATCCCAATAGCTTTTGCTTTTTCCTTTTTTTTTTTTTTTTCCTGTCTTATCCATAGATTTTCAGATTACAAATAATTAAGTTCGATTTTATGAAAATAAAAAATTTGAACTTTAACATTTTTAACTTTTAACAATTATAAAAAGTTATCAAAATTTTCAAATCATAACTTGTAAAATTATTTTTTTCAATACTATAAAATATATTATATTCCTCACATATATTTATTAAATCACAAACTATAAACCTTCATTTAAAAATGAATATATATATAAAATGAATTAAGTCTATTAAAAATTACAAGCCATATATATTACAAAGAAAAGATTAATATCATTATGAAATAATATAGTACTTGTTAAAATTAATAAAGTTTAAATAAAAAGTAATAATATCATAAAAAAACAAGAAAAGTTCATTTTTGTTGCCAATAAAGTTTTTTTTTTTATATAGTTAAAATCTGACTCAATAACCTTATATAAAATCCTAATAAGCGAAAGGGGGAAAAAAAAAAGGAAAACTGCTGAAGAAAACCCTTCTCAATTTTATGTGAAAAAAAGTGAACAAATTTTGTTACTTGGGCTCTTTTGGAACACTAAGTTAAATCCTTATGCTAATTAATGTAATGGGCATTAATACTCTCGACAAACCAATCTGTTCCCACTATCAGGAACGTGCCATTTAATAAGCTAATTAAATTATTGCATAAACAATATTGCTTGTAAAATTACTGCAGGCTAATTAAATTATTTCAAAACAATATTGCTTGTAAGTGTGTATTTCCCCTTCATGGAAGATTTTTTTTTATATAATATTCACCAGATAATAAAAAATCACATGCCCGTTCAAAATTTACTCAGTTATTGATACATTAAATAATATTTGAGCATGAAGGAATCACCAAACTTGGAGTTATTACCATAAACTAACCATGACTAAGATTGATATAGACTGATTTTACATGAACTGATGGAAAATATCCTTCAATCATGCGGAAAACAAATGCAACAATAAACGACCACATCTGCAACTGTACTAGGATCATCATCTAAGCCATATTCATACCAATTGCAATTATAATGGTAAATTCCAAAAAAAAAAAAAAAGCCTAACCTCAATCAACTCAGACGGAATCTATGTAACCAAGCAAACGAGGGAATGTCATATTATTGATATTCTATAAGGGACAGGTATATGAGTACAACTTCTGGAAGTTTTAATTTATCTTGTGATATTGAAATTAATACGTCTTTAATTAATTTATGCTGTTATGATGATTTGGAATCAAAGTTGGAGTACTCTGAACAGAAAATGGTAGCAAAAAAATAAAATAAAATAAAATTGTCCACTGATTTTCATGAAAGCAAAAGTAACATGGGCGAGCAACAGGGTTTGTGCTGCCATGTAGAAACAGGCCTATAATGGCTTTAGCCATTAATTATCATCATCTTATTATATTCCAAAGTTCTAAATTTCTAGTAATATATTTGCGCCTTTAACTGTACATGATGCTTAAAAATTTGAACAACTTCATCTTCTTATAAGCTGAGATTATTGTTCTTTTGCTTCAATTCTTACCGTGAAATGGAGATCCACAGAAATTAGATGGAGACCCACTAAAAGTAGGAGGAACCATCACAGAAGAGGAAACCTTGAACCTCTTGCTCCTTGAACCTAGTTCACTGCTACAGCCACTGATCTCCGGGCTATCGATCCAACCCATCATTTGATCATTAATACTAACTTCTCCAATATCCGATCCATCCGAATCGAGTCCATGTTGCCGAAATCCGATCCATTCATTACTACAATCCGAAACACTGGAAGTTTCCGAAGAAGAATTAGGTTCATGGTCAGTCACATGAGGAGGCACAATGATGCTGGGTTGCACCACTTTCTCAATGTTCTTGATATCCATTGGCTTTTGGTATTGTTGGTCTCTAAAGTGGAATATACTAGCAAAAATGAAGTGATCACTCACCCTATTCTTTGTGGACTTACTCTCTGTTGTTCTAGCCATGATACTCTGTAGATTCTTGCTCAATTTAGTCTTTAATGAAGAGAAGCTAAGACTGTGCCGGCCATCAGATTCCGGCAAGAACCCACCAGTACAAGGAGATGAACCGGATTGATGGTGATGGGTAGACGAGTTAGGGTTAACAGAAGTAAAGTTGGTACGAGCATTCTCTCCACGTAGGGCACGAGCAGCTTCATCGTAGGCTCGAGCTGCTTCTTCTGGGGTATCATATGTGCCAAGCCATAGTCTTACACGTTGTGATGAGTCTTTTATCTCTGAGACCCATCTTCCTGAGGGCCTTTGCCTAACTCCAACAAATCTGCGAGCTGAATATTTGGTGCTTGGTTGCGCCATATTGTTGGTTGTTTTACTTTTAGCCGTTGTTGTGGAATCAGAGTTCTTGAGCATTTCGGGTCCTCCTTCCATTATTATCAACCTCGCTAAGCTTTTATTACTACTATATATTATTTTGATTGGATTTGGAGGGAAGTGAGTTATGTTTGCATGCGGAAACCGCAAGGGGCTTATACATTGCTAAGGTTCTAGGGTTAGCGCTATTTATAAGCTGTCACTCCAACAAGTGGAAGAGTGTTACTCCATACCTATCTCAATTATTTTCTTTGTTTGTTAGCTCATTAGCTTGATTAATTAACTCTCATATTTGCTTAATTAATTACACCTTGGCTTATTTACTCAATTCCATCGGCTTATGAAACTCAACACATTCATATCAACTCTGAAAAAAAAAACCTAATTTTATCTAATTTTGGTCTTTAATTATAATTGATTTATATTAATTTTTCCAACTGAATTTTGATATTATATAAAAGGAGAATTAATTTTTTTTATACCATTACAAGATATATACCCCATCGAATCTGTTTATGAATAGATATATAAACTTGATTTAAATAATTTTTTTTATTTATATTTACTTTTATTTTTATTATATAAATTTGAAAAATAAAAAAAAAAGCTATGCGAATTGAATTCAAAATAATAAATTAGAGAGTCATGAGTTTGCAATTATAATCTTATATATGATATGATGATGATAAACGGGCTGAGGGCAGGAAAGTAACGGAGAGGAGAGGACAGAAAAAAAGGCGGACAAGTTTGTCGGTTTATAAATGAAGAACGGATTTGGAACGTTGGATTGGATCCTTAATTTTAAAAATCCGGCGCTAACATATAGTTTAATAATTGTGACGTGGAACTTAATCTTGTACTTTACCCTTTGGAGATAGAATGATTTGTGGGCTCCACATTCTCCTAATTAACTTTGTCTTTTCTTCTGTTTCTATTTTCCTGCAACTTCAACCAAATTCCAACTTTCTACCAATTAAAAAAAAATGAGAATTTATACCCTCAATCAAACTTAGTTAGTAGTGTCTGCTGATTGATTCTGCTCATACCTTTGAAATATCATATTAATAAAGCTAAATAATACTACGATCTAACGGCTATTATTTTTTGTTAATTAAGTTTAATTTGATGGTAATTAATCCTAGTCATTGATATATCTCTCAAACCAGCAATTTTTGTGGTTAAAAATTGAAATTTTGTCTTGATATCAAAAGGGGTGGCCCTATTGGACTAGGACAATAGTCATCTAATTAATAAAAGGCTTAATTTATTGCCTTAATTAATCAGATTCCCTTAACTTTCATTCCTCTAGGTATGGAAGCCTGAAGTTTGTACACAAGTGCATGGAATTTTCCTACAAGATAAGTGCGGAATGACACGTCTTTCATTTCGAAATTATCTAGTGCTTGCAATTGCCTATGTATGCATAGTAATCCTTACCTTAATATATAATTAATATATTAACGTTAATTATAAGTTTGAATCTTGAATTTTTTTTATTGATATGCAAAAATAATGTTTGATACAATACACTAAAATTGAAAATAACATAATAATTTCCAATAAAACAGTGGCAGCATGTTCCCCTATGGTTTAGGGTTGCTAATTAACATCATCTCCTTAAATTTGATATTTTCTTGCGTGGTTCGATGAAATCAACCAAATTATAATGACTCTGTCACTATCTTGAATTGGATTATTAGGTACAAGTGGGTGGTGTATAATCATATATATTTATTACTGTTTGAATAAATCTTCAACTCTATATATGACTGGTGATCAGAAAAATACTTTTTTTGACTTGTATTGATTTGGCATTTGCTTAATATGACATGATATTATGAAACCATATTACTATTTCTTTAAATCTGTAAATCAACTGGTTTTTCTACATCAACTTAGTTCCATACGTCCAATCATAAAACAACACATAAATTACTTATTCCAAGGAATAAGGGTTTCGTATTAGAATAAAAGGAGCCTAAAGTTGAATAAATAATCTAATAGCAATATGCATGGTTTGGTACACACATCTTAAGTGAATTAGACAAATGGGTTGGTGATTACGAGAATTCAAAAATGTTTACTCTAGGAGAAGGTTGCCTTGGCCTTTAATATATGCTATCGCCGATCTATATTATATATACACAAATTTAAAGCACTTGTAAAATATGCTTAATAATGAGATCGAACGATATCTAGTGAAGAAGTTGTATATAGAAATTAAAAGATCATCTGGGTTAGGTGTAAGACAATATGTGGAATATCGGAGGACACCCTCAATTGAAAACGAAAATTCACGTTGCATGTTTAATTATAAAAAATTTTAGTTTCAGGGTCTAATTGAAAAATACGTCAAATATTGATTTTTTTAATTATCTAAAAAAATTGAAAATTTCAAAAGCTGATTTTCCAACAGTGCCCTCTAAACTGGACAATATATTGGGCCGGGTAGAAGTTCAGCCAATGGCAAGTACATTGAGATTGAGATGGTACGTATAGTATTTGGATTTTGCAACGAGTTGGCTGCCTTGTGTACAATCAAGGCAAGACAAATATAAGTTGCTAAGTCCTACATGCTGATATATACTCACGTATATAGATGAAAATTGCCAATTGCCAAATATGGTTCATGCTTTTATTTTTTTCTTTTTTAAAGAACATTTCAGGATTGTTACAGTTCAACCACAACAAATTAAAATTGACTCTAAATACCTTGCTACAAAGGATTGGAGGAATTTTATGTACAAGTCTATGCAAAATCTCTAGCTGTATGAGCTTACCCCAACAAAGAAATTGAATGCTTCTTACAAGTGTAAGAGCTGGCTTGAAGGATAACCAAGACTGACTGCTCACAGTAATCAAAATGGATATATTGCCGTCTCCACTGCACTAATTTCTTTACTAATGCCTCGTTTCTGGTTCTTCTAAAGCAAGTTCTATGTTCCCAGAAACAGTGTCAAGATGTCCTTGGTTGCTAGCGTTCCTCACTGAACGCTGTGGACCTGGTAGTAGCCCTTGGCGAGAATGTTCTGTTGAGGTCTCAGGACTGTCAATAGTCTGGACGGCACTCACTGTTGCTTGCCTTATGTGTTTTGCTTCCAAAGAGTCTTGTACTGGGAATCGACAAACTGGACATGTATTTTGTTTTCTTAGCCATACATCGATGCATGACAGATGAAAGTTGTGACCGCACTTGGGCATGATTCGCAATACTTCCTTTTCTTGGTATTCTCCTAAACATATGGAGCACCTGTTGACAACGAAAATTCTCTCTCACCCATGTTCAATGCATAAAGTACCAATCAGTCTATTAAAGTCGCAATTTAAGGATTTCCTGCTCTCTTCATATGTAAGAATAAAGGCAAAGAAATTAAGACAATAACTACTAATGACTTCACTCCAACAGGAAGAAAGAGGAATGCAGGTTAATGGACATAATCTTGAAAAAGCAGCTGATGGTTCAAATCTATCGTTTTACAAGATCAATGTGGAAATCCTTGGGTAAAGAATTAGTTGCACGGCTATTTAAGGACCATTGTTATAACAGGAAATACAGAGAAAACTATGTGTATGTTCAAGCAAATAAAAATGTAGTTCCTCAAAAATGACCATCATTATAGGGGAGCATACATACTGTGCATCTTCCACAGAACTAAATGCCACCCGGCTGAACTTCATAGTGGGAATAGCAGCAACCAACACTGGTTCAAGACCATTAATCCGATGTTCTGGCTGCCATATAAGAATAAAAGTTTACAAAAAATCCCAAAAGATAAATAAAATTTTCTCATAAAACAACATAATAAGTAAATAAGCAATATGTTAATTGCCTACTATTTCACATGGTGTAAATTAGCATTCCTAGTTACAATAGCATGCTGCCAGAGTGGAAGCATATATGAGGTTCTCTAATGCAATACCCATCTTAAAATTGGTTTTCTCAGCATCATATTACTGTGTGGAGTCACCACAAATCAAAGTGAAAAGAGAATATTCCTCAACTTGGCATCAATCCATTCAAATTTTCCCTCCTACCCATCCAAGCTATCAATTCGAAGCCAAAATTGAGCGAACAATCGACAGCAGCTGCGTATCAAAGCTTAAGAATTAATTAACCAAGCCTCTTATAAGCTGTAATTACTAATTATCCTCTAGGCCTTCCAACCCCAGTTCCCATGTGAACAAGACATAGTGCAATTCAAGACTATCCAAAGGGAAGTTGGTCGTCTAAAATCACAAGATTCATTCAGTAAAATCAGCAAGCAGAAACATGTCAAAGACAATAATCATCTATATTTGCATGCCTTTGATGCACAGAATAGCCAATAGAGTAATCCAGATAAGCAGAGAATCGAATATAATATACCTGTTCAAGGTCAATCCCGGATTCAATCTCAAACATTTGTCTGGATTGGGATGCCCGAAGCCTGCCGCAGATTATTCTTGTGCAAACAAACACTATGAAAGTGGCACTCATCCCAAATCCAATAACTGTAGTGATCAAATTCATGCCTGAACCAAACATCTGCAACTATCAAAAGTCAACAAATTCCCAAATACAAGTTGCAAATCGAAGAAAAGAAAAATACCCCCAAGTTCTTCAACAAGAAGAAGATAAAAGAAAGGAAAGATTTACAAGACCCACAAGCTCAGAAACAATAAAGATAGAAACTTGGGGAATAATAAAAAAAACCAGGTCAGGGATGATTCAAGAAATTGCCATTGTGCAATAGTTGAATGCCAAGATGGAAAAAACGGAATCACAAAATAAGAACCATAAGGAATCCTAATCGCTTTGGGTGGACTCAAAGTTAAATCAAGTGGGAAGGGGCCATTGAATGGATGGTAGGGATGAGAGAAGAGTTGTAGAGAGAAGAAGACAGTTCGTTTTCTCTCTCTTTGGAATTTCACTGGGGTGTGGGGCCCACAGCTAGTGGGACCCGTGATATTAAGAAAGAAATTTGTATCGGACGGATGTGATTGAGGCGGTTAGTCAGTTTTGGCCGGTAAAAAGGCTTCAACGGTGAGAAGTAGTAGTAGATGTGCCTAAAGATTCTTGCGTGAGTCATGTCCGGTTAGTTGTTTTTTTTTCTTTAAAAAAAAAAGAAAACCAGAGAATCTCTGCTACACTCCTGCTTCACATCTCAAATTTTAGTTTTTTTAATTGAGGTAGCATTTTGCCGACTTTGAAATTTCATGCGGTACGCTTTGAATTAGTCGTGAAAAAAAAATACTGATCCTTTCTTGCCATGGATTGCGATTGATCCATTTCTTTTCTGTTTCTAACTCTTCTTACTTACATGTGGGAAACGATGTCGTTTAATTAGACTTACAGCCGACAACTCGGGCAATGGCTACTCCTACTTAGTTTTTCTTCATTTTGCTAGTTCGTACAACAATTTATAAGAAGAATACTAATGTGGGAAACTTGGACAAGACTCCTGTTCTTCTATGAAAGGGATAAACATCTTTAAATCAACTTTTTCTTTAAGCTTATCTTCTTACGTTCGCGATTCATTTTTTTTTCTCCTTATTTATTTATTTACTTTTATAGATTGAATATAAAAAATTCGATGCTACCTATTTTAACATTAAATGAACCCAAAAAGAGGAACCACAAATTAGAGGAGGAGAATGTATAGGTGAGAAGTGGAATTGATTTTAGCTGTATTTGATGCTTACAACAAAGAAATTAAATCTCTTTCTTTGGGGTTTTGATAAGGTTATCGACCTTCTTTAGCAGATGTTGACATATTACCTTCTTCTACAGCAAAGTTTCTATATTTGCCTTACATACTACCCAAAAATTGCATCTTGGCCAATTTGTCAGCAACTAACAAACCACAATCCATCACATCTTGGTTGGACACAAACAGAAGCTAATTTCTTTCGTACAAGCTTTATCCTTTTTATTAAAGTAAATGCCGCAGAGGCAAAATCGTTAGCTAATTGCACAAATATCATGTACTGTCAGAATGGAACCTTTCCACTAATCATGATTGCTACTCTCGTACGTTTGATAATGTGTTTCTAAGGAGCGGGCCAAAAGTCCAAAAGGGAATATAAAGGGTGTGGGGTATTTAGGATGACAACTAAGTCTGGAATTATGACAAAGTTCATTTAATCTCTAGCAAATTAGCATCATCTTCAGTGGTGAAAAAGCAAGTTGATTCGCCTTCCATAAGCAACACATTAATCATAGACAATTCTATAAAGAAGTAAACAGTCAACTAATCCAACTCTCATATCCATCGTGGGAAAAATATAAAGAAACCGTATAATTTGGGAGTGTAATCGAATCGAATTGAATTGATACAATACCAGATTCGAATCCAACTCGATAAAACTCGAATCAACTAAATTTTTTAATAAATAGTATATTCGGCTCAATTCAACTCGAAATCAATTTGAATTAACTCGACTCGATTAAGTCAAATATATTTAAATACCGAAAGTATAAAAATAATTTAATAAATAATAAAAAACTACTCAATTAATCTCACGAGCTTTACGAGTCAAGTATTATAATATTCGAGTTCGACTCAATAAATTACTCAATTAATTTCAAGTCGAATTTGAATATTTTACGAGTCGAATTCGAGTAGTTTACAAATTAAGCCTAATTACAATTACAAGCAACAGAAAACTTGTTGAGACACAAATGGGTAGAGTATATTTTACTCACCAAACCAAGAAATTAAGCCATTGGCAACATAAAATCTTCACAGAGGAATACATTAAAATATACCGAACCAACAGAAATATATGACACTAGTCAATGTCTTAATACAACTTCTTTTTGTTGCATTCTAGATTCACATAGAAACACAACGCCAAACATACAGGAAAAAAAAGGCAGAAAGTAACATTTTGCATCATAGAAATAAACGTCAGTTTGAGTAGCATCATTAAACATATGAAAATTCAAGTGGAGAAGTTCAATCTATTTTACAGCGTTATAGTACGTTCTAAATTTCAATACACAGGTCACCAAATCAAAAACTCAGACAATCAAAAATGAAAAATTACCAAACCCACTTGAGACATATCTGGCACATAAACACTCTTCAAGAAGGCAAATAGCAGATTCCCAAGATCAAGAATCAGAGGAGCAATCCACCGCAGTCCCAACAGGCACTCGAATGTCTTCATACAGGCAAACATAGGGAGCATCGCATCCCACATAAGGTCCAGTCCATCTGCCCTCATCAATGTAGCTTGCATCCCAAACTGAAGCATACAGGAACATTGGTTTCTCAGGGAAAGCCTCACTATCCTTTCTCTCCTGTTTCCTCACCACCTTCCCATCAATCAGCCACTCTATCGAATTTGGACTCCACTTGATCGCATACTCGTGAAACCCATCAGAGCAATCAAACCCAAGATCATGAATTTGTTCTTTGTTCCCAGTTCCTTTATACCAATATACAATCAATTTTTTCTCTTAAAATTAACATAGCAAAGACATAATTTTTGTCCTTCAATGCTTTCAATTTTCAAATGTTAACTCAAAAAATCATATCTTCTGAGAAATTAAAGCATCATTAACTTCATTTAAAATCTATTAAAACATTATATAATGAACGGTCAAAATTGCAAGTTCGCTTTAGTAGATTAAGAACATTATGGTCAATGTATCGGGATCCAATTCCTATCCATTCAACTGCGGAAAAAGGTAATTCATCATAGAATGGATAATCAAAATAAGTAAATTAAAGATAAAAAGTAAAAGTTGAAAACTAGTGAGTTGTAACCTGTTGTGTAGTAGTTGGTTTGGACAATGGTCCTGTCCTTGCCCAGAAACTCGAAGTCGATCTCGTCTTGGGATTTATCACCTTCTAGAGAGGAAAGATAGATGTTGAAGTTAAGGCCACTGGTGTTGCCTTCTGGGCATTTGATTCTGGAGCTAAATGTGCCATAAAGGAAGCGTGTGGTGCTGCGCCACCGGGCTCCGCCGCGGTGGTCATAGGTGAGGGTGATGGAGTTGGAGACAGGGCAGTGCGTGCAGGCCTCTGGGGTATAGTCTACGGCGATTTGTTTGATGGGTTGAGTCTCATGGTGTAGAGCTAGATCTGCCATTTGCGACTTGGCGATTGGATCACTAACAGCAAGTTGACTTTGAGAGAAATTTATATCTTTTATCACGTGCGGAATATTCTGCAAATATACTCACTTTACCAGGATCAAAACAATGGGAGTCTAATCTGAACGGTCCTTACGCTCATTTAGGATAAATTTTAGTTGGTGCAAGCATTGTTTTACCTGATATTGGATATCTAAAAACCTGTCACCAAACAAACTGGGAATCTTAACTCAGAAATTTTATCGTCACCAGCGCAAGACTGTCTTTGATGAAGCACAGCCAGTAAAACCTCGACACCACGACGGTGGCGAGAAGAGAAAAAGCGGTTAGAGATAATGGTGGTGACACACGTGGGGATTCTCTCTTTCAGTTCGTGGTTTCCTTCTTTGCATCATCTTCCCCAACTTCGTTTCACTGGAGGCAAACCATTTACCGGTGAGGAAACAAGCAAAAAATTGCTCTTTATATTGGATGGCATTTGCATTATGAGTTAGAAATTGGGGAGGACCAAAGTTATGGCCTTTGAGAGTGTTTGCATTGGCATTTGCTCCTTCGAATAAGGAGCGTACTAGTTTTACTCAATTTGAATTCCCTTGCTGCATATATTCACTGTTTTACAGTTTTATTTTTCTTTCTTTTTTATTTTTAATTTCTAGAGTTGAAAGTTTTCAATTTTCTTAGTTACAAATTATCTGTGTATTGTTTACTTCATGTGCTTCTTTTGGGTTGAATACAATTCTGCGATGTCAATTAGATTGAAGTGAGTTGTAATGATGGCATTCTTCCTTGAGATTTAATGGAGTACCCGTCATGGATTTGATAATTGTTTGCTTTTCTAATTATTTTATTTTTGTGCATCTAATCTTCCTTTCTGTTATTGAGCCAATTAAAAGTGTTTTAAGAGATTATGCATGATTCTTTCATGGGTACCGGATGAGTGCTTGCAACTTGTAATTTATTATGAATTGGGCTATAATTGAGCCAATTTATAGTACAAGTTTTTGCTGGAAGGACTTCACTTGGTCTATTTATTTCTTCATGCTATTACTTCTTATTGCAAATTTATGGATTATGCAATGTTACCAGTTGTTGCAATGAGTAATGATCCAATCCGTGAATGGATTTTAACGGAAGGAAAGGCAACGCAGATTACAAGGATTAGTTCTATTGGTGGTGGTTGTATAAATCTCGCAAATCGTTATGACACTGATGCTGGTTCTTTCTTCGTCAAAACAAATAGGTATTTTATATCTATCCCAATTTAATTTCTTAGGAGTTCAAGTAGCTTCTGTGCTGTGCTATTGTTTTTTTTGATACTTGTTGGATGAGTTGGACCTTCATTTTTGTCGAAATGCTGAACTAGGAGTGTTGGACCATCCATGTTTGAGGGAGAAGCTCTTGGCCTAGGTGCTATGTACGATACCAAGACAATCCGTGTCCCTCGGCCGTTTAAGGTGAGAAGCCATAAGCAAGCTTATTGTTTCTCTATTGCATTTTTACTTAAAAAATCCTACTTACCATTGTTTTTCCCATGGGAAGATAATATGAGATTAAACATGTTAAGCATTGTAGGTCGGACCCCTACCCACAGGTGGATCATACATCATCATGGAATTTATTGAATTTGGTGCATCCAGAGGCAATCAGGTAGGTTGGGAACTTGAGATAACTATCCTGTTGATGGCATTTTACACGGTTTGACTCTTAAGTATCTATGTATTCTCAGTCTGTCCTAGGGAGGAAGCTTGCTGAAATGCATAAAGCTGGGAAATCTGAAAAAGGCTTTGGATTTGATGTTGATAATACGATTGGAAGGTACAATCCTTTGGGACATCATCATTCTCATATTTTTTCACCTCTCTTGTGTAATTTTAAATATTGTTTGGTACTGATAATGAACTTGAAAACTTACCAAGTCATAACAAATTCATATCCAAATTTGTAGCACTCCTCAGATAAATACGTGGACATCAGATTGGATTGAGTTTTATAGAGTGCATAGACTGGGTTACCAGCTGAAGTTGGCATTAGATCAGTATGGTGATTTGAGCATTTACCAAAAAGGTTATGTTTTCCTCATCTGTTGTTTTTTGGATTAAATTGTATATGTGCCTTTCTAATGAGACTTTGAAATGCTGAAGCAACTAACTCCATAATGGAGTCTTACTGCATGAAGTAACCATTGTATCTGAATACAGAATAATGAAACTCTGCTCTAGGTTGAGCATTTCTTTACAGTTGCACTATTTAGTGTACATTATATGACTTTCTGTAGCTAGAAATGCCTTTTGCTAGTTGAAATGCCCTGATGTTAAGTAGTTGTGGAATAGCATTTGTATTTTCAGGGATAATCATATGATCTGTGATTAATAGGACAAAGTCTGGGGAAGAACATGACACCTCTCTTTGACAACATTGCCATAGAGCCATGCTTGCTTCATGGAGACTTGTGGAGTGGGAATATCAGCTCGGACAAAAATGGCAAGCCTGTAGTACTTGACCCAGCATGTTATTGTAAGTCTGATGCTAATCATTGTCTTGCTGGAGGGTTAATTTTGTAGCGTGCACATACTGATTACTCACTCACATACCATTTGAACAAATATATGTATGTCTGTGTGCATAATTGCTGTGTTTTAATTCCTTTCATCTATAGATGGGCATAACGAGGCAGAATTCGGAATGTCATGGTGTGCGGGTTTTGGGGGATCATTCTATGATGCTTATTTCGAGGTATCATTGTTTCCCTGCAGATTTGGGTTGTTAATGCCTTGATGTTAGTTTGGATTTCAATCATACTATTTTTTGTGTTTGTTTAAATAACCAGGTGATGCCGAAACAACCCGGTTTTGAAAAGAGGAGAGATCTATACATGTTGTATCATTACCTGAATCATTACAACCTCTTTGGCTCTGGCTATAGATCATCTGCCATGTCAATTATAGATGACTATCTGCGGATCCTAAATGTGTAAAAAGTAACATGTGTGTGCGTGTATAGGATTTTGTTGTTCAATAGTTGTTTTATTATACGACTTCAACTCCATCTGTGTATGTTAATGTTATTAGCTGTGTATAGGATTTTGTTGTTCAATAGTTGTTTTATTATACGACTTCAAATCCATCTGTGTATGTTAATGTTATTAGCTGTGTATAGGATTTTGTTGTTCAACAGTTGTTTTATTATACGACTTCAACTCCTTCTGTGTATGTTAATGTTATTAGCTTGCCCGAGATTGTAAATTGGGTTGCTCTTCCAATGATTATCCTTTTGATTTCTTTTTTCTCCGGCCGAGAAAAGTATCTTTTTGATTTCCTTTTTCTCCGGCCGAGAAAAGTTGCATGTATAGATTTCCCTCCTGTAAGGAGCACCATAATCTTTCTTGTCATTTTTCATTTGAGAAAATGATGAAGGATGAATTAATAGATGGCATTTGCATTAAATGAGTTGTTTTGCATTGAATAGTAACATGGAATTGAATGTTCTTTATTGAAAGTGAAAATTTTTACAATTTGTCTTATATATTAAACCTTAATGTTACAAAAGTTGATACATATTTATAGAGAAAAATACAAGAAAATTTTGGAATTTCAGGGATATTTAAATTGTTTTTTCAATTTATTATAACTACGTTGGCTTTTTTCCATGATTTCTATGTAATTAGATTGGAAGTTTCTAGAACAAGTAAACCAAGGGTTTGATCAAATAATTATTTTTACAGGTTCAGACTGACAAAATATAGAGAGGTTTCACTTTCCTGTTTCCAGAAAAGGTAATTTGCGTGGAAAAGAACATATTTTTAGTACAGAATTGGAGAAATCAAAGAAACACACTTTCGTCTTCCATGAGAACCATTTGCCTAAAGCGTATAAAAATCTGAATTCCTTTCTGAAACTGTCAAGGAAAAGCAGAAAGAGACAATATGAACAACTTGAAATCGGAAGCACCACCCCCACCCCCACAAGTCCCATTGCCGGAGCTCATACTATCTTTAGAGCAAGCAACGCTAATGGCTAAGGAACTTCCGGCCACCACTGGCCCAAACCATCTCCTCCAAATCTATACCTCTCTCCATCAAGCCCACCACAATCTCTCTTCATTCATTTCCCAAACCCAATTCCCCTCCTTTACTCCCCCTTTCCACGCCCCCGACAACTCGCTTTCCTCCGCCACTGGAGTTGGCGGCGCTGCTGCTGACGAGGATGGGGACGAGCCGATGCAGGTCGGTGATGATAATTATGAAGCTGGAGCCGAAGAGAATTCAAAGGCATCAATTGCCAGGGTAGAAGAGAAGATGAGGGACTGCTTCATCAAGAATAAGAGGGCCAAGCGACCGCTTTCTCCGTCGTCGGTGGCGGAGGAAAGGAGATTGATTGATGATATGGTTGCAACAGGAATAAAGGGTTATGATCCTCATGGGACCAGAATGAGGGCTTTGGATCTTATTTACCAGTTTCATGGCTGAAACTGAAAGTTATTCGAATTTGGGGAGTGGAACAGAGTAGAAGCAGAAGTTTTATGTTTGATTACCAAGTTGCCTATATCAGAGGCTGCTCTCTGTTCATTAAAGTCTACTTCTTCGTCGAATTTAGGTGTAATTTTTTCTTTCTTTTCCCCTCCTTTAAGCCATTTTCAGAAAGCTATAGCAAAACATCGAATACATAATCCAGCTGTAATTGGGAGCAAAAACAAGAAAGTAAATTCGGATATAATTTTATTATAGGATTGTTTCCTTTATTCATAATCCATGATTCTGGTTCGGGGATTTACAGGCTAGTAATGTAGTTACATGATTTTCGCTTAGACCGTGCTGGAAGTATTCTCAATTGGATCAAATTTCTACTCTTTGAACATCTTCTGACTATTATGTGCCTCATTCTCATTCATCTTCAACTCGATGTCATTGTTCTTCTATCCATTTACTTTGTCATTAGTTGTTTCAACTAGTTCCTCAACTCTAGTTTTCATATTTGAATGTTTTGTTCTTAGTTCATCTGCTGTAATTCCGAAAATGAGGATTAGGTAACAGCTTGTGAAGCCTGTTTCATATAGGCCGCAGTTCTCTCTTCGGACACAATAAAATTATTCATACTCTCAAAACCAAATTGTGCAACTTCACAAAATCATCCAAAGTAAGCTCCTCTGGTCTTAACTGCAAGATGAGCAATGCAGTTGATGAAATCAATACCACTATATATTAAAAAAATGTAACTATTCAAAAACATCCAATCATGAGAAAATAAAAAGCAGCGGTTATAAAACATTAATCCTGGTACTACAGTAGCAGGAAGACCAGCACTTCCAAGAGCTCCCTCGATTTCAGAGGATGTATTTATGTGCTGAAGTGACTATTTGCAACATCTTGCGTTTCCCATTGAATGCAGAATTCACCTATATCCACAGAGGCTTATTTAGTGCAAGTGCAGAAATAGAATTCAGAGTAAAAATTATAGACTCTAAAAGGTAGAACTTCATCCTCATAATCATTATATCACTGCAAATGAAACATTATGTCAAGTTTACGGCATTAAACACAGAGGAATTTCTAGTGTACAAACATAATAATTTGTGCATTAGAAAAGAAACAACCATGGAGAAGAAGAAGTTTTCAGCGGAGGAAACTGCTGGATAATCTGTGGCTTTAGCTTAAATCTACCAACAGCTGCATCAACCTACAAAAAAAAAAAATAAAAAATAAATAAAAAAAGAAGAAAGAGATATATGATTGGTTCTCTGTGCATTTTCTGAAGACAGTCAAAGCAAGGCCTTATTTTGAAATAAGCGAACATTTGATGATTTATATAGAACTGGTCAACTTCTTCTATGACCATGGTATCTTCTTCGGACAAGAAGCTGTAAAAAGCATGCATTTAAATCCTTAAGAAAACAAGTTACTTACATTGGGCTGAGGGAAAAAAATTGATCTGGGGACCTTAAATTTGTATTCAGAATCTGAAAAAACAGAAACAGCGAGGTGAAACTATGTCCTATAGAAGTCAAATAATATCTGAGCAAACAAATCATCGGCCAATAGAAAAGCAAAAACTAGGTGTAAACACAGAGCTTTATAATAATTATATCCACAATTAAAAAATAGACTGCTAGCAACATTCCAAAAGAATATGAACGACATAAGAACTGACATATGAAATGAAAAAACGAAATATGCCATAAAAAACTCAAAAAAAATTGACATTCAAACCAAAAAGAAGCGGGACTCCTCTAATCTTGATCTTCAACTGACATAAATTTCAATTTTTGTTTGGTATAAAAACCAGAAGCTCAAAGAAGCTTGTTTGAATCCAGAAAAGATAATACACTAATCAAAAACTGATGACAGAATGTTGCAAACAAAGTTTATATCACAGTTGTACCTGAATAAAAACTGACAAAGATATTGATGGACCAATATTCTGAAGTTTGTAAAGATGATTCTACCAAACGCAAGGCTGTCTCATCCTGAAAAGATTGCATAATTGTGTCAAAGGTTAGTAAAAGGTGTCTTTTTTTCCAGAAATCTGTCAGGCTTTTTGAACTTCAACAAGGCTCTTTAATTTCCAATCACAACAACGAGAAAGCCAAATTTATTTTCTTTGCCTTTTAAGCTCCTTATCAACAGAAAAATTAATTTTTGGAAATAAATAAGAAGTCAACTTGCATAAAATTAATGTGTCTGCTCATTGAAAAGTTCTTTTTCACAGGAACATTAGTCTTAGGCTCCTTTCTAGAGGCTTGTAAGTGTAAAGAATTCACATACATTTAACACAAAATGAAGAATTGTAAGGTCACAAGATAATATTATGTAAGAAAGGAGAAATTCTCACCTGAAGCAAAAGAACAACTTCAGAGAAAATGTCACCCATTGGAAGCAGTTGTTTAACTACATCTGTGGCTGTGTTTATGTTATATGGTATGTTAGAGACTACCTGGAAAAAAAAAACTTAATTTGTCAATACTAAAGAAGAAAAAAACCAAGATACTTCCGAGGTCATTAAAAGTAGAGATTTTTTTTTTTGGGTTGGGGGAGGATGAAATGATGCAAAGACATGAATTGCAAAACAGGATTCTCACTTTTGCATATCTTGGTTTCTGATTCAAGGAACTTATGCTCTTGAACAGCGAGAAAATATGGGAACGAATGTGACATTTTACAAAGTCCTCTCGCAAAGCCTAAGAGTTAACAGGGGTTAACAGCACATTATTCACAACTAAACTGTAACAGCAAAATAAAGGAAAATAAGCATGAAATCTAAATTTTGAAAGATAATTAATTAGAGAAAGCATAATAATCTATACCTTTAAACGATTAGAGGAAACAAATCTTTGCTCAACTAGAGCAGCCATGTGTGGATCCTATCGGTCATCATCTAGTAAGTTGTTGAATAAGAATCAAAAATGAAAAATTGAGATGTCGATAGAAACAACATACCTTCTCGATAGCAAGAACGGCGGCTCCAGTGTCCAAAAGAACGTTAGTCAAACAACCTGTACCGGGTCCAATTTCGAGAATCACATCTCCCTCTTGAACATTAGCAGAACCAACGAGCTGGTGCTTGAGAATTCAACATGTAATGCTACAATTTTCATGCTTAAACTATTTAATAGAAACAAAGATCGAAGGGGTTTAACTCGGAACGACTCGTAGAATAGCTCTATTGCGACTGAGAGTCAAGAGTCCTCTTCTCCTCCATGACTGTAAGGAGGCAAAACGAAAAGAAGATAATTTGATACGGGAAAATAAGTGAATTAGGATTGGGAAACCTGGCCAAGCCATTTTCTGGGACTCCGGCCTCTGGAATTGAGGGCTCTGAGTGTGGCGTGGCAGTCGTCTGGGCTTTTCTTTGCATTACAACTTACCGTTAAACTTCGTCTTTGTGGGGCTGTGATGCTATTGTGCGCTCGAGGTTTGAAAGTTTCGTTCTGCCCTCGAGGTTTGAAGGCGGAATTGACGGCAGAGCTTGCAGGAGATGAGGTGCTAAGCTCATCGTCTTCTTCCCCTCCTCTCAGCCGAAAAATGTTTATTTGCAATGCTGCCTGTAGAGAGGAAGAGAGT
This sequence comes from Triadica sebifera, assembly GCA_023653625.1. NCBI lineage: Eukaryota > Viridiplantae > Streptophyta > Magnoliopsida > Malpighiales > Euphorbiaceae > Triadica > Triadica sebifera. The sequence goes on from CM042895.1 coordinate 4,515,872, forward strand.
AAATGGCAATATGAAGTGGATAGAAGACTGTTATTACTCATTATATTGACCAAAACGACGTCATCTCTTTGTGCGTTTTGTAAGAAACAGAATAAAAGGAACCGAGAACTATTTTCGTTTGTTTCATGGTTTTCATAATTCAGTAAAAAAATGATATGAAATAGGCCTCCTTTACCGATTACGGCCTGGAGAATTCTTCTTTGAGCGTAGAGATAGGACTCTAATGTTCTATATGAAGGATAAAGAGAGCATATTATTAATTTATTATGGGTAAAATTGAAAAAAAAAAAAGAAGCTAAATCATAGGAAACCACCGATTCTGTGATTTGAAAAATTTGCTAAAATTCATGGTTTTTAAACCATGAAAAACTATAATCGTGAGCACAAACACAAAAAAAAAAAAAAAAAAAACCGCACCAATGTCTAATCAACCATGGTTTTTCAAACAAGGGGTCAAATACATGAAGCAAAATGGCATTATTATTCATTGAAAATGCATTATAGGCTACATAAGGCGAATTTCATTAGCGAGATTGCAACAACTCTTAGTAGTAATTTATGCAAAGAAGAAAACAATGTTGTTGAAGAAAGATGACATCTTTCTCCATCGAGTCGAATTCTCATTTACCGGAATGGTACAAATCAATGGATTACCGAAAACCATTGCAAGCGTCATTGTCTTGGAAAATGTCGGTAGACCCTCCTGGCATACAAATATCTCCCATTTCTGCTTCAAAAATGTCATCTTCTCGTTGCTCCCACTGCAGCTGTGGAGACAGTGGCGGCAACAGATGTTGTCTCTGCTGTGAGGAATTTCCCAATGATTCTTTGCTATCGGTAGTACTTTCAAATCCGCAATTACTCGCATCATAGAATGTTGATCTTTGTTCGCCAAATTCTTCTGCATTATCACTTCTCATTGGGTCAAGTATTCTCAACTCACCATTACTAGAGTTCTTAATGTAAGCAGAATATATCTCATCATTCTGTGGAGACAATTCTGCAAATTTAGGAATTGAAATATCATTATGGTTTGAGTCCAAATCCATAAGGAAATTTGTAGAATCAAGGCAAGACATGGACATGGAAGAACCATTGAGATTCTTCCGATTCTGAACACAGCTTCTAAATTCTGTTTTGCTTGTCCTCAAGAGTAGCGGCTTCTGAGATTTAAAAACTCCACGCCAATTGAATTGTGAAATATGGTAATCTCCGATCATGGTCCTTCGGATTGCCTCTTGCTCCCGTTTCAAAGCGAGACGATATTTCTGGAAACACAATACTCTCATTCCTAAAAAAATGGGGACAAGAAATCGCAAAAACAAAATTTACAAAGAAAATTGACTTCCTTTTCTTTTTAGCCGCAGAACAAACCTGCAAATGGCTTGAAATGTTTTCCTTCTTTAGCCCTGGGACATTCATACGCTTCAGAATTTTCTTTGGATGAGCACCTAAAATTGAAAACAAGATCAAGAGAAATTCAGCTATTATATCATTAGCAATGAGATTTGTAGCATCAGACACGCAAAATTTAAGGAGTCATGCTTAAAAACTCTTACTGTCAATGCCTAATATCCTGATTGCTTGCAAGAATCTGTCATGCAGCTCATTAGTCCAAATTAACTTTGGCTTCTTTGGTTGAGTCGAATTCACATTATCTTCCTCTTTCTCTTTATCCATCTCCTCTAGTTCTTTTCTTTTGCCTTTTTGGGCACTTTGCTCCAAAACATCAGAAGATGACAGACACTCTGAAACCTCATTTGATGAATTGTCAGGAGTTGATTCCTCTTCAAAGTTTGTTGATCCTTCAGGCTCTAATTCTTCCTCTTGCTTCTTTATATATGAGAACTGCCAGAGGTTTTTTACATCGTTCATGGTGATCGGTTTCAAAAGATAAAACTCAGCCCCTTTGAACAAGCAGCCTAGAATGGAATTTTCATCATTATCAGCTGACAAAACTACAAAAGGGACACACGAAAAAATCAAACATTGTCAGAGGATTTAAGTACATAAAGAACACACAAAGTGCAATTGATGAAGTGGGATAAAGGGAGCTACTTACTCACAATGGGCAAGTTAGATATTTCTCCCATTGTTTCAAGGAGCTCGTATTTATCCATATCAGGCAAGTGAACCTCTGTCAGTATAAGGTCAAGTTCGTCTCGTCTCTCCCGCAAAATGTGCATTGCATCAATGGCCCGTGTAGCAGTTATGACTGCAAAAGACAGGTCTAAAAAATTCAGTTTCAAATTCAGCATAAAATTGTCCTATTAATAGCCTTTTTGCAGAGAAAAAACAGGTCTAAAAACATTGTCTTCGGGGATATGGTGTATTGTTAATGAATTTAGCAGTACTTTTATGTTGTCCTAAGCATATCATCATTTCACTAAAGTGCATGGAAAATCTAGAGGTAAGTGATGATTCTCCCTTCAACGGCAGTTGCATACGAAAAATAAGAAGTCTAATTAAGAAAATGATAGATTTTCAATACTTGCCTTTATATCCAGATGCATGCAGCATTTTTGATACAATTGCAAGACATGTAGAATTGCTATCCACGACCAATACACTGACACCAATAACCTGTTCATTAGTCATGTTTCACAAGCAAATTAATCAGCAACAGGAAACTAAAATATGTGCAAGTGAGGAAAGAGTATAGTCAGCATTTTGAAATGCATATACGCAAGGATTTTTCAGCATGCTAGTGCAACTGTTTTTAGTATCTTGTTCTACAGAAATGTGCAATTTTATACGAGCCAATTACTCAGGAAAATCTCATGTCAGAAACGTTTCTCTGATTACAATGTCAATAAATAGTCTATGACAGTTGTCAATTGAGATAAGAATGCATTCTTAGAAGGCAATATCTACCAAAGTCAAACAACATTGCTGGCCTGCCATCTATCTTTAGAATGGCTGCCATACATACCATGTCAGGTAAGAATTCAGGTCATTAGATAATGAGTTTCCATAGGAAGCATATTGCATAATCTTCTTTATTGATCAGATATGCATAATCTTTCGTACATAGCATATGCATAAATACCTTTTACCCAAATTCACTCTGATTTTCTCGATGCCAAGTTCCATCATAAGCTGCCTTGGCAGTAACCTGACAAGACTCAGATCCTTGCTAGCATATCGGGTAATGCCCTAAAGCTTATTAATATACCGGGATTCTCAGACCCCAGTGGCAAGAAGCAGATAAACAATAATAATAAAATATGTAACTAACTTGATTTTGCATTCAGATTCATTTTCAATATTCAAAGAAACAGCCAAGGTTTCTACGAGGAAATGAACCTTCCAAATACTAAATATTTAAAACAAGGAATAATTAGCATGATAGTTCAGATATTCACCCAGCTTGTAAACAGCAAGAACATAACATCCCTAAATTGATAAATTACAAAAAAATTACCAATTTACCTCAGCTTTACAGACAATAAGAGTTAACTTGGTCAAGAAAAAAATTCAAATAGAAACACCTAGTTAGATTTATTTACCAAATCGTTTTTTTTTTGAAGAATTTTTAGTTCTTTCTCAGAATTAATTGCAAATGGAATCTTGACAATAGCATATTCAAGCACTATAACGTATCTAAACACACCATGATATGTTCAAATCATAGCCAAAAAATTGAATTATCAAATATTTATTCCCACATTGTATTCTCAGTGGCGGCGAGAAAGCAGCTGATTAACGACGTGTTAAACCTTAATAAACACATGCAATATTATTTCACTATATTAAGCAATAATTTCAAAGTAAATAATCGCTAAACGAACTCCAAAAAGAAAATCGTAAGTTATATTATGTAACTAAAATATCTTCTTGTACAACTAAATCAATTAATTTGAAGGTTTATAAAATAATAATAATAATAATAATTTGAAGAGGTAAAGTGACATCTAGGAATCATTTATCTGAATTAGGAGTGTAAACGAGTTAAGCTACTCGTGAAATACTTGAGATCGACTCGAAAAATATTCGAATTTGATTCGGAATTAATCGAGTCGAGTATCATAATACTTATCTCGTAAGACTCGGGAGCTTAATCGAGCTCAATTAAATTATATTTATACCCTTTTATTTGAGTTTAATCGAGTTGAGTCAATTGTTAGTCAAATATATTATTTATTAATTTTTGTCGAGTCGAGTTTTGAATATTTAAAAAAAAATTCGATCGAGTTCGAGTTTCGAGTATTTTAATCGAATCAAACTCGACACTAATACTATATCGATTTGACTCGATTACACCACTAATCTGAACCCGAGCTTCAATTGCCAACTTAGCAAAGAAATCGTCAATCCTCTGAATACCAGGCGGCGCAGGCTTATCGGCCACGAGACAGCGACGAGTTTTCTCGGCCGATGGCTTATGATCAGAAGATTGAGTTGGCACAGGAAGCGAGTCTAGGAGGAAATCTATAGTCGGTTGATGTCACTTAACCGCCATTCGTATGTGATCGAGCTTCACGACCTTTCGCCTCTTCTCGATTGCAACTTATGCCGATTTCTAGGTGAAGAATCGGAGAAATAGCTCGGTGGCGCTGGAGATGAGGAATAGAGCCTCTGATGTCACCTTGTTGATGCCTGTCGGAAATTCGGATCTGATTGTCCCTTCTGTGCTCTCTTCTTCAGCCATTGATGATATATGATTGGAGAGCAGTCAGCTATGTGCAGAAATGCAATGGGGGAGTGAAAGATTTAATTCTTAGGGCTTTTGATTGGCGGGAAATGGATGGATTGGGAATTTTCCGGAATCTGAATGGACAATAATACCCTTGTTAGAATTTTATTTTTGACTTTTCCCTAAATTTGAAACATTGACGGGGGTAACTAGTAATTGTAGTGGTACAGAAAGTGCACCACAATTAGTTTCTTTCGCGCTTAAATAGAATATCATGATCCTCTAATACAGTGGTTGGGTGGCATTTTGCACGCGGTGGTGGTCTGTGCTCCGTTTAATTAACTTCGTTAAAATATTTCTGTTTATATTAATTAAATAGTAAAATAATCATGCTTATGAATTTATCTTGAACTTTACCCACATGTGCATTAGTTTTTATGGATGTCAACCAATATAATATTTTAAGATATTCGATTTAATTTAACTTATTTATATAAAGTTTAGGTAGTTATAAATGAGTTTTAAATATGTATATGAACATAGATACTATTATTTATGATGAGTTTGAATAAAATGCATATTTAATTTTCTAGGTACCCCTAACATGAATTCTATTATATAACTCTATTTTTTTAATTTTAATTGTATTTTATTAATTTTTATGTGTGCAATATTTTAATTTAATTCATATTTACTTAGTTTAAACTTTAATCGTATAATTCTATTTAAATATTCAGTTAATTTTAAAACTTAAAATATTATATTTTTTAACTTGTGTTATATTAGGTTTAATGTTCAAAATTTAAATAATTTAAATTGATATGAATAATAAATAGATAATTACGTTAAAATTCTACATTTTATAATAAAAATGGAACTTTCATGATTTAATAATGTGACATTGGAGTTGATCATCCATAATTACATATGTTATTATGCAGTTCTTTATTTGTTAAAACCTTTGAAAACCAATTTCATTAATATAGATTTTACATCTAATTATGACTAAACGTCGATTGGGTCATGAAAAAAAGAAATGGAAATCGGAATGCGGGATCGTTAACGTTTGGTTAGTAAAAAAACAAAATATAATGAGAATAAAATTTTTTCATAAATAGAAATCACTCATTCTCCTCTCCTTCTCTGAAAATAAATATTTTTATTCAATGAACTCAAACTAATTAAGCATATAGCTTCACATGAAATTCAGTTGTCAGTTCATAATACATTTTTCCTCCACTTCACGTTTTCATATATATATATATATATATATTAGTTAATTTTTCAATTTTTATATTTAATATATTTCAAAATTTTATATTTTAAACTAATTAATGAAAATTTTAATATTTGAGAATAAACAAAATTATTTTACGATATATTACCAATTTCTCTTCTTTTTTTGGATTTATTTTAATTTTAAATGTATGTTTTCTTCTTTATTTTACATACATTTTTATTCAATAATAATAATTATTTATTATTAATAAATATGTATAATTATTTTTTGATTTTTTTACCATATTTTGAATTAATTTAGAGATATACAAAAAATGTTATAAGAATAAAGTTTATAATTATAATTATAAACTAAAATTTTAATATATGATTCTGATACAGTATTATCATCCACTTTTCATGAATACACCGCTTTAATTTTAAAATTTTATTATATTTATGAATTATTACTTATTAGTAAAATTGATTAACAATAGTAATTTCATATTTGTAAATATTTTCTAATAAATTATAGTTTTTTTTCAATTATTATAATTATATACATTAAAAATAAATATAAAATATGAAATTGATTATCATTTCTATTGTTACGATCAACCAAACATATTTAAATGAAATACACTTCTCATTTTGCAATAGGATAAAATGAAATAGTAAAACTAACTATTCATATTCACATTCCCAACTTAAAACCAAATGGCCTGAATGACATTAGTATTAAATTAATCCAATAATCTAAAAATGAAAACAATTAAATGCAATCGTTGTATCTCTGCCAATAAAAATAAAATTATAAACTGAAAGTGTTACTTTGGTAAAAAATCACGTAGCAAACTAACAAAGAAAAGTAATTTTTTATGTAAAAAATTAATTATTTGTTTATAATATAAACCAAATTATAAAAATCTATATTTTGATGGGCAACAAATTATTAATTTGATTTATGAATTAGGTTAGGATGAAATAAAATTTTTGTTAAATATTTTCTTATTGTTAGACTCAACCAAATTCAAAGAAAGTTCAAGTGTTTTTTTTTTAATATGATAATTTATTATTCATTTAATTTATAAGCAATACATGAATTCAATTTAAATAAATTTTTAATTAAATTTCATATAAAGATATTTTATCTTAAAGTGATTTAATTTATGAGTGATTTAGTTAACACTTATTATTTCTTAACTTATAAATTTACTAATATACAAAGTTACATAGTATGACTCGGTCAAAATTTTCTTATACAGTATAATTTTATACTTGAAAACTTATTATTTCTTAAGGCATAAGTTTTTGTAACGTTACTTATAAGGTATGATCTGGTCAAAGAAAAGTCATAAGGTATGACCCGGTCAAACTTTTGTAACGGTTATATTTTAGAAGTACCCTTAAATACTCGACTTTCTTTTCTCACTGGCGCTGCCGCGCTACACACTCTTTCTGTCTATCTCCCCGCCTCCACCATTCTCAAATTCTCAGTGTGCACAGAAAACTGCACAGCCACGGCGACAGAGAAATTTTCTGTTCAATCATCCATGTTTAGATTATTGTGGTACTATCTTAGTCTCTCTAAACATTTATCATTATTTTTTTCTTAATCTAACAGTACAGTAATTTAAAGAAGCAAAGATCTCCGAGCAGGACTCGCTTTATTTGTTTTATACGATGAACAGTGTTGTTTATGTATTTTGAAGTTCCTTATGGACTCTGTTTGCTATTTTATTCCTCTAGACTATGCTGATGACCATTTTATGAAATTTTAACTTATATATTAGGTTTTTTTGGGTATAACTCAGATCTGACTAAACATTTAAAAATATAACGGTATTGTTGGAAATTATGTGTTTAACCAGTAATTTTCTTTCTTGCACGTTGTACTAGTAAACTGAGAAGAACCGTGTATTATGATCAGTTGTGGTTTCTTCGCTGAAAATGAAATATGACAATTACTACGCTTATATAATGTATATTTGGATGATTGTTTGATCGAAATCAAACCCAGTCCCTGTGGCATTCTGATTTCCTATATATTTCATTTCATTCACATTAGAAATTGTTCTCTGTTTTGCTAACTCTGTTTAAATTCGAAAACATCTTATTTTCTTCACAATTTCGTTCAATCCTGGAGCCCCGGTATAAATTAAAATAAGTTATTTGTTTCAATTTTTCGAAAGTGGATCTATTGAATAAGCGTATGAGGCTAGTGATGTTAAACATCTTAAGTGATCACGGAAATCGACTCCGTAACACAGTTATGTTTTTTTTGCTCTGTTAATTGTAATATTTTTCTTCTGTTGTCTGACAAAATTTTTCTCTAATAGGCAAGAAACCCGCTCCGTATTGCTATATTAAACATTAGTAACATCAGAGACCTGTTTCCAAAAAAAATATTTAAATGATAATTCTGTTATAGATTTTCCCCTGCCAGTTTCTTTTAATTTTACAAAAAATAAGACATGTTAATTATTTATTTTATTTGAAATTACGGCTTAATCGATAGAGACGAAGATCAAGGAGTTGACGCCTATGGATCCGGAGTCTCATAGACTGATGGAGAAAGGTATGTTGTTCTTAGTTGTTAATACAGTTTACCACCTTTTCTGGATTATTTACTTCTCTCATTAATTTTGTCTAATTGAATTGGATTGCTTTGTCACTATCTTTTTTGTGGGTGTTTATGATGCATTGAAGAAAAAAAATGCTTGAAGACGTTTTTATTATGTGGGTTTTAGGCAATAGAAGGCCTACCGATTGAGGAATATGCATGTAAGTGTGGCAGGATAGCTTGTGAAGCATCTAGTTTTTATGTTTTAATTCTTACTTGAAATTTCTTTGAGAATTTTGTGTGATTCTATTCGGTTATCAGGAGTAGTTGTACTTAATAGCGTTCCCTGTTAACATATTTGGTTTTATTTATTTCACATTTTATGATGCTCTTTTGTTCAATTGAGTAGCGTGTCTTGCCTGCAATTGCCTTCAGTTATTCTCCGATAGTCAAGAGGTTTCAAGGAATATCTACTGCAAAAGAAACAAGAAATAGGGAGGAATATTCAATTAAAACTACACTACAGAGTTTACTCCCAAGCATATGACGTGATAACAACAATAGTCCTCTATAGATTACTTTATATCTTATTTTAAGTAATATACTTGATAAATATTTATGCTTTGGACATAATGTTCTTAGGCACCAGAGTTGCACATGGAGTTGCATAAGCGTGGAACGAGTGAACAAACCTTGGTTGGAGGATCTTCTGCTTCTCCAAATGCAAAGGTAAGAAATGTGCGATTACCCATATAATTAAGGATAAGGTTAACACTGTTCTACCTTCAACAGAAAATATATTATATATGGGCTTCTTCTAGGATTATATTACTGCATATTATGTTGTCTTTTCAGTAAAGAAACTTGTTTGCTACAGGTAGTGAAAGGTAAAGGATTTAACTTTGCATGTTGTTGGGGTGATTTACTTGAATGCTAAATATTTCTTAATGGAGATTCTTCTCCAGCACAGAAAAAGGAACTTAACCACAGGAAAATTTGAGACATTGCTACTATTCATGAGGGGAGGAATTCCTTCAATTTAAAGGAAACTTTTAAAATTGGAATAATCAAGGGGAAGTTGACACTTATCTAAATATGGAATTAAGTAATTTGTAAAAAAACCCAATTGAATTTACTTGAATGCTAAATATTTCTTAATGGAGATTCTTCTCCAGCACAGAAAAAGGAACTTAATTGCAGGAAAATTTGAGACATTGCCACAGTTCATGAGGGGAGGAATTCCTTCAATTTAAAGGAAACTATTAAAATTGAAATAACCAAGGGGAAGTTGACACTTACCTAAATATGGAATTAAGTAATTTGTAAAAAACCCATTGAATTTAGCACATTTTGAGTCTGTTGTGCTTTGAATTTCTGGTTTGGAGTAATCAACTTGTTCTTTTACTCACTGAAAAGTTTTGTACCCTTTATTTATTCTTAAACATGAATTATAAGCACCCACCATAATCTACTTCTAAGACTAGATGATTACCTTTGCATTATAAGCATCCACCAGGCATAGTTTTGGCCTGGCAACCTTTTTTTTCCTTCTTTTCTTAATCTTAGTCCATTGCCGTCTATATAGTCAAAGACTGCTCTTTTTTTATTTTTTCAAGGAGTGTCCATATGTTTTTCGCTTTCAATTGCTCCCCTAAGTTGACTATTAGTCAGGTTAACTGTTAGGATATGTTCATTGTAGTTTGCAACTAGAATGTGCCACTGCTGCCATAAAGTAGGGTACTAAAGAATTGAGGATGATGTTGTAGGCTTAACAATATCTTTAAGTTCATAGGTCAGTGATAACTTATCCTTGTTGGACTGACATGATCCATAACTAGGTCTGGATTGGGGGCATATTTGCCTTGATATTGTGAGAATTTATCTTCCAATTTGTGTTATTTCAGTTACCTGTTTGTTTTTTATTCCCAACCTGTTGCTTTAAATTTCTTTGCATAATTGGACCTTGAATTGAATTCTGCAGCAGTTTCCATCGGATGAATATACCACTTAGATGATTTATTTTTCCTGATCATTTATTATTGATGATCTGACCTCCTCTGTTTTGTGAATGGACTCCAATGGAGCGTACCCAATAATTTAGTATCGGGAAGGAAGGGTGCAAAACTGGGTCTTGATTAGAGCATACAAGTAGTCATCATCCATTTTACTTATTTTAAAGCAATTGGGAACTCATGCGCCATTCAAATGGATTTGAGTTCTTTTTTTTCTTTCATTATTTCCTTCTTCTTTGTTTTTTTCTTCCCTCTCTCCCTCCCCTCCAGGGTTTAGAGAGTGGTTGAGGATTTTCAATTAAGAGTTGCTTGAGAAAATGCCAGCCCTCACTGACTTCTTGGATGGAAATAGTGTTCCCCTCCAGAGTTTAGAGAGTGGTTTGAGGATTTTCAATTAAGAGATGCTTGAGAAAATGCCAGCCCTCACTGACTTCTTGGATGGTAATAGTGTGGTGCCTAAGGACCTTTCCTCTCTTTGATGTAAATTTTTTTTTCTATCATCTATGCTTGTGAAAATTTTGAAACAAACATGAGGGCTTAAGCATGAACAATCTGAATGTATAGAAAGAGAGAATTTGCTTGGATTGGTCAGAGATGGGGGTCGCAATTAACTATTTTCCAAGCAAATGAGGTCTCTGATAATTTATAGTGTCCAATATTTTGTATGTGTTGACTTCGGGGCTCTAAGAAGAATAAAAAGAGCAATGATCTCAAGTATGAGTATGACATTTGTGGGTGGATAATACTTGCTGTTGGATTTGTTGCATGGGTAGGAATGGAAAAATTTCACCTACCCCCTCCTCCTCCTCCTCCTCCTCCTCCTCCTCCTCCTCCAAGATAGACCATAAAGTAATATGCTGTTGCATTTGCTGGAACCATCAAAATATTAGATTAAGCGATTCCATTAGGAGGACATGTAGTCATTTCAGTTATGCATGTGGCTTGCTATCCACATGTTTACTTTGACTTTTCTATTTATTTATTGCGTATTTGACTACCTTTTTTTTTGGAATATTCAGTTGTTATTTGTATAATCAAGCAGTTATACTTTCCTTTTCTTTTGCTGTAGTTACTGATCCTCATGAAACTATGTTTTCCTATTGAAAAGGGGGAGAACTGTTGGGGATAGGAGAGAGGCTATTCAGTCTCATTTCGTTGAATTGAGACTAGAGAAGTAATTTGGTTTGGCTTCCCTCTTTCTTTTGTTTACTTCTACGTAATTTTTTTAATCCGTGGGTTCAAATACTATGGCGTGGAATCAAGAAGTGGTGTAGTTCTGGGTAGGTGAAGAAGCTGAAGCTAAGTAATAAAAGGGCCTCACAACTGCTCTAAGTAGTAAAAAGGTTTCTGAAAATATTTTCCCACTATGCCCAGAAAATTCATCAGGGGGAAAATTTTTGACCTCCAAGATTCTTTTCCTGTAGACTTGATCTCCTAGTTATGTGCTGTGGCAAATGAATCTCTTATAAGAAGTATCCAAGCCTAAGTGACAGGGGAAAATCAAGGAGCTTGAAACAGTGATGCTGCCACATCTCTGTAATGTGCATGTAGCAGCCCGTCAAGAACTTCTCTGGGAAATTTGATTCCTCCCATCCGTTTCCCTGCATCAAATAGTATCTTTTGATTTTGGTTTGAGAGATCCATTCATCGTTTCGATTTGATTTCTTTGCAGCTATTATTTACAGTCCACTATGGGGACGTAGAAGTGTAATTTTCTTAAGATGGTTTGATGGCACTTGGCAGCCATTCAGACATTTTCTGAGGCTGGTATATGCTTTTTTTTGGGTTTGTTTTTTTAATTATTCAACAATAGCTACTACCTCTTGACGTGTGAATCACTGTCTTGCTTTTTTTTTTTGGGTATATATTTTATTTTTAGTGTTTCTGTCATCATAAAAAGATGATTTATCGCACAATCTTTGCACTATTTTGTGGTCCTATTAGCTATTGATCCAATTTAGTTATTTTATTTTGTTTAAAATTGATAATTTATGCCACTTTTGTATATTTTGCGTAGATGCCCCTTATTTCTTGCCTTTTGGATATGAAGGGAAACATGAAATACCAGCAAATGTCCTTTAAGGAGTTAGGGTTTGATTTTGTTTCTGCTTGAACCTTCTTATTCACTTGAGACATTTTGCTGATCCAAAAAGGAATTTGTTAAGCTCTTTTATGACTGATTAATCAGAGCATATCCATGTCACGAGAAGTTTTTCGTTAAAAGTAATTTTGACAATAAAAAGGTGTCTCTTCCTTTGGAACTTTCTTTGATCGATATATGCCCTTAATGGTTTCCACCTTAGTCCCCACTTGAAGTCAATTGTTGTGGACGACACTGGCATCTTACTTGTATCAAGACATGCATTCTCATACTAGCAGTGACATGATACTGATAGATATTATATTTATTTGTTGGTTCTTTACAAGCTTTTGTTGAGTCCATTTCATTCATTGGGTGATGATTCACTTTAGCTATCCCCAGATTTTCTCCTCCACAGGCTATTTACATATTCATTGGCTGATGATTATTCTTGCAGCTTCTGATTAGTTATTTTTTAAAGCATTGTGTATTACTGTTGCCATTGTTTGGGTTATTTATTTAGCGTTGTTTGGGAGATGGCTTATTGTAACTGCTCTTGGTAACCTTGGGTGAATAGGCTGGCAGCACGATTCTTTTTGAATAATCTTGAAGTTCTATAATATACGGTGATGAAGGTTTTTAAATATCATACTGTTTAGCATATTTCTGAAATGCAGTGGAGGTCAAATTCAAGGATTATGTTGCTATTTCAGGTCCACCACTTTCTTTTATTGGAATGAGGTGCTGGATAAAGCTGGCCAATTCACTCCCTGTCGCCTCTCGATTAACGGAAACCAATCTTTGAAGGAAATTTGTGAGCGTTTATTTATTTGTATGTTTACTTATTTAATAAATCCGCCAGGCTGATATGCATTGTTGTTAGGAATTGTAGCATGGTAATGTTAAATTTAAATCTAAACTAACAAAACATGATTTATTTTTTTAGGATTTCTTAATAGCAGATGCTCCCAGAAGTTCCATTATAGAATCATTTCTCTACCGCAAAGATGACTTACTTTTGCAGAGTTAAGTCCATCCTCTTTCTTTTGTTGTGGTTGGTGGAGTTTCTATTGATGGTCCTTATCTCTTAGATTAGCAATATATGACTTAGTGGGGGTGTTTCTATAATTACCTGGATTATACTAAAGTAGGAATACAATCAGTGCAAGGTTTTGCTGGGTAGGGAGCATCCACGTGTCTTTCAATGAATTTCTTTTCTAATGGGTGGATTGCTTACTCCATTAACTAATGCAGAATTTGTTATAGTCCCCAATAATATCGGATGCTTTTAGTAATGCGAAGAAAACTAAGAAAACATTCTAATTATTGGATGTTGGATAGTAAGAAAGTTGGTTGAAGTTTATGGGCCGGTGAGCTGGTTTTGTTTTACAAAGGAAGAAATTTTGCATTGTTTACATATTCTCTAGAAATTATTATAATTTGATAAAGTTGATGTTGCCTAAAAACTCATTCCATCGCAATAATTTGTTGCCATGTCAAAAGAATAGTTATTTGCAATCAATATGCTATTGCATATATGTGAAGTAAAAAATCTGAAAATTTTAGTCTTACAGTTGGCTATTGCTTGATCCTTATGAGGATGAAAATGATGACGTGGAAGAAGATGAAATGATTTTAGAATTTGATTTTGTACACGGACGATTCCTCTGAATTTGATAGTGGAGGTGAACTGACAGCATTCCAGGTTAACCAATTACAAGAAAATGAACACATAGTTGCACCAGTAGGTTAATAATAAGAACTCTTTTTGAGGGTCTTTTTGATTTCTTTTACCTTTCTATAATGTAATAGTCTTTGTGGAAGTATTACGCTAGAAGTATTTAGTCCATATCTTGACAGATAAGGAGCACCATCAGAGGAAGACATGGTTGATGAAGGTAACATGTCAAATAGAATAATATACTTTACAACAGTCTTCATATCAAGATGGAGCATGACACACAAATATATAGCCTCTCAAAATTAAGAAAAAAAAAAAAGGCTAGCAACTATATACTTTCTCAATTGTTTGTTTTCCAGGTTAACCAATCACAAGAAAATGAACACATACTTGCCCAAGTAGGTAAATAATAAGAACTCTTTTTGAGGGTCTTTTTGATTTCTTTTACCTTTCAATAATGCAAGTCTTTGGGGAGTCTGACACTAGAAGTGTTTAGTCCATATCTTGACAGATACGGAGCAGGATCAGAGGAAGACATGGTTGATGAGGGTAACATGTCATATAGAATAATATACTCTGGGACAGTCTTCATATCAAGATGGAGCTTGACACACAAATATATAGCCTCACAAAATTAGAAAAAATAAAAATGCTAGCAACTTTTTTCTTTATTTGGTAATGATTAAGGTAGCAACTTTAGTAATTCATTCTTGTAAATTTTTGTTGAAAGTTTATGATTGTCAGGTTTCAATGGGTTGGGTAGTCTTTTGAGTAATGATCTGCTATATATTCTGCAGGTGAAACTCAGGATCCTGATAAGGATGAACAACAATTGGCTAGGGTTAAGAACTGGATCACAACTCACCATCTTGACACCACTAGCCTTAATGATATTCTCTCCAGCTTCCTTTATATCTCAGTGGTAAGAGCTTCATCCTTTCTCTCGAGTATTTTTGGAGTGCCCATTGGAAAATTTAATCTTGAGGAAACTAGATAACTGAGGTAATTTTTATATTCAGTTGTTGATTTTGGGAAGCTTGTTAACTGAGGTAATTTTTATATATTTTGCGCAAGTTCAGGGTTCTTTATCCAATGATTCTGCATTAAATAACTGGAGCGTCGACGCCTTTCTCATTGGAACGGTGTTATTTGTGTTCGTGGTTCTGTTTGGGGCTTACAGCTTGAGAAAATGGGCTTTATGGGTACCATTGTTGTTCAATCTTTAGAGCTAATCTCTGATTTGAGAACTCTCAGCTTTATGAATAATAAATTCCAAGGTCCTATGCCTGTGTTCCATAAACATGGATCCATGAGGTCTTTGTACCTTTCCAATAACCATTTCTCTAGCAAAATTCCTGAGGATACTTTCTAAGGTATTTTAGTAAATTTATTTTTTTGTTTATAAAATGTTGGATAATATATTGGATTTATCAAATCACAACCCTGACTAGTTGTATTTTTTTTTTAATTCTAAACAATTACAAGATTAGGTTTGAGCTGCCTAACTTGGATTAAATTGGTGTTTTGAAGTTATGTTGAAGTTGAACAAAGTATATTTGGCTGTAGTGGTCCTATTCCTTCATCATTGGCTAACCTACCTTAGCTATCTGAGGTAATTTTTATATTCATGGTAAGATGAAATTTAATAGATTGTTATCTCTTCTTAGGTTTAGATGAGTAAAATTCTAGTAACAATGATGGATTTCATATGCTTTAATACCACATCTAATATGCTCCTTTCCTGTGATATGGAAGCTACATCTTTGATCTTCTTGTCAACAGCTACCCTGATTTGAAGGCTGTTAGCTCGACAATTCTGGAATCTTCAAACTATTCAATCTAGAGAGGTTGAATCCTCTTAGCTAGAAACTTTTTGATCACTACTGTATGTGAGCTGCACTCTTTATATATATATATATATATAGCAAGTAAGATTAACCTAATGCTGTGTTAATCTAATATTAACTATATTTGTTTTAAGATAGATTCTTAATCTAATTATAATATATGATATCTATTAATTATATAGTATGTATTTAGACAAGCTTATATAATTAAGTCAGTTTTTTTTATCCAAATATAATTAAGTCAGTATAACTTAATGCTATATTTTTCTGATCAAAAGTTTTAACTTGTCATTATACAAGTTAGTTGATTCGTATGTTTACATCTACTAAAAGGTTTCTTTGGAATTTTAGAAACATTCGTTGTTTGTGGATATAAGCTTGTTTCCATTTTATAAGTAGGTTGAACTTATGTTTTAAATCAACTAGATACATAAACTAGTTGTGGATTTATGGACATGAGTGCATGCACAGTCTCTTATTGGATTAATATCATGCATTTCTTAATTAAAATTTGTTCAGTTAATTGTTTTAACTTCACTTTATTCATTTGACTCTTTCAATTATCAATTCTATTTAGATGACTTTTTATTTATTTGATTTTGAGTTTTCTCTTGTTCATTTGATTTTGATTGATATAATTAAGGGAGTCAATTGAGTCAAAAATTTAAAATCAAATAAATAGGATGCCAAATATATAAAGTTAATAATTAAAAGAGTCACATAAATAAATTTTATTTAAAAAAATCTAATGGAAAAAATTGATAAATTCAGAAACCATTTATTTTAATTGATGATATTTAATTTGTAAAACTTCCATCTTTCATATTACACCGAAGGGCAAGTAGGAAAATGCTGTTGTATAGGAAAATGTTGTCGTTTTGTTACAATTTTCTAAGTCAACTAAAAACTTTGGATCATCCATCTAATCAGAATTGGATACGGTCGAATGAACATCTCATTTATTTATTTTTGAATAAAAATTAATATTTTCGTTAAATCAGACTAGAACATAGTCGGTTCAAAACTTGTTGGTTCAGTCCGGTTTCAACCAACACTGCAAAAAGCTCAGAAGCGCGGTTTTCACCAGCCGTCACTGCTTCTCCTCTCTCATTCTCTCTCTACTATATTTTCTCTTGTTGTTGTGTGAACTTTATACACCCTAGCACGGGAAACAGTGCCGAAAAGGCAATGGAGTTCTCTCAAGATGACTTGTCAGCTCATGATGTTTGAGCACACTCGACTAACTGCAGAAGCTACCTACGCCAAGGATCCTCTTGATGACAAGGGATGTATTTCCCTTGTGTACTATTTCAATACTGATTTCTGACACATACATGCTATTTGGCTCGCCTTTTAACAGGTATGTTTGCATTTGCGGTGTAAGTTTTATGACTGTGTTATGTGATAGGAAGTTTAATATCTGAGTGTATTATCAGTGAGTGTTTGCTTAAAATGGATTATATTTGCAGAATTTGAATAAATGGGGTGGAGCATTGATTGAATGGTCACAATTGCATAGCGTTCCTGAGGCAAAAAAGATGTTAAAGCAGTATTTTTTTTGTTTCTTTTTCTTTGTTTTGCTGTAATCAGAATTTTAGTTCCAGGTTATTTGTGTTTGTGTGTTGATGGTTAGGGTTTAACTCGACAGACAGTATTTACTCAGTGAAACTGATAATTATGTCGGTATGAACAATAAACATATAATAAGTGTATGAGGCTAGCAATGTTATACATCGTAAGTGATAACGAAAATTGACTCCTTAACACCGTTATATTTTTTACTATTATGTTAATTGTAAGATTTTTCTTCTGTTGTATGACATAATTGTTTTCTAATAGGCGAGGCAAGGAATAGGATTCTGCTCCGTATTGCTATCTTAAACATCAGATGCCTGTTTCCAGATAATTATTTCATTGACAAGTCTGTTACACATTTTCCCCTGTATTTTCTTTTAATTTTAGAAAACATTTGACATTTTGATTGTTTATTTTATTTGAAATTATGGCTTAATTGACAGAGATGAAGATTGAGAAATTGATGGCTGTGGATCCAGATTCTCACAGATTGATGAAGAAAGACATGTCGATTTTAGATATTAATACAGTTTGCTTTCATTTCTGGATTATTTATTTCTCTCATTCATTTTGTCTAAACTCTATTGTCACTATCTTTTTTTGTGGGTGTTTATGATACATTGAAGAAAAAATACTTGAAGACGATTTTGTTCTATATGTTTTAGGCAATAAAAGGCCTATATTGAGGAATACACATGTAAGTGTGGCATGATAACTTGTGACACATCCCATTTCTATGCTTTGATTCTTAGTGGAAATTTCATTGAGAATTTTGTGTCATTCTAATTGGTTACCAGGAATAATTGTACTTAATAACGTTGATTTTTTTCTCTACTAGCATATTTGGTTTAATTTTTTCAACTGGACGGTGCTTTTTTGTTCAATTGTGCAATGTGTCTTTTCTGCATTTGCCTTCAGTTATTCTAACTCTGATAGTTGTGAAGTTTTAATGAATATCAACCTCAACAAAACAATAAACAGGGAGGAATATTTAAGTAAAACCACACTACAGAAATTACTCCTAAGCAGATGATGTGATAGGAACAATAGCTTGTTTTCATTGAATCTCGTCTTGTCAATTTTATTAAAATTCAGGGGTTCGGCATGTAAAATGATCTGTTTGCTGGTTCAGTTGATGAGACCTCTAGATAAGATGTCTGAAGAGGTAAATCCATTTAGTATGCAAGTGTGTTTTGAATGTATAGCATAATGTTTCAGCGCACTACACTGATGTATCATATAATGTTGAATGAGAACTCTGGATAAGATGCCTGAAGATGTAAATCCATTTAGATTATACAAGTAAATTTTGAATGTACCATATAATGTTGCAGCTTACTATACTGATGAATCATATGATGTTGAATGCATCATATAAAAACTTGTCGATCTATTTTAATGCACTATGATGATGAAACTCCTCTGTTATGATGATGTGACGGTATGTCTGTTAACTGCATTCTTCAACTTTGTTTCTATATAATTGTACTTTAGCAGTTGCTATCATGATTTGGGACATATAATTTCCTATTTTTGTAATCTAGCATTCAAAGTCATGTATGAGACTGTGCTTATATTTTGAGATTGTTGTACAGGTTTGGTGTTCAGACAGCTAGTCTCTTCAGATATGACTTCGACAAAAACATTAAGCACATTTAAGATCTATAATGCATATGAGATGTTTGAATTTTTCCCTCTTTGAATTTGAGGTGAAAAATCTGTTGAAGAACTTAAAAAATCATTTTGAATATTCATCTTTCTTGCTGAATGCACTGAACATGATAAAAGATTAATACATTGACTTATGCTTCCAGGCTGCAGCCTGCAGATTGTGATCCGCCATTCTTCAGGAGCTGCACAGAAGAAGAAGCTCATAGTCCGGGGACCAAAGCCCTCAGAAAAATGGAGGTTGGCTTTGTCAATATCAAGCATTTTGTACTAGCTCTCAAGGTAAGTATTGCAGTTTGTGATTATGGCTAGAATTGAGTAATGGCTCATGTTTCCGGTGAAACTTTTTAATTAATTGTTAGGTAAAGAATGTGTTTGATTCTTGTGAGGATTAAAATGATGACATCAAAGAAGATGAAGTGAGCTTAGGAGTTGACTATATACAAAAGGACGATTTTTATGCGACTGTGAGGTATAGTTACGGTATTCCTTTAATTTATGCTTTAGCTGCCCCTCACTCAACTCGACTTGAATGATGATGATAGGGTAATGATGTGTAATATAGTGATGTCACTTGTGTTTTCTTTTTTAATTATCTTTCTTGTTTTTCAGCTTAACCAATCAAAAGAAAATGAATGCATAGTTACATCATATGACAGTCACTTTGATTTTCTTTTACCAAGTATGTTGTATAATTGTATTAATTAATTAATTAGTATGTATCTTGAGAGATAAGGAATGATCAAAGGAAGACAGTGCCATTGTTGATGATGTAGGTTAACATGTCAAATAGAATGATAGACTGCATAACTGTCCCATGGTGAGAGCTTGTAAAACAAATATATTACTTTCAAAAAATGAAAATAAAACAAAAATTTAACTGGTAATTAATTATTGTAAAATTTTGATTGGAAATAAATTGACTGGTTCTCAGGGTTGTTATCACTGGGCTGAGTCGTGCAGATGACACTCCGGATCCTGGGGAGGATTAATAGCGATTGGCTAGCGTTAAGAACTGGACCACAAGTCACCATCTTGACACCATTGGACTTAATGATGTTCTCTCCTACTTCCCAGAAATCTCATTGGTAAGAGTTTCTTCATCCTTTCTCTTTGACTATTGAGTTTTCAACTTTTGGGATTGCCATAGGAAAAATTAAGCTTAGGAAAACTAGTTAAGGAGGTAAGTTTTATATTTAACTGTTGATTTTAGGTTACTAATGGAGATTTTGACTGAAGGTAATTGGAGCCTTTGATTCTTGTTAATGCAAAAACAGGAAAGGGCATTGCTGCAATATTTTTTTCTTAGCATAATCCCTTTCTGTTTTGATTCTCTTTTTACTGCAATTCGGAAATTGTGGATAAGCTTTTAAATGAAGGTCTTCTTTCAAAAACTGAAACTGATACTTGCACCAAAAACAAACAAGAAGTTTATTTTATATAATTATGTCTACTTTATTAATCGTCCTATTTTGTGATCATTCTCCTTTTCTTTTGTGATGAAACATAATTTTAGGTTTCCCACTTCGAGTTCAAAGTGGTAAAAGAGGAAATAGGTCGTCAAAAAATCCAAACTCTTAACGAAGCTGCTAGAGTCGATGATCACATGTAAATGAAGGTCAGATTTGCTGTGAACAAGGCAGGGTAAAAATTGCATCCAAACTCATAACTGATTCATCAAATTAAATCAATTAATGCAATTACATTCAAGTTCTGTGCATTTTCTGGGACTTAAGGGAGAACTTTTTAAAATTCGTGAGTTACGCAATCAAAATTATCTCTGCACTGGTGCAGTTGATGAGAATTCTGGATAAGATGCCCGAAGAGGTAAATCCTTTTAGCAACTAAATGAGTGTTTCCTATGATATTTAATTTTGAATATACAAGTTCCTGGAAAATGTTGACTGAGAAAACTGATCTTCTATGATGATCTGACAGTATTTCTGTTTACTGTATTCTCCTATAAAGTTTTTTTTTTGCAGTTCTATTGTAATGGTTGCTATTACGATTTAGGACATCAAATGTCCTAATTTAATAATCCAAGCATTGCAGGTCATGTATGAGATTGTGCTTACATTTTGAGAAAGATGCAAGCATTTCAAATGGCTTGTCTTATCACTTTGACTAAAATTTTGAGTTGCTTTAAGTTCTGTAATGAATATGAAACGTTTGAAATTATCCCTCTTGCATTTGAGGTGTAAAGCGTGTTAAACATTTTTTCATCTTCCTTTATTGATTTTGCTGAAAATGAGAAAAAAGTAATAATAAATTGATTTATCCTTGCAGCCTGCAGATTATGAGTGCTTATAAGTAGAAGCTCATAATCCATGGGCCAGACCCTCTGAAAATGGATGTTGGCAATGTCAATGGCAAGTATTTTGTACTAGTTCTCAAGGTATGTATTGCAGATTGTGATATGAGATAGAATTGAGTTAAAGAGTGTGCTTGATCCTTGCTAGGTTCATGTTCCCAATGATCCTTGCTAGGATGAAAATGATATGTGGATTCTGTACAAAAGATGAAATGAGCTTAGAAGTTGATTCTGTACAAAAGGACGATTCCACTGAATCTGACAGTGGAGGAGATCTGACAGCATTACTTTAATTCATGCTTAGCTGGCCCTCAAGGATTCAACACAGCTAGTGTGCTTGATCCTTGCTAGGATGAAAATGATATGTGGAAGAAGATGAAATGAGCTTAGAAGTTGATTCTGTACAAAAGGACAATTCCGCGGAATCCGACAGTGGAGGTGAACTGATAACAATCCTTTAATTCATGCTTTAGCTGGCCCTCAAGGATTCAACTCAGCTTGAATGATGATGATAGAGTAATGATGTGTATTATAGAGATATCGTTTATATATACTTTCTCAATTGTTATTTACCAGGTTAACCGATCACAAGAAAGGGAACACAAGGTTGCACCAGTAGGTAAATAATAAGAACTCTTTTTGAGGTTTTTTTTTTAATTTCTTTTACCTTTCTATAATGTAATAGTCTTTGGGGAGTCTGACACTAAAAGTATTTAGTCCATATCTCGACAGATAAGGAACAAGATCAGAGGAAGGCAATGACATGGTTGATGAAGGTAACATGTCAAATAGAATAATTTACTCTAAAATGGTCTTCTTATCTAGATGGAGCTTGACACAGAAATATATAGCCTGTCAAAATTAGAAAATAAAAATGCTAGCAACTTTTTTCTTTATTTTGTAATGATTAAGCTAGCAACTTTAGTAATTCATTCTTGTAAATTTTTTTGTTCAAAGTTTATGGTTGTCAGGATTCACTGGGCTGGGTAGTCTTTTGAGCAATGATCTGCTATATGTTCTGCAGATGAAACTCAGGATCGTGATTAGGATGAACAACAATTGGCCAGTGTTAAGAACTGGATCACAACTTACCATCTTGATGCCACTGGCCTTAATGATGTACTCTCTGTGGTAAGAGCTTCATCCTTTCTCTCGAGTTTTTTGGAGTAGCCATTGGAAAATTTAGTCTTGAGGAAACTAGTTAACTGAGGTAATTTTTACATTCAATTGTTGATTTTGGGAAACTTGTTAACTGAGGTAACTTTTATATAATTTGTCAAGTTCAAGGGTTCTTTATCCAATGATTCTGCATTAGCTAACTGGAGCGTCGATGCCTTACCTTGCCATGGGGACCTTTCTCATTAGAACGGTTTTATTTGTGTTATTACAGCTTGAGAAAATGGGCTTAATGGGTACCATTGTTCAATCTTTAGAGTTAGTCTCTTATTTGAGAACTCTCAGCTTTATGAATAATAGCTTCCAAGGGTCCTATGCCTATGTTCTATAAACTTGGATACATGAGATCATGTACCTTTCAAATAACCATTTCTCTGGTCAAATTCCTGAGGATGCTTTCTAAGGTATTTTAATATATTTATTTTTTTGGTTATAAAGTGTTGGTTAATATATTGGATCTGATACATCACAACCCTGACTAGTTTTTTTTTTTAATTGTAAACAATTACAAGATTAGGATTGAGCTGCATAACCTATAGGTGGATTAAATTGGTGTTTTGAAGGTACGTTGAAGCTCAACAAAGTATATTTGGCAGCCAATGAATTCAGTTATCCTGTTCCTTCATCATTGGCTAACCTACCTAAACTATTTGAGGTAATTTTTTCTATTGATGGTAAGATGAAATTTGGTAGATTGTTATCTCATCTTCGGTCTAGGCGAGTAAAATTCTAGTAACAATGATGGATTTCATATGCATTAATACCACATCCAATATACTCCTTTCCTATTGATGTGGAAGCTACATCTTTGATCTTTTTATCAAAAGCTACCCTGATTTGAAAGCTGTTAGCTAGACATTTTCGGTATCTTCCAATCTAGAGATGTTGAATCCTCTTAGCTAGAAACTTTTTGTTCACCACTGTAAGTATATGTATATCGTAAGATGAATCTAATACCGTGTTAATCTAATATTAACCATATTTATTTTAAAATAAATACTAAATCTAATTATAACATATGATATCTATTAATTATATAGTATTTATTTAGACTACATTATATAATTCAGTCAGTATAACTTACCAATATATTTTTGTTTCCATTTTATTAGAAGGTTGCGCTTATGTTTTAAATCAACTAGATACATAAACTAGTTATGGATTTATGGACATGAGTGGAAGCACAATCTCTTATTGGATTAATATTAAATTTTTTTCTGTTAAATGTTTTAACTTATCTTTTATTCATTTGACTTTCAATAATTCTATTTAGTTGACTTTTTATTTAATTTGAGTTTTCTCATATTCATTGGATTTTGGTTGATATAATTAAGAAAGTCAATTGATTCAAAAATTTGAAATCAATTAAATTAGAAACCAAATAAATGAAATTAATAATTAAAGGAGTCAAATAAATAAATCTTAGTTAATTAATTCTAATGGAAAAAAAATGATAAAATTCGGAAATTAATTTTTTTTATGATATTTAATATGTAAAACTTCCATCTTTCATATTACACAGAAGGACAAGTAGGAAAATGTTGTCGTTTTGTTACTATTTTCGAACCCAACTAATAACTTTGGATCATCCGTCTAATCAGGTCTATATCCGGTCCATTGAGCGTCTTATTTTTTTTGAAAAAAAAAATTAAAAAATCGATATTTTCGTTAAATCGAACTAAAACAGAATCCGTTTTTTACTTGTTGGTTCGGTCTGGTTTCAAGCAACACTGCAAAATACACAGCAGTGCGGTTTTCTCCAGCCGTCACTGCCTCTTTCCTCTCATTCTCTCTCTACTATATTTTCTCATGTTGTGTAATAAACACTAGCACGGGAAACAGTGCCGAAACGTCAATTGAGTTATCTCAAGACGACTTGAGTCGGCTCATGATATTCGAGCACACTTGACTAACTGTGTACCTACGCCAAAGATCCTCTCGTCGCCGAGGTATGTATTTCCATCGTATACTGCAGAAATACTGATTATTGACACATACATGCTATTGAGCTCGCCCATTAACTGGTATGTTTGAATTTACGGTGTAAGTTCTACGACTGTGTTATGTGATAGGAAGTTTATTTTATGACTGTGTTATCAGTGAATTTTGCTTAAAACGGATTATTTATGCAGAATTTGACTAAATGGGGTGGAACATTGATTGAATTGTTACAATTACAGAGCGTTCCTGAGGCAAAAAAGATGTTAAGCGGTATTTTTTTTTTCTTTTTCTTTGTTTTGGTTGGAAATCAGAATTTTAGTTACGATTTATTCTTGTTTTTGTGTTGATGGTTGGGGTTTAACTCAACAGATGCTTTTTACGTAGTTTAACTGATAATTATATCGTTATGAACAATAAACAGATTTAATCATGTTTACAACGGATGCGAGTAATAATGAGATAATTATGAATAAATTTAAGATGGGTAAATATAGTTTAAAATTAATGGAGTTTGGAACAGGTAAAATAATTTTTGATGGTACTCAATCCATTTCATCTTTAAATATCTACTTAGCACATTTACTGCCCTCTTTTTTGTATGTAAATTCTTATGCACAAATTTGTGTTTGAATCCTGAAAAAAATCAGATTATGAATCAGACAAATTTAAGAATGTTGTGTGAAGACTAGCTCAATCTGAATTATATTTATATATAAATATTACATCCTTTTAATTATTAAATATTTTGCTTATTAACAAATTTATTTGCTTCATCAAGTACGTAATTTATACTTTTAAAATATTTTTGGAATGATAATTATGTTTTTTATGATCACGATAAAAAAGTGAAATTCAATTAAACTTTATATAGGTTAATTTTATGTTCTCTTTTTTTTTTTTTTTTTAAAAAAAAGTTCATAATTTTTCCATGCAATATTAACATTATTACTTGTTTTTTTAACCATATGAAATAAAAATAAAAATATGCTAGTATCTTACTCAACAATAACACACACATGTATAGAAAGACAGCGAGGAGAGACAAGTATCTTAATTGGGCAACGAATCTGATAATTGTTAAAAATGAATAAAGATGACTATATGAGCCTGCTTTCTGCATTATTTGCTAAAACAAAATGAAGATAGGGAGATATGTCTTAGACAAAATACAAAAAAATTAAAGAAAATTCTTAGCACGAATGCTTTTAAAAAAATGTTACTCGTAAATATTTATACCCTCAAATTAAAAGGCTGTTGTTTTCGAAGAAACATATGAGTTAAGAAAATCTTTTAAAAAAAATATTTTTGGTGGAATGTCAATTTTGTGCAACTGATGCTCAAATATTGATATTATTTATAGTAGACTGTAATATGAGATATGTTTTATTTTCTGTATTTATTTATAATTGAGAATTATTTTTTTTTTATGTAAGATATTGATTATAACTTTATAATATAAAACAAATTATAAAAATATTTTTTTTGATGGACAACAAAAAATTTATTTGATTAATGAATTAAGTTAGGTTTGAATAGAGTTTTCGTTTAAATATTTTATTCTTATCAACATCAACCAAATTCTCAAAGAAGCTCAAATATTTTTTTATATGATAAATTTTTATTGAATTAGTTTGTAAACAATACATGAATTCATTTTAATAATCTTTTTAATTGAAATTACATATAAAGACATTTTCATCTTGAAGTGATTTGGTTGAGAAAAAGAGGGATAGATTGTTCGGCCAGATTTCGAACATGGGCCTAAATCTCAGTTTCTAAGTCACTAATCATTACAATAGCGAAAATTATACTATGAATTCGTGTGAATTTATATTTCTTATTTTATTAATTAATATAATATTATTTTTTAATTATATATTTATCATAAATTTTTTTTCAGCGTATTTTTCTCTTCTTCTTTTCATTCATAAAGATAAAATAAAAAAAAATTATATATATTTTAAGTTTGTTTGTAGAGAGAAAATTTTTTAATTTGTATATTTGATTTTATTTTTAATATTTTTGAATATTGTAATGATTATTATTATTGTTTGAGATAAAAATATTTATTTTTTTATTTTTTTGTGAAAAAAAAAATGATTCAAAATGAAAACATTTGAACTAAAATTGAGTAATATAGAGAGAGAAAATCAAATTGTTTAATGTTGAAGACAATGAATATGGTAAAAATAATAAATCTGCAAGTGATGAACCTGTAAATGATTAATCTGTAAAATTAAAATGATGAATTTGTAACTTCAAAATAATAAATCTGCAAGTTCAAATCAATGAACATATAAATAATGAAACAATAAGTTGTAAATAATAAATCTGTAAGTTTTAAATGATGAATCTATAGCTTTAAATGGATGAATATGTAAGTTCAAATGATGAATCTGCAAGTTGTAAATGATAAATTTATAAGTAATAAAATAACAAATTGTAAACGATGAACTTATAACTTTAAAACGATAAACCTGCAAGTTTCAAATGATAAACTTATAGTTTTATAAATAATAAGTCTATAGTTTTATAAACAATAAATCTATAATTTTTAAATAATAAATTTCAAAATGATAAATTTATAAATTATAACTAATAAATACAAAAGCGATGAATCTATAAATTATAACTAATAAATTTATTTTATATTTATTAATTTACTAAAATCTAATTACAGAAAAATACATATTTTTGTGAATAAATAAACAACATAGATTTGACTCTACTATATAACAGCCTTGTATTTAATTTTTATATCCAGAGTTTCAAAATTACTCTCATTATTCCCACTAAATTACAAAAATACCCAGACACTTTGCACGTAATTTGCAATTTTGTATGCTTCTAATTATCCTTGAACAAAATACAAAAATTACTTTAGATTTTAACAAATTTCAATAAAAAAACAGACATTTAAAAAACTAATAGAAAAACTTCTTATCGTTTCAAATAATATTCATTCATATAATACTATATTACATAATTTTTCTATATTTGAGATATTTTGGTAGGAATTTTTAAAATTTTTATGCATAATTTAATAATTGTTTATAAGAATTTATGATTTTTGCTTGTTACTGGTGATTGGAAGTACATAACAATTAATACTTTTAAATTATAATTTTTTTAATTATTTATTTTTTAAAAGTTGTGATTTAATGATCGTTTATAATAATCTATAATTTTTGCTTGCTATCTGTGTCTGTAAATATAGAACAATCATTACTTTTAAATCATAACTTTTCTAATTGTTATATCAAAAAATGTTTTTATCAATGACAAGAGATAAACTGTTAGTTTTTTAAATCTTAGTTTTGTGTAATTTATTCTAAAATTTGTGATGAACTTTTATAAAAAAATTATTTTTTTGTCGGAAAGTAAGAATTTTTTTTTTCTATATAATCCTTAAGAGAAAAACATACACTATAATCCTCTAAAAAAAAATTATACTGTATAACAACTTAATTTTTGTAACGGTTAACATTTATTATTTCTTAACTCTTAAATTTATTAACATATAAGTTATGACAATCAAAAATTTTCTTATACAATAAAATCGTTGTATGACCGCTTAATTTTTTTGTCAGGTGTTAAAAACTTATTTCTTAAGGCATAAGTTTCTTAACGATCAAATATGGTATGACCTGGTCAAAATGGTCACAAGGTATGAGCAGTCAAAGCTTTTATAACGGTTACATTTTACAAGGCTTCTTATATATTTCACTCTCCATTTGCTCTCGCGCCACACAGTCACTCTGTCTCCCTACCTCCACCATTCTCAGTGTGCACAGAAAACTGCACAACCACGGTGACACAGAAAATCTTTGTTCTATCCTCCATTTTTAGATTCTTTTCGTGTTATTTTCGTCTCTCTATACATTTATCATTCATTTTCTTACTATTTCAAGTTGTAGCACATAAAGTTAAAGAAGCGGAGATCACCGAGGAGGACTTGCTTCTTCTGGTATATACTCTGAACAATGCTGTTTATACATTCTAAAAGCTGCTTATGGATTCCGTCTGCCATTCTATTCCTTTATGTTGATGACCATCATATAAAATTTTAGCTTACATATTAGGTTTTTTTGGTTATAAGTCAGATCTGGCTAAAAACTTTTGGAAATTGTGTTTAACCAGTAATTTTATTTCCTATACGCTTCTCATAAACTTTGCAAAGAAACGTGTATTAGAATCGGTTGTGGTTTATTCGGTTAATATGACTATTACTACCCTTATTTTCCTTAAATTTTCCTCTGTTTGCTATCTAGAATGATACTGTGATCTGTTTTGCTATATCTATTTAAATTCGAAACATCTTATTTTCTTCACAATTTCGTTCATGCATGGAGCCTTGGAATATATTAAAAATTAGTTTGTCTGTGTTCGTCCTTTGTGTTTCAATTTTTTGAGAGTGGATGTGTCGAATCAGTAAATGAGGCTAGCGATGTTAAGCATCTTAAGTGATCACGGAAATCGACTCCGTAACACCGTTATGTTTTTCTGTTCTGTCACTTGTAAGATTTTTCTTCTGTTGTATGACATTGTTTTCTAATAGGCAAGGATTCTTCTCCGTATTGATATACTAAACATAGCAATTTTTTAATATAGCAATACGGGCACTTAATTCCAATGGGCGGTGGACAAGGTACTCAATTAAGTTTTCAGGTTTTGAGATTTTCTATTTTTTTTT
Organism: Triadica sebifera; assembly: GCA_023653625.1. NCBI lineage: Eukaryota > Viridiplantae > Streptophyta > Magnoliopsida > Malpighiales > Euphorbiaceae > Triadica > Triadica sebifera. The sequence continues at coordinate 4,545,273 of CM042895.1, forward strand.
TAATGTTTTGATTCTCACAAGAAGCTTGTAAGTGCAAATTTTCAAAGTAGGATCCAAGTAATGATCTCTATCGCAAGTCTTTAGAAGTCACTACAAAGGGATAATTTTTTGCACTCTTCTAAACTAATATTTTTGATTTGAAGACCTAGGAAATAGCTGATCTATTTTGCTATATATTCTCTTACTGTTATCTATCAATTCGAAGATTGAAAATGGAAATCCTTAATTCTTAATTTGAGAGTACTTGCATAAACTTGCGGGATGCTATTTTATGCATATTTTACCATTTGAGGTCTTACTCTTCCAATTGATTGACGTAATTTTTGGCGCCCTTCGAACTTTTGGCGTTTGTTATTAAACAGACTGATGGATGCTTGGACAATTCAAGAAATGCTAATCGCTAAAAAGTAGAATGAGATTTGATGTACAATGGGATAATTGTATCAGTAAGAGATCATCCAAACCTATAAGTAGCAACTGAAGAGAATTCTGTTCATCCACAAGACTGGCATCTCATAGATGACTTCTTATTTTCAGTAACATATTTGATAAATATTTATGCTTTGGACATATAATCTTCTTAGGCACCAGAATTGCACATGGAGTTGCATAAGCGTGGATCAAGTGAGCAGACCTTGGGTGGAGGATCTTCTGCTTCTCTAAATGCAAAGGTAAGAATGGTGAATTGCCCGTATTACTCAAAGATAAATGTATAATTAAGGATTATGATGACATTGTTCCACTTTCAACAGAAGATATATTATATATGGGCTTCTTCTAGGATTATATTACTGCATATTATGTTGTCTTTTCAGGAAATAAATTTTTTTGCTACAGGTAGGGGGAGGCAAAGGGTTTAGCTTTGCATTCTGTTTGAGTTGATTTACTTAAATGCTTAATATTTCTTAACGGAGATTCTTCTCCATCACGGAAAAAGGAACTTAACCACCTAAATGAGGCAAATTTGAGACATTGCCAAAGTTCATAAGGGGTGATTTCCTTCAATTAAAGGGTAACTGTTGGAATGGAAATAACCAACAAGGGGAAGTTGACACTTACCTTAATATTGAATTAAGTAATGTGTAAAAATCCATTGAAGTTAGCACATTTTGAGTTTGTTGTGCTGCGAATTTCTGGCTTGGAGAAATCTACTCTTTCTTATACTCACTGAAAGTCTTGTACCCTTCAAATTATTCTTAAACATGAATTAGAAGCACCCACCATAGGCATAGTTTTGGCTTGGCACTTATTTATTTATTTATTTTCTTAGTCCATTGCTGTCTATGTGATCAAAGACTGTTTTGTTTCAGAGGTGTCCTACATGTGTTTTTTGCTTTCAATTGCTCCCCTATAAGTTGACTGTTAGTCAGGTCAACTGTTGGGATATGTTCATTCTAGTTTGCAACTAGAATGTTATGTGCCACTGCTGCCAAAAAGTTGGGTACTAAAGAATTGAGGATGATGTTATAGGCTTAAACACCTTTAAGTTCATAACTTTTCTTTGTTGGATTCACATGATCCATAACCAGGTCTGCATTGGGGCATATTTTATATTATATTAAAAATTTATTTGCCAATGTGTTATTTCAGCTACCTATTTATTTTCGATTCCCAACCTATAGCGTTAAATTTCTTTGCATAATTGGACCGTGAATTATGATGCTGTTTCCATCGGATGAATATTACCACTTAGATGATTTTTTTTCCTGATCATTGATTATTGATGATCTGACCTCTCTTTTGTGAATGAACACCCATGGAGCATACCCAATAATTTAGTATCGGGAAGGAAGGGTGCTACTGGGTCTTGATTAGAATATACAAGTAGTAATCATCCACTTTTTGTTTATTTATTTTATAGAAATTTCGAACTCAATACTCCATTCAAATTGGATTTGAGTTCCTTTGTTCTTTCGTCATCTCCCTCTTCTTTGAATATTTTCTTCCCTCTCTCTCTCCCCTCCTGGGTTTAGAGAGTGGGTGAGGCTTTTCGGTTAGGACTCACCGACTTCTTGGATGGTAAGAGTGTGGTGCCTAAGGGACCTTTCCTCTCTCTGATGTAAATATTTTTATTGTCAACTACGCTTGTGAAAAATTTAAAACTAACATGAGAGCTTAAGCATGAACAGTTTGAATGCATAGAAAGAAAGATTGTGGTTGGATTGGTTAGATATGGGGGTCAATATTTTAACTATTTTCCAAGCACATAAGGTGTCTGACAATTTATAATGAAATATTTTAAATGTTATGTGTTGTCAGAAGCTTCAACGAAACTCTTTTTTTTTTTTTTTTTCTTAATTTGTACTTCAGGCTCAGGGCTCCAAGAAGGATAAAAAGAGTAATGATCTCAAGTATGACATTTGTGGGTGGATAATACTTGTTGGATTGTTGCATGAGTGACATGTAGTTTTATTTAGGCATGCGGCATGCTATCCACATATTTACTTTGATTTTTCTATTTAGTTATTGCTTATTTGACTAGCATTTTTTTGGAATATTTTGTTGTTATTTGAATAATCAAGTAGTTATGCTTTCCTTTGCTTCCTTCTCCCCACACCCCCCCCCCTCCTCCTCCTCCCTCCCTCCTCTGCTCTAGTTACTGATCCTCATGAAACTATTCTTTCCCATTGAAGAGGGAGGCTATTCAGTCTCATTTCGTTGAATTGAGATTAGAGAGTAATAAGCTGCCTATAATTACAAATATATATCGTGCATTTTTGTTTTATCATATTGTGTTTCATATGGAATTGATAATTGAAGAATTGATGTTTATATGGGGTTCAGTTGCAACTTGCAACCATCCCTCTCTCTTTTGTTTATTTCTAAGTTATTCTTTTAATCTGTGGGTTCAAATACCATGGCATGGAATCGAGAAGGGGTGTAGTTCTGGGTAGGTGAAAAAGCTTAACCTAAGTAGCAAGAGGGGAACACAACTTGTCTAAGTAGTAAAAAGGTTTGTCTCAAAATGTTTTCCGCTATAGCCCAGAAAATTCGTCAGTGGGAAAAATTTTGACCTCCAAGATTTTTTTCCTGTGGACTCGATCGCCTATTTATGTGGTCTGGCAAATGAATGTCTCTTATAAGAAGTATCCATGCTAAGTGTCAGGGACAAATCAAGGAGCTTGGAACAGTGATGCTGCCACATCTCTGTTACGTGCATGTCCCTTCACGAACTTTTCTGTTTGATTCCTCCCAACTGTTTCCCTACAGCAAATAGTATCCTTTGATTTTGTTTGAGAAATTCATTCATCATGTCCATTTGATTTCCTAGCCGCTGCTATTTACAGTCTACTCTGGGGACGTAGAAGTGTAATTTTCTGAAGATGGTTTCATAGCCGCCATTCGGACATTTTCTGAATCTGGTAATAGTTCTTCTGTTTCTTGGTTTTTTTAGTATTCAACAATAGCTACTACATGTCCAACCTGTGAATCACTATCTTGTTTATTTTCTTTTCGTTTATATGGTTTTCTGTCATCATAAAAGATTTAACGCACAATATTTGCACTATTTTATGGTACTATTAGCTATTTATCCAATTTACTTATTGTACTTTGTTTAAAATTGTAATTTGTGCTACATTTTCTATATTGTGCATTGATGCCCCTTATTTCTTGCCTTTTAGGTACGGAATCACCTATCCCATAGGCCAGCATATGTCCTTCATGGAGTTAGGGGTTTGATTTTGTTTCTTCTTGAACTTTCTTATTCATTTGAGACATTTTGCTGATCATCCCACAAAAAGGAATTTGATAAGCTCTTCTACGACTGATTAATCAGAGCATATCCATTTTACTGAGAAGGTTTCCATTAAAAGTAAAAGTGCATTATTCTTTTGACAATAAAAAAGGTACCTGTTCATTTGATGCTTTATTTGATAAATATTTGCGCTTAATGGTTTCCACCATAGTCCCACTTGAAGTCAATCGTTGTGGAGGATGCTGGCATCTTTCTTATATCAGGACATGTATTCTCATACTAGCAGCGACATGATACTGATAGTATATTTATTTATTGGTTCTTTATAAGATTCTGTTTAGTCCATATCATTCATTGGTTGATGATTCACTTTAGTTATACCCACATTTCTCCTCCACATGTCATTTACATATTCGATGGCTGATGATTATTCTTGCAGCTTTTGATTAGTTATTTTTTAGCTTTGTGTATTACTGTTGGCATTGTTTGGGTTTTTTATTTAGTGTTGTATGCGAGATGGCTTATTGTAACTGCTTTTGGTTACTTGGTGTGGATAGGCTGGCAGCAGGACTCTTTTTGAATAATCTTGAAGTTCTCCAAGCAGATGGTCCCAGAAGTTCCATTATAGAATCATTTCTCTGCCGCAAAGATGACTTCTGCACAGTTAAGTCCATCCTCTTTCTTTGATTGTGGTTTGTTGGAGTTTCTAGTGATGGTCCTTATCTTAGATTTTTTTTCCTTTTAAACACCCAATGGTCTTATATGATTTTTCCCATCCAATAGTTGCTGCAGAATTAGCAATACAGGACTTAGTTGGGGTTTTTCTATAGTTGCCTGGAGTATACTAAAGTTGCTATGGCAATTATCTTACCACATCTAATATACTCTTTTCCTGTTGATATGGAAGCTACATCTTTGATCTTCTTGTCAACAGTTATCCTGATTTGAAAGCTGTTAGCTCGACATTTCCAGAATCTGTGAACTATTCAATCTAGAGATGTCCAATCCTCTTAACTAGAAACTTTTTGATCAGCACTGTAAGTAAGCTGAACTTGGAAGATTCTGGAAATTTGTTTTTATTTTATACACCCAATGGTCTTTTGATTTTTCCCATCCAATAGTTGCTGCAGAATTAGCAGTACAGGACTCAATGGTGGTGAAACTATAATTGCCTGGATTATACTAAAGTAGAATCCTGATAATCTTATTATAGTCAGTGCAAGGTTTTGCGGGGTTAGGGGAGCATCCATGCGTCTTTCATTGAATTTCTTTTCTGATGAGTGGATTGCTTACTCCGATAACTAATGCAGAATTTGTTCTAAGCCCCAATAATATTTGATGCTTTTCTCGAAGAAAACTAAGAAACCATCTAATTATTGGATACTCAGAATATTTTCCGGTGGTTGATGTTTAGGCCGGTGAATTGGGATTGTCTTATAAAGCATGAAGCGGAAATTTTGGGGTGTTTGCATATTGTACTGGAAATTATTAAAATTTGATAAAGTTGATGTTGCATTAACCAGATGAAAAGTTTTTGCCTAAAAACTCATTCCATCACAATAACTTGATGTCATGTAAAAAAAATAGTTTTTTACAATCCATTGCATATGCATGAAGTGAAAAATCTGGAAGTTTGCCTTGCAGTTGGATATGCGTGTGGGTTCTTGCGAAAATATCAGCAATGTTCACTATGCGCCCTTGATCTAGATATATCTTCTTATAATCAACGGCCGATTACTGTACGCTTTTGGTCATAAGGTAGATACAATTTAATAAGTTGGTGCCTTTTGGTATATAATTAAACATATAAAAATGATTTGGAGAAATAGTTGACCAATTTATTCCTGCAGTTGATGTTCCATTCATATGCATATTTATCTTGTTTGAAGTAAAATTGTGGTAATAGTTTAGTTAGTTAAAAATTCGTGATAAGTAGCTATATGGAGTGTAATGGTAAGAGCCAACTGGAAACTTATAAAGTACAAATTAAAACTCTTGTCATCAAATTAATGGGTCTATGAATTTATTTATCAATCAAATTAATAATAAATTATAAAGAAAATGGGATTTACAATAAATTGTGTATTCGTAAGATGGACATTTTAGATATGCATCAATTTATCATTATTTTGATTTATAAATGAATTACTGGAACGGTCAAAATAAGAAATTTTCACCTCTTCTAGATAAATTTGAAGTCGGATGAGTTTTCCCTTTTCGAGGCTCTTCGAAGGCGGAAGGATCATTTTCATGTATATGCTATGTTTGCTGTGAAGAAATTCATTTTAATCTTTATATTTGTTATATGGTCCAGGTAGTTGGTTAAGAAATATATGTAAACCAAATTGATATATCTTGGGGATGATCTTTTATTAACCTCGTAATCGGACATTTGAGTTGAGGGTGTATGTATAATCCACAAGAATAAATTACTCAAAACCTCCTTCAGGTTTGAATTTTAAGTGTAGACGTGAACTTTTCAAAACTTAACTATAAATTCTCTTGCCGTTTGGATATGCCGTTTGAGACAACAATGTCATCCCTAAACCCCTAAAATAGTGCAAAAGAAAATAACAAAATAATATGCATTGTCTTTGTCATGGTAAATGCAAAAAATGCAAAAGAAATAATAAACAGAATGGTATATAAAATATTAATGGGTTTTATCACGTCATTATATATGAATAAACAATCTTTTTTTTTAAAAATAAAAAATAAAAACTTTTCATCCTATCAGTATCTGAGAGGTGCAATTTTTGCAACTCTCTTTTTTTTAATTGAACTATAAGATTTGAAAGGGTTAAAAATCAAATGATTTTACATCATTTAAATGTTCTTCCATAATATGATACTAGATTACTTATATGTCACACAGGCAAAACCACAATGTTACAACTCAAAAAATGCTTCCCTTGACCTTTTCTAACTTTTGCAAGCACCAAAACGACAAAGTGAACAACTATTTTAAAGAGAGAATGTGAGTGTTTTGTGAAGAAAAAAAACAATCATGGTGGTTTGCATTTTTCTCACTTCTCCATCACTATTTTAGGGGTTTAGGGATTACATCGAAATGGTTTCCTTTTGATATGTTTTGTTTTTATTTATTCAGTTATTTTAATTTAAAATTTCATACATAACTTTTTTGAAATTTAGACTTTTTTCATAATCAATTTTACAGATTTACCTCAAATGGCATAACCAAACAGTAAGAGGGATTTATAGTCAGTTTTTGAGAAGTTCATTCCCACCTGTTAAGTTTAAAACATGAGGGGGGTTTTTGAGTAATTTGATCAAACCATAATTATATGGTATGCATAGGTTTTTCTTAGATTATATCATCATTGGTTAGTCTCAAGTAAACAATTTCCAAAGGAAACGGAGGTGAACCAAGACTTGTTTTAGTAATCCCACTCATTGTCTTCTAGGATACGTTAAATAATTGTTATTTAAATCCATTTTTAGAACCATAAAATTATAAGTTTTTTTTACTTTTTAAGTCCTTATTTAATTTATTTTAATATCAATATAAAAATGGATTATTATACTTGTAGTTTTTTTAATGTATCTTAGTGTAAAGATATAATCTCGCCATGACACAGAGATAACCGACTTCTATTTTCAAACTAATAGAGAAATTCTAACTTCTATATATACAGAAAATGAGAATTTTCAGCGAATATGTTTTAAAATCTTATTCATAATCTCTTTGTTTATGGCAAGCATGCATGCATCCATATTACTCTCTTAATGAAAAATAGTAATATAAAATATATATATATATATATATATAAATTGAAACATCCGCGCTTGTACCATTATTGTCATTTTCATGATTTATTTAAATTAAGATAATAAACTTCCATTAGCACGAGCTGCATAGTTCTGGAGATCCCCAGTTAGAAGTTACCTTCCTCTTTCTTCTTTTTATATATAAGTTCTTCTTTAATCTCCCCTCACTACCTCACTCTTCACTTCACTCTCTCATTACTTCCCCTTCTTTAATCTCCCCTCACTACATACTATGAAGATGGGCTGCTTAAATTATTCATCGTTTTCATCAAATTCAAACTTCAAACAGAGGAAGCAGTTTCGATCAGATTACAGGCCTCGAATGCTCAAAGACTTCCTCACAGATGATTCAATTTCTTTCTCCTCTAATGGGTTCAGATCATTCCCAAGAAACCCATGCGATTCCACCATTGGAGACCACATCCAATATGATCTTGTTATAAGAAGTCGATCAAGAGCAGCTCCGACAACAATCTCCGCACTTTACGCCATGATAAACGCCGTCCAGAACATCCATTTCACCACTGTTAAATCTCCTTCAATTTTAACCAGAAGAATTTCTCGAAGGCTCTCTAAAAAGACCAGCACATGCACGGATAGTGAAAACAGCGTAACCGAAACCAATCTTACAGTCACCATTAAAGACATCATAAGGTGGAAATCATTTCGAGATTTAGCCGAAGATAAATCTCCACCGTTGGATTTGGCATCCTCTCCACACCACTGCACCACCACAGGTTCCACCGCCACTACTCCATGCGGCAGTAATGGGTCAAGCTGGTGCGAAAGTGATTCAACAGCGGAGTATTTACCGAGCTGGAACGGTAATTCAGAGGAGGATGAAGTAGGTAAAAAATATTTACCACGTGTCGGAGAGGAGGCGGCGACAACGACGTATTCAGCAGTGGGACTCAAGGTAAAAACAAAAAAATATTATTATTAAAACGATGCCATTATAATAAATTTATTTACAATCCATACCACAATTTAAGAAAAATATTTTGTTTATACTTTATTTATATTTATATTATTTTTATACAAAATAAGTTTTAATTTTGTTAACATATTTATCCAATACAATATATTTTATATTTGAATTTTATATTCAGTTAAGTAAAAAAAATTAAAATTAAAATTAGAATGTGTTTAATTTTTGAAAATTAATAAGATATGTGCTCAAAATTAGAAGAATTAAAATTAGAGTGTAGATTAATTGGAAAAGAGAAAAGAAAGGGGCCAAATTAAAACCTTAAGCATAAATAATATTAAACAAATATTGATTAAACTAATTAAATATGAGTTAACAAATAAATCCATCATGAATGCTTTACGCGTGGATTGCATGCAAGGAAAAAAACAAGCCTTATATGAGCCACTCTTCTTCTGTACCAAAAAAATGCCACTTTTCTTTCAAAACAAAAATTTCAGAACAAAAAAATATATCCTTCCAGAGAATGACGTCGAACAGGGCAAGCCAACAGAGAACTCAAGTCTAGATTGAATAGCATAATTTTCTTCATTCTCTCTTTTTTGCGATTGTAAAAAGAAAGAAATAGCGAGACTACAGTACTCTACTAAATATCACACGGTATTATATTTAAAGCTATTTTTTTTTTACTAAAATAGAGTCCGAGATTATCATTTTCTGCATCATTTTTATCTTTTTTATTCTCTACACGTACCAGGGCCTGATGGTGAGGGTCAGCAGATGTGAATAATTGGCGGTGATGATCTGTCTTTTAGCGAGAAATGGTTGACCTTGTCTGCATTGTACGGTACATGCTTTCCATTTAATTCAACTTTTTTTGTCTTTTCTGCCCCTTTTTTTATACAAGGAATGCTAAGCAATGCTGATTTTCTGATTGGTTAGTAAATGCTCTTTTTATTTTTTATTTTTACAGGGAGTGTTAAAAAAATGGGTGGTGTTTTTAGCTTTTTTTTTTAATATATATTTAACATATGAGGACAAAAGAGAAGTTACAGACTTTGCTTCATGCGGCCTACGCCCCCTGCCCTCGTTGATAGTAATATTTAATAATATTCACAAACACGGATTCATCAATTTATTTATGGATTAAAACTATGATAATTTAATTTATCACATAAAAAATTATATCTAAGATTAATATGTATGAATAAATTTATAGAATAATCCTATTTAATTTCCATAATTTATGCTGTTTTTTTTTCAATTAATTGAATCTCATATCGTAGTTTAACTAAACCTTAATTAGTCTTTTCTTATATTTTTCCAATTTGTGAGTTAAAACTGTATAATTAAATTGAACTAATTTTGGATTTGATGGATTAATGGGAATGAACAGGAGGAGCAGAAGCAACAACACAGCCCAATTTCAGTAATTGACATTATATATGAAGAAGATAAAGAAGAATGGAGCTCATATTTTGATCAAAGCATTTTCAATATGGAGAATACGTATGCTTCTTAGTTAATCATTATGTTTTCTGGTTGAGAGAATGACTAGAAATATTCTAACGGCCGTTCTTGAACTTTTCATAATCAATAGGGCGGCTGGAGAATCTTGCGAGACTTGACCCCTTCAACCTAGAAAAATGTATGTCAATGGAAGAAGAAGAAGAAAAGGCATGGCAACTATGGAATCATGCTAAAGAGAAAAGTTCAGTTTTTTTTTTTACTGTAAAAATGGTGTTGGATTTCTTTAGAGATGAAATAAGTAAATGTGGTGGGTATACAATTAGAAATGAGGAAGTTGGAAAATGAGATGATAAGCAGAGTAAAAGCATGGATAGATGGGGAAAATAGCCTATGGATTGGATGGGATAAAAGAGAGGCTCATGTTAGAGAGATGGACAAAGATGGCAAGTGGAGCAACTTTGATGAGGAGCAACAACAAATGGCTATGGAAATTGAGGATTGGTTAGTGGGTCTTTTGGTTGATGAGCTAGTACTTGATCTCATCTCCTAATCAAATATCAATTGGTCCATTCTGCTAACTAGAAAGACCATACAAATGGAATACAAGTCAGAATTAGGAAATGATGAGTTCAACTTTAGAAGTCATAAACCCAAAATTGGTGCAGGGGGGACACGAAAAGTTTCAATTTTGAGGAACACCAAAACCTTGGAGGAAGGCATAACTCATGCCTTGCCATTTCCTCCTATCCCATTGTCTTTTGCAGCTTTAGCCTATACTGTAATGCTGTACAAAAATAAATAATTGAGAGGAATATATATTAGCAGTATATTGGATTTTTCTTATTTAATCGGTTCACAAATATTAATTATAATCTTATTTTTGAATTTATTTACTTTGATGGTACCTCCAACCACATGTATATATATGATGCTTATTATCCCAAAAATATTATGGTGTAATAAATGTATAGGTGACCATATTCAATATTGGCTACTTAAAATAAATTTCCTTTTTATCCAAAATCTGTATTTTTGAATTTTTCTTTTTGTCCAACTTGAATTAAAATATGATGTGAATTGAAATATATAATTAAATTGTGTTTGTAATTCAACTAAAATTAATATGTATAGTTCAATCAATTCATATCATAATGAATTAAAATTATACAATAATAATTTTATACTAGTAGACTAATGATATTACTTTAATTTAAAAAAACTATTAAAATTGGATCAATTGGTAATAAAATAATAATAAAGAGGTTTAAATTATCAAAATAAAAGTACATGAGCCAAATCGAAAAAAATAAATAAAAAAATACAAAGATAAAATGGTAGATTTTATCTTAAATAAATAATTTACCAATATGTTAAAAAATATATTTTAATAACAATTTAAAATTATAAAATAGAATTATATGACAATAAATTTTTATTTCATTGTATAAATCAAAACAATGAACAGATTTGAAGATGTTGTACACCGAGAATTAAGTTGTTGAAATGAGTTTCTACTAATTAATAACATTTAAATTATCTTCAAAATTATAAAATAATAGTAAATAAAAAAATTGTTCAAGGCTATTTTTCAAGTAATTTTTTTGTTCCGATTATAATTTTTTTAAATCAAATATACGTTCAGGAAAAGGGGATGAGATTTAAACCTCAATTGTTTAAATTTTTCTCCTCATAAAAGGGGAGCTTAGATCTCAACTCGTCACCTGTGACTTGCGGCCGCGTCATCAAGTCCCAACCACCATGACCCACCGACACCACATGTTAATCACAAGTTGACAACACAGGACCGGACCGGACGTATGCTAAAGAATGTGTAAGACCATAATCATCTAAAAATTTGGGAAATAATTTAGGAAAAATTACAGTTTATTTATGTTATATTGTTCTATAAAAGATATATTTTTAAAATTCAAATTTTATTTATTCTGTAAAGATATTCTTTAAAATAAAAATATTATTTTTTAAGACAGAGAAAAACCATGGGTTGGAAGAAAGAGCAGAAAAATGATAGATTTTCCAAATAGAGGAAGTAAATAATAAATGTTTTCTTCCGCAATTCAAGAATGTGGGAATTCAAAGCTGGTATGTGCCAATTGGTAGGATTTCATTTGAATAGTGGAGCCAACTGCCCAAGCCGCAGCCCCAGCTCGCCCATTCCAATTTTCTATTATTTGGGTTTTCATCTTTTAAAAAAAGGCTTTGAGATTCGGAAGCACTTGCACTTGCAGCTTTTCAATTTTACATTTTACTGTTCCTTATGCTTTCTTCACTCACTCTCTGGCCAAAGAATATTTCCATCTTCACTTAATCTTCTTTCCTCTTCAATTTTGTTCACTTCCTTTTGTTTTCTCTCTATCTCCACTTTTACTCTTTCGTTCCTTCAACCTAATTTTTGACTTTTACATTTTCTCTATTGGTAATCAATATTACTCTTATTAAATTTATCTTTATTGAAGGTCTCATTCCTAATTAATTAATCACTACCCAATAGTACCTCACCTCTAGTCCATCCTCGTAATCTAAGTTTGCTGTCTATTTTTAATTCTAATTATTTTTTCTTTTAACTGATTTAAAAGTCATCCATTATAATTTCAACTTAGTCCTCACAATTCTACTTTAAAAATTAATATATTTAATGTAATCTAAAATATAATTTCTATAATTTTGAGCAAAATTTAAACTTATTTTAAAAAATTCTTCAAACTCCAGCAATATTTTAACTATTATTGAAGTAAATTTAATTTCCAATAACATCATGAAATAAAACACTAATCCATCAAACAAAGGTTGTATCATTTTATACAACTAATTATATTAAATGAAATTATTTAACTCACATAATTAAAAAGATATACCCTCTCTATCCCATAAATAAATAGATTTTTATTTTTTTATTATCAATAAATACGAATTTCTACTTTTTAATTTTTAAAATCTTTAATTTCTTTTTTTTTTCAATATATTCTTAATTAATACTATAATCCTACTAGTTAGTTAAGACGTTCCTTCATTTCAAAAAAGGGTAGTTCAATCCTACTCTATAATAAATTCCTATTAATTAGTATGATAAATAACCAAGAGTTAATCATCTAGTGTGCAAAAGTTCTATGCTATTCAGATAGAACCAACCAATTCAGGAAAATCTATCATATGATGTTAAGTCAAATAAGCTATCTAACGGTCCCAAAAAGATCAAACAGAAAATTGTTACAAGGAAACTATGTACACAACTCACATTGATTGCAACTCCACACCATTTGCTCCTTTATAAGATCATATGAATTAGCAGAATAGAGCCAAGAATCAATTACGTAACTAAACCGAAACCCATGTTCAAAGAAGTTGTTTTGTTTTGACCACCATGCAGAAATATCAATAAGAAAGTTGAGATTTTTCTTGCATTTTTGAATGAATCCGTTGTTTTACTTGATCAAGTTTCAGTTAAGGAGATATTAAAAATGAAAAACGAAGAGCAAGCCCGGTCTCTGTTTGGGATTTCCCTCACTGACAGACCCAGATGGCAACAGTTCCTCATCTGTTCTTCTGGCTTCTTCTTCGGTTACCTTGTTAATGGTATCTGCGAGGTACCTACTTACTCTGTTTTCTCATTTAGTTTCATCGCTTGGATTCCGTTTGGTTCGTGGAAAAATTAATAGAAACAAAAGAAGATTAGAGATTTGGCTTTGTTTGGAAGTGTGGAGTGGAAAGGGTAAAGAGCTTTGCATGTTTATTTTATGAATTCGTAAGCAAATACCAACTAAATTGTGTAAATTTCAGGAATATGTGTACAACAGGCTTCAATTTAGGTGAGTTTTTGCATATGACAATGTATGGATATAGTAATTTATTAAAGATTTTCTTAGTTCTGATGGAATTTCGTAAATTCAGCTATGGTTGGTACTTCACATTTGTTCAAATATTTGTGTACATTGTGCTGATTTACCTCCAAGGATTTAGCACAGACCAAATGGTGAACCCCTGGAAGACTTACGTGAATCTCTCTGCTGTTCTTATGGGTTCCCATGGACTCACCAAAGGCTCTTTAGCTTTTCTTAACTATCCTGCACAGCTTATGTTCAAATCCACCAAGGTAAATTAAGAACAACAAATACCCACATTCTCTTATTCTATTTATTTACAGGAACAAACAAATTTGTTATGCTTGAGCAGGTTCTGCCAGTGATGGTGATGGGAGCCTTTATACCTGGACTTAGAAGAAAATATCCACCTCATGAATATGTATCAGCTCTGCTTTTAGTTGTTGGGTTAATCCTTTTCACTTTAGCAGATGCAAAAACTTCCCCTAATTTCAGCATTATTGGTGTTGTCATGATATGTGGTGCCCTAATCATGGATGCTTTTCTTGGTAATTTACAAGAAGCAATCTTTACTCTGAATCCTGAAACTACACAGGTAAACATTTCTGTACAATCTCCCCTGTTTTCTCAAAATGGGCTTCTGATATTCTGTTTTACAGACGGAGATGCTGTTCTGTTCGAGTGTAGTAGGTTTGCCTTTCTTGATTCCTCCCATGCTTTTTACAGGAGAGTTATTCAGAGCCTGGAATTCATGTTATCAGGTGCTTTAAATTTACATTGTTTCTCTCTCTTCTCTCTCTCTCTTTATTTTTTTAATAAGATCAGGTTCAAATTCGAAACTAATTGGATCAGTATCACTAAGTTAATTTGAATCTGGTTATCAAATCAGTACTACTAAACTAATTCTAATATAATCATCGGATCAATACCATTAGATTTTTGTATTTGAACTAGTTATCAAACAAGTACAACTAAGCTAAGCAAATTAGAACTGGTCAAGATATATGTAACACTAAGCTAAAGCTTATTAATTCTCTCTTACTTGATTTGAATGTTGGAAATTGAAAATGCAGCATCCATATGTATATGGGGTGTTGGTATTTGAAGCAATGGCAACCTATATTGGGCAAGTATCAGTGCTTTCGCTGATTGCTGTATTTGGAGCAGCAACCACAGCAATGGTAGGCTCTTTTCTCAGGTTTCATTAATGACAGGTTTGGTCATTCAACGTTATTAATGAGAAATTGAAGTTATTGTTTTCTTGAAAGGTGACAACAGCGAGGAAGGCGGTAACATTATTGCTATCATACATTATATTCACCAAGCCATTGACAGAACAGCACGGGACTGGTCTTCTGTTGATAGCCATGGGGATCATATTGAAGCTCTTCCCTGCTGATAGTGACAAAAACAACTCTTCTACCAAACCCAAGTTTCATAATAAAATTTCCTCTGCTAATCAAGAAGTGACCGTTCTTAACCGGTTTGACGATGATTCTGAAGAAGAGAAGAGCCCTTTAGTCTGATTTTTCTCAAGTTTTACTACTCTTCCTGCTTGTACTCTCAATTTCCTTTTTCATCATGTTGAATAACAATTGGGATAATTTCATTTCCTCCTCTTTCTCAGATTTTGAACTTTCTACTCATTATATATATATATAAATGGATGATTTCCTTTTTAGTTCTACAATAATTATATATTTAATGCTATTTAACAAAACCGATAATCATTGAATTATATATAACCAAAAGCCAAAAATCTCTTTATTTCTAATTTTTATAACATAAAAATTCTCTCTTTTTACCTTCATTTATGTATTATTATGTTGATGGATTGAGTCTAGAATCCTAAATAAATTAAAATAACTTTATTTTACATGAATATCATTGGCCAGTTGAAAAGAAACCACAAATTAAGAGACAAGAATTGCCTTCATTTTCAATTATAATTTATTTTATTTTATTTTTTAGTTCTCTTAGAAGACAAGTAGAGGGTGAAATAATTTTTTGTATTTTTACACTATAAAATTTAAGTTGAGCTATTTTCTTTTTAACAAACTGAAGTTCTCAGAGTTCATAATATTTTCTTATAGATTGAAATTCAAAAATGACATTATTACTTAGTATAAAATTCAGGAATATAGATTTTCAATTTTCTATGCTGATAATTATGTTGTTATTTTGGAGTGGAGTAAGGCATACATCTTTTTTTTTTTTTGCATTTTTTTGCGTTAATGATAAAAACTTTAAAATTGTCTTGTACTGATATTGACAAAATGGGAACTCATGATAGGAATTTAATATTAATAATATATTATATTATTTTGCATTTCAATATTTTAAAGTTTACTGTCAGTGTA
Organism: Triadica sebifera; assembly: GCA_023653625.1. Classification (NCBI taxonomy): domain Eukaryota; kingdom Viridiplantae; phylum Streptophyta; class Magnoliopsida; order Malpighiales; family Euphorbiaceae; genus Triadica; species Triadica sebifera. The sequence goes on from CM042895.1 coordinate 4,561,353, forward strand.
AAGATGAATATCAATCTTTGAAAATCCTTTAACGACGACGTAGAATAGAAATCCACGCGTTGGAGTTTCAGACTTGGATTTTGACTGGAAGGAGATTCCTTTAACCACGTATCAAGAAGCTAACATGCAGGATGCCACGTATGCTCACAACTTTAGTTTTAACTTTTTCACAATTCATATCTGCACGAGAATTAACAATTGAGATAAGATAGTTACTAGTAGGATCGTAAATTGTAAAAAGAGAGGTTGGATTGGATATTTACTAGAAGTGAAACAATGGCTCATGAGATCACCCAAGACGAAAGTACCATAGCAAGTTTATTAAGGAGGAGGAGGAGGAGGAGGGTAGACCAACAAGACAGCCATGGAAAGGAGGAGAGTACGTGAAGAGCATGGTGTACGCAGGGTTAGATGCCATTGTCACTTGCTTCTCTCTCATTTCTTCCATCTCTGCAACCCAACGCTCCTCTGGTACTAACTACTAACCTTATTTATGTCTTTAACTTCTCATCTTAATTTTATATCAATTGACTCCATTGATTGTTTTCTGGTGTATGCAAATAGTGGATTTAATGGTTCCTCTGGGTTGGCGAACTTGGTGGCAGATGGGATATCAATGGGGTTAGGAGATTTCGTTTCAAGCAGTACTGAGAAGGATATGGCCACCAAGGAAAGATAATGTGAAGTTGCTAATCACAGCAGACCTCAGCAACAGGACTTAGAACGCAAATATCAGTCACTTGGGATGAACATGAACGCCTCTATATACTCTTCCAATCTTCTTTTTATATATAGATATCAATAGGTGCTTGACTAAATCTTGTATAATGCCTTTACTTTGGAGAAGGTGGTGGAGATTTTTGCCAAGTACAAAGACAATCTTGTAGATGACAAAAATGGCAGCAGAGAGAGGGTTTCTACCACCTAACGAAGCCAAGAATCAATGGAAGAATGGTCTTTGTTACCTTTGCAGCCTTTCTGGGATTTGGCAGTTTGCCTCTCCCTTCATTGTCGGTATCCCATTTATTGTCAGTGACCAGGTGAAGTTTATAGGTGCTTGTATCTTGGCTGCTGCCCTTGCCTTAGCTATACTTGGTTTAGCAAAGGCTTAGATGGCTGGCCAAAGCTATGCTCCCTCTGTAGCCATCACCCTTGGCAATGGTACTATTGCTGCTGCTGCTGCTGCTTATGCTCTCGGTTGGGCTCTCAGGAATGTGCTCATCTAGAAGACACCGCAAATGCCTGGCGTTTAGTTTCAAACTGAATGTTAATAACAAATTTCGGAGTTCTAGTAGCACTCTTTAAGAGCTTTAACTAAAGCAGTTCATCTCTTCTAGGAATGAATTAATCCATGAAAGGCTAGGGTGTAGTTAATTTGTTTCATGTGGTTGCTGTTATAAAATTATAATGGTTCATTCAATTTCCTTCACTCAGAGATAATTGCAACGCATGCTCTGTTTCCTTGAGAAATAATCTGGTCAGTTCCTTTTGCCCTCTTCTGTACACCACAGCAGCCCTCTTGTTTCTACTCGACGATTCCGATTGGGTTGCTGCCATGTGCAAGAAACACAAAATACAACAATGAGAATACATGGATATATTCCCCATTAATAAGTAGAACAGTAAGTTAAAAGAGGCAAAGACTTTCCTAGTATTATTGAATAGAGTGCAATGCTCAGTATGTATATATATAAAGACAAAAAAATGAGAAGTGCATATGTTACTAAAAACAATGAAAGACATGCTTCAGACTAAATAAAAACAAGGACTTAATTGTTCATATTTCTTACTGATATTCAAGCATCATGCATCTGAAATATAAAGAGCAGACTAAAATGATGAGCAAGAGCAAGATCTTAAGGTGAGTATGGTACCTAAAATGATTATCACACTTCCCATGGTGTTCTGGGCTTTGGACAAACTGGGCCTTTTCTAGCAGTTCAGAATCAGAGTCTTCTGTTCCAGAGCTCTCTTTAAGATCCACCATCCTAGCATGCAGAAAACGGAAGTAAACACGATAAAAAAGGATGCCTTAAGCTGCATGCATCATATTTTTGTTATATTTTTCAGATAGATTTACTTCATCTGAAGATCAACATGTAACTGCAAAGCCCCAGAATCCACCCAGGCCTCCCATACTGCTGCTCTAACTTCTGAATCGGTTGGTTGCCTTTCCCCTTCAGACCCTACGAGCTCTAAAGCAAAAGAAAAGTTATATTTATCGGGGAAGAACGGAATATCATAAATGCTTCAAGAAAACACTAAAGTATTTGATTAAAGAATATATGTAGTCAAAAGTTACCTCTTCAAGCAAAGAAGAAACCTCATATAGTTCATCTTACCGCGTGGCTATGGTCCTCAGGGTAGTTAGAAACTCCTCAGGAAAGACCAGATTGAAGTTGCAAACTTTATCTGTACTGCAATTAATATTGCTGTCACTTTTTGATGAGCGTACTGGGAAAAATCCATGATTTAGCAAGCTTTTTGGTAAAAGACACCTCATTTCAGCTTTCTACGAACAGCAACGTGATCAAAATTATCAGTTTCTCTTCAAAATTGAAATGAAAACAAACCGCTGGTAGGAAGTTACAGAAGGATAACCCCGTGCTTCCAGAAGCTGCATTTTGGAGTCAGAAAAGGGAACATTCTGAATTGCCTCTACAGGATAGTGGACCTGCAAACATTACACAAGCAAGTTTCAAGCAGTCAAACTCGCTGGTTGGCAATCAAACAAAAAGTATGGTTCTAATAGAGCCTCATGAAAAATGAGAAATCCATTTCAGGCTTCAGTTGAGTGCACTTAAAAAAACATAGTTTTAAATAATTGGGTTGACAAGAGGACACGACTAGAAGTGCACGGCTAAAAAATTCATTTAAATGACATTACCATGAGATAGTCATCTGTATTATTGTCAATGACAAATCCATACAGATACAGCAACTCCTCAATTAAATACAAGGTCAGTGCTGTCATTTTGAAGGAGAAATATATAAAAAGCTTTGCAGCTGCTAATGCAAAATCATTGCAAGAAAAAGACATATAAGCAACACACAGCGGTAAAAATAGTAATATTAATCTTAGGATCAGGGCATAACCATTTTGACACGATCACTGAGATATCTTGACTAAGCTTTATGAATGAGGCTATAAATCAAGGGCATAATAGTTATCGAACGAAGGAACAATCTGAGACTGACGGATTGATATGATCTTGAGCTCTAAATGCTAAGCTTTTATAATAATAAGTATATCTGGAAAGTAATAATCTCAATCTCTGTGTAAATAATTGAATAATCAGTTAATAAAAGAGTTATAATGCTATCCAATTTCCTTATCAAATAGCTATTAGACAAAGACAATCTAGTCAAGTAACAGAAAGCTAGGAGATAATAATTCATCATGTTATATTTTTCTAATCGCTTACAAACTTTCAGTACAAAGAGTTATGGATAAAATGGAAAATTAAGGAGGTTAGGTATTCATTTGAATCACATTGCCAACATCTAATACCTAAACATGCCCAAGAATTCGACAGGATTTGTGTAGCTCATAGCCCTCGAACAAAAGAAGCAAGAAGAAAGTTAGATGTTAATTAGGTACAGTATAGTGGTAGCCTAACATGACACGGTATAACCATAAGTGCACTTGTAAAACCACAGCTTCATAGCAGAAGCAAGTTAGTTATTCTTCGTGTTGAGGTGCCTTTGCCTACCCATACCGACCATGACAAAGGCAAACCCAAATATAGCGAAAGGTCTAACAACATGCAAGTTAGAAAAGAAAAAGGTAGCAGCAGCAAGTTAAAGTCCCGCAGCAGCCAACTATAGATGTTAAAAATTATACCAAATTATACAAGATGCCCGAGCCACTGTACAATATGTTAAGATTGTGATGCAATTTGAGAAATTAGTAAAATCATTATAAAGTGAAGAAATCCTGAGAGATGGTAACAAAAAGGTTGCAGACACAGCTACAATTATTACGCTGTCCAAAGAAAATGTATAGGGATCCGTAAAAGGGCATCCTCCAAATGCCAAAAGAAAGTACCTCATTGCCTTTGTTACCATAACTAATGGAAATTTCTTTCTCAATTTGGAAGGGGGTTCGTTCAGCTTTCCATTTAGGACAAACAAAATGTCATGAAGAAAACATGTAATCAGTATAATTGGTAACTGTTAAACGTACAAGAATATTTTTAAGAGTTAGGACTATCTAAAACTCATATTTAATGAAATTAAAATGTGCTTTTGAACACACACATACAGAAAAACCTATCAAAACCAGAAAGAAGGAACATGGATAATGGAACTCCAGTTACTACACCAGTTCAGTCAACCTCCCATGTTGCTGCTGCCTTCAAATCTACAGAGCCGTATTTGCAACAAATGAAACACTGCAATGCCAAACATTACAAACAACTGTATTATTTCACAATTACAAAAGGCAATGAAGAAATTTATATAGTTTTCAATATGGGTTCAGTTAGCCAGATTTATGAAACAAAGGGGCATACTATGGTTGCAAAAAATAATAGTGGGCGATTGCCTTAAAATATGGTGCGTGGTTATTCTGAGTTTTATGCGAGTGAAGGAGTGGGAGAGTAGCCTTATATTAGTGGTTTGTTAGTAAAAGCATGTCTACTCTGTAAACCAAGGTTACCAATGATTGAGCCAACAATTGGAGAATGTAATTGGATTCGACTCCAAGTACTTATATTTTGGACTTCTTGTTGTGAGATAATTTTTTTTACAAAAAATATTTAATTTTTCCAAGGAATTTTTTGTTTTTATTTTTTTTTTCTGTATTCGACAATTGAAATTTTATAATTCTGTGTACAATATAAATAAACCTATAAATAACATATTTAAATGATAAATCTATAATATAATTTTTTTTTACTTAATACTACTAAAGTTGTATTGAACTTGCTAATAGAAGTTATAATTATTACTAGATATTCACGGTCACCATTATTTATTAACAACTATTATTCGAACCATAACTTTATCTTTGGAAATAATTAATATCTTTAATAAATTTTAAATGCCATTATATTTTTAAAGTTCCAATGTAATTGTTAAACCAGAATTTATCCAAAATATTAGCATATAAATTGAGCAGGTAACACAATAAATATATATAATTTATAATTTATAAATATAAAATTCATTACATAATTATTTTTGAAAAAATAATAATACATAAATTTCTAAATTTTTCTTTCCCAAAATTAGTCCATTATGAATCAAATTAATAAAAAAATATGGAGGGGTTAGCCTATATTGACCAGGTCAATGCCATGTGAATAAACTTTTTTTTTGGGGTACAAAATAAACTTTAATAAAGCTAACTGTTAACCAACAACTTAACTTGCACGCCAAGTTTCTAACTGTAAAATCTTTTCCTGATCTCAGTTGGAGACTTGGAACCCATATATACATACACGCACACAAGAGAAGCATCAGACACAAGTCATTAATTAGCAGCGGCTCAAAAAGCAACACAGGCACCTCCTCAGTCTTGCTTTCGTGATAGTTCATCGATTCAGAGTCTCAATCGGCTTTCTGTGAAATTGACTCAGGTTTGCATGCGTCTCTGTCTCTTTCCCCAATCTCGTTCAGTTTCTCTATCATCAGAAGCTATGCTCGTCAAGGTATCCATGACGGTGATGATGATGATAGAATCCGTTTATTTTGCTCTTCCGGAGTGGATTTGTAGGGTTTACTTTTTGGATCTAATTTTATTTTCATTAGCATTTGCGGACGGATCTGCAATCGGATATGTATACGGAGTCTCGCCTATTTTTGTTTACAGGCTAGGGTTAGTGTTTGGGATATAATTAGGGTTAGGATTATGGTATCGATGTTATTGGATGTTGAAAATATGAGGATTTGTTCAACCTCTTGGATGTATACACATATATTTTTTTTAGGTTTTTTACTGGCTGGATCTCTCTTTAGATTTTCTATTAGATTTACTGCGGAGATCTCTGGAACGGTGATTATCAGGAAATCTGCGATTAACGATTTTATTTCGGGATTCCTTTTGTTATGATTTCTCTGGGGTTCTAGTCTGGTCGTGTTCATGATATCAGAGAAATTGGAATGGCCAGAGATTAATGTGGATAGCGATTGATGTGGCATCTGTGTGGTTCCCTAAGTTAATTCTTATTGTGCTTTTGTCTTTCTAGTATGGATGCTATGGTGGCGACCATGCATAGACGAATTGGCAGAGGACCTGTGAACACCAACAAAGTTTGTAAATTCTGGCTGGCAGGAACGTGCAATAGAAACCCCTGTAGGTTCATGCATAGAGAATCACCGCTTCCTAATGTTTACCGTAGAACTTCTCAGCAATCCAATGCTTTGCTGGAGGAACAACCAAGGAGGAGCTCTAATGAAGGCCCCAGGAATTTGTTGGCTTTGCGTGATGCATCTGAATATAAAATAATGCTGCAGAAAAGCTCCAATCATGTCAATAAGGATCTACCTAGGAAGCGCATTAGTCTAAAGAAATCTTTGACTTCAATTTCTGAACATGTTGGGCCTGAGGATACATATACACGTGAGAGCTCCAATTCTGGCACCAAGGTGATGAAAACGAAGACAAGAGTATTTAAGAAGCGCCCTAAGAATTTGCCAGTTGGTGTTGCTGCAGTGGATGCTTCTGAAAATAAAACTATTGGGAAGCTTTCAGAAAAGGCTTGTCAACACTGGATGTCAGGCAATTGTGTTGAAGGTGATGGGTGCCAGTTCTTGCATTCATGGTTTTATGGGGATTGGTTCTCAATGCTGGCACAACTCAGGGGGCATACCCAGGTAACCATTGTGGTGATTTATTTCATTTATTTTGTTTTATTTGTGTATTTTATGCAGTCTCTACTATGCGTTTTCTTTTATTATAATTTCCGCAGCGCCTTTTTGTGTGAAACTGTGAAAACTGGTTGTTGGGACAAAGTGGTGTGATTAAAGTAAATTCTTTTTTATTCACTGGATTTTAAATAAATACATTGCTTATCTTCAGAAATATTATTTTATTTTAATGCTTTCTGTTTTCCCCTAGATAGATGGTGTTTGTTTTAGTATGATACGTTGAGTTTTGCTGATGAGTTTTTTTGTTTTAGTATGATATATTGAGTTTTGCTGATGAGTTTTTGTATGCCAGGCCATTTGTGGGATTGCACTTCCTTCAGGATCTGACAAGCTTTACTCAGGCAGCACTGATGGAACAGTTAACGTTTGGGATTGTAATACTGGTCAGTCTACAAGGACGATACATCTTGGTGACAAAATTGGGTCTTTAATTAGTGAAGGCCCGTGGATATTTGTTGGCTTGCCAAATGTTGTTAAGGTTAGCTCATATATGACTTCCAATCCTTCATCTAGCTGTGTTAGTTCTACTTTTTATGATGGTAAAATTTTGTCTGTCATATTGCAGGCATGGAATATTGAGACAGCAGCGGATTTTAGTCTTGGTGATGGACAGATATCATTTGGGCAAGTTTATGCAATGGTTGTTGCTTTGGATATGCTTTTTGCTGGGGCGCAGGTAATTCATCTTAATTGCAATCTACATATTTTTTAGTTGTTCACATATACTAATTTAAGTAGGAATGAGGAAGTTTGCTCATTTACTGATATAGGGAAATATATTACACCGATGGTTTATTGGAGGCTACCTCAGTTACCAATTTAATGTTATTTGATATACAGTAAGTTGGATCTCAATGAAGTATTCAAATCCTGTTCACTTTTTGGTTTTGCAGGATGGTTCCATTTTGGCATGGAAAGGCAGCACCGAGAATCCAAAGCCTTTTCAGCTGGCTGCATCTTTGAAAGGTCATACTGCTGCTGTGACATGCTTAACTGTGGGAGATAAGAGGTTGTACTCCGGTTCCATGGACAATACAGTAAGGGTAAGACATGATTGATAGTTATCTTTCACTATTTCATCTTGTGGTTTGGCACAGAAGATATCGCTTGGTTAATGGTTGCTGGTGATTTAAGACTTCTGATATTAACTTTCCTGTAATGCTTATTTATTTTGGGGTATATGTGGGAGCTATGTGCTTCATCTAGGGGTTTGAAAAGCCCTACTTAGATGCATGCTTTATCATTCCCATGATCTTAGATTGAGGATCTTAATTGTATCTATTTTAACTTTTTACATGAACATGCTACAGCCATAACATGCCTATCAACTCAAATTTATGTGATTTTGTGATTTCCTTTATTTTTGCAGGAGTTGCGTTATTATATCTATGATTATTTTTCTTTTTACCCCCTGATTTGCACTAGGAGCATATATTAAATTTCGAACTCCCTCTTTTCTTTATCCAGGTGTGGGACCTGAATACCTTACAGTGTGTTGATACGCTTATTGATCATACTGATGCGGTCACGTCTCTCATTTGCTGGGATCAGTATCTACTATCCTGTTCATTGGATAAGACAATTAAAGTTTGGGCTGCTACTGAAGATTGCGGCTTGAAAGTAATCTACACTCGTGATGTAGAACATGTAAGTTTTTAATTTTCTAATTGTGTATTGTTGTGAATCTATAATTATTTTTCCCTTGTGTTTTTGGAACATGACATGCTAGAGTAGCTATTGACCAAATGCGTGTAACACATTGGAGATTGTCCAGTGGAATTTGATATCTGGTTTTTATTTATGCCTGTTTTGGTGATAAATTATTAAATTATATGGGTTTATTGTGTAAGAAGCAGCCTGGAAGGCTATTCTATATATCTATCTTATGCACTGAGTTCTTAAGGTTTAATTCAAATCTTTCCAATTTCCTTGAAAGTATAACAGAAGCTCGATCTCATGAGGAATCATGTGTTAAAGGTTATATTATTGATGGATCGTATATATTCTTATTCCACAGGATCAATTTTTTGAATAAAGGGGCATTGTTATTGTAATGCAGTGAACTAATCTAATGGTGAATTTATTCCTTGTTCCAGACTGTCATTGCTGTTTGCGGGATACCTGATCCAGAAAACAAACCAATTTTGTGTTGCTCTTGCAATGACAGTTCTGTTCACCTGTATGACCTACCATCGTAAGTACAGTTCATTACTAATGTACTTGTTGCCCACAAGTCTTCAATTGCAGGCTCCTGTCTTATATAATTTATACTTTCCTTGTTTAGATTTGATGAGAGGGGCAGGATTTTTTCAAAACAAGAAGTCGGAAGAATTGAGATAGGACCTGGTGGCCTTTTTTTCACAGGTGATGGAACAGGAATGCTTACTGTCTGGAAATTGGTTGAATCATGTGGAGTGGTTTCACAAGTAGCAACATAATATCGTTTACTACCCCCGCCCTGTTATATCTGGTCATGCTCTTCTGCCTTGTATTTAGGATAACTAAGGGGAGGATGAAGGGAATGCAAAATGTCTCTCTTCATGTAGACCCCACGCACCATAATTTTTTGCTGGGGTTCTGGTTTTTTTGCATTGCAATTTTGACACTCTCAAGGAAAAAGTGTATATTTATGATCCCGTCGTATTCAATGGAAATCATTTCCTTTTCATTGTGGTTGTTGCATATGAGTGTCCTTTTTCCTGGTGTTCTGCTTTGGTTGATGAATAATGAATTTCACAAGTATTGATTTCTATGAGGTTACGTTGAAGAAATATCTTCTCTATTGGAGCTGTTCTTGAATTTCCCTAGCTTATGGTGGCTGCTGATCACAGTCCGATTAATTGAGAAGCAATCTTTTGAGGTGGCTAATTATAATTGATAAGTCGCAATTCATAAATATGGTAAGACTGGCTGCGCAATTAAAAATTAAAAGGAAGAAAAAAAAAAGTACTAAATTTCAAACTAAAATTACGTTAACTATAAGTCGTTTAGAGTCAAATGGGGGGAGGATTGGTGGAACTTGTTGGCCCTCGGCGTTCATCGAGAAGGATAAGAAAAACAGGGGAAGCGTTCCTTGACTGGAAAATTGGCGAACTCCCTTAAAGCTTCATTTTTCTTCTAGAAATGTAGTCTTATAAGCTAAGGATGGTTGGAATCTTAATTATCACAGCACATAGACTTCGATTGCTAAACACGCACAAATACAATATAGAGAGGTTGATTAATGGTTAATGACGGTTGTAATCATAAAAGATACTGTTGGTTTTATAGTTAAGAAGAATGATTTGCTTTTCTAAATCTAAAAAGCAAGTTGAAAAATTAAGAATTAACATTAACCGTTTTGGGGTTAAGTGTTGATTAGGCCTTAGGAAAGAAGGTGAGTCACGTAATAACACTACCGTCGTGTCCTTTTTGGCGTGGCCACTCCATCTAACAGAAAATAATAATAATAATAATAACCGCCAAAACTGACTTTCACACCTCACTCGTGCCATTTCTTCTTCACTTTCTTCCCATAAATTCCTTATAGATCATCCTCTCTCCATCTACAACTCTCTCATGGCTTTCGACCTCTCCAGGAAGAAGCCTGTGTCTACGTTAATGTCTATAGCAGATGGAGCTTCGTGGTACTGTGCTCTTGTGCTTGTGATCCTTATACTGCAGAGCTCTGTAAGAGAGACAGCATCTCATCAAACATATGATGGGATGATCATCAGAGGCAACCAAATGCTAGAGAGAGCATGCGATGAGATTTACGTTGTTCAAGAAGGAGAAACTCTTCACACCATCAGTGATAAGTGCGGTGATCCTTTTATTGTGGAGCGGAATCCCCATATACATGATCCAGATGATGTTTTTCCTGGCCTTGTCATTAAGATTACTCCTTCCACACCTACAAAGTTGTTTCGGTAGTTCATTAATTTGTTTTTCTTTGTACAAATTCTTAATTATTTTCTTGCTCATGAAACAAACTGAAAAATTATACCGTATTGGGGACCAAAAAAATTATAAATTTGAAACAAATGTGTTAGAATTCATTTAGTTTTATGTATGTGTTATGTTTTCAAGTTCTTCATCATTTGTGACGAGAAGTCTCTCCATTTATAAGTTGATTGTTCTAAATCCTTTGAGAATCATAAAACACAAATTGAATTAAATCAATTATATATCATTTGATATATACGATAGATTGTGATTAATAAATTAAAATTTTTTATATGTACTTAATTTATGCAAAAATTATTCTTTTAAATTTATAACAATGATTAACGATGACTCAATTTTCATAATCATAAACCCTCCACTATCCGTATATTCAAATCAATTGGATGAATTAGTAAATATAAGTAAGATAATAAAAGGGAACAAAAATTAAGACTAAATGGAGCAAATTACAACTAATAAATTGAAAAAAATTAAAGATAAAAAATAGAATACACATATTTTACGTGGAAAACTCTCAAACAAATCATAATAAAAACCGTAAACAATTATTAAAAAATTTAATTATAAAATAAATATGATATTACAATTTCTCTCTAAATTTAAAGAGAAAATAATTATAATCGCTCTAAAAATTAGAAGAATAACATTTTTTTTCTCTTTCTATCTCTCTGTTTTTTTCTCTCTTTGATTGAGTTGTTGTGTTTCATTTTGTAACTTGAAAGCCTATTTTAGGCAAAGATTTTGGCCAAAAAATGGTCATGTACGTGACTATTCAACCAATTAAATTTCTTCAATAATTGGTGGTGAGACCACCAAATTTTCTAATAAATCTCTCACTTAAAGATTTAATTGAGAAAATCACATTTTTACACTATTCCTTCTTCCTCGCCATTGCATATTATTTATGTTTCTACCAGACTGATAAAAGATCGACACAATGTAACACCTCTTACCCTTCCATACATCCATCTGTATACCGAACGGATAAGAGGTGCTACAGAAAATAAAGTTTTCTAAAAATGTTTCTTTAATTTTAAACATATTTAATATAAGAAATTTTAAATATATACTAAAATATTATACATACACATTTTTTTATTTTATTTATATACATGCTGTAATGAAATTTAAAAAAACTTATATATATACATATCAAAATAGAATAAAGGGATCAATCCGTTCTGCGTGGCTACCACTGCTACTGTTGTGCTCCATAATGCAGTCTCTAATCAGCGTCTCTATCTACAAATCAGGACGCTTTCTGCTACCTTGTTAACCTACGCGAGAGAAAATAAACTCTCGCGCTGAGTATATAACTCAGTGGTGCAAAAACTCTTATAATAATAATCATTAAAATAAAAACACATATTTAAAATAAAATCAATTCAAAATTTCCATCTTTTTATGTAAATATCATAATACAATATGTTTATAATTCAAATATTGCTGAATTCTTAATAATATATTTTTCATATACCCACATATTATAACGTCATAGACTTGCTCCTAAGGAATCAAAAGAGTATCATATTACATCCCAACTTAGGATCCACATAAATATACAGGATCCAAATGTAATATGACTCAGCCCACATAAATGCACAGGACTGACAATTGTATCAGGTGATCCACAGAAATGCACAGGATCACAATATTTCATTGGTCCACAGAAATGCACAGGACCATAATTTCTACTCTATTGGCATGCCAACAATACCATAGTTCACGTCTAGGCTAACATGTGGGAAAAATTCTCATATTCATAATTCACTTCATTTTTCATAAAATTAATAAATATTCTTTCAATACTAAAATAATTATCATCATAGAAAATTTTTAACATTTAAATTTTCTGGAAAACAAAAATATATTTCCAATACAATAATTGAAAAAAAAATTCAATTTTCACGTAAAACATATTTACATGACTATTATTATAAAAGTAGTTGCACTAACCTTTTTACGTTTTGCCGGTATCCGCCGGCTCTTTCTCTTTATCTCGGTTTGGCGCCTCGTCCAATGTCGCGCCTAGAAATAAAAATTTTCGATTAGCTATTGAACCCTTTACGACATAAAATCTAGCAAAATTTAATTTTTTTCGCTCTCACGAATATCAAGATCCTATAATTTAAAATTTTCTTATTATGCATGTTTAATGCATAAATTCCGGTTTTGGTCGTTATCACGCTTCCCGGTGCGACCAAAAATTCAAATATTAATTTTATTTTATAATAATTTATTTTCTTTATTTTTCTTCCTCCAAAACTATTTTTCTTCATTTATTTCTTTTATTCTTCTAGCGTCCATTTCCAATTCAAGAATTTTCATTTATTCAATAAATACTCTAAAAATTCCAAATAAATTCCTCTCATCACTATAACTCATTTTCTTTCATTTTCCATCATCAATTTCCCCAAAATAATATTCCACAACTTCCAATAAATTTTTCCATAATTTGGCTACAAATCTAAAAATTTTCCAAAAATCCTATTAAATTTTTCTTCCATCCCAAAATTTATTTTTCACTTCCATACACTCCAATTAACTTCATTATCTTCAATTTAAGGCAAAATTCCTCCAAAATAATTTTCCCAAAATTTAACCATAATTATGGAAATTCTCTAAAAATTCTACAAAAATTCCTAAAATTTATTTTCATCAATTATTCACTTGATCTATCATCCTCAAGCCTTATTCTCTTCATTTCCTATTTTTCTCTAATTTTTCAAGATTTTTTCCATAAACCCTAATTTTTCCATCAAGCAATTTCAACCAACAACACACCACAACTTCAATTTCTAATTTAAACAACCATCAAATCCAACATAAATCCATATAAATTTGAAGAAAAAGTGAATAAAAACTTACCTCCAAATTTTCTTGAATTTTTTGGCCAAAGAAATAATTTTCCTCCAATTTTCCTTTATTTTCTTCACCCACCAATTAATTTTTCTTGCTCCAAATACTTGATTATTGGTAATCTTGTGAAATTAAGGTGAAGGAAAAGCTTAATCCAGCTCCCATGGTGGAGGGTCACACAAGAAGAAGAAGAAGAAATGGATTTTTGATATTTTGTAGATTTTTGTCCTATTTATACTCAATTAAATTAATTAATTTTAATTAATTTCTTAATCCATCTCCTCATTGGCCAATAGCACAATTAATTATCCCATAATATTGATACATGGCCCAATCACATTTCCATTAATTTTGACTTAAAAATTTTCCAACCAATAAAAAAAAAATTCTTCATTTTTCTTCATAATTAATTTTAATTCTCCAAAATTCAACCTCTAAACAACTCAATTCCATCAAATTAAATATTCCAAAAATTATAAAATAATTTTCTCTTCGAAACGGCCTTTTCGATTTTGCAAAATGACCACCGGTGCAAAAAATCGAGTTTTTACGGGTTAATCATTTTTCTTAATTTCACCCGTAAAAATTCTTCTGTCATCCGATTTCTAATTTATCAGTTTTAAAAATCTTAAAATTAAATTTCGATTACATCGACTCCATTGTGATCGTGATCGCATTTCTCTAGCTCCTGATCTGAAATATTAGAATGTAAACTTGTACTAAGGATCCTATTTCCACAATTCAAACCCTTAGCCTTAAAATTTCATCTTATAACTCCACCTATGACCTTATAATAATATATTTTCATATTTTGGTATGCTTAAATTATAATTTCACTACCGAGCAAAAAACCCAAATTTCGGTTCGGGCTGTCGTTTCGATTTGCGTGCATAACACAAAATTGCTTTATTTCATTTGATAAAATTCCTATTCATTTTATTATATTAATATAATTAAATTTTTATGTATTTATCCGTATTTAGACTTCGATCGTATGTCTTTATACTGCAGTATAAACGACTGCAGTACACGTATACAGTCAGAGTCTAACTCACGGATGTGACAATTGGAATAAAATTATTAGCATTGACTGTTTTAGTCAAGAAATCTACTAAATTATCTTTTATATGAATTTTTTGCATATCCACTATTTATTTCTCCATTTTTTCATTAATGATGTGATACTGGACTCGAATATCTTTTGTCCTTGAATGAAAAATAGATTTTTTACAAGATACAAAACATTATAACTGTCACAAAATAAAAGAAATTTTTTCTTATTTATGTCCAAATTTTTCTAATATCATTTTCAACCAAATTATTTTTTTATTAACTTATGTAGTTGCTACATATTCTACTTTAGTTGTTGACGTAATTACAACTAATTGCAGTTTTGAAACTCAGTTTATAGTTTTATTAGCATATATGAACACATATCCAGTTGTGAATTTGTTTTTATCAAAATTATCGGCATAATTTGAATCAATATATCATGTGACACTAAAGTCTGATTCTCCATAACACAATGCAACATCTGCTAATGCAAGATGAAAATTTATAATAATATTTTCATCCATGTCATTCCATTTATTATTATCTGAGAATTCTATTGATCTTTGACTGATAGATATCAGACAACTATTTTTTCTCAATATAGTTTTTATCTTTAATTTTCATGATGAGAAATTACTTTCATTGGACTTCTCAATCTCAAATTTTGTCATCATTATTTTTATATCAACTTTCAAGAGTAAATAATAATCAAATTTATTTTTTAATGTGGAGAATCTATATATTAGTCACAAGCACATAGTATACGATAAATATATATTAACATCCAAATCTGACTTTAATACCATTTGTTGTGAGAATTAGGATCTAATAGAATAGTGTTACAACTAATAATTTAAAAAAATTAAAGGAAAAAAATGAAATACACAAATTTTAATTGAAATACAGAAAAAAATGAAATACACAAATTTTAATTGAAATACTCTCAAACAAATTATAATAAAAATTTCGGGTAATGATAAAAGAATTCAACAATAAAAAAATAAGAGATTACAAATTTTCTCTAAATTTAAGAGAAAACAATTATATTCTCTCTAAAAACTAGAAGAATATTTTTTTTTTACTCTTTCTATCTCTCTTTTTTTTTTCTCTCTTTGATTGAAATGTTCCTCACTTGATCTTGTTGTGTTTCATTTCATAACTTGAAAGCCTATTTATAGACAAAAAAAATTGCTGAAATTTTGGCAAAAAAATGCCAACATATGTGCTTATTTTCACCCAGTCAAATTTCTTCAATAATTGATAGTGAGACAACCAAAATTTCCAACTCAAAATATTTATACTTACTTTTTAATTATCTCCTCAATTCATTTTCAGCTTATACATCGGAGTACAAATGCTCATCCATATATTCATTCATTCACCTGTCTCAATCCTACCTATACCTTTTTTCTTACAGAAATTTCATAGTCAATATACTAAATATAATCTACTCATAAAAAAACTTCCAAAAAAAATTGGTTGTTATCAACTAATAATTGGTTTTAATTTAATTATAAATAGAAGTGTTAGTTTATATGGAATGAAAAAAAATACATAAATTATATATATCATATAAAATGAATAGTAGGTTTTGGTAATAATGGATTCGTTGTCATATTCCTCCTTAAACATTGAAGAGTCCTCAAAGTAGGATCTAACTTATCTAGGGATCATAATTTGGATCCGATTTGCGGTATTATGTTCCGACTCATATTTGAGGCCCTCCTCAAATTTTCTGCATTTGTCTCTTTCAGTAGAGACCATGAAGGTAGCATAGTGGGAAAGTTTATTAAACTGTACTTCATACTCCGCAATAGACATATTCCCTTGTTTCAGATTCAGGAATTCCTTCCTCTTCTCATCTTTATACGCTTCAGACATGTAATTGTTCTGAAATTCCAGGAGGAAATCATTCCATGTCAACACCGGTGGTTGTGCATCACTGTCGGGGACTGTCTCCCACCATTCATAAGCATTTCCTTGCAGCAAGGATACTGCATAATCAAATTTCTCATCCAGGGTACATCTCATCATATTCAGTACCCTCTGTGTCCTTTTCAGCCATGTCTCAGCTTCTGCTGGGTCTGTTGTGCCATTGAAATCAGTTGCACCATGTTTCCTCAGCTTGTCATAACGTCTTTCCTTGTACATTTCAGGACCATATACTTTCTGTTCTAGGTTTTCATAGGGTACTTCTGCATGAGATGACTGTGATGCATGTGCTGGAGCTCTAGCTCCTAGTGCTAGTTGATCTCTATGTAAATGAGGTGATGTCTCATGAGAATGCATTTCGGCCGGCCTCTCCCTCCTTGGTGAATTATGTCTTATGATGGTCCTAAAATAAATGAAATTATGTCACTACATAATGTTCAACACATAGGATGCATATGATATCATGCTCTTATGCATATGCATGTTCCCATGGAACCTATCCCTGCTCTGATACCAAAAATGTAACACCACATCATATGCATTTAAGTATAACCTATCCCTGTATCAAGTAATCGCACATAGCAAAGTGGAAAGGCAAAATACCCTATTAACATTAGTAGTAAATTTTTTTTTCATATCATATCCTGTAAAATCAACTAATGACTTTGCAAGTCTCACATCCTATAATTTTATTCAATGATTTGCAAGTTTCATATCCTGTAATATTATTCACTGACTTTGCAAATCAACATTAAAACCACAACACGATATATCACATATATTAAAACATAAACTTTACACAGAAGTATTTTCGAGTTGATTTCATTTATACATTTTTAGACTCATTCCATAATGACTATACATATTCAAGCACGTAAATACAAAACACATATGACATATTTTCATGCTTGTGTGGAATGCAAGGAGAGAGAGTGATGAGGCTCGGCCAGTGACCTGTGCTCCATGTCTTTTATACACTACTCAAAATGAGCTATCACTTTTCTTTACCTGAAAAATGATGCAAATTGATGAGTTGTGGCTCAGTGAGAATAACCATCCAATGAGCTCTAAAGTACCAAACAACTCATAGTAATAAATCACAAATCCAATATATATCATGTATTTCATTCCATTCATCAGTATCATATAAGTATCAATAAAGTTGAAACATATAATCATTACTCTTTATGTATGCAAATGTTTTGCTTATTTCATTTTTTTGTGACTAAGTTAAATAGACATTGCCCCGGGTTTCCATGTGAACATTTGCATTTGCATTTGCATTTGCTAGCTAGCTTGATCATTTTTTTCATTTGCACATTTGTTGGGTCATAGGCCTCTTCTTTTGCTTTGCACATTTGTTGGGCCATAGGCCTCTTCTTTTGCTTTACAATATCGATTAACTAGTCACAACGCCTTTTTAGTCCATATGCATATGCATTTGTATTTAAGCATTCATCAACCATTGTATCTTATCACATATAATGTACATATACCACATATATACCTCATATGCCACACATATACCTTGCATATACTATACATATACCATATATATATATCACATATGTCAAACATATACTTCAAATATACCACAAGTATACCATTTATATGTACCACAATGTCACAAATTATCCATCATTACATTATCAAGGACCAATCATAACAATCATATTAATCACATAGCAAGCAACAATCATTTGCACTAAAAAATTCAATCGATAATTAGACTCACCATTCTCCTTTGATTCCGACCCTTAACTTATTGTCTATCCGCTCCTTGTGGGTCTCCAATATGTTGCAAACCTAATATGAAAACATTAATTAATTAACTCATGATTAGGGAGACTTAATGTGGCTTAAACAAATTAATATGCATTGTTCATGTCAATAGTTGAGATTTTTCCTATGAGGCAGTGTGACCTTATGGGACTGTTTAGCCTTTAACTTTTTATATACTTGACCAATTAGTCTGATTCTTGTTCCTAATTAAAACTAACATATAATTATATAACATATTAAAATTTCAGATAAATTGGATCATTTTAAAATATTTGGTGGAATTTCTAAGAGTTTTCTGTTTTCTGCCTTTAGGCAGTTTCAGGGTACTCATTTGGGTTCATCATAACTTACAATATATTAGTCATATTTTAATGAAAATTTACAGAAACTTATATGGGTTCATATGGAACATTTTTAATGTTTTAACCTTTTATCAATTATGCCTCTAAGGTCTTCAAATCATTAGCAACATTTCACTGGTCCATAACAGAATTGGCTTCCGGACCAGTATTACTTATAAAGACCATAACTTAGTCTATACATACCCAATTAAGATGAAATTAGTACAAATATTTAGCTAAGACATATACCTATAAATTTCATGTTTTGACCATTTACATAATCTAGCTCTAACGATCTCAAATTATCCAAACAAGTTTCTGTCTCTGCCTAGGGCACTCAGTAGGCAGTTCAGACCATGAAACAGTCATGGTTACATTCACCATAACTAAATATTTACAAGACCTATGAACCTTAAATTTGGTATAAATATACATAACACATATATCTACAAATTTTATGTTTTTAGATACTTCAAATAATGTCTTTAACATATTCGAAATCAAAGCATACAGTAGCTAACTTGGTTAGGGTTCACACCCTGACCAGTTTCAGTAAGAAGAGGATATCTAATTATATAAACCAAATCACAAAACACCGTTTATATATTCATAAATATAAGACATAAAGGAACAACTTTTGTGTTTTACACTTGTCCATAATCAATTTAGATGTGCATCAAAATCGGATTGCAAAACAGTGCCTATTAATGAACCTAAGCAACTCAAATCAACCCTAAAGTAATAAGAATTGATTACTTACCAAGGACGAACTTGTAAGGGATCAATTTGGTGCAAAAAATAGGTAAAACAAGGAAGATTTGAAGTCTGAAATAGAGGAAAATGAAGGAAAAGTCGGGGCTGAAGTGAGGAGGCAGAAATGGGAAAGATGAAGATAAAGGCAGATTTATGTTTTTGTCCTTTTATCTTTTTCTCATCTCATTTCTCTTCTCATTTCTCATTTCTCTTCTCTTTTCTCTTCTCTTCTCTTCTATTTCTCTTTTGTTTCATTTTCATTTTATTTTATCTATATTATTATTATTATTTACATATATATATAATTCGACTAATCTACACAATAATACCGCTTAATCTTTTGGCCCGGTTTAACTAAATTAACAATGCAAAATGTTTACTAATCTTAATCTAATCATTTTGCTTACTTTAATTTGGTCACTTATTCAATTCATTTCTAATACTTCATAATCCTCATATAGGTTATAAGTACACATGTGCTACTCGATACAAGTGCCAAATGCTAGGACACGTAGCTAGTGCGTATCATAAAATTGTTCCTACGAAAATACGTATGAAATGCATTTGTTCAATTGAATTGTATGCAAGATGCTTATATTCAATGAAATGCATGTGGGGGAAAGTCAAGGATGTTACAGTGAATCCAGAGTTCAAACCTAAAATCACCCATTTAAAAAGTGTTAAATAGATCAAAGATTTTGGGGCATGAAGACTGATTAATCAGACATTTATTTTTATAATTGTATTAAGTGTAGTTAGAGGTAGATATAATGCTGGTATATACGTATATGGTCCATCAGATCTACAGTGTCGTTTTCTATTTGTTTGGTACCAAATTATAATTAATGAGGACAAAATTAAGGCCATAGTGTAGTACGTGACCCATCAATGAATTATATCCACTATAAATCTTTCACTCTCACTCGTTAAAAGTCTCAAACATTTGTTTGATTCCACATAATTGATATTCATATTCTTTCCTTTCCTCCATCCATCCATCTCAAACAAACAAGATCCACATACCCAATCTTAGCCTCCAATGGTTACAGAGCATGCTTATACATCATTACTGCTTTTTTAATCACAAACCTTACATTTGATTCGTTGATTATTTGTACCTATTTTGTTAACAATTTTCCCTTCTGCTAACATACCTAATGGCCGGCTGATGTGATAGGTATAATAAGGGATCCATCTACCCCAAATCTTACCCACATAATTGCATTTCATATCTTATAGATAACAAATACAAAAGTAAAACTTTATCTCCAACGCCAATAGTGTGACATGATTTTTTTTATGAAAAGCAAAATTTTACTCAGATATATGAGATTGGATTCATATCTTTATTTAATGATGATTATTAATTTTTCGGTTAGATTTTTTAGTGAATACTAAATTCACTGAATATATCATTTGCCTAAAGGTCCAAATTAATACTAATTAAGAAAATAATCGTATTTATTAACATATGAACTTAGAATTTATATGTATCTTAACTGCAGTAGATTCCTCCAGAGAGTGATTTGTTTTGGTTGTTTTTTCATCAAACTCCCAACTTTCTCTATTCTCCTTCAACCCTTTTTGTAGAAAATTCTGCAGTTTATACTGTTGTGTTTCTAAACAGTAATCTTACTTGGATGTAGATAACAGTCTTGGCTGTCATAGTTAATTAAAGTAATTATTATTATAATTAACTTATATTATATATATAATATAATTATTATTTTGAGGACCAATCACGGGTGGATATTATTTTTCAACACTTAATTTACAAATATGAAATTTGTTTAAAAATTACATTCTATTTAACATATATATGCACTGTGTTTATAAAAGAAAATAATGGCTATAAAGTGGAACATTCAAATAGGAAGAAATTGTTATGTGGACCAGAAAAGGAGAATAAACTTGTGAATATGCCGCAGATAAGATACCAAGTTTGCAATATTCGATGATAAACTAATCACTAATGTATTACTGTTTGTTGCAAATTAATAGTGCGCATGGCTTCTTCTGTGACAAATGGCAATCCACATGCATGTAAACACACTCCAAGTTTATATTTTCCAATATTTGCCTTTTTCATTTTTCTTTTTACCATAATTGAGCTATCGTGTCCCTCACTATCGCAAAGCTAACCCTAAACCTAAGTAATTAGTAATATTATACGTGGAAAGTCTCCCTTTAATTGGTTTTACTAGTTAATTTATATTTATACCAGAGAATATGCCTACATTAAACCCACCTTAAGCCACTCTCTCACTTTCAAAAAGTAAAATAATAAAAAGATAATACTAATAACACTTTATTTCTTCAAACACCCTTTAATAGAAATCATCTTCTGATTAGTTAGTTAAAGAAGAAAAAATTTTAAATATAAGTAGATAAAAAAAATTCTCATCGACCAAATTAATTGCAATATTTTTTAAAAAATAAAGTGTGATTAGCAATCCTCTAATAAAAATTAATTAAGATTTCTTAGTAATTGGCATCACATCATCATTAGGGCATAATTTAATCATTTTTCTTTGGCCTTTCATTATTCTAAGAGCAAAAGAGGAAACACAATTCGACACGTGTTAATTATATAATGTTTTGCATATGATTATTATTAGTTTTTTTTTTTTCCTTTTTGTCGAGATTCAGCAATATTTAACATATATGGAAAGGGGTGCAGCCATAGCACATATCTGTTTCATGAGCTCCATTCTCTGGAACTTGCTCTTCTGCACTCTACTTGAAACCAGATTCTAATTCAAGAAGCTTAGGTTAATTACTGCTCAAGCTCAGGTAATTAACATGCTCTTTAATTACCATGATTATTCTTTATTCTTCTTCTCTTGCTCTTTTTCTCTCTGTGTTTTTCCTTCTAGAATTAGAAGAAGCTATCCATATATATTCTATGTTTATATTGTATTTAGAAAAAAAAAAAAGACATTTTTCAATAAAAAAAAAATTATTTTTAATTTTATTGAGTTTTAAAAACTGTTTTTATAAGAAAATATTAAATAAATTTAAGAAAAATAAATTAAAAAAAATTAAAAAAATTAATCAATCAAATAAAAAATAAATTTAAACATATATTTTCTTTTTACACTAAGAGCAATCTCAAGCAGCCTAATAGACAATATATATATTGTCTATTATATTTTTTTAAAGAATGTAAAAATTAAAAAGAAAGAAAGAAAAATTGGTGCCCACATAATATGAAATAAAGCTAGTGAGGACCAGGATTTTCCATTTTTTTTTTTTAAAAAAAAAAAAGGAAAAAAACGTAAAAGAAAGGAGATGGACACGAGGCAAGGGGTAAAGGGATGCCTGTCACGTGACCTGTAACTGCATACCCGTTCCTTGTCCCAACTAAAATTACAAATTTCGCGCGACTGGCTATCTCTTCCCTCTCTTCGGCACACATACCAATAAGAACTCAAGATTCACTTGTGTTCTTCAGCTAATACTGCAACAAGATTTTGGTATGTCCTCATTTTATTTCTATGGAGTTCGCAATTTCTACGCATTTGAAGTTAATTTTGGGATTACGTTAATTATGAACAATTCTTAATTCTGGCCTCTTTGATTTCAGATATTATATTATTTTTGTGCTTATTATTCGTTTCTTTTTTCTTCTGAAAGTGCATACATATTGTTTGTACGTTTTCTTCTGTCGTAGTTTCTGCCTTAGTTTCTTATGTTTCTGTTCTGTGGATAATTTTCATTTGTGTTGATATTGGTAATTTTAGTCTTGAAGATGGTCGCATTCGGGAAGAAATTGAAAGAAAATCAAATCGAAGAATGGCGAGAGTATGTTTCCACAACTTAATTTCAGCACGTGGATTTTAAATTCAGTAATATACTTTGCCTGCAATTCTATGTTCTGTTTCAGAAATCTTATTCAAATATACAAATCTTATTCTTTTCAGATACTATATTGACTATAAATTACTGAAGAAGAAACTCAACCGATATAGACGACAAATTGAAGATGGAGCTGAAAATCAACAGTATGTGCTTAAGGACTTCTCAAGAATGCTGGACACTCAGGTTATTGCAACTCTACACGACGAATAATACTTTGATTTTACTATTCTTTACCCATTACTTAATTAGAATGGTTGCAGAAGAAATTTCGTTTTTCTTTTCCTCAGATTGAAAAGATTGTCTTGTTTCTGATACAACAACAAGGACTACTAGCAAGCAGATTATTGAATCTTGGAGAACAACAGGATGCTGTTTCCTTGCAATTCGATGGATATAAAATATCTCTACTAAGAGAAGCATATAGAGCAGTGGGGCAGGATCTCTTAAAAATCCTCTACTTTGTTGACTTAAATGCTACTGGTTTGCGAAAGATTCTGAAGAAATTTGATAAGCGTTTTGGTTCTAGATTCACTGATTACTATGTCAAAACCCGAGCAAACCATCCTTATTCGCAGCTGCGACAGGTCTTCAAGCATGTGGTAATATGCCCCAATCAAGTCAATCCTCTAAATATTATTTAATTAGTTGTATTTGCTGTTTTTGAGTGCCTGATATGGAAGTAATTGAACATGCAGGGTATTGGTGCTGTTGTTGGAGCCATATCTCGCAATATTGCAGCTCTTCAAGACCAAGAGGAAAATTACATCTCAATATATGATCAGCCTGCATTATCCCACCCGGTTTTATTCCGTATCTTTTGAAATTTATACTAGCATTGTTCTCTTTTGTTCTTTTTTAACTTTCAATTTACTGTTTAGCTTCGTGTGCAATTGTGTTTCTCTTTGTATAGAGCAGCATTTGATTGCCTTTTGGTATATGGAAAGAAAAAAGGAGTCATTACTTCAATCAAGAGAAATCTCAAACTGAAGCATGTATATTTATTTAGAGAGTAATTGAGATTTTATGGATAATTATGCAGGATCCAGTGATTGATTCTATGAGAGCAGCTGTAAACAAATTATCAAACTCAACAGATTACCTTGAGTACTTGGGGAAGCATGCATTCATTATACGAGAGGAGTCACCAACTCCATCCGAAGACAGTTTTCTTGAACAGAATTATCATTTTATGTCACTTCTCTTGAACTTGGTAAATACGTTTCTTTATATGGTGAACACATACATCATTGTCCCAACAGCGGATAATTACTCCCTGAGTCTTGGAGCTGCAGCAACTGTTTGTGGCGTTGTCATCGGATCGATGGCGATTGCACAGGTGTTCTCTTCTGTATATTTTAGCGCATGGTCAAATAGATCATACTTGAGACCTCTAGTGTTTAGCAGCATTGTTCTTTTGGTGGGAAACACCTTGTATGCTCTGGCTTATGATCTTAATTCTATAGCAGTCCTTCTAGTTGGTCGCCTTTTTTGCGGGTGAGTAATTATACTCTACTATACGTTTTCAATTTTGATCACATTAATCAACCGATCTAGTGTACATGATGAACGTTTCAGGTTGGGGTCTGCGAGGGCTGTTAACAGGCGCTACATCAGTGATTGCGTACCGCTCAAATTGCGAATGCAGGCTTCTGCAGGTTTTGTGAGCGCAAGTGCACTTGGAATGGCTTGCGGGCCAGCTCTTGCTTGCTTATTTCAAACTAAATTTAAGATTTACAAGCTCACATTCAATGAAGACACTATGCCTGGCTGGGTCATGGCCTTTTCATGGCTTGTCTACCTACTATGGCTGTGGATTTCTTTTAGAGAACCTTCTCATCAGACAAAACAAATTCTGCCACAACAGTCTAATTCTGGTTTGTCGACGTCATTTAGCATTTTTCTAAAATTTATATAATAAGCTTAGTCACTTTGCAAGTAAAGTTTCAAGCATAATATTTTATTCCTGTAATTCTTTCTAGAGGAGAGTACATGCTTTATGCAGGGTTGTCATCACTAAATGACCGTGCTGTAGAGAGTGGTTTTACACAGACATTGCTTTTAAAATCAGAAGCTGAGCATCAAAATGAAGACACAGAACAAGAACTTGAGGATTGTGACGAAGATTCTGAAGGAAGTCATGAACCTGTCACCTCAATTGTGTCTGCATATCGATTACTCACCCCCTCTGTGAAGGTATTTACTGTGAATACTTTCCATTATGCTTCACTTTGTAGTCACATTCGTATTTAATTTGTTGATCTCTTTTTTTTTAAAAAAAATTCAATCTTGTTCAAAATCATGGTATTACTTAACAGGTGCAGCTGTTCATTTACTTTATGCTGAAATATGCAATGGAGATTTTACTTGCAGAATCAAGTATTATAACAGGATATTACTTCATCTGGTCAACCAGCAGCGTAGCAATTTTTCTTGCATTTCTTGGGCTAACAGTGCTTCCTGTAAATGTTATTATAGGAAACTACATCAGCAACATTTTCGAAGAGAGGTAAACATTGCCAAGTGTTACAAGAAAGAAAAGAAAATGCATTCTGCTATCGTTTCAAGATAATTCATACTTAGAAAATCTTGGTTTGCAGGCAAGTTCTACTGGCATCTGAAGTTATGGTATGCATAGGAATACTGCTAAGCTTCAATATATTGATCCCTTACTCTGTGCCTCAATACGTCAGCTCAGCACTGATCACATTCGTATCAGCAGAAGTGCTTGAAGGTAAAATTGTGCTGTTGACATATATATGATGATGAATGAAGTCTATGATGGATTGGTGATTAATATTGCAGGTGTGAACTTATCACTTCTATCTCGAGTAATGTCATCCAGGCTTTCTCGAGGAACTTACAATGGAGGATTGCTTTCGACAGAAGCTGGGACCTTAGCTCGTGTGATTGCAGATGGAACCATAACACTCACAGGATACTTTGGTGAAAGTAGACTCTTGAATGCTACTCTCTTTCCTTCGCTCTTCATCTGCATCTCCTCCATCATTGCCACCTGCTTCACCTACAATTCTCTCTACTAATCTTCTCTCATTTTCACCCTCTGTATACAACTTGTATAGCTTTATCACAACTTAATCCTTCTCTTCTTATAAAGTTTCATTAATTGCTCATGTAAATGTTCATATATAGATGAACGCAGAAGCTCAGAAGCATTTTCTACACTTCAGATATCACTAGTTCTGGTTTCTGTTTCTGTTACATAGGAGCTATTCAACGTCAAACTCATAATATCCACCTCAAATTCTGAATATATTATGGTAATGGGGGTACATATATCCTTGATTGTTTCCTGTTCTAACCTCTTAAACCCATTTCAGGAACTGATTAAATCCAATCTTAATTTTTCTTTTTAGTTAAATTTGATACTTGGATTTCAAATTTATGCAATTAATTAATTTTGTTCCAATCAATTATCTTAAGTTATTAATATACACATTTTTCACATAAGACTTAGAAATACCTACACAATTCATTAGCAACGAAATAAGTTTCAATTTGTTTCCCAAACTTTTTTGCGATGATTGATTGTCTTCAATTCAATTTTTGAGCCTAATAATTTTACTATTTTTATTTTACAACTATTTTATCTCATTTAATTCTTAATTTTTTTATTTAATTATAAAATTTAGTTTACAATTGATTATAAATTACAATAAAAATTTATGATAGGTTCTAAAAAAATTGATACAAGTGTATTTTATAATGAAACTAGTCGTGCTTTGGAACTTCGGGTAAAAAGATAAAATCTTAATTCAATATTAATTTAAGAGAATAAAATAAAAAAATAAAAAATTTATGTCAAAGAAGAAACTAGAATAAAAAAGAATAAGAAAATTGCATGTCAAAACTACACTACTACACTTGGATATGTCTTTATTAAATATTATAGTATTTCTCAATTTCTGGTTCTTTGACTAAAATGAAATTTGTTTATAGTCGCCTAAGTGAATTCCTGTTGGATTGAGTTTTGATAAATACAATAAATACCGTAAGAATAAAAAATAATAAAAAAATTAAAAGTTTCCCAATAAAATATTAAAATTTCAAAATAATTCGATTAGATCATTTTTTATGCTAATTAATTTGATTTGGATTTAATAATAACGAAATTGATTATTTTATTTTATTTATTTAAGTATTTAATGGGTGAGGCTCGAATAATAGCTTTAATTTTTAGTTTTTAAATAATCTCACATATTTGATATGAAAATAAAAAATAATGTATATTACTTTATTAGGTAATAAAATTAGCATTAAACTTTTTATTGATATATGATATTTAGCTTTGAAGACAATAATATACATTTTTTTTGTTGAATATTGAACTGACCTCTGATGTTTGTTATTATTATTTCATAATAGATATATCAATTGAGCTAACCCCAAATGGTAATAATATATAATCTTTTATTAGAACTTAGCTAGTTAAAAAAAAATTGATAACTATTTATTTAAATTCTTCTTCTATTTGTTTTGACTCATCTCAATATTAAGAAAATATGATTAAAAGTAATTTTTAAATAAATTTACTCTCATGGACTCCCATTAATTTCTTATTGCCCCACTTAACCATTTTATCCCCCTCCTTTGTCAATCATCCTACATAAAAGTTCTTTTAATTATAGTAATATGTCGATAATAACTCCTCTCTCCCAGTGTTTCTAAAAAATATAAAAGCATCTAACATAAATAGTTTGAATTATCACTAAATACCGTTGGAAAAAAATTAATTGATATGATAAATATTCTAGTATTTTATTAAAATCTCAATTCCAATAACGATAATGATAAAACATAATTTTTTAAAAATATATATTCTGCAATATATTTTATAGCATATAATTTTAAATTTGTTCTCCTTTCCATATTTATAATATAAAAATAATTCTTGAAAAAATGTCTAAAATAATTAATTTTTCTAACATTAAACTTCTTAAAATTTTTTAGTTTTTGCTACTTGTCTCCATATGAGTACGAATATTATAATTAAATTGACTTCATTACTTACTTTTTTGCATTTTATACCTTTATTATTTGATATATATCCAATAAAAGAAATGAGGAATAAATATAATTAAATAAACTAAAAAATAGAAAGAAAAAAAATGAAAAGTAAATAGAATTTTGAATGGCTTGACATTCCAGATAGAAATATCCTCCTGATTCTTAAAATAGTTGGCAATTATCTATGCTATTTATGCTCCAGATAGAAGTCTCAATATAATATTTTTTATCGTTAATTATATAATTTTTTTTATTTTCTAATTTGCAAAAAAAAAAGTATGAGAAGTTCAATTCCTTTCTTTGTTATATAAATATCTAATTAGATGGTAGTTGTAATTTTTTCCCAAAAAAAAAAAGGAATAAGATAGTTGAATTCTAAAATTTTATATGTAAAGTCTTCTAAAAAAATAGAGTTGTTATATCATCGTTATCAACTTCATTTTTTCACACATGTGAAATAAACAAAAATAAAGTGTACATTTTTTCCATAATTAAATTTTTGTAAACTAACGAATATACAATAAGTTCATCATTTTTGAATTTATAGATTTATCAGTTATAATTTACAGATTCATTATTTTGAATTTATAAATTTATCAGTTATAACTTAGAGATTTTTTATTTTAAATTCACAAATTCATCGTTTTGAACTTAGAAATTCATTATTTAGAAATTATAAGTTCATCATTAATAAGCTATTGGTTTATCATTTACAATTTACAAGTTAATCGTTTTGAATTTGCAAATTAATCGTTTACAGATTTATTTCATACGATTTTTTCTTCATATATTTCTCATTTTTACTTTAAATATCTTCATTTTTAATCATTTTATTCCATAAATATATCAAAATTAATATTTTTTTTACAAAAATAATAATAACAATAATTAAAATATTCAAAAATACTAAAAATAAAATCAAATAGGTAAACTAAAAAGTTCTCTTTCTAAAACAGACTTAAAATATATATAAAAAAAAATTATTCTTTCTATAAACAAGAAGAAGAATATAATGAAATATGTTAATAGTAAAAATATTGTTGTATGAATACATGGAACATATATAAAATATTAATATCCTAGTTAAAAAACAGCACACAAAACATAATGTATTCGGATGGATAATATAATTTGTGTAAAAAGATAGGCAGCCATACAGGTATAACTTAAGTTTATTTCAAAACTTAAACTTGCATGGAAAAGAGATAGGATGTTTTTATTTTTTTTTATCTAAAAATAAAGTTCTTCATATATTAAAAATTTTAAATGAGATCATACCATTTAAGAAGACTGCTTGATTTAAATTACATAGAAAATGTGAGGAGTGAAACAAAAACATATAAAAAATTCTTCGATCCTTGCCAATATATTTATTACTTCTCTCATGTCTGGTTGGTTTGATGACACTTGTGATGTACAAATGAAGCCTAACTTCATTATTGGAACTTGTTCATCAGCTAAGAATTCCCTTTGAGCCTTTCTTCCTCCATTGTTCCACTTACCAAGTCAAACCACATCATCATCTTCTATGTTCTTTTTTCTAGTAAGATTAATCTCTACAACTGAATCTCTAAATCCATACCCATCGTTTTTTTTTTTTTTTTTACATTGAGAAAGAAAAACAGGTCAAGATTACCATCAACTCATGCAATGAAAAATAAAATAAAAGAGAGTGGTGAGCTTTATTGGAATATGCAAATTAACACACGCGGAAAGCTAACGGTGAGCCAAATAATAATAATAATAATAGTGTAATAGAGAAAAAAAAAGAGTATTTTAATCATTTGATTCTGTAATTGAACATTAAGAAGATTAAATTACAGAAATTCATGGTTTATGGAAAAGGGGTTCCATGAATTCCTTCATGACACCATCATAATGATTGATAAAAACTTGGAGATATAAAATAAAAATGTCTTTACCATATCAGAATTGCTCCTTCGAAGCTGCATTCCTATTTCAATATCATTATTGCCAAGAGGCCTTTTGGAATTGGCATCGTGAGGAAATGAAACCTGCAAGCAGATCATTATATCACCAAAAACTAATGGTTTCAAAATATTATGATAAATAAAAAGAACCAGTAAATTTGTGGTCAGGTTTGAAAGAACAAACAAATTCTCATCAGAAAAGAGAAATTCAAAAGCTTTATAAATGTATCAAATAGATATCATAAACCTAATTAAAGTCTTCGTTACTGAGTTATCATTGGTTTTGTTGGTGGTTGAAAAATGTACAAAAAAAGAAAAAAAATGCAATATATTGCTAGAGTTCAATAATCCTCTACTAAAATTAAAAGGAAATAGGGGAAAAAAAAACTCTTGCCTCGAACATTTTTCATAGAAATGCCATGCCAATCAAAGAAGAATTCAATAGAAAAATAGCTTTCATATGTTGTAGGGTGTTGAGGAATGCAATCGTGATGCATATGTATGCTATTCCTCTTGCGCACCTAATAATATCTTATATCTAAATGCATGCATGGCCAATCTAAATATTATTTTTTTCTTTTCCATTGATCTGTCTGTCTGCCTTAATGAAATTGAAGAGGACGAATTTGTCTAATTTGATCGAGATTTAAATGTGAATATGTGAGAAGAGTTTTTTTTTTTTTAGTCTATTAAAGATATATGTGCCATATATATAACTCAAGAATATTACGTTGAATATTATTCTGTATTTTTTTTAATAATCTCATAATTAAATTGAGACAAAAAGATTATCATCAAGTTAAGTTTTGATAAGCAAGTGAGAAGAAAAGGAGAAGGATAGTGGTGGTTGCCTTCCTAAATTTATTTTTAGAATATTTTAATTACAGTTCATGATAATGTATGGAAATTATAATAATTTCATTTGTTCTATTAGAAAAAATATTATCTCTGTCTTTAAGTGTATATATCGAATGATAATATATAAATAATATCATAAAATTAGTTTTTAATTATTTTTTTTATCTTTGTTAATTTGTATAAGATTAATTTTATTTAGTTGATGTTGTTATTTAAATCCTGAAATAATAAAATAAATGCTAGGTATAAAGCATTCATTTTAATCTTATCACAAAAAGTTGCATTTCTATGTTGTGTTT
Source organism: Triadica sebifera (assembly GCA_023653625.1). Classification (NCBI taxonomy): domain Eukaryota; kingdom Viridiplantae; phylum Streptophyta; class Magnoliopsida; order Malpighiales; family Euphorbiaceae; genus Triadica; species Triadica sebifera. The sequence goes on from CM042895.1 coordinate 4,592,865, forward strand.
TACTTGACTACAACCTCCTAAACTGCAACAATTACTAACAAAATAAAATATATAAATTTTGTATTTTATAGAGTTAATATATATATATATAATATATATATATATATATATATAATCTGTTGATTCATCTTTATAAGATATATTAGATTAGATGAGGTAATTAAATGGCCAAAATTTAAAAATTGTATTTACCTAGGAACAAATATTTTTATTTTAACAAACTCATTATCATTAGAAAAGAAAAAAAAAACAATTGTGCAAATTGATGTTTCATAAAATAACAGCCTATAAAAAAATAAAATTAGATCGATAAACTTAAATAAGTTATTAGTCAAAATTACTTGATTAATAAAAAATTGATTCTTTTAAAATTAATTATATATATATATATATATATATATATATATATATATATATATATATATATATATAAACTAAATACTCAGCCGTCCAAATAACGCTGGACATAAATCTCGAACTCCAACCGGTACCGCTTCTACTCCGACGAGTTGGATTTGTGCTCTGTTTCCAACTTAAAGAACTGAAAGACACACACAGAACCCAGAAACACAGAACAAGCATTGTTCGAAAGAATGGCAACAGATGATCAGGAGATTCCAGAAGGTTCTGTAAGGAACCTGCTAGAACAAGAAAGCCTCAAGTGGGTGTTCGTCGGAGGTAAAGGCGGTGTGGGCAAAACCACTTGCAGTTCGATTCTTTCGATCCTTTTGGCTAAGGTCAGATCCTCTGTCTTGATCATATCCACTGACCCAGCTCACAATCTTAGCGATGCATTTCAACAGCGATTTACCAAGACTCCCACTTTGGTCAATGGCTTTACCAATCTATATGCCATGGTACCTCCTCCTTTTTTCCTATTTTTATTTTTAATAAATTTGCCATCTTTCTCTCTGGTTGGGTTTTCGGGTTGCGTTGAGGATTACCCAGTCAAGATATTCGATTTTGTGATGGTTGATTTGTAAATAATTTTCTGCTATATTGGTATATTTGGAAATTAACAGTCTTTCTGGGAAAGATTTTTGAGGAATTGTTAGTTTCTGTTTTTGAATTCATCTATCCATGATTATTTAATTGTTCCTAACAAGTTTATTGTTCCGTGGTCGGTTATGTTGATTTTTTCATGCTTGTTTCAGTATCGCTAAAGTTCCTTGTCGTTTCTGTATCCCAAAATCTGGTTCCTGGTTGTTATCCTCTACAGGAAGTCGATCCTAATGTTGAACATGAAGAGATAGGCGGAAGTGATGGAATGGACAGTGTATTCTCTGAGCTAGCAAATGCAATTCCTGGAATTGATGAGGCTATGAGCTTTGCAGAAATGTTGAAGTGAGTATTACGTTTCACTCAACTTGTTTCGATTATGTTGCAACATCCAAATGCCTTTAATGGATTGATAATACGTATCTAACAGCTTAATGTTGACCCTTTTATTGGTGTTGGAAATCCATGACCTTTTCCCTTTTTCAATATGATGTTATAATATTCAATCATAAGGAGTTAGCTTCTGGTGCATGTCTTTTTGAGCTAGCTAAAGTCTGCTAGCTTAATCATAATAATCACTATTTCAAATGTGAGATTGATCGTTTGACATTTGGGTCATAGGATTTGTTTGTTGCTGAATACTTGGCCCGACAGTAGGTTCTTTAGAAGCTTTATTTTACCATATTCTGTGTAAAATGGTTGTAAGAACCAATTTATCATTATTATAATTAGCTATTTACAGCTTTATTACTTTGAATCAACAGTATAATTGTATAAACCTATAAGGTGTAACACATGCAGTTCAGTATTCTGTGTTACTTCCTGCCATATACTTCTCATTTTTCTTAAATGCATTGGTGAGAGATGCATGGAGATTACTTTCTTTGTGGACTTTGTTTGATATGATGCTACTAATTAGTTTCTTTTTAATAGTCCACTGACACTTATTTTTCCATAGGTTGGTGCAAACAATGGATTATTCTGTTATTGTGTTCGATACAGCTCCAACTGGTCATACGCTCCGGCTATTACAATTTCCATCAACTTTAGAAAGGGGACTTCAAAAAATGATGTCCTTGAAAAGTAAATTTGGTGGCTTATTGAATCAGGTATGCCTGAGTGTCATTTTGTGTCCCTTCAACTTTGGGGAGATAATGAGTTGATTTCTTTATTTACCAAAAATTGCCCACAACAGACTTAAATGGAAAAACTACAGGCTATATTTTCAGTTCTTTGTGGGTTTAACTAATTTTGCTATATGAATCTAAGGATTTTTTATGAATCTAAGTGTCATGTTTTGGCACCTTTCAGTTTCTATTTTCTTAATATGATGATATGAATTGCAATGATATCTATAGTGATTCACCAGTCTTTTGGCACAGTTTTTTATTTTATCTGTTTATGATGATCCTTCTTTTATTTTGCTGTGTATATGTATTGTGCTGTATTATAGGGCTTGTGATGAGTTCAATTCTGTTTATTAGTTTCCTAATATAGCATTAAGGCATTCTTCATTCTGGGTCCTTCTCTTATCATGCTTCTTCCTTTCTAGAAAAACAAAATGTTCTGAACAAACTTCATCTTTAACCGACATCATAGTTTTTCATTTCATTTGCCAATTTTTAAGTGAGATATTGTCTTTTCAAACTTTTTGCCACTTTATATTTGTTATCTATTTAATATTTCTTCCCCCTGGTTATTTCAGTTGGATTTGTTATTGTTCAGTCAAATCTGTCATGCAATGTGTATGTGACCTCTTAAACATACTCTACCAGTACTAAGGTGTTAATTTTTATATCCATTTGCTGCCTTCTTCAATTATGTTCTGTCTGGTGTATTGTATATTTGTCAATCTTGCTTGATTTCCAGCATCTGGAAAGACTTCAGGTTTTGTGATGATGTTGCATTGGAAACCATTACAGCCACAAATTGAATTTTTATTCTATCCGTGCACTTATTACTTGACATTCTTCCCTGCTGCTCATAGAGAAGAAAGAATGTAAAAAAGCTTTTTGCATTTTGACTATTGATTTTGTAATCTCAATAGCTTTGAACCTTAATATCTCCCTGTTATTGTTTCCTGTAAAACAGTTGAATATAAATAATACAATTTTGCAATGCATAAGAATTGAAACTGTTGATGGCAGATGACCCGTCTCTTTGGTATTGAGGATGAATTTGGTGAAGATGCCCTTTTGGGAAGACTTGAGGGCATGAAAGATGTCATTGAACAAGTCAATAAGCAATTCAAAGACCCAGTAAGATCTCCAATACATGCATTTTTGTTTTTACATCTATAATTTGATTGTTTACTCCTTGTTTCTTGTGTGCAAGGTTTTCGTACTTGATATGGAATATTAAAACCCATCCCATAATAGAACTTTGAATTCTCTAGTGCCAAATTTGAAATGTGTCTGAACTAGAATTGTTAAATAGGCAAGGAGTGGGTCAAGTTCATGAAGCAATAAAAGTAGCAGTCCTATCATAGTGAGCTAAATCTACAGATGCTCATAATTAAAGCCGCAAAAATTGATTGTTGATGAAAGTGCACTCCTTATATTGTTCTTCTACCTTTACATTGAGGGTCAAGGGGGTTGTCTCACATTGGATTGAAAGACAGGATGGAAGGGGCTGTAAATCTTATCAATCAAGTTGTGTTTGCCATGGAGAATAAACAGTTAACTGCTTTAATCTCAATTATTTTTTCTTATAAAAAGAGGAAAAAAGAAAAAAAGAAAAAGGAAAGAATGCAGCTTCGGGAAGCATAAAAAGTTGTACACGAAGCACAGTTCATTCTGATAATGAGAGTGTACTGCTATACTATCTAAAGCAGTGTTTTGCTCAGACATGATATTGGAGCAAGAACACTTATAATGGTTCTTGAAGCTATGTTGTGATGTGATAAAATATGGTTTTAAGTCCATTATTCTTACAGTTTATTGCCAATTGATGCAAGGAAAGTATTGCTGCGTTGTGTGTTTGTTTTGTCCACAATAAGAATTATAGAATTCCTGAACTTTCTGATGTGTTGTATTATTGCTAAACTTTTGTAATTAGCTGAAATTTTTCCTGTTGAAGGTTCCAGTTTTCAGGATTACTTCTCTTCATTTTTATTTATTAATTTTTCTTAATTCTCTTATATTCTTTTTTTTTATTATTTTTTTACAGGATTTGACTACCTTTGTCTGTATTTGCATTCCGGAGTTCCTCTCTCTATATGAAACAGAGAGACTGGTGCAGGAACTTACCAAATTTGAGATAGATACACATAATATCATCATTAACCAAGTACTTTATGATGAAGAAGGTGTACCACCATGCCCATCATTTCCTTTCTTTTTCATTTTATGTCTTGCTTAAATGAAACACTAACAGTATTAATCGTTAATTGGTCATGCCTAATTATTGTAGGTTTTGAATCCAAATTGCTCAAAGCAAGAATGAGGATGCAACAAAAGTACCTTGATCAGTTCTACATGTTGTATGACGACTTCAACATTACCAAGTTGCCCTTGCTGCCAGAGGAGGTAAGATAAATCGTGGCATGATTTATAGAATATTACAAGAAATAGCTCAATTGTTATTGGATTTAAAAGCATGATAAATAGAATTTGATATAAAAGTCTAAGTTTATGTTCTATCTGTATGCAAATTATTTTTACTTTCAATATATTTATGAACAACATATTGCGACTTTCTTACAGCACCCTTCATTGCATTCATTTTTCTTGATGTTCTGAAATTATGTAGTGAGATTATGTTTGGCTTGTTGCCTTTAATGAGGCCATTTTGTCATTATTTTCTGAATTCCTCAACTCTACAGATGGTATACAAGCTTTATTACATGTTTGTAAGTTCGTTACTTAGTAAAACCTGGATTTGATAATAGGTTACTGGGGTTGATGCGCTGAAGGCATTCTCAACTCATTTTCTGACACCATATCAACCTTCCACCAGTAAAGACTCGGTGGACCAATTGGAACGGAGAATATCTACCCTACGACAACAGTTAACAGATGCGGAATCACAACTAGAGAAACTTCGGAAAGGAAAACAAAAGGCCTAACTGTGCTTGTTATTGAGTTCAAAATGAAATGGCATCTGCTCACTTTGGAAAGATGTCCGGAGTTAAGCCATTAATTGATTTATATATGAATTTAGTTTTTGGTGTGTTAGATTAATTTATTTTATGATTATATATATACATATATATATATATATTTTTATTTAGAGTTAACTTGGCCATATCAACTATATGTTGGCCATTATTTTTGTTTTCCATTTAGACATTGTCATGGAAACATTCTTCATAATAGAAAATTATCTTTATTATGCACCATCGAATATGTGGAGCTCATTTGAATGTAGGAATAATCTTGCATACTACTTGTACTTTGCTGCACAGGCTGAAGTTGATGATGCTGCTGTGTGCCATCTCCCTCGCCTGTGGCATTTTTTAGCCAATGGTTCGTGCGTGGATATTTACATGAAAAATGAACAGATTGATGTATCTTTTTATTTCGATGAATTCATGCTTTGTTGTATTTTCTTCTTTTGCTTTGTAAATAATTATGGGGTATGCAGTATTATATTGAAAGCATTCATGTTTCTTGGACCCAAAAAAAAATATGTGGGTTATAAGCATCCTTCTAATTAAACAGCACTCACTCTACTTCAATAAAGAAAAAAAGAAGCTACCTCTCTAATCTCTATCATAAAACCCTTCCGAGAGGAAGTCATAGGGCTACCTCTCTAATCTCTATCATAAAATCTAATCTCTATCATAAAATCCAGGAAGTTAAAGAGTTGTCATATTATGAATCCGGATTCATATTGTATTATGATTTTTTTTTATTTTATAAAAGCACGTGTTTTTGTAGAAATAGATTTTGATAAATTAATGAATATAAAATAGGTTTATTATTTTGGATTTACAAATTTATCATTTTAAAATTCATTATTCAAAAGTTATAAGTCTATCGTTTATAATTTGTTGATTTATCACCTACATATTTATTGTTTACAACTTGCAAATTCATTATTTTGAACTTACAAATTTATTATATTAAAATTACAGATTTATTGTTTAGATTTTGTAATTTTAATATTTATAAATTTATCATTTTGAACTTGTAGATTTATCCTTTTGAAACTAAAAGTTTATCATTTTTAAACTTACATGTATTACTTACAAATTCATCATTTTTGAAACTACAGATTTATTGTTTAAATTTTATATGTTCAACATTTACAGATTTATTGTTTATAACTTATAAATTTATCGTTTTGAATTTACAGGTTTATCATTTTGAAACTACAGGTTCATCATTTTTAAATTTATATATATTACTTATAGGTTAATTTTTTTTTTTAAACTACATATCCATCGTTTAGGTTTTGCAGGTTCAATATTTACAAGTTTATTGTTTACAATTTACAAATTTATCATTTTGAACTTACAGATTTTTCCTTTTAAAACTATAGGTTTATCATTTTTAAACTTACATGTATCATTTGTAAGTTCATCTTTTTTTGAAGCTACAAGTTTATCTTTAGATTTTGCATGTTCAACATTTACATGTTTATCGTTTATAGCTTACAGATTTATCATTTTGAACTTGTAGGTTTATCCCTTCAAAACTGTAGGTTCATAATTTTTAAACTTACAGATATCACTTATAGGTTCATTGTTTATAATTTATAGGTTAATCAGTTACGTGTTTATTATTTTTACCAAATCTATGATATTTAACTTCCAGCAACTCGATTTTCTCTCTATACATTACTTATTTTTAAAATAAACTTAAAATATACAATTTTTTTTTATCTCTGTAAATAAGAATAAGAAGAAAAATACGATAAATAAAAAATTAAAAAATAATATCATACCAATTAATAGCACATAAAATATCATATACATAATATAATTTGGGAAGTCAATTTCCTGCAATTGGAATATTGAGTAGCAACATTTGTGGCCTACAATGTTCAGCTTTAATCCAAACCCAGACCAGCCCAGACCAGCCCAAATGTTTAAGATGAACAGCGTTGAATGGCCTCGAAGAATCCGGGAGTTTTGATGGTACACTATAAAGGCCAGAAGATTTTTCTTCTAGGTAATTTACATTCGTAAAGAATAACAAGTTGAGATGGCCGAGTTGGTCTAAGGCGCCAGATTAAGGTTCTGGTCCGAAAGGGCGTGGGTTCAAATCCCACTCTCAACATATTAAGCTTTTTCATTTTTCCTCAATATGCATAATTAATAATCACTCTTAAGTCTCTCGCATGTGTGGAGATAAATTCTGAAGTATTTATTAATCATTAACATATTATTTGCAGCTTTTGAAAAATGAAAAGCACACATCTCATCATTCTCCATTAATAGTTTTTATCCACAAAAAAAAAATTAAAGAAAATAAAAAGAAATGACTGGTGGAGAGAAAGTCTCCATGTTCTTTTTCTTTTCCTGAAGATGTATTTCATTCATATTTTCTAACTCCACAGGTTAATTAGCTATCAATTCTGGAATAAATGTTATAAAACCGTAATAAGAAATAGTGCCCAACCCATGACTCGTAAATGACGATTTCATTCTCATTGGGCTGCACAAATTGGATTTCCACTCTCCTTTATCACAATATCATCTTCTCCTACGCGCCCTCATGGCTTTCAAGTTTGCCCGAAATCTCAACCGTTAATTATCTGTCCCAGTATACGGATCCGATGGTCAATCTGCCAAGTCAAAAAGTTGCTGCCCCACACTGGCCCTACGGTTCAACATCTACGGCTATAGACACATGATGATAAGCAAGACCAACGATTAGAATAAGTAACAGACAACAACCACACCACCTCATTCCTCTTGCTTCCTCTGCAACTTCTCTCTTGCGAAAGATCTAAGTCTGTTTGCAAATTGCCGGAAAGGGTTAATTTTTACTCTGTTTGGGCCCAGAATTAGCAAAGGGATTCGTGCTCGGATTATAGAATCGAACTTTGGATTTGGAGAGCTGAGTCTCTATATTTGTTTTCTTAGTTTGCATAGAGATTTTGAAGCCATGGAGGCTTATAAAAGATGGGTTAGGAGGAATAAAGACTACGTCCACTCGCTGGAATCTCTTGCCAATGTAAGCTGCTATATAATTCACAAAAGTTCTTATTCAGTATCTGTACAGATTGGTGTGTGTATAATGATTTTGGCTTTGTTATTTATATCATATTGGCCTAGGATGAGAGAAAACTGAGTAAATGTGAATTCATGTTAATACAACCTTTAGTTGGCTATTAACTATTATTGTCGTTCTTTTTCTCTGTATTAATTGATTTTGGATGTTAATTTGGTGTTTTCTCCTTTGCGAATAGCACGAATTACTTGCTTAGGAGGAAGGGGAAAACATAAATAAAGAATGTATTCATGCCTTACAAATGCATAAATTTTGATTTTAATTTTTTTTCCTGTCTGGATTCCTATTCGGTCCACAATGGAAGATATGTAAAAATTATGTTGATTATTGGAAATTGTTGTGCAGGGATTGACATGGCTTCTTCCTGAGCGGTTTTCTGCTTCAGAGATAGGACCAGAAGCAGGTTTTGTGAAATTTTGGTAACATTTGGCTTCTTCTTTGTGCTAAGAATGTGATGGGGTTTTTCATTTCCATTTTCTTCGCCTTTTAGAAACCGTTCGAAAATGGTTGGAAACTCAAGATTTTTTGAAGTAAGGATTTTCGTATCTTGCTCCAATGCTGACATGGTAGTCAATTAAATATCCATACCACCTATTCAATTTTGTTGAATGTAATTTTGTTTTCTCGGAATTCAAAAATAAGAAGTTTTCAAATCTTAGCTCCTTTGAGTTTCCATGTTTCTTTCCCAACCAAATAATAACACTTTTTTTATTTGTTGGATTCTTTTCCTCTTTTCTGTATTTTCTTGAATGTTGAATTTAGTGATTTAATAATTATCTGCAGTAACTGCTTTCCTCGGCATAATCACTGCTATCAACGAGCATATAATTGATACCACTCCAACCCAAATGCGAGCAGGCGCTGTTGAGCCTTACTCTTTCCCTTATTCATTGTGCATATCTGCAATGAAGGACTTGGAGACATTGGTTGAAGTTGCAGCAGAACATTATTACGGAGAGGATAAGAAGTGGAATTTCGTAGCTGTTACCGAAGCAATAAAGTAAGCTTCCCTTTTAGTGGGTGTATCCCAGTGTTTATTTAGTTGGACTAGGGTTTAATTGCAGTTTGTTGATGTTTGCCTAATTACTGAATATTCCTGTTCTCAGGGTGTGTGTTAGGCTAGCTTTGTTCCAGAACAGTGGATATAAGATGCTTCTGCAAGGAGGAGAGACACCAAATATTGAAAAAGATTCAAATTTGTCTTCTCGGCAAACTATTGATGGCTTCTCAAAGCATGGAAGTTATAATGGGCCTGGTCATTTACAAGATATTAACGGCCAGAACCGATGGAATCTAGAAGGAAGGGCATTGTCAGCATTGAGCAGGTTTGGAGAAAATGCTCGGACGGTATCTGACCCAGTATGGTTGAGTAGGGTTCGACATCAGCATGCAATTATGGAGCCTCCATGTATATACTTCATCAACTCTCAAAATTTTATATTAGATTTCTGTGTAACATGCCCTTAATATTTGCATTGATGTCATTATAGCTCCAATGGTAGAGAGAACAACTCTTCCCAAATTACTGTCAGAAAAAGGTTTTCGTGGAGCATTTCTTGTCATGGGAGAGGTGCTTTTTATCACCAGACCCCTTATTTATGTCTTGTTTATCAGAAAATATGGGATTCGGTCTTGGATTCCGTGGTGTATTTCTCTGGCTGTGGACTTTATCGGAACAGGCTTTCTTACACAAATCACAAAGTCAAAGCATGGTGAAATAGGGCAACAGTTTCATCTTACTGTCACTGAAAAGGATGAGGTTAGAATTCTACAAGATTTCATCTTGCAAACTTTCAATACATCCAACTCATTAGCATATGGGATGTATGTTTATCAGAAACTGAGTTACCGGTTAATAAACTAAGTTGGTGTTCTGTTTGAATCAGTTAAAAAGAAGAAAATTGTTGTGGGCACTTTATCTGATGAGAGATCCATTCTTTAGCAAGTACACCAGGTGCAGATTAACAATTGACTTCCTAATTTTTGCGGTTTCTTAGTTAGAATCTTTTCCAATGTAAGAAATCTAAAGAGACAATACTATGCTTTTCAATCATTTCAGGCGGAGACTTGAAATCACTGAAAAATTGCTAGAACCTGTACCTATTATTGGGCTTCTAACAGGTGTGTTTGGTATATTCTCTGAAGTTTAAATTTTGTCATGTTATGTTCATATCTTGTTTAAAGTAATATGTTAAAAGATTTAAAATTCTTCATACAAATATTTTGTGAATGTTCAGGAAAAATTGTGGAACTTGTCATTGGAGCTCAGACTCGTTATACTTACATGTCAGGATCATGAAAGGACCCTTCAAGAAGTTAGTTTTCTGAAATTTCCGCAATTGTTTAGGTTAAGTATAACACCAAATTTTAGAATTTTGTTATTTATCATAGTATTCTTTGCTCTATACGTGGATACTGGATATAATGACGGTCCCAGGTTTTTGGATATTTTGCTATGCGTTGAAGGTAAGGTATTCAATAAAAACAAGACGCATGAGCTTTTGTATTCTTAGAAGAATGCGTAGGTGGTGTTACCGAGTCCGGGATATATACAAACCAAGTTCTTATAAACACTAATTCGTGTATGTAGGTAAGAATTGCATCGAGGATTTAGCTTTGCCTATGTATTTTGGGTGCACAACAATTGTCTTACAATTCCGAATGTTTTGGAAGAGTTTGCTATTTGGAGCACACTATTTACTGTTAGAGAACCACTTGGTCTTGCTGATATATTTAACTAACAGGAGAAAGCTTTAGGACTTGACTATTTAATTTTGTATGGTAGTTAATCCTACTGTAGTCGTCAGTAAATACTGGAGCAATTACAACAGTCAACCCCAATAAATGATGCAGTTTCTTTCAATTTCTATGTTTTACTTTTTGGGAGGACGTGTTTTGCAGTTTCGTTTGGAAGGTCAGGTTTGTCCATGTCTAATCAGGCACCAGCTAAACCTGTTTAATTATTAGCTTAATTACTCCTACATTTGAAATTAAATAAATAAAACACACTGCTAATTAGTTTGTTAGCGAGCCACCATTTCTGCACTGGCCTTTTTGTTAGGGGCCTCTTGGGTCTAGTAGGTGAGGTGACCATACCCATGGTTGGGCTGCTATTGGGGTGGTAGGACCCCACAGCACTAAGAGATGAGGGCAATGAGGTTAAGTGAGGGCCCTGGAGCTGGTGCAGGTGCTTCCTTCATCAGAGTGTAATGAAAATGGTAGGATCCACCTCAATTGCATTGGTCCACTTTTGAGGAAGAATCTAACCCTCGCACACGCACGAGATAAAAAGAGAGCCTGCGTGGTGGTGGGATCCGTTTGAAGTTGATGAATGATGATCCGTCAGATTGAGAGATTGGTATTGGATCCTTTTGCTTTTTGTTACCGTACCCTCCACAAGCTGGTGTGTTTGTGTATATGCACGGTAGCCTTATATATGTGTGTGTGTGTGTATATATATATATATATAAAATATTATACACATATTATTATGATGAAATAGGTAAAAAGAAATTTACGTTTTTAGAGATCTGATTTTATTTGATACAATTAATTTTTAAATTTTCATTTTTTAATATTGAGGATCTACACTTCTATTTCACTACAAATTGGGAAAATAGAAAAGCGTTTGCACTTAATTCGCACATAAGTTAGTATTTGCCCACATATCCTTTAGCTCTCTTATCGTTTATTTAAACAAGTCTCTTTTCTTTTTCTTTGTTTTTTCTTTCTTTTTCTAACTTTATTATTATTATTATTATTATTATTATTATTATTATTATTATTATTATTATTATTATTATTTAAAAAAATGGTTTGGAATCATAGGAAATCTCAATTGATGGTTTAGATTTACTGATGTGTAAACTTGAACTGAATCAGTCTTTAGTATTTAAATTTCGATTTCGATTTAAAATATATGATAGAAGTGGCCTTTTGAACTTCGGTTTTTGACCTTTTTTCCCCTTTTGCATTAGACATTTACACACGTGATGAATAATGATGACTAGTCTCGACCTCATATGATCCTTACCTTTTAATTCGTAGACCTGATCAGAAGTCGAACAGGTCTGGTTTTGGACTTTTGGATAGTACTTCACTATCCATCGTTACCCTAAATTTGAATGAACACTTAACTTATTGTACTAATCAAAATTTTTAATTTTATTCAAATTCGATTGAAATTTATACAATATATATATTATATTTATTTTCATTCAATCAAATCAGATCTTAAAAAAATATTTATTCAAATTGTTTTAAATAATTTTATTCATTTATTTTAAAGTTTTTTTAATGCATGTTAAGTATAAAAGCAGGAGCAAATTTAGAAAATAAGGAATAAAAATCAATTATGGCTTGGGTTTTAGTACAGCATATTTTCTTTGCAGTTTTTAGTGAAATGTAATTTTTTTTTAAAAAAATAGTAAAATATATATTTCATCATTAATTGCAAAAATAATGGTCCATCCATAAACGGCCCCTAGTGCCTAGTGGATTGGCAGGCAGGTTGTTCTATGCAGTTTACAGCCTAACGTTGTTTATTAACGGCAATAGATTAAATTTGAAGTGTTATATACGTATATTGTATTTTCAAATAATTATTTTAGCATTTATTAAATTCAAAAATGACTATATATATATATATATATATATATATATATATAACAATACATCAAATTAGTACCCGATAAGAATGATTATTTAATTTGTGAAATACGTATTAGATATCTAAATAATCTGTTAATCTTTCAAATTAAAACCCATAATTAAAATAAATATTTAAGAATATAATAAAATATAAAATTAACTAGAAATTCAATGAAACATATAATAAAAAACTATAAATTAAGATAAATATATTATAATTCGGGGGACTAAAACATAATATTTAATTTATTAATGGGTCCATATAGCGCGGCTGTGGTAGATGTTATTAAATGCATCATCAAGTGTCGTATTAACTATGATCACACTTTTTTCAACCATTCTGATCTCAAAAATAGCTGGGAAAGTAGTATTTTCTAATTAGAAAATAGGGTGTGTAAACTTAACTAGCTTTTCCATTTCGGTATTTATGTCTATTAAGTGATATCATATTTAAAACGTGCCTTTTTCTTTCTTTATTTTATTTATTTTATTTTATTTTTTACTGTGAAATTAGGTAGTTCTAATTTCTAAACATTAAGACATTGTGTAGTTTAAGTAATTGCGTCAGATACAATTGGTAAAAACAACAAGCGGATCTCATTGGTGGGTGAATTAATTGATTCAATCAAATTACAAGATTATTATTATTTTGATGCTCCGCATAAAAAGAAAATAAAAAATTATTTTGATGTCGCCTTGCCCAGTATTCATTTTTTATACTATTATCTAAACAAATCTATAATGACTTTTGTGGCTAAATAACATGAATTGGTTAGAAAATCAAAAGCAAATGGTACGTATTGCATACAGAACAGAAAATCTCCTTTTTATTATTATTAATCCATACTCTTTTTTTTAAACTATAAGTATGCTCAATTATGTATTGAGATTAATTTTTTTTATGCCCAGTAGAATATTAAGAATTTTAAAATAGTTATATATTTGAAATCAAAACTTATAATTAAATGAAAATAGTTTGGTATTAGTTGGTTTACAATTTAATTGGTCCATACTCTCTTTTATTATTAAGGTCCCAACTCCAACATGATGCTGAAAATCGATGATAGTGGCCCAAGAAAAACGAACTCCATCGCCGTATCTCTTCCCTAAAAATTAAAAATTTTTGTACCTCAATTATGTCCACAATGAATTTTATGAAATACATAGCATTTTAACAATTTCACATATCCCAAAATTACTATTTTTTATTAAAAAAATCAAAAGGATTTCGTATCTCCCCCGTTGGAGCCGTCACCACCATTATCCTGCAGGCTGGGACCGCCCACGTGTCATTATCCAACAAATCAATTGAAAGGTTGATAACTCCTATTAATATATAACAGATTTATCCCCTCCTTTTAGACCCAGTTATTTTTCTTTCTTCTCTTCTTCCTTCAATTTCGAACATGGCCGCAATCCAGAAACAAGAAGTGGAGGAAGATGAAGACATGAGGGATGTTGATCCTCGAACCAACGGCCCCGGAAATACACAGCCTAACAATTATGACAGGGTAGAATCCACCAATAACGCTAAGGAGTTTTCTCCAAAGGAAGAGCCTGACTTAGAGCACACATCACCTGACCCCCTTGGAGTCATGTCCGCTGCAGTCCACGTGCCGGTAGCTAAGAGGACGCCGTTGACGATGGCTCCGCCGAAACGAGCGTCAACGAAAGACAGACACACGAAAGTTGAGGGTCGGGGCAGAAGGATCCGAATGCCCTCAACATGTGCGGCTAGGATCTTCCAGCTCACGAGGGAGCTGGGTCATAAATCGGACGGAGAGACTATTAGGTGGTTACTCGAGCACGCGGAGCCATCAATAATCGCTGCCACCGGGACCGGAACTGTTCCTGCAATTGCCATGTCAGTGAATGGGATCCTTAAAATCCCCAACGCTAGCAATGCAAGCTCCGAAACCAGCGACCCGTCCGTTAAAAAAAAGCGTAAACGACCAGCTAATAGCGACTATATTGATATAAGCGACGCTGCAGTTTCGGTCTCCGCGCCTCTCGCCCCAATAACAGCACAACGGTCACCTCAACAAGCAGTAGTACCTGTACCTCAGGGTTTAGTTCCCATGTGGGCCATACCAGCATCAAACGCCGTTGTTCCTGGTGCGTTCTTCATGGTACCATCAATGGCGGCAACCATTGCGTGCCCATCAAACCAGCCTCAGATATTCACGTTCCCAGCCACGACTACACCATTAATCAATATATCGGCGAGGCCTATATCGGCTGTTGTATCGTCCATGCAGCAAGCTGCTAATATAGCTGTAGCTATGCCCGTTTTGAGTTCAACTGCTAAACCTACGTCAGTTATGGCGCCGAGTTCAACTCCTCTATCAGTTACTACTACAAATATAAGTACAACTTGTACTAATGGTAGTACTACTCAGATGCTTAGAGATTTCTCCTTGGAAATTTACGATAAACAAGAGCTCCAGTTTATGGATGGCTCTTCCAAGCATTGACTCAATTTGTTTGGGTTTATCCATACCCGCCATTAACAAAGTTTTCATTCCAGCTCCAAATTTCGCTTGAGCAGGGAGAGGCGGTCCGACCAGGCGGAGTGGGGGTCCACTGCCCTTGAAGACTCAGCGTCGTGGACCGTGCAATGCAAAACGAGAAGCATTTCCTTTTTTATTTCTTTGGAAGGGTTAGGGTGGAGCCACATTCCTCTGTCATGTGATTGGGAATTGGCCCAAAATGGGATGGGGCCTACGGGTCCGTTTAAGCATTGTTTCCGAGGTGGCCTCGTGGTGGTCCCAGTCGTTTTGGTCCTAATGAAAGGATTGGGAAAAATCTTTAGATGTGGACACGTGTGGGGTAATTATCTAGCCTGCAGGGGGAGGACAGGCTTTTTTTATTTTTTTTTAATTTTTAAAAAAACTGAGAGGTAGGCCTTGGGTTTTACTGAGTTTGGAAAAAGGAAAGCGTGTGATCGTGAAGAGGCTGACGACATTGGTATGAAATTGGATTGCCGCTGATATTTTACACGGCCAATTGTCTTTACAACCAAATTTAAATGTACCCTGTAACAATAACATGTTAATTTTTTCCTCTTTTGACAGAAATAGAAGTGAGTCGAATTGCAATATCTCAGATCAAATTGCATGAAAATCTCACGAGTTAAAAAGACTTGTCAGATTGTGACGTTGGCTAAAACAAAAACTTGGATTGTTTGTGAAGTCTGGTTTGGTTTCATGATGTAAAAAGAAACCTGATCGGTGGAGCCCGTATCCCACCATAGTGTTGCGTGGGAGGAGCCCTTTTGAGCATAATATCTTTAATAAGCGCATCTTTACGGTTGGGAGCTTGGGATTTAATTAAATACGGGAGGGGAGAGAGTCCTTTCTTGCAATTCATCTTGCTTATATAATATTTGAGTAACAATAAATAAATAAATTTTGGGACCGAAATAGATTGCAATTTTTGATACCGTACGTGCATAAATATCCAATTGCACAATTATATAATTTTTTTATTTTTTAATTCATATTTACTTTGTTTAAATTTTAGTTATGTAACTCTTTTTAGATATATATATATTTTTTAAAATAAGTAATTAAACATTTTGGTTACTTAATCAAATTAAAGTCGATAATTAAATAAAAAAATATATGTGAATAATGTCAATCAAGTTGGGGATTGAAAACGGATAGTAAAAATGTAATTATAAACCGATTTGAAAACAAATCGAGTAATTCATATTTAAAATGAATAAAATAACTTTCACAAATATGTCACTCGTTAGCATTAATTGCTAGATTTACTTCCTCTCCCACAACACAAGCAACAGAGTTATGATCATTAGAAGGTAATAAAATTAAATTTGAATATATACATATATATTTAATTAGTCAGTAATTATGTCTCTAAATTATAAATGATAAATTTTCTTTATTTTTAATTTTTAATTAATATAAATATATTTAAAAATATGCATAGTTAAAATTTTATTAATTATTATTTTTTGTTAATCTTTATGAAATTAAAAAGTGCAAGTGCATTATTTTTTTAATTTTTTTAAAAAAGAGGAAGCATAATATTTAAGTTTAATGATAATTATAAATTATATATATAGATAATTAATTATCTATAATATTTATAGATAAATATGCATATAGAAGTTTAATTACTGATTGAGGATTTTACAACATATTTTTCTTATTTGACATAATATTGAAACTTTAAGATATCTGACTGCTTTATTATAATAACCCTCCAAATGCAAATTTCGTGTTTTTTCGAAGCTCTATACTTATATTTTAACATGTTATATTTTTACTTTTATTTTCATACTTAGTGATTCATTTTTAAAAATATGCAAATACACAATCGAAAATGCTCTCAAAAATCATCGTTCATTATATATATATATATATATATATATATAATTTGAAAATTTTGTGGTGTAAAAGGTGAAATGACCTCTCTGTTATCCATGTCAATTACCAATCTATTAAAAAATTTAAATAAATACAAATTAAAAATTACACCATATCAAGAGAAGAAATGACCAAAAATATTAATTTTTAGAAATTCAAGTAAACTATTGGAAGGTAGGGTTTATTGTGTAAGTTTTAATTATTTTCATGTTCAAGTAGCATTTTTTTAAAAAAATAATTTAATTAATAATTTTTATTTTTAAAATCAATAAATAATTGTAATGGATTTATGAGAGCATTTTTTGATCGCTATAAAAATTTAATAGATATAAAAATATAAATATTCAATATGTCAAAATAGAAGCACAACGTACAATTTTGTTTTTTAAATACAAAGAGTAAAGTATGGTATTTTGCAAAATGGCAAAAGCATTAATACCCTGGTCAGAATTCTTTTGAGGAGGGATCCACGTGTAATGACATGTGGACGGTGTATTGTACAATTTTTATATTATTTAAAATTTCAATAATCGATACACCATTAACACGAATTTACAAAAGAGCTTAAACGATGTACACACTGCCGTATCATATATTTCCTTAAGACTTTAGTTTTGTGGCCCATAGAATGCTGCCCATTAGAACCTGGATCCACCCTAACCTTGCCAGCTAGACATTGTGGATCAATGCAATGGGTGGTCCACGTGTACGATCTACGTTGAAGTCTATGATGCGCCAACAAAAAGTCTAGTCCCACGGAAATCAGAATCCTACTCACTACTGTAGATCCTTCGACACACCCAATTGTAGAGACAATACCGACCTTGTAAGGATGGATAGTGATGAAAATCAACAAAAGGTTGTACACACAGATATGGGCGATGCTGATGTAGATTCAATAGATTCGCATGAACTCAGGGATTTTCTATCTAAGGGACTGATATCATTTTTTGTTCTTTTTACATTTTTTTATGATTATGAGTTTTATGGTGTGTAATAACAACTCGTTTGACAAACATCTTCGTTTTCTGATCAATGAAATGAACACAAGCCGCAAATTCTTGTTCTCCACGAAACTACAGTTAGTGGCAGAAAAGCAGATAATGTTATCGACAAATTGAAATTTCCATTCTCTCATCGTTTTGAGCCCTGTGGTTTTTTAAATGAGATTTGGATTCTTTGAAATGAAGATTGGCTTATTGAGATTTTTCAAAATGATGTTAAGTTCATTTACATAAAGATTGCAAATTCTAATGTTGGCTCCTTTATTTTCTCTGTTGTCTATGCGAGCCCAAATGCTTGTAGGAGGAAGAGGTTGTGGGAAAATTCGAATAGAATTCAATCTTATATGTATGGCTGCTCCTGAGAGACTTCAATCCACTCTCAAAATGGAGGAAATGAGGGGTGGTTCTTAAAACTGGTCGAGGCTTTGCAAACAATTCCAAATTTGGTTTTTCAAATCTGATTTAGTTGATTTGTGCTTTATTGGTCCTCCTTTTACATGGAAGCAATGTAATTAAGTGCAACAACTTGATTAGGGTTTAAGTAATATTTTGTGGCGCAATGGAGGCGACCATTCACCATCTCTTCAGGGTACGCTCTGATTACCGTCCCTTGAAATTGAATTTCTGTTATTTTGTTCTGACCAGTGTATAAAGACCCTTTCATTTTCAAGTAGCACGACTTACTCATGAAAATTTATCTTTTTTATATCTCGAAAATGAAATTGCTATGACCCTTTTATGAATTTTATTAAGAGTTTTTATCTTTGGACCTGCAAATTTGGAATAATTAAGGAAACATTTAGGAATATCTTTAGAAGAAAAAAAAATTCAAAATGCCTTAGACAATCAAAATAAGCCTTCAAAAAATCTTATTCAGCTTAAAATGATCTTGTGTCAAGATTTAGATGTGACTTTGTATGAGAAGAAAACATTCTGGTTTCAAAAATTAAGGAACAAGTGGAGACCGTAATAATGTTTTAAATAACAGTTGTTAGGTAACAATTTTTTAGAATTTGGATACAATACGAGACCAATAATAAATACTCATTGAAAATAGCAATATAACATTTTCTTTTCGTTTGTTACAATTGAAATAGACTATATAGATTGATGACAACATTGTATAACAATCCAAAAAAAATAAAATTTGTTTAATTATTATTAATTTAAATTATGGATATATTTTTTTATTTTTGTAAATTATTAATGTAATATATTTTTTATATTATATAATAATTTCAATAACATTAAATAATGTATAATATATATTAAAGTTGTTTAACTTAATTGTTTAATTTAATAGTGTTTAACTGTTTATTATGCTATATATTAAAAAATCAAAACATTATTCTATAATAAATTTGTTTAATTTAATAGTATTTATTATATTATTGTTATAAAAGTATTGGATAAATTGTATTTTTTAAATAAAATAATACTTATTTATGTGTTTGTAAACTTAATATATTATATACTAAATTTCATTATATATTTTTTATTGATTTAAATGATTTTAGTTGTTATTTTTTCAAATTTACAGTATTGCCAAACAATACGTTAATGCTACTGTTATTTAAAATCAGGGACCATAATATATCCTTTTTTGGCCAAAGAACTATGCCAAGGAGGAGCAAAATCATTAAATTGAAGAATGAGGTGTTTATGGTTCGGTGTCAGGTTAGATCCAAATTTTATAATCAAATCCATTTTTTTTAACATTTGTAACTTTTTACCAAATTATTTATTATTAAAAATATTCAAATAAATATTATTTAAATTTCGTTTGGATAATCAATTTAGTCGGTTTAATATATCATAAAAATTCGATAAATATTAATTTAAAATTATAATTAAAATAATAATATAAATATTATATAAAATATAAAAAATCGCTACACTACTTTATATTTTAAAAAATTCAAAATTTAATTTGTAGACTAACAAAGTAATTTTTTACTTAATTATAATATTTTAAAAAAATTAAAGAGTATAGATAACTAAATAATCTATAATTTTAGAAAATTAGTAAAAATTATTAGTATTAATAATATATATATTTATTTATTTATTTATTAATTCAGTTCAATTTTATTTAATTTATATTTTTAATACAAAACTAAATTAAAAATTAGTTTATAAAAATTTTAAAATTATAATTACCCATAAAATCTCTAAAATCATAATTTTTGATTTAAATTAAATTAGATTAATTCTATTTGATCATTTGGTTAATTTTTTTATGAATATAATTTTTAATTTGAGTTAAATTGAATTGATTTGATGCGATGGATTTGGTTAATTTTTGTTCAGTACAGGCCTCGGAAGGAGGATCAACAGACTTTATATTAGATGCGGTGTCTTTTTCATCAAATTTTTTTGCCATCTGTCAAAATTTTAGTGGAATAACTATCCACGCTAGCCGCCGTTTAGGGATGTAAGGAACAGTTGATCATGTCCTGCGCGTTTGCCCTATTTTTTATTTTTTATTTTCTTTCCCTTCAGCAAACCCCGCCCGCCACCGCCGGGCTGCCCCACCCACTCTATCTTGTGTCTCTCTCATTCCCTTCCGATTTCCTGCCAATCCGTCACGAAGGAAGCGTTCATCTAATTTTGCGTCTTCCCCAGCAGGAGGTAATCTTGTTTTCGACATTCCGACGACAATTCCACCACATGATCGGAAAGGTAAAACTACACAACATTTCGAGTTTGCCTATCAGACGTATTTATCTCTCAGAAACTTGTGATATTCATGGCTTTAGGCAGAAGTAATGTTTTATCTAAACATATTATGTTCGTGTAAATGAGTGTAAAACTTCATGTTTGGATGAACTTGCTGAAATTGTGAAATTACCAGATTCTTGGCCATTGAAATTGCTTGCGAATTAAAGGCTGCCTTACAATTTTCTTTTCCTGTCAATTTTGAAGCTCTCCATATAGTTGTAGAGCAGCTTGTTTGAGCTGGTTCACTCTTCAGGTGCTCTACTGTTCTTTTCATCTCCTTCACGGTGGCACCGACCAACTAGCTTTAATATAGTATATAATTTCCATATATATTTGTTGCTTTTTTTGTAGGACTGATAGTTACATATTTAAGAACGCACATTTATGTTTGTGTTTGATAGAGACTGAAACTTGTTCAGCAATTTGAGGATTGTTGAAAAATTGTGTTTGCAATTGAGCTTCAATTTTATATCTCACTCAATGGTTGGTATAGTGGATGATGCTTCAACAGAGGAATTGTCTCTACCAGAAGATCTCCTAAGACCATTATTTAGGGCTTCAAAAATTTCAAACCTGAGAGAAGCCTTAGATATTCTTATAGCAACTTCTAGAATTCATGATGGACGTGCTGAACTTGCAAAAGATATTCTTCCTGCTGCTTTGAGGCTTAGCCAATCTATACCCTACCCTTCAGGATATCAATACCTCTTACTTTCTTTGAAACTCCTAAGAAATCTGTGTGCAGGAGAATTCGTCAATCAGAACCTTTTTATTGCACTAGATGGGGCTGGGATGATTAATGTTGTATTGAGGTCTGCAAGGCTTGCTCCGGAGCCAGATTGCAGAACTATCCGTGTAGGATTGCAGGTATTGGCAAATGTTTCATTGGCTGGAGGAGAACATCAGCAAGCAATATGGCATTGTTTCTTTCCTGACGAGTTTGTTGAGCTTGCCAAAGTTCAGAGTCGGGATACTTGTGATCCTCTGTGCATGATCATTTATACTTGTTGTGATGGAAACTCTAGCCTGGTTCTGGAGCTCTGTGGAGATCAAGGGTTGCCTATCCTGACAGAAATTGTGAGGACTGCATCTGTAGGTATGCTTTTTCATATATATTACATATTGATTGCACCTATTTTTTAAGTGTTATTTTTATTTGTTGCCTTTTCTTTTAAACTCGCATTAATGTGTTTTTTTGGGGATTGCTTTTCTGCCAGTTGGTTTTGGAGAAGATTGGTTGAAGCTGTTACTATCAAGGATCTGCTTGGAGGAAATTTTTTTTCCTCAACTGTTCTCTAGATTATTTTGTGCTGGTGATTTGGAAAACAGTGGAGATTTTAGTTCAAGCAGTGATTGTTTCTCAGCGGAACAGGCTTACTTATTGAGCATAATATCGGATATCTTGAACGAAAGACTTAGCAATGTAACAGTTTCAATTGATTTTGCATTGTATGTTTTTGGGATATTTAAGAGATCCCTTGAGGTTGTTGACTTCAGCTTAAGAGGCAATTCTGGTCTTCCTACTGGATCTGCTTCAATTGATGTCCTTGGATATTCACTGACCACTTTGAGAGACATATGTGCCCTGCATGGTAAGGCCGGTGTTGATGAGGATGTAGTGGATGTGATTGATACACTAATTTCACATGGACTACTTGAATTGCTTTTATGTTTACTTGGTGAACTTGAGCCTCCAGCAATTATGAAGAAAGCCATGAAACAGAATGAGAAAGTAACTCTTTCACAATCCTCTAAATCATGCCCATACAAAGGATTTCGGAGAGACATTGTTGCAGTCATTGGCAATTGTACCTTCCTAAGAAGGAATGTTCAAGATGAGATAAGGCAGAGGAATGGAATTATGCTGCTGTTACAACAGTGTGTTACTGATGAAGATAACCCATTTTTAAGGGAATGGGGCATATGGTCTGTGAGAAACTTATTGGAAGGTAATGTAGAGAATCAGCAAACAGTAGCTGAATTGGAGCTTCAAAAATCCGTTGATGTACCTGAGCTTGCTGGACTTGGCCTCCGAGTAGAGGTCGATACAAAAACTCGACGTGCAAGGCTAGTAAATATGTCATGAAGATGCAAAACTTGGAAAAGTAGAGATGGATCAAAACACTTGAATAGGTATGCTTCATCTGAATCTTTATTATGCACTCATTGGTCCACAGGGAGGTAGAGCCATTTCCAAGAGTACAGGGTTTTGATGGCATCATATTTTAGAGTTTCTTAGGTTTGAAGAGCTAGTAAAAACACGAGAATTTTTTTTTTGTATAATTTCTGTTTTACTATTTTCTTTTTTTTCCGCCGAATACAGCACGGCCATAGGAATTGATACCATCATTTCAGTCTTCAGGCATTAGGCTAAGCTAAAGGAGGGATGTTGATCATTTGCAATGGTACATAATCAACATATAAACTTTTATTGTACTTTGATATGCATGGAAATGGAATTGGTTGGGATATGTAGGAGTTATCTAGATATGGAGCTTTGTTTCAAATGTGATTTCCTCAATTGATATTTTCTTAAATTGGGATGCAAATTCTATTAAGAGATCTCTATTAAAATTTAAGTTGCCATTTAAGTCAATTTTTAAATATGTGTTATGTATTGTTCTCATCACAAAGACAGAAGAACTCCTTGATTTAACATGTTCTGATGATTTACGATACAGAAAAGTTGAGAAATGGAAAAGCGACATCTCCACTAAACCTGTGACCAGATTTATGCTTCTTTGCAAAAGCAATTATATAATACAATGATAGTCAACATCCTAACCTGTAATTGCCGCCCAAAAACTGTGGGCAAAATCTGAAACTCTTTTTCTTTTCTGTTATCATCTTCATATCTATACGAGTATACAAGAACAATCTCTTAATCTTCAGTGACTGCAAATGATAAAAGATTAGTCTTCAGGAAATTTACAATGAAAGATCCACAGACTCGAGGGGTTTGCAAATGATTCAATGTTGATGAAGGAAGCAATAAACACTCATATTGCATATCACAGGTAAAAAAGGTATACCCCAAAATTGTATTTTTACTAAACTCTGTCGCATGTGTCAATCCTTGTTAAATGGTCAGATTCTCCTGAATGGCAAGAAATGAACCAACTATACTTCCACATCAGGGAAAGTTTCGCATCTAGGAATAGGTATCAACTTCAACTGGGTATTTCAGTTGGTGCCCTCTCATCTCTGTAACATCATCAGAGATAAATTGTTTCCAATCCATCTCCCCCCATGGCTTTAAGTCTTTTAACACATTCAAGACTCTGGTCGTCTGAAGCAGTCTTCAATAGTTCCAGTATGGTCTGTCCATAGTAACATCCTATATCCATATATCTATAAGGTACAGAAAAGGAAAGAAACGCCAAGTCAGTTGCTACATCAAACAAATTGACAATTTTTTTATTGTCATTGCAATTAAAATTAAAATTAGTTTAGGATCAAAATAAGTTTTATATTGTGAATGTTTCGTTTTAGTTGCATAGCAATTAAAATTAGTTTAGGATCAAAGCGTTTTTATGTTTGGAACGTTTCCCTTTGGAATTGCAAGAGTGATTCCTAAAACTTGAATCACCATTGTTGTGTAATAAGAGTTTGTGTTCCGTTGATAAAAATGCCTGCTGCAACCAATACAGGTGCTTCAGTCAGCCCTCCCAATAGTGTATTCCATTTTAACAAACCTAACTGTATCATAACACCTGCCTTCGTGTTTTCTGATTCCTTTCGTTCATAGGTGACAAGTAGGTTTACCTTCATATTTTCAAAAAAAAAAAAAAAAAAGATTTGCAAATCCATTTAAAACCCTTTGTATCTTCAATGCCATGTTTTAGGAAATGATGAAAAGCAAACAACATTCAACATCTTTGGCTTGGAATACAATATGGGTAAAAGAAAATGTACTTGATATTGGTATTGAAAATTAAGTTCAGATGCAGATCTATAATTTTATTCATATTGCTTTCTTTTAGAAAATGCCATAACAAAAGCAATGAAATTGATTTATAAGATCTGAACATCCAATGAAACAATATTCAAGTGGGAAAAAAAATTTTGCTTATATAAACATTATAAGAAAGAAAAAACGAAGTCTTCAAGCACCATCAAGTCTTATTTTAGTCGTTTTTCTATGAATGTATTTCAGTATTTCATTATCACGTTTCAATCAAAATGCTATTCAGTGTTCATTAATTATTATGAAAATCAACATGCTTTACACTAAACAAATTTCAATATTATTTTTTTCTAATAGTTATATTATATGTTCTCTAGGTAAATGAATTACCAACAGCAGCATATATATATATATATATGCTAAAGAAATGGCTGGCAAAACATGGGCGTCAGCAAAAAGCTCTTCGCCTTGAGCTTCAGTGTTCACCAGTAACATTCCCGCTCCTCCTGCCAATTTCACTTGCTCTCCTTTTGCAGTTCGACCGTTCAATCCTCTTTCACAAAGAACAAGTTTTCCTCTCACTAGCTGCTTGTTGAGTGAGCCAGTGGTGCAATACTTAGCAAATTGGCCACCAGCATTTTTTCCATATACAATTGGCAATTGCTTGGTTGGTTTCCCCGAGTAAAGAGATGATCCAACAAAAGACTGTTGATTGCCAAGACCAACAGTTGATGGAAAGCTTCGATCGGTGTAGCTAGCAGCAACTGTCATGATCCATGCAGCAGTGTTGTCTACAGTTGATTTAGATGGACCGGCATTGCCTGCAGAACAAGAAACAAAAACCCCATTTTGAGTAGCCCCAAATGAGGCTGTAGCAGCATTGTCATTATAGAAAGGCTTCGCTGTGCCACCTAAAGAAAGGGACAGCACATCAACACCATCTTCAACAGCTTGGTCTATAGCAGCCAATAAATCAGTACTCGTGCAACCTAATGACCAACAGACTTTATAAACAGCAATTCTTGCTGTATACATCATTCCAGCTGCAGAGCCATTCGCCAACCCGAAAAAGTTTGCATTGGCTACAACATCACCAGCAGCAGTTGATGCAGTGTGAGTTCCATGGCCTTGTGGGTCTCGAGGGGATCTGTAATCGACTGTTTCATTGACTTTTCCTACAAGGGACTCATAGCCTTTGAAGAATGCTCTGGCACCAATGATCTTCTTGTTGCAATTTGAGGGTGAAAAATGGGTGCCGCTTTCGCATTGGCCTTTCCATCTAGAAGGCACTGGAGATAGGCCGGTATCCTGGAAACTAACATGTTCAGGCCAGATTCCAGTATCAAGAACTCCAACGATCACATCTGTAGCCAAGTTTGGAGGAGTCCAAAGTCCTTTACCACTTTCCAGGCCAAGAAACTGGGGGGAGTATGTGGTGTGGAGTTTCAGAATTTCATCAGGAATGGCTGAGACAAAGCCATCCATTTTGCTCAAGAATCTGACTTGACCGTCAGAGAGCATTGCAGCAAAACCAGATACCGCCCTTTCATAGACATAAAAAATCTGAGTAGATTCTTCTTCTTCTGCTTCTTCTTCTTCGGCCATGGAATCCATCATTGCTTCATACCATTGCCTGGCATTTCCTGGAATCTTGGTTTTATCCATATGAATTACATATGTCTGTCTGCCAATTGAAGCAGACGACAGAGTACCCAATAATCCTATCAATACCAAAAATATCCTCAAGATCATGCTTACTGTAAATCACAAAGAAGAAAGCACAAAATTCACATGAGAATGGCTAAAAATGGGAATATATCATGATGACAGATAGAGCAGATTGTATTGATCAGGATGAGAAATGAGGAAGCTGAATAGCACATTTTTATAGAAAATTAAAACAGAAAAAAAAAAAGCAGATAATTGGAATTTGTTTCGTAATTGTGGTCATTATGCCATTGAAGAAAAGTAGAATTTCTTTTCCAAAAATGTATATGAAAGTGCACGCCTTCAAATGAATAAACAGTGCAAACCCAAAGCTATGCATGTCATGATCCTCCACGAGCTACAGAATGATGGGGTTGTGGGACATGCCCGATACAATATTCAAGCTTACTACGAAAAGCTTTTATTTTGTGAAAATTGCACCAACCTCTTCCATGGCTTGATTACTATACATTCTTTAGACGTATATAGTTGACTAATTTCATGAAATTAATTTTTTGTTGTTTTTAGCTGGCACTTTCTATCACTGTTATTAAACCGGTCTGGCCATTCCAGTTTAACTGAGAATCGGTCCTAAAACAGGGTTGGTTCAGAGTATTAAACTGATGAAAAATCGGTCACCCTACCGATTGGACCGGAATCCGTGCGAACGGGTTAATTTTTAATTCGGTATGCTGAAAAATCATCCAAAATTGCACTTTCAAAACATTCGAACCCGTTCGAACCCGAGCTATTACAGTTAACTCACAAAGTTTCCACCGTTTGGCCACTCCTCAAATTATATATACAGATCATTTCATTTTATATTAATAATTTTAAAAATCATTTGTTTTTTAAAATATAAACTATAATGCAGTTTTTTATAAATTATTTTCCACTTTGATTTTAAAAATTAAAATACTTAAATTAATTAATTAATTTTATTGATTATTAAATTAATAATTATATTTTTAAATATTATATTATATTTTGAATATAATTATACATTAATTTAAATTGTGAATATTTATTATTATGTATCAATTTTAATTATTCAATAAAATATTAATATTATTTAAGAAATATATATATTTTTGGTACATTTGAATTCAAATATTTGTATTTTCATTATTAATATATATTATGATAAAATTTTCATATGTATAAATTATCTTTAAAATTATTTCATTTATATCAATAAATATTTTACTTGATAAATGAATGCATGTTGAATATTATTTTTTGAAAATTATTATTTATTATGATTTTTGAAAAATTAAAAATATACATATAAATTAATTTTATTATTATTTTTTAATATATATATATATATGTATATTATTACACTGAAAAATATTTTTGAATATATCTATTAATTTAAATTTGAATATTTAATATTTTTAACATACTATTGTACATTAAACATATATAATATAAGTACTTTTCGTATATTAAAATATGATAAATATTATAATTTTTAAAGAATTTCACTTTGACCGATTCGACTTTTAATCATTGATTCTCTATTTTTTTCTAATTCGTTGGACGGACCGGATCTGACAACATTACTTTCTATGGTGTGAAGGCTGCATTATACTATAATTTTGAATCTTTTTATATTTCAAAAAAATAAAAATAAACAAATCAAAGAGCATTTTAATGTTATTAATTTAGGAAATTCTTCCCTGAATCGACTTCCAAAAACATTATGAATTTGAGGGAAATTTCTTTTCTATTTCTATTTATTTATTTTGGTAATGAATCTCATATTGTCATGAGATGGGGAATAGGTGGAGAGGGGATGGGTACCAGCGGGTTTGGCAGATAGAGAGAAAAAAGGGTCCTTTAAACCATTGAGTTTTTGTCTTTGTTCTCCGCTGCCATCCATTTTCCTTTCCTTCTTTTGGCTTTGCTTTCTCTTCAAGGGAAATGGTGCATCTATCATCCATGCCCCAAAAACAAAAACAACAACAAAATCCCCAAATGTCGATTCCCTGTAATCAATTTATATATCAACAGATTAAACTAATCATATTCGTATCGGATAAGATTCAAAATAATACAAAATACTTTCTAAAAAATTTTAAGATAGTTGCATATTCAGAATTCGAATTCGAAATCTCTAATTAAATTGGAAGAATTCCGCAACGGCTCATAGTCAATTAGTTTTCTATTTTTGTTTCTTCCCTTTCTTTTGAAATTGAAAGCTGTGTCTCTAATGTAAGTTGTTCAATACAACTAATCTGTTAAAATTACAATGTCATTAATTATAAACTTACCTTTCAGAATAGTTCATTTAAAAAAAAAAGATCTCTTGATGTTTTTATGTTTTTTTTAAGGATTACAAATTTACAATTCATATTTTCTT
Source organism: Triadica sebifera (assembly GCA_023653625.1). Classification (NCBI taxonomy): domain Eukaryota; kingdom Viridiplantae; phylum Streptophyta; class Magnoliopsida; order Malpighiales; family Euphorbiaceae; genus Triadica; species Triadica sebifera. Next base: position 4,621,790 of record CM042895.1, read on the forward strand.
TTATGTTCTCTTAAGTCCTGGCTTACAGTATATTTCACTTTGAAGTTTGGCCTTATTTGATTATTTCCTGAGCCACAATTCATGGATGGAAATTTGAACAAGAATATTTTCACGGCCAAGATGAAGGGGTTAAGGAGAAATTTAGTTAAAATTTATATGCAGCGATCACGAATCATATTCACGGTCTTCATTAAAGAATGAAAATTAATATTATTGATTATTACTTTCAATTTCAAATTATATACATATAAAAGAAGAATATTTGTCAATAACACCTAATATTCAAATATAAAATGTATTTCTCTTTGTTTTTTTTTTTAACATTATTCAAATGTTTAATGTATTTGTTTTACACTAAGTTATCGAATTTTCATTTTTGTTCAAAATTCCAATTTATATATGATTTTTCACAGCTGAAAAATATTTTTTTATAATTCACGTTAAGTGGTATAAGGAAAATGATTCGATACTCGATTAAATTCCAGAACCTATGCAATCAAAATCAATTTTATTGAAGTTTTCATTGACTTGAAAAATTGAGAATTGCATATAATATAATTTGTTTGGAAATCATATGTATCTTTTCTTAATCAACTGTTCAAGAAAGAAAAGGGAACCAAAAAGGAAAAGAAAGGAAAATTGAATTATGCATACGGCACCAAAGAAGAACAGGATTTACAAAATGCAGCAAATGCCAGAACTGAGCATAACTAATGGAGAAAGAAAGGTTTAAAAGAAAAAAAAGAAGATAGAATCAGGGTTGGGGAGGGACGGGTGGGTGAACAGGTTGAACCTCCAGAATTTGAGGAGGCGGCGCCGCCTCGGAGGGAGCAATCTGGTGAGAATGGAAGAGGAGTTTGAAACCATCAATGCACTGAATAACTGCAAAAACCATGAAAATGACAAAATAAATGGCAAGAATAATAACAAAGAAGGTAGCAGCTGCGTGGCGCTGTGGGTTTGAAGCATCCGCTAATACCTTCTTATGGTCTACAATTCCAAGAACCATCAGAAGCGCTGCCATCACAAACCCAAATAATAAGGCCATATTCCTTAACACCACATCCACCAGACTGTTCTTTTCCATCGTCATCATCTCTGATCAGTCTTTCTAATTAATAATTAATCAAACAACTCCGGCCACCTTAATATTCTAGCCGGCATCCATAATTTGCAAGACTCGTGTTCAACTCCCCTGCCGGGTGCAGGATTTCATCAACATCATTAATTGATCCTGAATTTCTCTCTATCCCTAAGAAAATATGGAAATGGGATGGTTGAGAAATCAAAACTTGCATTCAAGGGCCAGCCTGGATTTGTAACAGGGTCAGCCTCAAATTCAATAATGCATGTGGATATGATAATCTTAATTTAGTAATTAAGTTGCTAACCGCTTTTATTTTTAATTTTACATGAGAGAGAGAGAGAGAGAGAGAGAGAGGGTTCCTATTTAAAGTTTTTAGTTTTTACTATAGTTGACAGGTGCATCTACAACAAAATCTATGGGTGCCATTATTTCTGCATTTTTAACGATGACTATATTTTCTCCTTGGAGATGCAGGTAGAGCTGAGCTAAATTTCGGTTTGGTTCAATTCCAAAGTATCTAAAACCGAACAAATCTAGCTTGTTTATAATGTAATCAAACCCAACTGATTTAAGATATAAAACCAAGCCAACTATTGGTTGTGTTTAATTCAATTATGAAAATCCAAAATCCAATAAAACCAAACTTGTTTAATGTAACCGAATATAACCAATCTAAGATATAAAACCAAATCGAACCGATATACATTGGTTGTAAAGAGGACTTTCTTTTTTTTTTTTTAATTAGAAAAAAGGGAAAACTAGGTAGAAAATCTCAACCTACTGCCCAGCTTTCAATTTAAACTCTATAGACTATTTTTCCTCACAATCAAAACCTTGATCCATCGAAAAATAAAAAAGAAATTATACAAATATCTCAAAAATAAATCAAATAAAAAAGGGAAATATGAATACTGATTTTAGCACTTGCGGCATTTCTTTTTTCCTTTTTTGTGTGCAATGATTGAAATATATAGAGTAGAATTATATTTTGTTCTATTTAAAGATTGAAAATTTTGTTTCCTGGAAAATTGTATAGATAGAGAGAACTAGGAATGTGCTTTTTCTTTTTCTTTCCTGTAAAGGGAAGGTTCTGGTTGTTTACATTAATAGAGATGAAGAAGATCAAGAACGAGAATTATATATGCATCAAATTTCATAGCTTTCCTAAAGAAATCAAAACAGGCAACACACATTATTATCAAACACCAAGCAAGTTTGTTTCAAATGCATCAAGTGCGTAATTTGATCTGATGACACTAATCAAGAGGCTTGAAAACGACAACAGGGCTTCTTACAACTCGTCGAGGGCTTTTCCATACAACAGAACCCGACAAAATCTGTCCGACCGACATGGGTTTCGCCTTAACCACAACCTTAAAACTCCTCTTCTGCAATGGTTGAGTGAAAAAGAGGGTCATGGGTTTTACTGTGATTTCCACTCCTTCAGGGGCCTTGATGGTGGCATTGTATACTGAAGGAGAAGCACCCACATTGGTCACTGTCCTTCGGAAAACTCCCACTGTCGGCTGCTCGTCATTTTTGGCCATAAGTTGCATGGTGGGATAATTAAGAGCATCATAGCCAAGTCCAGGCAGCAAAGCTGAGCAATTTATGGATTTTGAGCCAGTTAAAACTGACAGAGATGATCCTGAGTAGCCTTCATGGCACAGGAATTGAATGTAAGACATCTCATCCATGTCGTACACTAATCCTGGATTTTTTGCTCTGCCTGGATTCACTTGGCCAGCACCGTATGCGAATTCTGCATCACTGTTAGCTCTCCGGCTCATTGGTTTTGCTTCACAAATATCCCATTTAACAAAACTTAATTATCCATTCTTGAATATAACTAAGTTCAATTAACATAATAAGCTAGGGAGATGTGAAGATATCATTAATTAGTAATTACCTGTGGTCAGAATGGCAGATTTGATAGCTGCTGCTGACCAATTTGGGTGGAATGATTTTATATAGGCAGCTACTCCAGCAACATGAGGGCAGGCCATGGAAGTTCCAGACATAATTGTAAATTTCGAATACTGGGTATCACCTTTTAGCCCCGTGAGTGACCTCAAAGGCGTGTATGACGCCAAAATATCAATGCCTGGTGCTGCAACATCAGGCTTGAGAAGATGTTGGGATCCTGAATTTGGTCCCCGAGATGAAAATGATGCAACAAATGGAGCAGGGACTTTTAGTTCGGTGGATCTATATATCACCGCTGATGCTGATCTGCATGGAAGATTTTATTCATAAAGGTATTTTTATTCACAGAATTTAAATTAAAAATCTTAATTTTAACAGACTTGAATATGTATTATAATTACTTTGTGGAATGTATGTAATCATTGATGGTATCACCAACAGTGGCATTAACCATGGTCCCTGGTGTCATAAAGATCTGGGCAGCATCAAGATATTGCTGACTTTCAACAATAGTGCCTATCCCTTCAATTCCTTTAACAACAGAATCAGAACCCCACACCTGTAGCTCACAGTAAACAAGCTTTCCTTTTACCTTGTTAGGATCCATTGATCCATCCAAACAGAACCTGCAATTTTGTATTTTTCAATTTTCCATAGCATTATTGACTGTCCTGCCAAATGAAATCAGTGATTAATTTACCTTGCTTCATTCTTGGTCTCAGAGTTCTTAGCTGCATCAGCTCCACTAATTAGTGGGTACAGTTTCTGCTTTGGCTCAAATGTGCTCACTCCAACTCCCTGTTGGCGTAAAATTTAAGCACTAATCTTTGAAAGAAGGCTGCACAAAGAAATTTGGAGTGCACAACTTACTGAAAGAGTCTTGCCATTGCCCAACTCAAGTTTGCTCCTAAACTGCCTATCAATGCCACTGGCAGCCACGGTCAAGAGCCAGGGCGCATGGTTAGCCACGCTACCAGAAGATGGCCCATCATTACCAGCAGAAGCCACAGTGATAATGCCGTTCCTCATGGCATGAAATGCACCTATTGCTAATGAATCCGATACATAATCAGCAGTAAGTCCGCCGATAGATACTGAGATAACATCAACACCATCGTTTATGGCAGCTTCAAATGCCGCAAGTATGTCCATATCAGAGCAACCTGAGCTGGCCCAACATACTTTGTACATGGCCACTCTCGCTGATGGCACTGCACCACGAGCTGCACCTTTTGCTAGACCAAATAGGCTAGCATCAGCAACTTCTTTGCCTACTAAGGTTGATGACGTGTGAGTCCCATGGCCGTCCACGTCAACTGGAGAGAGTATGTCATTAGGATCTGGGTTCCCATCTAGCTTGAAGTATCTAGCTCCTACAAGTTTGCTTTATAAAACCACATAGGTTGGACAGAAACAAAGAAAGAACCCACAGGTTAAGCTATGCAACTTAAATCTCTTTGTAAATTTCCCTTTTATATTAGCGGTCAGGCTGTATATTTTAGTCCTGAAAAAAACAAAGAATATCCTGAGAGAAAATTTTACTTGTTACATCCTGAGAAATTAGCAAACTGGGCACAAGTGCCTTTCCATTTCTCGGGTGGAGGACCAAAACCATCGGCGTTGAAGCTCTCAGACTGCGGAGTGATCCCTGTCACAACAATATACTTGATAAAGAACAGAAAAGATAAAGCCATATATAGTCTTTAGATATTAGAACAGTTGAATAAAGAGATTAATAACAAAACTTATACCAGTATCCAGGAGACCCACAACGATGTTTCTCTCCATTTTCAAATTTCTTTTGGCTGTGGTAGGAAGTCCAATAAAATCCCATGATTTTGTGGTGTGGAGTTTATGATACCTATTTGGGAATACAGAAAGAACTTGGTCGTGATCTGCAATAACAATTAATTATTGCAACCAATAAATTGCCTATCCTCCATAAACATAATAAAACAAATCACTAAATCACTTGACATATACACACACACACACACTTACACACACCTGATAACTTGGTGGCTTCAGCTTTAGATAGCTTAGCAGCAAATGCATTAAAGCTCTTTGTGTAGCTGTACACAATCGACTCCATAGCATCACGATCGCTGTTTAGCATAAATCCAGGTATGACAAGAATAATTAACATCCTAATTACATAAAACAGAGGGAGGCAGAGAGAGAGAGAGAGAGAGAGAGGAGAAATGAACCTGCCTTCTCTTGACGGATGCGAGGATATCAATATGCTTTTGTACAGCAGAAACATGGTTTTTCAGAGGATCATCATCTCCAAGAAAAACAATGTAGAATTCCTGTTCATAAAACAACTATCAGTAGAATTAATTTTCCTGGAAAACTAACAAGAACAAAAAGATCTAAGAATATTATATACCTCATAATCTCCATCTAATTCAGTTGCAGCAACAAGCCCTGCCAAGATCAGGATCAAGAAAAGAGGGAGTATGTGAAAACATTTATGTCTTGACATGCTAGCAGGATCACAGGATCAGTTATGATTTTATTACGTTTGTGTGTAGGCAAGAGGGTCTTGTGTATTAATAGAGCAGCAGTTCTTTAAGAATGCTTCTAAACGGATAACAGCATAGGAAACGTATATTTAACATCTTCAGTTCTTTAAGGTTGATGATGATGATGATGAGGTTTATGTGTTAGAAACCTTAAAAGATAACATAAAAATGCTATAGTCCTTGTCATGTATACATTGCTTCTTCCTGTTGGAACTCTATTTTTTTTCCTTCTTTTTTTTTTTCCAAAATCATTTAAATGTGTTCAGCTTAAGTTTATCATGAACACATTAATCACGAAGATTTGCGGTGGAGACTATATTCAAGTTTTAATCCATTGATGAAATAGTGGAGAAAGACTATTACCCATTACAAATATGGATACTTTAACTTTTGGGTATAATGGGGGGCAATATATAGTGTAAATGTTTTCATAATTAATTTTATATTTATAAAAAGCTTCTGTCATAAATCTATCATTTTAATTTAGGTAGTACTAAAAAAAAAATTTACATACCTACCTTGTCCTCAAATTGAAGTAGAAGTTGCTTGAGAACAAAGAGCCAATTACATCACAACCTCTTTTTTCCTTAAATTCCAATTTAAGCAATTCTACCTTCTCAATGCCTCAGAATAAGAATCAGGGATAGCTTGAAGAGGTTTCCTAAAGTGGTAATATAATACAATTGTGTTTACTTAAGAGGTAAATCTTTAGAAAAATAATTTAGTATCAAAGTGATTTACTTCTAAGCAAAATGTTCCAAGTTGTGGTCCTTGGAATAGTTAATTTGTAATAAGTCATTCGTTACTCATCAGTAGTTAAAATTATATTCAAACATAACTTTCTATTATTTCTTAGCTTTGAAATTTAAATCGAAATTAAATATATTATATTTTGATTTTGGATTAGAATTAAATTTGATTGATAAAAAAGAAGAATTTCGTTTATAGCCGGTAATTGATAAATGTTAGCTAGTAATTGATATAGTTGATTGATATTTGGATTTGATAAAAATAATTGAATTGTTGTTAGAATATAAAATTAATAATAAAATATATAAATTTTTATTATGTATAAATAAATAAAAATTATAATATAATTCTTATTTAATGTAATTATTTATTTTTAATATTAAGAATACTTAATTAATTATTTTATTTAATTTTTAAAAAAACGTGGATAATTTATTATTACAATTTACTAATTTGTTAATGTATAATGTGAAAGCGATTAAATAAAAAATAATTTTAAAAAATAATTATTTATTCATTTATAAAATTAATTTAGTATATGACTAACTTAATATTTGTATCTAAAAAAATTATAACTATTCTGAAAAATTTTTAAATATAATATTTTAATTAGCAGATTATTGAAAAATAGCTATCACTTAATATAAAAAGTATTATCAAATATTTATGGATCGGCCGTGCCGTTGGATATTTAAAAAAAAAAAAAACGTCTTAATAATACGAACGCCTTGTTTGGTTGCCTGAACTAAAACCCCCGCCATCTCATTCTGCAAGTTGCTATTGCAGTAATGTTAATAGCCCTAAACCCTAATTCCCAAGAAATCGGTGACTAGGCCTTCATGTTACTTCTCACTCGCCTCTCCCGCCAGAAACCACCGCCTACCTCGTCTCTCCTTACGCTGATTGTTCGACATTTCTCCTCCGCCTCCGCCTCTTCAAAACTCCATGACTATTACTCCTTTCAACCCCCACCTTCCCTCTCTCCCCAAAACCCTCATAACCCTAATACGACAACCAAGAAAAAGCAAAAGCCCTTATATCGTCCACCCTCATCGCTTGATCGGACGGCCACAAAGCCGATACACTCCGATCTGCCTTTTGATTTCCGGTATAGTTACACCGAGAGCAGCCCCACTGTAAGACCCATTGGGCTTAGGGAGCCTAAATACTCGCCATTTGGTCCAAGACGTTTGGACCGGGTATGGACAGGAGTTTGTGCCCCACTCGTCGATCCGAAGGTGAAGTCGGTGGACGGAATGGAAGATCCGAATTTGGAGGAGAAGAGAAGGAGGATGAGGGAAAAATTCAAGGAGAACCACTTACCAATGCTGAGAGGAAGATTCTGGTGGAGAGTTGTCAAAGGAATAGCACCAAGAAACAAATTAATCTCGGTACGGCTTCCTTTTTTTTTGGTCTTGTTCGCAATGCGTTGTATGCAAAAAAATTTTCCATTTCCAGAGTCTGTCGACTGTATTTGTTGTTTACTGGGCTATATGATGTTGTGTTGATCAATTTATTCATAGTGGTGAATGAAATTTAATTTTAGAGATCATGGTTAATTTCGATCGTTAAAATGCCGATATAATGATTAGTAGGAGTAATAGATTTGTGCAGGAACCTACTAAATTATACTTTCTTAAATATGTATAGTTAGAAATAAAGTTTGTAGTTTTGAGCTTTTACAGGGTTGCATTCAGCTTAATGACATTGAAGGTCTTCCCCCTTCCCCTTTTTAAAGAGTTAATGGGATAGACTCATGTGTAGGTTTTTTTTGGAAGGGGGTGGGGTATATTTACTTTATTTATGAATGGGGAGGAAATTTTGTTTTATGGAGGAAGGTCAAATGCATAGAAAGCTGAGGTCTTTTAGATATTCTTCTGAGCTTATTGAACAATATTTTATTCGCTTTCTTTATATGTCTACTAGACGTTTGAATACTATCATAATCAATGCACTAGGAAGGATTCCTAAAAATTGTTTTTCTACAGAGCACACTCCTTCAGAAGGGAATAAGTATGACATTTGTATATTCTCTGTAGTTCTCGGTTTATTTGTTAATTATTGGATCCTTCACCTCTAACTCTTCTTCTTTAGTTGCAAAGAATGTCTGGCATCTATTACTTATAAACTAGGTGAGGAGCAATTTGAAAGCTAACTCATATCTTTTGTCACAAAGAACATGTGAATCTGGCATCTATTACATACGGACTAGGTGAAGAGTAATTAAAAATCTATTACTCAACCAATTGAGGCTAGCGCAATTGGTACACCTACCATGAAATAGTCATGGATAAAGGTGGAAGGTCATGGGTTCAACACCCAGCCTCTAAAAATTCTGGCCAAAAAAATCTATTGCTCAATGGCCAAGTTTTTAGGCAAATGTGGTGTGAAACTTTGTTCATTGACCTTATTTAAACTTCAAAGCGATGACCCTGAAAGTTACTTCTAAGCACTACAGATTAGCATAGGATCTTAGCGCTTGCTGAACCAGTGTTTTAATGTCAATAGCATTTGGTAGCTTTTTTCCTTTTTTTGTGAAGCATACCTATGCTAGAGTGGTTTTATAGAATGTTTCTCTCTTCATAGTTGACCAAGTTAGTCTCTCCCATTGTCACTGCTTCACAATCAAATACATGGTCGCATGCCTTTCAAAAGGGGATGACACTTAATGCATAGGGGACTCAGATACATGAAGAATATTGTTGCTAATAGCTCGAGCTTTTCAAAGGTTTGTTGGAGTTTTAACTATGCATGTGATTTTTATGTTTTTAAGTGTAAGACTTGCATTTAAACCTCACTTGGTCTTTTATTACCTGCTTAGCGAATGTTATTCTTCTAGGCCAATTGACATTATCAGATTAAAAGTATTGATAGTAATCACATGAAAAATATCAATTATGAAAGAGATTCATATATTACTAGAGGTTAATTTTACTGGAGTCATGCCTCCTTATGTGCTACCATGCTATTAAAAGTGTAGTGTTTTTTTTTTTATTTCTACTGCTTTAATTTATTTTATGGCTGTCTTATTATTATAGGGAGAGATGGTTTAACACACAACATGCTGAATGACATTCATAATCATTGGAAACATGATGAAGCAGTCAGGATTAAGTGTCTCGGTGTTCCCACTGTAGACATGAAAAATGTGTGCGCTCAGCTTGAGGTATCTTCTTCATTTTCAATCTGGCAAGTAGCAACTCCATTTATTTCCATGAAATGAAATATTATACATATGAATTTCTAGCTGTCTAGACCGCTTGTTTTCCATGTAAGAAAAGCTTCATCCTAGTTTTGCCCATTTACTACAGGATAAAACCTTTGGGAAGATCATCCACAGACATGGTGGTGTATTGGTATTATATAGAGGCAGGAACTATAATCCCAGGAAAAGGCCTGTTATTCCTTTAATGATGTGGAGACCTCATGAACCTGTATATCCCAGGCTTATCAAAACTACAATTGAGGGCCTGAGCATTGAGGAAACAAAGGAAATGAGGAAGAGAGGACTAGCTGTTCCTGCATTAACAAAACTTGGTATTTTGATTTTCTCATCTGTCCTGTTCCTGATACTCAATGGTATCCATTAGCTAATTTTGATTGTTGCAATGCAGCCAAAAATGGTTATTATGCTAGTCTGGTACCCATGACCAGAGATGCTTTTCTAGTCCATGAGCTGGTTCGGATCGACTGTCAGGGCCTTGAGAAGAGTGATTACAAGAAAATAGGCTGTAAACTTAGGGTAAAACTTGATATGATTTAATTTTTTTTCTTTGCATTTCCTTTAAACTACCAAATATTAGAAGTTTCTATGTGTTAAATCCTTTAATGCTATATGTATCTTTGTTACTGTGTGCTTATTCCTGCAGTTTGACTTAATGCAATTTGCTTAGATAAGAGAGGGAACTTTCAAGTAGGGATGCAAGTGTAGTACTTTTGAGATTTAGTCATTGCACCTTTAAATGACAGATTTATTTACACAAAGTGAAAATGCTTTGAACTTCTTAGACGTGGAAATGTAATCAAAGCTTTTGCTTTACCATTCATGGGGTTGTTTTATTATACATTTGTCCAAATGGAAACTGCTAGACCTCTATGGTAATTGGTAAGTGCCTCCTATAACTTATATAGGCATAAAAGTTTGGCTCTGTGAATCTTAGCTAGTTACTCTTATTAGAAAAGGATTTAGGCAAATTTGTTTTCGTTGCTATCATGTTAAAAACATACTCTGAATGGCTACAGTGGCTTATTTGTATGTCTGTGTTCCTGCTAACAATTCTTGTCAAATTTTTAACAATGCTCAACATTATTACAGGATTTGGTTCCTTGTATCCTTGTAACATTTGAGAAGGAGCAGATTGTCGTATGGACGGGGAAGGACTATAAGCCTCCTGAAGATGGTCATTTTTTTACTGACAGGGAATTTTTTGATGATCCTGAAAGAAATGTGGTTTGTAGTGAAAGTGGCTGTACCTTAGATGAGAATAGCAGGCAGGAGTCGTCCTGCTGTGGAGATGATGAGTAGTTTCTTTCTTGCTGCTTTTTGACCTCCGACTTTCACATCTTTTGTCAGACTGGATTTCTGTGTTTTCCAATATGGAAATTGTGGAAGTTTGAGCCGATATAAACAAGCTCAACGATCAATCATATCAAGAACTGGAAGAAGCAGCAGCCGTGATAGATCAGATTGGTGCTATTATTGACTGTGATTCCAGTTTTCCCCTCCCCTCACCCTAAAAATACGGGTGAAAGGAAACTGTTAAAAAAAAAGGATTGGATGATATTACAGGCGTATATTAATATTAATTTTTAATATTTCCGGCCATTTTATAATTATGGTCAGATCTTTGTAGATATTAAATTGGCTAGTCTGAAACAGAACAAGCAGTGTAATATGATATAGAGGCACAGTTTTTAGTTTAATGCTTAAGAATTAAATATGGTATCAAATCTATATTTGGAGCTGTAGAGGGATTCAGAATTTGAGGGCCAAAGTCGGGCCAGCATATGTCAAGTGATAGTAATGATTTTTGACATGTGAACATGCAGATTTACAGATGGATTCACACACATGGACGAGCATTTAGTCGACATAAGTATTGACGATGGCAATTTGGCATTTATTTTTAGCTGTTGGCTGTTGGCTGTTGGCGCACAAGGAGCCACTCAATTGCTTCCAATTAACAATATTCAATACTGCAGTTTGGCTTTTGTATTGGGTTTTTTCGTTCGTTCGTTCGTTCTTTATTTTTTTTCCATCTGTCCGAGTCATTTTCCACTGGTCCACTATATTTTTCTCTGATTATTAAACATTATAAGATTAGTGATCATGAAGAGTGCCACATGCAGTTCAAATAATTTTTTTTTTAAAAAAAGGCTTATTTCTTTGTCTTTAAAATATTATGAATTTGTATTATTTAATTTCTCCATTAAATATATATTTATTAAGCTGCTTAAGTTGTTAATTTTATCTAATCAATTTTTTATTATTAACTATTAGTTAATTCAGTTTTTATTTATCAAATTGAACATTTAATTAATTGATATTCAATTAAGTGAGGTTATTTGATCATATTTTTATTTAGTTCCTTTTATAGATCTTTACATCAATAGATGATAATTAATTAAATAAAATTTTTATTTAACGATTAAATCAATTCAGTATTAATAATTTAGAAAGTTAATTGGATAAACTTTCAGTTAATAAAATTAATTATATAAATTTATAAACTGTGGTTTTTTAAGAAGAATTACTAAAATAAAAAAAAAAAAAAAAAAAAAAAAAAAAGTGTCTGAGAGCGCCTCTGATGGCCCTCAATTATGCACCCCGCTTGCTTTTGTATCATGATTACGTGGCTCTTCAGCCGCCGAGTGCCGACCATAACGAGATAAACCTAATAATAATAATAAAGCTAGCCCAATTAATGTACACACCCTTAAAATTTTCAAAAATAAATTTAAAATTTTTTAATTTTATTGTCTAATTTTTTTAATTTTTTATGAATTAATTTTTTAAATCAGAGAAAAATATTTATTTATCAGATTTTTTCTAAAAACAATTTTCAAAACTCAAAAAATTTTAAAATAAAATTTTTTTTTCTAAATTGTTTTTAGCAAATACAATACTAAATCGACCTACACTTTTTTTTTCATTTTTGATAATCAACCCTATAATTCTTCTCATTCTTTTCTTTTTATATATATATATATATATATATATATATATATATATATATATATATATAATATTGGTAAGTTAATCATATGCTATTCACTTTGGTTATATACATAAATTTTCACAAAAACATTATCCAAGAGATAATTAACGAAATTCATAGGCAGATTCATATTGTGTCTATATATCATATAATGTTCCAACCCCGCTGGAAGCCAGAGTGTAGCTATGATCTCACTCCCTTGGCAAATTTTACTTTTTATCTTGCAAATTTGTATATTTTATTTTATTTCAATCTCATTAAAAATAATAAAATAATTCGATACAAAAATATTGACTCCAATTTATATAGAAAGAAAATAATTTATTAAATTTTTTCATTTACCATGTAAAATTTTGATTGTAGTGTTTAAAAATGACGAATGCATTTCTATTTTAAGTATGATATGCATAATCAACCATTCACTTATCCATCTCCCTTTTATTGTTAATTTTATGGTTAAATTGCATTAATAGCTTCTAAATGTTAATCCTCGTAATATTTTTTAATTTCAGTTTATAACAATAAAGTACTCGCACATAAAAATATTGTTAGCTAGTTTTGGTAAAATTATTATCTTGAATTGACATGATAATTTTCTTCTCCACATCATTTTTTTTTTTTCAAAATATATCTCCTTAGACTTTTTTTTCTCTCTCATATCCATTTTCACTCTCTCTCAAGTCTTGCCTTTATTGTATTATCCTACATTATTTAAGAAACTCGGTTTGAGACGTGATGACATAAATTTAGTTTACATTCATGTAGTAATCCAATTTGAATCTATTAATAAATTCGGTTACTAAATCTCTCAACATAGTTTTATAGAGATATTTTTGTAATATTTTTGTCATATTATTTCAATTTGTAAGGAAAAATACCTAAATTTAAGGTAAAGTAATAGTAAAATTATAATTGCGGTAAAATTATTATCTGAAAAATGATATAAGAATTTCTTTTTGAATTGACATGTCAATTTTTTTTTATAAATGATCTCTTTTTGTCTTTCCACGGTTGAGGAAAACCAAATTCTAAATTTCAATATAGTTTACCAAAAGAAAAAAATAGCAATTAGAAAAATCAACTAAAAAGGAAGGAAAATATTTTAACTTAATTTTATTAATAATAACTATTTACTAGGTTGTTTAAAATTAAAAAAAAATCTAATTTTAAAATATATTTCAATTTTTTTATTTGATGTAGAAAGTGAAAAATATTTTTATTTATTAAGAATAAAAGTTTATTTACTCTTTCTATATTGATCAATGACTAAATTTAAGAGAGCAAATAAGGAGAAGAAAATTTAAAAAAAATTGTGAAAAAGAAAATAATTATCTGATTAAATTTATATAATAATATTGCCTGTTACTTATTAATGAGATATTAATATTTTATTTATCCCAAGTCCGTATACTTTTTAATTACAAATTAAATTTAAGAGTTAAAATATCATAAACATCAGGATATTAAAATTCAACAGTGATTACCACAATTAGAGTTCATTGTTACTTTATTTTTAGCGATTTGGACTAATAATACTCCTCTTTTTTAAAAATAAATAAAGAAAAAAATAGAAAAGAAAAAACGGAAAACACGTGGCCAAAAAAATACAAGACATCCATTTTTATCATTCTTTTTTCTTTCTAACTAAGATTAAAAAAAAAATATATTCATTACTGTCCTCGAAAGAGTAGAATAGGCAATCTCTCCATTCTCTCTCCGCTGGCCTCTCCCTTTTTACGGCTTTGTTCGCTCCCGTTTATCTCATAGTCTTGGTCTCTGCCTCCCTGTCTCCTCATCGATGGCGGACCATGATCTCTCCTCCCCTCTTCTCCGGCCACAATCCTCTGATCCCGGCCATCTCATCCTCTCCGTCCACGATAATTACCCCAGTCAACTATCCTCCTCTAACCTATCCCATAATCACCAAAGCAATAGTAATGGTAATAAAAATAATAATCACACTTCACACCTAAACCACAATTATCGCAACCCCTTCGAGTTTCTTGGGTCGGATGGGTTGTCTGTGCCCCCACCGTCCACCGTGGATCCTTTCCGTAATGGGACGCCGAACATTGAAGGGATTTATGAGGTGGCGAAGATCTTGGTTTGCTTGCCGATTGCTGCGGTAAGATTGGTTCTCTTTGGGGTTTGTTTGTTGGTAGGATATGTTGCTACTAAGTTGGCTCTTCAAGGATGGAAGGATAGACATAATCCTATGCCCAAATGGCGCTCTAGGTTAATGTGGGTCACTAGGATTTGCGCTCGCGCTATTCTCTTTTCTTTCGGGTATGTTAAAAGATATTTTTTTTATCTGATTGTTCAAAAATTTTTATGCTTAGTCTGTTTGATTGATTAAGAAATATTGGTTGAATGATTATTGAGAAATGAATTCCCTTATTTTTCTTTTCTTTCTTTCTTTCTTTTTTTGTGAAAAAAAAATGGAAAATGCCTCTGCAGCTACCAGTGGGTAAGAAGGAAAGGAAAGCCTGCTCCTAGAGAGATTGCTCCAATTGTCGTATCAAATCATGTATCGTATATCGATCCTATCTTCTACTTTTATGAATTATTTCCTACAATTGTTGCGGCCGAGTCTCATGATTCCATACCCTTCGTTGGAACTATTATCAGAGCAATGCAGGTAATTTTACTTTATTTCAGGTCTTATTTCTTGTTGTGTGAATAAAAAGTGCTTTTGGTTTTGATGCTTTTTTTTTTTTTATAGCCATGGTTCTTTTTGGGATGATTTGCAGGTGATATATGTCAATAGATTCTCGCAGGCATCAAGGAAACAAGCTGTCACTGAAATAAAGGTAGAAAGTTTCTAAATTCTGCAAATCTGTGCTCATCCGGCCTACTATCATCACCTGAACTCATCTCATTATAATTTGTTTATGTGTCATTGCACATGAGTGTGTTTTTTCCTTCTGCACGTGCTGGATGTGTCGTTGATCATGCTTTCTATTTTGGTATTTAATGAAAATTGACGGTTCAACCATTCGGAGAATAGTTTAAGACATAGTGTAGTTGTCTAAATTATAGCAGACATTATTAACTATTCAGTTCATCTCCGGGATCCTTTGAGTATATTATGCAAGAAAAAAATCAAATGATTTTTATCAATTTATAAGCTATCTGATACAGAAATGTGCTTTCAAGGAACTGAATACAGAGAAAGGCTTCGTGTGATAGATTTCCAAGAGTGCTATTGTTTCCTGAGGGAACAACAACTAATGGAAAGGTTGTTATTTCTTTCCAACTTGGTGCCTTCATTCCTGGTTATGCAATCCAACCAGTGATTGTACGCTATCCCCATGTTCACTTCGACCAATCATGGTAGGAGATATTTTTCATGTGGAACTTTTTTGGTTGCCTTTAGTTTTTGTTTTTATACTTTCACTTATTCTGTCTTGCTATTTTCTCAGGGGACATATTTCATTGGGGAAACTTATGTTTAGGATGTTCACACAGTTTCACAATTTCATGGAAGTATTGTTTTCGTTCCTGTTACATATGATCTAGGCAATGTGATGCTCTAAAGCTATGTTGGTTTGAATTAATTAAGGCTTATGATTATATTTAAACAGGTTGAATATCTGCCAATAGTTTCGCCTCTTGATACTTGTAAAGAAAATCCTGTCCATTTTGCAAGGAGGGTGAGTTTAATCAACTTATTTTCACTGCTCAATTCAGTAATTCGTAGTTTTATTATATTGACATGCAAAGGAATAAAGGACTCCTGCCCATCATATATCTGATTTGAATCTTTGCTCAGGGGTAGTTACTCTTTTAATATATGACCATTTGTTCCTAGGATGGTGTTGAATGTAAACTGATTAACGATTATGGATCTATGCAGACTGGTCATGCTATTGCAACTGCTCTTAATGTTGTGCAAACATTTCATTCCCATGGGGACTTAATGCTTCTGATGAAGGCATCTGAGTCAAAGCAGGTTTTTTTTCTTTCTGCCTTTTAAAATTTTCTTGCTTGTGGATCTTCTATACTTATCATGGTTATGAAATGGTAGTTGTTTGACAATCTTGGAATGATTATGTGATTGAAATAATGCACAATTAAGTTCGGAATATTAAGTTGCTTTATTGCATCCTTAATTTAGTGTTGCACAAGCCTCTAAATTCTGAATCCGAGAGAAGATCTTGGCCCTTTAGTTTTTGTGGAAATTGAAAATAAAAGAATTATAAAGTATATCCTAGCTTTGATTGATATAATAGTTTCTGCTCTTGAACTTGGCTCACTATATCCTTGTCTCAAGTCCTTGTAATTTCTAATTGGTGGTCAGATTCTTTCGACTATTCAGCTCTGTTGTCATTGTTCTACAACTCCTTAGCAGCCATTTCTGTACTTCTTTGTGGTGATCTTCTAGTGTTAAATTTGCATATGGCAGTTATAGTTGAGAATCTACAAAAGGAAAGCAAAAGAAAGTGCATTACTTGCATGATTTATGGTTTTGTTTTTCTCATTTATCTCCACATTAGTTGCTGTTTCCTGCTAGATGCTTCTCAAATGATTGGCTCTTAGTCTGGTTTGGTCAGAGCAATATAACTGAGCCAGTGATTTTGAACTGATAATTTGTATTCTCATTATTTTTGCAGAAGAAGCCCTCAAATTATATGGTTGAAATGGCTAAAGTTGAATCAGTAAGTCTTCAGACTGAAATGTTTTATGTTCGAAATGTCATTTTTTGCAATACTAAAATCAGTAGCATTGGTTAATAATTGTGAATCTTTGTTTGTAAATGAATTATTCTTTGTGATATTATGCTTCAAATGATGAGAAAACTGAACGTAGTTCTTTTTTGCCCCTAATTTTGATGTATTTTAATATTTAAACAATCGGACAAGTACATAGCATGTCTAATTCCTGTAGTGCAAGAGTATTTGACTTAAGTTTTATAGTTTTCATGAATATATACCACATTTGGTGGTTAAATTATGAAGTTATAGCTTGTAGCTTAATCTAGTATATGAAAGTTTACTGAAATGATGGCCTGACTATTTTGTATTTCAGTTGTTTCATATAAATAGCTTGGAAGCTGTGGACTTTCTGGATAAGTTTCTCTCAATGAATCCAGATCTCAGGTATTAAGTTGTCTCTTATGGGTAGTAACAGATGTTATTTATTGACTATGCTTTTGATAGAAATATGTTTTTGACCACTTGTATTCATAGTTATGATAACTGACTTAGCTGTTAAAATTGTTATCAAATGATAATATATAGTTGTTACTCAGCTGTACGTTTTAATCTTTTTTGAGTATGATAAATGAAATGGCACAGGTGCTTTGCTTGCATCTTTTCCCAAATTTATGTCTTACGATAGCTATACTTTCAAGTTTCTTTGGTTCCTGGCTCTTGTTATGATTTGGCTTCTATTCGAATTAAAACTGAATATTATTGTATTTTTCATAGTAGTGAAGCTTTACTTGCTTGATCTGTAAATATGTTTTATGCTTGTTCTGCATTACTAACTACTCTGCTTAATATTTTTTGTATGTTAAATTATGCATTTCATGTTAGTGTTAAATGCTTAGCACTGAAAATTTACTAATTGTGAGCACTGTTACTTTATGGTGTTATTGTTAATTGCTATTTTTATTACGAATGCAAAACATATATTCTGAGTTTTTGTTTCTTTCTACAGTGGCCGAGTTAAATTCCTTGACTTTTTGAGGGTTATGAAACTAAGCAGTTGCACTCTTTCAGAAGAGGTTAGTTACATCAAAAGTAGATATTCCTTGCCAAAGTTTGATTCGCCTAGTATTCTATTGTCTCTTGATATTTCTTTTTTCCTGGAATGAATGTTTATAGGCTGTGTGTTTTTTACCCAATGCTTGCATCATGGATGTGTGGCCCATGTGGCCATCCTTTCCTCTTTCTCTCTCTCTCTCTCTCTCTGGCTCTCGTGGGTGATAGTATTGTTTTAGTTTTGATGTTTTACTATTCTGTAAAACACTAATTGATTACAGGAATTTGGTACTAGATTTACAGCATATTTCAGGAATCCGTTTCCTGAAACTTAGGTTTTAAGCAGAGTTTGTGAATTTAGACTTTGAGGGCTGACTTACTACATTGTTGTCTTACTGCTGATAGCAATGTCAGTTTCTGGCTTTGATACAAGTCGTTGAACATGAGATGTCATTGCATCATTTACAAATGAAAACATTGCAGAAGAAAAAGCTCATAATAATGAATTGTAGTGAATCATCATTATAGCAAACTACTGTGGTTGATTTTTAATTTTGGGCATGCAAGCAAACTAACATTACATTTTTCCTGATTTTCTAACTTTTTATTGGATTGCAGATATTTGCATTCATTGATGTGGAAAAGAATGGATCAATCACATATAAGCAGGTAAGTTACATTTTTCTGTTTTCACTTGGTGTGAATGGAAGATATGTAAACCTCCATGTCTGCTTTTTCTTGATTTAAAATACTTGCATTGGAACCTTGTGTGATCATCTTATAGGTGTAAGCTTTTCCTGATTGCATATGCATACATGTGGTTTCACCAGATTTTCTGGCAGAATAGAAAACACTTTGGTGGGTTAATCTCTGTTACTACTAAAATTTCATTAGGCTGTTGCTTTCTTCACTGCATGCATGAGTAGTTGGTGATTTAATATATCTAGAATCAAAGCTATGCATGTCAAGGAAGAATTTGCACTGATTAATATTCTGGATATGATTGTAATATTTTTCGCTTGCAGTTCTTGTATGGATCAGCTCATGTCATGAAGCAATCATTATTCAGGCAAACCTGTGAACTAGCATTTACCAAATGCAGTGTTGGAGAAGATGATCTAATTTCAAAAGGACATGTATGTTGTCAGTTGTTCTTTCCTTTACGTATTTATCTTTGTGACTTATTTAGGTGATACCTGACTGATCCAGTTTTTTTTTTTTTTTTTTAATTTTTATTTGGACTTAGTTTGGAGATGCCATTAGACTTGCAATTCCAAACTTGGAAGATGCCGAGGTATTTGTCTCTGTGCTAACTTATTAATTCACTGTAATTTGACTTATAAACGCACAGCATGTAGAAATTTTTTCAAAAATTGTATATAGAAACTTATGGTTTTAGACGTCTGCATGATGTCTCTTCCTATGGAAAAATGGGGAGAAAAGAGTCAAAGTATAACATATATAAAACCTGCATGACATTGATGACTTGCAGATCCATGAGCTATTCAAATTATTTGGGGCAGATGGTGACCTTGACGGGGGGGTCAGCAAGGATAAATTTATGACTTGCCTGAGAAAGAATCCTCTGCTGATAGCACTTTTTTCACCTTGTGTGGCATGCGAGGACTCCGGTAGGATGTTGGACTTGGAGGAGATACTGTGATGCATGCATTTGTTGTACACAGATGGTGGTGGTCTGGGTTGGGTTGTATGTATTGTACACCTGATATTTTGGTTTTGACATTTAGAGAGAGGGAGAAAGAGAGGGGAGGCAAAAGGGTATTTTTAACCTTTGCTGCTCTTCCATGTGATCTGTGATAAACTAGCATGCATTCAAATGTATTCTAGTGATTGAATTGTATGTTAAAAATGCAGAATCCTCCAAATTTAGGAACTGAAAAATGAGAGAGTAAAAGACTGTTTTGGGGTCTGAAACATATTATGAGATATGAGCTTGTAATAGAATGTTGAGATAAAAGCCCAGAGGACCATATGCGCATTGTTTCGTCAAGAAATTAGATGATAGTAATACTATTTTCATAATTTTAATCAATACTATTATATAATTATTAATAATTTCGGCTTAGAAATAGCAAAATAAATTAGTAGATAATACCGTACCTTCCTCTTTTACTTTCCACACCAAACCGACTGTGGGATTTTCTAATTTCTTGCACTTCGATCTTCAAATGTTTTTTTTAATAAACTATATAATTAAATGAATAAATTAAACATTAAAAACGATTTTTTTAATTCCTTTACTATAAATTGAAATATTAAAAAAAAAAGAAAAGAAAAACAAGACGATGAAAAATACGTTATCCTAAAAAAATTGAGATATTTGATTTTCTTTTTATATTTTTCTTCTTTATAGTTCTTAGTATATTATTTAAATATTTTAATGTGTGAAAATAAAATTAACTGATTTTATTTTTAATACACCTCTAGAGAAAAAAAAATTATTATTATTATTATTATTGAAAATGAAAGGAAAAAGTTTGTGTTCGAAGTGCGATAGCAACCAGTGCGTGATTATACCGATAGTGTGCGTAGAGGTAATACATTAATGGATGACAATATTCGACAGACTAGATGTGTACCCATTTTCATGTTTTTCTTTTTATTGACTATGTAAAAGTTAGACCATGTCTTAATTTCTTTTTCCTTTTAACAAATAATAATTATAATAATAATGAACAACTCAATTAATAACGTAACAACATTAATAATTTATAATTATTCAAAAAATTAGAACTCTCTTATATATTGCTACATAGACCTTTCTTAAATGATGCAATAATTAATTACATCATGGACTATAGGTTACACAATTTTTCCTCCTAGATATTTTTTTTCTAAACTATTCAATATTCTATAATTCATTAAATTAAAGATTAATATGATTGTAAATTGATGGAGATACCATTTAAATTTTAAAAGTGTTTTATATTTAGAATTTCAACTTAAAATTTTTAGATATTATAATTTTGATGTTATCTTACATCCGTTGACTATAAAATTAAAATATTACTTATAATAATTTGATAATTCTTATCTGTATCAAATTAATTTTTGGAATATATTACATTTAAAATCCATTTCCTACATATGATATCAAAATCAAGTGGCATCTATCCATTGGTTATAACTCTGTTTTAATAGTTGAGATTTATTTATTTATTTATTTATTCCTTTACTGACATTATTCTTTCTACTTTGTAGACATGCGTTAATTAATTAAAACATTTATAAATTCGTGCAGACATATTTTATAATTCAGAATCCAGACATTAAATATTTAGAAATTAGAGGAGGCATATCTAAACATAAATATGGATACATGACGAAAAAATTAAAAAAATATATTTATTGAAATGATATATGTGTTTATTCATATAATAAATTAATGAAAAATAGTCCTATAAAAATTATATATTTATAAATTTTTATTTACACAACCGTTTATTACACTTCATTTAAGGAGAAAAAAAAACAAAATTTGAATATCATTTAATAATTGGGAAAAAAAGTCGTCAGCACGAGAAATGGTCCCGAAGACACCGTAACCTTAACCATGTCAGCTCAGATTGAATAGAACCAAAGGGATTATGGGACCACTTGGTCACTGACCACCAACAACCTCAGCCAAAAACCAATGCGCATAAAACTGCACATTACTTCCCGACATGTGTCTCCATCACGCACGTGAAGAACAATATTCTTAAAATATTATCATTAGAAAAAAAAAACAACACAAATTAAATAGACGCAAACAATTACATTAATCGATTATTATAGGAAAAAATATTATCAAGATCATAGTTAAGTTGTAAAGTAATGAATCTAATGATGATTAAATTGGATATTTCTATTAATTTTCCCTTTTTTTTTTTGTGGTTATTTGGTGGGTGAGTGTGCTTTTTTCACTTAAGTCCAACTTTGCTTTTAAGGTTAATTAGTTCACTTTTACCTGTAAGAAGTACAACCCATTCAATTTCGATATATATTTTGCACGAGAATTTAATTATGTTAAGCTGCCAAATGGAGAGCAAATTAAATTAAGATTTCATATATTCATTCTAATCTAACAATATTCATATACAGCATTTACACTCATTTTTATTGTTAAATAAAAATTTGCTGTATAAAATAATATTGTTCATATCTCATGAGTTGAATGATCAAACTAAAGCTTAATGTTCATATACTCTCAATGCTATCCCATGTATAAGTTGGGTATGTGTATTGCACACATTGATGGGATATAAGGAGGGTTGGATTTATGTTGGGTGTGTTAAAAAAACAAATTTAAATTTTTTTTATTTAATTGACTGATTTTTTTATTTTTTTATAAATTATTTTTCTTAAATCTGTTTATACAAAAAAAATCTATTTATCTGATTCTCCTCAAAAGTAATTTTCAAAATTTAAAAAAATTTTTTTTTTTCAAAAATATTTTTTTTCAAATTTAATGTTAAACGGGTCCTAAGTATATTAGTGTGGTTATTATACTTAGTTTTTTTTCTATTAGTAGTTTTTTTTTCTCTATTAGCCTACTTAAACCTCATTATATGCATGTAAACATCATATTTAGTTGAGAATTGCTTTGACTAATAAAATTGAGAGTTTTTCTTCAAAAGAGGTGTATTCTCTTATTTGAGTTATTTTCAGTGATTGGCTTCACTTATCAAGGTAATTACTTGTGGCGTTTTTCAATTCTGTTTTATTTGATTCCGACTTTCAATTACTTAGTTAATTGAAATTTGAAATTGTTGTTTATGATAGAGAGTTTGGGGTTTTGATTCAATAAATTTAATAATTTTTAAGATTTAGATTTCTTGAGGATTTTTGCATTAATAATAGTTTTCCCCGTAAGTTTAAAGATAATAGAAAAACTAGACATTGTGACTAATTAGTAGAAAGATAGTGATGGCTGATAATGATAAATAAATTACTCTTCAAGATAATCACTTAAACTGTTCGTGAATACGGCTTCTTACTAAAAGATAATTATTAAATTAATATTTAATGATTAGTTGTTAGAGAGAGATTATAAATTAAATTTCAACTTATATAAATGGTTGCTATCTCTTTATAATTTTATATAAAAAACCTATAGGAATTTTGAGGAAAGTCTTTTACTAAGGTTAAATAAAACCTAATACCTAATTAATATTTAATTATATACATTTGGAGCAATAGAAGTGGTTAATAAGGTCAACCCAAATTAAATCCTAAAAAAATAATCAATATAAGAGATGAGAGAGATAGGTAGCTACCAATCCCAATTAATTAAGGTTTCATTTCTAACTCAAGGCATTTAACTAAAAATATTTATATTCCATCACTATATATATATTAAGAAACTATGTATCTATTAATTTTTTTGTCTGTTATTTAAAATTAGTCCGATAAATTTAAAATGTGCCGAATAAAATTACTATCTCAAAAATATTTAAAATAGCAATATATTTTAAGATTATTTAAACTATGTATCTATTATTCTATTCATATGTTGTATAAATAAATTGATTCTTGTTTTATATATTGACGAGAGTTGATGCAGAAAATGCATCACATTAACCGGAGTTAAACTCTTGTGTTTATCTGTAGAAGTGATATCACATATTATTAAGGCTCAACTAGGCTATGCATACTTTTGTTGATAATGACAAGTACTAAAGAAAGAAAAAAGTTGAAATAAAAAATGAGAAGAAACAGTAAAGTATTATATATATAAATACCAAATAATTTTTATCATTCGTAGAAATAAAATAAATGATGAAAGGAAACAGAAATACTTGATAGAAAAAAAAAAAAAAAGAAAGAAAGGAAAGAGACATAAATAGAAGAGGAGTGAGAATGGTCCCATGTCCATGTGATTTTTAAATTGGCAGAAAAATTGATGATCACAGCTTCACAGGTTTCAGTTCCTTATTGGCTAATTGATGTACCTCATTGTACGGACGATTGAGACTTGTTTCTAACAATGTACCTTACAGCTTTCACTTTCTTATCGGTGAATTACACTGTGCTCTTCCTATTTTTAATTTTCTTATTCTTTTTCAATATAAAATAACACAAAGCAAAACCCAGAAAAATAAACAAAACCAAATAGAGTGGAGAAAAAAAAAATAAATGAAAAAGTCAGAAACTATTTGGATAAATTGCATCATAACTTCTGAATTTTAAATTTTATTTTATAACAACAAAATATCCTAATTTATCATAAATATAATATAAAAAATATATTAACAAATTACAAATAAAATTACTAACATTTTTAAACTCTTTCTATAAATAAAATTTTTCTAAGTTAAAAATATTATTAAGAGATTTAATAACCGAATTTAATGAATTCAAATTGAATTCGTTATTGGATTCATGTCATCACAAATTAAACTAAAATTTTGAATAACAAAGGATAATAGAATAAATATAGGACTTAAAGAGAAAGTGAAGATTGAGAGAAAAGTGATAAATCTAGGGAGAGAAAATTTTTTAAAAATAAAGAAGAAAAAAAAATTAATATATTAGTTTTAGATAACAATTTTACTTATAATTTCTTAATATTTTTATCATATTTATTATAAGTTTGGAATCTTTATTATTATAAATTAAAATTTGTGGAGAAAAATATTATAAGAATCAAAGTTGAAAAGAGCCATTGATGCAATTAGCCCAACCTCTTTTGCTTTTGCTTTCTCAGACTTTTCCCTTCCAGTTCCACAGCCAACGACCCAAAATTTTCCTTTTTTTAATTATTTTTCTCTTTTTTATTTTTGGTATTATCATTTCCTTTTCTTCTATATTTGCTCTTTTTAGTATTCGTCGTGGGTTTTACCAAAACAAGCAAGGATGAGGTTTCATACATGAAATAAGTAATAATAAATAAGTAAAAAAAAATCGTTTCTTTAAATGGGTCGGTTTATATATTTTTAGGGAGAGAGAAAGAAAGTGAGTGAAAGAGAGAGATGAAGAATGAGGAAAGGTGGTTCTGTGTAGTGTGGGTTCTTGATGCCTTGTTTGTGACTAAAAACATAACCTCAATCAATCATTAATACATAAGTAACTTCTATTTCTTGGTCTTGTAATAGATATATCATCTTTCTGGTTTAGTTTTTTTTCCCTCACAAAGATCAGATTGTCTAGCTTTTTTTTCTTCTTTTGGTATCTATTTGTCTTCTATTTTAATCACAGGCTTTCTGGGTTCTCTTTTTGCCTATTTAGTAAGATTTCTGAATTTCCCCCCCTGCCCCTTTTCCTTTCTCATACAAAATCTTCTTTTCTTTCTTGTTGAAAGCTATATGGGAATTTAAGAACATTTTCTTGTGGTTTGCCTTGTTTTCTTTGATTCCATAAAAGCAATTTTCTTGCATTAAATCTCTTTGTTCTTTCTGGGTTTCGATGGGAATCCTCAGATTTCATTGTCTTCCTTCCTTTTAGGCTAATCTTCATCTCGTCCGTAGAAGAAGCTTTTGTGGGACTTTTTCTATTTGGTAAGTTTGTCTCTTTTCATATCATGTTAAATCTTTATAAATAACTTTCTGTGTAGCATTCCTTAATTCATCTTTCAATCTGACAGGTTTTCTGGTTCTTCACTCACAAAAATCTCAGATTTTTGTAGCTCTTTGGTCCCTTTTACCTAAAATTAGAAGGCTTTCTGGGCACAGCCTATTTGGTAAGATTTTCATTATCATCTATATGCTTTCTTCGAATCGAGAAAAAGAAAAAAATAATTGTGAAGCTGAACTTGTTGATTAAACTTCAAGTTTGGTTATTTTCTGTGAAGGTAAATAGAGATGGTGAGAGGAAAGACTCAAATGAGACGCATAGAGAATGCGACAAGCAGGCAAGTGACCTTCTCCAAAAGGCGAAATGGGTTGCTGAAGAAGGCTTTTGAGCTATCAGTTCTTTGCGATGCCGAAGTTGCCCTCATCGTCTTCTCTCCAAGAGGAAAACTTTATGAATTTGCAAGCTGCTCTAAGTAAGTTTTCATTTATATATATGGAATCCCTCTCTTCTCATCCCAGTTACTTCCAAAATTTGCATTCATTAATTCATACCATTGAATTTCATTTCTATATGAAATAAGGTTCACTTTTTTCTTTTTCTTTTTCTTTTTTTATTTATTTACATGACCTCTTGCTCTTTTATACCCATAAGCGTACGGATACACAGACAGATAGAGCTTTAAGCTTTGTTGATCTTAGGTATTATGTTATTGATCTCTAAATCTCTTACCTTAGACTAGTTTCGTACCGACCTCTGCATAAAAGAAGAAAATCACAAACAACCTCAGTTCAAACCCTCTTCTTAATTGCACATTTCTTATTTGTTTTTCTTTTCCAAAAGTCAACAGATTTCTTTGTTTGAAATCCCCATGATGCATATAAAAAAATAAACCTTAAACGGTTCACATGACAGTCTTTCTCTAGGTTTCTGCATATAATTTTTGCTAGTATAATATAATCTTTCGCGGGCTCAAAGAGGCCAACTTAATGACTGTAGGGTAACTTTATTTAAGAGCATTAATCAACTTTGAAGCAATTCTTTTCTTTAATATGAAATCCATCTATATATATATACTTACATATGCAGGAGATTTGGTCACTTAGTTTTGTGTAGAATTAATCACTATTTTGGGTTCTAGAAATGTAACTTGAGGCTATAACAAGAAGGACGTGATAAATTCATAAGTATACTCAGTTTATCATATAATCTGGAAGTTAGTCCGATCACAATAATTATTATATTTACATCAATTAATGTGAATAAAATAATAACATATGTCTTATTGATTGAATTAGTATACAGATAACATGATAGACTGAGTTTATTTAAAAATTTCGCAAATACTTGGTAACTCTAAAGGAACTGACATATTCTTAGGTACATCCTCTTAGATGGGAGATAAGATTGGGAGGATAGGGGCCATTGGCATGCAGCCTAGCTACTGCATTTTAGGTTTTTGGCACTTACTTCTATTGTTCTTATTTTCTTTCTATAAATATACCAAAATAAAAATTCAATCTTTTAAAAGATATATTGGTTTATTCTATTCAGAAAGTCAAGAAATCAAATTATGCTTCATAAAATTATATGAGAATAAGATTAATAAGTTGACATTTAACTGGTTTATCTACTTTGTTTCAACTTTGGCAAATCATATATTGATAATTTTTAATTTTATCTGTATATTTTATCAAGTACTCATATTTTAATTATATTTTATTTAACTTTCGTACTACTACTACTACTATTATTAAAAAAGTTTAACTGAAGCAATAAAATAATATATCATGCAATTTTGTTTTATCAAACTCTTATAAATTTAAAAAACAATAAGTGGTCAATATTAACAAAATAATAATGCTAGAATTTAATAAAATAATAGCTTTACAGTAAATTTGTTAGCTGATTATGCAAAGAATTTTCAGTCGGTACTACCAACATTGATTAGTCATCCCCGGGCTTGCCATTTTGGATTCTTTAAGATGTCATTGGAGTAATTCATAGTCGTTAGTTTGATCTCTGTGATCTTAACTCACTTTCCTTCAAAAAAAGAAAAGAAAATGAAATATGAAAATTTAATAAAATAAAGGCAATAAATTAATTTAGGGACTTGAAAATAGACTTCGGTTTTAGCTTTTTAGTTGACCTGTATCTTTGAATCAAAAGGTAAATGAATATTTTTGAGTTAAAGTTCAATTTTGAATAATATTTATCTTAAAGTATAATAGTTTCTAGAAAATACGTTGCAAACATACTTATTAATTAATTAATAATTTTTTTTTGAAATAAAAGTTATTTTAAATTTATTTTTTCAGTTTTGACCAAAAAAAAAAGAACTAAACCAAATTAACTATTCAATCAGAAAAATCAAACTAGCTCTGTGGAATTCTTAGACACTATTGTATCTTTTCAAAAGTATAGCTTTTGAAAAATGTTAATATGATTAGAAATCACATGTAATCTCACTTGGGAAAATTAATTTTCCTTTTTATTTTTCCGAGAGAGGAAAATTTAATTTTCATTCTTATTTTTAAGAAAAGAAATTAGTGAACCAATGAGTTGCCATGAACCACGAATTAGTAATGATATATTCAGATTGATCCCTTTGGACTGATTCATATTGTCCCCTTTTCAAAGGGAAAAGAAAATTTTGGTATATCATATTAATTATGACATATAAATCATAATGCTAAACTGTTTTGCTTGACTTTAATATCCATTTATGATTATTATTTTCTTATGCATCCTAAAACAAGAAGAATGAAGACTTTATAAACTTACTAGAACCAAATTAAATTTTCAAATTAATTACATGGATCCACCTCTTTTATTTATTTCTTAAGCATTTTAAGTAAAGTACAAAATGTCACAACCTCTCACTTTGTCTATTGGATTCACTGTTTCAACTACAGCAATATTTGAATATTCTCTTATCTGGGCAGTAAGATTCTCTTTTATGGATACTTCAATGGATGCTTTCCATATGGTAGTATCATTCTTGTGCAGGTTTAATTCTATAATTCTGTTAAGCTTATAATATGATTCTTTTGTGACTAAAACTGCACTAGCTAAGTTGTCTATAGTTTGCATACTGATGTAATTGTTAATATATATTGTCTTTTTTTTTGTTGTTAATCCTATATCACCTACTTAAGAGATTGAAAGTCTATTTATAACTTAATAACCTCTGTAGGCTTAGTATCTAGATTTTAAAGTTTGCTTTAAATTTTTTAATATGTAGCCTATTTATTCTTTATTTATGGCTGTTAAAGTATACTGGATGTCCCATTAATAAATTTAGTGAATCTTTGATCTTTCCTTCCATGTTACAATAGTCTTCTAGATAAATAACAACCAATGAGATTCATTATTCAAACTATTACCAGTTGAATAAGAATTTTTGGAAGTACTATTAAAAAACTATTTAATAGCATTATTCCCATATATATAATCACTTGAGTGTTTGTTAAAAAAATAAAACATAAAGTTCACAAAATATTATTGTAGAACAGTGACTGTAAACTGCTACAAATCAGAATAGAACAAAATAGAACACGAAATAGAACAAGAATTGAAAAAAAAAACACTAGTTATAAAATACTACAATAACACATTCATAAGAAAGAAAGTAGAAGAAAATATATCTATTATAACATTAAGGATTTGGAGAGAGAAAAATATAATAAACTTAAAAAGGCGAGAGTTAAAATAGAATACAGATGCAGAGCATATATACGTATATTTTCTTATTTTTCGTTGTAATTTACTCCTGCACACTTCTACACTATCTATCTTACCCACTTCACAACGGAATACTAATTTATAGGAAAAAAGACTCATTCTCAACCATACATTTTACCTAAATCTCCAAAGAAGAATCACTCATTTTTATACAAATATTTTTTACTAAAGCAAAAATATCTTAACAACTCATATTAATATATTTTAATGCAAAAAATCTCAACAACTTCCAACACTTCTCCTTGATGAGATTTTTGCTGAACTTCAAGACTACATATTTCTTCAAGCAGCTTCAACAACACCAGCAACAAAAACATCCTCTCTTGTAAAGTCACAATTTTCTCTAGAAGTCTTCATCTATTCAACCAAACTGCTCCCAAAAACCTCATGTAAATTGCAGTTTAAATATTTTTGCAAACCACATATAAGTAATTTTACAAATTATAGACTTGTTAGTCTCTTGAATGAGTTTACAGTTTATAGATATGTCAGTTTTAAAAAAAATAATTTCAACAGTTTATGTATGAGTTGGTCTCTGGAAACATTTATATAGTTTATAGTTTTCAAATTTTACAATTTAAGAACATGCTTAGATCCCTATAAATAAACTTGCAGTTTTAGGACTTGCTTGGTCCCTAAAAACAAAATTTTCCAATAAGAGGAGTTTCTTCCACAACCAAAAAAGACCATGAGTTTAAAATACCAGCAGCCTTTTAAAGATTTGAGTATGAAATTAAAAACTTTAAAGGTGGGGAGTTGGATAAATTTTAGTTGGATAAATTTCAAAATTTATCCAACTCACTTCTTCTTCATTGTAATTTACTCCTACACACACTTCTTCACTTTTTCTCTTACTTACTTTACAACAGAACACTAATTTATAAGACAAATGGCTTGTTATTAACCGTACATCTTATCTAACTCTCCAAAAGATATAGTTTAAGGAGAAATAAAGCAAAAATATTTTAACAATTCTCATTAATATATTTTTATGTTAAAAATATCAACAACTTGACAGTGTTATTCATTGACAACCTTTCCTTGATTGTTCGCTTGTTATAATGTCATGCAATAAGAATCTCCTCATATTCTCTTCAATATAATAGGTTATATTAATCTAATTATAATCTTTCGATTATAAATTAATAGTTAAGCTATCATATTTTGCAAACTTGGGAGGGTGTTAATCATTTTTTTAGCTAATATTGAGAAAGAAATTTCAGTATTAATGAGACTTAAATTCTGACATTCACGCTTGAATTAATCTCACCGTTATATTGAAGTAAGTCATCATGCTTAAGTTTTTAATATGAAATGATTATGGTATATATTAACCGTCATGTTATGCATATCAGATGATGTGAATAAGTACAACAGAATTAGGGCAAATATGTTGTGCTACTTTTTTCAATTTCAGCTTCCTCATAAGAAATTCATTTGCTTCCATGGTTGATGAATAGTCATTTATTAGTCATATATGACTTGCATTTGAGGAATACTTTTATCTAAACTCGATATTATTTTTATTCATACACAAAGTCAATAACTTATTGTCATGTAATAAAATATAATAAGTTTTTGTATTTAGAATTAACTTTCTTACATGCAAAGATATTATTAACCCGGTTCATGAGTAAAAAGATGGATCATATTTAGGCATAAATTTTTTTATTTCACCTAATTTTTATTTACCAATTTGTATTATAATTTTATAAGTAATTAATATAGAATTAAATTTTTTTGACCATTTAAGCTTTTCTTTAATTTATTATTTTAGTATTTGAACTTTATTTTTTACAATTAGGTACTCAAATGGCCATTTTAACAAATCCTATATAAAAATTGAACTATTTTGCCTAAAAAATAAAAATTGTGTCAAATCCACTCCACTCCATCCATATCTCTCTCCCTCATTTCTCACTTGACTGCCTTCTCTCTTCTTATCCTTGCTAAGACTCCTTATTTTCACTTTCTAATCTCCACTAGGTTGAAAAAAAATTACAATCTGTGCACCTCCAAATTGCATTGAAAATTAAAATTTTTGAAACTAAAAAACTTCCTGCTTAATTTTTCTATATTCATACAATTTGTACTTACGTTTTAATTTGGATTGTTTGATAACAAAAAATTCTGGGGGAAAAAAAAAGGATTTGTTTTTTTATCAAGAAAAAGGCAAGGGAAAAAAAAGCAAGAATTGAGAAAATGAAAGTTTATAGGATTGATTTGTAATGTTGGTAGAGATGAAAAGAGGAATTATACTTTTTCATGAAGAAAATGAGGAAAAAACTGTTTATTTAGGTAATGTGCTCCTTTTTAATTAACATTCTGTCTAATATATTTTACGGATGCATGTAATTAAAGGGAAAATTCTTACTTTGGTCATGTTTTTCTTGAGAGACTTATTTAGGTGGTGTTTATTTTTAAATTTATGAACTAAATTAATAATTAATTTTTATATAAATTAAAAAGTAATTTTTCTAATTGTGGAGTAAGAAAAATTAATTTTCTTGTATGATAATTTGTTATAAAACGAGAAATTTCCTAGTTAAATATATCAAATAATATTATCATTATTCTCTTGGT
Source organism: Triadica sebifera (assembly GCA_023653625.1). Taxonomy (NCBI): domain Eukaryota; kingdom Viridiplantae; phylum Streptophyta; class Magnoliopsida; order Malpighiales; family Euphorbiaceae; genus Triadica; species Triadica sebifera. The sequence continues at coordinate 4,653,840 of CM042895.1, forward strand.
TTTTTTCACCATAGTCCACAGTAACTTGTTTTCCATTTCTTGTCAATGTAAATATAAATACAAAATCTCATCAATAATGTTATGCTTTTTCCCCATCGAGCAAAGCTACAGATGTGTATATAGGCTCCATTTATACAAAAATAAAAGAAAAAAAAATATAGGTTATAGACAGACCAAATTTAAACAAAAATTTAAGTTCAGCATTTAATTCAAAGTCAAAACAAATATAAATTAATAAATTAAATTTCTGCATAAAAAATCTTTGTTTTTCACTAACATTGATACCATAGCTTCCTGACTTTGATTACATGAATCCACTTCAGGCCCTGGACAGTTATTGAAGGGAAATTTTTAGGGCAAATTTATGTCAAATTAACCTTGTGCAGTGGATCTTCCAGACTCTGTTAGAGTAATTGTTGTTACTATTCCTAATCTAAGATTTTAAGCATAAGGTAAGAATAAGCACATTTCTTCTATTAGGGATTAAATTATTTTTACTGTTATTTCTTCCATTAGAATTAGGAATTCTCTTATTTTCTATTTTATAGATTATTCTCATCTTTTTTTTTGAAAAAAAAAAATTAGCCTTTAGATGTTATAGAGTTGAAAGTTGAACTGAGAGGAGAGATAAGAGTGCAAAAGTCTCTTGGGTGAACTTAGTTGTTTTATTTAGTTAGTTATTTTGTGTATGTTTTGTTTGATTCAGTTTGTGGAATAATGGATCTTTGTGGTTTGTTGGCCACCATTTCCCGGGTGGTGACTAGAAACCTTGGTCTCCTTTTCTTCAAAGAAATTTCTTTTTTTTTTTTTTACATAAATTTTTAGTGAAATAGAATGAGTAATTAAGACATTGGATTACTATTGTGTTAATTTCAGTATGCAGGAGACAATTGAACGTTACCATAAGCATGTCAAAGACAATCAAACCAACAAGAAGCCAAACGTTGAAAACATGGAGGTTAATTATCCCTCTTTTTTCCTCTTTCTTTCATTACCAGTTTTATCTCTCAACAAGTTTTGAGAACAAATTCAATGTTTCAAGCATCAATTCCTACCCATTATTTGATGCTGTCAATGTGTGTTATGATGAGCTTTTCCTTGTCTTAATTTATGCTAAAAATAACTGTCCGTGTCTTCCTTGTTATATGACTTCTGCTGCTTGAAATCTTGAAATTTCTTCCCAGTCAGGCTCAATGATTTAGGTTAATTTTCTTAGTTCTTGCACTTAATGATAATAATAATAACAATACTTAATTTCAGTTTGGTAAGAAAATAAATTATTGGATCGTCTCCTTGCCATATTTACCATTATTTCGATGATGTGGAAATCTAATTTGCTATTTTGCCTCGTATTAGGTCGGTCTCTCTACTTTCTGTAAGTTTCTCTCCCTACTCAACTATAGAAAGTACATAATCTTTTGTTACAAATTGAAGTTTAGAGACAGTGAGTGAAGTTCAGGACAAGCGGATGAAATTAACATCCAATTGTTTTAAATAACGTATGCTACTAGTGCATAATGCTTGAAAATGAAAGGAAGTCTTGCTTCTAGTGGTAGCTGCTTATCCTTTGTATGTACAGTGTAGGTTTAAGGCATCTAATATTCCTTGGCCTTATATATAATATATGTGCGTCTAATATATATGTATGTGTCTTTGTATGGATATGGCCGCCAAGACCTTTACAAAATTTTACTTCTCACTTCAGTTTGGCTGCCAGTGGAATTTTTCTGTTAATTATCTCTTCCTTAAATTTGACATGGCAGCAACTGAAGAATGAAGCAGCCAACATGATGGAGAAGATAGAGCTTCTTGAAGTTTCAAAAAAGTTCCTTTTTTGCCTTAGCCCACCACACACACACGCACGCACATATATATTTAAAAGATATCTTGAAAATGAAATTTGAAATGCTGCAGGAAACTTCTGGGAGAAGGTTTGAGTTCTTGCAATTTTGAAGAACTTCAGCAGATAGAGCAACAGTTGGAAAGGAGTGTGAGCAACATCAGAGCTAGAAAGGTTTGTCAGAATAACACCATTGAACCCTGAGTTTTTGCCTAAAAATTATTATAGTTGTTCACTTACTAAACCCTTTATTTACTTATTCATTTTTGTCAATATTCAGAATCAGGTTTACAAGGAACAGATGGAGCGGCTAAAAGAAAGGGTAAATATTTGAGATTTGCATACTTTTGTCCCCATAGATATTTTACCCTTCACTTTTATGCCCAAACCAAAATGTGTTTTCCTTAAACCAAAATGTGTTTTCCTTGAATCCAAATTTCTGAACTTTTTTAGTTTTTTTTTTTTTGTTATGGCTAGGGTTAGACAACTTCGCTATTTATTAATATTTCCTAGTTTAAAGTTTTATTAGCAGCTTTCCTATTTTTATATTTCCTAGTTTAAGATTTTTTACTTTCCTATTTTATTAGGATTCCTTAAACTTTAGCTTTCCTCTATCTTTCCCTTTTTCTAGGCCTGTAACCTCTATTTGAAGAGGCAAAATTTAATCAATAAAACTTAAGTCAGAAATTTCAAAAGATTAAGAGATCTGGGTCTTTTCTCAAAGGAGTCCTAAGGTTTGTATTCCCTTTGATGAATCCATTTGCTCAATGACAAGATTTTCCTTCCAGGAGTTTTTGAGCCACCACATTAGAATTGTAAGATTTTCCATAGAATTTCACTTGTTTATAACTTTCACTTTCTTTGTGTTTTCTATATATATTTCAGGAGAAACAATTGACAGCCGAAAATGCAAGACTATCTGAAGAGGTGAATATTTTATATCAACATCATTCACTTATCAGTTATCATCATCTTCATTATCAATGATACTGGAATATTATGCCATTTGGCTGCGGGGAAGAAGAAAAAGAAAAAGAAAAGAAATGAAAGAAAAATATTTCTGAAACTGAAATTTTCTAATAGAGAAAAAGAGAAAAAAAAAAAAAAACTCAGCCATCAGAATTTTGGACTTTTTCTTTGAGCAGAAAATATAAGCCAAGTCAGTGTAGTATGAACCAGGTTAAAGCGAGTGCTTGTCACCCCATCATACAAAATAATTTAGACCATTAAACTTTCAATTGAAAAAAAAAAATTATATAACTATTCATTAAAACCTTTTTTTATCCCAGATTGCTCAACCATTGCATCCTTTGAAAGAGGCAAGAGAAAATACTCCTTGTGAAGAAAGTAGTCCACTTTCAGATGTGGAGACTGAACTTTTCATTGGACCACCTGAAACAAGAACTAAGAGATTTACTCCAAGAAACTGATCGATGATTGTTAATCGCAATGCCATTACTGAATATATTGATTCTAGCAGCAAGCAATAATAAGTGCAACATTGTGGTAAGAGTGTAATATATGTTATTTACTGTAGAAACTTGACATGAATGCAGTGAACTTATTAATTTGAATAGAAAACCAACACATATATTATGTCTTTACAATTTCTACATATTCATTTATGATATTTTTATATTTCTCCTATAGCAAGCTCTAATTGATGTATGTATGTATATATATGTATATTAGAATTTTGTTTCCTAATATATTTAATGCAAAGCGAGTCGTGAATGCAAAAATTTGGTAGCCTATTCTAGCCTCTTTTTTTTTTCAATGCATTGAAAATTCTAATGAAAGCCGCTCAGGATTTGAATTTCTAAGCTCCTGATACAGATATTATTCTTAAAACTTAATTGAAAAGGTATTTACATCGTACTAGAAATTGAAAATGGGCAATGAGAAATAAGTATGCATACACAAACATAAAATAATAGTTGCCGAAATGCAGTTGGACCCAAGAACTGGAATTGTCACTTGCTAGCTCCTTAGCAAAGGTACTTTACTGCCCGGAAAGCCGAATGAAGCCAACTGATATTTGAGCAAATCTAGCATAATGACAATCGTATATTTTCGAACAGTTTGTTTTCATAAAATTTTGAGAACTGCTTCTTCTGTGGGCAGTGCTGGAATAGCTCCTCTCTGACTGTGATAGCACCACAGGTTTTTGCAAAGAGGAGAGCTTCCCTCAACTTCTTTTCATCCTTTGGCAGAAATTTATAAATTTCATATGCATAAAACATAGTTCAATTCAGTGTAGTTAAAAGCGAAAAAGTGCAGTCCAAACAATATACTTTTAAGCGCAAAAAAAAAAAAAAACACTCTTTGAAACAAAACCTAATTTATCTAAAACAATTAAATGCCAAAAAAACTTAGAAATCTTTAGAAAAAAATAAAAAATTAGAAACATCGTGGAACATCACTTCTTATGTCAAAAAAAGCTACGACTTTAAAATTTAATATATAAACTTACTTGGAAAAATGACTTAACTCCAAAAATTATACTTCCAGTCTTTTTTAGCATCATGAGATTAAACACTAAACTTAGAATCCACCATCTAAAAAATTAAATATATATCTATATTTAATTTTTAAACAAATCAAAATAAAGTATGAAGCTTTTTATTACCTTATACAGATTCAGGTCGGAGGCCAATTTACTCAATATTCCACCCACAAAGGCATCACCTGCACCAGTTGTATCAACTGCATCAACTTTGACACCAAGGACTTACCCTTGAAACTCTGCATGGCAATCAAAAAGAATTATTTCAATTAAATATGATATAGAGACATGCAAAACAAGAACAAAAATCAAAGTTATCAACTTTGCATAACACGGAAAGCCTGCCCTTGCTTTTTGTGGTCTCCTAAAGCAAATAAAAGCTGTTAAAAGCATAACATTATCTTTAACCCGAATGCTAAGTCTAACCTGTGTATAATATCGACATCCCTCTGAACCTTCAGTGACAAGCAACGGCTTAAGATTGGGATGGAAAAACTACTCCAAGATCATTTTATCATCAAATGGATCATCACCTTCAGTCAAAAATTCAATTTCTTCCTCACTTACCTGCAATTCTCAAATGAGCATCGCAGTTCATATTAATTCTTCCAGCAATATCAATAGATTGATTATATTAACAGATATCTCCTCCTAGCGAAGTCTCTAATATACCTTAATTATGTCAGCTAGGTTCCATATGCTCATGATACCTATACGAGCATCTTCTGCAGATGGCCATAGTGGCAGTCTCAAATTTGGGTCGTAAGAGAGGATACAACCAGCATTCTTGGCAATGTCTATGGCAGCAAGATGAGCAGACTTACAAGGCTCATGAATCAAACTGATTGACCCATAGTGAAATATACTTGCCTGCATCAGAATTAAAAAAAAGGATTCGGCATATCATCTACAAGCTAAAATACTGACATGCTAGATTGTGACACCCACAAAAGTTACTTCAGCTGAGCTTGTAATGGAACATTTTGTTCCAATGCTGAAGGCAACTAATGTGAACGAAAAAAATTATCTAATATTCCACAGCATGATATAAAAAATAATCTTGGTTAAAATATGAGTGAAGATGCTTTTGCATAGAGAAATGTTCATTTACCTTCCTTATTAGGTTTTGATCAAGCTCTGTTTCTTGGAGAAGCAAATCAGCACTTGGGTTACGGTAGAAGATGAACTCACGTTCACCATCAGCTCTAAGTGTCACAAATGCCAGTGCAGTTCTTGCATGCGAGTCAAAGCGCATGCCTGAACTATCAACACTATTTTGCTTCAGAATATCAGCCAGCATGTATCCGAATTCATCATCCCCTTCCTGAGGGGCAAGTGCTGGGAAAGTTATTACATAGAGACTGAGATCACAGGCTGCAAAGAACTAAAACATGATACCCAGAAAAGAATAGCATCAAGCTGTATTCAATAAATATTATAACTGGAATGGAACATATGAAGCAGGATTGACTTAAACATTCAGATCACTGGCCTTGGCAGAGTATTGTCTAGGCATCTGTGAACAAATTTACATTCACACAATTAATTAAGCATCATACCCTATTTAGCGATGGTGCTCTAATGTGAGTGCCCAAAATTATCTAAACAATTCAAAGATATTTCAGGTGGATATGCAACATAATTTCCCCACTATGCAGACAGAACATAGTGCTTCTTGAATCTAACCAACTAAATCTCCAATCTTTATATGTTGACAAAACTTGGTCTATGGAAGCAGGAGAAGGGAAATGCATCAATGCCAAAAAAAACCCAGTAAAAAGATTTTGACAAGGATTTTCTTTGATATGCAAAAGATGATAAATTTATTTACAAGGAAGCAGAAAAAAAAATGTAGACATTGATAGTTCGACCTTGCCAATAAAAGCTGAATGCCCTCCTAATCTTGCTATCCCAACAGAAACATTAGCAGGAGCTCCACCAGCAGCTTTCTTGAAAGCTGGTGCATCTGCGAGCGAAACTCCGGCAACATTAGGCACGAAATCTATTAACAATTCCCCAAAGCAGACAACCAGTGAACTTTTGTTGTTTGCTTGTGCCTTCATGCTTGAAAGAAGCTCTTTGGAAGACCCTGTAAATGACAAGCTCTCAGAATTAATTAAAAAACATGCCTATGATTTCATGTTCTCAACAACTATCTAATATTAAAATGAACATAAATCTTCCTCAGATTATAAAGAATTAAACACCGGTTGAATGGTTCATATAATCCGCAGACGAATAATCAAAATAAGAGAATGTAAAATTTGAAATTAATAAAAATTAATAAGAGAAGAAAAGAAACAAAAATGTAAATTTGGAATTCAAAATATTTCAAGCCTATCATAATATCGAAAATGAATAAGCAAGTAAATCATACAGCAATTGATTGAAAATAAAAATCCAGCATATAAGAAATTCTCATGAAATTATTGAAAGACAAGTGTATATAGTGTACTCCTGGAGCCAGTCTTAGAGAAGTTCCTCTTAGAGGAACGGTCAAGCTTTACAGGAAAACAGCAACCCGCCATTTTGAACTCTGAGCGTTACCCATCTGTTCACTTTTGATTCAATTAGTAAATGTACCTAAAATTGAAAGTGCCTATATCTTCGTTCCTCGCTTCCCATCTCAGGATATTTTTACTTTCAATTAACTAAAATCCATTCAGTGATTCCTCCAAGACCTACTAATTCGGAAACTCAAATAAATTACCTGTGATGTGAGTTTTGCCTTGGTTATTTTTATGTTGTGTTTAGAGTAGTTAAACAATACACATTTTTCTATATGAATATGTTTAATTTATTTATGATACGATTAAATATATTTAAAAATATGTAAAATATCTAATAATTAAATTATTTAATTATATATTAATATTTTTAAATTTATGTATAATTTTATATATGAATAAATTTATTAGAAATGACAATTTATATTTGCCCTGAAATGAGACAATTTTTTTAACAAAATTTCTTCTCCTCTCCGACTCCGAATGTTTTGTAATGGGGATGGGGTTGAGATGGTATATACATCCTCTGCACCTATCTCCGACCCAACAAATATATTTATATATTTATATATATAATAATTATTTATATTTTAATATAATTAATATTTTTAAAAAATAATAAAATAAAAATATAATATTTATTTTAAGTAAAAAAATTATTTAAAAAATTATATAATTAACTAATTAATTAAAATTAAAAATAAATTTAACATTAAAATAAAATAAATTTTTTAATAAAAACTAGTGAACGGGGCAGGATTAGGGATCCATATCCCTGTGTGGTGCGGGGGCAGGGATCTAAAAAAATTTTCCGATCTACGGTATGGGAAGGGTGTCGGGGTTGGGGACGGAAATGAAAAACTCCTCTCCGTTGCTATTCCTAAAATTTATAATATATTATATTATAATTAATTATATTAATATATGTAAATAAAAATTAACAAATTATCTATAATTTGTATTAGTAATAATTGTATAGATAATTAAATGATTAAAATTTATAAAAACAATAAATTTTATTTTGCGCACATATATATATGTGTTTATATATAAATACTATACAAATTATTAATACATTATAAAAATGAATACATACTTATAAAATATTAACTTTAATTGTTTATAATTATATATATAAATATAAATATTTTAATATGAAACGATAAGTTTAAATCAATACACAATACTACGTATTTACATATATAAGACACGAATTATCAAGATTATTCTTCTTTTCTGATTTCTTTCACCTTCGGCTAAATGGGTCTAGTACTTCCAATTTTCAATTAATTCCTACCCTTTTTTTCAGCCCAAAAGACCCATCAATTCATCCCGTATTTTTCCAATTGAACAAATTAGACCCCGCGATGGGCGTGGTCGGGCCCGGCCTAAAAGTTATTATCTTAAACTAATAAAAAAATGAATATATTATAAAATAAACTACCAAAATTTAAATAATAGTTTATATATATATAATTTAACATGTTATAAAAAAATTAAATAACGTATGATTCAAAAAATATATAATATATTTTGTACAAAAATTAATTATATATTGTATACAAAATTAATTAGTATAACAATTTGGGTTGAAATCAAAAGTAACATACATAATCTTTTCGTGAAAAAATCAACTTTTCTTGACATTAGATGAAAGTTCATACTTGATTCTTCTTTTCTTTATTTTTTTCAAAAAAAAATCCTTGATTTTTGAATATATATATTTCACACCTTTATTTTTCATTTTAAATAACACTCAAGTTCATTACTAAATCAATTTCTGATCCTAATAAGTGGACTGAACCATAATCTATTTAAAATTTGAGGGATTAAAAAATTTGTTTTGCTTATAAAACATGATCTAAATATTTAATACAATAACTAAAATGCTATGAGTCTAAAAAGTTCAGTGTTATTTCATTCTTTATAAAAAAAAAAAGTGTTATTTCATTTAATTTTTTTAAAAATAAGGATGTAATTGTGAATATCATCAACAATTCTGAATGTTTTAGTAATTTGGAAAATTTTATACTATATAATTCAACCCATACAAAGCTCCCTTTACACTCAAAAGTTTCCACATTTTATGAGAAAAATGAATAGTTTGGTGTATATTGGAAAACATATTATAAATTTAGAGAAGAAAGGGAAAAAAAATTATTTTAGGGTAGTTTGATTGGTTTTTTTTTACTAGTCAAATACTTGCACCACTTCAACATTACTGGCTTTATGCTTGTGAATCTCTCGGCCTTTCCTACATGCTCATGAATCTCTCAACACAACTTTTGTGCGACACTTGGCTTATGTCTTGCTACATGAGTAAAAACTATTCTAAAATTAGAATAAGTTTTAGAAAAACCTTAAAATTAGATTTTTTTTTCCTCTAAACTTGTAAAATATTTTTCAAATTACACTAAATTAATCATTTTTCCCATTTTATGATATGATAAGAAAATATATGCATTTTCCTTTAAACGTGAGAGTTTTGTTTACTATGTAATTACGATATATATATAAAAAAAAAGAATATAGCAATTTAATAAAGTTGTACATGTATATATAGTTACTTACTATGAAGCACATATACTCTAATTGCATAAAGTGTTGCATTCTTAATATATTTCTATACTAATACTTGTCAAACATCGACACAAAATATTTTGTGTGCATTATATAATTTTCAGAAAATTAGAAATACATTTTTTAAGTTAAAAATACATTTTTCCTTTTCAAAAAATCTAAAACTTCTATGTAACACAAGTTATTGCTCAATATATTTGATTGTATGTCATTTTTATTTAATTTTATATAAAATAATAATTTACAATTATATATCTTGAATTTAATTATTTATATATTTACTCCTATATTTTTAATATTTACACATTTTTTCCGCATGTTTGCATCCTATACTTTTTATAAATATCATTTTATAATATTTGTGTACATGTTATTTGTTACGATCTTTTTACAAAAATATTCAATTCCTTCCGTTTTTCAAGACTATGAAAGTCTAAGCACAGACATAAATTTTGAACTAACATAAGCACTATCATAATCCCAAGTTGTAAGCATTTTGATGTCTTACACATCAGATCAGAGAATGTAAATAACATAAATTCTTAATAAAAATACCATATCGACATTCAAAAATATTTATATGAAGAGATTATGGTAGTTTCTTTTTTTTTTTAATATAAATTTGATGAATTGTTCAAAGAACCCAACCCTGTACGAAGTTAGTCTCGCTAGCTATGTTGCTTCTTGGAACAGAAAATCCTTCAGCTTCAACATAGTGATGGTACCTGTTTATATATAACAACAAAAATAAACCTGTTTTATTATTGTGGTTAAACTTAATCATAATGTTAATTGATTTGATCTCATTAGTTAAGAAAATTATAGTGCATGAAGGAAATTAATTAGGAGTAGTACCCTATTTGTAGAACCGGCCCGGGATCACAGTCCAAGGGATGGGATTGAGAAGGAGGATGCAAAGTAAAGCTTGTGCTTCCATCTGCTGCACCAGAACTCCATATGTCTTGAATGGCCTTAAGGCTTTGGCCTTCTGCTTCCAGCTGAAACATAACATAACGTAAAGGTAATAAATATATTAATCAGAATATCTACTGATAGTAAAAGTTCATATATATGGACATGCAAGTGCTCTTCTTTTATGAAAGTATGACCTTGAAATTGAATTGCTTGTTTAAATCTCCAAGACGACGCTCCTGCCAAATGTAGAGCATAAGATAATCAATATCATTAAAAGAAGCAGTTGTACATTTGCAAGACCACACGTCCATTACTAATGTTAATCTGTTTATAAATAATTACTATAAATTTTCAACGAAGAATTTTTTTTTCATATAAGGGTTCGACTGAAAATTCGAATTTAAAAATTTACAGCTCTAGCCACCAAATTAATATTGCAACTTAACAATCTCAAAATGTCACTTTGCTCGTACCTTTTTTCGCAGATCTTCCATTTCCTCAACCATAATCTGTGTCTGCACATAATCCCATGATAAATGCATGGGGCGAAGACACGAAACTCACTAATTTTCAAATTGAAATTAATTACATAATACGAAAGAAATTAGATTGGCAAAGAAATAAAGGTATTACCTTTCTTTGCCTAGCTAGGGCTAGTGCTCCTTCAAGCTGTTTCTCAAGATTGAGCAGTTCCTTCACGCTCAGAGGTCCAAGATCCTCCCCAAGCAGATGCCTTATAAAGGATCAAATCAACGTTAGTGTATATGGATTATATTAATAGACGTATCAGCAGTCCTATTCAACATAAAGTTAAGTTGCAATCTTGGTGACATAAATATTTAGAGAACATAACCCTTAGCACAACCTTTGAGTGCATAGAAGAGATTCATATTTTGCCTTCAATTTTGCTACCTCTTGATAACAGCTCTGAAATTTCGTAACCCAAAAAACAAGGGGTTAATTTCATCATTACAATGTATACCAGAAAAAAAAAAGTTATAACAAAAAAATATATAAACTTTTAAAATTTAACTCAAAAATTATGTGACATTCAACCTCATTTTTCCGTATGTCATGTTTTCACCTCATCTTTCCAGTTTGCGACACATTAAAATAGGTCAAACATGATTTTTGAGTTAAATTTTAAGAGTTTAAGTATATTTTCATTCCAAAAAATTATTTTCTGATTGAATTTCAATTAGACCATTAATTCGGATATTAAATTAACCCAAAAATAAGGCAAAAGGAAATTTCATAAATCAATAAATTCAAAAAGTGAGTAGATAAGATTAGAAATGACAATAGGTAGAGTAATCGCAAAAATTATCATACCCAAACCTGATTATATATATATATATATACCCGAACCTTTTAAAATTATAATATTAACATTCGTACCCGTTTCAAATCCGATTAACATTATCCGATTAATATCCGAAATTCACTTAATTACTCGTTTATTATTAAAAAATTTAAAATAAAATAAAATTCAAACTAATTAAAAATATACAAATAATCTACCATAAATCACTACAAAATAAAATAAATAAAATATAAAATCTAATTCAACACATTCAAATTAAAATAATTCATCAGATTGTTCAAAAATAACATTAAAACAGTAAAAGTAAATATTATTTATTATGATAGAAAAATTATATTTTAAATTTCAAAGTCTCATTATATTTGTAATTTATCAATATATAAAAACACATAAAAAATAATTAATTATATCATTACATTCAATAAATTAAATTAGAATAAATTGCATAATATATATATATATAAATATAATCATGTTTATCGGGTAGAGGATATCTGAAAGTTTTTATCTGTACTCTATCAAAATCCGTAACGAGTTTAAATATTGCTATCCAAACTCGTCTAGAAACCCTAATTGGAATATCTATTAGAATTTAAAAGGGTTCAGATAGAAAGATACCTGCGAAATTTATATCAGCTGTCACTTAATATGGTTATTTTGAGTATTAGGCCATCGACTCAGGATGATGGTATGCTAACTAAGCAAATATACTAACATATATGAAGAAGTAGACGGTATTGAAAATTTTGCATTAAAGATAATATCAAAAACAAACCTGGGTTTCTCGTTCAATGCTATTATCTTGAGGAGTGAAGCAGCACCGTTGATATCGCTCCAGGGTTTTAGTTGTGCTGCCCAAAATAAAAGCAATTTATGGCATTTATTTCATGCAGATGGCGATAAGCATTAACAACATCAATATTCCAAAGCTTTGCATATAAATGTTTAGACAGTGAGTTCTCCTCTTTAGTCAGTGCGAAGTGATAATTATTAATTAGTTAAATACTGTCGTATAAACAGAATATTTGAGTACATTACTTACAAGTGAACTGTGATGAATATAAATTATATACTCTGTTATATGTCATCTTCATATTCCTTGTTGATAAATAACTACAGACCTGGGTTGTCAATACCTATATGCATGGTGCCTAAGAAGAGAAATTACCGTAAGAAACTCCTCCAAATTTATAGAAATAAGGAGCTGCTTTTTCTTTATTTCCTTTTGTTCCTTGGTAAATTACAGTACCTCTCAAAGAACATATACTTCTGAAGTGAGTGATAAAGGAGTGTTTCTTTAGGAACATACCTTAAAATTCAAATAACCATCACTGATTATTTATCTTCTCGAACACTTAAAATACCATTTATTTGATTTCCTAGCTATATTTTACCCTTCCAATTCATTTTATTCAATGAAGGCTTAAGCAGATATATCATCAAGGAAAATTTTCTTATAAATCTAGCCGATTAAAAGGAGTAGCTGCTTCTTGTTTCATTGAAACTACAAAGTTACGTAAGCATTATGTAAGGTGTGTCAGCAGCAATTTTCCTTCATAACATGCATTGTGAAATTTTCTATAATCTGATTTTATGAGTGCAACGTACATTTGGGACTGTAATTTCCTGGAATTACTAAATAATTAATCAATTAACAAAATAAAATTGGATAAATTTCTCATAGAAAAAAAAACCCACTTCTTTGCTTACTTCACCTGACGTATTGCAATTTTTAATTAAGCACTATCTAGCACAAGCATATACAAGCTGCAATTTCTCTACTTCCCAGTCTCTTTTCTATTTTAAGGTAAATGAAAATCACTGATAGATAATATTTTCATGCGTGAAGAGGGATGATGGACTTATACACAAAAATGAAAAGAGAAAATCCAAAAGTCTTTGAAGAATCCAAAGATGAAAAGAAAAGCACAAAACTTGGAAGATGGGTTTGATTTGCCACCCACCTGCCCTTCTAATCAATTATGATAGGAATTAAGAGAGAGAAGCATTCCTAGAACCAGAAGATCAAAGGGTTCGGACATGAAGATTGAACGTGTTGGTTTTTTAAAAGAATTCATGAGCAAGAAGAATATTATAAATGTAGTTGATACCACTGTTGGAAAAGAAAAAAAACAAATTGTAGTAGAAGCATAATAGAAATTTAGAGAAAAAATTGAAACTACTCATTTTATTACATTCTAGTTGAATATATATATAGAAAAAATAAATAATAACTTATTTCAAAATAAAAAAAATAATCATAAATTTATTTAGATATCTACCAATTTAAATAAAAACTAAAATTCAAAATTATTTGAAAATTGTTGTTATAATTTTTTTCCACCTATATGTCATAATTTCAACACTCCTTTCTTGGCATCTAGGTGATAAACACCAAACTTTTCTATTTTCCAACAATGCAAATAGTTGTCTTCTCATGAAGTAGAATCATCTTTGTCTTCTTAAAACTCCTTATAGTTATTTTTGCATTTTAAAGACTTGTTGGTCTCTTGAGAATATTTCTTTGGACTTGCAAGCCTTTTGAAATTCTGTCATAATTTTTAGACTTGCTAGTCATTTGAAATTGTGTTTTTAATTTGGGGAGTCACCTGTCTTTAAGAAAAATTTGTTTAAAATTTAGAGACTTACTAGATTTTAAAAATGTGTTTACAGTTTAGAGACTTGTCAAGAAAATATTTTACAATTTAGTGACACGCTATTGAAAATATTTTTATAGCTTAGTGACTTGCAAGTCTTTCAAAAAATATTACAATTTTTGAAATTTTTTTTGCAATTTAAGAACTTACTTAGATCCCTTTAAATAAATTTTAAAAGCACAAGTCTTGTAAGACTAACAATCTAATACCACAGTTGATTTTTAAAAAAAAATGCATTGGCAAGAAAATTAAAAATATGGTTGATGCTACTATAAAAAAATTAACAAAATTGAAGTAAAAGTATAATAGAAATTTGGATGAAAAATTGAAATTACTCATTTTATTTTATTCCACTCAAGTTAAATATCCTGATAGAGAAAAAAATAACAAAATATTTCATCAATCCAGAATGAATAAAACAAAAACTTAAATTCAAAATAAAAAAATAATCATAAATTTATTTAGATATATCTCCCAATTCAAATAAAAAATAAAATTCAAAATTATTTAAAAATTATCATTATAATTTTTTTTCTCTTCAATTTTTTTCCACGATGTCATAATTTCAACAGAACGGACCTTCAGTCCCAAGACCTTTTTGGACTGATCGAATAGGATAAAATTTTATTGGCGACAGAAACAAGAAAAAAAAAAAGAAAAAACAAAAAGGAAAGAGAAAGAAACGAAACCCTAGATCTTACGCAGTGGTCCATTAGTAACCCACCGGTCGGACTGTGGGAAAACATAAGAAAATGCTTATTTCTATCACAAGTTTTGTTTCAGGTGATTGAAAGAAAGAATCATACTGTTTGTTTTAATCTTTTCAATAAATCAATTAAAGGTCAAAATTAATTGAAGGCCCAATAGATATACAGAACAGAAGGGTTTTAGAATGGAGCTGAAAGAGTGACGACGACCACCCTCCCCTTCCCCCGCCAAATGATTTCAAAACTCAAAAGCCGTCAGAAATCATGGGAGCTCAATAACCATTGAATAATTTAAGTTGGGAGATTTCTTAATTACAGAGAGTCAGATGGTTGATTCAGAAAGAGAACAGACTTGGAGAGGAAGATAGCACAAATATACAGATCAGTGGAGTCTTGAACCATTAAAAAGAATGTCTCTCCATGGGAAGGAAAATAAATGTTATCAACAAACCCATGCAAGAAGAAGAAATCTTAAGAAAAAAACTAAAAATACTGTAAATCCACACAACAAAACCAAAAAGTATAATAAGATGAAGAAGAAGGGAAAAAAAAAAAGAAGCTCCGAAAATGAAAAATCCAAAGAGAGAGAATATTACAACGAAGACAGAAATATAATCAGGCAAAACCAAAGGCCAGCAGAGATTGGGAAAAAGAAATGGAAGAAATTAATAAACATACTCAGCGCTGCCAAATTCATAAAGCTTGCCACGACTAGAGAAGATGATAAGTGCAACTTCAGCATCGCACAGGACAGAGAGTTCATAAGCTTTCTTCAACAAACCATTCCTCCTTTTGGAGAAGGTGACCTGTCTGTTAATCTTGTTTTCTATCCTCTTCAGCTCCAATCTACCTCTCCCCATGCTGCTCAAATCAATCAATATGATCAGTATATAGTATATGCACGTAAGTAGATATGTATATACAATTAATCTAACACTAACAGTTTGTCCCTTCTTGTGAAATTGGGCACAAAAATGGAGGTTGGAACAAAGAGAAGAGAAGGGGCTGCTACTGCCTGCTGGTCTGTGAGTGTGCTGTATAAAATTTAAATAGATATGCAACAGAGAGAAGGAATGGTAGATCTTTAAAATGGAAACACGAACAATATATTCTCCTATTTTCTTTATTCTGTTTTCTTTTCTTTTTTTTTTTAATTTTTGGGCATATTGCATTAAAAAATCATATATTTTCACTTTTTATAAAAAGAATTATATTATATTTTTTTAATTTTTAAATATATATAATTTCAATTTCATATCAAATATAGTATCAGAAAAATTTTAATTGGATTTGACAGTAACGTAACATTTCAAACCTAACTTTTTTTTTTAATTTGACGCTGCTAACATATATTAATAAGTTAAAAAATATTTAGATTTACATAAAATTTGCTCAAAACTCGAAATAATATAGGTTTTCATAAATATATCTAGATTTGCTTACAACTATAGAATAACTTAATTCTAAGAGCCAAAAACAATATAGGTCTATATAAATATAAACATATCTGCTCAAATAGTGTATATGAGTCAGATCTATATAAATTTAAGTAAATTAGTGCAAATATAATTTTATTATGAGAATGGATTACATACATCATAATCAAAATTGCCTTCAATTTTTTTAGCAACCCTTTTTCTCTCCTCTCTGCTATTCATTACAGTGTTACTTCAGTTTTTTGCCTAACATATTTTCTTCGCACACGGTTCTCACTGGAGCGTGGTTACACGCGAGTTAAGAGTCAACAAATCATGCATCCCCATTGTCCATTCAGCAAATTACTGAGATTTTCCCTGCATCTACAATTTTATTTATAAATTAACTTAATGATAAAATGATATATGAAAAATTAAAATTTTTTAAACAATATACTATCAGTTTTAGGTTTACAAATATAAATTAATCTTGTTCCAGATTTCCAAATATATATGTTTAAATTATTCATCCAACATTTGAAAAAAAAAGCCCTTAAAAATAGGACATTTTAAATTTTATCACTTTATTTTTGCTTGTTATATTTAAAAATATTGCTCATTTCGTTGCAAAAAAAAAAAAATTTGGGTCACATTTTTTTCATCTATTTTTAAATTATAACATATTCTTCTTTCTAAATATATAGTTAATATTAAATTTCAAGAAGAAAATATATTCAAAATATGAATCTTTCCAAACTCAAATTGGGGAACTTCTAATTGGAGGTGAACTATATATGCATCACGTGTCGCTGTTGTTGGGTTTTTTTCTTTTTTTATTAGGTATTCTTTTGAATTGATTTCCTACAAGGGAATGAAAAAAAAAGATTGCTTATTATTTTTTTCATATTATTTTTTTAATTATCTTTTGAGTGATAAATAATGTTAAGGGTCTTTAGGCCATTAATGAATTAAATTGCTGTCAAATTCTACATAATAAAAATATGGAAGAAAATAGTACATTATATTGGAAGAGTGGTGGAGCTTTATTAAAGTAATATAATATTGCTATTGGATGTGGAGTCTGATAGTCGAGTTTATAATAATGGAAAGCTGAAAATGCTCTCCACTTTAATTATAAAATTATAATATCTATTAATAATAATAATATAAAATTTCATTCCATGTAATAACTAAAATTAATGCATTTAAAATTTAAGAAACAGATAATATACATTTAGAAGAAATAGGACTCGAAAAGATAATCAACCAAATTAACCTCAAATAGTTGAGTCCCTTGAACAGGTAGAGCATGTGTGAAGCATACATAATTGATACCAACTTTCAACTTTTGTTTACTTAATCGTAATGGGAATCAATCAAGATTCTGCTGTATATGTACAGATAGATTTCTGTTCTTGGGATGGTGTTGCCATCAATTGTCCGCCTCATTCATTGTCTTAATCTTTATGGAATTTTTTTTGTTTCAACCATCCAATAATCTGAATTTACGTCGAATAAATTTATTAAAAAGATAAAATATTATCATTCAAAGTTTAAAAGGGTAAAATGTTTCATACTCATAATTCAAATTCGAGATTTTTAATAAAAAAAAATTCCTGTAATCTAATTTGAGGTTTTGTGGAATTTATCTCAGAGATGAGCTATTTAGTCAACAATGTCTTCTTCTACTGCCATATTAAGTTAACAGACCTTTTGCCTGGCTCCTTTACTTTTCTTTTAATTCTATGCATTAATTAGGAATTGCAGTATAGTGCATGCATCCTACAAAAATAACCCTAATATCTATATCTACAACTGCAGCGTAGGCAAATTATTAAGATCACGTTGATGCTTCTAATCTTTATGGAGCTTGTATTGTTGAATGGTAAAAGAGGATTTTAATTGCACTCCACAATTTTATTTAATTTATAAATTAAATTAATAATAAATTATGATATAAAAAAAATACAATTATATGATTATTTGATATGAATTTGAAACAGTTATTTTATATTGAAACAATTGATCTGAAAGTATAATTGTTTATGTATTATTTTCTCGAAAAAAAATGTTTATATATTATTTCGACTCATAGATTTCAATACTCTTATGATTTCTTGTCATCTCTAATTGAAAAAGAAAAAAAAAACAAGATTAAAAAAAAGATATTAAGTCTAAGTTGTAATTTTATTAGCAAATATTCATGAATATGCAGTGATAGTTTGGGCTCGATCTCTTGTCACCTCTAATCTGAATAGTTACGCGCCAGCAGACCAACAAAAGCCATTAATGTTTATTGATATATCAGCACCATTGTCCCTTGTTCCTCCAAGAATAATGTACTAGTTGCGTTATTGGGCAATCAATGAGGCCATGCAGCTGTTATTGTCACAGTTTCTGTGAATACTAATTTATATTAAAAAAATGAAAAACGTTTATTAATTACAATTAAAATACTTAAAATCTCAGACTAAACAATCTAATATTTTCTATTAAATTATATCATATATATGCTTTTTTTTAAATTCCACTCCAATATATTTTCTGCAAAATTATTTCAGAATTCTAATTACCCACATTTGATATATATGCAGATTATTTGAAATAGCTAAGAATTTTGGACCCTTGAAATTAATTGAATATTTTAGTAGTAATTCATTTGTTTGTAAAAAATCATAATTATGAATAAATCCTCAAAATTTCATGAAATTATTAACTAATAAGAATTTGAGAATGAAACATTCAACACAGTTTGAATCAAAATCTCAAATTATGATTGCCTGATATATATTGTTACATCATATATTTCGGAACCTTAATTTAAAAGTTAAAACCAATTCTTACTACATATATCTTTTTTTTTCTTTGGATTTTTCTTATTTATACTTCAAATAATGACTGTATATTCACCAGTAGTATTAATATGATTAAATATTTATGGCAGGGATAGCGCGCAATATTATCCACAGCAAATATTAAATTTTTATAGGCTTAGGAGATTTGGAAATTTGAATTATATGGGTTAATGAAGGCAAAACATAAATGCAAGACACAAGAAGAAAATAGAAATATAGAAGGTTCCAACACAATCATCAGATTTTGACGGTATAATAAACTAAAACTTCAACGGTTAATTCAGTTTTTAAGGGTTCAAACAATAAAAAATTAAGTTGGGTGTTTGGTAAAACAAAAACAAAAATCAACCTCAACTTTTAAAATTTGTAATAAAGCAGATTTTTTTTTTTTTTATGAAAAACTGAATTTTTTTTTATTTTTCATATTAAATGCTAGCTTTTAGATAATTAATAAAAAAATTAATTTTTATTTATACTTATATCAATTTATAATAATTTTTATTAGTTAATTTTTTATAATAATTTTATATTTATAGTTAACTATTTTTATATTATATATGATATATACTATGAACAAACAAACATTTAGGATATATATACATTAGTAACATAATGTAACTTTTAACAGTTATTTTATAAACTATACACTTTAAATTCAATTATAAATTTTATCGTCGAACAAAATAGACCCTTAGTCTAAACTCTTTTTTGCGAACATTTTTTTTCTTATTATTTCAATAATTAAATTATACAATTATGATACCCCACATCTTAATCTGCCCAAATCTGTTAGTCCCTTAAGTTTGATCTCTAAACACTATAATTATCTTTATTAACTTGGCTAACGTCCACTTTAAACCAATTAGTAAAAGTGCATGTGAGAAATGTTCTTAATATAATTTTATATTTTATTATAAATATTTTCATTTTTGTATTTTTGACAAATCATAAAAATGATACTAGTTTATAGAATTATAAAAGGTATGTAATCACATAAGCAAAATAATTTATTTATATTTAAAGCCCACTCATTCATTACTTGAATCTCCCTTCTTCATAGGTGGCTTTGCGAAAATATATCGAGGGCTCCTATAGTAAACTATCTTATTTTCATGCACGTTGACATTGAGGGCTATTAGCAAAAGAGACATTTTAATTTCCAGTCAGTCTAATTTTCATCTTCATTAATTTTTTTTTTTAAAAAAAAGCTAAGTTTATTCTTGAAAATTAAAATAAATAATAAATACATTATTGTCTAAAGAATCCTATTTAGTAAAATCGATGCAACTATTACAAGACTTTTTATATATAACAATAAAACTATCATATTTAGTAGACTATCATATTTCTATGCATGTTGACATTGAGAGCTCCTATGTAGTAAACTATCATATTTCCATGCACATTGATATTGAGGGTTGTCTGCAAAAAAAAAAAAGACGCTATCTAATTTTCATCTTCATTATTTTTTTCCTTTAAAAAAAATACTAACATTATTATTAAAAATTAAAATAAATAATAAGATTATTATTTCTAAAAAAGTTATATATATATATACATATATATCCACAACAACAGAGTTTAACATTTGTTTTATTAGCAACATGTGAAGTTGCTAAGTTTTAATTAATCATTGGAGTTGAGTTCTGCAAAATCATGTCTTTTGTCATTTATCAGCTATGAATTTATGCTTAGTAAGTAATAATCCTTGTTAGTATTTAAAGTAATATGTGTTGCGATATTGTGATAATTAAGCAAATGACAAATCTTAGAAAAATTTAGTAAATGAAGAATTAGCTATTAATTATTATTTTTTAATTATCACGTAAAATAGATTTTGTGAAGTATTTCTTTTTTAAACTAATTTTAAATTAATATAACTAAAATTGATAAATTAGTCAAAACCCATAGCTCAACAAACCTGAAAACGGATCTCACTTGGCAGTTGGCAGTTTGGCACGCTGACTTATAGTGCCTCGCTATCGACCGGCGCGTCATTCCGTGTTTGGGATTTTCCAATTCTTAATTACCTTAATCACCCCGAAATTATTTGAGTTTTCGTATTTGAATCTTTCTGTATTTGTTTTACATCTTTTTTTACTTAGTTGTTTGAATCAATTTTAAAAATAATAATAATTTGTTAAATGAAAAAATCGACGATTAATGACTATTTGGGTCTTTGCCAGCTGCTCATTCAAAAAATTTAATTTTAAAACTTTTTTCTTAATTATAATTGTTAGAGAATTTATTATTGTCTGGTTCATAAATTTAGTTAAGGTAATTGATAATTTCCTTTTTGTATGATAATTAATTAGATTAACTGCGTTTAGTAAGATTTAAAAATGAACATTTGAGAATTCAATTTAGTTTCGATTAACTATTGATTTCAACATCTTAATTTTTCATTTTTTTCTCATATGCTTATAGATGACTTTATTTTATTTTTTGTTTAAACAATATTACCTTTTATAAAGCTTACTAATTGTAATTTATAACACAAATATTTATTTATACGTATAAATGTTAGATAAGCATTATAAATAATAATTAAACTATTTACAATTTTTTTGAATGAAAAAATGTATATTTATATATAATCTAACTGTATTCTTATCTCAAAATATATTACATAATGTATCAAGAAAAAAACAACATATGAAAAAATATATTTAAAAATAAATTATCCCTTAATCATCATTAATCAGGAACATCGATGGTAGCAAATTGTTTTCAAATATTTATAATTTTTGCCACTATCTGCAACTGCTATTAGCTGTCAATTACATCAAACTCTTAATTTCGTTATTATAAACTTATTAACTACAAAATGAGTTTGAATTAGATAATACAATAATTTTTTTTGAAAGAAAAATACTGATTCATTAAGTCAAAGCAGTACATAATGAATCAAACAATTCTCCAAAACAGACGGAGGACTCACCAAATAAAAGGTGAAATATAGAAATTAGTAGTTCCAATTAGACAATAAACTATTATATTCGTTTTCCTTTTAATAAATACAATAGAAAATTTGGTATTAGCCGAAAGTAAAGAGCAATAATCTTGAATAATAGTATCAATATAAAATTCAAAAAGATCATGACGAGGCTCGAGGAAAATACAATAATTTACTTACCGAGATATGGTGGAAATAAATGAGTTTGTATATGATCCAATTCTATCATCCACAAGTTAACGCATTTAGATCAAAAGATGTGCTGTGTGGGGGGTTGGGTTTTACACCACAAGCCGAGTAGTGGGTATTTATATATATGAAATTGCTTAAAAAGTTAACAAAATTGGGCATATGCCCATGGGAATACACTTTCCATCTTGTGAGAAAGTGAAACTATTTATGTACCAGCCAGCCATCCTTCATCATATCCCAAAATTAACCGCAAAGAGATGCGAAGAAAAGAAAAGAAAAACTAAAATGAACGGTAGTAGTCACAGCATTAAAGTAGGCATATATTATCACATTTTTTGGGAGAAGTAAAAATATTAACTCTGATTAAATTTCAAATAGAATTAGCCTCAAATTATAAGTAATTTACATATAAAAACGTTAGACATATATTATATAAAAATTTGCTTAGAAGAGCAACTAGCTATGGGCTATGGACAAGGACAAAGCAAGGGTAGGGGAATTGGGGGTGGGGGTCCTCTAGTGCAAGAAAAAGTGAGGGGTTTCTATTTAAAGCAAGCATTGATAGGCGAGAGGCAGGGCTTCTTCAATGCAGAGTTTCCATTTCTTCTTGCAATCAATTTCACTGTCGGCTGAGCTTTCAAACTCTATGCTTGTCAGCATGCTCCGTCTGCTTATTTCCATATGTATGAAGGGGGAACAAAGAGTACACTGTCAATTGGGACATTTGCTTGGAATTATCCTTTGTCTCTTTTCTAAAATTAATTAATATTCATTTATTTTTCCTATCTTAACATTTATAAGGTAATTTTAGAAATTATCCAGTGAAAACTGTTTATAGAAGCAATATTTCATTATTTTGGGTTGAAACTATAAAAGAAAAAAATTTAAAATTTTGTTCTCTCTCTATGTGGGGTGGGGCACATCTAGTTTTTATTATTTTATTTTCCCCTGCACTGTATACAATTTGTACTTCTTCTTCTAAAGTGGTGGAGATTATTGATTGGGCTGCCACAGGATTTCAACTTCCCATTTGATGATCTCTTTCTTGACAAAATATTTTGTTGGAGGATATCTAGGATTTCTTTCTTTCTTTCTTTCTTTTTTAATAAAAACATGCAAACACCATCATCACCTCGCAATCCAACCCCATTAATCCCAATAATTATTACAATTTCTGATTTAACATTAAGGGGATTTTTTATCTTTCTTTTCATGCAACATTAGAGAATTAACTTTATTCAAAGGTTAAGCAAAAACAAATTTCACCTTTATTCTGATGTCATTAATTTATAAATTTTTTGTTAAATTCTTGAAGCGTATTTCTTTAGCGGTTTAATTTAGGGATTAATGGATTATCTCATTATTATTATGAAAAAAATATAATATAAAAATTAAATTAAAATAAATTAAGAAAATAAAGATTCAAAAATCTTCAAAAAAAAAGTGAGATAAAGAAAGTAAATATCATTAACTAAAAATTTCGAATTCAAATCCTTTATATATAGTGCCTCTAAAATTAGGATGAAACATTTTACCTCTTAATGGGTTCGTACTATAAGAATTCAAATTGAATAACTAGAACAAAAAAATAAAGATTCAAATTATATAAAAATATTATGATTTTAATTAAAAGAGCAGACCAAACATTTTCAAAATTCCATACTGAATTTATATATTAAGTTTTATCAAAAAAGAGAAAAGAAAAAGAAAGTCGGTTATAGATGTTACTGAGCTTCGTTTGTTTCATAGATTTGGGTTCTTAAGAAAAAAGGAAAAGCCCAAGATCAACAACACTTAGAGGCCCAGCCCACATCAAGGATATCCAACTGAAGTGCGGAACCTATCCGGTATCGTATCATCATCACAATTTACAGCTGTGAAGACTTAGACAACAGTTGTTATAATTCGACTATTCAAGGATTGGTAGAATCTTCGTCTCGGTGCTTGCTCACCAAGAGAGGCAGAGATGGCGGGAGTTTCAGATGTGCAGAAGAGACCGGGAGGAAGACCGCTGGGCCCCCCTCCGCGAGGCCCTCCTCCTCTTCAGCCCGTTGATCGCGAGAAGGTTTTTCTTGCTCATCCTTCTTGTTTAATTGATTGATTTTTCTAGGGTTTCAAAACCTAACTATCGCTTTTTTCTCTCTCTCTTCCTGGTTCAATGATCCGGCTTGATGTTCTGGTTTGGTTGCTCTTATTTTTGGCTCCATTATGAAATAGGGAAATTATCATGTCTCAAACTTGGCTTAATTCATGGAACCATGCTGTGTGGCTTTGGATTTGGCCGCTGCTGGCATTTCTTATCATCTGTTGATAAACGTGCATGAGTTAACTATTTGCTTTCTTATTTTTTAAGCTTTAAGTTTTATTGGAGTATGCTAATGATATACTTTTTTTTTTCTTTTTCCCCCTTCCAATTGGAAATGCAGACTTGTCCTTTATTGCTTCGTGTTTTCACTAAGGTATGCTCGCCACTCTGAGCTTTTATACCGAACCTCTTTTGGGTAAAATTTATATTTTTCTGTTTATGGAAGTATACAACTGATTTAACAAGTATAATCATTCTGAACTAATACGAAGGGGATGTGTACAAAATTTTCCTTTATAGCGAACACTATATGATGTGAGAAGAACATGTTGCTATTCAACACATGGCATTAGCCATTAAGTTAGTTTGGAAACTTGGACGGAATTTGATGTGTTAATCTACCTCCTCTTTGGGAGCTTTAGAATTATCATTTTGGTTGCAATATCACCTATGCAAATCCGGCTTTTAATAGCCAATGCAAGTTTATATTATTTCGTTGGTCCATTGTTTATTCCTGAAGCAGTAGTTATATTGCACTTCTGCAACCATGTTTCTGATCATCTCATGTTGAGTCTGAATCATGCATGGTAATCATAACAGTTTGACAATCTTTGCTTAAAAGTCTCAAAGATTCATGAATTTGAAAAATGTAGTAAAATGATGCTCTAAAAGAAGTTTAATACTAATCAACTTAAGTTGATTGTGATTTTGAATATTAATGTAATATTAACTGTGTATGGCATATATTATTTTGGTGTAAAATAGGCATTCATCATTTTTCTAGTAGTGAAATAGCAAAAAATTGTAGAACTTTGCCTTCTGGCATTTTATTTTTCATAATTCTTCTTACTGGCAGAAGAGATAGGGAATTTTGCTTTTTCCTTGTTATTGTCCTCATAGTTTACTTCTTTAGTCAGCTCTATGCATTTAAATTATCGGGAAATTTTGTAGTCATATAGTCAGCACCTACTGTTCCCCATTTGAGCACATAATACATGTAATGATTAATTGTTGTTGTGTTCCCCATTTGAGCACATAATACATGTAATGATTAATTGTTGTTGTGTTCCCCATTTGAGCACATAATACATGTAATGATTAATTGTTGTTGTGTTCCCCATTTGAGCACATAATACATGTAATGATTAATTTTTGTTGAACTCATAATTATTGTCTGATATGAATGCAAATTTATTTAAAGCTTTGGCTTGAATTTCTTGCAGATAGGGTGTCATCATTCTAAGGAAGAATTTGCAGTGAGAGGCAAGGAACCTAAGGATGAGGTTCAAATATATACATGGAGGGATGCTACTCTTAGGGAATTAACTGATCTTGTATGTCAAAATCACATGCTATTTCTCTGTTTTTATACATCTTATAGAAAGGTTCTTATTGTTCAATAAAAAAAAAGAGGAAGTTTTCTAGTGTTGCTTTGAGGTTTTTGAGTGCCTTGAAGCTCAATCTAGTAGGCCCTCCTAAAACTCATTTCTGATAGTTTGGAGTGTCTGAAGTTCAGTACATTTCCAAGGGCGACTTGAAGCTTTATCATTTTCTTAAGGATCTCAGCATTTAAGAATCATGGTCTAGACATAGTTTTGGACTAAAACCTGCAAGATTATTTGTGAGCATTATGTTGGTCACTGGACAGTAAGTGGATACAAATAGCAACCACTTATATCTGGTTAATGGAGCACCTATTGTTACTTATAAATAACCACATTCTCTTTACAATGAATTCCACTCTTATTGCTAACTTGCTGCAACTCCCAATTACCATTAGAACCACTTTCCTCTTCTTTTTGGTAAGGCTTAGTTTAATCTATCCTATTCATTTCTTCTATTGGCCTCTTCTCGAATTTAAGGAATCTAAAATACAATTGTTTCCTCTTTATCTATTTGTTTATTTATTTATATTTTACCATTGGCTTCCTCTATGCATGTGTGTGCTCATGTGCATACTTGTGTGCAACTCCTTATGACTTTTTTAATGATCACTGAAAGGAAGGGGGAAAATCATTTTCTTATTATGGCGCTTCATGGTGTTGAAACTTATTTAATCTGGATCATTTTCTATGCCAAAACTGTTGTAACTTTCCTTCAGGTGCTTCCTGTGATTGTCTCTGGTACTAGCTGTGTAATTATGTTGAATTACATGGTGCATGGAGTTCATGCACTGTCTTTTTCTGTAATGTTATGCCTATTGTAGAAGAGTTTGATTTAGCTCTGTTCGGGGAGAAGAATCTGTTCCTCTATGCTGTTGTACTATGCAGAAAATGAGCCTTTAAGATATGGCATAAAAAGTGAGATTTTGTGATGTTTGTCTTTGACTTGTTTACAAAAGAGATGTTTCTGAATCTATGATTACATTGGAGCTATGTGCGGATGTTAAACTTTTCTGTAACAGATTATGCTGTTGATGCATTTTCAGCATCTGACAGAATTTCTTAATCAATGTTTGTCAGGATTTTTTGTTTCTGCAATAAGTGATTTGAGTTCTATTCCTTTTTTTTGGCTTTATTATATCTAATCTGACATCCTTGCAGGTGAAAGAGGTTGCTCCGGCAGCAAGAAGAAGAGATGCAAGACTGTCCTTTGCTTTTGTATATCCTGATAAAAATGGTCGTTTTGTGGTGCGAGAGGTCAGTCACTCAACTTGTTTCCATTCCTACATGTGGATAATTCTCATTTGTCATATTCTCTAGCAGATCCCTAAATTTTCATTTCCTTTCCTTTATCTCCCACCAATCCACCCACTGAAAAAACAATTAATAATAATGTATACATATATAAGAAGAAGAAATCTATTAAAAATAGATATTACTGAAGTGCTATATCCATTTATGTTAGCAAGTTGATCTGGGTTAGGTATATAAAACATAATGGTACTGATTTTGAAAATTTTCCTTCTTTCACAAAGGTGGGAAAGACGTACTCAAATAGGAACGGGAAATTAGATGATGGAAAAGCATTGGCAGAACTTGGCTTTCAGGTAAAAGAGGATTCTCTTTTAATGAATTATTCTAAACCTAATTCACATACTGGATTCATGCTAGCATGTGTTTTACTTATGCAGATAGGAGATTACTTGGATGTTGCTGTTCTGTAGAGTTCTTACTCTATTTATGGCTGTGTATCGTTAGATTGATCTGGGAAACTTTCTCCACATCTGAGATGCAAGGGATGTTATGTAAGATGGTACCGAAGCTGTATTTGCCAAGTTGTTGAAACATTAGAAAGGAATGACGGATGAGCCTAGGCAAACTATCACTGAATTTTCTAAAGTAAAACAATTAGAGGTATCTTCCATGTTGTAGGTTAACAGTCAGTAACGAATTTTATCATTGACTTCGGCTTCATTGAGAGTTTTGTGAAGCTACCGATGTGAGGTGTTAATCAAACGTTCCTTACTCTATGCTTCCGTGAAGGTTTCCGCGTGTATCACTTCATCTTTACATATCGTTCAACACGCATTTCTTTGATTTTACTGTTGAGGTCATGTTCGGATCAGTGTGGGGATTGATTTTATTCTATTAAAAATTTATTGGAATTGATTTTACTCGATTTAAAAATTTTCGGATTAATTCTTCCGAGTTGGGTCAAGTCTGCTATAAATTAATATGACTAATATAATATAAATGCTTTAATAATCATTTATATAAATCAGAGTTAATTTTTTTATGAATTGTTGATCACTAAGAATTTGATCACAATCCCTAAATGCTGACAGTTAATGTTTTTCTTCATACGACCCGAGACCAAACCTAATTTCTATATGGACAGTCTCTTACGGACTTGTACAAACACAATATATTTGGGCCTATGTGCAATAATTTATGTACACAATGAAATTAGTTATATTTAAGATGTTAGCGTCAAATTTCTGGACTGCAGTATTAGCTCTTAAAAATAACTATCATCATCTGTATCTGTAAAAATTAAAATAAATTTATTTTATCATTCTTTTTCAAAAAAATTAATATTTATTTCCTTCATTTCAAAATTATTGTCTATTTTAGAGAATTTTTTTTATCTTAAAATGATTGTTCATTTTTAAAAAATAATATAAACTTTTTTTTTTCAATTTTATGGCTTGTATTAATAAGAACTTCACCAATAATTATAGATGGAAAATTCTACATTGTGTGAAAAAAATTAGAACAATTTTCTTTTTTTTTTTTTTAGAATAGTCCTTAGTCAGTTACTTATATTATTAATATAATTTTTTAAATTATGGTGTCACACAAAAAAAAAGAAACAATCATTTTGAAACAGGGAATAATGAACATGTATAGTAAAAAGGAGAAAAAAAGAAGTAGAACCTGAATTTGTTGTTAATTCCACAATTGAAGCCGCGGTTGAAATAAAACCAACAGGCTTGGGTCATCTTTTGGCCAAGTGGACCTTGGAAGTGTGAAATACGAAGAACGGGTTCCATTTGTCCGACAAAATTTGGGTCAACCCAATCCCCTCATTCATTTGTTTGTTGTCACATGTATTGAAGTTTAATATTCCATCTATTTCTTTGGATTAGATTTTTTTTCTAAAATATTTGAAGTTTAAATTATTTATAAAAATTAATTATAGTACTAAATATTTCTAAAATTCAAAAATTATATGATTTATCCAATTCATATTTATCATATTCTACTAATACGTTATTTTTTTAAATTTTGTATTAAAATTAAATTGTGATGAAATGATCGAAAAAAATATTATTTATTCATGAAATTTGACTTATTCTGTTAGTATTCCCTACAAATTTTATTTTTTGTACTAGTATTTTATTGAAATTTGATATATTATATTGGTACTTCCTAAGTAAATGAAAATATTTTTTTCTGATTAACGGTAAATGTGTTAAAAAGATCAAACAAATGTGATTAATTTTATAAATTTTGAATCGCAATATATATTAGTACAATAGATGGATGTAATATCCCCTAAAAAAATTTATAGTAATCCTTTTAGTTATTAGAATTTTTTTTATATAGATATAGTATTTTGCCATCATTGGCAATGTAAAAATCATATAAAATATAAATACTTGAAGAAAATAATTGTAATAATTTTAAATTTATATTATTATATTATTATAAATATAAAGTTTTTTTACAAAAATTTATATTTTTTATACATTTTTATATAATTTTTAATTTGTTATCTATTAAATTAAATTTATTTTCATTAGAAATAAATTATAGATTACAGCTATTGATTTTAATAATGGCTATATATCAATTATACTACTTATTTTTAAATATATTTTTCAATTATTATGCAAAAACTTTAAACCACGTCCATATTTATCATAAGTTTACAGATAATTCTAATTCAATTCATTAGGAAAGGGAGAGTTTGATTTACTCGTAAGTAAATACGTAAAAAAATCAGATAATGCTGATATTGTCGGCTCATCCCACACTGTCGTTTAAAGCAAGAATCCAGAATGCAATGAAAACGATATCGTTTACTTGTAAATAAAGGCAAAACATGGAACCATCAGCACCAGTCACGCGGTGAGTATCCTCAGCGATAAGGAAAATCTGAAACCGAAAAACGCTGATTATTAATTAATCACTAATAATCTCTCTCTCTCGCTTACGATTTTTACAATTTCGGAGTTTCTGCTGGGAAGAGTTAGATTCCAATCTTAACTCTTTCATTCTCTCCATTTTCTTTCCTACTTTTACACGCTTTCTTCACTACTTTTACTTGCTGTCATTATCTGTTGCTTGCCCATGGACTCTTGCTAGATCTCTCTCTCAATCCCACTCGTAATTCCCTTTTTCCACTCTATTCTCACTCCATTTTCCACTTTTCTTTTAACTCTTTCCATTTTTTGGTTCCCTATGTTTTAGGTTTTGATTTGGTATTTGATTATAGGTTTTGATAGCCAATGGCGTTGAAGCGGGGATTATCTGGTTCCGGAATCCATAGAAACCGAGGCGGAGGCGGTGGATCTTCGTTGCCGATTTTTCTTGTCATTTTCTTCTCACTTCTGGCTCCGTTAATTTTCTTTGTTGGCCCAAGGCTCTACACAAGTGCTTCGATCGGTTAGCTTTTCATACTACTTTTGCTTTAATTTCGATTTTTTTTTTATATCTGTATGTAGTAGATCGCATTCATGCTTCGCTGATTGAAATATTATTTGGTGCTAGTTGCTTTGATACAGTTTCTCGTCGTTTTGGTTCATTTAGCTAATGTTTGTTTTGATTATTTCTCTTCCTGCTTTTGAGCCTTAGATACGTAATTATTATACAACTTATGAATCATTTCGTAGGATCTTTGTTTAGTTCTGACAGTCCTTCATGGCCTTTGTTATTATTATTATTATTTTGCTTCTAACCTATTGGTTCTACTTTCATAATTGTAGGAGAGTTGTACATTAGATTCCTGATAATTTTACCATAATATCAATCTACTTGGATTTCCGGAGCAAGATGATTGACCAAAAAAGTGGTATGGGGGTGAGAGTAATTACGTCTTAAGAGGGGACTTCCAAACCTTGTGGCCTTTAGACCAAAAGGGGATATAATGGAGATAGAGTTGGCGTGTGAAGAATTTCAAAAGTAAAGAGAAAAGGGATGTTGAAGGCAGTGTCAATGGTTCAATGCCTCTGTATAAATAACATTCTATTTACTAATTCTCCAGGGTAGTTTGGACATAAATGGGTGTTAAAGAGATGCACCTTTAATTGGAGTGTGGATTGAGCATCACTTTCAATTATGTTTGGATTTTGATATATTGTATCAGAAGAATTCTAGAATTAATAGATACTTTTAGTTTTGATGTCCCAAGGTGTTTAATGGCTACATTCTCCATTTAGCAGGTTTTATTTTTTCAATTTTTCTATTAATGCTTGTTATGACCTCAATCCAGCTTTATTAGGATTGGATACTAGACTAAGTTGTGTAATATATTAAAAAAATTTGCAATCGCTATTAAATTCCCAATACAATCTTTATCCCTTGCTGTAGGAAGCCTAATATGCTTGTTTCAGAGCAGGCATTTGAATCTGTCTATTATCATCCTTTTCACTCTAATGTGACACACGTATGCATATGGACATAAACACAAACATGTATGCACATGCTAGTATATAATATGGCTTTGATTTCACTTTCACTTATATTTATTTGCATTTGTATTTGCATTATACTTTTAAATTGATCCAGTGTTTGTATTTGTCTTTAAGCTACGTGTATATTTATGAATTTTTTTCCACGTTAGTAGTTGCTTGCTTCATGTATGAGTCTTGTGTTTAAAATGATTGTTGTTGCATATGCAGATCACAATAATAATGGAGTTGGCTCCAGCAAGCAGGTAGTTTCTTCAAATCATTGTCATCTTCTGCTTCATTCTGGACATATTGTAAGGAAGAAAAAATGGGTTAATTGTTCAGGATTTGGATTGGAAGGAGCGGCTGGCCTTGCAACATGTTAAATCCCTTCTCTCAAAGGAGGCAAGTGCAAGTTGGTGATCATTTGCTTAAGAGAAGTCTATATTTTTTTCCCTTTATATGATGGTGGGATACTTTACTCAGATTGCCTCTTTATAACACCAATCTTTTAGGTCGTTGATGTTATCGGAGCCAGCACAGCTGATTTGGGTCCTTTAAGTCTGGATTCTTTCAGAAGAAACTTGTCAGCTTCATGGAAACTTATAGGGGTAGATGTACCAGTTAAGAGTGATGCCATTCCCGAGGTTAGGATAAGTATCATACTTTGGCATGATCTGATGCAAATTCTTATATCTTCT
The DNA here is from genome assembly GCA_023653625.1 of Triadica sebifera. Lineage (NCBI taxonomy): Eukaryota > Viridiplantae > Streptophyta > Magnoliopsida > Malpighiales > Euphorbiaceae > Triadica > Triadica sebifera. Next base: position 4,686,357 of record CM042895.1, read on the forward strand.
GCACCACTGTTTTTTATGTAAATTTCTTGTATGCTTCCAGTTTCTTATTATTTGTTCTGGTTTATTGTCAATTTCATAGAAAAATAAAACAGCTACAGTTGCCAAGCAAAAAGCTCCAAAAGGCAAAGGGGGCAACTTTTCTGGTAGAGTTTTTCTATTAATTGCAAATGGTTCTTGATCCTTGACCTATTTTAGTTTGGCATTGATCTGTTTGTGCCATGCAGATGATCATTCTCAATTAATTGACTCACCTGCTAAACTGGCTCGAAGAGTAAGTCTTTATTTGCATAATTTAGTAATTAACTAGGTTCTTCTATGGAATTTCGACAATATTGAGGTCTTGAAATATTCACAGAGTTCAGCTAGAAGATTATGTAGGCTTTGTTTTAAGCATGCTTTTGGAGTCCATGAGTTTTATTTTTTATTTTTTTGTAAGATGCTGCAGCTAATGAGAGAAAAGAGACACAAAAAGCGTGCAGCTGACTTATTGAGGCAAGATAGTGAAATGATTTTAAAACTTGAAAATGCTGCCATTGAACATTCCAAATCAGTTGACTCCGCTGTTATGGGCAAGTACAATATATGGAAGAAAGATAATGAAAATGAAAACTCTGATTCAATAGTATGCTTAATGCGTGATCAGATGATAATGGCAAGGGTATATATTAGCATTGCAGTTCTTAATAAAAGGCCTGACTTGCTCCAAGAACTACAAGCTCGGCTAAAAGAAAGTCAGCGTGCCTTAGGAGAGGCATCATCTGATTCTGATCTACATCATAGGTAGGACTGTTCTTTTGTGTGTATACATGAGCGTCTTATATAATCTGCATATTTTCCTCCTTTTCATGTTGAATGTTGGTGGTTATGTCAATTCCATTTCATTAAAAGGAAAATCTAATGTGTGTATTTATTTTTAGTGTGCCTCAAAAAATAAAAGCTATGGGCCAAGTATTGGCAAGAGCTAGGGAGCAATTGTATGACTGCAATTTGGTTACTGAAAAGCTCAGAGCGATGCTTCAAGCAGCAGATGAGCTAGTAAGGAGTTTGAAAAAACAGAGCACATTCCTGAGTCAGTTAGCCGCCAAAACGATTCCCAGTGGAATACATTGTTTTTCCATGCGCCTAACAATAGAATACTCTCGCCTTCCTCCAGAGAAGAGGAAGTTTCCCAGGAGTGAGAATTTGGAAAATACTAACCTTTACCATTATGCTCTTTTCTCTGACAATGTGCTGGCTGCATCAGTTGTTGTCAACTCAACTGTCATGAATGCTAAGGTGATTTCTTAGTCCTTGGTATGAGTATCTTTTTCATTCTCAATTACAATTTCATTTCTGAAAGTTTAGGAAAAAAAGACATTCATTTCTGAGATTTGCGTTTTAATTTTCTTGTTGCTTAAATATGCTCCTTGGCTGCTTTGCAGGATCCTTCGAAGCATGTGTTCCATGTTGTCACTGATAAGCTTAACTTTGGAGCTATGAATATGTGGTTTCTGTTGAATCCTCCAGGAAAAGCCACTATCCATGTTCAAAATATTGATGAATTTAAGTTTCTTAACTCATCCTACTGTCCAGTTCTGCGCCAGCTTAACTCTACTGCAATGAAAGAATATTATTTCAAATCAAATCAACCAACCTCCTTTTCTTCTGGGTCTTCTAACTTGAAATATCGGAACCCTAAGTATCTTTCAATGTTGAACCATTTGAGGTTCTATCTCCCGGAGGTCTATCCCAAGTTAGATAAGATCCTGTTTCTTGATGATGACATTGTTGTTCAGAAAGATTTAACTCCACTGTTTTCAGTAGATTTGGATGGGAAAGTGAACGGGGCAGTGGAAACCTGTGGTGAAAGCTTTCACCGGTTTGATAAGTACCTAAATTTTTCAAATCATCATATTTCAGGAAACTTTGATCCAAATGCTTGTGGTTGGGCATACGGGATGAACATTTTTGATCTTCAAGAATGGAAAAGAAGGGATATTACTGGCATATATCACAAGTGGCAAAATATGGTGAGTCTTTGAAACCATGTGCAATTCCTGTTGTAAGTTTCTCTTTTGATGAACGTGCACTTTTATTCATGCTGCACTGCAATGGAACAGAGATTTTGCTAGTTCAGATCTCTGTCTGACATGTTTAGTTTAGCATTACACTGCCTTACCACGATTTGTATCTTTGTTTTCACAAGTGGTGCTGCGACAATGAATTAGTTATATTTTGTTCCATTAATTGAAAATTGACCCCTGGATGCACTTCTATTTCACTTGCTATTAGAATGTATTAGAGAAGTTCAGTTCGCCATCTGACATGTTTAGTTTAGCATTACACTGCCTTATCTCGATTTGTATCTTGGTTTTCATAAGTGGTGCTGCGACAATGAATTAGTTATATTTTGTTCCATTAATTGAAAATTGACCCCTGGGTGCACTTCTATTTCACTTGCTATTAGAGTGTATTAGAGAATTTTCTGGATTTCAAACAGTCATTTCCATCGTCTTGAATTCTTTTTATATTTCTTTTGGATATCAGAATGAAGATAGGGTACTTTGGAAACTCGGGACGCTGCCTCCAGGTCTTATTACATTTTATGGTCTGACACATCCGCTTCAGAAGTCATGGCATGTGCTTGGTTTGGGTTACAATCCAAGTGTCGTTCGCTCAGAGATTGAAAAGGCAGCAGTTATACACTATAACGGCAACATGAAGCCATGGCTGGAGATAGGAATGGCAAAATATCGGTCATACTGGAGCAAATTCGTCAAGTTTGACCACCCATACCTTCGCAACTGCAACCTAAGTGAATGAACTTGATAATATGTGACTGAGGTACAGCCAAATGGTCTCTCTCTCTGCTCTCTGTTCAATTCAAGGCCTAGTTGATTTAATTTAGTGCTTGAAGAATGCAGTTGAATTTCTGTGCTGCATTTCCTTCCATCCCACATTATTCATTCTTCTTTGTAATTCATTAATTTTTTCTTACTATTCCTTACCATATGGACTAGGAAATAGATTTTATGCATTGTTGACGTGTAATATACTGTAAGAAACACTTTTTTTCTTCTTCTCCCACCTCCTTCCCTCCTTTTTATTCCATCCCAGCCATGTTCTATTTTAGACAGGAATAGTAAACTTACAGATAAATGTGAATGTTTTGTATTCCAATGCTCCAGTGGTATCAAGAATTTTCTGCCTTTCAAACAATTTACTGCTAATTCATTTCCGAAAAGGTTGCGAAAACTATTTGCAAATTGATAGCACTAGCATGATGTGACTTCTCAATTTTTATTTATTTATTTTTTTGAAGAAAAAAAGCAATTTCTTCCCACTGGTTCTCTTGGTACTTGGACTGAATAAAGTAGCTCAAATTTTAGTTGATGTTTGGTTTATCCGCATTAATTCTATAGCTCCCTCTCATCATGCCCATGGAATAAAAAGGAAGAACTGTTGCGTAAGCGCTTTGCCTTGTGTTTAAGTTGCTAGCGTGAAATCAGTACAATGTTGATGAGGTTTGATGTGAAATTTCCTTTCATTGATTCCAATTATTGATTTAAACTGGGTTATTACGAAATTGCTCTTAAGAGAGCTAATGATAATAGGATTTATGTAAGGAGTCAGGAGCCCTAATAAATGGGCTGTTCTCATATGGGCCACAGATGAAGTTAAAAACAAGATATATTCTCCTGCTCCTGTGCATAAGATGTAACTATGGACCTATGGTGATCAATAAAATTCTGGGAAATGAGTGATTTGTTGAGAGCTTGGCTCTTACCCTTCGAAAATTTCAGATTCTGCATAAAGAAAATAGTTCTTGGATATGGAATTCTGCTATTCTGGTCGGAATCATCTTTTCTATCTTTAGCTTGCAAGGAGCGCAATTATTTGTATTTGATCTCCTACTTTCTAGAGATTTCAATAATCTTTTTTTTTTACAACACTTTCCTTTTCAAGTGTCATCATTTTAAAAGCGGGGTCTGTTGGTGCAACGTGAGAGGAAATTTCATACAGGTTCAGAGATTTTATTCAAGCATGCATTTTGAGTGGGATGACAAATATCCATTTTTAGTTATATTAAAAGAAATAATAAAATAATTAACAAAGTTTTTTTCTCTTTTTTTTTTTTTTGAAAATGTGGAATCTGCGTCAAACTTGAATTATTTAAAATATCTCTTTGTTATTCTAATTCCCAAATCTTGCTCAAACATCCTTTTATAAATCTTCCAATCTTGCATAAAAATCAATAATGGCATCATTGCTGCCTCCCATTATCTTCATAACTGATAGTCTGATACCCCTCCACATAGCACAGAATACCCTTTTGACCAATTACCCTACAATTTCAAGATATAAACGTTGCGTGCCTTAATATTTTTGGGCAAATTAATGTATTGGGTTTTTCTAAACTCTAGAGATCTCCTTATGGAAAGCTTAATTTCAAAGGGTTATTATCAAATATTATATATACTCGTGCACATAACTTGGTAACCAGGTAGGAATGGGGAACTACTTTTACATGGAGTGACAAGCTATCTTTGCTTTCTCCTTGTTGATTGGTCAATTATTTTAAATGCATCTCCGCATAACTTTGATTAATTATAAAAATATTATGAGGATTGACCCTAAAGATATTTAAGTCTTCACTTTAAATTTTATTTATTTTTTGAAATTTGTCAAATGTTCAACATTTAGAATATTAATATAAACTTTTGTTGTCGATCAGAGAAAAATATACAAAACAAAAAGCCTCTTCCATAAAAATGAACTTGCTCTAAAAGAGTTGGAGAAACTCAAATATATATATATATATATATATATATATATATATATATATATCTTCATGGATCCTAATATAATGTTGTAGGGCTTTGTTCGATAAAATTAGCTAATAATACAGTTGTAGCTAATAATCTAACTAATTGAATTAAAAGCGTTTAGTAAAATTAGTCGAAAAGATAGATAAAAAATGTAAAATGATATAAAATGACACACTTATATTAATTAAAAATTATATGTAAAATCTATTCAAATATATAATACAAACAAATTATATAATATATATACATATTAAATATCTCAATCCAATATAATTAATACGTCAACATTCAAATATTATATATACTTACATATTAAATAATTATATTATATATAATTATGTAGGAGAGTTTTGGAGTAAGTAGATTGGCAAAAAAAAAAAAAACAATGGTATAATAGGAAACAAAAATCATAAACTAGTAGATTATAAGTTGAAAGCTAGTAGCTAGTTTTACTTGTATATAATTATCTAGGAGTTTTGAGTTAAAGAGTATAATTTGTCATTTGATATAAAAAAAAAAGATATAATAGGAAACAATAATTATAATCTAATAGTTTATAAGTTGTATACTAGTTTTTTTTAAGGAGATTACAATTTATTTTTTTTTAAATAATCTATTTTACCAAACAAAAATTATAAGTCAGAACAGATTAAATTTATGATCAAACTATATTATAATATAGTTTTATATTTCCAAATATTGTCGTAAACAATTTTTCTCAGCACTCTCCTCCTCTTTATATATATATCTAGTTTATTTCTCTATCTTTTCAAAAAAAAATTAACAAATATAAAAAGTTATAAATTCAAATTAACTACGCTTTTATTTTTCTCCAAGAATTTTTTTATTTAAATAATCGGTGCTAGCATTGTTAATGGATAAAAATTCAGCCCTCCTCAATCCATGCGATGAAATTACTGAATTTAATTACAATCATAGAACTGTAGAAGTGAGGATATTTTGTTTTCCATAATAATAATAATAATAATAATAATAAAAGAAAATAAGACCCATAATTGCACTAATCATTAACTTTTCGGGCAGTTAAGAGGTTATTGTCAGTCCACTTGTATTCACATGCTTAATATTGACCTCTTTGGTTTGGTTCTACTTTTGGTAATCATTCCATTGTAGAAATGAAACATCTCTATAAAGGTTAGTTATAAAACTCATCATATATTCCACTTGAATTAATCAAGTAAAAGAGCAAATAAATGTAACTTTCCTTCAATTCTTATCAATCATTTTCAATAGTACTTTATAAAACCAAAAACTTTACTAATTCCAAAAAGGGAAAAAAATAAAAATAAAAATTTGGTGACCTACATATATACACAAGTATCAGCACATGATCAATAACGCACATGCGATGTCTAACTATATATATATATATATATATATATATAAACGTCCAGCAATTTTGGAGCTACACGTTAATTTTGCTTACGAAAATAATGTTTTGTCGTGTCCATGACAAACTCCAAAATATACAACTTTCCTATGTATTTCACACGTGTCCAAAATAATGATTACTTTATGTATACAACATAACATATTGTGATTAATTCAGTTTATAATTATTTTTATTTTTCTCTCTAACAGTAATTAAAATTTATAATCTCTGATCAATTGAATTCAGATATGTATTGAAGGAAGAGTGTAGTAATTTATAAATGGGGTAGCAATCCTACCAACCTTAGATATACAATCGATTGAGGATTAACATATTGCTAGGATGTCCTATTTACAGCTATTTTGTAGTTTTGTTTTGTACTGTATTTTCAATAATCCACACAGTTTGCATCTCTCTGTAATTTCAGTTGGGATGAGAAAATAGAGTCCCCCATTGGGTTTTTCCAAGTTTATTTTTTTCCTCTTGCTATAATAAGTCATGTAAGTTGATGAAATCCCTCAATTTTTTTATTTTTTATTTTTTAACAAATTAAGATTCGTATAATTTTTAGTTACCCAGAAAAAAAATAAAATAAAAATTAGAATCACATATATTTTTATCCCAGCATGTGTGTATGTTCCACACCAGTTGATTACTCCCTCAAAAGCATGTCAATTTAGCTGACATCATCAAGTTTTAACTTCAATATACGTGCTTTATTTAGCCCTATTAATTCTTAAATTTCTTACTTTTAAAATTCAAGATTTTATTTAATTTTATTTGGTTTTCAGTAGGCAATAATTATTTTGTGGGTACGAGGAGATTGTTGAAGTGGATACATGCTCCACTTGCTTAAAAATTTTAAGAGCACTCCATTTCGAACATCAGCCAACTAATCCTCTGAACGTGCAATAACATTCTTTTTTTTTTCCTTTCCAAAAATAACAATATTACTAAGAGTCATTCACTATGTATAAGTACACTTTATACCAAACTATCGGATAATTCACTAATTTAAAAAAAAAAATTATATTTCATTTATTCATTTATCGATTAATTTCTTAATCATATAAAAAATTATTTCTTATTTTAAAAATACTAGTTACGTTTTTTTTTACATCATATTATAATTTTTAATAAGATTGATACATCAAAATTGGAAGTATCGGAAAAAAAACAAAATAAAAAATAGAAAGTAATTAATATTTTTTATTTTATAATTTATAAATATGTTATGGATTGTAAAATTTATACTTGTATATGATAATAAAATTGTTAATATAATGCTTTTAAAAAAATGTTAATTTAATTTATGGACCAATATATGAATTGGTAATCAATTAGTACTTATATGAGTTATAACTATAATAAAAAAAATAGATCTAAGTCATTATGCGTACTAATATTAATATTTTAAATCGATTTACTTCTCACTTCTCTCTCAAAAGGCAATTTATTATTTAAATTATTTTGGTCAATGTCAATACTTTTTTCAGCTCATTTATTCTTGTTAATTTCTTTATTCTTCGTTTTGTTTGAATAAATTTAAAGTATTATTCTAAATTTAAAATTATTATTTTTATTTATGTTTTAATCTCTTTGATTGAAGGATCAAATTTTCTTTCATAGATTTTTATTTTAATTTTCTTAATGAAGATGTAAGTTTTGTAATGTTATGAACTTATTGTGAAATCAATTTAGGTAAATATTTACTTTTATAGAGTTAAAATTCAATTGATTTATAAATTTTTTCATAAACTTACATCTGTTGAATCATGCTAGTGGCTGTAACTCTCTATTCATCGAGTAGGCTAACAAATAAGCACTACAACTTGCTCTAAGGTTCAAAATGTTCAAGAGGCTTATAATCATATTAGTATTAGGGACAACAAAGTCAAAATTAGAAGTTCACAAAAATAAGACTTTATAAGAAAAAAATTATAAAAATATTGCATGTCACTGCATGGGTGCCGGTGGATTTTAGATTTTACGTTATTTAATAATATATTTTAAAATTAATTGTGAATTTAAATTAATTGTTATGGTTATTGGATAATTACTAGTTAATGAATACTTGAGTCATGATAAATATATGATTTCTGATTCTCAAGGGATATGGCTTATCAAATTAATCCTTTAATTCAAATGTATTTGAATTAAAGGATACATGCCTTATCACCAACCATGTAGTGGAAAAAGCACAAAATTAATATTTATTTAAACAACTGGGAATAAAGAAAGCATATACTAAAACAAATATTAAATAGATGGGCTTTCACATAAATGGATTTTTCTTGCTAAAAATAGTATTTTTACCGAGACTTATGAGCCAAGTAAAACAGATGTGTTTCATATTTCTTCAATCATTATATGAATAGAGTTATCACTGACATTAATCTTTTATTTCCTTAGCATCTTTTTTTTTTCTTGATAACAATGTCAAAGTTCTTGTAAATTTGTTTTGGGTTATTGTAGAATATGGTATTTAATTTAAGATTAATTTGAATTATACATCGAAATTGAATCCAATATATGATATATATGAGCAACAAGGACTGGACGTTACAAGCAAAACAGAATGATAGTCGAGGCAACCAGAATCTTGCGGTGGCCAAAGACAAAAGTACACAGAATCCGTATTTTTCTAAATGTAAATAGGAAAAAAATTAAAAAAAGAAGAAGAAGAAGCCCATATTCAAGCCTTTATTCCTACAATTTGATTTTTTTTTTTATGTGATTCTCTACAACACTAACACCTAATAATAGACCAGCTGGGGGCCTATAATTTTGGTGTTTCTGTTGCCTTTTTCCTTTAGACCCACCATCCTCACAAACAACATTTGTAATCATTTCAAACAAATCTCTAACCTCTTATGTTTTAGAGTTTACATTTCAAAAAATGGAAAAAGAAACAAGTAGTTTCAGCTGTTTTTTTGGAGCAGCCAGCTTGAGAAGACATCTAAGGTTTTCATGTCGGCCCTGTAATGTTTTTGAGTGAATTCTAGGAGAGTTGGCCATGTGAAATCTGGATACTTCCTCGGATTGTTGCAGTCCACCAAACTATTTGGTGGCTTCACTACTTTCTCCATGTTTGGACAGAGAAAGAAGGCCAGCGATTTCCTTACTGTTTTATTATTTACCACTGCTCTGTGCAAGCAGCTCTTGTATATTCCATTTGATAGTGCCTGAATTATATGCAGAATTAATCATATAATCATATAATCATATATAATCTCAAGAAAATTAAAAAAAAATTAAATTGTTAATTAATTACCATGAATGTGTCGCCGATATTGACGACAAACGCTTGAGGATCAGGACGAATGGAATGCCATTGATCGTCGATGAAGACTTGAAGGCCACCAACTTGATCTTGATAAAGAATTGTTAAGGAGGTAGGGTCACAGTGAGGACCAGTTCCCAGTGTTAAATCAGGTTTTTGGCATGGTGGGTAATTATTTAATCTCATTATCGAATCATTCCCTTGAAAATATTCTCTGAAATAAGCTCTCCCAACTCCTAAACTTAATCCCAAAAGCTCCATAATTCCAAGCGACAGTCTGCTCATGGCTTCACAATATTCTTGGTATAACTTTCTATATATATATATATATATATATATATATATATATATATATATATATCATTCAAAAAATAATACAAAAATGAATGATTAAGCAATAAAAAAAACATATAATATAGTATGAGAATAAGTTAGAAAATGAAAAATCTGTTGTCTTACCCAAATTGTCTGAAATCTTCTCCTAGCAAGTTCAGGAAATAATCTTGAACAGTGTTGGAGAAATTATCTTTGGCACAAAATCGAAAGGTAAGTGTTTCTTTCCATGGAAGTTTTGAAGAAAATCTGCCAGTGAAGCTACTTGCATATCCACAGTGATCTCCGATCTTTCTCTCAGCTTTTTGCTTGTAAGCCAACGGCATGCCAAAGAACAAGTCCGTATATTCTTGGGCCTTAGCTATAAGCTGGGAGTCCACTCCATGATTAACGACCAGAAAGAATCCATGCTTCCTGCATGCCTCATTAACGAGCTGAGTTGCTTTTGAGACAGTCTCAGCATCGCCAGACAAAAAGCTACCTAAATCAATCGGAGGAATTTCAAGTTCTGGAGATTCAAGACTCGGTTGTTCATCTTGGGGCCAAATGAACTGAGAGGGTAGGTTGGATTCATGCTGAAGAATCGATGCGTCGAAAACCAAATCATTTTTTTCTTCTCTTTGATGATGAGGAGGAGGAATCAGCATTGCCATGGTTGAAAGCGAAATTATCAATTGGCATATACAATTTAAGAAGAAGAAGAAGAAGTAATGAGTTGGGTGATGAGGAGGAATTAACGATAGAGTTATAATTATAAGAAGAAGAAAGGGAGCGAATTAAGAAAAGCCAAGGCCGTTCTCAGCTAAAGGTCGGTGAAGAAAAATAAATAAATAAATAAATAATAATAATAATAATAATAATAATAATAATAATAATAAATAGGAATCTTGAATTTCACTGTTGCGTCATTCCTCTTTTGAGAGTGTGTGATAGCCAGTCTCATACTTTGTCTTTGTTACTCAGATTCAGAAACTATGTATAAATATAGAAATTAATAATTAGTAGTGCATGATGTTAAAAATTTTAAAAATAAAATAAAAGAAGGTTCCCTTTCGTGGGATGCCCATTAGTTAAGTTCCCACCAATTCTGGTTGAGAAAAATACATGTTACTTCCACTTCACCATTCCTACATATCTTTGAACAAAATTTATTTAAATATTAATTGAACAAAATTTATTATTTTTTAAATTATTTAAATATTCACATATGAATTTTTAAGAAAATTTTCATCCTAGTAAGTTATTAGTGATAAAAAATTTGTCACAAAATCTTAAAATAAGATTATGTTATCATTTCGTTCATATTTAATAAAAAAAATTAAAAGAAGGGTTATAATTACAAAAATCGAATTATGATGGATATAGCTGAAAAATAAAACTTTAACGCTCTAATTGAAAAAGGAGGCAAAACTTTTGAAGTTATCCCAACAAAATAACATATGTCCAATTTAAAAAAGAAAAAAAAAAGGATGAAAGGTTAAGTATTTTTTTTTTACTTTTTCCGATAATTTAATTTAAAAAGTGGATGACTCCATGTTGTTATCCTTATTAACTATATTCTACTCCAATTTAAATTTTAAGAAAAATTAAACCCATGCATATGCAGTCTACAACATAATTTTTGTTCCATAAAAATATTAAAAAAATGAAAGATTTGGCCAACTGAAGAGACAGAATAAAAACGATGATTTGGAATTTCATGAGATTTTAATCATGCAATTTGTGTAAATATATATTTTAAAAACATAATATATTTGCATATTCTTTTTGTCTATTTAATTAGTTTTTCAAACTTTCTAATCGAGAAAGTTAGTACGGACCTATCCTTTCGTGAAGGCAGTCCACTTGACCAACAAAGATGCTCTACGTGCCGATTACAAATAATAAGAAATTTTTTTTAATGTAAATTCAGCCTACTAAAATATGTATAGTTCAATTCAATTATATATTATTATATATTTTATTTATATTAATATATATAAATATAATAATTAATATAATTGAATTAGTTTAAAAAAAATATTTTCATTTGGGAAACTTACTCTTTTTTAACCATTGATTTGTATTTTGCTAAGTTAATTAAACCAAATATTTTTTTCCCAAAAAAAAAAAACAAAAGAATTTAAAGGGCACAGAAAAATAACGTATACTAATAGTGGAGTTTTTGGACTGACAAATTAATGTAGTGGACCACGTAGTATAATTGCATCCATTAATATAAATGAGATGCTAACAAAACCAAAAAGCATTTCTTGAAACGCGAATATGATGCCTAATTATATTTAGAATATGCTAATATTATCGCTAAGGCATTGCATTAGGTAGTTTAATCTAATTAACTGGCTTTAATTTATTAAGAGATCATTATATATATATATATATATATAATAACAGTTGATGGGCCAATTGATTGGACATTAATTTGCTGTGTTAAAAGAATTTTTATTAAACAAAGGCAGTATAGCAGTTGTTAGCCACGATCAAATTTATACCATTTCAAAGAGATGGAATATGGTAATTATGTGTTCTATTTTGCACCCCTATATATATTATCAGTAATGCAACTTCCACGTTTCATTTTCAATTCATTTTGTTTTATGTGGTTGTGAAAATTTTGATGGGTCTCTTCTTTTAATTTTTAATTTAAACTTTAAATCTTCTTGTCTTGTCAATAATTATAAAACAAATGATTTTGTATTTAGCTACACTTATACAGTATATAATAGTTTGTAGTCGCCATAAATATATATTTTATATATATAATACGGATTGAGATCTTTTGTAAGTTGAATTTAGCTGGGGTGGCAAATGGGTGAGTTTGGATTGGTATGAGTTAAGTCTAAATGAGTAGATTGTTTTTCACTCATTTATCCATTTATAATTCATTTAATTATTATATAGATATCCATATTCATTTAATTTTAATTGACCATAACTCATACATTTGCTCATTTATTATATAATAATAATAATATATCTCAAACTTATTTCAAATTTTGACTTTTTCTCATTAAATATTAAAATATTATGAAAATATTTTAAATAAATTATTATTATTGATAATTAAAAATGTCATTCATTTTACCAATAATATTTATATTGATGTTTTAAAAAAATATTGTATGTAAAAATAAAAAATCAAGCAATTAAATTTATTTATTTATTTATATAAATATTGATTTTGACTATGTTGCTTGAAATCATTATGAAGGTGAATATAGTATAGTTTTTCTTTATCCTCAATGAGACCACTTTTAACTACTTCAATAATGAAGTAGAGTTATTAAAATATTAAATTTTATTTTATTTTATATTTGATTTAGTTTTTATGTGAATATTTATTTCATTTTTTAATTGAGTTTTTCATTATATCTTGATTGTTGAGTATATAATTTTTAGACTTTGATTTCAATATTGAAATGAATACTCATACCCAATCTTTTAATGCCCATATATTAATGGGTCAAAATGAGTTGAATCCATTTATATTTTAACTATCCATTTATCACATATATCCTTATTTAAGTGGGTGGGTAAATGAGTATGAATAATTTTGTCACCTCTAGATTGAACATAATATAAATTATATTCATTTAATTTTCATCATTAGTTATTGATGAATTATCAAGATTAAATGTTAAATATTTATTTTAATAAAAAAATAAATTACAAATATCTTCTTTGATATTTTTTTAAATTATATTCAGAATTTTTTTTAAAAAAACTAGCAGTATGCTACACTCCTGTCGTTTGAGATATTATCCTTTCATTTAATATTGTATAAGTTTCAATATTTAAAATATTTTTGTGTGAATTTTTTAGGATTTTATATTCAATCTAATAACATTTTATAAAGATTTAAGATTTCTATTTGTTACTAACGATTATAAGTACAGAGCAATTAGTATATTTAAGTCTCAATATTTCTAATTGTTATATCAAATAATATTTTTATGAAATAATAAGAAGATAAATTATTAGTTTTTTAAAAGTTTGTTTCTTAAACCTCATAGAGAGTTTCTGTAATTTATTTTTTAATAAATAAATAATCTCCTTGATTGTATAATAGCATTTAATTTTGAGATTCATTAACAACGAATAGTGGAAATTAATTAAATAACTAAACCCAATTTGAGAGAATTTCATCAATCCATACAACACAAGACGCATATATATTATGTTTACATTTTTGTTATATTTATGAATTATCAATAACAGATAAGATATTAGAATGTGTGACGTGCTTATATATATATATATATATATATATATATATATATATATATATATATATATATATATATATATATATATATATATATATATATATAAAATCAGGAAGAAGATAATGATCAATGGAGTGTGTATTAACATATGGTGTATATGTGCTCATTTACAAAGCTAAACAACGAAGGAAGCAACAAACATTGCATCCTTAGCGACTTCCACAATGTTAATTCACATTTTCTTTGTTTTTCTTTTTCTTCAGAAAAAAATAATGCAGACTGTAACGTCCCTTTAATCACTATAAAAGCCATCCATGGAGTCTCATATTTTAATAAAGAGTGGCCCTTGATAATTCCTTAATTACATTTGTCAATTAATATTTCTATAATCAGGACAATAATTTCTAAGTTAAATATTGATTTATGCTCAATCATTAGTTACTGTTTATTATTTAATTCCGAAATAGTACGAAAAAGAATAATAGCTGCAGATTTCTTGGAATTCATTCAACTCTTGTGTGGCATATTGATTCCTCCTAATCACTAAAATAATATATGGTTCAGAGATCAAGGCCTCTAAGACCTATTAGATCCTCTATATCTAATTAAAATATTTTTGATGACACTTTGTCTTGTTGATAGGGCGCCATGGATTTATTATGCAAAGAATTTATGTAATTGGTGGATAATTTTATGAGGTTTTTTTTTATATAGATTCAGATTATTACGTAAACTAATCCAATTATACAGTGACTCGTATTTAATAATTTTATTCACATTAGTTGATGTGCATACATATCACTATATGATTGAATTAGTTTATATATAACATGAGAAACTGAATCTATCTAACAATTTCTCCCTAAAATTAATTTTCATAATATTAAGAGGGGGAGATTTATGGCTAATAGTCTTTATTTAAATTGAAAATATTTTTGGGACAATTTTATCATATTTCTTAACTTTAAAGGGCTACGTAATAAGTTACTGAAAATCTTTTTTTTTTCTTTTAATATATTATACAAAATAAAGTATCTGATAAAAAAAGTAAAAAAGGATTAACTAAAGAAAGTATTGCTTTCATGTATGAGCTGCCTATTTTTTTATATATGAATTTAAGATTTTTGTTCTGAACGTTTAAAAGATGACCCAGATATTGTGATATTACAAGAATACCAAAGAAGAGACGGGTAAATAAATTAGCTCAAGATTGAAAAACAGATGGGTGTGGTGTAAATCGATTAATTTTGAACTTATATAAGTAGTAAAAAGATTGGAATTTTTTTTTTATTCAATTGAGTCTCCAACCCGAGACAAAAAAGATTGGAATTTTAATGCATAAAGAGTGTGTTTGACCAAAATTAAATGAATTGTCATTTGGAAAGAGCCTTCTCTTCTTCTTCTTCAGCCCATCGATAAGGATTACCTTTTCAGGCACCTTTTCCTGTTGCTTTTAGCCCAATATCTACTTTGAATCCAAATTTCAATTTTTCTTACTTGAATTGTAAGCAACTACTTCTATGACTGTGGTGCTGTGTGAAATAATTTTTCTAGGGTCCGAAAATTTGGAAGGGAATTTTCATCAGATTATTTAACTTCGTATCCCATCGGACACTGAGTTGTTTCTCAACATTTCCTTGAACAAAACCAGCATTTTTTTTTTCTTATGCCTGTTGCTTTTCTGGTCCCATTTTTTTCGTGAGATTTTCCAACACCGACCCAATAGTATAAAATGACAGTCAATTTTGTAGCTTTTTCGAATGAATGAAACCATTTGTTATATATCAAGAAGAAAAACTAGAAATGACTCAAAGACAAAAAAATTGTGCAAATTGGTGTAATTGAAAGTAGAAAAATATTGATTTTACAGAAGCCTAGTTGAGCATTTCTTTAATCCAGTTGCTAGCTTCATTCTCTTTTCCACATCAATTCTTTTAAACCGCCTAAAAGTTTACTGTTTACTTCCACAATAGACTCAAAAAGATGAGATTTATTAACAGGCATTTTACATAAGACTGCAACAATTCCAATTCAATCATCCATGACTGGAGAAAGTAAGGGCATGTTAGAGAAGAAAGCTTCTAAATTCCCTACTGCAAGTTCACAACAAGCCATGAAAGATTCCGGTGTAAAGACAGCATTATGTGGAGACAGAACAACGTTATCCAATTCAAAGAGCTCTCTAGGTACATGAGGCTCGTTTTCAAACACATCCAACCCTGCACCTGCAATCTCTCCTTCAACCAAACATCTCACCATTTCCTTCTCATCAATGATAGCCCCTCGCCCGATGTTAACAATAACTCCTCTCCTTCCTAATGCAGAGAACACTTATTGATCATGTGCCAGGTTTTGTCTGTCAAGGCACAGCAAATGATAAGGCAATCGCTGTTGGCTGCCAATTCGCGTACATCAGTGTAGAATGGGTATGAAACAAACGTCTTTTTCTTCCTTGAATTGTATGAAACGTTGAAGCCAAAAGCCTCCAGCCTCTTTGCAACTTCTAGGCCTATGCTACCCAATCCAACTATCCCAACTCTCTTCCCTCCCAGCTGAAAATAAAAGAAGTTCGCACGTTTCAATCCAAAATGTATGAACATCATATAAATATAGAAGAGAATTAGAAGGTGAATGTGACCTTAGAACCTAGAGGATAGTCGCCTTTCTTGACCCAAAGGCCCTGCCTCACATACCGATCTGCAACAGAAATCTTTCTCAGTACATCGATCAACAAGCCTACTGCAGCATCCGCGCCATCGTCTGAAAACACATTCCCAGCATTGGTTACCGAGATTCCCCTTCCGCGACATGCCTTTAAGTCGATGTGGTTGATGCCAACACTGTCGGTGACAACTAGCCTGACGGATGGAAGCATTTGGAATAGGTCATCAGTCACTGGAGCAGCGCCAGAGCAGAGGATGGCTTGGATTGAGTTGGTATGTTTTGTCAGGAATTGAGAAAGAGGAAGTGTTGACTCCCAGGCTTTCAACAATTGGAATTTGTTAGATGAAAACTGTTGCTCTCCAAGAACACTCATAATTGGTGGCTGCTTCAACACTAGAACTTGCGGGAGTTCTTGATTTTCCATAATTATGATAAACGTGATGTTTAAGCCAAAAGCCCCCTTCTATGTTTCCTGGGATAATTCAACTGCAGATCCACCACAAAAGCAGAAATAAAAGCAGATATGAAGATCATTGTAAGTTTCAGCAAAAATGAGAAACATAGTATCAATTCCATATGGTGGAGAATGATAATAAATGTCACTTTCAATAAGACCCATTTGCTCCTCTTTTATTATTTTTTTTCTCAGTAACAGCTGGCCACCAATATAACTAAACAGTCTGTTTCACAATTATAACACAGAATCAATTTCACCAAAATAGAGCCTTAAAAATGGATACTCCACCAAACATTCAATGCTAATACAGGAAGCCAATTCAATTATCTAGAATTGGGGTTAATAAAGGTTTATTTGAAAAGAAAGCTTCCAAATTCCTTGTGACTAGATCACACAAAGACATTAAAGTTTTCCTGGTATGAACTGCTCCGTGGGGAGACAGAACAACATTGTCCATTGATGTGAGCGCAGTAGGAACATTAGGCTCATTCTCAAACACATCCAACCCAGCACCTGCAATCTCTCCTTGCATCAATGATCGCACCATTTCTTGCTCATCTATAATACCACCACGTCCGATATTAATAATCACTCCTTGCTTCCCCAGTGCCAATAAGACTTCCTTGTCGATCAAGTGGCGCGTTTGGTATGTTAATCTACATCAAATGATAACAACATCACAATCAGGATGGACATTTGAATAAAACGGATAGGATACGTTTGGCTTCTTGTTGCTCGAGTTGTATGAGATATTGGAGCCGAAGGCGTCCAGCCTTTTTGCAACTTCGAAGCCAATACTTCCGAGTCCAACAATCCCGACTTGCCTGTCTCTCAACTGAAATTGATAAAATATTTGTGCGTTAGAGAGCAATCAATAATTATTTAATTTATAATTTGAACAAGGTTTCAAAGGAATTCGTATTAAGAACTTGATAAACCCCCCAAAACCAGATTCTAACCTTAAAGCCAAGAGGAAAGTCTTCTTTGGTGAACCATGATCCTTGCCTCACATACCGATCAGCAGCAGATATGTTTCTCAGTACATCAATCAATAGGCCTATTGCTAGATCCGCAACATCTCCAGAATACAGAGTTCCAGCATTGGCTACGAAGATCCCTCTTCGACGACACGCGTGCAGATCTATGTGATTGAGGCCGGCACTTGTGGTGACAATAACTTTTAAGGACGAAAGCAGCCGGATAATATCGGCAGTGACCGGATAGGTGCCCGGAGAGAGTAGAGCTTGTACAGAGTGTGCGTGAGTAGTCATGAATTGGCGGAGGAAGGGGGGACTCCCTCGCTTTCAAGAAATGGAACTTCTGGGATAGTTGATGCTCGTGAAATTTGAATACTGGTGGCGCTTCAAGAACCAAAACTTGTGGAAGCAGGCTCGCCGGATTAAAATCATTAAATGCCATTCTTTAGGTTATGAAGATGAGGAAATCTTTTGGAAAAATCAAGTCCCCTTAGCAGGATTCCTTTCGTTCCTGTCCCACATTTGATCGTATACTGCTAATTTTTCTTGAATTTACCTTCTTAAGGGAAAGGTATTAAGAAAATAGATACGTTAATAAAATAATTTAAATTATTTGAGATGTTAGGGAATTATGATATTTATTTTTTTATATTATGAACATTAGTAAATATTCAAAGCATAATTTTAATAATATTTATATTTAATATTATATTTCAATATCTATAATCAAATATAAAATCATTCATTATCCTAACTTCTTTCTAAATAAAATTAAAAAAATATCATATTTTACCTTGCTTTTATTCTAATTTACTTTATTATCTTGTTTTTATTAAATCTTCTTCTGACCCATCCCAATAAATCGGCATAATACAGGAAAAATGAGAGTAGAAATGAAAAACAACAGTCCTACTCAACCGGCTAAACCTTAAAAATTTGATAATGGAAAAAAAAATTAAAATTGGAAATAAAAACAGAAAAATTTGTCTCAAACTAAACTTATCAAGCTTCAGAAAGGCAAAGGAGGAAAAAGAATAATTAAAATAAATAAATAAATAAAACAACTCCGAATTATGCTTATAACTTTCAAGAGACCAAAGAAAGAGAATAAGATTAGGAAATCGTCCAAACCAGTCAAATATGCAGATAAGCATCTATACCACATTTACTGTGAGAAAAAAAAAAAAAAAAGAAGAAAAGAACGAGAATACTGGATGTTCACTAACCATCCAACAATATTTATTATTCAATTGATATGGAAGAACAAGAAAATGAGATCAAGGAAAATGATTTGAAGGGCAAATGCCATTAGCACATAATGAATCATTGTCAAAATCATTATATTGAAATCCCAACTCCCAGGTTCCCAACCAACTACTAGGATGAAATTCTTGTTCAGTGGGAATTGTGATACGCAGGTACTAATATCTTTTATCTCCTTTCCATACAACATTTAAAAACTTCTAACAAATAATGACAATACAAAAGTTCTTGATTTTTGACTCCTCATTGACTTTGTGGACTGTGATCACATCCCATTTTTATATCCTGCATACACAAAAGATCATGGCAGATACTAAAAGAAGAGAATAATTCAGCATACATGTCAAACTGCCTCAAATAAATATATCGTTCTTTACGTGTGCACAGAAAGATGAGTGCATGGCGACTATTAAGAAACTGAATAAACTTTATCAAATCTCAATTGCTTGTGCAGTTTCAAATTTCTAAATGAACTATGCTTGATTGAAATGTAAAGGGAATTGATGTGATAGTAAGCTACCACCACAGGAACCATTTCAAGAAATAATCAAATAACAATCTCCTTCGAAGGAAAAGAAAAAAGAAAAAAAAAACATTCACTTTGCTAGAACATGTGCATGTGCATTAAGTATGGCTTACAATACAAAACATAACCACTAGATATGTCAATATGACACATAAACACATCTTTTGCAATGAGATAGCAGGTTGAAATTTCTCAAAAAGTTCATTTACTTATAACATAGCATAGGTCAGAAACTAATTTAGAAACTAACCCGTGAAAATAAAAGGTTTCAGCATTCAATCGTCCAAGTATTCAGAAAGTAATGGCTTGTTGGAGAAAAAGGCCTCCAGATTCCCCACCACAAGTTGACTTACGTCCTTAAGAGATTCTGGTGTAAAGACAGCACAATGGGGCGATAGCACAACATTATCCAATGCTAATAACTCTTTAGGAACATCAGGCTCATTTTCAAATACATCCAAGCCAGCACCTGCAATCTCTCCTTCCACCAAACACCTCACCAATTCCTTCTCATCAATAATTGCCCCACGCCCAATATTAACAATGACTCCTTTTTTCCCCAGCGCTGATAAGACTTCCTTATTGATCATGTGGCGGGTTTGGTCAGTCAGCCCGCAACAGATGATAAGGGCATCACAATTGGCTGCAAGTTCACGGACATTCTGGTAGAAAAGATACGGAACATATGGTTTTTTTTCCCTGGAGTTGTAAGAGATACAGCAACCAAAGGCCTCAAGCCTTTTAGCAACCTCAAATCCAATATTTCCCAATCCCACAATTCCAACCCGCTTGCCTCCCAACTGGAATTGGCAATGACAAACAATAAATAATATCAGATACATCGCAATTCAATCAGAGTTAGCAGAGATTGCACATCGTATTATATTGTAGTCCCTATGGTCTTAATTTTATTCCAAAGACTGGGCTCTTCACAAATTTTCGTCTTTTAAATCAAGAACATAGTGCAATGAAGATTATCGGATTTTTCTTGCCCAAACCAGTTCCATGAATTTATTCATGAACCTGGTTCAGGTAAGTATGGAGATTATCTCATTATTTCATAGTCTGGATTCTGATAACAGCAACAAAGTATCGACAACGAAATTAAAACTCGAAGCCTGCATCGTAGTTAGCATAATTAAAGACTCATCCCAAATTACCTCGAAGAGGAACTAAAGGATGGCACTATGCTTCAACAATTACAGGACATACCCTATTGATTAAAGCCAAATGAATTACTTCAGGAACATTTATTTCTGCAAAATTTAAGTTGCTCTATAAATAATTAGAGAGAAAATGTTGGTAATCTAAAAAATTATGATTTGGAGATTAAGTTTGACCGGAGAATTAAACCTTAACACCAAGAGGATAGTCCCCTTTGGTGGGCCAAAGCCCTTGCTTGACATAGCGATTGCTAGCCGAAATATTCCTCAACACATCGATCAACAAACCAACGGCCAGATCGGCAACGTCAGCAGAATACACGTTTCCGGTGTTGGCAATGGCGATTCCACGGCGGCGGCATTCAGGGATGTCAATCTGGTTGAGACCGGCGCTGGTAGTGACGACGAGGCGGACAGCCGGAAGAAACTGCAGGATGTCGGCGTCGACGGGAGCACCGCCGGAGGAAAGGATAGCCTGTACAGAGTGGGCACGAGTGGCCAAGAACTGATGGAGAGGGAGCGAAGACTCGTATGCTTTTAAATAACGAAATTTAGAAGAAGTAAAAGGTTCTTCTCCAATTAAAGTGAAAGCCGGTGGGGTTCTGCAGAGCAATACTTGTTGAAGCTCTTCTTGTTCTCGCGATTGATGAGCATCCATTTTTTCCTCTTTTGATGATTTTCCCTCTGTTGCTGGTCAGGTGTTGGTCCAAGCTTACAATTGCACGGCGTCGCCAAGAATTCAGGGTTAGCTTGCGTCACAGCGCAATGTATCAAATTCGTAGGAACATAAGCCAGCCGGATGCACGCCACGTGTTTAATGACGTGTGACTAAAACTGCATGCCTTCAGCCATTTTTTTTTTTTTTACTCAAACGAAATAGACATTCATTAGGAAGATAAATCCGCAGGTAAAGCCGTTAATAATAACTGGGGGAGAGAATTTCCAATACTTAACATCAGTCAGAGAAATAGTCTCCCTAGCTAAAATATTAAATTGAAACGTTTGGTAAGGGCATGAGGAGAGCAACACAGTCTTCGATAATCACACCAAGGAAGGAGTTGTCTGGCTTCTTAAGATTAATGGCTTCAACTGCCTGTTAGAGCATCAGATTCAATGCTGACAAAAGATTCATTCCAGTGAGAATTTTTGTGCTACAAATAGACTAAGATGAAAGAAAAAACAACGAATTTTAAAATTAAATCAATGGCATCAAAGTTATAGACCGAAAACTATCAGTCAAAGAAAAACTGTATGATTATATTAACTTTGATAACCCAAAATTCATATGTTGAGAAAATTATTACAAACACATCCAGCGTATGCACATGAATAATTTTTTGTTTTTCCAAAATTCAACAGTTGAAGGTGAAAATAGCAGCATAGTTTTTCTTTTCTTTTTCTTGGAAACTCATGCAGGATCAGTTGTCATTTCTAATAAAGCATCATAACCTCTCAACACTTATGCATAGTAGTGGGTGGCATTGTGAAGAATCTAGATTAAATATTAAATTGAGGAAATGATCTGTTGTTATTTCTCATTGTGTTAAATTATGAAATCTAGTTATTTATTCTATTAGATTTTGTTATTATTTATGTGATTAATAAAAGTTTGATTTCTATTTTTTAGGTCCTTATTAATATTTTGCATTTTTCATACTCTATCTTCTTCTATTGAAAGCTTGAAAATATTTGGGGAATAAAAATTAAATTTGTCTTCTTTTTTTTTTTTTAATTCAACTGTCGACACAAGGTAGATATTCATCCTTCTATTTTGATCCATTATATTTAAAACAATAGGTAGTTTTTTTTATTCCTGTCAGTTTCTTGAATTGAGTTTTCAATTAATTATACATCTCATATACTTGGACCTTTGATTACTTTGGTTATTGCAGGAAAAGGATAACCTGAACCTTCTCGATTATATTCTTTGTGGAAATGGTATTTTGGTCTACCCCTTTTTTTTCATTCTTTTTGTTATTTGTTATAATTTATTTTTTTAATTGATTTCATATTTATTTTAATAGGTTTTCTTTGATTTATTTTATATACTATTTTTCTTGGCTAAACTTGGTCTAATGCAATATCCAGTGGCTATCATGTGCTGCCACTCCTTGATGGCTGCATCAATCTGTTGCCTATGCTGCTCGCGGTGCTCTTGATAGGAACCCATTTTGAACTGAAACTTTGTAGCATCACATAGGATATTATGAAGATATGTTTATGTAATTATTCCTTGCATTTCATTTATGATCCTACACATTATTGTACAAAGTGTTTGACTGCTGAAAGTGAGAAGTAGAGTAACATATTGCTGTCTCTCTTGCAATGTGGCAGGGATTGGCATAGCAAGGTCAAGGCCATGTAGAAATTCTCAAGTGCATATCATGGATGTGTGGCTCTTCTTAGCCTGACCAAAAGCCTTTCAGACAAATGATCATAGAGAACTTGCAAGAACTCTGAATTCGTTTGAGGATCTAATTTCCTTTATGGCATTAGTATTTCCTTTAGCATCATGTGACTGTTCATAGGAAGATCATATTTTTATTATTATCTGTCATTAGTCTTGGGGTAACTCCACCCATTTGCTTTTTTTTTTTTCTTCTTTTTCTGGTTTGCTTGCCCTATAGAAAATTAGTTTTGGATGATTTTGGCGGTTTATCTAATAGTTGAGTGATTAGTTTCGCTACCATCTTCGTACTTGCGAGATTTGAAAAGTTTAACTCCTTTGTTTGCTCTGCTACTGCATTTCTCTAGCTATTTAATTATTCAAACTTAATGCAAGTTAATTATGTAGCTTCAACCAACTCAAAGCCTCTCTAATTTCCAGCGCCTCAGCAACAGAAGCTTCATAAACACCGGTAGCAGCATAACAGAAACTTCCCATCCAGCCCCTTTTGAATTGTTGAAAACAGCAGCATCTGTATTAACCTTCAACCAATCTGTATCAGGCGTTACCCACCATCGAAAATCTCCACCTGATCTGTTACCACGAGCTACGCCAGCGGGGACCAAATTTGCTTGCTGCCACTGATATAAAACAGCAGAAGCCATAAGAACATGACCTGCAGATTCAGGCTTATTGTTCCAAAGTTTATCATTGCGGGTTCTCCAAATGCTCCAAAGAATCATCAATACTTTTGCAAAGCCGTCCCGAGGCAACATATTCATTAAATTTAAAAGTCATATCATCCTATCTAAAACACCATTTTGGAGTAACATTTACACCATAGTACATTTATTGTGAATTTATTTTTAACTCATAACACCATTTTTTACAAAATATATATATATATATATATATATATATATATATAAAACCAGCAAAATGCAAAACAAAAACCCACGGATTCCCTTTTTTTTCTCTTTCAGTAACCCATTTTCATGTTTTTTTTAATCATTTGAATGCTTTTTCGAGACAGCGTGCTTTTTATGTAAAATTAAGAAGCTAAATCATCAAAATTCTAATGTTTTTTTCCTTCTCTTTCTCTTTCCGGTGAGATAGTTCTTCCTCTCTCTTCGATCTGTATCCGATTTTCATAAAAAATACGGCATTGTTATAGTAGCACGTCAAATATGGTGTCCAAATGTAGATCACACTATTTTCGAAGATAAAAATAGCATCATTTGGAGATGAACTCTTGCGCCATTTTTGTCTCTAGTCTACCTTTTACGCCACTTTGCTGTTGCGTTGGAGATGTCTAAGGGTTATAAAGTTACCCCTTATAAAACCACAGCCAGCTTGTTCCCAAACAGCCTTCGCAAAATCACAATCTAACAAACACATGAATAATAGTTTCAGCATTTTGATTGCGGAAAATACAATCAGTTTCAAGATCGATACCTCTACGCCTCAGCAAGATTTTAACAGGAAGCGAATCAGGAATAGGCCTCCAAGCCAGGTTCTTCACTTTAGTGGGGACTCCAATGTTCCAGAAAGAATTGCAAAAAGTCCTGGGCATCAGCGTGGGAGGCAACGACTGCAAATCTCTGAGATACCCATCGGCATTTCTAACTGAATAACAGCCCCTATGGTCATAAAGCTAAAATCGTGAATCTATATTGATTCTCCAGCTTAGAGGAATGCTTAAAATCAATCCCTGATCTCACTCATTAAAGAAGATTGAATGAGGCCCAGATTCCATCTCTTTTTCCCCTGGTATCATCAAATCAGCAGCATAAACAATATCAGTATCCATCGGCTTAGGAGTAGAAATAAATGGATTGTCTTTCCAAACAAGAACATTACTCCCGTTAGCTACTCATTTTGGGGCCCCTGCTTTAATAAGGCTTTGTGCTTTTATGATAGACCTCCAGGTATAACTCGGATTTCGCCTAAGTTTAGCATCAAAGAAATCACAGTATGGAAAGTAATTCCCCTTTAGGATTTTAGCCATCAAGGACCGCTGATCCGTAAGAAGTAGTCTCCATGCTTGTTTGTGCAGCATTGTTAAGTTCATCATCATCCTTATATCTCGAATCCAAGACTCTTTGCCCGACTCAATTTTTGCCAATTCATCCATCGAATACCATTCTGATTAGACGTAGAAGAGCCCCACCACACCAGTATGAATTTAGCATTTTTCTCCAGCCTACCACAAAGGTCCACTGGTAACAAGAACACATTCATAGAATAATTGGGAACTGCTAGAGCCACATTCTTGACTATGGCCTCTTTCCCCGCCTTTGAGAGGAAGCTCAAATATAATTCTACCCAGCAATTCTCTTTCTAACCTTGTCTTATATAACTAAATATTTGCTTCTTCTTTCTGCTCATAAGAGACCGTAGACCAAGATAGAAATCTTCCCCTCCACCCACATTAACGCTCAGCTTAGAGCAAACAACATTTTTTATTCCCATTCGACCTAAAACAAATACTTGATTTGTCAAAATTAATCAGGTGACCTGACTCTTTCTCATAGATATTCAATATATATTTAACCTCCGCAGCCTCCACCATTAATTAGCCTTCTTTTTTTTTAATCATAAACTCGTTCATATGTTCATTCGGTGAATAATTTGCTATCACATTAAAAAAAAATATTTAATTTGCACTTCGTTCATAAAATCATTGTTTATTGTTGAAGGATTATATCTAGACTAATATCCAATGACGATTGTCAATCTTCTGGGAAAAAAATTGTTACAAGGTATTATAATGATTTTTTTTTATCAAGTGCTCCTTTGATATTTTGTTTCGCCCCTTTATATTTCAATTTCTAAGAATATGCTCAATTTACCAATGATAGAGATAAATTCATGAAATTATATGTTACTTTTATTAGTATTCGGGATTAATAATTTCATAGATTATATGGACTTAGAATAATAATTAGCTAGGAAAATTGGAAATTTAAAAGTGAACAAATTTAAAATAAAAAATGAATATTAAGGGTGCAATTAATCCTTTTAGATAGATTATTTAATTTATTATAATCTATACTAATAAATAATGTAACAAGGGAAATCATGATAACCAAAAGAAAATTTGAAGAGGAATTTGGTAGCATATACATGATCTAAGAACTTCACGAATCAACTGAAAATGAAACTGCCATATAATGATAACACGAAAAAAATAAACTGCGCAGTCAGAACATACGGTACAAAAGTCACTCAAGTGCTTTCGTAAGTAACCGGAAGCATTACTTACTAACTCAGGTAGCGCAAGTGCATAGTCTTCAAGCAGATCGTGCTCAAAAGAAAATCAAGCCAGGGAAATGACACCATGCTCATTAAAAAAACTAAAATAATTCTTACCAGTACGGGGTATATCACCAAACCAATGACAAAACATTGGTATAAATAAAATAATTTATATAATATTATCTCATTAATTTAATCGTAGTTAAACTTGCCCCAAACGGAACAATTTTTTTATAATTTTTTTCTTCAATTCCGAAATTTTTTGTGATAAAAACATAGGCAATATATACATTTTCCACCCTAATCCACATTTTCCACCCTAATCCACATCCCGAATATATATATATTAATATAATTAATATTTTTTAAAAATAATAAAATAAAATATAACACTAAAAAATATTTTTTTATCTAAACATTTATATAATTAACTAATTAATTAAAATAAAAAAATTTAATAAAAATCAGAAATCAGGTCAAAGTTAGAGACATGAATCAAAAAATATTCACCAACAGCAAACATAACAGAATCAGAGAATGGAACAGAATTTCGGGATCGGGAACATAAACTCCACGCATTATCATTCCTAATTTAGTCCACTATGAACCAGATCTAAACAAGAAAAATCCCAAAAACTAATGTTTAACTAATCCATGTACAATTTTCCAAGGCAGGTCAAACTATTGCATGCATATACTTCCCCTTGCATCATCAATATGAAAGGTTTACATCATAGCATAAACATCTGACAAATCCATCAATGAGGATAACTTTGAAAAAAAATTTCCGTTAGCACCATTCAAAACTCTTCCTCTTATTTAGCCTATCAGCAAGTTTCTACTGAATTTTAGTCGGCTTTCAAAAGCTTGAAAATAAAAATAGCAATTAGAAAGTTGAGACGACCCAAAACCCTTGCTAATTGCCAAAGATGTGAATAAAAGCCCAGCACCCTAAATACATAACATGGACACACCATATAGACACAAATAAAGATGACATGGGGGGGGGGGGGGGGGGGGGGAAGAGGAGGAGGGCGCTTTACAGACTGAGTTTAACTTAACCATAATTACATCTAATATGCCTGATCAAGCAGATATTAGTTAGCTAGGCACATAGGGTTCAAAAAGCGTTACACAAGGATTTGGATCATTCTGCATGATATATGCAGCACGTTCAAACTCCTCCCTCAAAACTTTTATGCTGTACTTATCCACCACTCTGCCAAGGTCATGAGATGTCTCAAAAGGGTCCTCTATGCATATCAAATGTCGATCATTCCCTATTCTCCTTGTCCAGTCCTTTTCCTGTTTACTGCAAAACAAAATTGTACGGAAACAGTTAGTTAATTGCAAAAATTTCTTAGCTGATTTCTAAGACTCTAGATTCTCAATGTTGACAACAGAGAAGTAGCATTCTGAACAGCAAAATCATCAATCTCCAAACTACAAAATATGTAATCAGTGGCTTTGCATAATATTCCCATTACAGATACCAGACAGTCACATCACCTGATTATGCTTCCTCTGCGAACTGATATGACATCATTCGCATAATCATGACGATATGCCCAATAATTAAAAAAGGCCCACACCAGACGAGCAATTGTTTCCTTGTTATGGGATCCAAAACCATGGAGTTTTTCCACTTGATCAAAGTAAGCACATTCAATGTTATCTACAGTGGCAGAATATGTCGCCTCCATTTCCTAAAAGAGCAAAACATCAATAAATCTAAAGCCAAATGCATTTAACCAAGAGGACATCTAGTAAAGAGAACCGGAAACAATAATATCAAAAGGACATCAAGCAATAAAAAAATGAGATGTCCTTGAGGTCATAACTTGGAAGCAGTTTCCAAAGCACTAAAAGAAAGTCTCATAAAATCTTCCTGGTCATATAGTTGTGTGAAATAACATTATTTACCATAATTAGCTATAGATATTCTTGACATCCAAGAATTGACATAGAAATCCAGTGCTTTGACCTAAAATTTTGCAATTGGAAAGTCAAAATAAAATGGACAGGCTTTTGAATAACAACCTGTTTTCTTTTCACAAGCTGTTGCTTCATGGTTAGTTCTTCATTTAGTGCCATCAACAATAACATATTGGTTCCTTTAGACAGTAAAATGAGTATTCTATTTGAAGAGTTCCAAAATTTCAGTAACAATAAAACAACATTAATACGTTGATGGGTTCTAAAGTATTCAGAAGCATACTTCAAAACCTCTGAAATCAAGAATCTGGAGACGACAGCAGAATATTCAAAGGTGGAAAGAAAAGAACTTAAAAATAGATGGGATGGGCATAGCTGCATAAATGTGAAACCTTTTCTTGGGGTGTTCAAAACTATGACTATATACACATCAAAACCCTCAAATTATGAAACAAAAGCAAAATACAAACCTGTAAGCATGGAAGGATAGGAGGTCTGCGCTGCTGTAAAAAATGAATGCACATCAAAACATACCTGAAATACAATAAAATGAACATGAAGATCTTTTGAATCTACCATCATAGACAGCTGTACATTGCTAAGTTAGAAACAAAAGTATAATTATCAAAAAACAGACTTACGCATAGCTAGATAGGGTTCCCTGATAAGTTTCATTAACTCCTCTCGACTTTGCCCAATGTTTCACTATAAAAGCCAACTGCCTTAACCTCACATCTATTTGTGAATAATCCCAAAGAAGCTTTGTATTAACAACAGCCAAAACATTGTTTATGCATATATCACAGGAGATTCCAGTCACTGGATCCATGAGCTTTACAATGGGGACCCTAGCCCGTGTCAGTGCCTGTTAAAGAACATGGATTAATGACTCAAAAAGAAGGTCTGCAAGAGTCAACCAAATGATAGAATGATTCAAAAAAGATAATGGATGGTAAATTAGTTGCCAAGAAAATAAAAACTATGACAAGAAGGGAAGTTACAGATGGAGCAAATATTATCGTATTTACTTTTTCAAGACATGCTCTGAATTCCAACTAAAAAGATAGCTAAGGAAGATTTTATTTCTCTTCGATTAATTAAATTCACTCTGAACTTTTCATGTGGTTGTATATAAAAGAGCTTTCATGCTTTCAAAAATTCTGATTAGATTCCCTGCCCAACCATCCAAACTAATTCAAGAGAAATGCATTAGGTTTCTAAATCTGAAAAGGTGCAAATGCAGAAGAATTTTCTATGCCAATTGGAAACGTAATTTTTGACAGGTCATCTTGTGGTGATCTAAAAGCCCACGTTCCAATATCGAAGAAAAGGAAGAAAAATGGATCTCATTCCAGAGATGTAATGAAATGCATAGCTCTATGAGCTCTCATCACCAAGATTTCTAAATAATAAATGTTTCAATTCAATAAGAGTTGTTATATTACTTTGTCAGGTTGCTGATGAGTTTGTTTTTCTGCTTACAAGTACAATATTTTGTCCACCATTTTGTATTCCATTTCTTCAATACATTATGTTTATCTAAATAATAAACGCTTGAATAATGAATTCCAAGGAAAAACACAGAGGAAAAAACAACAATATATATTAGAACATTTTGTAATAAGTCTTGCATCATTGGGAAACTAATGAGGTTCTAATCTGAAAAATTTTAAACAAAAAAAAAAAGAAAAAAACAGTTTTACCCTCTCAAACTATCATAGTGTCATATATAATACAGAGCTAATAGTTCATCATTCACAAGTAGCCAAGGAAGGCACGAAATAATTCCTCAAAATTATTTTAGCATCACATCCCTATTTCACAGAATGAAATTTTCATTCTAGCACCCGATGCACCCTATATATGAAAATAAAAAGGAAAACAACACTTATACAGCACCAAGCACAATTAATAAGCAGACCTCCCAATTTACTCCTTAAGTTGGCATGAAGTTAAGGCTTAGTCAAAAAGGAAAACTGGTGTTTACATTGTTCTTCATACAGTCCACCAAGTTTTGCGCAACGCGAAAGAACAAATAATTTCTTTCTCATTACCATTAAATCATGAAGAACAACTCCTCAGAAAATTCCTTTGAATCTTCTAGACCCAATTTCCTTTACAGAAGTACTATGATTTATTAATTAAAGACAGTGATTCATCAATTAAGGCAATAACAGGTTTAAGTAATAAAGAAAAACTCAAATACAATCCTAAGCAAAGAGAGAGATAATAAGAAAATCTAACACATATATTTATGCATGCGTTTATTTATTTAAAAAAAAAACACTCTTCACTACCACCATGAGATTAAAGAGACATATCACCGTAACAAGAAAAGTTTTTCTTCCTTCCTCCCATCAGATTGTTCAGTTGACGTGCATACGGTTGAATCTATGATTATATATAAACCATGAGGACTGTTAACATAACTTGGGAACTAAAATCTTAGATGATAGGATAACATGAGAAAAGAAAAAAGAGCAAAATTTAGTCAATCTTCAACAATAAAAGAGAACATGTAAGCATTAGATGAGCAATGCAATCAACAACAAAAGAGAACATGTAAGCATTAGATGAGCAATGCAAATGTTCTTCACGCCTTCTGATAATTTCTCAGCATCTAAATTTTGAAAACCAAGGCCAACTTTGATCTGAGTTCTCAGAATGGTTTACAAACTGCAAACTCAGTAAAAGCAGAGTGGACTTTTGCAAACTGTTTCTGTTAAGTAGAACTTTATTATATTAGCAACAAATTTATTAATCATACTAAAGGTCAACAATCTGATTCACCTGGACATTATGTAGGTTATCTGATTGCAATATATCTGCTAACTTTAGCAATACTTCAGACTTGTTAATATCTCGACCTTCAATTGCAAGGCAAACATCAATGTCACTCTTCAAAACCCCAAATGAATTGGCACATGAACCATAGAGATATAATCGAGCTTGAGGCCACTCCTTGTTTACTAATTTATCCAATAATGTTAACAATTGCTTCTGCTTTGCCTTTTCTTCCTCTGGAGGTATTAGTGACTCAAAAATTGAAAGAAAAGAAGCATTTAGTCTATCAATGTCTCTGCGACATTCCATATGTCTTTTAAGCATTCTCATCCGTTGGCTTAGTGTCCGCTGTCCCCTGTTATCTGATCTAGACTCCTGATTATAAAAAGAAGTGAAACCCACATTTTCAAAATTAGATCCTTCACAAATAAAACCAGAAGTTCCAGAGAAACAATATTACATCCTACACTGACCTCAGAGTTAATTTCATTAAGAATGAATCAACTTCCATCATTTAAATAATTAGTCGAAAACATAAAATAGTCACATATAAAGTAGAATTCATTTATATACAAAAATTTGGAACTTAAAAGGTGAAAAACACATATAATAGACAGTTTACCTTCTCACGAGAATAGTGATTTTGCTTCTTGTCATTCCTGCCATCGGATTCACCATCAAGCAATAAAGAATCAACAAGTTCTTCACCAATATCATCCAAATCATGACCTTCATCCCTCCCATCTTCAAGTCGCACAGCATTTAAGTTCGACAAAGTCTCTTCGATGTCCGATGCTGAAACAGAATGGAGATTACTCCCAGCAGGTGGACCAGGGTGGTCAAGCTCCCTAGTGAGCCCAAAATCTCGTGAGCCATCAGCATCCTTTATACCCCTATCTTCACTGCTTAGAAAAGCATGCTTCTTACTCAATTCACCGATATTTACCTTTTCATTGTTCACATTGTGTTCTAACTCTCTCCTCCTGCTAACAAAATCCCAATTCCCTCCTCCTGGCTTATTTGAAAATCCCGGGGGAGGCATTCGAATATCCTGAGACCTGTAATTAACTCCATAGGGCTGCTTTCCCCAGCCGCCACTCACTCTCTGATCATTCGCGTGCAAATCGAAAGTTTTCAAATTCAGATTCAATTGTGGATCCAGTTGACTATTTGCCTCCAATCCATTTAAATTTCCGAACCCTAATCCTAATTCCAGCTCCTTTGCTGCATTAAGCTTTGAATTTGCATTTAAAAAACCCGCAGGGGTTTGGATATCACTGCGAAACGAGCCAAATTGTAGCTTTTGCTCCACTTGCTGCTTGTGTTGTACAAGATAGTGAATTGTATTATTAGCCCTGATCTCGGTGCTTGAAAACCCTGATCTCTGAAGATCATCACCTAAGACACCCCGCTGGCTTCCTAGAAATTGGTTAGCCGGATATTGGTTTCCAGGAGAAGGCCGGGAATTTTGGGGAAACCCAAGCAAACCAGGAAGTAAAGCAGGAGGAGAAAGATTGTGGGGCCACGGAGGAGATAGGATTTCACGGGCATTGGACTGCCAAATTGGCGGCGAGAAGGGGATGCTAGGGCCCACAGCTGCAACAGCAGGATCGAGAGCGAGAGACTGTTGCTTCTGGAGATGTTGATGTTCTAGTGATGTGGGCAGGGTAACCGGAATAGGAATGGGAAATTGAGGTTGCGATGGCGGCGGCGACAGTATTTGAGCCTGATGATTAGGCCTCTGAAGCAAAGACAGCAGAAATTCGCCACCAGTTGCTGACGGCTGCAGCGGTGGCGCATCATCTCCACCACCGGCCATGGCAGTGGGTTTCGTCGAGGTTTCACTGTGAAGCGAGAGGAAATAGAGAACCCGAATGAAGACTCAACCGAAAGTAAAGTAAGATATTTGTATCCAGCTCAAAAGAAAATTAGTGAGAGGATGTTGGATTTGGTATATATAGCTCTATACTTGTATCTTAAATCCTATCCAGAATAAGGTTTCCTTCGCCTAAGCGTCGTAGGATTAAGAAATCGCAGAGATGTGACGTAAGCTCATCGGTTTCGAATGGCTGCCAGTCTGTAGTTTTGCTGGTCTGATGTACAATATCATCAGGACTTCGCAATTTTGTTCCTGGTTGAGGATAATTTGGAAATTTTGCATTGCCACAGTAAAAGGGGCCGCTGCAAATTATATCTTAAATTCGGTGCTTTATATTTTATATGGCGTATGATATGGTTTTTTTTCTTTTAGCCTGTTTAGGATTGAGCTTGAAAACTTCAAATGCAAGTTTAGGTCTAAAAGCATTTTTGAATAGTATTTGGTTAAATATTAAAAGCAGGTTTAAAATTAGGATTTGAAAAAAGCATTAAAAACGGTATTTCTCCAAAATTATGGTTTGAAAAAAATACAGGAAGCATATTGTACTTTTAGTAAAATTTAAAAATGTCATTAATGAATTATAATAATTACGATTATGCTATAATATAAAAGCTATATTTCTCTTTTTTTTTCTCTCTTTTTTCTTTCGTTCTTTTCAATCCAAACCTAAATAGTCACCAAGTGTGATCTTCAAACTATTTTGGTAAATCGATGGTCATTACTTTTTCTTTACATCAGTAAGATCATTTTTCTTTCCGTTTTTTCTTCCTCACTTCTGGTTTTGAGAAGAAGGAATTTTGACTTTCATGAGTCTGAATTTTCTATTTTTGATTTCTCCTTCTCTTATGGTTTTGATTTTCTAGTCTAAAATTTTTCTTTCTTTTTTGGATTTTCATTTTCAATTTTAATGAAGATTTCTTCCTTATATGTGACTTGAAGCTGCATTAAAAGGAGAAATTAGGCATAAGTACACAATTCCTTAAAGAAATTAGAGAGCAAGAACCTAACTGGCATTAAATCAAAAATAAAATAAGGGAAAACGATCATAGTGAGAAGCAGAGGAAGAAAAAAAATTCATGTATCATTAGGGGAAATGATCTTGGTTAAGAGAAAATGATAGGCTTCATTGCCCACCAAGTTTATGCTAGCTACAACAAGTTCTAAAGTGATTTTCTTATAAATGCGTAATTGATTTTGAATAGCTTGAGTAATATTGCAAACTACAATTTTGCTTTCTTTAGATGATCCAACCTAATAGTTTCTTTTCCAATAAAAATTTTTAGAAAGTCTTTTTGTATCACAATTGATCTAGGTTGAATATACCTGCAAAATCTCATAATTATAAGAGTATAATTTCTATTTTATACAACTTTACACTTGAGATAACTACATTATTTATAAATAAGATACTGAAAAATACATTCATAAAATAGAAAAACTGTATTCACCTAGATATATTTTGTCATTAATTTGCTTTGCATCTGTTTCATATGTCATATCTTTTTTTTTTTTTTTTTGCTCTATGGGTATATATGTGTCTCTCTCATTTTTGCATGGGAATTTACTTTTATCTTGGTGTTGCTTCCTTTTTTTAGACCATTGAACTTTTAAGAGAACTTGTTTAATTGGTTTTCATTATATTTTTTGATCTCTATTTTTTATAATCATTTTGTGATATTTTTTCTACAATATGAGTTGATATTAACTCTATTATTACAAAAAATAATAGAAAATATATTCATTAAACCAAGCAAATAATTGCAATATGTGGGTATGTTGAGTATTAGTATAATATTAATCATTTTAGATTATTAAGCTACACAATTGTATTAGATTTTCTCTTTATTTTGGTGCAAATAAGTTTTTCTTTTTATTGCTAGTTTCTCAATTGAGAACTCCACATTCTAGTTTATTACTTAAGTGTTTTTCCCCCTGCTATGAGTAGTTTGCTAATTTTTTAAGTGGCTTCCGATTTTGAGTGAACACTCTTGTTTTAATTTTAGTGTTTGAATTTGTTTATTTTGATATACAAGCTAATTGGGTCTTGCTTATAAGATTTTCATTGTATTATCGTCCATTTTTTTCTTAAGTTTATATGGGTTTAATATAATTTGCTTAATTGGGTTTTTTGTAGTTTCATCTTGATTATTCTTACAAACGAGAAATATATTTTCATTTTTCCAATGAATTTGTTGGCAAATCTGTTTTTGAGTTTATCAAACAATTATACTTAGTTTTATTGTACTGATGAAATTTGTATTAAAAAAATTACACTTCGTATGTTTATGATTTTGATGGTCAGTCTTTGATGATCTTGATTTTCTGGAAGATAATTATTTTTTGAGTTCCCATCTGGCAATGAATTTTTGAGCTTTGAAATATTATTTTATGGGCTTTGACTTTGTTAATTTTGTTTTCTTTTTGCTGATCATTTGTGGTCAGAAATGGCCAAAGAGACTGAGGCAACAACTGTTATTCCAAAATCTGTGTTAAAGAA
This sequence comes from Triadica sebifera, assembly GCA_023653625.1. Taxonomy (NCBI): domain Eukaryota; kingdom Viridiplantae; phylum Streptophyta; class Magnoliopsida; order Malpighiales; family Euphorbiaceae; genus Triadica; species Triadica sebifera. The sequence continues at coordinate 4,722,189 of CM042895.1, forward strand.
AAGGAAGATAATTGAAAAATGAGTTGTGTTGAAGTGACAATAATTAAAGATTAGAAAGCAAAAAAATGCTAAAAATAGAAAGATAAATTATTTGATGACTATTGTTTATGTGTTACTTTTTCTAAAGAAATTGTTTGACTCTTATAGGACTAGGATGTGTTGGTAAAAATGTTAGTAATTGATCATTTATTAAAAAAGAAAAAAACATCATTTGTTGTCAATCCCTTATAAAAATGTTAAAAAATAAGTGGTTGAAGGCTTTTGTTGTAGTGCAATTTTGTCTTCCATTTTATATAAATTATAGCATATAAAATAATTTTTTTACAAATGAATTTCATCTTGAAATTGAATATATTCAATGAGATTGAACCAAACTAACTAAAAGTATTTCAAGTATATGATAGCAATCCTAATTATATCATTCCTAATATATGTCAGATATATGTTGATGGTTATTCAAAGTGAAAATCTCAAAGACACTGAACTATGTCAAAATGAATCATCCTAGTTATATGTCTTCTGATATATATCAGATATATGTTGATGATATTGGTATTCCAAGTAAAAATTCCAAAGACAATGAACTATATCAAAACAAACCACGTCAAATGGATGATTTTTATAATTAAATTTCATGTAATTTATAATCTCTTAGAAATTAGTTCTAAAAACATAGCCTTAAATCCTATTAAATCTAAAACTATCGTATAATGTAATGATAATTATTCTAATATTATATTTTAAGTTTCATATATTATATTGTATTGTAAATTTATTTTTATTTTCATTACCATTCATAAGAAATTTTTTAAAGAAAAAATAAATTGGTATAAAATTAACATTTTTAAACTCAATATTAATTTTACTATAGTTAAATGATAATTTTTAATATAAATATAGTAACAAACAATTATATTTTTATGTATATCTATTTTTGTCATTTATACTTTAAAACACTTTTAACAACAGTTTTTAATCAAATATATAAAATTATTTTTTTTATCTCACAGCAGTTTACAATTTGATTTACCAAACAAAAAATGTACTTTTACTATCAGCACTTTTGATTTCAACGCTTTTAAAATCAGTATAAGTATAATTAAATAGCAATACCAAACATACCATTTATCAGCGTATTATTATTATTATTATTATTCTCCTTTTCTTCTTATTTACAAAGATAAATGAAAAAATTATGTATATTTTTATTATTTTTTAAATATTATAATTATTGTTTGAAATAAAAATATTTAATTTTGATTTTTTAAAATAAAACAGTTGAAAATGAAGATATTTAAACTAAAAATAAATAATATATAAAGAGAAAATCAAGTTTTTAAATGTTGAAACGATAAATTTGGTAAAAATAATGAACTTGAAAGTGATTAATTTACAAAATATAAACGATAAACCGTAAGTAATTAACTTGTAAATTTAAAACGATATACTTTATAATTTTAAAAGAATGAACTACAAATTAAAAATGATAAACCTTCAAGTTCAAAATTATGAATCTAAAAGTTGTAAACAATGAACATATAAGTGATGAAACAATAAGTTGTAAACAATAAATCTGTAAGTTTTAAACTATGAAGCTATAGTTTTAAAAAGATGAACTTATAAGTAAAAAATGATGAATCTGAAATTTTTAAACGATGAACCTATAGATTCTAAAAAATGAACCTTAAAGTTAAAAATAATGAATCTGTAAATTATGAACGATAAACCTTCAACTTATAAACGATGAATCTGTAACTTCTAAACAATTAACTTCAAAATAATGAATCTGTTAGTCTAAAAAGATGAATCTATTAGTTCAAAATAATGAATTTATAAATTATAACTGATAAACTTATAAATTTAATAATGATGAACATATAAGTTGTAATTGATTAGTATGTTTTCTATTTATTAGTTTACCAAAATTTAATTCCATAACAATGTGTGTTTTTGTGAAGTAATGAGATGTATAATGCAACATGACTATGAATCTAAGGTATAACAACTCGTTTGACACTTATTGGGCTCTAAAGTCAAAAAATTGAATATAATTAGAGTAATCTAATTATATTAAGAGTATTTTATAGCATCATAAAAGTTGTTTTATAAATCTTGATAGATTTTTTAAATTAAAAAAATAAATGACTTTCATCATAAAAAAAAAGTATTTTTAGAGAAATGCACAAATAAAAAAATAAAATATATAAAAAAATAAAAATGCATTAATTAAAATGTAGAACAAAGTTTGACTCTTTAAATATAAAGAGTAAAACTCACTTTATTTTAAATTTTAAAAACAAAAGATATATTAAATATATTTTTTATAAAATAACTCGTTAAAATAAAGAGCATAGTTAAAATAAATAACCTATTAAAAATGTTTTTAAAACTAAACCAAAAGACATTGTTGGATAATTTCGACAAAAGTTACAATTTTGACCTTCTCAAAATTATTGCTCTTAATATATATTTTTTTAATTAAACTTTCAAAATGAATACAAATTCGTTTATATATATATATATATATATATATATATATATATATATATATAAAATGGACGTTTTGTAGATATTTAATAAGCCAAATATATTAAATAAGGTAAGATACTAAGATGTAATTTTGTTTATAAACTTTATTTAATATTATATTATTTTTTAAACTTATTTACTTTTAAACTATCAAAATATTCAAATATTAGCCTTTTTTTTTCTTTTAATAATGTTTTGATTGTTAGTTGATCAATGAGCTAACATGACTAAAATTTGTACGCATGACAAAAAAAAAGGGCAGGGGAAGGAAGTGATGAATTAATCAATTTAATAATAATAATAATAATGTACATGTATTATATATGCACAAATATGTTTTTTTGAACTTAATAAAAAAATGGTTTGTATTAGAAGCAGAGCACATACAATTTTTTATATCTATGATTTTAGCAGCAAAATTGTTATTAAACTCTCAATTAACACTAAAAATAATAAAATAAAGAGGTGATAATATGGTGGAGTATATGCAATAAGCAAGTTAAGCTTCCAATACTAATGCATTCTCTAAGGATGGATTTCTTACTATGATTCTTGACATAGAGAGTTGTTACAATATTTTTGAATTATCTTTTTACTTTCTTTTAACTTCTTAAAAAATTTATTTAATAGAAAATTTAATTCAATTGTCTCTGTATATTTCAATCAAAATAATAAAAGAACACGATTTTTAAGTCTAAGTTTGGTAACTTGAAAAGGCGTTATAAAAACGATACATATATGTCTATTACGATAGTTTAGAGTAAATATAACTTAAAAAAATGTAAAGTACAAAATTAGAAAATTAAATTGCACATGTTAGCTTTTATATATATATATATATATATATATATATATATATATATATATATATATATAAAAGATTTTTTAATAGTTTCAATTTAATTGTTGATCATCATAATCTTTAGTGTGTAAATAGTATTAAGTGTTACAACATTAAATGTTTATAATTGTTGTAAAACTAATTAGAACAGTTGAAAAAATATAATCCGATGGAACCGTAAAATAATCAATCAATATATATATATTGACCAATCAATAATCAAAAGTTTTTGATAAAAAAGGCATAACTGTACTGTTTTTGAAAATTCATTAACTTAAATAAATATTAAATAACAATACTAAAAGTTTTAAAAAACTTTGACCTTTTAAGAAAATTAAGGTTGAAAAATTATATAATTTACATTTTAGTATGTATTTATTTCGATTAGGTTAAAAATCAAATTTTAAAAATAAATATTAAATTGATTAAAACAATATTGGTATAACAACTAACTAAATTCTCATATTTTAATAAATGATCAGATTTTTCATCCAGAAGAAGACAATTATAAAACGATGAATATCAATAATTGAATATTGTTAATTAAAGCATTATTGATTTTTATTTTTATTTTTTTGCTTTTATTCCAAGATGGGTAATCTTACTCATAGAACCATTCTCGAATCTACAAATTAGACATTACACAAGGAAAGAATAAAATTAAATAACATAATACAACATAGATAAAATTAAATTTAATCAACAATTTATAAATTTATTTAATTTTCCTTTATTTAGGTAGGGAAAATTGTGGTAAATTTTATCATTTAAGTCAATAGGGTCCCACAAAATCACTATGAATTTTTTCATTAAAAGCTCATTCACTGTCTGAAGCTAAAAAATGTAATCTTTGATATTAATCTTGACCTGGTCATGTATAGGCGAGTTCATACTCTAGAGAAGCGGGAGAGGACATCATCAGCCTAACCCAAGTTGATGAGATACCAGTGTAGGGTAGTATATCTCCACTCATGTTTTGTTGTTTGGCCCAAACTCGATTCCCAAGTGAAGATCTCTCACCTCTAATGAACTCGCTCAAGAATGCGTCCAGAAGGCAATTTGATTGGCCTTGTCTTACTTAATTGACCACTCAATTTTAGTCCAATTAAGACCTAATTAAAGAGACATGAGTGGGCGGTTAGATGCAGAAGGCCAATCCCAGGTTTTAAAAAGGTATATAACATTTTGGATAGATTTATTTGTGGATAGCAGCTTTTGCACAATACTTACAAAGCAGTTGTATTCGGCTTTCTTGTGTATTGAGGACAGAGGACCAAGTTTGAAAAGATAGGCCTTAAGCCTAAATTGAACCATCAATAATGGGCTGCCTATATGTCTGAAGGAATAGTTGCATCGAATAAAGGCTAAAGAGAGTAAATGCTTTCGTAAATATTAAAAAGCCAAAAAGGAGTTAATGCAAGTTTCTCTTTGTTAGCCAAAACATGAACTAAGAAGTAAAACTCCTTCACTCCCTTGACTGAATTTAAGCATAGTTTATATTTACACAATCAAAACCAAAGAAAGGCGATGTGTTCTTCCATGCCAGGTTCCTCACTAGTGCTCCTAAACTTGTTCAAGAAAGTGTCATATGAGAACTTCGACTTCTTTAAGAGAAGGCTCAGTTAACCTTGTAGCGTTATCAGAAGTAATGTTCTCCCCAGTGCAAGGGAGGTCGAATAACACGTCTAGTTCATAAACAATAATGGTAAAATTTCCAAACCTAAAGATGAAAGTGTTGACAATCTTGACCAAAACAAGATGTTACCACTAAGAAGTAAACCATAAAAAAAATAGTGCATCATCATAAAAAAATATCACAAAGAGATTCAGGAAGTCATAAATATCAACTTCTTTCTAATAGTCTTCAAATTTATGCTTCATAGAGTTATACTAGCTTCCTTAATAACCGTTCAGGGCTGGCCAAGCATGGGGAGGAGCATTGAGAAGGCAAAGCAATTATTAAGAGCAAAACGAGGCCTGCAAGCATCATTGAAATGAAATAACAAATTCTCTTCTGTAGGAAAGTCTCTAGAACAAATATCAAATAAAAAAAGTTTCAAGGAGGCTTGAATTATGAGAAAATCACATTCATTCTTAACTTTCAAACCCACAACAGCTATAAATCTTTCAATCGGGCAACCTCATTCAAAAAAAGAATATTTGGTATTTTGGCCATAGCTGATGAAAGAAAGAAATGTTAAAAGACAATAACACAAAAGCTATAAAGGAAAGAGATGAAAGAAAATAGTTTCAGAAAATGAGAAAATACATTTTAGAAGGAAATATATTATGTGCCCTTTTATATCCTCAACCACGTTGGAAAATAAATGAAATAGTTTAGAATTTGAAAAGACATTTCATTTTCCTATGGTAGCCATGCTTATTACCATAAAAATAAAAATAAAAAACGTGCAAGGGAGTTGAAAAGACGTAGGACATAAATAACAATAAAGAAATACACTTAAATGTGGTTACAAGATGCGTGAAAGAAAAGAGAAAAAAGAATTTCAATATGATAGTAATAAGGCCAATTAGAAGACTCAGTTATCACTACAAGACTCAACCTACTGATTTGTTCAAATCAAAGGTCGAGAGGGGATGAATGTTAACACTGGCCCAAACTATGATGGGTCTTAAATAACATTAAAGGTCAACCAACAATACAAGGACGGTGTGTATGTATAGGTCCAAATGGCTAAACCCATGAAGAGGAGAGGTGGAAGGGAGGATATTTCAATAAAAAATGGTGTTATGACTATAACCAATAAACGTGAGACATGTAGTAAAATCTTTTCTATAAAAAGTCGTATGACAAATGAAGAAATGACTCTTCTCCACAAATTTCAGCTCTTGTTATTGCAACATTGTTTTTCTTACATTCATTGTAGTGTTTAGTTATAGTTTTTAAAGCATTAATAGTCATTACAATTATTGCAAATGTCAATTATTTATTCACTTGACATCTTTCAGTTGCAATCAACCGTTGAATTAACATTTTCACTCGCTCTTGCTTTAGACACAACTTAGCATGTTATTCCAGGCTTTTACACTCGTTCCACCAACCCGCTCAGTCATTATCTAATTTATCGCTTGCTATAGCATCTCAACTTGGCCCAGGAGTTTAGACTGAAACATTCACCAACTCATCTCTTGATTAAGGCTGAAAACGTTTATTTGGCCTCAATTTTAGTTCAGTATTCTTTTGAGTTATTTTGTATTGTTAGGTCATGAGTATGACTTTTTTCTATATTGGGTTTCACATCAACACACATATAAAAAAAAAATTACAAATTTATATATTATTTTTTGTCTATTATATTAATTCATATTGTTTTTGAACATGAAAGAATTAAATTCTAAAAATTATAATTAATTACAAATAAGTCTATAAAAATGAATGCTTGTTAAGCATCATTAACATATATTGGTGTTGGAGCAATGATTAATAAATTCTTTAATGAAAGTATCAAGAGCAGCAGCGCGTTTAGCATCCACAAGCTCAATCCGGTGGAACCCAATGTCATCAAACTGGGCTTCAACGCGCACACCATGCTTCACCAACATCTCCACAAATGCCTGTTGCCTGTCTATCAACGGGTTCATCCCAAATGCGATCACTAGACATCTTTGTAAGAATTTCAGCTTTAGCTTATTATGCGGCGGGTCCAATAACGGATTGCAGAATCTGTGATCCCTATCCATCCCTTTAGGCAACGCTAGCTCCCACATCAAATCCAACGCCGGCAATGGCAATATATGATCCGTCGCATATTCTAACTCTGCTTCAGTTCTCTGTTTTCCCCCAAATATTGGCTGATTCATTATTAGTCCATCGATCGTTAAAGGCTTCAATTCCACATCCATGGCGCGTAAAGCTGTGTTATATACAATATTCCCTCCGCACCCGATGCCGTAGAGGAAACATCTCGAAAAGTCACCATACCCTTTAACCCACGGCTCGCCGTCGGGATCCACTGCTTGTTTTTTCACCCATAGAAGGGCGTCGATTGCGTCGTCGTATTGTGCCGGGAGTCTGTCCTCCGGCGCCAGGCGGTAGTCGATGAGGATCAAAAAAGCCGGAATCAAACACGCCATGTGGCCACAGTTCAAGTGGAGGTCAAAATAATTGGCGCGGCACTGCACCCAGGAGGCGTCGTGGAAGTAAAAGACAATAGGGAAGCGAGGCTGGGCGGGGGATGCGGGGTTTTTGGGAGTGAGTTTAGAAGAAAGGTAAATACGGAGGGAGGTATTCTTTTGAGGATCAAGAATGGCGTCTTTAAAGAGGAAGGCTTGGCCGGAGTCGGGGTCGGGATCGGAATTGACATCGGGCGCCAGTGGTGGATTAAGAAGGCGGGTGATGGTGCCGTCAGGGTTGAGCTTGATGTTAAGCTGGTCGTATGGATCGAACTTCGAATGCTGAAAGTTAAAAATCTGTCCTTGATCCATTCGTCGTTGGTGAAATCGGTGGTCGTATGGGAAGGATTTATTGTTATGTACTATGCTGATGTGCAGCAATTTCTTACATATAAAACAGATTTAAGTTTTCATTAGGAAATCAAAAAAAGAAGGAATCGAAATCAAAGGTTTTTCTGTCATTTCCGAAAACTAATACCGAACCATTTTTTTTCTTTTTTTCTTTTTTTTTTTTTCTCCCTGAGACTGAGTTATATTCATGTCCGAAACGGCTGCAGGATATGTGGATTCCAATACCCTACAACTGCAAGAATGGTTAAATTTAGCGACGATGATGTTATTGACCGCTTCAAATTATTATAATTTGTTATTATTTTGTTAATCACTACTTCATATATATTAATTAACGAAGCCTATTGTTTTAGGGATTTAGTTCTTATAATCCATTAAAAATTATGTGCTATACAAAAATAAGATTCGCTCACATTTATCAAATATAATAAATCATGTTACAATAATTGTAACCATTCATTCATTCACCTTTAATATGTAAGATTAAATATCATAAAATACTTGAAGAGAGATAAATTATTTAATAATTTATTTATGGAAGGATGATTAAAACTACTTTAATATATAAGAGTTACAAAAATAATTGAATTGTTAAAAAAAAATTACTTATTTGAACATCCTCTTGAATTCGATTATATATGTAGACAAAATTATATATATATATGGAATCAAAATTAATTAGAATGGGGTAAAATTGAAATGATATTCACTTATTTTATTTAGTTTAGATCGAAATCAAAATTTGAAAATCTTTTAATTATCGTTCAGATTATGGAATCGGAATAACTATTCACTCATTCTATTTGTTCACAACAAAATCATAATTTGAGTTCATTTTAAATTGTTGTTTAGATTTTATATATATAGAGAGAGAGATTCTAGAACTTAAATTTGTTAAATTAAATATGTTAAAAAGTAAACAAAATATAACATAGAAATCCTAATAATCTCATTATTTTCTTATGAAATTCTAAAAAAAAAAAAGAACTAAAATATATTAAAATTGTTAAAAAAAAAACTAAAAATGATATTCATATGAGTTGAGATATTATTAATTACTTAATTTCCACTATATATTCCTCACATATAAACACTGTTTTTTAATGCAGATTTACTTTCCTTGTGTCCGAAAGGCAATAGCATGTTGAGAATTTGGTTGTACAGGTTAGCAATTCTTTTAAAGAATTTTCTGTTCAGGGGATCTTGATACGCAGGAAACTGAGATAGTGAGTGATATATATATATATATATATATATATATATATATATATATGTATATATATTATCACAACGTCTCCAAAGTAGTTCAAGATTCATTTGAGGATTGTTGTGTCTTCGAGAAAGAGAGTGGAAGGTGCTGCCAGTTTTAATATATTATTGCAGCAAAATCTGGTACTACAGAGACATACATGATGCATAGTTAATCTGAGTTTGGGTTGATTATTGAGGATTTTTCTCTTTATTGGATTAGGAGGACTGCTCCTTCCCATAATTCAACATTGATCGAATTAAGTAGCCAAATGGAAAATCAGAACAAACCATACATATATAAATAATAAAAGCCTCAACTTCTTCCTGAAAAAGATTTTTCTAATTTGCATGTATCATATTCCGATGAAAGCCTTAACATCGTCGTAGAAAGATTTGGCCTTTTCAGGATCAAACAGCTCCACAGCATGGAAACCATCTTCGTGAAAACTTGCCTCCACTTTCACCCCTTTCGATTCCAATTTATTAGCAAACTCCTTCTGCTTGTCCGAAAGTGGGTCCCCTCCATACACTCTTATATAACACCTCGGTAGCCATTGGACTTTCTCATCAAGAGACCCTTCACCCATTGGATTGCAATACTCGTGATCACGATCAGCACCTTCAGGCAATGCAAGCGACCACATCAGATCATTGGCTGCCAACGGCAGTATCTTATCATTTTTCAATCTCAACTCGGAATCAGTCCTATTCTGCCCACTAAAATAGGGCACACTCATCGCCAGTCCTCTGATTTTCATTGGTGCAAGATCAATATCTTGTGCACGTAGAGCTGCGTGGTACACTATATTACCACCTGCACTGATGCCCATCAGAATACACTGTGAAAAATCAGCATGGTCTTTCAACCATGGATCACAGCCTCCTTTTCCCTGAGCTTGATACTTGACCCAATTAATTGAATCCACAGCGTCGTCGTAGGCAGCGGGCAGTCGGTGTTCCGGCGCGAGACGATAGTGAACCGAGAGAACCAAAGCAGGGAGCTGGGATGCCATTTGATTGCAAGATTCGTGGAAGATAATAGAGGCAGGAGTGCAGAGGATAAAGCCACCACCGTGATAGTATAATATGATGGGTAGTTTGGTGTCCGGCGGCGGGTTGAGTGGCCGGAAAATGCGGATATAGGTGGAGTTGGCGGGGTTGAGAGGGACGTCCTTTGAGAGAGTGAGTTGAGGTAGGGAGGAATCTGTGAGGGCCATGTCCACCGGCGGTACATCAGGGAACGGGGGATTTCTGGTGAGCGAGCCATCTGGGTTTCTGGAAATTTTGAGGAATGCGTAGGGATCCATTGATCATTAATGTTGTTAAGTTGCTAGTGGCGCCATTGGAGAGATGATGAAGGTCCGTTTATAGAAGAAGAAGGTTGCGTGTAGGAGAAAATATCGGATCTTTGTGGCTGGAAAATGGATATCGTGGTTGGGCATTCAATACTTCACAGATATTGACGTACACTTGTAGTATGATTTTCCATTTGTTTTTATATTCTTTTTCTGCATTAAAATATATTTTCCTAATTTTGCGAGGGCAATAATTTCACACTTGTAATTTTTGTCCACTAAAAATTTATAAATTCAGCTATTAATTTATTAAATATATGTAAATTAATTAATAATTTATTTATATGTTATTCAATTAATTCATCAATTGTTGCTAATTGTAAAAAATGGGTTGAAAAGTTTGCAAAATGTGACATATAATTGACTACTTCGGTGGCATTGATATAAGAATTAAGAATCAAAGGATCAACCAAAAAGGGGCGGAAGAAGAGTATTAAAATTTAAAGATCTGGGCGTATGATCATAACAGTTGATGTGGGGATAGAACATTAAAGAAAAATTGGATACTCTTACCCTAGTTTGTGAAATTTTGGCTTCAAACTACTCAAATAATGCTTCCCATTCCCTTGCAAAACTGAGTCATGCCGTCTGATTGTGATTTGTAAACAAAGTCAATAAGAAAATATCACCCAGAAAAGCTTTGCAAGGTGTCCAAAAATCATCTCCAAGGCACATTATGCGTACGATTCTCAATAAATATTGGAGTGGGAGATAAAACTTTAGGCTTCTCGTTGATATCAGAAAGAGAACATGAATGTACATGAAAGCTGTTGGAATGAAGATGAAAGTCACGCATAACCAAACTTGGCCATGGGCCGGGTTTGGGAAAGGCCCAACTGTGATTTACTTGACATGCGAGAAAGTTATTATATTATGAACTTAAATATTATAAATTTCTTTCTCCACAAAATTGCCCATTTTTCATGAATTGAATTTTGAAAAATTAATAAATATAAAATAGATTAATTAGTCATAACTTACATATTTATAACTTATAGATTTATAATTATAGATTTATCGTTTTAAACTTATAGATTTATCAGTTATAATTTACAGATTCATTGTTTTAAATTTACATGTTTATCGTTTTAGATATAAAGTTCATTGTTTAGAAATTACAGGTTCATAATTTATAAGATATAGATTCATCATTTATAATTTATATGTTCATCGTTTTGAACTTGTAAGTTTATTATTTTGAACTTATAGGTTCATCATTTACAAATTTGTTGCTTCATTCATCATTTGTAACTTGCATTTTCTCATTTTTAATTTGCAAGTTTATCATTTTAAAGCTATAGCTTGATATTTAAAACTTATATATCTATCGTTTAAATTTCGTATGTTCATTATTTACAGGTCTATTGTTTACATTTTATAGGTTCATTATATATAAATTACAGGTTTATCGTTTAAAACTTGTAAATTCATCGCTTATAGATTTATCATTTACAAATTGTAAGTTTATCACTTATAAATTCATTATTTTCATCAAATACATTATTTTCAATCTCAAGCAACACGATTCTCTTTATATTACTAATTTTTAGTTCTAATATCTTCATTTTTAAACAAAATTAATATTTTTATCCCAAACAATATAATAATTATTACAATATTTAAAAATACTAAATTTAAATTTAAATATGCATTTTTCTCTCTTTAAAAACATACTTAAAATATATATTTTTTTAATCTCTGTGAATAAAAAGAAGAGAAAAAGAAGAAAAATATACTGAAAAATAAGAAGAATGTGCTAAATACTTAGTTAAAAAACAATATCTTACTAATTAATGACACATGAAAAACATCATGCATCCGGATCAATAATAAATTCGTTTATTGCCAACCGTTTGTTTTTCTCTATTTTTATGTGTTTCATGCCTGTTTTCATCAAAATAAATAAATAAAATAAAATTGATTATGTAAAAATTAAGTACTTGAAAATATATTAGATAAAAAAATTATATAATAACTGAATAAAAAATAATTTAATATATTATTAAAAAAAGACTACCAAATAATAAAATAATGATAATGAAATGCAATAAAATGATCATAAATTAAAAATCGTATGACAAATTTGGCTCAAAATAATTTAGGGTAAATTTACTATCCCAAAAGAATTCGAGAGTCGAATTAATAACACATAAAAAATTGGCAAAAAAGAGTTCAAAACTAAATTAATAGATGAAACAATTGATGAAAAAGCTTATCATGCTAAAATTAATCAACAACAGATTAAATTAAAGTGCATGATATTTTTGGAAGTGAACTACAAATAAGAAGCTGGTCGCGTCTGCAAAGCGTTTGTGGAAAACGACAAACAAAATGAGGCCCATGCGTACAATCTGTCCAACTATTATAATTATAAATTTATAGTAAATGGAATTGTGCATAGGCATCCAGTATCCTATAATTATAAAATACTCCCACTTAAGTTTTTAATATACAGTAATCCATTTTTATTTATTTAGCTACCAATACCATGCATCGAAGCGTCCACTACGCATTTGCTCACTTCTCATTGAACAAATTCACTAGACTTCCTTTCTCCATTCTACTTGTTAGGATTTTCATTTGAAAAGGATTTCCACTAATTATTTAACTCGCAGGGAAAAAAAATGTTAAGCCCAACAGATTGGACAGTTGGCTCCATCTAAACCAGATTTGCACCTTGGATTGTTCCATGAACCTACACAATTTCCTCAAAAGGCTCCAAACTTTACAGCTGCAAACAGAAAGGTTTAACGATGATATAGGCCAGAGGAATGCGTTTGCACCAAGAGGAATCTGCACAGAACGCATAAAACCAACCAGGAAAGAGAAGCGAAAAAACCATAATTCAACAGCCCAACAAATGATTCACAACTTGTTCTTATTATCTGCTTTTCTCGGCTTGACAGTTTGATTCTTGGGACACATCCGAATTAAACATAATCAGCAAATCGCAGAAAAATTACTTCAGAATTCAGGCCATGAATTTTCTAAATCCTGATCTTGCCTTGGGGAAATTAACTGGTTACAAGCATCTCTAGTCAACTAATTAATTACTGAAACCATTAAGCATATTTGTGATTTGCAGCAGAGAATTGCGAGAATCCCTGGCATAAATTTGCTGATATTACAGGAGTCATTAACAATTGTCAATTTGTCATATAAGCTAGTGAATAATACAAGGGTCATAATGATTCTCATTACAAGACAAAATATCAACATGTGATTCCTCTTGGAAAAGCTGACAAAATCAATATAAGCAGAAATTATATTCCTTACCGCATATCTCCTGGTGTGCAGCATCAGATATGTTAACTGAGAAAAGCATCGAAACATTACAGTCATGGGAATCACAATCAACAAATTATATAATGCAAGATACTCTATCATATGCCAATAAATCTAAACCAAAAAGAGATTCAATCTGCATTAGATAATTGAATTCCCTTGATTTGTTATTTACAATTGATACGTGGAACAAATGTTCTTTCACCACCTTCCTTTCTGACTTGATTTTTTTTCCCTTAACATTTGCATCTATATTTCGTTGCCATATAACATTATAACTTTTAAAACTCCTAAGAAGTATAATATACTTAACAAATATACTATACTTCTATAGCGTATATACTAAACTAGGATATCAATTGGAGTATCACAACTTTCAGAAGAGAAGATATAAACGCCAAGAAATTTCTAATCGCTTGAAAGATCATGTAATTGTTTCTACTTGATAGCTTTGAATCATATAAAAAGATCTTGCCATGAAGATATACAAAGAATTACAAATTACATCTGCAATAGATGATTCAGAGGCCTCAATGTTTTAGGGTTCGTTTGTTATTGAGTTTGAGAAAAATATTTTTGGAGAATTTTTTTTTATTTTTTTGAATTTTAAAAATTGCTTTTGGTAAAAAGTAAATAAATATATATTTTTTTCAGAAACAGTTTTGAGAAAAACGATTTATAAAAAATTAAAAAAATCCGTCAATTAAATCAAAAAAAATTATAAAGTTATTTTTTGATCCTCAAAAATAATTCCAAACAACACTGTAAACATAATCTACAAGGCCAAAAGCAAAGCATCCAAGACTGTATACCATTATCTAAGTCATGGCTTTTAACAGAACAGCATAATATTTAACAGTGATAGACATCATTAGGACGTTGTGATTTGGGCCATCTCAGTGGCAAAAGAATTATAGTGTAGAACCATTAGAGTCAAAGCGCAATGAGGAAAACAAGTAAGCTGATACCCCGAACTATCTACCCTGTGAGACCTTCTCTGCAATGAACTAGAGTGCATTACAGATTATTAAATTTCAAAAAAAGCAGAAGTGATCTTTGGGTTTGATTCCTCAATTGATTTTAATTTCTAAGCCAATAATTTTTTTTTTAAATTAGTAGATATGTGCAAATACATCCTCCAGTTGGAACCAGTACCCAAAACATTCAGCATTTTCTTCTGTCCACCTACTTGTATCAATGCGAAAGGTGCGTAGAAGTTGTATATGAGCACACATAAATAATAATTATAAAAGTGACAGCATAATCGTTTTCCGAAAGGCTAGACTGGGCCAATATTTGTTCCCTTATGACCGAATTGCGTGTTCATTGGCTCAAAAATTATGCAACTTTTGAAAGGTAGCAGACAACGAAAAAGGATATCTCTTGTGTGTCCCTACAGTCATAACTCCATAGAAGTCAAACACTGAAAAACAGAATTGCAGGTCCGTAAAAACAATTAGTGACCAAGCAACAAAGACAAAAGCCTCAAATTCATAAAAGCTTATGTATATTCATTTCCATTTTGGCAACAGTTTCTACAAACTTGATAATTAGAAATTGCCTAAAAAAGCTACAGAATTACACGATCTACAGTTAATGATAATGATGTAATAAATCCAATAAACTCACCGGGCCTACTTCCGGGACTTGAATGGAAAATTTGACGGCGGCGATGGTGAAAATTCAAATGGCAAGTCCGGTGGTTCAGCCTTACCAGAAAGCATCCCCACAATTTCTCTCATAGTAGGCCGCTTAGCCGGAGATCTCTGTAAACAGAGTAGTGCAATTGTGATGCAAAGCAATGCCTGATCTTTATCCAATGAATGTATTGAAGGGTCAACAAGATCCAAAAGTTTCCCATTGTAAGCAAGCTGCCTAGCCCAAGAAATCAGATTAGCCCTCTCAAATTCGGACATTGGTGAGGCCGTTACTTGCAGAGGTCTCCGGCCAGAGACCACAACAAGAAGCAGAACACCAAAGCTATATACATCACACTTCTCTGATAACAGGCCACCGCCACTATATTCAGGGGCAATATAACAAACAGTTCCTCTCATGCTAGGCGTGCTAGTAACACCGCCACTCTTCGGTATCTCTCCACTTGCCCAATCTTGGCTATTTCTTCGCCCATTTCTTAATTCGCCACTAAATCCATCCAACCACCAATCAATGCTGCCTTTGCTCCTCTTGCTCTTCTTCTTACTCTCTTGTCCAATATCATCATCCTTGTGCCACCATAAATCTCCGCCATTATTTGAATTAAGTCCTCTTTTCTTCTTCTTCTTTGTAAGCTCTTCACAAAACTCTTCCTTCCACCATTCTCTTGGCTTTCTATTATTCTCCTTCTTTTGCATTCTTTCCTCATCCAATGATTCCCACCATTCCAACCTTTTTTTGCGCTTCTTCTTTGGTTCAATATTCAAGCTTTTTGTTCTTAATACATTGCTATCAACTGAGCTAGGTGATGCGATCCATTCACTTTTAGGCCTTTCCTTCTTAATCTCGCTCCCAATCCACTCCATTACATAATCTTTCACTCTCCCTGACTCAGACCCTGCAACATTGTCCTGTTTCCACCACCAATCCCTTCTCGACCCAACCTTCTTTCCAGCGTTAACTAGATCCTTTCCACTACCAACACTGACCTTATCGAATCCAGCCTCCGAAACACTTCCCTTATCAAGACCCATCTCCGGAGACACCGCAACAACCATCTCCGGCGAGGCATCTGAATCTAAAATCCCTGGCGATCGATCAACGCCTGCAGCAGTAGTGCTATCCTCGTACCCAGTCACCACACTCTCCGTCTCCTCCAGGATCGAACCATTATCCTCTGCTGCTATAATAGCTTCCTTCTTGTCCACAATATTCTCCTCCGTCTGCAATCGCGCAAGTCCAAAATCACCAATTTTGGCATTAAAATATGCATCGAGCAAGATATTACTCGGTTTAATATCCCCATGCATCACTGGAGGATTACAGAAATGGTGCAGATATTCCAGTCCTTTAGCAACATCTGTTACTAAATCGAATCTTTTTCTCCAATGCATAAGTTCTTCGCATTTCCGATCTAGTAAAGCGTCCTGGAGGCTTCGGTTCTCCATAAGCTCGTACACCAAAACGAACTTCCGTCTACGGCGGTTGGACGAGAATCCAAGGAGAGAGACGATGTAAGGAGAGTTAATAGATGAGGCAAGAGAGAGCTCGTTGTGGAACTCACGCTCCCCTTGGAGCGAGCCATTCGGGTCCATGAGCTTGACTGCTAACGGCTGGTTTGTTGAAGGGATAACAGCTTTGTAAACCGAGCCAAATCCGCCATGGCCAAGCCGGTTGGAAGCAGAGAATGAACCTGTAGCGCTCCGGAGGAGCGTGTAAGAAAACCGGCGAAATTGCTGCTGCTGTTGTTGGTGATTAGGAGATTTGAGGTCTGATGGAGCTGTACGCTTACGGGATAGTTTACGGTAAAACAAGAAAATGAGAATAATGAAAGAAAACAGAATAAAAGACAGGACACCGGCAAGAACAGAAGGGAGGAGGTACACATGGTGGTGGAGGTGGCGGTAATGAGGGTGATTGACGGCGATATTCAGCGGCGGAGGTGCTGGCAAAGATGGCAGATGACGGCGAGATGGCATTGTGGTAAATAATGGAAATTGGTAGGAGGAGCTAATGGGATATCATTAATGAATATTGCTTACTGTGTTAATCTATCTGCTATCTGCTAGCTGTTAGTGCTGTATGGCTCTTCAGGTGTGGGACTGGGACTTTCTTCAGTAGTGCACAAGAGGGCAACTTTGTTTTGGTTTTTCTATTTCAAGAGGATAAGGAAAGTGCTAGTCTGACAACGACGTCGTTTGATAGTTGATGCTAATACTTGTGGAACTAATTGCTTTGACTTTTGCTATACGTGTTGAGCCGTGGTTTGCCGGTCATCATCTTAATCTAACAACCCCGTGTGTGGAATTAACTCTGATCTAATAAAGTACCGTAGCACTAGTAAATGAGCTAGGTTATGATAGATCACGCGCCGTCCGACGGGTGTTGGATATATATGATAGATCACGTGCATCAATTATTTTTTTGAGTCTTAGGCTTACTGTTTAACCACGTTGGTGGGGTCCACGACTCAAGTAAGAAGCCCCATGACATCATATTTAGAAACTATGGTATTTAATGTTTTTAATAATTTCTTAGATTTAATCTTTAGTACCATAATTTTAATTAATTTTAATTAATTTCAATAAGAACTTGCAATTTGTAGGTTTATTTAGGGTTAACAATAGGGTCTGATATAGTTGGATTTTAATTTGGGTGAATTTTAGATTTGAACTCGAACTATCCAATCAAATTATCCAAGTAAGTTCTATTTTTTAAATTAAATTTAAATAGATTTATTCTAATTTTATCAAAATTTAAATTGAATTTGAATTTTTTTTTGGACATTTTCTAGTTAGATCAACTTAAAAGGTCTAATTTTACTAGTTGTTAAATAACTTAAATTAGAATACGTAATCCAATTAGGTTGCATATTTTTTTAGAGCTAATTAATTATTAAGTATAAAAAATAATAATTAGAGATATAATGTTAAAGTAAAGAGTGTATGTGTAAAAATTTAAAATTGCTAGAAAAAATTACTATTTATTCATTGAGGTTTGACATATTTTATTTGTCATATTTTATTGGTATTAGTTTAGAATCAAAAATTGCATAATTAATTTTTTTGGTTAAACTATGTATAGAAGTTAAATTTTAAAGAATTTACCAATAATAAAAATATATTTTCTTTTACTCAAAAAATACTAGTACAATAGATCAAATATCAATTAGTAAATAATAATTTTTTTTATTTTACCATAATCTAATTTTTGAATAAAAATTTTGAAAAAATAATATGTCAATAGAATAGAGAAAATTAGATGGTATAAATTTTGAATTTATATTAAGTAAATGGTAATTTTCTCAAATTACTAATACAGGGGAACTTGGTCGGTTGTGTTTGTTGGTTTTTGGATTGTTGCAAAGGCTGTCTCTTTTTTTTTATTAGTCAGCAGTGGTTGCCTTTGGTGGGAGTTTGACCTATTTGAGAACTCTGCTGGGACTTTTCCACTGTGCAAAGACCAAAATGCCACTCCGCCATAATCTGGCACATAATAAGAAGATTGGATTATCAATTGAAATGGTATTTTGACCATTTCGTTAGCCACATTATATAATTAATTTGAAAATGAATTTAGAATTAAGAAAGCTTTTATCTCAATTAGATTTAATATAAACCCGAGATCTGTTTTTCAGAGAATATAAACTGAGTTTTTAAATCTGTAGACTTTTGATATAAATTGTTACATTGAATTTAATTGTGTAACAAGTCGATGAAAATGTTGGAAAAATGAAGGGCAGTTGAGTAATTTGAAAGGAGGTTTTTGACTTTGAGTAGCTTCGTAAAACGAATCTGGCTGAACCTACTAAAAAAAAAACATAAAGAAATAGCCTTTTAACCGCATACGAGGGAAGGGAAGGAAGCCAAATAATAAAACAACAGAAGAGTGACAGAGGGATTAGAGAAAACAGAAAAGGATTGATAAGATCATGTGAGTCCCACTCACTCTTCCTTCTTTTTTTTTTTTTTTTCCACATATTGCAAGCCGCCTAGCCCGCGCTTGTAGGGGGGAGCTGACCCTCAGTCTTGATATTTCCCAGACTTTTAAGCTATGATACACCAAAAACTTAAAAAAAAAAATGATGGTCAAAATTAAATTGACTTCACGCAAGAGAATTTCAAAATTCGAATCTCCTAATATTCAACTGCCACATCTCACTAAGCGTCGCTGTCAACTGGTAACGTTGAAGTTAGGAACAAGACGCAATAATTAACACGAATTCAATATAAAATTTACAGATTAAAATTAAAATTTATAGTATTTGCACCACAATCATAAAAATATAAAAATTATTATGTTATATTGCGGATTTATAGGCTAATACAAAAAAATATACATTTAATTTATTAATAATTCATATCGAATTAGTTTAATCTGATATATTTATAACTAATATATATATTAATTAAATCATATTATACTAATTTAATTCAATTTATAGATTAATCGTATTGAATGCATTGTGTCGTGTTCGATTAACATGTTTAACCTGATACGTTTATGATCTATTTACACATTAAGTAAATTGTATTATGCTAATTTAATTCAAATTTTAGTTTAATCGTATTAAATGTGTCGTATCGTGTTAACTTGTTTATTAAATATGTCATATTTGTATTTAAATTTTAGATACGTAAAATTGACATTTATTATATTATAAGTATATTGAGATACAACACAAATACGAACATAAACACAATCCACTAACACAAATTGTTGGAGTTAAAACAAAAGGGATCGGGAAGAGCCATTAACCAAGGCTCCATTTTTGCCAATCTGAATAATAGCATAGATCTCTGAGTCGCTTATTCACAGATTGCTAAATTTGGAACTTCACGGGTCACAACTTCTTGATTTGAATGCTGTCTCTTTTAAGGCATGGGTCCAATGCTCACTAGAATTTTTTCTACATCAAATAATATTGAATTATAGCTCAGTCCCAAAAGCTCCAAAGGTGGCCCAAGATTCTCGTATCCATCAACTTCGATTTCCTCTGAGCCAGCCCAACAAAGCAACATTTCAATTCATGAACACCATCAAACACGCAAATATTTCGTTGTCATTCTATTGACATAAGAACAAAATAAATTTTTTTGAAAAATCAAATGATATACAAAATACATGTAATCGTGTTATTCTTTACACATTGTTTGAATGTCTGCTATCTATTCACGTATGCGAGCATAAATTTCACCAGGTTGTTACAGTTGAAACTAGGATTTGAGAATAACAAATATGACTGCCGTGCTGAATTAGCAGAAAGAATAATGCTGGACAAAAACTATGAACTGCCAACCCAAATTAACTCCAACATGCAAGTGCAAAGCAATATCAAATTCGCATACAATTTTTACAGCTGTACTAAAGAGGCTTTGCCCCTCCATTTTCCTGCACACTATTGACCGGAGTTGAGGAGCCACTTCTCTTGCCGGACTGCCCTGTGAATGTCCTCCCCACGAACTTCCCTGCTTTGCTCAAGCCACTGCCAACAGCTCCAAGGCCACTGCCCACTATACCAACTCCAGCCCCCACACCACTTCCCACAAGCCCGACTCCAGCGCCAATGCCACTTCCAACAAGACCAACTCCAGCGCCAAGACCGGTACCCACCATCCCCACACCTGAACCCACCAGCCCCACTGCTTCATCAAGTGCATCCACTGTGCTTCCTATAACTCCTGCTTCTTTTAGCTTCTTCTTTTTTTCCAGGATCCTCTTCTCTTCTTCAAGAGCAGCCAACTGCTCCTCCTTAGTAAACTCATGGTAAAAGACCTGCAAGTCCAACCCAATTATGTAACCTAAATGAATATAAGAGAGAAACTGAATACATATTCATGGAATTTAAAGATTGCAAAGAGAAATGGTTGATCTAATCAAGATTCACTGTATTACCAACAATAACCGTGATAGTTAAAGAACATTCTCAGAAAGTATGAACATAACAAAATAAACTATCATGTGATGCTTCTACCTTAATTGTAAGAGTTCCTCTATCCTTTTCATCCTTAATCCTCAACATGTCAAGCGATGGAAGCAGTCTTAACTCCAGCTCTTTCCATGTTTCTGCTTGTAGATCAACTAAAGGCAACTTTACTATTCCCAATCTCTCGTCTTGCCCAATATCCTTGTCAAAGACCTGTATGAAGGTTTTCATCGCATAGTTTGTATATATCAAAATCTTCCACAGTAGAACAGGAATATAAAATCATATATAATTTATCATTTTCTACAAATTAAATTGAACCCAAAGGTGGAGTTTCATCATCGTGTAAACAAAACTTAGAGATCCCATTAGCAAGTGTACAAAAAATATCACATTTTGAAAGCATGAGCAGAAAGAGTTAAGAGCATAAGCAAAGTAAAACCTCAAGAGTGAGTGACTGTGTCTCCTTGTCTTCAGCAATCAACTCAAATGTTTGATCCCAAACAGGATTGAGGTTGTTGTCAACAACATGTGTTTTAACCTTGAATACTGGTCGAATGTGTAAAACCACATAAGGATCAGATTTTCCAATCATTTCCATGTTCTTCAAATCATTTGCTTTCACTATCATCACTGTAAGATTTCCTTGTGGTTTAAGCTCTAATTCACTACGTAACTTTAAGTTAGAGGAAAGAACGTGTTGTATATATAGAAAAGATATAAAAACATAAGGAAAATAGTTACCTCAAATCAACAGGTACACCACCAACTGGAACGACAATCCTGTGAGGCCATTGAAGCATATCTGTAACAATTGAGTGCACAGTGTCCTACCAAATTTGACATAAACAGCACGATGAGTAACTGAAACCAATAAGGAAAAGCTAAGGATGGGAAAAAGCATTTCGACCCAAATAGAGAACTCACATCAATCATATCTGATAGTCCAGGAATGGCCGTTAAGCTTCCACCAAGAGCTTTCAGAACGTAGTCAATTTTGGGCTTCGGCTGATTGTTATATCAAGAAATGGTCATTACCAAAAATATTGTAGCGGATAACAGTGTTGACAAACATTTAGACGATGTCTCATCCAATTAGGAGAATGCCAAACTCCATGTTCGAGAATTAATCAGAAGCTTCTTAAGCAAGTACAACATATTTTAAAAGTTGAATAAAACAGCGATAGAAAGTTGTGTACTGTAATTCAATAGGGCATAATTCATTTCGCTCCTTGTGTTAATTATGTCAAAATAATTGTTGCTGGCAATATAAAAAATGCACTTTTTTCATGGACATTTATCATCCAGTAGTACTCAAGCTCTTGCTTGAGCTTGACAATTAATCAAGTCATAACGCAAAGTACACACATTGGTCTATCCAGAAAATCAACAGAATAATTCGCTCGATTGCATTTACTACGGTTCGCCAGTTCGTCAACAGTGGAAATGCAAAACCACATGAAAGTCAGTTTGATTCATCATTTATGATAGACCCCTGTTAATAGGTAAAACACAACTTGAATTGCTATAACACTACACTGGCATAGAAGGTGGGATCCTTCTAATTGGCAACAACAGCAACCCCCCGCTAATTCTGAGTGCGCAGCATCTGAGCTAAGATCCTTTAAGGCCAGCTAAATATAACACTTGCATGCATTTAACCTAAATGAAGAAAACAAAGGAATTTAAAATTTTAATGCCCAATTTATTAGTAGTTACACATTCAAAAACATTTATGCAAATGGATACAACCTTAGTTTCTCCCATCTATCTTTGCTGCTCCAGAATCCCATAGCTGCTACATGGTAACAACTAACAATAACACAACACATTTCTCATATGTAAAATTATTTCCAAGGACACAACTAACAATTTGAACTTAGATACCCAAACTGGAAGTCTTAAGTACAACTCCTAATGTGGGATGATAGAAAATTTTGATGGGAAGCCTAAGAGAGACAAATCATGTACATTGCACCACAATAGACTCATCAACATTTACAACCGAGCATATTAGATATCAAAAAGAGTTTTAAAAAACAGCCTGAAACTTATAAAGATTTACCTCAGAGAGAAGAGCGACAACTACAGCAGAAATACATGGTATCTCCTCAGCAAGTTGGAAGATGACACGGATAACAGTATAAACTTCAAGGTCTTTCAACTGTAACAAGTTGAAAAAATGGAAGGAATAAGGGAAATTTTTTCAAGAAAAGTTCAAGTACATGAAGAGAAATTAACATCTGTCTATTAGTCCAGGCTAAACTAAGTACTTGTATGGGTATAGAAGCCACAAGTGCAGCTTCAACACCTAAAACGATGCTTGGATCACCACCCCATCGGAAATCAATATCCATGATGATTTGACCTTTCTTGAGACTCTGAACACGAATACCTGCACCAATCAAGTAATTAAGCACAAAGCATACAAAAAGAAATAAGAAGAGCAATTAAACGGTCACGACAAAAGTGTGATTAATAAATCAAATCTTGGGTACATTCACTTTATTCCAATTTGAGTACGCAAGTGTGAGTATATGGAGATGAATTCAAGTTTCAATTACAATCCCCTACTTACATCCTATGGCATTAAGAATACAATTAATTGAATGTCAGGAATATCATTGAAACAAGTTTGCTAAACTATCAGATATGCCGAAGGCACAAGAACACATTAATAAAGACAAGTAGGAGAAAAATAAATCCAAGAAAGGAAGACTAACTGTTGGATTGTACCTTCAATCTTGGGTGGCACTGTTCCAAGAGAAAATTTGTTAAACTTCAAGGACGTAATCCCTGGGGGTCGATACTCTTCCAATAGTGGTTCAACAGATTCTTTAACCACCATTGTAGCAGCCTGTATACAAACATATCCAACAACCTTGGCTAAATATTTGAGTTATAAGAACTGAAGACACATTAAAGTTTTTCAAATCTTTAATCTAAAAATTCCCTTCTCTTTGCCAAGAAGCATTGTTTGTCAAGGAGAGAGGACAATGCAAGGAATGTAATAATAGCCAATTATTTGTTGAACATGAGCACTATATACCTTTATGGAGGAAAAAAGCAAAATATCCTACAAAATTTAAGAGTTTTTTTTTTTAACAGACTAAAATATATTGACAAGTAGAGAAGAGGGCTTACATCTGCAATAAATGGCCATAACTTGCTCAGTTGCTTGTTCAGCCATTTCACCTGCAAGATGCGACCAATGCATAACATGGTAAAATCAACATGATTATGATTAAGAAACCTTAGTTTAAAACCAAATCGTATCACCAAAAAAGGTCACTTCGCCGATTCAAAAATTAAATTTCTTCAGAATTCATAAGACAATATTACAATCATAACGTCCAAACTAAATTGCTAAATGCCGCAAAAACCTTAATGAACTGAATGAAACTCTACTGGACACTACATAACATAAAATGATAGGTCACATTCAGTTCTAAATCTCAATATAAAGGAAGTGCAGATTAAGCAACTTAATACTAATAGTCATATAACAAGAACGTAAATGACTTTTAGTGTAAAAAAGGCAAAAACACATTTACATTATGCATTCACTTATATTAAGAGATGGATAACTTCCTCATTGTTTACTATCAAAACTACAAAACTTCATGTTGAAGTAGCAGAAGCATTCACATTAGCTTGGAAAAATAAAAAAAATATATATGTATATAAAAAAATAAAAAACCATGCATGTGAACAGAGTACTACTAAGGATTTCGTCTAAAACTGTGTATGATAGCTAAAAACATTGGATACTATGAAGTAAAAAGGTAAACCTGTTCAAAGACAGGAAAAGATATCCACTCAGGAAAATTATCACCGCATATTTTCTTCAGATCATCTCTGTTTAGGGACCCAAGAAGTTTTATATCGACTGCCTGCAAAGCACAAAAAAAAAATGATTCGGTGAATAATAGCCATTAAAAAAAATCAAACATACTTCAATAGATCATACAAGTGAATGAGGTACTCTCAATATACAGAGTTGCAAAAATTTCAAGTATTAGAGTGCAAGGCTAGTTTTGGTAAATAAATGTATATGGCATGATCATCAGCCAATCATTATATATGAAGAATTTGAGATCAAAGATTAAGAGGAATATAAAAGTAAAAATTGAATATCCCGCTAAGATAATGACTACAGACGGGAAAAAAAATGTTTATTCTCACCAATTTTACATTTAAAAACTACCAATCTTTGGCCAAAAAAAAGATTGGAGTTCCAGCTCGCAAGCAATAATTTCTAAGGCAGATGAATTCTTACTTTGAATCCTTACAAAAAAGTGATCATATATGGTTATATGGAAGTAACAAAAACTCTTGACTTTTGGAGTACTTGGAGCTAGCCAATTAACAGACCATTTCTTCTCTCATAGTAAGCAATTGAAAGAATTTAAACTCTGTAATTCAAACACTATAAACCTTAAAAAAATTTAATGCCTAGATATCCACCTCTTGGATAAAATGAAGATAAGAAATGCTGTCTTCAAATTCACATAGGACTAGTTCAATATAGAATGCAGGCATTCCAAATCAAATTCAAAGCATGCAAAAAAGCAGGAAAATATGAACCGTGCTCACTTTTCAGACTCTTGAGATTGACCCATGCAATTGAAGAGCAGAACTTAAAAATTCAAAGAAATCCTCCTAAACACAAATCAAATTGAGCCAAAATTACACGAAGTGAAAAATGAATTTCATCATAAAACACCAAGTTAATGCACCTTAGCAACTCGCTTGGTGCTTCGATACTTCATCATGTGCTTCCATCCCACAATCACCGCAATCCCAAAGATCACCCCCACAAAGATCCCAGAAATCAACCCCATTTTTAGGATTCCAAAGGGGAACTCTCCTGAGAGCAGAGAAAAATCAAATAATCAATCCATCAAAGAAAGAAAACCAAAATTTCGCAACAATTACTTGACATATGCACAAAAAAGAGGAACTCACAGTGATGAAGAAGATAATGTACAAGGAGAGTGGAGAAAGATAAGAAAAATTAAAATCTGGGGATCAGCTAGTTAAAAGAGGGGAAATGAAGGAATCAGTTAATGCTTGGCGCTGTCAAAAAAGATAGGAAAATAAAAATCAATAGAGAATTGGTTTTTGTTGATCGGTTTAAAAGGTCTCTATCGAACATTTGCGGTGGAGTTGTAAGCATTCGCTATAGCTCCACAAGATTGGAAAGGAGAATGGAAAAGCATCGAAATTGAAGGTCGTGTAGGCAGCGAACAATGTCGACTACGCTCTTCTTCTTCTTCTTCTTCCTTTCTCTCTCTCTCTCTGTGCATTCAATTTGTCGTTATTTAATTACCGGTCGGCCTGTCCGTTTCTTCTTGTTTGGAAATGCCTCATTGTGTGTTCCGTTATAACTTATATTGGGATTTTCTAGTACTTGTTGTGTTGGGCCCTTCTGTTTCTTTGGATTTTCTTGTTTGGAATACATCATGTTCCCGCTCCTGTTATGATTTTGGATGTTCCTATTCCTCAATTGGATATGTTCTGCCGTGCGCATCATTTTTCCATGCAGGTTACAACTCACTGTATCCTTTGCACGTTATGAGCATTATTATTATTATTATTTGCTTAACATAAACAGAAGCTTGTAATTGAATCAGGAAAAAAATTTTGATATTTAAATTTTTTTCTAAGGATATGATTAAATGGATCGATGAAAAATTTATAATCATTAATTTAATTGATAAAAATCACTAAAAGTACAATTACAGGATTAAAAATAATATATTTGAGTGGATTTTATGCTGTTTATTTATCTTAAAAATGCAAATTATTTATACATTAAAAGTTCATTTAAATTACATTCAGAGATTAAAAGCCAATTCATGTCTTTCTTAGGTTGTGTTATATTCTGTCGTTTTGATGATTTCAACGTTGGAAAGCCAAAACAAGTTTTCAACTAAATCAAATGTCAACTCATACACAAGTTTTCGACTAAATCAAATGTCAACTCATGCACAAATTTTCAACTAAATCAAATGTCAACTCATGCACATGTTTCAACTAAATTATATTGCTTCATGTCACACAACTGTTTTTTTTTTTTTTTATATAAATCCTTCTTTTTTGTCTACTCATTTCTCATTTATTTATCAAAATAATAAAATTTTTAAACCTCTTCTAAGCTAAATGCAACACGATATGTATAAGCTATGCTTTGAAAGGGCGTTGACTGTCGAATTCTTCAAGAAAACCTTCATGTGAGGCGGGAAAAAAGAAAGCAAAATTTACTAATCTACAAACGAAAAAGATCATGGGCATATGGAACCTTTTTATTTCGCTTTAAAGTTTAAACAATGATATTGGATAAATAAATACAATTGCTGCGTACACTGTAAATTAAATGAATTAGTCGTGTAGAAAATGGAAACATGCATTGATGAACACGTAGAAAATATATAAATTTAAAAGGAAAAACTGTGTTTTAAAAGAAGAAAATGACAACAAAACAAGCAGAACAAAGTAAGAGCAACACTATTATTTCAAAATTCAAAGTATTCTTTCGTGTGTGTATATATATATATATTCTATTCGGAATAAAAGGTTAATAAAAACACATAAGAAGACATAACATCTTTATATATATATATATATATATATATATATATATATATATATATATATATATATATATATATATATATGTAGAAAACCCAAAAAAAGTGTTATATGTGAGGTTATAAATGAGTAGAGTTAAGTCAAATATTAGTGAGTTCGAATTTAGTTTATTTAAATTTATCATTGGCTTGAATTTTTAAACTTGAGTTCGAGATCGATTCGTTTTAAATTTATTAAACTTGTAAGTGACTCGAGCTCAGTTCACAAAAAACTCATTTATTATGTTTAAAAAATTTAACTCGAGTTCAACTCGTTCACTAATAATGACAAAATTTTGAATTTGACTCATTAATTAATAGTAACAAAAATTAGAATTCGAGTTCGTTTTCAATAACAAAAATATAATATAAATGAACTTTCAACGAATATGTTCACCAGCTAACAAACCAAATTGTATTAAGTTTGAGTTTCGACTTATTACCAGTAATAAATGATCTTAAACAAATTTTTTTCTGAATCGACACTTGACTAGCTTGAGAGCGACTTGATTTATTTACAACTTTTGTTACATGTCTACGTTAAACCATAATCTATTTAAGTATCTAACAGGCTAAAACTTTTAGACAAACTTCTATGTACTTACAAGTCTATTCTAATTATCAAATAATTCAAATAACAAAAGAGAAAAAAAATATCAACACATGGTTGAAGTGATTTGACACCTCTTTTCTTTAAGTAAGGTTTCGAGTTCAAGTCTTGTGTATGGAAAATATATGTGGCGGAAGAGTTTTATCCTATAATGAACCAACAGTTAGTTCGAACCGAATTAGTCAGAGTCTATGGACTTCTGAAAATCAGTTGATAATGCAGCAAAAAAGAGAACAAAATTTAAAAAAACAGATCGACAAATACCATATTTTGGACTCATAAACTTTTCGATGTTTGGTTAATAAGTCAATTATGTTACATTGAATTCATAAATAATAATTATTTTTTATATCATTTTTATTGGACAGTGAAAATAAGAGTAAATTAACACTTTAATAATAGTGAATTAGTGACAAAAAAAATGGATTAGGCAACATGAATTTTTTTTAGGAAAATTAATTATAAAAAGAGCAACATGACCCTTAAACATTTTAATGTTTAAATTGTCCAAATTTCAATAAACAGGGCTAATTAATTAGAAATTAAGTTTCAGTTTTCATTCATTTTGTAACGCAATCAAATCTAGTAAAAATGAATGATGCACATTGTAACACCTCTGACCATTTTGTATATTTATTCATATACTGGACGAATAAAAAGTGTTACAGAAAATAAAATTAAAATATTCTTTTAATTTTGAACATATCACATATAAAAATTTTGAAATATATAAAATATAATATTATATATGCACTCACTAATCACAACCTATTTTTACATACGTATATACATGTCATAATAAAATTTAAAAATTTATATATAACAAAATACAATAAGAATATCAACTAGCTCGGGGTGGCTACCGCTGATACTGCTAAATTTCATCATGTGGTTCCACAAAATGATGTCTTTTATTTACAAATCCAAACGTTGCATGCTACTCCTATAACCTGTTCGAGAGAAAACAAACTCTCGAGTTGAGTATATAGCTTAGTGGTGCAAAAATCTTGTAATAATAGTTATTAGATTAAAACATAAATTTAAAATGAAAAAAATTCAAAATTTAAATCAATTTTCATAAAGGTAATAAATATAATATCTTTTTTATCGATTTAAATTCATAATACATTATATCTCTGATTTCTTTATAATATTCATTTTTTATCCAATTTCTAGACTTGCTAATAGAAAATTAAATGTGTAACACCCCCTCATTCCAGCCTGAAATGCCTGGATAACGAGTGCTATACCGATTTATTTAAATTATTATTTTAATAAATGCTAAAAAATTATATATTTTTTTACTCAAAACTCAAAGATATAAAAGAGATAATGTATATTTTTATTTACATAAAATAATATTTACAAAACTTCAGGTTAATTATAAAATCATAGAAGATAATTTATACATCCAAAATAAAGAAATATAAATATAAAATACAAAAGAGTTGTGACTCATGGTTTTTACTATCGACTGCTTTACTAGATTGACCCACAACTAGCTTTGGAAGGAAACTCTCTGCATTGCCATATATTTGTAAGGTATAAAAATTCATGCAACATGCTTTTATCATACTTTTATGGTGCATATTTTTCATACAATTTATTATCTCTTTGTTCATTAGTATATATATATATATCACTTTATATATTTATATCTCATATT
The DNA here is from genome assembly GCA_023653625.1 of Triadica sebifera. NCBI lineage: Eukaryota > Viridiplantae > Streptophyta > Magnoliopsida > Malpighiales > Euphorbiaceae > Triadica > Triadica sebifera. The sequence continues at coordinate 4,752,425 of CM042895.1, forward strand.
CATTTTACTTTATCATAAACTCTTCTAATTTCATTAACTCATTTATGCCTATAACACATAGGAACCACTAATAAGGATAACGGGATTGTCATCCAGACATTTATGATTGTCACCGGAGCATTTATAGTATACGCATATATATATATATATATATATATAAGTGTTATTACCGGTATTAATAATAATTTCATTACTGACTTTAATTATAGTGTTATCACTGGTTTCATTAATTGTGTCATCATAGCTATTAATAATTCCCCTAATTGACATGCCAAAAAAATTATAGTTCTAACTTAGGTATTTTAAGACTTAATTAATGTTATTAAAATTCATAACTATAAGAAAATAAATAAATAAATATATTATATATATATATATATTATCTTTTATTATCTCAACTATAAAATACTCAACTGTGATTTGATTTGCACATCATTTTTATGAGTCTAATAATTCATTTGATTTCTTATATACCTTATTTGGGTAAAATTCAGATTATAACAATTAACTTAATATAAATTAAATATTTAAATTTTATTTTTTTCAATTTTTCATATTTTAGGTAGAATTCGTATTTTATTTTTGACCTTAATTTTGGCTATGTTATAGTCTAAATTAAATTATAAAATTTCCTTATGAAATTTAGATTTTAATATTAACTTTAATATACAACTTGAATCATTAAATTTAAAGTTATGTACAAAAAAATATGATTAATTGAACACTGACCAGTCAATACCAATTTTACTATAATTTTCTGGACAGATTATAAGTCCGAAATATTTTTTTTTTTTGGACAAATACAAATATTTTTAGATTTTATGATCTGAATGAAAGTTAAACCTATATGTCTTAGATTTCAAACCCAACTAAGAACATTACTTCGAATTCCACAGCTCAAGTTATAGCAATATATGTATTTACTGCTCTATAAATTTCAGCATTGCACACACACAATCACCTAATTTAATTTTTACCAAATATACTCATAAGTCTAGCAAACATGCATATCCATAATTTTATCACAAAATAATATTAATTTACATGTCAAATATTCAAATCATGCAACTTGAAAATAAAACATAGACTATTGCTTTAATTTATACACAAACCTTTTCTTTTTCTCATTCATTTTCTCTATATAGCTTTTTCTTTGTTTTTGTTTATTTGAGCTCATTCTTTGCCATTTTGAACTCCTAAAACACATAAAATTATTATCAAAACCTTAATTTATCAAAACTCTTATAAAATTCTAAACTCTCTTTTATGAAACTCTAAATTCTCTCTACTTAATCAAGGTCTAAATGAGTTTAAAATCATGTTTTATTTGATGAAAGTTAAATAGGAGAAGGAGAACTTCTTACCTATACTTCTTTCTTTTTCTTGATTAACACTTGAAAGTTTTTTGTTTCCTCTTCTCTTGCTTTTCCTCATCCTTCCTAGCTTCTTTAAGTCTTTTGGAGCATGACAATGACTTTACCTTATTATTCTCCCTCTACTTCATCTATTTCTCTATCTAGATTAAGCTTTACTTATGATGGGAATGGAGGGCTAGCATGAACTGGTTTAAGATACAGAAAAATAAGTTAAGAAATGTGATAAGGGAGAAAAAGAAAAGAAGGAAGAAAAAAAACTCAAAAGTCCACATGTGGGATTCACACTTTGACTATAATTTTGATATTAGACCAATTAACATTTTAATTTCCTATTGATGTTATGGTGGTCGACCATCAATTGTATTTGTATCCAGAAATTATATTTAATTGACAAATACCTCATATATTCCTCTAATTTTTCTTAAATTGCAAATTAATTTCAAAACTTATCAAATTTTGCAATTTAGTTATTTACCATAAATTAATTTTTTTAAGTTTTATAAATACTTTATTAGGCATATATCATAATTATTAATCATTATCTTGATTAATTTTTGTCAAAATCCTAATTTAAACTCCAATCGTTTCAACGCGTCAGTTTAGTAACACGCGCGACTCGAGACCTAAATTAACTAATATGATAAAATGAGTGTCATATCACATATCAATACAAGATGTACAGAAATGCACATGATTCAAACATAATATTATTCAATCTATAGAAATATACAGACTGCACAATGTATCAGATGATCCACATAAATGCATACTAACAATATCATAGTTCATGTCTAGGTTAACATGTGGGTAAAATTTTCATATTCATAAATCAATTTATTTTTGCATTTCAAAGCATAAAAATAATTTTCATAAAAACAATTTATTACTAATTTCTCATTCATTTTCCATAAAATTAATGAATATTTTTTTCATGCCAAAATAAATATTATCATACAGTATATTTAACATTTAAATTATCTCAAAATAAATAAATTATTTCAAATTCAATAATTGCAAAAACTTAAATTTTTGACATAAAATTTATTTTATGTAACATTATAAACCATTTGAACCTAAAAATTTCCTTATTATTTCATAATTTACCGAAAATTAATTACAAACAATAATGATTAATATTATAAAGATAATTGCACTAACCTCTTTATATTTTACTGATATCTGCTGACTTTTTTATTTTATTTCGAGATAGCGTATATTCCGATGTTGCGTCTAACAAAAAGATAATTTCAATTAACTACTGAGTCTCACACATTATAAAATATAGCAAGATTTAAATCTCTCGACTATGTCCCGCTATTAGGTATATCGATCTTATAACTAAAATTTTTCTTATTATGCGTCTTTAACACATAATTCGAGATTTCGGTTGTCAACATGCTTTCCGATGTGACTAAAAAATTCAAATATTATTTTACTTTATATTATTTTATTTTTCTTATTTTTGCTCCTCCAAAATTATTTTTTTCTATTCATTTCCATTTCCAACTCAAAATTTCTATTAATTCAATAAATATTCTAAAAATTTTAAATAAATTTTTATAATCATTTTAACTCATTTTCTTTCATTTTTTATCACCAGTTTTACCACAATAATATTTAATGATTCCCAATAAAATTTTCTATAATTAGGCTAAAAATCTAAAAATTCACCAAAAATTTTTATAAAATTTTTCTTCAATTCCAAAAATTAATTTTTATTTCCAAACACTCCATTTTCACCATTTTAAGGCACAAATCCTCCCAAAATAATTTCTCAAAAATTTGGTAATAATTATGGAATTTTTCAAAATTTTCACAAAAATTCCTAAAAATTATTTCCTTTAAATTTTCAGCTCTATCATTATCAACAACTTTCAATTAACTCATTTCAAATTTTTATTCAATTATTCAACTTTTTTGCCATAAAATCCTAACTCAATTTTTTTTCACAAAATTAATTTCCATCATAATACAAATTCAATTTCTACTTTAAAAAACTATAAAATCCAACATAAATCCATAGAAAATGGAAGCAAAAGTGAAAAAAAACTCACCTCCAAATTTATTGAAATTTCTACTAATTATTCTTTAAAAATTATTTTCTTCTCCCTCCAATTAATTTTCTTTGCATCTCATAGCTTGAGTGATGATTTTCTTGTGAAATAAAATAAAATGAGAGATTCAAAACCCTTCCATGGTGGTTCAACCAGCTAACAAAGGAGTAGAGGAATTTTTTTTAAAATTTTCACAAGTTATTCTAGAAAATATGTCTATATATATATATATATATATATATATATATATATATATATTCTTTAATTAACCTTAATTAATATCTTAATCAATCCCCTCATTGGCCAATAGCACAATTAATTAACCCCTAATGTTAATACATAACCCAATCAAAATTTAATTAATTTTGACTTAAACAAAATTTCTACCAATTACAATTTTTTCTTCTAATTAATTTATAATTAAATTTAATTCTCTAAAATTCAACCAACAAATAACTTAATTACATCAAATTAAATATTTAAAAAATTATAAAAAAATTCTATTCGAAATGGTTTATTTGATTTCGCGAAACGACCACTGATGCGAAAATCACATTTTTACTGTTTAATCATTTTTCTTAATTTCATCCGTCATCCGATTTTTAAATTATCAGTTTTAAAAATTTTAAAATTCAATTGCGATCACATTGGCACCATGACGATCGTAAACACATCCTTATAACTTTTGATTCCAAAAATTAGGTCGTAAACCCGCATTGAAGATTATATTTCTATAATTCGACTTTTAACCTTAATATATCACCTTATAACTCTACATATGATCTTAAAATGATATTTTCTACATTTTGGTATGCTTAAATCACATTTTTTCCATTGGACGAAAAATCCGAATTTCAGTCTAGTTTATTGCTTCGATTTGTATGCATAACACGAACTTGCGTTGTTTCATTTAATAAACTTCATATTCATTTTATAATATTAATATAAATTTTTTATATTCATTTATCCGCATTTAGACTTTAATTAGTACGTTTTTATACTGCAGTATACACAATCGCAATACACGTATATGATCAGAGTCTAAATTGCGGATATGACACACACTCAATAAAAGTATTTTTTATTAATAATAACCATATAATAAAATAAATAAATAAGAAGAAGAAAATGAGAGAGACACATTTAACTTTCAACCTAAAACCTCGATAGCCCAAGCTCTGGTATATGTAAGTGTTTGTGTTATAACTTATAATGTCCATAGAATTATCAATTTTGGACCTACTTATTGGGGGGATAAAGAAAAAAATAGTTTAGAGGTAGAACCGTTGTATGCCATCTGCCACACTAATATGGAGCAACACTAGCGACTGCAAAGAAAACAGCAAACGCACATACTTCAATCCGCCATTTCTGTTGTGTCTGTGATCCTTCTGGAATAGCAATGGGCGGCGACAGAGGTCTTGGGGGTGCCTTGTAAGGAGGCGGTAGTGGCTAATTGAGGCTGAGAGGCAAGCCAAGGTCGTGATTGACTTGGATCTCAAAGGCCAGGCCATGCTGGCACTGAATTCCGTCATCAACGGCGGAAAAGAAGTAATTTAGACCTTCAACAGTCAATGCCACAGATAATCAATGACTCACCGAACGTCGTGATCCCACCGTCGTATTGGATCATATCATTGCTCTCTGAGTCATCCACTGCACAGCTCCTGAATGTGGTCTCATTGAAAGTCTGAATGACCGTATGATTGGAGTTTGTGTTGAAATCTGCAAAGATCACAGCAGAAATCTAGAATTTTAGAAAGTACGATGGCGATAGACTGAAATTAGAAAGAAAGCAAATGAAACTGACTGAGAAAGTCTCGTAGATTGAAAGTCTGAGAAGCTGCCCAAGAGGAATATTTGCCAGCAGAGGTGTTAGTGGTGGAATTGAAGAACCAGCCGGCGTTGCCACCTACGGTGTGGTTAGTATAGGCAGCAGGAGGTGTCTGTGATGCGACAATGACAATCATGAGCGCAGCAACCGTTAGACGCAGATAGGTAGTCATTTTGTTTGATCCGAAGAGTATTTTGGCGAACAATCCGTTATAAAGGCCCGGGCTCGAGGGTGAAGACTGGGGAAAGGGAATTGGAAAGATGATGGAGTGGGTTCCTGGATGCGAGGCATGTGGTTGTGAGTTCCACCCAAACGACACTTTTCTATTTTTTCAACTATTTGCAGATGTCAGATATGTGCCTGACAGTACTTGGTTGGCTCTAGCGTTTAAGCTTATGAGTTATGTCAAACACTCAAGGGATAGCTACATTTTATTTTTGTTTTATATTGAAGAATTATTATTTTTTTTTAATTTGCGGGTATCGCTATTTATTGTTTTGTTTTATACAGTGATAATAAAAGTCAAAGACAATGAGAATTACTTTGCCTTTTGATGTAGTTTAGTTCTCTAATTATTGCCTTGAATAGATGGAAATTGCATAATTTAAAGGATGCAACGACTAAATTTTATTATGCTGTAAAGTGAGTTTTATTCATATCTTCTTTTTATAAATGATGAAGAATTAAAATGAAGGCAACAGCACTAGTCTAGATGCTAGAGACATGGAATAGCTTGGAGAGGTTGTACCATGTACACTGTGAGGCCAAAAACTTCGCTCATGTCCAAATCAATTGTTTTAACGCCATCTTCTAACTTCCAATTACATGAGTGGATGAGAAAAGCCAACATTAAATGTAGCATCCTATGCGCTAATGGCAAACTTGGGCAAATCCTTCTCCCTGCTCCAAATGGAATTAGCTCAAAGTCTCCACCCTGCACGCCAATTTTGCTCTCTAGATTCATTCTGGTTATTAACAATCACATATATATAGCATTAACTCCTTGATTGATTCAAAAATAGATAGTAAAGTTATATTTTTTTTTATGAAAAATTAAATTTTCGTTTATAAAAGGAAATAAGAAAATAAAAGAACGTAATGTAATTTATTCTCTATTATTTAGTTCTCTTATTTAAATTAATAAATTACGAGAAAAATTATATTTCTTTTTATATAATAAAAGAAGATAAATAAAAAGCCTACAGTCCCATAAACTATAATATACTATATGATTTAGATTTTTTAAAAAAAGGAGAAATAAAAAAAAATAAAACTATTTTTCTTCTTTTGTCAAAGGAGAAAAGATCATTTTTAGGTTAGAAATCGAGGAAATGGAAAATTTCTATTTCCCTCGAGAATTTTTTTCCCCCTAAATTGTACCCAATTAATAAATTTATGGTATTCTAAATTTCTAATTTCTCGTTTTTTCTCTCTCTCTCTCTATTTCCCTCTAAACAAATAGACGGTAAAAGATACATAATACTCCATTTTTATATGGATGAATATTAATAACAGAAAATGAAAAAGCAAAACCAATCTAGAGATAGGGAATAGCTTGGAGAGGCAGAGCCTTGGACAATGTGAGGCCAAAAGCTTCACTCATATCCATTTCATGTGGTTTAATGCCATCTGCTAACTGCCAATTAAATGAGTGGACGAGAGAAGCCAACGTCAAATGCAGCGTCCGGTGCGCTAGTGGCAAACCTGGGCAAATTCTTCTCCCAGCTCCAAATGGAATCAACTCAAAATCTCTACCCTTCATGTCAATTTTCCTCTCTAAAAATCTCTCAGGCTCAAAATTTTCTGGGTTCTTCCATATGCTTGCATCTCGTCCCATTGCCCACACGTTGACGAGTATCTGTGCATTTTTTGGTATCTTGAAGCCACCAATCTCTACCTCCGATTCAGCTTTATGTGGCACCAAGAATGGGGCTGGTGGATGCAATCTGAGAGTTTCTTTAACTGTTGCTTGAAGATAAGGGAACTTGTAGATATCAGATTCTTTAACTACTTCAACCTCTTTGAGCTCGTTTTTGAGTATTGCAAGTTTTTCAGGATTGCGAAGTAACTCTGCCATTCCCCACTCTAATGTCCTCGCCGTTGTGTCAGTGCCAGCAACGAAAAGATCCTAAGAAGCTCATAACAGTAATGAATTTATAAACCAATTAGTGAGACCAAAGAAAGTCTTAATTAGAGAGAAGAGATAAACTTAAAAGTACTACGCACCAAAATCAAATGCTTTATGTCAATAAGGCTGAACTCGGAATTACTTTCTTCAGTAACATTGAGAAGGAAATCCAGCACATCATTGCTCGCCTTTGCTGCTCCGGGTGAAGATCTTAGTTGCAATCGCTCTGTGATGATTCCCTCAAAAACCTTAATTAATCTTTTAAAATAGGACTTCGTTCGCCGGCGAACGCCTTGCGGATCAACTATCTGAAGCAGCGGGAAATAGTCTGCAAGGTTAGGTTTTCCTGCTTCTCCCATTACAGCTAGTACTGTGCCGTTAAACTCTTGCGATACGTTAGAGTTATAGCTAGCTAAATCAATAGAAAAGAAGGTGTTCGACATTAGATTCAGGACAGTGGTAAAGGCAGCTCGACCGACATCAATAGCTTGACCACTTCTGCAATTTTTATGCACAAAATCTAACAGTTGTTGCACTTTTCGATGACGAAGATCTTGGCTTGCACCCAACTTTTGTAAGCTGAAAACTTGAGCGGCCATCACTTTCCTCAGGTTTCTCCACTGAGCGAAAGCAGGTAACCATACCACTGAAAGCTTGTGGTGGCCATCTGCGTGAACAGCATCTGGGACTGTTCGGCTAGATAAGGATTGATCATGTATGTGTAATGCTTCTTTGGCAAATTCTGGGGAAGATATGACTATGGTGGTTATGCTACCAAGCTTGAGGTTCATTAAAGGTCCAAATTTTTTTGAGAGATTAGTTAGTGATTGGTGAGGATTATGGCCTAGCTCGAATAAGTTTCCGATGATGGGAAAAGCCCGGGGACCTGGCGGAATGGAAGCGGACTTCCGGCGAAGGATGTGTTTGTAAACATAGACGCATGCCCATGTCAAGGAAAGCACTAACAAAGAACTCAGATAGTCCATCGGCTTTACCCCTAATATCCCATTCACCCTCTACTTTATATTGTTGCTAATGGGCCTTCAATATGATTAACTTGAGGATATGAATACTTGGATTATGGGCCTATTCATAATATTATCACGGCTTCTTCTGAGGCCTGGATTCCATGACTGCCTTGAAATAGGAGTTATATCATTTCCAGATTCATATTGTAATATGAATTTTCTTTACGTGTACATTTTTTCAAAATTAAATTTTGGTAAACTAATAAATATAAAACATATTTATTAGTTATGATTTATAGATTTATCGTTTCTAAACATATAAATTCATTAATTATAACTTATCAGTTTATTGTTTTAGACTTATAAGTTACAGGTTCATTGTTTATAATTTTCAGATTCATCGTTTTGAATTTGAAAATTCATCTTTTTGAACTTATAGATTCATCATTTTCAAATTCATCTTTTATAACTTGAAGGTTCATCATTTTGAAGATACAGATTCATCATTTAGATTTTACAGGTTCATCATTTATAAATTCATCGTTCACATATCGTAGGTTTATCATTTTGCACTGACAGATTCATCATATAGAAACTATGAGTTAATTGTTTTAAACTTGTAGATTTATTAATTACAAGTTCTTCATTTATAACTTATAGGTTAATCACTTATAGGTTCATTATTTCTACCAAATACATTATTTTCAATGTTCAACAATATAATTTTCTTTCTCTATATTACTTATTTTTAGTTCAAATATTTTTATTTTCAATTATTGTCTTTCACAAAAAAATCAAAATAATGTTTTTATCAAAAACAATAATAACAATCATTACAATATCTAAAAATACTAAAAATAAAATTAAATATGCAAATTAAAAATTTTTCTCTCTCTAAAAACAATTTTTTTTCTTTTATATTTGTGAACAAGAAGAAAAAGAAGAGAAAAAATGAGAAGAATAAGAAGAATATGCTGAAAAATAAGAAGAAATATGATGAATAACTAATTAAAAAATGGTGTTGTACCAATTAATAGTACACAAGTATCATGCATCTGAATTCATAATATAATTTGCGTTAAATTAACACCTCAAAGCATCCATTAACAAAAAATCTCTGGGGTTTTTAACTAGAAATTTACAAGTTATTTTCTAATATTTTTAACTTTTTTTATATGAAAAACTGTATATATAATATATAAATAGTTTTTTGAAGGAAGATTTTCCTTTTCATTAAGTAATTTTTACTTTTGAATTATACTTATTTTGGAATACTTTTATATATACATATAATTGAAAAAATAAAAGAAAAGCACAAAATCACACCAGACTCATCCGTTTTTTTTATAAGGTACGCTCGTTATGCTTGTCATATTTTCTAAACTTAGCAATGGCAATTGCTGTCTGATCTATGTCTGATTATTTCGGTATTTAAATGAGCGGGAAGTGTTTTTATATTTGGTTTAGTATGCATAAATAAGCACGATACAGAGGCACGTATGTTAGTGTATGTTAGTGTGACCAGCACTTGATTGATCGGCTCGGCTGCATTGGTCGATTCAGAGATCATAGCTTGATCATGTTTTTATGTATATTACATTGCAATATCGGTACGAAGATGAATTTGTTTGCCTTGTGAGCTATATCCCCTAGAAGTAATTGATTATTTTATTTGTGTTATTTTGATCTTCAATTTTGTTTATCTACTAAATGTTTCTCTCGTAGGTGCTGGGAGTGTAAATATTTTCCATGAGTGTCCCTTTGCATAGGCCATATAGTATAACCCGTCTCCCTTTTTCATCCTGTATCCATCAGGAAGGGTGTCTTCTATCTAAACATCTTCCATCCTTGGAAAAAAATAACAATTTTGTTTTGTTAAGTTTGGCAAAAAAAAACCATATTTGATGAATGCAGAGAAGCAATTTTACCACAGGAACTGCGGGGTATAGCCTCAGGGTTTCTGTCAATGCTGCATGAAGATAATGCATTCTCTCCAGTGCTGTATCCGTTATTTTTTGCCATAAAATCTTCAACTTCAATGTTATCATTTTCTTGACAACCTATCACTTGTCTCACTTCCTGTGCAACTTTTTCCTGGATTAAAGGGTTCTTGCAAAGCATATAAGGATCAGGAAAGAGTATTGCACTTGTATCTTTACCAGCTATCATAAAATTTAGAATAGCATACCTCAGCTATTTATCATTCATTCTCTCTGGATCCTTCTCCTTTACATTCTTCAATTATCAGAAATTGGGTCAGTGTTAGTGTTTTCTTTCGTCTATTTAATCAAAATTTATTAACTGGTAATAATTGTAGAAGCTCACCTGATATCGTTGCCTTTCCAGCAATTTCCTTCTGTTTGTGATCAAGTTGCTCACAAAGTCGTCAACGACTTTGATGTTCTTCCTAAGTGAAGCCTCACACCCAACATTGAAAAACCTTTTCAGTTTCCACAGTGGATCCACATACCACCAATACACTAAGGCATTGGAGTCGTTGAAGGCCAGCATAAAAGCAGCTCCTTCTTTGCTTGAACCCATCAAGCAATTTAATTATACTCCGAATCAGACTTTGAATATGGAATCTAGAGTGCATCTCATCAATATATCCTAATGACAAAAATGGAAAATTGAAGAAATCAAATCGTAGGAAAAACAGAAAGAAAATAGCTAACTAGTTGAACACGACTCACTTGCATATCGAAAACCTGATCAGAAATCGTAATCATGGAGATGATTTGAAAGTTTTGCAGCATTTTTTCCAAAAAACAGAACAGCTAAAATCCCTGAGGACTCTTGTGAAGAATTCAAAGCTAGCAAGCTTCCTCTGTTGCCTCGACTTATCTCCATCAAAAGCGAAAATACCTTCACCAAAAAGATCAATCACAATATCCTGATTATATTTCCCTTCGGAATATTTATCAAAATTCGTTTTCAAGATATGTTCAATGTTTCCGGTATCAGTGGTATATAATTCGCTCTGTTCAGGAGAAAGAAGCCGAAAAGTCTTCCGTGTTTTGGCCACTTGAATTTGGTAATCTTAAAGGTTGTTGAAGCCGTTTACTGGAAGCATAATTGGGGTTTCCTATGGATTTACCGGTGTAGATTTTGAGCATCAGATGCAAGAAGCAGACGAGGGTAAGAAGAAACGGGGTTGCTGTAAAGGTTAAGATTGTAAAGAGGATGTCTTCCATTTTCCTGGGAACTTCAGATTGCAAAGAGGATATTTTCTTGTGCGCATATAAATAATGTCTTAAGTTTCATCACTGAAAGTGAAATGAAATATAATGCTAAAACAAACAGTCATTTGCCATGGAGCATCAGACACATGAGTCACTTGATCCTATGTATAGACACTAACCACCCCTTAGATACAAGGTAGAAGCTTCCACAACTGTTCTACGTCAAACCTTTGTTATCTAATTTAGCTGATTCGTTCACTCACTAATATTTTAAGGCCAAAGTAACTATCAAACACCTTGGTGATTAAGGAATGGATGAAACATAACTTTAATTTTCACTTTTATTTTCCACTAATTTGTCTGCAGAAGAAACAGGAAAAAGAAAAAGAAATTTTTATCGTCGAGATGGTAATTCTTTGATTTTACATGGCGGCACCGTTCCTGCGTGGTTGCTCAGTTTGGGTCATAGATAATCAATTATTACTTCATTTATCTGACAAGATAAATTTCTCTGTTTATTTATTTATTTTGTTACAAGGAGCTACAAAACCTAAGATTTGAGAACCAAGCAACAAGCTCTAGCATGAGAAACACACTAGCAAGATCAGCTCTAAGAAGCTGCAAGACATCCTCAGGAGGTCCAGGAGAAACTTGCAAACCAGTGGGGAGGGAGGTTGATGTGTTCTTTATTCCAGCAGAATCTAACGACAACAAGCCCAAATTTAAAATTTACGAGAGGCCCATATCTAACACATGAATTTCAGATAGCTCTTCAATAAACAGACGTCTTATGTTGTAACACTGGTCTTGCATTCAGATTCAACTAGGATGAGGATGCTGCTGCTGCTGAGATGGGAAGGAAGAGATAACAACCTTTCCACGGGCTCTTCCAGTTTCTAAATATCTAAAAGCTTCAATTACATCCATAAAATTGTATGGGCCAGTAGGATCAATTACAGCCTTCAGCTTCCCAATTTCTAGATATGGCCTAAGCTTCTCCAGGATTTCCCCTGAGACTGTCAACCCTGAATAAACAGCCTCTGGATTTGACAGTGGCCAGGTTATGTCAATGATTGGTGCCTTCTCCTTGGCTACCACAAAAGAATTCTTCGAATCACCTGAATATTGAATTATAAATAACAGGGCAAGATATTAGAAAGGGTAGAAAAAACTGCTTACTAGCATTAAGATCCGGTATGAATTGGGATTTGGTGTTCTTGATGTTTCTAGTACTCTCTGTCACAAAACGTCTGGTTGAAAACATAGGATGCTAATAATGAATTCGGCTGACATGAAAGGCACAAAGCCCACCTCATCATACTGATAAATTTCCCCGCAAAGTAACTCTATATCTTCAGGAACTGTTTAATCATTGATAAAACAAGAATTCGATGGAAAGGACCCATAAAGATATCAATGAGCATTACCATTTCCATCCTCTGAATGAGAACAAACACAGGTTCTCCAATTTAGCATGACACGAGTTATAAAAAAACCTTAGCAGATCGGCAAATATTTGACACCAGATTTAAGATTCATACATCACATATATCAACGTTAAACGATAAAATAGTTTAATATGAAGTATTGAAGCTGCAATGGACTAGATGAATATAAACATACCAATTGTATCGTAAACAAAATCATATTTCTCCTCAATTTCTTCATATCTTATCTTTGTGTAGTCAACAACTTTATCAGCTCCTAGAGTTCTGACAAATTCCACCTTAGGGGTGCTAGTCGTAGCAACAACATATGAAGCTCCATAGAAACATTTGGCAAGCTGAACGACTAAACTGCCAACACCACCAGCCCCACCAACTACAAATATATTGTGCCCCTCTTTAAAATATGCAGTCATGAAACCTTCCATTGCAGTCTGAACGGCTAATGGCAAGCTGGCAGCCTCCTCAAATGAAAGGTTTTTGGGCTTCTCTGCGACCAATCTTTCCTCTACAACTATGAACTCAGCCAGTGTTCCAAGTTGCTTTAATTGTCCCTCTGCGTTAAAATCTTGGATATTTCCGTAGACCTCATCACCAATACGAAATTTTGTCACATCACTGCCTCTTCCTATCACTACACCTGCCATGTCACAGCCAGGGATTACCTGCACAGCAGTCATTAGACATGTTACATTTTTTTTTTTAGTAAGAGAATAGAAAATGATCTTGCAGCAGATAAGAAATATAAACATTCACAAAAATTCTCCAAACTTCTCAGTGTCACCAGATTACTCCTACTGAACAGTGAACACGCAGAATACACGAATCAAAGAAATGGTCTCATATGAGTAACTATGAAATTTCTCAAAATGGTCATAAATAAAAAGGAAAGTGAATTAGTATTTCTTTTGGAGTTCAATTTTTCCTCAACTCAGATCGATAATGCCCCCTAACATTGGTCTCTCTCTAACCCACCAACCATACAAGAGAGACTATGGAGTCAGTTGAAAACAACTCTGGCCATTGTTCTTGCCCTTTCCTCAATCCCCACAATTCATGTCCACTGCTAAAATTTTTTACTCACAGGAAATTCTGAAGGAAAAACAGGTTTTTGGCGCCTTTTGAAATCAATAGGATTCAAAGCAGCAGCTCGAACTTGGACTAATAGTTGATCATGCTTGGCCGTAGGAATTGGAAAGTCTCCAAATTTGAGCACTTCCTTCGGACCATACTTCGTATAAAACCAAACTTTCTGCATGTTGACATCTCTCATAAAAAGCTATTGCCTTTATTCCTTTCATATATATTCTATACAACATGTTCAACTACTTGATTCAATGATACTTCTGAATGGATAAGCTCGAGAGAGAGATGACAAATACATCATAACCATAATTATGAGTTGCTTTCTCAAATTTAATGAATTCAAATTATCTCATTAATGAGTAGAATTGTTAGGAAAAAGAAACAAGGGAGTGAAAGAACGGATTTTATTAAAATGTAAAAGCTCTCATGTTAAAGAATAGTCTCATAGTGAATTTGCCTTCTCTTAGTGGGAAAAGTTCCACTATCAAACAAATCAAGAAAAAATATCGCTCAAGTTGAAAGAGAGTCGGCATAATGTTTCTGAATTTGCATGTTTACTTTATATGGAGAAAATGAATTTCTATTGGCTTTGAAAAATAATCCTTTCAATTTTAGCTGGAATCATTTGGAAAAGGAGATAAGTTATTAAAGAAATACTGGCGCATAAAATGTATTGGTAGTTACAGAAAAGTAATTGGGTAGAAAGAAAATTACAATTGAGCTTATGCAGGTAGGAGCAAAATGATTCAAAAGAAAAGTGGAACAACTGTATAATATGAAGCCCATCAAACCATGCAACGAATGGATATGATTATATGTTTTATTAAGCAAAGGAGCTTATAAATAAACAATGCAAATGAAATCCGTTCATGGATTGATGTAGAGGAGCACCCATCTCTATGCTCCATAAACACTCAGGAATTTAGATGCTAGAATATAGTGGCTTATGACTATCCTTAGTGAGAATAGAAAAATATATAGACTTCAGGTAACTTTTAATGGCAATCATTCTTTTGGACGCCCAAATTTGCCAACTTCTACAGAGAAGCATGTTAAATTTTTATTACTTAAGCCTTTTCAGATCAACAAAAAATGAAGAGGACCAGTGATCTATCTAGAATATATTCATCCAGTAAACCAATTGCTCGTGGAAAAGAAAAATAGAAGACTATAAACGAGTTTTATGCAACATAAATTGAAATTGGATATAACTCAAAAATTATCAAAACGGAAGGCTTTTTAGCTCTTAATATAATCTTCATCTCTAATCAGAAGGTGGCAAAGACAAGAAGATCACTTAAATGAGCAGGACAGAAAAGACTTGTTAGAAGATGAACCTAATAAATCATAATGGAAGAACTAATTAGAGACCAAAATTCAAACTAGAAATGACAGCAAAACCCAGCATTACAATCACTTTCTGCAATGCAACAATGGATCCTTGTCTTGCTATTTAATCTGATAATATACACATTAACAATGAGGAACTACTTCTTTCTAGCCGTGGCAAGATATTTCAGATCAATCACATATCCATCCTTGATTGAATGAGATATAATATTACTTGAAAAATGAATTAGTTTACCATTTACCAATATGGTAATACAACAATAGCTCCTTAGGAAGTTGACCTTCCTAGTAAATTAGTCGAACATTTCCTTCTCATTAGTGATATGACCAAAATGCTCGAGCTGAATACAACAGATGGGTCTAAATCTACATCCTATTGATAAGCCCACAACCACAATGCATATGAACATTAGATGCACATAAAAGTTGATATCAACCTGACAAAAGAATATCATAAGACATTATCCGTCAGTCGATACAGACCACAGCTCAATTTCAAAGCGTAGATAAAACTGATAACCAAATCAAATAAGAAACTATTCCAACTGCTGATTAATGAGTTTGTGTACCATATATGCCATGAGCAAACCAACAACTCCTCTCCAAGAGATAATTATCACATAACTTCAACAAGATGACACTGAAGAATAGTGTGAGACGGCATAAACCGGTCATAAGCAAATACGTAGCCCTCTTTATAACCACTTGTTTCAATGATGCAGAACGAAATAGACGCTGAAAACACGAGGAGGGCTCCATGATTTTGCTTTAATATTCAACTAACAGTCTCTTTCGCAGCCTTAAAAGCATCATCTCTCCCAATTAAGCAACTATTTTCCTCAACTCCCACAAGGCCCATCGTACTGCCCAGCGTGCAGAGCAGATTCGTAATAGCCGAGCAAAATTATATCTTGACCGCCCAAGCCCCGAGGTGTGCAAAATCCAACTGATCGAAATACTTTATCGAATCGAACCAAGTTTAATTTACCCTAATATTTCGAGTTTAGATGTTGGGTTGATCGGTTTGAAGGAAACCATGAAACAACCCTCCTATTATTTGACTAAAAGTTTAGATTATTTAGGAGGTATTTAAAATTGTTGTTATGTGTTCAAAAAATAGATTTATAATTTTTTTGATTTAATTTACTGATTTTTTTAATTTTTTATAAACTGTTTTTCTCAAATATGTTTATGAAAAAAGTATCTATTTACCTGTTTTTTCTAAAAAAACAGTTTTCAAAATTTAAAAAATTTAAAAATATTTTCTTTTTCAAAAACGTTTTTGAAGAACGCAATATCAAATGAGTCCTTAGTATGAAACTGAAATTTTGGATGTCAAATCAGGTTTAATTTTTTTAAGGAATACTGTTGGTGGTTAGGGTTATTTTTTAAATTTTTTTATAAACCAAAATTTTAAGTTTATCATAACTTTTTTTTAAAATAATTTTTATCGAAACTATTTTATTTTATGATAGTTATATCAATTAAATATTATTTTTATTATTAATGCTTGAATTTCAATTTTATTATATTTGAATAATTTTTTTTTATCAAACTCTTAATCAACTATTAAAAGTTAAATTAAAATGAAATATTATTCATGATCTTTTATCCTAAAACGCTTATATATTTAATATAATACTCATCATTTTTTATGTTGATTTTGTTTTTATTTTTTAATAAAGAATTAATATAGAAAAATAATAATTATTAAATAGTTAAACAATAGTCAAATCACTGAAACAAATCAAACATATGGTGTAATATTGGATCAGTCCAAATGACGGACTAGACTATGACTCCAGAGTCCAGCCCGACGATTTAGTATGGGCGCTATCCATGTAAGGTATAGACCAGTAACCCTTCTCATGGGCATGGGGCTTGCTGGTATTACTGAAGCTACTGATCTCTGATTACGGAGTCATGGGTCTCGTACAATTTCTAGTCCAAGAAGATAACTGCGTTCTAAGCAAGGTCCAACAACATTCCTATTGCCTCCGGCGCGTCGCCTGTCACCAGAACTAGCATAAAACGGTAAACTCGAACCGTATCGATTGTATTTGATTTCTGAACTGCTAGAAGTTTTTTTATTTTTTAACACAGCTTGTGGATCTGCGTGTCTAAATCCTTGCTCTCTCTGATCATCCCAATGTATTATCCTGTCGGAAATGAGTTTCTTGAAAAACATAATTGACTCTGTAGGTTCTCTTCTTTCTTCTTATAGCTCTCGATATTTGTCACAAGAACAAAACCCTAGCTCTCGGACCATGGAAGCTGTAGCTGGGGCTCCGGTGACGAACGAACGCGTTGCATATAAGCTCAAGGGATACTTCGATTTAGCTAAACAAGAGATCGAAAAGGCTGTAAGGGCCGAAGAATGAGGTTTGATTAATGATTCGATTGTTCATTACAAGAATGCCCAGCGGAAAATCATGTCGGCCATCATTATAATAATAATAATAATAAAACAACAACAAATTAAAAAACCAATTTCATGTCATTGCTCCAATTACTGCCCAACTTTTTCTACTGGGGGTGAGTAAAATTTAAATTCAACTAGAACAATTTGAAATAATTAACTCGAAATTCAATTGGATTAATTTTTTTTTTTTTTAAGAGTGTTGTCTGATTTTGAGAATTTGATTCCAAATTTGGATTTTTAAAATAGAATCGAATCAAAAAATACAATTATTTCTATAATTTGATTATTGATTTTAGAAGGGTCGATTTCCATTCGATGCACACCACTGTTATCCATCATTGTCTAGCAAACAGTGTCATACAAGTGGCAATCTCATTAAAAAAAATCGCAACTATTTTGGAGCCTTTTGGTTAATTATTCAGTGATTAAATGTTAATTTTAATTTAAAAATAATCAATAAAAATATCTATATCATTTTTGTTATAAATTTATTATTCATCATAATATAATCTAAATAAAAGCTAGTTAATCAAATACAAAAAATAAAAATAAAAAAATATGTTTTCCCACTAATAATTAATTATAAAAAAACATTAAACTATATATTAGATATCTCACATATAATTCTAAAGTGTTATATATAAAATTTTCTCCCTTTCCATATATATATATCTTCGCTTAAATATCACTTTAATATTTTTAATTTTTAAAATATATAATTTATTATAAATATTACATTAAAATTTTCTCATTTACTCTCTCATTTGACCTTATT
Organism: Triadica sebifera; assembly: GCA_023653625.1. Taxonomy (NCBI): domain Eukaryota; kingdom Viridiplantae; phylum Streptophyta; class Magnoliopsida; order Malpighiales; family Euphorbiaceae; genus Triadica; species Triadica sebifera. Next base: position 4,771,045 of record CM042895.1, read on the forward strand.
CTCTCTATTTCTTCCTTTTTCTTTAATTCTCTTATCTTTTTTCACGTGAGAATGCTATTAATGTGGAATTAGAAAAAAAATTAAAAATAAAATTTACGATATAAATTTTAATAATATATTCACGTCAAAATTTAAAAAGCCTGTGACAGTATCCGAATTACTAAGACTTTTTTTTTTTTAAAAAAGAAAATTATATATACACACCACAAAAGGAAAAATGGCTGCGAGTCGACGTCGTTTGGCTGAAGTCCCGTTGATATCAGGTATGACTTCGCAATGCCGTCCGCTCCTCGTTGCAACAAACGAATCCAAACGCCTATAGGAAAACACTACTCTGCTAGATGTCGTCGATGGCGGCCGAACATTCCCCTGTCACGGCCATCACAACTACGAATGCAAATTCAGTTCCGCAAGAGAAACACTATCGTTCCATCTTCGACGTCCCAGCCAACTTCTTCGACGGATGTCGTTTACTTTCTCCTTCCGCAGCCTCAGTATCCGAGACCTTTGAGACATCCGAGATTCCCGCAACAGTTGAAACCCTCCAGGAAGCCAATGATGAAGAAGAAAAGACTTCCAGTAACGTCCGCGGAATGCCTAGATGGACCTGTAACACCTGCAAGGCCGAATTTGAGTCGCTTCAGTATCAGCGATCTCATTTTAAATCAGATTTTCATCGAATTAACGTAATTGTTTCCCTCTTAATGCATTTTTGAATTTAGACATGGGGAAAATTCAAGTTTTTCCCTTCTGATTTCAACTGCTTATTCTTTGTTCTGTGTTTAATTTATTTTGATTTCAAGGGAAGATTTGCTGGTTCTTGAGAAGTTGAGTTGCCCTAGCATATGCTAATCGTTGGTGTCAGTATGTATTTACTAAACCTTACTGGTAATCATTAACTGGGGATACGATTTAAGAATTTGTAAATATTCACTTGAGACCCAGGATTAAGCTATTGGGATGGGCGGCCGGGAGCAATACTACTTATTGTTAAGTGTAAACATGGAGATTGAAAGATTAATAATTAAATAAACTCGTAAGAATGTTGCTCTGTTCGTTTATTTTTTCACTATGTAATTCCATCATTGTTATGGACTAAATTACCCATCTTTGTTTAGTGATGCAAATGGGGGTTAGAATGATTTTTCTCTTTCCATCTTCGGTAAATTTCCTGATTATAGATTATTATATTACAGGTTAAGCTAAGCATTGCAGGGAAGCATATTGTTAACGAAGAAGATTTGGACGACTTAACATCTGATTCTTTTAAAGATTATGATATATCAAGCATATCAGGCTCAGAAGATGAAGCTGATAAAACAACATTCTCTCACAATGATTTGCTGAAGGGATCAATTGAAAGTACTAAGCAGAAGTTGTTCGTCCATCTCCAAACAGGAGAGAGAGTTTCACTTTGGAAGTGTATGGCTTTGAATGACTTTGAAAGTGTTTGGTATGAGAATGATAAAGAAGTTCTGTTTTACCGTTGTGGGAATGAACAATGTCTGAGAGAGAGTGAAGTGATTGAAAGATTGAAATTTCTGATTCATGAGCCCCGGGATAAGACATGCTTGAGGATTGTATTGCTTGCAAGTGGGGGACACTTTGCTGGCTGTGTGTTTGATGGTAACTCAGTCGTGGTTCACAAAACATTCCACAGGTTAATATATTTTTATTTCTCCTCCATGCACTTAACACCTATTTTATCAAACACTATATATGAATTTTTTTAGAATTTCTACCTGAAATTTTAAACTTTTTTTTATTCAGATATGTTGTAAGGGCCAAAGCCGGTAAAAAACAGTCATCAAAAGATGCAAGTGGGAGAGCTGCACATTCTGCTGGAGCTTCACTTCGTCGGTATAATGAACTAGCTTTAAAGAAGGTATCAAATGGTTGATCCATTGTTTTAGAATTTTTCTGAGTTTTATTTCTCCTCATTTTCCTTCTGATATTGGTGATTTGGTTTTCATCTAAAATGAACTATTGTAGAAAGAGAAATGTCTATATAAGCAACTCCAAGAGATGGTTTAACAAGTTAACACACTTATTCAGAATTAAATTTTAGACCACCTTAGTTGCCCCAATTTGAAGAAGTATGGCATTAAGTTTTAAGATATTTTTAATTTGCGATCAATTTTTGCATTTTGTTGTCATGATAAATATGAAGATTTTTTTTGTTCAAATTTCTTGTTAGGTTAATTTTTAGTCACTTGTAAATATAGGATATTCAAGAACTACTTGCTGCTTGGAAGCCTTATTTTGATGCCTCCACTTGTGTTTTCATACATGCTCCATCAAGTAACCGTCAACTTCTCTTTGATGGAGATAAAGCATATTTTAGCCACCAGCATTGTTTTGTTCGCAACGTACCACTGAATGTCCGAAGACCCACTTTTAAAGAAGCCCGACGTATACATAACCAATTGACACAAGTTGCCTTCGAAGTGGATGAGAAGGAAATTATGTCAGCCTCCAAAGAGAGCTGTGTGCTAAGTGAAACAACTATTACCGATGGCAGCCTAGATTCCAGAAAAGAGGATTTGAAGGATGGCGTTAATTGTGGGGGAGCTACTGAATCTTCTACAAGTCACAAAAACCCTGATGAACTGGTTATATCAAGTGAAAGTGAAAGTGAAAGTGTAGTGTTTGGTGTAACAACACCTTTGCATGAAGCTGCACAATCTGGCAATGCTCATAAAGTTTTGGAACTCTTAGAACAGGGTTTGGATCCTTGTGTTAAAGATGAGAGAGCGTGCACCCCATATGTTCTGGCAAGTGAGAAGGAAGTTAGAAATACTTTCAGACGCTTTATGGCTTCATATCCTGATAAATGGGATTGGCATGCTGCTAAAGTGCCCAGTGCATTGACAAAGGAATTGGAGGAATGTCAAGCTGCTAAGCAGGTAGCGCTAACCTTTGTTTCTTTTTTGTTTCTCAGTTTTATACACCTTTTGCCAGTTTTCCTTGTATGTGTAGGTATTATTCCTTCCTTTTTTTCCTTTTTTTTAGAGGTAAGAACTGAGGTGACAACTATTATTGGACGTGTCCCAGTAATAGCAATTTTAATCCTTCTGTCCTGAATTAAGAGTTCATTTCTCCCTTTGGATGCGCAGCAAGTGCATGTACATTTTGAAAAGACAATAGGTGAAAGTTTTGTAAACATACTAAAGTAATCCTTCATAGTATTAATTAGGATCCCTTGGAAAGTCTGAGACCTCTGGAATTGGCTACAAGCATTGGAAGCATTAATATTTTGAAAGAAATAAAGAGAAATTTTAGTCAGGTTGTTTCAAAGTTAAGTGGAGATGCCTTCACCTGAATTCATCTAACCACATTGTGATTAATCCGAGCTGGTTTCCATTTGTAATTGGAACATCAGCCCATATATTGTTTTCTGTAACCATTCTCACTTAAGACTCGCATGAGACAGAGTGTTTTGAAGTCTTGAGAGGCAGATTAATTATTGGTTATCTCAATAGTAGAAAAAAAAGAAGAAAAAAAGCTTTCTTTAATGATTGCTTTGCTTGGCAATTTGGATTGATGTATAAGTTGAAACTTGTTTCTTGATGATTTTTCTCTATGGTTGTTCAGGCTGAGAAAGACGCAAAGAAGAAAGCAAGAGCAAAAGAATTGAAGAAATTGCGTAAAGCAAGAGAAAAAGCTCAGGCATGTTATTGCATTTGTTGGTCTTAGCATGTAGTTTATTTAGGCTGGTTGTGGGATACTGCAGCAATTTTAATTCATTCTTTTCGGTTTTCTAGAATGGAATTTTAACTGTGGGGTAAGCATTTCTTAATAATATAATAAGAAAACTACAAACTTGTCAGTGACCTGGCCTAATATCATAATTTCATAAAAGTAGGATGACAAATTATTTGTCATCTTTTACCTAATAATCGCTTCTCTATCATCATCTGTTCTTAATGGTTTCCGTACATGTATAATATTTATACACTATTCTCCTTGTGCTGTTTTGGATAAGAATATGTGCAATTTACAGTGAACCATTGCATTTTAATCATTAGTTGATTTTGTGTCCTTTTCATAACATTTTGTGCTTGGCATTTATTCTATTTGAATGTAGGCTCAAGCTGCCTTATCACAGAACGCCAAGACTGAAATTCGACCCAAGCCATCTTCAGCTATCAAGGGACAATCCCAAGTAACTGGAAAACCACAACTATCCAAAGAGGTTAATTTTCAATTGTTTTAAAATCTTTGACAAGAAAACTATGAGCTCAAGATAGTCATGGCTGAAAATGAACCCCTGTTTTAGACTATTTTATATTTTCAACTTTAATATGACGTTAAACCGGGTTTACTGATTTCCCATTAGACATGTAGCTAAACTTCGCTGGGTATTTCTTATGTTTCATTTTTTCCTACCAAATTACACTTAAATATTTTGGATCACTCAATCTTTTTCCCTTTTCCTGTGTTCCTATTATTCTGTTGCAGGAGGAATTGAAGAGGGCTCAAGCTGCGGAGAGGGAAAAGAGAGCAGCTGCTGCAGAGAGGAGAATGGCAGCGGCTGCTTCTCTCAATGGTCAAGGCAGTGGCACAACCAGTGTTGCGAGGACGTCACAACCTAAAAGTGGGTTAACAAATGATATAAACTGCTCATGTTGTAATGCATCGCTGGCCGGTAAAGTTCCATTTCATAGGTATAATTACAAATACTGCAGCTCGTCATGTATGCATGTACACAGAGAGATCCTTGAGGATGGATAACGTAATTTTTTTTTTTTTGCATTTATAATTTATGCAAGGGACTCAATACATACAATTATTTTCATCCCTTTTGTTCTTTTGCTTCCTTCTTCAACCATCTCTCCATATTCTATTGTTTTTCGATGAAGTTGGAACTGAAAACTTGTTTACGGTTCTGATCAAAATCATACTGCTTAACATGAACCTCATCAGCTGACATGCCTGTTAAATGCTTTTTTTTTTGGTGTGCGTGGATGTCTAAAAAAAAGGAAGAAAAACAATAAACAAAAGAATAAAATTGTGTTTGGCCACTGGAAAAGGAATATGACAATATTTGGAAGCTACAATAGTGAACGCTGTGCAGATTTTCTCAGGTGAAAATTGCTGGAAACGAATTTTATATAATGCATGAATGATATTGAGGTGGAAATGTCGCACCTAATATCTAAGGTTTCAAACGACGTCTTTCGACCTGGTGGCAAGAAGTTAAAAATCGATATATCGCCAGGCCTAGGCTTATTCTACAAATATCGTGAACGCCCGCTGGAAACAGTTTTTGAAGTTTTTTTTTTTTTTTTTATGGTTTGGTGAAAGGAAGAATTATTACCTCAGAATATAATGAAAATAAAAGAATAAAAAAGAAATAAATTTATATTTTATTTTAATTTTAAAATATTTCTCATAAAAAAATACAGCAGATTTAGTAACTTTGCACTACTTTAAATTAAAAGAAAAATCACAATTCCTCTTATTTTTCCCAAATTTGATGAAAAATAAATGACTCTCTCTGCAGCCCAAATTTGATCCAAATAAAAGAATTGAGCCATATTTCTTTTCGTTGCTCTTTCTCTTCGTTCCAAATCCCGCAAGTGTTTACATTTAAGGAGCGAAAATAGCTTTTTCTTCGCCTTCGGCTTCTTCTTTCCCGATACTCTTGGGCTATTTACGCGCCATCAGATGGTTAGTTTTCTTTGCTGTAATTTCAGCAAACACTTTTCCTTTGTTACTCTTATCATTAGTAAACAAACTCAAACATCATTGTTTTGTATAATTGTTAACAGTCAGTTACACTGCACACAAATCTCGGCGACATCAAGTGCGAGATCTCCTGCGACGAGGTCCCTAAAACGGCTGAGGTTACCATCCTCTCTCTCTTTATTCTAGGATTTCCTGCTAAACTTATTTTTATTTAGTTCATTCACTGTAAAGTCAAAAAATTGAGCTTCATTATGTGCGTGATTAGGGTTTTTAAGTTGGAATTTATTGCATTTAGCTCTCTTTACTGCTATAACAGCCTTTGAAACCCTAGCAAGGCTTATCATTCAGTGGACTTCCCCTTTTTTTAATGAGGTTGATCTATCATTCGAAGTTATTTAAGCTTACCCCAATTGTAGTTATTTCATTAAATTTGTGGTGTATTTCATGGTTCACAGTTATTATTACTTATTAGAATTAACGCCCTTTAACTGAATTGTCTCTTAGTCTTGTCCTTTTTCTCCTGTCTTTTCATTCAGTGCAGAATTGTAGATCAAAATACTCAAGCTTCTATCCATAGGTTTACTAACTTCTATGCAACTTTTTATTTCGTTATTATCTTGGTTATTGGGGATTTTCCTTTTGTGTAAATGGTAAATGGCATTTTTTTTGGTCGTATCTCTGATAAATGGAAGAAAGGAATTGATTCTGGTAATTGTTTGTCGTTTAGAATTAAGTTTGTTGATAGCTGATGGCTGGTTTTGCCTCTTATAACAAGGAAGAAGCATCAAAGTGTTGAGCTCAATCAGTAGCTCATTAATCCACTATTTAATATACACAAATGAATCTGCTAATCCCATGCTCTTCATGCCTTTTGGATACAGAATTTTCTGGCACTATGTGCTAGCGGTTATTATGATGGAACCGTTTTTCACCGAAATATCAAAGGTTTTATGATTCAAGGTGGAGACCCAACAGGTACAGGCAAAGGGGGAACCAGTATATGGGGAAAGAAATTCAATGACGAGATTAGAGAGTCTCTTAAGGTAATTACGCTTTTTAAGTTCACCTTTAATTCAAAGTCGTTGCTTGTGTTCTGCTGAACCCCCTTGGTTCCTGTTTGACACAATCTATATTGTGCTTAAACAATATTTACTTCATACTGCCCAAAAATTCTAATTGATGTTAGGGCTTGAGATGTGAGGAACTGGAGGCTAATTGTTTTATGAGAAGATGTCTTTATCCTCTACTGCATTCTAACATCCATCCTAATGATTGCCACACTCATTAAGATAGGTTGGGCGTGTTTTAATGACAAAAGTGCAAAATTGCTGATGCTAATTCCCTATTTCTCTTCTTTTCAGCACAATGCAAGGGGCATACTATCAATGGCGAATAATGGGCCTAATACTAGCGGAAGCCAGTTTTTTATAACTTATGCAAAGCAACCCCACCTGAATGGATTTTACACTGTATTTGGCAAAGTGATTCATGGTTTCGAAGTCCTTGATCTAATGGAGAAGGTACCTTGTGCTAGTGATTTTTGATTTTCTTTTTGATTCTGTTTGTGTTTTATCTCATTGTTTAATTATTTGTATAAGGGCGTGTGGTTTATACATGCTTCTTCCCTCTCTTCCTCTCTTTGTGCTTTTGTGTTGTGTATTTGTAGACATTTTTATGCTCAGCTATTAAACCGCATGGCTACTGTTGATGATCCCCGAAAAAAAAAATGTTTGAACCTATTTTTCTTTTCCAACCACAAGACAAAAGGTGTATATATAGAAACAATTGTCACAAGATTTTCCTTTTGCATGCATTCCAGCCTTTCAAATTCATTCTCGCTGAACTAAGTCATTATTATCTGCTATTTGGTTCTGCGCAGACTCAAACAGGACCAGGGGATCGACCTCTTGCAGAGATAAGGATCAATAGAGTCACAATACACGCCAATCCACTTGCTGGCTAACTGCAGCTCAGATTGTCTGATCGGATGGCATTGTGACTTGATTTGCATGTTCCTAACATTGCTCGAGACTGAATGTCATAGGACATTTCCTGCAGTTTATGTCTATTAGGATTTTTAATAAATCTAGAGATATAACACTAGGAATTAGTTTTCTTATTTGAAAAAAAAGAGTGGAGAAAGAGAGATATGACATTTCATATTTTAGTATTTGATATGGTAACGGAACTGTTTTATATGTATATTAAATGGGAACAAATTAAAGTAAATTTCCTTTTGAAATTTTAACAAATTATAACAAAAAATAACTTTTAAAAAACTAATAGTTTATTTATTTATTATTTAATGAAAATATTGTTTGATATAATAATTAGAAAGGTTGATACTTGAATGTATTGATTGTCTTATAATTATAGTTGTTGGTAATAAATATAACCTATAAATTTTTATAAGATATCATTACTGTATATGAAATTTTTAAAAATTTATATAAAAATATTTTAAATATAGAAAAATTATATAGTATATTTTACTGTAATATTTGAAATTTATATAGTATCAAAAAGAGAGTAAATTGTTATTTTTTAGAAGTTTATTTCTGGATTTTAGGGTTTTATTTTGTAATTTGTTCATTAAGAAGTGATGAAATTAGTTTAAAATTAATAGTTAGTGGTGTCCATTGAATGTAAATTAAATTAGTGAAAATTGATAATTAAAAAAATCAAATAAATAGATTTTTAATTGAGAATTTTATTTCTGTAAATTTATGAATTTTTTTAATGTGAAATTTATGAAGTTTAAGATGGAAATTTCATTATGTTATCAGCTAATGTAACCTGTCTTTGTATAACAGATCTTTGTTTCGTGGAAAAACACTTGGAGAGCATGAGAGGATTTCCGATATTGATCCGATTTCTAATTTTATTTAATATTAAAAGTATTTTTTATTTTTATTATTTTAGTTAATTATTCAATTTTTTTAAATAAAAAGTATTTTTTTTATTTTAAATCAATATTATATTTTTATTTTATTATTTTAAGAAATTAATTATATTAAAAATATAAATAAGTATATATATATATATATATATATATATATATATAGATCCGGATGGGAACGGGGCAACATGTGCACTGTTTTTTGTCCCATTCACTCACATGAGACTTTGAATTTGAAGCGGAGCATATGAATAATAAAAATCTATCCGTTAGGAGATTCACGGGTTCGGTCCAATGGCCATTCCTAACGCGCAGAAAAACATATATAGGTGTTAAAACCCCCGCCATTTTTTTGTAATCGCTCTCTTTCCACTCTCACTCTCTCTCCAATGGCCGTAGAGGAGGAAAATCCAGAAACCCCGATTGGTTCAAAGTCAACTCCAAGCCCAGTCTCTCAGACGAGCTTCTCGCATCCCCCAGATCGTCCAAATCTCGATGGTACGTTACTACCGAAGCCATTGAGCCCAAAGGAATTCATCCTCTCAGTAGCCTCTAAGATCTCTTCTCAGCCTCTCACTAACCCTGACTCCAACGTCTGTGCTGTCCTCACTGCTATTTCCTCCAATGCCCGCAAGCGCCACCAGTATGCTTCTCCTCTAAACCCTAATTCGTTCTCCTTAGTGAGTATGTTTTTCTTTTCTCGCTGTTTACTTGTTTGTGTTTTTTCTTTGAGAGTTGCCTGCTAATTTACCTGAATTTTATTGATTTTTTTGCGGTTCGTACCCCTTTATAGGTTGATTTCAGCTCCAACTGTGATGTCTGTTGACCGCGAAGTTCGCTTAAAATTTAAATTACTCTTTTTCCAAGGCATGACGGGATTTTTTTTCTTCTGTTGGCTTTGGCTAAGTGCCAACGATTTCTTTAATGTTTTCTTCATAGTCGTTTTCTTCAAATCATTGTGGCTATTGATCGTTTTCGTTGAGTTGACTGCCGAATCCAATAGGATTAAATTGGACTCCGAGCACCTAACATTTGAATCATCTAAAATTTTTTATTGTTGGGATGGATATCTCTTGTTGCACTGGAAGTCTTATTGGTTGCCTTGCCTTGGTTTAGTTCTATTTCAAGGAGATCAATTTCGAAATATAATTTCCAGAAATTATATGAGATGAACCATCTTTTGTGTTTGGATTGGACGACAACAACAAAGATTGAGATTTGCATGGCCTTATGTGTGTAGAATCATGGACATATTTTTATTATCCCAACATCTATATGAATGATTTTGATATCATTATATTTTCGGTAAATAAACCCATGTGGTATTGGCTTCTCCTAGTTAATTGGTTGACATGCATTTATATTTATATGGACAGCGTCATCATCAGAATTAATTGTTAATTCTAAGAAGCTTGGTTTGTGATATGTTCCAAGTCACAGGGTCAATTGTACTAGGGGGGGAAACCAGATGATATAGTATTATAGTTGTAAGAATTTTTTGCTTAATAACGTTTTCTGTTGTTTTGTTGTGTTGCTGAATGTCTCTGCTTGTTATTTGTATTATTGGGGCACTTAATTGCATAGCATATATACGATTTTTTGAATTTAAAATGATCAAATCATTATAACAGGGAATCAACATGCTTTTGACTGGGGATGAACATTTTATTGGGCGATTGGTAGAAGATATGTGATTTCAAATTGAATCAACTGCAGTTAGTGGAAAACACTGCAAAATATATAGGAGAAATCTTACTATCAAAGATGTGGGTCATTCATCTAATTCTGATACATCTGTCTTCTTGAAAGATACTAGGTTGTGTGTAACTAAACTCTTCGGTCCTACTTCTATAGTTCTATTACATTCCATTTTTCTCTGTCTGAAATCCTTTTGAGATTTTTTCAGTACAAACGGGACTTATCTCAATTGGAAGAAATTGAATAAGACTAGCCCTGAATCTGAAGTCCAGCATGGAGATATTGTATCATTTGCTGCTCCTCCTCAGCATGGTAATCCTTATATTAGTCAAGAAATTGTTAAATATATTTCTTCTTTCTTTCAGTTCATGCCTCCCCCATTTGTTTATTTTATGTTATGAATATAATTAATTAAATGGTTTGTATATTTGAATATTTGTACTTGTGTTTTTGCCTCCATTAACCTTCTAGTGCACATGATGAATAGCATCTCTATTTGGACTGTCAACAATCCTCAAAAAAAGGGAATTCAAAAGATGGAAGAGAACGTATATCCCCCCAACCCAAATAAAAGGAAAAAAAAATCAAATTTTTTCCTCCTTTTACTTCCATAAAAAGGTGTTTTTTTGGTGTCCTTTCAAGGAACACCTATGACTTAGGGCTGCTGGAAGCTGAGTAACTATTATTGTTTATTGGAATGCTTGTGTGCTTCCTGTCTGTACCCTGAAAAGGAAATTTGAAGTTTCAGTTATATTTGATTGTAATTTTTTTGCAACTGTGTTCATGTTGTTTAAGTTTCTGTCCCTGTTATTTTTCCATTATGTTTTATTTGTACATTTTTGTTATCTGATCTTTTGTCTCTGTGGATGTCATGATGAAGTTCCAATTACAATTGCGAATGGTAAGTTTATGGTCAATGCATTCTGTAAGTTTATTATCTTGGCCCGATTGCCCCTTAACTTTATGTGGATGTTTTAAGGTCAGCGTGAAGTAACACAGTGATGCAAAAGAGCAAAATGATGGGCCCACAGATAATCATATGCCTACCATGTCTAGCATTTATTGAATTTCTGCTGATATTGGAATTTTTCTCTTTCTTTTATTGCTTTAGTAGAGCCTGTAATCAAGAGAAACCCACAAGTTTTTAGTGCCCTAGCGACATATTTTTGACATAGTTATTAACATGACAGATTTTAGATATCACAAGGTCTAAAATTCATGGGAACTTAAATTGATGGTAATTATTTTTTCTACAACATGTTGTGTTATTTAAAATTTGTCTGTTACATTGTTACAGAGATTGCATATGCTTTTGTATATTGAGAAGTTAAGTCTACTCCCTTGGTGGAGTGTGTAGCTGCAAAACGAAAATCAGGTAGATTCATGACCAGTATCCTTAATATTTTAACTAAGGATTTTTTGACTATACTATCTTATTCATGCTTATCATTTAGTTGAACATAAACTTGGGTGATGAAAACTTGTTGTTTTGGTCTTAGTGAATTTTGAACTATTCAGAAGTAATAATTAATGGACAAATTCTTGCTTCTAGGCACCACAATACAATCCAAAGCCTTGAATTGGTTGGCTTTCATGGAGATCACCTTTTTGTGCTCTCAGTCTCACAAATAGATTTTGAGATCATGTTTATGAATTAATAAATATATTAAAATGTGCAGAGGAGGTTGTCTCAGAAAGCAAGAGACTAAAGGGCATAGGGATTGTTGCTCCTGAGGGTCCTATATCCCTTGATGATTTTTGAAGCCTTCAACATTCAAACACGGTATAATTAATTTGAATTCAAAATTGTAGTGATTACTCACCTAATCCTTTCATGAATTTTGACTATCAAAATAATGCACAAAACAAAAGAAAACAACTTAAAGTTTTATGCCAACCAGGTTAAAACAAGGTGATTGATGCATGTTATTGCTTAAGTATTTTCAGTCAAAAGTGATTTATGCATGTTATTGCTCAAGTATTTTCAGTCAAAAGTGATTTATGCATGTTATTTTATTAGTCACTTGTTCCTGATTTGGTCGACTATTACCCAGTGGTATTGAAGATTGATTGCTGTTTGTTTCTACAGGAGATCAAAAAGATGAAACAATCTGTTGAAAAATTATATGTTGACCAACTCAAGGAGTTGCAACATGTGTTGGATATTAAACAGAAAGAGCTGGTGTAAGTTAATGGAATATCAGCCGAACAAAAGCATTCCTTGGAGGACTTAAATGAAAGGCTTACTGCTTTCAGGCAGTCATGTTTTGAAGCAAATGAAATTATGAAGAGGTGAGGAACATTAATGCAGAACCCTAGGTTCTCGCACCTAAAATATTCTAGTTCAGCCAAAAATTCAAATGAAATGGAAAATTACGAAATGGCCTAAAAGAAGTACAAGTTTGCAAATAGGTCTTTCTTTCTAGCATGAGTTCGGGTCACAATTAGAACTCAAACTACATCAATGGGAAGGATTATATACTATATTAAAAATGCTCCTATTCTTTAATGATATTGTCCCAAGTAATGAAAGCATAAATTATTAGCTTGATACTTCTGGGTGGTGAGGTTGGGCTACATTTGGGTTTGCATGTTTTCAAGGATTAACAAAGAAAGAAAGACACAGAATACTGAAATGATTAGTCCTTTTCAATTTGTTTAAAGTAGCCTGACATTCAGGTTAGAAAAATACTTTGGCAAATTTGATAAATATTGTAATGGCCTGAATTTATGTTTTTAGTCAGAGGGCATCTATATCTGAACTTGAGATGCAATTAGAAGAAGAGCGAGATCAGAGAAGAGAAGAACGTCAAAAGGCTGACGCTGATTTGAAAGCTTCTGTACAGAGACTTCAGTCTGAAGCTCAAGAGGAAATTAAATGACAGTCTGATGCTGCCTGTCAACGAGAGAGAGAACTGCAATAGGAAATCAACAAGCTTCAGGTTAGAAAAGATTTTAATGCTTCTAAATGAATAGATTCATTATTTGTGTTTTATCAAAAGCTTAACAATGTTTAATTCTTTGGATTTGTATTCAGGAAAGGGAGAAAAAATGGTGCTCACAAGTGGAAACTTTGATGCCTAAACCGGTATGGTCTTAAGACCCTTAATGGTGTCTATGCAAAATCTTCATGGTTTAATAGTTAAGTGCCTCTTTCCTTTGTTTGACAGGAAGAAGCAAGGCAAAAGTTGGTTATCTCTGACAATAGAGTTCGCCAGCTAAAAGCTCAAGTTGCTGAGGAGCAACTGGTCTCTACAAGTAGAACAAGAGTAATGATTCCTTCTAGTGCATGTTTGGATATCTCATATCTTAAATTTTTGTCCTGTTTTATCTGTACCATCCTGTGAATGGATACTGGCCTAATATTTGTATTGCAATTATACACTTTGTGATCTGAGTTCAAGAACTTGAGCTAGAAGGGAAACAACTAAGGAAAGAGCTTGAGAGTGAAATGGTATATATGTGAATTCTTTTCAATTGTTGAAAAAGATCTTTTATGGATGTTTGAAGGGACATTTCCAATAGATATATCTTCCTTACCCTTTGCTAAATACAGTTGAACTTTTTGTTTTTGATTCCAGATTTGTGTATTTCACATCATTCACTGTTTTAGATTCACTATTTACTAATATAATGAATTGTTCAATCTATTTGGCCTATACTGTGTGATAAGGATTAGGACTCCTAACTTTGCCCCAAAAGCGTGCTCAAAGGGAAATATTTGAACTCAGCCTTATAAATCAATTCAGGAGTTCTTCCACAACCGATGTGAGAGACATCATTCCCACCCCCTTAAGACCTCGACTGCCTCGGTCGGTGATCTATCGTAACCCAAAGAGACACCGACGTACAGGGCTGACTCTGATACTAAATGATAAGGATCAGGGCCTCTAACTTCGCCCCAAAAGTGGGCTCAAATGAGAAGGTTTGGACCTAGTCTTATAAACCAGTCCAAGCATGCCTCTGCAACCGATGTGGGACGTATCATCCCCACTTCCTAAGACTCCGACTGCTTCGGTCGGCGATTTGTTGTAACCCAAAGGGACACCGGTGTACAGGGTTGGCTCTGATGCCAAATAATAAGGATCAAGACCCCTAACTTGGTCCTAAAAGCATGCTCAAATGGAAAGATTTGAACTCAACTTTATAAATTAGTCCAAGAGTTCCTCCACAACCAATGTGGAACGTATAACTATGCACTATCGCTATGTTTATTATCATGATATTATTGTTGTTAAGAGCCCATTTACAAGGGTGAAATTTTTATATTTATTGTACATGCTCTCATTTATAGAAAAGATAGTTTGTTTGTTTGTTTGTTAAGGGATGATAGGCTGATGAAAGAGTAAGAAAATGAGAAAGATAAAATCTGAAATCAAAATTTACTTTATTGTTTAATTCAGTTCCTAAAACAGAACTCTCTCTTATATAGAGAGCTTTAGATAATGGTGGCCATACTTTCTTACCTAACCTATCAATCAAGTATGACTCACCTCTTACAAATCTGATTTTCTTATTACAAAAGACTTAGCACTTCAACACTCCTTGATACTTTTGCTGGAAAGTTAGCAAAATCAATTAAGGTTTCAGCAAAAGTATAAACTACTTCAACACTCCTTGATACTTTTGCTGGAAAATCTGAGTTGATTCATCTTAGAGCACATCTCTCCAAATTTGTAGACATGCAAAATTTTCATGGAGAACATCTCTCCCCATTTTTCCTACATTTTCTGGAGCACTTCTCTCTAAGTTTTTTTTTCTTCCTTTGAATTTTCTGCTGCACTTCTCACCAACTATTGAAGTAGTTTTGTTGATGTACTTCTCATCAACTATAAGTATTCTTGCTCCTCCTTACTTTCTTAATCTTGCTTGGTTAGATTTTGTAAGTGTTTACTTGAGACCTGTATTTGTGCTTGTTGTTGCTACCATTTTCTTCATCATCACCATCTTCTTCTTCTTCTCCATTGGACTTGGTGGTGGAAGCCATTCTGATTTTTTTTTTTGTTGCTCAAAAATACTTTAGACCACAGCCCCTTAAGATCATTTAAGCTCTGATACCAATTTTTGGGTTTTGAGGGATGATAGGCTGATGAAAGAGTAAGAAAATGTGAAAGATAAAAGCTGAAATCATAATCTACTTCATTGTTTAATTGATTTCCTAAAACAAAGCACTCTTATATAGAAAGCTTTAGATAATGGTGGCCATACTTACCTAACTTATCAATCAATCATGGCTCACCCTTACAAATTTGATTTTCTGATTACAAAAGATTTTAACACTTAATAATTGAATTTCAGTTTATTGGGATGGAAAGGAACATTCTTCCATTGATCATCTTTGGCCATAATTATATACCCACAACCAAGTTTCATGGTATAGTATGTCAAAATAGTTCTGACGAAATTGTAGAAAAGATAAACAAAGGTCATGCATGTTTAACTAATTAGGCTTTTTTATTATGATATTCAACGTTTGTAATTGGTTATATGTTGGTCAAACAGTTTCTATTAGTGGTCATTTCTAGGATTTAAGAGGGATTGCTAATTCTGTGTATTTTGGTAGATGAACATTAAATCTGTACAGTTATTACATTGTCGAGTGCTCAACTTGATATCCCTTAAGATAATTTTTAGTAATTCTGGCGAAGTGTTTAATTTGTGATGTTTGCATTTTTTCTGCATCTGAAATATGCTCTATAGTTGGGAAGCCAAATGCATTGGTTGGATATGAGAGTCAACTGTTAATGCAAGAGATTGTGGTTTATGTTGTGTTGTGTGGCAATGCAGGGAGACGCAGCTAAGGGCATTTTATTCCACCACTGAAGAAATCTCAGCACTTTTTGCAAAGCAGCAAGAACAGCTAAAGGCAATGCAAAGGACTTTGGAAGATGAGGAAAATTATGAGAACACATCTCTAGATATTGACCTGAATGTACCTATTGAGAATATGGGTGACACCCTTGCCAGAGAAAAAGAATTGAATGCTTAAAGTGGTGCAAAGTCTCGCTCTGCCACAGCTCAGAGATTTGATGGAAATCAGGCTATTTCAGGTGATGAAGCGACTGTCACTGAGAAGCATGAGTCTAATATCAGAAGTAGGAGAAGAAAATACCCAGGAGGAGGAAATCACAAGTGCTAACCGTCATGCTAATAGTGGATTTGGTTCTGACATTGACGGCATTGACACAGCACCTGTCCTGGAAGCAGAGGCCATAGGAACAGAACAAGTTCTTGAAACTGAAAGCCCCGGGCTTGAATGGTGATAGGAATATTTATATGAACAAATGTAGCTCGTTAGCTGGAGATACAATGCAACTTGATGATGAAGTGCATGTGCATGAAATTGATGAGCGCATCCAGACAACTTCTCTGGGTGCTCTTCGTTCCCAATCAAATAATCCCCCTGAGAACCAAAAAGCCATAGAAGATACAGAACCGGGAGACACAATTCGAACAGCTGACCTTTTAGCATCTGTAGTTGTTGGGAGCCGGGCTTACAGCACTGCTCCTTCAGTCCATAGTGAGAATGAATCTCCTGGAAATAGGGCCCATGATGAGAAGGGTGGTGCAGGTTTTCATGATTCCAGTGGACAGGTGGCTGAGAGTCAAAGTGCGCCATCTTCTCAGGCTGCAGCTGCCAGACGGAACCTTGAATGTCGAGCATTGAGTGAGATGATTGGAATTGTTGCACCCGATTTAATGAATCACTTTGGTGCAATGGATGACGATTGTGATGGGGAGAGGGAAAAACAAGGTTCTGCAGCTAACTCTGATACCGAGGGCTGTGCTGACAGTGATAATGAATATGGAGAATATCCCAAAGACAAATGAGTTTCAGATTCTGAGACTGAGGGTAGTGATCAACCGCATGAAGATCGAAAACGTGGTGCAATGGATGAAGATGATGAAGATACACAAGAAGATTCTCTAGGATAGCGAATTGCCTGATGAACACAAACATGTGTTAGAAGATTATTTAGAGTAGCGGCCTTGTTAATACATCAAAAGTTAGATATGTATATATTGTTAGAGATTAGCCACCCCGAGGCTAATTATTTTGTGTGAAATGCAGTTCTTTCTAATTAAAAATTGTAAAAAAAAAATTTGTAGTTAGGCAAAACAAAGAAGCAGGCGGATGTCAATAGAAGGTATGGATCAATATACGTGCTGAGTGCTCTGATGGAAGATTATTTGAGCAACGGCATTGTATTATATGATTAAATTTGCCTCATTTTGATCTTCTAATTTTTCTACTGAACTTAATGGTTGGTTAGCAAGTATCCAATAATGAGAATCTGCTGCTGTTGGTTCTATGTATGGCAGCTTCTGCATCCTCTTGGGAGCAGCTTCTAAACCACACTAAAGGTTCTTCTGCAGGATAAGATGAATTCAAAAACCAAAAGTGGGGATTTGATTCAAATTGATGCCATGGAAGACTAACTTTTCTTCAGAAATAAATGAAATGATCAAGAATGTTGAAAGCTTTGAAGCGCACGGTGGTGGGATTGTGAAAGTGCTTGAATGGTCGTCATATCGTCAGCTAGTTTGCATTGGAACTCAAGTTCTTGTTCATTTCGTCTGTTGTTTTCCATTCATTCATATGCAACGTCCGCCACCTTTTATCATCATAATCATTGCGGTTGCTGCTTCTGATGCTCTCTGGTATCAATGAGTTCTCTCGGAAGGTTATACATTTATTTTTAATTTTCTCATTTCAGTAAAAGTTGCAAAAACTAAAGAAGAAATGCTCTTTGCATGAGTTTGGATCTCCTTTGTCACTTCAAAGTAAGAAAAGGACAAGGGCTGTCTAATAGTAATGCCCTCTGTAGTTGAAACTTGAACCACTCTTTGTTCTCAACTTCTAAAAATGTTACTGTAGACATTAGCCAGCGGTGTCGCAGAAATACAGTGATTGGTTTTATTTTTATTTTTCTTTAACTGAAAAGGAAATATAAAAAAAGAAGAAAGACAGAGAGAAAGATCAGTAACATTGTTGTGTTTTTGTACCCTTTTAACTCCAATTTCCTGCACCTAACACCAACAGAACAGTTGAAAAACCAAATAATACTGAAGTTTTCTGACTACCCCCCTAATATATGTAATTAGATCAATTCTGAAAATTAAAAAAAAAAAAAAAAGAAAAAAAGAAAAGACTTCGATTGCTTTGTTGAATAGCTAATTTCTTAATAGTGGAAGTACCTATAGAAATAGATGATTGAAGTCTAGTGGTCCATCTCCTCATCAAACTACTCACCAAACTAAACCCTCAAGATTTATATCAACATAAGCACGGGCGAAATTACATTGACGGATGAGGGCCACCGTCCCTCAATTTTTCTCTTTTTTTTTTAAAAAAAAATACCGAGATATTAAAGTTGAACATGTCAACAATGATATAATACATAATGTTATACAAATAAAATAATTATTAGTTTCTTTATATGATATTCCAATTATTAACTTGGTGTATAAAAAAAATCATGAACTGGGATAAGTATTTTTGAGATTCAGGATCAAATTTTTTCTAATTTTTCATTACTTTCTTTTTCTCTTTAATTTATTATTTTTTATATTTATATTTTTTTGGTATAAGGATCTAACCGGAAATTTGAATTTGAAACTTTAGATACGATCAATAGAAATGTACTATTAAGCTAAAATTTATTGATTCTTATTTTAAAATTTAAATACACTATTCTTCAATTCTATTGCACTAGAAAAAAAAAAGAGTTTTCACATAAGAATTCTTTTTTGTTTATTTATTCATTTCAAGAGGTACGATTGAGGTTTGAATTAATATCTTACAGTTTTAATTATGGGAATGGGATCAGCATTGCAAGATATTTTTCATGGTATGAAATATAATAGTATTTTAATCGAAATGTAAATAAGAATCCTGATTTGCTTGTGCGGGTTCGCAGGCAAAGAAGAGCTCAGTGCCCAACTGGCAATTAAGGGGCCATGTGAAGTGGCTCAGAAGCGAGTTGGGACAAAAGGCACTAAATCACCACAATGATGATAGTGATACCCTCACAATTTGTAAGAGAGAGAGGGGTGATGCTGCTGATGATGATGATAATGGTGAAGAAGATGAGAGTAAAATCAGGAATGGTAACAGGCCGGATTTAAAGCAGAGTTTTTCGATTTCGTCTCGATTTCTACGAAATTTTTTTTAAGAGTTTTGTTTCTGCACCACACGGGATTGGGATATAATACCGCGAATCGAATCTAAATTTTTTAATATCGAAACGAAATATCGTAAGTCGGATCTAAATTGTCATCTCTAACCAAAATGGGGTTTCATTTTCTAAATAAATGAGGATGCCAAATGCTACTCAATTACATTTTACAAAAAGGGACAAAACATTAACCTAAGCTCATTGACTACTCCCTCTTTCTATCTTCAATTCTTCGTTCTCATTCACTCGCTCCTCTTCCCTTGCCTGGCACACTTGTTTCATGTATAAGAAAAATTAATCATCTTTTTTTCTCATAGGAAAATATAGATAACGAAATTATTCATCTAATATTTCTTTTTCTTTTCAGGATTATAATTAATTCGTGGGTAGTTTTTCTATAGTTAACTATAAATTTTTTGTTAATATTTATTAATTATTCCATTAAATTAGATTTTAACAGATACAGTTTCAATTTTGGGAAAAAAATATAAAAACCAATTGGATAATTTTACTAAATGAAAGATCAACTCATAATATAAAATTATAATTATTTATTAATCGGAAGCAATTTTATATGTAAAATAATAAATATCGAAAAAGTTTTAGAAAAAAAATAAAAATAAGAAATAGAATTTTAAAAACTTTAACTGCAATTAATTAACTATTAGATGAACCTATTAATTTTATTTGGATTTGGGTTTTAGATTTTGTGATTATATGGGAATCAAATTACTCATCACCATACAAATTGCTTTTGAGTTGAATTTATGATATGGGTGTACGAGCAAGTACGTAACATAACTCCATGTCTGCATCTACACAGTGGACGACACTAATTAGCAATTTACATAAGCTAATCCAGTCGGCACAATTAATTAGTAATAAAATATCCTTTGGATTTTCGTGGTAAGGCACAGGCACATCATATTCATGCCCCATAATGACCAAAGCCAAAATTTCAACTTTTGGATTGTTTCGTTTGAATTATGTTCAATTTAATAACGTTTTAAAAAAATTAATTGGAGACATTTATATGCAACACGTTTGTCCACTTCAAAAGCAATGTATGTCTTCTTTTTTTTTTTTAACTAATTGTAAAGTGATTGGATTAAAAATTCAAATATATATATACATATTATTTACAGGCTTAAAAATTATATACTTTAATTATTTATTAAGTTATTTTTTTAATTTTTTCTTAAGATAAGAGTTTTGAAGGGATCGGGTGTTAAACGCATAATTTTCACTTTTAATTGAGATGGACAAATCAAAAATATAATTAAATTAATGTATTATAGATTTAAAATATTAACAGTGTATTTGAGATTGTTGTTACGTATTTAAAAAAATAGATTTATAATTTTTTTAATTTAATTGATGAAATTTTTTAATTTTTTATAAATTATTTTTTTTAAAAAACAGTTTTTAAAATTTAAAAAATTTAAAAATAAAATTTTTTATTCTAAAATTGCTTTTGGCGACTAAGTAGTTTAAAAAAGAAAATGGATTTATAATATAAGCATGGCCGATAAGCAAATATACTTTCTAGTTATTAGGTTTGGAGTTGGTAGGTCCACTAAACCTAATCATGAAAGGATGAATTTAAACCTACTATTTGTTGACTTTTTATTCATTTATATGTTTACAGTTCTTGTCAAATATGGCGAGCTCCCCCATTTTCGTTACCATAGTAATTATTAGCCCACAGTGAGAAGGCTACGAGTTATCTAATACTTCTTTTTGATTTTTCGATTAATATTATTATTTGTTCGAAATATATAAGCCAATAATTTAACTTAATTAAAATAACAGCAATAATGAATGCAATAAGCAAACTAATTTTAAATACTCAGTATCTAAAATTTTGATTATCCAAACTGCAAAGTGTACGCAAATATATGACCAATTTAATGATCTAAGTTATTTTAAATATTTTCATGTGCTTAATTATGAGTTAAAATTATTTATAACTAACTCTTTTTATCATCTTTTCAAATAATAACTGTAAATATGGTGCAAAGAATGCTTGATTATTTTTTTTTCTTGATCACAATAATTAAAGTCATGAAAATGAATAATAATAATAATTAATTATTAAATTGGATTTCGATTGTCTCCTAAAAGCTGGTAAAGGCAAATATTTGTTAGAACTCAAATTTCTTAACCCTTTTGTGAACCCTGGAGCAAATATGTCTGCCAGCCCTAGTCTGAAATCTTAAATATTTATTAAAAGTTAATATGTACACTTAATCATATGCATTATTGTAGCACATGCATGCATGTAAGAGATGACTAAATGCTATCTTAACCCAAATTAGCATTCTTAAGGTAATTACTCAAAGATCACTGCTTTGAAACTGAAAGGGGAAAGTTCTAAAATTCCAAAAAGTGACTTCTCCAATAGTTGCATGTATGGTCGTATTCAAGTGTGCCAAACAAAGCTTCCATTTCAACCAACTGCTCAATAGCCTTTTAGACTTTATATTTATATATATATACAGTAATCAAAAAGAGGAGAGATGCCTTTTTCAGTTTTCTTCATCTTCCTGATCAATTGTTTCCATGTATTGCTGGCCATTGTAATCATGACTCCTAAGTCCTTTTGCCATCATTACCATGAAAAGCCCTCTCTCTTCTCTATCCCTTTCCATACAAACACATTACCCCATCTATCTATATATTAGGTGTCATTTCTTTATTTCTCCATGGGCTCTACACACGCATGTATTTATATTAGCTAATTTCTCTAAAGGCCTTAATCCATTCCCCTTTTCTTTTCCTCCACCTTAATTTCTCCCTCTGTTAAGAAACTATGTATATGAACTTTTCAAGACTCACCCCTTCCACTTCTTTATGCATGGCTATCCTCAAGATTATAAAACCATCGAGAGGCTGCAACCTTCGAAATCGCAGGCTAAGTTGCAGGTTGGTTGGTTTCTTCTAATTAATTTCTCTTATTTTTCTTTCTGTATGTTTGTTAAAAAAAAGAAAAAAAATTTAAAGAAGTTTGTTATCGATGCTGTGATCCTACAGAAGAAGGAGAAGCAGAGTAAGAAGATTGTCGAAACAAGGGAAGGAGAAGAAGGTGGGTGCTGCAATAAAGAAGGAGATGGAAATGAAGAATTTGAAGATGTATATGGAGAACAAAAGCATCATACAAGAGAATGAGAAACTAAGAAAGAAAGCTCTTCTTCTTCACCAAGAGAACCAAGCCTTGTTATCTCAGCTCCAAGTCAAGTTCTCTAAATCACATAATCATCTGCAGCCTCTCCATTAAAATCTCCAACTATAATTCCCTCTCTCATGCACCCATGTATAACATGTATGCATATACATGCAGAAGTAGAGGAAATACATAGGAAGGAAAGAGGGAGTAGTTTTTCTCTTAATTGATGAGCAAAGTAGTATTTTTCATTTATATAAATATGTATGTGTGTGTGTGTTTAACCTATGACTAGTTTCTTAAATTTGGAATGGGAATAATTAAGCAAAGCTTATTTTGTCTATTAATTGAGAGCATGCATGGGATTCAGTTGATACAAATTGCTGATGAAAAGTGGACAATATCATGTGAAATACATTTATTAATTATCATTAAATGCAAATCCAATTTTAAAAAATGTTTAAACTAAAGACAAATAAATTTATTATCAGTTTTTGCTCTGCTATCTAGAATTTGTCTGATTAATCAAGAACGTTTTATAGGTCTGAAATTTATTATCACTTTTAATACATGATGCAATAAGGGATCTAATAGAATTTGTTTTACATAAGAAAAAAAATTAGTTTTAAATTTTTGAGTTTTAAAAATTATTTTTGGAGAGAAACAGGTAAATATATATTTTTTTTAGAAGTATGTTTTAAAAAAAGTTTATAAAAAATTAAAAAATAAGTCAATTAAATCAAAAAAAATTTAAATTTACTTTTTAGATACGCAATAATAATTTTAAATACTCCATAATAAAAACATTTATTAGTAAAAGCAAGACGTGTACTCATCAAAATTTCTATAGATATAGAAATTATACAAGGAAAACACTTGTTAGTTGTTATTAATTAGTTGGTTATCATGGGCATTATTCGGGAATGATATACAATGCCTTCAATATCCGATCTTAGGAATACCAAAGATTCTCTATTTTTTAATATTTTTAAACACTTATTTTTTGATTGTTTTTTGAGTAGAGATAAATTATTTTTAAAATTTTCTCTCGTTACCATGCTTAATATTCCTATTACAAAATATATGAAAAAAAAAACAATTTGTACTAATGGATAAGGGAGTGGTGATGCCATATGAAAGAAATGAAGAGATTCATAGAATGACACACGCAAAATAATAGTTTCTGCACATTTTCGTTTATTCATATATAGGGTTAATCATATACACGCAAGACTTGTTTATCTACATATGTCAGTTAGAAAAAGAATGAACATAAAAATAAAGAATTGGAATTGATGGCTATATGTTTTCAAAATAAGAGAAAAAAAAAAGCAAATAAATAAATAGTAAATCAATTAAGCCCATCGTGGGGAATTGCTTTAAAATAATAAATGAAAAAATATCATGAAATTTTGTTTTTTTTTTTAGATTGAATGTAGTTATTAATTCAACTTATTGTCTAGTCTAAATTAGCATGAATGGATTTATGAATTAATTAAATTATAAATTTCAGCATTCACAAAATACTTACTAATTTATATGTATAATAAATATATAATTTATAATTGAATTATTACATACTTTTTTTCATTATATAAACCTGAAAATATGCAACAATAAACCATACTATGTATTGTAGCATGTCACTTGCAAATTATATCACGTATTTATGATGTATCGAATGTTATTTATTGAAATAATAAAAAATTTTATTTTTTAAAATATATATATATATATATATATATAATAAAATTATTCTTGCATTTGTAAAAAAAAAAAAGAAAAAAAAAAGAGTCTATACTGCAATATGAATTTAAGTTTATAATATGAGAATTGTTTGTCACTGGTCTTCTGGGTTAGGGCTGAGAGTTTAGGCCCAACGGTGAAAGGCCATATTAAATTATTTGTACTGCAAACATTAAAATGAATTTTAAACTGATTATTATTCAATTTAATAATTTAAAATAATAAATATATTTAGAAAGTATATGAATATTTTTTTTTAAAAAAATTGAACCATCGAATCATCTTCAGATTCACCCAAATCCGATCCTAAAAATTTTCATATGGATTTTGAATTGACCTTTTTTAAAATTCTTGCCCAAGTTTGAGTCGCTTTTTCTAGATAGGTCCACGTTACATATTACATAATTGTCATCGTGTCTGGGCTGTGAACTGGGAATTATGGGTAGCAGGCCCAGATTGGGCTAGTGTGGATTTTTAATTTTCCATTATTTAGTTTTGGGCCAATATGTACTAGGCTTATTATATTTAAGATAATATATAATTGATAAATTATATTATAAACTCGCATACAGAATATATTAAATTTTATTTATTTAAATAATAAAAATTTTTATTTTTTGAAACATATATATAAAAAATAAACACAGGCTTATGCCTGTGAATGAAGTTGGATTTATAATGAGTCCTGATATAAAATTTGTTGATTGGCTACTTGTAGAATACAAGATTAAAATGGGCATTTTGAGCAGTTGTTTTATTCTCATAGCAAGTAAGAATGAAATTTTATTAGTAACTCATCAGAAAATATATCCCATTAATGGCTTGATTTATTTTTCCAACAACAAAATAGGGACATGAAAGGGACCACGAGCTGAGTGCAGCGTGGGCCAAAACCTTTACATTTATTGCATTTTGTACATAATTGTAAAAGTAAAAACATAAATCCTTCTTGAGATTTCTATAGTTATCCCAATACGACTCGTTGCACCATTCACATGGGCTCACCGGTTATTCTCCTATGTTTGATGTTGTTTATTAAGATAGAATTTGAAATTGGTAATTGGATTCTCATTTCCAACATTATCTCATTGCCTCATTGACGCGTTCCTCGGCGACAAACCCACATATTACGAAGCTTAAGCTGTAAACTAATTTCCCCTTATTCAGTTATTGTATTTGTAACCAATACGTGTTTGAAATTACTGTTCAAAAACAGTTTTATAATTTTTTTTTAATTTAATTAATTGATTTTTTTAATTTTTTATAAATTGATTTTTCAAATTTGTTCCTGAAAAAAATATCTATTTAACTGCTTTTATCCAAAAAAAATTTTTAAAACAAAAAATTTTAAAATAATTTTTTTAAAAAAATATTTTTATTAAACTCAATGTTAAACGAGCCCTTCAAGAATTGAATGGCTTGATTGCGAATAATGTGGATTAATAATAAAATTTTAAGAATGATGTGTGTAATACTGGAAGTTGCTCTTGTTCTCAACTTCTGAATGATGGGGAAAGCCAAGTAGCCCACTAAGCCACTAAGCTAATAAAACGGCGCTCTTGTTCCACGGATCATACAGTACAATGTAAAACTTAGAAGAAAACACCCCTCCCCCCCCCATAAAAAAAAAAAAAGGGGACTGCGGGTCCCACCAACCTGAGACCGTCTCTGTCTCTTTGCGAGATTCTCAATATTTGTGGGGCCCAATCTTCATCACCACTTTTGTTTGAACTTCCACTCCATCAAAACTTGGCTTGGTCTTCGCTCTCTAATTCCCTAGTTTGTATTGTCTCTTTTTGTTACCGTTTTTGAAATAATACCAAGTTGCAGGAGAATAACAGGTAGAGGAGGAAGAAGGAGAAAGAAGGAGAAAGGTGATACCGATGGCTTCTACTGGTTACAGAAATGGTACCCAAAAGGGAGCTGCGAAGCCTCTTTCTTCTAATTTCAAATCAACCTCTTTTAAATCGAGAGTCCATCCCTCGCATTCATCCGGATCCGTCCTTCGACGGAGCAGCCCCGGTTCCTTTGGCCCAAATAACACTGCTGCCGGAGATGATGGAGGTCATCTCTCTTTCTCTCTTTTCTTTTTCTTTTCGTTGCAACTTATTGTGCTATTGTCGTATCACGAATCAGCTCATTTTGAAATAGCGAATGGTGCGATGTAGATGCTTGTTATTAACTTTTATTGTCATACCTGTTTATTTTTGGATAATGTGATTACACAAGACTTCTTATTTTATAATTTTCATTTTCATGTGTGTTTGAAATGGTCCATTCTCATATGCGGGAAAAGCACGAGTATTGGCGGTTCTAGTCGAACTTTATACGGTCGCTTGTATACATTCATAATGAATTTATGCTCTTAATAATGCTGATTTAGTGGTTTTCTGTAGTGCCTGGAAGAGTTCGAGTAGCAGTACGACTGCGGCCAAGAAATGCAGAAGAGTTGGTGGCTGATGCTGATTTCGCTGATTGTGTGGAATTGCAGCCAGAGGTGGGCTTCAACTAATTGCCATTGTTCTATTCTGAATATATTTTATCTTAAAACTCTTTTGGAGCTCTGTCTGTGGTTATATATCTTGGTTCTAGTTGCAGTGCCATTAGTCGTTTTGTGACTTTGTGATTTTTCTCTGCCCCAGCTTAAGAGGTTGAAACTGCGAAAAAATAATTGGGATGCCGACACATTCGAGTTTGATGAGGTCCTGACTGAATTTGCATCGCAGAAGCGGGTTTATGAAGTTGTTGCCAAACCCGTTGTTGAGGTTCGTTGTTTTTGGTACCTCTCTCTCTCTCTCTCTCTTGAAAAAAAAGGAATTTATATATTAGTTGATTGAATTCCTATAGCACTTTGTTAATGTTTCAAGAATATGCGGCAATTTTGTTGTCCTTAAGCATGGTGCATTTGTTACTTTGCAGTTTCCTGGTTGCTACCTGTGTTATATTTTACTCTTCATAGTTCATATCTTAGTTAATACGCCTTTTTGTGCCATGCCTCATGTTCTTACTTCTAACATGAATTAAAATATCATCAATTTACTGATATGGCATGCTTTTATTTTACTTTGTAGAGTGTTCTAGATGGTTACAATGGGACTGTAATGGCATACGGTCAGACTGGTACTGGGAAAACTTTTACTGTTGGACACCTTGGAGATGATGATACATCTGCACGGGGGATCATGGTTCGAGCAATGGAGGACATTTTAGCAGATATTTCTCCTGAGACTGATTCTGTCTCAGTCTCGTACATGCAGGTTTTTATATATATTTTTTTTTCAACTTATCGTAGCCATGTTAAGAGTCTGGTCAAGTTCCCCATTGATCCTCAGAATAACCTAATGTAGTTCTTAAACTTTTATATATAGCTTTATATGGAGACTATCCAGGACCTCCTTGATCCAGCTAATGATAATATTACCATTGTGGAGGATCCAAAAACTGGTGATGTTTCGTTACCTGGGGCAACTCTTCTAGAAATCAGGAACCAGCAGAGTTTTGTGGAGCTGCTAAGATTAGGAGAAACTCATAGAATCGCTGCTAATACAAAATTGAATACTGAATCTTCTCGTAGTCATGCTATTCTCATGGTGAATAATTCACTCTCTTCTTTTTTATGTTCATGGGTTAGCATTCCATGGTGGGTTTTTTCAGGTATTCTTAAATCTGTTAGTGCAGGTTCAGGTTATGAGGTCAGTTGCAGGAAGAGAAGATGATGTTTCAAGTGAAAACAATAATTCCTGTCACTTGGTTAAACCTGTGAAGCCACTTGTTCGGAAGAGCAAGCTGGTTCTTGTAGACCTTGCTGGTTCAGAACGTGTTCGCAAGTCAGGTGTACATCGGTGCTTCTAAATTTTAAACAATAGCTTCACTGATCTTATAATCTGGGTTTTTTAAGTGCTGTGTTTGCATATTAAACTTGTTTTTTATATCTCATGTCCTTGTGAGAAGTAGAAAAAGTGGATTGGGAGGATAATCATTTATCCACATTCAGTCCTAAAACTTCATGTGTTTACTTGTTTCTTGTATATTTCAATGCCTGCTGAAATTATTCCTCTATTACAATGACAATAAATGGATGTCCTGTGTGGTTCCCAGATGCATCATTTAGAGTGTAATTTTCTATCTTAATATAAATTTCCCCTCCAGATTCCACAAGACTTGAGATGCAATTAGCACAGGATGTGGCTTTCCTGATTGAAGTTTTCCAATTTTGGCCTCATACATTTTTGGTCATGGATGCTAACCGCTGTTAACTTCTCTTATTTATTTCTTTGGTAGGAAGTGAGGGCCATATGCTAGAAGAAGCTAAATCAATCAATCTCTCACTCAGTGCATTAGGAAAGTGTATAAATGCATTGGCAGAGAATAGTGCTCATGTGCCAGTTCGTGATTCAAAGCTCACTAGATTGCTCAAGGATTCATTTGGAGGTGAGATTCCTTTCACGTTCATGCAAATCAATTGGGCTTCAATGTTAAATCAGTTCATTGGATGTTCAGTGATTGAATTACATTCAATTGTTTTGTCTATCTATTAATAATTATTTACTAACTAATTTGCAATTTCATCTAGTAATGACATTTTATTCTGTCTTTCCAAAAAGCAACTTATATTTGGTTCTATGATTTTGCTTCGCATTTTTAATAGTATATAGTATTGCTTCACATTTCATCATGTAACAGGCACAGCAAGAACTTCATTAATTGTGACTGTTGGCCCATCTCCACGCCATCGAGGAGAAACTGCAAGTACTATACTGTTTGGACAAAGGGTCAGCCCTATTGCTTTATAGCCTTTTAGTGCATGCCCTTGTTTCTTGTGATGATTGTGTGTGAAGATATTTGTGATTGTATTTGTTATTCCATCTGTCTTTAGGCTATGAAGGTTGAGAATATGTTAAAAATAAAGGAAGAGTTTGATTACAAAAGCTTATCCCGAAAGCTTGAGATACAAGTGGATAAACTCATAGAAGAAAATGAACGACAACAGAAAGCTTTCGATGATGAAGTGGAAAAAATAAATCAAGAAGCAGAGAATCGTATTGCTGAGGTCGAACGGAGCTTTGCAGAAGCCTTAGAGGTTTGTCATATACTATATGAGGTTTAATATAATTACAGGTTTTTGAAGAAAAGAAAAAGGTAAAAATGAAAGTCATAGCGAAAAAATGAAAAATGCCTTGACTATTGTTGTTTTACTATTTTTGCATTTTTAAGTGGTATTACCATGTGCAGAAAGAGAAGCTTAAGTGCCAGATGGAATATATGGAATCAGTGAAGAAGCTGGAGGCAAAACTGGTGGCCAATCAGAATAAGCATAATCATGATGGCTTTATCAACAATAAAGGCAATGGAGAGGTCTTTTCTGGCTCATTTAGCTATGTTACATTTCTATTGTTTTGGAAACAAATTTTGTGTTGGTTGATGGCTATAAAAAATAAGGATGTATTATGACATGATGGATTTTGATTTTGGATCTCAGGTCTTCCTCATATTATGTTACACGTAGCTTGTGCATTAATTTAGTTTCAATATATAGGATAGTTATTTTCTAAAATTAAGCTCGATGCACTACAATCCCGTTGACTGGAATTTCAGTTAATGTCTTTCTCCTTTAGGTTTCTTCACCCGTTGATACATTTTATTTCTCCTTCTGAAGATTGTTGGAATGCATTTTTTTCTGACCACTAGTTTTCTCTGTTTCATTTCTTCCTATTTTTGCAGATAACTGGTGCTTCTGAGGAACTTTCTGAGATAAAAAAGCTGCTTCAAAATGAAAATCAACTAAGAAAGGAGGCTGAGGAGGAGGTCAATAAACTTAGGAGTCAGTTAGAGAATTTGATGCAGTCTATGGTATGGATTTATGCGGAATCTGGAGAATGTAATATTAGTATTGTCTAGCTTCAGCCAATTTCTTTGTTTTCTATTGCTTTCTTCTGTAGTATGACCTTTCTCCATCCATTTCCTGAAAAAGAAAAACTATGATAAAAGATGAAAGCCACCTTAAGATTTTTGATGTATAAGGTCTTCATTTCATGCATTAGGCTGGCGGAGATACAGAGATAGTAAAGCTTCATAAAATTTTGGAGGATGAGGCTCATCAGAAAAAGAAACTGGAAGAAGAAATTATGGTTCTACAGAGCCAGTTATTACAATTAACTCTCGAAACTGATCAGGTACTTGATTGAAAAATGTTCAGCAGTTCTTTTTGGTTATAGC
This sequence comes from Triadica sebifera, assembly GCA_023653625.1. NCBI lineage: Eukaryota > Viridiplantae > Streptophyta > Magnoliopsida > Malpighiales > Euphorbiaceae > Triadica > Triadica sebifera. The sequence continues at coordinate 4,801,637 of CM042895.1, forward strand.
AGCTTCATGAGTATTTTCTACTTTTTCTCTCTTCATTGGGAATGTTTGAACTTTTGAATGGGCTTTTAATTTAAAGGTCAGCATATACTTACATGCATAATGAAATGTAGAAATTTTCAAATGTTAACTCTCCCCTTTGATATTTTGTTTATAGACAAGAAGGTATCTTGAAAGAGGGAGATCTGGAAATGCTTTTGCTGGATTAGATTCTTTTGTTTCTCAAGTTAAGCATTCCCAATTTAAAGACACTGGGAATGGTCAGAAGGCACCAATGACAACACTTTTTGAACAAGGTACATAAAATTAGTGGGCAAGATGATGTCATAAAAATGAAGTACGTTCGTTCTCATAGTTTTATGATCAATCAATTTTGCAGTGGGATTGCAAAAGATTTTGGCATTGCTTGAGTCAGATGATGCCAATGTACGTATTCATGCAGTAAAAGTTGTGGCTAACCTAGCAGCTGAAGGTCAGAAATCTCTATTCGAAACCAACAAACCCATCCCCAACAAATAAGAAATAAATAAAAGAAATAAATAAATTGGTTCCTGATTTCTGGTCAGTTTATTTACTTTTTTTCTCTTGTACAATATTTGCAAACGTTTGATGCTTTGGATTAATACTCTGCTTTAAGTGATAGTATCATGCCTATGGCTTGGCTTCATTGATTAATTATGACCTTTTTACATGAAATAAACTCTGGTTACAGTTATTGGTTTTTAATCTCTTTGAGAAGTTGATCAAGTGGATGTGTGATTTGTTAATTTTTTCATATATGCTCCATATTTATGAAGCAGAAGCAAATCAGAAAAGGATTGTTGAAGCTGGTGGTCTTACTTCCTTGCTAATGCTTCTTAGAAGCTTTGAGGATGAAACTGTTCGCAGAGTTGCAGCTGGTGCAATTGCCAATCTTGCAATGAATGGTAATCATTGTTGGTACTTTTCTCATCTTCAAGAGTGCAGGAGATGTATCCTCCAAATTTTTGCTAAAGTGCTCCATTTCTTAATATAATATTGTATTATGTTTTCTGCAGAAGCTAATCAAGAACTTATTATGGCTCAAGGAGGAATCAGTTTATTATCTATGACAGCAGCTGATGCTGAGGATCCTCAGACTCTTCGCATGGTGGCTGGAGCTATTGCAAATTTGTGTGGAAATGGTACTGTTCTCTGTTTCAATTTTTTTTTTTTTTCAATTATCTCGCTCTTTGATCATTCATGTCTGCTACAGCTTTCAATTTATATACCTGCTTGTGGTTCAAGTCTTTATTATGGACTGAGTGCATTCTGGTTCATAAAGTGGACCCATTCTATGGTTGTATTGATTTGTAGTGCTTTTTGAATATCTTATGGACCTTCAGATAAGCTACAGATGAGGCTGAGGTCTGAAGGTGGGATAAAGGCGTTGCTTGGAGTGGTGAGATGTGGACATCCTGATGTTCTCTCTCAAGTTGCACGAGGAATTGCGAACTTTGCAAAATGTGAATCACGAGCATCCACACAAGGTTAGTCCTTTCTCTGATGCCTGCAATTACGCAGTGTAGAGTCTTGGCTGTTCCTTTTGCTTTCTACTAGGAAAGTACTACTATATTTAATCTGCAAATTGAATTAATGGGATACTGGTCTTATATATATATATATATATATATATAGCATGAAGTTGAGTATAGTTGGCATTGCAGTAGATCAAGGTTTAGGCATTCTTTACTGTAGTTCAATCAGTTGCTTCTCATGGGTCATTATAAATTAATAACTTTATAATACATATTCACATCAAATTACCCATCATAGGATCAAAAAGCGGCAGATCTCTTCTTATAGAAGATGGTGCACTTCCATGGATTGTACAAAATGCTAACGATGAATCTCCACCTATCAGACGCCATATTGAGCTTGCTCTATGTCACTTGGCACAACATGGTGAGTGAAACATCCTCTTTTCTTTAGATAAAATATCTTCTGAAAACCCGATCCTTTAAATTCCCAGACTTTTAAATTTCAGAAGTAAATGCCAAGGACATGATTAGTGGAGGTGCACTGTGGGAGCTAGTTCGTATCTCACGGGACTGTTCTCGAGAGGACATAAGGAGTCTTGCTTGTCGAACTTTAAATGCAAGCCCCACTTTCAGAGCTGAAATGCGACGGTTACGGATAGATTGTTGACCCTAGTGTAATGATAGGGCTCATGCAAGGGAATCCCTCATTACCTTTCTGTTTAGATTTGTATAGAACCTCAATTTGATTCTTCGTTCTGAATGAGGACATTGTTTAAGTTCAAATCCCGTCAGCAATTTTTGTGTAAAGAGGCACGTCGGGTTTTGAAATCTGTAATCTATCATGTCTTGTTTCTATATTTGAGCTACCATATTGATATATATTTATGAATGTCAGGAAGAAAAGGCCAAGTAAATGGATTTCAACAGAGATGATTTTGTAAATGGAGCAGGGCGAATTCTTTGTATGCGGAAGTAACTAGAGTTTCAGGTTTCAGAAGCATTGTAAATTCATATTCATTATAGTGATGAACATCTTGGGTATTCAGATTCATTCAGCTACAAGAATCTTTTCACTCTTGTCGGCACTCAATAGAGAAAAAAAAATGATAATTCAGGGATTTAATATATATATTATCATAGAGTCCCTGAATTATTATCATTTTTTTCAATAAAATCCCTTTGGACTCGATATGGATTAAAATAGATCCAATAGAGCGCAATAAAAATTGAAAATCAAAATAAAAAAGGGATGTAATGCTTGAGAAGCTAAAAGATGCTTTTTGCCTATTTTAATTTTTCTGTTCCTCGAGCTGATATTTCCTTCGGTAATGCGAAGGAACATTTGTCTTGAGGAAATAGAACGGAACATATTCTCTAAGAGGTTAGAAGTGACTACAATTTCATGACGTTATCTTGTTTCTGGCTACGAGATTCAGCAATATATAAATTTCTTTTTTTTATCACTTAACTTTTCATTTTATTTCCGAAAATTAACAATATGAATCCTTTCTTCTTTATGCCGGTAATCCATAGCAGTGTATAAATCATGAAGAAAATTAAATTTTGATGTCATATTAGAAAATCCAAGGTCAATTTCAAAATTTAAGTTTTGAAAATACAAAGCCTTAACAATGTGGTACTTATAATCAAGAATGGCGAAGAATATATTTAGCAATTAGGACAATATGAATTTCACCCCATGAGAAAGCCAAGGAACAAAATTATTTAATTATGGTGTAAAGGGAAGTTAAAAAGATGGATTTTCTGGTTTAGATCAGACTCATAAAAATAAAAAATAAAAATTCATCAATCAGTCCAATCACATTTTCTCATAATACAAAATGATAATGTCAATACATAACACAAATTAAGTATTTCCTATATCACCAAGTTAGCATCAACAAGTGATTATGGAGGAGGGAATTTGGCTCCAAATTCATGGCTTTCCTATTCATGAGACAAGTTTTCGCTCGTTTTTTCCGAAAATATATATATAAAAAAACACTATTTACCTTGTTGTTTTCATCATCTCTTTTATTTTTTTCTTTCTGTTCTAATAACACGTAATTTTTTCTTTAGATAGGTCCTTCTATGAGAAATTCCATGCTTGCTTAAGACATGAAAATTAGCTGTGTTAGCTAGCATTTCTCGTAATAGCTAAATATGTTTTAGCCAATCTAGCTTCTTCTTTTTTTTCTTTTCCCTCTCACACGTGAGTTAGGTAGTTAGCTTTAACGGAAATAATAATAATAATAATAATAATAATAATAATAATAAGCAGATGACAAACTCTAGTAAGCTAACAGCATTTCTAGTCGCACCATAATTATTTGTAGATTAATTGAGCTGGAGTTGTCAGTAGTTCCACACCTATTAACCTTGCATGAATATGAGTTGGTGATAATTAAGGTTCCCACTTGATAAGAAATTAAAAATTTTGATACCCTTAATTCCCTCTCCTTTTTTAAACTAAATATAGAAAGGAAATTAGTCTCAATTCATTATTTTTAGATTTAGGAGATCCATCCAAGTCTTACATATCCATTGACCATTAAATATGCGAAACAAAGTCAATATATAAAACAAAGTCCGTGACATAACTCCTATTAACGTTACAATATAACATTTTTATTTATGTCACGTATATTGTCAAATTGCTATACCTATACAAGATTGAAAATCAACTTGCTATATTTTGATAAAAATTTCTTTATCCGTTTCTTTGGAAAAAAAAAAATCTTCCCCTATTCTGCATGGGAAGGGAAAAAAAAAAGTTGATGCGGAAACGTTTGGTCAGGTAAATTTGAAAAGAAATTGTTTTATAATTTTCAAGAGTACTAGCCAGGACTCAATTCATGGCTGATTAACCAGGATTTATGCTGCTAATGGAGTCTCTCCACATTTTTTATATTATTTGCTCTGTGCAATTTCTATATTTTCAAAGATGAGGATTAATTAGAAGTGGCTTTCTTACACAAATTATAAGAATATGGGAGCTCTTGAATCTATATAAGCTTTCATTAGCAACATATCTTAATTAGTTAATTCATTGTCTTTTTTTTTTTTTAAAGAACTTATTTGCAAATTATAACGGCTTCACCCTTCAAAATGGAAACACTTTAAGCACACACCACACATAAAATCAAATTAAGACTTAAAAGCCTAATAAGAATATATGTATGAATTGTGCAAGTTATTTAAGTTGAGGGGACCAGCAAGTATGTATCCACATGATATAACTCACACATGAACAGCTGTTGGGATTAATCAAGAGATGGGCAGAAGCAAAGAGAAGCACTTTACAAGTCTACCTTGTCTTCTCTATATCTGAAATTGGATGGATGAAGCCACCAAAAAAAAAAAAGGATCGATGGGAAAGAGCAAAATCAATAATAATATAATATATATACAGATCAAATACACAACCGTGTGACATTAATTTTTAGGTCCAAAAGAACTCATAATATAAAAGGGTCCTAGTTAAGGGCCAGTTATTAAGCATTGTGGGTCTTTAAGACATCTTTCTAAGTACTCCAACTACGACCAAATGCAAAGAAGAAAGAAAGGTTACAGATAAAAAGTGATAAAAGATCCAAACTTTTTTTTCTTTTTTTTTTCAAAGTTTAATATAATGCAGAACAACTTCGAGGATTGCCATGGGATACTCATGAGATAGCAACTAGAAAAGCAAGCAAAAGGCAAACATTATAAGAGAGGAGTCCTAATATTTTATAGTTACATTTAATCATGGAGTAGTTCAAAGAATCAAGATATGTTAATCATGAAGAACCAGAATAGCATTTCACAAAGTACAATTGGTATGGTCCACCTAATAATCATCCCCAACCTGTACAAAGTCTAGGTGACACGTTATTTATATTATATATATTTTAGGATTAAACCTTGTACAATATAAGTTGGCTAGCCTATATATATATATTTGGGATGAGATTGAAGCTCAGGAAAAAATGGAGGATAAGCTAATTAATTAATAAAATAATATAATAGGAGGTTTAGCTACCCGACAAAATACTGAAAAAAATTAACATTAGCAGTTTCATTCTATTGCAAGACAAGGAAGGAAAAATTTATATTTTGCAAATAAAGAAGCAAGTAAAAATTAATTAGAATAAAAGGGAACAACGAACCAGAAAGTAGAACTCGATTGTTTGGTCGGAAAGGAAAATATTGATAATGAATATAATAATTAATTACATATCGAAAGAAGAAGAAGAAGAAGATGAAGAAGATGATGATGAAGAAGAAGAAGAAACCTTTCGCCCGGCCGCATGATATCAATCAAGAAAAGTTTTTGTGTAAAAAAGGTAATATACATTAAAGCGCAGAAATAGAAAATACACTAAGAAATAAGACGACATGCATGAAGATGAAGAAGAAATCAAATTTCATAATTTATGTAAAAGATCGAAACAGACAAGAAAAAAAAATATATATAAATATACATATAAAGGTTATTAGTGTCTTGTAAAATTCTACTGGTAATAATGAATGTCACTCTGGTATATATGGAGAATTAAAGGAACTGAGGAAACTCTGAACAAGAAAGAAGAAACGGGCAAGAGAGTACTAATGTAGGATAATCCAAAAATAGAACAATCCACAAGCATATATAATATATGCTGATGCTAGCAAAGTTTCTGTATTAAAAAAAAAAAAACTGCTAGATGCTAGGGTTTTTCAACGAAGTATATAAAAAACGAAGTTTTCCTCTTGTTTTTTTAATAAATTGCTTACCTTTGATCTTGATTCTCTCCCAAAATCCATACTTATAAATATGGTGACTGTGACAATTGTAGAGAGAGGGAGAATGAGAAATTAAGCCAGAAACTTTAACGCATAAGGTCTGTTTGTCCTGCAGGTCGTTGTCTTGTCGTTGCTGCTGCTGCTGCGCTCCTTCTGTGCCTTTATATGGAAGTGAAAGTTTGCCTCGAAAAGGAGCTTTTACAGTGCAGCGCACGTGTAACCCAGTACCCAATGTTCATCTCTGCAGTGCTTCCATCCCTAACCAGTCAGCAAATATATTCACAAACAGACAAATAACCTCAACCCTAAGCCCATAACTTCGTCTCATCTTTACTTTCTTCTAGTGAAGTAGTGATCCTTCGCCACCAACTCTTTAACAGTCACTCACTCTACTAATTAATAACCCTTTTGTGTTGAGTGTGTGAAGCAAAGGAAGCTCTTGGGGTGCAATTATGGATCATTATTAATTTTTCTATTGCCAAGAAAATTACTTCATCTTACAACTTCAAAAACATCAAATCCACGAAATTCTATGAACCCAAAACATAAATAATGTTAATTTCCTTCTGATTTAAAAAAAAAAAAAACTTCCTAGTGTTTTGAATCGTGCAGTAGATTCAAAAAAGAGAGAGAAATGAGCATGGCAAATCTTTTGCTTTCATTTTTCAGCAAAGAAAGGAAGAAAAGATTAATTATCAGGAAGTTATGAGAAATGAAACTGATGAGAACGAGTAGAGAAAGAATTGAATGGCCATCTTCTGTTAAGCTGCTTCATCTTTAAGCTAAATCAAAAGAGCTACTCTCATAAAAACCAAAACCACAAAAAAAGGGGAAAAATTCATAAATTTTTACATCCTTCTTCAATCAAAGGCAGATAAATACCACGTACAATATCATCAACATCTTAAAGATACCCTAAGTTTTAAAGGAAGAAGAATGAAGATTGATGATTTAGAAGTGATGACAAGAGATGAAAAAAAAACCCACAGTTACGTTCCTTTTCTGTTACTAATAAGGAGGGCGAGCTGTGCCCCAATAGGCCTCAGTTGGCAGTTGCACTGAACTTAATAGATTGGGTGGCAATCCTTGAAAAAGGGAGGGGTTTGGATCTTGCATTAGTTGTTGTTGCTGCGGTGGCTGCTGTGGTTGCCCGGCAATTCCTGGTGAGCCTAGAGGACCGCTCCCAGGCGGACCTACCTGTCCCTCATCCTCCTCCAACGGCAACCTCTCGTATGCGGCATTACCGAAAGAAGCCGCCATAATCACCACCGGCCCAGACGCCAGAAGAGGACCCACCACGGCCCCTCCAACCACTTGACCTTGACCACTGGCTAAATAAATAGTCAACGACGAAGCAACTGGCGGAGCAGGAGGTGGCAAGAAAGACCCCGAAAGCGATAAAATCTCAAATCTTCCATGTAAAGTAACCACTGAGCCGGGTGAAGCCGGTTGCCTAAGAGTGACATTAGTTACAGTCCCGGTTCCACTCAAAATGCAAATCCCTCTTTGCCTTCGCCTCGCAAAAGTCGATACACTATCCATAATATCGCTGCCGTTGGCAATTTCCATGACATGAGATCGAAGGGCATTGGCACTATCTCTGGTTATTATGATTGGTGGTTTGGGCTTGTTCTTCGACCCAGAAGGTCTTCCTCTTGGTCTTCTCGTCATCTCTCCTTCTCCGCCGCCAATTACAGGGACTAATTCTTTACCTTCAGCAGCGGTGATCTCCTCGTGCTCTCGCTTTTGATCAAGGTTTAAGCAGCCATTACCGCTTTGTTCATCTTCAGAATTCTGTTGCTGATGGTGTTGAAATTGATGATGAGGATGTAAATGAAGATCTCTAGTGTGGAAAGAAGGTGGAAGAGGACGACCATGTGCTGCAACTGGATCCATAATTGCTTTCTCCCTACGAAATTTACCCTAATTAAATCACCTCTAGTATACAAGAAACCAACTATATTTAGACACAGATTCTTGGGTTCTTTTCTCTTAGGCGTGTTTTAGAGATCAAATGCTACTACATCACTAGCTAAGGCAAAAGAGGGAACTTTAAGCATCAGCCACCAAATTTTGAGCTGAAACAGCAGAATCAGGCCCATCTTTCTGCTCTCTAAACTTGATATGAATGAAAAGTTTTGATCTTCGAAAGTTTTTTCAAGTATTCTGGGGGTACGAAGATAAGTTGTTGGTAAAAGGTTTGGGAGAAAATGATGAACAGAAGGGGAAAGGTAAAGAGGGAAGAAATTAAGAGATCGAGTTTAATTGGGTTTTTTTTTTTTCGGTTATAATGATGTTGGGTTAGGGTTAGGGTTAGGGTTAGGTCAAGGAATCGGGTCGATGATGGGTTTAGTTTTGGTAAGACAGCGTGCGCATGGGCGGTGTGTGGGGCCTACATTTCTCTCTCTTTTGTCTTCTCACATTAAATGGGGCCCACCCAACACCCCAATGTTCTTCCTTAGCTCCTTTCTCTCCCATCTCATGTCTTAAAAAGCCTGCACTATAAGATCATTTTGTCCTTCCATTAGTTTCCTCCCTCTTCACAAAATACCCACTCATATTCTCTCTCTCTCTCTCTTTCTTTCTTTCTTTCTTTCTTTCTTCTCCCTATCCTTCTCTTTGAGCTTCAACCTTAATTCTTTCTGCTTCTTGCATATATATATATATGAACTATCTGAAACCTTCTGGTAAATCTCCAAATTAAAACTTCTGTTTCTGGGGTTTTTCTTTGTGTGATGTTTCCTTATTAGGTTTAATGTACGATAAGCATGTTTGGGGTGATAAGTTCGACTCTCCTATAACGTAGATAATGATAAAAAAAATTTACTTGACTGAAGCCGTAAAAATTATGCTTAATTAAAAAGCCAATAAGAGCTTTTTCCCATGAGAGCCAAGCCGTTATATTAATTCTTCGAATATGACAAAACTATGGAAAGAGAAAAAAAACCTATGATATGGTAGTTTTCAGGTTTATTAAGTAGGAGCTCTGACAGCGGTTACAAAATCTTTTTACTGTGTTTACCGACCGTGAATGGCATTTTTGGTAATTAATGCGGAAGTATTGGGGGTGTTTATGAATATGAGAACTCGGGCGGTTGCATGTGGGTCATGGGAAATGGAGAAGGACCCACCCCGTACGAAATGGGTCAGAGAAGAAATCAGTGCGTGCCTTAAGGGCGACTCTCGATTCTAGGAATACAAATTCTAATATGCATATTCATTGATGTTGATGTGTATCCTTTTGTGGGGTCCACTTTTTATAACAATAAAAAAAAATTTCTTTTCCCCTGCTACGGGGACCTGCCTCTTCCCTTGTTCCCGCGCCTTCCGGACCCTTCCCTTCCCTCTTCTTATCATCATCTACCGTTGGATGATTGATAAGATTAAAGAGATTTTATTCATTTTGCCCCCCTAAAAATCAAAAAATTAAAATGAATTGCGATGAAATTATTATTCAAATCTTTTATAAATGACTCTGCATTATTAGCCTGCATAATATGTATATATAGTTGGATTTTGGGTTCCCATTGATGTTTGTAATGAATATTCTAAAAAGAAGTAGATGATTATGGCAGTATAATGATGGCTCAAACTGAGATTAAGATCTTAAATTAACGTAAAAATGAGTTATGGTCAAAATAAAATAGATGCAGAGTTTTGAAACCTATAAAATATGAGTGGGAAAAAATTCAAATTTGGTGTACTGATATAAGCACTTGCATGTTTAAATTAGAAGAATTTAATTATACTATTCATACTCTAATACTCTTTTTTTATTGATTGATCGTAAGAAAAAAATTTCTAAAAATATTTTTTATCTCTTCTAATTTATATATTTTTCTTTCTCATCATTACCTAATTAGAAAATAAATATTATAGAGTATGAAAAATGAATAATATGCTTAGCATTACACTTAAATTAATTAACTAGTAATAATGGTGAAGATTCCAAATGGATTAAACTGGGCAATGGCATTAAAGATCACAGCCGTCGATTGCAGTCTGAAGATAAGGAGATGTGGTCAACGAGAAGGGTCATCGGAATTTATAATAGGGCGTCAGGCACAGTTGGACTTTGTCCCCAGCAACAAAGCATCCAAACACATGCGCACGTGCACCACAACCCCCACGAAATATACCTATTTTACCCTTTTTGCTATCATTTCAGGTACATTCTTTGCTCCCACCAACCTGAATCGTAAGTGAAGTTTTCAATTTTAATGGTTCTTTTATTAATAAAAAAAAAGAAATAAAATTTTTTTCATGTCAAAAAATTGCAGTCGTTTATGATTGTCGATGTCAATATTTGATTTCTGAAAGATATATCTCATAATAATCTTTTGCAATAATTATTTTTCATGTTTTTAGCAAAATTTATAAAGATATATATACATAGAGAGAGAGAGAGAGAGGCTAAGGTTGTAATAAATGTCGCTGCTCTTTTTCCGGGCTTTTTCCCATGAAAGGTGGAAGAAGAAAATATTTATAACTTAAAGGTGAAAAGAAAAAAATTTCTATTTTAGAGACTATTTAATTACTGTTTATTATTGTATGTTTTTAAAAAAAAATTGTTCATGAACTGAACCGCCGCTAGAGATAAAAATTGTTCTTTTTTTAAAAAACGGACTATTTTTCATAATATTAATATATATTTTAAAATGAAAAACAGTTTTTAAAACACTCTAAAATTAGAATTTTTCAATTTTTTATTTCAAGTTAAAAAATATTTTTTTTAGCTACATTATTTTTTGGAAAGAGCCCTATTTTTCCGCTTAGAATGGATGGAGAAAGTGAGAAATTAAAGAATTAAAATGATATAAAGAAAGAGATGGTAGAGTAAAGGATGAGGACACAGATGAGTCGTTTGGGCCATATTTGGTATGGCTGTGTTAAGACATGGCCAAACTACAAATCAAGGCATGATCCCGTAAAACACGGTCATTTAATGATCTCCGGTAATTACAGCCTTAATTGTTTTTAAAGCTTTATTTGGCACCTGGCATGAATTTATTTTACCAAATCATACTCTGATACATTGAAATTTTAGTGTTCAGACGTTCAACGTCTATTATAACTTTGATTTTTTTTTTCTTTCATAAAAAAGGTGAGCAACTCTCAAAAGTTGAGATAATATGTTAGGAGTTTTTTATCCTTAACTAAAAATCTCAAATTCGAATTCTGAATATAAAATACTATTAAAATTTAAAATATAGTGTTTTATCCTATTAATAAGATGAATGACTAAGATCAATGTTATGAGATATATTCCAGTTAATGAACTGAAAAAGACAGAAAGTCAAGGGCTAGAGATTCAATCGGAATTGAACCAATCAAAGTAAAATTCTTTCAAAATATAATATTCAATATATTTCAGTATTTAATTTCACATACATTATATAATAATATGTTCAAAATGTTATATATTCAAATTTAAATTAATACATAAATATTTTCAAGTATAGTAATATTTATATTTAGATATATTATTTTAAAAAATAATAGAAATAATTTATGCTTGTATTTTTTACTTTTTCAAAAATTATAATAAGAATTTTCAAGAAATAATATCCAACATGTATGCATTTTTCTTGAATAATGTAAATAATTTTATAATATTAATATATAGCCATATTTAATAATAAATATTCATAATTCAAATTAACATATAATTATATTAAAAAATATTCTCAATAAAATAAAATATTTTATTTATAATTGTTAATTTAACAAACAACGGAATTAATTAATTAATTAATATATTTTTCTATTTTTAAATTTAAAATAAATAATAATTTAAAATTAAAATAGATAATCAAAATATAATGTTATATTTATAATTATTTATTTATTTATTTATACAGTAATAAAAAAAATGACCATTAGTAGTCAAAGGTGGAGTGTAGCTTGGTGGAAAAATCTCAAATGTCTAGTGTTCAGAGTTTCAGCTACCACAACATTTTTCTCCATTTTTCAAGGGTTATCCAGATAATAGAACCAGTCAAATCCGATCCAGTTCGAACTGTTTCCAATTGAACCAGTTAAATGTCTGATTTTTCCACCGGTTGGATATACTACTGATTTCATATCTTGAACTAGTCTGTCTTTAGGATCTATTTCTGATTTAACCGGTTGAATCGGCAGAACATACCTATTTTAATAATACAGACTAAGACAAAAAAAAAAGTGAGCAATTTTTTTAATTAAATATATAAAAAAATGTGATTAATATTATAAAAAAGTCAACTATTAATCCCCATTAGAAGCCAGCAAAGCTTACAAAGTTAATTATTATAACTTTGACTTTAACATATTAAGTTTATGACATAACTATTTTCTACATAAAACTCTAATAAATATCATAATGTAACAATAAACAATGTACGTGTCTCGACTTCGTTCGATAAAGACTTAATGTAGAAAAAAATTATTATTTATGGTTTTAATGTGATAAAATTGAAGTTAAGGGGCTTAATATAAAGTTAATACACAAAAAGTTAGATAATCTGATTTGGCAATTTATTTCAATTTTTAGTTAGTTATTTTCTAGTTATAAGAGATTTAATTAATAGAAAATAATTTCCTGGTATCACTGATTTTTAAATCATGATTTAATTAAATAGCTAAAATCTAAATTGTGAAGAAGACTAAGGATTTTGATTGTCTTTTTCCATTTTGTTTTTTTTTCTTTTATCTTTTTTTGAATGTTCTATTATGTCAAAAAAATAAGAAGAAAGTTAACATAATTAAGGTTGAAAATGGTTTGTTGGTGATTGATTTATTGTTTCAAAGGCAAATCAAAATAACTGGGTCAAGATATGACATTCAATCCATAAAGAAGCAAAGTGTGAAAATCCAACCAAATAAGGGCAAGCCATCTTGCATGTATGTTTTTGTTGATAAAACACCTTTTCACTTCTAGTGGTAGACATGTTATATATATATATACCCACCAAACCAAATGACCAAAACATTCATATAGGCTTTCAAATTCAGTACAATATTATAGCCATATAGGGGCAGTAGTAATAATCTCATTTATAAATTACCCAAATATATATATATATATATATTGATTTAAAAAAAAAAGAAGAAGAAGAAAAAACAAATATAGGTTTTGACTGCATCGTCAATGATGCTATATGTTGTTGAATCACAAACCAGGGTGTGTGGGCTTAAATGAGAGAGAGACAAAGTTAATTTTCCAGTATGCGTGGATTCCGCTGGCTGCTGACACTGTCATTTTTTTATTTATATACAAATAATTAAGCAATATCAGAAAATGAAAAATTTTAAAAAAATAAAATAAACAGAATGCTCAGTGTTAATTAGCAGGAGCCGCATTTCTCTCTCTCTCATAAATTTTTCTTGTCTAAATTATGAATAATTCATTGGTGTAAAAAGTTAATTAATCATGAATTATCATATAATATAAGTCATTTTTTATTTTATTTTTGTAGTTACTTAATTTATTGTTAATATTACTTTTTTATATTAAAAAATGTTTGAGTTTTTTTTTTTCTAATCGAATATTATTATTATTATTAGAGAGAGTGAGTTGTTTTATTTATTTATTTCTATTTCGAGTTCTAGAAAATGAATGGTAAGAGTAAAAGTAGTGGCAATGCCATCAGTCTGTGAGGCCACGCCCTGAATCCCATGAGTCTATTTGATGCACTCTGTCGGCTCCCACTGCATTCACTGCCTTTATCCCATTTACCACTTGTCTACTCCCCTCCCTTCTTCTTCTTCTTCTTCTTCTTCTTCTTCCTTTTTTTTCCCACTTCAAACAAAAATATATTTTTTTTAAATTTCCCATAAGTATTTCAATTTAGAATCTTAATTAACTCTCCTCCATTTGCATCCGATGTAAATTCATTTAAAAAATGTTTATTTCCAGTAACTATATGATTTAATTGGTGACTTAATCCTCTGATAATACGACATAAAAAAATAAAAATTAATTTTATTTATGATTCATAAGTAAAATCATAGGCGGGAAGTCCTCACCGAGACAACCGGTCCGCCATCTCCTCATCGTCACGTTACTTTCCAGAGTTGTAAGCCGACAAGCCTCTCTCTCTAAGCCACAAGCAAACAAAATAAGAAAATACTATAATAATCATAATTATTACAGTGATCAACAGATTTTACAACAAACTAATACACCAACCTCTCTCTTTCTCTCTCAAACAATAATAAGCAAGCAAAAGCAAGTAAAATATATATATATAAATAAAAATAAAAACTTGAAAATTAATGTTAATGGTTATAATACAACAAAACATCGTTTTCTTGAGCAACATCGCTCGCCCCCCACCACTATCTCTAACATCTGCCCCTCTCCTAGGTACTGAAATCCATGTCCTCTTCATCAATTTGTTTCATTCATCAATCAATTTCTTCTTCTTCTTCTTCTCTTCTTCAATAAGGTACAATTTAATTTATTTTCTAATTATTTTTTTAGGTCGCAAAGAGTAAATATGTTTTAAAACTCTGAGTACCTCTGTAATTAAATTATTGAGAGAGATTATATGTATATATATAATAGAAGTCAAAAGAAACAGCTAATGTCACATATGTTTGTTCAGCCTCTCAATAATGCTATATTTGATTGGGTCGGTTCATTTGTTTGATGAATTCCACCTATTAGTTAGTATATTATTTAATAATGCTAAAGTCAGTATATATAGTGTAATTAACCATTAATAGTTGCCTACTTGATAAATATATTTTTTTTATTTAAATCAGTTTATATGTTTAAATTCATTGACCCATTAATCTAATAACGATATATATGCAAAATAGTATATATCATACTATTATCGGATTGGTTGAGTACTTGATTTAGGTTATATTGATATGGAAATCTATGGATTCACATTGGTAAAAATAATATAGGATATGATTTTTTCTTAAATTTCAATATTAATTAGAGAAATTTTTTTATAATTGGTTAAGGAAATTACTTATAGTCTACAGTTGTTTAAAAACTATAAGAATTTCCTAAACATTAAAGTAAAAAATATATGTACAAAAAAAAGAAATTATAATTAGTAAAATCTAAGTTTCAGAGCAAACATGAAGCAGCAAAAAATCAAATTATAGTGGATTTTAGATCCTCTTCCGTCTATATATATGTCACTTATTTCTTCTACTAAAACTATAGCTAAATGTTTTTTGAGATATTAAATAACTAATACGAATTTAACTAAAATATGATTCCAAGGGCAAGACATTCCTGTTTTATGCAAAATGCCTATCTTAACCCAAATGGATCAAACAAGATTGAGTAGTCCGAGGGGATGTGAGATTTAATTAATCAATTAACAAGACTATTAAAAACATCTCCTATATATATATATATATATATATATATATGACAATTTAGATCTGTCTTGCGGTGTTCCGCTTCAACTTAGATTTTCTTGTGACCGAAATGGAGTAAAAATGGTATATACATCTTTTGCCCCGACTCCGCTCCCATTTATATAGTTATATGTATTATTTATATATTTATATATATTATTTATATTTTAATATAATTAGTATTTATTAAAAAATAATAAAATAAAAATATAATATTCATTTAAAGTAAAAAATATATTTTTTTACTTAAAGAATTATATATTTAACTAATTAATTAAAATAAAAATTTTTAAATTAAAATAAACTAAAAAAATTAATAAAAATTGGAGAACAAAACGGAGTCGGAGATCTCTATCCTTGTGTGATGTGGAGATAGGAACCCTGAATTTATTTTTGGTAGGGAATGGGGCAAAGTTCGGAGTCGGGAAGAGGAAACTCTACCCTGAACCTGTCTTGTTGTCATTCCTAATTTAAAAGAGCATTTTTGGTAAAATAAATAGTACTCTAGAGTATATTTAAATATAAAAAGTAAATTTTTTATAAGTTTAATGGACTATTTGTACTTTTACTCTTTATTTTACTTTATATCATACAAATTAGTATTTATAAAAAAAAAAGTAAATCACTTTTATTATAAGAAAAGAGAAAAATATTTTTTTTAAAAATATACCAATAAAAAATAAAACATGCATAAAAAGTGGAGATATATTAATTATAATTATGATAGAAAATAAAGTTTGGTTCTCTAAATATAAAAAAATCAAATTCATTATCTACTTTAAATTTTAAAAATAGAGAGTTCATTGGAAATATTTTTTATGAAATAGCTATTTAAAATATATAATATAAATAGTTTGTTGGATATGATTTAATTAAGATTAAAATAAAAATAAAAAAACGCATAAAATGTTGAATTTGGTGAAGTATAGGAAAGTTAAGTCTTCAAGAAAGACACAGTCTATCCTTTAAAAACAAGGAAAATGGTCATCAAAGGGAAGAAAAAAATCATGTAGCTAGAAGCCACCTTAGCTTTTAGCTTCTTTGATGCTAATGCAACAATATCAACAATAATAATTTACTGAAACACCTATCTAAATCAACTCTCCTTTTATTAAACAAATCAAAACCCCATTATCCTCTCCAATTTGAACAATTGATTAATTAATTAAAAAGCTAATGCATATAGGGAGTGTATAAATGGACCACATCAAACACACACTATCTCACTTCCATGTGAAGGGCACCAAGCTATCATCTCTTAGAATCTTACATAATTTTGCATGTTCTTGCTCATGAACAAGTCACTTTTTTGTTCTTCTTTATTTTCCTTTTCTTTCTCCCGCTCTCAAAGTGGCTTGACGTTGTTGCACTCATTTTTCCCTATCCTCCATGGACAGCCCAACTAATTAAAAGAGCTTTGAGTCTTTTGTTAATTAATTAAATAAAGGTTTCAAGTATATTTAATTCATTATATTTATCAAAATTTGTCAATTTGTCTCCTATATCCATTTTCAAATTTATTATGCTTTTGTTATTTTTTAACACTTAAATATATGTATTAATCGTTTCTTAGTGTTTAAATATTTTTGTGTTGTCATGAACTAAAATTCACTCTCTTATCCATATACATACAAAGAAATTCATGTGTTAAGAAATAATAAGTATACCTGGCTAATTTTATAAAAAAAAAATACAAAAAACAAATATTTATATAAATGCAAAAAATAAACTTAAAAATCATTTTAAATGTATAATTAAACAGCATATATACTCTAAGCATTAAACAACCGTAATAGAGCATTTAGAATATTTTAGACACTAAACAGCCGACCAAACTATGAGGTTCCCATGTGATTGATAGAGATTGGTTTGGAATCATTTTTGTCATCTCCTTTACCTGCTTAATATGGCCTCTTTTCAAAATTAATCACTATATCCAATTGCTAATGGGTACCTTAATGTCAACGATTTCTTTCACACTTTAATTTGATTTTTCAAAATGCAGACCTTTTCAATTTTATTTTATTTAATATATACCCTCATTAACTTGTTTCTTATATACACCCTTTTCTTCAATGAATTTTATTCTCTAAGATTCTGATTAGTTGCATTTTCTTGGAGAAACCATTATTATAATAAATTATATGGTTACTATAAGTTTAAACTTTTTTTCTTTTTGGTAATTTCATCGAATCAAGTCTCATCCACTCTTGATTTTTAAAATATTAATTAATAAAAGCCATAAAATGTACTTTATAATAATTAATCTATCAAGACTACTACTTCATCAGCATCCTATAGCTAGGAACTTAGTTTCACTAATTTACATAATGACTGAAATTGATATTTGATTGGCATTGTTTTCTTCTTTTTTTTTTTTTGAAAAAAAGGTTTTCTTGGATCTTGTTTCCGAAACAAATATGCATGTAACAAAAGCAATATCTACTTAATTAAACAAACTACAAAAATTAATTAATTTAAGCACGGTTTTAATAAAAATGAAAGTACCTTCATAATACTGCAGGTTCCTACATATTGGGAAGTGCTGATCCATATTTTTTTTTAAACAGGTAAGCTACAAAATAAAACAACTAACGATCATAAAAAAAAAATACCACATAGATCATTAGGGAGCCATAATTGATGACCCGCTGAAACATGCTCTAAAATAATAGTGCCCAGCTCAAATTTATGTGTTTCATTAGCCAAAAAATTAGTTGTAAAATTGGCTATCAACAAACTTTTGCACAAGATCTCTAACCCAAAGGAGGGAATGCCATCTAGCCAATGTAATCCATTTTCCCATTATCATCTCAATCACGCACTTATTATCATATTTCACCAATAGCTTAGGTATATTCAAGATAATTGCAAATTTCAAACTCTCTCTCGCAATAAAGCCCTTAATCCACGAACCCTTTTACACCTAAGCTGGCAGGCCTCCTCCGAAAGCTCCCTCGTTGCCATGGTTATAAGACCAATCCGAATTCAACTGCACGAAATCTTTAGGTGGTGGACTCCAAGCTATGTTATTGCACAACTTCACTTGGAGATCCACTTTCACCTCCATATCCACCATAGCTCAAAAAAAGAAATTGCAGTCATCTTGATGTCCTTACAACCAGGCCTCTGTCAACAAACCCATGGTTGAATGTTGCTAATGAAGGGATGGCACAATAATGGATTTCCTGAACTGTGACGCCCGTGAGCAGCCTTGAAGAGTATGCAAAGTGGACTCCACAAAAACACCTCAAAGAAATAGTTTCATATAAAAATAATCATTAAATATCTAAAAATGCTTAAGCATTTATTCCTTTGGTTAACAAAGTTGCACTAAATAATCATATGTTGGAACCTAACATGAATGAAGGCAGAATTTCATTTCTTCATTTATTAAACTGAATTGGCCACTAATAATAATAATAATAATAATAAACCGTTATTTTTTTTCATTGATTTGATAAATTCCAATTCTATTACGTAGAAGGGCAGGTGGTCGGATGCCCAACCCGAACACCACTAAGTCCAAATAGTACACATACCTTTCTCCAAATTATAAATCGATTCGAAGAATTTGTTCGGATCAGTTAATTAATTCTGCCTTTTAGCTAAATAATAATATTAAAAAAAAGAAGTCTAATTTGAACCAAAAAATAAAGTTATCCCCTAAAAAATCTCGCCCAAACAAGTACGATCAAACCAAATAAACTTAGCTAAAATTAATTCGAATTGAATTATCGGATCAATTCAGTTGTTCAGCCTACTCGGTAGAAGTTTTACAAAAATAAGACCCATGCAAACAACTGCGGGCCGCTATTCCGCTGTTGGTCTGGCATTTGGATTTCCAAATTCCTATTGGGCTAATTGGGCCCTATGCCTTTTTAAATAAGAAAATTTTCATGGCGCTAAAATATTTTTAATATCCAAAATTATAACATTTTTTCATTATTATTCTTAAATTATTCATAATTTTTTTCAAAAAAATTATTTTTTTATCTTTCAAAATCAATTTCTGCATTTATATTCACATTCTTACAACAATATCAACACTAATATCATAAAATATTCTGTTTATATTTTTTTTTTTAAAAATATTTAATAAATTATATATAAATAATGAACAAATTTTAATAAAAATTGAATAAATAATAATTAAAAAGATTATCCAACTTTTACCTAATATACACTTATAAATACCAAACATTTATCCAATATTTACCTCACATTTACTTAGCATTTACCTTTTTTTTATATATGATATACTTTTATTTTTTTATGTAAATTATATATTTATGCAACATTTAACCAACGTTAATGACAAAAATTAATAAACATCATGTAAAATTTAGGCAAATATTTAGTGTTTGACTTTCTCATTTTCCCAATAATTTTACTAGAAGACTTTATTATATTTGAGAATGGAGTTTCAGCAATGGAAAATATACAAAATATCATGGAAGAATGGAAAATAAGAAGAAAACCAAAAGAAATAGGAAGTTAAAAAACACAAAAATTAAATGGAAAGTTGTATCCGTAAATATCTCACTACAATACTAATAAATGAAATAGATGATATTATTGAAATACAAATATAATAAAAAAATTCAATTCAATTTCAGTAAAAATGAGAATAAAAACATTTCTCAGAATTTTTAAAATTAAAAGTTAAAAAAGTAGGTAACAGTGAAATTCTCTCTTAAATACCCACGCGTTTGACAAAACTAATCCCAACATCATGGAAACAGCGTAAATTCATGTGTTATTAGTAAAATTTGCCATTTTAAATTCCTTAGAAAAATAAATATTTAATGTTAATGATGATATAGAGTAATAATCATATATTATTTCAATTACCTCATTTTTCGTACATCCAATTGCCATAGTTTTGTGATTATTATGTGGAATTTGTGAGCTAATGAAGCCTGGTGTGTGATTAATTGATTTTGCAGAATATACGGCAGCAAAAGTGTTGTACAATCGGAATTCAGAAGAAAACACAAAAATGATAAGACTTGATATGTGTCAACATGAAATAGGCCCCAAATCACACGTTTTCTGCAGATTTTAAGATTAAGGAGCGCCGTACCAAGTAGTTTCATATGAACACCCACTTGACAAGCGTTTGTCAATGTCTTAACTCAACTATCAAACATTCAAACTGGACAAATAGAGATAGGCCCCATGCCAGCGAGCTCTTTTAGCAATTTTTCATGGATATTTTTCAAGCAATATACTAAGTAACTGAATCTATTGATATAAATCTTCCATCGTTGGAATTCAATTGCAACTTTGGTTATAAGCTTAACATTTTAAAATTAAAAAAAAAAATGCAAATTAGACCAGGAGAAATCAAAAACCTGATTTTACATTCAACATAAATATTATACATACCAATCAAAGTAAGAACACATTCTTGCTCCATTTCCATAGCTGATATTCACATTTTCTGCTTCTAAATTATGGGTTTCGTTGAACAATTTTCCTAATATAATCTACTTCTTGCCCCAATTTGCTGTCATCATTGCTCGAAATTCTTCAAAATCCACAAAACCATCACCATCTTTATCGACTCCTTTTATCATACGCCTGCATTCTTTAATGCTACATTTATCACACCCAAGGCTGCTCAGGACCTTGTGCAACTCCTCAGCAGAGATTAACCCATCTTTGTCTGCATCAAATATCAAAAAAGCATCCATTAGATGATCTTCTTCCTCCTTTCCCCTACCAAATTTCCCATCAATGGTTAATATATCCATGAACTCATCCAAGTCCACAAACCCATCTCCATTAGAATCCATTTCCCTCACCAATCCTTCAGCTTCTTCACTAGCTTTTGATTTTTCAAAGCCAAGACACACAAGTAATTCAGTGAGTTCAAATGAAGATATCTTGCCATCTCCATTTGCATCGATTAGCTTGAACACTTGTTTGAATTGGGTGCTAATTTCCATGGCTGCAAATGATGGGATTAATGAATCAAAACTGGAAGATCGTCTCCTGCCCTGGCCATGGCTTTTCTTGATTTTCCCTTCTTTACCCATGGCCATGGGTATAAGATGCTGAAAAAAGATTTTGGCTCTCCTTTGAAGAGAAATCAGGCAAGTTCTGAAAGAGTTGGGCATTGTTATTGGCTATTGCATATGACTCGGAGAAAGGGTAGATGTGGATGTGATTTTTGCCTCTTCAATGGCTAAGTGTCGAAGTTTTTTTGTCAGCTTGCAATTATACAATTTGGGGAGACATCAAGGGCCTACCGGCCTACAAAAACAGCAAAAACAGAAGATCCCCATGGTTTTGTATCTTGGGATTCTTCTCATTTCATAACTTTAACTAAGCCATTGTTTCTATTAAAAAAAAAAATCATTGACAGAAAATTTTGATTTATTTTAAGAAAAAAAATTAATTTTATTTCTGCTGTTTAGTTATTTAAAATAAAATATATGTTAAAAATAGACTCTAAATCTGTAAAAAATAGGGAATCCAGCACTGGTTACCCAATTTTCCTACAAATTTTAGAAGGAAATTATTGTGATTTTGTAGAATAAATTGGAAATTTTTTTTCTTTTAATTTTCCTTCTTAATTTTTTTTTATAAAGAAAAAAAAATAAGGAATTCCATCAAAACAAACAAAGGCTTCAGTCTTGGTTGATAAAGACCTGTTCGGTGGATGCCAGCGTAATTGAATTCTATCAAGAGCCGGCATTTTTTGCTTTCTTTTCTTTAAGGGATGGTAGATTTTTGGACGGCCAGTTGATGCCACGGTTATTAAACTCAAACCGGTTAAATCACCTATAAAAATAAAATAGAGATTCAAATATTAAAAGTTTTATTTGGATTGACTCCAAAATTGAAACGTTAATGAAAAAGGTCATTTATAGAAATTATATTTAGACTATTAAAGATAGAAATATTTTATATAATTTAAATTATCAATTTAACTTCCAATATAATAATCATATTGAATATATAACAAAATTCAAAGTAAGAGAGCTGTTTCATATTAATAAAATGGATATTTAAATATTACACATGCACATCAAATGTTAATAACTATGTATATACTTTCGTCAAAAAATAAACCATATGCATGCAGTTCAATATGCATATTTTAAGCTAAGAAATTTAGATAATTATTTGTTCGTTTATTAATAAATAACAATATAAAACACAGAGTCACTATAAATATATATGTTTAATAATAAGACTTTTTGCTATAGCAATATTATTTTCTTTTTAATAATAGAGAAATTTTTAGATATTTTGTATATAAAATTCAAAATATCATTCATTCAAGGACTAAAAACTATTAAATAAATAAACTTAGTAAACTACGCGATAATGATATACCAAAGTAATCAAGTGAAGAAGGTGAATATTTTGACAATCCACAGCATTACAATTAACAAGATCTTTGAACATCAGAAAATGATAAGAGCCTCTACCAGTTCATGTTGAATAATCACATATTTTTTTACAGTAAATTATTGTTCTCAGACTTGTCTATTAGAGAGAGGGAGGATATATATTTGACTAGCATACAACAAAACTCCTAATGACATCTATATGAACCCTGAACAAAGGAGCTTCCGAATTAACTACATGAAACTTCAGAAGCACTAGCCAATCCAAAACCATCGCTAACTCTTCATACACTCATGGATCTCCATCTCCAACGACAAAAACAAAAATAAAGAGAAACAAAGAATTGGATAAAGTACTGTGATCTTACCAAAATCAACATGACCGGAGCAAAACAGGCCCTACTGATGAACTTAGCATATCACTGAGAGCTATTTGAACCTCGTTTGACCCATGTTCACAGGTAATCAAGCCTGCAAGCAGCGGGAAGAATCCACTCAAGTTCTTTTCAAATGAAGTCTCTCCCAAACTGCAGATAACCTGGAGAATTGCAACTATAAGAGGTGCTCGTGCAGCCAATTCCCTTCGTTTACCCGAGCTGACAGGGATCAAGCACTGGGGTTGTGCACTGGAAGACAATTGAGATGTCTGTCCAGCCCGAGAAGTCTCAATATAGAATTGTAACACCTCCCTACAAAGGTTGACAAGACAAGTTTCCACTAGACCATCGTCAAATGTTAGAGGTGTGTCCAGTGTAAGATTTTGCAAGAATGTGAGGCAAATTTGATAAGATTCGTTCTCCAAGCGTAACAGTGGAGGGTCTTGCATTTGGGTCATGGAGCCAAACTCTTGCAGCCTCGAGCGTAACGTGATGTTGGTATTGATCTTGTGAGCGTGCAATGCCACATCATGCAAAGCATCAAAGAGCACCAAGGTATTTTTTGCTGAGAGGTTCTGACGATACATGTTGTATATTTCCATCACAGCCTGCAAAGAGAGAATCTCACATTTTTAAAGTTCGTGAAAACTAAGAATAAAAATTTTAATAAAGTATAGAAGATATTAACCTATAATCAACTGAAGTACTCGTGTTACTAAAAGAAACTTAAAATCAGTCTACTTTTTTTTTTTAATTTCTAAATATTTTTCATTAATATATTTAACCTCTACAAGAGACATGAGTAGGACCCCATACAAACTTCAACTGTAACCTCAACTTGTCCATGCAATACTGATCAAAACAATTAATACCAACAATATTTCAGTAATTCAACACAGTGCTAAGGTTGGCTTTCTTTTAATAAATACACATATGCTTGAGTAAAAGTTGTCAATAAAAAGTCGGATTCAGCAACAATTTTAGTTATATCATTCTTAAAATATATAATACTCTGCCTCAAAAACATGGGCTTACTTCTATTTTTGCACAGATTAAGAAAATTTAGTTAATATGGTTAAAAATGTACATTTTACCTAATACACACATACATAATTAGGGGCATTATTGAAAACTAATAAATGATTACTCATATTTGTTGATAACGAGGCACATTAAATAGGGGCATATGCTTAAAAAGGAAAGTGAACTATCTTTTTGGGACTAATGAAAAAGTAAAGTAAGCCAACTTTTTTGGGATGGAGTAAGTAATTTGATGAGGGAAACCACAGATTTTTCTGACTAAATCAACGAGCAAGGTTAACTGATGGTCCAGCACATAAACAATGTAAAGCTGTGGAAACATTCAATAAAGATACATAAAAAGACTGGATAATTTTCGATAAATATGCATTAATGTATATGCGCAACAGTATCCAAAAGTTTCACAACAATCCAAAAAAATATAACACACCTGAATCAATAAAAGTTGAACAGCAGCCCGACATTTTGCATCAGATATAGAAGCATATAGACAACGGGTCATCAATCTCTCTGGATCATCATCAGGAGAACTAGATCCTGAAAGCTCTCCATTACTTTGTCCAGTGAAACCTTTTTCGCTTCTTACTGTGGCCTCCCCACTAACAAGGTAAGAGAAATCAGGAAGAGTTGCATTTGCTGCCTCTTTCAGTGAGTAAACCACTTCTAGCCACTTCTCCTCTGAAAAGAGGTCACCAGCATTATTCATTAAACGAACAAATGCAGCAATCCCAATACCTGCAAGACTTTGGTGCGGACGCCTAATAAAGCTAACCAGAAGCATCAGCACCTTTCTTAAAAGTGGATTGACTGTGTTATAAAATTTGACAAAAAGATCTACAACCAGCTGGAGGGCCAATGTACATGTCTCATAAAGCCATGCATCTTGATCAAGTTCACCTTCATTGCTACCAATCTCCTGCCCAGGAGAGTCACCCCCAGTAGGATCAATAGCATGCCGTACATAGTCAAATATAGGAAATAGAACAGAGTCAAAGATTCGTTCCCAAAGATGCAGTGAGAAAAGGTGGCCATGATTGCGTAAGATATCAAACAGCACTTGTAAGGCACTCTTCCTGATTTCAGGTCTAGGATCAAAACTAAGTTCAGATAAACCTGCAAAAATAAATTGATTATGGTCAGAACTGTTTAAGTTCTTCCTTAGAGGAGGAAGGAAATCAGCACAGAAGAGTGCACAAACACAAATTATACAACTAAAGCACATATGAGATGCTTGGTGATATAACAACTTACAACTTATGCATTATGCAATTTCCTGACCTGCCAACAAAGGGAACCAGAAATAGAGATGATCTTCCTTATCTATGACCTCTCCATTATCATGTCTGCCATCTTTTCCGGCTTGAGATGAAGATGGATAAATCTTTCTGGAGGTTTCCTTATCCTTATTCCTTGCTGAGGATCCCAGATCACCTTCCGCAAGTTTTGTAGCACAGAACCTAAGAAAAGCAATTGCATTGAGGCTAATGTCTTTGTTGAATCTACTATTGGTGAATGCAATAAGGCAATTTACACAATCTGTAAAGGTGGTTGTTTCAGTCTCAGTGATGTAAGGAAAGTAGTCTCGAATTATCTTTTCCATTATTTCAAAGGCCAAGAATACAATGTTTTTATGGTCATCATAAGCTGCTGTTGTGAAAACCTGAAAGAAAACAATAACAGAGATCATCATTATAGAAGCATTTTGTATTGCATTATATATGAAAATCAGAAATTTGCAGATTTCAATACCATGAACATGCTCTTCCACCCTGACTTAACATTGGTAACACAAGATAAAACCATTTGTGAGACACATCTGATGATTAATTCTCTGATTTCAACAGCACTGCTTTTACGCATAACAATGACAAAAGGCTTCATAAACTCATTCTGAAAATTGTAGTTAGCTAGCTCTTCTCTCTCTAAGAATTTCATTGATAATTGGCGTAAAGAATCCATTGCAAAGATTGCAATTGACAGGTTTTCAGAACATCCAATATTTACAAAGAAATCAGAGAGCACATGCCAGATGCTTGACCATACAAGCCTGATGCGATTCATGTTATAGTGCCTGTCATAAGAGAAATTAAATGAAATTTTAGTTATCCAATAGCAGCAGATAAATGCTTATCAATCATAAGCAGAGGCAATAAAGGAACAAGTAGGGTGATTCATACGCAATCTCGACAATCTTTGTGAGGCTAAAAACTCGCGGGTCGGATGCAGAACTCAATTCTTCCATTGAGACTTTACAAAGAGCCTTGACAAAGTCAACAATTGCCTCACTGTTTAACTTTTGACTCCGCGTGAATATGCGGTTCATTTCTGAGCTCCCAACTTGCTCCAACATGTTTAAATTGGAGACTAAATTGTTCATCTGTTCAGATGTGACAGCCCCAGAAGCACTGCCACCGATGCCAGCACTATCATAGGAACCTCTCATCACTGCAGCAGCAGCATATTGCATTCTCCCAGGTCCCTTCTTTTTCAAAACAGGGAGGATGGCTGACTTAGTTTGTTTTGACTTCTCAGACTCATTCTGAGGGAAAGAGAAAAAAGTAGCATCTGGAGGAGCACCTTCACCCAAGAGATGTAGATGTTCAAAGCGTGAGACACATGTCAAAATATGCTCCCAAGCTTCTTGCAAATAATTTCCATCCTCATCAGCAATTGTAACTATTGCCTATTAATAATGAAAACCCAAATTCAATCTAAGAACCATAAGTACAAGGCAAGTGAGATAAATTTCAAGAATAACATTATAGGAATAGTAAAGGAATTAAATTTCCATAAGCTCACATGCACATGACAGATAAATGTACTTACTCTTACAAACTCACTGAAACAGGCCAAGCAAACAGAGTTCTGCACAAGCAAGAGTCCTTAAAGCATGGATGAACAATAGAACTTACAAATAAAACAAACACTGACGTGTGGCTTGTTAACCAAACTATATCTTACTTTCAATTAGCTCCTTACTGGGTTTTCATCAAACTTTGCTATTAACCTAATATTCAGTTTATTGAAAAGCAATTTAGATGACAGCTTTCTGCTCTACTGAGCATTTTGCCGCCCTCCACCCATAAATGTCCTCCAAACTGTGAAAAATCAAAGAAGCGGATTTTAAAACTATGTTCCTCTAACCAAAATGTCATCCCAAATTTATTTTGCCTCATAGCTAAAACATTCACTTCAGACAAAAGCAAACAACTTGTCTTGACAAAAGAACCATTATTAACCTATCATGAAATACATGTAACATATACATTACCTATTAATCCTTAATTCTTAATATATCATGGAACAGAAAATCAGAGATTTGGATAGCTGAAATTAAATTTCCCAAGTTAATACTAAAGTGACATAATACATATATGTAAGCCTATTTCAGTTCCTTATATGCATAAAAGTAGACCAAATGGCAGACCAAAGTGATGGCAACAACTAGAATAACCCTATGCCTATGACAATTGGAAATGCTATCCTTCAACTTTAATAATGAAGAGAATGCCATGCATTCTGAATGACAATGAACTATAAACAAATTTGATAACATTGGACTCCCACAGAACAGAAGGTAATTCTTTTATGTTGATAGAACCCATGTAATCACAACTAAGAGAGAGTAGGATAAAAAATAATGCACTCTTCTATTTTATAATGATTTCTTATGTCATTGATATGACGGATACCAACCTTGATAGCATTAATGTTTTTTAGCTGGATATCAGCAGGAGAATGAAGGCAAGTAAACTTTGCTAATGAGGTCACAAAAGCATCTCTATGAGTCTTCATGGACATCACAGCAGTAACATGGATGGCATATCGGAAACCTTCAAGACACAAAGCTATTACCACTTCGTCATCACTTTGATCAAGAGGTACGCTAAAGGCAGCCAACATAGGAGCCCAGCAGACCTCAATCATGAACCGAAGGATCACCACGTCTGTTGCTGCGTAATAAATTGACCTACAAATTACCAGGTTGGATAGATTAATGAGAAATAGCTCCTTAAAAGCTCCTTAAAACGCTAGAATGACACACTCTGAAAAATATATAGATAGTATAATTCCAATACAGGATCACACAGGCTAAAGAAAATAGTAAAATCCCTATGGTTTAATTTCATGCTACAACAAAATGAACAGAAAACATCATGCCATAGTCTTTATTTCTAGTGACAAACTTTTGTAGAGGCCACCGATAGAAACTACCTACATAACTATGATGTGCACTGCTAAGGAAAAAATTTCAGATGGGCATAAAGGGGGTTCCAAGCACATTAAAGCCACTTCTTCTTACTCGGATTTGCGAGCTTTTTCTTTGAATTGTTCTTGCATGTGCCTAATAAGATCATCACTGGTTTCCATCCTATCTTCACCCCGCTTACGTATCACAATGTTCAGGATACTGTCCAAGCCCAAAATTTTGTTTGAGTTCATAGACTGTTTCTGTTGGAGAGCCAAATTATCTTCTTTCATTTTGATCTCATTTCTTGATATGCGTTCAAACAATGACCTCAAGTACTCCTCTGATAGATCTTTTCCATCATCAATGCCACGATTGTTCCTTACAAAATCATCAGCTAGCATCTGTATTTTTTGAAAGAGATCAGGGCAATTAACATGCTATCTGAAACATTAAACTGGATGAATACAAAATGTCAACACACCTTGTTCTTCACCATGGGATTGTGAGCATCGGTGTTGAGCATGATCACAGAGTAAGCAAGGACATAGGCTGTATCAGCACTAGTAAAAACCTTTGGATTGCATTTGCAATAACGCTCAGCAAACTTTTCCATGATGCGATCAATCTTCTGTGCCTCACCAGGTAACCTGAAGCCGTGTAGGAACATCCTGATAGCGTCATCAAACTCCATACCCTTAAAGTCAAAAGAATCTATGTAGGCATGCATTACTTTCAGTGATAATTCCTCCCTTTCTCCAAGATAATCACCAATAAGAGTCTTGTTCAAACCAGATGCATTTTTAAGAAAAGCTGCTATCTCCTCCGGAGAACTGCCCACTTTATTTGCATTGATAAGAAATTCAATGCCCTTTTTAGGCTTCCGATTAAAAAGAGAAATACCTTCCTGCCACAAACCTTAAATTAGATTCTCTGGGATGTAGCAGATAAATGGCAAAAGAAGATAATAATAATAATAATGACAACAACAATAGATACATTCATTTATCAAAATATCCATAATTACTCACCTGAAGTTCCAGCTTGTAAGCCCGACATTGCTCAATAGTTGAAACATCAGAAGCTTCAGTGGAGGCTTCAGAATGAGAATCTGATCCTTCAACAGGCTCATCCCCATTTCCATTTGCCATGGCAAGAATTCCACGTTCAAGAGTGTTGTCAACTGCATCTATTTTCTTTGTAGAATGCAGATCTGGAATGTGTAACTGTTTGTTCATCCAGTCTCCCACTGATTTCAAAATGGCCACTAAACACTTCATAGCTTCAAGTTTCATGGTCGCTTCCTGAGGTGGCAACAGTGTACTTGTCGTACCAGGAGGGACGCCTTGAGCAGTTTTAAGAAGTCCATTGACCATTCTGAGAATTAAGATAACCAAACAGAAATTGGGTAATCAAATTAAAAAACTAATATTACTTTTAATGCCTTCAATTATTTTAATTACTAATCTGAACTCCACACAAATAAACAGAAAGTACCTCTCAAATATGTTAGAAGAATTGACATCACAATCATAGTTAATGAAGATATCCACTAGGATCTGTGAATCTACACATAGCTTGTCCAAAAACCGAAGCACTATCATCTTCAGTTGAAAATTAGGTTGAGCAACATTTTCCAGAACTCTAAGGACAATCATTGGAAAAAATACTCCAATCTCTGCTTTCAATCCAGCTCTAAACCTTGACACCAGACTAATGAATATGGAGCAAGAAAGCTGGAAAACAATCATAAGACTTGAAGCACTATTCTTCAACAGTGATAGACATAGGTATTGCTTAATGGCACCTAAAAACCTGTTTTAAATCACAGATATTGAACATATTAGGAATTTACTTTTGGAACAATTAAGATTTCATGATTAAATGGAATGAATAAACTACAGAGAAAATTATGATAATGTAACTATTTGACAAAAGAGTTAAGGTTATTAAAATACCACTTGCTTATACAGAAAACCTGAACTAAAACCAAAATAAAATCACTCAATAGTGCTGGCAAGAAAGTTAAGTGGGTTCCAGTGGACAAAAGCTGTTATGCAGTTCATAAAATCACCACAAAGAGAGCATTTATTCACTTTTTTTATGGAACACAATCACAATTCAAGGAGCTTTTTTCAATTCCATATGTACTACTAATGGCATCACATAATTATGTCAATAACAACATTATTCCCAAAGCAACTTGCATGAACAAAATTTCTATGCAGAGTGTAGGGATCTGTGAAAACATGCCACCAAGCTCAAGCAGTCAATCCCAACTGCAGTACAATCACGCTTGAGTTCAAAAGCCAACACCAGATACAGCATTATCTCTATCTGTTCATACATTTGAAAAACAATTCATAAACAAATACATCAAGGGAGTTTAGCTATCACAGCTCACTCGGATCCATCATATAGTGGATCATGAAACAAAAGTATTTCATGAACAGAAAAAATTTGTTTCAAAAATAAAAAAAGCAGAAAAACTTCTGCAAATGTTTAACTCATTTAAATGTTCTGCATTCAAAATTCTAGTACCAAAGGCCACAGGTTACCGAAAGACATAAATTATTGCACAAAATTTCTCTCACACAATGTCCTGAACTTCTTGGGTTACTATGCTCTATTTTGGCTTATTACACACCTGTAAAAAGCTTATAAGTCACCAAAAGAAACTGTAACTTCGAGAACAACTGAGGAGATATAATACAATTGATAAAAAA
This sequence comes from Triadica sebifera, assembly GCA_023653625.1. Lineage (NCBI taxonomy): Eukaryota > Viridiplantae > Streptophyta > Magnoliopsida > Malpighiales > Euphorbiaceae > Triadica > Triadica sebifera. Next base: position 4,832,960 of record CM042895.1, read on the forward strand.
AATCATAATACTTACTTCGAAAGTTTAAATAATATTTAACAAGCAAAGAAAATGAGGTGGTTGATTTAGCAAGAATCTTCAATTCTGCTTTTGTGGCCGCCATTCCAACCAAAAGACATAAATAATTTATTAGAATGCCACGAACCTAATTCCAAGGCCAATAAGGCTGCATTTGTCTCACAAGAATCTGAGTTTTTTTTTCCAGAACCAATAACAACACCCCAAATCAAAATTATCATACTCCCTTCCCTTTCTGAGGTAAAAATATTTAAAAATATGAAATCCTTCAAAGAAGTACACCTATTTCCAAGGAAAAATTCTCTTTACCAAAAAGCATGAGTTTAGAACCCTGAACATTCTCTATAATGCATGAGTTGAGATCTAAACCCTGAACATTTTTACACGTAGCAAAATTTTAACAAAAGGATAGTTTTATCTTAGATGCATGAGTTGAGGTCTAAACCCTGAACAATTTTACCATGGAAAAAAATTAGCCAACCAATATAACTTCATCCATACATCAGAACGACTAAATCCATTCTGTACCTCTGCTCTCAACAACAGTGCATATACATCAGAAATATTCTGAGAGCTTACAAATAAGAATAAAAAATCAATTATTTTACCCAAAATCATAATTTAAATAAACGCAGTGGTAGATTAATATTACATTCAAATCGACTACAAATAAATATTGTGAAATTTCTAAATATAGCTACCTGTCACTAGTTCTAAAGACTGCCCCAGCATTCTCCAATAGAATCTTCAACAACTCCAAAGCTACTATCTTCCCTCTCATCAACTGGGGATCTGCCGAGGCCTCTTTAGGAGGCGTCTTCATTGACAACTTGCAAAGGGCTCTAAATACCAAAAATGCATCCCTCCGCAGTTTATTCCCAATCTGAACCTCTAAATCCTCTTCTCTCTCCACTTCTCCATCAGCCAATTCTCCTTTCCTACCCTCTAATGCTGTCTTATACATGCTAATTTCCCAATACTTGGCATCTAACATGTCCTTGTCTGTCGAATCCAACAAGTCCGCAGGATTCGTGGTCTCGACCGTGGTAGTCTCAAAAGCTCCGTCATGTGGTCCCAAAGAAACCTTGCTTGGCGCACCCGAACTCAAAACCCCATCGATATCTTGCATAATTTTGGTTATGAAACCCTGCACAAACATCGTCATGGACCCATCTTCATCTGATTTCTCAACTGGTTTCATTAACTCGGCTACTACAATTGGTTGAATCGGTACAGTTGATGAGTCAGCCTCCATTCTCCGAAAGATAATCACCAACATTTGAATCAATGATGCTTTTGCCGTAGTTTGATTCACTACATTTTTACTTCCAAAATATATATCATAACAAGTTCTCACTATCTGCAACAGGCAATCACCGTGTATCCTCAATGAAATCGATGTAACCGCAGATAGAAGCGTCTTAAGCACCGAAAGCTCAATTGCGTCGTCGCCAATATCATAACAATTACAAACGGATTCAATTAATTTCGATAATAGTTGCCCCTCGACGCCTCCGCTGGAGTCTGCCTCGCCGCGTAAGTAACCGCGGGCGATTAATTTCTGAATGCAATCAACGGCTGGATCAACGATCTTGAGAAAGCCAGTGCCACAGGCGTTAATCAGAGGACTAAGGATTGATTCGGATTCAGTAAGAGAATACTCAATGGGCCCGCCATCGTGGAGTGGGCCAAGGATCGAGTCATCGAATTTAGAATCGGCGGCCGGTGGCTGCTTCTTTGAAGAAGTAATCCTCTCGAGAACCGATTTACACTCATGAGCAAGTTTAGAGTGTTTCCGCCACGACGCATTTTTAATGATCTTCTCTAGGGCTGGGGCGACGACTTGGCTTAAGCGGGAATCGGCTTCCGAAGAAGCCATTCCCGAGTCAGGACGAGCTCGTGACTCGGAGACCTAACTCAGATCTGAAAATGGAGAGGAAATGCTTGCTTGCTTATAAGATTTCGATGGCATAAAAAAAATTTGAAGAGAGAGAGAGAGAGAGAGAGAGAGAGAGAGAGGAAGAGAGGGGGATAAAAGAATTAAAGAGTGAACTCTTCGACACAGCAAGAAATGGAGGCTTTGAGTCTGAGATTTAGATCGCGTTTCTATTGTCATTAAAGTCCAAATTTAAATTCTGACACAAAAAAGAAAAAGGTCTAAGTTTAAACGCTGAGTGACATAAATGCCCTTGATTTTTATTTTTTTTTTAATAAAGTGGCGGTTTTGTTATGATAATTAAAACAGCAATGGAGATGGGGAATATGGCATTAGCAAATGGGTTAGTTTGGTAATTTGGAGTATGCGTGAGAAAGAGGAATGGCATCTTAGCTGTTGGTCCTGATGATGGGCGGGATGCCTCCGGATTCTATGCTGCTTCTAGTGCAGAAGGGTTCCGCCCCTCTGCACAAACAGACTTCTGAAAATTTTCCACCAACTCCACCAACCATTTTTCTTTTTATGAAATAGATTATAGATATGATTTTCTATATATTAGATAAATAGTGGCATTTATGCTCAAATACGAAAACAAATTAACATAAAAATAGATTATAGATATGATTTTCTATGTATTTTTTTTATTTTTTTATTCTGTTTTTTAAAGAAAAAATTTGTTTACTCTCTCCTTTTCCTTTTTGCGAGAGTTCTGCTTGCCCTTGATATGGATTTTTTGTTTTCTGCTTATATATCTCATCTATGAATCAATATTACGTACCTATATGAATCAATATTACGTACCTACACTATCATCTATCTATGCTCTGTCTATAAATCTAAAGAGTTATAGATCTGCGATGACTCTTTATAGATTCGGTGGTAAGTTATGGACGCTGGTCCTTTTTTCGTTTCATCAACCACAATAATTAAAGATGACGACTATTTTTCAAGTAGCTAGTGCAAGTAATTTGTTTAAATTTTACGTTAACGATATAATTTTGCCATAATCTAGCTAGGTTCTATATATATACTAAAAAGTGAATTATTTATCAAATCACCTATGGTATATTAATTATAACCTAATACAATTGATAAGCAAGTTGTAACATTAATGTTACGGTTGATTATTAAGGTGCAGATGATGACCAAATTATGAAAATCACTTATCAAGATAGAAGAGGAAGTAGAATTACAAATAGGGCTGCAGATAGAATACAATGTAACGTAGCATACGAACCAGTGTTGCAAATAGAACACGACTTTTACTATCGGTTTTTCAGATCAACACACTTATTTCAATGTCAAAACGACAAGATATGCCTTTTGAAACAAGTACATTCTCATTGCTTGCATAATTGTTAATTACATTATTGCTTAAGTTATTGTTTTGGCTTTTTGTATAACTGACCAGAACATTACGTTAGAGGAGTTAAATTTGTGCCAAAAGTGAATCTTATAGGCTTAATTAGACTCACTTATATTTAGAGACAAATATACTATTTGGCCCAACACTTAATTGCACCCTTTCTCATTTGTATGATTTTATTGGTTTGGTCCGCTGATCCGTGCCCGAGCGGGAGTTCGAAAGGCGGGAAAAAAAAATTTCCGTTGCCGGGAATCGAACCCGGGTCTTTCGGGTGAGAGCCGAATATCCTAACCGACTAGACTACAACGGATTTATGGCTTCGGTTTAGTAGTTTTTATTTGTGTCCTTGTTCTCTAGCTTGTTGAGCTCTCCTCGTAAGCTTTTTTGTACGAGCTTTCTTCTTGGGGATTAACTGCAATTCATCAGGATTCTCGTGGCTCTCGGTACATTATCGCCATACTTAAAGGAAGTTTTGAAATTTATCTGTTTTGTTAGCATTATTATTTTTAATTTGCTTAAATTACCGGCCAATAGTAATTTTTCCTGTAATTCAATAACATCCGTAACTTTTATGGCTTAATCTTAATTGGGGGTTTTATGTATTCCATTAAGTCTGAATTGTGCATTTTATACGGTTAAGCTCTTGTCATGGCGATTTCTGTTCATAACAATCTCCCCTTGCCATTCCCAATTTGCCCACTAAATTGTGAAACTACAAAACCCAATTACGTTCAATTCTTGGGTAGGTTATATCAAAAATCTGTAATTTTTGGTATCTGTAGATCTCATGTTCAACCGGTATTAGCTGCTGTAGATGAAGGAAGAGTAGAAGTACAGGAGGAAAAGTCAAGGTTTAAGTGGGTTGAGATTGGCTCTAATATCTCAGAAGCTCAAAAGAAGGCTGTATCTGAACTTCCACCAAAGACGACTAATCGATGCAAGGCACTCATGAGGCAGATAATTTGCTCCTCTTACCGAGTTCAAAATGCCACTTTATCAGATTTGTTGGGTGCTTGGGTCAGGATTATGAAGCCCAGGAGAACTGACTGGCTTTCAGTTCTCAAACAATTGAAGAACATGGGGCATCCTCTTTATCTTGAGGTACTTTTTTTTCTTATATAAACTCAAATTCCCTTGTTGATTTAATGCATGCTTATGCTTTTGGCCTGCTTCAACCTTTCATCTGGCTTCATTTTGGGAGATTTTGTTATAGAATATTGCACAGTAATGAAACTCTAATGCTTCCTGTCTAGTAAATACTAATATCCTGAAATGTATTTATCTTTTTACTTGTAAGGAAAATTAAATTTGTTAGGGATATTCATTTAAGAAATATAGTAACTTATCTCTGTTCATCACAAGCTGCTTGTAATCTCATCATCTTTTAAATCCAAGACTGCAGTCAATTTATTCATTGGAACATCTGCACTGTATCTTCTTACTGAAGAATCTATATGACCCTCAACCTTAGATTTGGGTGCAAATTTGACACATCTGAATGGACAGAATGTTATGCAAGTTGAATGTAACAAAGTTATTTTTGCATTGCCTGTCTTATTTTTTGTATAAGTCAGAGGGTCTAATTGATATTTATGGTCAACACATTAATAATCGTTATCTTTCAAATATGCCTCTAGCATTAACAGCTACGAATGCTGCAATGGTAGCATATAACGAAACTGAATTTTCTCTCTCTTGTAAGTTTGATTAGTGGTTTTTTCTGTTTCTGTTTCTAGCAATCTTATAGTCCCTCTTTACTTTTGTTGTTAAACTAGATTCCTTTATAACAAGAAAAAGGAAGCAGACAATACCAAATCATGGAAACTTGTTTTTCTCCTGTTGTTCTCCTTTTTAAACTTAATAGACATGAGCAGTCAGTTTTTCAACAGAAGTACTAAAACTAAAAGTTTCCTAAAAGTGTACTTTGTAGTCACCAATGTGTTCGCTATTAAAAATTGCTAGTGGTGAATCTCATTTTCTTCCATTTTGCTGATGTCCTCCCATTTCATATTTCTGTTCCCTCATTCTGTTAAACTCTTCTTTTTGATTTACTAGGTAATATACTTCTGTCCTTCATGGGTTTAGTATATCTGCCATTTTTACATTATTAAGAGAATCGCTAAAAATGTAATGTTTTGTCATTTGTTGGCAAAGTAGATGACTGTGTTATTCCTTCTCATTGATCCTACATACAACTAAATGCTTAATCTTCTTTGAACTTAACAAGAATCAAAAAATTTTATTACTCTCTTGGGGGGTGATTGGAAAAACCATCAGCACAAACGTTTTGCTGACAGCAAATGCAGTTTTACATGGTATGTTGAAAAGGAATTATGTAACTGAAATTATTTCATCAAATGCAATTACGGAGAACAATTTTATTCTAGGAAAAAGCTGCTTTTAGGTTAACCTTTAGTGAGGCTGAAAGGGGAGCATAATAAGATTCTTATGCTGAACATAGTCTGCGAGTAGTTTCAAAGAACTATTTCTTGATTTATGTGCAGATGGACTTGAGAATTTAATCTGAAATTTATGGTTTCTAGCCTGTATCTTAGGTGGCCGAACTTGCCCTGCTAGAAGAATCTTTTGAGGCCAATGTCAGAGACTACACAAAAGTGATTCATTGTTATGGTAAGCAAAACCAACTTCAAGATGCCAAAAATGCTCTCTTAGCCATGAAGGAAAGAGGCTTCATAGTTGATCAGGTAACCTTAACTACCATGATTCACATTTACAGCAAGGCTGGTAATCTTAAGCAGGCTCAGGAAACTTTTGAAAAGCTCCAGCTGCTAGGCCACCCATTGGATAGAAGAGCATATGACTCGATGATCATGGCCTACATCAGAGCTGGAATGCCTGACAAAGGAGAGCTTTTACTTGCAGAAATGGATGCCCAAGAAATTCACGCAGGAACTGAAGTTTACAAGGCATTGTTAAGAGCATATTCCATGGCTGGTGATGCTGATGGGGCTCAGAGGGTGTTTGATGCGATTCAGTATGCAGGTATTCCTCCAGATGTCAGAATGTGTGGACTTCTTATAAATGCTTACCTAATAGCAGGCCAAAGTCAAAAGGCACAAATTGCATACCAAAATATGAGGAAGAGTGGTATTGAACCCAGCTGTAAATGTATAGCCCTCGTGTTGGCTGCATATGAGAAGGAGAACAATCTCGACGGAGCCCTGAACTTTCTGATGGTTTTGGAGAGGGAGGGAATCTTGATTGGTAAAGAAGCTTCAGAATTATTGGCTGGGTGGTTTAGAAGATTAGGAGTGGTCAAAGAAGTGGAGCTTGTTTTGAGTGAATATGTTGCTAAGAAAGTAAGTTGGTAAATTCCTGCGCACTATATCATCTTGAGAACCCATGAGAATTGAGAAGAATGACTTTTCTGTGAATTTGTGCTCTTTATAGTATCCAAGAAAACTTGGGATGTACTGCAGTTTTCTAGGATCATTTTAGATCATGAAGACAGTGAAAGCAATTAGAACATCAATTTTTTTTCTTTATCATTATCTTACAGAGTTACTACTTGTAAACACCGCATATGATTTACTAAGATTGTCTATTTTGAATATCTCGTAGGATTTCCAACTTTTAATAACTGGGTTGCCCAATGGACAAGTATTGGATTTCACAGAAGATATACACCAAGGCCCATTTGTAAACTTAGCCAGATCCAAATTAGAGGCCACTTCAGTTTCAAGTTTCACTTTTTCACCCCGCTGAAAAAACCATTTAAATTGCATATATGTGAAAAATAAATTCCTTCAAATTTAAAGAAAAAGAAAATTTGCAACGAATCATTTTCTTTACAAAATATAATATGCTAAGGAAAAAAAAGTGACCTACTGTTCACTAAACGTCACTAGAAATCAAATTAATTGTCAATGTATATAAAACCTGCTTGTATATTTTGGGATTTGGGGTGTAGGTGGAATCTTTAATTTCTTCAATATATGTCATCACATATTAAAGAAATTAAACATAAAAACCTTCTTGTTTGTCAATCATCAAGAAAAACTTATGAATCATTTATATTTTTCTAAACAATTCAATTTTCGAGTGAAGAGATGCATTTTATAATAAAAATAAGGTCTAATTAGTTTTTGAAATTTCAACAATATCGTGCATTTACATTCAAGTATACAATGCGTTGGTCAGGTTGGATCCCTGTGATTCCTTTTCTAGGACTTTTGGAGTTAACCTGATGGTCAACATGATATGAAATTTTTATTTTATTTTTCACAAAAAACACATAATTAATAATTTTATTGATTATTTTGAAATGATTTTTTAATTGTAATTAAACACTATCCTTTAAAATGTTACGCATATTTCCACTTGTCTCATCAACATTTTTCTTTTTTACGAATTAATAATGTATACTGCAACAATAAGTGTATGATCTTAATTAAGATAAAGTTACTACTTAGAGTTAATTTCATCCCTTCTTTGCAAGCAATGACCTGAGAACTGACTAAAAAAATTTAGCTCATTAGTGTTGATCCAGTGATTAGAGTAATTGAGGAGTCTCAAATTAATTTAAATTCCAAAATCGAACTATTTAAAAAAAATAAAAGAACTAAAACACTTTGCTGAAATATATATTATAGTGTATGGTAGGGCAATAATAAATTTTAATTTAGTAGTATTGGTATTAAAATTTTTAACATTTCAAGTTTAAACTTCAATTGGGCTATAAATTTTAACTTAAGTGATATTAGTATGGTCTTTAAGATTTTAAGTTAAAATTCCAATCAGACTTCCTGTGGAAAAAGAAAAAAAAGAAAAAGAAAAAGCAGCATACTCCAGAATGTATGTATGGAACAATTGCAAAACTTCAGATTCGATGTAAACCAAATTTGATAAAATGAATAAACAAAGAAACAAAGTGACAAAAAAAAAAGGAAGAAGTGAGAAAAAGAAAAAAGGGTGACCAGTTATATATTAAACTACTTGCCCACTGAAATTGCATGAAAATTAAGCTCAATCGGTTTAGTACAAATTTTGTAGCAAGAGCTAATTGTGTCAATAAAAGGTCAGTCTTATTTAGAGATAGATGATGAGGATAAAGCGCCACTGCATTGCATAGAACCTTGGGGTGGAGAACCATGTCTATGCAGAAGCTCACGTGCCAATGATTGAAGATCGCCGGCGGCGGCAGTGGTTGTTATTGATGATGAACCGCTACTGCCTCCGAATTGACGTGGATCAATCTGCCTTTGCTGCATGGCCCACGAAGGTTGCGTCATTGGATCAAAAAGCGATGATAAGTCATAAGAAGCAGGAACAGACGAGGATGATGGGAGATTAGATATTGAAAGAGGCGGCGGTGTCACTAGTGTTTGTGGTGGTGGAGGTGGTTCTGGTGGTGCTGGTGGAAGCTCTAATGTTGCTAGATGGGCTTGCAAGTATGAGAGCTCTGCTTGTAAATTCACCACCTGCATAAGAAATTTGCTAAAAAATAACATTAAAAAAGAAATCAAATTAATTAAAGACTATTAATTGCTTTCATCCTTCATATTACTCCTGATAATCTTTAAAAGGGAGATACTTAATAACACTTATCATTAGACAAATAATTTCTGAATATAAAAAAGCATTTCGAATCACATAATGAAATACATTTTCATATAATAACAAAGAGGAAGCTATTATAAGAATAATATTAATGCAAGCATTGAAGTGGGAATGATAAAGGGACAATATTATAATTTGAATGCAATCGTCTACAGCATTAGATATTGCATGGCTCATTTTGCCTCCGTTGAGATTGTGTATGTTCACAGAGAAGCGAACTTCGCCGCCATGATTTTTCTCTTGGGGTTCGTTTGCTTTCTTCCCCTCCAGCAGGAGTTAAACTGCAGGATTCTTCATAATGCTAAAGTTGTCTCTTATTCAAGATAGTCTTTGTTTGTTTTGTGGGTTTTTCCCAAATTTCATTGCCAGGAAAAAAAAATTATAATAATTAAAAAAAAATTACCATTTTCTTGTGGGAAAAAAAAGTCAATTTATTACGCCAAATGGTCAAGTAATAATGCAATAATCAACAAATAATTATAATGATAATTTAAAAAATTGAACATTTGGGACAAGTTGAAGACATCTTACCTTAAATTACACTAAAAAAAAAAAAGCTTGAAATTTGTACATTAGAACGTGAAGTTGCGAACAATTAAAGATTTCTTTAGACAAAGGAATGAAACGGCACAGTAATTAAATATATATAAATTGATCTTTATCTGCATTATTGCCATTGGACTGCGAGAAGCGAAGCCGTGTGTTCAACAAGGATTTACTCCAATTTGAACAGCAAACGCTCTTAATTCAACCATATATTCATATATATTAATTAGAATACAATTCTTTTTATTTTAAATAATAGGAATGCAATTCTTAAAACATTATTTACAATCATAATTTTTATATTATTCTGAGTAAGATTGAATTAAATTGAAACAGACGTATTTCAAATTTTAATTTTAAATACTTCTTTTAAATTTTATTTCTATTTATATTATAGAATAATTTAAAAGACTAATTTTAGAGGGACACATTCATTTTGGTTATAGACAATAGGAGGGTTTTTTTTTTCAAAATGGAATAGATATCAAAATTGAATGGAAAAAAAAAAGCTAAAATGAGAAATTTAAGCAGGTTAAAAAGAAGAAAAGAAGATTAAAATAAGACTTTGGACCAGACAAGATCCTGGTAAACAGAATCCTGTGTTTTGCCAAACTAGAAAGCGAGGAATACATTGAAAAATTGAAAATAAAAATACAAGGATCTTATATGTTTGACAAAATATTTTTTTTATTTTCCTTTTCTAATTTTCCTTTTATTTTTTATTTTCTATTTTCCAAATAAAATACAAATTAATAATCATGAAAAACCTCATATTTTTTAAATTGAAAAACACATTTACTTTTATAAATAAAAACAGATAAATATTTTTTTAAGTGTTTCTCCTACTTCTGATAATTTAAAAAATTATAAATATATTTCTAATTTTCTAAATTGAAAAATAATATAACTAAACAATAAATTTTATTTTATAATTCTCTTATAATTAAATTTTATAGAAAATTGATTATGGAAGCAACACGCATGGAGTATTTTAGTACTTGGAATAACTTTGATTTCCGCCATGATTTGACAGTGTTACCCCTCAATTGACCTTCTACTAGGCTTTTATTATGATTTAAAGTCCCAAACTATGAGAAGACAAAAGGATAATTAACTACTGCCCCCTGCCCCTGAGCAGACCAGATCAGATCAGACCAGACCATAAACCCTTTCTTAATTCTTTGATGAAGAACAAAAAAAATTAAAACCGACCACTTCCTTAATAACTGCAAAAATCCCACCATTTGCACAGAAAAAATGCACAAACTGCAGGCTAAGACATTCTAGTAACCGACTGTTCTCTCATTTCTTAATAATCAATATAACGTTCTAGATTTCAGTAAAGCACAAAATGAAATAAATAAAAAAATATATCTAAAAACCATAGCACATAAACACACAAAAGCAGAACTCCTCCATCTAATCTAACTCCCCAGCAGTAGCTAGTCAACTCGATTCTTTTAGATCAACTTGCTGATCAATTTGATCAAAAGAAAAGTCATTTTCAACATTCACAGTGTGGAACAGCTAATTAATAACTCAAAAAGAGTTTTTGACTGATATGAAAAATGGAATTTTTTTTTTAAAACAAACAAATTCCACTATCAGAAAAACTTGTCTTCGTATGTGCAAACATGACAAATCGGTTCATATGCAGTAAGTCAGGAAAATAAAAAGGGAATTAAATTAATTTAATTATTGAAATACCTGTTGCTGAAGAGCGAAGATATGAGCAAAGCAGCCATAGACGGGATCTCGTAGGCGAGCTTGAGCTTCGTAGCAAATAGTGACCACCGCATCAAGCCGCTTATGGACTGGAATATGTAAGAGAAGTTTAGAAACATTACTTGCACCAAAAACCTTATGCACAGCTGCAAAATGGGCTGCACCTTGCTCCGAATCGAAGTAGGGCGCAAATATACAACCAGGCACACATTTCCTCCTCAAGAATTTGCACGCGCCGCATGGTCCGCTGCCACCGCCGCCACCGCCACTCCCACCGCTACCGCTCGGATTCACCGTTGAACTCATTTTTTCTCTCGTTTCCTTCTGCTTAAATAGAAAGAAACTGATAACACCATCACATAATTAGGGTTTCTTTATGGAGAGGAGAAGAAAAGGGCTTAGGGTTTGGTGGGAGGGTGTTGGATTCTGGTGTTTTTTTTTTTTGGGGGGAGAATTATAGTTGTATATTTTGAAGGGGGATTTAAAACGCTACATGAAGACTTTAAAGCCACGCGATAGAGCAAACCTCTCCCACATTTAGCTGCTTGCGTGAAGCAAACATGCGATAAGCCTAGCTATTATTCTCAACTGCCCTTTTGTTTTGTTTTTTGGGGTTTTTTTCATTTATAGTTCCTTCTTCTCGTGATTTTTTCTAACAAATCTCATGCTCTCTCCTCTCTTCACTTCCTTTCTTTGATATAATATATATACAGCATATAGTTTATTTCTTTCTTTCTTTCTCTTCCACATATATAGTTTTATATATATAGGGATGATGTGTATATTATCTTTGTTCACTACTTAATTTGCTTTTTATGGCATTTTTGGCTTGAAAAATCAAAAGAAATTTATCTCTGAAACGTGTCAATGGGTGTGTATATATATTGCCACACTGCGTGGTTTAAGCTGCGTAGAGGCCAAAAGACGCCAACTCCTCAATTCTCTCTTTCCATCTCTAAAAAGAAAGAAAATGTTGAAAATGACTCAACTTTAATTGTTTCCATTCCTTTTGTATATAATAAAGCCAACCCAGAATTACACGATTGCCCACAGGTTTTAGTTCTAGTTTTTTAGTAACTTTTTAATTACTTATTCTTTTTAAAACTAACAAGTGAAGTGTTAATGTAATGAATTTTTTTAGATAAACTCAGTATATTATGTCAGTTATAAACTAATATAATCAGGTAGTAACTTGCATTTAATTGTTTTAATCATATTTATTGATATGAATAGACTACAAAAATTAATTAATCTGTATACATGTTACTATATAATTAGATTAGTATAACAAACTATATCTATCTAAAAATTTCCCATAATATTTGGTTTAGGGTTATACTGATGACAAGAAAATTTAGGAAATTTTTATTTGTCTCATCTTTATCATTTCCTGTCAATTAGTGAACTGGCCAATGTTTTTAGGTTAATTATTCTCAAAATAGAAAGGCTGTAATGTATCAACTACCTATATAACCCAACTTAGAAAGTGGCCATTCTAATTAAGGAACCAATCGCTTAATTTGGAGTTATTACAAGTTGGTGTTTAAGTGCTTGCTTGTTTTCACTATTATACAGAGTGATTAATTGGTTGAATTGTTGGATGAGGAATATTTGCCTGGTGATCTCCTGATCACGACAACGATGAAAATGATAATTCTCATAGTGATTATATTATTATATAGTGATTGGTAGACATATTCACACACACGCCATTGCAATTACATATACAATTGCCTTACTTAACCAATATGAAAAATAATTATGAGATTATTATCTTTTAACAATATTAATTGTAACGTAGTTATAAATATGTACATATTTAGCTATAGCTATACACTTGTTTACACATCTATGGAAATATTAAATTTTAAATTTGGTGGATACATAATTTTTCTTTATATACAGATTAGAGGTGAAGTTGCTCATTAAACTTACAAGTTCAATTTTCTCTAAAATCAACTTCACAGTCAAAATTACTTATGATTAATTAAAGCAATTTTTAACAAATTATTGACTATACAAAAGAAAACTTACGTTTTCAATAATTTTAAACAAAATGTTTAAAATACGGTTAACTGTGAATAAAATTACTATTTATCAGTGAACTTAATTAATTTATTTGCTTATTTTCAGAAATCAGATTCAAATTGCCATAAATTTAAATGACTTTAAATCTAACTTATTCTAAAAATTAACTCAAGGGAATGTTATATCTTTTTACTTGATATCAACGCTATCAATCTTGCAATATTTAGCTACCTATAATTATTTGTAAATATTTATTTTTGCTAAAATATTCAGTTCAGATACCTTTACACATTTCGGATCTCACGTATTATTCTACCTTGGACTTGAAGCGGAATGGCCAGCACTTATAATATATTTGGAACAATCCTTTTATCTTAAACTAACTTTTTAAATGAGTTATTAAATAAATGTTCAAAATTTATTTTCAACTAGCAATTAATTTAGATTTTAGGAGTAGAATATATTGTGAAATGATAGATATATGAAGTATCATCATATAAAATATTATGAGAAGAAGAGTACAAATATCCATAGAACATATATACAGGTGAAGGTTAATTGAATTATTATTAATTACTTTTCAATTTCAAAACGTCCACTACTGAAAAAATTGCCTAATAACAAACAAATTGACATTGATTCACATTTTCTTTTCATGACACAAATATAATTTCATTAATTAAAACGTAACCATCGAAATTTATTGCATCTTATAATTAAGCATCATCACAAATTACGATCAAATAAACAAGCAACTGATAAATTTTTGAACGGAAGGAATGAAGGAATTAACTTAAAAAAAAAAAAAAACAAAACAAAACCAAATGGTAATTGTATTTAGAAGTAGCTACGAGATGTGAACCACCGGTTTCAATTCGAAATCGGTCGAGAAAATGTTCAGGACGGGATTAGAACGGGACCAATTCGAACCTGAAATTGAATTTGACAAGGTCAGTTCGACGGGAAGACCCGGCCGTGGCCACCCCTAATTGTATTTGTATATATTGATGGAGAGATCTATAGCGGAAATCTGGCAGATCTCTCCTCCAGGATCCCATACATGCTGTTTAGAACACAAAACACATGAGTTTAATTGAGTAAGAGGAAGATGTGTACCTGATTTGGCCGAATCCATCGTCTTAGAAACGATCCGAGAAGTTTTTGCACCAAGATCTTCTCTCGTTTTCTAACCCCAGAATGATGGAATTCTTATCTTATCTTTTCCTTATCCTCTATCCACCTTTATATAGAGGAGCTTAATCATTAGGGTCAGCAACAAGAGAGACTTAGCTCACCGGTATATAATAATCATGGGCTATCCATCATACCCATATTATTATCTGAGCCCACATTAATTCCCCCACACTTAATTAATAAATGAAGTCATGCCTAAATAAAGAATTGATCAAATTCTTAAGGCCCTTTATTTGTAATTTGTCCTGATATCTCAATTAAAAGCCCATAAATATAAGATATTAAAATAAAATATCTTACATTCTCCCACTTGGGCGTATTAATTGAGAACGTATTACAAAAAAAAACTTCATATTCCCGCTCGATTCAATAAGATTATCAACATAGGATCATGACGGAAACCACATAATCAAGAACATGGCACCTTCCATAGTCACACATGCCAATAACCCTATCAATCATAATGAGCATCAGTGTGGTAATGTGGTAAGAATTATTCAACACTAACTTTATGATCAAAACTTTATGTGTTGATTTTCTTATCATCCAGATTTCTTATCTTTATGTAACACAGTTACTTCATAAGAAATCCTTTATTACTTCAAATTGAAGTCTGTATGTCTTAAACTTTATATCTCGAGATACTTTATGTGTCACAAGACATACACCAAGGCTATAAACAGCAATGCCTCAAGCCTTTGCTTAAGATGACACTAATCTTAAGACTTTCAAACATTTAATCTGATATATCACATAATATTTTCCAATGAAAATATAACAATGTATTGATAACCATCAGAATTACAATAATGTACATTTATACCAATGTATAAAGTACGAACAAACATTACATAAAGTAATATAAAATCCTCCCACTAATCCAAGGGATCAAAACCAGACTTTAGACCCATACTGATGACATGTCTCACATAAATAATGGGTCGAAGTCCCTTGGTAAGAGGATCTGCTATCATATCTTCAGTATTGATATGATCCACCTCAACGTCACCTTTCTTTATCAGCTCTTTCAATGTCAAATATTTGACTTCCATATGCTTAGACCCTGTGATATTCTTGTTGTTTTTAGCAAACAACACAGCTGGAAGATTATCACAATACAACTTTATGGGCCTGTTAATGGAATCAACAATTGACATTCCTGCAATGAGATTTCGTAGCCATACAGCCTGTGTGGCTGCACCATAACATGCTACAAACTCAGCCTGCATCGTGGAAGAAGAGATTAAGGACTGTTTAACACTTTTCCAAGATACAGCCCCACCAGCCAGCATAAAAACATAACCTGATGTGGATTTTCTATCATCTGAGCAACCAGCAAAATCTGAATCTGTATAGCCAGTTAACTCCAGATGCTCAACCTTTCTGTATGTTAAGATATAATCACTAGTTCCCTTAAGGTATCTCAAAACTCTTTTAGCCGCAGTCCAATGGTCCATTCCAGGATTAGATTGATATCTACCCAGAATACCAACTGCAAATGCAATGTCCGGCCTAGTGCAGACTTGAGCATACATCAAGCTTCCTACTACACTAGCATATGGCACTGCTTTCATTGATTCTCTCTCAACCTCATTCTTAGGACACTGTGCCAAGCTTAATTTATCACCTTTAGCAATTGGCACATCCCAAGATTTACATTCATGCATATTGAATTTCTTCAATATCCTCTCTATGTATGCCTTCTGAGAGAGACCTAAAAGGTTTTGAGATCTATCCCTTAAGATTTCAATTCCCATGACAAAAGATGCTTCTCCAAGATCTTTCATATCAAAATATTTAGATAACAACTGCTTAACCTCATGCAGTGTACCTAAATCATTACATGCAAGCAAAATATCATCTACATATAATATCAGAAAGATATATTTGCTCCCACTGATCTTGAGATATATGCATCTATCAACTTTGCTTTCAACAAAGCCTAAAGAAGTGATTACATCATCAAATTTTAAGTACCACTGTCGTGAGGCTTGTTTCAAACCATAAATAGACTTTTTAAGTCTACAGACAAGATGGTCTTTACCATCTTCATGAAAACCCTTAGGTTGTTCCATATAGACCTGCTCGTTTAATTCTCCATTCAGGAATGCGGTTTTAACATCCATCTGATGTAGCTCTAAATCAAAATGAGCTACTAGTGCCATGATTACTCTAAATGTATCCTTAGAGGATACAGGAGAAAATGTTTCACTGTAATCAATTCCTCCTCTCTGAGTAAAACCTTTGGCAACTAATCTGGCTTTAAACCTCTCAATATTCCCTTTGGAGTCTTTCTTGGTCTTATAGACCCATTTACAGCCAATAGGTCTACAACCTTCAGGTAATTCAACAAGCTCCCACACGTCATTACAATCCATAGATTGCATTTCATCTCTCATTGCTTTCCACCACAGATCTGATTGGGTACTAGAAACAACTTCCTCAAATGATATAGGATCAGAAACATGACCAATGTCATAATCACTCTCTCCTAAATAGACCACATAATCAGATGAAATAGCAGATTTCCTTTCCCTAGTAGACCTCCTGAGAGGAATCTGTGCAACTGCACCCTGTGATGATGAAGCCTCATTAAACTGTATAGGCTCATCCCTTAATACTGGATTAATCACAGGTGTAGGATCCAACATTGCAGGTTGCTTGGGAACAGGTATATGTATAACCTTAGTCTGCTGTTCCTTACTAGTGATCTCAGAGTGTTCATACTGATCAGCTATATCAAATTCTAAAAATTTAGTTGTCTGTGATTCTACAATTCTAGAACCCCCTTCTCTACAATAAAATTTGTAACCTTTAGAATGATCTGGGTATCCTATAAAATAGCAACGAGTAGATCTAGATTGCAATTTACCTTCAGTAGGATTATAAAGGCGTACTTCTGAAGGACAACCCCAAACACGGAGGTGACTCAAGCTAGGTTTCCTATTAGTCCACAGTTCAAACGGCGTTTTAGCCACAGACTTACTGGGTACTCTATTGAGGATATATAATGCTGTTTTAATAGCCTCACCCCATAAAAAGTCTGGGAGATTAGATCTTGACATCATGTTTCTAACCATTTCATTTAAGGTGCGATTCCGCCTTTCAGCCACACCATTCTGTTCAGGACTTCCTGGCATAGTAAACTGAGCTACTATTCCACAGTCCTCCAATTATTTGGCAAAAGGACCTTTTAATTGTCCTGCTATACCGTATTTGCCATAATACTCACCACCCCGATCAGACCTAACAATCTTGATAACTTTTCCCTACTGTTTCTCGACTTCAGTCTTAAAAATCTTGAATTTCTCAAGAGATTCAGACTTTTCCTTAATCAAGTACAGGTAGCCATATCGGGAAAAATCATCAATAAATGTTATAAAATATTTATTATTGCATATTGTGGGTGAATAAGGTCCGCATATATCTGTATGGATTATCTCTAAGAGATCTGAACTCCTGATAGATCCCTTTTTCTTAATTTTGGTTAGCTTACCCCTACAACAGTCAACACATGTTTCTAGGTCACTGAAATCAAGGGCAGGCAAAATATTGTCTTTAATTATCCTATCTACCCTTTCCCTAGAAATGTGGCCAAGTCTTTTATGCCACAACATGGATGACTTTTCCTTTATTAAGGGTCTTTTGGCAACAATATGTTCAACATTACATGATGTAGAATATATTTCATTTGAACTTAAAGAAACTTGATACAAACCATATGACAAAATACACCGGCCAACTGCCTTTGAATTAAGAGTTATATTAACAACTCCATCTTTAAATACAAAAGCATAGCCAATTTTGTCTAATTCAGATACAGATACCAAGTTCCGTCTAAAAGTTGGTATGAACAATACATTAGATAAAAATAGTTCATAACCACTATCTAAGTTCAAACAAACATTTCCAACTAGTTGAACATCAACTGTAGTATTATTGCCAACTGTGAGCATTAACTCTTCTTTATTTGGCTTCCTCATGTTTGTGAATCCCTGTAATGTGAAGGCAACATGTTTAGTCGCTCCACTATCAAGCCACCAGGAACTGGATGTGGCATCAGCCAAAATAGATTCACAAATAACAAAACCAAAAGAGTTACCTGTAGGCTCACGCTTTTCTAACCAAGCTTTATATTTAAGACAATCCGCCTTTTTATGACCTTTCTTTTTGCAAAAGAAACATTTAAATTTCTTTTTCTCTATGCCTTTAAGATCACCCACAGCACTAGATCGGGAAGACTCATATCCCTGAACAGAAGATGAAGCATTAGTCTTAGCTTTTTTACCTTTCATTTTACCTTTATGCTGAGGTCCGGATACAAGAAGCGCGACACTGGATTGTCTCGCCTTTAGCTTCTCTTCCTCAGCTACGCAAACAGCAATGAAAGCATTGACAGTCCAAGGATCCTCCCTTGAGTTGTAAGCCGTAATAAGCATCTCAAACTCAGGAGGCAGAGTATTGAGAGCTTGATGCACAATACAAGCATCAGGGAGAATAATGTCAAAACCCTTTAACTCATTCTGTATGTGGACCATCTTTAAAATGTACTCTCTAACACCTCCAAGTCCGTTATACTTCATGGAGTATAACTGTTTCAGAAGGGTACCAATCTCAGCATTGATTGACACTTTATAACGCTGAGACAAAGCTGTAAGAAACTCTTTTGCTATATGAGTTTCAGGAAGACCGCTCAACAGATGCTCTGGAATTGACCTTTTAAGGGTCAAATAGCACATGCGGTTCATCTTATACCAGGTTGAGTATAACTCTTTTTCCACATCAGTACTCTCAGGAGTCAAGTCAGCTGGTTTAGGAGTAGTCATGGCAAGATCAATATCTGCCAACTTCATAGCCATTTCAACATCTCTTTTCCACTCCTTAAAATTAGAAGCTGATAATGTCTGAACTGTAACATTACAGTTATTGATTGAGAAGGTGACTGAAAAATCAACAATGTAATACTTTAGTTCAAGACAATAATAATACTCAAAGCCATAAAAGAGTATTAATCCGAAGAATCTCAGCACATCATTATATAATCACCTTTGGGCAGAAAATATAACATGCAATAGATAATTCTTCAATATAAGAACGATCTAGAAATTTACACAGTCTTTGTAAATTTAAACACCTTTGGGCAGAATAAATCACTCAGACCAGTTCATTCCCAATCAAATGTCTTATATTAACATCTCAAAATTTGAATTTATAATAAACACCTTTGGGCTGAATAATTATAAACCAAATCTGAGACATCCCTAAACCATATAAGTCTGTATATTTCTTAAAATCTCAGCTAAAAAGGTCACTTTGGCAACTACATTTTAGCCAATTTTAAAAGAAATACTTATATCGGGATACACCTTATTTATTGTCTTGCAAAATATAATTTTTCATTCCTTATGGACATGGGGCTTAAATGTCTCGAAAAATTATGATCATAAAATTACATTACATCGTCAATTTTATCCGAGAAAAATTAATTTCATATGTGACATTTTATGCCAATGCATAAATAAAACAAATAATGAGATAACCATTTATCTCCAAAAATGTCACAATTTTTCTCAATTATGGCTTTTAAAAATTAATTTAGAAAATCTAAATTAATTTCAGAAGAAATTGGGTCAAAATAGCCTTATGGAGTAAAAAATCATGAATTAGGGACTTAATTGAAAAAATCAGAAAGTTCAGGGGTCAAATTCGGAAAACTGGAAAGAGGGAGAAGCGGCGCGCGCGTGCAGTACACGCGCCTGACGAGCCAGCGCGTGTCTTACACGCGCTTGCAGTTGTCGTCTGGCGCGTGTACAACACGCGCCCCGACAGCCCCCCAATTATCTCCCCTACGCGCCAACGCGCGCCTTTGGCGCGTGTAACACACGCGCCAGACTGAATCCTTCCCAGTCTCCACCGCGCGACACGCGCGCCTCTGGGGCGTGTAGCACACGCGCCAGCGTCTTCCTCCTCCCGACTCTGCAATTTTTCTTCGAAAATTTTCCCAAAAAATTCAATTTACTCCAAAACCCGAAATTTTTTCAAATTTTTGCTTTAAATCAACATGCAACAACATATTATTCTGATTTTATTAAGCAAAATTTACCGAAAAGCAATAAAATCAGAGAATCAAGCATGTGATTAACCAAATCAAAAATTCCTCAAAAACTTAATTAAACTCAGTTTTTCTCTAGATCCTGATGAGAAAAACTCAAATATGGTTCTAAAAACATGTATTTAGGCTCTGATACCACTTGATGGAGAGATCTATAGCGGAAATCTGGCAGATCTCTCCTCCAGGATCCCATACATGCTGTTTAGAACACAAAACACATGAGTTTAATTGAGTAAGAGGAAGATGTGTACCTGATTTGGCCGAATCCATCGTCTTAGAAACGATCCGAGAAGTTTTTGCACCAAGATCTTCTCTCGTTTTCTAACCCCAGAATGATGGAATTCTTATCTTATCTTTTCCTTATCCTCTATCCACCTTTATATAGAGGAGCTTAATCATTAGGGTCAGCAACAAGAGAGACTTAGCTCACCGGTATATAATAATCATGGGTTATCCATCATACCCATATTATTATCTGAGCCCACATTAATTCCCCCACACTTAATTAATAAATTAAGTCATGCCTAAATAAAGAATTGATCAAATTCTTAAGCCCCTTTATTTGTAATTTATCCTGATATCTCAATTAAAAGCCCATAAATATAAGATATTAAAATAAAATATCTTACATATATTGCATAGCGATGGGGTAGCCAATCAAAAGGTCAAAAACAAAGATCGGCAGCACAAGGCCACTCGAATGTGCACTTGTGAATCGGTGACGAGGAACGTAACGGCTGGGTAAAAGCTGAGGTCATACTAATAGTAGGGGCCCATACGCCGTTCACTTGAAAAGAATGCACCGTCTCTGCTCCCTCAGTCTCCATCTCTAAAACAATAATAGCAAATTTTTTTTTAAAAAAAAAAAGAAAGAAAACGTTGTAAATAGATCAATGGCATAATAAATAGTTCGTAATAGTTCATCACGGCGCGTCAACCGCGCAGTCCGGCTGTTGTCCAATCCGTGTGTTGCCAAGAGGAGGCAATGACGTAAGTCTTCAGTTCCACAACTTTGACTGACTCGTGTAAATTTAAAGCCCCCGTACCAATTCAGTGACCGGATGCTTACGCTGTAACAGTTCCCCTTGGCTATCTATCTCTAATATCTCTACTATGGCAACCTGCTGCGAAATTTGCCCATTTATTATTTTTTTATTATTTTTTTAAAATTTAAACTATTATTCAAATTTATTTATGATTAATTGTCTTCTCACTCGTCGACCGCAGAAATAATATATGATTTTTATTTATAAATATTAAGATATATTAAATAGTGTTAAAATTAAGAACTACTCAAATAATTATTTTTTTGTAAAAAAAATAATAATCGCGCCTAAAGCAAACAGTGGTTTTATTAATATTATTATCTTTTATGGTACTTATAATATATAAATGTACCAATCAAGTTTTCAGCAACAAAACAATATGTCCCAAAACAATTCGAGAAAACCAGTTTATCAGGAAACATGTCCAGAAAGCTTACGTTTTAGTTTGTTAAGACTCTAATTAGTCTGTCTCATAAATCTTAATCATGACTTGATGCCCTGCAATTAGGTTTGCCTAAACTTTTACTAACACAATAAACATATTGATAGAATATTATAAAAAAAAATACTAATTATTGAGAGTACCCCACAATGAATTTTCCACTCGTGCGGTCAACACCTAAAGAATTATAGAAAAATGAGAAAAATTATTAACTTATATTGATATATAATTAATAGTTTGCTTTGCGAATTTTCTGTTTAAAGAAATACATTATAAAAATACAAAGATGTCACCATAAAATATGGCGAAGCCGGTGTTGCGTTCTATAATTTATATGCTAAGGACGTTTTGCTACTAAGAAAGATGGGAATTATATTAAAAAAATAAATAAAAAGTCAAGGCAAGATTTGGATCGGAGTTGTGATTATCAAATCTAAGGGTCATTTTTTTAAAGTTTATCACTTTATTATAGAAGTGTTTTTAGTCAAACTAGAGATGTTGAAATTTATAACTTTGACCGTGCTTTACACAGTTGTCATATTGCATCATTCTTGAGCTGCATTGTGTTGTTCATTTTGCAAGTAATCACTTAATTAATTATTATTAAATTATAAAATAAAATGGAAATAATATTGAATCCGATCAACTATATATATATATATATATATATATATATATATATATATATATATATATATATATATATATATATGAGCAAACAAATATTCGAGTTTTTAAATCTTATTACTATAGTATTTGTTAAGGCTAAAATCCTCTTATATTCATCAATCGTGATTTTAGCGATTATCATATAAATGAAAATGAATAGTTAAGATTAAATTTTATAAAATTTTTAAAAATATAAATTATTTATTAATATTTGATTTTAATCATTCATTTTTAAACGAATGATTGAAATCGCCTTAACATGACTTATCATGTTTATATTAATTTGAGGGGATCATACTCTAATAATTTTATCTATGAAATAGTTACTAGCTACTACCAACCGAATGATTGAGATTTCTTGAAGTTAGACCTGAATCTTAAATCTTTGAACTCAATTTGATCAATGGTTAGTAATATATATTATACAATTAAATGTTAAAATCCATAATTTAAAAGTTAATAATCCAAATCATTCATTAATAAAAAGAGTAATAGAAATTAAATAAATATAACTTATCATATTTAAATCAACTCGAGGAAATATATATCAATCCTAGAAAAATACAATGTTAATGCATTTATTTATAAATTAATTCACTTAAGCTTATAGTTAAAATTCAATTGTGTTATCAAAACAATTAAGGAAATAACTTTTTTTCCTTAATTATATAGGGTGGGAATATATATATATATATATATATATCGAAAAGTTTCTATGTTGAATTCTATCTTTTCATCACGTGACCTCCACAAGTCCACAAGGTCGATCATGATGGATAATCTCAAGAATTGTCAGCCATAACTATATAAAGCTTTTGAGAAACATGGAACAGTGAAGCTGTTCTTCTTCACACAGGAAGTTTTTAGATACTGTGACCCCCTTTCAAGAAAAGGGGAATTCTTGATTATGATTTTTTTTTTTTGTGTGTTGTGAATATATTCTTGATTATCATTGTTCCTATTTCAATCACTGATTAACATAATTTTGCTAACTTAAGTTCCCTTATAAAAATAATTGATTACAAGGTACAATCATGTGCAACCCAATAATTGTGTCGCAAATCGAAAATAATCACAACCAGCATTAAATCTTGCAAAATTTTAGTTCACTATCTATTTTGAAGGTAAAATAATAATAAAAAAAAATTGCACACAAATTCTCTAAACCAAATGATCATAAATTTGCAATTATGCATTTTATTACTCAAAGCCGAGCAGTTTTTAAGGTTATTAACCATCATCATTTGCCAAAAGACTAATTATTTATTTTTCTAATAAAAGACAATTAATACCAATAAATTTTATGTTGGTAACCCCAGTAAGATGGTTAATGAGATGTCAAATTTGACTCAAATCTTTTAACTAAAAAACAAATAACGTTGAGCTCGAATTTCTTATTTTTCAAATTATGACATTATTATTTTCTTTTTCTTTTTCAAACAAGAGATTATTAATTCTATATAATGTTTTTTTTTTTAAAATGATTTCGAATATGAGATCTCACGCCAGACTATTAAAGCCAAATTTTTAATGGTAAATTTTTATAATCTTTATTAAAATATCACAAGTTTAAATATTAACAGAAGAAGCAAAGTAAATCCTTATTTAGACTTTGTTTAGTATTACATTTGGAAAAAATATTTTTCGAACAAAATTAAATTTTTTAAGTTTTGAAAACTATTTTTGAACATAATTATGTAATTAATGGAAAAAATAATTTATCAAAAAATAAAAAATTAATTAATTAAATTAAAAAATTATATAATTATATTTTTTTTACACCTTACAATAATTCCAAACATCCCATTAATATAAATTTAATTAGCAACGCGTAAATTGTAGCGAATGGGAGAGATTGTGGAAGTAGGTGGAGCTATGAATGAACTTTTGTAATAAAATTAATTTTGAGATCAGAAAATCGAATTTTAATTACTAAAAATTTATTTATTAGAAAAAACAATAAAAGGTTAAAAGCTAGTGCGAAGCCCACAATCAAAGAGAGAGATAGTGAAAGACATTTCCTTGAAATTAAGGCCGTTCACGTGTCCATCCTTGAATTAGCCCATTATGATTTTTCAGTCCTAAACATTATCTAGGTTTAAAATATATACATTCTGTCATAAAATATTTTACTTACTTTTATGCTCCATGAACTACTCTAAGATTAGTTTTAATTAATAATTACGATGTGAGAAAAAATTTTAATGTTTAACTGTTTATGATGTGAGAAAAAACAAATCTACTATATTTGAGATTGGGTGAAAACATGCATGGGAGGGAAAAATAAAACAGTAAAATTGATATATCATTAAAAAATAAATTATTATGTACTCTCTCCGTCCCAATTTATTAAATCTATTTTTATTTTCACACATATTAAAAAATGCAGCTATTATGATTAAATATATATATATATATATAATCCTATATTAAATAGAGTATTAAAAAATTAAGATAATGGCTTATATTTATTGATAATAAAATATATTAAATAATGTTATAATAAAAAACTAACACACTAACAATATTTTTTGTAAAAAATATATTTTTGAAATAAATAAAAAAGAACATATCAAATATGAACAGCCCTATGACTAAACTTGGTACGTGCTCTTATGGTCATATCAATTGAAAATAATTATATTTTTAATTATAAATATATTTTATATTAATAAAACAATGAAAACAGCAAGGGAACAATTACGAATCAACAAAATTTCAGTCAGTAGACTTTTCTCTAACATTCAACCTATGATTCGATCAACTAAATTTCGGTCAGGAAATTTTTTTCTTGCATTAATTCAATCTATGATCCAAACTTGAATTCGTGCTATATATATAAAAAAAAAACATATCAAAAGCAAGAACATAGGAGATCATATATCAATTATTAATTAGTGAGAAAAATAAAAATAAAAAGTTAATTATTCAAATACATTTTTTACTTTTTGTTTTTATTTTTTCTGAAATGATAAAAGTCGGCAGATTATATATTTTTCAAATAAAAATTAAAATATACACTGCTGTCAGTCAACACTGTAAAAAGTAAAACTAGTTGCCACTTGCCAAGGCCCAGGGTGATCCTATTTTGGGTTACTAGGTTTTGATCTTCCTCAAGGATAAAAAGTTAAAAACAGTACAGTTGGATCATCTGCCAACTGCCACGTTTCTTGACATGATATCCTACAAACAAAAGCATGTTTTTTCGGGCCAGTCAGTAATAGTTTGATTGACTGCTTAAGGCTGTCACTGCTCTTCTCCTTTTTTTTTTTTTCAATTTTCTAGAAAAAAAAAATTATAGCTCAAAATCTAAAATAGCGAGTATTTTTGCCCATTCATCTTCTTTTTTTTTATCCTTTGCTTTAATTCTGTTTTTTCATTTATTATGATTCATAAATTATTGTTACAATTATTTCCTCAAAGATAAAATCCATTCATGGATAAAAACAATGCTCTTTTTTCTTTGGCACTTCATCCCAATTCCCAAATTCCATTTCTGAAAATTTTTCTAACTCAAAACAGTCAAATTCTTTCTGGCTGTTTATTAAGATGTAATAATGTATGTATATATGAATTATGGCACATAATGTGTTACTATAAGAATAAAGATGAAGTTTGAACAGAAAATTTTTGTTGGATTCAATATTTATGTACCCAACAGTATTAGAAACTAATTTTGTTCAAAGTTATTCCCATAGAAGTTAAAAGTTCATATACACGGGCATATATCCATGTTCAGTCCTTAATAATCACAATAACTATTTTATTGAATAAACCCTCTAACACTATTAAGAAAAAAAAACTCAAAATAAACCCTAGAATTTAGGTATTAATGTTGGAAGGACGAATAGATTATGAATAAATCTTCTCAATCCTAGAAGAACTATAGAAGAAAAGCTATGATATTAAATTACAAAAACTTAAGGTTAGTCTTTAACATTTGGATATTGAAGTCTGAAGAAGTAATAGATTACTAACATGCTTTAAGGCTACAAAGCACATAAGTATTAGCATTCACTGTGAATTTGTGAAAATGCTAACTTTTGGGTGATTAATTGAACGGTGATTTATTAGGAAATGGAAAAGGAAGTGCTTTAAAATTGGATTTTTATGGGAGAAGAAGCAAAAGCAAGTTAAGTCGAAGAACTCATTCAATTAAATAAGGTCATCATATTCTCTCGATTCTCACATTCAAACCCAAAAAGTAAATAGAAAAAAGAAGTAATACTGTGCAAATCTGAATTAGCTTTTTTCAATCTCATATATATATATATATATATATTTTTTTTTTTTTTTTTTTGGGGTGGGGAGTATATCAATGTCCACATGTACTATTAACAGAGGAACAGAAAAAGGGAAAGAAATGGAAGTGACAATGAATAGAAAGTTGATTGGAGAAGATAGGATGTTTGTCCCACGTGCAGTTGGCACGTGGCCGGAACTGCGGCAGTTGGAAGTTGATATTCTCACTCTCCGCATGTATGTTTGCTTCACGCAATATTTTTTCCTTCTTCTTCTCTCTCTCTCTCCTAGCTTGCCGTGGCTTTAATGCTTGAACCAAGTACACTCGCCCACCCTAACCCTATTCATTAACACTCTGGCTTTCCTTTCCCACTGAAATAAATAATAAACGACCAAAAAAAAACACAAAATTTTCCTTTCAAATGACCCACCACCAAAAGCTAATCTTTATATATTTTCCTATACTAATATTTATCAAAACTTAAAGTTATAAAAAAAAAAAAAATTCTTTCTCCAATTGATATAAATACCCCACCTATTCCCCGCCCCTTCTTTATTTTCCTCTCTTATTGCTCTTTGGCTGCATGCTAGACCCCACAAGAAGCTGAACACGCAGAGAGAGAGAGAGAGAGTTGAGGTGGATAATCTTAATCTTTGTAGGAAGAAGACGTACAGAAAAGAAAAGATGAGTGGAGTGAATAATAATGGAGGTGGGCCTTGTGGTGCGTGTAAGTTCTTGAGGAGAAAATGCCTTAAAGGTTGCGTATTTGCACCTTATTTTGATTCGGACCAGGGCACGGCTCACTTCGCAGCAGTCCACAAAGTGTTTGGTGCCAGCAATGCCTCTAAGCTCCTCCTGCGAATACCTGCCCATAAACGCCTTGATGCGGTTGTTACTCTTTGCTATGAAGCCTTGGCGAGGGTTAGAGACCCTGTTTATGGCTGTGTTGGCCACCTCTTCACTCTTCAACAGCAGGTACATAATCAATTAATCCACCTAGCTATTTGTTTTTATTTTTCAATTTTGATCATAATCTCGCAGGGATTTTAATTAAATGAAAAGGGATTTAATTAGCAGCAGGATTTATTGGGGTCAGATCTATAGATATGTACCTATTTTAAGGAATTCAAATGTTTTCCCGTTTCATCTATCAAAAATATTGCCAAAAACATTTACGTACTAGTGCTCAAGGGGAAAAAAAGTTTAACATGGACTAATTAACTCGCTGTATATCGTACTCCTAGTCCTTTAACCGTGGAGGTAAATCTACACATAAGCTTGGTCAAGCTTTTCAACATTCTTATTACGAAATTTGTCTGTTTTTTAAGTTTAGAGTCAGAACGTAAGGACAAATTGTCCTCATTAGTTAGGGTTTGTGATATTCAGTCTTGGTCTTTTTCGATATAGTAATAAATTGAGTGGAAGAAATTCACAATCCATTGATTTCACATACTTAGAGTTATAATTTTTTCCTCTTTTTGGGTGGTGGGTTTTGCACAAAATTGCGTGAAAATCATGCTAACTTCAGAATATATATATATATATATATAGAGAGAGAGAGAGAGAGAGAGAGAGAGAGAGAGAGAGTGAGAGGGGGGAGAGCCGCCAGTACAGTGTTGACGACTAACAAAGGGCGCCAGTTGCTTGCCGGAGCTAGCAAGCTAAAAAATTTAGCAGCTCGAGGAAATATTGAAATAATAGTGGATTTGACTTTGGTGGTCGACCTTTCTTGTAATCCGGTAGGAGGAGACACTGAGTAATGTTAATGCATTTTATATATGTAATTACGTTATAAATTATTGATAAAAAAATTTATGTTATAAATTAGTAAACCAAGCAAGTTAAGGAGGAGAGGGTTGCGTTGTATATATGAAAGAGAGTGGGTCCTACCCACGTGTTGGTTTTAGCTAATGTAGTAAATGAAATCTACTGCACCACCCAAAAGTCTTTACAATCACATGGGATTCACCTGAAATCTGGTTTTTCTTCGTCTTGAAACTTTTTAACCTAAAGAACGCTAACAGATCTTAGTTTCTTCACACGGTCTCAGATTCTGATTAAATGAATCGAGATTAGATTTCATTAGGTAAGATACCCAATTAACATTGACTATTTATTTATTACTTTAATTAGATAGAATACCGCGCTATTAATGCATATAAGAGAAGTTGATTAAAAAAATGCAGTAACAGAGAAAAAGAAGCGAAAACTCCATTGAGGCTCGAAGAGTCAAAGTTAATACACATCTGCAGAACACTGAGTTTAACATATTTAAGATATTGATTAAGGGAGATGAAGAAATCTTCCATTCAAACTTTGAGTTCTTTCTAGCTTCTACCTTTCTCGTGAACTGTCCTATGATCGATGCCCAGAAAGACAGCAAAAACAATTGACTTTGACCTTGCAAAATATGTTCGTCATCTTGCTGGAGTAATTTGTAGACCTAATTATATCTTTATTTGAATTTATTAGAGTCGTTATTATTAATCTCCGGTTTTGGCGTTCAATGGCTGCGGCACAGCTCTTTCGAGGAGCATCTTATTCTTCTAGATCTCGTTTTACCTACTCTTTAGAGAAAAAATATATATCATATTCATACATTTTTCTCTCATTAATAATAATCCCTCCTTCGTTTTATACATAAGAAAGAACCAGAAAAATTCTTATTTCAGATTGTCAAGTATCGAGTTTGAATCTAAAATGAAGTTTTAGCAAGTTGAGATTCCTACTTGAAATTAAACCCTAATCAAAGTTGTAGGTGAAAAGACTGATAATTTTGTGACGGTGAGTATAGGTGGTGAATTTGCAGGCAGAACTGGCATATATTCAGGCCCGTCTTTCAACAATGCAGCGACCCACTTTCTCACAAGCAATTCAAAGCCCCTCTCAGCCAAGCCTTGTATCCACTTCAGAGATGGGACCAAATTCTAACATGTCAATGCAATTTGATCAGCTACAACACTTATCAGAAATATTCGCCACTAATAATCCGTCTTTGGATCCACAACTTGACAGTGAAGATCTCCATGCATTGGCTCGTGATTTTGTTAGTAGATATCTGCCAGGAGTGAGATGCAAGCCTCCAAACTTTGATCACTAGAAAATCTAGCCACTGCTGATCATGAACCCACCTTTGCCTTCTCTTAATTAAGTCATGTTTACTCCGTTAGCTAGCTAGCTGTGTGTTGGTACATTGTGTTTTTTCTTTGAAAATGTAATGAAACTGCATCCATCTCTTTTCCCCGCTAATCTTGAGGAAACGAATCACTGTTTAACAAGAGATTTGTGCAGGCAGGCTATTTTTAACCCTCCCCATCATTATTGGCCACCACGGTAACTGATGAAAGTCTATATCCAAGAGACCAAAGCCATTAACTGGACTTGGGTTGTAAGAGCAATTTTAAAACTTGCATCTCTTTTAATATTTTTATATTATTGTTTTCTTTTATTAATAGATACCCAATAATGAAAATGTTTCCTTCGACATCTCTTTCCCACTATAATTTAACATCCTAGGAATAATCAGATTCTCCTTTTATTTTTATTTTAGCACTTAATCTTTCATACCCCGTACGGCAACACCCTTTGTAAATAAAATTTAAACATAGTCTCCCCTCGCTATGAAATCAACTGATTATATGAAACCTTATACTTGGTGTTGCATATTAATGGCAACGTAACAAAATAAAACAAAATAAAGTAAAAACAAAAAAACAACGGGGACGAGAAATGGGTTGAGATTTTAGGAGAATAAACAAACCAAGGGGAGAAGAGAAAGAGGAGACGGTTAGGTTTTTTAGTATCATTTTTTGATGAAAATATTATAGTAGAAAATAAATTTTTAAAAAATTAACCACTTAGCTATTTGTAATTTGATGAAAATATTCTCTAAAATAATAATTAGAAAGACTAATGTTTAAATATATTAGTTGTCTTACGGTTATAATTGTTCATAATGAACGTAAATTTTAAACTCTTATAAAATATCATTAAATTATACATGAAACCCTAAAAAATTCATAAAAAGAATTTTAAATATAGAAAAATCATATGATATATTACACTGTAATATTTAAAATTTATACAGTATCAAATTAATTGGTATTATTTTAAATGACAATTGATTTTAAAAGTTTGTTTCTCACTGTAATTTCTTTTTTCAAAAAATTTTGTTTTTGTAAAATATATGTTAATTAATAATTCATTTTTTAAAAAATACTTGTGTATTTCATTTTGATATATGTAAAAATTTACTCTATTTTTTACGAAATTTTGGTTCAGATATTGTTTGATAAAACACAAATGAAAATGAAAATTTAGAAATAAATAAGTTCTTTATTTTTTTCATTAATCAAATTTAATTTTATATGATATTTTATAATTCTTTTTGAAATTTTTTTTCTAGACTTTTTGCTAAGATATTGGTAATTTCCATATGCATATATGTATTTTTTGTCCTTATGAATTCATTTTTAATTTCTTCAGTTTTTTAAATCAATTTGATTGATTAATTGATCATTTTTCATCTTTTTTTTTTGAGAAATTGTCTATCTCTGATTATTATTAGGGCTGACAATTCGTGTCTAATCGTGTCGTGTCTCAATCGGATATGACATGATTAACTAATCGTGTTAAAAATTTGAAACACGAACACAATACGGTTAAAATCCATGTTAACACAACACGACCCGATTAGACACAATTAACTTAACGTGTCTAAACATGTATAAATTATACAACATGACACAATTAGATACGATCTACTTAATGTGTTTAAACATATACATTTTATACGACACGATTACACACGAATAAACACGAATATTAAATTAAAAATTCAATAACATTTGCAAAAAAAATCCCACACAAACATAATATCATAAAATATTGCAATACATAATCCATTAAAAAAATAAAAATTGAAAATTAGAGTATTCATAATTCATTAAAAAAACTACAAGTTGAAAATTAGGATATTCAATCCATCTTTATGTCAATTTCCTTATACCTGTATATAAACAATATATGTGTTAATAAATAACAATAAATAAATGACTTTTTGGCTTATAAAAATATAAATTACAATTTTCAATTACCATAGAATTGTGCTCAGAGATGGAGCATGATGCAACATTATCCATTTGAATAATTTCTTCAATGACTTCATTTGATTCTACATCATTCGCATTGACACTTTCTAAAAACAATAAATATAATTATTAATCAATGTGGATAAAAATAAGCAATAAAATGACAATAATTAAAAACATATAAATATGCACAAATTAAAAAGAATAAAATCTCATTACCAACTTCTGCAAATAGTCAATCTTTTGTGCAAATAAGTGATTGAATTGTCTCTAGTTTAAGAGAACTACGATACTGATCAAGGATTCGACTACCAAGACTGAAGCTAGACTCAGATGTGACTATGGATACAGAAATAGCTAGAATATCACAAGCCATTGAAACAAGGTCAGGATACCTAAACTGATTTGCTTTCTAAAATTGTAAAACATCTAAAGGAGCATTCCTATCAACTCTCATTTCTTCCAAATATTGTTGCAATTCTGTTTTTTAGTTTAATCCATTGCCTTGAAAATTATCAAACTCCTATTAATCAATAAAAAACAACAATAACAAGTTAATATTCACTAATTTGTTCTTTAATTATATATTATACACATTGTTCATATATAGAATAAAAAAAAGATTGAAAAAAAATTATACCTTAAATTTTTGTTTTATCACACGTGATGTTGTGTGACCATCTTTATTATCCATATTTTCTATTAAAGCCCTTTCAACAAACTCACGTTGAGCATTTTTTGTATTTTTTGCAACATATTGATCAAAAGCAGAAAATAACTTACTACGAACCTCTTCAAACTGACTTGAATTACTACCATATAGCTCATTATAACTTCAATCCACAAAATAAATCTTATACCTAGAACTAGTATTACAATAATAGCTAGGGTCAAGTTAAAAGCACTCCAATATTTCTCAAATTTTTCCATCATCAACACAGCCATATTTTTCATGTACTCATCATCTGAAATCACATTATCTTTCAATGTTAAGTAAGCCATAAACACAGAAGGAAATAATAAATTAGCAGTAAGATATTTCGACCCTAAAAATACACAAGTGATGTCATAAAAAACAGCAAGAAAAGTGCAAAATTTTTCAATTTTTTCCCATTCAATCGGTGTTGTGCAGCTTTTATTGTTGGAGTCACTTAATTCCAAGTGAAAAAAGGCACGCCAATAGAATAAAGCACTTTCAAAGATGAGATATGTTGCGTTTCATCTAGTAGAAACATCTTGCCTTAGCCCATTTTTTCCACTCAAAGCCAATAATCTTACACATTCCAAAAAATTTTGTTTCCTAACTTGAGACCCTCTAACATACTTGATGTTGTCTCTAACTTTAATAATAGAGTCATCAATTGCTTGTAAATCATCTTATACAACTAAATTCAACACATGTACACAACACCTTAGATGAAAAAATTCACCCCCACAAACAACTATTTGTCTCATGCTTACTTGGTCCTTTAATAGCTGAACAAATACATTATTAGCTGATGCATTATCCAAAGTCGCACAAAAAATTTTGTTCTCCAATTCCCATTCAGCTAAAATTGAACAAACTTTTTCATTAATAGCCACACCAGTATGAGGAGGAGGCATAAAAGAAAAATCTAACAATCTTTTATGCATAACTCATTCATTATCAATGAAATGCACAGTTACAGCTAAATATCCATCTGTAGCAATTGAAGTCCACAAATCAGAAGTTAAACTAATCAATCCTAGAGTTACTTGAAGCATGTTTTTAATTCTCTCTTTCTCCCTTTTATATATTTTCATCACATCTGATTTCGCAGTATTTCTAGAAATAATAGGTGCACTCAGATTTGTATAAGATAATAATGACCTAATTCCAGCAAATTCCACAAAAGATAAAGGCAACTCATGCATAATCATGGCAGCAACAAGTAACTCATGAAATTTATTAGGATCAAATTTAGAAGCTGTCATGGATAAATTTTGACCAACAATTAATTGACCTACATCACGACTATCCTTCCTAACACAAGTTTGAACATGACGTTTAAGATTACCAGTGTCATTTTTGCTATTATAATCGGCAGTAAATCCACAACATCTGCATTTGCACCTTATTTTTCTATCTAATGACTTTTCTGGTAATTTTTCAAAGAAAAACCATACCGGATAAGTTAATCTTCTTTGGCGCTTCCCTTTAGAACTATCAGTTTTAACTTCATTTTCCTCTATTTTTACTACATCATCTTCAGTATTAGATGTTTTTGTTGTATCATTAATGCTTGATTCAAGAGATACTTTATTTACATCCATCTGCAATAACAAAATCACAATAAATATCAAATGGAGTACTGCTGGAAATCAATAGAAATAAGAGATAAATAACAAGATATGCATAAATAAGAGCTAAATAGAGATTAATAATACCTTACTAGTAATTATAAATAGGCAGAAATAACAATTAATTAAATTTAATTGGAAAGAGGGATGACTAGATCTTAAAATGTTACAGATCGGGTGGTTCAGATGGAGAAAAAAATGGAACTGATGAAAAACTGAAAAAACTTAGAGATCGGCTGGAAATGGAGCTGGGAGAAAGAGGAACTGCTGATTGGTGGACTGAGAAAGAAGAACCAAAGAGGGAGTCAACTGATGGATTGAGAAAGAAAAATCAAAGAAAGAGTTGAAAGGAGGAGGAACTGGGGAAAGAGAGACAACTACAAAATGCAAATGAAGAATAGGCGAGAAGGAGGAGGGCGGCTGCTTCCGGAATTAAATTTTACATTTGTTAAAGTTATCATATTAGTCTATTAGCGTTGCTTTTTATTTTTTAGGCATTTTAACTTTTTTTTTGTTTCCTTACTCACCTGAACCTCACGCCCACAGCCCCACCCCACACCCATCTATACACGTCAGTTGATGTTTAAACCAGATGCATATAACAACTATACACATCTGTCAATATTTATTCATAGATGCATATGATTGTTTTAAATTTAATAATAGGCACGCCTATGAAAAGTTTATTTTATCAACATATAATATTGTATTGTACAAAGCATGTCCTACTTCAAGTTTTACTGCTTCAACAAATAACTGTTTTAAATTTTATCATTATTTGATGATATAATAATTTTGTTTTTAGCCTCTTTAAATTTTATTTTATTTTATTATAATTTCTAATAATTAAATTGAAATTAATTAATTAAATTTAATTAGATTGAATTGGGGTTCAACTAATTAATTAAATTTAAATTGATTAAATTAGTTCTTAAAAAATTGAATTTTAAATTATTAAATTGAACTTTAGTTAATTATATTAGAATTTAATTGATTAATTTAAATTAACTAATTGAACTTAATTTGATTTAATTGAGATTCAATGCATCAATTGAACTTAATTTGATTAAATTAAATTTAAATTGAATTTCAATTTATTAAACTAAATTTGATTAATTAAATTTAAGTTAATTAAATTGAACTTAACTTCTACTAATTAAATTGAAATTAATTAATTAAATTAAATTAGATAAACTTGGGGTTCAACTAATTAGTTAAATTTAAATTGATTAAATTGAGCTCTTAAAAATTGAACTTTAATTTATTAAATTGAAGTTGAAGAATTAAACTTGAATTGATTAAATTGGTGTTCAATTGATTAAACCCAATTAAAATTGAACTTTAATTTATTAAATATAAGTTTAATTTAAGTTAAAATGTTAAATTTCACCCCAATTAAAGTAATTAAATAATTTCACCAATAAAGTTCAAATATCCAATTAATAAAGTGAACCTCAATTTAATCAATTTATATTTAATTAATAATTTTAATTTAATCAATTAAACTCCAATTAAATATATAAAAGTTCAATTGAATCAATTTAATTCATTCATTCATATATAAATATGTATTATATATATATTTATAATATTATAATATATATTTGAATTTTGAGTAATACTAAAATAATTAGTTATATATTTATAATTGATAAAATAACATATTTTTAATCGTGTCTTAACAGGTTAGACAGGTAAAATCTATTTATGACACGATTTTTCTCGTGTCGCAATCGTGTTGACACGGTTATGACTCATATCCGTTTAGCTCATATCCATATACGGTTAAGTTCGTATCGTTTTGTGTCGTTTAATTGTGTCGTGTCCAAAATTGTCAGCTCTAATTATTATCATCGTCCAATCTTATATGAAAAAATTGAGCGTCTGCAACGTGTTGTTAGGAACATTTTCTACATTGAACGCAATCAAACCCAATCGCAAGAAACCGAGGTGAAGTCAATGAATCATTTTTCTCCAACGCATATTGCCTAAGGCTGTATGTAACTACGGCCATAACATATGAATCAGCATTTAACTTCTATTGGGAAGTATAAATACAGTCAGTATTTAAACTTTAGGGGCTAATGGCAATTCACCGCCGTGAGGTCATTTATCCCAAAATTGAATCACATGAACTTAATTCACCTAAGTTCAACGATAGGTTTGTACATTTAAAAAAAAAATTGAATTAGGTATGTTATTGGCTAAAAATGCATGAATTCTCCATAAGATTTCCATAATAATTTATTTATTTTGACATAAATGTATATATATATATATATAGTCAAATTTTAAATAAAGCCTGTAATTAAATTGCTGCTCCGTTATACTATATATATGAGTCACATATTACCAAAACTAAAATATTATATTATTGTATTTTTCCTTCAATAAAAATTTTTTTAAGTTTAAATTATCTCAAAATTTTGTCGATAACTGTGTTTTGGGATGTAAACCAAAGATTTTAGTCCGGTGGTTAAACATTTGAATGTATGGATCTGTTTTACTTTCTCCTTGTAACAAAGAGGGGCATGGAACAATCAATTTTTTTTCTTTGAATTTTTATTAAGTGCGATTTTAGTAAAAAAAAATATGGTATATTTTATTTTAATAAAAATAAAATTTTAATATATAAGAAATCACAAAAAAATTCATACATATATATGTGCGTGAATTTTCTTTGAATCAATTCAGTTTATGGATAATTTTTTGAGTTAAGTTCATTCAATCGACTTAAAAATTAATAAATAGAGTAGATATATTTATTCATTATCAATGTGTGTGTTATATTAATATAAATTAAATTTACATTTAAATAAAAGAATTTACCTTTACCTTCTCTTAAGTTATGTTTACTCCGCTAGCTGTCTATTGTGAGCTCAAATTTTGAACATTGCATCTCTTTTAATATTTTTAGTTATTGTTTTTTTCAAAATAATGATAATGCATACACAATAATCTAGACTTATTGTCGTCCATTAACTTTTAAGCCCAGAGAGCAGTTCTTCACAGCCCAGTGATGCTTAGGAACCCAATAATGAAAATGTTTCCTTCCACACTGTTTCCCAATATAAATATATATATATATATAATTATAAATAAATAAAATATGTTTTGCCAGTTATTTAATATACTAGGGATGATCAGATTCCCCTTTTATTTCTATTTCAACCCTTGATCTTTCATACCCCAAATATAAAACTTGTTTTCTCAGAAAACTCTTACCATATTCTCCCTGTTTATTCTCCAGGCATACCTTTTTCATTTCCAACGTGATGCCGCGGCACTGGCTCCGCTGTCCTCCCAAAAATCAATTTTTTTGTGGGGCAAAATGGCCTTCAAGACACGAGAATTAACTTGCACAATCATAAGAGGTACTCAAAAACATGTGCAACAGAAAATTAGTAGGGATAAAAGAGAGAACTAAAAGGAATAGAAGCTATCACAAAGTTTAAAACAGAAATATTATGCAGAACTATTATTCATTAAGCTAGTGTCAGAATCTCCTAAGCACACTATAACCTACCATTGTTCATATGCAAGCAGGGTGAAATCTTAAAATACTCGCACAAAAAAATATGGCACATAGGAGAAGCATTATTTTCAACTATGTGCGGATAGTTGATAAAAACTCTCTCACCAGCTAACTAAAAGATATTGTTATGATACATTCTAATTTCTAATAGCACCGAGGATATGGCCAAAGTTTCCAAAGAAGCATGCAACATTAAATTTATCACACAAATCCATCATTAATAGAACAGACAAAACACTCAAATAACAGCTCTGAGTAACATTCTTTAACCAATGCAAAAGAGCTCCTTGTCACAACATCTCCACATTTTTTATCTAATTCAATCACATTTTAACCATTAATATGAATTGAACTGGAAAAATATTAAAATTGACTCACTTGACAATTGTATCTCAAAAATAAATCATGCAATTTCAAGATTTCAAGACCAAATTCATACTTTTCAGATTAATAAGGGAGTTATGTCATTTACAAATATTTGAAATTGGATTTCAAAAGATCTCAAGCAACTTCACCTCAAACAAGATCCTTTCTTAAAAGGACAATCAAGACACATGCTGCATATGAAGTAGCTAGAATATGCAAAGAAGGAAGCCTTCACCATGTTAAATTACACCAACCAGAACCATTACATACCTGGATTCACAGGGGGGGAGTCCTCATGAACTAATAAATGTCTCTGTAGCATAGTCCCAGAGAGTGAAACAATCTCATATGATAGTTCAAGAGTTTCATCTGAATCAGACTATGGAAAGCACATAGTTCACAGAGGCATTATAATTTCATGGCCCAAGGAGAAGATAACACTGCTAATTATGCATTGCGCTTAAACTTCTAAAGGAATGCTGAGCAAAAACACTGTCAGGGAGTTCCTCCTAATTCATGAGAATTTCAACAATGCATTACCATTGCAAAACACCTACAATTTAAATATTAATACTTTCTAAAATGATCTAACTACAGCACTAACAGCTGTACTGCTGCATGATCTAAACCTTACAGTAGTGTGCACAAGGAGAAACCATAGGCAGACAGATAACACCAGAAAACAGCTGTGCTACTGCACAATCTAAACCTTAAAGTCAAGGTGCATATAAGAAAAACCATATGTAGACAGGCAAAACCTGCAAGAAAAACCGAACTAATTGCACCAAGTACAAAATCTTCCTTCTTGAATATCAATTCTCTAAAATTTAGCCCAAATATCATGTAATTTCTTTCCAACTGAACAAGCTACAAAGTTGAACTTAGAAAACAACAATGCAGGATTTTCAAATTTCCAACCAATAAAATAAACTCCAAGAATGGAAAAATGACACAATTGTGTATATGTTGAGCATAAAAAATGAATTTGGAAATGG
Source organism: Triadica sebifera (assembly GCA_023653625.1). Lineage (NCBI taxonomy): Eukaryota > Viridiplantae > Streptophyta > Magnoliopsida > Malpighiales > Euphorbiaceae > Triadica > Triadica sebifera. Next base: position 4,872,173 of record CM042895.1, read on the forward strand.
GACACAAGGAAACTCTGAAAACCCTCGTTAATCCTGAGCCTCACACTAAATATAATGCTTCGAATATTGAAAGTAATGCATATAATTATTAGAAGCAAATAACAGTATGAAATTACCTTGTCGTGCACTTTCCCATGCTTTTATTGGAGATTCTATCATGTGCTTTCCATCATTAATAAAGAAAAATCTTCAATAATTCCTAAATGACTGGGAAAATCAAGTAGCTTCTATTGCAAATCTCCAAAAGCAACCAACTTGTACTGAACCATCTACCATGCCTTTGAATATATGCCTATACTTTGGAGACATATAAAAGCACAGGTCATAGCTTGCAAAGGGGCTTGATAAAGGTTCATAAGTTTTGCTCACTAATAGCTTGTGTTTGTACCTAGCATCATTCAAGAAGATCTATGCACGTGTGCTACAAACTACTAGTTTGGATTTTCCAGAAAATAGATTCATTCTTTTCCTTCTAGTTTTAGATTACAAAGAAAGAACATCATCCATCACAGAAATGTTCCAAGAAAAAATACGTAAGGTAGATGATTTTGAGATGCTGCCTCAAATTACAGCTCTTTTGCTAATCAGCTATGACATTAACAAAAATGGGAATAGAGCTCAGATTGAGAGATTAGAAAAGAAACTACCATGAAGAATGGCAAGCCAATTGTACATAACATTTTATTTTGAATTTCTTTTTCTAGTAAATAAGTTTAAAAAGAAAAGAAAGCACACCATTAACAAAAGCAAATTCTAATACACACATAGACCAGACACCAAATGGCTCGTAAAAGGTAAATCAGGTACAGCAAGAAATCATCAAAATCCAGTCATCGATAATGGGTAGTATGTATTAACAGAATTTCTCAGCATGAAAAAGGGTCAACTTCAGTAGGAAATATTATTTAAATTTAAAAATGTCAATGTACTGAACAAGTCTATTGTCAAAGTCTAACCACAGTAAAAACATTTCCAAGCCAATCCAAAAGAATATATGAAGCTCTACATTAGAAAGCACGAGACTACCACATTTACTGTCAACTGACAAAGCATGCACGTTTTAGCTTAAAACGCATCAAATTACAAGAAAAATAAGTCAAGAACTACCTATGCATTTACAGGATGTTCATCCAAGGGCATCACAGCTGAACCCTAAATTCAAGTATAATCTAAGCATTAGTTAAGGCTTTTAACAGCAAACATGCAGTACAGGCAAATCTCATGTAAAGAAAATAATAGACATCTATTGGAAGAACTGGCACAAAACCTGAAAAAACAGATATACGTCCCACATAGATCATCATGCGATTGTTAGGACTACAAAGCAATACATAATATATACAAGAATTTTAAGAATTGAAGATGCACACTATAAAAGCAGCGGGCTGAAAATTATGATCATCTAGAAAATTGTTAACAAATAGTCAAAAACAAGGTATGTGCAGAACGGCCCACTTGGGCATACTTTACAAAACAACACACAACAAAAGGCATCTAAAAGCATGTGAGAAGCTCCAATCTTCAGTATACATAAATGTACAGCCCACTTCCAGCAGACAGAACAAATGAATGGGCATAATAGAAACTCAATCACTATGTTAGAGTGGGTTAACCAGCTCTCCAAGGCTAGACAATTTCCCCATGTCTGAATCCACTGTCCCCACAATCTGTACCAGAATCTAACCCACAAGGAGAATCATACCATTTGGGATTCTCTTGATAGAAACTATCAACGTGCATCAGACCTACATCTGTCACTATAGCCTCATCATGTCTCATGGGTTTGGTTAGTTTAGTATCCTCACAGTCAAGAATGCTCTTCTCATCAAAATCACTGCACTTCAACCACTTTTCAGGTTTACAAGGCTCACCCATCAGATCCTTGTCACTCCTACACTCTGTCCGCATCTGGTCCCAGGGAACAACATCTCCAAGTGTACGTCCAAAACTATCTTCATCATCATCAATCAATTCTGTTTCCTTTCCATTTACATAAATTCGTTCATCATGGTGATCACTCCAGTGTGACAAATCATTCTCTCCCACAAGCACATCAACTGAATGAGACTTGTGTGAAAGCAACCCAATTGCCTTTGAACTGTCTTCTCCTATACTCCTAACTTTACTAGCAATATCAAACAATTCCTGTGACACTGAACCCAATAATTCACTTGGGATTTTTCTTAATCTCCCTTCCAACAGCCCAATTTCTGTTCTCAGCTCCTGCACCTGCTGCAAAATTGATAGTTGCAAGTCCCCTTCATCCTTCCCAATCAAACCAAACCCCTCATTTTCCATGTCCTCATGGACCCCATAATCCATTTCTTGATCCATGATAAAGCCACCTTTATGCCCAACAACCCTATGCATAATCCTGGCATTCCCATCCAAGGGCCCTGGCTCATGGCCGGAATGCACTGCATATAATTTGAACACTGCCATCCCCTCTTCCTGATACACGAACGTTTTATCCTTCTCATTATAATTGGCGATTGGTACTATAGCCCTAATCCTAAAGCCACATCCACACCTCTTCGAAGCATAAGGTTCCCTCTTCAACATCCTCGACTTCTTCGCAACCGGCTCGCCAGCCCTATGGCAAGCATAATCCTTGACCTCAGCCATAAAAGGCTTATACCTTATATACTTTTGCCTAATACAGAGCACGACCTTGTGTTTTGCAGCCAACTGCTGTAGCCTATGGGGCACCTCCTTAGCAGGAACGTCAAATGACTCGGTGTACTCAAAACGACGACGTTTGCTTCTAGAACCAGAACCCTCTGAGGCGGAGCAAACAGGACAAGCAGCCACACAAACCCTAATGTAACTCTCAGGAATTCCGTAAAATTTTGCCCCAACGGTCCAGACTTGTTTAATTCTCTCAATGGTTTCTCTAAGGCCCAGGTGTTTCAAATCGGCGTCCCCATGGAAGCTCATAACTATATCTTGCCATTGGTTAATATGAGATACAAATTGCTGAGAGTTGTTCTTAAAGCAAAGAAATTCATTACCAGAAGCGTGGTCCACGTGAGCCGTGAGCTTCTCCTGGATGCGCTTCCACCCGGTGACGTATGCGGTGTCCTCGTTGCGGTCCTTCCAGACTGCCCGCCACGAATTCAAGACAGAGCGCGGGGTCGCGGCGCGGATCTCGTCGGGAGTGGCGAGGCGGTGCTCGAGAATGCAACGAATCATGAGAGAGTGAGACTCGGCGTTGAATGTATAGAATTGGGAGGAAATATGAGGCTCAGGGTTAATGTACGCCGGGGGGTGAGCAGTGTTGGGGGCGTTTGGTTTGGAATTGGACTGAGCCGGGTGAATCAAGGAGTCGTCGTTATCGGAAGAGGATTGACTGGGAGAGTCAGGTGAAGAGGAGCGGAAGAGGACAATTTCAGGGAGAGAGAGGTCATCTTGAATGGAGGAGTGAGGTTGAGATGAGTGGGTAGGTATGATCTGGGGAGGTGGGCCCAGATCATGGTGATGATTGTGGAAGAGATCGTGTTGTTCAGTTTTGTGAGGATTCATCAGACAAATTTTTGAGAAGGAGGACGAGGACGAGGACGAGTACGAGGACGAGGACGAGGACGAGTACGAGGAGAAAGAAGAGCGAAAAAGAGAGAGAGGATTGTGGGGAGGCTGGTTTCTAAGTAACTTCGTGCTGGGCTTTGTTTTTGCTTAGTTTGTCAGACATTTTGGAACTCAAGGATTTTTGCCTTCTACTTGCCCGATACCCATCTCCTGTATGAATGGCAACGGACCGGTTTCTCCGTCTCCGATTCCAATCCGCTCTGTTTTTCTATCATATGGGATAAAATTTTAAGATTTCTATTCCTTATCACATAGACAGAAATTTCCGTTCTGTTTTTTCAATTTTTATTAAATTTTTTTATTTTAATTAATTAGTTAAATATTTAATTATTTAAATAAAAAATATATTTTTACTCTAAATGAATATTATATTTTTTATTATTTTTTAAAAATATTAATTATAAAAAAATATATCTCATTTGGAGTATAGACACAGCGGATCGAGTCCAAATTGTCATCTCTAATCTAACGATCTACTTGTTATCCCCTCTCTCTCTATGCTTCTTTTTCTTTCTTTCCTTTTTTAACAAACTACAGTCTAATATCTTAAAGTTTAACAAATTAAAAATTTACTTATCTATTTTTTAATAAAAATATTATTTAAGATAATAATTAAAAAAATTAATACTTAAATATATTAGTTTGTAACATTTCATATTTTTAATTTTGCTTAATTAACATTTTTCTTAATTTATTTTGTAACTTAATAATTTTATCTGAGTAAAATTTTATTAAGTTACAAAATAAATTAAGAAAAATTTTAATTGAACAAAATTAAAAATATGGGGTGTTACATTAAAAAGCTTAGGGTGTAAGGAGTTCAAATATATAAGTTTCGTTGCCTGAAAGTGGTTAGAAATGTGTAGATCTATAAAATTTTGCAGCGGCTTCCATGAGAAATTCCAGCTCCAATCAGCCCTTAAACAGTGGTTTTCGGAACTCAAATGACACAAACCAAGATTTTTCAATATACTAAGTCCATTTTCAGTGTTATATTTGAGAAAATAAGCCGGAAAATATGATAAATGGAAAGGCAACCTCGAAATCCAATATTCTCATCTCCGACCCCGAAAATCCATTTAGTTTTTGAAAATTCAGACATCGCCGGAGTGATAAGAACGTGAAGAACTACTTATGGTTCGAAATTGGTGAAGATCGAATGTCGATTGGTTGATAAACGTAAATAGTGATGGTGTAAAAAGAATAAGAAAAAAAATGAATTTTTATCAATTTAATTTTTGAAAATCACAAATAAATTTATATCTCACTATCTAAAAACAATTATGAGGTGTGGTTTGTATTGGATGACTCAGTTTAACGAGCTAAAAATTTTGTCAAAAATATCCAATCAGTGGTCGCGGACTCCAGTTACTAGAAAACTTTCGACGACGACAGATTGACTATTGGATGGTATCAAAAGAAAACTTGGGGTGTCTAAATATATAAGTTTCGTAACCTGAAAGTGGCTGAAAATGTGTAAATCTATAAAAATTCACAGCGACTCCGGTGAAAAATTCTGACTCTGATCAGCTCTCAAACCGTTGTTTTCAGAGCTTAAATTACACATACCGAGATTTTTCGACGTCTAAGTCTATTTCTGGTGTTATATTTGAGAAAAAAATTAGAAAATATAAGAAATAGAATGACAACCCTGAAAATCCAACTTTCTTTTCTCTGATCCCAAAAATTCGTTTAGTTTTTAGAAAATCAGACGTCGCAAGAGTGATAAGAATGTGAAAAACTACTTCTGGTTCGAATTTGGCGAATATCAGATGTCGTTTGGTTGATAAGCGTAGATAGTGATGGTGTAATGAAAATGAGAGAGAATAAATTTTTATTATTTTAATATTTGAAATATATATACTCAGGTAATTTTATAATTTTTTTACAAATTTCAAATTTTTAATAAAATTTTACTTAGATAAAATTATTAAGACACAAAATAAATTTTAAAAAATATTAATTGAGTAAAATTAAGAATATGGAGTGTTATATAATTGATCTGCAATTACAATCGTTTGTGACAAGTAAAAATCTTAAAATTTTATAAAAAATCATTATGTTATACATAAAATTTTAAAAAATTCATAAAAAATATTTTAAATATAAAAAAATCATGCAGTTGTAATATTAGAAATTTATACAATATAAAAATAAATAAACATTTTATTAAATGATGAATAGATAAACTGTTAGTTTTTAAAAAATTCGGTTGTAAGTTGTTAAAATCTCATGAGTAAACTGTAATTTGTTCTTTTTGTATTTTTTTCTTTTCAATTTTTTTACTTTAATATTTAAATTTTCAAACTCTTATTTTTATTAACATATATATATTTTTTATAAATAATGCAGTTAAAAGAAATTAATTATATATAACTTTTGTTGCTATCTTAAGAAAATATAATTAAAAATTTATAATAATTATATAATATAACGAGTTTCCCAATTCATATTAAAAGTCTATTAAAAAATCTCAAAAAGCAATAGAACAATAAATTTTATTTCCAATTTTATTATTTTAACTATTAAAATACTTATAAAATTTAAATGTATGAGAAAATATGGATGGAAATAAAAATTCAAAGGGATGCATTGAATGATAATTTCATAGATCAAATAAAAAAATAAAAAATAAATTTTAGTTTAATGATATTGTTTAAGATTAAAGCTGTAATATTTTAAATTCAAATTTTTAGTCAGAACTTTTTTACCAAAAAAAATCTTATCCCTTTTTATCCAAAAATAAATAAATAAAAACACAATGTCGGATAAATGCTAATTTTCCTTGGTTTAATAATTTGACACATGACAACGCGAATTTCCCTTAGTTTAATAATTTGACACATGAAAATAGTAGAAATTCTTTTTTTTTTCTTTTGGTCAAATAAGAATTTAAAGCTCCATGGTGCATTATGCATCGATTCCATTATTCTTTTGAAAAAAAAAAGCATGCTTTGATTTTAAAATTTTACAAATCTACGTAATTAAATTTTTATATTGCAGGTTTATCAATTAAATTCACTAAATTATGGATTTTAAATTAATTTAGTAATTTAAATGAATAATTATATATATATATATATATATATATTAGTCGATAGATATATTTAATTTAGTTATTTTACGTGATTCAGCTGTAGCATAGATTAAAGATTTTAGGAGTTTCTTTAAGTTATCCAAATTTAAAATTCACCCTTCCCTTTTCCAATATGTTCCTAATAAAAAAAAAATTTGTTTATGTTAATTAATGACTAATAGCTGTTCCACATATTAAATGAATATTTAGTTGTTTTATTTATACTTTAATTAGTTTATGATTAAAAGTTAATTTTATAATCCATTATCATGTTTTGATAATGTATTTTAAGAGAGCTAAAAACTAAATAACATAAGTTATATAGGTATCGCTTGGTACATGAAACTGTTTAGTTAAACAATAAAATTATACATTAATCTCATGTTTAGTATAAAAAAATTAAGTTTAACTTTAACCCATTAAATTCATCTTAACTAAAACTTACATATATCCCATATTTTTACTAATTATTTTCTAATAGAATTACTAATTTTTATATTTATAAAATTATAAATCCTAAATTACCCTATGGTTCGGTTTTAAGACGGGACTGTTCCAAGCACCGTCCTATATAGCAAAAACTCTGTCCATCACGGTAAGATAACTTTTAAAAAATTTTATAAAAACAGATTTATAAAAAATTTAAAAAATCAGTAAATCAAATTAAAAAAATTTTAAATCTGTGTTTTTTTAGCATCCAACATCAATTTTAAATACTTTTAGTTAAGTTGGACAGAATTGGTTACACTCCACCTTACTACTTATTTGGTTATCATCAAATATCTTTATTCCTTTTTGTTTGTTTCACCAGCTAATGAGGCGACATAAACCAGCTTCTTCCTTTAAAGTTGAAGATGATCATCATTACTGATATAAGAATTCCCAAATGATTGTATTTCCTTGTTAATGATCACAGACCTGCTTTTTACATTTTTTTTCCTACAGTTTGAATGGGGTGGCCAATCCTGCCTTATACATCTGATAATTTTATTATGCTAAAAAACCATATTAATTCAGAACATTCCTCATGATTATGTAGTAATGAGTTTCCTTTAACAAAAATGAAAATAAAGACAACTTTCTGACCAGTACGAAAAAATAATAGTAAGTAAAGAGTTTATTTTTGAAACTTTTTTAGATATATTCTATTGTAAATTAATCAAATTATACAGTAATATACTTTTAATTGTTTTATTTACACCGGTCGATAATTAATAAATTTGTATATATACTATTGTATAATTGGATTAGTATACGGATAATTGAATTTACCTAAAAAAATTTTTTTTAGTATCGCAAAATTTTATTTGACATCCTTCATGAATTATCAATTTGCATTTGAAACTCTTTTACTACTATTAGTTAATTCATCTAAATTTACTTTTAGTTCTGAACTCCTCCCATTTCATTCTGATTTTTGTTCGTTTGTTGTATTGTTTAATTTATAAACCACAGTTCACAATTGAATTCAGGCAAATTTAATAGGACGTAAAACTCAGTGTTTTGCATTTACTGTAAAACTTAAAAGTATAATTAACTATAAAAGATAAATATTAAGAACACCCTATAATACTTATTTTTTGATTATTTGGTGAGAATTTTTTTTAAATAAATTTTTTTCTTTCTTTTTTATTTATTTCTGCATTAACTAATCAGAAATTGAATATTGCATAGTATTGAAAAATTGAGTGTCATTTGCATTCTCAACTATAAAATTAAAAAAATAAGTTTATGATAAGGAAGGATTTTGGGAAAACAATTAATATTTATAAGAAAATATGTCCCTAAAAATAAAATTATTTTTAAAAATTTATCTCTTATCACAAACCAATCAAAAAATGAATGTTTGATAGTGTCCAAGAAAATAAAGTTTTCTTAACATTCCGCTTAATATTTATAATAAAATATGTTGCTAAAAATAAAATAAAATAAATTTATCATAACAATAAAATTTGCACTAATTAAGGTCAAAATTTGATTTTGAAACAAAATTATCCTCACAAAAATTCATCACTCATTTTTTTGGTTGAAAAGTTTTGGCTCCAAATCGAAAATCATTAGAAATTTTCCAAATGAAAAACCTATTCAAATTCAAAAGCTAGTTTCCTTTTTTAGAGAAAAAAGAAATTCATGAAGACATTGAGATTTAAAATGAAGTGCGGGCGACAGTGACACGGCGCACAACCTTCTCTTTGCAATTTCATCATCCATCAAGCAAATGAAGGAATACGCTCCTGTCCTGACAATGGAGCACAGTACACACACAAAACAAGTGAAACAACAAACCCATTCCTGATTTCCTACGATGATGACGCATCAACCTTACGTTTCATTAAAAATCAAAAACCTCAAAAGATTTGCTTCTTTCCCAATGTAACGGTTTTTCGTCGTCCCGCTCCATTTTCAATTCCCTCCCACATTTCATCGAATTCAAGCGTTACTTTTCTTTTTCTTTTCCGCTTTTCATAACTTTTTCTCATCTGGGTCTTTCCTTAGCCCCCACATTTCCCTTCTATTTAACCTCGCCATTTTCTACACTCCACACCACAATTCACTGACAATTTGTTCGCCATGTATAATGAAACCACTTGCGGATTGTTGCTATTAGAGTTGCAAGTATTCTTTTCTTTTTTTCTCTCTCTCTCTATCTTGTTCTTTTCTTGATTTAATTGGATGGAGATGTTAATTTTTTTTCTTCTTTCTGTTGGTTTTGTTTTCCGGAAAATCAGAAAATATGGGACGATGTAGGAGAGAATGACGTTGAAAGAGATAAAATGCTGTTTGAAATTGAACAAAAGTGCCTCGAGGTGTACAAAAAGAAAGTCGATGAGGCAAACGAGCGTAGATCTGAATTACAAAGCCAAATTGCGTTGGCTGAAAAGGAAATCGAGAGCATCTGCTCTGCTCTGGGTGAGCTGCCGTTTAAAGTAAGCGAAATTAGAACTGGCAAGTTCATATTTCATTCCGCTTTCTATTTAAATTTTAAACTTTTACAGAAAAAAATCGAACTGTATGCTTTAAGTTATGCCCTCAGGTTGAGCAGAAGGCTAATGTGAACTTGAAGGAAAAGAGTCAAATTATTAATCCGTTGCTGGTTGAAATGCGGAAGAGGAAAGCAGAAAGAAAAAGGCAATATTTTGATATTCTAAATGAAGTACTGAGCATTTCGAAAGAGATTTTCGGTCCTACAGAAGACAATCTGCGAGAAATGGTTCTTGACGTGGCCTACTTGTCACTGAAAAGACTAGAAGAATTACAGAATCAGTTACTTGAGCTTAAAACCGAGAAGGTTCTTCTTCCTGTTATCCCTTGATCTCAAAAATCACTTTTGTTATCAGACCTAGAAATTGACAATGCGAACTTTTTTAGCACTGGATTAATTTTGATAATTTCTTGTATATTATTTAAGAATTTTAGTTCCTAAACTGGGGAAATCAACTAATCATTTGTCTTACTCTACGCAACAAGCAGAGCAACCGTTCGAAGCATGTAGTGGGCCTCTTGGACGCTCTAAATTCCCTGTGCATGGTGCTTGGTATGGAATTTAAACACCAAATTCACAACATTCATCCAACTTTGGATGGTGGCAAAGAATGTAAAGATATAACAGATGATACAATTGCGAGATTGACTACTACTATCCAAAATTTACAAGAGGTCAAGATACAGAGAATGCAGACGGTTGGTTAAAATAAAATGTCTTTGCATGAATAGTTGCAAAACTTTTTCTCTGCTTTTCCCATCTAATTTTTAAAAAAATTTACCAGCTTCGAGATCTTGGAACTGTTCTGCTGAATCTTTGGAATCTGTTGGAAACTCCAACGGAGGAGCAACAGATGTTTCTGAACATCACCAGTAATATTACTTCTTCAGAATCTGAAATTACTGAGCCAAATTTGCTTTCTGTGGATTTAATTAATCATGTGAGTTGTAGCCATTGGATTGACAATATTTTTTTCCTGTTTAATTGACTTAGTGTAGCCAATTTCCGGAAAAGCATAGAAGCATACTCAAAACACTTATTCTACATTTCTATAGGTTGAGGATGAAGTCCGAAGGCTCAAGCAACTCAAATCAAGCAAAGTGAAAGAGCTTGCTCTGAAGAAGAGGTTGGAACTGGAAGAGATATGCAGAAGTGCACACATGATAACAGAAGCACTTAGCGCAGCAGAATATTCAGTTGAAGCTGCAACTTCTGGTAAGTGTGTGTTTAAATACTTTCAAAGAAACTTTCTGTTTAATTTAGCATATCTCTAGGAAAATTGAAAATCATCACCAATCATTGTCCAACAGTTGTGTAACATCCTTTTGCAGGAGATAAGGACCCTGGGCATGTGTTAGAAGAGATTGAGCTTCAGATTGCCAATGTTAAAGAGGAAGCATGGAGCAGGAAGGAAATACTTGACAAAACGGAGAAGTGGTTAGCTGCATGCGAAGACGAGAGCTGGCTGGAAGAGTATAACAGGGTTGGGCAATTTTTCTACTTCTGTAATTGAATTGTAATTATACATTCCCGAGTCCGCAATTGAATTGCATCAATTATTGTGTTTTTCTAGGATGACAATCGTTATAATGCTGGAAGGGGTACGCATCTTACCTTGAAACGTGCTGAGAAAGCTCGTGCAGTTTTCAACAAAATCCCCGGTAAAGATACAACCTTTTTGCAATTCTCAATACGGTTTCACTTGTGTGATTATGACATTTTCATAATCTCCGCCTTATAATTCAGTTCAAAAAGAAAGAAAAAAATTCCACAGCTTAAACTAAATTACTTTGATGCTTTTGAGGTCTTTTTATGAGTTCCTTGTTTGAATTGGTTGCGAAGCAGCAATGGTGGAGACATTAACTGCAAAAATCCTTGCTTGGGAGAAAGAACGAGGAATTCAGTTCCTTTATGATGGTGTAAGCATCATTTTCTTTAATTCGATAAATATATAATGTCAGATTGTCTAAGATGTACCCAATTTGGTTTGATACTTATATTATTCTTGAATTGGGTTTAGTTATATTGAAATTTAATTAACTTTCTTTCTTTGACCAAGGGTACCTACTAATTTAAATTACCTGCCTCGTAATCTTTTGTTGTTAGGAGCGGCTTCTTTTTAGGCTGGAACAGTACAGCCACCGAAGGAAAGAGAAGGAACAAGAAAAGATAAGACAGAGAGTATGAACCTTGTTTTAGTTGGCTATGCATGGAACTATCTTTATGAAACACTCACCTCCTAACTTCTCCTTCTCTCAAACTATAAAAGAATTTAAGCCCATTTAATTTATTTCTCTATACTTTAGGACCAGAAGAAACTTCAGGTCCAGCTGATGGCAGAGCAAGAAGTGCTTTTTGGGGCAAAACCCAGTCCGAAAAGTGGAAAGAAAGGTTGGAGAACTTCAATAGGAGTTACTAGTGATCGTAAACTCTCCCTTGGTGGAGCGATGCTTCAAAACTTAAAAGCTGAAAAATCGTCTACTCGCATCCATCCAAATAAGAAGGGTGATTGTTTGAATCAGAACATGTTTTTGGGCTATCAACAATATGGCGGACTTGCATCCCAGACGTCTTGTATGTTTTCTTTTCCCATATATACGCTGATGGTATGGAGAATAATATGCTACTTGAGAGTTTTATGATTTTCTGGCAAATATTTGTAGGTAGGAGAAGCTCAGAGATTGCTGGTCATTCTGTGAAGAAGCAGTATTCTGCGAAGACTCGTCAAAGTGAATCAAGCTTGATTAGAGAGCCCCTTTCACCGATCCCTTTATCGATGTCTTCAAAAGCTAACATAGCAAATTTTCCAGAAGATCACAAAGGAATGCAAGATGAAATATTTGATCAGACATCGATTTCCTGTATTAAAAAACAAGTGACACCTACCAAACCGATACCTGGTAAAGATGATGAAAACAGAACCCCAAAGACACTTCCAGTTCCAGTGCCAACGACTCCAACAACAACATTGGCTCCAATGCTCATGGCCTCAACACCAGCTACCCCACATCTTTCTTCTTCTGCAAAAAAACCAAAAAGTTCTCTGCAACAAATTGAATACTCGTTTGAAGAGGTAAGAGCTGGTTTCTCCTGTCCTGATCCACAACTATAATCAGTTAATCACCCTATCACGAATTTGTTAAGTCTCCGCCTGCTCTAGAATTTTTAACTGTTGTTTTGATTCCTTTTCCTGATTTGTAATGTGGTCAACTGAAAATTGGCACTTCAATTTTCTACACTCGGCATACGATTGCGGTTTTTGTTGCCGGGTTCAATTCTACACTGCACTAAGGTGGATATATAGGTATAATAATGGGTATCTTTATATCGCCAAATTATGGAAGTTGGCGCCTGTCTTACAAGGAGTGACCTTTTATATGAAAATAGTTATTCCTTTTGGTTTTATTATGTCTGAATTCTGATGTTATGGTTGATAATTGTTCATTTACTAATTCAATTCGAGTTTACTCAATCATGGAGTATTGTTTATTACGAAACCCCCTGCTCTTTGCATAGTATATATTGGAACATGAAACTCTATACTGGGGATGTAATTGACAATTTTTTTTTCTGGCCGGTGGTCCTCTAATCTAAAAAATTTCTTACCATACATAAAAATAATAAAAATATTTAATTTGCTTTATCATTAATTTAATAAATTACAAAACGGATTTAAATAAATATGCTGATTGAATTTTTATTTTGTTTTTTTCTTCTTATTATTTTTTTAGTTATGGGCTTTGTGAATAATTGATTGGATAATGGGTGAAGATAGGGACAAGTGATATTTAGTCAATGTTTTCTGCAACCAGAATTGTAGGACCCCTGAAAAATATTTGGTCAGGTGGGCGTGTCCCTTTGTACATTAGCTTTAGAAGTCTGAGAAATAGGGTTGGCTCGGCTGAGCATCCTCAGACAATTGTAACAGACAGCATCATTGTATATTGACTACCACACTGACCTTTTGGTCAACACCCTTGTCCATTTCCCATAAACGTATATTAGATTCGACCTATACATGTGTACATATATTATTTCAATTAGCTAATATCAACTTTTAAAAAAATGAAATGGTGATTATTTGGCTCTAATTTTTTGAAATTTTATATTTATGATAATTTTTTGTATTGATTTTATATAAAAATTGTAAATATAAGATTACAAATTATTTTCTAAAGCTCCCTTTGTTTTTAAAAAATAATTTGCCTTTTGAAAATATTTTCTTTAAAAAAAATATAATATTTTTCTATATTTGACTTCAACACTAAAACACTAAAAAAAATAAAGTGATATTTTATTTTTTTTTGTTTGATAAATTTTGAATTAAATATTTTTCATTGACTTATGTTTTGAAAGTAAAATAAATATTATAAAATAAAAAAATATTTTTCAAAAAAATATTTTTCTAAAACAATCGGAATCGTAAGTTATAAATTTTATCTTGTAATCTAAACTATCTTATTATTTTTATAGTAACACACACCCCAACATAATTGTTATTTTCACCAACATTTTGGAAGTATGCCTCTTTAAGTTATTATGAAACCGTAAGATGGGAGGACATCACTGTTGATAGCCGCCCAATTAGGCCAAAAAATATGTGGGGAGGAGCTTTGATGATCTGAGAGGAAGCTATCTAAATCTGAGAAATTAGGGGATAAATTTCATTTCTCCCTGATCATGAGACATACAGTGACCAGTTTTCCTATCAGAGCAAGGAAATTAAAGTATTTATAGCAGGACAAAAAACTCAAACACCCCCTTATTACCATAGGAACTAACTCCCTGCTAGCACCTTTGACAAAACCAAAATTTATTGTGTTTCCCAGCTTTTTCTAAAAAATTTAACCTGATTAAGTCCAATAAATCTTTCATGAGTCTTACCAATAGTTTAACTTCCTTTTATAGTGTCTTCTTCAACAATTGAACTTGAGATTGGAATCAATCTTACATGGGTGTCAGGGTGAACCAAACTAATTTAAAAAATAAATAAAAATTGTGAATAAAAATTTTATGCAATTTGTGATGATTAAATTACATCTTCTTATCATCCAGCAGGAAGAACACATGAAAGCATAAATGATGTATCTTGGAAAGGAGCAGTCAGAGATTTAGTACAAGGTTCCATGATGCTTAGTCTATTAAAGTAAAGCTTCGCCTTTTCTTTTTCAAACTCCAACACGTTACGTTGCAGCCAAATTCCTATCCATATATATTCACCCAATTATATTAATCTATCATTTAAACCAGCGAAAATATATTTTTTTCTGAACCAGAAAAAATAATATATCATTTTTGTAAATTACACGAATGAAATTGGATATTTACCGGTTAAAAGAACTTACTATGTTCGCATGTGTAAGGGACATGTATTTCAGCTCAAAAAATGTATTTCGGGTGCAATAATTTAAGAAAAATGCATAATTTGGTCTGTAAATATATCACATTTATTTTATTTAGTTCCTAAATTTTGCTCTATTAAATTTTTAAATAATTATTATTTTATTAAATCTGTAAATATATATATATATATATATTATCATATAAATTTTGTTAACTTTGTCTTTTATGTGCAAAAATAAATATCTAATAAAATAAAATTAAAAAAGATATTTAATAAAATAAACTTAATAAATTTAATATTTTATAATATGTATTATCGTAATCCGAATGTGAAATCAAAGTTTCAAATCTTAAAGTCAAATGCTCGGATACGTGAAAAGTTATTGATATTTATAAAGCCTAAAAGAGAATTTAGTTCAACTTTTTGTAGCAACGTACCTGAATTAAATTGTTACCAAACTATTTAAATATCGGTTAGAAAAAAATTATTTCAAGATAATTTATTATTATTAAGTAATTGAATTCAAATTTAAATATGAGTTCAAAAATTTTTTTAAGTTCAAACTCGAATATAAACTTATAAATATATTCATTTACGAACTTAAAGCCTATTCATTTAAAAATTTAAAAATATATTTATTTAAAAGTTCGTTTATATTATATTTTATTATCGATATCAAATTTGAAATTGAACTTTTGTCATTATTAGTTAACGATTTGAACTCGAGATAAATTTATTAAGTATAATAAACAAATTTTTTACAAGCCGAACTTGAATCGCTCACAAGTTTAATAAATTTAAAACGAGTCAAACTCGAACTCAAACTCAAGTCTAAAAAGTTTGAATCGAATTTAAGCATGTAATAAATTTAAACAAGTTGAATTCAAACTCACTAATATTTGAATCAGCTCGGTTTATTTACAACCATAAATTTTTTTAGCAGTTGATAATTATTTGATACCCAATAAACTGATTTCAAAGTGTTTAGTAAAATATATTAATCAGCAATTGATAACTGATTTTAACATCAAATAATTGTTAATTAAAAAAACTTTCTTTTGGAGTTTTTTCTTAGTTTATTTTATTTTATTTTTTATTCAGACTATATTACCTTTGTAAAATTTATTAATTGCAAAATATTTTTTCCTCCAAATTCAATCAATAAATTATTTATAATTATAAATATAATAATATTATAAATAATAGATGAACTATTAGCATTGTTTTTATTTTTAAATAATAAAAAATAAAATATATATTTTTAATTGCTATATATGTTATTAATATATTAAACATAAATTATAATAAATTAATTGATTTTATTTATAAATTACATATATACATTTTGTAACACCCCATATTTTTTTTATTTTTTTCAATTAAATTTTTTTAATTTATTTTGTGAGTTAATAATTTTATCTAAGTAAAATTTTATTAAAAATCAGATATTTGTAGAAAATTATAAAATTGCCCTATATATATATATATAGAGAGAGAGAGAGAGAAAGAGAGAGAGATAGTTCATATTACCTCTCATTTTTTCTATACCATCACTATCTCCGTTCATTAACCAAATGACATTCGATTTTTGTCAAATTCAAACCAGAAGTAGTTCTCCACGTCCTTATCAGTTTGACGATATCTAATTTTCTAAAAATTGACCGAATTTTCAGGATCGGAAAGAAGAAATTCAGACTTTGGGGTTGTCCTTCTATTTCTCATATTTTTTGGCTTTTTTTCTCAAATCTGAAATCGAAAATTGACTTAAGACATCGAAAAATTTTGATATGTGTAATTTGAGCTCCGAAACTGCTATTTGAGAGCTGATCGGAGCCCGAATGTCTCATCGAGGCTACCGCAAATTTTTGTAGATTTAGACATTTCCAACCACTTCTAAACCACGAAATTTATATATTTGGACTTCTCAAACCTCAAGCTTTCTTCTGGTACTATCTAATCGTCAATCCGCCGTTGTCGGAAATTTTTTGGTGACTGGAGTCTGGTGGTCACTAATAGGATATTTTGGACAAAATCTTCAACTCGTTAAACTGAGTCATCTAGTACAAAGTACACCTCTTAGTTGTTTTTAGATAGTGAGATATAAATTTGTTTGTGAAGTTTAATTATATTTTTATTATTAAAGTGATTAATTAATTTAGTTGAATTGCATGATTAATTGCATAATTATTAGAGTTTATTAAAAATTATTTAGTAAATAATTTGATTTTATATTATTAAATGGATGTAATTATCAGTTAAGTTATAATATTAATATATTAAATAATTAAATTAATAATCGATAATTATTAATTATTGAGTTATTTTATATATTGATCGGGTGTATTATATATTTGGAGATCCAAAAGTATTGAATTATATTGAGATGAGTTAAAGTGATTATATGAATATATTTGGAATTTTTTTGAAGCATATGTTGGATTAATATAGATTTTTAAGAGGAAAAAAGGAAAATAAATGGAGAAAAATAGTTATGGAGGAGGAAAAATAAGCGAAATAAAATATTATAAAATAAAATAATATTGAAAAATTTTTGGTCACGCTGAAAAACGTGTCAAAAAACTGGAGTATTGAATTATGCGTTGAATGCTCATAGTGAGGTTTAACTCTAATAAAAATTTTCAGTATGCATAAGAGTCGAAAATAATCGTTGAGCTTTATTTTTAATAAATCATAAATTAAGTATAGTTCTGTAGTTAATTAAAGATTATATATTGTTCATGAGTGACAGTAGAACCGACGCTAAGGGCGGACAGGAAAAAAGAGTCTGCGGATACCAGCAAACGTTAGTTAAGGTCTATACTGTAATTTATAAATTTAGTCATTAAATGATTAAGTATGATTTTAAATAAATTTTTATTCAAATTGATTTATATGATAAGTGTGAAATTTTAGATAATGATAAATTATTTTAAAATACTTGTTATGACATATTTTATAAACACAATTTAGTATAACATTTTTATATGTTTTTATTGAGGATTTAATTGATATGATATTTTGAATAAACATATGAAAATTGTATTTTATATTTTAGGTCATATATTAGTATAGATAACGATCTAGTGAGTTATTGATATGTCAATAGAATTTATTGACCCAGTGAATTTTCTGTGTTCAAATGATATGTTTTACGGTCCGGTAAATTTTCTGAAGTCGTATGATACATATAGTCAGTCTGGTGAATTTTCTGGGACCGAGCAAAATAATTTATTCACATTATGTTCCTCTGATCCGGTGGATTTTCTGGGATAATGAGATGATATGTATTTCTCGTTTTCCAGAAGTTAGTCAATGGTGATTTAATATACGGGCATGACAAATTTTTTTTATGAGAATACAATAATATTAATGAAATAAATTTTATATAATATTTATGGTTTGATTTTGATAAATGAGTTTATAATTGTTGTTACTTATGAATGACTATTATTGTAAATTACTATACTACCGAGTTGTATAATTCAGTGCAAAAATTTATTTTTCTCTCGCATAGATTTGAAATGAAGATAGAGTGACAAACTTTGTAAGTATCGTGTTGTTAAAAATGAGTTTTATAGTATGGAGTCAAGCAGCTGTGGAAGTCACTCCGACCGAGTTGGTTATTTTAATCATATTTTACTATTTAAAATAAGTTTTATGTAAATAAAATTTTACAAGTCATGAGGAAATTGTCATATATTGTATAAGTGAGTGTCATATATTGTATAAATGAGTGTGTAAATGTGAAAATTTTACATACTTAATGCTTATTAATAAATTTTAGTTTGTATGCATATTTCAAAAATTATTATTACTATTATTATTATGTATAAGTAAAAAAAATTAAGGAAAAATAATATTTCTTATCGGTCTGGTATACGACGGTGTATACGGAGGGGTAAGGGGTGTTATATATTTATTTAATTTTTTTGTTATAATTGATTATATTTTGTTATTTTTATTTCTTAATTGAAATAAAAATTATATTAAATAATTACTTTATTTATTCATACATCATATAAAAAATATATATTTTTTTAATAAAATAAATTAGATCCATATTCACAATTTTACATTTTAATAGTAATAACTCAATTAGTTTTATTAAATATTAATATCAATTGGTTATCAGACAACAACTATTAGATGTTAACTATCAGATGTACCCAATAATTAAATTAAACGAAGCCTGAGTATTTTAGGCATCTACTGCTTAAGGCTCACATTACATTTTTTTAAATTTCAAAAAATATCGCGGGTGCTCATGCAGCAGTTGACAAGTTTGCATGCCTAGATAATGCTTGTGAAGATAAGTAAATATATATAAAACTTTGAAAGGGTAATAACTCACAAGAATGTGGAGAATTTGGAGAATATTTTTATTGCTCAAGAAAACTTATAAAATGTTTGTTATACTTTTTTATGGTTACAATTGAATTTAACATTTGACATTCATTTTTATGGAATTCATCAAAGGAATATCACAAAGTCGATATTGATGATTTTGGTTATTTTCACATTTTTGATGGTATCTTCAATATTGCTATTGCTTCCATCCAATGCGGATAAACTTATGCTGATTTCAAGCCTTTGTGCTAACTTCAACCGTTACCCTAATGATTATTTCATTAATTTTTAGAGGTCCTATTCAAATTTTGGATTTTTTTATGATGCATTTTAATATTTTTTGAATTTATGTAGTTTTTTGTTTAAAAAATAGATTTTGTCCTAGAACATTTTTAAAATTTCTTGTATAACTAAACTAGATATTTCTTCACATATATATAAAATTTTACCTCAAAACTCCTTAAAATTAAATTTTTTAAGGGGTGTTTTGGATGGAACATGACATGTCTTATCCTACCAAACTTTAATATGCTCCTTATGCTTTTTAGGTGAGTGTTGTTTGACCCTCATTGGGAGGCCTCAAGGCCTAAACTTCGGGACAGGCCTAAGCCACTTGTGGGCATTGGTTGATCAAAGGAACATACGCTATAATATTTTGTCAAAGCTATGGGATGAAAGAAGAAAAAAAAATTAAACAATTCTATAAAAATAAAAATTGAATAAAGTCTAAGTCGTATGCTTTAGTGGCATAAGGGGTTTAACCTCTTATAAATGTTTTTAGGTTCGAGATCCAAATAGGAAAAAAAAAACTTGAATAAAAAGCTAACTATATTTGTGTATAATTTTAAAACCATATGTTTAGATGTAAATTTAAGAACTTACTAGATTATTAATCATATGTATTATTAAAAATGAAATTATAAATTTAAATTATTTATTTTGTATTAGTAGAAATTAAGTGGTTATATTTATAAATATCAAAAATTAAATTTATACATAAATTCCTAAAAGTTTATCATGAATCTAACCCTTTAAATGCCCAATCACACTTCATAATTCTATATTGAAAATACGGTCCCATTTGGTTTAACTATTGAGTGTAGTTGGTAGCTGATAGTCGATGACTAATAACTGATTGATATTAATATTTGGTAAAACTAATTGAATTATTATTGTTATAATGTAAAATTACCAATTGGAATATAATTTATTTTATTCAAAATATTTTTTTTATATGATGTATAATTATTTTATTATAATTAAAATAATAAAATATAATCAATTATCAATAAAATTATAAATAAATGTATATATATAATTTATAAACATAATCAATCAGTTTATCATAATTCATGCTTAATAAATTAAATGATATATATAGTAATTAAAAATATTGTATATATTTTTGTCATTTAAAAATAAATAATATTATTAGTTTAACTATTATTTATAATATTTTTATATTGGTAATTATAACTAATTTATTGATTAAAAAATTAATAATTATAAATAATTTATTAATTGAAAAAGTAATTTGAAGGAAGTAAATATTTTGTAATTAATAAAAATATATAAGGGTAATATAGTATAAAAATGAAATAAAATAAAATCAGTTACCAACATATGAGAAAAAGCCCTGAAATGGAATTTTTTCAATTAGCAATTAATTGGGGTTAGAATAAATTAGCAGATGATGATTGAAATATTTTACCAAATATTATTTTAACAGTTGTTGGATACCAAATAAATATTAGTTGCTTAAAAAGGTGAACCAAACGTATTTATTTGCTAATAAGTAATAAATATAGGTTTAATAATTTAGAAGGGAAATAAGAATGATAACGAAACATGTTTAGGGCAGGTTCTCCGTCTTCGTCCTTGATCCCTGGACCCCACTTCATCTTTCGACTTCACCCATTCTTTATAAGAGAAAAATTCGAGATTTTCGTTCCCTCATCACATAAGGACGAGAATCCTGATCTTATCATGTTCTCTAATTTTTATTAAATTTTTTTTATTTTAATTAATTAATTAAATATATCATTATTTAAGTAAAAAATATATATTTTTAAATGATTGTTATATTTTTATTTTTATTATTTTTAAAAAATATTAATTATATTAAAATATAAATAATTATTACACATATAAAAATATAATAATCAGAAAGAAAAAATTTACAAAAAATACTGTTCTATTTGAAATGAGATCAGATTAGGATATGGCAGATCGGTTCAAATTGTATTGAAAAAATAAACTCCAAAAGAAAAGAATAGCAAGCAAGAACACCAGTGGCAAATGGTGTAATTTATTTTAAAAGTTAAGGGTTATTATTAGAATGTGACATTTTATTCACCGAAAAAGACAAAAAGCAGGTCAGCGGCCAAAAAAAAGTTGTCCCTTAACTCTAACTTTGCAGCTTTAAATATTATTTTCATAAAAAAGTTATTTACTTTTTTTTTTTTGTGTTTCACATACTTCCTTTATTTTTTTTCTTTTAAAATTACTATTCCGACCATTTTCTAACTAAAATTTCAAAATTCAATTTCCCTTACGGACGTGAAAATTCTCTTAAATCAATTGTATTTATCGGGTTTTGCAAATAATTATTTATTGATAATTCTTTTGCACAAATAATTAATTAAATAATAATTCCATTTTTTATTTTTGTTATAAATATTTGTTTTTTTCACACTTGCTTTTCTACGCTTCCTCAAAGTGGTGTTTCCGTTCAGACAGGGAAAAAAGAAAAAAAAAAAACCGTCAGCGGTTTTCCCGACACTTGAAAAGTGCAACTGGGGTTCCGTTTTCTTGAGAAATCGTTTTCTCATTCTACCAAAAAAAAAAAAAAAAAAAAGAAGAGAAATCGTTTTCTCAGAAAACAAACAGTTATTACCACCTTCTTTCCTTTAGAAATTTTCTTTGCAAGAGAGGTGGGGTTTTCTTCTTCGAATGTATTTGTCTTGTTGGAGAGAGAATTAAGAGAGGAACTTTTTGTTGTACTGTTTGAACTCAGCAAATGTGTGAAGTTAAGTGACATAAGAGTTTCATGAAATTTTGGGAGTTGAAGATGAGGTTCAGATCATGATCTTTCCTTTAGTTTCTAGTTTTAAGTAAAAGCTTTTTGGTTTTCTAGTTTTTATATCCAGTGTAGAGCAGTTATTTGTTATTCTATAATTGGCGATTTTTCAGGGATTTCTAGTTTGATGGATCTTTTTTCCTTTTTTCACAAAAGTTTGATTTTTAAAAATATTGACTGAAACGTTTTTAATTAAGAAAGCACTAATTTTACTATATATATAAATCGAGTAGTTTGGAACATGAGAGCTGGTGTTTAATGCTTAAAGAAAGAGTAAAGCTTTTACTAAATTTCCAGTGATCTTCTCCATGGGGTTCGATTTTCTGATATTCCGCATTTAGATTGAATTTTCCTTAGTTATTTTTCCATTTTGATGGTTTTTTTATGATGCAGATGGTGGAATGATAATCTAGATTTGGCAAAAATTGATTGTTATGTTTCAGTGATTCTGGGTACTTATTGATGGAAACAAGAGAAGGATTAATTTCAGGGGTGACGGTGATAGGAGCTGAAGCTCCTTCAACTTATCATGTGGCGCCAAGGACAGAAAATTCAAGCCAGATTACTAGCTCACCAGCAGTGACTGTTACACCAGCTAGCGGGGGATTGACTGGGGCAACAGAAAAGAAGAAGAGAGGCAGGCCTAGGAAGTATGGATCCGACGGAACGGTAGCCAGGGCATTGTCACCAATGCCCATTTCTTCTTCGGCTCCAGCTGGTGGAGACTTCTCTGCTGGGAAGCTGAGTAAAGTTTGGCCAGGTAGTTTTGAGAAGAAGAAGTGCAAGAAAATGGGAATGGATAATTCAGGTACGTACATTTATTTTCCCTGTCTAAAACCGTTATTCATTAAATTGTATTCGATTAGGATTCAGTGTGCTTGTTACTTAATTAGAATGATAAAGTTTTTAGTTTGATTTTAATAAATATGATAGGTTTGATAGTGGAATGGGTCTTTGTTTCACTGCAGCATTTTGGAATTGTCTTATTGGTTGGAAGAATTTCTAAGTTGTCTCCGAAGATTCCTTCTTTATATTACTTACCGGAAGTTTATGTACGACCTTTGTAATTCTTCTATTCAAATTTGGTAGTACAACGTTAATTCTGAAAATTAAAAAGTTGGGTTTCGTGTGGTTGTTATAAGAGTGAGAATATTCTTGGTATGGGTAAGGTTTTTGGGCGTTGCCTTCTACTGAATAATTCAGAAATATGCTTCAGTGACAGAAACAAAAAAAATCTTCTTAGCAGTGTCATAATTTATTGGAAAGATTCTTGCTTTCAGATTGTGGATGTTAAATGAAAAATCAAATGCGTGATTGCATATTCGCATGGCCTTTTCAAGCTGATATCACCAAGAACGTTTGTTGCATGACCAATGTTACTTCTTTAGTAGTGGAGATTTCTAGGTTGACAGTTGTCAGTTTCCTTTCCGCTTCCTACTATTGGGGAGCGTAGCTCAAAGATTCTTAGCCTTTGCTGGTTCAAAGGAATGCTGGTGTTAGAAACACCTAAATTTGGCAAATAATTTACTGCATCTCTATGGATTTAGAGCTACGGACAAAGGTGCTTCCATGTGTCCATAGATTTGCATGAATTCATATCTTTTCTGATATCATGTTTTCGTAATAAGATGCTTTGTTAAAGCGTTTACTCTCAGATGGTATCTAGAAGGTTCTAGATCTAGACTCTCTAGCTTTTGTAACTCAATTTCACAGCCCAGTAATTCACATTATGTAGCTGTTGCTTCCTTGCTAAATCAAAATTTGAAGTTTGAGCATGGTAACATAATTATGATTTATTGGAATTAGAAACTAGTAACTGAAGATCTTAGTGGTTTGTGGGATTAAAATGTAAAAAATTTGGAAATTGATCAAGTTAAAAGCGAAAATTTAGCTGATGTTAGTAAAAGGCCTGGTAGGCCTGTTTAATATCGATTCTTGCTTCTATGCACATCTTTTTAAGAAGGGATTAATTCTTTTTGAGATATTGTTGAATGTTCTGAAAGATTTTACACTTGGCACTAAGCAAATCAATTGTAACATGTTGTGGATGAATTTACGGATATATAATTTGCCTATACTTTTATTCCTTAAAGTTATGGGAACAGAGAATTATTATGAAAAACATATAGGTTGATACTAAAAAAAATGCCTCAATCTTGTGCTGAAGGTTCACTTTGTTGTAATCTAAATAATTGTCGAAGTATGGATTTTATTACGATCACCTTGTGATCAATTTTCCAAGCTATGTTGCGTTTCATGGTACAGAAATTTAAGATTTCATAAATTTGTTGCATTTGCCTTTATATCCATGGGATCATCTTGGCACATGGAAGCTTCTAGTTCTACTACCCAAGTTAAAAGAAAAATGAAAAAAGAGAAATTCCATGACTGCGCCATGTTTCGAAAATTCCATTGGTGGTATAATCTATTTACTCATTTTCTATCCTGTTTGTGAACGAATTAGACTAACAAGTAAGAAAAGAAAGTAATTCAATACTATGCTTTTAGAATCAGAGGGCTCAAAAGTGTCTATATTAGCAGAATATTAGTTACTTCACATGATAAATTCTGAAATTATTAATGTTCTTTTTCTTTTACTTTATAGGTGAATGGGGTCCTGGTTCAGTCGGTACAAATTTTACTCCCCATGTTATTACTGTCAATGCCGGAGAGGTATATATTTATATTAATGAATGAAAAAGACAGTAACCCTTTTTTTTAATATAAGGTGACTAATGAGAAATTATTTTTGTCTTCAATATCAAACAATTTTGTATTTTTTAGATTTGGAGGAAATTTATACTATACAGTATATACATCTAAAAACCAGAAGTCGTGGCATAAAAGTGATGTGATGGTGGTGTTTGAAATTGTTTTTATTGTGACTTTAGGAACTACATCTAATACTCCTACAAGATGCAAGTGAGGTGTTCTATAATGCAATACCTGGTAACGCTCCTCCGGCATTCATATTGGTTTTCAATGTGAAGATAATGAAATTTTAGCTTCCAGTTAAAGCGTTTCTGTTGAAGCTGTCCTTGCAAAATCTGCATATCATTAGCTAAAAATGCCTGGGATGACACAAGTTAAACTTCAGAAATAGCGTAGATAACAGATAAAGGCAACCAGTCAATTCATTCAGTGGTATCTACAACTACTTGTTTTGTGCATTAGTTCCTTTAATATGGACATAGAGCCCCCCCACCTTAACTGTTATGGGAATGATGGGATAGACTGCCTCTTTTGTTTTCATTCAAAAGCTTATGGAGATTGAATTATAACCAAGGAAAATGGTGATAGATATTTGAAAGGATTGAGAACGAGGCTACAAAACAGCTGTACAGTTTCAATAATTATACCTTGCCTCTGTCTTCTGCATTGGCTTTTGTGGGAATTTATCATAATTATTATTGCTTGCTAACCATATGAATTGAGTCATGGGTATATTAACATTGACTTAAAAGTGGTAGTTTTGTAAGAGAAACCAATTGCAACGAGTAATCTCCATGTTGGACTTTGTTTCACTTTGCTATTGATTTTCTTTGGTTAAGGATGTTACTATGAAGGTTATATCGTTTTCACAACAAGGACCTCGAGCTATTTGTATTCTGTCTGCAAATGGGGTAATTTCAAATGTGACTCTTCGCCAACCTGATTCTTCTGGGGGTACTTTGACATATGAGGTATACCATTTAGAGTTTATTATTATTATTATTGTTGTAGTTGTTGTTATTATTTTGTAACTTCATTGCACTGTCTGTTTAGATTAAATGATGCATATGTTCTACTAGTGTTATAATAAATCTTACAAGGATACATGCAATTACAGTTTTAACATCGGACATGGATTTTTTTATATTTTATACATATATATATTTTTAACCTTACGAAACCAAGCTCCTAATTTTTTTTGAAATAATGTTCCTAGCCTAGCAAGATGCTTTCTGCACTTATCTATAGAAATTTTTAAATGTGAGAGTTTATCTGATACCGAAAATATGCTATTAATCTTTACTGGCACAAACGAAAACCTCCATTAGTATCTAATAACGTCTGTGCCACTGCTACAAATCAAGTTTCACATTGGCTAGCATAAATTCCCAGTTGAAAATTGTACATACATGGATGATTCATTCATGATAAAAGATGCTGTTGTGTTGTCAAAAATAAAGTCAGGACAAAGTTTTTTTTTTTTTATCAATTTCTGTTTTTCTGTATTAAGAAAAAAATGTTAGTGTTGATTACTGCATCGGCTTCTTTTGCTGCTGCTTTTTTTGATGATCATTCTCTAACACATGTGACACTAGCATATGACTGCCTGGGGCTGCTGTTGTCAACTTGAGAATGGATTGAATTAAGAAAGATTTATTACCCAATCATAAAAATTGAAGAGTACTAGCTGAATGTGAAAAATGGATTAAGAATAAGATCAATTTAAATTAACAAGAAGTTGTGGATGCAAATCTCTCAGTTCTTGTTTGTTCAATCCATAACACATAAGAATGCATTAGTTGCTCTCCGAAGAGGAGTAAAACTGCATGGATTTGAAAAGCTGAAAGTATCTTATCGGGGTTGATTCTTCCTCTGTAGTTAAATGGTACAAGAAATGAGGGTTTATGGTGTAGGGTTTAGCTGAGAAGATGACACATTCTGCTAACTTTATCATTAATGGATATCAGCAAGTGCCTGATGTCAATTTGGTGCAAATAGTAGAAAGAGCTCTGTCTCTCCATATATGTTGCTTGTTCTTTTCTCATAATTGCGTTATTAGGTTTGTTGGTTGAGTGAAGAAGGAACTTATAGCTGAATAGGAAGAGATGAAAACTTTGGTTGAGCTTTGATATTAAGAGTACAGAGGAGAAAGAAATGTAGATTTTCACATAGACTACTCTGGATGGATCAATTTTGTTGCTACTTAAAGTTTGTAATTTCATCTCTACTTTGTAGGGTCGCTTTGAAATACTTTCTTTGTCTGGTTCATTTATGCCTACTGAGAGCCAGGGAACAAGGAGCAGATCAGGTGGGATGAGTGTCTCTTTGGCGAGCCCTGATGGCCGTGTTGTGGGAGGTGGTGTTGCAGGACTTCTTATAGCTGCTAGCCCGGTGCAGGTATGCTCCTTTTCTTCAATATCCTGGTGAATGGTCCAACTTGTTTCTGTTTTGAGGGCCTCACGTAAATCCTATTTGTGATGGTTGAAGAAAAGGTCAAGATGTAATACCACAGTTTCAAATGTGAATCACTGAGATAAGCAAGTACTTTAAGACATTGCCTAAACAATCAATAAGGGGAACTGAACATTGGCAATCATTCACTGACCTTAGTGAATTTGTAGCAGCTGTTGTTTGAAATAGCAATTTAACCCTGCTGCAAGAGTAGAAATGAAACAATGTTTGGAAACTTACCTAGTCTTTTTGTTACCAGGTTGTGGTAGGCAGTTTCCTACCGAGCAACCAGCCAGACCACAAACCAAAGAAGATAAAGATGGATGCAGTACCAGCTACCATCGCACCAGTGCCAACCTTACCTGCTCCAATACCCACTTCTGATCCTGAAAGAGAGGAGAGCATGGGCATACATGGGCAGCAAAATTCTTCTGCCTTCAGGAGAGAAAACTGGTCTGCCATGCACTCCCTGCAAGACGTTAGGAATTCAGGGACTGATATCAACATATCTTTGCCCGACAGTTAATTTCATTAGCCGCTATCATCCTCTATTAACTGAAGGTCTCTAACTGATAACATCGATTGAATCGGGTATTTTCACACTAAACTTATGATGCTCCTATCAGAATTATCTGTAAGCTTATTGAATTATTTCTTTAGCATAAAGTAGGTATCAAGCAAGACATAGGGTTCTTTGGCTGGACAGATATCTGATAACTAGGCTAATTGAACAAGGCTTCTGTTTAGATTGTGATGGGTAGAGTATTTGGATGTGACCGGTGGTTGCATTTGTTAGTTTGTTATTAGCAGTTCTTTCAAAAAGGCTTAGCCAATGTACCTATCATTGCAAAACTTCAACCAGTGTTTATTGCAAATTTTCAACTTGGAAAATGAAAAAAGCAAGGACAGCTCGCTTTGGATTCACGGGTTGATTGATTTTTGGAATTCTAATTACTTTTTCTTGCTTCAATTTCTTGTTGAAGCATTTGGCTTGTGCTTGCATTTGCTTCACAAATTTTAATTATGCAATATAAGTATCCATTATCCTTCACTTATATTTGGTTATTTACCATGAAGTCATATCCGAATCCTGAGCATGCCAAGGCTATATAAGCTGACTCATCCATTGTCAGATACACAGACTATTTTCAATTTCTTTTTTTTTTTTCAAAATATGCCAAAATATCGAAATTGACATGTCGAAAACGCCAATTCTATAATCTATATTTACCAATATTAATCAACTTTTCATTTCATTTTGTAAGACATTATCTTCTTCGTATTCTTTCCATCTCTTTTTAATTTTAAAATTGTTCTCTTAAGACTCAAGAAACACAATTGAAAAAAAAAAAAAGAATAGTGTGAAGTTTCCTAACACTTTACACGCTCTAGTATTTTGTTGTCTAGAGCCTAGAGGATGACATATACACATTTACGTATATATCATATTTATTAATTACATCTAATTATCTAACCTCTCTCAACTCTCCAAGCTGACTTCAATTCATGTAACTTTCTTGGTAAACTCCCTTGTATTTTTTTTTTTTGGTTAATGCTCTTGTTTAATGCATGCAAACAACAGGGTATATATATATATAAAATTAAAACTCCACCCACAAGAATATCTTCTACACAAGGATAGTAAAAAAAAAGAAGCAAAGAAACTCAATTGGGCATGAAGACAGGAAAAGTGCCTACACTTGTAGTTCATCTCCTCTCTTCTTCAATTTTCCCTCTTTCCCTGTTGACTCTCTTCTGTTTGTCAGTCTTCACCTCCTCATCAGTTTCCGACAAGCATAAAGATCTTCTTGTTTATGATTTAAGAAAATCAAGTGGGGTGTCCTTGTTTTTCATCCTCGGCTTCATCATCATTACCCTCTCTCTTGGAAGTGGAACTTCTTCTAATTCTTGTGAAGGAGATCATTATGACAGGTTTTTTCCTTCCTTTCCTTTAGTTCACGAGGTCGAAACCAATAACAAAATCAACAAAGAAATTGAAGTTTGTTATTTTTATTATAGCAGTGATGATCATGATGGTGATGATGAGTATCATCATCATGGTTACGATGGATATGATGAAGATAACGATATGGACATAGAGGATATGGATGATAGTAGTGAAGAAGAGAATGATGATAGAGAATTGGAGAGGAGGATTGAGGAATTTATAGCAAAGGTTTATCACAAACGGAGGGAGGAATTGGTTGCTGATAGGATTCTTTGGTTGACAGCTGCTTGATTTGTTTATATGGCCAACTTCATGTGCAATATAAGTATTTGAAGTTTTTATTTCAATATCAATCTCATGTATAGTTTTTTTTTTTCTAAAAACCTTTTCATTTCCTCTTTGAGTTGAGAATATTTTTAATACAGTGATCAGAGAGGGGATCTGTGTGTGAATTATTTTTAATACTGCTTTTTTTTTTTCTTTTATATTGGACTGTTAGAAAGGAGGAGGAGGAGGAGAGTTATATGGGCCTTAGGTCTAAGCTCAAAATAAGCATATATAATATGGTAATATGCTGTAATATGTATCTTGTGAATTATGTGATATATTCAGAGGCTTTGTGCATATTCTCAGCTTTGTGGTAAATTATTTATTTTTCCTTTCTTATTTTTGATAAATCAGCGCCAGCTATATCTTATTTACAGAGATCATCAAGATCCTGTAATATCTATTTTTCTAATTAGTTCTTTATATATATTACAACGTACTTTTCTTTTCATATATTAAGGAATTTGATATATCGTAAATATTAAATATTTATGAAATCAATAATACCCAATTCACTCCTCTTACTGAATCTAAGCTTATTTTTTATTTATTTTTTAACTGAGAATGGAGGCTAGTGAAAGTTATAATTGTTTGGCTTTTTGATAAAATTTCTTTAGTTATTTAGCTCGAATTATACAAGTGACCTATGAGCATAGAATTGTGCTTCTTTTTTTTTTTTTTTTACTATCATGAAATGTTGTATCTTCAACTCTCACTTTTTTATATTGAAAATTTTTCTTTTCTTTCTTTTTTTTTTAAAAAAAATTCATGATAAACCAAATAATTGAATAAAACATATTTTATATTTTATTCATGACTTGCATAATTGTTTAGAGAGATTCAAATATGTTTTATCAAAATTTCCTTTTACAAGACATGAAAAAACTAATGATTTAATTGGTTTAAAATTTTAATCTAATCTATGTGGTAGATAGCTAGGCTGTTGAGATATTTTTTAATAATTTCAATTCATATAGAAAAGGTAACGGAGGTAGGCCATATGAAAATTACCATGTTCATTAACATAAATAATTTAACCTGCCAAGTGCCAAAAATAAACAATTAACTGATATTTTATTTTAAATATCAAAGTTCAAAATTTCCTTACAAATTATGTTTATATATATATAGACATCTATCTCAAAAAACTAACTCTCATTTCACATTTGACACAATATCAAGTCAACTTAAACATGGCATCAGCACCGTAATTGGGGGGCAAATAATATTTCTTTAATTGATTGTGTTGAGAAAAACATTTTTCATATATTTTCAGTGATAGCTATCTTCTTTTAAATTATTATATTACATTTTTAATATATAATTGTATTTTATATATAAATTACATAACATTAAAGAATATTATATATTATTTAAAATAAAAAAAATAATTAGCACTTTTCTAGTTATATATATATATATATAATTGTCAAGTATCAATGTGTCATTATAAAAGAAAAAAAAAATTGACTTGTAGTATAGTGGAGTCATTAAAAGAGATTTTATATATATTCCAAAAAGATTCTATTAATATAATTTGCAATTTGGCATCTAAAACAGGGGAATGAATACTGATCAGGAGGAGGAGGAGATGGTCAATTAGGTTAGGTTAGAAAACCAATCGGTAATTATCGATTTAATTAACAAATGAATAATTCAGACACGACGTACACATGCTTACGTCCCTAAAACTAATGCGATGACATCTCCTTGTTCATTTTTTGCATTTTCTAATGGAAGTTCCTTAATTCATTCAGATTCTTTGCCTTCTCACCATTAATTATTCCATCTTGGTGGGTCTGGAGAATATGTGTTCTTTAAAACCTAAGGTCTGGAATAAAATATTACTATTGGATTTTTTTTTAATTATTATCAGAAGATTTTGATTGGGAAAAAGGAGCTCAAATTTTTATATCCAAATTTTAGAGGCTAAAAAATAAAGTAACAAAAGAAAAAAAGTTAAGTATCCATTTGATTCAGCGGGTGATCAGCTATTAAAAGCCAGCATAAGCGATCCACTAACATCATTTAATTGAAAATTTTAATTAAAAAGTGAGTTGGGTATTTGAGATTTGGTTTATTAGGTGGCCAAAAACTGGCTTAACTAAAATCAACACTAACTATGCACATATAATTTAGAGACCACTAAACATTGGGCACAACTTGGGCTGCTTGATGCCATCCATTTAAAATAACAAATCAAAAGAATTCAAGGACTCACAGCACGTACGGAAACTTGGTTCTGCCTTATTAATCCAATTCTTCACCAATTTTCCAAAGAAACGCATTCACACAAACATATCAACAACCAACGCCTAAGTTCCCATTACCAGAATATACAAAGAAATAAAATAATCACGAGAAAGACAAGCTTAAGAAGCTTCTGCTGCTGCTGCCTCTTCAGCTGGTTATAGATCTCAGTGATATAAACTAAGTGCTGTCTCTGGAAATACCTGACCATAAGTTTATAAGTCATACTAGTATAGTATAGTCTGGTAGCATTGACAATTTAGATTTATGGCATTAACATAAATATCAGTCACTTAAGAACCCCGGTAAGAAATATTGATTTCATTCATTTTCAGTCAAATATTCCTCTATTCATTTAATTAGGGCGTGCCACTCACTGTTCTCCAAGTCTGAACACTTCTGAACTAATTTGTGAGATATATTCTAACAGTAATACAAATTCTTGGATCAGGGTTCAAATAGTTTTCTTAGTTTCTTTGTTACTTTTCCCCCACCCTTGGCATAACATTCTTGCCCATTAAAGCAGTGAACTAGAAACCAGTCAATCCTGCACACTGTGCTTTAAATCAAGTCGAAAACTAAATATTTTGATATAAAGCACACATGTTAGTTAGAAAATGGATGCATATAGACGCACACAAATGGGGTGCTATCATTTCCTCATATGCATCCATACTTCTGTATGCAAGACAGTTGAACTAATCACAAGTCTATAGGAAAGAAATACCAGAAAGGAATTCAAACTAATCAAGAAACCATTAATGCTTACACAGAGAATCAAAAAAGGCAGAACAGATGAAGCAACGAGAAGCCACTCTCCTGATCATCTAACACCTTGAGTCACCCCCATCTGCCCTAATTTACCTCAGACGCTTCACTCAGCTAAAAGTACTTCACCACAAATGCAACCTTTTGGCACATTTCGTAATTCTTAACAATTAATGATCCTGATCAAATTTACTTGATATCGGACCAGCTAATTTCTAACATTTCTTATATTTTATTCAATTTTCAAGAATTTCCTTTATATAATAGAAGTTCATAGTGATAAATTTAATTACAGAATAAAAACACCATGCAACATAATTTAACAGCAGTCGTTCAATGTTTCCTTGAACTAGTGGAAATAATTATTTTCTTAGAAGAATGACTGATCTCCATTTCCAGAATACAAAAATAAAAGAAGAAGAAGAAGAAAAAGTAAGAAAGAAAGAGAGGAAGATAAGCTTAGTTAAAGCAGCGTCCCGTTTATAGGAAGGATAGGCATAACAGTGCTCGAGTGAAGAGACTTGTTTTCGAATCTAGTTATTTATTTAGTTACAAATGAGATATAATCAATTCGCAATTAATTAGTTAGTTTGTTAGTGCTGATGTCATCATCAACTTAGCCTAGCCGTAGATTATATAAGTAACTATCTATCTGTACTCTCTCTTTTCAATAAATGCAAAAGTATTGTTCACATTGAGTGAAATACTCGGGCAAAACTACCATGTTAATCTGAGAAGCACAAACCTATGGGTTTAGGTAATCAAACTCAAGATCCGTCAAGTCCATGAGCTGAAATAAAAGAGTGCAGCATATCTATCAAGTTTTATGCAATGAAGCAATTGTGTTTCTGATTAAGGAAATTATTATAAAAATCAGCGTGAAAGAAAAGAAGAAAGAATTGAAATTCCAAAAAAAAAAAATGTAATTCAAGAAGTGAGAGTTGATAGGGAGACTGTAAGTTCCACAGCCATGCATATATTTTAATAAATTACAATTATAAATAAATTTTTAAAAAATTAACAATTTACTTTATTGTCTTTTAAGACAATATTATCATTTTATCTGATATTATATAAATTTAAAATATTGCAGTAAAATATACTATATAATTTTTCTATATTTAAGATTTTTTACATAATTTTTTTTAGAATTTCATGTACAGTCTAATAATTTTTTGTAATAATTTAGAACTTTTGCTTGATATAAACGACTGTAACTGCAAGGTAATCAGCACATTCAAGTACCAGTATTTCTAATTATTATTTCAAACAATATTTTCATCAAATGATATTGATAAACTGTTAGTTTTTTTAAAATTTTTTTGATTGTAATTTATTAAAATTTCAGAGAGATTTTCTATAATTTATTCATTTTAATATTAAAAATATTTTTTTTTATTTTAAATAAAAAAATATTTTTTCTTTAAATGAATATTATATTTTTATTTTATTTATTTTTAAAAAATATTAATTATATTAAAATATAAATAATTATTATATATATATAAATATAAAAAATATATCAAAATGGAAAATGTACATACCGTCTTCACCGAAAAAAAGTTTTGGAATCGAACAGGTATGAACATAATGAAAAAGTTCATCATGTTTGGAGTGGGATCGGAGCGGAACATTACAAAAATAGATTTAATTGTCATTCCTATCTTCATTTGCCTAGAATTCACAGTTATTTAAAAATATTTTAAAAGAAAAAGAAACCTTTGCAGTTTGTTGATTGTGTTTGGTTTGAAATTCTCATTCTATGATGGTGCTATGGTAAGAATGACAATAGGACGGATCTAGGGAGAAATTTTTCATCTCTGATTCCGAATCTTGTTCCATCACCTCGATTCCTACCGGAAAAAATTTTAGGGTATCCGTTTCCGCATTATATGAGGACAATGATCTTCAGCCTCGTTCTGTTTCTCCGATTTTTATTAGATTTTTTTTATTTTATTTTAATATTAAAAATATTTTTTATATTTTATATTTTAATTAATTAGTTAAATATATAATTATTTTTTAAATATATATATATATATATATATATATATATATATATATATATATATATATATATATATCATCCTCGCTCTATTTCAAAAAAAATTTAAAATCAAAACGGAATACCGCATATCAAATCTAAATTGTCATCCTATACTATTTCGGCGAGGAATCGAAGTTCGAGCAGTTTTTTGGTCGTTCTTTAGCTAGTACAACCACCGTTTAACGATGTGAACTTGCATGTTGGGGGCAATTTGAGGTAAACAACTACGTCATTTTGTTTATAATAGCGTTTAAAAGTGAAATAATGGAACGAGCTGGATTGGAGATTTGGTATTTATTTGTGTTATTTGGTTAATGTAAAAACTATCAAATTAAGCAATACTTTATTTTTTTTTTAAAAAAAACTATTCATGTTTTGAATTCTCAACTATTACATTTTTTTTTATATCGGGTTTCTAAATTTCTATTGTATTTTATATTGGATACTTAAATATCAATTTTAGTCCATGTCAAATTAAAATATGGATTCAATAAAAAAATAATTTAATGACTTAATAATTCATTAATTTCAAACAAAAAATCACTTATAATTTCATATAAATTAAAAAAATTAATTTCTATTGCTGAAATTATATATTTTTTAACATACATATAGATTAATTATGAATATAATACAAAATTAGATTTTCAAAAAAAATAAAACACAATAAAATTTATTTATTGATAATGAAGTATTTTAAAATAAAGTTATAGCATAGAATTAATGAATTGACTATGTTATTGAATACAATAAAAAATTTGGGATTATATAACAAAAACTTAATAGTTGAAAGTTGAAAAAAAATACTTTTTTACATTACTTAACCATGATCTAGAAGATTGAATTTCAGGTTGCTATACCATGGATCCCGATCTATATTGTATTATGAATCTCATTTTTTTAACAAAAACGCGCATTTTTCCAAAATTGAATTTTAGTAAACTAATAAATATAAAATAAATTCATCAGTTATAATTTACTAATTAATCAATTAAAATTTATAAGTTTATCATTTTGAACTTATAATCATTAATTATAACTTACAAGTTTTATAGTATTGAACTTATAAATTTATCGTTTTTTACTTACAAATTCATCGATTTGAAGTTTATTGTCTATAAATTACAGATTCATTGTTTATAAGATACAGATTCATCATTTACAATTTGCAAGTTCATCGTTTTAAATTTTCATATTCATCATTTAAAAGCTACAGGTTCATCGTTTACAACTTACAACCTCATCACTTACAGATTCATCGTTTACAACTTATAGGTTTACCAGTTTAATATTGCATGTTCATCATTTAGAACTTACAGGTTTATTGTTTACAATTTACTGTTTCATTACTTATAATATCATTTTGAAGTCACAAGTTCATCATTTTAAATGTATAAGTTAATTACTTACATATTAATTACTTATAGTTTATAAATTTATCACTTACGAGTTAATTATTTTTACCAAATTTATCGTTTTTAACCTCTAGTAATTCAATATTTTTTTTGTATATTTTTCATTTTAAGTTTAAATATCTTCATTTTCAACTATTTTCTTTCACAAAAAATTCAAAATTAAATATTTTATCTTCAATAATAATAAAATTATTACAATATTCAAAAATAATAAAATTAAAATTAAATACACAATTAAAAATTTTACTCTCTCTAAAAACAAACTTAAAATATACAAAACAAATTTCCTTTTATTTTTGTAAATAAGAAGAAAAAGAAAAAGAAAAAAAAGTCAATAATGATAATATGCTGAAAAAAATAATAATACGATTAATAGTTAAAAAATAGCATCTTATTAATTAATAGCAAATGA
Source organism: Triadica sebifera (assembly GCA_023653625.1). Classification (NCBI taxonomy): domain Eukaryota; kingdom Viridiplantae; phylum Streptophyta; class Magnoliopsida; order Malpighiales; family Euphorbiaceae; genus Triadica; species Triadica sebifera. The sequence goes on from CM042895.1 coordinate 4,908,917, forward strand.
AACAACATGCTATTTATATAATGTGCGGAATTTCAGTATTTGGGCTACCCATAGTTAACAGGACCAGAATATTTGGGCTAACTTGAAGCCGAGTTCTAAACCCATGTGATGTATTTTTCATTTATTCTTCTTAAATGGTTTTCTTGATGGCAAAGACAGACAAGTTCTCAGGAAATAAAAAGTAGAGCTCTACGCTTCAATTCAGTTCTCAATCTGTTTTCCTATCTTTCATATTATAATTTAATCTCCATCTTGCAACATTCACCATGACTAAGCAACAAGCTAACTGGTCCCCATATGATAACAATGGAGGGTACTCTTTCTTGATAAATCTTCATATTCATTTTTCTATATCTATGCTTTTTGTTGTTTTGATTTTATTTTCTATTATTCACAGATCTTGTGTTGCAATTGCTGGCGCCGATTACTGCGTTATCGCAGCCGACACTCGAATGTCCACTGGCTACAGTATTCTCACTCGCGATTACTCCAAAATCTGCCAACTGTACGTGCTTTTCAGTTTCGATTTCCATCTTTTGTGCTTAGATTGATGGGCTACTGTTGTTTACTTGATATTGTCGTCAGCTTTTCGTGGTACCTTTTGAGAATTAGGGGAGTCGTTGTTTTTGAGGTTTTAGAAGGTTTTGAAAGGGATTTTTAGGGCTTTTGTTGGTTTCTACTCATCAATTTACGGGTTATTCGGCTCTAAATTTGTCGCATAGCAGGCTGTTTAAGTATTATTTACTTAAAACTTTATTGAACTTGCTGAGGTAAAGTTTGAATTGCGTGGATATAAATCGGTTGGATTTTGGCCTATGTCTCGACCTTTTTAAATTTGGTCATAATGATTCAGAAGTACTATAAAGTTATACTAGAGGGCGTGATGGATTGAACATAATATTTTGGTTTTTATATTTTACTTGACCAGACCCATCGTTATAATGATAGATTCCTGTTTCCTGTCAAAGGAGGCTAACAACTGTCGATGCATGATTTCGTTTATGCTTCATGACATAATAGTTTAGTACCATATTTCAGCTACATTTATGTTCCATGTGCTGATCATTTACTTGGTTATGACTTTTTACTCTCTATCTACACACCCAAAATAATGCTCACACAAGTTTTCAGTTTATGGGACATTATTTTAGTTATTATTAACTGAATGTTGATAATGATTCGGAAGTATACACCAGTCAATTAATTGATGAATAACCTTTTAGTTTTGTGAGTTTTTCTCTTTGTTTGTTTAAGCTCTGAACGTATCAGCTCTTCTTGTGCGCAGAGCTGACAAATGTGTAATGGCATCTTCTGGCTTTCAAGCTGATGTGAAAGCCCTACAAAAGCATTTGGCAGCTAGGCACTTGGTAAGACATCAAAAAACCTTTTTTTTTTTTTGCAATTTCATCCATAATGGGTGATTACAGTTTTGATTGAATTTAGATGCCATTGGTTTCAGTTATTTTCAAATACATTACTTTCTGGTTCAAAAATGTTTGTGAATAAAACTTAAGGGTTGAAAGAACACGTGCATAAAGGGATTTATCTTTTCTGCATCTGAATCTATTGGGGAAATTTTTTCAGAGAAACAACGCAAATCTGCAAGTTTATCTTATAGCCATAGTTGAGCTTGATTTTGTATCACTAGAGTTTGCACAGTGTACTAAACCTTTTATTTCTTTTCATCTTTCTTCTCTTCTTCCAGGTTCATTTCTTCTAAGTTTTTTTATTAACTGTTTAAACTTTGGTTTATGGGGCATGGACTTTTTTTTTTTTTTATCAATTTTACAATACAATGAGGCAATGACATGTCAAGTTATTTAGATACCTTCAATACCTAATTTTATCAGGAACTATTATGGTCATTTATGACTATTTCTATTGTTTGTTTATGCTTTTCTGTTTGTTTGCACATCCATATTTACCTCTATGTTTTGAAACAACATAAGGTAAATTTAATTGGTGTATATTCTAAGAAGGCTGGATGTTTTCGCGCACCAAGTCTTTTGAAACTTGTGTGGTATCTGTAACTAGATCTCCTCACATTTCTAACTGTATGGTTTCACTGTTTAGCCTTTAGTTGAGTTGGATAGTTGGACACTTTTTCTTTTACTAATGCCATTGTTTGTTCTTCTTCTTTCTAAATTCAGATCTATCAACATCAACACAACAAGCAAATGAGGTGTCCTGCCATGGCTCAACTGCTCTCCAACACACTTTACTACAAACGCTTCTTCCCGTATTATGCTTTTAATGTTCTAGGAGGCCTTGATAGTGAAGGTAAACTAATACTACTATATGAGCTGGTTGTAAATTTTTAAAATCTTTCTTGATATTACCAGTGCACTTTTCTGGTTCTTAAACTGTAGGAAAGGGCTGTGTCTACACTTATGATGCTGTTGGTTCCTATGAAAGGGTCGGATATAGTGCTCAGGGTTCTGGTTCCACTCTTATCATGCCTTTTCTGGATAACCAACTGAAGTCTCCCAGCCCTCTCCTATTACCTGCCCAGGTCATTAGCTTCTTGTCTTGTCATTTTTATAGATGATTGTTTCTTGATTAATTCATTTTTAATCTTTCAATCTTAACATATTCTTTCATGTTCCAATGTTTCTATCCTGAAATTCTATGAGCTATACAGGATGCTGTTACTCCACTTTCAGAACCAGAAGCCATTGATTTGGTCAAAACTGTTTTTGCATCTGCAACTGAGAGGGACATATACACTGTGAGATTTTTTTTTAATCTGCAATTTCTAGCATTTAGGGGAATGCTGATGCGTCATGATTACTGGGCTTCTCACATTTTGTTCCATTCTCAAGTTTAATCTGTTAGGCAAGATTGGGTGACTAATTTAATGTTCTTGCCCACATGGTCCACATTATCTGCAGAGAGATTAGCAGACAGAATTTTTTTTTTCAAAAAAAATTTCTTTAAAATTGTGATTTATTCTTCTTCTGCCTTTGAAAGTCTGTTTATGTAGTTAATTTACGTTGTTCCTAATTTTTATTTTGCAGGGAGATAGGCTTGAAATTGTTGTCTTAAATGCTGATGGTATTCGTAGGGAGTATTTGGAACTTAGGAAAGATTGATTTCTCTGAAAATCTTGCTGTCAGTCTTATTTGGAAGAATTGCCCCATCCCTTGGTGGGCACTTGTGGAGGCTGAGTTACAGTTGTTTCCGCATTTTCATCCTGTTCAGTGCAAACTCTAATGTTAAGTCCAACTTGGAGAGGTGCATTTCCTAGTTATAGATTATAAACGACAATGCAATTGTGTATTGGGATAACGTGACTTAGTTTGCTGAGGGAAAGGGTTTATGAACGAAGTCCTTGTATTTGCGCATTCGGTGTAGATCACTAGCTCCCAATAAGTTGAATTTTCCTGGTTTTCAGATTTACACATTTCAGATTTACACATTTATGTTTATCATTTTAATTTTTTTGTATACAAGAATGTGATCATTTTAATTTTAGATCACATTCTTGTATGCAATCAAGCAAAATCAACCATTGAGCACTAGTTAATAGGTGAAGTTTCAAGTTAAGATGGATAACGAAAGAATATATAATACCAGTCGCACAAATTATAAATGAACATGTGTACTCCTTTCTATTAGCAGAGAACACGTTACTTTGATTTTATTCACTTCAAAAGGTATAACTGCATGCAGTCTGCCAAACCCAGGAAGAAATCGTTTCTGCTGTTTTCATTCTAATCGCATGAGAGTATGAGAATTGGGGAGTATGAGCTCGGCTACTGAGCATTGACCCTTGTTAGCTTTGCAAGTCATCTTTCCCCTTTTCAATAGCTGTCTTCAGAAGCTGTCTGCAGACGCCCATCCTTTTTTCTCCAATTCCTGTCGCAATGTCTGCAATAAAATACCAGGGTCATTCAGTAAGCAATTTCGTACATTGCATGATGATGCGGAAAATAAAATTGAAAAGAGGTAAAGCTCAATTGTGAGCTAAACTCAGAAACTCGCCTTGATTCTCTTTCTATTGTAATCGAAGTCGAAGTTTCCCAACCGTGAAGCAGATCGATACTCCACTATGGAGTTATTACCCGGTGGAAACCAGAACTCGACATCATCCACTAACTGTTTCAAGTGAATAGGCATATTAGGATTAACTATCATTGGCAATAAAAGCAAACTTGCAATGATGATCCAGATGAAGTTGAAACTAACCCCCAAAATAGGACTTTGGTATTCCACATGTAAGTAATCATCTTTCTTTTCCGCAATACGGGGTGTAAATTTATCTGGTTTTGTTGATTGGATCTGCCAGAAAGTAAAAAAGCTTAATAATTATTATATTTAAACAACATAATCAATTTGAAAGAGATTTGAATATAGATTTTTTTACCATTTGAAGAAGCTCCTCCATAGCCACTTCTCTGCTCACAGGCTTCTGTCTACTGCCATTGTAATTCCTGCCAAAAATAAATAAATAAAGAAATCAGCAAGTGCCTAATAGAGGGTGGTCGGTGCACCTCTTTCACGTGTTAAAATCATAATTTATTAAAATATTCAAAATGCATAACTCTGTGAAATTGATTTTCTCCATTTCCTTTTGATTTTGTGGTGTTTTTTCTTCAAGAGTAAACCAAATGTCTAATACCACCTTACCAAGGAGGGGCGTAATGAGTAAGGTCGCTGACATTCTCAGATGTTGAGATACAGTTCTTAGTCGCTGGACAAAGAGCTAGTTTTTGTTGGTTCTTCTGCACACCCAAGTATTCAGGCTTTTTTCCGCTGCATTCAAATCACCGACTTAAAAAATTTTCTATATCAATTTCATTTAAATATCAAATTCAAATCCAATTACAATTTACAAAGGGGGAAATGAATGAACTTGCCTCAAATTGAAAATGGCCCCAACTACTGCTATTTCGCTGCTCCTCAGGATGATTTCCCTTCAAATTTGTAACAGTTATTGTTATATAATTTTATTATTTTAAAACTGAATCTTAATATGAATTTATATCAGCGACAGATGGAGAGTACCTTCGAGGAATTTGATCGGCCGGTTGGTTGCTGTCGTCGGCGCTTTGCTGCTGGGACAGGACAAGTCGATGATTGGAGAAACCACGCAGATGTTTGCTGCGAGTCTTATAATAACAGCCACGATAGGCGCTAGGTGGTGCCGCCATTGAAGCCATTTTCAGAAGCTTGAGCTTTGTTTTCTCTTTGGTCTCGCTTCTGTGTCTCTCGTTGTAGTCCTCCCCACAGGCACAAGTGCACAAGGTCAAAACACAAAGCCTTTATGAGCTTTTCCAGCACCAAGCCACCTGGCAATTATCTAGTGCCCCACTGCCCACTTTTTGACCCGCTGGGTGTTTTTGTTCTAATTTCCTTTTTCTTTTTCAATTTATTCATATAATTTTCTTCAAAATTCAATGTAATTGTTACATAGACCAACACTAACTGTACTTATGTGAATTATTTTACTTTTGAGTTTCTTATGTATATATATTTTTAGTTTAAATCAGATAATTTTTTTAAAAGAATTATTTTAATTTTGCCAAAAAGCACCAAAATTCATTTGTATTTTCTCCCATTAATTAATTGATGATATTGGAATATGATTTTATCAATCTTTAAAATGTATATTACTATAAAATATTACTAATAATTTAATATATGATTTTAAAGATAGATTCACTCTTCATTTTCCAAATCGTTTGAAGAGTTTTCCAAATCGTTATTAGCAATATTATAATTTAATGTATGTCTCTAAAAATCACAATACATTTAAATATAAGTCTGTTGGAAAGACATTTTTTTATATCTATACAACACCGTTTTGGTACGAGAGGAATGAAGAATTTAAGAGCAAAATGGTAATTAGCATAGTGTAAGTGGAATGGATTTTGATGTATAATAATAATAATACATGTATAGATTTTTTTTGAACAAGAGTTCTAGGACGTTTTCGTAATTTGGCTGACTCAATATCCCGAGGCGGGAAGAAGAATGAGCAGTGCAGCGTCAACCCATCAACTTGTATAAAATCCCCATTCTTCTCCTGTAAGCTTTGATTTTCCTATCTGCGCGATGGCTCGAAACAGAGTAAAACATTTTCTCTAGTTTTTTTTCATCTCTAGTTATTTGTTTAACGCCCTCTATTTCGTTTTATATGGTTTCCCCCAGATGACTGGAATTGTTGTAAATATCATTTTCCTGTTCATAATTTCTCATTTCGGTCCTCTATACAGCTTCTCATATTTTGTATAGGGTTTAGGGTTTTACTGCGAACTGCTTCAATTTTTTTAAATTTTTTCCTTTCAAGTGACTCCTAATGCTGATTTTGAATACAATTTGTACTGGTCGGGCGTTTGATTTTGAGTCCTGGACTCTGTCGGTATTTGATTAAGGAAAGCGCTTGAGCACCCTTGCTTTTAGAAAATTTTGACAGCTTACTCCGTTACGAAAATAATAAGAGGAAAAGGGATGAGAATATGTTTCTTTAACTTCTTAATTGAAGCCTTGTATTCTTTTCATTTTGAATTGCAAATTTGAGCCATTCATATATTTTGAACTTTCGGAAACAGGAAGGACTGGTATTGTTACTGGATGTTGGTCCATCAATGCACGATGTTCTTCCCGAGATTGAAAGGGTCTGTTCCATGCTTATACAGAAAAAGGTATCACTGTATGTTTGATTATTTCACAGGTGTTTGTGGGTTAGGGAGGATGAAGATAGAGAACAAACTTGTCTTGTTCACTATGCTTTATAGGATTCTGGAAACTTCTTGTTAAACTTATGCATTTTCTTAGTCTTCCTTTATTCTTTTTTTTTTTTGTGGGAAAGGGGGGGAGAGGGGGGGGGGGGGGGGGGTTGGCCTGCTTTGTGTGTGAAGTTCAAGAGATACTTATCATCAGTAATTGTAGTGCTTCTGGAGTACGAGTTCAAACAGGCTACATTATTGGCTTTCTTAATCTGTGCAGCTGATTTACAGCAAATTTGATGAAGTGGGGGTTGTCATATTTGGAACTGAAGGTATGTTTTGGCCTTGCTTGTTTGAATGTGTTACAGATGACAAAGTGGTTTGTGCTTAATTGAAGTGATAGCATTCAGTTTACTTGAATGGTTATAGATGTTGGATTTTGTTGATGATTGCTTCATTTTTACATTCTATAAAGAACATACACATATATGCATTTTTAGGTTGGATTTATGTCTTTCAGAATTATTGTTGATTATGTTCACTTAAAATCCTCAGACACCAATAATGAGCTGACTGTAGAAGTGGGTGGATATGAGCATGTTCAGGTCTTACAAAACATCAAGGTTGTTGATGGGGATCTTGTTGAAGCATTACAAGAGCTTCCGCGAGGGACTGTTGCCAGTGATTGTATCCACTAATTCACAATACTAGTTCTGGGATTTTATTCACTGCCTAAGTGCATCACATTGTTGTTACTGAAGCTCCTTCTGGTTAATATAACCATCCCCCAGCCTCATTGTTACAGTATTTTTACTTTATGATCACAGCTCTTCTAATGGGAACTTCTTGGACCACAGTAAATAATTATTTTATGTGGTCCAAGAATTAAGGCATATTTCACACTTCTCTTCTCTGTCTGATAAATTTCTTTGGGCAAATTAATTCTAAAAGTATGCCTTCCTGACATTATAATCTTCCATTATATGAAATTCCCTGTATGCATATGCATGCATTATGCTGATGGATGGCCATTTTATGTTCTTCCAGTTGAAGGTAAACAATATATAAATAATTTTTTCCCCTCAAATCTCTGAGGTTTATAATGTTGAATTGATATTTTCTGGTCTTACCTTTCTTTCCCTTTTTCATTAATTTTGACAAATTTTTGTTGGCTCTGAATTGAAGCTACCATGGATAATTCTCCATAAAAATATCTTGGATTTTGGAAATGAATAATAATTAGTAATCAATGGTGTTAAATATGCTTAATTCACCCTTAATTTTCCAATATTTTATGCCTTGACTTTGGTAGATCTTGATGCTATTGTCGTTGGTATGGATATGCTGATAAAAAAGTATCAACTGACCAACAAAGGAAAAAAGCGTCTTTGTCTGATAACAGATGCAAGAAATCCTATTAAAGATCCATATGAAGGAAGCAAAGAAGATCAAGTAAACACTATTGCTGTACAAATGGGTGCACATGGGATGAGAATGGAGGCTATTGTTGTGAGGGCAAGACTGAGTGACGATACAGATCGGAGAATAGTGGATGAGAATGACAGTCTATTGCATCTATTTTCAGAGAAAACATCAGCAAAGACTGTGTATATTGAGAATCCAACTTCATTGTTAGGTGCACTTAAAACTCGAAATATATCTCCAGTAACAATTTTTAGGGGTGACCTTGAAATCAGTCCCAAACTGAAGATTAAGGTGAGATTCTTGGTTGTTATTGAAATAGTTGAAAGTATATGGTATGGATCATTGCACTTTGTGCTCATATGATTTCTTATATGCAACAAAATTTTTCTTTTTGTTTCTTTCATTTACTGTTCTCTGTTTCCCTCAGCATTTGATACATAAAACAAACCTAGTATTGAGGATCCTCTCTTTACAACTCTTAATAATGTTAAGATCAATCAAATCCACTTTTGGACAATGTCCCTGTATCACTATCCCCTTGGTTGGATATGTGAAGCTTAAAATTTACAGGTTTGAGGGAACTGTTGCGGGTGATTTTTTTTCCCTGATTTATGATTATGGGATCTGGTGCTTGCTGATCTTTGTTCGCATTACAGTATTTTCATACTGGACAAGCGACTTTGTATTTTCAGAGCTTGCATGAACCAATTTTACTCTTCACAGAGCAATAACTTGCAGTCTTTGAAAATCATACGGGGAAGCCACATGGCCACCATAGTTGTTATAGCATAATTATGCATAGCCTGAAGCCACTGAAGTGTTATGAGTTCTGTGTTGTGTTAGGCGTAGAGTGCTATTAAGTCATATTTATGGTGATATTTTTTGTCTACAATCATCAACCTTGTAGAAAGCTTCAAGGGTCTTGATTAAAACTGTTCATGTAATATGCAAAAACAATGTCCTATTTCTGAATTCCATTAGTCTTTGGCATTGAGGGTATTGGGTACTGCACTTTATGCATTACCTGGAATCTATTATGTTGGCGGCTTGCATTGGCCTCAGCTAAACCTCTCTGTTTAAAATGGAAAATAAGGCAGCAAATCATTTCACCTTAATTGTGATTGTTTAAGGTCTAATCAATTCAAATCTTACTCTAGATAACGTTAACTCATAAACAAGATGTCTAATAAAATCATGTCTTTCATGTCTATATTGCATTTGTTGAATCATATTATTTGTCATTCATAATTTTCTTATATAAACATGTATTCTTTTTCCTTATGTTACCATTATACATACTTCACATTTATCCCTTTATGGCATAATCATATTATTCCCATTCATTTCATGCAATCAAACATTTACTATGTCATATTATTCATGTGAATTATAACACAAAATTCAATTCATGGTATTTATAATTATTTAATTTCATTTCCAAAATTTAATCCACAACTATAAGAAGATAAACATGTATTACTCTCTCTTTTATTATCTCAATCATAAAAAAAACTCAACCACAATATTAGCTACTACAAAAGTATGATAATTTACATATAACATTAATCTACTTAAATTTTCAGTAGGCACATTGCTCTGTTTTGTCCTGCATGTATCTCCCTGTTTCATTTTGAATTTCATCAAGTGGTCTTCTACAAAGTTATATTTTAGGATCTTAGGTAATCAATGGCACAGGAATCACCTAAATCCGACCTAAAATGAAAATGTTATGATAATTTTTCTCGACTGTTCCAATCAATTTTACCCAGTTTTTACTTAGTCAGCATACAAGTACTAACTCAAAACTCAATTTAAGCGAACCTACGGGTAGAATCTGAATTCACGGTCTTCATGAAATTTTTAGCCCTTAATGTCTAGTTTCTAATCCAATTAAAATCATAGAAATCCGAAATTCCAGGACAAAGTTGTGACAGATTTTCAACAAGCTGTTAACCCACCTTTTTGCCCAGGAATTCCGGGCAGCTTTCTAAGTTACAATTTGTGAGGTCTTTAAGGCCTAGCTACGTTTAGAATCTCAAGTTGAGGTCTTCACAACAATTATAGCCCTTAATCATCATGTTGTGATTGTTGCTGGGTAAATTACTTTCTCATTCTTTTGAGAGCTTTCTAATTTTGTTTTGTTTGATTCTGGACCATTAATGTGTGTTAGTATTTCCATTGTTGTTTCTAAAATGTAGAATATATATGCACAATATTTTTGAATAGATATGGGTCTATAAAAAAACTTCAGAGGAGAAGTTTCCTACTCTCAAGAAATATTCGGATAAAGCTCCTTCAACTGATAAATATGCTACACATGAAGTCAAAGTAGATTATGAGTATAAAAGTGTTGAAGATCCTAGCAAGGTCATACCACCAGATCAAAGAATTAAAGGATATCGATATGGACCACAAGTTGTTCCTATATCATCTGCTGAGTGGGATGCTGTCAAGTTCAAACCAGAAAAGAGTGTGAAGCTTCTTGGTTTTACTGATCCTTCAAACATATTGCGGTAAAGTATTTATGCTTTGGTTTTGCTTACATTGTTCTTAATTAATGTGGATGGAAATTATAATTGCTCTCACATTTTTCTTTTTCCTCATGTGCATGGTGATCTTTAAGACACTATTATATGAAAGATGTCAACATCTTTATTGCTGAACCGGGAAATCTGAGTGCCACAGTTGCTGTTTCTGCCTTAGCAAGAGCAATGAAGGAAATGAATAAGGTTGCAATTGTGCGATGTGTTTGGAGACAAGGACAGGGAAGTGTTGTTGTGGGGGTTTTGACTCCCAACCTATCTGAGAAAGTCAAGACTGTAGGTGTTGATACAAAATATTTTGGCCTCTTTATTCTCTCTGCATTTTGCTTTCATTTCTTGTTTTAGGTTTAGTTGCCCTAATCAAGATTGCTTGCTGGTTTTCTGGGACAGGCTGATTCATTTTACTTTAATGTGCTTCCTTTTGCTGAGGATATTCGAGAATTTCAGTTTCCTTCTTTCAGCAATTTTCCTGCTTCATGGCAGCCAAGTGATCGACAGCAAGAGGCAGCTGATAACCTGGTAATGATGCTTGACCTTGCACCACCTGGTAAAGAGGAAGCTCTTCTGCCTGACTTCACACCAAATCCTATTCTGGAGGTACTAGCAATTTTTTTGTGTGCATTGATATGAGATACTTACCACAAGTAACATTAACTTTGTTTGATGAGGAATCATTAATATCCTTACGTGCATTTGTGTTCTGATGAGCAAGGTGTTTATCTTATAACATTTGTCAATTCCTTGCGTTGCTATTTACCAATGTACAATGGTTTAGACAAAGCTTTTGAAAACTGTTTTATTCTCATCTAAAACATTTAGATGCTTGAGACGAAGATTGTCTCAGAAATTCTGTTATTGATGATGACGGCTGAAGGTGTAGGATGTTGCTTACGTTGTTAGATAAGATGCCTAGTAAATGGATATTTATACTTAAGATAGTGTTGGACTAAATACAAGGAGTTCCTCATTTGCATATATGATTTCTTTTTATATTTTTCAAGGGAAAAAAAGTCTTCAAGATGATGATAGGATATATGTGATCGTCACCCCCAAGAGTCCTTGCTTGTGGTATTCTTACTGAAACTTATGGCCGTATTATGTTTTCCAGCGTTTTTATCATTATCTTGAATTAAAATCGAAGGACCCAGATGCATCTGTTCCTCCATTAGACGGAACTCTGAAGAAGATAACTGAACCTGATCCACAATTTCTTTCTGAAAACAAACATGTTATAGATGCATTCTGGAAAAGCTTTGAACTCAAGGAGAATCCAAAGGTCATAGTTTTTTGAGCCCTTCTATAGTAAAGAAAATTGCATTTATGCTGTTGAAATTCATTGCAGGTATTAATAAATGTGTTTTGACATGCAGTTAAAGAAATCAACTAGGCGATTTTTACGAGGGAAGCCATCTGGATCAGATGATGAAAGAGGTTATGGAGATGCATCTGATTCTCTAGCTGTGAAGTCTGCTGAAAGCAAACCCTTGGTGAAGGTTGAGGAAATTGGCGATTCAAATCCCGTCCAAGATTTTGAAGCCATAATGTCCCAGAGAGATAGCCCAGAGTGGATAGAGAAAGCAATTAAGGAAATGAAAAATAAAATTCACAACATGGTGGAGAATAGCTTTGAAGGGGATAATTATCACAAAGCACTGGAATGTTTGGTTGCTCTTCGCAAAGGTTGCATCCTTGAGCAAGTATGTTCCTGTTCTCTTTTTTTGATTTACGGTTTACTACTGAATTAAGTTTTCTTACAATTAAGGTGAGTATGCCGTTTGGTATTTATGAAAAACTAAGAAATGAGGGGGTGCATTGACACACTGAATCAATGTATTTTTGCTCTTGTTAATATGGTACCCTTGTATCTGCCTTCAGATAAATAATATTTGATGAATTATACGTTGGAAATAACTGGAGGGGCTTTAACCATGGTTCTTATGTGCAGCCATATCAGTCTTGTGATTGAGATTCACTTCCTACCTCTGCCAGTCACATCTGAAGTCCTGATTCTATAAGGTTTACAGAGAAAGAGTAGAGTACTGATATGGTCATTTTACCAGTAGTTGCTCAACCCCCTTATTCTACTAACTGGTTTATGTGAAGTAGGAAGCTAATTGTTTGTTGGAAAACACCTTGATTTAACAGTGATGAATCATTTTACGTTAAGCTAGTTGTTTTTGACAATAAATAGGCAGAGCAAGACCCATAATACCGAATAATTTCTTGAGCTTCCTCCTTCGGCAGGAGCCAAAACAGTTCAACGATTTTCTGCGCCGTCTATTCAAATTCTGCCAGGAGGAAAGTCTAGGCAGTTTCTGTGAATATCTTGCATCGAAAGAGCTCACATTTATTTCTAAATCAGAAGCCATAGACAGGTTTCTCTTCTGATTCTTATTTTTCCTACTTAAAATTCAATATTTATTTTGTGACACAAGGTATTAATTTTGCATTGGTCCGTGCCGTCTTGAACAGTGAGGTTACGGATGAAGAAGCTAGAAGCTTTGTGATTAAAAAGGAGCCACAACTGGGTTGAGAACAAGACCTGCTAGCACAGGGGCTTGAAATCCTGTGGTTGTGGTGGGTTGGTCAATGTTGGACGTAGACAAGAATCATGTGTACGTGCACTGATATTTAAGATTTTATATGTAAAATTTCAGACTGTACGAGTCATTGAAGGGCATTGCATAGAAACGAAGGATAACAGATTTATTATTATTATTATTATTGACAGTATTCGCCGGATTGGATCTTAGAATTTCATAACTGGAATTGGAATTCCAAGCTTTAAATTTGGCGTTAAGACTTGAATAAACACCACTATTAGGCAATTTTAATTTGGTTCGAAAGAGACGTAACTACAAGTTGAATAATCCCTCTCTAGTCTAAAAATGATTTAGTTGATAATAGCTTCTCTCTCTCTCTCTCTCTCTCTCTCTCTCTCTCTCTATATATATATATATATGCTGTGTGCTCAAAAAATTAATTTTTGAAAAAATTTGTTTCAAACTTTCATTTTATAAAAATATGTTTCTTTGATTACTAAATCTTTTGAAAGCACTAAAATATTGAAATATGTGTCTAAAACATATTTAGTTTTAAATTGTAAAGAAGGTTTTCGGTGCATTGAAAACAAAATTAAATGAAAAGAAAGAAAAAAGAAAATGAAAAAGAAAGTGCTGACATGGCAATATGCATCCAAAATAAAATGGTTTTGGATGTTTGTCCTTTGTCAGTCCAAATCCAATCTTCCGTTACCTTTTATCTTTGAAGTTTGGGCGTTGAAGACTTGAAGTTCCGTAGCGTCGTCACCATGGTTTCTTCCGCCTCTCACTCTTGCTGATCATGGAAGACACCAACAAGGTTTTTTTTTTTTAATTTTTGTTTTCTGATCATCTTTCTCAATTAGGGTTTCGATTTTCCCAATTAACAGAAAATGTTCTTAAATTTTCTACTTTCCTCTTAATTTTCTACCCGCAGAGAAATCCTGTGAATTCATCTCCAAAGCTCCTACTCTATTCTTACTGGCAGAGCTCCTGTGCGTGGCGTATCCGCTTTGCTTTACGCCTGAAGGGTAATTTCCATTTTATCTTCATTTTCTTAAAAGCCTGTTTATATTTTTCCGCCAAGTTTATACTGAATTTCAAAATTGGTTTAAAATCAAACTTCTGAGGTCTGTATTAGCAACTTCTCTTGTAAGTGAATCTTGATCTTGATGCTTTAACCTGGATATGACTCCTATGCATTATAGTTGATTGTTTCTCTTGATCAAGATGCTTTCTATTATTTGTTTGTTTCTCTGAATGTGAATGGATTTTTAGGGCTTTCTTACGAATACAAAGCAGTTAACCTTGCAAAAGGGGAGCAGTTTTCTCCAGGTGAGCACCAAAATGATGTTTGCAGTTGCATACCTGTGTTACCTGGTATTAGAGAAAGCTTAGGAAAAGTTTATAAATTTTCCCCTAAAGAAGTAGGCTAGTTTGTTTTTGGGTCTTTGGAATCTGTAATAATTAATGTGCTTTATGCGTGAGTCTCAGAGTTTGAACGATTAAATCCTCTTCATTATATTCCGGTGTTGGTTGATGGTGATGTGGTGGTCTCGGACTCTTATGCAATATTTCTGGTCAGTGTTCTTCACTTTAAAAGCTTATGCATAACATGGTTTGACTGTATGGAATTAAATAAAGAACCACATTAACACATGACTTGGAGTATACAATATGTGACTGCAGACTTGCACCAAATAAATAGTCATTGTTGATCTCCATTTCAATATTGGTTGAACGTGATAGACTTGTACCTGGAGATTAATGGATCGTCACAAGGCATGATAGATTTGTGGGATGATTACAATTCTTTTTGTTATGCATGTTTATTCTATTTTGTTGGTTTTACTGGTGTCTGTGTTTCATTTTTTTTAATTTAAAGGGCATTCATGTAATTGTTCTAGTATTTGGAAGAAAAGTATCCTCAAAAGTCATTGTTACCAGATGATCCTCGTTTAAGAGCTCTAAATCTGCAGGTAAGATTTTAATTATTTCTTTCAATGTAAATATGAAATTGTTAACTGTAAATCTTAGGATGATTAGATGTTTATATCAAATAATATGGCTTGCACATGTTCGCTATAGTTAGCATGAAGCTACATGACAAAGCTTAGTTTGCATGAAGCTACAGGCCTTTGTCATGAATATGTATCAATCAATAGTTCTGAAGGTTCCTAAACATGACAATCTCATGATTTTTAAAATCATAAAATTCAAAGCTTTTTGAGTATCAAGCAATGAGACTATCGAATTTTAAATTTCATTTTCCATTTTGGATTGCCTTTATTTGATAGCAAAAGAGGAATAAAAATATGTGCATGAATCATATATTTCTATAAGTTCATTTCTGAGTTTCTAAGGTTTTGCATTATCAAGTCACCTTCTCGTGCAACCTTGACAATCAATATATCACATTGCAGGCTGCCAGTATAATCAACTCTAGCATACAGCCTCTTCAAATGGGGTCGTTAATGGTATACTTCTCCTTTTGCATGGGTATTTGCATTTTCCTTATTTTTCAACGTGGATGGACCCTTATTGATTTCCTTTAATTTACATAGAAAAATCTTGAAGTGAAAGTTGGTTCTGAAGAGACATTTTTATGGGCTCAATCTAGTATAGAAAAAGGTTTCCTTGGTAAGTCACAAGGTTTTTGTGTTTTCTGATGAGTTAATTTGTGAATGTTATGAAAATTATACTATACTTATGCAAGTCAAAAATAGAAATTATTGCTAGAAGTCAAAAGTAACTAAAACCATGTGATGTAAAACTTTTTTACGAAATGTTCATGAAAGCTGATTTTTTTATGAAACATTTGAATTAAATTGCTCAGCTTTTTAGTTGTATAATGTATAAATAAAGAAAACTGTAACAACAAAGCATACTAATTACAGCATTATTGAAAGATGCACAGTATACATTTTATAAAAGTATTTCTGTTCTATTTTGAGCTTAAGCTTTCTTTTATCATGTATTGTTGAATTGTTCAAAAAATAGTGTCATTGTGCCTTTTTGACAGCGCTTGATAAGCTACTGAAAGATATTCCGGGAAGATATGCAACAGGAGAAGCTGTATACATGGTCTCTTTTTACCATTTTGTTTATCTTTTATTTGACAGACTAAATTCAATAATACCTTGATGCTTTCTCATGGAAGAATTTACTTTTTGACCCAAGCATAGTTCTTATTGATTTCTAAAGATTTACTTTAATTGGCATGTAATGAAGCTCAAATTTGGGAGAATTAGAAGTGATTAAGGAAAGTAAATTCAAATTAAGAGACCTTGTCGAATAAACTTTTTTTTTCCCAGGCTGATGTGTTTCTGGCCCCGCAAATAGCTGTGGCTGTGATGAGGTTCAAAATTGATATGGTAAACTATTTTTCCTCAATTATTTCATTTCTTCGGTGCTTATGCTTCAGAGCTGTGATATTGTGTGTTCTATTGCATAATTTTCTGCTGTTAAGTTCATCTTTGTAACTGTTGATAGTTCTCATTTGTGTTTTCCTGATATTTGCTAATTCAAACTGTTGTGAGGCAGAAAGTTTTATTTTGCAAAATGGTAATTGAGGGATCTTAAGGAGGCTAAGTTTTATTGCTAATATAGTATAGTGCATAATCTTGTATTTCATGTTGAAGTTGTAATTGATTTATGTTTATGGGATAATACAAAATGATATGAATATGGCTGAGACATATATCATTCTCAAAGAGTTAAGCGTTTGGTTTGTTTCATGATGTGTAAGAATTGGTGGGTTGAAGCTGAGCATATGAGGGCTGTAGTTTGTCAAGAAAAATTTGAAGAAAGGATTTATGCTCTTGGCATTATAGTGATCCTTGGGAAGAGAAGACTAATAAGATGTTACTTTTTTCTTCACTTAGAAGAGGATCTTAATTGGTTATGGAGTTAGGACTACGAATTCCAATGTCCCACATTTCTGAAGGATATCTATGTTGGTCATGAAACTTGAAATATAGTGACACGATTTTTTTTTACTTGTACTCTTATTGCGTACATGTGGTATTATGGATGCTCGAAATATTTGCTTAAAGCTGTTTTTTCTTCTTTTTGGCTGTCTGTGCAGTCCAAGTTTCCTACTTTAGGTAGGATATATGAAACTTATAAATCTTTGCCCGAGTTCGAAGCTTCCCTTCCGCAGTCGCAACCCGATGCTGTGCATTAAGGCTAATTTTTTCATAATAAAGGTACATAAGCTTTAAAATATATCAACATAGTTGATTTGCTGTATGCAAAATACCAACCATCTTGTGCCTTTGGAAGCTGTCATGTTCCATCATATATTATGTTACTTCTCTAAGTAGTGTTCCTGCTGCCAAGTGCCATCTGTTGTTTGTAAAATGGTCTGGCTTTAGTAAATAGTGTTTTATATTACATGTACAATGTTGTTACCGAAATCCATTTTTTGTTTTCTCGTGAACATTTTGGATGGCAAGATTGATGATGTTACATTTTTTGTGGGAGTTTGCTGTGAATTCTAGAGAAGTTAACTATCATATCATGTAGTGAAATCAAAGCGCATTTGCATATATCTGAAAGATTGCAGAACAAGGGAGATAATAAATCTCTGGCTAAGGATTTGCTCAATTCTGGTAAGTTCTAAAAAATTAAAATCAGAGGATAGGTCCAGGCGCCCCTCCCTTTTTGTTTTGCTTTCAGCTGTATTTTCAGCTTATTTGTCTATATGTCAAGTGATTTAGGAACCAATCAAAACAAGTATATCTTAATTGAAATAGATTTTCCAATTTTGAGAAGTCCAAATCATGTCAAACTTAGAAAGCCTTACTACTCATGACTCGAGAGAATGGCTGCGAAATGTGGTAAGAAGAACTTGCTCGAAGTTGGTATGAACTTGTGACTAAAATTTTCAGCTTCCCTGATGTTTGACATTTATATTTATTTTTCACAATAACTTATATACTTCTATAAAATTAAATTTTTTAAATGTCAATGAATTTTATTTGGTAAGAAGTACAAAAATTAAATTAAATATTATTTCCAAATAACATTTAATTATTTGCTAAAATAATATTTTATCTTTCCATGCTGGGCGAGGAGGAATGATTGGTGCATATATGCTTTATTCTAGATATCACGTAAAGTTTCTGGATGGACACGGACCGTCTAACTCAGTCGGTAGAGCGCAAGGATCTTAACCTTGTGGTCGTGGGGCCCACCGTGGGCGAATTTACTTATGCCTCGAGACTTGAGAGGATCCTTTCTGATACAATAGATAAAATAGATGCAATATAGAAATTATTAGATGGGCTAAAGAATTGTTAGCCATAAAGAACTGAAGGGAATTTACTTATTAGGTGATTTTGATGCTAACCTAACCTAAGGTAACTTTGCGTTTAATAAGCGGATGAACGCAGTATAAAGCTTTTAAATAGCCTAACAAATCTTTAACCATGAAGACTAAAAGAGCGACATTAACATTATGTAACTTTTCTTTTTCATTCATAAAAATGTAAGTATTACTTAATCGTGATTGTAACCTTTCTTTATAGAAATATAGCAGTATAAATACATATTGCGTGTCAACACCTAACTTGAGGGCTTTAGTTACGGTACATTTTCCAGGCACCCACTTCATCATGCTCGAAGAGAAGGGGGGTGGGGTCGGGGGAATATGTTCTTGGCAAGTTGTTATTCTGCCAAATTTGTCCCTATAAACAGTGGTTTTCGCACCTATTGGATCGACTATCGAGACAATTGGGGTTCAAAGATTGAAATCCTCCGAGATTTTTAAAATAGGTAAATGGGTACAAAAACTGAACACCGCATTCTAGTCAAGGAAGGTTAATTAATTACCTATTGGAATGGCCTTGGGTGCCATGCAATCCATGTGATTTCACCTGCATAATATACTGATGTTAATTCAAGTCGCACAAGTAGATATTTCGGGGATTCTTAAAGGCATGTCAATTATGATTTAACTAAAACCGAAGCAGTTTCAGAGAGAAACATGTTAATCCCTGTGTATACAGAATCAGGCCAAAAGTTCAAGGTATGGAAACACTCATGTTCCATATATCAACAAGAAGCTATTTTACATACTTGAATCCACATTCAACATACTTATCCTGAAATAACTTGATTTTTTGCAATGGATGCATGTATAGATTTGGAAACTATATAAGGTGAAAAATTATATCATATAATTTTAAATTACACATGGCTCAGTTACCTGATTATGAAATAAATTAACCTATCTCACTGCCAAAATTCAAAAGACATCAATCACTCCATCAATTTCTCACAAATCTATATGCAGAAGGACGACAAACAACCAGCCATAAACAAAACTAGGGAATTAGAAACAAATATACCATCATGGGCTTTCTCAGCAGTGTCCAGAACCTTTCCAGTTTCCACACATAACCACTGCATGTTGAACCATTGGTGGCTGCCAATATTTTCGCATCAGGGGATAAACTGAGTCAATCATAATGCAAAGTAGCACCATATGAATTGTAAAGTGGAATAGGAAACACCTTTAGAGTCTTTGGATCCTCATCAAGATGGTATCGAACTTGAATAATCAATGAAAGATCTCAGAATGATGATTGTAATAGATAATTAAAAACATAAGAAACAAGATTCAGAAACTCATAAACCCAGAACCTAAAAGAAAAACATATTACTGCAGTCAAAAATCTTTCTAACATACCAGCTAACTGTTTAGTTTAATACATTGGTTAGGAAGGAGGAGGGGAGAAGGTAGTGCACAGATGCTAACCAGAGAGAAGCACAGTCCATGAAATAAAACAGAATATTCCTACAAAATAAAAAGATATTTGCATTCCCAGACAAAGTACTTTTATCAGGAAAACCATTAAAAGTTGGCAACAACCTGAAGAAATCAATTACAACTATAACATGAAAACAAAAATGAACAACCAGGTCGTGAAGAGGAAGCTGAGTCCACTTTTCACATCCTTGCAAATGAGCACAAGAAAAATTCTTGAGAAGCACAGTAGTTTAATCGACGAGGAGCTTCACTTGAAGCATATGAAAAGCAACCTAATAATCAATCAACATTCAAGTACTATGGCACCAGCTTCCGTAGCATGTTTGAAGGGATGGAAAATGTGGGAATGAAAGTGAGGAGAAAGAAAAAATTCCCACCATTTGGTAATGGGAACCACGAGGAGAAGTGAGCAAACTGTCTATTAACAGTGAACTTTACGCTACACCGCACAAGTTCCTTCTCTCCAAATTGAGAAGCAAGGGCGTGGGAAATAAGCCATTTAAAAGCATTTGTTAATTAAATGCCTTTATGTGACACTTTCCCTTTGCTTTTGTGAAGGGCAACATAGTAATTTGTGTTTAATTCTATTTCATATTCTAACAAACAAGACAGGGTTAATATTATATTCCTGCTACATTCTTTAGCCCAAATTCTTTCCCTTCCCTTTTTTCCCCACCCAACTCTTTTCCCAAAAAAATATTGCCTTAGTGATGAATGTTTTGACTGTGAACATTGCTATAGGGGGAGAGGAATGAGGAGGGAGAACTACAGATGAAAATATTTCCTTAAGTGGAAAGCAATTAATAAAAGTACATAACAAAAACTTATTACATGATGACATACCATTGATGTTCCATATTCTTATTGAACCATCTTTGGAGGCTGTGATTATTTGCTCCGAGTTGGGAGAAAAGCATAACCGAGTTACTGCACTCTGAACATCAAAAGAAATTTGTCAAATGGAAAGCATTAGGCCTATCTACGGAGCAGTATACTACAGAGAGGGAAACACAGAAAGAAAGAACAAAATTGAAAAAGAAAAAAAGAGAGAAAGAAAGAAAGAAAGAAAGAAAGGAAAAAAAGAAGAAGATTGGAGTGAAAAACAACATGAAACTAAAATAAGAATTTAAATCAATATATGTGGTCTTAATAGAGCGCATTGTTTAAGCAGTAACCTCGTGCCCTTTCAGCTGCATGACTTTTGGAACCTCCTTGACAAAACCATCCTTTGAGTAAACAATCTTCCAAACCTGCAAAACGAAATTTGATGCTAGTATAGCAGCTTCGGATTATATTCATGTTCCCAAAATAAATTCTATATTATGCAGTTTGCCAGAAATGGTTATAACTTATTTAGATGCTGCCATAGTAAAGAGAAAAATAAGTGGAGAGAATGGCAAGGAAAGTTGGAAGCAGGGACATGAAAGACATGGAAATCAGAAAAAAGGAAACGAAATTGTGCATAAAAAGATCCTTAACATCATCTAACAAAATTTGAATTGCAATAAAACTATAATAACTTAGCTTATCCTTATCATGTTAGTCTATTTCCTTGTCCTTGCAACATATTAAATGTTTCTGTTCTATCAACATATGAGTGGCAAAGGACATAAGCCCATGCCTAAGCCTTTCAAAAGCAATTACATCAAATAATTGTACAGATTTCCATCATGATTAACATAAAACTACAGAGAACTCTTAATATAAAAACCATCACAAGTTGTTCTTCAATTGATTTGTATCCACATTCCCCACAATCTTCCCCGTCTTTCCATGCCAAAGTTTTATATCAGTTTCTGCAAGGCATCATCAAAGGGTAAAGAAAATCAGCATTGCTCTCTAAATCTCTATGAGTACCAGTAACAAAAGCATGAGAGAGAACTGGATCAAGATAAGCTGCTATGAGCCTGGAATAATCTTAGTTTGAATATTTTAAATGACAACTTCGGCAGGCTTCTCCTTGAGACCATAATGATGATACATCTCTTTAATTAGCATGATATGAACTCTAGTAGCCATCTTAAACACAAAAGCACAAAGAAGAAGTAGGTTTTCTGAAGAAAGGAGAGGACAAGAGAAAGGTGGTGAAGTTAAATTTCCCTTATTTGAATATTTCAACGAAGGACTGGAAAAGAAAGTGAAACAACACAATTTTTCTCCTTGTTTAGATAGATCATAAAGGAAAAAGGAAACAAAGAAGTAGGTTTGTAAAATTATTAGTGCACCTACTACACATCAGGGTGCAAAAATTTAGGGCTTAATTGGCAGATTCTCACTAAATTAAAAGACCTCTGTCCCTTTTCCTTCTCAAAATCTGGAGGGGAAATTTTAAAAAATATTGAACGGGAGCAGAAGGATAATAACCCTGCAATCCCTTTCTCTTCATGAACTGGACTCCCAAACAGCAAATCAACTTATGCCTAAATCCCATCCCTTCAACCTCCTCCATCTCCTAACACAAAACTAGTTTGATACAATGAGCGGTTTGGAAAGAAATCCACATTTTCACTTAAAGTTTATCCATGATTAACTCCTACAATGCCATATCTAAAGCCCCAAAAGCAAATGATAAATAAGGTTCGCTAAATGAAATAACTTTTCAAAAATTGCAATGCAAGTTCCTTAAAACTGTACGAAGACAAAGTTCTATGTACACCTGCCAAAACAGCTCCAAAACAAACATAACATATCATTAATTGTTGGACTGAGTATCAAATAATAACTATATGATTGTTCTAAATCCCTCCGTTTGTCAAAAAGAACCATCAGTGGACCCACACTGCGATTTTAAAATCCATAGTTACTATGCAATTTGAAGTTACTTTGTATCTCTGATCACTTAGCAATCCTAGCCCAAATAATGAACAAGGTCATACACAAGATCAATTCACATTATATTCATGTTCATCAATATAATCGAAGATATGAACATGGTATTCCAAAAAGACAAATAGCATGCAGAATATTGACATCACAGAAAGCTTCATATGCGGAATAAACTAATTGATATCTATAATATATTGCTAACATATGGGATACAATATCTGCATTGGCAAATATTGCATACCCTCTGAACAAGAGCAATAATTGTACTTCCGTCACGAGTTCCACAGGTTGAGGCAGCTCCAACTAGGGTAAGAACAGCCCTTTTCTCATGAATTTTGTGATGATCCCATTTGATTTCTGGAAGAGGAAGCCTAAGCTGCTGCTTAGATTCATTAGTAGGTTTGGCCTTTTCTTCTCCAGACATAAATAAAGACTTACCAGACAGTGTTTACTACAGAAGATGCATCATCAGAAAAGGCCACTACCACTGGAAGACCACCAGGAGGCAAATTAATTCTTAGAAACCTGCAGAAGAATAAAAATTATAATGATAAAATGCGAGGGAAAAAAACTAGGTTCCATCCAAACAGAGTTAATACTGACCGATGTCTAAAGAGGACTTCAGGTTCATACTTGAAACTTTTGCTTGAAGCATCATCCAACTTGAATACCCTGACAACTCTATCTGCACAAGCTGTTTGCATAACAAGAAATCATATTAGCATGTCTTTTACGTTTGCATGGTGGCAGGTATATTCAGTGTTACAAAGGACAAGAATCATAAGGCTTTCACGAACATATAATGTTGACTAATGGTGGAAATACTCATTAAGTCATTATTAACTTATAACATCAATATTTCACAACTCAGCATATTCCTTGAGAAAAGAATATTTAGGACACCTAGATATGCTAGCAAAGGACTAATACTAAATTTCAGATCGTAAATTTTATCCAATTGCTAATAATTTGAATTAGCAAGTTACCAAATTGAAAGCCTCACCTTTATAAAATGAAAAAAAAAAAAAGGTGTGCTTTGAGAAATGACACAGCTTCTACCTGTTGCCAAACTCCGTCCATCACTGGAGAAACACACCCCGCTCACCAAATCCCCATGACCTTTCAGGGTGTTCAAATCCAAAAAATGATGTCGCTTATTTTGATTCTATAAGACACAACCAAAACACATTAAATAAACAAAAGCAACTTACTGTTTTACTTGGTTATACTGAAAAAAGCACAACATATAATTATATAAATATAAATTTATAAGGATAATTGTATAGGTATCAATCTCAAACAAAAGCAACTTACTGTTTTACTTGGTTATACTGAACATGCACAACATATAAATATAACTTTATATGGATAATTGTCTAGGTTCCAATCTCAATTACTCTCGAGGAACTAGTTCCAACTCTTAGATTTTATTTTTGTAAAAGAAAAAAAAAAGCGAGTTGCATTAAGCTCAGTTCAATTTCCCTGGTGAAGTCCAAAACATTTGAAAAAAAAAAGCAAAAAAAAAAAAGAAAAGTAAAACTTCATTTTCTTCCATTTACTGGAAAAATTAAAAGAGATAATGCCACTTGCATTTCTGATTTACTCCTTTTAATTCCAACCAGAATTCTACCGATCAAGCAGAACTAACTGCCAGCAAATATACCACCATAAAACGTAATTCTCAAGCAACCAAACGGGAAATTTAAGATGGCATGACGGTGGTATACCTTATCGGAGGCATGAGAGTGAGGTTTGGAGTGAGATTTCTTGGTTGCAGTAGGTTTCTTGTGCTGTTTAGGATTCGAATGGAGCTCCGGATTGACGATGGCTTTGATTTCGGATATTCTCTTGAAGAAGTAGCTTTTGAAGAAGATGAGAGCTCCAATAACGAGCGAAAGAACCGCAATCGGAAGAATCGGATCCATTGTGAGGAACGAGAGTTTTAGGGTTTTGAGATTGTAAATAACAGAAGTGATGGCAATGCCTTGGAGCCAGTGCGAAATGGAAATGGCGAGGGGCGATTCTATACGTGTCACCTTAATGACAATACTTCTAAATTCTTGGTCTAATTGTAATTTACAAATTTTCAATTGTGAATATATTTTTCTTAATTTATCAAAAAAAAAAGGTTAAACAAATGTTCTTATTTTTGTTTTTTTTAAAAGAGCAGAAATTAAATGATATTCTTTATAAATACATTGAATTCAAATGATAACTTTTTTTTTCATACAATTATAGATGCAAAACAAGTTAGTCGGTGGAAATAATTTATTAATTTATTGTTTATTTTGAATGATTTATAATAAATTATTTTTCATTATTAACATAGTAAGATGGAGAAAAAAATTACTATAATATCAACAATAATTTTATAAATTTCGCAATCAAAAGAGATTATGTTACTATTTAAAAAGAAAAAAAAAACTAAAAAAATTTAAATTTAACTAAATGTCTTTTTTTGTCAATAAAGCTTTATTTGTCTATTGAAATCGCCCTTAGTGTCCCGCTCATTCTTAGTTCATAGTTCATACTTCATACACTTCGACTAAATTATTTCAATTTCTATTAGACTGAGATTCTTTTTAAGAATAAAAATAGTGTGCAATTTACTTTTTGTATAATATTGTATTTATCCTTCATTTATTTTATAATTTAAATTTATACTTCTATTTTAAAAAAAATTAAAATTAAACAATTTAAAATTGTTTCTGGACATAAATTTGGAATCAACTAGCTATTTGCCGATGATTTTTTAAGTTTTTCAACTTCTGCATAGCTCTTTTATTTGGGTCACTAACGTGACAAGACAACTAATAAAAGTATTTTCTCAATACTTACAATTTGGGCTAAAAAAATAAAATGGGCCAATTCAACTACCCTAATTCCTGAAATCCCCTAAGAAATTTGGGAACATCTTTTTTCCCCCCCCTTTTTTTCCATCTTTTCCTTCATATATTTCCGACGCCAAAAAGAAAATTACAGGTAAGCTGAATACAAGCGTACGGAATGAGTGCAAATCGTGGCTTGAGAAACAAAGTTAACCAGGTTAGCCTTCCCCTCATATCTACAGAGCAAGAAAGTATAATCATTCTAGTAGGTGCATATGAGTAAGAAGAAAATGAAAACTGAATCCTATCTTTCATATACAACCTGGAGGAACAGAGTTAAAAAGCACGGAATCCATATAACTGATCTGTTGATGGGGTGTCATTTTCTAGCAGTGTCTTCAATTTCTGTTTACATAAACAGTACGTTAATGAGAGAATAGAAAACAACAATCAACTACAGTTTCTGTGATGTAACACTGCAGTTCTTGCAGAAAATATTCAGAATAAAGGGTTGATAAATAAGGGCATGATACCGTAATATATTGTGGAGGATCATCCAAACTAGTACAACCTAGAACAACTTCCCTCTTAAGTTTTGTTGTAAGCTTGTGGCAAACTCGTAGCTGACAACAGCATGGTCAAAAAGGCATCAGTGAAGATCCAGAACGACAGCAGCAACTTGGAACTCACACAACATCCAATTATCAACTGAAAGTAGCAAAGAAGTAAAGGGACCGGGACTTTTACCTCCGATCGAGTTGCACCGCCAATGATAAATACAAAAATACGCTGTCCCATTTTCCTCAAATCTATTGATGCACTCTGCAAAACTGAGTCACTGCAAAAGGCAGCCAAAGACTAGAAAAGTTTGAGCATACCTAATTTGAGCACGAGATTTTTATCCATTGATGCCTTGAATAAATATTTACTATAAACAGTCATCTAATATAACCATGAAATTTGACAAACATGTTATGAATAGAATTGAGTGAGGAAGAAAGAGAAGATTGTCATCATATTCTTGAAAATCCTATCTGGAAGATGGCTTAGCCTGGATGTTTATATTACAGCGTTGGTATCCAAACAAAAACAATAAGGGCTAAAAACCTGCCTTGAATATCCATCATCAGAATTTCGAGTTTGTGCCCAAGTCGCAGTTCGTCTTGATCTCATTGAATGAGCTGGAGCTTTTCTTTCTGGAACAACAGGAGCATTACTTTTCCGTACTGATCCTTTTCTTGTTTCCGGGACAGTTGAACTTGGTTCATTCATACAAGAATATTCATTCTTTGACAATTCACCTTTGCTAACATTTTCAATAATCTCCTGCAAAAAAAATCATATCATCTGATATCATTCATTCATGTATCACAGAAACAGTAGCAATATTCTTTTTTTCCCTCTTTTATACAAATTTTATAACAGATGCAATTCATTATGCAGAATAAATTTGAAAGAATGAGAATTAACAATTCACAATTCAAAATGATTTCATTGCAGCAGCTTAAACAGCTATGGATGAACAACTGCATAATCACTTTCTGAGCACACAAATTTTTTCAAAGTAAATCATCAGCTTCGAGACAGGTATTCCAAGGAAGCATGAATAGACAGTCGAACTAATTATCACATTCACAGGACACCAAAGAGAAAACTAATTGAAGAAATGGAGGAACAAGACATTGCATGGTTGACTGAACATCTATGACCTAGAATAGACTCCATGAAAGAGATAACCTGATTGCAAGCAAAGACAAGAGATGCAGGTAAATCAAGTTTATTTCGTGAGAAACCATGCAATCCTCAAAAAATACGAAAACGTTTCTGAAACAGTTCTATATAAAAGTTTTCATATACACAAGTTACAAAGAGAGAGAGAGAGAGAGAATTCTTAGTTTAACTGAGCTGAGATCGATCTTTTAATTCAACAAAACTAATTTAGCCTTAGCTAATCCATTAACAATTGCTTGCTATACCATTCTACTCTTTACAATAAGATATAATGCGTGGTATACTTTCACGACCAAATTCATACCTCTAATATGGGATAAAATCGAAATAGTTGCCATGTTTCTTCGTCGCCAGTTCGATCCTTTCTGGTTGCTTGTTTTGTCTGAGAACCATAACGGATATTTATTACCAGTTAGACCTCATTACAGTAACTTTATTTTGAAGATGGCAGCATCCCATATGATCTATGAAAAGAATCTCAGTTATGTGAATATACCTTCTGGTTATCAAACTTGAGGGAGAAACCACCCGTTGTCTTTTTGGTGATGGATGATCCCGCAAGCAGTCTCATATTATTCACAGCCACCATATCTTGTTCTGACAACCTAGCCAACTGATTAATAAACAGTATAAAAAACCATATGTAACTGACTTCAGGATCAATATTGACATTCTCTTCCATTTCAATTTGTAAAAAGCTCTACAGAAAAGCAAAAGCCAAAAAAAGCATCATGCAAATGATAATGGTAAACGGGATTTCATCAACTTTTTTTCCACTTCAGCTATAAAATATGAGTTCCACTCTTGTTCCGTCCTATTAATTTGCTTTCCCTACTTCAGATTGCATGCTTCATCTGAAAAATGTTTTATGACTTGCAATTATCATGCTCATGTTTCACACCTTCAAACAGCACTCCCCATAAATCAATAGGAAGTCAGTAGCTACCTGCATTAGCTTTGATGCTTTGTCACCTTCAAATTTCTCAGGATATACACATCCATAAATCATCAACAAACGAAGCTTATTTTCAGGAGATGTATCCTGCGAGGGAAAAGTATCTTTTGATATCATGTAACTCTGTATAGAAATTAACCATATCAACCTTATCTGAAAACATAGCCTGCTTCATCACCTGATTTGTCCTTAGAAAGTTGATAACATCTTTGGCCCCTGCATCTCCGAAAACAAGATCCTGTTCTAGTTGGCCCAATTCTCGAAGTCCTATGTCTCTGATAATTTTGTTAATTTTTCCAGCTATCTGCATAAAAAGAACCAATTAAGAAAAGAAATGATGCATCATGCTAAATTACACCTTTAAACCATTCCTGATAACCCTTCTTGACTTCAAAATTGTTAATGGATTTTGTTTGCACTTTTCACGGGAACCAAATGGAGTACTAATTCTTTTGACATCCTTTAGATGAGCATGTACAGCATTGGAAAAAATTACCTTTTGTTGGGGACTACTTCTGTCCCTTTTTCTTCCCCTATTATTATGGATACAAAAGACCCGGTAGAAAAAATTGTAACTACTAAAATAACCAAAACATGGAGTTAATTCCTATTTCAGGTATGCTAAACTGAATCTCTCATTTTGCACTTCATTTGACTAGAGTTTATCATAATTTTAAGTATAAATACAAAGTTATATCATTCAACAAGGAATACAAAGCTTCAGCAAGAAGAGGCAAACCTCAATATGAAG
The DNA here is from genome assembly GCA_023653625.1 of Triadica sebifera. Classification (NCBI taxonomy): domain Eukaryota; kingdom Viridiplantae; phylum Streptophyta; class Magnoliopsida; order Malpighiales; family Euphorbiaceae; genus Triadica; species Triadica sebifera. Next base: position 4,937,962 of record CM042895.1, read on the forward strand.
AGAGAGCTTCTCCATTTGTTCATTGTATTTTGGTAAGGCTTGAACAATTTTCTGCATGTCTCGTGTTGATAATTCACCATCTCTGCATATAGTCAAACTTCAGCATTGGAAGTGCTTGGAATGAAGCAGTGTTTGCAGGGTCAAACTCTTCTATTCAACTTATAAGAAAAGAGATAACAACAAGAGCAGAAATCTAACAAATAAAAATTTGACACAAAAAATAGCGTCATTAAATATTATACTCAACATAGGCTATAAATTTTAGAAAGAAAAAATCTTAATATGTTACATGACCTAATTATTGTATAAAATTTTATTATTTAAGACGATGTGCACCTTGTCTGTCCATAGTGAATTTTGGTCATTAGTACTTATGTAATTGATGCCAAGTTTAACAAACACATGCAGTAATATTGTTGGCGTAATCTCAAACGAATTAAGACAGGCTTCGCTGTTCCACTTTCGCACTTTGTGAGCCTAGATCATTTACAAGCTATGTGTTTAAAAAAATATCCTCATAGTTGTTGACTTGAGGCAAATTTTATTGCAGTATCTTAAACAATCTTTTAACATCACATCCAACATAATGCCCCCAGACTGGCCCATGAATTTGAAGATTGCAGTCGAAGGTCTGAATTTTTATGAAGAAATACTAGAGACAAGGACATTATCAAGATGACATCAGTAAGTCAATATGTAAACCTTCTAAAGATACAAAACTGAGCACGAAACATAAAAAAACTTTTAGAACTGATACCAGTCTAACCTTGCACTTTGTTGCAATTGTGCAGCTTTGTTCTTTGATGCAAAGTTCGTCATCTTGTCGGACAAACGTTCACTAGCCTGATGTGCCAGTTAATGGAAAACAGATATCAAGATAATAATCTATCCAAATGACAGAAAAACATAAATGGAAAACATACATCTGCTATATGTGCATGGCGAAGCTCAAGCCAGACTGGATCATTGTCTTCCAGAAAGACATCCTTTTTCTCAGGTTGACCACCCTTTTTATTTGGAACCTAACTTACAAATATTTCATAGACATATCAAAAAGGAAATGATTAAAACCCTCAAAAACAAAGTCAAACAACAGCAAATACCTCAAGCACATATTTATTTCCGTCCATATCCAGCAAATCGTGGCACATGGCATCATAAGTCCATTCATGTATGACGGGAGCAATCTAAAACATGATTTCCATGAAAATTCAAAAACATTTTTCAGATATGAAAGGTAAAGTAAAGCAAAGGAAAAATTTCAGGAAAGTTGTGGGTCACCTGATCAATAGATCTATCTAGGATGAGCAGCTCACACGTGTCTGTCTGTGGAAAGTTGGGAATGGACTTATACTTCAAAAGACAGTTCCATACAGCAGCAGCAAGTCTTGAAGGAACTGTATCGCGAAAATTTGTCTCTGAATCTACTGTCTTAGCAGTGCGATACCGCACACAAGGCATTTCCTGGCAAAGGCAAACAAACAGTGAATTCAGCAAAAAGAAAAAAGAACTGCAGAAATAAAAAAACAGAACACTTCTAAGGGATTCGTTTAGCTCGACATACAAAAGAAAAAGTATGCTCCAAATATTCAACAGAACCAAAAACATATCATCATTTAAAAGCAGGCAAAATACGTGCTCAGTATTTTGTGGAACGCATTGTTTGACCATCATAGCTAAATTTAAGCATAGAGAAAATCCCGATTCCCAAGAAACAGTTCATGTAAAATTGTTAGTTCTGTCCTCAAGTTGAAAATCCAAGAATTTTAAGGAACAAATGTTTCAAGAAGTTGTTCGGCCTCAATACTCTCAATTGAAAAGGATCACATGATTCTCATTGAAGAAAGAAAAGAAAAAAAGAAAGAGCAAGAAAAGAAAACCACATATCTTGAACCCAATGAATAGGTAAGTAGGCCTAGTCATCTTTATTCCACAAAATCGACCAGAAATCAAGGGCAAATTAAAATTACAATGAGTTTTGCAAAAATCCAGAAAAATTGCTTTTACTAATTCATAAGTTTTACCTTCAATGAAGCAAAAACTGTTGCAATTCGAGTAGCCATCACATTCAAGCAAGCATCAAATTTGCGGGAGTTCTCAGCATTTTCACCATAGAGTTTGTGCAATGCTCCTTCGTGGTCAGTGGTAAAGGCCTGCATTAAAGCATTCTCAGTGGGTAAAACATTTCCAACAACTTCATTAACATCCAGAGCAATAGATAGCTATTTACAATAGTTGGAGATGCTTTCTGCAGTATATGAGACTGATAAATCATGAGGGAAAAACATTTGTCTTTACAGTTCTTGGTGATAAATGTTCCCACTAAATGGTTCGTGACGAGGAGATAACTAAAGGTGCAAATATTATTGCCAACAAACAATTCCAAGGAGACTAAATAAGATGAAGCAAAAAGAAATGTAACCATCTATTTATCTTTAAACTTTGTTATAAGGAGGCTGCTGGAGCAGAACAAACTTTGTTATAAAGAGGCTACTGGAGCAGAACCTAAAACAGATTATAAACATAACTCATGCTTCATCCATTGAAATTTCAGTGAAGAACATGTAAAAGAAAAACAATAACATTTACTAAAGAAGAAGACCAAAATAAACAGATAAAGACCTAACTAGAAAAATAGCTCAGTGATCAATGTGGCACAAACATAGATGAAAGGCCAGAAAAGTTGTCAAACCTGATTATCTATAGGAAAGTATTCCAGATTCATCTGCATAATGCCAAGCAAAGGAAAAGGACACAAACGACATATCATGCTCCACTCTCTTGTTCTAGGCATCAATTAAGTTAAAAAAATAAAAAATAAAAAATCTTGAAAATCTTGACCTCTCTCAAAGCACCGATGCGGGGTAACACACTTGTATCACACTTGATGTGGTTAATCAGTTCTTTTGGGACTGATGAACTGAAAAAAACAAACGCTCTGGAAAACAACGCAGAGGGTAATTAAAATTTTGCTAAAATGGATATGTTTAATATAGTCAAGTAAATAAACACAATTTGGAAATCATAATTTTTCACATACTTTTTGTATAAAGGCTCCCTTCCAGACATATCAGACAAGAACATGATAACACTGCATGCAAACAAAAGATAGAGCTACAAATCTTCAGCAAAAAATCCGCCAAGAAGTTATAAGATAAAGGAACAACTGTGAATGCATGCATTTAGCAATGTGGGAAACAGAATGAGAACATGCCAGAAATGAATAAGAGGAAAAGGAAAAATTGATGAATCTGAATCTACTACCAACCAGCTTTAGTAAACTCAATGTCAAAAAAAGCCATTCACACAGTACATTTTATACTCCTCAAAATCTGTTATACATAATATTAAATGGTTAGGAAAGCTAAGAAAAATATACCTTATTAAGTCCAAAATAATAACAAACAAAGGGAAATCTTACGAATATATTTTCCATTTTAATTTGTTTGAATAGCACCTACTTTGTGAGTCAAATAGTCCATATTTTGACTGGCTTGTTTCCTTGACTATTTGAAGCAAAGAAGATAAATTATTTTTCTAGTTCTTACAAATGAGATTCCAGCCCTTTTTCTTTTGCCTTTCGTGATCTTACTAAACCTTAGGTCAGGAGGCTTAAATGTTTTTGGATGACATAAAAATATAACATAAGTTGACCCAAAGACAATATATCAACTTTCAAGATTAGATCATTCATAGAGCAGAATCATGCACATGGACAAACTAAAACTTGGAATCACCATAATGGTATTTATCATGCTCAAGCCTGGGATATAAGAAGCATTTCTCATCATGTATAAATATATATATATATATATATTTATTTATATATTCCATGTGCATTTTCACTCAGTCACCAACTAAATAACATTATTATGAAGAACAGATACACATTACTTTTCTTTTGAAGGTTGGATAAAATATATAGCATCCATAGAGGGCAAAGGTTCCCTCCTCTTGAAAAGATCTTCCACCACTGCAAAGAAAACAAAAAAATACGGGATCTATATCAGACTCAATAGGCAATTACCAGCCTCTGATAACTATATGACAAATGACCTGCTGAATTTACAAACAACAATAAGAACAAAGTGGATTCGCATGATACAGTGATAGAGCTTAACAAAAGAAGATAAACGCTAAACATGCGACCGCTAATGTAGACTTTAGTGCCTATATAGGCTATAGCAATAAGAATCAGAAAGGAAACAAATACGAGAAGCAAACACGATGAAATAATTTTATTTTGATTCTTACATGAAACTCCCTGGTCTGTGATATCCGACATTTTACAAGAGTGAGACATAACTTTCATTGTAACCTTATCCATGATGAAAACCTGCACAGAATCAGTAAAGATTCACGACAACGGAACATAAACAACTTCCGAAGAAGATGACTTGGTTCATTAATTACAATTAACACCAATATAAGCAACTTAATACTCTCTACAAGCGGTTTAATGGAAAACGAATATTGTGATGAACATTGCACATACCTTCCAGGTCGATCTCGAATCCCCTGTCCTTGTCGATCCTAGCATTTCAAGCAACAAACCTGAATATGCCAGATCAAGAGAATTAATTTCTCCAGATAAACATGGATGCAATGATTAACCAACAAAACTACAACAGTTCCAAAAGAAAAAAATGAATTGATCCCGCCAGTCGACATAAAAATTCATAAAAATATATTTTAAAAAAATATGACATTCTCCCGCCAAAATAACAAAAAAAGTATAATAAAAATGCGGGTAGCAACTCACGTTCGCGGCTGATTTGACGAAAGAATTTGTATTCTCCGCCATGAGAAGAGGATTCTGAATCGGATAATGACATTATAGATGACGCCGCCGGATTTGTTTTTCAAGCTTAAAAACAGTATAAACGATGGAGAAAAGTACGAAATGAGAAGGGAGAAAACGGAAACAAATTGCGTTGTGTTGAAGAGAGGAGACTAAAGATCGTTACATTTGCGAATGAATGAAGCGCGTATTTCGCTCAACTGAATGGATAAAAAGCTAATGGGATTTGCATTTTGTTCTTGGAAACATATTTGGCCTATGAGGGATTGATGTTGCTCTAAACTTGCACTCCCGTTACTTAAAGGATGCGACTATTACCAATTTACCATTTCCGCCTTTGCTTGCCAATCAAAGACAAAATTATTGGGAGGTCCTTGTACTTTTTTTTGTTGCTATTTGGTCTTTATATTTTTATTTTAGCACATTAAGCTTTTTTATTTTATTTTTCCACCTATTGAATCCTTTTTAACAAATTTGGCTTAAAAAATAAATAAATAGTTTTTTTGTTTGTTGGTATAACATATATGACAGAATTAGCCCTTGTATATCCATCCTGATTATTTAAGTGTCCTAAAAAAATACATATAAGTAATTTTTTTAATAATTTAAAGAATAAATATTTTATATTCAAGCATCAAAATGCTCTTTTTATTAAAAGTTCATATCATTTTTCATTCTCAATGTTAAAATTTTATCCAATTGGCCTTATTAATCCCCAATTTAGAACCATTTTTTATTCCAAAGTTTTTAATATAGTGTCCATTTAAAAAAAAAAATCCAACTTGGAACAGTTGAATCAACTTTATTTTAAGAGTTGATGTGCTCATTATTATCTTATAATATAAAGGTTTTACACCTTTTCTTCGTAATTTATAGGTGCTAGGTAGTGGGGTCTTAGGCCTTCCATCTACACTGAGGATCCGTTTGATATTGAGTTTGTCAAAAGTACTTTTGGAGAAAAAAAAATTATTTTTGAGTTTTGAAAACTGCTTTTGGAGAAAAATACATAAATAAATATTTTTTCTAAAAGCAGGTTTGGAAAAAACAATTTATAAAAGATTAAAAAAATCAGTCAATAAAATCAAAAAAATTTTAAACTTACTTTTTGGACACCTAACAGTAAAATTATTAAATCAATGGACTACCATTTTTGTATGGGAAAACCCTCAACACTTTTGTCCTGAAAGATTTATTGGCACTTCTGTTCACATAAAGGGTCAGGATTTTGAACTGATACCATTTGGAGCTGGTAGGAGAAGTTGTCCTGGAATGTTTATGGGTCTTGCCAATGTAGCGGTATCTCTTTCAAATTAGTTTACTTTACAAATTTAACTGGGAAATGCCTGTTGGAATTATAAGTGAAGATTTGGACATGGATGTGCAACCGGACATTACTATGCACAAAAAGAATGCACTCGGTCTCACGCCAAGCAATATATAACCTTTCATCCTTTGTGCTTCATATGCTTGGAATTTATTTTCAATAATTGATGCTCTTTATAAGATTTTAATGATTTATAGTTTATATTAAACCACTTCATATACACCAAAAATAAGGGAAGAAAATCCAATCAAAGTGCTTTAATTAGTTGATCACCAGGATTCAACCTAAAAATTAAAAAATTAAATTTGTAAAAATTTCAAACCAGAAGCCAGCGATATAGGCATATAGCAACCTGATTGGGACTAAATAAGATGTAAATTAACCAGAGATAGCCCTTCACTTTGCAGCATTATTGAATTTATTTGATGAAAACTGTTAAAGAAAAGAAAACCACAACTCTTGCCATAATTAAAAGAAACACCCACAACTGTTTTTAAAAATAAAAAATAAAACTAAAGGTAGCCCTTCTCTTTGCAGCATTGAATTGCTCCATCAAATATTTCATCAATCCCATATTTAAATTTGAAACCAGAATCTGTCAGTTTCTTGGACGAGAGGGCAGGGGCCTTGCGTCCTTTAATACCTTTCAACGATCTGCCAAGAAAAGCAATATTAAATTTCCCTTGCTAGTTTCTTGATTGCAAACAACATAAGAGGAAAAAGAAAGAAAAAAATAACTCACTCTTTTGTGGGTACTGTGAACTCTGGATATTTTGCAGAAAGAAAATTAGACATCTCTTCGATAGATATCACGTCTGAAGAACAAATATACCTCCCTTTTGCATCAGGATATTCAAGAAGGAAGATATATGCCCTTGCAAGATCATCAACATGCACCATATTTGTATTCAGGAGCAGATTATAAAAATCCGGCTTACCTGATAATTATATCAATTAATTAGTACCAAATTAAGCATTGAGGAAATTAATAAACAAAAAATTAATAGGTACCAAGAATCAAAGCCAGTGCTCCCTCCACCGAGGCTGGTAGTTTCGGACAGATGAAAGGACCAACAATAAAAGGAGGGATTACAGTCACAAAATCCAATCCATTTTCTTCTGCAAACTCGAGAGCTATCTTCTCAGTCAACGTCTTGGAAACCCAGTGAGAGCTGGCGAAGGATTTCAAGTTTTTAATGTAATCAACGTCACTCCAAAAACTTTCATCCATAACTTGTTCAGATTTATCACTATTATCAACTGCTGAAGAGCTAGAAGTATACACCACCCGCTTCACCGAATTCGAGTTCAAGCATATTTTTAAGATTCCTAAAGTTCCGTCAATTGTTTTTCTGATAACAAGTTCTTCAGGTTGATTCTGAAAATGGGTAGGAGTAGGGGTTGCCACTAGAAAGACACCAACACATCCATTAATAGCATCTTGGAAACTGTCTGGATCATCAAGATCTGCCAGGAAGATTTTGAGCTTCTCGGAAGCTCCTGGTAGACTTGTTAGGAAGGTCAAATCTCTCTTTTGCTCTGCTCATATATTATATAAAAAAATAATTATGTGGATGCAAAAATTGTTGTTCAATGAAGTCATAACAACACTTAGAAGGTCGTTTGGTTCAGAGATCTGGGGCAGCTAATTGTTGTTTCACACCCAACAGCTGCCCTGTAAGATATCTGAATCAGCAGCTGATTTCAATCTCAGTGAAGGAATCTCTTACCTGGATCGGGTCTAATGGTGGTGTGAACGGAGTAACCATAGTCAAGAAGCCGCATGATCAACCATGATGCTACATACCCATTGCCGCCTGTAACACAGATTGTACCTTTGTCTTCTTCCATCTCTTTCTTTTTCCTTTCTGTCTAGGTTTGAAGTATTTATGATCAAGGTTCTTTGTCATCGTTTGTTATTGAGTTTGTAAAAAATGCTTTTAAAAAAAAATTTATTTTAAAATTTTTGAGTTTTGAAAACTGATTTTGGCGATAAGTAATTAAATAGATATTTTTACTAAAAGTAAGTTTGGAAAAATCAGTTTATACAAAATTAAAAAAATCAGTCAATTAAATCAAAAAAAATTATAAACCTGTTTTTTTTAAGACACCTAATAACAATTTCAAACACTTTCTAGATATACAATAGGGGTGGGTTCGAGACGAAATTTTCCCTTCCCCTTTCCGATTCCGAATCTCACCCCGTCCCTCCGACTCCGTCCTAATTTTTGTTAGAGAAAATTTTAGGGTCCATGTACCTCAACCACACGAAGACAGGCTCTGGCCTCTCCTCGTTCTCTCAATTTTTATTAAATTCTTTTATATTTATTTTAATGTTACAAATATTTATTTATTTTAATTAATTATATAATTATTTAAATAAAAAAATTATGTTTTTACTTTAAATGATTATTATATTTTTATTTTATTATTTTTTAAAAATATTAATTATATTCAAATATAAATATTTATATATATATATATAATAAATATATAAATCGGGACAAGGTATATATATATCATCCCCAATATAAAAATTTTGGAGTCATAGTAGGAAAAAAATACAAAAAATTTGTTTTATACGACACAATGCAGATCGGATCCAAATTATCGTATGTGATGAATTTGTACTTTGGAATTTGTAACGGAATTACATTAGATCCACTTCCTATTTAACTAAATCATCTCACTCTTATTTTTTCTTAGATATTTTTTATATTTAGTTTGACTCTTATGTAATATAGATCCAATCATGATCATGATTTTTCTTTTCCTGCTATGTATGTGAACAATGTAATTTATGTAAACTGAGTCGACAATTTTAAATAATTTGCAAGGTTTATGCTTCCCTATTTATCAAAAAGCAAGAACAATCTAGAATTTATCTTTTTGTATGAATAAATTTAATTTAATAGATAATAAATTAAAAATTATATAAAGAGTGATGTATAAAAAAAATAAAATTTTGATTACTTGTATATATTTTGTTGGTCCCTTCAATGGAAAATAAAAATTCAACAATTCATCAACAATTGCTTTTGTTGAATTTTTTTACCAAACAATAGCTTTTATTGAATTTTTTCCACCAAAAAATTGTTGACATTGTGTATTCTAATTCCTATATAAAGGGCATGCAAAATTGATTTGAAGCATAACAATTTTTTTATTCAATTGATAGATTAGAGATAGTCCATGGAGAGAGTTAGATTTATGGAAATTATTTCAAAAATTGGGGAGTGACAAAAATAGTGAAAAAAATATTTTAGGGAAACACTTGTGTGTCATTATTTTTGGATTTATCTCAAAATTGTTGTATTGTCTCTATGTCTAGGAAAGACTATTTCCTTGTATTCATTAATTTTTATTAGTGGAAGAAAAATATTTGAAATTTTGTCTCGTACTTGTAGCATAAATTAAAGGATGAACCATATTAAATTATTAGTGTTATTTTTGCTGATTATTTTATTTTGCATTATTTGTATTATTTTACTTGCTGTGCTCAACAAGTGGTATCAGAACCAGTCTGTCAGTTTTATAAAATTTTTAGTATACTTTGTGGTTGCAGTATTGACTGATCTTCCATATCAAAAAAGATTTTGTTTGATTATTGTCAGCTGAAGGAGTCTCAATTTTTTAGAATAAAAAAATGGAGACAAATGACACCAAAATGATCAACTTAAATGACACAAATTACCACATATGGAGAAGAAAAATAAATGATCTCCTATTTATGATGAAAATGCATCTATCAGTGTTTACTATAACTAAACTCGAAGACAAGACATATGAGAAGTGGGAGTTTGAGCACAAGCAAGCGTGTGGTTACATCCGACAGTTTGTCGAAGACAATGTGTACAACCACATTTACAATGAGACTCATACCCGAACGCTATGGAATAAGTTTGAACAACTTTACGCATCAAAAACTGACAATAATAAATTATTTTATTTGACAAAATTGACGTAGTCAAAATACAAATAAGGGACTTCCATAGCAGATCATCTGAATGAGATGCAAGGGATTATGAACCAGCTATCCATAATCAGTATAAAGCTGGATGACAAAGTTTTTGTTCTGCTAGTATTTGGCTCTCTATCATAGTCATGGGAGACTTTGAAGATTTCAATCACCAACACTAAACCTAACAGTGTACTCAATATAGAGTTTGTAAAAAACAGTATCCTAAATGAAGAAATGAGAAGGAGATCTCAGAACTCATCTTCTTCATCACAACTAGATGTTCTTGTTATAGATTCCAGAGGAATGAGCCAATATAGACAACAGATGTCTAGAGGAAAAAGCAAAGACAAGTTAAAAAAATATGGCAATATTAAATGTCATTACTACAAAAAAAAAGTCATATCAAGAAATACTGTCTAAAGTTCAAGAAGGAATAAAAAGGCAAGGAAGTGAAACGAGATGACAGTAGTGATAATGACGTAACAAATACTAGGAATGAATTCAATGTCGTTTGTGACAATACTATCAATTTCACATCCCACAAGACCAATTGGGTAATTGATAATGACGCTACCATTCATGTCACGTCTCAGAAGAAATTTTTCTCATCTTACACAGCAGAAGACGTTAGTGCTATAAAGATAGAAAATGATAATCTGTCAAAAGTTATCGGCATAAGAGATGTTTGTCTGAAGACTATGAATGGTACTAGATTAATCTTAAGAGATGTCAGACATATTCTAACTATTTGCCTGAACTTAATTTCTGTAGGAAGACTTGATGATGTAGGTTTCTACAGTACTTTTTTCAATAATTAGTGGAAGCTTACCAAAGGTTCACTAGTGGTGGGTAAAGATACAAGACATGGTACCTTGTATGTGATGCATGCAAAGCTCTCCAACGACATTGTGAGTGATGTGGAGAGGGACAGTGTTATTGAAGTATGACACAGGAGACTCAATCGTATGAGTGAGAAATGAATGACTATCCTTGTCAGAAAGAAGATGTTAACCATAATGGATGAAGTACAGTTGGAAAAATGTGCTGACTGTTTAGTAGGAAAACAAAACATAGTTTTTTTCAAAAGTTTCCATTCTTCCAGAATGAAGAATGTGTTAGATCTGGTTAATTCAGATTTATATGGGTCAATGCCAAAGTCACTGAGTGATGCTCAATACTTTGTGACTTTCATTGATAACTATTCGAGAAAAATATGAGTGTATACTTTAAAGATAAAAGATAATGTGTTAAATGTCTTTAAATAATTTTCATGCCTTAATTGAGAAACAGACCGAAAAAAAGTTGAAATGCATCCGGACAGACAATGATGGAGAATACACTGGATCATTTGATGCATATTGCGAAAAATATGGTATTCGGCATCAGACAATGCCTCAAAAAATACTACAGTTGAATGACTTAGCTGAGATGATGAATAAAACTTTAATGGAGAGAGTCAGATATCTGTTCTCATGTGCAAAGTTGTCTAAAATATTTTGGGGTAAAGTTTTACTTACGGCTGTATAAGTGTTAAATTTTTCACCCTGTATCCCTTTAAAGCTAGATGTTCTAAAGAAAGAATGGTCAGGAAAAAATATTTCTTATAATCATCTGCGAGTATTCGGTTGTAAAACTTTTGTACACATCCCTAAGGATGAGGGGTCCAAGCTAGATATTAAAACACGACAATGTATCTTTATTGGCTATGACAAAGATAAGTTTGGTTACAGATTTTATGATCAAGTGGAGAAAAAACTTGTCATAAGCCATAATATTATTTTTGTTGAGAATGAGACCATTGAAAATATTGTTAGGAAGAAAAAGGATGCTCCTGATTTCGACGATGACTAAACAAATTTGGAATTGATTCCTCTAATACAAGTACCGAGACAAATTGGGATGAAAATCATTTTGAGTTGTCTGAAGTAAATGATGCTCCCATCAATAACCCATAAAATGATGTTGAAGATGATGATGTTCATCATCAACCAACACTTGTGCCCTCCTTAGTTTCTTTGAGAAAAAACAGTAGAGAAAGACAATCTTCTACAAGGTATCCAGAAAATGAGTATGTGTTACTCACTGATAGAGGATAACTAGAAAGCTTTGAATAAGCTATGATTGATGAACACAAACAGAAATAGAAAGAAACCATGCAAGATGAAATGAAGTCCTTGTATGAAAATAAAGCTTTTGAATTGGTGAAACTATCAAAAAGTAAAAGAGCTTTGAATAATAAATGAGTGTTCAGAATCAAGCATGAAGAGAATAGTTCTCATCCAAGATTCAAAGTCAAACTAGTTTTCAAAGGGTTCAGCCAAAGGAAAGGGATTGACTTTGATGAAATTTTCTCACCAGTTGTAAAAATAACATCTATTCATACACTATTGGGGTTAGCAGCAAGTCTTGACCTGAAAGTTGAACAAATTGATATGAAAATTGTCTTCTTACATGGTGATTTGGAATAGGAGATATACATGGAGCAACCAAAGAATTTCAAGCATAAGGGAAAAGAAGAATATGCTTACAAATTGAAGAAAAGTCTCTATGGCTTAAAGCAGACACTAAGACAATGGTACTACTTCAGACCATTGTGTTTTTATGCAAAAATTCTCTGATGAATATTTCATCATTCTTTTACTCTATGTGGATGATATGTTGATTGTTAACTGAAATGTTTCCAGAATTAATAACTTAAAAAAACAGTTAAACAAGTATTTTTCCATGAAAGACTTGGGGCCAGCAAACTATATTCTTGGCATGAAGATTATCAGAGATAGGGGTGCCAAAAAAATTATGGTTGTCATAGGAAACATTGAGAAAATACTTCAGAGATTTAAAATGGATCAAGTTAAAGCGGTTGGTTTTTCTCTTGTTGATCACTTTAGGCTGAGTTTCAAACAGAGTCCTTCTACAGATGAGGAGAAAAGGTGAGATGGAAAAGATTCCATATGTTTCAGCAGTTTGAAGTTTGATGTATGTTATTGTGTGCACACGACTAGATATCGCTCATACAGTTGAAGTAGTGAGCAGATTCCTTTCAAATCGTGGAAAGGAACATTGAGCTATAGTAAAGTGGATTTTCAGGTATCTTCGAGGTACTTCCAAAATATATTTATGTTTTGGAGATATCTAACTTGTATTAGTTGAATATATAGATGTGGATATGACTGACAATGTAACTCGAAAAAGTCTACGTCGGGATATTTGATCATTTTTGTAGGGGGAACTGTGTCATGGCAGTCAAAGTTACAGAAGTGCGTTGCACTATCCATTATTGAAGCAGAGTTTATTGCAATAACAGAAGCATCTAAAAAGTTGCCATGGATGAAAAAGTTCTTGAAAGAACTTGGGTTGCAGTAAGACAAATATCTGTTATTTTGTAATAGCCAGAGTGCTATCCATTTTGGAAAGAATGTCTATTTTCACTCAGGATCAAATTATATTAATGTAAGATATTACTGGATCAGATATATGATGCAGAAGAAGCTATTACAACTTGAGAAGATCCATACAAAGAAAAATGGATCAGACATGTTGACGAAAATTATATCAAAATCATACTTTGAGTTATGTCGGCTAGCTGCAGGAATGATAAAGTTTTCCATGTAGTTGAGAGGGGGAGATTTGTTGGTCCCTCCAATGGAAAATAAAAATTCAACAATTCACCAAAATTTGTTTTTGTTGAATTCTTCCACCAAACAATTGCTTTTATTGAATTTTTTACACCAACAAATTACTGACATTGTATATTCTTATGCTTATATAAAGGGCATGCAAAATTGATTTGAAGCATATCAATTTATTTATTAAATTGAGAGATTATAGATAGTTCATTGAGAGAGTTAGAAATTGGGGATTGATAAAAATAGTGAGAAAAATATTTTTGGGAAACACTTGTATATCTATTTTTGGATTTATCTCAAAATAATTGTATTGCCTATAACTTATGTCTAGGAAAATCTTTTTCCTTGTACCCATTAATTTTTATTACTAGAAGAAAAATATTCGCAATTTTGTCTCGTGGACATAACCTAAATTAAAGGGTGAACCGCATTAAATTGCTGGTGTTATTTTTGTTGATTATTTTATTCAACATTATTTATATTATTTTACCTGCTGTACCCAACATATTTTGATAAAAAAAAAAAGTTTTCCATTTATAATCATATAATAATATATATTCTAAATTATTACAATTGTTGTTTTATAGTACTCATATTTTGATACATTTACATAATTTTTTTTATTGTTAACAATATTGAATCTCTTTCAATATAAATCATTAAACAATCATTCAACAAAATAAAAAAAATAAAAAAATAATCTTTCTCTTTATATTTTTTTTGATAACTTACTATATAAAATATATAAAACTAAAGTTTCAAGTGGATGCAAGTTAATATATATAAAAAAAAAATTTATAAGGACTAAAAGAGGTACTATGAAATATTTTAGGGAAAAATAGAGGCAAGTTCCGCCATTACTCCCACCCTAAATCCGTCTCAATCAGAAAATCAGCTTAAATTCTTTAGTCATCAGTTAGAATTAGATTTCCAAGTTTACAAAATAAATTGATAAACTTTTCAAAGGATGATGAAAATAAGTCCCTACAATCCAGCAAATTCAAATTTGAATCCACTCAAAATATGAACTTTTATTACATGACTTAAGAAAAGAGGAAAAGAGTCGGTCCCCCAGGCATATTAATGCAGCAAACAAACACACCAAGTAGTTCATTTGAAAAAATATCTTGGAAGTGAGGTAGTTTTTAAATATGTTTTGCTATTGATTTTACTTTTCATTCATTAGATTTAGACAAGAAATTTTCTATTCCAAATATAAATTAGAAATATCCTTTTTCTTCGCAGCATTTGATTGCATCATCAAACATTTCATCAAGTTCATATTTAAATTCAAAACCCGAGTTTAATAATTTCTTTGATGAAAGTTCAGCAATTCTATAGTCATCGATGTCCTTTATAGATCTGTCAGAAAAAAAAATCATCATAATGATTTAATTTTAATATCAAAGAAATGGAAAATAAATTAAAATAAAACGACTCACTCAATTGTTGGAATCGGAAACTCTGGGTACTTAGCAGAAAGAAATTTCACCATCTCTTCACTGGGTATGGTGTGTGAAGAACAAATATACCTGCCCTTGGCATTAGGATTTTGAAAGAGCACATGTGCACCAGCCACATCATCAATGTGCACCATTGGTATATTGAGGACATTCATATATTGATCTTTCTCGCCTAAGCAACGGGACGGAGTTAAATTAATTAATTAATCAAGTAATCTTAGGAAAACACATATATAAATTACGTAGTATCATAGCCAAGCACGTATGAACAGAGCCAGGAAATTTGGGACAAATGAAGGGACCATTAATGAGAGAAGGAATAATAGTGACGAGGTCTAACCCATGTTTCTGTGCAAAGTCAAGAGATGTCTTCTCTGTTAAAGTCTTAGAAATCATATAACCATAAGCATGGGATTTAAAGGATTTAATGAAATCCACATCACTCCAAAAACTCTCATCTATTGCGTCTACACTACCAGCTTTGCCATTAAACACAACAGCTGATGCCCTAGAAGTTTACACAACTCGCCTCACTGTGTTGGATTTTAAGCATTGCTTTAAGATTCCTAATGTTCCATCTATTGCTCTTTTAGTAACTACTTCTTCTGCCTCTTTGTTCTTAAAATCCACAGGAGTTGCCACATGAAACACCCCAATGCATCCTTTAATGGCTGCTTCAAAACTTTCCGGCTCACTAAGATCAGCTTCGAAGATTTTGAGTTTTTCCGTCGCTCCTTGCAGATTTGTCAAGAAGCTTATGTCCCCTTCATGTCCTGATCAGAATATCAAAAAAAAATTTAAATTAAAATTTAGTTAAAGAAAATGTTTCAAATTGCACTGTAATTATAGTAGGTTAATCAAAAAGTTCATGTTTTTAAGGCTTTGTGTTTCTCATTAGTAGTACTACAGCACTCAGAAGACAGTGTTATAAAAAATACAAAATCTTGGATGCAGACGACCACAAATCTTTGTACATAAACAGAGTATATGCAATAAATTGTTAGCATATATAGAAGTATTACCATAGTATATGACAATAAATTAGTAAAAGTTTCAAATTTTGATAATTACCAGATATTCAAATGGTTATAATAACTTATAATACTAGAATCAGATATAGCAGCTATCAGTCCAATGGTGTGGACGGAATATCCATGGTGAAGGAGCTTCATGATCAACCATGATGCTAGAAATCCAGTGCCTCCTGTAACACACACTTCCTTTTTCTCCTTCCATCTCTGTTATGTGAGACTAGGAATATCAAATTGTGAAGCAGAAATTGCATTCTATCCTTCTTGACTCAGAGTTTATAGGGTTTTTATTTTTATTTTTATCAAGTAGTGGTTGTGGACTTTGAAATTATCTTGCAATATGACGTTTCCTAATATGCGGGCGATGCAATTTATGTAATTGATTTGGACAATTTTAAACAATTTGCAGGGTCAATGCTTCCCTATTTATGAGAAAATCAACTCTAAATTGCTCAATCATGAGTTAGAATTAGTTGCAAGATTACATTAAGGGGCATTGAGTTTGCCAAAAACACTTTTAGAAAAACAATTTTTATTTTTAAGTTCTTTGAGTTTTGAAAATTGTTTTTTCAGAGAAACAGATAAATAGATATTTTTTCTAAAAACAGGTTTGTAAAAAGCAGTTTATAAAAAATTAAAAAAATCAGTCAATTAAATCAAAAAAATTATAAACTTGTTTTTTAGACAGCTAACAGCAATCCCAAACACCCCCTAAGTCAGGAAAAACAAATTTGAATCTACTCAATAGATAAACTTTTTATGTATGACTAACCAATTGTTTTGGTGCTATTATTAAATGATGATGATTTAAGCTATGAAACGATGATTCGTAAGCCGAACATATTAGTCTATCAAACAAATTCAATAGTAAAACGTCATATGACTAAAGTAGTTTTTAACATTTTTACACGACAGACATTCTATTATTGATTTGATTTTTCACAGATCAAAAAAAAAATTACGTTCTAAATATGAATTAAAAATATCCGCGTTCTTTGCAGCATTTGATTGCGTCATCAAACATTTCATCAAGTCCATACTTGAATTCAAAACCCAAGTCCATAGTTCAGCAATTCTGTAGCCTTTGATATCCTTTATAGATCTGTCAAGAAAACAAAAACTTATTTCTCCATTATGATTTAATTTCAGTATCAAATAAATGAGGAAAAAAAAAACTACTTACTCCATTGTTGGCATCGGAAACTCTGGGTACTTAGCAGAAAGAAATTTCACCATCTCTTCAATGGGTATGTTGTGTGAAGAACAGACATACCTGCCCTTGGCATTAGGATTTTCAAAGACAAAGATGTGTGCTCTAGCCACATCATCGGTGTGCACCATTTGATTATTAAGACTCAAAAGTTGATCTTTCTCGCCTGAGCAATGGTAATTAAATTGATTAATAAAGTAATCTTAGGAAAACCCAATATATAAATTACCTATAGTGTTTTGACACGTACCTAGTATCATAGACAAACATGTACGAACAGAGCCGGGAAACTTGGGACAAATGAAGGGACCATTAATGAAAGAAGGAATAACAGTGACAAGGTCTAACCCATGATGTTGTGCAAATTCAAGGGCTGTCTTCTCTGTCAAAGTCTTAGAAATTGCGTAACCATAACCATAGAAATTAGAGGATTTAAGGAAATCCACATCACTCCAGAAACTCTCATCTATAGTGTCTACAGCTCTCTTGTTATTAAACATAACAGCTGATGCACTGGAAGTGTACACAACTCGCTTCACTGTGTTGGATTTTAAGCATGCCTTTAAGATTCCTAATACTCCATCTATTGCTCTTTTCGTAACTAGTTCTTCTGCTTCTTTGTTTTCGAAATCCACAGGAGTTGCTACGTGAAACACCCCAATGCATCCTCTGATGGCTTCTTCGAAACTCTCTGGCTCACTAAGATCTGCTTCAAAGATTTTGAGTTTCTCCGTTGCTCCTGGAAGATTTGTCAAGAAGCTCACATCCCTTTTACCGTCTGATCAGTATATTACAAAATTTTTAAGTATCATAAGCCAATACTATAAACATTATATACAAAATCTCTCTACTTATGCAAACAAATTATTAGCTGCAGATGCAATTATATATATCATAAAATTAGCAATTGTTTCAAGATTTTACTATTATTACAAGATGTTTGAATAATTGTAATAATTTGTAACTTCAAAGTTCGAAATTCACTATTGGGTGTTAGCAATTCTAATGCATACTGTTACTAATTTACATTCTTATAGTAGAACATTTTTATAATGGTGTGAAAACAAATCCGTGATTTCTCATTTTAGGGTTTATAATTATTAATCTAATCAGGACCTTCATTCGCAAAAGATTAAACTAGAAAAAGTAACTACCTCATTCCAAAATATTATAAATAAATAAATTGTTTTGATGCCTAATTTATATATATTTATATGTTTGTGTGTGAGAAAAACGGCTGAATTACCTGGGTGAGGTCTGATGGTGGTGTGAACAGAATATCCATGGTGAAGAAGCTTCATGATCAACCATGAGGCTAGAAATCCAGTGCCTCCTGTAACACATACACTTCCTTTCTCTCCTTCCATGTCTGTTATCTGAAAATCAATTATGAAGCAGAAATTGCATTTTGTCCTTCTTGGCTTAGGGTCTTTATTCTGAAAGTGGTTGTCAACTTCGAAAACGACATACCGCCATGAAGCTTGTTCATTGCATTTTTGACACGAAAATAAACTTGATCATTGTGTTTTTGTGCTTATCTGATCTCATGGGTGAGCAAATGACGTTAAGGAGACGTGTGTTGTGACCTTTGCAAACGAAAGTTACAATTTACATTTTTGATTTGGATATGGTGTCAATTTACCTCTAAGGCATTCCAAATTATGCATATTACTTCTTATTATGTTTTTTTCTTTGGTCTCAAACTTCCATTAAAGAATAAGATTACCCTTTCTTTTTAACCAAATTGCACATGAGCCCTACAGAGATGGACACTCCTTCCACATCAGCTTTCAATTTTTCCCATGGCTAAATATATAAATATTTCCTCCACCTTTACAAAAAAGTTGTTGCACACCTAAATTTAAGAGTAAATTTTACGAACCTTAATTTTCATAAAATATAATTTACACCCCTGATCAGATAATCAAAATTTTATAATGACATGTGACATCACCTAACATGGAACGTTTGGATTTCATTTAAAAAAGTAATTAAAAATTTACTAAAAAGAATTTTAAGACCAGGAATTCAAAAAAAATGAAAATTATGAAAGTAAGGTTTTTTTTTGGGTTTCTACAACTCAATTTTGGATTAGCTTCAAGAATCATGGGAAAATTTCTTAACTTATTCTTCAAAGTTGTAGGTTGACGATAGAAGATATTGTTGAAACTCTTTCTAGATCTTGCGGCCTCACAATCACCATTATTTAGCTAAAATGCTCTTCGGCCTCCCACCAAGCCCAATAATTTTTTCTTTTCCCAAATAGAGCTCTAGTTATTACCCTTGAGTTGAACTCAATTCCAATAGCAATTTGGCTAGCTAGTGATTTGCTTTTATGTTTTTTTTTTGCTGCTGCATTTTATTTGAATTTCAAAAAAAATAAAGAAAGAAAAATAGAGATATGAAGAAGTGGGAAGAAAACAGTAAAATAGAGGTGCAAATTAAATTTCAATCAACAAAAATCATTGAAAAAATTAACTAAAATTTATGTTATGCATCTTTCTATTTTAGAACATTACTCGTTGTCATCTCATATTTTAGGGTACAAAAATTACATTTTATTTAAATTCAGATGCATAAATATTACATATATAAATTTAAATGTAAAAAGTTTAAAGTTGTATTTATGCATTTTCATTTGTGAGAATTAGAGAAAGATTTAGAATTAGAGATTTCTTGTCAGTTTAATATCTTTATGGTCAGTAATGAAATGACCATCCCCTATTATGTAATTTACGAGTCTCCTAATAAATAAATAAATGTATTTATGCGTTTAAATTTTTTTTCTTCATTTAAGCATTTGACTCCCATTGGCTTCATTTTTATATTACATCTCCCTAAGCGAACTTGCCACCATTTTTGTTAATGTGTCCACAAAATGCCAACCACTTATTGATGATTTTGAGTAGAGGGTCACATGGAATGGTGAGAAAAGTTAACTATATGTTTAATTGTGCAAAATAATATTAATTTTTTTTAAATTGTCTAAAAAAATTAGAAAATAAAATTTACTGTTAATATTAGAAACATATTACCAAAATTATTTAAGTTATAAATAGTAGATAAAAAAGAAATTTAGAAAAGAAAAATTAAAAAATATATATATTTATTCAAGCTAAACAGCCCCTAAAGTTGCTAAAATTCGTGACTCCAGCTTAAAAAAGAAAACCCAATTCACCAACGTTTTTATTAATTTCATTTTCTAATCAAGAAAAAAATTAAAATCGTAAAATTTTTTAGAAAAATTATAACTGAGTTTGTTTGATTTGAAAGGAAAAGTGTGGTTTTGAGCCTAATTAGATCGTGGGAGTTTTGAAAAAGTTGAAAAATACAAAGAATTAACCAGATATTATCCCTACAAAATCAGTCCCTAAAAAATCAGTCCTCTTAATATTATATGAAACCCGATTACAATAATACCCATGTTAATGGTTCTGAAAATCAATGTTATTTTCAGAAGGAAAAAAAAAAACCACGTTAACAAAACGAAAGACATAATTTATCATATTTTTTTTTACTCGATTCTGGCTTCCAAGTTAAGAAATCTCAACACAATAAGATTTTACAATTCAATGAGAGTTTTTATATGTTTCGCAGAATACTTCACAGGGTATATATATATATATATATATATTCATTCATTTCCCTGTGAAGTGTTCTGCGAAACATATAAAAACTCTCATTGAATTGTAAAATCTTATATATATTCTACCTAAATTGAATTTTTATAAATGAATTTTGTTATACTTTATCAGTAAAGCAATAACTATATTTTTATAAATGAGAAAATATAATTGGATTCATGATAGATTTATTTTAAATAAATAATAACTCAGAATATTATGATGTTCATTAAGAGTTGAATCCAAAAATTATATCCATTTTACAAATTTTTTTCAAGAAAAAAAAAACAATGAAACTAAACTAGTTGACATAAGCATCTCAATTTGACAATGAACCGATCCATTTGATATTTTATTATCACAAGCAAATAATGATAATATATAAATGAAGGTATAATAATAATAATAATAATAATAATAATAATAATAATAATAAAAAATTAAATATTTGTTACATATTAATATAAAATTGTGCTTAATCAATGAAGTTAGTTAAACCCAAGCCAGAAGAGAAATTTTCAAAAATGGGAAAAACGTTAATTCTTTTTAAATTTATCTTTGTTTAAAATTTTTTCAAAAATATCAAAATTATTTTTTTAAATTTTCAAATATACCAAAAACTGAAATCTCGTACGATACATTTATTTTTTTATTTTCTATATCATTTTAATTGAATAATAGATTTGTGATCTAATATTTACTAAAGTTTACACAACATTAACATTTTTTTGATATATGATATACTTTTATTTTTTACAAATAATATATTTATACAATATTTATCTAATATTTATCTGATATTTATTTAACGTATGCCCAATATTTACCCAACGTCTATTCAATATTTATCAAACATTTATCTAATATTAACTCATACTTACATATATCAAATATTTATCCAACATTTTTCCAAATTTTACTCAATATTTACCATATATTTTTTTATATGATATACTTTTATTTTTTTTGATAAATAATATATTTATATAATATTTATCAAATGTTTACATCATTTATTAAAAAAAATAAAAGGTAGTAAATCGCAAGAAAAATTCGGCAAATGTTAGATTGAATAATAATTAAATTTTATTTGAAAAATAAAAATATATGTTACATAGACAAAAAAACTAAAGATAATAAATTTCAATTAAAATTCGGTAACACTCAAGAAAATATATAAAAAGGAAATGTAGAAATACAAGAAGGAAAAGGAAGATCAAAATAAGAAATCAATATAAAAATGAAATGACATAAAAATTGAAATATGAAAAAAATGGAAAGAAATATAAAGTTAAAAATACAAAAATTAAGTGAGAAGTTATACCAAAAAATCACGAAATGATATAAAAAAAATGATTTTGTTTGATTAGAAAATGGAAAAATGATAAAAATATATTGGTCAAAGAAAAAAAAGCATATATTGTGCAGTGGATTGAAAAAAAATAGTAGTAAAAGATAAGAGAAATTTAAATACTACAAAAGAAATTAAAGATATAATATAAAATGATAAACTGAAAAATGGTGAAAAATAATTTAGTAAGAATAATTAAAAAAATTTTGAAGGTATTTTTTAAATAAAAACCTAAAAAAAGCAAAGGTGAAATTTTTTTAAAATAGAAATGCTTGAACCAACCCATCAAAATAGATATGGGTGAAATAAGTTTTGATTTTATTAGTTTGGATAGTCAACCCATGTAAATCATTGTGCATTACTATATTGTGCAAATTATATTATGGATTTAAATGCATATGAATGTATAATATTTTATGTGCTATTAATTGGTACAATACTATTTTTAAATTATGTATTATTATATTATTGTTATTCTTCAGTGTATTTTTTCTTATTCACATAAATAAAAAAATTGTATATTTTAAATTTATTTTTAGATAGAATTTTTTTTAATTTGCAGATTTGATTTTATTTTTAGTATTTTTTAAGTTTGTAATAATTTTTATTATTGTTTGGGATAAAAAATATTTATTTATTATTTTTTTGTGACGATAAATAGTTGAAAATGAAAATATTTGAATTAAAAATGAGTAATATAAAGAGAGAAAATTGAGTTGCTGAAATTGAAGATAATATATTTAGTAAAAATAATGAATATATAAGTTATAAATAATGAACCTGCAAATGATATATGTAAGTTTAAAAACGATGAATATATAATTTTAAAAGGATATACCTACAAGTTATAAATGATGAGTCTTTAAATGTTTGAACATGTAAAATCTAAACGATAAACATATAGTTTCAAAAGAATGACTATACAAATTGTAAATGATGAACATATAAATATTTGAATATGTAAAATTTAACGATAAACATATAATTTCAAAATAATAAACCTATAAGTGATATATGTAAGTTTAAAAATAATGAATATATATTTTCAAACGGATGAACTTGTAAGTTTGAAAGATGACAAGTTGTAAACGATAAACTTATAAATGTTTGAATATGCAAAATCTAAACGATTAATATATAACCAAAAAATGATAAATTTGTAAGTGATACATATAAATTTAAAAACGATGAACATGTTTCAAAATAACGAACCTATAAAATTGAAAGAATGAACCTGTAAATGTTTGAATATGCAAAATCTAAATAATTAATATATCGCTTAAAAAAGATGAAACTACAAATGATATTTGTAAATTTAAAGATGATGAACTTGTATTTTAAAAAATGTGAACTTGCAAGATGTAGTTGAATCTACAAAATCTTAACGATAAATATGTAACTTCAAAAAGATAAATCTTCAAATTCAAAATGATAAAATTTAAAGTTATAAACGATGAATATATAATTATTACTGCAATAATTTATAAATGATAAACCTGTAAATTATAATTAATGAAATTATTTTATATTCATTAGTTTACTAAAATTTAATTTAAAAAAAATGCACTTTTCTGTGAAAAAATAAAATTCATAATATAATATGGACTCATAGTTATGATAAAACATCTCGCTATATTGTGAGTGGAAAAATTATGTTTCTTGCTATACCTGTTTATTATTCATTGTCTTGAATGAACTCTTTTAAGTACTTATATAAATACTAATAGATATAAACATTGGTAAGACATTTTGATTATATATATATATATATATCAATAGATTTGAAATGATCATTGATTAGGGGCTGATGAACAAAATGAGGAATTCACTTAAGGAAGAGCTGACATCTAATTAGTTAGTTAGTGAGGCAATACGACACGTTTGACATTATGATTAGGAAAAAAATATTTTTAAAAGAAAAAACTTATTTTAAATTATTTTGAATTTTAAAAATTGTTTAGTGTGAAAAATAGTTAAATATATATTTTTCTCATAAGTATATTTGGAAAAAATAATTTATAAAAAATTCAAAAAATTATTTAATTAATTCAAAAAATTATAAATTTATTTTTTAACTTATAACAATAATTTTAAACACCCGCTTATTAAGGCAAAAATGAGTAATTTAAATATAAATGAGTTTTAGCATCTTCAATTGAAATTTTTAATACAATTAATTTTAATTAATTAATTATTCTTAATATAGTTCAAGTTTTCTTCTTCACTGTAATTTTCATTTATATTTTATTAGTAAATTTATTTTAAGTTTTTTGGGTTCTACATTCTATAATGGGCTGAATTTAACCTTATAATAAGTGTAGCATAAAACTAAAGATAAAAGAAGTAGTGAGACTAAAATTTTTGCTTTTTTTATTTAGAACCTTTACAGCCTTTAAATTGGCAAAATACACAACTAAAATTCCTAAAAATTAGGTCTCATATATGGCATTTTCCCCATAACTCAACCACTCCTAAAAACTAGGTCAATAAACCACTAAATATGCTAACTAATGTTGAAAGACTATGATGTACAATAACAATTTGTAAACTCTAAACTACTAAATGATTGACTCAGTTGAAAAATAAATTCAACAATAAAATAAATAAAATTTTTCAACAATCCCTCCCTTAAACTAATGTTGAAAGACTCCGATGTACAACAATAACTTCTAAACTCTAAACTACTAAATGATCGACTCAATTGAAAAATAAATTCAACAATAAAATAAATACAAAATTTCAATAATCCCTCCCTTAAACTAATGTTTACTAACATCAGTTTACAACCTTGACAAAATTTGTGCTGTAGAGACCTAGTAATTCTCTAAGTTTCACAAACAATTCCCTTTTTGAGCGCCTTGGTGAATACATTACCAACTTGATCTTCACCTTTGCAATACATCAAATCAATTGTTCCACACTTGCAAAGATCTCTCAAAAAATAAATTTTCTCATCAATGGGCTTGTTTCTTTCGCATAACACTCGGTTATTTGACAAACTTGATTGTAGAGTTGTTATCACATAGTATTTTAGTAGCTCCATATTGCTTAAACTGCAGCTCCTCAAGTATTCTTCTCAGCCATATGGCTTAACAAACAAAAGACGTAGCTGCAAAAAATTCAGCTTCTGAGTTGGATAAGGTTACAATTGGTTTTTTCTTACATGACCGGGATACAAACACTCGTTCCAAACATAAAAACACAGTCACATACCAAATAGCTGAGTTGGTCTTTTTCCTTTATGGACAACCATCAACAAAGTTTTATGGTCCGTTATTATCTTCCACAAAATTTGAATTCTCCCATTTTTTTTTTATTATTGGGCAGTCTAGAGTGACATTCATAAGCATAATGACTATGTTTGTGGCATCTAAAATATTTTACGTTAGATTTGTCATGATCTCGACCTCTGCCTTCGCCATGAAATTGGTCATTATTGGCTTAGAAATTTCTGGTGTCATCTTTGTTTCCTTGATCTCCCCTTCCTCTTCCTTGGCCTCTGCCTCTTCCTCTTGAGTTGTTGGAATGAGTATTGGTAGAAGCTTTCAAAGCTTGTTCCTCTGTTGTTGAACTTCAGTTCATCTTCCGTTTATGGACCAACAAAGAGCTTTACAATTCATCAAGAGAGAGGTCATCTATGTCTTTTGACTCTTCAATTGAGCAAACAACATAGTTAAATTTCCACATCATAGAACACAAAGTTTTTTCTCCTATGGTAACATCTTTAATTTTTTCTCCATGGCATCTCATCTTATTGGCAATTTCCATAGTCCTCCCAAAGAAGCTTGTAACAGATCACCATCCTTCATCTGTAAAGCTTCAAAATCCCTCCTCAAGGCTTGAATTATGCATGCTTCACTTTAGAAGAGCCTTTAATATTTTTTTCTTCATTGAATCCCAGATATCCTCGGATGTATCTTTGCAAAGAATAGTCTCCAGTATGAGACGATCAATAACTTGAAAGAGATAGTTCTTCGCTTTCAAGTCTTTGAGCTTTATAGCTTAACTTTTGAGTTCTATGCATGTCACAGTTGCACTTGCTGGTGGCTCTTGAGTTCCGGATTCAACAACTGACCAATACTCTTTTGACTGTAAAAAGTTATCCATGAGCATAATCCAATGGTCATAGTGACCATCAAAGCAAGGGATGGCAGCTTGCACAAAATTGGAATCGTTGGACATTTGGGTAAGGTAATTGGGATGGTATATGATGGTTGCCTCATGTATTTCACTCTCTGGTCTCAGGAGTCTTAAAGCTCCGATATCATTATTAGTAAGTTTAGTAGAAAACTAAAGATAAAAAGAAGTAATGAGGCTGAAACTTTGCTTTTTTTTCTTTCTTTTTTTTTTTTTAAATTCAGAACCTTTAAAGCCTTTAAATAGGCAAAATCCACAACTAAAATTCCTAAAGATTAGGTTCCAAATATGACATATTTTCCATAATCCAATCACTCCTAAAAACTAGGTTTATAAGCCACTAAAACAACGTAGAGCAACGCCTCCTAAACTCCAATAAAATAAATAATTTTTTTCAACACTAAAGTTTTTTTCCACAAGTTAAAAGACACGCACCTTCTAGATGAGAGAGGCGAAGAAAACTGAAAATCTGAAAAGATCTTTTAAAATTTTATAATTGATTAATTATTAAATAACAAGTAATTATAATTAACAACCAAAAACGACATCTCTCTCTCCTTCCCTCCCTCTCTCTCTTTTTCTCTCTCTCTCTCTGTCCCCGTCTCTATTCATAGACCCCGTCCTCCTAATATGGATTCCACTGCACAACTGCAATCCCAAATCCCATAAACCCTAGACTCATAGATCATGCATCACTGTACACGGAAGATAGAAAGAAAGTTTTTTTTCCTTTTTCCTGTCTTAAATTCCTTGTTCTTTGGGTGTCTCTTCACATTCTGATTCACCTGAATCTCCAGCTTCGAGAAAGAAATTAGGGATTTTTGCAGTTTCTTCGTTTGTTTTATTTAGTATGCATAGATCTGGAGCTGCTATGGCTTGGAATGTATTCAAGTTTTGTACGGCCCTGCGGGGCCTGGGCTCGATCATGATCCTATTGGTGCTTGGAGTTGTGGGTGTTACCTATTACACCGTCGTTTTGACCAATTATGGTCCTGCTTTGTACGATGGTGGACTTGATTCTATCACTGCTCTCGCCGTCTTGATCCCATTTCATTTTTTGGTGAGCTTATTAATTTCTGACTTATTAAATTGCCTATCGCAGAGTGAGTAGTATAGTGGGAAATGGAATTAGAAGTGTTTATAATGTTGGTTTGAGGTTGATGGCTTCTTTTATTTTTTTCTAGAAATAATGAACTTTCTTGTGTAGTAAATTTGCGCTGTCAATTGATTGGAAAGTGGGAGCTTTTTAATGTGGATCTTAGTATCTCTTAGCTTCAAATACAGTATCTGATTTAGCACAGTGGGTAATGGAACTAAAACGTGTTAATTTTGTTCAAATTGCAGTTGGTGATGCTTCTATGGAGTTACTTCTCTGTTGTCTTAATTGATCCGGGTAGTGTGCCTCCTAATTGGAGGCCTGCTATTGACGAGGAAAGAGGTGAAGCTGACCCTTTGAATGGCTCAGATTTTAGTGTTGTGGCGACCGACTCATCCGATCAAAGAATCCGGTATTGCCGGAAATGCAACCAGCTGAAACCACCTCGTTGCCATCATTGCTCCGTTTGTAAGTTTCCTCTCAAACTTTCCTCTTCTATTTCTCCTTGTTCACCTGAAAAGATAATTAGCTACTTTGCTTCTTTCAGGTGGAAGGTGTGTGCTGAAAATGGACCATCATTGCGTGTGGGTAGTAAATTGTGTTGGGGCATTAAATTATAAATACTTCCTTCTATTTTTGGTAAGTTGCGCTTTCATGTTGAGGCCACTTATTATGTTTTCAATACTTTATATGAATAACTGTTTCTGAATTAGGGAACTCCTTACTTTATATATGTTTGATAAATATCCTGCTAGATTTCAGGAGAACGATTTTTAGTGAACTTTCAATTGTTTTTGCCTTGTTAAGCGGAAAGCATAATGGAATGTTGGAGCTGATTGTTGTAGATTCCTATGGGTAGGTGGATGGATACCTTCATTTGGGGTTATGTCATGGGATAATGAAAGTATTTCAAGTTATATATATTACCTTACTTTATCCAATGTAAAAGAAGCTTGGAAATTCGTGGCAAACTCATTGGGTCATATGCAAATTGTGGCAAACTCGTTGTCTTATGCAAACTGTCTATTTTGATTTAATTAACGCATTTCATGACCTGAGCAGTGTAATGCGAAGCTTTTTATAACTTGGAATATGTAGCCCAGACTATCTTGCAATTTGACCAGGATCATCTCTTCTAAGTATTAACATTATTAATTTTTGTGGCTGTCTTGTAAACCTTAAGGCTAGCAGGTCATATTGTTTTAGATTATAATTTTAGTTTCTTAATTAAAATGTGTGGAAAAGAAATTATATGTTTTTTGCAATATTGTATCATTGACGTTCCAGCGAAAGAATGGTACTGACTTGAGAAAGTTGTCTCGGCATTGGTCATTTTTTAATGGCGATAATGCTCCTACACAGGCTACACTTCTTTAAACTATGCATTCTCATGGTTGAGTTTCAATCTAATCTGCTGATAGGATGATACTATTTCTTTACATTTCCCTTAGCTGTGATCTTTAATGTCAGTGTAGTTCTACACGTTTCTAGAGACGAGTCTTGTGACATTGTCACTGCTGCCTCACTTTATTTCATTCTTTGGTGATGGAGAAATTCCTGGAACACCTGGGACCCTTGCAACCACATTTCTTGCCTTTGGTAGGATCTACTTAGCCTATTATCTTTCCTATTTAGTCAGTAGTCTATAATTCTATAACTATTGTTTCTCTTTTACAGTTTTGAATCTGGCATTTGCATTGAGCGTTCTGGGATTTCTGATCATGCATATATCATTGGTTTCTTCGAACACCACAACTATTGAGGTATTTTATTTTATTTCTTTTTGTCTGTCTGCTTACTTCCATCAATGTTAAGCAAGCTCCTTGTGCTTTTTTTTTTCTTTCTTTCTGCTTGAGAATAAACTGTGGGACTGAATGAAGCTTGAATGGTTAAAATAAAAATTGGTTACTAGTAGTTTAAGCATTTTGGTTAACTCAATAAAGTGATTGGGATGCTCTTAATCATATATTTTGCTATATTTTACTTATCTGGCTATGTTTTTAGATGCTCAATTTATGCCATCTTTAATGGATCCTGAGTGTACAAATTGAAGAGAGGCATTAAGTTAATTACGACCATGATGTCTGCTAGAGATGTTCTGCTGACACAGTTTGCTGTTTATCTGATCAGGCTTATGAGAAGAAAACCACACCAAAATGGCGCTATGACCTTGGTCGGAGGAGGAATTTTGAGCAGGTGCTCCTCTTTTTTGCAATTTATTTCTGCTGTTGCTTTGTTTCTCTTCATGAACATCCTGTGTGAAATGTAACTATTAAATTTATGGTGAAATAAAAGGTTCAAGATTGGCCAAACTGCCAACTGCATGCGATTCTAGTTTAATTAAAACCTTTATCTGTTTACCATGCTCGAGAGAGTTTATCCATCTGTGTGCATTCTAGGCATAGTGTATGCATGATATTGATAATTCCAATCAGGCTCACCTACACTAGGAGGGGCAAAAAGGAGGTTCTGGTATAGGCAGGGAACATATTACTTTTTTTTTTTTATGATGTATCGTCTATTCTGTTATAATCCTATTGTGCTATTTGTGAGGTGTGCCTTGTGTGAGTGGGAGATTTCTATATAAAGTAGAAGTATAGGTTGATTGGGGCATATTGAGCATTGGTTGTATTTTGTTAATGGGAGAGTTCTGGTCTACCAGATTATCAATGAAAATTCATTTCCTCATTATTTTGAGTCTTAGCTCATTGTAATTCCCTGTTGATATTTCTGCCTTAAATCTGTTTGGTTTAATCAGAGGGTAAGGAGGAAACTATAAGATATATTCCAGGAATCTAACACTAAATTTTTCTTCATCTTCTCGTGATTTGCATGCAGTACTCTTTCCCTTACTAATGGGCCAAATAAATCATAGGATATAATTTATTTATTTTTTTTGGAGGTGGGGGTGGGGGTTGGGGCAGGAAGGGGAGTGGGGAGTATAGGATTGGAAATTGCGATACAAAGGATACAAGCATTGCTACGTTATCAAACAAAAAATCTTTTGGTACTATATTGTTAACAATAGTAATCTTTTACTTTAATTTGGCAAGAAAGAAAATAAGAATTTTCATTTAACTGTTTTTACATTAAAGGAGAACTTAAATTATTCTGAATTAGCAGCTTAGACATGGTTTGAACAGAATTTTTCTTATTTAGCTGCCTTGGTGCGTGACTGGCTGCCTATTTTATTTATTGCCATTTTGGCGAAGGCTATATAGAGTTGGGACTGTGTCAAGGCAGGGTACAGTTAATTGCCTTTGGAAAATTGTCGGCACATACTGGCTTGTGCTCATTATCATATTGAGCCATTGGCATGATTGCTTATGATGTTATCGAGCCTCTTGTTAAAGTTGTGTTGAAGCAAGTGCAAAATAAAAGTTCATCATAATTTTGCTGAGGTTAATACGTGTTGGAAGCTTATATGACGCTGTTGTATTTGTCTCAGGTATTTGGGATAGATAAGCGATACTGGTTTATTCCGGCTTATTCAGAAGAAGATTTGCGACGAATGCCTGCACTTCAGGGCCTTGAATATCCATCAAAGCCTGACCTGGACTCCCAAGAGTTCTAGGAACCCCATGTTGTGCAACTGAAAAAATTTCTTTTCTAACACTAGATACGGAGCCCCACTAAAATGTGCAATGAGATCATAACCGTTATACAAACTGCAGGGAATTTGGGGTGCTGTCCACTGGGCATCTTGTTGAAATAACTGGAGAGAGAGAGGGAGAGTTGTATGAAGAAACTGATCAAGCAGATGAAGTCTAGGCTGTGGTATACCGGGGAAGGCATTGAGGGGCTGATGAGTATTTGTTGTTCTAAGACTGGAAAATGAAAGAGAGGGAATGTAACTTTATTATATGTAACCACATGGTGATGTTTCCGTAGGTACTGTTGTACATTGAATGGAGGAAATATAGAAATCACGTCGCCTTTTTCTGACTTGCTAGCTAGGCCTGATATTTCTGCCCAATATTTGCTATTGCTAATTGCTAGTAAAATGTTCTTGTTTTCTGAATGTCTCTGCTGTTGCATGTCGAGGCTACTAGAAAAGCAGCCTTATTTTTCCTTTTATTTTTTTCTTTTTCCCTTGAAATGAAAAAATTAAAGAAGATATTTGTCTCTGCACTAACTAAAAAAGAAAATTTTCACTTTATTATTGGTGATATGTGATTACGATTGTTATTGTAGTTTTGTTTTTACCAAGTAATTAGGTAGATCATTAATGAATAAAGACATTTATTTAATCATGAGATGATAAAAATCCAAGTAAAATCTTCAATAATCCACGTGAAACCGATTCAAATTTCTTGAGGGGCATTGTGCAAGCAGTAAAAATATTTGTCTTCAACTTCGATCAAAGTAAGACATTAAGTTTTGATCCAAATTGAAATCTCACTGCCTGTTTGGTTCGAATCCATGAATAGAATACACTTTTTTTAAAAAAAAAAACTAAAAAAGAAAATGACTGAAAAGAAGGAAAAAAAAAAGGATAATTGAAAAAAGAAAGGAACATTCTAGGTGAGAGCAGAGAGTAGTATTGAACACGTGTCACTTTCTTAGTATTGTTTTATTTTATGGAATTCTGGCGTATTAACGAAATCCAAGGACCATTCCCAGTTCCTTCTATCTAACTTCGTCTGCGGAATCTCTGTTCGAGAAATTGCCGGTACTCTTCAACATCCATATAATCTTACTGCATTTTCTGTCAAGCTCTATGTTAAAAGTCACAATTCCTAGCATTTTTAAGAATTTCTCTTTATTTTTCTTATATCAATCTTATCCTTTCTAACTTAACGATATTTCCCTCTCTTTCCTTCTTTTTTTTTTCTCACCAAAATATGTTTTTAGGAATCATTGTGGTATGATATGAATCGTGAGATCCTCTTTTTCTAATCATTTATTTGTCTCTTATTTGTAATTATCTAAAAATTTGTAATGTAATCTTCCCGTGTTTCCTGTTTCGTTGCTGGATATACAATATTTAAAGATTAAGTATATTTATGAATATCATTCAGCAGCAATGAACTCGCAATTTTTCTTGATCTAAGCATTGTTTAATTGAGGCATGTGTGATTTTTGGAACTGTTTTCCTCTTCACATTTCATCAAAACAGGCTTTCTTTCTCTCTTTCTTTTTTTTTTTTTTTCCCTCCCTGGAATAACCTTCAAAGACAAACATTTATGTCTATGCATGAACTGTTCTTAGGCGTTTGAAGGAATAGCATATACAACATGCAGAGGGGAGAAGGTAGAAATGATTTCTTTGGTATGGGTGACCCTTTTGGTAACTTCCGTGGTTTTGCAATGACGTCCAGCATATTTGGAGGGAGGGATCCATTTGATGACCCATTCTTTACTCGTCCATTTGGGAGTGTCTTTGAATTTGACAGGTTTGGACCTCCAAGTGCTGCTACTAGTGATGCATCACATGCCAACAAAGCAAAAGGAGTAGTTATAGAAGAGCTAAATTCTGATGATGAAGGAGAAAACGAAAAAGACATACGCACTGGATCAGGCAAAGGACCATCTGTTGAGCATCCTGATGATGATCCTGATGGTAGTGAATTTGACATTGAGATTTTTCCACTTCTTAGCATCTAACTATTATGTACTTATATAAAATAGTGATTGTTGTGTCTGATCTGGTAGATGAGAGGAGCAACAAGGTGAATCTTAGAAATGATTATAACAGGGCAGAAGGAACTATGCCACAAGCTCGCAATTTCAGTTTCCAGACTTCCAAAGTCACGTACGGTGGTGTGGACGGTGCATATTACACTTCTACAAGGGCCAGAAGGGATGACGGTGATGGAGTATGTGACTTTCTCCGGGATGAGCCGGCTTGTTTTTTTTCTGTTCCTTTTCCTGTTCTAATATTGTGCTTGCGTGTCAGGTGGTAATCGAGGAGAACACAGAAGCAGACAAAACAATGGGTCAAGCAACACATAGGATCTCTAGAGGAATTCATGATAAGGTTATTATCTTCTCATTGATATGGTGTTTTCATTCTAAAACCTCAAATAATAATTCTAAACTACTGAAGTAAAGCATCAGATGTTCAGAATTTGTGATATAATCAAAGGACTTCATTTTCATTGTCATATTATTACTCCTGTTGCCTGTAAAGTATCTATGCCATGTAATTCTTGTTCCAGTTTTCTTAGTTCATTCTTTGGATGAGAAAATTGGTCTACTGAGTTTTTTCTCATTTTTCGAGAAATTTTGTGGCATTGCTTCTTGAACCTAATGGATTATTCAATCATCTTTCTAACCTTTCGTTAATAATATCTTTATTTGTATGCCATGTTGTCTGATTATTAAAAGCCTTGTCACCTCTTGTTAATCTTAGATAGGTAGAGTATGAACATATAAATACTCTTATAATTGATGTGGACATTAAGGTGATGTTTAATGGGGATTGAAAAGGTTGTGTTTCTTTTGCAGGGCCACTCAGTCACAAGGAAGCTTAATTCAGATGGTAAGGTGGATACAATGCAAACCTTGCATAATTTGGATGAAGGTTTGTAACCGCAGCTGCTTTTTATGATTAACTAGAGGTTAATATTAAATACTTCGGTCAATAGGCAAACTAATTTTGGAATGATTTTCCAGATGAACTTGCAGGTTTTGAGGAAGCATGGAAGGGTAGTGTCAGGGGACAGTTGCCTGGCTGGATTAATAAATTTGATGTGCACGGTAGTGCAGGTAACTACTGGTTGCTTATTACAATATAAGTTATTTGGATCTGTTTTCCTTGTTGGTTCTCCTTCGTTGCTTTTATATTTATTTTACTTAAATTTTACATGCTTCGGAGGATATATTGCGTTCAATACACCAGTTTGAGGGTTATAAGTATCATCTAATTCTTCATTTGAAAAAGATCTGAGTATAGGCATTAGAGAAGCCATGTTCTTTGTGTACAGAAGTATCAATAATCAGGCAGGACGACTGTCTTCTCATTGTTGCAAAAAGCTTTGGCTTGCATGAGAATGGAGTTACTGAAATACTTATCATGGAGATATATTCTTATTCCTAACGTTCCTGTGTTGTTTTAAATCTTTTTCTGAGTTTATTGTCAATTGTGCAACACTTGGATGATTTTTCTTGAGTGCATGGGCATTAAATGTGGATATTTATTCAGCTAATGAATGAGTTTCATATTGGTTGTAGTAGAGTGCATGTTGTTTTGAATATTTTCTAGAGGTTAATCTATGTAGTCTCCATGCCTGTCATGTACTTACTAATTCTAGGCATCACGTCTTTTAACGTGCAAATTTAACTTTCTACTTGTAATATTGTAGGTTCTAGCAACAGTGAACAGAAGGGATTAGCTACTCAGGGAGATTGGGCATTTCCATCTGTAGAAGCATCCCGAAGTAGCGGGATAACATCTTCTGGAAAGACTAAAAAAGTTGATAGGATCAACATAGAATAGATCAAGAATACATGGTGGCAGTTGTTCTTACATAAAAAATAGTAATAGACAAAGGCACTTAATTGGCCTGAGTGTTGTTGAAGGCCATGGTGAATTAATGTCTGTCTTCTTAGACCCTGTACATAGCTCATTTGGTTTGAAAAATAATTTGTATTGTTTGAGTTTGTTGTCTTTTCGCTGCTAAGTTGTACGCGGATTAGTCATACCAGTTTGCACAAGAAATTGGATATATTGTTTGAAGTTCTCCACATGTTTTTTATTTTTCTTCCCCCCCTCCTCTCTCTTTTGATATCCTGAAGAGAATTTGTAGTCTGCTTGTCTGATGCTTTCATTTCTACACAGTTAATAAGATGCGTTCGATTATAATGGAATTATTCAATTTGACCATTTTATGGTGTTTCCTTTTCTCATATATCATATTGATGATTGATGATATCCACATTTTGTGAAACATTAGGGAGATTTATTTTTGAATTATAATCCATGCCTTCAAAATCTAATGCAACCGAGCCTCCCTGGCTTTTCAAGAGCTTTGCACAGGCCATAAATTTGTACCAATAATATCAAGAAAATCAAATGCACAAGCCAAAAAAATAAAATAACGGAGACTTTCTATTCAAGAAATCCAAGAAAGATTGAAAGAAAATCTGCAAAACATTACTATATCTAGGGTACGCTGTACATATTAAAGCAGTGTGATCTAACTTAAATCTTTGTGTTGGTTGTTGCCTTGCCTCGGTTGTCTCAAGAGAGCATCTGTGAACTTCTATTTTAGTGTGTTCTTTATGCAGTTTGTCTTTGCCTGTTTTCTTCCGCCCACAGTTTTATATTGACCCCACCAATAACAGATGTTGACATTTAAGAATTGAATAAACGCGACCCACAATTCTAATTTATTGTGGTTAAAGAAAGAAATTTCAAAAAAAAAAATTCTCATTTTTCACTCCTAAAAAATTCTCATTAAAGTGGTAGGTGTTGGGCTGTTATTATTTTATTTTTTCTTCATTCGTCTCTGCCTGAAGTTTCAACTTCACAGCGAGGAAGCAAATTACTAAGTAATTAAATGAAAATGGGAATCTACAACTTTGTCCCAAGGGAGGTTTGGTTCTTTTAGTACTGTTTTTGGTTGACCCAGTTGCAGAAACCGCAGCTAATTTGCGAATATGTCAGGGGAACCACTGCTACGCACACAAATTGAAATCAAGATTCTTTAGACAAAGAAAAAATTAATATAAGGAGCACCTGACTAGGAAGGCGAGTGCTGGTGGAGTTTGAAGTTGTCTGAGCGTGGCATTACATGTAGAGAGCAGGATTGGTCACGTTGAAGCTGGAACATATAGGGCAAGTTGGGACATGTCTGATCACTGCTTCCGGGGGTCTATTTGCTGGTTTTGAGACATTACACAGATTCAACACATGTTTCCTACCATTTCATAAGTTAACCGCGTTCAACTTGCATTATGAAATTGCTGAAATTTAAATTATATATTCATTAGTTTTAATTCCAGATCTAGTTTTGCTTTATTTTAATTCTTTTAAGGTAGCATCATTATTAAAAGAATCCAAGTTACCACCGAAATGTAAGTGTTGGAATTAGAAGAGCTAATTGATTATAAGACTTTATAAACAGAGAATATGGGAATAATGACAATGGACAACATTTTTTAACAAATGGTAACATAATCTTGACTGCTATTTCTTGAGTTATTCTGCCTTATCCTTTTTCTTGGATGCCAAAAAAGGAATAATTCAGCGCTTCTGTCCTTTACTCAAACACATATTAAGCTAATGGAGCCTGCTTTATGTCCTTCTCCTGCTAAACTAGTATGTAAAGATACAGTTAGCCCGTATTTTTCAATGCATTTTTAATTCAATATTTACAACTTGCCAGTTGGCGTGGAAATTAAGAATTTCTCCATAAGGACCTTCCTTAGTTGCTTCAATTTCTATGTCCCCAGTTTAAGCGGCACCAGGCCCTACTCTCATGCTCACATATATGCAAACCTTTGCCTCCTTATTTCATTACCAAAAATACTCCTAATCTAATATTTCAGAACCAGGAAAAAGGATAGGAACAAATGGCTTGCTGGTCAGCTGAGAATGCAACCAAAGCTTATCTCAGTGCTCTGAAAATGGTATAACTATTTTCTTAAGATACATCATATATGTCTTGCTTTGAGAAAATTAGTTGCTTTGTTTCCATTTTTCTCATCTGGGTTCTTCATTTTCGCAGGGGAAAAGAGGTAAAGAGCCTGATGCAGCAGAGTTCATATCAGCACTGGCTGCAGGAAGCAATGCACAGCTCATGGTGGTGGCCTCAGCTAGAGTTGCAGAATCAATCACATTATCATTAGTAGCAGCTG
This sequence comes from Triadica sebifera, assembly GCA_023653625.1. Lineage (NCBI taxonomy): Eukaryota > Viridiplantae > Streptophyta > Magnoliopsida > Malpighiales > Euphorbiaceae > Triadica > Triadica sebifera. Next base: position 4,975,388 of record CM042895.1, read on the forward strand.
CATATCAAACAAGTGGCCAAGTAGTGTGTATTTTATCCTCAAAATCAGATTTATATGCATCAAGAAATGCATTAGGACCTTATGCAGAAAGTGTCAACTTTATCATAGGAGATGCCAAGACCCTTTTGCTAAATACCTATAAAGATGCAGACTTTGTGCTTATTGATTGCAAAATCGATGACTGTGAAGGAGTATATATAGCTGCACAAAGGAGCGGGAGCCATGGAAGGGGAATTATAGTTGGGTATAATGCGTTTCATCAGAGTGGTTGGCCTATTGAATTTAAGGCTCAGTTTTTGCCAATTGGAGATGGGCTGCTGGTCACTAGAATAGGTAGCAAGGTTGCTCAAGGTCCTGCTGGAGGTGGGCAAAGAAAGAGAAGTAGGTGGGTTGTTAGAATTGATAAGTGTACTGGTGAGGAACATGTCTACAGGATCACTTCTCCCCATACGGAGATTGAAGCTTAATTTTCTTTTTTCAGTAATCCTAATTAGTCTCTGAGTTAACTTGTAAATAGGCATTGAGATGTAAAAGTTCGTCTGGCTTTGCGTTTTTTAAAGAAGTCCAGTGATGTCAATGTGATTTGAATCTCCTGTGAGATTATGGCCGGCTTTATAAAAAAAAAAAAAAGTTTACTTTTACAGCCTATACTACAATAACAATTTCACTTGTTGATTTTTAAGATTTTATGATGTAAATTTTGGATACGACACGATTAAACGATATAAAATGACACAAATTTAATTATAAATAGATATGAGTTAAACGAATATGAGTCATAAATGTGTCAACACGATTGCGGCACGAAAAAAATCGTGTTATAAATAAATTATCTGTCTAATATGTTAAGACATAATTAAAAATATATTATTTTATCAATTATAAAGATATAACTAATTATTTTAGTCTTATTTAAAATTCAAAATATATTATAATATTATAAATATATATAATATATATTTATATAGGAATGAATGAATGAAATTAATTCAATTGAATTTATATATTTAATTGAAGTTTAATTAATTAAATTAAAATTATTAATTAAATATAAATTGATTAAATTAAATTTTTAATTTAATATTTGTATCTATTCGTATATAATCGTGTCGTATAAAATGTATATATTTAGACACATTAAATATATCGTGTCTCATCATGTCATGTCGTATAATTTATACATATTAAGTTAATCGTGTCATGTTAATATTTTAACCGTATCGTATTTATATTTTAAATTTTAGATACGATTAGTTAATCGTATCGTACTTATATTTAGTATAATCATATTATATCCGATTAAAATATGATAAGATTAGACTACACGATACAAATTTTCATCCTTACTTATTCTTCCTTAACAAACTTGAGGATTCTATAAAAAAATCGTGAAAAGGTACTCTTTGGTCTTTGTGATTATTTTACTTGTGTTTTTTCTCATAAAATCACTCCCATCATTCAACTCTAATTTATTGACATTTGTATTTTTCAAGTGTAGTTATCGTGAAATAAGTTTTACTTTGTTAAAAGGAATTTTATATATTATTATAATAATATTATATTAATATTATAATTAAATATATTATAAAATAATTTATAATAAAATAAATAATTAAAATATAATAGATAACATGAAAAAAAATATAATAGATAAAAAGTTATTTATTATTACATACTAATCATGCAGCTGTATGGTTATAATATGAAGCAATTAAGAGATATCAAACTCATAAAGTGTGAAAAAGTTTTAAGAATAAAAAATTAGTGTAAGGAGGAATATTAAAAATACGTTCACTTTTTGAATGATTATAGAGAAAAAAATATATAAAAAAAAAGAAAAAAATAGTTTTGAATATTTTTTTTTCCTTCATCAATCAATCAGAAAATTGAAGAATATTGAATGGAAATTATCCATACCATTCCTCTTAATTTAAATATCTTTGAGATTTATTGTAATTACTAATTAATTTTATGCTGAAGGAATGAGTAATAATTTCATGAATCATGAGCTTTAACGTGGAAAGTTATTTAGGTTCGATCACGAAGTATTTTATAACATCAATAGTGATTAATTTCGATAAATAAGTTAAATATGTATTAATAAGATGATGAAATGAAGTGTATATTTTTTAAATTAAACTAGTTAAAAATTTTAAATTTAAATTATAGATATACAGTTAATTTAAAATTTATAAATTTATGAGAAAATATTTTATCCATTTTCAAATACTACACGTACTCGCAGGATTAGTGATCCTGTATGGTTTGGGACTAGTTGAAGTTAGATGGATCAAAGAAAATAAATTGGAATAGAAAAGCCTCCATTGTCTAATGGATAGGACAGAGGTCTTCCAAAATATTTTAATATTAAATTATTCAATTAGTAAATTTAATATTTCAAAATATTTTAATTTTAATATTAAATATGAAATTAAAGTAGAATTAAAATAGATTAAAATTATTTTAATATTAAATATGAAATTAAAATAGATTAAAATTATTTTAATATTAAATATGAAATTAAAATAGATAAAATAGAATTAAAATAGATTCAATTTCAATTATTAAATTCAAAATTTCAAAATATAAAAATATATAAAATATTTTAATATTATTTTAATATTTAATTAAAAATATTAAATTAAAAATTTTAAATTTAAATTAAAATAGAATTATATTTATATAATTGATAATTGAATTGAATTTGTAATTTGAAATACCTGTGGACTGATAAGTTAAATCAATTGGATTTATCTGTAAGGGCTGAGGTTCACTTATGTAGAGACGCGTGTCATCAACTTTAAACCCTATCTAGTGCATCACTCAGTGCTCCCCTTCGAGAAATTCCTGATCGAGTTACAGCAAGATAAGAGTTGATGCTTCTGTTTGCCAATTCAAACCTACAGCCATGGAATTCACCCCTATCCACCCTAACTCTCTTCCAAAAATGCAAAACTGTAGACGACATCAATCAAATCCATGCGAGAATGATTACAACTGGATTTATCAATAACACTTCTTTAACCACCAAAGTCGTACTCTCACTCTCTTCTTCACCGCTTGCTCCCCTCAACCAGTTTGCTCGCTACATTTTCTTTACGCGTCATGCTTATCGGTTTGATTCGAAAGGAATGGACCCTTTTCTTTGGAATGCTATAATCAAAACCTACTCTCATGGTAATGACCCTATACAAGCGTTTTTTGTTTTCTGTTTGATGCTTCGGAATGGGATCTCTGTGGATAAGTTCTCGTTTTCTTTACTTTTGAAAGCATGTGCTCGTTTGGGTTTATTTAAAGAAGGAATTCAGATTCATGGTTTGTTGAGGAAAATGGAATTTGGGTCGGATGTTTTTTTGCAAAATTGTTTGCTTGTATTGTATATTAGATGTAGGTGTATAGGACATGCTCGTCAAGTGTTTGAAACAATGCCAATGAGGGACTCAGTTTCGTACAATTTAATGATAGATGGTTATGCAAAGCGTGGTAAAATTGACCTGGCATGTGAGTTGTTTGAACTTATGCCTACAAAGGAAAGGAATTTGATATCATGGAATTCTTTAATAAATGGGCATATGCAGTCCAAAAATGGGTTCGAGGTTGCTTGGGAATTATTTGAGAGGATGCCCGAAAGAGATCTGATATCATGGAACTCAATGATTGATGGTTGTGCAAAACGTGGGAGGATGGAAGATGCTCAGGCTTTGTTTGATAGGATGCCAAGAAGGGATATGGTCAGCTGGGCTAATATCATTGGTGGTTATGCAAAACTAGGCCGTTTCGATATTGCCAGGAATCTTTTTGATGACATGCCTGAAAAAGATGTTATTGTGTGTAATGTCATGATGGGCGGCTATGTACAAAATGGTTATTTCAAGGAAGCTTTAAATATCTTCTACTACATGAAAAATGAGAGTAATTTGTCTCCTGATGATGCAACATTGTTGATTGCTCTTTCTGCCATAGCCCAACTGGGGGATATTGAAAAAGGGATAGCAATACATTGCTATCTAAAGGAAAATGGCATCTGTCTGCAGGAGAAACTTGGTGTTGCCCTAATTGACATGTATTCTAAATGTGGCAGCATAGAGAATGCCGTGTTGGTCTTTGAGGGTATCAAAGGAAAAACTGTAGATCATTACAATGCTATGATTAGTGGGTTGGCCGTTTATGGTTTGGGTGAATTAGCTTTCAATTTGCTCATCGAGATGGAGAGGATCCAGATCAAACCAGATGACATAACATTCATTGCCTTGTTGAATGCTTGCAGTCATGCTGGCTTGATGAAGAAAGGCATGATATGTTTTGAGCTTATGAGACGAGTTTATAAAGTTGAGCCCAAACTGCAACATTATGGATGCATGGTTGACATCCTCAGCCGGGCAGGGCATATAGAAGAAGCCAGAAAGTTTGTAGATCAAATGCCAATTGAACCAAATGATGTAATTTGGAGGACTTTGGTCAGTGCTTGCAAAACTCACAAAAGCTTTAGTGTTGGAAAACCTTTAGCTGAGCATATGATGAAACTGGATACTTCTAGTTCAAGTTCATATGTGCTACTGTCTAACATGTATGCTGGTCTTCATATGTGGAACGACGTTAGTAGGGTTAGGACAATGATGAAAGAAAGAAACCTGAAGAAAATTCCTGGTTTCAGTTGGATTGAATTAGAAGACATTGTTCATGAATTCTCTGTGCAAGATAAGTCTCATCCTCAAGTAACAGAGATCTATTCCTTGCTAGATAGTGTGTCCATGACCAATTCAGAGGTCAGCTATTGTGGAAATTATAGTTGACTATGAAACATCATGGACTGGATTGAGTCTAGATGTGATACTATTTCCTTGTAAAATGTCAAAATGTCAGTATCTATTGTTCATGTTTTGTACACTCAAATTCTTTATAATAAAATTATTTTTTTCTTCTCCTGTTTTTCCTCTAGTTTGCAAAAAATCATATTTCTTTGAACATTTATGAAATTGCTGTCTGATGACCTTCATGTAAGAACTTTAGAAGCTCAAGTTTACTTCCCATGACATGTCCAGCATCTTTCTGCATGAGATCAAGTTTTCGGACACTGAAGCTCAGGAGACAATATTTGAAGTGAACTAAGATGAAATTAGAATAATTCACCAAAAAGAAAAAAAAAAGGTAGATCGAGATGATTGAACCGCAGCCTGGGGGGCCGCTGCGTCTGGTTGGAGAGCCATATCTTTGAGCCATAACGTTGACCATAACTCTCAACTTCTTTTCCACAAAATCAATCGGGGGGAAATTATACAAAATCTCCAACTGTATACCTACATTCCTGACTTATATTTTCTTGCAATTCCACTTGCAAACTGCACAAATTAGTGTAATTTGATGAATCAGTTTGATTTTTTTTTTTTTTTTTGCATAAAGTGGCAAAGAAATCCCCTGATTTTCTGAAAACTTCTACCTAGACCCGGTACAATAACTATTTGCCATATCAACAAAAAAAAAAATTTTAATCAGTTTCATATATGTAAATTAAGAATTAGTTGTCATAAATGGAACTGTATTATTGGTTCTGTCCATATATAAATATATCAAGATTTAAGAAGGAAATTCATGTGAATATCAAAGTTTCAAATCTCATATGCGGTATAACTATTGAATGGAACTTCTTTCCAGAAGATGCCAACCACACATGCATTATTTTTAGAGGCCTTAGAACTTCAGGGTTTGGCATGAAGCTCCATCTTGTTTACGAGGCAATAAAGAGTTGTTATTGGATTGTTATGTTTCGGTCTTTAAGATTTGGCAACGGATTTTTTTCTCTTATCTGAACATCACCGGAGAAGGATTCCGGAGCAAGTTCTTACTCCTTAAGTGTGAATTGGCTCATGTTGCCAGTATCAAGAGTTTGCTGCTATTTTTTCACCCAAAAAAATAATTTTGTTGTTCAAATATTCTATTTCTTGTAACAAAATAGATAAATAATTAGATAAAAACAAAAGATTCCGCCCAACCTATACAATGAAGAAAAGCTTACCCTTGCAAGCAAAGTCAAATGGTTGAATATTGATTATTATTATTATTGTTGTTGTTCATGCACAGTCGAAAAGATATTATTAAATACTAATCAAACAAAAGGCAAAAGGAAAAACTTTGGGAAGCATGTATGTCTTTTTTACTGGTAGGGTGTGGCCGGAAAATTGCTATGGAATTTACTAAGTTACACTGTAACCTAGGAAAAAAGAGCGAAAAAGAAAAGAAAGATGAAGAGGACAAGCAACGTTCACATGCTAGAGTAAAGCAAAATAGAGCTAAAACGGGTTAATATGCTAAACTTTTTAATTGCTGTGAATTGATATTAAAAGTTTTGAAAATACTGCAATATCCTACTCAGAAACTAATTTTTCTTATGCATTGACCCGATTTATGATACTATTGGAGTGAAGTGAAACAAGAGATCTAAAAAATTATAGAGGCTAAACTGTTGAAATGTGACAATCCCACATCGGAAAGAGAAGATTTTTCTACCATAACATTAGGCTATAAAAGGACTTCATCCCCCTCTTAACAATCATCCCAAAAACACCAATCCCTCTACTTCTAAGATTGGTTGTATTTTTTCTCTCTCTCTTGTAATATTTCACTTTGTAATATTTCTTTGAAATAGTGAAATATTATTTTAGTAGTGTCCGAGGACGTAGGCATAATTAACCGAACTTCGTTAAATTCTGGTGTGCTTTTTATTTCTATTTAATAGCTATTGTCGGGTCTTTTACTTTGTGATATATTGTGCTTTAAATTATCTAGGAAAAATTCTGTCACCAAGACTCTAAGAGTCTAAGGAAGTTGGTTTTTAAGGGAGACTATTTGTGACTCCACCAACTACCTGGAAATTTTTCTTTGTCTTAATTTTTGGCACAATTATTCACTTTGGTGGAAACTAACCCGAGTTCCACAACAATTGGTATCAGAGCCAAGGTTACTGAGTTTATGCTCTGTGGTTGCGGCGTAAGCTGATCTTCCACATTAGAAAGATTTCCTTGGATTCTTGGGTATTCCGCATTTAAAAGCTATTAAATAGTCTTAAAGAGGAAATGGCAAGAGACGGACAAAAATCCACAACGGACACAATAGCTTCTACTTCATCAATTTTGGCGAGAACTGCTGTGACAAATACGAGAATTGCAGTGGAGATTTTTGATAGTACAGGCCATTTCGGCATGTGGCAAGGTGAAGTTCTAGATGCCTTATTTCAGCAAGGCTTAGACATTGTCATTGAGGGAGAAAAGCCAAAAGGTGCAGATGAGAAGGAATGGAAGACAATCAATCGTTTGGCATGTCGTACAATTCGATCGTGCCTGTCCAGATAGCAGAAGTATGCCTTTTGTAAAGAAACTTCTGCAAGTAAATTGTGGAACGCACTGGAGGAAAAATTCTTGAAAAAAAGCAGTCAAAATAAGCTTCATATGAAGAAAAGGCTGTTCAGATTCACATATGTTCCTGGTACCACGATGAATGATCACATCACCAATTTCAATCAACTTGTAGCAGATCTGATGAACTTGGATGTGACATTTGAAGATGAAGATTTGGCCCTAATGCTGTTGGGATCCCTTCCTGAGGAGTTTGAGTTTCTACAAACTACTCTACTCCATGGGAAAGCTGAGGTATCTCTTAGTGAAGTATGTGCTGCACTATACAGCTATGAATTGAGGAGAAAAGATAAGAAGGATAGCACTAGTGGAGCAGCAGAAGCTTTGATAGTAAGAGGCCGTTCGAAAAATAAAAACAGGGGAAAGAAAGACAGATCAAAGTCCAGAGTGGGCAAAGATGAATGTGCCTTTTGTCGAGAAAAGGGGCACTGGAAGAAAGATTGTCCTAAGTTGAGAAGCAAATCTGGCAAAGGCAAGGCTGTTGCAGATTCAAATGCAGCTGAATGTGATGATTCAGATTTTTCATTAGCATTGATGCCATCAATAAGCAGTTCGACTGCTTGGATCCTGGATTCAGGCTGTAGCCACCATATGTGTCCCAATCGGGAATGATTTTTCGATTTTAAAGAAATTGAAGGTGGAGTTGTCTATACAGCAAATGACAGCCCTTGCAAAACAACTGGAATTGGTTCAATCCAGTTGAGGAATCGAGATGGATCAATCAGAATTCTGACAGACGTAAGATATGTGCCCAGTCTAACGAAAAACCTTATTTCTATGGGAATTCTTGAGAGAAAGGGTTTCACTATAATCATTAAAAATGAAATAATTAAGGTTATATCTGGAGCACTTGTGGTGATGAAAGGAGTTCAAAGGAGCAATAACTTGTATTACTATGAAGACAATACATTTGTTGGAACAACAGCAGCAGTTTCTAGTGATGAACAGGAGCTAGAAACAACCAGATTGTGACATATGCACTTGGGGCATGCAGGCGAAAAATCCTTGAAACTTCTGGCGAATCAAGGATTATTGCAAGGAGTGCGAACATACAAATTAGACTTCTGTGAGCATTGCATCAAAGGGAAGCAGACGAGAGTGAAGTTTGGCACTGCAATCCATGATACCAAGAGTATTCTGGATTATATTCACTCAGATGTATGGGGTCCTTCCAAAACTGCTTCAATGGGAGGTAAACACTACTATGTTACCTTTGTTGATGATTGTTCAAGAAGAGTATAGGTGTATACAATGAAGACAAAGGATGAAGTGTTGGGAGTTTTTCTCATCTGGAAGAAGATGGTAGAAACTCAGACGGGCAGAAAGATCAAGTGTCTTCGAACAGACAATGGCGGAGAGTACACAAGTGATCCCTTCATGAAAGTTTGCAGAAATGAAGGAATTGTTCGACATTTCACTGTCAGAAATACACCACAACAGAATGGAGTGGCTGAACGCATGAACCGAACTCTACTGGAGAAAGTTCGATGTATGTTGTCTAATGCTGGATTAGGCAGACAGTTTTGGGTTGAGGCTGTAACATACGTATGTCATCTCATTAATCGTTTGCCATCAACTGCTATCAATGGCAAAACACCTTTGGAGGTGTGGTATGGAAAATCTGCTACAGATTATAATTCCTTACATGTGTTTGGTTCCACTGCATACTATCATGTTAAGGAATCGAAGTTAGATCCAAGGGCAAAGAAAGCTATCTTTATGGGGATATCCTCTGGTATCAAAGGATATCGACTATGGTGCCCAGAGACGAAAAAAATAATCTTTAGTAGAGATGTTACCTTTAATGAGTCTACCGTATTAAAAGTAACAAAGGAGCAGACGGATGGTTCTCCACAACAGGTGGAGGAAACTCCCAAACAGGTGGAGTTTGATAGAAGAAGAATTGTTGATCCAGAAATTGTAAAGTCTGATAAAATTACTCCTATGGCAGGCTATAAAAGAACTTCATCCCCCTCTTAACAATCATCCCAAAAACACCAATCCCTCTACTTCTAAGATTGGTTGTATTTTTCCTCTCTCTCTCTTGTAATATTTCACTTTGTAATATTTTTTTGAAATAATGAAATATTATTTTAGTAGTGTCTGAGGACGTAGGCATAATTGGCCGAACCTCGTTAAATTCTGGTGTTCTTTTTATTTCTATTTAATAGCTATTGTCGGGTCTTTTACTTTGTGATATATTGTGCTTTAAATTATCTAGGAAAAATTCTGTCACCAAGACTTTAAGAGTCGAAGGAAGTTGGTTTTTAAGGGAGACCATTTGTGATTCCACCAACTACCTGAGAATTTTTCTTTGTCTTAATTTTTGGCACAATTATTCACTTTGGTGGAAACTAACCCGATTTCCACAACATAAACTATATTAGTAACAAGTAAATCCTTTGTATGTAAAAAGTCTTAATTTTAATAAAAAAAATTCTGATGAATCTAGATAGATAAGATAATAAACATATATTCATGAATGTTGATATTAGTTGACACGGTTATTTGATAAAAAAAATAACATGACAACTGGAATGTATAGTTGACATGTTACTGTTGATTTTAGATATAATATTGTACTTTGAATACTTTTAATACCAATTTATAACTATTAAAAACTTTAATACTAATTTACGTCCTTTTTTGTATTGTAAACCGATTTCAAATATAATATTGTAAAATTTTCAAAACTTTTTACACCAATTTATAAAAATTAAAAACTTTAGTACCATTACAAATTTTTATATCATTTATATTATTAATTGCCAAAAACGTCTAGAAAGCTTTTTTGTTGTTTAAATAGCGGCAGCGGCAGCGGCAGCATATGCTAAATTAGACAGTCCGTCCAAATTCTTGAAATCAAGTAGACAATTTAGGGGGTTAAAGTTTTTTCTGTTTTTGGGCACTTTCTAGGAGACATTTTCTCCATTTGTTGGTTGGGCCATTCACGACTGTATGTGATTCTCCAGAGACTTTACCTGTTGGATTCAGCTCATGTAAGGATATTGCAGTTTTAGCAAATTGTGGTGGAAGGCCAATTTTATCTTCAAATAAAACTAGGGGTGGCTAGCTCTGTTCTGCCGAGTATTTTAATGGTGCCTTCACTGACATTATAAGAGGAAAATAAATCTTAACTGTTCACACCGATTTGATAATTGGGTAAGTGTGCAAAAACTGCGAACAAAGCTACAACCGAATTATATCCCTGCGGTTAAATTCAGTTCATTACAACTTCCTGTAACAATTTTTGGAAGGAAACTACAATAAACCAGCAGTAACTGCATCCTTCAGGTCTACAACTTTTTTAAGTCCTTAGGAAAGGACAATGCAGTTATATAAATATTAGCAACAGAGCTTCAACCTCAGCTAGTTGTTAATGGCGGATAGAACATTTGTCTCCGTCATTTGAAAATTGTGGCGAATTTCCATTATCCTGAATGTAAGTTAAGGAGTAATGGTGAATCCACTTAGTTCTTGCAACACAGTTTCCATTGCCGGTCTGTGATTAGGAGATTCGTGGGTGCAAAGAAGGGCTATTCTACCAAGTTTGAGTGCTTCTGATTCTGAGAACTTTCCCCCCAGGTTTGCATCAATAAAATGTTCGACTTCACATGATTCCACAGCATGGCGAGTTGCGTGAGTGACCTCACGTTTTCCACTCAGGATTTGCAGTGTGATCATACCAAATGCATAAACATCACTCTTTTCAGTGAAACGGCCTGTAGTTGTATACTCAGGAGCAAGGTATCCCATTGCAGCGCTGGCTTTGAATTTTGAAAAGATAATGTCATCTGCCAGGAGTTTGTGCAGGCCTGAGTCCGAAAGCAACGGACTGTACCTTCTGTCAATAAGCACTTTCTGAGCTGATATATTTTGGTGAAACAAAGCAGGTTTATTTCCTTTACTGCCGTGCAGATACCCAATACCTGGTTAGAAAGGAAAACCATTTAAATACATAGAACCAAGACGATTGTGTGACTTCATCTTACTTCCTTTGAACATATTGTGGTCAGGCAACCATTCAAAATGTATTTACAATGGCCACTGTAAATTGTAATGATTATGCTAAAAACATTATTCCCAAAAAACAAATTCAAAATGCAGGAGAACATATGGCAGGTAAGTTAATTTAAAATTTTAGCAAAAATACAGCCTCAAAAACATCCTGAGGAATAAATGAATAGAAAAATAGATATAGCAACTACTAGTATAACTTCAATAGTAAAGCAGATGCACTGACCTTTGGCAATGCCATTTAAGATTGATATTCTGGCAGACCATTGAAGAGTCCTCCCACTGCCCTCTTTCACGTCAAGATACTGCGACAGGTTTCCATTTGGTACAAAATCATAAATCAGAAAACACTCCCCCCTTCCTTTTGAGCAGCAAAAGCCTCTCAATCTCACCAGATTTTCATGTTTCAATGAGGTTAATAGCTTCAACCCCTTTAAAAAGTCAGCTTCATTAGATTTGCAACTTGTTTTGGTGATGCACTTAACAACAACTGACGTGTCTCTTAAAGTTCCCTTGTAGGTGGCAGAGAAATTACTCTTCCCCAACAAATTCACCTCTGAGAAGTACTGTGTTGCTCGTTCCACTTCTTCTAAATTAAACATGAAGCTCTCAAGAAATTCCTGAGAAAGCCCAGTTCGGCTATGGCCTATGGCCAAGGGATCCCACCCATTCGAATACTCTAGGCTTATAAGTTGAGAGGCACTCTTCATGTAAACCTCCTTGGCCTGGTCGGTGCTAAGCCGGCCATCTGAAGTATCAAAAGCACTTCCAATTTTATGTTTTTGATGACGGTACCATGTGAATGCAAAAAGTCCAATAATGGACAATACAAAAACTCCGATTACACCAAATATGACACCATATTGTGGGTTTTTGGATAAATTTGAACATTTAGTTTGACTGCAATTAGAAGGTAAGTTTGCTGATTCTGGGATATTCCTTGGAAATGAGCCACTGGGTTTGAAAGGTTCTGGTCTATTCGGGTTAAGATTATCAGAAGCTGTGCATGTTTCCAAGTTATGAAATCCAACTCCACATAAGTCAGGGTTGCTGTCATATTGGAATCCACCATTCAGCCTCTTCAGAGCTTCATTTTTCAAGAAGAAAATATCAGTCAAAGATCAAAAGTCAACTCCATAACAATTTTCATCATATATCTACAATCAAATAAAGTAAAGCAAATGCAAGGTTAGTGAAAATTTGAGATCAAACTCACCTGGAGGTATATTCCCGGAGAGACTGTTATTGCGGATGTCAAGAACTTGTAGCATAGGAGCATTAGCCAGTTTTACTGGAATTGAACCAAAAAGGTCATTAAAGCTCAAATCCAGCCTCGTTAACAACCCCAATTCCCCCAGACTTGCAGGAATCGCACCAGTTAGCTGATTATATTGTAGAGCTAGGACATTAAGCTTCTCCAGGGATCCTAGTTGGGTCGGTAAACTACCATTCAACTTATTGTAACACAGCTGCAACACTGCAAACAAATAGATCCATAACCAAGCTAAGTTGGTGTAAGTTTCCCAACTTATGACTTTTTCTGGAACAAAGATCCCAGCATGCTTAGTTGAAAATTGGTTCGGTGGATTTTAAAATTAGAAAACAATGTAGGAAAAAAAGGAATTTGTAAGTAATAATAGACACAACTATTCAAGTAATCATCCAGGTGGACATGAAACGAACATATTGATGAAGACTGAGAAAACTGAAATGATGTTCAGCCTAATTAATAAAACCACCCCACATCTGCAATAAATGAGGAGGCTTCATTCAAGAAGGAAAAATTTATAGTATAATCAAGATTTTAGCTCTTTCATGATAAGCAGTTTAATTAAAATTTGAGACATTCAACGCCGAATGAAAAGAAAGATTAAACACGAGTTGCAGAAGGAATTCAAGACAGATATAAATAATGGACAACATGAGACATCCAAGATTGAAGCTTTTCAATGAAAAGTTTTCTTCTTTCTTGACATATCTACTAAACAAACATAAACGCACAACGCACTAAGTGGTGTTCATTAAAAAATGTTTTCATCTCTCTTTTGCACATAGCTACCGCTACAAAGAAACAAGTAGTTATATTTCTAAGAAAAGTTGAGAACTGACCTTCAAGATTAGACATGTTGCCAATCTGAGGCGGAATGTGGCCAGACAGATTATTCACATTAAGATACAAGTCACTGAGTTCACTCAGCTTAGCAATCTCTTTAGGTATCTCTCCACTCAGTGCATTAAAATGCAGGTACAAACCAGTCAAGCTCTTGAGCCCACCAATAGCCGCCGGTATCTGGCCGGAAAGGCCCTTCCCCTGAAGAGAAATATTAGCCACACGGCCTTGCCCATTGCAAGCCACACCTTCAAAGGACCCACTACAAGGATCAGTGTTTGATACCCAGGAGGTCAAGAACCAGTTGTCAGGGTCGAGAGAGGCCTTGATTTGCATGAGGAGTTCGAGTTCAGTAGGCGATGAGAGAGTTGGCGAGAGGATGAGAAAGAGAGTGAGGAGGTAAAAGAGGAGGTGATGCATGTTTAGCCGGAAGGGAAGTGAAGGAAAATGTTGGGGAGTTTTTGAAATGAAAAGGTAAAAACTAGAAAGATAGATAGAAAGAGAGGGATTCGAATCTTGATAGACTTGGTTCAGTGTATAGTGTGAAAGGCTATGGTTGAAGATGGAAATAAGAATAACCGACCATACACGCAACGCAGTCACAAAATAAAGGATAAATTACACATACAGTCCTTAATCTTTTCACTAATTTATATAATAATCCCTCTATGTGTAATTTACAATTTAAAAACCATCTAGCTTAATGTCACATAATATCTCTTATAAACCTTATTGATAGCATAATATCCATTAATAATAAAGTTGTGGACGATTATATATATCAGCAATAAGATTAGTTAGAGTAAAAGATTATATGTTGCATAAATGTTTTTTAAGTTAGAAATTGAATTGAGGGTCTATTAAGTGTATTAATGATAATTTTAGGACTGTAAGTGTAATTTATCATAAAATACAAAAATTCTTTCCACGATTTTTTTAATCAAATTAGTTGAATTTGGTGGGCCCCAATCACTCAGATCTTTGACAAAAAAGGTTCACAAGTGGAGTGGGTCCCATCGTCTGAGGCTTGCTAACCGTTTGGATGCATCTGATGTGAGACGGAGAGAGAAGGAAAATCTCTAGTATAGTCAGCTTTACAGTAAATCAAATCTAAGATCGTCATCATCTGTTCAATGGGTCCTACATCGTCAACTCTATCCCTTGCCCGTGGTTTTAAATATCGTTTACATTATAAAGGCTCCGATATAATACGGAATAATAAATCTTTACTAATATAATACTGTTATAACCGTAAAAAAATTAAATTTTATTTAAATTATAAATGTAACTATCTAACTAAATGTATTACTTTTTTCTATTTTTTAAATTTTAGAGAAAAATTATATTAATTATAACACATATAATTACTTATTTATTTCTAATATGTATATATATATTCACAATTTTTTAATTTTTACATTTAACATTTTGATTACTTCAAATTAAATTATTATTAATTTAAAATATGAATATAAAGTTAATTCTCCAGTGGATATCCACATAATTATTATGGTAAATTATATTTTAATTAAATTCATCCATAATATTGAAATAAATAATACTTCTTAAGATTACGAAGTTAATATCAATGATTTTTTACAATACTTGTATTTTTATAAACATAATTTTTTATTTGACTTAATATTATTCAGTTTTAGAAAGGGTTTTTTTAATCATCTTTCTACTTTTAATAAATATAATTTTTCTCCTCATATTCAATAAATATCTATTTACTTATAAAAAAATTAAAATATTATTTTATAATAACATTATTTAACTAAAATGTATTATAATAAAATAATATTTTATTTAAATATTTATTAATTTAATATATTATATATTTATTTAATTACTTTTTAAAATTTACGGTCTGCAAACGGTATTTAGATCGATTTCAATATTGATATGTTAGGTGATATTTAAATAGACGTAATCCATGTCCCCGCATATGGATCAAACCAATTAACTATTGACACATTATATTATAATACCACATCAGTTATGTAATTATTCAATAAAAAAAATTAAAAATAAAACTAACTCTGATTAATGACTTATCAGTTAATCTAATAAAATATATATATATATATATCTAGTAAAAAAAAAAAAAAAGAGGGTTTAAACCTAGGCTAATCTTCTTCCTCTTAAAACTCTGCAATTCCTTTTCTCCATCTTGGTTATTTACATATTCCAGTGGCAAAATATATAATAATTATATTTTTAATTATGTTTATATTAATTTTATTAACTTAATTAGTTATACTACTTATTAATTATACATTAATTATTTATTATTAAGTATAGTAATTAATAAAATATATTTTATTATAAAATAGTAAAAGTAAATCCCATTAGATTTTTTTATGCAATTGAAATTATCTCTCTTATTTCTAATGTTGCAAGTTTATAAATTTATAAGTAATCTCTTTATCCATGCAATTGCAATTGCTATATAGACATTTGCAATTGTATTTATAAAGGGGTAAAGATGCCCTGAGCAATGGAATCATCTCAAGGAAGAGTGGAAGCTTGGCCGTCAGTCTGATGCCTCATGGGCATGCTTCGACTGTTATTAACCTCTCTCGCCATACAATTAGGGTAAACTAATTCTTAAATTAGCAATTGTATTTTAAATTTATTATTTAATTAGGAAGTTCAATCTCTTGATCGGTTCATCTTTTATTAAAGAAGAGTGTTAATTACATTTTTCATGTCTTCTTCATTCTTAAATGACACTTGCTCTGAATTTTCTCATCTAAATTTTATATTGTTAAAAATAGTATATATGTCATTTAAAGGATTAAAAAAAATAAAAAAGTTAATTAAAAAATATTTAATGTTTCCCTTTATTAAAAAGCTGAAATTTAGCAAGTAAAAAAAGTTGCCATAAATAATATTATGCAAAAAATTTATATTTTTATACAAGTAAAGGATCCCAGTTATTTTATTCTTTCACTTTAAAAAAAGACTCACCAGGGCAGAGATTCCGAGTGAGACATTTCTAGACAAATTGTATTTCTTTTCTACGATCATCATATCAGAAAAGGTCTAAGGGGTTTTGTAAATTAATTATAAGCATATGAGCACCCTTTTCCTTTTTTTGTGCTCTCCACTTCGAATTAGTTATTCAATGCACTGAACCACCCACGTAATGACGGTTACAATCATTTTTGCATTGAAATTGAGAGCCTTTAAATTAAAATTTAAGCATTTATCATTCATTACCATTAAATCTTCAATTTGTTATCGATTAGCTTGCATTTTTTTTTCTTAGATAATATTTTTTTAGAGTAGATATTTTTTATCAAATCACAAATGAATGTGATGATAGTGTAAAAGGAGTTTGGGAATTTACTAAACATCCATCTTCTTTGAAAAGACTAAAGAAAATTATGCCAAAATAGTTAGGAGATAGTCATTTTCAGAAGGAAAATTATGCCAAATTGCCAACCATCGAAAAGAAGAAAGAAAACAAAATGTATAATTATTTGTTTTCAAACAATGTAAAAATAAAAAGAAAAAAAATATTTTTTTGTTATATATAATTTCTCAATATGGGAAAACAGAAATTAAATAAAAAACTGATAATAAAAATGCCATAACCTTTTCATACCTCCACGCTTGATAGAAAAGGGATACTGTGCTGACTGAGGGTGACCTTGGCCTATACATCCGCTGATGGTTAGGTAGAACAAAATTCAATGCCCGATTGCTGTTACATTATTAGATTTCCATTAATGCATTATGGCCCTTTTTTTTTTTTCCAAACCACGTGCCATAAACGCTTCCGTTTTCAAATATTTGTCACTAGCTAACAAAATATAAATTAGGTGCATCCTGAAAAAGAAAAAAAAAACAGTACTTAGTCAACCAATGGTTTTATTCTAAACAATGGCTTGTTTTGCCAGCAATGCCTGATGCGTTCGTTAATCTCAAAGGGAACTGTTCAAATAATAGTGCTTTTGCCGTTTTGTCATTGAATTTCCTCACCGGCTACTGTTCTATGAACAGTATCTATCATTTTACCAAACTACCTCTTCCTTTACCATTCCAACCTTAACAAAACGGCATCGTATAGACAATAAGGCATTACCTCTGACTCCCCAATAAAACGGTGCCGTTTTTATCCCTTAATAAATTGAATGAAAAATTTGATCTTTTCTCACTGTTTCCCTTTCTTGCTCCAGCCGCCTCTACCCGTCTCTTTCCCTCTTCTGCTCTTCCTCCCTTCCTCCATCCACTTTGCTCCTCCATACTCGAATTCTTTTTTTTTTTTTTTCTTGCTTCAGCCGGCTTTACCCTTCCCTTTCCTTTTTTCTTTACAAAATTTAAGCCGGTTTTACCCTTCCATTTCCTTCTTTCTTTACACTTTTTTGGCCCCTCTCTTCCTCCAGCCGCTTTGCTTCTTCACTCATAGCCAGCTATAATTCTGCTCTGGAGTCGCATTTCTTGCCAGGTTTTCTCTCGATTTTGAAGGCTTCATCTTTGCCCTGTTAGTTGACGGCTCCGGCAGTGGCGCTGTTACTGGTGTTCAAGGCAGAGGCATCTTATTCGAGGCTTGAAGAGGGGGGAAAAGGACTAGACTAAGGTGATTTCAGGTGCTAATGATTTCGCCAGGCAGGTGATTGCTACCGTCGACAGTTCTAGAGATCACGTCCTTAAAAAAATGCTCTTTTACAATATATTGCAGCCTTTCCGGTGGCACTTAAGGTTAGTTTCTTCATATTACTGATCTGATTTCTGAAAATAGAAAAGAGAAAGAAACACTGGAGCCATTTGATTAAGAATTTAAAGCTATGGCCTTAAAATCCTTACGCTTCAAGATTATTTCTGTTATAAACTATGTATGTGAGTTCAGAGTTTAACATATTGAGGGATAAGAACTCATACATAGGCCTTTGTGTTTGACAATGAATCCGATTTCTGAAGAAAAAATTGATCGCTTGGACTAGGTCTCCTGGTATGAAGCCTATATTTCTGTGCCCACACAAACAAACTGATATTAATTAGAGATCTTTTACTTCTGTAAATCTGTACTATATCGTGTTATTAATATTAGAAGGTCAAAGTATATGCATCGGAAGCAACAGTGTATCGTTGTCAGGTCAGAAGAAAATTTGTACAAATTAAAGCTCCTTTTCATGCATGCCTGTATTGCCTCTGCTTCCTTCTTAACTAATTAATTTCACAAAAGTCTGATCATCTGATTCTTGGTCCTGCTGCTGGGCAAGGCTTGCCTAATCGTCTGTAGTGGCAAGGTTTCTTGTAATTTTTCTTTTCACTTTACCTAATGCTCTACCTGTCATGCTCGCCATTAAGCTCTGGACTTGCAATTTTGATATCTTTGCTAGTCTTTTCCACTTTCAATATTGTCACCCTTTAGTTGGTTGCTTTTCATTTGAAATGCTCTCCTGCATCTAAGTATTTATATCAAATTTGTTTTTTTCATGCTGCCCCAGGCACCGAAGCTCTCAGCAATACTGGTTTGCTAACCTCTTCCAGTTCCTCCAGTGTTGGAGACAGTATTGCCTCTGTCACTGTCTTTACAATTTACAACACTTCATTGGATTCTCATATGGATAGTGCATCGTCTAATTTGGTTAATGTTGGAAATGTTTTATACAGTAAGACAGATAGGTCAATGGCCATTCTGAATTTCTTCATTAATTTCATTCAGGTAGTGTTATCTTTGGAACTCCAAGGACAATTGCCTGATCACCACCTCTTTAGACTTGAGAGTTCTATTGATTGCATCTTTGTAATCGATTATAATCGCCATGTTGATTGATTTGCAATTTTACATACTATTGTTGTTACATCCTTATCCCAAGTGCAAAATTTCAGGTGACAATGCCTTGGAGCAGCGTTATCATTCTAACTGATCTGGCATCTAATCTCGCACTGAAGAGAAATAAGGTCACCCTGTATCCCATTCAGGGGGAATATTCTTGAGACAAGTTGATGTTTCAAAGAATCAGATCTTACATTGTAAGAGCACATAGCATAAAATAATAGATAGAATATTTTTGTTTCTGTTGAGTTCTGTTTATTAAGGCACCTCACATGAACGTATTTTCTCTTTTATTTCTATCCTGCCCAAGATTTCATGTGATTATGCCTTTCCCATCAAATAAGCCAACAGTCCTAACATGAGTTTCATCCTTGTACTCCTTACCCTGAAATTGCCTTTTGTGGTTCTATATTGGCAACCTACAATTTATAGCACTGAAATAATATTAAGATTTGCACATCTTTCAACTGTTAAGTTCTGTTTTCTGTGTTGTTTTACAGTCTTTTCTAGACAAGAGGCTGAAGGAGCTTGCTGAGAGCCTGAGGAACATAAGTCATTACATTTTCACTGATTCAGATATAGCCGTGGTTGATGACCTGGGGCACATTTTTCATAAATATTCAAATTTTCATCTGGCCCTTACATTTCGGAACAACAAGGACCAACCTTTAAATTCAGGATTTATTGCAGTAAGGGGAACTCCTGAGTCGATTTTAAGGTACATGATTTGCATTTTTCCAGTGTTCCATGATCATTTGTGATTAAAAAGTTAAGAGTTTGGAGTATTTCCTGTTCTTTGGGTTGCTAGATTGCCCAAGACTTTGATCTTCGTATTGTTCACTAATACGGGTTGGCAAGGGTAGGGATTCACATATAGTCTTTCTTAGGTAGGTTCTTATTTTCTCCTTTTCTAGTATAGACCTTCAATTGCGTTCCCTATTTTTGGAATTTCTTGGCAATCATAAACAATCAATTTCTGATGCAATTAGAACTTGATTATTATATAAAATTTTCTGCAGGGCAAAGAATATTCTTCAGGATGTGCTAGAGGTTTACTCTTCAAAGTATATGAATGCTTCTCGAATGCTTGGGGATCAGTTTGCTCTTGCCTGGGTCATAAAATCACACCCTGGTTTTGATTTGCGAAGATTTAGTAGAGCACAGGCTTTTGTGGAAGAAATTGGTGGCGCATCAGTGCTATTTCTACCATGTGCTTCATATAATTGGACACCACCTGAAGGGGCAGGTCAATTTCGAGTAATGCTTCTGGATGTCAAGGTATGCTAATAATATTTAAATGCTTCTGGAGTATAATTTTTATCTTGTGCAGAGCTTCAGATCCTTTACATCTATCATAGCATGAATTTTCACTTTGCTGCTTGCTTTATTTCCTGTATGAAGGTGGTGCATTTTAAGGGATCAAGGAAACGCCTAATGCTCGAGTCTTGGAACTTTTTCAATTCTACTTTTGACATTTCTGATATTTTATGCCTTATTTTGATGAGTGAGAGAACCAAGTATGATTTTTGAATTATGATACTGGTTTAGCTTAAGAATATCTGCATCATATGTTGAGGAAACTGCTGATTTTCTTGGAAGGAACTTAAAGGGAAGTTTTGCTGCATCAAGTGATACTTATCAGTAATGATAGTCCTTATCGTATCCTCAGTATGATTTGACCATTGCGGGTGGGAAATAAACAGATTATTCAACTGCGGAGTTGAGACTTACGGATTTGATGAGGTTATAAGATTTATTTTTTTTGTTTTCTGCTTTTTGTTGACACAGACATTTTCTTATTTTTAGGGACATTTTCTTTTTTTTTTTCCTCTAAACATTTCATACTCAGTTTTGTACCCTAGCTTTTTCAAGGTGACAGCATAAGAATTTACATTTGAGCAACCTACTGGGAATTTTAGTTTAATTTCTGTCTTAAGTAAGTTGATTTTACATTTTTTGAAGAAAAATGGACAATTAAGGACTATGTGATTGTCTTAGGAAAATCCTGAGTAGCTGCTACGCTATGCATTACGATGTAGCAAAATGAGGTCGCCTCATGATAGGGAGAAAGGAATGGCATTTTTTTGGCAATGTCGAAGGAGTAAGAGTAACTGAATCTGGGAAATTAAATAGCTTGTTGAATATACCATATCACAGGATCTGCTTTCTTTAATTTCTTTCTTTGAGAATGGGCGGTGCATCTATCCAGCCATGCACCTATCACAAATAAATAAAAACTAGGATGAGCTCTCAACTCTTTGGTCCCCTGCAAACCTTTTAATCAAAAATAATTTCATCAGTTTCTGCTCTACACATCTGAAACAAATGGATCCCCCAACAAATCCGAACATGTCAGTTGCAATCACCACTGAGATAACTATTTTGATGCAGAATTATTAACCACCTAGTACTCTTAACGATCAGTCCAGCTTGTGCAGGGCGCACTTTATGTAAACACTTCATGCTCTAAAACAACTTCAAGCATTTAGGAAAGTTTCTAGCCTGCATATCAAGACTTCTAACCACGTCCAGATCAACCATGCGATGTTCTTGTTAAGTTCTGGACCTCAATCCAGGAAGTTTACAGACCAAGTTTGTTTTGTACACGACATATGGTTAAATTTACCAAAACTGCAACTCTCTTGGTATGGTCGAGACTGAGTCATATGATTGTGTAAGCAAAACCTCAGAACTTTTCTTTCAGAATTCCCGTGAATAAGGACAATTTTACACAAGAAATTCAACAAGGTAACCATTCTTGTCACAATTCTCTAAACCAGATCAAAGTCATGATGTTAGCTGATGCTCAGAATGGACTTGCGATTCTTTTGTGTCCATGTTGAAAAGAAAAAGAAAAAAATTAACCAAAATAATCTCCCTACATAGTTAGGTGTATAAATATCAAGCTGCTAAGATGAGTCTTCCAAAATGGGATGAAAGAGGAAAAAGAGGAAATAATTTTTTTTCCATATTAAATCTGAAAAAATAAACTCATATTTTTCACAAGTCTACAAATTGAATGGTGAAATACAACAAAGGTGCAGTACGTTGATACCAGTACATGGCTTTTAGAACATATTTAAATGTGTGAGAGTAAGTGAGGCAAACTAATGCAACCTCGATTGTTTGTTAGGAGATCAAAAACTAACAGATGGAAAAACCAGATTGCAGTGCTGTGCAAACCAAAAATTACACTGCTATCCTCCGAAGTTCCAAGATAAAACACTCGAAATGATAACTTAAAAAACCAAGAAAAAGAACTACCAGCTCTGCAGACAGTTCCTGACCGGCAAGCAAAAAACTGAGGATAGCAGACTATTGGAAGCAAAAAAATTAAACTAATTCACCAGAAAATGAGACCTCATAATGTCATTTTTCAGATTAATCTTTTGTATCATATTTGAATTTATCAAAAAACAAATCTAAACATTGAAAATGAAAATCAAATGGTACATTTGACATGGAACTGAAATCTACAATTAAGTCACACCAGCAAAACCAAAGTGAGATATTGAATTTTTAATCAAGCTTAGATGTCACAAGTCAGATGAAGGCAGGTTCCACAAGGTAAAATCTTTGCACTCAACAGGTAAAAAAGAAAAATGTAAAGAAACTTATGATATATGTCTATAAATAACAGAACAAGACTTTATGCAAAAGGAAAAAAGAAAAAAGAATGGATTATGGCAATATGAGAATCAATACATAATTCAATTCAATCAGATGCGAAGAGAAATGCCAAATTGCCGTGTACAATATTATTGAAATTGCATAGGAATGATACATGTCCAACAATCAGCATATGCTCTACCAGTCATGAATTCTACAATGCCGAATCTACAACAATTACGTATTTGAAAAATAGAAATATATGAAAATGAAGTTTCTGTTTTCCTTTCAACACAGCTCAGGGAATGCCCATTGAACAATATCCATCAACCACAAAAACTTCTTCTAAGAAGCGGTACTCCTCCTCATATAGCATCAATCAAACATATACCGACAGAAAATCATTGTGCAATGAACAGCCATAAAAATGTCAACAGAGAAACAATCACAAGAATCATAATGAACAATACATTTGTTTAAGTACCCAACCACAGGATCAGAAGAATTAAATTCATCGTGCATCAGCCATCTTTCCTCCTGCACGATAGTAGCTGATGTACCACCGCACAAATTTTTTCAACCCTGTCTGCAGATCTGTGGTGGGTTTATACCCAAATTCCTTCTGTGCATAACTAATGTTAGCATGTGTAAACGGAACATCTCCATTCCTAGGCAACTTCATAATATTCCTTTTGGCCTTCACCTTCAAGAGTCTTTCTAAAATACTGACAAGATCATTAACTGGAACTGGAGATGTATTTCCCAAATTGAAAACCCTCAATTGTGCAGGCCCCTTCTTCTTCCCTCCACTGCCAGTACTCTTCTCTGCAGTATCCAGAGCACCTAAGCAGCCCTTCACAATATCATCAATGTAAGTAAAATCTCTAGCAACGGCGCCATGATTGGGAGCCTCAAAGATAGGTATTGGCTTGCCTTTCAAAATATCCCTAGTGAAAAAGAAGTAAGCCATATCGGGTCTCCCCCAAGGTCCATAAACAGTGAAGAATCGCAACCCAGTAAGGGAAAGACCGTAAATATGATTATAAGTATGAGCAATTTCCTCCCCAGCCTTTTTAGTAGCAGCATACAAGCTAGCAGGTTGGTCAGTTCTATCCTTTTCAGAGAAGGGTACTTTAGTATTAAGGCCATAGACAGAACTAGAAGACGCCCATACAATTGCAGGTTGTGGATTTGCATCTTTACAAACTTCCAATAAACTAACAAGACCAGCAATGTTACTATGCACATAAGAGCTAGGGTTTTCCATTGCATACCTAACCCCAGCCTGAGCAGCCAAATGCATCACATGAGTAAATGGCACAACCTCAAACAGCTTCTTCAACAAAGCGGCATCGTTTATGTCCCCTTCTACAATAAAAACCCCGCTGCGTTCGAGAAGCGCCTGGCGAGCTCGTTTCAGGGATGGATCATAGTAATCGTTGAAATTGTCAATCCCCAAAACGCCATCGCCCCGGCGTTTTAGAGCTGCAGAGACGTGGGTCCCAACAAACCCGGCGGCGCCTGTGACCAGCACTGAGAACCCATTCTTTGACCGGATTCTAGCGGAGGACCGCACCCGCTTCTCCCAGGCGGAGCCGCCCCAGGATGTCCGGAGAGAGCGGCGATACGGATCGGAAGATAGAGGATTGGCGGATGAAGAAGATGGGGATCGATAAAAGAAGAGAAAAATCAAGCCAATAAAGACAAAAGACCAAAATGTGAGTTTAGCTAAAGATGAATGCCACCTGAAGAAGCGATTATATGGGTAGGAAGATTTCTCCATCTTGAATTTGCCTGGCGTGGATGGAATGTGGTCAAGATGGGACATTTGCTTCATCTGAGACATTCTCGGTGGGAAATGTAGGGGGGTTGATTAATTTCTTAGGGTTAGGGTTTAAATGGAGATTGGTGTTGGTTCAAACTGAAGAAGAAGAAGAAGAAGAAGAAGATGGTGATGATGATGATGATGATGATGATGATACTAAGCAAAGATGGGTAAGGTAGTTTCTTTGTATTTAGATGTTATTTCAAGGTGTGACTGAGGTGGGGAAAAATGGAATCTTCATTTTCTTTTCTGGTTTCTTGGAGAGATGGGTTGGTGATAGTTTCTTTCTGGTTTTTTTGTTTGGGTTGTTATTATTATTATTATTCTTCTTTGGATAGGGAAACTAACAGCTTTTTGGTTGAGTTTGTTTAGCAAATGGAGATGAGACAGAGAGATTAAAGTTACTAAAATTTTGGGTAATTAATTTGAGATCAAGAGCAGTCAAGCAAGTGGGATTAACAATTGACTTGCTTAAAATTCGGCATAAATTTTTAAAAATAAATATTTATACACATATATATATATTTTAAATTTGGGAAATGTAATGTTATTGGTGGAAGATAGAATTTTACAAATATTGGTGATAGTCAAGATGTTTAACCATTTTCTTTCATTAAGACCTTAGGATTTGAATAGATAGACCTTGAATATGGGGAGGCCCTAATCCTTTTTTTAAGGATACTTTATTTAGTGAGAATTAACTGAGTTCATGGGAATTTAGTATTGGGAGCATTTGATTTTGTTTGTTGCACATTGAAAGGTAAGATCTTGTGCCTAATTAATGGGAGGCTACTAATTTTTACACCATTGAAATGTGTGTGAGACTTTTGGGGATTGTTTTTTTTTTTTATGAATTTATTTTTTGTAGATACATCACTCTAGTTTTTAACTTTTATTACTTAGGAATTAGGATTTAGCTTTAGAGTCTGTTAAGCATTTTTTTTTTTAATGGAATGCTGGTTTAGGATCTTTAGATGATTAGATCTACCATCTGATAAGCCCAAAAAAAAAACCAAAAAAGATGGCCTTACTCTATTACTTAGATGATAAGAAAGAGCAATAAAATTTTCATACTAATCATGCTTGTCTAGATAAATGTGAACTGCTGGGGATTACTTTTATTTTTCTATTTAAATAATTATGGAAAAAACAAGTGTATTGGCAGTGGCACTATGACAACAGATTTGCTTTTTCGGTTTCTGATTGGTCCTTTTCCTTTATCTTTATTATTTTTTTCCCTTTCCTGCCTTCTAAATATGAATAATCAGCTAGTGATTGAAATGATGCACATGTGGGTCTTGATATCACTTTGACTATTAAATTATTCAGACTATAATTATGGTTCATGATAATAATACGCCATACTTAGAGCTTTTCAGCCTAGTATGTATTATTGCAAATTTAAATTTATCAATTTATTCAGGGTAATAAGTAACAATATAAATGTAAAAGGGAAAATATAGAATATACATGAACAAGAGGGAAATAGTTTAGCAATGCCTCTTTGTACACAAAACTTCAAATGAGGGAAAACACCTTTCCAATAAATCCTTAATGATAATGATATCTTAGATTGCAATTTATACAATGCTAGGCTAGCACCATGTGGGTAAGTATATATGCAGATTATTGTATCATCACGAGCAAAGAACATTGTTTACTTTCTTTGAAAGCTCAAAATGAGTCACAAATGAAGAAAGAGTAATGCCAAAGAAAATTGCGTAAAGTTTCTCTCTTAAATTTGCCTACAATTATGCTAGCTATCATCATTAACCTTTGGTTTTATTACACATTCCTTCAGCATAATCAGGCTATCTTTGACCAAGCTGTCATCTCTTGGCCCTATTTTTAGATGCAACGGTAATCTTCCTCACTCCATGTGAGATTTGGGTAAATATATATTCCATACCTTGAACCATATAAATAGATTGGTTTATATATTTTGAATGAAAAGAAAGGAAATAATAAATCTCTACAGCCTCATCCAACCACCAACCCATGTGAGGATCTGTTAAAATTATAATGCACGAGGTCTGCATGCCATGTGGTACTCATCTTTTCTTTTATGTACATATGCAACGTGTTCCATGCTCCATGAATTAATGTTAGTTTGGGCCTATAGGTATATGATTCCACAATTCCTCTTAATTTCCTTGGTGGCTGGGCATTCACGTGAATATTGAGGTTAAATCCCTTACAGGGTTATTTGCCATTCCCCAAAATTGACCCATCTGAAAATTACATGCCACTGCCCTGGAACAATGAATCATGTGAAGAGATGTGGGCTAACTCGGCTCTTTGATTTCATTAACATATCACAATAACTTGATACATAACAATTTTGGATTCGTTTAGATACAAATTGTCTAAAACTACAGTGGCTAGGTAGAAACATTGAAGAAGCAAGTCCCGTAAATTAACAATATCAACTCACTTGAATATAGTATCAAAGACAACAGCCTGATTTGGGAAAATTAATGAAGGCTTTGTTCTGCATTGTCGTCAATGCTCGCGACAATGGTGGGTAAACCTATCTCTTTAGTATCGATTATGATGTTTGAGGGCAGCTCATTGCTTAGTATACCTTTTGAGGACTTCAAAGTAGTCAAGGAAAGTTTTTCGAGTGCACCCAGGATCCTTGATCGTGACTTGAACATCACCACAGGCAGCGAGAGAAAATGCCATGGCCATTCTATGATCATCATAAGTGTCGATCTCCGTCACATTTAGTTTCTCAGGTGGAGTGATCACACAGTAATCTGGTCCTTCTTCAACTGTTGCCCCCAACTGAAAATTTGAAGAGCAAATGTTATCATAGCAAATTGATATACCAAGCAATTTTGTTTGCACAAATTTAAATAAGTGAAAAGTTATCAGAAACTAACCACTAACCTTCCTGAGTTCTGTGCAAATTGCAATCATCCGTTCTGTTTCTTTCACTCTCCAACTTGCCACTGGAAATGAGAGGAATCAAGAGATTGGTATAAAAAAGGAAATGCGTCCAAATGCTATTTATGCTTTGCTCAGATGAGCACATAAAAATAAAATGACTTTAATAAAATGGTCTTTTTTTTCCTTCAAAGGCTTCAACTTTAATGCTTAGTGAATGTGTCCCTATCAGTGGTAAAACTCCAAGACAACAGAAATGGGAATTTTCATTATATAGAATCGGGTAAATATTCATTGCTATCTTTCATTATGAGACGCCTAAGCAACTTTTTCTTCATCAGGTTTTGAAAAGGAAAAACCAAAATACCAGTTCATCGTTAACATGTTCATGGTCTTTTTTTCCTTCAAAGGCTTCAATTTTAATGCTTAGTGAATGTGTTCCTATCAGTGGTAAAACTCCAAGACAACAGAAGTGGGAATTTTCATTATATAGAATCGGGTAACATCCATTGCTATCTTTCATTATGAGACGCCTAAGCAACTTTTTCTTCATCAGGTTTTGAAAAAGAAAAACTAAAATACCAGTTCATCGTTAACATGTTCACTTCCCTCCATGGTTACATTTTTTTAAAGAATACTAAAGCACTATTTTTGTGAGATCTAAAGAACAGAGCTTACCATCTCTTATGGCAGTAGGGCCATTAGCAAAAAGTGCAACCACAGCCAGCGTCATAGCAACATCTGGCATTTTGTTCATATTGACATCAACAGCACGCAGGTGTTTTTGACGAGGAGAATTGTGTGGGGGTCCAGTGACAGTAACACTGTTCTCTGTCCAGCTAACTTCAGCTCCCATCTTCTTAAGAACCTCAGCAAACTTTACATCTCCCCGGATTTTCATAAGAGATTAAGAAGGAAATTACAAAAGTTACTTTGGCATGTGCAAATGAATAAAAAGTATGCACTATGTCTATGCAGCACTCGAAGGAAATTATTAGGGGATATGTAATCTATGGGGAAGACATCGTGAATTCATTATGAAAAATTGGACAAATTTTCAACCATCAGCAAGCAATGGCTGAGTAAATACAGGATACTATTTTGAAACTATTGGAAGAAATGAACAGAGCAGACAATAAATTACAAGAGGGAAATACCTGCAAACTGCTTGTTCCACAACCTTCAACAGTGACAGTTCCACCTGTGATCGCAGCGCCAGCCAGGAAGTAACTGGCACTTGAAGCATCACCTTCAACATAAGAATTTCCAGGAGACCTGATTGATTTTTCAGGTTATTATTTTCTATAAAAGATATAATTTATATTCTTGCAGATCTATATACTAAAGATACCTACTTGTACTTTTGACCTCCTTGAATGAAGAAACGATCCCAGCTACCACTGTGTTCTACAGTGACACCATATCGTTCCATTAACTTCAAAGTCATCTCAACATAAGGAATGGATATCAGTTTATCAATAATTTCAATTTCAACATCTCCAAGAGCTAATGGAGCAGCCATAAGCAAAGCAGTCAAGTATTGGCTACTAATTGATCCAGAGAGCTTAACCTGAAAATGAAGACATGAAAAATGAGAACTCTGAAGGAAGAATCGAATTAACATGAGATAACATGGGGAATGAAAAAACTTGGGAATCTTTACTACACAAGTGAAAAATGATTAACAGCCTAAAAGATGATTTGAACTAAAATTTCTCATTTACAATAACCAAATAAAGAAAAAACAAATAGATCTGGCAGCTGTAATGAAAGAATCTTTTTTTTACTCTTGGAAAGACCATTACCAAAGATACTATGACCAGCGAAAAATTAAAAGCACCAGAAAATTTATAACTTATTTTAACCATATCCTCCATAAAGACACATTGGCAATAAAGTTCAGTTAAGACATAATATATCCAGTTTTCACATTCATCGCGTACTGACTCATAACTGTAATCTAACTTCCAGAGATTACAATATTTCTTGTAGCATTAAATACTGCCAGAAAAAAAAAGACATCAAATGATAAAAAAAATGTTCCAGAAAAATAAAATGACATCAAATGATAAAAAAAAATGTTCTATGATATAACATAGTATAAGATTAAAATACCATACCTTTCCCCCAGGAAGACCTCCCTTTGCATTTACATGTACAGGGGGACAGTTTGTAGAAGAACAAGTAACATCTGCACCAAGCTGCTTAAGACCGATAACCAAATCCCCAATTGGTCTCTCCCTCATTCGTGGAACCCCATCAAGTATGTAGCTGCAGCATATTGAATAGTTAATTCCAACAGGAAAATAAAATGAAAAGAAAGAGCTAAGTAGGTGGCAGCATTGTCCAAAAAGAATCATAGGCTAAAGAGGTCGGCATTATTTGATAGTTGCACTCAACTGAAATTGTAATTGAGCAGCACCGGACCATTGATCCGGAAAATAATTTGCACACAGATAACCATGCTGTAAAAATAAAACATGATCTACTGGGCTTGTGTCCTATGATCTATAACATCCAGATGGAGATGCAAGTGTTGTGGAGTGGAGAAATCCATAGAATGTAGCCAATGGCCCAATAAGAACAGAGAGAATGTGTATGAAAACATGTCTGTAGTTAAAACCAAATACAACTAGAGATCACATGGAATTGGCCTCCACCCAATTTATAAGTTTTAAAGGAACAAAACCATTTAGTCTGTTTAGCAAGGTAGGAGTTGAAAATTCCAATGTCAATTTGTTAAAAAAGGCAATATAAATAGGGTAACAAAGGGCCTAAAGAGAGACCTTGAATTTCCACCAGCTGCAGTAACTGCAGCTGTCAATGGCCGCATTGCTGTTCCTGCATTTCCAAGAAAGAGTTCAACTTTTTTTGACTCTTTACCTACTGGAAAATGACCGCCACAACCTTCTACAATGGCTTGTTTGAGTTCACAATTGTCTTCCACCCATAGTCCAAGTGTTTTAAGTGCACCAAGCATGTATCGAATATCATCACTATTCAGCAAGTTGTCAACAACAGTTGTACCCTGAATGATAGATGAAAACAACAATTAGTGCACTTTATTTTTTTTTTCAACAGTCAACTGGGTTGAGAAGCAATATATAAGAACGAATCACCTAGAGTTGTTTATAGGTGCATAAATTCAAGCATATAACACTCAAGGTCACTACATTACGTAGGTGGAATTCTATTAAGGCCAAAGTTGAAGCTTATTGTCACCAAAACTACACAAAATGAATAATACATGCGCCAATAAAGTAAAGGACATTTGAAAACAAGAGGTAAAACACAAACTGAAAATCAGTAAAAGGCTCTAATTTCAAGTTTGCTTCTTTTTCAAATTTAGGCATAAACTTCGTAATTATTTCAGAAAAACTAAAATCTATAAGCGCCTGAAAAAGAAAAATTAAAAGTGTTCTGACCAGTACAATTCAACAACTCAAACCGTTTTGAATTAATAGACCAGACTATTGATCCTTCAAAAGTTAATTAAGCTCCCATCAGAAAATTTAACAATAAGTAGTCAATGCTGGAAACGGCAAAAAATTTAAGTTGTTTTCCTTTCCCTTTTTCCTTGGTTACTAAAAAATGAAAATGAAAATGAAAAAAATAAGCCCCGCGTACAATTGAAGAGCATATATATCAATTGCATACAAACCCAGAACAAATTATACCTCAGATAAAGCAGCAAGGAGGAGAATCCGATTGGATAGCGACTTAGAACCCGGCAACGTGACAGTACCGGAGATCTCTTTAATGGGCTGCAACACTATCTCCGGTGCAGTTGAGGGCTTCTTTGTTGTGGCTACTGAAGCTGAAACTTTCAGAGGAACGACCTTAACCGTACCAACAGTACAATCACCATTTATCCGACACTGTTTTAGACCCAAAGAAATTGAAGACCCATGAAAATGTGATCTAAATGAAATTGATGATAACGATTTGGGCAATTGCGATTTAGAGAGATTGGGGAGAGAATAGGTGTTATAAACTTCATTGCAGATTTTGCTAACTTGCGCCATTTTCTTTCCAAGCTACAAAAAAATTTCAACTGATTTTAATGTTGAAGAAGATGAGTGGGAGAGGGTAGGGTGGCTTTATGTGCAAATTAGAGTTCGCTGTATTGGATCAATTGAGAAATTTTACTCCACCAACCAACCAAGTCCCGCTTTCGTAATTTTCAAAACAACTACAAATTTTATGCTTAATTAGCATGGACCTCAGGCTGAAAAAGCATTGTATAAATATAATTGTATTATTGTCCACGAACCACGAAGGGTTTACATGTAAAGAAACTTTATTTTATGGGTAAAGTTGAAAGTTTTGAAATTATGGCGTTGGCGAGATGAAGAGGATATGCTTTTGTTTATGCTGGTTAACTTTTGGGATACAGAGTGGGCCTATCGGTGTTTTTCAGCAATCGCATACCGAACCCGGTGACGATTTTAGGGTTTGACTAATATACAGTCGATTTCATTATTATATTCAGAATGAGACCAATTAAATTTCGCCAGGTAAGCATTTGTCTTCCAATTGGCCAGGTAGGTTTTTGTAGGTAGAAATTGAGTTTAGGGTATCAATAACCAGGGTCCAGAGTGCTGGTGTATGGTAAGGCTTCGCTCTTATCTCGAATTTGACAAGCCGATCCGATTACTTATCTCGAATTTCATCTCTTAAGATCAGCCACATGATGTTGATTGTTGGGTGCTTCTGGTGTAAATTAATTAAAATTAAATTACTATAAAAAATTGATTTGCAGATTTTATCCCTTCCGTAACCCTTTATTCTTACGGGTTTCAAACTTCAAAGTTTATTTAAGTATTTAAAAAATAAAATAAAATAACTCAATAGATGGTAGTGCAGGCATCATCTTTTTTTTTTTGGAATAATTAATTAATTAATTAATTAATTAAAACTTGAATTTTAAATATTCATGGATTAGGGGTAAAGTACCCCCTATCTATTTAGATAATTTTCAATTTTACCCTTAATCCTCCAAAGTGATCTCACCGAGAGCTACTGTGGTTGCTGATATCATTGAAACTCGGAAGGAGATGGTGGTTTGGATTATTGAGGCAACACAACCCCATACTGAGAATATGCTGGGCATTACGACATCGGTTATGCCAAACTTCGTTGGTGTCTCATGTCTGCATCATTGAATAACATAAATAATAAAATAAAATATTTCTGAGGGCCAATAACTTTAATTACAGGGCCAGGGCCAAACTAGCATAAGGAACCTCTTGGTGGCAGTAATAGGACAATGTGGATAGGCGGGCAACAACCACCACAAGCTTTCTCAAAGAAGGCTATCTTCATGACCCAACAAATGACGGCAATTACTTATATTATTGACCAATGCTTTAGTAATAACCATCAATCACATGTACGTGTAATTCAACGTTTGTTGGTAAGATTTTGGGGTTGGTGTGAAAATGAGACAACTCACCAGCTGAGTGTTAAAGAAATATCATGACATCAGGGTAAGAGGACTGTATTTTTGGCCTCTGCACAAAAATAAAATGCAGTATTAAATAATTGTCAACCTCACTACAAAGTAAAACACTCCAAATCACAAAACTCAAGATAGGTCCAAGAGCTGTTACAAACTCAACAATGTTCATAATCAAACTCTCCTCTTTCGGACTATGTTGCTCAATTTATCGCTTGTAAGCAACATAACAGAATCTAATCTTGCCTTCCTTTTATTTTTTTTCCTTTTCTATTTTCCTTCATTATTGTAACGGAGAGACCGAGTCATGGAAAAGCTCTCTTCGGAATGGCCTCTTCACAGCATTCTCCACAATCCAAACCCCAAATTCCAAATAATTTGACATGATCCAGCTTAAATAACTTCCTTTGCTGCAGCAACGACAGCCTCCGCAGTAATGCCGAATTCCTTGTATATCTTGCCAGCTGGTGCACTTGCCCCAAATCGGTCAATTCCAATCGCCTTGCCTTTGCTTCCCACAATCTTCTCCCATCCAAATGTTGATCCGGCTTCAATGCTAACCCTAGCTGTTACAGCTGCTGGCAAAACACTTTCCTTATAGGCATCAGATTGCTCATCGAAAAGCTCCCATGACACAAAAGAGACAACTCTTACAGCCTTGCCCTCCTTTCTGAGCTCCTCAGCAGCCTTGGCAGCAATTTCCAACTCGGAACCAGTTCCAATCAAAATAACATCAGGCTTGTTTCCTGAAGAATTATCTGAAATGATGTAGCCACCCTTTTCAACTCCCTCAATGGAGGTTCCAGCAAGATGAGGCAGCTTTTGCCTAGATAATGCAAGAATAGAGGGTCTTTTGCTGTTGAGGACAGCAACCTTGTATGAACCAGCAGTTTCATTTCCATCAGCTGGACGGAGCATTAAGATGTTTGGCATTGCACGGAAGCTTGCCAAGTGCTCGATTGGCTGATGGGTTGGTCCATCTTCCCCAAGACCAATTGAATCATGGGTCATAACATAAATGACTCCAGCCTCGCACAAGGCAGAAATCCTAATAGCAGCCCTCATGTAGTCAGTGAAAACAAAGAAAGTTGCACAGTACGGAATCAAGCCAGGGCTGTGGAGTGCAATGCCATTGCAGATGGCTCCCATTCCATGCTCCCTGACACCAAACCTGACATTGCGTTCTTCAGGGGTGTCTTTTTGGAAGTCCCCAAACATTTTCAACAAGGTCATGTTTGAAGAGGCAAGATCTGCACTACCACCAAGAAGACCAGGGAGCACTTTAGCAAGTGCGTTGAGGTTGGCCTGAGATAGATTTCTGGTAGCCTCTGCAGGGCTCTCTGGAGTATATGTCTGGAAAATTTTGATAGGAAAAAAAATTATCTAGATTGAATATCGAATGTCAACATACTATCTTAATTATGTACATGGTTTGCTGCTAGAATAATTTTTTTTTTAAAAAAAAAGACAAAGTTAAATCCAAATGTTATAATGCTTGCCAAAGAAAATATGGAATGTCTTTTCAGATAATGCAAATAGAAAACCTCTAAAGAGATCCTCAGAAATAAAATAAAAAGCTCTACTCACTGGAAGTGCCTTCTCCCAACCAGCAGGTAGTTCACCCGTGACGATAGATTTCAACTCTGCAGCTTCCTCCTTGTACTTCTTCTCGTACTCAGCAAACTTTGCATTCCATTCAGCTTCTAAAGAAGCACCCTCTGGAACATGGCGACTCCAGTGCCTAAGAAAATGCCAGAAAATGAACATCAAATCAATGTTTGTCGCATGAAACAGAGAGAAACCTAGTCAGAATTTGCTTACTTCTTAACATCCTCTGGAACATGGAAAGGCTCATATGGCCATCCAAGGTTCTTCCTAGTAGCATCAACTTCCTTGGCACCCAGTGCACTTCCATGCACACTGTATGAGTTCGCCTTGTTTGGAGATCCATAACCAATGGTTGTAGTGACCTGCAGAGAAAGGCAAATGCTTCATCATAAACACCATTAAAATACTTAGCGCTGTTATTTGTAACTTATATGGTGGCTTTAATGTGCCATTACATCAATGATAATCTTAGCAAGAGTTGCTTTTCAATGTCACTTCAAAACACACCATAAGGAAGGGATGATCTGACCTTGATCAAGGTGGGTTTGTCTTTTACAGCCTTGGCCTCCTTAATGGCAGCACGGATATCATCATAGCCAGTGTTTCCATTCTTCACCCAGATAACATGCCAACCAAGACCCTCAAAACGTTTATCAACGCTCTCAGTGAATGCAATTTCCGTGTCACCATCAATAGAAATGTGGTTGTCGTCATAGAATGCTATAAGCTTTCCTAGCCCCCAATGCCCAGCAAGGGAACAAGCTTCATTTGCAATTCCCTCCATTTGACAACCATCTCCCAATATAGCATATCTACAGGATAGAATATATGAAAGCATAGCCATCTAAGACAAAGGCATTGCAAATTCACATTTAAACAGAAGAAGAATAATAAGTAATATGATTGAAAGAAAGTTGTCATACGTGTAGTGGTCAATAATTTCATTGTCTGGTTTGTTAAAGCGAGAAGCAAGGTGTTTCTCAGCAAGAGCCAAACCAACAGCATTTGCAATGCCCTGTCCAAGAGGACCTAAAAAGAAAATTGCAAAGCTTTTTTGAGGTTAGAATTCAGAAAATACAAATATAAAAATAAAATTATAGCAGGAATCATGACGTATGAAGTGAAATCAAAATCTAACCAGTTGTAACTTCAACGCCAGGTGTCTCAAAGTTCTCAGGGTGTCCAGGGGTTTTGCTTCCCCATTGACGGAATTGCTTCAAGTCTTCCTCCTATTGATTTAACCCAAATAAAGACACTTCAGCAAATTAACTTTAGAATTGATTTTACCCAAAAAGAGATACTTCAACAAATTAACTTTAACCCAAAAAGAGATAATTCAGCAAACTAACTTTAAAATAAAATAAAAAGGAGTGATGATAACTCTATATCCAGTACGAGTATAATTAAACATCTAGAAGTAAAATAATGAGTGATTAAATGTATAAGACGGAAAAAAAAGGCAAACAGCATATCTTGCATAAAAGCAAACCAAAACAATGCTCATAGATCAACTGAGCAGAGAGACAGAGTTTAAACAAACATATAAGGAGGTCTTTAAAGACTAAATATCCAGATCCATTATTCTTTATCAACAGATAGGTGACTCAAAAAAGCGCTTGGATTCACATAGAAGAGAAAAAGATCAGAAAAAACCAACCTTGACACTATCGTAACCAGCGAGGTGAAGCAGAGCGTACTGTAGCATGCATCCATGGCCAGCAGACAAGACGAATCGATCGCGATTGAACCAGTAAGGATTCTTTGGGTTATAGTTCATCACTTCATCGTACAAGATATGACCCATAGGAGCACACCCCATAGGGAGACCTGGGTGACCGGAATTGGCCTTCTCCACAGCATCAATAGCAAGAAATCTTATTGTATTGATAGATTTCTCAACCAATGAAGTCTCGGTGGTAGCATCAAGGGTTTCAACCGCCGCCGAGCAAACTGGCGTTAGTTGACGAGAAGGAAGGGGGCGGCGGCGGGAAGAAGTGGCGCGTGGGATGAAAGATGAGGTAGACTTGAGACCAGAGAAGGCAGGGAGGGATGGTGTAGATAAAGGGAGACGGTGGTGGTCAGAGGATTGAGCAGAGCCATGGTGAGAAATGGCTCGAGCTAAGAGGACCTGAGATAGAGTTAGAGAAGAAGTAGACGCCATTGTTTTAGAGAACCTTTGTTGACCCTCTTTCCCCTTCCTCTTATTCTTCTTCTTCTTCCTCCTCCTCCTCCTCAGTTTAGTTTGAGAGAGAGAGAGAGAGAGAGAGAGGTGCGTTTAGGATTTTATTTATTTCCGAGAAAGCGAGACAACCAAACAATTCTTGATCTTCCAATTCTTGATCTTCTCGTCTACACAAAATGACAGGTGAGATTTGTTGACCATTAGATTAGGAGGAGAATCCAATCTCCACCGTTGACTATGGGTAGGAAATGGGAAATGCTCTGCCTTTCATTTTTTTTTTCTTTATTTATTTTCCTATTTTACATTCTCACCATTTTTTCTATATTTATATTTAATGGTTATTTTTTTATTATTGCTTTTAATTTCTTTATTTTGGAGAAAATTTTGTTTCATTTTTATGATTCCATATTTTCTGTTACCACCTTTTGCTCTTTTTTTTTTGGAAGAAAAAGAAAAATCTCTATCTTTTAGCCTTTTTTTTTTTGGAAAATTCTATCTATTAGCTTTGGTTTCTCCAAATCCCAAAATCTATTGTCCGTTTGTGTAACAAAAACTTATAACAGTTGATTCATTGTGAAACAAAAAATCCTGAAAATTATTATGCATATAAATAAATATCAACTTAATACCTTAAAATTATTTTTTTTTTAAAAAAAGACTTACTAAAAATAATTCAATTTAATTATTTGTGCAAAGATGGGTGGTGTAATGTCGGCAAGTTAAAGAGGGAAGGAGGTAGAGGGAGGGTCAATAACAACAGCAGGTAACATTGTTTCTTGTTGAAATTTTGTTCAATTTTTTTTGGTGAGGGAAAAGATGCTCTACCCATTCAAAGTAAGTTTAGATTTGAATTTATTAATTACTATTTAGACAGATCTGGGGCAGCCATGTGCACTGTGGAGTCTATTAATTGGACTATTTTTAATTAATTTACTAGTTTTTGAGTTAGGTTAGATAATCCCACAAAACTAAAAGTTTTGAGGGAATAATAGTAATTATATTGTGGGGCATAAGATGATATATTTGATTTTATTGAGAATAATAATATAAATAGCATACCATATCTTGGTTTCAAACCTTGAGTGCAGTTTCCTTCAAACTAAAAACCATCTTGAATAGGCAGGTAGATTTTTGGATGATCACATAATTGCGTCATTTGGATGGCTATCATCTCATATTCTTCCTCTATTTTTTTTTTCCTCTCTTTTTCTTGAAAAAGGAAAGAAAATTAGTTGTTTCGTTAGTTCTGCTAATTTACCCATAGTGCAGTTTGGAACTGTGGTTTTTTTGAACTAGTCCTATTATCCACCTCGTAACCATATTTCAAGAGTGAAATAGATATCAGTCAAAGCCCTCCTTTTATGACCGCTAGCTTATGAAAGACAAATATTGAATTAAAATTGAATCTCACCAACCCAAATTCTGTTAGACACGAACAGAAGCGCATGGGTTTTGAAAGGTGGAGAAAAGCTGCTTGAAGTGATTGATATTCAACCAGCACCAACACATATGACATTGGAATATTGGATCCACCCTTATCCCTAGTTATTCTTCAATTCTTTCGATATTCTTTTTTCCCAATTGTTATTCTATCATTAGCTCAGTTTATAAACAAAATCATACATTGGATTTAATAAAAAAAATTCCTTAAAAAACTACCAATTAAGAACAAGAAAAGACCGACGAGAAGGAAAAAAAAACCATAGCTAGGAATTGATTCCTTTTCTATCACTCAAGCGGACTTGATCCCTAGGATTAACAAACTATCACTCAATCACACTTTTACATCATTCTTACACGTTTAGAATTTGAAGCAGAATTCCGAATCCCTCTGCTGGTCACAGAATAAGGTGCTGATGCTGCTCTAAGAGAAGGCGACTTGTCAATGTATGCATATCGTTCATTACCATTCCAGTATAAAATGACCCGATTTGTGCAACAATGTGACCAACTATCACCTAACCAGTGTAATTAAACAGCAAAAGTAAGTGCAGAATGAAAATACACCACAAAAAGAATAACTACCAATAATAAAATCAAAAGAAGATTAAGAATAAAGAAGAAATAAGCAACCATGAAAACAAATTTATGTAAGAGGTGGAGCTGAGAATAAACTTACCTAGTGCAAGACCTAGTTGGAAGGAACCTTCTGAGTGCTTGGTTGTTACCTGATTTAACAAGACTACCTGCAAAAATTAAAAATCTCAGAAATTAATAACAGAAAAGGACTAAAAGTTAAGAGAAATCTTAAGATCTAATCCAGTTGTATAACAGTACATAAATGGGCATGAATATACAAAACACAAAACATTCTGCAAAAGAATGCATGCTTGCTTGCAAAAAATATGTTGAAACCATCTCTTTGCGAAAGCTTTGCTTATGCTGTCCATCAGATACTGTTCAGATCTCTGATGTGAGATAAAGAAAGGGGAAGAACAGGGGAGAAATTGAAAATTCAATCCAAACATGAATGCTGTTTCACTTGAAATGAAAATGTGAAGTTTGTGTGATTCACAATCTTGAGATTTACTAATTGAAAAGAAGTTTCTTACTGCTAGGCTGAAATTTTTTGCAATCTTCATCAACTTTAACCCCAGTCCACTTAGTACTCTAGTTCTGAGGGCTAAGTCATCAAAATTTTGGCGGAAGTGGAAAGTAATGCTATCAACAACAACAACCTTGACCTGTTAAAATGATGGATAGTCAATCCAATACAGATTATTTTTAGAAGATAGGTAAGAACAAACTGCATACAAAGGATACACTATCAAATGTAAAAGCAAGGACAGGTGTGAAATTATCAGCAGATGAGGAGTGTTCTTAGATAAAAGAGGCTTGCTTACAGTGTCAGAAACATTTAGAATCGCTACATCCCAAAAAAAAAGGGAGAGAGACAAGAAGCGGGAAATTACAATCCAAGTAAGCTATATTCTGAACCATCATATTACTTACATCTCTATGCTCTGAAATGAACTTCTCCAAGTAATTAATCAGGGCAATTTGCTCTGTATAACTACACACACGGAAATAGTATATATTTTCCAGGATATCCTTGCTTTGCATTGCCACTTGACAAGTTTGCATACCCTTGTGTAGAAATCTACTATATTCTAACATGTCTTCAACACAAGCTTCAGCAACCTGGAGAGCACGCTCCACCATAAAACTGCCTTCTGTATCTAAATATTGTAAAAGTGCAATGTCATAAGGAGATTATCAGTTGACAAATGTAAACAAGAAACATAGCAGTATAGTTTACCTATATAAATTGCTTTTGCTCCTAGACCACCACAATAAGGTGGAATTTGAACATTGACTGCAAGTTGAATCCTACAAAGTCAAATAGAATTATGCTTCTCTTACAAATGCTGGATGTGCACTCAATTAGCTGCATAT
Organism: Triadica sebifera; assembly: GCA_023653625.1. Taxonomy (NCBI): domain Eukaryota; kingdom Viridiplantae; phylum Streptophyta; class Magnoliopsida; order Malpighiales; family Euphorbiaceae; genus Triadica; species Triadica sebifera. The sequence continues at coordinate 5,015,682 of CM042895.1, forward strand.
GGGTCCACAAACATACACAAATTGGAAAGAAATAGAAAGATAAGATCCTATACCCGAGCTGTGTTTTACCAATACCCGGTACTCCACCTATAATGAGCAGGAAAAAAAAACAAGAATCCATCACCAACAAAACAATTGCAACTGTTAAAGACCAATGCTCATAAACAAGCGTAGGAATTGCTTACATTTACAAGTTTATCATTGATAAATCAATCAACAAATGGGGAAAAAATAACTAACCAATTTCTGTCACTTCTTTACAGCTTATTCCTCCACCAAGGATGTTATCTAGGTCTGCACAAGATGTGGTAATGCGTGTCAAAGACTTTTCCTCATGGAGCATGTCCCAAGCACTCTGTGCACCTGAACTAAGAAAATATTACATTTAGGTTCTATAAATAAAATAATGCATCTCATCAACCTTCGCACTTTCCAAGAGGTAAATTATTGGCATTTAGTTGAACAATATCCAAACAATATTAAAACGGAAACAAGAAGGCAATATTCATTTTGCTATACCAGCTATCAAACCTCAAGCTGCCTCTCTAAGCATTATATCAAAAGAATTCCAAACACAATATTACAATAAGAAATATAATTATTTAATATCAAGAAGATGGGTTACCGTTGATTATAGCATGGCTTCCTTCCACTCTGTCCAGCCTACTACTACGTGATGCAACGTTTAGAATTTCAATAGCTTCACTATCTGAAATTTTCAAATCTGCTCAAACATGAAAAGATCAATAAATTAACAAACTTCCTCCACAAAACTACAGAGACACAAGTAAAATAAAATGACTCGGCTAAAGCAATCCGAGAAAACAAAAATTGGAATTTCACTAAAATAAAATCTATTTCTATAACGCAAAACCACTGAAATAAAAATGTTATTGACTACGCTACTGACACAGTAATAACAACAAACACTTGGTGTGTGGGAAAATATGAGCAATTGAAACTTACCACGAGCAAGATCTGAAGAGGAAACAGAAGAAAGGAAAGATAGAGAAGTATAGCCAGCTGAAATCAGCTTCCCTCTCTGCGTCGCTGATAAATGTAGCCTCGACACTTCCATATCTCTTCCGCTATGGCCTGAGTGTGGGGGCGATCCGAATATTTGGTTTTGGCGCGCAAGGCCTTCTTTGAAGGCGCTAAATTAATGTATCAAGGATATTAGCCCAACTGCCCAACTAATGTTGGTAATTACAATTGGACCTAATAGTTTGCTTCAATTATGAAGTAACCCTTTGGTTTGTATGCAGAAAACTGTGCGAACCCAATGGGGCCTTAAGGGGTACTTAACCATTAATTAATGATTTTTCCAAAATCTTAAGTTGGTATTTTCATAATCATCATATATTAATTCTTCCTTGGATGCTATTTACAGGTATATCTGTGATTAGGTTGGGGTTTATAATAATCAACAACACTATACATCAACTTCAGGGATGAATACGAAGTATAATTTCATTTTTAAGACACTCTATTGCAGTCATTGGATTGATTGGTGAGGAAAAATATAAAAATAAAAAGAAAAAAACCAACCAATTAAAAAATAGAGTTGGAGAGTGTTTTATAAAGGATAGCGATTGATTAGTAAAGAAAAAAATATAAAAATAAATAAAGAGAAACAAATCAATGGTGAGAGTTGGAAAGCAATTTAAAAAAATAATGTCCTTAATATTTCTTAAACTCCTGAAAAGGGAACATGCTAATGCCATCTAAGCAGGCATATCGTAATTTTTTCAATGAAAATTGCACAATCAGCATTAATTGAGTTGCTCAGGAATTTGGTAAACGTGTTGCAGGTTTGGATTTGGACTCCGGTCCATTCCTTCGGGTGCACACGGAGAATGCAGTGAAAAGAGGGTTCATAAATGAGGAACACATAAATAGTACATTGGTGAATACATTAACAGTGCAGTTTAGGCTAGGGATGTTTGATGGTGAGCCATCGGCTCAGCCACATGGGAACCTTGGCCTACAAGATGTGTGCACCGAAGCTCACCAACACCTAGCCCTTGAAGCTGCTAGACAAAGCATTGTTCTTTTGAAGAATCACGGTCCTTCTTTGCCATATCCCCACGCCATCATCCTCCTATTACTATTATTGGACCTAATTCTAATGTTACTGTTACTATGATTGGAATTATGCTAGTGAGCTTATCCACCCCCAGATAACCCAATTTTCCTTTTATAGATGCAATATATTGGTTCAACATTTTTTTATTGTTGCGGGTCCATTAGGTGCTGCTTGAGGATGTACTACTCCCTTGCAGGGTATAGGGAGCTATGCGAAGACAATTTACGAACAGGGTTGCGCCGATGTGGGCTGCGTTAGTTACCAGCTATCTGATGAAGCAATTACTGTTGCGAGCCGAGCAGATGCCACAGTTCTAGTGATAGGCCTGGACCAATCCATCGAAGCCGAGTTTAGAGACCGATTTGACCTTCTTCTTCCGAGTCGTCAACAAGAGCTTGTGTCTAAGGTAGCCATGGCCTCTAAGGGCCCAACCATTTTGGTCTTGATGTTCGGTACGCCAATGATGTCTCTTTCGCTGAGCACGATCCAAAGATACCTTCCATTTTATGGGCTGGTTGTCCAGGCCTAGCCGGCAGTGCAGCCCTTGCTGATGTCTTGTTCGGAACAACTAGTTACTAATCCAGGTTTGCTCTCGTGTATTCATGAAATTCATGAATCAAATTTAGACAACTAATTTACATGAAGTGATGGGAAACAAATGATAAGAGTTGTTAATTTTCAGGAGGGAAGCTGCCAATGACATGGTACCCACAAGATTAAATCACAAATCTGCCAATGACAGAGATGGCAATGAGGCCAAGCCAATCAAACAACTATCCAGGCAGAACCTATAGATTCTACAAGGGTAAAGTAGTGTACCCATTTGAGCATAGATTAAGCTACACAATCTTTAGTCACAACATAGCAAGTCCACCGACCCTGGTTTCAGTACCTCTGGACGTACACCGCCGCAACACGGCCAACACCACTATTTCAGGGAAGGCAATTAGTGTGACACGCACAAGATGTAGCAAGCTATCACTAGGAATTCAAGCGGACGTAAAAAATGTTGACTCTTTTTAAGGATGGAACTCACACTTTGCTAGTCTACTCTAGGCCGTCGGCCGGAAAATGTGCTCCTCACAAGCAACTGGTGGCTTTTGAAAAGGTGCACGTTGCTGCAGGGACACGTCACACAGCAAAGAGTTGGGACTAACATTCATGTGTGCAAGTATTTAAGTGCCGTTGATAGGTCTGGAATTCGAAGAATTCCAATGGGTCAACATAATCTTCATATTGTCGACATTGAGCATCTGTTTCACTTCAAGCTACAGTTCTTAGGGTGATCAAGCCCTAGTTTTCTTCAGGCATATTCTTTTCGGTCAGAGACTAAATATACGCATAGTTCTCAATTTAGTTATAATTAAGTACTCATTTGAGTAAAGTCATTGGAGAATTATTGTTAATCATTGATACCAGTCAACAGCAAATAGACGAAGCTGAATTTTTTCAACAATGTATCTTTGTTATTGGAAAATTTGATGTAAAAAAAAAAAAACCCTTCTCCGACATATATATAGTATTCTTTTTTTTTTTTTTTGGATTTCTAAATGAACTCTCGCCATAAAACCACTTCTGTTTGTAGTTAAATATTAATTCCAAGAAAACGTAAGCTAAGTTGTTACTTATCCGCTATGAATGTATGCGGTCAAAATAACATTGAGGGAAATGAACGTAAGAAGACCAAAATTTTCTCCTATTGACATGGTCACAAAAACAATTCTGTACCTTATGATATTGCTTGCAAGGAAAATAAAATATCTTTTGGCAAGAAACAGATAACAGAGTCAAATTTCGGTATTCTGCATTCTGTTAATCCTTAATTAATAAATTAAAATCCCAATAATGGTCGGGGCCAACTTAATTATTTTTTGGCATATTTTTTGCTTTGTCATTTTGGGATTTTGATAATTTAATGTCACTTGTATTTTTTTTTTTAACTGCTTACTTCATAACTATAATCTTGATCAAGGACGTTCCCCCCAGATTAACAACATTAAAAATGTATTGGCGTACAAACCATGAAGAGGAAGGCGTGAAGCCTACAAAAAATGATTGAATTTAAGGATCATAATTAATTAATTAAATTATTAATTAACAACATAAAGCGTGTGTACACTTCCAAACCATATAGAATATTGAAAAACCTACAAAAGGGCAATATTCTGTGCAATCACACATTGCGAGAATCTTTTAAAACCCAAAACACATTTCTCTTTTTTTTAATTCTTTTTTGGTATTTTTATTAAATTTGAAAATCTCAAAAAAAAAAATTATTAGTTTGTACAACATGGATTAAATAGGTAGTACATTGTTAAGGTGTTTTTTTATGTTTTTTTTTTATAAGAAAAACTCATTTTAATTATTGGAATATATTATTAAGATTAAAAATTACATTCAATTTTTTTTACATTACTAAGTTGTAAGTGTTATTTTTATTAAAAAAATTTGATTATGTTGTAAATTAAAATGCATAATTAGTGTTTCTTTATACTATAAGCGTTTGGTTACTTGCATGTCTTATCTTTGAATAAACAATGCCATCCATGTGTCCGGTTTTCATGCTTGTGCCACCTCACCATTAAAAACTGATTAACGAATAATTTCTCTAAGTAATCCAAAGAATTCTCTCATATCGGTTGTCTTAAAAAATCTATATAACAACAAGATTTTATTCTCACAGATACCACCATTTCACGTTCCTTATCTCCTGCTATTCCATTTAAGAAATGGCTAGCACCATAACCATTCTTATCTTTATTAGTATAGCCATTTCTTCGCAGACAATCTGCATAGCTCGTAAGCCATTTGCATGTGACCCCGAAGATGAAAGGACGAATCACTTCCCATTTTGCAAACCATTAATACCGATACAGGCTAGAGTTGAAGACCTTATTGGACGTTTGACTTTGGCTGAAAAAGTTAGCTGTCTAGTGAACAATGCAGCTCCGATTCCACGACTCGGTATTCAAGGATATGAGTGGTGGTCGGAAGCTCTACACGGTGTCTCGAATGTCGGTCCTGGAACCAAGTTTGGTGGTGCTTTCCCCGGTGCCACCAGCTTCCCTCAAGTTATTCTTACGGCTGCCGCTTTCAACAAAACGCTTTGGGAAACTATTGGACGGGTATGAAATTAACCTGCATTATTCTTTTCTTAAATCGCCTCAACTGGTCAGTGATTTTATTTATAGACTGAGTTAATGACAAAATGTAATTAACTTGAGGAAACGGATCTTTACTCCTAAATTTGGAGAAGTCAACTTAAAAGTATATAAATCTAAAAGGAAAAATAGAAGAACTATAGACAACTTATAAATTAACAAATAAATTCATTCAATTTAAATTGCTACTTTACAGTTTTTCAAAATCTTGAAGTCATCAATTATAAAGTTTAAATAAAAAACTTCAGCAATTTATTTTTAATATGAACCACTATGTTATATATAAAATACTACTTTTTTCTTCTAATTGAAATGTAATTGGTAAGTTTAAAATAATATTGAAAACTTAAAAAATTTATTTTTATTACAAGTTCTAATCATACTTGTTTATATATAAATGAAAGTCAAGTAAATAATTCAATAAAAATTATATCGCATGTCAGTTTAGTACTTGTCTACTTTTACTTTATAATAAGAGAGTCAACTATTAAAAGATATATAAAAAATCTCATAATTTTTAATTATATTATATATATATAAGACAATTTCAAAATTTTGGGGGATCATGACTCCTCTATGTCCTCATAAAATTCTGCTCCTATAAGAAAAACAATTTTTATTTTTTATCTCATTAATATTTATCACTAACAAAGTCTATAAATAAAAATACTTCTTTTTGGTTTTTGTTATTATTGTTAGAGAAAATCTCATCTCGGAAATTTAAAAGATTAAAGAAAAATTTATAATTGTAATACAATTAATTTTAGATTAACTTAAATTATTTTGAAATGAATCTCTATAGGTTATAGGTTGTATGTCAACTAATTAAATTTGGATTTAGTGAATAGTGGTATTAACCAGCTTGAGCTTCTTCCAAGCAAATGAATATAAAATTCGAAAAAAAAAGTATATAAAATTACTATACCCATTATTCTACCATTAAAAATCAAAATAAAATAAAATAAACTGATTGTATGGTTTATTCAGGTGGTGTCAGATGAAGCAAGAGCAATGTACAATGGAGGACAGGGAGGGCTCACGTACTGGAGTCCAAATGTGAACATATATAGAGATCCCCGGTGGGGCAGAGGCCAGGAGACTCCCGGTGAAGATCCTCTGGTGGCCGGTATCTACGCCGCCAGCTACGTTCGTGGTCTTCAGGGTGATAACCATAACAAATTGAAAGTGGCCGCTTGCTGTAAGCACTTCACTGCTTATGACTTAGATAATTGGAACGGAGTCGATCGCTTTCACTTCAATGCCAAAGTATGCCATTAATTAATTTAACTATCATCTTACTCAATTACAACTTAAAAATTCACATAATTTTTAATGAATATTGTTAAAATTCATGCATATATGTATAGGTAAGCAAGCAGGACCTTGAGGACACTTATAATGTACCATTCGAGATGTGCGTGAGGGAGGGTAAAGTGGCAAGTGTTATGTGCTCTTATAATCAAGTTAACGGCATCCCTACCTGTGCTGACCCTAATCTCTTGGGCAACACCATTCGCAACAGCTGGAACCTCAATGGCTACATTGTTTCCGATTGTGACTCTGTTGGAGTATTTTTCGAACAACAACACTACACTAAAACTCCTGAACAAGCCGCTGCCATTGCTGTTAAAGCAGGCTAGTAGCTCTTATTAGTTCTAATTATGTTTTTATAATTCCCGAGTTCGAAATCAAAACTGAGTTAGTAATACAGATCTGGAATAATATATGGTTATTTTATTGAGGGAATTTTATGGTTTACCGATTTTAGATTTTAATTTAAAAAATACTTATAATTTTTTTTTTTATCATTTTTACCAAAGTGTATTTTCAGTTTTGCTATTTTTATCATCTTACAATTTATCTCACAAGTTTTTTGCAGATTTGTATTTTGGTAGATTTGAAATTTTAAAAAGTTAATTTAGGTATTTTTAAAAGTTTAAAATAAATTTGAAAATTTGTTAGTGTTTTTTCCATTTTTGTAAATTTTTTTTTTTTAATTTTACAGGTTTGAATTTGGACTGCGGCCCATTCTTAGGGGCACACACTGAAAACGCAGTAAAACAGAACTTGCTTAAAGAAGCTGAGGTTAATGTTGCATTGGCTTATTTGCTTACGGTCCAAATGAGGCTAGGAATGTTTGATGGTGAACCGTCGGGTCAGCCATATGGGCACCTCAATCCAAAAGACGTGTGCACCCCAGCTCATCAAGGCCTCGCTTTGGAAGCAGCTACACAAGGCATAGTTCTTTTGAAAAATTCCGGCCCATCATTGCCTTTATCCTTTCGCCAGCATCGCACTATCACCGTTATCGGCCCCAACTCCGACGCTACAATTACTATGATAGGCAATTATGCCGGTGAGCCATACTCACATTTTTTTTCAAATGGAGTCAGATTTTAATAGACTTCGAAATCGTTACTATATTAGTATCATTAAACTATGCTTATTATGATGTTTGTGCTAGGAATTCCGTGCAAGTACACTAGTCCAGTGGAGGGAATAGGGAGATATGCCAGAATAAGTCACCATGCGGGATGTGTAGATGTGGCATGTGTTAGTGATAATCTATTTAGCGAAGCAATAGACTATGCAAGCCGAGCAGATGCAACGGTGCTTGTAATGGGATTGAATCAATCGATTGAGGCAGAAATGAAAGACCGAGTTGGGCTTCTTTTACCAGGACTACAACAAGAGCTTATATCTAGGGTAGCTGCAGCCTCTAGAGGCCCAACCATATTGGTCTTGATGTCTGGTGGGCCTATTGATGTATCTTTTGCTAAGAAAGACCCACGAATTTCTGCTATTTTATGGGTTGGTTATCCGGGCCAAGCCGGTGGAGCCGCCATGGCTGACGTCTTATTTGGAATAGCCAATCCAGGTATATCGTGATTTTGTTATTAGTTCGATCCATAAATGATAGTCTGCAAGATAATGAGGTACAATTTGATGTGCTTTTTTCAGGAGGAAAGCTGCCAGTGACATGGTACCCACAAGAGTATATATCAAACGTTTCAATGACAAACATGGCTATGAGACCATATAGAGACTACCCAGGGCGAACTTATAGGTTCTATAGAGGTCCAGTGGTGTACCCATTTGGGCACGGATTAAGCTACACAAAATTTGTATACACAAAAACAAATGCTCCTTCCACAGTTAGGGTTTCAATTTCTGGACACCACCACCTTAGAAACACATCAATTTTAGGAAAAGCAGTCAAAGTTACAAGCGTTCAATGTAAGAAACTTATACTAAGTTTAGAGTTAAATGTGAAAAATGTTGGGTCTAAGGATGGGTCAGAGACCCTGCTAGTGTTCTCCAGCCCAGCATATAAAGCATTTTGGGCCCCCCAAAAACAGTTGGTAGCCTTCGAGAAAGTGAGAGTTGCAGCTAAGAATGAAAAAAAGGTTAAAATTAACATAGATGTGTGCAAGTCCATGAGCATTGTAGACAGATACGGAATTCGAAGACTTCCAATCACTCCACACACTCTTCATATTGGGAATATTAATCACCCTGTATCATTTACACACTTCTTTTAATAATATTTACTCCATCATTTTAGTGATATATATTGGAATATTCTTGCTCTTCGTATATTTGTCAAAATCAGATTAATTATGTATTTAATAGGCTAAAGAGTGAGCATTTGCGTTGATGGTGTAAATTTGGAGAGCTTGACTTTTCATCTGGTGAGCAGTGTTTCCTTTATGCAAAGGATAGCTAGGAAAAAGACATCACATAGAAGAATAAATAACCCCACAATCGGGTAATTGATGACAATAATTGATGGGTTTATAGACTCGCTGACAAGGTCCTAGACCACAGATTCCTTTGCCCTAGTCAGGTTATTATAGTTGAGCAGAAGAGACTTAGTACCTCATTGAGATAAATTTTTTTTTTTTTGGAGGGGTGGGGGGGGGGGGGGGGAGGAGGGGGCAATATAATCTAAACTCTCAGCTTAATTATATCCTTAATTATTTATTCATAATTATAGATGTACTGATTCTTATCTGTTCCATATTACATTCACATTTTCATTAAGAGCATCGAACGTCAATATTATGAAGTGGGAAGAGACTGACCATTTAGATTTGACTTGTTGGTAGTCAAAATAACCTACAGCTCGACATTCGCTGTTAGGATTTTGTTCTTTGGTGCATTTGACAAGATTCATATAAAAACTTGTTATTAAATTAATCACAACTTATTACACATTCACAATAATTTGTTAATAAGTATCCATATGGTCCAAAGAAAATAATTATCTTATCTCTCTCAACTAAAAAGCCCTTCTGGACCACAATATCTGATCCAAAATTGCTCAAGCAACCATACTGATAAACTGAATCGCAATGAGATCGTCAATAGTAAGCACAATCAAAGGAATTTCATTAACAATTTTTATTAATTTTTGAACTGTGATGGTAATTTCACAATTTTTAAACTTTGATGGTAATTTTTATTAAAGTTATTTCCAAGAAAAAAAAATATTCACAACCGCAATATGATGATCACCATCAAATTTCAACATTAATGGAAGAATATGAGCTGTACAAGAGCAGCTCCAAGTGTCTTCTAATCACATGAGCAGTATATAGTTTCAAATGCGGGCTGTGTGCGAGGAGATTCAATTCAGGTATATAATAATTAACATTACCCAAAACGGGAAAAAAAATACCAAAACAAGAAATTGTGAAGTACCAATATACCAACACTTGGTGTTTTGGCTAGCCTAGCTATACTCTTTCACCCCAGAAAATATCAGTACTTTTAGTGATCGAATATAAATGCATATATTATGTTCATGGACAAGGTCAATTACAAAACTGATGTTGACAAAGACTCCACCCTGCATACGCATTCAACCTTACATGTATTATCACTGCTATGAAGAATCGTGGATATATATATATATATATATATATATATATAATAATGGGTTCCTATATCCTTGACTTAGTCGTCTCTGAAAATGATTCATATTTTCCTCGCTTAAGCTCCCATTAGGCAGCTACTGGGGTTAGCATTTGATACTGCAGAGCAAAGACAAAAACATGATCGAATAAGAGCATGGCACTGATTTGGACATATATGGCTAAGAATTGTTATTGATTGGCTGCACTTTTCTTCTCTCAGTAACCCAATAACAGCAAAATCTAATCTCCAATTTTTAACATACTCAGAACAACACAAAAGTACTACTTGCTAGTACTATACCCCAAATTTTTGTTTTCTCATATCACCACCACCACTACCACCATCCCACCAGCCACCTTATGCTTAGCCTGCCAATTTGTTTTAAATTATGTCTAAATACTCGTGCTTTATTGCACTAATCAAGGATTTACTATAGTTTATTCCAACTCATTTGACAATAACTATATCCATAAAAAAATTCCAAATCACAAATTGCCATGCATATAAATTAATTATTATTTTCCGTATATAATAATTGGTGACTGAATTGTTTCTTGAATGTCATTCATGACTCAGTCAAGGAAAAAATCTATATATATATATATATATATATATATATATATATATATATATATATATATATATATATAATACAATATGCAATACTAAATTTATAGAAAATACAGCTTCGACGGTTAAACCAAGTTCACTACTTTGTTCATGGATCAAATTAGTGATAGAATTCATATAACAAATTAATAACTTGACATTATATTGTTAGTTTAATTTATGAATAAAGTCATGTATAAGATTCACACGTTAATTGCCCACAATTTTTAAGTGCTTCAAAAAGAAATTTTGATTCTCTTAATCGTACAAGTTGAAAGGCTATACTTTGATATACTTATGTCTAATTTTTATTTAATGATTAGGCAAATGTACTAGCTAGTAGCTAGTTGATGGGAGTTTATATAAAGATGAATGTGTCATTAGAAAGGCTGGAAATTGAGACCCTCACATGCTCTCAAAATCAACTTCCTGTATTGTTACATATAACTTCTAATAAGAGTTATATTCTTTTTGAAGCATAATATTACGTGGTTCTGATTAAAATTTAAACTTATAATTATATAATTTTTTTTAGGGGGTTAGATTGTCGAGTAAAGAAAGTAAGAAAAACTTTTAATGCACCCAAATATCTGCTACTGGTGACTGAAAAGATAGGATAGGTAGAGTGAAGTATATGAAAAGAATTTTCTTTTCTTTCTCTTTTTCTTTGCTTTACCTTATAATTATTTTCCTTTATTCTGGGCATCATTTAAGGAGAAAAAAACCTTTATAAAGGCTGACTAAGTGGGGATGAATCAAAAAGATTCCCAAAGCTCGAGAGAGAGAGGCCTGATTACTGATTACTGATCAGCCTAAACTCCATCAACACTAACAGCTTTTCACATGTTTTCAATAATTGCAGAACTCTTCGTTTTACCTTTTGTCTTTTGATCAGTTTAAGCTTTAATCAAACTCCCATTGTACTATTCCATGGCATTTTGTTTCTCTTAGCACATGAAAATATTCACAATCAAAATATTACTTTCATTTATCTTATCATTACAGTATAAAATCATGAAGAAAGATACAATACAAATCCATTTAATTCCAAAACGTTATGACAACTAGGGAAAGTTTTGTAAACAAATCTTAATACAAAATGCATGATTAATGACATGGTTTTAACACAAAAGCTAAAATTTATTCTTTGAGAAAAAGAAAAAGACATAAATTGCACGTGAAATGACAAGCAAAGAATTTGACAATGTGAATTTTTGAAAGATGAGATATATGGTCGAAGATGGAGACTGAATATGCTACTGTTATGCATGGCCTGTCACGAACAAGTTTTGTCAATGGCCCTGAATTCTGAGCATCATGGGTCGGTGACTCTTCGATATTATTTTCCTTGACTTAGTGCTGCTCATTTTTACATGAATCAAACAGAGTCATTTTTGTGTTGTTAAAGAAAATAAAATAAATTTAATTTGTATTCACATGGATCCCATTATCCAAATCTTTCTTTTTCTTATGAATCTTATTTAAATCCAATTAATATATCCCAATCCTTATATGGAGTCAATATTATATAATCATATATTAAAGAATATATATAATACTTTTATATTTTTTTAATAAAATAATAGTTTTATATTTAAAAAGTAAACAAATTTATTTATTTTTGCATAGTTACCCAATATTCGGCAGATCCTTTCCTTATCTATATGTATTCCCACGGGTCTTAAAGTAATGAAAATATAGAGATTAGAGGCGAATACTAAATCCAAGTGTTTTAGGAGTTATAGATATTAAAAGGCTAATTTTTTTTTTTTTAATGAAAATGAGATGTGAGTTTTCGGACTCGAACATGGCAGTTAAACTATTTGTAAAAAAAATAGAGATGTGTGGAAATTAGGTGTGGAAATCGTGATTATTAATTAATACATACGTATATATAATTAATCATATATGTAATACTGAATTAGTACTACATATAGTAAATTAATATATAACCGAATAATCTTCATAGACATGACAATGTATTGTCTTTAGCCTACATATGAGATATATTCCCCGAGAGTTCACCGAATATTCGTATAATAAACAAGACCACAAAAATTTGAAGCTAACAAAATTCACATACCACTTTTGCATTTATTTATGTACTACTAATAATAAATCGATATATGTTTATGTACTAAAATTTATTTTACATACATGTAAATTTATTATTGATTTAATCTTTAAATGTATTTAGGAATCTGATTTTAATGAAAAAAATTATATAAAATTGTATATCTATTACAACATTGACATTAACATTGTACAAATTATTAAAATGTGACATTAACATTTATCCGTTCTTTTATTATTTTTTCTTTTGATAGAAATGATTCAATTATTCCAAATTTCACAGTTTTAATCTCCAAATAAATCACTGAATTATAATTTATTGGTCCACTTGGTTTGAATAATCATTTAGACGTCATTCAAAGTTTGGAATATATATGTTTATCTTTAAAAAAAGTCTAAAATATATTTTATGCATAAAATTAATATAATTAAGAAAATGAATTTTTAGTTTATAAGGAATCAATTTTTAATTTTATATATAAATACATGAATCTAATTTATATATTAAAAAAATTATTCCACTAATTAAGAGCATATGCCAATTCATACTCCATATAGCAATTTTTAAAATGGGAAGCATGAGACTGATTTAAGATATTTATGTTTTTTAATTTATTATTACTTTTTGAAACTATGTATTAGTTTTTTTTTTAATATTCCTTTTGTTTTTATGTGTTTGATACTCTTTTGGCAAAGACCAAACAGCTTGGAGAGGCGTATGTTTTAACGGTTAGATACATGAATATTATTAGCACTTCGAAATTTATAATATCAAAACCACTAAAATTAAAATGTCTTTGCTGATTTCAGAACTTTCTCTTTTATAAATAATTTAATCAAAATTGTCATACATGCACGACAACTTTTGATTCTTCAAACTAAGTTGAACTTAATTTTATTTATTTGCTTTTCTGTCACTTGTATTTGATCAGTGAGTAAAAATGTAAAATGCATTCTGATATTTTTTTTAAAAATAATATTTAAATTTATAGCTACATAATTTCAAAAATAAATTTAATTTATTGATTATTTATATTTTTAACTCCATTGAAGAATAAGAAAATTCATTTTTAAAAAACTTATATTTTTCAACAAAAAATGATAAAAAGAGAAAAGTTCATAAAATACTATATAGTTTTACATTCTAATACATAAGAGATAAATCTTTTTTTTTTGGTCATATAGTCTTTATTTTGTTAAATAGTCCTCGATACTGTTAATATAAATTAACAAAAGATAAATTTGTATTTTCATACAACATATTATATAGAGATAATTAAAATTAAAATTCTCAGAAAGTGTATGGTATCACTTTAATAGAAAAAATAAACATAAGCCTTAGATATAAGTTGTTTCAACTATCTAATATTGGTAGAGATTTTTAAAATATAAATTACACTAAATTTGTTAATTGCGATGTTAATGGCAGGGGAATAAAATAGGAGGATGATTAAGACAGTTTTGGCGAGGAAATCAGCATCAAGACCACCCACTAATAGGCTTCCCCTGTTGGCCTTATAAGCCAAGCACTACCGTAACTCGGAGGTGGTTCTCTTTCACACAAAGCTACGCACATGATGGGGTCTCCAATTTTCCAAATCCCACGTGAAATTTCATCCACACACACGTGCATCCCTCTGAGCTTCTCTCTGTTTCTCGCACCAAACTTATCAAAGCAAATTAGTTTTTATGTTTATTCTTCATAGCTTTTCAAAAATCAAGGAACATTGTTTCACATCGGACCAATAATCAATATCAACGAACGTGATTGGCCAATTTACATATATAATATACTTAAATATATTTGTTTCAATTCTTTTTTTATAAATTTATTCCATCTTCATTAAAATACTAGTATTTTAATTTAAAAAAATAATTATTAAAATACTAATACTTAAATATAAGTTAAATAACATAAATAACTGAATTGATAAAATATAAATATTTTAATTTTAATACATATTGATTAGAAATTAAGATAAAAAATAGTTGTTACAAGTAGTATTTTTCATTTTTTAATTGTCACTCGTATAATGTCGTGATTTATTTTAATTATTTCCATTTAAATATATATGCACTCATATTCTAAAATTATATTCTGAATCAGGGATATAGCCGATGCGGTACATTCACCCTACTCAATTAAGGAAAAAATAAAAATTGACATATTAATTTTACTCAATAATTTTTTAATTTATTAAATATAGTACAAAATTTGAAATCTTGTAGAGGATATATAATAGTAAAATTTTAAATATTTTATATATGTTATGATCAATTTTTAATAATTTTCTATTATTTTTTATGTGAGTAAATTTTTATTTAATTTTGGTACATTTTAACCTCACTAAATAAAAATTCTGGCTTTCGAATTTTAGTCATAAAATTGAATAAAGTCTAATTACTTTCTAAGCAAAAATGTTGCCGTCAAAAAGATTGTATTAGGCTTAATTGTGTATATTAGAAGAAATTAAGAACCTTATTATCTTTATAATTCTTTTTGTGTTTGGAGTGTGTTTTTTTTTTTTTTTTGAAAGGGAAAAATCTTTAGGATTTCACGTCACACATTTTGCTTCCATGGATAAAACATGTCTATAGAATGGGAGCGTCTCCCATAAATCTATCATTTTTAATCACTAATTAATTATTTTACTAATAATATATATATAGCATTAGTTTATAATTTTATGTAGGTTACTAAGATTGGGACAAGAGATCAGATCCTATGATGCAAATTATGTTAATTTAACCAATGGCCACCCTGGCAATTTTGGTGGGTACTCCACGTTTTTTTCTGAATTCATTTTTGATACGTTATTCAATAATTGGGTTACATTATTTGTGATCAATTTAGTTTGTTTATGCTAGTTAGAATTGGGTTTTGATGTGTAATTAATATCAGGTTGGCTCCAAGTTAGTTAGTACTATTTAATTAAGCATGTTTATTGAACAATATTCAGTTTTAACGCCCTACATGGATGCAATTAAATATAACTAATTAACTCGGTAGTATGTCTAAAACAGTTGCAAATAAAAGAAATTTGGAAATTGGGGCCTAAAAGAGAAAATTCTCCTTCATTTTTTTTAAAAAAATTCCCAAATTAATGATGGCAAAGTTCTACTTTACAACAAATATTTTATAAAAATTTTGAAGTCAAACATAAAAAGATTACAAAAAAGAGGATAACTGTTAAAGAAAATAACTAATTAAGAAATTATATGATTGATGGTTGAAAATCGATGAACTTAATAACTTAATAAATAAATAAAAAATACTTTTATCTTGCAATCAATCAATTATGGAATTTTAAGGTTAGATATGCAGAGGGTGAATTGTATGATTGTACATCTTGGAATAATTTATAGGATTAAATATCTATAGGTTGCTATAGTAAGATTAATTGATAGCTTTGATGATATATAACTCACTCCAAAAATTAACTAATTTTTTTTTTAAATTTACACAATATAATTAGTTGATGTGAAATCTTAACAAACATTGTTAGAAATACATAAATCTTACTTTCTATTTTCTAACTTTTGTTCTGCTATTGATTTATATTATGACTTATATTGTTTATAACTATTTACATTTTTTTTTATCAAACCTCTTTCATGCCATCATAATGAAAATCAACTATTTTTTTTTATTTAGAATGGTAAATTTTAATTAACCCCACCTACCTTGCCCTTGAAGCAATAATTAAGGCTTGCAAGCTACAACCTAATCTAAATTATCCAGCTAATATTTATCTGAATCAAGTACTTAAGTTGATTATGAATCAATTAAATTAAATTTTATTATATATATATAATTAAATATAAATTTAATTATCCTCAAAAGCTCGATCGGTCAAAACAAAAACTTCACCATCTATCTTTCATCATCCTTCTCCTCCTCTTTTTAGAGTCAGCTCCTTAAAATCGTAAACAACCCCTTAATTGATTAGTTATTTAAAAGAAAAAGGGTTTAATTTGTTAGTGGTTAGGACAAGAGGTGTCATTCTATGAATACCTATGGGAATAAATAATTGTCTATTATAATTAAGGAATGACAACAATTGGCAGTTAGAAGATAGATAGATCTAAAAGAATGTGGAAGAAAACACCACCAATTATATCGTATCAAAAATCAAGCTGTGCCCCAATAATTAATAAGGAGTAGATAGGGTATCTTGATAAGTAAATTTAATTCAATCTCTGTAAAAATAAATATATCTGATCATATATCAACATTGTCATTTTACATAAATTATGTGCATATTATCTGATCTGACAGCCAGCACAAATTCATATTATATATAAATTCATGTGGAATATTGTTTTTCTTTATATACATTCCATTTCTAGTTTCCACTACTAATAAAAAGAGCAGCAAAACACATCATGTGTCAACCCTAGAAAAATCTCTTAATGGGTGCATGATATGTTGTTCATTTGTTTTGCATGTGCCCTTCAAAGTTAGAAATTTTTATTTTTTTTTTTATTTTAAGAAAAAGGTGCAACTTATCCTATCAATTACTTGCTGGCCCAATTTGTATACAAATTAAAAGAAACAATATTAGACTACACAACACATATGCCCTACAATGCAAATTACTATCCTTTGCCTCTCTTTTTTTCCCACCCATTTTTCCCCTCTCTTTTGAAAATGGCCAAACAAGATAAGAAGAATAGAATGTGCTTAATTTATATGGGCCATGCTTGTATAATTAATGGTTTTTTGGATACCTAAAATAGTACATGAAAATATTCAATTCTTTAGGATCATAATCTTCATCGAATTGAATTAGTAAAAACTATTTTTTATAGTAAAATAGTTATAAAAAAAACATTTTTTTAATGCAATTTTAGTTTCATCCATTGATGATCTCTTCCTAGAAACTGTCCGTCTTCATCGAAATAAAGAGCCCCCCTTTCGTTTCTACAGCTTGGAGTCCTTAGCTGTATTAGAGCTGCACCTAGGTATGTTAATGGAAGAAACCAAACCCTAGTAGACCCTCACTTACTTGTTCATGGGGCGCAATGGTCCAAAATTTATGGGAACAGGAACAACAACCTAAGTAATATTGGTAGGACCTCAATCATATATATAACGGAATACGACATCATAATTTTTTTTTCTTTTTTTTTTGTGACGTGATTATCATGGATTGATCACGTTATTATTTGATGATATAATTACAAGCAATTCCAGTTAAATGATGTCGTTTAATTAACCTGGTTCTCTATTTGTCAATGACAAATCAATCGAGGATCGTATCTGATAATTAGTACGTAATAAGTGGAAAATGGAGTTTCCAATTAATATTCTATGGTTTAGTCCGTGACGGGTGAATAATCTCCAACTATTGTTTTCACCTAATTTCTCAACAAATAAACAATTAACTTATTGCCATCATGATTCAATTCGTTCTTCGCATAAACCAATGTGAGGCTATGATTACAATGCTATTAGAACAACTTTATGAAACAACAACATAGTGGATTAAGGTGGAAAAGGGATGATTATTAAGGTAAATGTTAAAAAAGTTAATGAACAAAAATTATGAAAATGGAAATTACAGACAAATAGACAGCAACTGCCTCTGTTGTATAAGCCATAGAAATATATAATCTTTTATTTTTTTTTAAAAAGAATTTTATAAAATGATTATCGTTTTTTTTCTTAGCCATATACAAATTTTGATCATTATTGGAAACGCTGGCTAAGAAATCATTAATCATATAGTGGGTACATACAGCACAACATTAATATTTCTATGGCTGATACGGACAAGGGCATTGTCCAAGCCTCAAGCTGATA
This sequence comes from Triadica sebifera, assembly GCA_023653625.1. Classification (NCBI taxonomy): domain Eukaryota; kingdom Viridiplantae; phylum Streptophyta; class Magnoliopsida; order Malpighiales; family Euphorbiaceae; genus Triadica; species Triadica sebifera. The sequence goes on from CM042895.1 coordinate 5,034,337, forward strand.
CGGACATTGCAGAAGTCCACTTGTAAGAAAAAGCGGGACCCGCCAGCAAGAGTGACACGTGGAGACAAGCTATGCGGAAGGTGATGACTTGGCGGGGGATGTGGGCCTTTTTGTGGTGGGTCCAAAGGAAAAGGAAGTTAGATGGAGCCTTAAAGACAAACCCATCTGGCTACTATCCATAATCATGTGCGTTCATTAATCAATGTGGGTGAAATAAAAAGCAAAGCAAACTCCCAAAAGGAAAAAGCATGATTCCTGTGCCTTACGAGAGAAGAGTCATTCTCTTCTACCCTATAAATACGCTTCTTCCACATTTACTAATTCCTCCTTACCCATTTTCTCTTATGACCTTCCTATCCCCAATCTTTTTTAAACACCTTTTGGCTTTCGGGTTTAGTGTGCAACCAAAATTTATTTGCTTATATCAATGTTCAATGTATTCGTTTGCAAATTTAGTAAATTATCTATATTAAAAGTAAATTTAGATTACAAAAATTAAAGATTTGTCGAGTGTTATTTTATAAATAATTTTTTTTATATTCACAAACTATATATGCAATCTTAAATTTATTTGGCATGCACTAGATATATACCATGTTTTTATAATTAAATTATGTATATAGTCTTAAATTTGATTTTCATCGAACATTTGTGGAGTATTATTAATTGATTAGGATATATCATGATGATGCAACATATAATAACTGGAGACCAGTAAATTAGTGGTGACCAGTAAAAGAAGGTGTTAGAGGTGACCGGAAATAAATAACTGGAGAGATTCTTACACCATATTTACTTACATTTGGGGCAATTTGCTGGCGTCTTACATTTTTTCCGGTAGTTGAACCCCGAGGATCCGTGATGGGTCACCGCCGATACCCGGTGACAATCATGAAATTCACCGGATATATCCGGTAAGAAAAATTAGAAAAAAAAATAATATGGGGGGAAGAGTGTTTAGGGTCATAGTATGCTATACTCCACTATAGGCCACATCATGAAGAGAAAGAGAATCTAAGGTATGGTGTGGTGCCAGCTATGAAGTTGAAGGATCAAAAGCTTTTTCTTTTTTTATTTTCTTCATTTTTTTTTTTTTTTTTGTAAATTCTCCCCCTCTCTCTCTCTCCACAGCCTTCCCCTCTTTACACTAGAAATCTATAGAGATTTTTAAAATCAACCTTCCTTTGTCTCTCTCTCCACTTTGTTCCCATTTTCCCCTATATATTTTTTTCTCCCCTTGCATTTAATACAGAAACCAGAAATGTATGTTCTCTGAGATTACCCATCCACAGAGAAACAAACCAAGGGGAAACGGAAGTGTTAGTGGTTGATTCTTCTTCATCATCAAGAAAAATCACAACCATGTCTACTTCTCCCTGCCTCAATGCAACTGAAAAGAGGCAATGGTGGCTCACTAACCGAAAGGTAGGTTAGAGTTTTTTTGATTCTAACGGTTTTGATCGTTTTCGCATTTTCCGCCCTCATTTTATTAGAGTATTAATTTGTTTGATTGGTTTTTCAGATTGTGGATAAGTACATTAAGGATGCCAGGAATCTGATTGCGACTCGAGAACAGGGGGATACTGCGTCGGCTTTGAGCCTTCTCGACGCGGCTCTGGCTCTGTCTCCTCGCTTTGAAGTTGCTCTGGAACTCAAGGCGAGATCTTTACTTTACCTTAGGCGATTCAAGGATGTGGCAGATATGCTTCAGGATTACATTCCCAGCCTAAATATGGGGAATGATGACTCGGGCTCTGTGTCCTCTGATAACTCGTCACAGCAGCTTTTGAGAGACCGAGTCAAGCTCTTGGCTTCTGATAAATCGTCCTCGGACTCGGCGGACAAGGACCCGAGTTTCAAGTGTTTCTCTGTCTCTGACTTGAAGAAGAAAGTAATGGCGGGGCTTTGTAAGAATTGCGAGAAAGGACAGTGGAGGTAATTTCACTTATTTCTGATTTTCTGTTCTAAGTACTGCGTGTTTATAGTTGTATTTTTGGGTACATATTTAATGCCTTTATTTATTGTTTATATCAGTGTATACATTTTTCTATTGGTTTGAGTTAATGCAGAGAGCACAGCCAGCCTTCCTTTCGGTTTATTTAAAAAATAAAAATTTCCTCCTATTTTTCCCCTTTTGCCTTATTTTTCCATAATTAAGTAATTGAACTTTCTCTATTTTGACCTTTAAATGATAATTAATTCTTGAAAGGTGTTTCTCGGTATTTTGCAATAGGAGTTTTTATATTTCTTAAATCTTATAAGGAGAAATGGCACATGAAATTGCTCTGGTTTTACCATTATTCTGTTCTGCTTTTTGAGGCCAAGAATTGAAAACAAAAAAAACCCATTATGTCTTAGCTGTGGATTTGCCAGAATCAAATGTTTTTTATATGAAGAATTCCATTAATTCCGTTATTAATCTTTAATTAGGAAAACATGTGGTTTGTGAATCTTTTGACTTTCCTATTTGAATTGGCAAATAAATATTTGGTTGGTGACTTGTTATTCTCATGCCTTCCAATAATTTCTTAATAAGTTAAAATCTAGATCATTATAAAAAGTCAGATCTTTAGATAATTATCAAAGTTGATAAAGAAAAGTCATCAAATAACTATTCGACCAAATTTGTTCTTATGAACTAGTAAGATACTTACCGTTCTAAATTTGATATTTTTAGATACCTTTTCGGACCTACTACCAATACTAAATAGCAGTCAAAAATTTGTATCCACATCACTAGAATATGAAATTTCAATTCAACTAACTGATTTCACTCTTTAATTATTTACAGATACTTGGTTCTAGGTCAAGCCTGTTGCCATCTTGGTCTCATGGAAGACGCCATGGTCCTTCTCCAAACAGGGAAACGCCTATCAACTGCTGCATTCCGCCGTGAAAGCATTTCTTGGTCCGATGATAGTTTTTCTTTTTCAAACTTCCCAACATCCGGTGATATTGGCAGCTTGTCAGCCCCACTGACCCCACCGGGAACTTTGACCGAATCGGAAAGCATTTCCCAGATGTTATCCCACATTAAACTCCTCCTTCGCCGTCGTGCGGCAGCTATTGCCGCACTAGACGCAGACCTCTACTCGGAGGCCATCCGCCACTTCAGCAAGATTGTAGAAGGCCGCCGAGGGGCTCCACAGGGATTCCTGTCGGAATGTTACATGCACAGAGCTTATGCTTATAAATCTTCTGGAAGAATCGCAGAGGCCATTGCTGATTGCAATAAGACCTTAGCTCTTGACCCAACCTGCATTCAGGCACTTGAAACCAGAGCCTCGCTCTTAGAAACAATCCGTTGTTTGCCTGATTGTCTGCACGATCTTGAACACTTAAAACTCCTGTACAATTCTATCCTGAGGGATAGAAAATTTCCAGGCCCTGCCTGGAAGAGGCATAACGTAAGATACAGGGAAATTCCAGGGAAACTCTGTTTATTAACAACCAAGATTCAGGAACTGAAGCAGAGGGTTGCGTCAGGGGAGACTGGCAACGTAGATTATTATGCTCTAATCGGTCTGAGACGTGGGTGTTCAAGATCTGAGCTAGAGAGAGCTCATTTGTTACTCTGTTTAAGACACAAACCTGATAAGGCTACAAATTTTGTTGAAAGATGCGAGTTTGCAGATGATAGGGATCTTGATTCAGTTAAAGATCGAGCAAAAATGTCTGCATTATTGCTCTATAGATTGCTCCAAAAGGGATACACCAGCGTCATGAATACTATTATGGATGAAGAGGCTGCAGAAAAACAGAGGAAGAAAGCTGCAGCTGCTTTGCCAGCCGCACAAGCTGCAATTCAAATCCAGCAAACTACCCAGAATCCTAAACCTGAAACAAATCAATCTACATTTGAGAAATCGGGTTCTAACAGGATCAATTCTACTGAAAATAAATCAGCTACATCTTCAGGGACCTCTAATCCATCAGTTTTTCAAGGGGTATTTTGCCGTGATCTTGCTGCGGTTGGGAATTTACTTTCTCAAGTTGGATTTAACCTTCCAATTCCAGTCAAATATGAGGCACTGAGCTGCTAAACAAAGCATTCAATATCGTATCACCGGCGGTGGAATCTCTGGTTCATTTTGTACAAAAATGTATAATATATATATAATTTAAGCCCCCCGGAAAATTTTGTCATCTTTATCTTCCTTTGCCTTTTCTTCTAAAATTTCGTCATCTTCTACATGTACAGAAATTTTCAATTTTCAGTACCCAGACCCAGTTTCAATTTTTCTCAATCTGCTTTGCTTAAATTTGGAGTGATATTCTCTTTATATTTATTTTTTTTAACTTTCCCGTTCAGTTCAGATCAATGTGATATTAAAAAGGATTGGTACTTTGGGTACTCTGTTAACAGCAGGGGGTGTGTACAGGGGAAGGTGATCACGAAGCTGATTTCTGTCTTCTCTTCGGTGTCTTATCCGCTTAAAATATTAAATTTTAATTTTTTCCCTGTGGTTAGTTTATCTATGGACTGACGAATCTGACATTCCACTAGATTGCATTTAATTGTTAATTCCCATCTAAGTTCTTTCTTTTTGCACTTTAGCTATATCAAGATTCAAAAAACTGTCGAAGCTGCATTGCTATTGGCTTAGTAGCGTATTTGTGGAAGAATTGTAAACGAGTCAGTTATTTATGAATTAATTTGTAAAATATTTGAATTTAAATTATAATTAATATAATTAAATTTGAATAATTTACCGAATAGAATTCAAATATTACAATATTCAATTTGTAAATCGAGATTAATCGAGTAATTTTTTTATTATTTATTAAATTATTTTTATATTTTTTAGTGTTTAAATATATTATAATTTAATCTAGTCGAATTAATTTAAGTTAAATTTTAATCGAGTATATTATTTATTAAATATTTTAATTGATTTAAAATTTATCGAATTGATTTCAAATAACTCAAATATTTTTTCAATCGAATTTCAAACAATTAAAAATTTAAATTTAAATTTTTTAGTCTACAAAGAAACAAATTTTATTTTTTCTCCTATTTACTACAGCGGCGAATAAGAAAAATTCTGGTTGAAGAAATGTGTATATGTTATATATATTAATATTCATTCTCCTCTGCTCTTATGTATCGGCTAGAAGATATAGAGAAGTGGGTTAAAGACAACCTACGGAGTCCGCTGATGAGCAAGTGTGAGCAGCTTCCCCTGAAGAAATGTGACTTTGGTCTTCTTCTAAGTTCAAAATTGACCATGAATCATTTCATGACTTTATTACATTCCTACTTACAAGGCCAACTGTAAATGGCTATGTGCCTCTTACAAAGGGAAAATTTTATGTATAATTATAAGTTTACAAATTTATAATTTTGCAACGATTAAAACAAGAGATAGAATTCCATTTGAATAAAGTAATTTAATGGGTCTTACTTTTATTACTTTACAATAAATTAAAATAGAGGTTCAACTTCAGGCATGTAGAGGTTCAGAATTTATGAGCGTGAAGGAAGTTTTACGGTAGTGAAGAGGGTCTTCATGGACATGAAGGGTTCTTTACAGACGGGTCTTTATGGGAATGAAGGGGGTCTTTATAAGCATGAAATTGTTTTCATAGGCGTGAAGTAAGTCCAGAAGTAAGTCTTGAAGTATTTTGAAAATTAATTTTAACATAAAATTCAATTTATTTGATAATAAATTGAAAAATTAATATTTTAAATGTAGATGGAGTATATTAAATTATTAAAATGAGTATCGCCAATCAAATTAATATCAATTATAAGGTAAAAAAAGGGATTGAAAGTGAAATTAAAATTTTATTGATGCAAGAATAGAAATGGCATTTTGCAATTGTAAAAATTGCAGGGATAAGATGTTTAAAGGGCACTCTCTCCCTATTATGGCTTTGAGTGTCTCATATTATTGAGACGTGTCCTAAATTTTCATGGTGGAAGCTGGAAAATTGCATCAGAAGGAAAAGAGGGGCAGAGGGTTTGTCAGTCTTCTTTATTTTCTTTTTAATTTCTTTCTCTGCCTAATGCAACAAATCAAGCACTCAATACAAGAAAACAGAGAGACTTAGAAAGGTGGTGTCAATTCAAGGTGTACACTTTTACCATCATTATGGGCATTTAGGCGTTTTTGGCATCTCCAAAAGTTAAAAATAAATTATAAATAAAAATTGCTGTTTAATTCTTGCTCTGAACAGTTTTACAAATGTGACAAAGTAGTAAAAGTCAGTACAAAATAATTACTGTAGCGATAGAGCAATAATGGTGATTCTGGTTCATATCTGTAAGTGAGAGTTTGGACTTTTTAAGAGGGTTGTTGGGTGATGTATCCATTAGCTTTCTATAATATCTCAAACCTAACTGTGTATGTTAATGGTGAAAAACGCAAAAAAAAAAAAAAAACAATAGCCTGTGATTTGCTCCATCAAAAGGTCACATCATTATGTTACCATTCCCATTTTCTACTTCTTTCAAGCCATGTAGAATATATACTTATATATATATATGAGAGAGGAAGATCCTTCATCTTGTGTAGATATTACAATTAAATCTCCTAAAATTCACCTAAATTTTGGTGATATTAGGATAGTTTTACTATTCATTCATAAATGAATTTACTTAACAAGATTTAATATTAAGCATTCATTTATGAATAAATAGCTAAGATCACTTTACCATGATCTATAACGTGTCGGGTGAATATAAGAAATCTTAGAAAAATAAAAATTTGTAGTTAAAAGTAGAATATATGTACAAGTACCATGAATTTTCTGTAATAAAATGTGATCTCAACAAATGTATTTTTCATGAATCTAAATTATTTTTATAAACATTGCTTAAGAACCATTTAAAAATATGGATATTATAAATGGTTGCTTTAAGCAACTAGATAGCATTTTATGGTTTGACAAAAACAAAAAAAATCTTTTTTAGCTAATTTTATAAATAAACAAACAATTCAACATATCTTTTACTTGTTAAGATGATTTATTTTGGGCAATTTTCTTTACTTACAAGTGAAATGACATTCCTTTTCTCCTTATCCATCGGCTTTCTTGGATGTACTTATTTGGGTTAAGTTAACATCTTAACAAGGAGAAAAAAACAACTAAATGTACTTATTTCGTTGCTAATTAACTTAAACAAAAGATTAACGAGGACCGTAAAGTTGTTTTTTATTTCGCCCAACGGTGAACATTTGCGATGAAAAACATCTCTCGCAAAATTTATTGACCAAATAGTTTCGCTAATTTTTGCAAAGAGATAGTTTCTCACTAAATCTTAAAAACTCTCGCTAATTATTTGTCACTGGATTTACTCTAGCCAAAATAGCAAGACCATACGCATCTCAAATTTCTCACAAAAAAATTTATTTTCATAGCAAATAAAAATAATTGCTAATTGTGCTGCATTAATGAGGATGTAATTGGTCGCTAATTATAAAACATAAAAATAAAAAAAAAACTTTATTTCATGCCATGACAATAAAAATGCATGAATATTAATAACACAATTTATTTTTAGATATTTTTCAACACTCAATTTCTGATTGATAAATAAATAAAAATTTTAAATATATATTTTATTCTAATAATACACCCTAAATAAAGACCAAAAATAGGTGTAACCTGCAATTACAACTGTGCTGTAGTTGTGGCTAATTAGCCATAAGCCTATAACAGATTAGGCATTGGTGGGTGTAAGGAAAACTTTTTGAAAAATTTTTAGGGGATAATTGGAGTGCTGTTAGGTAATAAAAAAATAATTTTATAAATTTTTTATTTAATTAACTGATTTTTTTAATTTTTTATAAATTATTTTTTTAAAACTGCTTTTAAATAAAATATTTATTTATATATTTCTCTCAAAAAAAATTTATAATTAAAAAAATTCATTTTTTTTTCAAATTCAATGCTAAACTAAAACTAAAATCCTGATCTAATCTCTCATTTTTTTAAAGTATACAAACACAGAAATGATATTAATAGCCATTAGCCACTCATATCTCATCGTAGACTTAGTAGTTCTCAACTGTTTCTCTGACATAATTATTATTTAAAATTATATTAATATAATATTTTATTAAAATAATAATGTTGTTTTTTTAATTAGGCGATTAACCAATAATAAATAATCATTTTCCAATTGAATAAGGCTTAGTTTATTAGCTTGTGGCGAAAGAAAAGGTTGCACGATTTCTCACGAGTCTGCCTCAATTTTTTTTTTCTTTATTTGCAGTACAGTCCGTCAGAGACGATGCACTGCTTCTCTCTCTTTTATTTATTTATTTTTTTTAATTATTGATCCTTTTTTTTTTAAACTGACAAAAAAGAATAATTCTAGTTTACCTAAAAAGAATAATTCAATTCCTAAGCATATTTTATTTTAAGCATTTATAATTTTTTAAAATAATTTATAATTTTTTTAATAATAATGGAGTATATGCTAAGTTTTAGAATGTGAAATAAAAATGATAAGCCTGATAATTGACCGTGACACCAGTCCATTATTGGAAATTTTTTTAAAATTTTAATATAATTTTTTAAAATTAATTTAATATTATTAAATAAAATAAATGCTTAAGAATTGGTTAGTTTAAAAAGAAGAAACCCTACTTAAACATTCATTCATTTTTGTCCCCCTAAAAAAAAAGAAAAAGGAAAAAAGAAATGTTTAAGAAGGGTGAAAGGTGAAATAAATAGGATTAGTTGGGGACAAAAATGGGATTAAGAAGGAAAAGAGGGGGGTTTAAGGAAAATAACACGAGATGTTTGAATGTTGGGAACATGGAAAAGAGGAGAAGTCGTGGCCAGATATTAATGATGTCAGTCACGCCCATTGCGACGGTATCGTTTTCATGTGCTTATCAGTTATCAAATTTTCTCTTTCTTTACTTAATGCCTAATTAACTACTCCACTAAAGACTTTGGGTTAATACAATGTGGATTTTTCTTAAAACAAGTATTTCAATGACAAAATTTATATATTTTTTAAGTAACATATTGTTAATGGCAAGACGTGCGAATTGTAAATAAAAGCTGTTATATTAGTATTATGGCAATTAAATGTGTTAAGAATTAATAAAAGAAAATTTCTTTAAATGCTCATATAATAATTTCTTTGTAAAAAAGTAATATATTTTAAGTGGTTTATATTTAAATATCTCTAACATGTTTTAATATATATACTATCTCCATTACATTCTAACTATCATTTAAAAAAATATATAATTTGTTCCACTCTAATTGATATTTTATATTACCAATTAAAAAAATTCAATTTTACCCATTTTGAAAAAAACGAAGTATTTTTAAAAGAGCGTAATATAATTATTTTATACCTATAATTTTACCAATTAGATAACATTATTAATCTTTATGACATTATTTTAAACCACAATTAGAATGTAAGAGATGGAGTATTAATTAATTATTAACTCTATTAATTAAGTTGGGGATGATAGCTATTTTGTGAAGCTCAAAGGGTTTGGTTGGTTAATGATGCATAAAAACACATAATATAACTGACAAAATTCTTCACAGATTTACCTGTCTTTGCTTATTCTCTTTCAAATATAAACACAAAAAGAAAAATACAAAAATAAGAAGTGGGTTAATTAAGTTTTTGAAAGCTATAACCAAATTTGAATGATTTTCGGCTATATGGGCAACATAGGGTCCAATTCCAAATCAACAACAATTGATTTGAGAGGCAATAACCTTCGCGTTAAAATAAAAGAAAAAAATGTCAAATATAGCTGTTGAGAAAATAATTATAGAAGTTTTATTGGCCATAACCACACCTAATACCTTCTCAATATAATTCAGATTTTTTTTTTAAAGATAAGAGGAATAAACAGAGTTGTAGCCACATTTTGTACCTTCAAATTGATCTACACATACGAAATAGCATTTTGACCTATAAACAGAGTTGCCTTATTTCCTATATACCAGAAAATGGAGAATGGAAATGGATTGCACAAAGCTAGGTAGCTATGCTGCTTCTCTTTTTTTTTTTTTTTTTTTTTAAAGTGCTTTTTTTCTTAAGCCCAAAGACTCAAAACGTGGGTAGCCGTCAAAGGTGAAAGTTAGAATAATATTTGGCTGTTTCAATTTTCAAACCTCATTATGTGCAAATAATAGAAAAGACAAAGCTCAATTCCCTGGTCAAGTTGCTTTGCTTTAAGCTTTTATTACGTTTCTTGTTTCCTTGTTAATGTCAATTGAGTGAAGCTCAAGCTATTCGAATACAATTTTTATATCATTCATACAGATACCGACCTCATTCATAAATATAAACATCGTGTTTATTTATATATATTTTAAAAAATAAAATTTTTTATTATTTAAATAAACATCACATGATATTGCGACCATAATACAATTTGCTACTGACATGTCTTTTTTTTAGTTGTACAAATTGTTATATTATAGTTTTTTTTCATTATAAAAATGTACATTTTTTCAGAAATAAATTTTTGTAAACTAATAAATATTTCATCATTTTTTAAGTTACAAATTCCTCGTTTACAAAGTACAAATTCATCATTTTGAATTTGTTAATTTATCTTTTAGAAACTGCAAATTTATAATTTTTAAACTTACATACAACAATTGTAAGTTTATCGTTTAAATTTTAAAGATTCAACATTTACAGGTTTATTGTTTATAACTTTCAGATTTAACAATTTGAACCTGCAGGTGCATTATTTTGAAACTACAAATTTATCATTTTTAAACTTATATGTATTAATTGTAAGTTTATCATTTTTAAAACTATAAATTCAATATTTACATATTTATTATTTACAACTTTCAAATTCATCGTTTTGAACTTACATGCTTTTCATTTTTAAATTTATAGATATTATTTATAGATTCATCTTTTATATATTCATTATTTTTACCATACATATATTTTTCAACCTCTAACAACTTGATTTTCTCTTTATAAATTATTCATTTTTAGTTCAAATATCTTTACTTTCAACTATTTTCTTTCATAAAAAATCAAAATTAAATATTTTTATCCAAATAATAATAACAATCACAACAATATTTTTAAATATTAAAAACAATTAAATATGCAAATTAAAAAAATTATCTCTTTAAAAACAAACTAAAGTATACAATTTTTTTCTGTGAATAAAAAGAAGAAAAAAAATACAAAAAATACAAAGTTAAAAACAATATTATACCAATTAATTACATAGGAAATATCATGCATCAAGTTCCATGATATAATTTATGTAGTAGTACAACAACTTTTCAGGGCTTGGGCTGGGCTTTTTATTGGTGTTTAAGAGCCCAGTCATGTGGGCCAAAGCCCTGGGCTCTTAATTAGATATTTCAAAATGGTAGTAGCCATGAGACAACCTTCATCTTTAATGTGGGTGAGAATGCGTTGCGTGACTCCAAAACTTAAAAAATGAATTTCCAAATTTCAAGATCTGAATAAAAAACTCCTAAAAGGACTGATCATTGAAGTAGAAAACCAGTACAAATTTATCCTGCCATGAAATTTGGATAATCAATCTCAATAAGGCACTCCAATATGTCCTAACCACTCGGAATAATAATGTCGACTTTTTGCTCAAGAAACATTAAAGACATTGTGTTTAGGAAAAAGAAAATAAAAGATGAAAAATGTGGCACAAAAATAATGTTTTCGTTTAACTTATCACTACCTGATCACAAATGTAGTTTTCGTTTCCAAGCTTGCGATTACGGAAAAAGCTTCAAGAATATTCACATTATTTGTAAAGAAAAGCAAAGTAGATTTTACAGTTCCCCTGCCTATCTATTTCTAGGATGGAAATTTTACAAGAATATCACTTACCTGAGACCAAAAATAACAAAAAACTAAATGTTTGGCCTCAGTGAAATGCGTGAAACTCATTAATACACTCCAGCACAAGTGAATATGAAAACAAGAGAGAATAAAAACTTTACTCGGTCTTCAATGAAGAATTCCCTTTTCTCCTTTTCTTAGAAATGCTGCTGTTACTGCTCCAGCTACTGTTATTACTACAATTGGGACAAAACCAGTCATCCTCTGGAATATTTTCAAGAGGAGGATCACAGCAGTCTATATGCATGCCTACTCCACAACCAGCAGAACCATTTTCATCACCGCATATCAGCATAACATCTCCTCTATCGCGTGATCCACAAACCTGACAGGTTATGTCATTATCACTAAGATCATCTGATGGTGTTAAGTTCTCAACAATCTCTTCTGCCTTGCTCAACAGGTTAGCGAAGGACCTTTCTGCCCAAGCATGAGTGTTGTAAAGTACATGTCTCTCAAGAGAGTAACCGGGCTTACACACATACTCCACCAGGTAATCAGCCACAACGCAGGGTATCTCATGACGCAGGAACTCTTGCACCCACAAATCAACGCATGGCATGCCAGGGCTGATGATGGCATAGTCAACCCCAGATGTGAGGAAGCGAGTGTAAGGAGGAGAAGTTGCTAATATTGTCCCATCACCAGCCTTCACAACACGTTTCAGAGTATCCTGTTTGTAGAGTGAGTGAAGAGAATGAATTAAAAGAATATAATTTCTGAGGAATTTGTACAGTGGCAATAGTATCTCAAAAGAAACATACCAAAGGTGGTGCTATGCATTCTCCATAAATGATGATACGCATGGCATAGAAGGCACCATGACCTGTTTTTTCCCGTAAAAGCCGCCACTTTCTTGGAGCCTCTAAATTAATTGCACCATCTTCACTAAGGCCATTCTTATGCCATTCATACGGCTCCTCATACAAGAACATTCCTGCCTGACTACAGGCACTTAGATAATCTGTCTTCAGAATCCACCTGCATTCAAAAAAAGAAAAAAAAAACAGATAATCGGGCTATTAAGCAATTCAGTTGGCGAAAGAACAAAGGGCCTTTTGTACACATCAGTCAAATTGGATAACAAACTTTCACAGCAATCTTGAAAGTTAAGCTAAATACTAACATGCAAATTGCTGACAGGCAAGCAGGGTATATTTTACCTTCCAGAGGCTGCAGCAGCAAAAAACTTTTCTGTCCTCCGAATTGGGTCTGGAGCTATGAAATGTGTTGCCTGGTATGACCATTGATGAGAGTCTCTGCAGAATTTTCCTTTTAAACGTCTAATAACCTGCTGAAACTCCTTTCTCTGTAGCCTATGTCCACTCAATATAAACCATATAGGTTCAGCATTCACTTGTTCTTTATCTTCTCCTGCAGAAGTACAATTAGGATTGCTTTTCCCAGCTTTCTGCTGAATCTTCATAGACGCTTTAACAGATTTAATAATTCTTTTTCCAATTTGGTCATTTGCTTGCCCTATATTTTGATCTCTATCTGCAATTGGTTTATTCTCCTTCTCAATTTCTGCAGAGCTCCCTAAGTTTTCTCCAGAGACAGATCTTCTGTCAACATGTTCCACAGAATTTGGCGTAGCTTTCTGCTTCTTAATAGCTTTTCCTTTGATATTCTTGCCATCACAAGTCCCTTCCCTATCTAAAACATTCTTGAATTCTGATTCTTCAGAGATATTAGGAACAGTCTTTTTCTTGCTCTTACCTGATCTCTGCCTTTTGCTTTGACATACTTTCCTTTTCATACAGTTTTCCTTGCAGGTTGATTCATCTTTCTGCCAGAGTTGAATGGCATCCTTTCCCTTCATGCAATCATCTGTACTGGTGGCAGTACTATTTATTGGATGCTGAGCCCCCTCCAGTTCTACTTCCTTAATATTTTCTGCTTTATGTGACAAATCAACCACCTCGGCCTCCTTTTCATCAAGTATGTCCACACTTGCAGCTTTATCCTCTGGCGCCTCAGTTTCATCATCCACAAAATTACTATCATTCTCAACATTATCTTCAGACCTTTCCCAAGTCTTGGTCTCTGCCTCCTCTACTGCAGTAACATTGACAGCTGCAGGCAATGTTTCAGGCTCATTGCCATTGTCAGAGTTTTCATTAGCTGCTGTCTCTCCAGACAAACCTATATGAGAATCATTTTGAGCAACAGCTTTATTTAAATAAATTGTCCCTTTTTTCTTAGCAGTATTTTTCAATGTTGGTTTGGAACCCCAAGTCCTCCTGGCAACCATCTTCTTCCTACCTGTCTTGGTTATTAAATTGCCAATTCCCTCTTGAGTCTCTTCCATAGATTTTTTCTCTGATTTTCTGTTAAAGGGAGATGGAACCTGTTTATCTTGTTCCTGATGTAGCAGGCCCCCAGTCTCTGCAACCACATGTTCAGATTTTTCAACTTCAAAATTTCCACCTTCAGGTTTGCCAGTCAAACTGGAATTTCTCAATCCCTTAGAAAAAATTTGTGGAGGCCTTCCATTCAAATTTTCATTTGATGCAGTCTCCTGCATCATGTTTTCAAGGAATATTGGACCTTGTGTGAATGATTTTTTTTCAGATGTTGAGGATTTGACACCTGAAACATCAGTTTGCAACTTCTGTGCAGCATCAGGACTAACTATATCATGCTTAGCTTGATCATTATTGCCAAGGGGGTGCATAGCAACTTTAAACAGACCATCTACCAAAGATACTGGATCCAATCCCTGTGTTTTGCAACTACCTGATGGACTTTTTCTTACACTTGCTTGTGAGTCACCACTGATATTCTGCTGTTTAGAATTAGAATATGGAACATCTATCTTTTGCTTTTTACTGCTTGGTGCTTCTTTATAAAGAACTTCACTTCCTTGAAGATATTCAGCATGATCAGATCCAATTATGTCCTGACCATATCCACTTTTAGCAGAAGAGATACTGGAGGGTTCACCCAATTGTAACTTAGGAGAGCCTCTAATACTGCCAAGCACCTTCAAGAACATTGATGATGGAGATTTCTGCAGGATGTTCCTTGTATAACTTATAGCATTGAACTTTGCATCAGACTGAGACTTTTCAGCACTTCTTAATACAGATTCCAAGCCACCACTTGTTTTTCTAGAATTTGGAGTTCTTTCTTGTGGATTGGGTAACACAACAGAAGTACCAACATTGTAAGAACCAGTGTCCTGACCAGCTGGCTCCTCACAAACACAATTACTATTAAACCCCGATGCAGGATCAGCTTTACTCTTTCCTCCAGCAGATAACATGTCCTTCACAGAACTTTGGAGACCTTTAGGCTCACTAATGTTGTGTGGCACTTCTAGCACTTTCTCAATTGAGTGGGCCATTGGACTTGCTTTGGAGGTTTCAATTTTCAACTGAGGACTCTTATTTACTATTTTGCAACTTGATTGCCTCTCAGTGGTGTCCTCAGCATCCTCAGAATCTTTTGCTTCAGCTTCCATCATCTCCATCTCATAACCACTGAGATAAAAGAGTGAGAATTAAGAACTTATGTATCGCTATTAGAGATAACTGTAGAGAAATAGAAAGATCATTAACAAAGCAATCAAATACATGGATTCAATAGGTTTAAATTCAATCCTCCAAATAGTTATATTTTAGCGTTCAAGTTGTGTCATCATAGTGTTAAAACTTCATAAGCTTGGAGACGGTGCAACAGTCTCCACTTTCTTAGCTCTCATTTTGTTCTTAGAGCAATATGATATTATTTTTGAATCTATCATGTTGACTGCCCATAGATATATCATGAATCATGACATGTCATACTATTCACACCTTTCCCAGTACAATTAATAAAGAAAGGAAACAAAAATGAAAAACAAGGATCAACTGGTCAAGTCAAATTTGTCTCATTTGCAGTGACACCAATAATATGAGGACTAAATTCAAATCCCTCACCTCTTGCTATAATTATCTTCTGGAATAAGCTCCCAATCCCTTAAGCTGCAGAAGAAGAAAAAGTTATTCTTCTTTTGGAATACTCCGTACATAATACATGCTTAAATATTTGAAAACATGGTAGTAGAAAGGCTGACTTACCAATCTTCCAACCAACGATGGTTAACAAGCTTTATTTTCTTCAGTTTATTGGCAAGTTCATACTTCTCACCTATACAGAGTGTGAGGTAAACAAAAACTCTACATGAGTAACCAACCCTAATAAGAGATCACACTATACAAGCAAACATACGAGGGACAAAAAGGCAAATGTATATGGTAATGCTACTCCAGCAGTTGATAGAAATAACAATTTCGGAAAAAAGGGAGAGTTGATGACCAAGAAAAAAGTACTTGCACGATAATTAGAATGTTTGCAGGCAAAAAACCACTTCAGCAGCATAAGCCTCGCCCTCACTCAGGCCAACTAAATGGAAGGCCAAGAAAATGCATAAAATCAAGGTTACACATGGAGAACACCATTTGGACTTTATGAATATTAACCAAAATTGTCACAGAGATGAAGGTAAACTTTGGAATTGTTATGGCAGAATATTCTGCATTTATTACATAAATAAGCCTTTTGTTGCCCATTCTTACTAATCAATCTATTGTAAAGCAATTGTAGTATCATTTGGGATATTGATGCTATGTTTAACCATCTTCAGCTAATATCCTCTGACTACAATGGATGAATGAGCTTATCTTTGGAATGTAAAAAGTTGCAACAGGTAGCTGACATAGAAACAAAACACGAACTGTACTAATTCAGGGTAAGGAATTGACTGAAGGTAAGTAACATCAGAAACAGGAGGAAGAAACTCAACACATGCATTCATAATCATAGATCCTAATTCATTCAGAATGGGCATTTTGTAAATGTGAATATCAGAAATCCACCTTCAAATTTATAGCATATGAGATGAGTAACTTTGTTTGCAACCAATGGCTTAGAAAACTGTGCACCCATCAGGCCAACCATGGTCTGCAAAAGAAAACGAAATCAGCCATGAAATCATATGATAGACGAAAAAAGCTGACCTCATTGGCTCCAGGAACAACGGCATACCATAATGTCTTCTCGATCTTGACGTTGGTATCCAGTTAAGCATAAAACTAAATTTTCAGCACCAGGAATTCCATTCAAATCCCTAGGAGGCCTATACATTATCTGCACAAAAGAAATCATAACTAAACTCTTGTCTATGCAGGCAACAGTGGAAATACAAACCAATTTCTGGAAAGCAACAACAATTAAACGTATTAGTAGTTTCAAGGCAAAGCGAAGAATAGGCTAGGTCACAAAAAGCACCAACTATGAGTTTTTCCATAGAAACATTATGTGTACTTCAATATGTACATAGAAATTCAACCAAGAAAAACAAAAAGTAAAACAATTGAATGGAAAAACTCACAGAAGTGGCATCAACAGCCATTCCAATGTCATAACTATGGTCAATCCATAATCCCGTGACAAGAGTCTTCCCATCGATCCTTG
The DNA here is from genome assembly GCA_023653625.1 of Triadica sebifera. Taxonomy (NCBI): domain Eukaryota; kingdom Viridiplantae; phylum Streptophyta; class Magnoliopsida; order Malpighiales; family Euphorbiaceae; genus Triadica; species Triadica sebifera. Next base: position 5,051,630 of record CM042895.1, read on the forward strand.
CATTTAAACAACGAGGATCATCCTACAGATTACAAGAGCACTTCATATAAGTACATATGCATTTTCTCAATTCTTAAGGAAAAAAAAAAGTAAATACCTCAATAGTATGCTTAAACGCTGAAACGAATTGACAAATTTAAGCTAAAACATGATTAAGGACTTACATAAACGATCTTATCTACAATTACATGAGTACAATTTTGGTAGTAGTGACCAACATCAACTCCACCGCCATTAAGAAGCTTGGCTCGAACCTACACATTTTAAAAGAAATAAATTTACAAGAAGAAATAGAATCACAATTTAAGAGATGCACGTAGAGAGGAGGAGAGGAAGGGAGACCTGGCGTTCAGTGATGGGATCGAAGCCAAAGAGCACGAAGCGTACGCCGAAAAACGTGTTGGACGAGGAGTTAGGCTCCGGCATTGAATCGAATCCAACTGGATAAGTAGAAACAGAGGAGAAAGGGGAATTTGATGTGAAAGAGCAGCAGAGAAGAAGAAGATTATTATAAGCCTGGAAAATTAGAAAGCAAAAGGCATTCTTTGAATGTGAAAGAAGGGAAATGAATACCCAAAACTTGTCGAGGAAGAGTGTGGGAATAAATATATTAGTGTAAAATATCATGTGGGAGGGAAACTATTTTTGGTTTGTTCTCTGATTTGATTTTTGGGGCCTGGCGCCTGGCGGGACTGCAAAATTTGCAATGCGAAGTCGCAACTCTCACGCCTTGGCTCCACGTCACAGAACACGTGTGCAGGCTTAACACCCCCCCCTTACCGTGGTACTGTTCTATACTCAAACCGGACCCAAGCTGGCCTGGTCGAACCAGATTCAAATCGTGACCGACGCCGCTCCCGGTTTCAATCTGAATTTGTGTTTATTTTTTCAAAAAATAAATTGTGCTCTTTCTTTTAGAAAAATTACAAAAAAAATAAAATAAAATCATAACGTATAAAAGCTTTATCAATCTAAACTCTAATATTTTTATTTTTAATTCACACTTCTTCTATTTATCTATTGTCTAATTGAAAAATAAAATAATAACGTCGCGCGTGAATTAGGATATACTTTCATATTGGATCATTGACTATGAGACACAGTAAAAAATTTTTTTAAGGCTGAACTGACATACAATAAAATTAACTATAGCATTCTATTAAATTACCATATACTATAATATTATAAAAAATTATTTTTATGAGCTTTAATGAATAATAAGTTAGCGTGTAATATAATTAATGGGTCACCATCTTATTCAACGTGTTAGCAATATCATTTTGTCATAAAATTATACAGTAAAAACAATATATTAAGATTTGAAAAACATTAGAATTTAAATTAAACATAATTTTTTTCCTCTTTCTCAAATTTTCAGTATTAATATGATGATATAGCAGCAATAAAATACAGTTATAAATAATAAAATATATTATGTGGTATGCTAATTGTATTTTCTTCGCTGTTATGTCATTTTTTTATTGAAAATTGGATTTAGATATTACATTGTAATATTTTTTAAAAAATTCATATTAAAATTTATACAGTGATAATGTTTGGTACCGTTTATGTTGGAGGAATTTACACCATGATTTTACTATTTTAGATGAAGTGCTTCGCTGTGCATACTGTTAGCTTACGTTTAAAGCTAATTGAGAGATTATATACATCATATTAAATATTTATATCTTGAATTGAGATTAAAAAAAATTGTTGTAAAATGAAAAATATTTTAACAATGAAATGGAATGAAACAGTTAAGACTCAAAAATAGTGAAAATAAAAAATTATGCACTAATTAAACTCAAATATTAATCTTTAGATAAACTTATAATTGAAAAATTTTTGTGAGGTAAATTAATTATTCATCACAACAAAATTCATTAAAATTACAATTCAAATTATAAAAAAGTTAGCAAAAAAAACTTTTATTCGATAAAATATAGCAACTAACTAGTAAGCATTTGGATGTAAAAAGGAAACATTAGACCTTAAAATTCAAGAATCTGTAAATGTTACCAATTGGCAATACTTTATCATATTTAAAATCATTTGGCTCCCCTGGCATCGTCTCTGCAGCGCCAAAACAACTGGTGATTTGGGCTTTCCGCATGCGCACGAGTTTAATTAATATCCCTTTATTTGGCAAACATTTTTGGAGATTACTCGTAAGCCTGACTCACTGATAGCTTGAATATACAAGGCAAAGTATCATCTGGATTGCTCTCTTATATGCAATAATCAAAAGTTTTACTTGAAATAAACGACTAATATCTATACTATATATTAAAAGAGTGTTCTCTAGACACCGTAGCTACTACAGTGAGCTGACAAAAAAGTTCTTCCAGAGTAACGACATCTTTAAGTGCTCACATACCCTAAGCTCCTTTTTGGTCTTTATGTACCCTAAGCCCTCATCCCTCTCCTCTTGATTCCCATTCTGCTGCTGTCATACCTTCTTTCATAATTCTCAGTCGTTGGTTCGTAATCGAAGCCCCTAGTCCTCTAAAATCGCAAATTCTAAGGTTTCGGTGGCTTTCTTTTGGACGGCCATACATTTTTCGGCTGTAATTAGAGGAGTGGTGGAAAGTGATAAATTACATGTAGATATGAGGAAATTGTATTGAGTGGACAAGAACGAATGTGTCGTGATGAGTGCAAGGGACGAAACACAAGATAATGAACTGGTGTCAATAATTGTTTGATTCTCATATCCTCCATTTTATACTCATCTTTCTTCTTCTTCTTTTTATTCCCTCTCTGCCTCTTTCTTTTTTCTTCTTGGCCTTTTTTTGTCCTGCAACAAAGCCCAGCAATGACTAGCAAGGAAATCCTTCACAAGATGAAGGTATATGCTTGATATAATTTTCCTCGTTTATTTATTTATTTTTTTCGTCTTTCAATTCTTAATTTGAATCTTTATGGTGTATTTGTTTGGACTTGAATTGGGTGACTTCTGTATTTATAACATTGACAGAGATCATGTCTAAATTGTTGAAAGATTCTGTTTTATAGAGCTAAATTGGTCTATGATTGATTTTGTGCTTTTGGAATCTTCTGGTCATGCGAATATTGGCTTGTGTTTTTCAATGCACTAATTAGCAGCATTTAGAGGATTTTGGTCAAATTTTTCGAGCATAGAGAATTTTTGCTTGCAGGAAATGTGACTTTTGTTTCCTAAAACAATATAGACAAAGTTATGCTTATAAAATGAATCATGAAACCACATTCAAAACTATAAAATTTTCAATTCCAAGAATTTGTATAGGTGGCTGGCTGAAATTGTGTTTATAGGCATGTGCAAGATATAACTTGCCTAACAATGGATGCTTATTGTTATGCATTTATGAAAAATATGAGGATAATACTTTATTATTATGGTTTATAGGCATCTGCAATATATATATGTTCTAAAAATATTTTTATTGGGAGTGTGTAATGGTCAAATCATAATTTATTCAAAAATAGGTTGAAATGTTTAAAAGGCGTAGATTCTATTATATACAATGTTAATGTTGGTTCCATTTTCCCCCAAATACTATTAGGTTTGTATGATTTTTTTTTTGTATAAAGAGGTGAGCAGCGCTTACAGAAAACTAACGAGAATAAGAAACTCCTACAAAATCATGCTATAACCAAGAAATAATATCATGAGGAGGATTGGAAAGGACATGGGTGCCAAGAGTAATATTGTGAGCCAAATGAAAAAGGTAGTGTGCTGCATAATTGGCTTCTTGATACACATGTTGAATAAAGAAAGAAGAGTTGTTGCTATGAATTATTTTGTCCCTATACATTGATATGTTATATTTGGTGGAAGTTAGAACAAATGAAATTTCTTTAAGTATGTGAGTATTTTCTTCCGGAAACTACGTATTTGATTTTAGCTTCCAAAAAAGAACGGGGTTCGAGACATATGCAATCAACTTCAGGGGATGAAGCGATTGTTTCATTTACAAGTGGAAATGTAAGTTCCAAATCTCTCTTGTTTCTATTCTTTTCCTTTTTGAAACTATTGACAGTATACAAACATATTTCAATTACTTATATTGACAACTTGAAAATAATGTTGTTTCATTTTATAGTTCATGAAGGTTTCCACAGCAGAACTTTTGCATGCAAACCCAAATATTCTTGAGTCGATGCTAGGGTATTAAAAGCAGAGTAGGTACTGTTCATTTTTTCCTAGCTATTCCATTATCTACACTATATCAATATCACTTAATCCTCAACATCCTTTCCTGCCTATGAAGAGAAGAGAGGAAAAAAAAGCAGGAATTGTCCCTAATCTATATTTAGATACTTATATGAAGGTAATAATGTCTAGGTAAATTTCAAATGGAAATTTTTATACAACTATTTTTTATGATTTTTAAATAATAACATAATCATGCAGGCAATTTCAGCTAAAGGGCATAAGAGAAATCTTTAGGATGATTATATGTTAAAGGTAATTATTTTGGTATACATAATTTAAATATTTTAAAAAAGTTAATGATCGTCCATAATGTATCATTGATGGCAAACACAACATATAGGCAATCTTAGATTTTTGGATTGGATATTTGTGTTGACATAAAGTTGGTAGTGCACTGATAAGAGGCATTTCGGGTGGCCAAAAGAAATAGCTAACAACAGGTAGCAGTTAAAGAAAAAATTTTCCTCTTGCTTATTAAAGCTTCTACTCAGACCCACCATAAGAAATTCTTGACCCATAATTAACATGGCTAATTCATCATGTGGCAGGAGAGATGATTATTGATCCAACAAAAAGCTTTATTTATGGATGAAATATCAACCGGATTAGATAGCCCCACAACCTTTCAGATAATAACATGCCTTCAGCAGTTGGTTCACTTAATAGATGCAACTACATTAATTTTACTTTTGCAGCCACCACCTGGAACCTTTAATCTATTTGATGATGTAATAATGATGAGTAAAAGGAAAATTGTTTTTCATGGTCCATGCAGTCAAGTGCTTCAATTTTTTTTAAGATTATGGTTTTATGCGCCCACACAGAAAGAGTGTTGTAGACTTCTTCCAATAGGTGTGAAAAGTGAAAAACTACATTATTCTGTCTCTACTCTATACATATTTCTTAATTTTTTTTTTTAATTTACAGGTGATTTCAAAGAATGATCAAGAGCAATATTGGTGTCGGACGGAGCTTATTTACAGTTGTGTTTCAGTAGATAAATTTTTTGAAAAGTTCATAAAAAGTTATATAGGAGAGAATCAACATGAGGAGGTCTCCAAGCCATATGATAGATCGCTACAGTCTCATAATAGTGCGTTATCATTTAGCATTTACTCCTTGAACAAAGGAGAAATTATTCAAAGCTTACATTGCTAGATAGCTACTGCTCATGAGAAAGAACACATTTGCATATGTTTTCAAGGCTATACAAGTTAGTATTTTTTTTTTCCTTAAATTATAATCAAATGATATATATTATTCTGGTATTTCGATAGCTCTTTTTATTTCTTCCATGGTCCCAAAAGTCTTTCAACTCAATAGGTTTTCATGAATTGATTTTAGGTTCTCTTATTAATTTTTATTCATTAATCTTATAATTTCAATTCATCTTACCTTATTTCAAATAAGTAATAGATTGCAGATTAGTGTTAACTTATAAAGTCAATTGAATTTTTTTTAAAATTGTGTTTATGTAATTTTGATTTCATTTTTCTCATGTCATAGGTCACCCATAAACAGTTAAAAGTAAACTTGCAGACATCATTATATGTCGAATAAAATTAGAACAGGAATATTATGAACTTCAGTCTATTCAGGATAAAACCAAAAAAGGTTTTGACATTTCAAGCTGCTACAATTGAAATTTCTATTGTCAGCTTTAAATTCTTGATGACAACTTACAAATAAAATCTTATTTATTTTTAACGATACATTTTGAAGTGCTGCATATTCCACAAGGAGAAAATTGGCTGGATTTTGTTTGATATTTAGCCAAAATTCTAGTGATTATTAGGTGGAGGAGATGGAGAACTGAAGCCAAAAGGGAATTTGTTAACCATAATAGATATTGATCCCGTTATGGTAATGTAGATTTTTCGTTCAATATATTCCAATTATGTTAGAGGATTCCTAAGGACCCAAGAGATGCTATAAGCAAGGTGAGATAATATTCGGTTGATGGTAATTTACTCTCTTATGTTATTCTTGAGCCTGTTTTGTACATATTTGTGCATATAAAGATTTAGGCGATAAAGTTTTTTTTCCTTTATTGGAATCATTGTTAAGATTATCTACTTTGGAGGTTGCATCTCAATCTTTAAATTCTCTACTCAATATTGGAAATGTGAATTTTTATTTTGTAAGGCAAAAATTCAACTCAATTTCATTAGGTTATAGTTGTATACAGATTTCTTCATTTTCTGATTAATTAACAAAGTTCTTTATTAGATCCAAATGCTGAAAAAGTATTTTGGCCTATATGCATATGGAAATGAACGGTAGAACTGTTTCCATTTGTCATCATTAAGTTGTATATACATATACTGAATATTGAGCCATAATTATGCAATCTCCTCTTGCAGGTGCTAATAATTTAATTCCAATGCAAATTACTCTGAAGATTGATAATAAAATAAGGGCCCGTGAGAGATTTGCTGCCTATATTGCTATTCTAATTTGGCCAAAGGGTCTTCCTATAGGTGCTGCTACGCAAATAATCATGTTTTGTCAAGTGGGTGTCCTATTGAAGTGCCAATTAAACCTTTGACTTTGACCTTTGTATTTTTGATGTATTGGGGACATAATCTCTTACCAAGCTTTTTCTTTTTCCTCTTTGGTAAGAAAAGCTGACCATATATTTTGACCAGACTATTATTATTGCCGTGGATACTATTTATCTGCATTAGGTCTTATTTACAAATGCAAGTGTCATCGTAAAGTAAAGATAATGTGTAATGAAAATAACAATGTAATACTCATTTGACTGCCTGTTATAGTACTTGAGATAGAAAGAGGGTGGTGGAATAAATGATACTGCTCTAGATGAGGCCAATCAACTGAAAAGCATTGACAGATAGATGTTGATTTCTCTCCCAACGTAATGCAAGAGTTACTTATAAAGTAAAGTTGATAAAGGCTAATATGACGTTCTCCCTGTAAAGAAGCAATACCAATTTTTTTTTAAAAAGAACTCTATGATTTTTTAAAATAGTAATGGCGTGCTATTTTTCCCATTGGGCGAAAGCATGACCAACGACCAATAGGAATGCACAAAAATTAACTAATTAAACTGAAAATTATAGTTTAGGTAATTTTTATGAACGGTTATTGTTTTAAAATTTTTATATACTGATTTTTTAGTTTTATTTTGGATTAAGACAATATAAATTTAATAAAAACGAATTGAACTAATAATATAGAATCTCTCTTAATATATATATATATATATATATATATATATATATATATATATATATATATATATATATATATATATAATATGGTGTATTAATAATAATAATTTCATGATTTTCTAAAACTATAGATTTTTTAACTACCTATATTTTTCAACTCCATTTGAATACTGAGTAAAATTTTTTTTACTAATTTACAAATTAGATTTTGAATTTTCTATAAATTAAAGTAATGTAATGAATTTTTATATTTTGGATGATATTTATATTGTTATTTTGATCATAATTTTAAGTTAATATTTATCGATTTTTTATAATATTTTAATTAATTTATTTATTTATAAAATCGATCAAACTAATTATCTAAACCGAACTCAAATATCAGGATATTTTTAATAGTATTTAGTTTAGTTGAAAATTAAAATATTTAAAAATTAAATTTATTAATTAAAATATAAATTTTTAGTTTAAATCCATCAAATCGAAGCATGAACGGTGCTAATAGAAAAAAACAAAAAAAATTAACTAAATTGAATTGATTTAATTTAATTTAAACTGAAAATTATAGTTTAGTTGGTTTTCATGAATGATTATGTTTTTAAAATTTTTATATACTGATTTTTTAGTTTGATTTTGGATTAAGACAATATAAATTTAATAAAAACAAATCGAACCAATGATATAGAATCTCTCTTAATATATATATATATATATATATATATATATATATAAAATGTGATGTATTAATAATAATAATTTCATGATTTTTTAAAATTATAGATTTTTTAACTACCTACACTTTTCAACTTCATTTGGAATACTATAATTGAGTAAATTTTTTTTATTAATTTATAAATTAGATTTTGAATTTCCTATAAATTAAAGTAGTTTACCAAATTTTTATATTTTGAGTGATATTTATATTATTATTTTGATCATAATTTTAAATAATATTTATCAATTTTTTATGATATTTTAATTAATTAATTTATAAAATCGATCAAACTAATATTTAAACTGAATTCAAATATCAGAATATTTTTAATAGTATCAAAATATTTAAAAATTAAATTTATTAATTAAAATATAAATTTTTAGTTTAAATCCATCAAACCGAAGCATGAACGGTGCTAATAGAACAACTTAAACACACAGCAAAATAGAAGAGATTATCTTGTTTCGATATTTTTGGGCAGTCATATTATCCACGTGGCGATATGAAGGTCAGTAACATAGAATTATCGGAGATTTTTATAAAGGAAAAAGAAATCCTTATTACCCCTGCGTAGATAGAACGTAGATCTTGATTCTTCCCTTCTTCTCGATCTCGATCTCGATCTCGATCTCGAAATCGAATCATCTTCATCTCCCGTAGCAGATACAGAGAATATGGGTTGGCTAACTCGATTTCTGGCGGCGGTAGCTTTCTTAGCCGTCGGCGTGATATTTTCTCCAGAAATCTTTGGATCAAAATCCGTCGCTCAGCTATCGACATACCTGAAACTAGCCCACCTCCTTAGCTTCTCTACGGCCTTTGGTGCCGCTCTTTGGGTCACTTTCATCGGCGGCATCATCATGTTCAAGTGAGTCCCCTTTCCTTCTTCTCATTGTCTAAAATCTATCCTTTGAGTTCATATTTGTTTCCTCCTTTTATTCAAAGCTTTGGCTTGTTAACCAAGTCTAATGGTTCTATCAGACTTAATTTCGTGAAATTTTCCACTATTTGATAGTGTTATGCAATAAAATAAAAGAACCCAAGAACTTGTGGTGTGATAATTTTATGTTATGCATGGTTACTGAAATTTTGGAGAATCAGTGAAATGTAGAAGCGGTAATTTTTGTTTGGTTTTCTTCAGAATGAATTATCAGTGGGCAAATTGAGGTTGACAAACCTCAGATTAAGTTTCTGTCTGATATGGAATGTTTAATAATAAAATTTTCGAAGTAATTAAAATTTTATGTTTAATAGTAAATTTTCTTATCACTATTTAACGATAAATTTCTATGGTGATCAGGAATCTGCCCAGGCATCAGTTTGGTAATCTGCAAAGTAAGATGTTTCCTGCATATTTTTGGTTGGTGGCCGTGTGCTGTGCAATATCAGTGGCTTCTTTTGGTTATCTGCATCCATGGAAATCATCATCCACAGCCGAGAAGTACCAGCTTGGGTTCCTGCTCTCTTCCTTGGCATTCAATCTTGCCAACTTGTTTGTCTTCTTACCTATGACTGTTGAGGTATAATTCTTGCTACTTGTTAGCCCAGGTTCTGTTTCAGAAATTTACTACTTTTGCTGTTTCAGTGAGCAAATCTTTGAATTGCATCCCATTGACCAGAAAGGAAAATTATAATTTCCTTTTCTTGTTTTAATGGGTTTTTCACCTTGTCCTAGGGCTATGCTCAATTACCAGTAACAGGGAACTGTTGGCATAATTGCATTAGGTTCAGTCATAGTTCTCTTATTATCTAACTAGAAATGGTCTGAAAAATATTGCAATTTTCGTCATTCCTTTTTCCTAGATTACCATTTCTTAGTTTATCAATGTTTTATTTTCAAAAGAATTTCAATTTTCTTCTGATTTGATGATTTAGATGATGAGGCAAAGGCACAAGGTCGAGCGAGAAGAGAAAATTGGGGAGGAAATTGGGTGGTCAAAGAACCAGGAAGTTGCAAAGGTTAATCCGAAGCTTGCTGCTATGAACAAGAAATTTGGCATGATCCATGGTTTTTCATCCCTTGCTAATATAATGGCATTTGGCAGCCTTGCCATGCACTCATGGTATTTAGCTGGTAAGTTGAATCTGTAATTTGACTTAAATTGAAGTTTGTTTCTGGCCATGGATTGAATCAATAAGACAAGGACATAAGTGCTTTCTCGGGGATATTTTCTTATTGTTCTGGCCAGTTATATATGTACTCTTGAACAATGTATTACATTTAGAGTTCCACACTTTGAAATAAAATTACAATTTCTTACAATGATATTTCCCTGTTTTGCTCAATTAGCAAACAAGGTTAGTGCTTGAGATGCAATGTAGTTGACGTGATGTGTTGAAACAAGCATTGGAGTTATCATCCTATGACGATGTGTTGGATTTACTGTTCTACATGCTGAAATCATTTAAAAGTTCTTCCCGTTTGTCATTGTTTTAGCACAATACTAGGACTTTTTGAATGATAATTGATGTTGGATATATCAATCAGCTAATTCAAATTCCTTTATGTTCAAATGCCATATTGATGTGCGTGCATGTATGTCCTGTTCAATTATGGCACCTCTTTTTTTACTGTGCAACTTTTTTTGTTCTATTTAGAGTTCAAAATGGGATAACTCAACAAAATTAAACTATCTTACTCTTGTTTGGATGTTTTTACTTGTAATTGGACTAATGAACGAGCACGTCTGTGTAAATTAATATGACATAGGAATATCCAATGCTTATTGGTCTAGTCTTTCAAGGAACACGAAATTACTTGTGGTTATACATACAAAAAAATTGAGATTTAATAATACTATGGTATCTCGGTAATATTGAAGCTACACATTGTAGGACGTTATAATGGTGCCTTCTATTTGTGGATCTAAGCAAAGCATCCATATGAATGATTTGCTTGGTGAATTATCAGATGATATAATTCTTCTTATATTGTCAAAATTGAAGCTGATAAAAGCAGCAAGAACCAGCACTCTGTCCACAAGTTCTACATGAATGGAAATTCCAACCTTGGATTTTGGACATTGATGCTTCTGATTTTAAGCTAGATCGTGATTTACCATTACTATGCCTTGTAGATTCAGTTTGTGAAATCCTCTGGCAAACATCAAGCACCAACAGTAGCTGAACTTGGGATTGCGTTTCCCTATGTTTGGACTCCAACGGAGAGACCGGCAACTTGATCACCGCCAACTCTCTAATTGGCTCAACTTCGTCATTGAAAAAAAGAGAGCTCTTTTTTTAGACTTGAATGCTGCCTACTCGTATGAGCTGCCATTGAACGCGCTGCTTTCACTTTCAACTCTTAAAAATCTCCACTTGATAAACGCCCCATTCCCCACCCATTTGATTGCCGACATATTATCAAATTCTCCTCTGCTTGAACAATTATGGGTGCAAGGGTTATATTTACAGTGTGCGGCACCTTAAAATCTGCGCTACTGGAGGTCCACCCCTCAAGTTAAAGAAGCTTTATTTGATGACTAACAACATCTTAAATCTCGAAAATATATACATCTTTCAGAGAAACTTTTTCTGTATTATCACTTGCTCCACTGGAATCGTTTGAATTGTATACCCTCTTAGTTTGTTGGGAATATTTCCGACGTATTCCTAGCCTGAAAAATCTGAAGCAACTCGAGGTTTCGAGCTTGTGTTGTGGACGTCGGCGAAAGCTGCTCCGTCGTTGCATAAATTGTCATTGAAAATGAAATGGTATAAGATACACATGAAACTGGAGATTTCAAAGCATTCAAAACATCAGTGTCTTAAGGTGGTGAAATTTTTTTATTACCGTGGAAAATATATGAAGGAGCAAATTATCTTCTACTTAGCTCATCACTATGTGGAATCTCTCGAGAGGATAATAACCCATCCCTCCGATAAAATCACGAGTGAAGTAAGATTTAGTGCTTCCTTCATGCAATCCCGCATGAAACCCAGGCTACCACCGTCCCTGGAATTGCACATAGCGTAACCCATGCCCGTTTAAATATTAAGAAATTTCTTAATTTCTTTCTTTCAACTTTTGTAATTTTTGCAAAACATAAGACTACGACTTGGACTAGTTTTTTTTTTTTTTTTAATGTCTAAACTCATGGGTAAATTTCACTCATTGTTCCCTAATTTATTATTTATGCAGATTAGTATACATAGTCTTTAATTTGTAATACAAAAAATCTTTAATTTTTATTTATATAACAAAAAAAGTCTCTTTAACATGCTATGACAGGTTTTATATGTTAAAATACTGATTATATGCTATTATGGCACTTTTCCTTATTAATAATAATACAAGACAAGTTTTGTATCTATTATGAATAATGGAATTGGCCACAAAGGAAAGGCATTTAAAATTGGAATCTTCAATAATAAAATCAATAAATGTGCTTATTTTTTACTGACTAACATGAACTTAAAATTGCAGAAATCAATAGTATAATATAATTTTGAGTCAATTGGAGAAACTAAATAGTTGATAATTATATAGATGGGTAATAAATTGAAAAAATATATTGTTCTGTTATTAATTATTATTATTATTATTATTATTATTATTATTATTAAAACAAAAAATTGTTATTTAGTGTCTAATCAACATTTCAACCTCAGAGGGATTCTTTTACTCCATCAATAAAAGTTGAAGTATTTTTGTGTTACAAATTGAATTGAAATTATTAATATGCATAAGTGATAAATTGGATAACATTGCGTGCGATTTTTTTTAGAGAAAATATCTAAAATGATCTTTAGTTTTTATTAGCCGTCAGTTCTCGACTTTTCTGATTCAGTAGATCCATCCTGTCCAATTTTAATAATACTAAAATTTTAATTTATCTATGTAAAAATAAATCGAGTCAAATGATATACTATTAAAAAAAAGTCATTCTTTTAACATTCAATATTTGTTTGGTTAGTATGTTTTTGTGAGAAAATATAGTAAAAATAATTAATTAGTTTTTGTATTTTAGTACCTCTTACAATTAATTAAACTATAAATATTAGACAATTCCTTAAATATTCAACATACCCTTTTGCCTTCTTTTCCTTCTTTAACTTTCCAACAATATACTCGGCCCAATTAATAGGACTAACAATTATAATGTCCCAATCAAGAACAAGGCTTGTCCCTCAAGTGCTCCTCCTCCCACTTTTGCTACTTCCACCCAAAAATTCAATCCTAATTAAAAGGCTAAGCTTATACCAAACAAAATACTGTAGGAAGATGACATGAAATGACAACGGTGTAAACAGCACAAAAAAAAAAGAAGAAAAAAATAATTGTACATTATTCAAAAATACATTATAGAGACTTGAAATTCCATCCATCATTCATGTATATATATATAAATATAAATTATACAATCAAGCTGAGTGTGCCACGTTGGACAGATAGGCACAGAGAGCACAGCCATTTTTGACTCGTGGGACTCACCAAGTTTGTCTCCAATTGAACCTTTTTTTGCCACTTTTCAGCCGAGGAGGCTTGTCCATTTCTTCTTTGTCCTACATGAGAGAGTTTCCATGTGCTTAATGCGGGTCAAGTTCAGATTCTAGATTGTAGATTCCTACCCATTTCCTAGAACAAATATGGATTCTCTCAAATGACCACAGCTGTTAAAACAGAAAATTTAGCAACCGAAAAATGTTTCACTCCAATATTGTCACTAAATGAACAACAATTCTGGAACTGGATTTTCCCTTTGTCTTCCAAAATTCGCTCGAGCAAGGACAAGACTCAATTATTCATGAATTGATTTTGATTGATACCCTCGAATAGTTTCAGGGCTGATCGAGATATTTTGATGGCGGATGGTATGATATCCACATATCAGCCAGCAATGATATTAAATTATCAATTTGGTATTTAGAGCATGCACGCCAAATCTCACTTTCAATTTTCAACTCAGACAAGTGCATTTGGGTGTTCTTTCACACACTATTATTATTATTTTCACAGGCTATCACAACCACTTCTGCAGGCCCCCCAAAAATAAAAAAATCGTAGGAGCTTTAAATTTATAGTTAAAAAGCACATAAAACCTAGATAAAAAAATCCTTAATTATAACATGCTAAGAACAATATTCCTTTGAGAAATTTACAGCTAGATTTTAACTGTAATTCTCTTTTGTATGGACCACTATTGGTTTGCAAATTGTAATCTCTAGTTCTCTGTACATAACATTTCAACATTTCCAATCTTCTATACGACTACGAGAATCTGAATCTGAATCTTCTTTTGTTTTTTTTTTGGTTCTTTTTTTCCTTTTTCAGGAATGAATAAAGAATGAGCTAATGACCTAGCTGGCCTGGCCATGTGCCTACAACCAGCACAATATTCCATGACAGAAATGCAGGATTTGACCAAATTAATTGGCTATTCAACGTAAGTTGATCACGCTATTTGCCCCCAGCAGCAACAATCGTGCGGGGAACAAGAGAACCACAAGCAAATGCATATGTTGTGATGCCACAAGCCTGCTGAACCGTTTCAATGATTCTCTCCCAGTCTGCAATACTCCAGAGAAATTGAACTGGTTTTGGCCAATGTTGATTGATACCAAAGGCCTATCCACAATGACACCACCACCGACCCTACGTGGCCCCCCCAAGAGGGACAACCAGAACTTCCAGCGATGCTCTCTCCTAGCTTTTCTTATTTGGTTTAGCTCTCGACGAATCACGCTGCGCACAGATTTTAAGTAAGAATTCATGTCGTGATCCCTTTGGATGGTTCCTTCAGAACCATATGCTGAGCGATCGCTTAGAATCTCTAGCGGATGCGGCGAATTTAAGAACACAGTCTGTGCAGCTCGGAGCAACATCTCAGCATTATTAGCCTCAGACAACGGAATGTTTAGAAAATATAAACCACTGCCTGATGGAAGGAGATGATGATGAGGCGAGAATTTTTCATCGGGCTGCAGAATTAGAAGCTCTCCCATTGGAGCATATAGGAGCTTCTGTAGTGACAAAACATGCACATTTTAGTTGATATTTCACAGTAAAACTTATATGACTTCACTTTTCATTTATGAGTGTTAACTTCACCTGATTATTAAGACAAGGGTGATTTCTGAAGCTTCCGTTAACAGCCTTCAGAAGCTCTGCAACATGATTAGGGTAATTGCAAGAGAATGCCCGGGGCACAATGTCTCTGTGCATTGTAATTGCCTGAACATGACTTCGAGGCAACCCAAGCCTGCGAAGGAGATAATCGCCACCACACATGATTGATGGTGCACCAAATGTTATCACGGGAAGTAGGGACGAGGCTGGCACTTCCCCTCTTATCAATAACATGAGATTTACAAGTAAAGACAAACTCCCACCAAGAGAATGCCCCGTGAATCGAAAGTTTGCATGTCTGCCACAATAATTTAGATGAGCTCGGACTTCAGGCAACATTTGCTCATATATACCTTTGGCAGCCTCATAAATACCTCTATGTACAAGCACATCCAATCCCTGGAGAAGAAAAATAACATTTATTCATTTCTTAAATGATGTATAAATGATTATGTTCTTTTCTCAAACCTTCAAAAGAAACTCTACTAGTAATCATAATCAAATATTTTGTAATAATCATCACATTCTAAACAAATTAATACAAACAGTTTCAATAACAACAAAGTAAACTAGTTTTTGGCAACCGTAGGATAAGTTTACCTCAAACTGTACAGGCTCAAAAAGCAGATTTGCTTGCCAAGATGCCAATGACTCAGATCCCTGGGTAAACAGAAATGTGGAAACTCAGAATAAAAGTGTTAAAGAACAAACAACAAAGCAGTATATTTTTCACAACTTTTCTCAATTTTGGTTCAACAGTGATGATGAGTAGCTACAGAACACAACTGAGAAATGTTCTGTAAATTTAGAATACCTTATTAGTTTTCAAAAGTTTAGCATTGCGTTTGAAAAAAAACGTTTTTTGGAAAAAAAAATTATTTTAAATTTTTTGAAGATAAATAATTTATAAAAAATTTTAAGATAAATAACAATTTTAAGAAAAACAATTTATAAAAAATTAAAAAAAGCAATTAATTAAATCAAAAAAAATTTAAACCTATTTTTTTGACATCTAATAGCAATCCCAAACACCCTCAAAGCGTACCAATCTGTTTATTTCATTGAGATTTAGAAATATTGTCCAGAGTTTAAAAACCAATCTCCTACTGCCTCGATCGACAAAAAAATCAGTTATTTAAAGTATAAAATGACAATTTACCTGAATCACAAAGAACCTTGTACCCTGGTCATCATCACATATGAACCATTCACATGGTGAGGAACGTGTTGAACTTAAATCATCTGCAACAGCCTGCTTTACTTCCTCCTTTGCAGCAACCACAGCAGTCACTGAGTCAGTGGTTGCCATGAGAGAAGCCACCTCTGAGTTCATTACACTGAGATTTTTATTGCCTACCATACCTCCTTCAGGAGGATCTCTACCAGCCTCAGATTTTGAGGGCTTGAATGGAAGGATGCTTGTTGTATGAGAGTGCAGATAGGAAGCAGCTGAGGCTGCGATCTGATAAGCAGCAGAGGCACTAATGTGATACCCATTATTCTTCCGTTCCTTGTGCTCTGTCTCCTGAGAAAGCCCTTTCTGTGCTTCTTTATCTTTGACTGACACCTGAGTTTTCTCTGCTTTTGTTGCAAGCTCCTTTTTATCTATGGACGAGGTCACATATCGGAGGCCACGATATTTTAAAACATTTCCTGCCTGAAAATTTACCAAATGACAAAAGTTCATTGACATTAAGTTATGCAAAATTCGATTAAAATTGACTGCTATTGCAAACAAGAACAATATATTAAAATCATTTCCTTGAAACAAGTTGTATGATGCACAGAAAAAATAGGCTTAGCCAGCAGAAAAATAGAAGAATTTTTGCAAAAATACACAACAGATCTCTAAGCAAATTTACAGATACCTACTGAACCTAATATGACATTCATCCTTTTGGCCGAGGCAACCTAGATACACTGATTAACAGATCAGTGAAGGGATTCAAAGGATTCATGGATTAGAGGCCGTAATGCACATTCATGCCCTACACAAAAAGGGTAACCAAAAATTTTCACAATATTCCAATCCACAAAAGCGGGACAAAAGCAGACAACTTAAAGATCAGCAACGTTTCAAGTCATATGATTCAATCGATCCCACAAAAATGAAGATTGATTTCAGCATGATCTAAGCAATAAAAAGGAGATAATGAGATATACCAAGCATGCCTGGATCTAATAACTCATAAACCCATCGATTAAATCCCAAACCCCATTAATCCTCCCATTAAAAAAAAATCAAACAAATGAATTAATCAAAATATCTAACAAGAATGAAAAAAAAAAATCATGGTACCTTCATTTTGGGTATAGAATAAGCCAAATTCCCCAGATAAGACATTTGTGCATAAAGCTTAGCTTCAGCTAATGACACCTTCCGTAGCAATCTGGAAAACGAATCTCTATCAAATTCAATTTCTATTTCGTCATCATCCTCAACTCTACACGCAATAAAATCTTCCTCTTCCTCCTTTTCCTCTTCCTCGTTCTTAACGGCATCATTGACGGTAACATTATCAGCTTCCTTATTTGGGCCGTCACCGTCACTGCCATTGCTACTCTGTCCCTCATCCTCCTTCCATAAGGACTTAACATGCAAAATCTTCAACACCCAGTTCCCGTTGTGGCCCTCAGATGAGCCCATTATTCTGGTGTCGACGTCTTCCCCAGCTCCGGTTCTGGTCTCTCCATTCTCGACCAAGACGGCGTCGTCTATGGCCATCCCGTTATATCTATTGTTTTTACCTCCACCTGGCCATAAAGACTGCAAAGGGTACCTAAAAGAGAATCTGGACGCCGCTTTCTGGGGCTGCGCCGCTGCCACAGTGGATTTCTCCCGATTTACTGCACTCACCAGCGATGCGTTTGCACGCGCCTCCAAAGATCCGCCCACTGAGATCGATGCAGCAGCTATACCATGAATTCCCGTTTTTAAACAAAGACTATCCATTTTGTATTTGAAAAGTTTCTTTCTTTCTCTTTTTCTTTTAGATTGTTCAAATGATATTTAAATATGGCGTATCAGGGGAAAGAGATTGAGAAAAAAAAAAAAAACTAGCGTGCAACCCCAGAGGTTTATGGCGTTTACGTATATCCACAATCTTTGAATTTTCACCTTGACGTCTTCTTCCTCGTTCTTGTTTCTTGTTTCTGGCTCAAAAGAAATTGAAATCCCTTTATAGAGAAAGAAGGAAATAAGATATTGAATGCGTTTGCAACCAAACCGGTAACCAACCTTCACACCCTTTTTTACGATTTCTCTTTCTTATACGGGCTGAATTTATTCATCTTTCAAAAGGAAGCCAACATGGCATCCAGTTCTTCCAACGGCGTCGTTCAGAGAGCTCAGACGGGGCTAAACTGATTCTTCGTGTCAGGGGCGTGTTGTAGTTCTGATCAGATCAGGTACAAAAAGCGCGTGCGTTTATAGAGAATGGGACCCACTCACAGGGGGATAGTTTGAATAAGTAGAATTGTAGTTTAGAAGAATGAATAAGGATATGGAAAGATTGCCACGTCCGGAGATGCAGGTGAACTAATTAAGGTAGAAAATTGCTTTTGAGGTTATATTAATTTGTTAATGTTGTAGTAATTCTATTTTTTTGTCAATAATATATCTATTATTTTTAAATCTGTCTAATTTTATTCTAAACTAGTAGTTCTGCCAGACATAATGTTACATTAAATAATAAAATAGTTCTTTCTCATAAAAAAAATAATAAAATAGTTCACATCATCATTTTAATCAATATCCAACCGGTATTTATTAAAAAATAATAAATAATATAAGGGATAATTAATATACTAATATCCTTGAAATTTTAAAAATATATTATTTATCAATTATATTATATTATATTAAAAGATTATTTCGTTAGATTTTTTATTAGAAAAAATATTAAACTGTTGTAAAATAATAAAAAAATTTATTTTATTATAATTTTTTAAAGTAAAAATTACTATTTATCTTTTGAAATGTAATATATTATATTAGTATAAAATATATACTATTTATCTTTTGATATTAATGATAATTTTAGAATTTTTTAATTATCTAGCTCTCTTATTAAAAATAAAACCATGAAAATAAAATTGAGATAATAAATAATATAAATTTTAAAACGTTAGGAAATATGGTAAAAGTTTGAATTTGAGTTTTAACCAAATTTTAAGAGGTAAATAATAATTGTTCTATAAAATAAAATAATAACTTCTCCACTGCTCTCACCTTCATCATCCTTTGAAATGATAATTGAACCCAAATTTGTAGTGCTAGGGCTATAAATGAATCTATCCCGATCTAAATGAAATCTCCATTCAAATAAATGAAATCTCCATCTACATATGGCGTAGGGATGAGGCCAATAAATTTTTTTCATCGAACAAGGGGGAGTCGAGCACGAAATGGATTTTTAGGGGTCAGAAATAAAAATAGTGAACTCCGCTCCGAATCCGTTGGATTGCTATTCGTAATCGGCCTCCTGTCTCCTTCCTTATCTGAGCTACCTTCCTCCCCCTATGGCACCTCCGTCAATTTCATCGAAGTAGAACCAGTGAAATGAAAACCCGTTGATCTAGTGATGAAGTCAACTCTGATCTCGAATCATCCAGCTCTGATCACTCAAAAAGGACAAAGAAGAAATCGGTACGCCGGAAGAGTCCGGGAGTAGCCGGTCTAAGAAGCCAAGAGTCATCGTTTGAGGTTGACAGGGAAGAGCTTACTAGCTGTTCGAAATTAAGTTTGTGTTTGTTGAACTTCTCTCTAATTCTGGTATCACCACCACTCACTTTGATGGTACTCACGCCTTACATCTACCAGATGTCATTTTTTGGTCTTCTGTAAAATATTTTCTTATTTTATATCTTCTCCACTTCCATCAGTAGTAATCTTGTGTTAAATGCTTCTCTAGCTCTTTTTTCTTAATTTTTCCATTTTTCTCAGTAATTCTATTTCACATTACTTTCTTAAAAGTTTATATGTTTTTTTTTTTTATTTTTTTCTTTTAGAAAAAGAAAAAATATTTGACCTGTGAAATTTTTCACTTACAATCTATGACCATAGATTCAGGCTTTTGGATTTGCCTGAATTGAATATAACAATTCATGGGTTTCTAGTTTTTCTTGGATTTAATTTGTTTTGTGATTTTGCTATTAGGGTATAATACTAATGAAAATTATTTTATTGCTCTTTATTTGATTTAACGTTCCAAAGGAAAGAAAAGAAAATGAAAATTTGTGAGTGATGAACTCTGTTTTTGCATATAAAGAAAGCTAAAACCTTTTGCTATATTTGCTAATTTATCTCTTTTCTTTTTCCAGATTTTTATGGTATATAAAGAAAGCTAAAATCTTTTTTATAGATAAATTAGGAAATGAAACTCCATAATTTCTTCTTCTCATTTACTTAGTTGATTGCCTGATTTTCAGATGGGTGTTTTGCAATCAAAGCCAAAGGTAGTTGCTGCTCTACAATCAAAGGTGTTGGTGATGAATAAAGAAGAGGACTCATTTTTACTTTTTATTTTTTTATTTTTATTACTGCTTACGTGTAATTAGCCTTTGAAGTTTTTTTTATTATTATTAAAGTTAACTGACCTGTTAGCGGAGCTGGCATTCTATTAAATCAATGTTATCATTGATATAATTTTGAAACTTCATGGGCATTATTAACAATAAGAAAAATAGAGTGACATAGTTAAAGAAATTGTTTGCAAATTTACAAGTTTGAAAAATTAGATATAGGAAATAGATTAAAATATTAAAATGGAATCCACTTTTTTTATGTTATAATAAATTTAATATAAATAAATAAATAATATAAATTTATTTATTAATATACTTAATATTAATTATATTAAAATTAATAATTAATTTATTTAATTAATCAAGTTAATATAATTAATATAAATATATTATTAATATAATTATAATTATGTAGTATATAATATAATATAATTTTTTTATGAATTTTTAATATTGGATTTTAATTAATTTTTATTATAATTTTTTATGTCAATATCTTTATAAATGAAATGTTGTATGTTTACTTTAATTTTCATAAATTTATAATTATTTTTTTAGACAATTTACTTATTTTAATAATAATTAAATAATTTATTTAATAATAAAAAATAGAATATTTTAATTATTAATAATAAATATTATATATTAAAATATTAATTAAATTTTACAAAATTAAATATAATTAAAATTTTGGTGATGCGAGGATAGAAACAAACTTTACAATTTCAAAGCAATTGAAAGGATGTGATGCTCCAAGTGACGTGTTCTTAAAGCTTAGTGCCTTGTAAGTTTGTGTTTTGTTGTTGGACAGCTTTCGGTCAGAGAAGAGTTCCTTGCAGTTCCATTTTTCTAATCTAAATATATGGCTTTGGGCGTATCCGTATATGATAAATATATTAATCTCCTATCCCTTTAACGCCACCTGTCCTTTTGGGTCTTCTTTTATCTATTTTATTTTTTAAATTAGAGAAAAATATAAGAAATATATATAACCGGACTTTAATTATAATTACAATCACATTTAAATTATTGCATGTTAGTAAAACTCTTTCCGTTAAAAATATATATGTAAAATTAGATCAATTTCACAATTTTGTCACTAATGTAAGATAATATTTTGCAACTTTAATTTATAAAATTAATATTTTGCTTAATAAAAATGTCACCCTTACTTATTTTACATGCTATATTTGATGATTAGATACTATACCATTATTTATATGAAATACATTTTGATAACTAAAAGTCATATCACTGTCGCTGTTTACATAAAATATATATTTTTTTAAAAAAAAACTTGTGTTTAAATGAATGAAAAGATGATATTATAACATTCATACAATACAATGGATTTAAATAAAGAAAAATTCATCTAAGCAAAACTTCATAATCACAAAAAAAAAAATTCATTTAAACATAATTTTTAAAAAAACTTATATATTTCAAGCGACTAGTCATTAAGTATTTTATACATAGATAGTGATATAGTATCTAAATAAAGTAAATTATAAACCTATCAAAATAATATTTGTGTTACATAATTAAAACTGAGTCGTGGGGGTAGGTTCATAATATTAGTGTTGCATAAATTAAAATTGATTGTCCTTTTTCTTGACGCTACTTTGTATTCTTTTCTAACAATCTCGAAACGGCGTGCTATTTTATCTGAGTATACAGTACGGTAGGCGAAGGCCTTATTGTATTTTGTTTGATTATGATGGGTGTGTTTTTTTTTTTGACAATGATTCAAACTTATTGTGTTTTCATTTAATTTCTGTGCTTTTTCATGGTGATTTCTGTGTGCTATTTCTGAAAATCTGCATCTGTTGGAGTTATAATCTCTACATATTAAATTATCATCAGCTCATGGCAGAATAGGTTGAGTTCTATGTTTATATGGCTGTTATACTCATTTAAGTGAAAGTTTTATAGTTCCAAAAGTTAAATGTGATTTTTGTGGTTTGAAGTTAGAAGGTTCTGGCATTTGATTTGCTGTTAAGGATAAGGTTAATTTGTGTGATAGGTTTTCTGGGGAAAATAGACATATTAGAATATGAACAGCTCTTCTGCTGGACTCTTATCAAAATCAATAGCTGGTTGCTCACAACCTTGTGAAACTTTAAACAAGCGAAAGTGACGAGTCTTTCAGAAAGGCTGTAAGTGAGAGAATATACATCATGTGTTTTTAAGGTTTAACAATTTTAAGTACGTTTTGTTTTTTTTTTTTTTGCAAAATAGGTCTTAGTAGTTAAAGCTGTCAATAAAATTAATTTCATATCTGTTACAACCTTAAAAAAAAAACTGACATGACATTTATATCTCTCCAACATTCCAAGATAGCATAATAGTTATGTTTTTTTTGCTTTCCAAATCATATAACCCTAGAAATTGGAAGAGGTGAAATCTATCAATAAAAAACTCTAGATTTGATCAAAGAAAGGAAGAGCATACACAAGATTAAATAGAGTTAAATGAAGTCAAAGTCATGTTATTCTTCTCATCAACAATTTAATACAAATGTGTATTGCTTTCACCAATTATATTCTCAATTTGTCAGTTTTTTTAACACAATAATGGATAAAAACTTAATTTTACTAACGGATTCAACCACGATATCATTTTTATAAAAAAAAAAAACTATATATTTTAAAATTTTCAAACCGTGAAACCTAGGATTGTGTTTTTTGCACTTTCCTCTATATTTTTTATGCAACTTTTCTCATGAAATTTATATTAACTTTTCTTCACACTTTTGGATGCTTCAGTGCAGCACATGATATATGGGTTTGGAGATGATGCTAATGTAGGTGTTACCTTATTAGAACTTCACATATTTTGAATAAGTTAGCATTCCCTCCTGTTGAAATTTGTCTTAATTGAATTAAAGCTCCGTTTTTAAATTTATCATGGAAGCTCAATATCCATTAACAACGATCAAATTAAAATAAGTTTGCTATGTTAGTTTCTAGCCAGATTTTATCTTAGCTCTAAAAGAAGTTCAGTGTCATTCTGTGGAAAAAAGAATTAATGAGCTCCAACGAATCTGGGATAAGGTTGTTTTGCTTTTGGAAATGAACATCAGGTCTTCTCCATTAGAGAGGTAGTTTGATTATTTGGGTGTGGGTTGGGACTATGAAAACACAGTATAGAAAAAGTTTAATTCTGAGATTTTAGATCGATAGGACAGCATACTGGATACTGTGGATTACTACCTTAATGGATACTTCTGTTGGAGTCTAAATAACATAGGTAATATTATGTCTGCCAAACTCAAGCTATTGGGATGGGGATACCATTTGGAGGTTTTTCTCTAGTAATGGAAATAAAGTTTGCCCAGTATATTATATTTTTTGAGAAATCTCGAGCCAGTGACAATTGCAGTGTTGCATAGGTTATTGCATTAACAATGTACAGCATCTTATAGGGACATTATTTGACAAAAGGCAATAGTTGAGTTTTTTGAATATGCAGGATCTAGTTGAGGTTTTTGAATTATATAGGACTCCTGATCTTTCACCTCAGTAAAGGAAGAAATAAGGAAAGGACTCTAGAAAGGGCAGGCTGGTAATTCCCTGCATACAATGATGTTTTGGTATGTTTAATATTTTTCTATAATCTAAAAGTAGCTTCCTTATCATCTCATTAAAATGATAGTGTCAATGTTGAAAATTTCAACATACAAGGTTGTTTATTTCCAATGTGCTTACAAAGTTTATGTTGCATAATCAGCCTCTTCCAGAAACTGTGGCACTTACGGAGCACATTGCAGTAGAATATGTCACTGATTTGGTAAGATTTATTTTTTATAAGCAAATTTTACCCACTTTAAGCAAGATAATACGGTTGATCTTCTATATTCTGTTACCTTATTGCAGGCACATAGAGCCCAAGATATTGGATCAAAAAGATGAAAGCTATCAGTCTGAGGATTTTCTTGTACTTAATTCGCAAGTTATTTTGACAACCAAATTTTGTTTATGCTTGCTGTAGAAAACTTTGCCATGATATTTAATATTTCTTGCTTTATTTTCTCCCCAAGTCCCATGTCATCAAGTGCAATATTGTACATGCTAAAGTTTGCCTGGATACCATGCTTAGTCAAACCTTGTAGCCTTCTCTTACAAGTTAAATCTAGAAATTGGCCCTTGAACTTGTAGTGAAAACCTAATGGCCGTGCAAGTGAACCATCACACTTTGACTCAAAAGAAGTGTATATCACACACCTGGAGGGTAAGATCCCTTTGTCATCCATTTGCTATCCATGCACTGTTATTTCAATAATGTGGTAACTCCAAATTGCCGCTCATTCTCCTATATTTTTCTGTCACATATTTAGGTCGCATTCTCTTCCTCTACCTTAATTGAGTTTTTCTCTTCTCCTAACTACTAGAAGGTAGGGAGAGTGGCTTGACTACGTGGGAGATAGAGAAAAATATGAGAAAGGGAATTTTACAATAAGTAAAAACTACGCTGTTGCTTAGTACGAAGTTTAGGAACTGTGTGGACAGAAATTACCGTGTCAATGGGTATTGCAAGAGAGTGCCGGTGACTGTGGTGGAGAAGGATTTGAAACTGTTTACAATGCCTTCCACTTCTTCCGTTTAGCAGTTTCATGCTTTTTGTTGCCCGAGATATGCTTCATAGATTAGTTTCGTAATTAACGATTTTTTTATATCTTTGACCATGCAGGACCTGCCAAAACTTAACCAATGTATAGAACTGCTCTCTATGCAAGAGGAGCTGAAACAAGCAAGGAAGGCTTTTGAAGTGGACGAGGAGAAGTTAGCATCAATTAAGTGACATGCGAGCACAGTTTACTATTTGCATCTGCTTGTTACTGTTCTCAACTGTTTTAGTTATAGTTTAAATAAATGAAAATGGCCGGGTTAGGATACTGTTTTAGTATGATTCGCATCTCGCACGTATTTGAAATAATGGCTTGTGCATTTTTCATTTCCTTGTATTAAATTTTGTGAAGCGTAATCTATAACAATAGATTGGTCTACTTTTACGTCATGATGTCCTACATGCCCTTAATTCAGCCGTAATCGTAAGATATTACCAAGTCAACCATGTATCAAAGGGCTCGACCAAACAAGAATCAGGCTGGAATCTGGATACGAACAGCTAAATGAGAGATTGAACTGAAATCTGATCCTTAATGCACCCGTTTATACAGAATTAAAAATAAAAAAAGGGAATCAAAACACTGCGAGGGCTTCGTCGATCTCTCGAAGAATATGACGTGACATTTGGTTTCTTGTTTCACTTGGTTTCTACTGCATCTCATTAACAGCTCTCTAAAAGAAAAAATAATATTATAACTCAAAATAATGCTCTACATTAGCAAGGGAGGAACGAAAACAAACGCCTCACTGCCTTCCTGGGTTTCTGTATAACCTAGTGTTACACTGGGACCATTTTAGCACCCAATTGGAAGAAAAAAAAAATTCTAAGCCTAGCCAAGAATTTCTTTAATTTTTTTCTTTTGGTCCTCGGTTAGTGCGCTGGGGAAAAGAACCTCAAATGTGACATAAAGATCCCCTTTTTTTGTGCTAAAATGCAATGGCATTCCGTCCCCTTTGAACTTCCTTACTTCCTTGGGCTTAGTTATTCCCTGAACAAAGAACACACCGTCATTATTGTTTCGTATTTACTGATTCATCAAAACATTGTAAATATTATAGGAAGATACAGAAGAAATATTTTACAAGCTAACCTTCGTGCCAATGTCCACTAAATGCTCATCAAGGTGTTTTATGGTCTTCTCGAAACCAACAAGCGCTTGGACCTAATGAAAACGAAGGTTCAGGCAATTAACTCTGCATAGGAATCAGTGTTTCCCTAACATAATTTCCACACAACAAGATGGTAACGGAGATATGCCATGTGCATGAACTTTACCAGTGTTATGGTCACTGTTGTGTACAAGTCATTGCCTTCCCTTCTAAAGCGGTCATGAGGTGCAGTATGAATACGGAACTGACAAAAGAGTGAAGGTTATTGATTGTACTTGCACCAAAAAAAAACCACCAGTACCAAATATCATATTCACAAATCACAGTGAAAATACTAACCTTCAAATCTCCAGGTTCGCCATCTATTATTGGTTCACCATCTTCGTAAAATACGACCTCCTGCAATATGAACAATAATATTACTTTCAGTATGGAATAATAAGTGATTGAGTTCCATAACAGTTATCTCATTGAGGATCCTCAGGTTCAAATTCAGCCATTTGATACCAGACAGTTATGTGAGGATCCAATTGTTAAAACTGACGTCTTCTATTCATAAAACTTTAAGCTGCAATACATGTGATAAAGAATTCAATTTAGGAAGAAAAAGTAGCCATGTTTGTTAAGTTTTTCTAGAGGCACATTCTTATATGATATATGAATACAGTGTACAGCATAAATAACCACGTTAGGTAAGACAATGTTTGATAGGCACCCAATGATATTGATTGCTTATCAGCATTACTTCAAGAGATAAGTTGTAAAAACAATTCATCAGATCTCCATACAAAGAAACACCATAAGAAACCAGAGGTCTCTTAAAATGAAATGGAAATAGGAGATAAAACACCAAGCAATTCATATCGATCCTAGATAGCTAAGGCATAGCATTTAAGAAACCCATTATCATTATGCACTGGAGGACATTAATAGTAGACAGGCACCAGTCAGTGAATTTAAACAGGTAAAAAAATATACAGAAGCAGCTTTCATGTGCATGCAGCAAAAATGCCAAAATTTCCATCAAAATGTCATTCTCTATGCAAGTTAAATCAGAGGAAACTCTAAGCTTACTTGTCCATCTTGCATGCCTTTCTCAATATCAACTGTTACATGATATCCCTCCCGTTCATATTTGACATTTTGGCATTGCTCACAGACCTGCAAAATTACTAAAAACGCAATTGAGAGAAGCTTCGAAAGTGACAGTAGTTGACATAGTGATGGCACCAAAAGAAAGCAACCAAGCAAAAAAGTCAAAATACCATTCCAGCAAACAAAAACAAGTCAGACATTCTAGGAACGGGAAAGTGTTGCCAACTAATTATGGATTTTCGTCATCATTTTTTTCTATTATCATGGAAAGTATGGAGCAAAGATTCATCAGTTTTCAAGTACAAGTTTGATCAAGCCATTACATACCTGCTCTGTCATTTGTTGAAACATCCCTGGACCAATTTGCTTATGATAAACTTCATTTCTGCAATTACAACGTCTTTTACCAGGGGCTGGCTTGATTACATTTTTCTCCCTCCAAACCTGATTAATCCACATGAGATTCTGAAATTGTCAGCAAATCAAACCCAAATCTTTATAGTAAATCTAATTTCCTCATGTTAAATGGTGCAATAAACAAAAGAACAGCGTCCATATCTTGCAATCTAAAACATATACCAAGCAACACACATTAACAAACTACACTGCTGCAATGGCTTAAACTTAAGATTTGACTCGTAGACTATGTTTGATCTGGCCTGACACTACACAGATTGACTTTGTTGGAAGAGCCTTTTTTTTGTGTGTAACTGATAGCTGGCTGCTCAACTGAACAATACTTTAAACCATCCAATTGACTAATCAGTTCAAAGCATACACAAATTCCAGAGGTAGATTTTTCCTCCCTTCTATTAACTTATTTTCCTCTTCACTCTTTCCATTTGTGTATGGTGTTTGAGTATAGAGGCGAGTAAAGATGCAGATAAATTTTGGCCTTTATAATGTGTGATCACCATTGCAATCAAATTCAATTTATATAACTAGAATTGTCAACAAAAGATATGGTGATCCTCACCTTCAGTGTGCCACCCATGTACAAGTCTTCCAGTGTCGCCTCCAATTCCACAATTACATCATCACCTTTTACAATTCTCTCTTCCTCTTCCATCTGGCTTCCTCCACCGAAGAAACTATAAAGAGCATTTTGTTAGATTAGGAAAGCTTCAGTTAACTTATCACAAAAGTAACACAATCTTAGGCTGATTATAGATGGGATGGAGGCTTTATGCATACAATACAAGGCCCAAAAATTACTAATGAAAACATTCTAATCTTAATGCTACGCACTTTTTGTTACTTTAGAGTATAGTTGCTAGAGTGAGGATAATATTTAGCAGGCCAACATAAGTAAAAATAATCTAGCTATGCATGGTAGAGCATACATTCTACTGTCACAGTACAAATAGCAGAAAGCTAAGTGCAAAGTTAAGCATAAGAATCTGAAAGCTTAAGCAAGTAAATGAACAAAACGGAATTAAGCTCAAAAACAAAAACAGAACATGACCCTTCTTAAGTTCCCTTTTACCAAATTGATGTAACCCGAATATGAAGTTGGTGGGATAATTTATCAAATGAAATATTATTTATTAATTTATTTGTTTTTTGAAACCAGGATGAAGAATTAATCGATAAGAGAATTAAGAGAGATAAATAGCACAAACTCTTCACGAAATATAACGTTCTGAAGCTATTTTCCTTTTAAAATGATAATGAATCCAAAGAAACCAGCATGATGAGAACGCTGCAATTGCATAATGTACTTTTCCGGTAGAATATATAAATGAAAAATAACACTGACACGTCCCAGAGGCAGAACTACTCACTCTCTGAAAAGGTCTTGAATGTTCATCCCCATTCCTCCACCACCTCTACCTCCACCAGCCATATGCTGCTTAAGCCCCTCTTCTCCATACCTATCATATATATTCCTCTTCTCGCTATCCGATAACACCTCATAAGCTAACAAAGGAGCAAAGGAGACGGACAAAAAAACAAAGAATCAACTATCGATTCTTCAACTACTCAATTAGAAACTAAAAACAGCGAAACTCAAGGGATCTTTACCATTATTAATCTCGGCAAATTTCTTATTAGCTTCTTCATTCCCCTGATTCTTATCAGGATGGTACTTCAATGCCAGCTTTCTATAGGCTCTCTTTATCTGTTCATCCGATGCGCTTTTCGGCACTTGCAGCATATCGTAGTAGCTCTTTCTGCAACAAATGAAATTATATTCAGGCACAAATGTTATTAACCTTCTCACTCCCTCAATATATAATAATAAATATGAAATAATGTTCGAAGAAAGAGTCATACCCCGCAATAGCGACGGTGAGAGCGTAGGATAGAGCACATAACAGAAACAGAAGCTTCGCTCTTGGATGCGCCATTGAAGATAGAAATAATAATCAGGAGAGAGTTGGATCTCTCCAAAATCTCAAAACCTAAAAAGTTTTTGCTATTAGATCTTAATCCGCTCCTTTAATTACAGTTATGCATATATGGCCAGCTTTTGGAATTCTTGATGGAGAGATCTATAGCGGAAATCTGGCAGATCTCTCCTCCAGGATCCCATACATGCTGTTTAGAACACAAAACACATGAGTTTAATTGAGTAAGATGAAGATATGTACCTGATTTGGCCGAATCCATCGTCTTAGAAACGATCCGAGAAGTTTTTGCACCAAGATCTTCTCTCGTTTTCTAACCCCAGAATGATGGAATTCTTATCTTATCTTTTCCTTATCCTCTATCCACCTTTATATAGAGGAGCTTAATCATTAGGGTCAGCAACAAGAGAGACTTAGCTCACCGGTATATAATAATCATGGGCTATCCATCATACCCATATTATTATCTGAGCCCACATTAATTCTCCCACACTTAATTAATAAATGAAGTCATGCCTAAATAAAGAATTGATCAAATTCTTAAGGCCCTTTATTTGTAATTTGTCCTGATATCTCAATTAAAAGCCCATAAATATAAGATATTAAAATAAAATATCTTACATTCTCCCACTTGGGCGTATTAATTGAGAACGTATTACAAAAGACTTCACATTCCCGCTCGATTCAATAAGATTATCAACATAGGATCATGGCGGAAACCACATAATTAAGAACATGGCACCTTCCATAGTCACACATGCCAATAACCCTATCAATCGTAATGAGCATCAGTGTGGAAATGTGGTAAGAATTATTCAACACTAACTTTATGATCAAAACTTTATGTGTTGATTTTCTTATCATCCAGATTTCTTATCTTTATGTAACACAGTTACTTCATAAGAAATCCTTTATTACTTCAAATTGAAGTCTGTATGTCTTAAACTTTATATCTCGAGATACTTTATGTGTCACAAGACATACACCAAGGCTATAAACAGAAATGCCCCAAGCCTTTGCTTAAGATGACACTAATCTTAAGACTTTCAAACATTTAATCTGATATATCACATAATATTTTCCAATGAAAATATAACAATGTATTGATAACCATCAGAATTACAATAATGTACATTTATACCAATGTATAAAGTACGAACAAACATTACATAAAGTAATATAAAATCCTCCCACTAATCCAAGGGATCAAAACCAGACTTTAGACCCATACTGATGACATGTCTCACATAAATAATGGGCCGAAGTCCCTTGGTAAGAGGATCTGCTATCATATCTTCTGTATTGATATGATCCACCTCAACGTCACCTTTCTTTATCAGCTCTTTCAATGTCAAATATTTGACTTCCATATGCTTAGACCCTGTGATATTCTTGTTGTTTTTAGCAAACAACACAGCTGGAAGATTATCACAATACAACTTTATGGGCCTGTTAATGGAATCAACAATTGACATTCCTGCAATGAGATTTCGTAGCCATACAGCCTGTGTGGCTGCACCATAACATGCTACAAACTCAGCCTGCATCGTGGAAGAAGAGATTAAGGACTGTTTAACACTTTTCCAAGATACAGCCCCACCAGCCAGCATAAAAACATAACCTGATGTGGATTTTCTATCATCTGAGCAACCAGCAAAATCTGAATCTGTATAGCCAGTTAACTCCAGATGCTCAACCTTTCTGTATGTTAAGATATAATCACTAGTCCCCTTAAGGTATCTCAAAACTCTTTTAGCCGCAGTCCAATGGTCCATTCCAGGATTAGATTGATATCTACCCAGAATACCAACTGCAAATGCAATGTCCGGCCTAGTGCAGACTTGAGCATACATCAAGCTTCCTACTACACTAGCATATGACACTGCTTTCATTGATTCTCTCTTAACCTCATTCTTAGGACACTGTGCCAAGCTTAATTTATCACCTTTAGCAATTGGCACATCCCAAGATTTACATTCATGCATATTGAATTTCTTCAATATCCTCTCTATGTATGCCTTCTGAGAGAGACCTAAAAGGTTTTGAGATCTATCCCTTAAGATTTCAATTCCCAGGACAAAAGATGCTTCTCCAAGATCTTTCATATCAAAATATTTAGATAACAACTGCTTAACCTCATGCAGTGTACCTAAATCATTACATGCAAGCAAAATATCATCTACATATAATATCAGAAAGATATATTTGCTCCCACTGATCTTGAGATATATGCATCTATCAACTTTGCTTTCAACAAAGCCTAAAGAAGTGATTACATCATCAAACTTTAAGTACCACTGTCGTGAGGCTTGCTTCAAACCATAAATAGACTTTTTAAGTCTACAGACAAGATGGTCTTTACCATCTTCATGAAAACCCTTAGGTTGTTCCATATAGACCTGCTCGTTTAATTCTCCATTCAGGAATGCGGTTTTAACATCCATCTGATGTAGCTCTAAATCAAAATGAGCTACTAGTGCCATGATTACTCTAAATGTATCCTTAGAGGATACAGGAGAAAATGTTTCACTGTAATCAATTCCTTCTCTCTGAGTAAAACCTTTGGCAACTAATCTGGCTTTAAACCTCTCAATATTCCCTTTGGAGTCTTTCTTGGTCTTATAGACCCATTTACAGCCAATAGGTCTACAACCTTCAGGTAATTCAACAAGCTCCCACACGTCATTACAATCCATAGATTGCAATTTACCTTCAGTAGGATTATAAAGGCGTACTTCTGAAGGACAACCCCAAACACGGAGGTGACTCAAGCTAGGTTTCCTATTAGTCCACAGTTCAAACGGCGTTTTAGCCACAGACTTACTGGGTACTCTATTGAGGATATATAATGCCGTTTTAATAGCCTCACCCCATAAAAAGTCTGGGAGATTAGATCTTGACATCATGCTTCTAACCATTTCATTTAAGGTGCGATTCCGCCTTTCAGCCACACCATTCTGTTCAGGACTTCCTGGCATAGTAAACTGAGCTACTATTCCACAGTCCTCCAAGTATTTGGCAAAAGGACCTTTTAATTGTCCTGCTATACCGTATTTGCCATAATACTCACCACCCCGATCAGACCTAACAATCTTGATAACTTTTCCCTGCTGTTTCTCGACTTCAGTCTTAAAAATCTTGAATTTCTCAAGAGATTCAGACTTTTCCTTAATCAAGTACAGGTAGCCATATCGGGAAAAATCATCAATAAATGTTATAAAATATTTATTATTGCATATTGTGGGTGAATAAGGTCCGCATATATCTGTATGGATTATCTCTAAGAGATCTGAACTCCTGATAGATCCCTTTTTCTTAATTTTGGTTAGCTTACCCCTATAACAGTCAACACATGTTTCTAGGTCACTGAAATCAAGGGCAGGCAAAATATTGTCTTTAATTAGCCTATCTACCCTTTCCCTAGAAATGTGGCCAAGTCTTTTATGCCACAACATGGATGACTTTTCCTTTATTAAGGGTCTTTTGGCAACAATATGTTCAACATTACATGATGTAGAATATATTTCATTTGAACTTAAAGAAACTTGATACAAACCATATGACAAAATACACCGGCCAACTGCCTTTGAATTAAGAGTTATATTAACAACTCCATCTTTAAATACAAAAGCATAGCCAATTTTGTCTAATTCAGATACAGATACCAAGTTCCGTCTAAAAGTTGGTATGAACAATACATTAGATAAAAATAGTTCATAACCACTATCTAAGTTCAAACAAACATTTCCAACTAGTTGAACATCAACTGTAGTATTATTGCCAACTGTGAGCATTAACTCTTCTTTATTTGGCTTCCTCATGTTTGTGAATCCCTATAATGTGAAGGCAACATGTTTAGTCGCTCCACTATCAAGCCACCAGGAACTGGATGTGGCATCAGCCAAATTAGATTCACAAATAACAAAACCAAAAGAGTTACCTGTAGGCTCACGCTTTTCTAACCAAGCTTTATATTTAAGACAATCCGCCTTTTTATGACCTTTCTTTTTGCAAAAGAAACATTTAAATTTCTTTTTCTCTATGCCTTTAAGATCACCCACAGCACTAGATCGGGAAGACTCATATCCCTGAACAGAAGAAGAAGCATTAGTCTTAGCTTTCTTACCTTTCAGTTTACCTTTATGCTGAGGTCCGGATACAAGAAGCGCGACACTGGATTGTCTCGCCTTTAGCTTCTCTTCCTCAGCTACGCAAACAGCAATGAAAGCATTGACAGTCCAAGGATCCTCCCTTGAGTTGTAAACGGTAATAAGCATCTCAAACTCAGGAAGCAGAGTATTGAGAGCTTGATGCACAATACAAGCATCAGGGAGAATAATGTCAAAACCCTTTAACTCATTCTGTATGTGGACCATCTTTAAAATGTACTCCCTAACACCTCCAAGTCCGTTATACTTCATGGAGTATAACTGTTTCAGAAGGGTACCAATCTCAGCATTGATTGACACTTTATAACGCTGAGACAAAGCTGTAAGAAACTCTTTTGCTATATGAGTTTCAGGAAGACCGCTCAACAGATGCTCTGGAATTGACCTTTTAAGGGTCAAATAGCACATGTGGTTCATCTTATACCAGGTTGAGTATAACTCTTTTTCCACATCAGTACTCTCAGGAGTTAAGTCAGCTGGTTTAGGAGTAATCATGGCAAGATCAATATCTGCCAACTCCATAGCCATTTCAACATCTCTTTTCCACTCCTTAAAATTAGAAGCTGATAATATCTGAACTGTAACAGTGCAGTTATTGATTGAGAAGGTGACTGAAAAATCAACAATGTAATACTTTAGTTCAAGACAATAATAATACTCAAAGCCATAAAAGAGTATTAATCCGAAGAATCTCAGCACATCATTATATAATCACCTTTGGGCAGAAAATATAACATGCAATAGATAATTCTTCAATATAAGAACGATCTAGAAATTTACACAGTCTTTGTAAATTTAAACACATTTGGGCAGAATAAATCACTCAGACCAGTTCATTCCCAATCAAATGTCTTATATTATCATCTCAAAATTTGAATTTATAATAAACACCTTTGGGCTGAATAATTATAAACCAAATCTGAGACATCCCTAAACCATATAAGTCTGTATATTTCTTAAAATCTCAGCTAAAAATGTCACTTTTGCAACTACATTTTAGCCAATTTTAAAAGAAATACTTATATCGGGATACACTTTATTTATTGTCTTGCAAAATATAATTTTTCATTCCTTATGGACATGGGGCTTAAATGTCTCGAAAAATTATGATCACAAAATAAAATTACATCGTCAATTTTACCCGAGAAAAATTAATTCCATATGTGACATTTTATGCCAATGCATAAATAAAACAAATAATGAGATAACCATTTATCTCCAAAAATGTCACAATTTTTCTCAATTATGGCTTTTAAAAATTAATTTAGAAAATCTAAATTAATTCCAGAAGAAATCGGGTCAAAAATAGCCTTATGGAGTGAAAAATCATGAATTAGGGACTTAATTGAAAAAATCAGAAAGTTCAGCGGTCAAATGCGAAAAACTGGAAAGAGGGAGAAGCGGCGCGCGCGTGCAGTACACGCGCCTGACGCGCCAGCGCGTGTCATACACGCACTTGCAGCTGTCGTCTGGCGCGTGTACAACACGCGCCCGACAGCCCCAATTATCTCCCCTTACGCGCCAACGCGCGCCTCTGGCGCGTGTAACACACGCGCCAGACTGAATCCTTCCCAGTCTCCACCGCGCGACACGCGCGCCTCTGGCGCGTGTAGCACACGCGCCAGCGTCTTCCTCCTCCCGATTCTGCAATTTTTCTTCGAAAATTTTCCCAAAAAATTCAATGTACTCCAAAACCCGAAATTTCTTCAAATTTTTGCTTTAAATCAACATGCAACAACATATTATTCTGATTTTATTAAGCAAAATTTACCGAAAAGCAATAAAATCAGAGAATTAAGCATGTGATTAACCAAATCAAAAATTCCTCAAAAACTTAATTAAACTCAGTTTTTCTCTAGATCCTGATGAGAAAAACTCAAATATGGTTCTAAAAACATGTATTTAGGCTCTGATACCACTTGATGGAGAGATCTATAGCGGAAATCTGGCAGATCTCTCCTCCAGGATCCCATACATGTTGTTTAGAACACAAAACACATGAGTTTAATTGAGTAAGATGAAGATATGTACCTGATTTGGCCGAATCCATCGTCTTAGAAACGATCCGAGAAGTTTTTGCACCAAGATCTTCTCTCGTTTTCTAACCCCAGAATGATGGAATTCTTATCTTATCTTTTCCTTATCCTCTATCCACCTTTATATAGAGGAGCTTAATCATTAGGGTCAGCAACAACAGAGACTTAGCTCACCGGTATATAATAATCATGGGTTATCCATCATACCCATATTATTATCTGAGCCCACATTAATTCTCCCACACTTAATTAATAAATGAAGTCATGCCTAAATAAAGAATTGATCAAATTCTTAAGGCCCTTTATTTGTAATTTGTCCTGATATCTCAATTAAAAGCCCATAAATATAAGATATTAAAATAAAATATCTTACAATTCTCTCTTCTCTTCGTCCTCCTCGTCTTCGTCTTCTAATTTCTCGTTCCCTCCCCCTTGGGCACAGACCCTGAAAGGCTGAAACTGGCTGGCCTTGTTATGCTATTTGGCTATTGCTCGTGCACCGATTCGAAAGGCAAGACACGGCTGACTTGACCATTTGACTACCTTTTGCGACGTGTTCTTGTTGATAACTAGCCAATCACAGCAAAGTTTGGGTAGTTCTGGCCAATCAAACTGAGCCACGTCAGAAACCATCTCGTTGGATCCCCAAAATTGAGTACGAAATAATAACAAAAATATCATTATTTAAACGACATCGCATCCGTTCAGCTGAATGTGGGCTTTATGGTCCACAAACCCAGCCCACCTAAGAGATATCCCATCAAATTGTCTGGCTCCGTAATAGAGAATGACCATTTACAAAAATGGGCTAGAACCCAGTCATCTAAAACGAAGTCGTCTGAGTGCTTTAATTTTTTATTTTTCAAAAAATGAATTGGAAATGGAGATATCAATAATGCAGTTGTTTATTTTTTTAGATACAGTAAAAACTTTCAACATTTGTATCCACTTTGATGCTTTTAATATTGAGAAAAATACTTACTGTTTGAGATTTTTATTATGACTGATACAAGCTAAAGGCCAAGATTTTTTGCATTGCCACTTACGGTGAGTCCTTTAAAGGTACATATTGTTTGAGTTCATGTCCTAACCGATTATGGCTATGAGATTATAATTTGCAGGTTTCTGTTGTTTTTCTTTTTCCTTTTTTTGGTTTTTTTCTTTTTCACTCTCTTTGTTTTTTTCGTGCAATATTCCTTTTATGCATTTAAATATTTATATTGCAAACAGTAATGTAATATTTTCATCCTTCCAGAGTTGCAGGGACATATTTTTTGGATTTATTCATATTCATTTTTGTGATACTTATGAGTTGGATATAAAAATCAATACCATATTTTTTTCCAGTAAATTAAGTTATTCAGTACAATTTCATGAGAAAAATATACAAGGCAAATGAATTGCTTATCTTCATGCCAAAAGGTTAACGTCTCTTTGGCTGATGATATCATCTTTAAGGGTTTTTTTCTTCTTTTCCCTTTTAGTTTTTATATTCATTTTTCTTCCTATTTTAATATTTTGTTTAGTTTTTTGAGTAACTCCGCAAGTTTTCGTATTCTTTTCACTAAATAGAAGCAAATCCATTCTTTATCGATGAAATTGTTGAGAAACAATGCATAAATTATGATTCTTTTACTATGTCATGCTTCGTATGATCTTTCTTGAAAAGAGAAAAAGTTATTTTAATTAAATTTATATGCAAGCACTGCCATAGCCACTTTGCTTTGGTTGATGAAATCATCTCTAAAGTAATTTTTCCTATTCTCTCTTTTAGCTTCTAGATTCACCTTTCTTTTTATTTTAATCTTTTTTTTATTTTTATTTTTTGGTTAACTTTGAAAGTTTTTGTACTCTTTCACCATATTGGAGCATACCTATTGTTGATGGATGAATCTGTTGAAAAAAAACACATAAATTATGATTATTTTATATGATATTTATTGAAGAGAGAAGATAATTTTAATTAAATCTATATTTATTCATTTGCATTTCTAGATTTTTGACGACATCATCTATCCACGTGACATCTTTGTGATCATGAATACAAAATATAAATTTGGTCGAAAAGTTGAATATTTAATTATTGATACGGTTTTCATCATGATTAATTAGTGATAAAAATATAGTATGATCTTCCATTTTTTTGTATTTGTTCTAGTGTTTCCATTAAAAGTATGAAAAAACTTACCTCAGTGTTCTATGATTTTAGTATTTCATTACATGCTATATTTGAGAATTCTGAAAATTTTACCTTTTCTTTTTATTTAATTTTGCGCCACGAAGGCATAATCTTTGCATTTGATTTATACTTTTGTACTTGAATTAATCTAAAATTCGTAGCTTTATTGTGAATCAATATATACTTGAACTCTTAACTTAAAATTTTATTTTTTTATAAAGAAAAATGATAACTCTATTTTTTATAATGTTATATGTTCATATTATTTACTTCATTTATTATCTAAATTTTTTTTCATTCTGATGAAACACAAAAACTACATACTTGTTCCTAATAAATAATGGTCACTATTCACCGCTGATAGGGACTGCTTAATTAAACGTTGCATTTGGCTTTGTATTGGCTTTCTGGCCCGATGTCATTGAAATAAATGCTAAAATTGATTTCATAAAATTTGGTGAGGAATAGCAACGATTAGGATACCGGCAAAAATTATTTTATATGAATTAGAATCCAAATTTAATTATATATAATCTAACTTAATTTATTTAAAATTATAATATTATTAATATTCAAAACTGTTTAATTACATGTTTATTATTAAAAAATTAAAAATTATTAAACTAACTATACTTAAACTGATTTCACAAAATTTGGTGTTATTGTTGGTAATTAGGAATAACAACGAGGAACATACCTGCAAAAATTATCTTATATGAATTCGAATTCAAACTCGATTGAATATATGGCACCAGAAATAATATTGCTTCCATAAAGTATAAATCTAGAAACAGGTTCATGAATACCATTAATATCTACCGGAGGGCAGTAATGAAAACGATAATAAATATCGAAGTTGCGGTCAATGCCATCCTAAGGTGCTGCTAAATGGAAGGATATATATCTTAACTGAACTTATTTAAAATTATAATATTAATACTCATATCTGTTCAAATTCGATTAATACTCAAAATCGTTTAATTACATATTTATTATTAAAAAATTAAAAAAATAAAATTTAAACTAATTAAAAATTTAAAAATAGACCTTAAATACTACAAAATAAAATAAAACATAAAATCTAATTTAACACATTCAAATTAAAATAATTCATTAAATTATTCAAAAATAACATAAAAATAATAAAATCAAATATTGTTCATTCTAATAGAAAAATTATATTTTAAATCTCAAACTCCTATTACTTTTGTAATTTATCAATATATAAAAAAATTAATTATATTATTATATTTAATAAATTACAATAGAATAAATTGTATAATATAATTAGTTTATCTCTACTCATATCCACCAAAGTCTGTGATAAATTTAAATATTATTATCCAATTATGTGGCCCAAAATCCTAATAAAATTACTATTATAATTTAAATTGGTTTGGGTGTACCCTCATTGGGGATTGCTAGTTTAGTATGAGGAGTTAGGATAAAGACTTGACATCTCTTTAGATGAACTCGGAGGCAGGCAACATTAATTCTTAATGTAAACATTATACATACATTTTTCAAGTTAGGTTATCACTATATATAATCATTTTTCTATTACGATTTGATACAAATAAAAAAATTTAACACTGGCATTTTGAATAATATATGTAAATAATTGTTTTAAATTAATTAAAACAGTTAGGCTTGATTGATTAAATTATAGACTCACGAAAAAATTTATTTATTTACTTAATTATTTTCTATCAAGCTAGTTAAGTATATATTTGATTATGAAGCTATTAGCGTATCAAATTATATGAGATTGACATTTCCACTATCATTTGCTGTCCTTAATTTTTCACCTGTTTACATAAATGCGACTGGTCCTACAATCAACCGTTCTAATTTATGAAAGAATCATTAATTGGAGATTCGAATAGTATACCCAACTTCATTTAATTAGTTTCTGGCCTTTTATAACATATGGTCTCTTAAGGAGTTTTACATTGTGTTTCGCAAAAACAATTTTAGAAAAAAAAATTATTTTTAAATTTTTTGAATTTTAAAAACTGTTTTTAGAGAGAATCAAGTAAATAAATGTTTTTTCCAAAAGTAGATTTGAGAAAAATAGTTTATAAAAAATTAAAAAAATAGTCAATTAAATCAAAAAAATTCTAAATTTATTTTTTTTACAACTAACAGTAATCATAAACGCACCCTAAAAAATATTTGAAGGTATATATATATATATATATGATCATTATCATCAGAACTTCCATGAAGTCCACACGAATAAGAAAATAATTTTCATTTTATATGTATTACCCGTCCTATAGAAATGAATTTGCTTTAATTTTTTCATTTACTTCATCTAATTTTTTACTTCATCAAGTAAATAAGTGTAGTTAATTTCTTTTTCTTAGCTAATTACATTTACGTGTTTTATTATCAATAATTATCAGTAAAAATGGACTGTCATCTAAAAAAAAAAATAACCGGACTGTCATTTCTTAATTGTGTAGTTCATCTTTAGTTAAAGTGTTTACCGTGCGGTGACAAAGCTCAATGTAAATTATATTTTGGAAAAGTGGATTTTAGGTCCGCTTACGAGATCAATTTCCAAATAAGTGACTGGTAGAAATTAAATTTAATAGGCAGAGAGTGATCATAGTTGTACATTCAAATCAAGACGTAACGGAACAATTGATAGAATGAAAATAAATTGGGACAACAACAAATCGACAATCACTTAAAAAGGATAAATATTAAAAAGAAGAGAATAATAAATTACATAATAAAAATAATTGAAAATAAATTATAAAAATACATTTGATTTTATTTTTAGCTAAAAAAGTTACAGGCAAAACTAAAATTATAAATAAAATTTATGATTTTAACAATATTATTAATTGATTTTTCTTATTATATATGAAATAAAAATTAGTTTAAATTTATTGTGGTCAGTTATTACCTAAATATATGTTCCATTAGCTGTAGCTATTGACTATAGTTGATAGTTGATTGATATTAGTATTTGGTAAAATTAATTAAATGATTAATGTTAAAATATAAAATTTATAATAGGAGTACAATTTATTTTATTCAAAAAATATATTTTTCTATGATGTATAAATAATAATAAAAAATATAATGATTATTTGATTAAATTATCTATTTTAATAACTAAAATCATAATATTAATAAAATATAATTAATTGTAACTAAATTTTTTTGTAAATGTCTATGTAATTTATAATCATAATCAATTGATTTATTATAATTTTAATATAATGTATTTATTTTTGAAGAAGTGTATTTTATTTTTAATAAATTTTTTTTTATAAATAATGCATTCTATCTTACAGAAATTAATTTTAAAAAAATTATAAGAAAAAAATTCAAAATGAAACTTCTCCGATCAAGAATTGATTGGATTTTCTATTAACTGCTGTTATCAAAAGCTGGCAGCTCAATCAAACATGCACAATATTCTTGTTCTCTTTATTTTTTCTATTATGCAAAAAATAACAATTAAAAAACAGCCAATTAAGCAACTTATATGGTCCACCTATAGCATTGTTAAATTTTATTTTCTTGAACTGAAACAAGCCATAGAGTTCCAACCAATTTCATTTACCATGAAGGTGACAACGGAAATTAATTAAAGTAAGAGTGAAAGAGTGAAGACTAATTAAAAAAAAAAGAAATTGGATTAGAATTGAAACGTCAAAGTCAATGAATTGCTTAAAAAATTTCGTTTTTTCTTTAAAGAAAAAAAGAGAAATTAAGAAAATGTCGTATGGAGTCTGCAGTATTAATTAATAGAAGTCTCGAGTTTCTCTAATGGAGCCCCTAAGTCCTGAGCGAGGCTGCATCAACGTGGGGAATGCAGGATCCTTTGTGCCAACTCTGGACGGTAGAGATGCCACGATTGTTTAGTTCTTTTGATCACACGTGGCACAATCTCTGCCCACATCTTCCCACCAAGTGTCCAACACCTTCTCTCTGTCTCTTTCTCTATATACTATCAGCAGGGTCATTACTGCATGCATACTATACTCACTTATCAGTTCTCAGTTTTCGCTCTCTCTCTCTCTCTCTCTCTCTTTCTCTCTCTGTCTCAATCTCTCTCCAGACAAGAGAATGGGTAGAACTCCTTGCTGTGAAAAGGTGGGGCTGAAGAAGGGGCGGTGGACGGCGGAGG
Organism: Triadica sebifera; assembly: GCA_023653625.1. NCBI lineage: Eukaryota > Viridiplantae > Streptophyta > Magnoliopsida > Malpighiales > Euphorbiaceae > Triadica > Triadica sebifera. Next base: position 5,094,050 of record CM042895.1, read on the forward strand.
AGGACGAGAAACTTGTCACTTACCTTCAAGCTAATGGTGAAGGTTCGTGGAGGTCTCTACCTAAGAATGCAGGTATAAATTAAATTAAGGATTTTATTTGTTTCCTACCAAAAATGTAATGTAATGTACTTATGTTAATTATTCGACAATGACGATATATATATATATATAGGGTTGCTGAGATGTGGAAAAAGTTGCAGACTTCGATGGATTAACTATTTGAGAAATGATTTAAAGAGAGGAAATATATCACCCGAGGAAGAGGAAATTATTGTCAAGTTGCGTGCCGCCTTGGGCAATAGGTTGGTTCCTATCTCTTTTTGTTAATTGTTATTATTATTATTATTATTATTTGTTTTTTTTTTTGTAAAATTCTAAAGGCAGACAGCCAAAAAAAAACTTCACAAAACAATGATAACAGATGAATCTTTTTCTTGTTCTTTCTCTTCATTTTCCTGTCCATATCACTCCTTGAATAAGTTGGTTGACAGAAAGATGACTACTTTAGACAGGCATTGATAACATTACAACTCTTTTTTTTTTAATAGTAACAAAATTTTTGGTGTCGATATATGTCTCTATAGATATGGATACACATGTAGACTATTTTGTATCCACACATTGACATTTTGTCATATGCCACTTTACTTTTTGGTGCATTTAATTCTGCACTGTCACTGGCAAGTCGCAACGCTGGCAAAAAATTTAAGAGGGGAAAAGAAAGAGCAAGACAAATCCGTTAAGCTTTCTTTTTTTTTTGGATAAAGAAATTCATAGAAAATACATCTTTTTTCAATTCTATTCAACAACAATTGTATTTGTTGATTCGAAATTTAAAAACAATACTAACGACATAAAAAAATCAGTTGCTTCTACTTTGTTTTCTATTGACAGTTTAGGTTAATGCTCGCTATCATGCATGCATAGTCAAGTCAATAATAAAACAATGCTAGACTTATATATATATATACACACACACATATAACAAAAAACTCCATTTATGTGATTTTAGTTCGAATAGATCAATTTTAAAATTTTAAAATCCTTAGTCAACAACGTATTGTATCGGTCGTCATCCCAAAGACTTCTAACTTATAAGCTGGTTACCTTGAGGAGGTGTGGACTGTGGGTTTGCTGAAGAATTTAATGTCACTCGCCCAGTCCTAGCGTCATTAATATTGAAGTGATCATTATGGGTTTTGACAAAATCTTTATTTTGTATTTTCCAAATATATAGAACCAGCACAGTAAATCTAAAAACATTTTCTAATGTCAATGACAAATATATTTTTTTTCTTTTAATCAATAGTGATGATAAATTTTATTACAATAACAGGGGAAATTGAGATTGAACTGTCTTTCAATTTTTTTCGGTGAGTATAAATTAGATGTTTTGTACTTAGAGAATACATTGGAAAAACCATATTAACGCTTACTTTTCTTGATGTCATTAAAGAAATGAATAAATAATTTTTTGATAGAAAAATAAATAAATTAGTAATACCTGAAAATCGGATTTTTAAAAATAATTTTATTCGACTGTCTATAAATATAGACATATATATAGCTAGTTAAATTACCGTAACAACATCATTATCAAATAGTTACAAGAGAATTTGAGAATTTGTATACTGTCAATAAATCTTTAGGTCTTTTATGAAGATGTATTGAAAGATAGGAATTGAATATTGATAATTTTAGGAATGTCGATGGTTTTAATTGAGGACATAAATTATTCATTCAAATAATTCAGTGCATGTGTGATCACTTTCATATATATACTATACTCATAAATATATAAGGCCATAATCAAATGTGGTCCTTACAAATTTGTAGAATATACTATTTTCACTTGTATTATTTAATGTACTAGGAATTTATTTTGGATTTATTTATATGATATTGATAAGAAAAATATTATATATATATATATATATATATACACGCTTTTGATAAATATTATGAAGATCAATTTAAGAGGAAATCTTGATAAAAAAATCGTTAACCAAAAAAGAAAAAAATTAATGTAAAAATGTAGAAATTTTTTTTATTAGGAGGCATTCTTATTAATTAATTATTAATATTAATTGTAACTTCTGATGCAGATGGTCATTGATAGCCAGTTACTTACCAGGGAGAACAGACAACGAGATAAAAAATTATTGGAATTCTCATTTGAGTAGAAAAGTTCACATCTTTAGGAGAGTTAATAATGAAAATATTGATCTTGATTATACATCTAAATCCAAGATTGGGATGGCATCAACCAAGCGCGAAGGAAGAAGTAAAACCCATGCTGTTATTCATAATGACAATGGGGTCTCAACTGTAAATGGTCCCTCCAAGTCCAAGTTAGATGATGGGGTCATACAAATGCCATTAACTCCTGTCTTACAAAAGGAGACCTTGTCTGCCTTTGACACTGATGAAGATCTCGTGAATTTAGATCCATGTCGGCCAGAAGAAGAAGAAGAAGAAAAGGACAAAATGGACAATATTATCATTCCAAATCTACAGCAAGAAACTGAGGGTGGGTTGATTACAAGTGGGAATAATTCATCACTTTTTGATGATGAAACGTTTCTTCTTGATGATATTATTCTCAACGAGTTCTTGGATTCTGAAGGTGTTATTAATGACTCAGGGGGAGAAGATTATTCAACCCTTAATTATAAGGCGGAGAAAGATAATGGGGTTGTAACTAGTGATCAGTCTTGTAATTGTGATTTGTATTCTTGTTCGTCAGTTGCATCATGTTTGAATAGTTATGAGGTTAATGATTGGACATGGGAGGATTTGATGAGACCTGAACTAGGGACTCATGCAAATGCAGAAAACATGGTTTCTTCTTTCCTGGAGACTGATAATGGTGGGGAAGGAGAAGATCCAAAACAAGAAGAAACAATAATAAAGCAGGAAAAGCAAAACGCGTTGGTTACCTGGCTTCTATCTTGATTTGATTATATATATGTTTCTCCAAACTTAATTCCTCTTTTCTTGGTTGCATTTTTTGTATTTTTGTTTTTCTTTAAAAAAAAAAAAGCAAGAAAAATATTGTGGCCAGTTAGTCATGTTGTTCTCCTTCTATGTTTTTCTTGTGTGTTTGTGTTTGTAGAAATGTGGTGGAAAATAATAGAAGTTTTGAGTAAGTTTGCTCGGTTGTAATCATTGTGACAATCATAACCCTATCTTGTTTAATTTTTTTTTTCTTTCAAGAAATTTAATGTTGTTTGAACTCGAAATTTCATAAAATCGAAAACGAAATTTTGCCTAATCTTGATCACCAGAGCTGCAACGCCCCTAGTATAATAAATTTTACCAATTATTGATTTGCTGCTATAAAAACATATCTTTGTTTTTCATTTTTCAATTTGTACAGCCTAAATTGGATTAATCCAATTAATATGCTTACAGGTTAACTATGAGCAAATCATAACTTTCATGATCAGATTTTTCATATTAATTTTATTTTTTAGAAAAAAATTATTAATTAAAAACCATCATTAAGCCTACAAATACAACAAAAACCATTTATCATTTTTTTTGTTTTATTTTCACTTATTTTATTCTTATTGATTTGAATATCAATTAAAAAATATTAATAAATTAATTTATTCAAATATAGTATATATAATGAATTTATGTAAAATTTAAGAAAAAATTTGTAACTATTTTAAATTTAACAATAATGATAATTTTATTAATTGTATTTTTAAAAAAATTTACTCTAAATTATATTATTTCATAATTAAATATAAACGTGATAAAAAGATTATAAAATACTTAATTAATGATATATTATCAATATTTAGTAAATGATAAATTGAAAATCAATTATTAAATATATGAATTGTGGTCATTAAATCAAATATAAATATAAGAGAAATTATTTCATCATGTATTTTATAATCAAACCAAACAATATACTTTTTATAATAAATTTAAAATCCATTAATTTTAAGGGTTTAATGGTTGGTGAAAAAGAATTTTATCTTTCTTACAATTAATTAATTAGATAGTATGTTGACAAAGAGAATGTTCTTAGAAAATTATCTTAGTTTTGTAAAAAAATTACAACAAATGGTTCAACCAAAGAATTTACAGAAAGATGGTTCTCTCACTGATTGCCACGTCATGAAAAACACGTCACTTAAACTCTATTTTACGAAAAAGTCAGCGTATGGCACTTAGCCAACGGCTATCCAATCGTGCGAATGAAATTGCGCGCAGCGAAAAATATCAACGCTGGAAAACCACTTAGTGACGTGATTGAACAAATCAAATAGCGCCACGTAAGAAAATCGACGGTGAAGGCCTTAGAAGTCGTGAAGTCTTCTTCCTCAACCAATCTTGCATAAAAATCCCTCAACTCCTCCTATATGCTGGAAAAAAGAAAAAGGAGAACGAAATAGAGATTTGTAATGGAGAAGTACCAGCAGATCTGCGTAGCCTTAGGTACCTTGGCCTTGTTGACCGTATCGGCTTTAGCAGACGACGTCGTTGTTCTAACGGAAGATAACTTCGAGAAGGAGGTCGGTCAAGAAAGAGGCGCTCTTGTTGAGTTCTATGCTCCTTGGTATTTTATTTATCTACCTTTCGCTTCTTCGATTTAAGCTCTGATTAGAGTTTTTAATTGCCGATCGTTGTGCTTGATTGTTCGATCCGTTTAAGCTTCAGTTTTATGATACCAATTTCTTTAGCTAATTTGTATTTAATTTATCCTGTGGCCCCGAACTTATCGGCAATTCGTATTTCATGATCTATGAACCTTTTTTTGTGGTGTTGAAAAAGAAAGTATAGACTAAAGTTTGTTTAACGATCTGCAAGATAGAGGAAGCATGTTCAGTTGTGCTTTCACTTTCATATGAGCTTTCTATTGATATATCTGCCATGTTTGATGCCATGAATATTTCCTCTGCATCAGCATCTTTGTTATGTCTTGTGACTCAGTGAGGTCAAGTTTCTCTTGTACGATTAAGTTCCCCAAGTAACCATGGATTATGTTTCCGTAATTTTGGATTTATTAGGTGTGGACATTGTAAAAAGCTCGCTCCTGAGTATGAGAAACTTGGAACTAGCTTTAAGAAGGCGAAGTCTGTTTTGATTGGAAAGGTCAGCTCTCCGTCATTGTTACAGCTACAATGGTTTTTTTTTAATTTGTTTGGGATGGTTATTTTCTCCCTTTGTGAGTGCTCATGCTATCATTAATACAAAATGTTACTTGAAATTTGTAGTATGGGTACTTGGTTATAGTTTTCTTATCGACTTGTTTCCATGTTCCTGATGCATGTAGGTGGATTGTGATGAGCATAAGAGCTTGTGCAGTAAATTTGGAGTTTCTGGATACCCAACAGTTCAGTGGTTTCCTAAAGGATCTTTGGAACCAAAAAAGTGAGATTCGTTGAACCACACTATAGCCTATTAATATGGGAATGCTCCAAACTTCTGCCTTTTGTCCCCTTTCCTATCTGAATTTCCAATGCTCTTAAATAAATAAAAAGTGGTTTTTGCTTATAGGTATGAAGGGCCACGCACTGCAGAATCCCTTGCCGAGTTTGTGAATAATGAAGGAGGTAGTTTTCTTTCTTGTAATGTTGTTCTATGCCAACTGGTCAACCAATGAAACTTTACATCGTGTCCATGTTTATTTGTCACTATGGTCATTAAGATGTTGGACGTTGAAATATGGAATTACTTAAATGTTACACAAGAAATCAAGGTAGCAAATGGATTTCTCTGTCTGCGTCTGAATGGGAATGAAATTTCCTTTGCCCTACTTCTGTTTCTCAACTTCATGAACTTTCTGCTCATTTTGTTTCTTGTGGTCGTAATGTTGTGATGCTTTGCCAAATGTGCTTCAGAGGATGCACATCCCAAAGGCTATTCACTCTAAGCCATCTCAAGGTATTCACTGATCATATCTGCAAAAAAACTGTTGACTGTGTTCCCCTTCTGTTTTCTATCAGCGTCTTACTGTGGTTTTAGGCACCTTCATTCACTTCCTGTTTACCCTCCATGAAAGCCTTGGTCTTAGCTGATTGTATTTATGCAAAATTCCAGTGACTGTCTTTTTTCCCACCTTCGATGTCTTATAAGTTTTAGACACCATTGTTGTCTTATGTTTTCCATTCGTGAATATTTGTGGTCTAGGAAAATAAATTACGTGTGCCTAATCAAATATGTCATTTACAGGGACAAATGTGAAGATAGCTGCAGTCCCATCCAACGTAGTGGTGCTGACAGCTGATAATTTTGATGAGGTTGTGATGGATGAAACCAAAGATGTTCTGGTTGAGTTTTATGCGCCATGGTTAGCATGCACACCCTGCTGGATGGCTTCTAAATTTTTTCTTGATTCTCCTTTATCTGAATTTTTCTGGTGTCTCTTGTTAATTATCTTTCAAATTTTGCTTCTTATAGGTGTGGTCATTGCAAAAATCTCGCTCCTGTAAGTTATACACCTTTCTTTTTCCTCAAACATTGTATTTGTCTATAATGCTATTATACTTATTCGGTGTATTTTTACATTATTTATGGCTGGACCTTTTCCATACAAGGACGGACCTGACTTATGCTTTCAATTGGCAGACTTATGAAAAGGTAGCTACAGCATTTAAATCGGAGGAAGATGTAGTGATTGCCAATCTTGATGCTGACAAACATAAGGATCTAGCTGAAAAGTGAGAAAGCATAATTCATTAGTTCTTTGGTCTACTAACAACAAGGTTTCTCAACATTAGTAGTCTATAAGAATCTATGTTAACCATCTCTATCATATGTAGGTATGGAGTAAGTGGGTTCCCAACACTGAAATTTTTTCCAAAAGGCAACAAAGCTGGGGAAGAATATGAAGGTGGCAGAGACTTAGAAGACTTTGTTAATGTTATTAATGAAAAGTGTGGAACCAGTCGTGATGGGCAAGGACAACTAACCTCAAAGGTTAGTCACTGAATCAAAATTATAGAAGTACAACATTTTCTCATTGATAGGCTGGTGTAGTACAGTATTAAAAAGTTGAAGTTCAAAAGTTAGTCATTTAATCTTTTATTTTTCTGATAGGCTGGTGTTGTTGAATCTTTGGATGCTTTGGTGAAAGAGTTCGTAGCTGCGGGCAATGATGAGAAGAAAGAAGTGTTTTCTCAGATAGAAGAGGAAGTTGAGAAACTTAAGGGTTCTAGTGAAAGGTACTCTCTGGCATGCGCTCTTCGGTTTAAATTTTACATGAATGAATTTTTTCCTCCTGACCAATGATGCTTTTGCTGTCTGAAAACTACTATGAAAACTACCGTAGTAGTTTTGCATATGGCCTTTTGCCCATTAAATCTCATGTCAACCTGGGAAATGATCATATTTATTTTCTTTTTGAAGGTATGGAAAAATTTACTTGAAAGCTGCTAAGAACCATATGGAGAAAGGTTCTGATTACGCCAAGAAGGAAATTGAGCGGCTGCAGCGCATGCTTGACAAGGTAAATCTTAATGGATTGATTTCTCACAGTTAAATCGTGATTTGAATCACAAACACTGATTGGAATTTTTTTTTTTTTTTTGCATTTTGGGTAATTTCTACATAATAGATTTTTCTTTTGATTTCCGGGTTTATCATAATCGCTAGACATGATTGTAAGTGAATTACGAATTTATAATAATCATTAGACATGTTCTGATTGATTGTTTTCTTCCTTCTTGATTGGTTGGTGCAGTCGATCAGCCCAGCGAAGGCAGATGAATTTACACTCAAGAAGAATGTCCTGTCAGCATTTGCTTGATCCTGTGGATTTTTGTATTTCACTTATCTATATTTTAAATTGGTTTCCCCCTCCCCTTCTCTGGGCCTCACATCTGATATTCACTTTGAAATTCATGGAGGTTCGACTCTCTCGCATATGCTGTAGTGGAAACCATTTTGAGAACCTCAAGATGCTGGCGCAGTTATTTTAAATCATTCCTTTATTTCGGTACCTTCATTGACAATGTTAATTCAATTTTTCAGATGAATTTTTCGATTGGGGAGGATTGACATGGTTCATTTTTTTTATGTAAACCAGTAAACATGGGTAACGGAGTATTTCAAGAGTCATACCATATTTTAAACTAGTCAAAAATATATATTTAGAATAATAAACTGTTTATTCTGATTTTCTACCTATTATTTTTTTTACTATAATATTATTCTTTTACTCTTATTGAGTTTTAAAAAAAAATAGAAAAGGGAGATTTAAAATAATGCCTTTAAAAAAAAAACATAGCAGGTGGAGTTGGTTTAAACCCGGTTACTTTGGTCATACAGATTTGAAGAAAAGCTCAAATTAAAGGCTTGTTTTGTGATAGGAACTTTCTATCGAAACTTGCAAAAAAATATCTTGAACAACCAAATATCAAATAGCCAGCAACATAATATTCAAGGGAAAAAAAGAATTGTATTACTAGAATTTAAGAGAAATAACTGGTGGAAATGAATAACTAAAGAGAGAATTCGAAAGTCTCTCAACTCTTATTACTGATTCTTTACAAAAAAAAAATAGTCATGCCTCTATTTCCCAAACACCCAATTTATACTCTAACAAAACTTATCTCCAAATAACCAATTGGTGCCACTTAGCTCTTTTTTTTCATTTTTACCCTTACGTTGAGAATATGTCACATGGATGGAAGACCTAACATTACCCGCTGCTTAAAGAGCAACTTTGTCCTCAAGGTTGAAGGATGAAAATTGTTCAACAATGGTGATGGCCACTTCCCATAAGTCTTCGTAGGCTGGTAGATCCTTCTAGTGAATTAGGACTTCAGTGTCAACCTGATCTTGTGTTGGACGTACCCCATAGACCGCCAAGGGTTCAACAAGGAGTTCTAATCCAGCATTGAGAGAAAGGGGAATAGTTGGCAATGTAGGGTGAGTACCAACAACCCGCCTTAATAGAGAAACATGAAATATGTTGTGGATACTAGATGTAGTTGGAAGAGTTAGAGCATAAGTAGCTTGACCAACGCTTTTCTCAATGGAAAATGGGTCATAGTACCGTGGGGAGAGTTTTTCATTCTTTCGGCATGCCAAAGAAGACTGCTTGTAGGGTTGAAGTTTGACATATACCCTGTCTCCAACCTCATAGGTGACTGCTCTGCGCTTCAGATTTGCAAAATGTTGCATTTTCTGTTGGGCATACTGCAAATGTTGTTTTAACTCAGAAAGTTGAGCATCTCGATTAGTGAGGATAGCATCCACCTCAACATTAGCTGTAGAACCCCATTCATACCGTACCAAGGGTAGAGGAGAATGGCCATAGAGGGCTTGAAAGGGAGATGTGTCAATGGATTAATGTTGGGTCGTGTTGTAATGGAATTCCGCCCAAGCTAACCAAGAATTCCAGTGGGAAGGCTTATCCATGGTAAAACATCAAAGATATATTTCCAAAAAACGGTTTACCACCTCTGACTGACCATCGGTCTGTGGATGATAAGTAATGCGGCATTTAAGCTCGGTACCTTGCAAGGAGAAAAGTTCTTTCCAAAATAAACTCATAAAGACTCTGTCATGATCTGAAACAATGCTACGTGGGATACCATACAAGCGTACCACCTCTTTCATGAACAATTGTGCTACGAATGGGGTAGAGAAAGGGTGCTTAAGAGGCAGAAAGTGTGCATACTTTGAGAGACGATCCACCATCACTGGAATTGAGTCGAAACCATAAGATTTAGGCAAACCCTCGATAAAATCCACAGTGATATACTCCTAAACCTTATCTGGAATAGGTAATGGTTGTAGTAGACCAGCTAAAGTCATGGCTTCATGTTTACTACGCTGACATACATCACAAGTAGTGACGTAGTCTTGGGCTTGTTTCTTGAGCCCCTTCCAATATAATTCAACAACAAGGCAGGCATAGGTTTTGCGGATACCAACATGTCCGTCTATGGGTCCCCCATGAAGCTCATACAAAAGCAATGGCAAGTAGGGAGAATCCGAAGGTAAAGCCAATCTTCATTTGTAGCGCAAGTGCCCACCTTTAAGCTGAAAGTGATGATGAGAGGTAGGATTCTGCTTGATAGCCTACAATATGTTAGATAGGAAGGGATCGGCAGCAACATGTGCATGAAGGTCTTTGAAATCTAATAAGACTGGAGCAGAGATGATAAAAAGTATGGCATTTTTCGATACTCGAGATAATGCATCAGCTGCTGAATTGGTGCTTCCGGGTTTATATTGTATCTTAAAGTCATATCCCATAAGCTTGTAGAGCCATTTCGTATGTTCCCCATCATTTATCCGCTGCTCCAACAAATACTTAAGACTCCATTGATCAGTTCTGACAATGAAACGTTGCCCAACCAAGTAGGACCGCCACTTCTTTATGGAAAACACTATTGCCATCAATTCTAGTTCATATACTGATTTGTTCCTATTGGAAAGACTTAATTTCTAACTATAATAAGCCAGAGGACGGTGATCTTGCATCAAGACTACCCCCAAATCGAACCCTAAAGCATCGGTCTCTACCACAAACTATTTAGAAAAATCTGGGAGAGCCAACACTGGAATCTCAATCATAGCTTTCTTAAGTTGCTGGAAAGCTAATTGAGTTACCATGTCCCAGTGAAAGGATTTTTTCCACAAAATCTGGGAAAGGGGCCAAGCAATTTTGCTATAATCTCGAACAAAGCATCGATAATACCCCGTAAGGCCAAAGAAACCTCGCAAGGCCTGTAGAGAGGACAGAGTAGGCCAATCAACCATATATTTGATCTTTGTAGGGTCGGCAAACACGCCCTTATCATTGATGAGGTGGCCCAGGTATTCAATCCGGGACTGAGAAAAGACACTTTTTGGCATTAGCAAATAACTGATGGGATCTGAGAAGGGTGAATATCTGTTGGAGATGTTCCTGATGCATAACTGCTGTCTTACTATATATTAGGATGGCTGGAAGACGTCATTCATGAGTGCTTGAAAAGTAGAGGGGGCGTTAGTCACGCCGAAAGACATCACGAGGAACTCACAATATCCCTGATGTGTTCGGAAAGTTGTCTTTGGAACGTCTTCAAAGAGCACTTTGATTTGAAAATATTCAGACCTAAGATCGATCTTTGTGAAGATGATTTCACCATGAACCTCATCAAGTAGCTCCTCAATAATAGGGATGAGGAATTTATTTGGCATAGTAGCTCTATTCAACACCCTGTAGTCAACATAGAAATGCCAACTTCTATCTTTCTTCTTTACCAGTAGCACAGGGCTTGAAAAAGGACTAGTACTGGATTGGATGATTCCCGCAGCTAACATTTCCTGGACTAGTCGTTCAATCTCATTCTTTTGAACATGCGGATACCTGTATGGTCGTACAGAGATTGGGGCAATTCCCTCTTTCAAAATGATGGCATGATCCTTATCTCATGAAGGAGGCAATCCAGCTAGTAACTTGAAGACATCCAAGAATTCAGAGATTAGAAAGGAGAATTCTAGTGTAATTGGGGTTGGTTCCATAAGCTTTGTTTCCACTGGGTTTGTACTTAGTTGCCGACAATCCAATAGAATTCTTTGCCCTTCGTGAAGTAAAGCTCTATGCATGGCATGAAGTGAAATTTGAGTTTTACATAAGGATGGATCTCCCCTCAAACGTACCTGCTAGTTTCCCACTTTGAATTCCATGGATGACTTAGCCCAATTCATGTGTGTATTGCCAAGTGTGAGCAGCCATTCATAACCCAAAATAAGGTCCGTACTGCCCAGTGGTAGAGGAAATAAATAATCCATGATATCAATACCTGGGAGGTGAAGGCAAAGCTGTCTGCATAGCCCTATGGTACGAGTTTGCTCTCTAGTGCCCAAAGTTACCCCAAAATCTCTAATAGGAATGAGTGGCAGGTTCAATTCAGTGATGAGAGCAATTGAAATAAAATTGTGTGAAGCACCGCAATCAATAAGGACAATTACTGCCTTCTTGTTGACATGTCCTCTGATTTTCATAGTGTAAGGAGCTATTAGACCCACCAGAAAGGATAGAGTCAGCTCCATCATATTATCTTGCTCAGCAGTAGCTCTTTCCTTTAGAACCCTTGGTTGTTGTTCCTCCTTGTCCTCTTGCTCCATGTCCTCAATCCACAATACATGCAACTCTTTATTTCGACATTGATGCCCAGGATTATACTTTTCGTCACACATCTTCCTCTTCATTTTTGCCTCCGTCAATCTTCGAAACTTAGTTGGAGTGGTAGTGCTTGAAGTATTGGAGGATGATGGCAGAACTGGAGGTGTTGGGTAATTGGAAGAAGAAATTGAAGAAGGAAGAGAGGTGGGGCTACTCTTGGTAGCTGAAGGTGAGGGATGAGAGTCGTACCTGAATAAGATGAAGAGTACCAAAATATGCCCATTGCTGGAGATGGTCCAAAATGGCTCCTTTTGGCTACTAGATTTTTGTCTTCAATCATTTAGGCCACCTTCATTATTCGGCCCAAACCTTTGGGCTCCCAAAGTTTCAGCTCAAACTTAATTTCTTCATGTAGCCCATTTATGAAAGTTGTCTTCATCACTTCTTTTGGTAATTCTGGAAAGGGGGCGGAGAGCACCTCAAAATCTCGTCGGTAATCGCTCACCGTAGTGGTTTGGAGGATAGCCAACAACTGTTCCATTAGATTTCTTGTTTGGGTTGAGCAAAAGCGCTCTAACATGAGCTTCTTGAACTCCTCCCATCCATGGAAGGTGCGACGACTGTCTTCATAGTAATACCAACTGAGTGCGTCCCCTTCAAGATAAATCACTGTCTCCCGTAGCCATTCTATTTAAGGAATCCCATTTAGATCAAAATATCTTTCAGCCCTTAGTAGTCATCCATCTGGATTTTGTCCATTGAAAATAGGTAGCTCAAGCCGGCAGGGTAGTGACTCCTGACGATGCCATGGAATAATTGTATTTGAAGATCCCTCTGTTTCCAGTGACTTGATACCAACAGTAGTCTTCCCCTTATCCACTACAGTAGTAGCAGAGGTGTTAAAAATAACCTCATTGATGGTTTCCTGGGTGGTCACCTCATTACGGGGTTGGTTAAGATTGAGATGTCTTAGGATGGACATGAGATCATCTTCGATCAAAGGGAACTTCTCGATGGTGCCATTTAACTTTTCCACATCCAATTTCTCCAGCATATCCATTCGAGTTAACAATTTTTGCAACTCTGTTTGTAGCATCTCGAGCTTTTCTTCCACCCGGCTCCTAACTTTTTGGCTCCTAGTCTCCATGCTGGATCGAATGCTCTGATACCAATTGATAGGAACTTTCTATCGAAACCTGCAAAAAATGTCTCGAACAACCAAACAACAAACAGCCAGCAACACAATACTCAAGGGAAAGAAAAGAAAGAGTGTATTACTGATGTAGAATTCAAGAGAAATAACTAGTAGAGATGAATAACTACAGAAAGAATTCAAGAGTATCTCAGCTTTCCTTACTAATTCCTTACAAAAAAATAGTCATGCCCATATTCCCCAACAACACCCAATTTATACTCTAACAAAACTTACTTCCCAATGCATAATAAATCTAAAACAAACATTTTCTCCTACAAAGAGAATAAATCTAAAACAATTTATACTCTAACTAATTGGTGCCATTTGACGCCTTTTTTTCCATTTCTACCCTTACATCGAGAGTATGTCACATGGATGGGGGGCTTAACATTTTGCTAATATGTGAGCAGCCCAATTACAAAAATAGACACAATTAAGGTAGAGTGCAAGCATTTTGATGTCTTGAATTATACGTCTATCTCACATTTCATTTCAGCCACTTCATTAACCGCACCAATGATTATCTTTGAATAACCTTGTTTAACCTTTCATTCCACGACAGCAACATTGTTTCCTCTTCTAAGTTTAAGCATTTGCCTGCATGATCATCGACTATTGCTGCAACTCTCCCAACATGTCTGGATGCTAACTGCAGCATCAAAGTTTACCTTAACTGCTTTTGGTGGTGGAGGAAGCCCAGTTTGGCTTAAATGGTTAGGGGAAGCATTGACAGTAGATGAGGAGGTAGTAATGTGGAGAAACTTTTTTTTTTTTTGGTAACAAAGGAGGCAAAAAGCCACAAGAAAAACTACACAGTTACTCTACGTGGCCAAGCCACTCCAATAACACCATTCATTAGACGCTACAAAACTCCTGGGGGTTGTTGCAATTCATAGACTCGATCATAGTCACGCACTTCATTTTAAAGCCAGTCAATAGCTCTGTTAGCTTTCCGGAAGACATGCTAAATATAAACATCAAGCAAATTGGAGATCAAACGGGCACAAGACTGAACCAAATTAGAATGAGGCCCAACATAATCAAAACCAGCAGTAAGCCACTAAACTACAATATGAGAACCAACCTCAATAATGAGACGAGTGAAGCCCTTGTCATGTGCAATGGTCAAGCCTTTAAGTACAACCCACAGTTCTGCTTCAACAGCAGAGCAAAAACCAATATTAATAATAAAACTATAATGCCAATCTCCGTTCCAATCACGAATCAAGCCTCCACCTCCAGCTATGCCTAGGTTGCCCTTAGAGCAACCATCGATATTTAATTTAAACCATGAGTAGCTAGGAGGATCCAAACCCACCAATTTCGTAACATACACAGTAGGAATCTGCATTTCATGTGAAAAATTCCAAACTCTTTCATTTTGAGACGTGTACAGCTTAATAAGATTAAGCTTGCAATAAAGTGACACATCCCGATTCTGGAAGATCCTTTCGTTCCTCCAACGCCACAACCACCAGGCCATTATAGCAAAAACAACACTCCAGGAACCTTCAACGTCCACATTAACTGAATTACTCAAGTTAACAGCAAACCAATTATTCAGATTTAACATGCAAATTTGCTGCCAAGTAGAAGAGGTAAACAACGCTGCCAGACAGCTTTTGCTTTATCACAATCTCAATATATGCAGCGTGGTCTCAACATCACCGCAATATATAATCACAGCACGAATTTTGAGTAAAGCCTCTCTTGCACTGTTCCTCATTACTCAAAATTTTATTATCAGCAACAAGCCATATAACGACTCTAATCCGTTGTACTCAAGGGATCTTCCAGATGTAATTCCAAATCTTGTTAAAATGAGAGACATCAGAGGAAGAGAGAGCTTCATAGGCTAAACTTACAGTGAAATTACCTGAAGGAGAGAATCTCCACAAATCAGAATCTTTCGCATTCAGATCTTCATTAATTAAAACAGCTGAAAGTTTCTGCTGTACATGGCAAGGAAGAAGAAAGTGTTGAAGAATCTCCTGATTCATGCAAAGAAAAATCAAAGACCTCTGGAAACCCGATTCTCCTTTTATGTTAGTGGATATGGAGAATGGTTTTCACCTAGTCCGTTTTAACTCGATGGATGATTACGAGTATGCTTTTTATAGGGGTCCATGGATGATTTTTGATCATTACTTGACCGTTAGGCAATGACACCCTAACTTTGATCCCGTTAACGCAACTATTGATCGTATCTTAGTTTGGGTCGGAATTCCTTGTTTACAAGTTGAGTACTATGATGAAAGGTTTTTATTTCGTCTAGCTTCCAAACTTGGTAGACCGGTTAAAATTGACGTAGATGACGTTTTGCAAGGATGTGCATTGAGGTTGACCTAATGAAGCCTTTGGTTTCACGGTTTCAATTGCACAAACGTGTTCGTCGTGTAGAGTAAGAATGAATCCATCTTGTGTGCTTCCTGTGTGGAAAATATGGGCATCGTATGGAGGAGTGCCCTCTATTGCCACCAAAAGAGGCGGAGCAGCCGCCGGAGGTTCCAGTCCTGGATAATTTTGGAAATGAAAGTATGGATAAGGGAAGGAACGAATCCTTTGGGCATTGGACGCTTGTGAAGAAAAAATTAAGGGGATCAGATTCGGCAAAATCTTTTTCAAAATGGAAAGGGTGGTAAAGATGGCAAGATGGATAAGAATGGTAATGAATCGAAGGGTGAACGTTTTAATCTCCTCGCTGACGTTGAGAATGATAATAAGGTAGATATCCTTGAAGCAGTTGATGGTGGGATGGCAGATCTTTACGAGGAGAGAAATCAAAGGAGTAATATGGGCTATATGCGTGGTTATAGCGGTGGGATTTGGTTGTTCTAGGACAAGTTTTGGTTATCAATCCTCAATTCATCCATTGTCGTGTTTGGGATCAGAATCGTTTTTCCTGGGATCTCTCTATTGTGTAAGGTAGTCCCACTCCCAGTTTCAGACGTCATTTTTGGGCTGAACTTTCTCCTCATTCTATTGATATTAATGGTTCCTGACTTATTGTGGGTGATTTTTAACTCAATTTCTTCGCAGGATGAAATCCAAGGCAGTGTCAGTGATTTTGTGCACAGGTCCTCTCTTTTTAACGATTGGATCTCTGCTAATTCTCTTCTTGATCTTGGTTTTACTGGCCCTCGTTTTACCTTGAGTAGAGGGGAATTTCCTTCTGCCCGAAAAGCGGCTAGACTTGACAGAACCCTTTGTAATGTTGAATGGAGAACCTGCTACCCAGAGGATGTGGTTAGTCATCTTCCAAAATTACATTCGGATCACAAACCTGTCCTTATTAATGTTTTGCCCAAGATGAGGGTGTCTATCAACAGGCCGTTTTGCTTTATGCCAGCTTGCCAGACGCATCAGGGGTATAATGAGTTGCTCGGTTATGAGTTGTGTAGCTCAGTTGATTTGATGTCTAATTTGAATCATCTGTCAGCTCGCTTGACAATTTGGAATAAGGAGCATTTTGGAAATATTATTTATAGAAAGAAGCGGCTGTGGGCTCGGTTATCTGGTGTGCAGAAGTTATTTGAATCTAAAATTTGTCGCTAATACATTAAGCTGGAAGGAAAGCTTAGAAGAGAGCTAGAGCTGGTACTGCAACAAGAAGAATTGATGGGGTTCCAAAAGTCTAGAGAGGAGTGGATAAAGTCAGGGGATAGAAAAGCTTTTTTCATACCAACACCATTGTCAAGCGTAATTACAATAAAATTCGAAGTTTGAAATCTGCCTCTGGTGAATGGATTAATGATGACATTATTTTAAGAAGCATGGCCTAAAGCTTTTATCAAGATTTATACCAAGCTGATCCTAATACTATGGCTGATACTCTGGATAATGGTCTTTTTCCACCTCTGACTAATGCTATGGCTGAGACTCTTCAAAAACAGTTCACAGTAGAGGAGGTCAAACCAGCTCTTTTCGGAATGAAGCCTTGGAAAGCTCCGGGCCCTAACGGCTTCCAGGCTAGTTTTTTCCAAAAATCTTGGGATACAGTTGGAACTTCACTCTGTAACATGGTGCTTGGGTTTCTTCATGGTGGAGAACTTATCGAGGATATTAATCACTCTCCTTGTTCTCATTCCAAAAGTGCATAGTCCTGAGACTTTGGAGAAACTTATTTTTATAATGCATAGCAACTCGCCATATAATATCTCCCGAGGGTCATATATTATAAAAAATAAAGCCAGCCGCCAACATAAGATAACAAACTCAATTAGGGATTCTTCATTTTGCGTTTGCAATCATGGTTCTTCAAATCCGACCAACAAACCCAGATAGGGGAGTTGTAGCCAAAATTGAGGGTTGAAGGTGGTAGATTTAGACCACAAAGCATAAGCATCCTGACAATGAAATGGTAAATGTTGAAGAGATTCATTGTCGCCCTAGCTTTTGCATCTGTCAATAGCATCATAGAATCTCTCCTTTAGTTTCAAAAAGCCCTTCTTTTGAGGGCATGAAGCATGTTATAATAACCGCACGTGTCATAAATATGATTTCCTCTGCAGTATAAAACGGTCAAGACAGAATTGAATTTGACGATTGGTTAAAAAATATTACTTTTTAACTGCTGCAGACAACAGCAATCTTAAAGACAAGGTCAGAGTCAATTTGATAATCTGAACAAACGAGTTTAACAAACAGGTTCATCCCTTTTTATATTCAAATTCAATTCTCTGCATGACTTTCCATTATGATATTCAGATTCTGAGGCACCCAATGAAGAATGCTCCTCAATCTGATAATCTCTCTCATCAACAAAAGACTTCATATAAGAGCACGGGCGCTCTTCAGCTTCTACATTGGATACAGGCTCCTGGCCTGAACCAAAAGGCAATTCGAAAGATGATGATCCGGCAGGTTGCGTCCTCATCTGAACGGACCGCAAGAGTGCAGCCCTCCTCAAGTCAGCTGAATGGCAAATGTCACTAGGTGATGAAGGGAACCGACCCTCGGAATCTGAACCTCGTTGGCGAGAAGGTGAGCAAGTGACGGTAGTAACAGTGGTTGCATGTGCTGGATATGAACTGGTGAAGGGGCAGAAGAGAATCCACCGAATGGTCGTTGGTATCTACACGGTGAAACTGGACTGGTGGGCACACTGTCAGGTTGTGATGAGCAAGTAGTTACAAGAGTCTCACAAAATCTACAGTCATCTGAGTCTTCTGACATTGGTGAATATTGCAAGGACATTTCATCTCTAACATGATATGTTTGCATAAAATAATGAGTACGCTGATGAAACTAAAAGAAGCTCTCAAAAAACTTAAAATGATGAACTGTTCATCAACACTATTATACAATTTAAGGCCAAGAATATTTTCCTAAAAAAATCCAACATCAAAACAGAAAAGCATATACGATTGCATGTCAGATAAAGGGATCTGGAGATCTAGGCTCCATAATATTTTTGCAGATGAAGAATACTTCAAATGACAGTTTTTATGATATCCATTTCCATCAACTTATTTGTTTTCTTAATTTACCTCACCAATATGTCTTACACTTAAGATCTATGGAACCAAATGAATAGAATTTGATGAATCAACAATTATCAGAAAGATAGTCCTTGCAACATAAAAGAAAATGGAGTTAAATACAATGAGGGCATCACTATCATGTCATATCAAAATTTATTCAGTTGGCATCATTTTGCTTGAATTTTTTTATTAAAAAACACTACATAAGAGCATTTCCCTGATAGTCATATTCATCAGTGCACCAAATTTGAGGCAAGGGATATCAACCAGCGTAAGAGCATGTACTGGAAGACTGGGTGTTGTACTTTTTACAGAACAAAAACAACTGTTTCTCCGCTTAACCATAAAGCAGACTAGCATTTCAAATGGTATCCATTTTAAGAATCTACAACTACCCATATGCACCAAACCTTGTAAGGAAATTATAGTTCATGCGATATGGAGAATGATGTACAAAACTTACACAGCAGTCCAATATCAACGAGCCAGAGTTCATGAGGTCCCACAGCATCTGAGTGATTGTAAGGCTGCAAAACTAGCCTAAAGCAAAGAAGGCCCCTGATACTACAATAGAGGTCCAGAAGTCAATTAATCCCTCACATTTCAATTTGCTGGTGACACACCACAAAAGATGCATTAAGCATGGAAACTTTCCTTCAGGTACTGAAAATTCTAAACTACAAAGTCACCATCCCCAGCTTAAAACCCTTCTAAAAGTACTTGGAAGCAACTTGGTGACTTAAAAGACTATCATGATTTAAGTAGGCATAAATGACAAGCAAACTATGCTTCTAATGCTTGATTGCAAACTTTATCTGAATATCATGGTGATTATTACGCAAGAGCATCATGGTGGTCGGGTATAGATAAGAGAAACCAATACGAGCAAATTATATATACATTGCATTAAAACCAAATTCCCCTGGGAATAAATAATAAAATAGCTCTACTATTGATTGTATTAGCCATTGAAAGGAGCACTAACAATGTCAAAGCACTTTATCCATCATAATTGAGTGAACTCGGAAGAAGGAAGGTAACATGTATGAAAAACCAAAAATAATAATAAAATCACATGGCAATATTATAAGGTGCAAACCAAGTAACCTGGAATAGGACATGCTTTCAGACCTTGCTGGAGATTCCATAAGACTTTCAGAAAGTGGGTATCCAACAGTTAATCCATTCAAGCTTGACGCCATTATCTGAGCAAAACAACGAAAACTAGGAAATAATGACCTCAATACAAGTATGCCGACAAGATAAGCTTGATAAACAAATAAATAAAACAAATTTCTGTGTCTATAAAGAAACAAACTTTACCAATATGCAAATTCAGGAAAAGTTCAATATCCAAAAGGAAAAGAATTTAGAGAAAACCCAATTAAAGTACGACGGAGATGGCCCACTATGACCCATCGGAGAAAACATTTGAGAAATGAAACCGGAGCATAAACAAATAGAAAAATAACAGTAGGAATATATAAATTAAAACAAAAAATAAACGACAAAACAACAAACCTCACTTAGGTACCGCTTATGAGAATGGAGATTGTCGAGATAGACCTCTTCTTCAAGATCTCTGCTTCGCTTTCCGGTGGGCGATGCAGTCGGTGTGGGTGTAGATACCGGCGAAGGGTTTGAATTCGAATTTTACTTACTATTGTAATCTTCTCATTCAATTAAATTGAATCAAACCCAAGAGGTTGACTCAATTATTTCTTCTTGATGTTCCAAGAAAATTCTGTTTTTGCAGTATCTCTGCTGCGTTGAATGCGAGAATAGAACAACCGAAAATGCAAAGCTTTATTATAAGTTTGAAATTTTAACGGAGATAGAGGCCAGTTGTTTGATACAGCGACAATATCACGGTGAGAGGCTGAGAGATGAAAACTAAAAAGCCTTAAACCGGTTCTCTCACCTATGAAACTTGAAAGGTAAAGTTGTTCATTCGAACCCTGAACTTTGTACAAGTAATTTATCTGATCCTCCAATTTCAAAATTATTCATTGAGTCCCATTTCCTTCCAATATCATCATCCAAATGGACCAAATCGATATATAAGTTTTAAAATAAAATATTAATCCCTATTTCAGGACTTGTAAAGATTTTTCATTAAAAAATAATAATAAAAGAATTGCAAAAGAATTTATAAAAAAAATAATTCAATGATTTGATAAAATATAATTGAAGAATGAAAACTTGGTAGTAGAGCTGCACAAAAATTAACAAAACCTACTAAATTGAATTGTTTTAATTCAATCAAAACTGAAAGTTATAGTTTATAAACTAAATTTTTGGTTTAATTTTGGATTAAGAAAATATAAATGCAATAAAACTGAACCAAAACAATAGTATGTATGTATATATATATATATATATATAGTGCATTAATGCTAATAAATTTGTAGTTTTCGAAAATTATAGGTTTTTTAATTACTTATACTCTTCGACTTCATTTGAAACATCATAATTGAGCAAAATTTTATTTTACTAATCTACAGATTATATTTTAAATTTTTATATTAATTTTTATATTTTGAATGATATTCATATTGCTATTTTGATTACGATTTTAAGTTAATATTTGTCGATTATTTTTATGATTTTTGTGATTTTTTTAATTTTATTTTTTATTTATTTATTAAATCAACTATCCAAACCAATTTTAAATAATATTGATTTAAATATTTTTAATAGTGTTTTGTTGGTTAAAAATTGATGTGCTTAAAAACCAACTTTATTGATTTGATAAGAAAAATTTTGGTATAAATCTATCAAACCAAATTCAAATAATATTGGTTTGAATATTTTTAGTAGCATTTTATTGGTTAAAAATTAATGTGCTTAAAAACCAATTTTATTGATTTGTTAAGAAATTTTTGGTTTAAATCTATTAAACTGAACCATGAACACCCTAATTTGTATAATGAAATTGAGAATTATATGAACTACATTTTGGGCTGTCTTAAGACCCTCTTAGACTTGGTCCTATTAGCTTATCCAACAAAAAATTTTATTGTCTACCTACTTTTGATTTTTAATTTTAAAAATATCGATAAATATTTTGTTTTCATTTTTACCGAATTTGAATTTTATTTTTAATTTTTTTATAATATTTGTATTTCACTAATGTCATTAATCTCATTTATTGAAATTGTAGTGCGATGTTTACGAAAGTAAATTTTTATTTAATTTTTGTATTTTTTCTATTTTCTATTATTCCATGATATTTTATATATTTTCAATTAGTCAAACTCTTTTATCATATATATAATAAAGTTTTTTAGTTAAATTATTAAGAAAATAAAAAAGTCAAATATTAAATATTTGTCCAAATTTTACATGATATTTATTATCTTTTATTATTTAGCATTTAATAAATATCGTATAAATATATCATTTATAGAAAAAATAAAAATATATATATATTTATTAGTAAATTTTTTATAAAGATTGAATAAATTATAATTAAAAAGATTAACCAATATTTACCAAAATTTATATAATGTTTACCTATGCACTTATATGTTTATATATATATATATATATATATATATATATATATATATATATATATATACATTAATCTTTTTAATTATAATTTATTCAATATTTATAAAAAATTTACTAATTATTTATATACAATTTTATCAAATGGAATTTAAAAAAAATATAAACAACAATATATTTATGATTTTAGTATTTATGTTATTGTCGGAAAGTATATATAAATACTG
This sequence comes from Triadica sebifera, assembly GCA_023653625.1. Lineage (NCBI taxonomy): Eukaryota > Viridiplantae > Streptophyta > Magnoliopsida > Malpighiales > Euphorbiaceae > Triadica > Triadica sebifera. The sequence goes on from CM042895.1 coordinate 5,116,553, forward strand.
ACAATTGTAAAAAAAAAATTTCTTAAAAATATTATAAATGATTTGAGAAAAATAATAAAAAATATTATATTTTTGGATTTATATTGAAGAAATTATCGATAGATTTGTTTTGGAGAAATTATTGAACTAAATTTTTAATTTTTTGGTAGATTTGAAAATTTAAAAATTGATGTTGATATTTTTGAAAAACCTACACTTGTAAATCTAAAAATATTTTAGTACTTTTTTCTATGTATGACAACTTTTCCTTAAATTAATGAATTAATTTCACTTATAGTCACTGAATTTTGTTCCAATTATAAAAAAATTACAAAACATTTTTTTGTCCTAAAAAATTAATAAATTATATTTTTGTTTCACTAAAATCATTTTTGTTCAGTTTTCAAATATTGGTAACGAGAAATTTAATGTGATAATTGATGTGTTATCATATTTTACAATGTCATATCACATCATTATTCACGCAGATAATACGAAAATAACTTCAAAAAATTGTATTATATTAGCTGTCACATAACAAATTCATCAAGAAAAAGATAATACGTTATAGTTAATTTTCAACAACAGTCACTAAAATTTTATTTATTGTTATAAAATAACTAAACTTTTTTTTGTTCAAAAAAATAACAAACTTTGATTTCTTTTTATTTAAATAACTTTTAGCTAAATGTGATAAATATACAATTAAAATTTTGATCGACAATACTAAATTTTTTTGTATAAAATCTATTACCATTAACTTCAACAATTTGATTATTCTTCTCATAAATAATAAATTTGGTAGCTTGAGGTAACCCATTCTAGATAGAACTTGTGCAAACGCTACAAAAAAAATTCAGTTTGTCAAAGTCATAAAAAATTTGATTTTTGAGAAAGAAAATAAATTTAAAATTTTTTACATAAATGTGGTGCTACATTTATTGTTAAATCAAATTTTCAATTGACTATTTATTAAATTTGTCATAAATTTAAAGAAAAAAATAAACTTTTGTTATTTTTTTGTGCCAAAATTTTTTTAGTGGCATTATAGTGAATAAAGTAAAGTTTAGTCAGTATAGTTGAAACTAACAATATTTTGCTAATTGGGTCTATCACAATTGATGTCATACAATTTTTTAGAAGTTATTAACTTATCAGAATAATGATCTGGCAAATCCAGTAATATATTAACCATCACGTCAGATTTTTATATCAAAATAATGATCTGGCAAATCCAGTAATATATTAACCATCACGTCAGATTTTTAGTTATTAATATTTAAAAATTAGCCAAAAATAATTTTAGTGAAATAAAAATATATTTCAGAATGATTTTTTTTGTGCGATTTTATGGTAATTAGAGCAGAGCTAAATCAATATAAGTGAAATTAACTCTTAAATTAATTATTCACTTAACCAACCATATTAATCAACAGCTACTATCCTCTGCTTTATTCATTCCCGCGCCGCTGTGTTCTCCTCCGTTGCCTACTACGCGCCTCCGTTTACTTCCGGTTACACTCACTCATTCTGTACTCAGCTTCTCTCCTCCGTTGTCAAGACCACCGGCGTCGTAGCAAACGCTGAGTTATCTCGTGTCTTTGCAGCATCCACCGGACCTTCTACTAAATCCATACTCATTCCACCTCTTATACGGGGTCTTGCATTTTACCGCTTATCCCGCATATTTCCGCTTCTATCTGTTGCTGCTAGAAACAAGAGCAGTGTGTTTTCATTGTCGAAGGAGAGCGCAGATGGTGCTGCAGGGCTTACTTTTAAAGACGCCGGTGTGGATATCGACTCCGGGTCTGATCTTGTTAGGAGAATTGCAAAGATGGCACCTGGGATTGGAGGCTTCGGGGGTCTTTTCCCACTCGGTAAAGATTTTGCCTTTCTTGCTTTCTTCCTTCAATTCTTTATCGCAGCCTGTTGAATTGTGGTTACGGGGCTTATGTCGACAATCAGAAAAAGATATTTGGTTCGAATTTCCCTATGCTTGCTTCCTTCATTAGGTGTCAACATTTTTCTGTGTTTATCTGATATGCTTTTACTGCCTAGGATTTTCATAGATAACATATTATGTCCACTTGTTTTAACACTTTATGAAAGTCCTAGAATTAAGAGCTTGAAATTTTGGCCAATCAATTTTTTCATTCTCCAGATTAGGGAACTTGGGAAGTAGGAAGGATGGGATTATTCTGTTGGTGATCATTCGCTCAAGATGATTTGATTGTGGGTCAAGGTTTTCTTTTATGCTGATCAATTTTCTCATGAACAGGTGATTCTTACCCCGTTGCGGGCACTGATGGTGTAGGGACTAAACTTAAACTTGCTTTTGAAACTGGAATCCATGACACTATTGGGATTGATCTGGTAACATTTGAATAACAATGTGTTTTGCTACCAGTGATTTCACATCTTAATTTGCTTCCATCACAGGTTGCAATGAGCGTCAATGATATTATTACCTCTGGTGCAAAACCGCTATTTTTCCTTGATTACTTTGCTGCAAGCCACCTTGATGCTGATCTGGCTGAAAAGGTAGAAAGAATGCTTGTATGATTTATTTTTTTTCATAGTTTATTTGTCAATATATGTTAGGTATGCTGCAGATTATTCAATTCTTCTTTTCTTCATATGTAGGTTATAGAAGGCATAGTTAATGGTTGCCAACAATCTGACTGCACCCTCCTAGGAGGAGAGGTATTCTGAAATTCGTTTATGTACTTTCTGCTAGTTCAGAGTCAAAGGGTGCTACCCATTTTAAATACTTAATGTCTTGCTGGCTAGTGTTGCACATAGGTATGATTTCTATCATATAGAGGAAGGGAGATGTGGCTGTGGTTGTGTATTCAGATAGGCAGTTTTTGGGAATTCTCTGTTTTTACGTCAAATCATCTTATGTAATTGATGTTACATCTTCCCTTGTTCTTCCAATCTATATGTTAAAAAACTAGTACAATTCAGGACTTGCAGTGAATTTTTCTCATATATCAAAAGTCGATGTTCTCATTCTTCCTTTATTTCTACCTATTAACTTAAAGCTTGTCTTAAAAATGTACAGATTTTCTTTGACATTGAAAACGAACTACTTTCAGACTGCAGAGATGCCAGATTTCTATTTTGAGGGTGAATATGATCGTAGCGGTTTTGCTGTTGGCATTGTTAAAAAGACTCTGTAATTGATGGGAGTATCATGGCTGGAGATATTATCATTTGTTTGCCATCTAGTGGAGTCCATTCTAATGGCTTCTCTCTCGTAAGAAGGTTGATGTTGGTTAAAAGATTACTCACTTGTTTGTTTATATATTGAGAATATCATCTCATTTGGATGAAATTCTACTTCACTGTGGCTTCTTATTATTTTCCATAAGATATTTTTCATAATGGATATGTTCTTGTATTTATAGGGTTTTGGCCCGAAGTGGCTTCCCTTTGAAGGATCAACTCCGTTGGCGAAGGCATTACCTTGGGGGAAGCTCTTATGGCTCCAACTGGGATATATGTCACCCAGGTCGGGCATCAAGATTTATTTCTTTTTGCTCATTATTCTGGCTGTTGTAATTATATTGATTGCTGATTGTATGTTATTTTAAAATAATTGTTTTCTTTTCTAAAAAGTTCTTGACTTAATTAGCAAGGGAGATGTAAAGGGCATAGCCCACATCACTGGAGGTGGTTTTACTGATATTATACCTCGAGTTTTTCCAAAAGGCCTTGGAGCTCTTATCTATGACAAGTCATGGGAAATTCCAACTGTCTTCAAGTGGATCCAAGAGGTAAATTTTATTTTACATGCCATATTTAGTTCTGATATTAGGTTGAATCATGATTCGCTTACACCCCATCAGAATTTGTAGGAGTTAAAAATTTTACTTTTTGTTGTCTATGAACTGGCATTACATGGAGAGTATTTGTTAAAAACTGCAAGACTATTCACACAGTTATCGATGAGACTTGAAAACAATATTTGTAGCTTATAAGTCAAGCATGTCTAATTTTACAATTTAAATTTCTATTTGGTGCTCTACTTTTCTGCATCAGGCCGGAAAAATAGAAGAAGCTGAGATGAGGTGGACTTTTAATATGTGGGCACTGGCATGGTTCTAATTGTAACTGAGGAGGCAGCCCGTAGAATACTAGAGGATGGACATTACAAAGCATATCGCATTGGCGAGGTTGTAACCAGTGAATGAGTGAGCTATCGCTAAAACATGTTTATCTCGATCCATTCCCTTTGACTGTGTTTAAGATGAGAAATACAACTGAGAGCTTAAGGCTTTTTTGTCATCATAACTTGAAATGTTGTACCATGATTTTGGTCTATATTTTTCTCCCTACAGCTACAGCTTCTTATTGTACCCGCAACTTTGGGACATTATCTCAAGGAAGTAAACTGTTTGGTTGAAAGTTGGAATAGTTGATGGTTTTTTGTTTGTTTTCTTCTTCTTCTTCCTCCTCTTCTTATCCTTTATTTTATTTTATTTTATTTTTTGAACAGCATTTACTCTACCAATTTCTTTGTAAACTTCCCTTTTAAAAATCTTTTGGTAAGCTGCAAAAAGGGAAAAATCTGAGAATTCGCTTGAGCGATTGTAATTCACTTTTACTAATTGAATTATAAAAACCAGTTCGTACTGGAACTGATAAGTACACGTTAACATTCATTCCAAAGCAAAACTATGTTAACCATTCAAAAATTCAAGATATCGTCATTGCCCGTAACCCAGAGTTTGAAGATTTTGCGCGCCAGTGATCACCAATTGCGTCCGTGACATTGGACTGGAGGAGGCTTCCCCAGCAGTGAACCCATCATATTCTGCTGCCGGTTGCTATGGGTCGGTGGTTTCTGAAAGTTTTTTCCTTTAGCCAGTGCTTGGCCATACTCAACTTTGCGGCCTTTCTTTTTGATCTGACTCATCTGCTCGATGTCCGAGATTCGCTGATTACAGTGAATATGACTGAATTTCCAAGATCTTTGAACCTCTTTCACACTATTCGCATGATCTGTTTTCTTCTTCTCAGGCTTCAAGTTACATTTGTAATGAAAACCTTGCTGTCCTACATGCAACCCATACAAATTAGAGAAAACTCTGGACTCAGACAAAGTGGCAACCATGTTTCTTGGCGGATATCTGAGTGGAGGCACAACAATCACCGGCATTTGCTTGACGCACTTGCTCGAGGGTTCTGAATGTAGCCTGTTGAAAACCGACAAGGAAGGGGCAGGATTGTTTTCCTTGCTTGATTTCTCATTGCGGCGGGGGTCTTGCCTGATATTATTTGATTGCAGCAAATGGTTATGTCCAAGCAAAAAAAAAAAAATCACTAATCTACAAATACCAACTAGACATATTGACAAACATATTGCTTCTATTTAGGATTAAACTGTTACGCCACTGAGCTTGTATAGGTAGAAAACAAAAAAGTACCTAATTGGGGATTTTTGTTGAAGAGGGAGGTCGAGTATTCTCCAATCAATTCCTTTCTCCTGAAGAACTACTTCCCTGGGTCTGGCCGACCCAAATGGGTTTGGTTTCAGCTTTTGCTGTCGTTGAGCCTGAGCTTCTTCTTCCTCCTCTTTCTCCACCTCATCTGCCCAAGATGAAACTGCTATTCGACCAAACTTGCTTTCACTTTCTACCATTTCTCTCTCTCTCTATCTTAACTTCAACGGCTATTTTTCTTTCTCAAATTCAAAAAGTTGGAGTTTTAGCAGTCGATCTTAGGCCTCGCCTTATTTAAGAGTGACGTGGTGGTGGGAATGAAGGTATAATTTTGTAATTTTAAAATCCATAATGTACTGGTGTTGGGTATTATGTTAAATTTGGTTTTAAAAAATAAAAATTTAAATTAGTATGTTAAAATAAGTTAACTATTAATTTTGATTCAATTAACAATTAATTCCAATTCATAAACATTGAATTTTAAAAGAAAATTTTATTGAAAATCACTTGAGTTGGTTGAAAACTCTAAGAATCTCTTGAGTTATTCCACATCAAAAACTTTCCACCTTCCCCTCCCCTTTACTTGATCAAAAATAAATCTCATTTGATGTCTCTTTATTGAGAGAATGTCATAAATTATGTCGTATTCATATAAAATATTTTGTACATCTCATATTTTTAATTTTGTTCAATTAATATTTTTTTTAATTTATTTTATGACTTAATAATTTTATCTGAGTAAAATTTTATTAAAAATATGAGATTTGTAGAAAATTATAAAATTGTCCCTAAGTGTATATATATAGAGAGAGATTTTAGAGATTAAAATGATAAAAATTCATTTTCTCTCTCATTCTCCTTATACTATTACTTTATCCGTTCATCAACCAAACGACATTTGATCTTCGCCAAATTCGAACCATAAGTAGGTTTTTATATTTTTATCACTCTGGTGATGTCTGATTTTTCAAAAACTGATCGAATTTTCAAGATAAGAGAAAATAAATTCAGATTTCGGGGCTGTCATTTTATTTCTCATATTTTCCAGTTTATTTTTTCAAATTTGAAACCGGAAATGGACTCAGGACGTTGAAAAATTTTGGTCTGTGTAATTTGATCTCTGAAAACAGCGATTTGAGGATTGATCAGAGTCAGATTATTTTGCCGGAGCCACTGCAAATTTTTGTAAATCTATATTTTTTTAGTCACTTCCAAATCACTAAACTTATATATTTGGACTTCTCACACCTCAAGTTTTCTTTTCGTATCATTCGATCGTCAATTTGCTGTTGTTAGAAATTTTTCGATCACTTGAGTTCGACGACTACTAATCGGGTATTTTGGAAAGAATATTCAACTTGTTAAATCGAGTCATTCAGTACAAACCACACCTCCTAGTTGTTTTTAGATAGTGATATATGAATTTATTTGTGAAGTTTATATATATTTTTATTATTAAGGTGATTAATTAATTTAAATGAATTACATGATTAATTGCATAATTATTGGAGCTTAGTGGAGATTATTTGGTGAATAATTAAATTTTATATTATTAAATGGAGGTGATTATCAGTTAAGTTAGAATATTAACATATTAAGTAATTAAATTAATAATTGAGGATTATCAATTATGAAGTTATTTTATATATTGATAGGGTGTATTATATATTTGAAGATCCGAGTAGTATTGAAATAAGTTAAAGTGATTATAGAAATTTATTTGAAAATTTTTGAAGCATTTGTTGGATTAATATAGATTTTTAAGAGGAAAAATTGAAATAAATGGAGAAAAATAGTTATGAAGGAGGAAAAATAAGTGAAATAAAATATTATAAAAAAATAATATTGAATAATTTTGATCACTTTGGAAAGCGTATCGAACAATCGGAGTCTTGAATTATGTGTTGAATGCGTATAACGAGATATGACTCTAATAATAATTTTCGGTATGTATGAGAGCGGAAAATGATCGTAGAACTTTATTTTTAATAAATCATAAATTAAATATAATTATGTAGTTAATTAGAGATTATATGTTATTCAGAAGTGATAGCAGAACTGACACCAATGGCATACTAGGAAAAATATCTAGTGGATACTGGCAAATGTTAGTTAAAGTCTGTACAGTAATTTATAATTTTAACCATTAAATACTTAAAATATGATTTTAAATAAGTTTTTTATAAAAGAAATTTTAGTATAATGTTTTTATATGTTTTATTGAGGATTTGATTGATATGATATTTTGAAATAACATATGAAAATTGTATTTGGTATTTGAGTTCATATATTAGCATAAAAAACGATTTAGAGAGCTATTGACATGTCAATAGAATTTTATTAGCATGGTGGGTTTCCTGTGGTCAAATGATATATTTTACTGTCCGGTGGATTTTTTGTGGTTGTATGATACATATAGTCGGTTCGGTGGATTTTCTGGAAGCGAGCAAAATGATTTATTCACATTATATTCATTTGATCCGGTGGATTTTCTGTGAGCATGAGATGATATGTATCTCTCATTTCCCTAATATTAGTCTATGGTGATTTAATATATGGACATGACAAAAAAAAATTATGAGAAAATAATAACATTAATGAAATGAATTTTATATGATATTATGGTTTGATCTTGATAAATGAATTTATAATTTTTGTTGCCTATAAATGACTGTTATTGTAAATTACTGTATCACTAAGTTATATAACTCAGTGCATGAGTTTGTTTTTCTCTCATGTTAATTTGAGTGAAAATAGATCGACAAGTTTTATAAGTATAATGTCGCTAAAAGTGAGTCTCACAGTATAAAGCCAAGTAGCAATGAAAGTCATCTTGAACGAATTGATTATTTTAATCATATTTGAATATTTAGAATTAATTTTATGTAAATAAAATTTTACAAGTCATGTGAGATGTATTATATATTGCATAAATGAGTGTGCAAGTGAGGGAATTTTATATACTTATTATTTGCTAATAAATTTTAGTTTGTATGTATATTTCAAGATTTATTATTATTATTATTATTATTATTATTAAGTTTTAAAAAAATTTACGGAATTGTAATACTTTTTATCTATCTGGTATATGACAGTATATACGAAAAGATAAAGAGTGTTACAAAAATAATATATTATCTCATTTATTAAATTATGTGATGTCTGTCAAATAATATTACAATGTATCATGTTTTGTGATAATGAAAGAAAATTTTATTTCTCAATATAATATAAATTTAATGGTTTTTTTTCACATTACCTATATAAGGAGGATAGTTTACTCATAAGAGGATAAAAATTATTTTACGAGTAGCATAGGAAAAATATGTAGGATTATAAACAATAATTAATAGATTCATATATTTTAAACATTATATATAGTAAATACATTATATATTAAATACATATAAAATTCTGAATACTTAATATAAATTTGTATTATTTGGAGTAATAATTAGTTGAAATCAAGGGTACTAACATATCTTAGCAAATCTTCTATTAGTATAGAAGAATAAATGTAGTTAAAAGGGCAACTAACATATCATAGTAAATTTTCTATTAAATGAATGAAATATGCATAATATCCTAACAAATTTTTTATTAAATACATTAGATCTTACCAGATTATCTATTAAATTAATAAGATTTATCTATATCTTAGCAAATAAATTATTAAATGTAGAGCCCAAATGTGATAATAATTTAGCAAGTAGAAAAGAAAATATTTGTAAAGTGAAATCTAAAAAATATTTTTAATTATTATATTTTATTTAATATTATTAAAAATAAATTATATCTTTTAATATATTTTGGGTATGTAAAAGTAGTGGCCCTTTAATTTTAAACAATTTAAAAACCATTATCTCTTGTGCATATGTGCGATATCATTTGACAAATATTTGTAACTTATATGATTTTAATTCTTAACAATGATATAAAATTTTTAATAAAATAAAATAGATATTATTTTGATATGAAAGTTTTTTTTTATTAATTGGTTGAAAAAATAAATTATTTTGTGATTTCTTAAAACAAAATGGTATCATTAGCATAATAAAAAATAATATTCGATCAATTTATTGTGTTACTAAATCTTTCATTAAATGAATAAAATTTTCAAATCTTTCATTAAAGGAATAAGATTTGTCCAAGATCAATTTATTGTATTACCAAAATTTTTCATTTAATGAATAAGATTTGCCCTTACATGTGATACACGACACCATTTTGTAGTGAGTATAATGAAGAGTTTAAAGACAAAACAGTAATTGTGTCAACACTGATTATGGTTGATTTTCTTATTCTAGTTCTAAACGACACCATATTGAAAAGGGTATCAAGAACAATATATGCAGTACTGTTTGTACTGTTTTGTGATGAACTTATTAAACAAATGAAGGGTAGAAAAGTAAATATGAAAGTGTCGTTCATTATATAGTGTAAGTAAGTTGCTCTGAAAAAAATTTGGACAATAAAAAAATAAATAATACATGAAGCAAATATGTATTGCAAAAAGTTTTTTATAATGTGATAATAAAGTTTTTTACAAAATACAAATATTTTAAAAACATATCACATCAAATGCTCTGACCTTAAAAAATAGTGTTTATTATTTTCTATGTATGTTTATTATTACATATTAGTTAACATATGATATTATATATATATATATATATATATATATATATATATATATATATATATATATATATACTTGTTACACATCCTTTGAACGGATGATTCATTCATGTTTTATATTGACTCACTATTATTAAGGTTGAATAATTTTGAAACACGTATATCATACAATGAAATTTTAAGTTTTGTTTCATTGGGTATTACATTGGGTTTAAATTATTAGAAATCCAAAGATATGTAATGTCATCATGTCAATAATTCCATAATTAAATATAACAAAATAACAATTGATATTCATCTCTTTAAGTAGTATATATATATATATATATATATATATAACTCATTTAATGAAACAAAACTTATTATAATTAATCAGTATCTTTTTTGAAAAGTGTATAGATAATTGGGATGTATTATATGAATTTTTTTTTTATTATTTTGAAAGAGAGAAAAACAAAAATATTTTTAGATTCATTTTAATAAGAAATAACAAATTTGTCGGTAATGATGAGGGGGAGAAACCCATGTACAAAGTACGATCAACATAGATAAGAAAGCATGAAAGAAAGAGAGGCACGTGAAGGGATGAGGTTTTCATGTGGGTGTTTGTGTTTTCACACATACAAGGTTCTCTCTCTTTTTTTTTTTTTGCATGTCCAACTAAACCTTAGCCGTTGGATCCCACATCCGTCCATATTTATATGCATATTCCTTTTAAAACATAATTTTTTCTATAAATTAATTGTTGATTTAGCCATAATTTAATTAGTTTAAATTTTATAAACTCACAACATATGAAAACAATTAAAATTTATATTAATGAATTGGTATTATGCAATATTAGAGATCGTCATTTTTGAAGTTATTGTGCAATTCTCATTAGTTTTTTTTATTCTAACAATTAATGAAATTATAAATATCAAACTTGCAAAAGTATGTGATAAGTTATTATTATTTACAATAAAGATAAAAAGAGAAACTTTACATTTTACAATTTTGCTATTGAGGAAGAAAAGGACCAACTCCAATATGCGCTTAGCCTTCTCAAATGTCAGCAAAGGGTGGGCACAATTTTATGGGAGAATTTAGCAACTCCATTATGAACTATGCCACCATCAAAAAATTAACTATAAGTAACTAAATATGCAGTTAATGCTCGCCTGATAGAATTTGAATATGAAAACAAAAGAGTTCCTCTTCATGAGTAGGAATTCCCTATAGAAGCAAGCTTTCAATAGCTCCTTGTTGACACCGTACTTCTTGGTTGTCAAAGTAGCTAGGTGACTATTGGCTTGTCAAATGGAAGTTAAAGCTCCTCTTCAAGTTCCCTTCTCACATGGAAAGACTCGATAGCCTTTAGCAAATTTATTCACAGCGAACAATATGTATAGCTCATCTTTTCAAGCTCAATACTAAATCTGCTCTTTTCTTGAAATCACCTTTAATCATATCATTATTCTTTGATATTAATGCCAAATTTCAAAATTTACAGGAACACTCAATCTTCCAATTGAACACAAAATGAGAAATCAGATTCATGCTTACTTCTTGCAAGAAATCCGTAACGCTATTTTCTCTCAAGACACTCGAAATCCATGAACTCGAAGAAGTTGAGTACTTCTGGAAAAAAATGTCATAAATCAAACTCAAAAAGTAGATATGATACCAAAAAAAACACCAAAGCATTAAAAACCAATCAGAAAATAATAAAAAAAGAACACTAAAAGAGAAAAAGAGGAAGGAAAAGAAGAAGAGAAAAAGGAAAGGAGAACAACAAGAAGATAGCTAGACCAAGGGTAATAGCATGAATAACAAACAGAAAAAATATTTCCAACATGAAAAAATAAAAAATGTCAGAAATAAAACTCAAAAAATATATATGACACCAAAAGAACACCAAAAAATCAAAAACCATCCAGAAAAATAATAAAAAAGAATACTGAAAGAGAAAAAAAGGGAGAAAGAGGAAAAGAAAAGAGAACGATAAGAAGATATGTAGATCAAGGATAATAGCAAGAATAACAAATAGAAAAAATATCTCCAACTTGAAAAAAATAAAAAAAAATGTCAGAACTCAAACTCAAAAAAATAGATCTAATATTAAAAGAAAACCGAAACATTAAAACCAACTTGAAAAATAATGAAAAAGAACACTGAAAGAGAAAAAGAGGGAGGAAGAGGAAAAGAAAAGAGAACAGCAGGAAGATAGGTAGATCAAGAGTAATAGCAAGAACAGTAAACAAGAAAAGGGGAAGATGCGACTAGAAATCAATCGATGGGAGTAAAAAAGATCAGAAATCAACATGAAACAAAAAAATATAACTCTAAAAACAGAGAGGGAGGTAGAAAATATGGAGTAAAAATGAGTAGGCCAGCAAGAGGATCAGCAAATCAAGGGCAAAAGCGACAACAATCGAAAGAAATAGGGAAAGGAATAAGGGGAAGCGACTGGAGATAGTAAGCTGCAGATAGAATATAGAATGATAAGGTAAGTGTTAGGGTTATCCTTTGAGCTAATTTTAGACGATGTCGTTTTGTATTGAGTTTTAAGGGGCAGTAGCAAATGATTGGAAACAACGCCGTTTTGTTGATATGGTAAAGGAGAGTTTAAGGGCAACAAGATAATTGCAGGAGAGTTGTTCATTGAACTGTATAAATGAGATGAATTTTATTGTATAGTAATAGATTCTCTCTTTTTGAGTTTAGAAAAGCATGACAATTGCATAGGCACACTTAATGGGTTAAATTTGAGATTTTTAAAAAGAGATTTTTGAGGTTCAAAATATATGCAATGATTTTTATTTAATTAATTACTTATAATTACGAATTACAATTTCTTATATACCTTGAGCAAAGATAAAAATTAGAAAAAAATGTAGCATTTGAAATTTTGATAGTGATAGGAATAATAATTAAAAAAAAGATTTTAATATGGATCCTGACCTGATTCAATAAAATAAGTAATTATGTATTATTTATTTAGAATCATTTATTTTTATTGGATTTATTGCCTTTCATTATATATATCGAAAAAAATTGTCATATTTTATACTTTTCTTTTACATAGGAAAAAGCAAGGAATTGCCTTTTTTTTTTTTTTTACTTTTACATTGGACATCCTTTTTTTCTTTAAAAAAATTAAAAAGTTAATTTAATTAAAAGAATTTGTTTTTAAGCTCTAACCTGCTAGTCTATTGATTATATGAATAACAAGAAAAAAAGAAGAAGAAGAAGATTCAATTCAATTTTATTTTATTTATAAAAATAATTATTTGATTTGATTACTGAATTGAACCAATTGATAATCTCCCAGTGTCCCTAACAATCTATAGATTTGTGCGAAAATAAATATACCAACAGCATAACATAAATGGAAGAAGCCTTTTTTGTGCTTAGAAATCACATTAAGAAAAGAATCATAGGTAGGGTGGAGAGTGAAGACGAATGAATGTGCCATTTTCTAATATGTATGGTGGGAGAAACCATCCAAAATTACACTTTTTATATTTGGTTTCGCTCACTAAACTTGAATAGGCATATGCATAATAGATGTGTTTATGCCAAAGGCATAATTCCACCACTCCAATCAACACAGCTGAACCAATAAAGGGATATATTACCAAATATTCATTCGTGGCTGCTTCAACAAGAGGAATCAAAAGGTGAGTGAGTGTGCTCTAAGATCATGGTGACAAATTTCCAATCAGGAAAATGAATTTAAATGATATCATTTAATTAATTTAACTGTATTAAATTATTAATATAGGATTATAGTAAAGTACGGTTTTGTTGTCTTTTTATTGATGGGAACGTTTTACCAAACAGCAACCTAAGTTACCAAATCTAAGGCTCAGCGTGGAGAAAAAAAGGGAAAAAAATGTATAAGTACCTAATTGGTAAGTCTTTGAGCTCCGCAGTCTATTCTCCTCCCTTAGGTTTGTTAAGATTTGAAAGCAAGTTTCCAGTAAGGAAATTGTGCAAGAGCCGCTTTCCCGCTCCGACTTTAATACAAACACTTTGCCTACGAACGGCAACAGAAGGCAAACGCCACAGGGAAAGCGGAAGCCAAGGCCTAAGAGACGCAGAGAGAAGAATGAAGTACGTGCTGGTGACAGGAGGAGTCGTAAGTGGGCTTGGCAAGGGCGTTACGGCCAGCAGCATAGGCGTCGTCCTTAAAGCTTGTGGCATCCGAGTCACCTCTATTAAAATAGGTTTGCTTTAGTTCTATATTTAACTATAGCCTTTTACCTATTTTTGTTTTGGCTTCTGTTTGATCTCTGCGTCGCTAAAGCATTAAAGGGTATCGCGTGAGGTATTTGGTTTATTTAAAATTTTAATTTGCTAAGGTCTGCTGTTTAAATTTATTGATGTTGCTCATTTGGCTTTGGAATTTAGTAATTTGCCATTTGTCAATTCTTCTTGGATATGATTCTTTTTGTGTATGCATTTCCTTCTTATTAATCAATTTGGTAGTTGATTAGTTTCCTGTAGGCAACTAAACAATTTGATTTTTTTTTTTCTCTTCTAAAAGCAATAACAATTTACTTTTTACTATCTTCACATAATAATAACTGGATATATCTTGCAGATCCTTACTTGAATACTGATGCTGGTACCATGTCTCCCTTCGAGCATGGGGAGGTTTTTGTTCTTGATGATGGCGGAGAGGTTTAATCCTTTCTACATTTGGTTTGCTCTTTATATATACATATATATAAAACTTACTCTCTTTGAATTGTCTTTTTCTTTCCTTTAATGAGACCATAGATAGAACTATTTTTTTTTTTTTTGTGTGCGCGTGCATATCTAACGGTTCTAGTAGAAAAATGCTGTACTAATCAATACATTAACGGCATAATTAAACCTCCGTTTCTCTTAAAAGGTTGATTTAGATTTGGGTAACTACGAGCGGTTCTTGGATGTGACACTTACGAAAGATAACAACATTACCACTGGAAAGATATTTCAGGTACTGCAACATATTGAATGTATGTACAAAGTTCTCATGTTCTGAGCTCAGCTGATATTCTGAATAATTGATTTGTTTGATATTAAACAGTCTGTGATTGAGAAGGAGAGGAAAGGTGATTATCTTGGAAAGACTGTTCAGGTGATGCTTTGTAGCTACTAGATTATCCTTTGTAATTTATAACTGGATTATACTTGTAATACTTGCATGTGAAGAGCATTGGAAACTCACACAAGTAAATTTTAGGTAGTTCCGCACATAACA
The DNA here is from genome assembly GCA_023653625.1 of Triadica sebifera. Classification (NCBI taxonomy): domain Eukaryota; kingdom Viridiplantae; phylum Streptophyta; class Magnoliopsida; order Malpighiales; family Euphorbiaceae; genus Triadica; species Triadica sebifera. The sequence continues at coordinate 5,131,850 of CM042895.1, forward strand.
GATGCCATTAAGAATTGGATTGAAAGTGTTTCTGCTATTCCTGTGGATGGAAAGGTGGACCCTGCAGACTTGTGTGTGATTGAATTGGGAGGAACTGTAGGTGAGTTTCGCATATATTGAATGCCTTTAAAATTCTATATCTGTCCTCTAGTTTTACATGGAGTTAAAATATCTGCCTCTGTCTTCCCCTTTAGGTGATATTGAGTCAATGCCATTCATCGAGGCTTTGCGGCAATTGTCCTTTTCAGTCGGTAAGGTCATATTGTTATTGTTCCACTTGTTAATTTAGGTCCCATTTGATATTGCATTTGTGAAAAACGTTTTAGAGAAAAAAATTATTTTTATTTTTTTTGAGTTTTGAAAATTGTTTTTGGAAAAAAACAGATAAATAAATATTTTTTTCATAAGCAGTTTTGAGAAAAACAATTCATAAAAAAATTAAAATATTCTAAACCTGTTTTTTTAACATCTAATAACTATCCCAAACACCCCCTTATATTTTGTTTTATGATTTAATTACTTATCCATGTCATGTTATAACATGGTGTGTATTTAACTTTGTTGCAAGTACCCAAGAAGATTTGGTTCAAGTCTTATAAACTTTTGGCTTAGTATTTTTTATAAACTGTTCATTCTGTTAACTTTGTGCTTTATTTGCATGATTGAATGTTATAACTTATAATTGTTTGCAAACAACACTTCTCTCAATTATTTATGAATGTCATGGTTAGATTATTTCATTATTTTAGTAAATAATTTCCCTGTGCAGGTCAAGATAATTTCTGTCTTATTCATGTGAGCCTGATACCTGTACTAGGTGTTGTCGGAGAGCAAGTAATTTTCAATGAATTTGCATACTAATTTAAAGTTTTTTCAATTGGAATTTTTTATATGTTGATATTTGAATGATCATTACACTATGGTGTGCATGCAGAAAACTAAGCCTACACAACACAGTGTCCGTGAACTGAGAGCATTAGGCTTGACTCCTCATCTATTAGCATGTCGCTCTGCTCAGGTTTGTTAATGCACCAGCCAGATATGCCTATTTTTGTAAATACTTTCTCAAATGCTTTGGCTAAAGAATCTTTGCAATATGTTTCATGGAGAGTTGCTTAAACGCTTCATGCTAGAGACCTAGTATCAGCTTTGTCATTTTAGTCCATAATGTTGTACAATGAGAAATTACTTGCAACTTTCAAAGATTGGTATGTGTGGCCGCTCTTCTTTTGATGGTTGCTTTATTGCATTAGTTAAGGTTACCCCAGTTGCATGCTTCCTTTTTTTGCAATTAACGTTTTGAAATCTGGTTGTATGAATTCTGCCTGCTAGAACATGAGTGTCTCTGAGGTATTATCATGACATTGACAGCCTTGTATTTATTAATTTATGCTTGAAAAAAAAAAGAAAAAAATGAAAGTGTTTCTTAGAATAAATTTTCTGTTTATGTTGCAGCCTTTGTTGGATAATACAAAGGGGAAACTTTCTCAGTTTTGTCATGTTCCGGTAATCTTGACTAACTTTGCTTGTTGCCTTTCTAATAAGATGTTTTATTTATTCTGGAATAGTATACAACCTTTAATGATCTCTGCAGGCTGCTAATATCCTTAATATCCATGACGTTCCAAATATTTGGCATGTCCCTCTATTACTAAGGGTAGGTTTTATGTAAGTTCTTTGGTTTCTCAGAAGCTTAATCATGTCGGATTTTTTCTATTCAATTTGTTTGAATATCTCAGATAAGCTTTTCTTTTACAGAATCAAAATGCTCATGATGCAATCCTAAAACAACTTAAGTTAATCAGGTTAGTGTTTTAACTTTTAATTTTCGTCACCATAGGGTTAAGTATTGAACTTACAGTAATATAAACCTCAGCCCTTTCACGACTTTTCGTGTCTGAAGCAATGAAGCTAATCATAAATATGATGCTTGCTAGATCTAACTATTTTAGTTGATTTCTTTTTTCTTTCTTCTATTGTACGTACTAGGACTGTGTCTATGTGACACCATTTTGTTAGGACATTAGTTCGAATTTTCTGGAGGTTTTTTTGACAAAATGTGCCGTAAAATATGAATGAATTAGTGAAGGAAGGTTGATTATGCTGGCTAACTGGACATAATGTTCTAAATTCTATTCAGCATTGCAACACCTCCTGATTTACGTGATTGGACTAAGATGGCTGAGACTTATGATAATCTCACCAATTCTGTAAGTATTATCATCAGTTAGCTTGTAATTCTCTTGTTTGATAGATTCCTCCTTGTTCCTGAGATGAGACTAAACATGTGCAGGTAAGGATTGCAATGGTGGGGAAGTATGTTGGTCTGACAGATTCATATCTGTCTGTTGTAAAGGTGGGTTATTTGACCAGTTACTGAAAAGCCTTCTGTTTATACGGATTATAGGTTTGCTTTTTGTGTAAAGCTGTGCCATTATTCTTTCTTAACTATGATCTAGATGTTTTTGAGGAGGTAGTTGATGCACTTTGCACATTGCAACTGTTTTCTATTATGTAATCTTATTGAAGAATGGCGCATTCACTTCTTTGCATACAAATATATGCTTTTCATTGTTTTCCATATATTTTTACTCATCAAGACTGGCCTGATGAACTGGAACTGAAATGAATTGAGAGGTTTGGTTGCTCAAGATATAGACATCACTGAGTTAACTTCTTGTTATTATGATAGGTTTGGTTGCTTAAAAGTATAGATATAACTGAGCCAAATCTCTTATTATGCTTTGCTCTGCTTCTAGGCACTTCTACATGCTTGTACAGCATGCTCATTGAAGCCATCAATTGATTGGATTGCAGCTTCAGATCTTGAAGATGATAGTGCAAAATCGGTATTGAATAATCGCTAATTGCATGTAGATTCCTGTTATATGCCTTTATGGAGAGTTTTCTCTAATACATCTTTCTATCTTACAGACACCAGAAGCTCATGCTGCTGCATGGGAGACTTTGAGGGTATGATTTACACTTCAATTGCAATGCCTTTCTCTCCTTTTGCTTTTAGGTTCCAATATGCAGATATCCTTCTCCTAAAGTTTTTGGCTTTTCCCAATCATCCTTGTTCAAGAACATTACTGACAATGACGTATAGATTTTGCTGTTGGGTTGACCCATCATTGTATAGCCTTGGCCTAACGGTTGTAAAAGTAGACTGGATTGGGTAGAAAATGGAAGCAAAGTCAGCTGTAGTGAGGGTTTTGAATTAGCTTATTCTAAGCTGGTGCCCTCTCTAGCTGAACATTGTTGCAACCATCCTTTCCTCTCTCTATGATTTCTTTTGATTAAAGATTGTCCGTGCTGCTAGGGTCTTGAGTAGGAATCAGTGTACTTTTAATGTTTAAGAAAGAAAAGGGGTTTGGGTTAGCTAAGGCTGTACTTGCACCTTCTGTTTTCCTCTTCATCGATTTTTGATAAAATCCTCATGTGCAGAATTCCGCATGTGTCTTAGTGCCAGGTGGGTTTGGAGATCGTGGTGTGAGGGGAATGATGCTGGCTGCCAAGTATGCCAGAGAGAACAATATTCCTTATCTTGGGATTTGCTTGGGCATGCAAATTTCTGTAATTGAGTTTGCTAGATCTGTAAGTAATTTCTTCTTTTATGATGCTTTATTTTACAGCCACACGACCCTAGTCTAATTATTTGTTTTAGGTTTTGAGTTTGGAAAAAGCTAACAGTGAGGAGTTTGATTCCCAAACATCTGATCGTGTTGTAATATTCATGCCTGAGGTATCAACCTATTGCACATTTATTATTATTTTCTACTTACATACATGCATCTTGTTTATCTTTTACTGTTTCATCATTTCAAATTATACTTAGGGTTCAACAACACACATGGGAAGCACAATGAGACTAGGATCTCGGAAGACGATACTCCAGACTCCTGACTGTATTACTGCTAAACTGTATGTGATTATGTTTTTGCTCATAAAAATGGCAAATTTTTATGGAGCTGCCTTGCATTGGTGAATGCTAGTTGATTCATTTCTCTATTTCTGTTAATATTATATGTCCTATAATATGTGAAAAGAGAAGAGTTCATTCATTTGCACATGTGATGCAGTCTCCGTATGTATTAACTATTGAAGTGCTGTAAACTGGTATGTTAAAAAGAAATTATAGATATTCATGAAATAAGTACGGTTTTTTCTTTCCTGGTCATTTTATTTACTGGGAAACTGGTACAACAGCCATATGTTAGATTTGAGTCTGCTGCTGATGGTACAGAATGAATTTTTTATTTATATGAATATTTGCACCAACTTATTTTAATTTATTTAATTGATAGGTATGGTAATCCTGAATACATAGATGAACGACACCGACACAGATATGAGGTTAGTTACAAGATTTTGACAAGGGGGAATGAAAATGCTGTATTAACATGGTAGTTTATTATAGACATGACCCCATGTTTTTGATACTATATTTCTGCAGGTAAACCCAGAGGTAATTGGAGTTCTAGAAGAAAGAGGATTAAATTTTGTTGGGAAGGATGAAACAGGAAAGAGGATGGAGGTATATTTCAATCCATTGACTTTTGTGTTTTTGTTCTAATGTTTTTCTCTTGTAGCTGATATATGTCTAACATGTTCAAGTTCATGTTAGCTGCTTTTCTTTCTGCTAAAGAAATGCTATTGAAATTTAATCACGAATCTTCTTTTGTCCTGCAGATTTTAGAGCTTCCAAGCCATCCTTTCTATGTAGGTGTACAATTTCATCCAGAGTTCAAATCACGCCCTCGAAGGCCATCACCTCTGTTTTTAGGTAGCTATTTTCATCAATTGAACAATTCTCACCACTAGCTTTTACTAATAACATGTCGAGCAAAATGGGAGTAGAAACTGCCTGCAGAGAAAAAACAACTGAAGCAGTTTGAGTTAGGAGAAGATTAGTGCAGGCAAAACGAATGTTTAACTCCCACAACTCTGATACATACATTTTTGCTTGTGCATTTATTGGTCATAGTTCTTCTCTTAGTGTTTCTATTGCATAAATTTTATCACACAATTATTTCTTTGCTGGCTTAATTTGTGAGACATCATCCATATTTACAGGAAGAAACTAGAAAGGTCTTTTTCTAATTGAAAATGAATAGGATTTTCTCTTTGTGAATGCCTAGATTCATGTTTATAGGTTTTTATTGAATTTGGTTACTTCATAATGTAATTTTGGCATTGCAATGTAGGTTTTATATTGGCAGCTACAGGGCAGTTAGAAAATTATCTTAAGACTCGGCAGAATGGGGTTTGATTTGCTTGCAGCTTCACAGTCAAGTTTAGAAGGTAGTCTTTCTTTGAATCTCTAGTAGTTACGAGATTGGATATCAAATGAACGGTATTCAGTTGGTCTCATGCATAATGTAACAGTGATACAGTGTCAAAGTCAACATGAGGGGCCGTCTAGCAGCGCAGCCACTGACAGAGAAGGACTAGGTTAGGCTGGGTAATGTGGGGCCTGCCCTATTTCCTTTTGTTACTAATGTAAACTGTCGGATTTTCTGTTTGCTGCCAATGAGTCTCTTTAGGCAGGCGGTGCTGTGTTTGTGGCATTTCTGCACAGAGTTTTGCATTGGTTAGTGTAGGAACATATAATGGAACTCTTAAAGAAGAGAGGTAGCGTATGGTTTTCAGCGGTTAAATTGTATGGCTATCTTTATACATTAAAAGACATGTTTGTGCGTAGCAGTTTTTGATAGAGGATAATTGCTCAAACACTGCTGGCATAAACATTAGCGTTAGGCTGTCCAAGGATGAAACTAGACCTTGTTCAACCTAAAAATAGAATGAGAATGGAAGTGAAAGGTACTTTGCATTTTTTGTTATATATATGTAAATGAAGTCTAATTCATTTGTAGTTTTGAGAATACCAATTGAAATTTTACATGGAACTAGAGTGAACAGAAATGGTGGTCAAAATAAAATTCTATCCCCAAGTTTTTATTTCAATTACATTTGTCAAGTTGAGAGCCTGTAGCAGAAGTAATAATTCAGTTGGTATTCAATTTTATTTCGTGGAACAATAATATGTCACACAATGTTATGGTAGACTGCACTCTCACTACTGATCTCAACCTAATTGAGTTTATCTTTTCAAAATGAAAGCAATCTGGTCTTTGTGGATAAGGCTTATCTCCTTTAAAAGTACATAGAATGTTTGCCCTTCAACAAAAAAGAAAAATCAGTTTAAAAATTAGGCTGACTCACGAAAGTATCTCCTGATTATGAATATCAAACATAAAAAAGAAGAAATATACAATATTACATGCATTTGTAAGTGGATATTATCTTCATAACGATGGTCCATAACCATAATCAAATAATTAAGAACAAAAATTGCATGAATTATTATCGAACCCAGCTGAAGCTTGCCGGTATTTATAAAATGCCGTAAATGCCTCTCTTACAAAAGAAATAAAATCTCGAATTCTCAAGAAACAGAATCAAGAATAGATAAAAAGAAAACTTATCCCCGATGGATGGGGATAGGAAAAAATAATAATCATTTGGTGCCTCTATTTAGCATCTCATTATATTGCAGATTAGAGATTTGTCTTTGAAGCTTCATTTGTTCATAGAACTTAGCTATGAACTCCTCAGCTTTCAAATCAATCCCTTTTTCCTCTTCAGGAATATTTCTCTCTTCACATTCTTCGTACTCATATCCACATACTTCCTCTTCCATCACCTCCTCTCTATCTTTCAAGAAACTCATCCTCGCTCCGATATCCTGACAATGATCATCGCTAAATCCATCGAAATCGACCTGAGGGGTAATGCAAGGGAGGTTGAATCGCAAGGAGGCAGGCCGGTGCATCTTGAAGTGAAAAATGGGAGTTTCATCGAAGGAAAGCTGGCGTTCTCTGTAATGGGAGCGTGGGACAGGGCGAGGAGTAGTAGTGTACGCTAAGCTTTTAAGAAACTTGGGAATAACACGTAGCTCTACCATTAAACGTCTCTTGAAAACGCCACCTTTTCTTGCCCATAACAATGCCAGACGCAGGATCTTCCATGCTCTTGAACCAACATCGCCACTTTTTCTTGTCATCTTCTCTACTACTATAGTAGTATTAGTTGCAGAAAAGTTTGCTCTTTTAAACTAATTTTGGCAGTGAAAAACTTGAAAAATCTTGCCCAAAGATCTTTTCTTTTCGGAGTGAGATTGTTGGGTATCGAATCAATGGTGATGGTGAGATCTCTACTACTATAGTAATATATAGATGTTTGTGTTTTTTTTTCCTTTAAAAAAAAAAAATTGATACGCGGCTTTATGGAGAGAGAAAGTTAAGTTCTTTTTACGTGAAAAGTGACAAAAAGTTGTTTGGTGTGGAAATGTGAACTATGGGCGGTACAGCCCCGTTGGGGTGGGACACGGCTCTCCGCGCGTTGCATTACCAGCTGGAGAGTTTTTTTTTTAATTATTATTTTAATATTCCAAATATATCTCAGAGGGAATGCTAATGCCAAAACACTTTTCGGTATTTATCTACTAATTGTTTAGTGAAAAAAATAATAATTATGAGAAAAAAGAAAATTTTTTCTATTCACCAAATATTGAAAAAATATCTTCAAAAAAGTGTCCTTAATATTCTTATCTTTTTGAATCCTTAACTTCAACTTTTTTTTTTTGTAATTGTTCCAATAACTAAGTTTTTGTTAGTCTTTAAAACTACTAATTATATTTACATTAGATATATTTTTTAACATATTAATATTTTTAGCGCATTAATATTAATCTAAACGGTGTTAAATGTATAATTTTTTGATTAAAAATTAAAAAAATTAAAGAGTCTCATTGATCTGTCATTATTGAAGATTTATTTAAATTAATAAAATTTTTGCATGAGTTTGAACTAACTTTAATAAAACCATCAAATTAATATAAAATCAAATTAATTGGTCCTCCAACTAATTTTTTTGGCGTTTGAAAGAAAGCGATGAGAGGTATTGCCATTGAAAAGAAATGAATGAGAAGGAGGCATTTAATGGAAGGTATTTGGACGTAAAAGAAATTAAAGAAAAAATTTGGAGTCAATTCATACTACAAAAATAGTTTGGTCGCATAATTCATCGTTATTGTTTAGGCATTTCACCTTTTTATTATATTAAAAAAGAGAGATAAATAACGACTGAACAGATGTTTGAAATGCCTGTTTAAAAAATAAATTTATAATTTTTTTAATTTAATTGATTAATTTTTTTAATTTTTTATAAATTATATTTTATAAATTTATTTTTAAAAAAATTATTTAATTATTTATTTTTTTCAAAATTCAGCCAGGAATGACAAACGACCCTTCTTCTTCTTCTGTATTGCATAGGATCCCTATTTCCCGGAAGTATATGTGGGAGCACATTAATCAGCAAGCGTTTACTTATACAGAGGTCGTTAACCTGTTAATGAGAAATTATGTTTCTTTCTGACATAGACAGACAGACACAAAAATCCAACCAGAAACAGTGTAAGAGTTCATGTTAGATGGGACCTCTCTTATCTTTTTTCTTTTTTTATTTAATAATCATTTGTCTTCTTCTACCAACCCTATAATTTTTATTTTAACCATAGAGTATTTTTTTTTACTAAAAAAGTGTAGATGAATTTGAATTTATGTGGGATAGATTTATTAAAAAAGTAAGATATGTTTTTTTTTTTAATTTTAAAAAGTGATTTATATATATATATATAGCTTGAATTTGAAATTTTTATTGAAGTAATTTCATAATTTTTTATTAAATATTTTGAACTGATTTAGTTACCATATATGTTCAAGAAATTAAATATATAAAATGTGAAAAAAAGTATTGATTTTCGAACATGCATAGTCTTCGCATAAAACCATTCATGATGCCATGTGTACAAATAAATTTTAAATTCAATTTACTTGTAAAAATTAATTAAACTATTATAAAAAATATTTATATCAAATAATATATTGAGAAGAGATAATATCAAATACTCATTTCTTGATTGGTTGGTAGAAAAAAAAAATTTAAATAAATTTTTTTTATCACTAATCAATTGAAAAGTTGAATATTGAAAAGTGTTAAAAAATAAAAATTGTGTTTAACATTTCTGTTTGCACTTATTCATTAATTACAAAAATTGGAAAATAAGATATATATTATATTGTGCTTTGAATGTCATCAAATAACTAAACCGCGTTTTGAAGCTAATCCAATCATTACATTAATTTGTTGCCTTTTTCTATTGTCTGCTTTATTAATCTTCAAAGAAATTCTTAAACAATAAACATGACAAAATAAAAATTAGTTTTTTTTAATTTATTAAAAAATGGAATGGAGATTTTATATAGCAACAAGATTTAGGAGTTACACAACTTGCAGTCAACGTAAACACAAACTAATTAATAATGCGGTGCATGAAATGACTCAAATGCCACTCACATTTATGCTTCTTTCTTTAATTTGTGTGAGGGCATTGACTTTCAAGCTCTCGTCTTTCAAAAATTTTAGATTATTTTTATCCCCATTAACTTATATTCGTAATTGCCATTCAGTTAAAAAACATTCTTTTAATAAAAAAAAATCTAAATTTTAAAAATTTAATTCAAAAATTATGAGAAGTTTCACTTTATTTTTCTAGTGCTATGTAATATTTCGTCTTATCTTTTTATCACTATGTAACATTCTATTTTATTTTTTCTATTTATGACTTATTAAAACTTGCTAAATATGATTTTTAAATTAAATTCTTAAAATCAATTATTAAAACTTGCTAAAACTTGATTAAATTCTATTTTATGATTGAATTTTAATAGGGTATAAGTTGAGTAAATGTAAATAAAATTAATCCAAAACTTTTTACTTAGAAACAGTATTTATAAGTTCATTAAAAACTAAATTAACAATATACTATAATAAAAGTAATATTTATTTTATAAATATGTAATTTATTATTAATATGTTCCATTTAATGAATTCAATTATGTACATCATTATTAAATCATATGAAAATATTTACCCATAATTTGATTTTCATATAGTATGTAATTAATAATTTGAAATTAATAAATTAATAAATTAAACAAATAATATCATTGGAACAAAGAATTGATTTACTATAATCTGAATTTTCCATGTCAAATAAATTTTCTGATATAAATTGTTTCATTAGTGAGATGTTATTAGTTGTCATTGCGCGTTTACATTAAAAATTTGCAATCTCAATTAAAGAACAAAACTACAATGTAATCTCTATCAAAGCATAAGAATTCAATGCCCATACAGCCCTTAAAATTAGAAAACAAGACACAAATGTAGTTGTCATTTTCCTAGAGAGTAATACATGTTATTTCAAAACTATAGTCTGTAATGAAGATATTCTGGACAAAATCAAAGGGAATCGAGGACAAGTGATGTAGGTAGGAAGCAACAATTTCAGGCAGGTTATTGGGAAATTAATTAGGTTCGAAAGCCACGATAACCTGAAAAAAAAAATTCACAAGAAAAAATATTTTTATTCATAACATTTTAAACAATATTATTTAAATAGAATTTATGCAAAATATAAAAATTATTACCATATTAATTATATGACTATATTTAAATATCATAATTAAAAAACATTAATTTTAAATGAAATTTAATTCAATTTCAAAATGATGTAATTTTAAAAATAATTAAATTAAATGTTTGATATTTCACCATCAATGTCAAAATTTATTGTCACGCCCATCCATTTAGGTCTTGGCTGACACACACGTCTCGCGACTGGATGCATTAGACCAATTAGAAACCGATTGAGTTTGCAATTAAAATAGAAGAGCTACTGTCAGAGTTTAAATTTTGACTGTATACAAGTGAGAAAATTGATTACGAATATATATATTAAAATTTGTACAAAAATAAAAAAAATAGCTTGATTGAAAAATATGTGATTTTGGCTCTGATAGCTAATAGTGACCTAAGGAAACCAAAAGGCAGAGAATATTACAAATCTCTCGGTATATTTTTTTGTTAAAATTATAATATTTAAGACATAAAATCAAAGAAAAAAATAAAGATGCGATTCCACAAAAAAGTTGGAAAATTCAATTTTTCGCTACGATATGCTTATTGCAAAACCAAAGACACCAGTATGTAAAATAAATTATATTGAGAATTTTGGCATATTTTATTGTAGGAGATTATGTTATTTAGGGCTTGAAACTGAGGATTAACTGTGAAATTTGAAAATAATAATTAAAAAATAATAATTGTGCTAATCAAAATTAAATAAACTAAATAAAGGTTAATTGTATTTAATTAAAAATAAATAAAGATTTATTAATTCTAATCTTGCCATGCACCTGGATATGTGTGGTAAGCATGCACTTAAACATATCCTTAACTACATATACATGTTTCTTATAATGGCCCATTCTCATCCTAATTTTCATAATAAAAAAATAAATAAACACATTCTTTCTTCATTAGTTTTCTTACCCATCCACCATTTCCTTCCCAAACCGAGCCATGTAATTTCTTTTCCCTCTATTTTCTTATTATTTCTCATGAGCCGAACACTAATCTAAAGTATGAATGAAGAAATTTGAGGAGAAAAGTCCAAGTCTCTTTTCTATTGTGTTGACCGAAATATATTTTGTGAAGAGTTTATATTAAGTTTCACTATAGCACTAGATGGAGTCATGGTTGCATGTGGATTTTGAAGCTTAAAGAAGGAAGTCCAACCCTTTTGCACACAAAATTAGAGTGAAAAAAGAGCAAAATGGACAAGGGAGACAATACTAGCTCACGGGTTTGAAGAATTATTGAGAAAGGTAAATTGTTCTTTTTAATCCTCCTTTATTGGCTGAGAAATTTCAAGTTCCATGTTTCTATGTCCTTTTCAATTTCTTCTATTACCAACCATTTCTATCATTTTATTTCTTATAAGCTTTTAGCTAAGTTATGCCTTTGTGTTGGTTGTGGGGTTATGAGGTTTTTGAAGGACCCGAGGCATGAAAGAAGGAAAGTTACCCATCAGCAAGTGCAGACCGTGACATTGAAAAGGAAAAAAAATAATGACGTGTGAAATTCTTACCTTTGAAGATGAAGTTGGAGTATGGGGTTGAGACAAATATATACTGTTAAAATATTCATATCGGTTAATTAAAAAATTCAAATGTTGCTTATAATGGTTTGAATATCTTTCATCTCTTAATCTAGCTTTTGGGATGAGTTAGATCCGATACTAATTTATTCAATATGGTATCAGAGTCTAATTATCTTCTGATATTAGGCTACCCATAGATGTTCAATTCTATAAATTTTACGCTCCATATTTTTCGTATATATTCGGCTTTGGACATGAAAGAGTGTGTTAAGATATTCCACATCGGTTAATTAAAAGATCAAACTATTCCTTATAATGATTTAGACATTGCTAATCTCTTAAGCTAGTGTTTTGGATGAATTAGATCTAATGTGTATTTATTCAATATAGAGTAGGGATTTGAGACCTAAAAATAAATTTAGTTAGAACAAGGTTTGTGTAATTAAATAGTCCATTAAAAACTTAATTAATTTGGATTGACCAAAATTAAGTTAATGAGTAATTTAGTTGAGAAAGAGCTTTGAGTAGTGATGAGGGATCAAGGAGGTCTAAAAACAATAAAACAAAAAGTTAATGTAAATTTTGTTGAGATACAAGAGATGACAATTTGAACTCAGTAATATTTAAGAGCTTAATGATTATTAAATAAAGATAGAGGACTAAATTAGTTAAAATAAAATTAATCTTAAGCTTAAAGATTAAAATGAGAAAATAAGTATGATGGACCGAGACAACAACTGGAGCTTAGACTCAAATTAAGTTGAATTGAACTAAGGTTGTTAAATAATTGAAAGTAAAGTGAGCACAAAAAATCCCAAATTGGCGTAGACTCAAATTAAGTTCAATTGAACTAAGATTGTTAAATAACCGTAAGTAAAGGGAGTAAAAAAGTCCCAAATTGAAATAAATTATTGCGATCAAAATGGGCAAAACAAAAAAAAAGAGAATTCTAGAGTATATGAATCTATGAAGACCTTAAAGGAAAAATACCCAAAAGTATTGATAAGTGAACCTAAAGGATACTAAAAAACTGCGAACTTTAACTTAGCCAGAGGAAGTAAAGGAATAGGAAAATACGTTTAAAAAGTGTATATCCAAGACACGTGAATCTAGGTCATAATCTTCAAATAACATGTGTAACCTCTAATCGAACTATGACATGAAGCTTTAATAAAGATGCGAGAATCATTAAAATTATTGGATAAACAGTCTTAAGACTAAATTATCCGTTTGAGTGATAGAAACGGTAATTCATGTGTGCTTTATGTCAAACGTGCTCTCACTACAAGAGTTCAAGCGAGATGAAGGCAAAAATTAGTAAGAAAATTATAAATTCAGTTTTGTGCAAATTCTTATAGTAATGACCAAATACGCAATTAATTTGATTATAATATTAAATATATTGATTGCCTTGGACTCGCCAAATTTTGATTTATTATCTATCCATTACTAAATTCCCTTTTTATGTCTTTTTTTCTTTATTTCGATTCTCTTGATGGAGATTCTAGGCTGATTTTGTTTTTTACAAAGTCAACTTTATTTTGTTATTAACATTTTTCCAATTAATCAAACCCTTCACGAATAATAAAGACTAGGGAGTTCACCAGTAAACCTTTTAGAATATGCAATCATCACTCTCCGTCCCAAACCTTCCCCCTCCCTATAACCCTAAATCTCGTCGTTCAAACCCCTCTCACCTTTAGCCCATCTCTTCCAAAATAGTCTTTCGTTCAAATCCTACCAGCAGCTATGGCTCTCCTTCCTTTGTGAACCTGTTCATCAACAATCTTCCCCTAAACTGGCCAACTTTTGGATTGAGAAGAACGTTCGCCTGACACTGTCATGTTCAACAGGCTTTTATTCCCAAAAAATTAAGCAAATCTGGTAGACGATTTGAATTCGTCAGGATTTTAGAAGATGGGTGTAGCGAAGAGATCATCACGCAGATGAATGGTGTCTAGATCGATAAGCATCAAATATCAGTACAGTTTGCCAAATACAATCGCAACCATCAAAGTAATGAAATAAAGGTTGAAGGTTGGTATGATAAAGCTCTAGTGAATAAAAAAATTCGTAAGACTTTTGAGAGGAGAACTCATGATGCAAGATCATATTTGGATGTTGCTAGAGGATATAAGCCAATGAAGGAGGTATCTAAACCCGTTTATGCCCAACTGATGTTCAATAATCTCAACGAAAATTCGAAATGACTTGCCATAAGTTTTGTTGGTTATGCAAAATCATCTCTGTTATTTGAAAATCTTAATAGCATTATGAAGAGTGATTATGTAGACCTATGGGAGGAAATTTGTTCATTCTTACCATTAACTCTAACACGGATAAAAAGTTATGGTTAGATTCCCATAAGGAATGGCCATTGAAAAGATTTGATGTTGTGGAGAATTGGAATCCTAATGCTATATGCTCTAATAGGCTTGCATGGCTGAGATGTGAAGGTGTTCCCTTACATGCATGGTGTAAAAATGTTTTCTCAAGTATTGGGAATCTCTGGGGTTCATTCATCTCAGAAGACCAAGCAACAAGGGATAAGTATGTTTGGAGGTCAATAGGTTGTTGAATTCCACTTTTATGTCGGAGCCCATTACTGGTTCAGTTACTCTTAAGATTGATGAGGTTCCATTCAATATAAGAGTATATGAGGAACCGTGTTCAGAAATATCATCTCTTTATGGAGCAAATAGCCTCGTCAGATATACAAAGCATAAAGAACCATTATCCTCAAATGCTTTTTCTAGCATGGAATCCAGCTTTGTTAAAGAATCAATCTTTGTATCAGTTGATAAAAATTCAAATCCTAGATATCTAACATGGAAGGTCTTAGCAATGGTTGCATCGGCGATTACATGATACCGTTTCTCGAGCCCCTAAAATGCAGTGATAATTATGGCTTTGAGAGTGTAAACAACAGTGATACGATCAAGAAATTTTCTGTCTGGAAAAATAAATTTATAAAATGATTTATTAAACAAAATGATATTTTGGAATTTACAGTTTTTAGTTCACATAAAAATATAGACAATGATTTAGGAATTATTGACATGTCAATAGGGTATAAACTTCATAATATATAGTTATCTTGGTCATAAGAGATATTATATAGATCATGTGGTTATCTTGGACAATACATATAATTTATATATTGATCATGTGATTATCTTGAATTATATAATATTATTTAGTTCATGTGGTTATCTTTAATCATAAGATTTCTATTGTTTGACGGTACCCTTTGATTCTTTAGGGGCAAATTTATAGTGTGTTATATAGGCAGAAAAATAATGAAATTATTATTTGGTATATGTAAATGATGAAATATTTGCTAAGTTGGTGGATGTGGTTTTTAAGCAAATTTTCTATGATTTGCAATGTCATTAGTGAAATGAACTTTTAAATTTAAATTATTATATGTTATATACATGTAAAATGAGTTTTTATGTTTTAAACGATAGTGTAATGCATCCATTTACAATCAGTGAATTATGTATCTTAAAAAAAATATTTATTTATAATTATTTCTTGCTATGAAATTTTATTAAAATGAAGTATAGTTTTAAAGTTATATTTTAAATGACTATTATTATAAAATTTGCACCATTTAGTTAAAACTCATTGTAAAAGTTGTTTTTCTTTTGCGTAGATAGTAGACTCGAAACAAATAATAATATACAAGTTAAGAGAGTTGCGAATTCAGTGATTCTACCAGAGGAGCGTAACAGTAATAATGGTAGTCATGTTATGCTCATAAATCAAATATTACATGCATCGTGTATATTTTTTAAACTCTAAAATATATGTTTATAAATAAATCATGTACCTTTTATAATCTATAAAAGTACATTTCACATATACATAAGCACATTTATTTTATTAAGAGTTATGAATTAGATAATGTATTTTTATATGTTTTTAAGATATGCGTAGAAACATTAATTAATTAGTTGGAGATAGTACTTTATTTAATTGAGATACAGAAAGAGTAATGAGTGTTATAATCATCCACCTTCAAGCATATATAATCCAAAAGAGGGACGATGGACCATTATTTCATGGGTCCAACAAAAACTAATTTCCACCATAGAAGGAGGAAAGAGTAGCTTGTAAAAAAATAGAAGTGCCATCAGTTTCTTAATTTATATAAGTTTGCTTTCATATCACAACTTGTCATATGGAGGTTTTGTCTTGTTTAAGTAACCATATAAACAAAGCAATCCAGCTATAGACAACACTCTTTTTTTATTTTAGGCTTAATACATATATGTACACTCTAAACTTGGTAAGGAGAGTCACTTGTAGACTTAAATTTATAAAGTGTCTAATTACATTCCTTAACTAGATATATAAGCTTTGTATTTGCATCCTTTTTCTGATAGCTGGCACGTGCGTGAAAGAAAAAATTTGTAGGCACGTAAATTTTAATATAATTTGCCACTTTGGAGGACTCTTTGTTTTTTTTTCTCTCTCTCTCTTTTCTTGTGAAACTTGATTGGGTTTAGTTTTTTCTTTTTTTTTTTTTGTGAAAATTTCATTTTCAAGATGATGAAATATCATCAAGGTTCAAGGAAAAGATTTAGAAAATTTTCCATTCTTCTGTAGTAGAAAAATATTTGTGCAAATTTCTTTTTTTGGCGTTAATGTCAAGAAGAAAAAGAACGGAGTAGTTGCCAAATTAATATAAGAGATTGTGCATTTAATTTTGAAGTAATATCATCGCCAAATCACAAAACCCTTTCTTTTTGGGCTAAGCTTGAAAATGGGTATGATGATACAGCAGGCTACTCTTTCCTGCGACAGTTTTTTCAAGTGAAAAATCGGAGTGAAGAATCAAAGAAAACGTTACAGCAGCTAGCAACCTTGAATATCATCCTACATAATAATGCATGTGGATTATTTGACAAAAAGGAAGAAAACAAGGGTGTTATAGCTTATAAATTATTGAGCTGATGATTAGAATCCGACCCGAGTTTAAATTCAAAACTTAATCAGCAAATCAATATATAATAATGAGGAAAAAACACGAAAGCATATATACCACAACTCAGAATGTAAAACTAACTTTATAATACCAAAATTTTCTCTTTAATTTGTAGCTGAGTAACACTCTTAACATTATAATCTAAATGAGATCAAGTAATTAATCGAAAGGATGATACCCCCATCTTCAGAAAGTAGATGGAAATAGAAAAACTGGAATGAAAAATTGTGGCTGATTGACCATATCCCTTACGCATTATGAGTTTTTTTTTTTTTCTTTTTGGGGTTCGAAAACCTTAGGCTTAAAGAGAGTTCTTATCATCACATTCATTTCAAGAACACATGTTCTTCAATTTGTTTTGGGTCATTGATTCTTTTTAGTATTTTTTTTTTTCTAATAATGGAAAAAAGCTGTTGTTTGTTGGGTGGTGACAGACAAGTTCAATAATTGAGAGAAACCAGAAATTATTACTGTTGCGAATAATATGGTATTGGCAGCCTCTTCGATTGTTGCCCTTTGCTTGTGTAAACCAACAATATATACTTACTGTACCATATTTATTACGGACAAATTCAATTTACATTGTGCATTATTTTATATATTACATTAATCTATGAAGAATATTTATTTATTTATAATTTTTTTAAATTAAAATACCGCCTCATTCCATCTCTGTCTTCCTCCCTGTAAAAATTCTTATATGAATTTGGTCTATGTCTTTACTTATGTATGTACTGAACTAATAATTTTTCAATTAATTTCATATTTATAGAAAAAAATTTCTTTATATATATATTATTCACACGAAAAACAATAAAAAGTTTCATGAGGTTAAGGTACGTAGCTGCCATTTTTCGGCAAGGTATCAATTATATGACTTGGATTATTATACGCACATTGTCATGTTCATACTCTAATAATATACATTGTTAGCTTTTCAGTTAGTAGCTAATTTATTTTTAGTATTTTGAGGTTTTAACTTTAATCGGAATTTATTAGCAATAAGAAATTCATTAACTCATTCATTTCGTATAAAAAAATTATTTTGAAATTAATTTTTTCGACGGAACGCTAAAATTAACCTTGTATACTTTAAAGAGAATCAAACTGATTAAACTGGTTGGAGTCAATGTCTTAATTAAGTTTTAATTAATAGTTGAAATAATTAAGAACAACAGTTTAGTATGAGTTGTAATGGAGAACATAGCCCATCTAGAAGACCATTCATCATTAGTTTTAGAACCAAAAAATTCGCATTCCAATTTTGAAACAAACCCTAATTAAGAAATAAAATTAGTAACATTTTGTTTTTGCTCAAAAAATTAGTAACATTTTAGGGCAATCATGTATATATATATATATATATATTTTTTTTTGTCTTCCCTTTTAACGAGTTTTTCCCCTCAATGTCCTCCGCTTCTTCCTCTTTCCTGCTCTTCGCAGGATAGAGAGAGAGGTCCATTATCAAAAAACCTCCATTGCCCAGGAGGCCATTTTCTTATCTTATTATGGATAATAATTCATCAAACACCGCCGTCTCCGGTGCAATAACCACCACCAACAAGGGTCCTGAACATGGTGACTTCAGGAAAAAGAAAAAGCGTGGCCCTCTCCACCTCCTTAGAGTAGCATTATACATGCTTAAACTCGGCAACTATAAGAAACCTAATTCTGCCCCAGCTCATGCCTCCTGGACCAATTTTGTAGGTTCCATGCGCCCTTTGCATGTCCAGACTCACGATTCTCCTCCGCCGCAACTGATCGAGACAGCGCCTCCGCCTGCCCCTTTACCGACCAGCCCGATTTCTGAACATCGGGAGGTTTTCACGCCTCCGACGTCCCCGGGTCAGGCAAGCACTTCTTCATCATCGTGCGGAATGAGCCAATATGCATCGGCACCGAATCTTCGAGAGCTGGATCTGCTAGATGAGAGCGATGATCATGAAAATGATGGATTATATGGTAATGATGAAGGCGATGAAATGATAGACGTGAAAGCTGAGCAGTTTATTGCTCAGTTCTATCAACAAATGAAGATTCAAAATGAGGCTTACGCTCACTGTCGCAACAAAAGGCTGAATTAAGAATTATCAATTTCTTACGTAAACTTATTTAATTATAATCTAACACACTCAATTGCATTGGATGCGGAGCAACGTCGGATTTTTTTTATTAATTTATCATCTGGGAAAATTCATGGGCGGTGGGCTGTGGAGGATTTTGAAAAGGATAGCTGGAAGCGGAGATGAAGTTTTTCTTTCTTATTTTTTCTTTTATTTATATTATTATTATTATTATTTTATGATAAGCTATATTGAACTTTCTGTGATCATTTTGTATATTAGGGTTTTGATTTGAGTGAAAAGAAACATTCAAAGAGAAAAATGGTCCAGGTTAACTGGTATATATGGTTGGAAATCTGGGATATAGGGTCATCGTCTTAATTTTATGCTGTTATTTTTTTCCTTTTGTTTTTATAATTTCAAGCATGAAACTATTCTTTTAATATATGAATTTCTTTTTTTTTTTTTAAATTTATGAGGTTACAACATTTGCAATTTTGATTGAAGATCAGAGGCATGGATCGATGGCGGAGGATTTGATGTCATTAATATATAAGGAGATTTTCAATAACATTAATGATTATATATAATTATGTTTTAGTTTCTATGGTATTGTTGAACTTCACTGTTATTAATTAGTTTCATAAAACCAGAGGCTACTATTTCATATGAAATGCTAACACAGTTTAATCGAATAGCATTATTCGATTCAATAGTGACAAGTTTAACAAACAATTAGTGGTTATATAATCTTTTGAAGATTAATCTTCTTCTAGGACTAAAATGCCTAAAATCTTAAATTGAAAACGTTAGCACCAATTTAAATAAATTGGTGGTGGGGCTGTGTACATGCGGACTCAATTTGTGTCATGATTGTTTAAACAGAAGAGCAAGTACGTGAAATAAATGCCTTGCTATAATGTTAGACATAATTACTGTCAGTCACCCAACTTGAATAATTTTGTGATACACAAGAACTGAAAACCTATATATGTGCTCTACAATTGAAACTCAAAATTTGACTTCAACCATAATAATAATAATAATAATAATGCGGTAAAATTAAGATTTTGAGTTGACTCCATTTTCAATATTTTGATATTTTCTTTCAAAGTGCAATTGATTCAGCCTAACTGGTTTATTAAATACAGATGATTGTTCTACTTAACTATTTTTATCGGTTTTTAAATATGGGTGGCTCTTCTCCAATTTGTAATGACATGTTGGAACTAATTTTTACATCATACTTTGAATTTGGAACTTTTTTCTGTATAGAATATCCTAATATTTGTAATGAAATGTGTGAATAAGATCTCATAATCTCAACTTTCAATTTGAAATTTTCTTCTATTTAGAAAATGCTAGAATTAAACGTCAAGCCCTGATATTAGGACACATCTTTTTGAGCTGTTCAACCTATTACTGATACTAGGATACTAGTTGGGATGCCTACAACATGTTGGCCGTTAAGATCGAAATACCAGAAACTTTCTTCTATTTAGAAGAGACTATCAAGATATTCTTATGCTAATGATACCTTGAAAACTTTAGGATTAAAACTTAATAATTATAATATTACTCCAAATAAATATAATTTAATTTTGAGATTAATTAATCTATCCACGACTACAAACTCTTCTTTATGTCTCATATCATGACAATGTCGAATTTTTATTTCAATTTGTCTACAAATTAAAGGAAACTATGCAACTGAGTTCCACAGGCCTAGGTTTGAACCCAAACCCATTGGATGAGACCCAAACTTTTACTAGGCCAAGACTAGTTGTTGGCGCTATGGGGCCAATATCAGTCCACATTTTTTATGCTGTGGAAATTATATTTTGATTATGTCATTTATTTAAATAATAAAAAATTACAATATGAATTTGGTACAAGATATGGGAATGCCTCGTGCTGTCATGCAAATATTTTTTTTTATTTCAATTTTACTTTTGCCTTTTGGCCGCCTCCCTTTCAACAATAAAAGCAGATTTCTTTTATAGGGATTTAGGATACAAAAATTATATATCATGAATTAATCAGATGGAACTGTGATCAGTATTAATCTAATTAAATTACAAATCAATCTCGTCAATCATAAAAAATGAATTATAGTGACTATTTTATGACAATCTACAATTTCTCTCAAATTTTCTGTTGACGGAATAAACGACCCCAAAATCCTTAAAAGTTTTCAATTCATCCCAAGAAAAAAATGAAAATTCAAAAATATGCAATGCTTTAATGTCTTTCTCGATTTTGAACAGCGAACATAGAGAACAAACAAGGGTGGGTAGCTTACCGCGTTCCCCAACTATGATCTTGCCACATAGGCGCGGAAGAGCACCGTTGATAGGGGACCCGTCCGACCTGTAATGATCAGAGCCGCAAAGATTCTCCTAGTATCCATGTATGATTTGGGAGCACTTGTTCTTGATCCATTGCAGCCCGTTCTTTAAAGAAGCCTTGACCTTACCTTCTACTGTATAAACCTTGTACTTAGCAATCCTCTTCTTTCTCTTCATCTCAGGATCGGTGAAACCCCAAGGCGTCGACGAGCTTCGGGTTGCTCGCTGCGGAATCGGCGGCGGATCTGGCGTGTGCGACCTAGTGGCGTAGATCTGATTGCTGGTTCCAGAACTCTTCCCGCTTACAATCTCGAACCTCCGGTCACCGCCGTAAGACCTCTGACCGGAACCGTAATCGTCCATCCCAACAATCGGAGATTTGTTACACAGAAGCTGAGAAGATGAAAAAAGGGGGATCCCTGAGAGAAATTTTAGGGTTTATAATGGGACAAGACAACAGGTGACGTTTTGGAACAGACGAAGGGTATAAAGGGAAATTAAAGTATTACGGAATAAAGCGAGGGAGAACTTTCTTTCTTTCTTTCTTTGTTAAGGCTTTCAGGGGCTTTTGGCTTTTAATTTTCAATTTTCTTATTTAGAAAGCCTGCGTTGGGAGGGTTGAGGCTTTTGTGGTCTCAGCACTCGATGAATTATTTTATTAAATTTGCTGGTTAATAATTAATTATTGAAAAGGAAAAAAAATAATTATTAAAGGATGCTTAGCTAATAGTAGAGCATCTTTTAGCTGGATGGTAATGCTTTTGGGCAATGAACAGCTATCTCGTTGTTTGTTGGCAGATTTTTGATATTTCAAATGAGTTTTAATTCTTACAATATATAATTGAAATTAAATTTTATCATAATGACATTAAAATTATTTTTCAACATATAATTATTTTTTAATTTAACTGAAAACTTATAAAATAATAATGATAATAATAATTTATAGTTATAACACATGCATTTCGAGAATCTTGCTGCCATGGATTTATGCGGGATCAGTAATATAACCTGCAAAAAATTCATTTTTTTTCCATTAAAAACAAAAATAACGCTGAAAGCTGCAATGAGGACACGCCAGATGGAAAATGTTTATAAATTCAACCATTTATTTCATATATATATATATATATATAATATTTGTTTGATTTAAATATGAGTATCGTTATTCATTAAATTATTAATGTAAATGTAACAATCCAAGTGCTTATGTTGGAGTATTGATTTGTTTGAATTTTGAAGTTTTGTTAGTATTAATTGGTGTTACGAAAAAAAGAAAATTGATCTTGATTGATAAGCAAATGAGAATATATTGGCAATCAACTAAGAGTCTATCGAACAACTTAAATTCAGATTTCATCATCTCATTCCTAACACGTACTTGATTGATAAAAAAAAAATTGAGAATGTATTATTGGATATTATTCATGTTGTTTTCAATGATGAAATGAAAAGGAGGTAGCTTTGTGATTAGAGTAAAATCAACGTGCGCTGCCTAATTTGCCTGGAAATGGGAGCCTCATATATAAAAAGCTTCTCCTCCTCAATAATTCATGCAAATTGACAATAATTAAGGATTATTGAATCTCAATTCTCAGGTTCATATCTATAAGCAGCTAATAATAATAATAATAATAAACAACTTAATTATGGAGTAGGGATGGATAAGCATATATGTATAGATGGCACTTGAACTGAATAAATCCGTAAACTTTATTAATTGAAAAACATTCGAAAAAAATGTTTCCACAAAAAAGTGCAAAATTTCAGACAGTTGACATATGGTTCAACCGGAAGGAGTAAGTTTCAGGCAAAGATCGATTTCTACATCCTGATCGGACAACGACAAATTACCAGGAAATTCAACAAAAGGCGGCATTGTAGCAGCAACCCGCAATGGCTGCGCAACATAAATTCGCGAAGAAGATGAAGGAAAAAGGACAGGCGGCTGCCGCGACGACGGAAAATAACTTGGTTTGGGTGGCCTAAATTTAGCAGCTGCAGCAACGCCATTGGTAGTAATTAATCCAGCATTAGGATAAAGAGAAGAAGGTGATTTAACAGCATGTGAGCTGACAACCGGAGCAGCAGCCAGAAGCCGGCGATCATAATGGTATTGAGCTCGCCTCGCTCTTTGCCTCTCTCTTTTATGTGCATTTTGATGGCCTCCTAGAGCCTGGGAGTTAGCAAATGCACGCCGGCAAAAATGGCACTCGAATTTCCTGTTTTCAACTGTTTCATCCTTCTCCGTTAACGGAAATCCGAACAGTTTGACTGCCATTGACGGCTTTTGATTGGATTTTTCTGATGGTAATGAGCTCTCTGCCATATAATATAATATGGGACAATGAGAGAAGAGTGAGTGTTGTGCGATATGAGATTGGATTTCCACTATATTTATAGCAAGGAGGGAGTTGGGTATTTTTAATGCATGATATATAGTGAAGCACTATTACTAACAACAAGAATAATAATAATTAAAAATGCAATGATGTTTTTACAACTTAGTTTAACTTCTCTTGGGTAGAAACTTTATGTGGATAAGGATAGGAGTGAATCTCTTGGATTGATTTGTGCGATCTATCATGAGCACGTGCTAGCTTGTTTTAAGGTTGTCTCGAGCATCTCAAAAATTCATGTACGGCCTTATGTCGTATTGGTTTGGCATAAAGTGCAATGTATATTAATCGTAAGATGTTTCCTCTTGAGTAATGAATATGGCCCATATATAATTTTTATTTAAATTGGATATAAATTTATTTACAAATCAATTTTGCAAAATTAGTCTAAATAAATATTTGCCAAAGTTAGTTTCTTTCTTAGTTGACAATTTACTATTTACTTACAGCGCTATGCATCAGGTTTTAGATAAGAATTTTATTTGGACAAATATTATAGCATTTGAAGTGTACTCTTAATTATTTTATTTATTGAAGATTCGAACCCGAAATTTAGCTGATTGGAAAATGTCAATCTTTTTTTATTTATTTGTTATTAGGGAACTTACTTTTGTCGTTTTTTCTTTTTTATTGGCAACAAATTTTCTTAAATTGTCTTTTATGTTGACAGTAGAATAGCAAATATGCTGATGAAATTAATTGGACTTTATCATTAGTTTCAATAGTTAACGTTCGCATTTGATTGGGTCAAGCCATTAACTCTTATCTAAAAATTATGTCTATGAATAAAATTTACTATATATGTAAAATAAATTTATTCATCAATCAATCCACCTTAAAGAAGAAAAATCCTACACCAAAAACACGATTTATTGAATATGGATTCTCAAAGTTCATATTAATTGCAATTCAACTGATTGAGCCAAGTTGGATTCATCAATCTGTATGTTAGCAGGCTATTCATGTAAGTGACAGAAGCATTCATTAGGTTGACTTCCTAGGGCTTCAACGGATTAAATCAGAATATCAGATAATACCAACTTGCCATTATTCGAATAATTATCTTTTTTTGAGTTAATTTTCAGAAGTAAATTGAAAATATTATCTAATAAATTATATTTCCTAGGAAAAAGACAACCTGAATAGCAGTCATTTTCACATAACCCCTGTCCCTCCACTATAAGTTTATTTCCTTAAGGATTGCCATAACCCAAGTAACTTAATTTTGATTCTTTTTTTTTTCTTCTTCTAATTAGGTCAATATGTAAACATTTCTTAATTAAGTTAATAATAAATTGATGTATTTTTTTTATTTTTACTTTATATATACATATATGAAAAATATTGAAACCGATTATAGAAGTTTTTTTTTATTTTGACACACACATGTATATATAATTCTGCTTTAGTTATAAAAAGAGTTGGTTCTCCATCTTATTGATTGGAGGTTAAATCTCTAATGGTTAGATCATAATGGCAATGCTCACAGTCTCAACATAGATGATCTAGTTTTGGATAGAAGCTGGGTGATGATATCAGGAGGCCGTGAAAAGAGAAAAAGAAAAAGAGAAAAGAAAGTATTAATCACTAATGATGACTCATTTGAGACGAGAGAAAAGAAGCCAATTGAAGTATGTGACAGATGAGCTTACTATCTTCTGAATGGCATGTGAAAGGAGAAAGAAGCCAATTGAATCATTTGATGTACTTTTTGCAAAACTATCTATCGGCTGGAGTTCATCGACAAGATAGGGTGTCGGCCACTAAAATGCGCATGGACATACACTGGCGCAAACCTTCACCCTTGGTGGAGGGTTTTTAAGGACGATCACAGTGTCTCCCATAATCCATGCTCGATTGACATTTCCTTTGCTCCAAAATTAAAAATAGTAGCTGCTACCTTCAAGAACAAACCATTCAATGTGTTACAAGGTATCTTAGTTTTCCTCATCTGATCTCCTCAGACTTGACATATGGTGCCCAATGAAATATCGACACTCCAAAAATCAGTATAACGTCATTGTCTCCTTGATTAAAATGGACTACATTACATCATGCCACTGTACACTTAAAAAGATGGATATAAAATAAATTAACAAGCAGGAATCTTGGCGTTTACTTTCATCTTTATATGAAAAGCATTGCTTTTCTTTCAGCTTAGCGCACTCTCTTTTTTTGTTGGGAGGTAAATAGAGAAAAAATTTTAATTTTTTTTTTCATATTTTTCTCTCTTCATACCAATGAATTAGAAGGTGAGTACTGAAAAATGTTCCAAAATATATATAAAAAAATTATTTTTTAGATTTTTCTTTATTCATATCAACTAATTATGAGATATGAGGTGATGATTGAAAAATGTCAAAAAATATAGAACTTGTTTAAAATTTCTCTTTCTTCCCTTATACAATGAGAAAGAAAAAAATGTATCTTTTTACAATTATTATTGTTAATTGAGGAATTTTATAATTCATGTTAAAACGAAGTTATCAAACAGATCATAGAGAGAAATTATTGATAATGATTTACATTTTGGGTTCTCTGAATTAGATTCATGTGTTTGCGGATGTTATATATGTGTATATATGGGACTTGGCCTGCTTGGCAAATAATTTTGGTTTCAGCAGCTTTATTCATTATCCAATGGCCAGGCGTGTCACCCTTTTTCAATCTGATAACAGCTTGCACAATAATTCACATACCAATGGGAAGATTCTCAGTGGCCTAAACGGGAGGTAGCTTAGCCCCTACCACTGCCTTATGGTGTCAAATCATCATTCCCTCCCATGTTTACTGTAAGAAAAATCACGGAGTAGCAATTGGCCCTTACATATATAGGGGTATATATGCAATAAAAGAATTTTGATAAATAGTACTCAAAACTCAAATTTAAAATTAAGAAAAAAATGACTTATTCTATCCCATGAAAAATTCATTAGAATATACTTTAAATTAAAGAAAAACAATGCTATGGAAATGCATATTCAAATTGCAGCCGGAATGTTTGAATTTTTCTTTTTAAGTGAAAAATGTTCAATATTAACCATTTAGTGCACACATTTTCCCGAAAGGCTTCTTTCCATTTTTACAAATTTAAAGGTTCAGTATTGATGTGATAATGAAGAGAGGGAGGGAGGGAGGGAGTAGGGACTTCCTAATTTTACATAGGGATTAATGTGAAAAATAAGATTATGGATTGAATGTTTTTCTAGTATCATGGGATAGCAAAGTACAATTGATGGGTCCATTTAGGGTTTTATCTAATTCTTTGCATGTCTACTTTCACATTGATTTTTGAAAACTTTCACATAAAACTTCCTACGAAGGACACCTTATGTGGGGGACTTCATGTTGTGATCTTTTGCCAGCTTTTAGTGGTCTTTTTGGTAGTGCTCTCCTGTAAAAGTGGCTTACGACACAAAATTTTTGCGGTTATAATTCTATCTAACGTGTCCTTACAGAGAGGGATCAGTTTGCAACTCTTAAAGCCAATAACGTATTATAACTTCTCTAAAACTGTTTGTGCCCACCATGTTTGATTAAAGTTCCCTTCATCAACAAGTTCCAAAAAAAAAAAGAATCAGTATATATAAGAAATGAAAAAAAATGAATATCTAAATTTTGTTTATAAAATTAGTTATATATGGATTAAATCAGTGATCAGATACCACTTTTTTTTTATCTTTGAAAAGTATAGCCCAACAATTTAAGTAGTTTTGTGATATGACATTGAGGCTAATATATCTGTCGGCAATTGTAAATAATTTGTAGTTTTATACAATTTTTTATTTCAAATCTATAAAAGCGCAGTTAAATCTTCTATATACTCTTGTAAATTGCTCAAGTAATCCAGTAATGTTGAATTCCAACATTCTTAACATATATAATGAGTGTGGCAAGCAAGTGAATTATGTCCTGGGGTTGGTGGGGTTCCAATACACATATTTACCAATGTCCAACCTTAATAAAAATCCTATTCCTTTCATAATTTTACTACATTAATATAATTACATTAATGGTAAATAACAGAAACATCATAGGCTGAATTAATAATACTGCACATTAAAATTGGTCCACTATTTTCACGACACAACAAAATGGAAAACATTTTTCTTAAATTATGTCCACAAATAAATTGGAATATGTAACTTATAGACAAATGTGAAAAGAAGTTAGTTGGGATAGCCTATATCACATACTTGCCCTGGTAGATGAGGTAAAAAAAATAAAAATAAAAGAGGGAAATACTAACGCATGGTTGATTGAGTTGGTTTAAAACATATTTCCCTTAAGCGAAATTTTAAGTTCGAATAATGAGTATGGAGAAAACTTGCTCTAGGAGAACTCTACCCTATAATGGACTTACAGATAATTCGAGTCAAATTAGTTATGGCTAATGGGCTTCTAAATACCAGTTGGTAATAAAAAAAAAAGGGATAAAAGAGAAAAACAAATAACATGAAAAACACATGTAAATAGAGTTGTCAATTTGTATCTATCGTGTCGATCTAATTAATATTTATGCTAATTTTTTTCAATTCACACCAATTCATTTATTATTGAGCTGTAAACAGATTGTCTTGTTTAATATGTTCGTCATTATATTATATGTTAAATTGCATAAAATAATATTATTTTAAATTATTTATCATCTTTATACTCTTAAATTAGAGCATATATTGTTTAATTATTGCAAAAAAATATATCTAATTGTTAAATTATTATAAGAATACATATAATTTATATTTTATTTTAAGATTATTGTCCAAAAAAATTACTAAAATATCATTTTAAATATTAAACGGGTTGTAATCGTGTCATTTAGTATTAAGGGGCTCAATCTATACTCAACCAATTTATTAATTATATCATATAAATATATCATATTCGTGTTCGTGTAAAATTTTAATATCATCCGCAGGATGTGCAAAAGTAGGTTGATTGGGCTAGCCAATGTGATTTTCCCTAGCTAGAAATTTTAGGTACAAGTGAAGTTCATGGAATAGGGAGAATTAATTAGTTCAATACCAATATATTAATATATATAACTTCAACAATTAACAAATTAAAATCTCTCTAAAAAGTTCAGAATTGGTTACATTAGAGTCAAATTAAGTGAGTTTAATTAGCAATCGTAGAAAGAAAGCAATAGGTACCAAGTGGGCATGATCAGATGACGAATGAACGTGATGATTTATCCTTTAAATCATAAGAAAGACACTAAGCAGATGTCCCAATTAAGCTGTACAGTTAACAGATATATACATTATATACTTTGTGTTGGTGACCCATTTGCACGCGAGAGTCTAATCCTAGAGTTGCCCCAGTGGATTTATAAATCTCTAGGTGAAGATATTGTTGCCTTAATACGACAAACTCAATATAAATATGTTGTGATGGCAATGGACATAGAGCTCTCTAGCAACTAGCAACTAGCAACGATACTTTGTATGTAGTGGCTGAAGATGCTTATGATTCACCAAAATACAAAAAATTTTAAAAAGAAATTAAAAAAATTAATATTGTACTTGTACCACTATTCTATCTGCAGTTCTAACCTGCAAGTCTAGGAACAATTCAGGATATCACATCAATATTCTTGTGTTTTCATCAATTTCCCAATTTCGGAGAAATTCTTGTTCAATGAAACGTCACTACAATATTAAAAAAAAAAAAAAAGTTTTACATAGTACATTTTATTAATTTTTCAAGTTATAATAAAAAGGAATTTCTTAAGCCTTAATTAATTAAGCTTTCGTGAATTGTAGTTTCACTGTATCTCTTTCACTAGCTAGACTTCGCTTGCAACTTAGCTCATTATTCATCAAGCTTTTGAAGTTTGATGATAAGAAAAAGATGGTACGTATCAATCACCTTATTAGGATAAGGCAAAGGCTGTGCTAAAACAACATTGAAAGATTGCAAAATCTTTGAAAGGATCCACAAATTAAAGCTTAATGCCTCCTTTGTTCTTATCAAAAGAGACATTAAAGCTTCTATATATTTAGCAAGATACATGATCCAGCACCAAGACTTTAATGAATGGCTATTAATTGATCCCTTTAGCTTAGGTCAACCTCCCACACTACCTACGGTTTGTTTTGTAGTTAGTGCATATATTTCTTAGAATACTTTAAGGCTATATATTCCGGATAAAAATTATTAAGTATTACTTTTGTCATGCTACCTAAATCTTGAACATGGTATTTGACAACAGACATTAAACGTGCTACTTTAAACATAAGTGGGCACTCACATTATTATTATTATTATTCTTTTTAGTACTATCCAATGAAGCTTCATGGGTCATCACTTGTTTATATCTATAAGCTGAACCCCTCCGTAAATCTTGTGATTTGTGTCGAGGCATTGAGTACAAGATATTCAATCAAGGACCCTTAGTTGTTCCCCTTTGTTTTCTTTATTAATATGTCACTTATGTTCATCAAGGTTGCTAGCGGACAAGGGATTAATTTTGATTCAATGATATTTGAATTGTCTCTAATTATTACTGCATGCCTGATTATAAACTAATTAACAACTTGCTAGCTAATGCATTTGCATGAAGAGAGATACATTGTAAGAATTAATACCTGGGTTGTACACAATTCAGTATTAATTTGGAGATCATGAAATCTCCATCGTCACCCAGCTTAAAATTAAAAATTTTAAAATCCTTCGAATCGCAATTTCATTAAAAAAAACATATTTTATATTGTTTTGAAAATTTGGGGTAATTAAGAACTTTCGGATCAATGCAATACAATGATATATATATATGGAACTTTGGATATTTTTAATTTTTCAGATTAAAAAATCTAATTAAATTATAAATATTATTTTCAACACAAAAACTTCTATTCATATTATAATATACAAATTTATAGATAAGATAACCTTTCTAATGGAAATACAAATCTGAATCCAAAATTATATCAATTCCAGATCAATGTTAATACAAATATATCAATTATTTGGTTAATATATATATCAATATAATTAAATTAATATCCAATTGAATTAAATAAATAAAATTATTCACAGGTTAATGTCTAAATATAAAGTAAATTTATACTATATATGGGTGTATGTATAATAACAATTACAAATGTTATATCCATATAATATTTATTATGTCTAACAAAATAGATAAATATTAAAATATCAAAATTTTCCAGTATAATTCAATATAGGACAATTAATTAAAATCTAATAAAAATCAATGATATACTTTCATTCTTGATTTTTTTTTTCTCGAATTTTTTTATCAGATTCGAAAATATTAAGGATTGATGTACAACTCTAAGAGTAGATATGAGACATGTAGGGAAAATGCATGTATATGATTATGCATACTGCGTAGCATGTGAAACGATATATAAATTCATTCAAACCCTGTTGATAGAGTGAGTCAGATCGTATGTAATAATTGGGATGGAAAGTCTAGCTCATCATGTTCTTCTGCAGTGAGTTCAAGCAATCATCTATACTTTTGAAAACTAGAAAGAAAAAAAATCCCATAATGACATGTAAGAATTTAACAAGTTCATATTAATTTATGAGATATATCTAAAGATATATATGTTATGTGATGACCCATGTTTTAACCTTTGGGTTTGTGGGCCTCTGTCATGTGAGGACTGCAAACTAAGTTACAAAAATTCTTAATTTTAAGTTCATGTCCTATACGTAGAGTATATGATTATAAAAAAGGAATAAAATTACCTTAAATTATATCATAAATAAAAAGGATTTTCAATATCATTTTATTATAAAATTATTTTAAAAAATTATGAGATTGCAATTAAATCCTAATGGGAGACTTATGATTGAATTAAAAAAAAAAAACAATTTAAGATGAGATTGAGCAAGCCTGAAAAGCCCAAAACGAGCCCATTTTCTGTTCCCATTTTTTGTCTCGTTGGACTCTATTGGACTGGCCTCTAATTGCTAGATACATCTAACATACGCCTATATGGTTGAGTCAAGAGTTTCTCATGCGATGCGAGCCGTTGATCCAATAACTGTCTCTATCCGATGTTATCAACTTTAAAACTTATTGACCGCTCAACAGTCTCCCGTAATCATCAATCTGATCGAACGGCTCAAAAACAGACTGTGTAGCGCTCGATAACTCGGTGTCTCCCTACGGCGCAAGATAGCTCCTCCTCAGCTTCTTGGGCTGTTGTCGCCCATGGATGCGCGTTGCTCCCCGAGCTTGGATCTCCCACCCGTTCAAAATCTACGCATTTTCTCCATAATCCAAATATTTTGATTATTGGTATGTAATTTTGCTGTCTTACTTTCATTTTCTCTACAAATCTATAGTTTCAATCTCGTGTGCCAGTACAAATTTTACTCATGTTTCTGCTCGATGAAATGATCACATTGATTTCGCATAGGCATTTTCTTCTGCAGGATTTTTCTTTGACATTTTGTTCACATTTCGATTGGATTGAGTTAGTTCACGTTTCGGATCGTCGTGGTTAGAGTGGAAACTTTTGGTGGGAATTGAGCTAGCGAAATTAGGAGAATTTAGGTTTCACAAGTAAGTTCATTTTATGAAAATAGCTATTTAACGATGTTAGTTCTCATTCATTTGTAGGGTTTAAAATCCTAGCTAGAATTTTTCAGTATGCGGATTTGCTTGTTTGTGATAATGAAATTAGAATGTAATTCTTGTGTTTTATGGTATTATCTTGATTGGTTTCAATATAATGACCATTTCATTTGTACTGTGGTGAAATCCTGGGGAATGATGAAGATAATTGTGTTGACGGTTTTGTTTCTGTAAATTGAACTCGCATACACTTTGGAAATAGAAAATAATTATCTTAAAGGTTTCCGGGAAGTAATTCATATTGATTCTTTCCTAAAAACATGAGAAGTACTATTTGCAAATACTTGTTTTTGTCCGTAGTTGAGGGTGTGCCTGTTACCACTTCATGTCCGCCACTAACAGCTGCCCTACTTAGTGCATAAGTTTGCAAGCGAAATGATGCCTGCATCTTACAATATTCAAAATCCACCATGCACCGATTTAGTGCACTGGGGCTGCTCCCTCCTATATGTAAGTAAAAGGTTTTCGCCATCAGAGAATATCACAACTTACAGAATTTCAAAGGAAATCACAGAATCCACTTAATATGATATTTCCATTCCCAAAGTAATTATAATGTTCTTATTTGTTTTTTATAGGAAAATTGGTAGAACATGTTAGGTTTAAGAGGAGAAATGAAAGTTGGTGGAAAACAACAACCTAGAAAGAAACATGGCCTTCCTTTTAGACCTTCTGCAACCAACTGTGAATGAAAATAATGAATCAGATTCTTAAGAAATGAGGACATAGTGGAAAGACTATGCATAACATGGTCTAATGTTGTTCCATTTGTATTCATTTGCTACACAAGTATTTTTATAATCAAAATTTGGAAACTTGTATGCAGGGTTTTATCAGCAGTATATATTCAGCAGAAATCACGTCCAAATTTATAAATATGGAAAAAGAAACCTCTGAAAGTGGCATGGATTCCTGTCCCGATGATGTTGGTACTGTAGAGGAAATTCCAGAGAATACAATTTTGTCTCGGCAAACTTCTGTCAACCTTGTCCCATTTATTGGACAGAGATTTGTTTCGCAAGATGCTGCCTATGAATTTTATTGCAGCTTTGCAAAACAATGTGGCTTTTCAATCAGACGTCATCGTACTAGAGGGAAAGATGGTGTAGGCAGGGGAATCACAAGAAGGGATTTCACATGCCACCGAGCTGGTTATCCACAGATGAAGGCTTCTGATGATGGAAAAATGCAAAGGAACAGAAAATCGTCTCGATGCGGTTGTCAAGCATATATGCGAATTGTTAAAAAGGAAGATTTTGATGTTCCTGAATGGCGTATCACTGGTTTTAGCAATATCCACAACCACGAACTTCTGAAATCGAATGAAGTCCTGCTGCTTCCTGCTTACTGCACCATGTCTGCAGATGACAAGAGTCGAATTTGCATGTTTGCAAAAGCTGGGATGTCAGTGCGCCAAATGTTAAGGTTGATGGAGTTAGAGAAGGGCATTAAGTTAGGTTGTTTACCATTCACTGAAATGGATGTCAGAAAGCTGCTACAATCTTTTAGGAATGTGAATCGTGACAACGATGCTATCAACCTTCTTCAAATGTGCAAAAACAAGAAGGAAAAAGATCCCAACTTTAAATACAACTTCCAAATTGATGCAAATAACCGGTTGGAGTGCATTGCTTGGTCCTATGCTTCATCTATTCAATCATATGAGGCTTTTGGAGATGCCATAATATTTGATACCACCCACCGTTTGGATGCATATGACATGATTCTAGGGATTTGGATTGGGGTGGACAACCATGGTAGTACTTGTTTCTTTGGCTGTGTGCTCCTGCAAGATGAAAATACAGACTCTTTTTCCTGGGCATTGAAGGTAAGAAGGTGTCTTATGATTTGTTAGAGATGTGAAAATCTTTAACTATGTTGTTCTCAAATTCATATCATGCTTATATCTTATGCTATCGTTGTAAACCATCAAATGACTGTAGCTGTTCCATTCCAGTCTCAAGCTAACTGCATTTAGTCTTTGAAGTCAAAATTAGAGGCATTACCAGTAGGTCAGATCTGTCTGTACTCTTGCTCTTACTTTTCAATGATTTCTTTTATAGCGTTTGATAATGTCCATTAATCAGACTTCCTCATTTCATCTATAAAATTGG
Organism: Triadica sebifera; assembly: GCA_023653625.1. Classification (NCBI taxonomy): domain Eukaryota; kingdom Viridiplantae; phylum Streptophyta; class Magnoliopsida; order Malpighiales; family Euphorbiaceae; genus Triadica; species Triadica sebifera. Next base: position 5,166,457 of record CM042895.1, read on the forward strand.
ATCTTATCCGCTGAACGATGAGAATGTAAATTTATTTTAATACATGGCCTGGAAAGTCTAATTATGGTCTTTAACTGCACTCATTTTTTTCAATGCCTCATCTTGAACCCAGTGGACTGGACACCCTATCCTCTTCTGCATTTAAGTTTGTCATGAAAGATTATAATTTCACAAATTTACAAATCCTTGATCCTATGTTTGGATCATATTCTTTGCCTAGGAGTACTTTGGTATGTCTCACATTTTTTAGCCTTCCCTTAAATTTGTTTGACAGACACTTTTGGAATTCATGGATGGAAAGGCTCCAGAAACTATTTTAACTGATCAGAACATTTGGCTTAAAGAAGCAGTTGCTATTGAAATGCCAAGGACCAAACATGCCTTCTGCATATGGCATATCATTGCAAAATTCTCTGATTGGTTTTCCATTCTTCTTGGGTCAGAATATGATAAATGGAAGGCTGAATTCCATCGGCTCTATAATTTGCATTCAATTGAGGATTTTGAAATTGGATGGACAGAGATGGTTGATACATACGGCCTACATGGAAACAAGCACATTGTCAGTTTTTATGCATTGCGCACATTTTGGGCTCTCCCATATTTGAGATGTTACTTTTGTGCAGGAATGACCGCCACATTCCACTCAGAGCAAATAAATGCTTATATTCAACGAATTTTGAGTGCTCAATCACTTGATAACTTTGTAGAGAAGGTTGGAACCCGGCACCTTTTTTCCTCTCTTAAATTCTTCATTAGTTACATTGATTTAAATTTTTTTACCCTTAATAGGTTGCTGTGATTGTTGGATCTAAAGAAGAAGCTGGACCAAAACAGAAGGTGCCAAAAGGACTCCACAAAGTCTCCCTCAAGATGGGGTCTCCAATTGAATCTCATGCAGCTACTGTTCTTACACCATATGCCTTCAGCAAACTACAAGAAGAGCTTGTTTTGGCTCCACAATATGCATCACTACTGGTAGATGAGACTTGTTTCATTGTGAGACATCATATAGAAATAGATGGAGGATGCAAAGTTCTTTGGATTCCTCGTGATGAATTCATTAGCTGTAGCTGCCATTTGTTTGAATTTTCAGGAATTCTTTGCAGACATGTTCTCCGTGTTTTATCAACAAACAACTGTTTTCAGATTCCAGACAGATATCTACCTGTTCGTTGGCGCAATATCAATACATCTTTGGCAAAGCCCTTTCAGTCTTTTACTTCAGATGAGCATGCAAGAAAAGTTCAGTTATTACAATCCATGGTTTCAACACTTATTTCCGAATCGATGAATACAGAAGAATGTCTTGATGTTGCTTGTGATGAAGTTGCTCAGGTGTTATCTCGTATCAAGCAATTTCCTGGGCCAGCACATGATGCTAGTGATATTGCTTATAATAGTCCATCTGATTCATTGATCCTTCAAGAGGTTGAAGACTCAGCTGCATTCATCCAACATTTTGCTGGGAATTCTCACGATTTTATAACCTTGGATAAGATGAAGGAGAGGAGACAAAGAGACAGTACAAGTATCAACAGGAAACGTAGGTGTTGCTCTGTGCCTTGCTGTGGGCAGTTTGGACATGATGCAACTCACTGTCCAATGATGGGAGGTGATGACATAAACGAAGATGGGTTAGGATTTATCTGAGTAAATACCTGGGAATTGTTAGATGCATGAGCTGATGCTTGATATATTTGCCTTTCCACAATTTTTGTTAAACCCTTTCCTTTTTGTAGAGAGATATTTACCATACTAGCCACACAATTGAAATTCAGAAGTGGAATGCTAATAGCTTATTTTATCAATCTATTAAGCAAGAAATTGACATGTACCTCCTATCATATACAGCAAACTGTTTAGGAATATACCTTATAAAGTTGTGCATTTTAATTTTGTGTATAGTCTGCGAGGAAAAATGAATGTGAGATGAAAGAAGATGTGCTGAGTCCTAACAAGTAAAAACTCATTCTCTTCCCAAATATTATTTAATGCAATGGATCAGACAATAGTTGACTATATTACAAGAAAATACTGGACGAATTCTAAAATGTTACATTAAACAGAGGCTAATATTTTAAGCTCAGAACCTTAGTTATACATTTGAACTAATTTTCAACATCATCAGCCAATGAAACCTTGCTTAATCTACTAGTAGGTAATGTTTTTCCATCGTTATTTCTGACCTGTCTGCTCCCAGACCGGCGGCTGCTTGAACCATAGAGTGCCCTATGAGCAAGAGCTTTTCCAAGGCCATGTGTGGTCGATTCCTTGCTTTTAGTTGACAATTCTGTGGAGTTTTCTTGATTGCTTTCGTTTCGTGTGTCTGAGATTTCAGCATTATTGGTTTTCTCAGAAGCCATTTTTCTCTATCACTCCCTCTGTGTGACTCCAAGAAACAACGCTGGACAAGATCGAAGATTATATGGGACACTAGATTGTTCAAACGGAATATAAATCTTTCCCAAGTTCACACCAGGATAAGGTGATAAAAGGTATAAGGGTAAAGTTGTTTATGGCCCAAAGCAACTCCATATTGTAACTTTTTCTTTTAGTTGAGAAAGAATCTGTGTTGGGTTCTAATCCGACTCTCATGTAACTCAGTACTCTCGCAGTCCTGACATCTAAAAATGCATTCTTATCATTAATTAGACTCATTAATCCTCATTTAAAAAAAAAAATAGAACTCATTGGTCGACACTAAACTCTTTTACTTACCAAGAGGTTTGATATATCTTTGATTGGAAGAAACTAAATATACCAAAGCTGTAACCTTTCATCTAAATGTCCAGAAGTATCAGTGCAATTGTTACTTTATCCGCCTGCCGCTTTAGCAAAGACGATATTTTGAACTTTGGATACTTGCACCACTTTATTATTATTATTATTATTATTATTATTATTATGTCTGTTTAGCTTGTATGTTAATTTCCATTCACCCTTTTCACCATTTTGGGTAACTGATTAATTGAAAATGATTGGGCTGTGAATAAAAAGTGATTTTCTTTGAAGTGTTCTTTTATCTTGAAGGGGTTGAGTATCAGCACAATCTCTCTTTTCTGCATGGAAAATTGTATTCATAGCTTTATGCTTGTGAATACCAACCTATTTTTAGTGGCTCTATTCGCCTATTTTGATGGAAGTGTTAAGATTTTTTCTTGTTTATTCTTCGTTTTCTTGTCTCAAGTTATTTTCATTCTATTCAGTTTCTAGGCTGCATCATTTCTAATTCTATTCAGTTCGACCATTTATATTTAATATCATTGGTCCAGCATTTCGAGTCTAGCAGGGAAAAAGCAACTTCTGAATTGGTCAGATTAAGGATCTGAACGGAGATTAATATTAAAAGGGAAAGTAAGCCTATTGCTTGTATAAAAACAGTTGAGTTAATCCGCTGATACTTTCTTACATCAACGAGAGAGAATATTGTCTCAGGCGCTTGGAGCCTTGGAGCGGTGCAATTTCTCCATCGTCTATTAGGAACCCAAAAATGATATTTGTTTAGTTTCTCATCTTATGATCTTTTCCAGCTCAGCAAGAGTGACTTGAATCTGAAACAATTACTAAAGGTCTCATCTCCATCTCAAACACCTTTAGACAGTCATGATTCCAACAAAATCCACAGAAGAACTCTGCTGGGGATTTGGAGAGGAGAGATAAAATATAAACTCAAAACAACATAAATTTAAAACAGAAATTCTTTCTTTTCTTTTTCATTTTTCTGCAGAAATTCTTCATACAATTTTCCTCTCCAAATCTCTCTTCTACTTTCTCTGGCACACACACTCTCACATGCTAACCTAACTAAGGTATTTGTAGAGAACGGCCCATACTATTCTGTACTTACACTATGGCAACTCATGCTTAAAATAAACATTTCCTGCAACAATCAACTTTAAAAAATCTAAGAAAAATCTCAATTCTCCGACAGACCCCTTAATCATACGAATAAAGTGATCTAATAATAATTTGAGTCCCCAAGGTAAAATTCAGATAGCACGAAAGCTTAAATAGAAGTGTTAGGGCTTGGTGATTGCTAGTTGCTACAGCCACAAGCAAACACGAAAGCTTTTATAACCATCAAATGTACAAGATATCACCTGATAGGGGCACATCTAGTCCAGGTGGTGATGGCCTGATGGGTGGGTTCTATTGACCCCATTCACTCGTGAAATTTTGTTTTTTTGCCTTATAGATTAACCTTTTTTTTCCTTTTTTTTTTTTTACTTTAATTCCATTAAAAAATTATAAATAATTTCATTAAAAAATAAAAATAAAAGCTAGTAACCCCGCTTTATATAGAAAATAATTATCCCATTAAATTTTTCATTGATAATATATCACACTTCGTTTCTTAACCTACTCAAATTCAATTGTATAAAAATAATCCTAGCACATACGAGCTTAAGGAAATTACAACGCCGTATTATTGGCAGTGTGCTAAACCAGATAATATTATCAAAAATCAAAATATAATATGCCGAACAAAAAGCTTTGCATGATTCACAGTGAACATGCAATATATCTATATTGGCCTTTACAGTTTTACGTATATCCCTTTCATGTGTAGGAAACCTGCAACCACGCCCCAAAATAAGATTTCTACAATTACAAAAGCTAGGGTGCCCCACTTCTCTGAATGGAGTATGGCCTGCAACAAAAATTCCGTGCCGTCAACCTGTAAGACCATATTCGATTAGGTCAGTGTTTAAACCATATCAAGCACCAGTAAGCCATAGCTTGCCAAGGGCATACCTAGCAGCCAAGTGGAGAAAAAAGGCCTTACCAAGTTGTTTTCAGGTGAACGCCAATAGAAACCTTGCAGGGCTGCTGGAAAAAGTTCACAGGCTGCCAATCCATAAATAATGAGTGCATTCATTCCCATCCATTGAAGTAAAGCAAAGGGCTTTTTAAAATGCTTGACATCAACCTGCACCGCATACGGTTGAATAAAAACATGTATTGTTCACAGATGTATGCTAAATATCCATAATTTCTGTCCCCTATTCCGTCCAAAACAGTCACAAAATGATAATAAGCAATGTAATTAGTATCACTAGCAAAAGCAGAAACACGTCCGAATAGACTGCTATGCCATGACTCAATTGCAATTTTAACACTATCTGTAATTTTTCCCCCAAATTTTCCAAATAGAGTTTCTTAGCCAGCACATTACTAATGTTGAACCTGTGTTTTCCTTTTCTTCCATCAAGACCCACAGCTAACTTCCAGAAATTAATTCAAAAATTGAGCGCAAACATACTAATATGACTTTGCAGCACCTGGCGCAACTCCGCATTGAGAGTCAGTCTTATATCCTACTACTTCAAACTGTCAATACATTGTGGGGGTGGGGCTAATATAACCAACCTATAATCCTGCCTGGGAAGGAGAGAAGGTGAAACTGCTCCCTGGCACTGATCGAAGACCCCAACAGATTTCTACAGCTGCTTCCAAAGGGTAAAAGGGGCGTAGAAAGCAAGGAAAGAAGGATTTGGCCGTAAGAAGAGCTTTTCTGGGTGTGCGTGGGGTGGGGGTCAGTTCACCACCAGCACCTTTGAGAATTAGGAACAGTTGATTTGAACTAGAATTCCAGAACTCATCAACTGTGGTATTGCCATATGTAGCAAATAAAATCCCAGATATTGATACATTTTGTTGCATGAGTCCTTCCACAGGTAAGTTTCATTATTTTGCAGCAAATCCTAATATAAATTCGTAGCAGCCAATGCTCATTCTTTTGTGTGTATGTGTATATGAATTTACAAGTATATCATCTTTATGAATTGGTTTTAGACAAAATTACTCATTCTCATTTATCATATTCCCAAGATTTCCAAATAATGTAGTTTTGGCCCTTATTGGATGTAGGTATAGCAGAAAGTAAGCTTTGGATATTATTCTGTTGCAAAAATGTCTCTAAATCAGACCTATATGATCGTTGTTCCTGTTCAAGTACCTCCTCAGCATGCCAATATCATCAGACAATTTAGTATCATTTGTATTTGTTTGTAAATAAGAGATCTAGCAAGTCCAATGATGACCTCCTTCACATTTAACACATACGTACATGCATACATTATTCAACATCTGAAAGCTAGGAGTAGAGCAATAAGCTTACAATATAAAAGATGAAGGTCAAGAGCAACCCTGACGCTCCTGAAGTGATGCACATATAACTCAATGTATACAGCGGTTTAGAAAAAGGCATGCCTGTAATATTCACAAAAAAATATTCAGAGGAAACAAAGTGGATCTCCAATGAAGTTTTCAATGTGGAATAGATTGTCCTGAATATGTGATTACCAAGCTGTTTCAAAATATATCCAGTAAGTAGCAAAGAGAAAGAAGACATCAACCACAACAGAACTCTCCGGATATGGTCCTACAGCAAATAAGTACAGCATATATAATCAACAAAATAAATCAAATTTCTGCATCAAGACAGATCTACAAAAGAATTCCCATGATAGAAGAACAAAAGAACCACATAAAGCATTGTACCTGACAATGAACAAGTATATGCCCAAAATGCAACCCCAAAAAACATGTAACAATCGCCATCAAGGAACTGAAAATTTTTTGTTGGACAAGATAATTTAGTATTGTGATTCAAATCCAATATAAGAAATATCAACTGATATTTAAAGGTCATCACAGTTAGTTAGAAAATGAGATTAATGTTGTGCCACTTGAACAAATAATATTATGCAAATATTTTTTGAGCATTTTCTAAGTGTCCATCACTTTTGCTAAATTCACATATTTTGTATTTCTATGAAGATCAACTTTCTTTTTTTTTCTTTTGCATCATTAGCTATATTATTCGGACACTTCAAAAATGAAGAAGTAACTATGTCGGATACTTGTGACATGTGTATAGGTATGGATCCTTACCGAATCTTTCACTTTAAGAGTGAGTATTTCTCAGTATAAAAACATGCTGCTTAAACTTTAAAAATGAGTCATTACTAGTTTGTTAAATTCTAATTTGTTTAATTTTTTAAGTTATGTGATATCATTTCGTTGTTTGTTTTTGTGGTATAGACTTTAGACTTTAGACTTTTAAGTTTGTAGTTTGAAATATTTTATCTTAAAATGAAATGGAGTATTGCAATTTTATTTTATTTAGCAATTTAAATGTTATAATTTGATCTATCTTTTAATTAAATTATTATATATAAAAATTAAAATATTTACATTTTTATATATATAGACGTATTCTCGTACCCGTATCATAATTTTTGGTACTTTTTGGTCATAACCACGTATCTTAAATTTTAAAAAAACAATAAATCGGACTTCTAAATATTTACCCGTGTTGGATACTCGCACCCGAGTCCATGCAACATAAATCATTAGAGCATGCAATTCATATACTAAATATGCACCTCATCCATAACTTTCATTATTGGTTCTTCTCAATTACACTCAAAATTTAGTAGTTAATGATAAGCAATGGTGAAGAAGAAACAAGGAAATTCTAACCTTAAGATGCCCTCAGGATCAAATGGAGCAAGGCACCATGCAGGCGAATTTGGTGGTAGAGGTCCATAGTCAGGAGAGTTAACACTACATTGCTGTGAGAACAATCAAAGTCAAGACCCTCTTTTTAGCAAAGAAAGCAACTGCAAGAGCATAACCCAGGAATCACCTTAGTTCTTCTGTACACAGGGCGCTGATACAGATGATGTTCACCAACAAAAAATCGATCAATCAGGCCAACTGCATTACAAGGAGGTTCAAGACTTCCTCTCACTCCACAAGTCACCTAGAAAAAGAAAACATTTACATCAATCAAATTAGTTTCACAAATTAGAGTGTCAAAGTACACACAGACACAGAGCACATCATGACATGGTGGTCTGGGGAAACCAACCCTAATTAACCATGATAGTGTATACGGCAATCAAATTCCTCTCTCAAGGAAAATTGACTTTGAATTTGTTATCTTGAAAAAATAGAGTTTTTGGAGATTAGGGATTGACGAAACAGATAATCCCTGATCAGTTGTGTCTTGAATTACAATTCATACTCATACTTCTATTAGGAACTACAGCAACATTTATAATAGGTTAATTGAAGTTGCAATAAAAAAAATTCAGAGACAATAATCTATGCCTGAAAGAATGAAAAATCAATAATTATAAAACAACATTGACATGCATTATTCCAGGGAAATTAATAAAAAGAAAAGTATGGTTCCTTGAAAAAGAGATGATAAAAGAACTCAAGCAATACATCAAGAACAGAATGCCCTAAACTACAGATAAAAGGACCAAGCCTCACTCTTTCAAAAGCAACTATGTGATTCAAGCAGAAAATGGTTGGTATAAATCATGAGAAATATAAATCCACTCAACATCCAATCACTAACAAAAAAAACTCAAAGTGAATTGTATCATCCTAAAAAAAAATAGAACAGATAGCTCAAATCAGGCATCTTTGCTGACAGTCCAAGCTTCTTACTATGGATATTGTAGATCCGATAATTAATAGAATTTTGTCATTACTTTCAAAAATTATATGATTCAACTCACAGTTTGAGTGCCAGATCCATATTCAAATTCCCAGTTTGGAACAAAAAGGAAATACAACAAGCATATGTACAACGAGCAGATCATAAAAGAAATCGTCCTGCAAAACAAAGAAATAAATTCCACTTTCAAAATCTTAAATGTGTAACTCCATTATCTTAGATAAACCATAATTAGAAATAAATAGTTTGTATTAATTCAATAAAAACAAAAAGAGGTATCTTTTGTTTTGTTATGAACAGAATGTCTCATGTCCATACTCCATATAGAATAAAGTTAGGCAATAAAATAAATCAAGATTGTTCCTACAGAATCATAATATACCTGAGACTTGCAAACTTATAAAAAAATATGAAAACAGAAAAAACCATTAAAAAACAAACTTATGCATAAAAGAAATCTTGAACTTTGGAGTTGCACAGACTGTTTTCTGCTCCATTTATTTTGCTAGGATGTTAGTTCACTCAAGAAGTGACAACTCAATGGACCTCTGGCAATTGCGACTACACAGAGGTGGTATTCAAGTTGGGCAGGATGGGTTCAGATCAACCAATTTGTCTGTCATATCTCTAAGGGCTGTTAAGATGGAAAATGAAGCAACAATACAATAGCAGATTGGATCAACTTGATTAACTGAATTGGGGACTGGTGAGAAAATTGAGTATAATGGTTGAGAGTTAGTTAGCACTGTTAAGGATAGTTATGCATGATTTTACTCATGCAAAGAAATACTGATTATACTTGTTATCATAATTAGGAATATCTTTATTTTAGGAATTAGTATTGATTTTCTTCCTTTTTCATCTCTACAAATCTGCATATATATGTATCATTCCTCACAAGTGAATATATAATTTTTCTCTCCATTCTTGTTTCATCACATGGTATCAGAGCTGGTGTAAAGATTTTCAGCATCTGTATTTTATTAGTTTCGATTTTGGTTCTGCCCTAAGGAGCAGACCCGCTGGCTTTCCGGGTCACCTTGTTCGAGTGACTCTTTTATCTCACCGCCCCTACCAGCTGGAGCACCACCCTCCGATTGGTCGTTCTGGAAAGTCCAGTCATCTAATTCCCGGCAAGTGTATCTCACACGCCACTTGAAGTTTCCGGTCAGTCTTCACGCGCCGACGCGTGTTGGCGCATGAGTCATTGTTTTCTTCTCCGATCAGTTTTATTCTGGTCGTCTCTTCTCTAGCTGTGATCTGTGATAATCGGGGAAGCATTTCTCCACTATCTTACATATTGTTGTCCTTCCGTGTTTCTATTTCTTGCTAAAACTGATTTTGAATTGTTATTGGGAGTTGTTTGTGTTGATTATAATGGTTGAGGTTAAAAAAAATATGGTTGTGACGGATGTTGTTCCGATGTTATCTAAAATCACTGATCATAAGTTGTCCGGATCTAATTTTCATAACCGGTCTAAGACTATTAAACTTTATTTGTTGAGTATATCTCAGGATGATCATCTTACTAATGATCCTCCAAAAGATGATACTCGTCTGGAATGGATTAGAAATAATGCACGTTTTGTTCTTGCAAATAAGGAATACTATTGATGTTGAGATAATAAGTTTAGTCAATCATTGTGGAATTGTAAAAGAGTTGATGGAATATTGGGATTTTTTATATTCTGGCAAAGGCAATCTCTCCCGTATTTATGATGTCTGTAAGGGTTTCTATCGTGCTGAGCAAAATGACTAGTCACTTCAAACTTATTTTATGAATTTTAAATGGACCTATGAAGAATTAAATGTCTTATTGCCTTTTAGTTTTGATGTGAAAGTTCAACAAACCCAATGTGAGCAAATGGCGATTATGAGTTTTCTGGATGGTCTTGACTCTCAGTTTGATGGAGCAAAATCTCATATTCTTGCTAGTGCTGAAATTTCTTCATTACATGAAGCCTTTACAAAGGTGCTTTGAACTAATACCAATATGACTACTAACCCAATGCAACAACCCAATGCACTTGTTAGTCGTAACAATGGGATTGAGACAGGTCGTTCAAACTTCCGAACAAGCAAAGGTAATAGTAGCTGTAACACTAGGAATCAGGAGTTGTTTGCTACTATTGTCATAAACCTGGACATACAAAACAGGGTTGTTGGAAGCTCCAAAAAAAAATCAGAAGTCACAACATGCAAATATGGTTACCAGTATAGTTTTGGACTCTGGGTTTGATCGAACAATTACCATCTCTACTGATGAATATGTTAAATTACTCCAGTTTCAGGAAGCACTCAAGAATCCATCTCAGTCTATTGTTTCCATTGCCGATTCAGGTAAAACAAACACGACTCCTTTCTTCTTCCACCAAGTGTTTATTGATTCAGGTGTCACAGATCATATGACAGGTAATCCTATTCTTTTCTCTACCTTTCAACCACATACCTCTATTGTTACATTAGCTGAAGGTTATGCTTCTTCAATTATTGGTTTTGTCATTTGCAACCTAGCCTCAACTATTTCCTTATCCTCTGTTTTGAGTCTACCAAAGTTCGCTTTTAATCTAGTGTCTGTCAGTAAGATAACTAAATCTCTGAATTGTTCTCTCATTTTTTCCTGATTTTTGTCTTTTTCAGGATCTTATGACGAATAAGGTTATTGGTAGAGAACGAGAATCAGGAGGTCTCTATATTTTGGATGTTCAGATACCTCAACCTATAGCTTGCTCTAATGTCGTCTCCTTTTGAAGCACACTGTCGATTGGGTCATCCTTTCTTATCTCTGTTAAAGAAGTTGTGTCCTCAATTTGAACATGTATCATCTTTAGTTTGTGAAGCATGTCAGTTTGCTAAACACCACCATGTTTCTTTTGTCCCTCGTGTCAATAAAAGGACTAGTACCAAATTTGAATTAGTTCATTCTGATGTCTAGGGTCCATTTCCTGTTATGTCAAAAACTGGATTTAAATATTTTGTTACTTTTATTGATGATTTTCTCGTATGACATGGCTTTATTTAATGAAAAATTGTTCTGAGTTATTATCACACTTTATTTCCTTTTGTGCTGAGATTAAAACGCAATTTAATGCTTCTATTAAAATACTACAAAGTGATAATGTCAAAGAATATTTCTCTCATCATTTTCAGACTTTTATGAGCAGTAATGGTATACTTCACCAATCATCCTATGTGAATACACCTTCACAAAATGGAGTTACGGAAAGAAAGAATAGACATCTTCTTGAAACAGTCAGGGCCTTTCTCTTTCAAACCAATGTTCCCAAACAATTTTAGGTCAATCTTGTGTCAACCACTTGTTTTTTTATTAATCGCATGTCTTCCTCAGTTTTTCATGGTCAATCCCCTTATGGTACACTATTTCCTTGATACACTGTATTCCCTATTGAACCTCACATCTTTGGTAGCACTTGCTTCATTCGAGATGTCCGTCCCCATATTACAAAATTAGATCCAAAATCACTCAAATGTGTTTTTCTTGGTTACTCTCGTCTCTAAAAGGGGTATAGATATTATTGTCCTAGTCTCGACAGGTATTTGGTGTCTGCTAACATTACCTTTTATGAACATATATTTTTTTTTCTCTGTTCCATCCTCTTCTATAAGTTCTCCAGTAGATGATGATTTGTTGGTTTATCATGTCATCAGTCAGAAATCCGGTCCAGATCCCACTTCGCATGTCAGACCACCTATTACTCAGGTATATTCCAGATGAACGTCTTCTGAAGCTTCACCTTCTAATACAAGTCTAGTACCGATATCTTCTTCTTCATCGGATCCTCCATTCAGTGATATTGACTTGCCTATTGCCCTTCGGAAAGGTAAACGACAATGTACATACCCAATCTCTTCCTTTGTTAATTATGATCACTTGTCTTCCTCTTCTTGTTCTTTTGTTGCCTCACTTGACTCTGTAGAAATTCCTAAAACTGTTAAAAAGACTCTCTCTTATCCTGGCTAGCGCAATGCAATGATAAAGGAGATGGTTGCTTTAGTTTCTAATGGGACTTGGGAGCTGTAGACCTTCTGGCTAAGAAAAGAGCAGTGGGGTGCAAATGGGTATTTACCCCAAAGGCTATGCACAGACTTATGGGGTGAACTATCCAGATACTTTTTCTCCTGTTGCCAAATTAACTTATGTTCGCTTGCTCATTTCTTTGGCAGCTATGTATGATTGGCCTCTATCGGCCTGATATTAAAAATGCATTCTTGCATGGTGATCTCTGTGAAAAAATGTATATGGAGCAACCACCTGGATTTGTTGCTTAGGAGGTCAAGGAAAGTATGCAGACTTCGAAAATCTCTGTATGGTTTGAAGCAAAGTCCTCGTGCTTGGTTTGACAAGTTTAGTCAAGTTGTGGAAATATTTGAGATGATCAAGAGTAAATCTGATCATACTGTCTTTTATAGACAATCTACAACTGGGATTATACTCTTAATTGTGTATGTAGATGATATCATCATTGGTGGAAGTGATGATTAAGGGATCTCATCTTTAAAGGAGTTTCTTCATAATCAATTCAATACTAAAGATTTGGGGGTGTTGAAGTACTTTCTGGGAATTGAGGTTTCAAGAAGCAAGAGAGGTATTGTTTTGTCTCAAAGGAGTTATGCCTTAGATTTACTGACTGAAACAGGAAAGCTGAGAATCAAGCCATGTAGTACTCCGATGATTCCTAACCTTCAACTCAAAGGATGAAGATCCATTTGAAGAGCCAAAAAGATACAGGAAACTAGTTGGAAAATTGAATTATCTTACAGTAACTCGTCCAGACATAGTTTATGCAGTTAGCATTTTGAGCCAATTATGTCTGCTCCAACAGTTCATCATTGGACTGCTCTAGAACAGGTTTTGTGCTATTTGAAATGAGCTCCTGGAGGAGGCTTGTTGTATAGGAATAATGGTCATACTCATATTGAGTGTTTCTTTGATGTGAACTGAGCAAGTTCCAAAATTGATCGAAGGTCTACAACTGATTATTGTGTTTTTGTTGGTGGTAATTTGATTTCATGGAGGAGTAAGAAGCAAAATGTGGTGTCATGGTCAAGTGCAAAATCTGAGTATAGAGCTATGGCACAAGCTTCGTGTGAGATTATATGGATTTCTCAACTCTTAATTGAGATAGATCTTAATATCTCAGTTCCTGCGAAATTATGGTGTGATAATCAAACTACTATTCATATTATATCGAATCCAGTTTTTCATGAACGAACTAAACATATTGAGATAGATTGTTATTCTGTTCGTGAGAAAATTCAACAAAACTTGATTTCGACAGCTTATGTAAAGCTGGAGAGCAATTAGGAGATATTTTTACAAAAACTCTTAATGGAGCTCGGGTTTTTCATATATGTAACAAGCTAGGCATGATTGATATCTATGCTCCAGCTTGAGGGAGAGTGTTATCATAATTAGGAATATATAACCTAATTAGGAATATCTTTATTTTAGGAATTAGTATTGTTTTTCTTCCTTTTTCGTCTCTCTCTCTCTCTTTATATATATATATGTCTGTATCATTCCTCACTAGTAAATATATAATTTTTCTCTCCATTCTTGTTTCATCACAGTACTCATTCAAGAAAAGAAAGAATACAGTATTTCTATTCTCTCTTTACAATTACCTGTCTCCCTCTCTCTCTTCTATTTCTCTTTTTCTATCTAGTTCTCTCTCTATATATATCTATTCTCTTCTTGCTTCTCAAGTTTCGTCCATTGTTAATCATCTACTAGAGATATCTTCCGGCAGATAGTGCATTCAAGTTGCAATTTGGCTTAACAAATCCAGGTCCAAACATAGTCCACTCTTAGAAAATCAATTTGGGCTACCAGGGTCACTTTAATGGTTACAATAAGAGTTTTCTGCAACTCCTTTTCAATTCAAGAATAAATAATATATGATCATTTCAAGTTTAATGCCTTAAATAAACCCTTGACATAATATTTCTCCTCGGCAACCCCCCTCTCCCCCACTCTCCCCAAATATAAATTACAATATAGTATACCAAACATAAAAATTCATTTGCAGGTAAATTGTTTAATAAATTTACTTATAAATATATGAATTACTAGGTTATTTGATTTAGAAGACAGCGTAAAACACAAATTATGGAAAACCATCATGCAACACGGTCTGTTTGTATTTAAATAGCCAAAGTAAATGAGATATACAATCACCAAAACAGAGCTAACCATTGAGCATAATATTTCTTCGCAAAAGCCAGAGGTGTGTCCACCATGATATGGTCCACAAGCCAGATCTCTGACAATGAAGCAAACAGATATCCAATCGATATTCTCTGCAAATAACAAAAAGGCATTAGCTCAAAAAAACATATAAGAATGCATATCTTAAGTAGAAGTTTACTTCTAAATTTGTGAACAATAACAGAAACAAAATTTTTGAGATTAAAAAAATTCTAGGACTTAAAAGTCATATTACACTATGCTTCCAATGTAGAACAGCAATAAGTGTTCATGTCAGATGAAGTTCTATATATATATCATGCATGTTTAGGGCACTGGTTCAAAACTTCAAAATCATCATTTTGGTATTTACAAACCATTGGACCATCTTTATTATTCCAATAGCCATTTCAACAGCAAGTAAATCCCAATTTTGCCACAAATTCAGGCCTGCTTAAAACAAAGGAGATATGAATCATGCCCACATCCAAATCAGCATGCATTATGCAGCCATATTTGAAGTTTTTAAGCATAAGATAAGCTTATAGCTTTCACTAGACCAGAAATCAAGAGTTCAGCTGCATAAAAGTAGCATCTTCAAGAGAATATTTAGACCTGAAAATCTATGACCAAGTAGCTATGTTGCTTGGACTCGGGTATGAGTATCCGATACAGGTGCATATCTAAAAGTCTGACTTCTTACTTTTTAAAATTTATGATATATAGTTATGATTAAAAAGGACCTAAAATTAAGATACGGGTATATATATATATATATATATATATATATATATATATATATATATATATTAATTTTCATAAATAATAATTTAAGTTAAAAGATTGATCAAATTATAACATTTAAATTGCTAAATAAAATAAAATTGCAATACTCCATTTCACTTTAAGATGAAATAATTTAAACTACAAGCTTAAAAGTTCAAAGTCCAAACCACAATGACAAATAACAAAATGATATCACATAACTTAGAAAGTTTAACAAATTAGTATTAAACAAACTAGTAATGACTCATTTTTTAAGTTCAAGCAACATGCTTTTATGCCCGGAAAGTATTCACTCTTAAAGTGAAAGATCCGGGAAGGATTCCATACCTATACTCATGTCGCATCCTAAGGACACATATACTTCTTCATTATAGAAGTGTCCGAGTAACATAGCCAAGTAGTCGCACAAAAGATAAGTAGGCCAATAAGATCATCAAATTAATAAGATTCTCTAAGAACTAAACCTGTAGAACACCCAACCAACGTATCTTGCCCACATCAACCCCATATGTTAAACTCTTACGCCCATGGAAATACCCACCTGGTGAATTCCAAGAAGAAATACAAAGCAAAACTTTATAAATACAATGTCAATCAGCAAAAGGTAATGATTAGAAACATAATACTAGAAAAACTTCATTAAAATCAAAGAAGAAAAGACTTTCAAGTCAATCACTTGACTTGCACTATTGGAACCTACCTTGCAACAATACACCCAAAAGAAATAGTTTAATAGTCCTCAGTATGACTTTCTTTGTCGCAATTGATTTGCTAGATGTTTTCTGCATCGTAAGACATATCATGATCACACAATTAATTGACTTGCTGCAAAGAATTAGATAGTATGCATATATAAATAGCTAGAATCCAGCACAAATTTCATGTCATTGAACTTTCTAAACAATCAATTGTCACTGCTAAATAGACTAAACTAGGGCATTAAGGACTCTGCTTTCCTATATAACCACACTGAATTAAATTTAATGTCTATATCAAAGGAAAAAAAAGTCAGAACTATAGTTCATCAAAAAAAGACTAAATTTTAACATATAATTATCAAAATCAATGAATATGATAAGATGGTTTAGTAAGCAACACTAAAATTTGATTTCATCGTCGACAGCTGAAAGAGTCTACAATTGTCTCCTACCAATGCATGACAAATGAAGCTACATTCTGAGCTCCCACAGCTCCAGAATGCCATTCTCATAACAAGAGTGGAAAATTAACAGTTATACTTTCAGTATCAATAGAGGAAAAACAAAAGTTAAAGTACTGATAAGTTAACCAGCATATTTGAGGTACAACTGTGTACAGTTTTCATAGTGATTCAACCAAAAGTTTGATCATACTTACAGAATTTCCTTACCTTGAATACCAAACCAACAGAAATGCCGACACCAAATAGGAAAAATGGCATCACAAAATCTGCTAGTGTCACACCAAACCAGGGAGAATGATTAACAGAAGGAAAAGCTCCTCCAGCATCATCAACTAAAATCATGAGCTGTCAAAGAACTCTAATAAATCAAATCATACTAAATTAATTGGGGGAAAACACCAAATAGCAGGCGAAACTTTATGAATTGATAGCCATAACAGAATAAAATTAAAAAAATTGAACAAGTCTATAAATTGTAGTCAATCTTTAATTAATAAAAAGAGAGATCAGGTTGTAAATGAAGAACTAACAAAATCAGTCACTCAATTACTTCTCTCAAAGCAATGTGAAAAATCTGAGAATAGAAATGTTTCAAATATATATTAAGCTCGGTTTATCGGTTCAACTCAAAAATATTGTCTATTTGCCTTGGCCAAAATATCTAATCAAATTTACTAATTCCCTTAATCTGTATGCATAATCTAAATTCTTGCGCCATATAATTCCCACTGATTACTAGTGGCGAATAAACAATCAAATAAGCACGAGGATTATCACAACATAACGACCTTTAATTCCAACAGGCACACCAAAGTAACTTTCAAAAGCTGTCACCAGCTCATCAAACTCAAGTAATTTCGTCCATAGAAAAGAGGTTATAGGGTGCATACTGCGACGGTGAGTCCTCGAAAGACGTCGAGGGAGATGAGCCGTTGATGAAGTCGCGGCGGTGCTTCTGGTTCGTTGGAAGATAAGGAAGGGGTGATTTCATCTTGGTGTCCATTAGGAGGTGGAATATTACGGTGGAGAAGGGGACGCCGTTCGTCATCTTCTGTAACTGTGATCAAAGCAGACATTGTTTTCCTCTCTCTATCTGTCTATAGATGATTCGGTTTTCTCTCCGTCCCGTGGTGTTCTGCTTTCGGCCATCAACAACTGTTTCTAGCAGCTGCCCTCTTACTCAATTTCGCTCGGTTGACCAAAATGTACACATTTCTGTAGGCAAAATAACATATTTTAATTTTGGTACCTTCGGTTTTTCATTCGAAACTAATCGCCTCACCCGATTTGTTTTATATATGTATATAGAAAATTATGTGAGTAACTTTACAAATTTAAAATTTATCATTTATCTGAAGTAAATTTGTATTGAATGATTTAAAATGTTTTTTTTAATTAACGTGGTAATATCATGTATTTCTGATATCATATTAAATATTTTTACCGTAATGTTTTTGTTTATAGCTTAGAGTATTCGTCAATATAGAAATAATAAATAACATCCTTTTCAATTTTTAGTTATAAGTTATATTTCTCAAATATAAAAATCACTTGTGTAATTTTTTCCTCAAATAATTTTGTTGTCTCATATTTTCTATTTCAAATCACAAAAATAAAAACAGACCGTGCTAAGTGCTAAGTGTCGCACGATTGCTAGTTGAGTTCTAGGGTCGTGACAGTTGGTATCAGAGCCAAGGTTCGAAGCTTTACTACCTTTGGCATAATGAAGGCTACTGTCCCAGCTACACCTAGCGTGGAAGTTCCATCAATGGAACGTGGTCGTGAGGAAGTTCAGAAACCATCCAAAGAATCTCGAGTCAAGTCGAAAGACATGATTTCTAGCTTGGAAGCACGTGTTGTGAGTGCTCAGGACAACTTGAGAGAGTTGTTCGACCGAGTAGACAACTTGGAGGAACGTTGCAGCGACTTGGAGGCCGAGGATGCGGAAATCCATGCAGCGGTCAAGATGTCCCTCAACGAGCTAGATGGTGGGTTAAGGCAAGAGATTGATGGGCTGAAATCCGAACTTGTCAAGGTACGTGATCTCTTCCAAAGAGAAATTTCTAATGTGTTACTTAGAGTTGAGGATATGGGTGGTGATCTAGCACTATGCAAACGGGCTATGGCCTCGGGAACCAATACAACCACTATCATTGAGGCCAAGAAAGTGGAAGTTCCCAAGCCAAAGACTTTCAATGGTGCTCGGAATGCTAGGGAAGTTGAGAACTTCCTATGGGGGCTGGATCAATACTTCGAAGCTACTGGTGTAACGGACCATGCCAGCAAAATCCGAACTACTGTCATGTACTTGATCGACACTGCTATGCTGTGGTGGAGACGAAGACATGGAGATGTGCAACGTGGGGTGTGCACAATTGACACTTTTGAGGACTTCAAAAGGGAATTCAAAAGCCAATTCTTCCCCGTAAATGCCGAGGAAGAGGCGAGGGGCCGGCTTCGACGACTAAAATAGATGGGTAGCATAAGGGAGTATGTGAAGGAGTTCACAACCTTGCTGCTAGATGTCCCTGACACATCGGACAAGGATGCCTTATTCTTGTTCATGGATGGTCTCCAATCATGGGCTAACCTTGAGCTCAAACGACGTGGTGTCCAAGACTTATCTTCGGCCATTGTCGTTGCTGAAAGTCTTATTGATTACTCCTCAAACAAAGAAGGCTCGAGGCCAGCTGATAGAAAGTTTGTTGGAGCAAGGAATGGGGGAGGTCATGCCAAGAGTCAGAACCATAAAAACCACAAAGAAGGCTACTCATTCAAGTCCCGAGACAAAGGGAAGTAAAGGGAAGAACGTGGTGCCTCAAAGCCCCGTGTGACGTGTTTTATATGCGACGGACCTCATTGGGCACGAGAATGTCCCAAAAGGAAGACATTAAATGCTTTAGTTGCCTCCACTCATGATCAAGACAAAAGTGAGGCAGATGACGGTGCAAAGATGGGATCCTTGCGGTTGCTCAGTGCATTGCGGAGTGGCCCGATGAACCCCAAGGGACTCATGTTTGTGGATGCATCCATCAATGGGAAAGTCGCCAAAGCCTTGGTCGACACAGGTGCATCTCACAACTTTGTTTCACTAGAGGAAGCCAAGAGACTCGGTCTCAAAGTTGCCAACGGAGGTGGCTCCCTCAAAGCAGTTAACTCGGCGACACAACCTCTACAAGGAATTGCCCGCGGAGTAAAGGTCGGTCTCGGTGCATGGACTGGCCAAGTGAATTTATCTGTGGCACCCATGGATGATTTCTCGGTGGTATTCGGCATGGAGTTCTTAGACCAGGTTAGAGCTTTCCTTGTTCCATGTTCAAACTCTATGTGCATTATGGATGGACCAAAGGCTTGTCTAGTACCGACGGAGAGGACCACCAAGCCTACTACTCAAGCTCTCTCAGCACTTCAATTCAAGAAGGGATTGAAGAGGGAAGAAGAGAGTTACTTGGCCATTCTTAAAGAGTATGATGATGATGAAGCATCACCACAACCAAGCTTGCCAACGGAGGTGCAAGTTGTCTTGGATGAGTTACAGGATGTGATGCCGGAGGCATTGCCAAAACAGTTATCCCCAAGGAGAGAGGTGGACCATGAAATTGAGCTGGAGCCTGGCACAAGACCACCAGTCATGAGTCCTTACCGGATGGCAAACTCGGAGTTGGCAGAATTGCGGAAGCAACTCAACGAGCTATTGGATGCTGGTTTCATTAGACCATCCAAAGCCCCATTTGGTGCCCCGGTGCTCTTTCAGAAAAAGAAGGATGGTTCACTAAGAATGTGCATTGACTACCGCGCTCTAAACAAGATCACGGTAAAGAACAAATATCCTATCCCACTCATTGCTGATTTGTTTGATCAATTGGGGAACACAAGATACTTCTCCAAGTTGGACTTGCGGTCGGGATACTACCAGGTGCGCATTGCAAAAGGGGATGAGCCGAAGACTACATGTGTAATAAGGTACGGTGCTTATGAGTTCCTTGTTATGCCCTTTGGTCTCACAAATGCACCTGCTACCTTTTGCACTCTCATGAATAAACTCTTCCATCCCTACCTCGATCGGTTCGTGGTAGTATATCTTGATGATATTGTGATATATAGCCGGACTATGGAAGAACATCTTGAGCATTTGAAGAAGGTGTTCGAGGTCCTCAGAGAAAATGAGCTATATGTTAAGAGGGAGAAATGTTTCTTTGCCCAAAATGAGGTAATGTTCTTGGGACATGGGATAAAAGATGGGAAGCTTATGATGGATGGAGACAAGGTGAAAGCCATCCAAGAATGGGAACCTCTCACTAAGGTCCCCGAGTTACGATCTTTCCTTAGACTTGTGAACTACTACCGGAGATTCATCAAGTCATATTCAGCAAGAGCAGCTCCACTAACTGACCTACTCAAGAAGAACAAGACTTGGGAGTGGACAAACAAGTGCCAAGCCTCGTTTGATGACTTGAAAAAGGTCATTACTGAAGAACCAGTGCTTTACTTGCTAGACCCCTGCAAGATATACGAGCTACATACAGATGCCTTAGACTTTGCCATTGGTGGAGTATTGATGCAAGAAGGGCATCCGATAGCATATGAGAGTCGCAAGCTCAATGACACTGAACGCCGCTACACTGTGCAGGAAAAAGAGATGACTGCTATCATCCATTATCTAAGGGTGTGGCGACACTACTTGTTGGGTTCTCACTTTGTGATCATGACAGACAATGTAGCAACTAGCTACTTCCAAACTCAAAAGAAGTTGAGTCCTAAACAAGCTCGGTGGCAAGACTTTCTGGCAGAATTTGACTACAAGCTTGAATACAAACCTGGTAAGGCCAATGTGGTGGCTGATGCACTAAGTCGAAAAGCGGAGTTAGTAGCTTTGAGTAGACCAAGCAGTCCCTTGTTGGCAAAGATCAAAGAAGGGTTGGAGCATGATGCCCTGGCTCAAAACCTCATTGTCCTCATCAAGGAAGGAAAGACAAGGCGATTTTGGCAGAGTGACAGACTACTCTATGCCAAGAAAAACCGCATCTATGTTCCTAAGTGGGGGAACTTGAGAAAAGAGATGATCAAGGAATGCCATGATTCACTATGGGCGGGACACCCAGGCATGAAACGTACCCTTGCCTTGATCAAGTCTATTTACTATTGGCCTCAACTACGAGATGATGTTGAAGCCTACGCAAGAACTTGCCTTGTTTGCCAACAAGACAAGATAGAGCAGCGTGCACCCAGTGGCCTGCTAGAGCCACTGCCTATTTCGGAGAGACCATCGGAGAGTGTCTCGATGGACTTCATCACTTGCTTGCCAAAATCAGAAGGCTTTGGCAGTATAATAGTGGTCATTGATCGCTTCAGTAAGTATGCAACATTCATACCTGCCTCGGCGGATTGCACTGCTGATGAGACTGCACGGTTGTTCCTCAAACGTGTTGTGAAGCATTGGGGAATTCCATCAAATATCATGAGTGATCGAGACCCACGATTTACTGAAAAGTTCTGGACAGAATTGTTCAAGCTGCTGGGATCAGACTTAAACTTCTCCACCAGTTTTCATCCGCAAAGCGATGGGCAGACGGAACGTGCCAATGCACTACTGGAGCTGTATCTGAGGCACTTTGTTAGTGCCAACCAACATGATTGGGCTAAGTTGCTGGACGTAGCCCAATTCTCTTATAACTTGCAGCAAAGTGAATCCACTGGCAAGAGTCCCTTCGAGATCATTACGGGACAACAACCTATGACCCCTCATGCTTTGGCTACAAGCTATGAAGGAAGGAGTCCTGCAGCTTTCAAATTTGCTAAGGCATGGCATGAGCAAGCTGAGTTAGCCCGAGCCTATTTGAACAAGGCATCCAAAAAGATGAAGAAGTAGGCTGACAAGAAAAGAAGAATGGTTGAATTTCGGGAAGGAGATTTGGTCCTTGTCAAATTATTACCACAACAGTTCAAGTCCTTGCGGAAGGTTCACAAGGGGTTGGTACGGAAATACGAAGGGCCATTTCCTGTCCTTAAGTAGGTTGGTAAGGTGTCTTACAAGTTACAACTCCCTCCAAAGCTTAAAATCTATCCAGTCTTTCATGTAAGTATGTTGAAGCCTTATCATGGAGACGAAGAAGATGCAATTCGAGGAGAGTCAAAAAGGGCACCCACTGCAGTAGTAACCTCTTTTGATAGAGGAGTGGATTCCATTCTGGCAGACCGCTTAATTCGGCGTAGAGGTGTACCAAGTTATCGGGGATACTTGGTAAAATGGAAGAATGCCCCGGACATAGAGGCGAGCTGGGAACCTGAAGACACTTTGTGGCAGTTCAAAGATGACATAGAAAGGTTCAAGCTTGAAGGCGCGACGAGGGCGTCGCGAACTTGAGTGGGGGAGAATGTCACGCCCCGCGAAGGTTCAGACGGGATTTCCCGTATATTTACATTTTTCCGCACATATGTAATATTCTAGAAGGCCATTGTAAACCGTTAAATTAAATGGATCGTGGCCGTCCATTTCGGTAGGTAGGAATTAATCCTAGCCCTCCATTTTTTAGGTGGGAATCAATCCTAGCCATACATTTTGGTAGGTGGGAGTTGATCTTAACCATTCATTTGGTAGGTGGGAATCAATCCTAGCCATTCATTTGGTAGGTGAGAGTTAATCCTAACCATCCATCTGGTAGGTGGGAATTGATCTCAGTCATCCATTGAGGAGGTGGAGGCTTATATATACCTTATGTAAATTCATTTGTAATCATTCAAGCATTTAAGCATTTCAAGTAATACAAAGCATTCTTCACAAACTCTTGTGTTCTTGTTCTGCTATTGAATTTTCTCGATCTCTAAGTTCCGTTCTATTCTCTTTGGAGTGCTTTTATCGGTTTGAAAGGCAGACTTAGTGCAACGGACCGTGCTAAGTGTCGCACGATTGCTAGTTGAGTTCTAGGGTCGTGACATTATGCTCTTCAACGCCCAGCGATGTACGTTCTCTCATTCTTTGCTCTTAATTTATTCTTCGCTCCTAATTTAGTGCATAATAGGGTCGAATGGAGTCAGTGTTAAACTTTATCGACTTATTAAGAAATTCAAAATTAAATTCAACCCAATTGATTTTTTTAATTGTTTAAAATTTAATTTTAAAAATATTTAAATTATTCGAATTCAATTTAATAAAATTCGAATCAATTAAAAATTTTAATAAATAATATATTCGGATCAATTCAAAATCAATTCGAATTAACTCCATTTAATTAAATTTAAATATTAAATATATAAAATAATTTAATAAATAATAATAAACTATTCAATTAAACTTGCAAACTTTATTAATTGGATATTGTAAAACTCTATTCTGACTCGATGATCTATTAATTTCAAATCAAATTTAAATAATTGAACACTGTAGCGTAAAAGTTTTTTTTTTTTTTTTGGGTACATAGTGCATAAACGCTTTTAATAAGCTTGCTGGATTTGTTTTATTAAAAAAATAGGCTTCAACTATAACCATATGTACTTGTCCCTCTTTTTTGGTTGCTTTGCCGTCTGTACTTGTTTTGGTCCACTTTACCTCTTATTACTCATTTTTTAGTACAAATAATTTCTGGGATTGTATCTCCAACAAATTTTGAAGCGCCTGAATCTCAGAATTTCACACAAAGTAACTAACTCTTATCAAATTCAAAACTGCATTCACCACCCTAGCCACCATCTAAATGCCACATGCCATACCACATATCCAAACACAAAGCTTCTCCATTCCTCTGCCTATCACAAAGCTTCCCCAAGACTCCATCTTCTTCTTCCCCAATTTACTGTTGTAATATCTAAAAAACAAAAACCTAAAAGAACACAAATTAAAAATCATCATGTGGATCTAAATTCAAAGAGGAAGAAAGAATCGCCAGTTTTTTTTTTCTAGTTCAACTCGGTCATCTCCATTCCCTAGGTGCTGGAGTGGGTTTTGGGTCTCTTGAAATCTAACAAGGATCAGAGTTTGGTGTCTTTGGTGTGCAAGGGTTTGTATAACGCGGTCGCCCACGCCATTTCTCCCAAGATCATAGCTTGTCGGTTTGCAGAAATCTAGAGCGTAAATCTCAAAGGGAAGACAAGATTCTCCGATTTCAATTTGATGCCCAGAGATTAGGGCGCCGATATTAAGTCTTGGCTTGTCGTTTTTGCCTCCAAGTACCCCTTTTTGGAGGAGCTTAGGTGACAGTCGCTGATGAGTACTTGGAGCTTTTGGCTTTCAACTTCCCCAACTTTAAAGCTCTCTCGCTTCTGAGTAGTGATGGGTTCAGTACTGATGGATTGGGTTCTTTATCTTATTTCCCTTGCTTTCAAAAGCAGGAACTTAGAAACTATAATTTAGAATAGGGGCTTGCTAATGGGTTTTGACTACTAGCAAATGGAAAGTTCAACAACTACATGTTCGCAGGACAAGATCAATCTCACAAACACAAATGAGAGGAACATCACAGAGGGATAAGGAAAGAAGAGAAAGGAGACTGATAATTAATCCAATTGTACCCACTAATACCAACATTATTCATCTAAAAAATATTTTTTCACCCGCTATTCTCTTCAATGGTCTTCAAGCGATTAGGGGTTCTACTGAAATTTAAATTTACCAAAAACGAGATATGAAGTGCAAAATGAACCAAAAAAAGATGCAGAGATATAAAAAGTGACAAGGACTCCGTATGATTTAAGCTTTAAAAAATAATGTTTATTATCGTCATCAGTCAAGCAAGTAAATACTGAGTACCGATTCGAATTTGTTTACTCTCATTTGGATAGGGATATTTTAAAATTTATAGGTTTTATAAAATTTATAAATTTTAAATGAATAGATTGTAAGAATATAAAATTTATGGATTATAAAAATTTTATGATTTGATTTGAATATAAAATTTATGAATTAATGAAATAATTTCTCTTATATTTGGTTTAATGATCATAATTCATAAATTTAACAATTAGTTTTCGATTTTATCTTTTACTAAATATTAGTAATTTATCATTAAGTAAATATTTTTTTTAATCGCATTTATATTTTATTATGAAATAATATAATTTAAAGTAAATTTTTAAAAAAATACAATTAATGACTTTTTGCTCAAAATTCTATATAAACTCATTATTCATACTATATTTATAAATAAATTAATCCATTAACTTTTTTTGAATGAACTCATTAATGTTTTTTAATTGATATTAAAACCAATAGAAATAAAATAAGTGAAAAATAAAAAAAAATTTGGCAAATGGTTTTTATTTCATTTTTAGGCTTAAAGGATGATTTTATAATACTATTAATTTATTAAAGATAATATTGGAATAAAAAAAATCTAACAACAATCATTCATGACTAAAAAATAGTGGATTTTGAATTTTTATACATAGGAAGTAGAAAATCAAATCTTTCAAAAATAAGTGATTTTGTTGGGTGAAGAATTTTCCAAAATACATGAATTTTAACTTTTTTAAGTAGTCAAATAATAAATTTAATATAAATTCATAAATTATTATAATTCTCTCATTCAAAATCTCTCAATCAAAACATAACTTTCCAGGAGATACAATTCTATTTATTAGGCTCATCAATTCTATGAACTTATTTTGGAAGATGAAACATATTAATTGTCAGAGAATTCTAGAAGAAACTAGCTCCACAAGGTTCCTAATCCTATGGATAATTTTATTTTTAGAGAAAAAAAAAATTGAATTATGAATTTCTAAGTATTGATAAAATATTTCACTTATTTATATGGAGAATGCGTTAAAAAAAAAAAACAAAAAGAGTGTTTTAAGTTTAATCTTCTAAATAAGATGGAGCAGTATACGAATTAAAACGAAAAATCAAATTGAGAAAAATACTTTGATTTTCTTTTCTTTCAATTGTTGTTACACCTAAACAAAAATAAAAAGTCAATACATTTAAATTGCAGAATGGATATGAAAGAAACGTTCAGCAATGAGCTTTAGTACTGGAATAATTATTAATGCTATAAGTTAGGGTAAAAATGATCCAATTAAAAGAATTTGATATAATTAAGTATTTAGAGCAATTAACACAATATTTAGTGCAATCATTAGGCTATTTTAAAGAATTAACTAAGTTTTTTGCTTTTGTGAGCTGAAATAATTCGAAAACATGCAGCTGGGAGGATACCAAAGGAAAATAATGTATCATGGAGAGTCGATTCATGCCCGAAGGATGAAATAGTTGGTGGGTACTGTGACGCTGGTAATGCTGTTAAGTATACATTTCCGGCATCTTTTGCCATGACTATATTGAGTTGGAGCGTGATCGAATACAGAGCAAAATATGAAGCTGCTGGAGAGCTACATCATGTCAAAGACATCATCAAATGGGGCATTGACTGCCTTAACAAAACATTCAATTCCTCTGCTGACTCCATAGACAGCACTCCTGCACAAGTTGGGGGAGAGCATGATAACCATTGCTGGATGAGACCCGAAGATGTTGACACCGAAAATAACTTCTCACGCCTTGCAACCATCTGTTAAAACTGCCCTGCCTTGGTTGCAGAAACAGCCGCTGCATTAGCTACTGCCTCCATTGTATTCAAGGATAGTAAGAATTACTCAAGGAAACTCGCCTGCGATGCTGAAATGCTGTTCGAGCTTGCTACTAGAGGTCAAGGCGAAAACTATTCAGGCGGTCCAACCCCCCCTCAATTTTCTATAACTCTAGTGGTTTCTGGGATGAGTTTGTTTGGGGTGGCGCTTGGTTGTATTTTGCAACTGGGAATTCTTCCTGTCTTCAACTTGTTACCACGCCAGACCTGGTCAACAAAGACTATTCTTTCAGGGGAGGCCCCAGTTGGGGTGTATTTAGCTGGGATAACAAGCATGCTGCTGCTCAATTGCTGCTAAGCCGTGCAAAAAATTTATTGGATTATGGCTATCCATATGAAGAGATGTTGAGCACATTTCAGAATCATATTGAGGATATCAAGTGTTCGTACCTGCCAATTTTCCGGAACTTCATTCAAACCAAAGGAGGACTGATTGAGCTAAACCATGGAAGGCCACGACCGCTTCAATATGTAGCCAATGCAGCTTTCATGGCCACCCTTTACAGTAATTATCTTGAAAGTAATATGATATCAGGATGGCAATGTGGAGCTAAATTTTTCAGGAATGAAGCTTTGCACGATTTTGCAAGGAGTCAGATTGATTACATCCTAGGTAAAAATCCAGAGAGTATGAGCTACATTGTAGGCTTTGGCAACCATTTTCCACAGCATGTGCACCATAGAGGCGCTTCAATTCCACACAACAAGGTCAAGTATGGCTGTAAAGGAGGATTCAAATGGAGAGATAGTCAAAGGCCAAATCCAAATACTATTGCTGGTTGGAGGTCCTTATAAGCACGATGCGTTCCAGGATATTCGTTCCAACTATAATTATACAGAGCCAACCGTTGCAGGAAATGCAGGTCTTGTTGCTGCGCTTGTGGCTTAGTCAGGTGGAAAGACTTCTATAATTGACAAGAATACCATATTTTATGCAATTCCCCCAATTTACACACTTGAACCACCGCCTCCAGCACCTTAGACACCATAAAATGCTGCTAAAATTCTCATTTACTAAATGAAAAATGCTACTGGTGATCAGATTGGTATGATATATCTTACATCATGTAAAAGAAAATTTCTTGTTGTTTTACTACATCGATATTCACGATTAATCACAGTAACATCAGTTCCATTTTAGATCAATGGAAAATCACGAACCCTCCTTACCCTGTAACACTGCCTGATGAACCCGGTAGCATCCGAAGCTTTCCAAGTTTTTGTGCAGCAGCGGCCAGCGTAGAATTGCTTTTGCAGAAGGCAAATCTAATGTACCTATTGTGGTAGTCAAAATTTCCCTGAGATGATTTCTCCACAGATAAACTGGAGTGAAAAAAACCACAACCAGGTACAGCAACCACCCCTGCTTGTTCTATTAATTTCTTAACATATTCAACCTGAACCACCAAAACAAGAAATTAGCATAAGCCAGAAATATAACAGATAGCTTAGCACCATATCAAATAATTGATCACATAAGACCTAATAACAATTTGAAATGAACACTTCAAAAGCAACTCAGACTATTGATATAAAGATGCACTCACATCAGAAA
The DNA here is from genome assembly GCA_023653625.1 of Triadica sebifera. NCBI lineage: Eukaryota > Viridiplantae > Streptophyta > Magnoliopsida > Malpighiales > Euphorbiaceae > Triadica > Triadica sebifera. Next base: position 5,195,230 of record CM042895.1, read on the forward strand.
GTAAGGAATTTTCAGGAAGCTCTGCAAATAAAAAGAATGAACCCTGAGGCTTGAATTGAATCTGAAAACCAATCTCAGCAAGAAACTTCACAATGTAATCTCGTTTCGATTCATAATCCTGAACAACAATAAAAATTATATTAGCAATGATTTGCTATGAATAACAAAATGGCAGAGCAACATTTATTTTTATTTCTTTTCTCTCCTCTTTTTGTCCAGCCGGAGCTCCATTTGGGCTTAGGCTATTATGCTACAATACAAAGAGTATTGTACTCCTAGTTGATAAATCATCCCTCCACCTATTTCCTGAGAAAATTGAATATGAGACCTTCCACTTAAAGTTTGCCGATATCAATATCTTTGACCGTCAAAGTTATTACACGGAGGGTAATGATGCATTAGAGCAGTTGCTGTATCAACAAGGTGTTAAAAGCCATCTATTTCACAAAATCAAATGGAATTTAAAGCTTTTCAAGACCTACTCTTCTCAAGGACTCAAAATATTCTTGAGGACTTCTTAAAGCAGTCAAGGCTGCTTCTTGGAAAGGTGCTGGAGCAGAATCTGTGAGTTTAACATGAATATTTCTAATTGCAGACGCAAAGAAAGCAGGAGCAATTGCCCATCCGACCCTCCATCCTAATAGATAACACAATGGTGAGATTGCAATTCTATGACAGTCATTATTTAATTCCCTTAGAAAATGTTTGGTTAGTCCATTTTAGAAATTAGTAAAATAGGATGCAAATTTATTATTTGGTGTTCAAGGGACTCAAAAATTCTTCTATGAAGTTTCTGGAGTTGAATAATTTGAATTTATATGCAAATGAAATAATGTTATGTACTTTTTCTGAAGTTACCATTAAATTATATTAGACCGGTCTAGGCAAGTACTTCCAATTATATTAATTATGTCAAAAGTAATATTAGAATGGAATTCTTAGAATAGGATGTCCAAAAAGACAATCATTTCCAAGGGCAACAAACGGTGACCTTATTTATTACTACTTTACAACACATGAGAGGAGATTTTGCAGAATGAACCAAGTCAGAGAACAATTCATCTGCTAGGATGTTAGCTGTGACCTGTGACACTAAAAGTTTTTGATAAGGAAGAAGTGATGATAGTTCGCTCTTGCATTCCTGGAAATGACGCAAGGGATATATGTTTTATGTTGTCATATGTGATATGCTCATATACCTGCATGGGAAATAGAAATCCTTCAGATATTAGAGACGCAAGTGACTTATGTTTCCTGCAAGTTTGATGACATGAAAAATACATTAGGGCCACAGCATAAGGAGAAACAAGAGAAGAACCTCTAAACTCAGAGTCACACCATTCCAGAACTACAGAATCAAGATTTTGAGCTTTTTCAAGTTCCCACTTATAGAAAATCAGTTTCAGCTCCCTCTCAGTTGTATTTGCTAGGATGTTGAAAGTGTAACAAATTAATTTTTTTTTCAGAATACCTACCTTCAGCAACACAAGTTGCGACATGTATCCCCCATCACACTGTTACCTCTAACAGTAAGTTCAAAGTTTATTCAACAAAGTTATCTGATATTATTTCAACTAACTCACATTCATACAAACAAGTTAAGCATCAGCAGCACAAACAATTCATAATGGAAAGCATAATTGACAGGCACTTGTGTGAAAATCTATCCATGACAGCCTTTTTTTTTTTTTTTGCTTTTATTTATGAGGAAAAAATAAGAAATAAAAATGTAGGACCTAAGATTTAAAAAAAAATCTTTGCATATTTCTTTTGTCACAGTTGTTAATCATCTAGAAGCTCAATAGCAGTAGGAGAAGAAGAGCTCGCTCTAACTGGGACTTCTTATTCAGATAGTAAGGAAGCAGGAGGTCACTAGCATCATTAAATGAAAAACATTCTAGTTAATCATGCTATTATTTACATGTGTAAGAAAAAGGAATATCATACTTCATCTGTTATAGCAACGCAATTCCTTCTGCAGCAAGCTTCTGCAATGGTCTCAAGTTCATCTTTAGAGAAAACTTTCCCAGTCGGATTCTGAGGACTGTGCCACATTATGTCAGTGAGCAATGAAACCATTACGTCAGAGGCTGACTCTTCAAAAATTCTTCTAATTTGAAAAAGATCCTAAGAAATCACCTTTTGTGGAGTCCACAATTAAGGTGTGCATAACTTGTGGGGAAATTTTGCCTGTTGAACTTGATTCATTCAAGCCAATTTCCACCCTTACAAAACTACAAAATATGTAATATGTGTAGCTGTGTGCTGCTTAAAAGCTCCCGTTGTTAGTTCTTATTTATCTCTCTCGGTTGCCAATAGCAACTACCGAGCATAAAACTTGCATCAAAGACAAGTTTGTGACTGCCATAATAATTGGGGCATTTCGTTCAATGAACAATAATAATAATAAACTACTCCTCAAACAAATGAAAGTCTAATCAAATTTCAACTCTACCGATGATTAAAATGCTATGGTTTTTAAAACAGAGATTTTATCAGAATTGAAATTCTTAGTCCCCCTATTTTTCAAGTACCGAACTCTCTAACCTGTTTAATATTACAGCTTTTGTTCTGCCAGTAAAGGAACCCATAAATTTGTCTGAATCCAAAGTCCAACCAGGAGGGTCAAGTGATACATACACCTGCAGCAAATTCCTTTTCCACACTATTCAAAACTTTAAAATTCTTACCACTGATAATAATCATGATAAATTTAAAACCACAGGGAGGGGGGGGGGCTTACAGGGATTCCTCCTGCTATTCTAATGCATCCTTCATATGTTTCATATGATGGGTCAAACAGCACCACTTCATCACCGGGGTCTATCACTGTCCAAAGCGATGAGCAAAATAAACATAAAGAAATACCCAAAATTGTACATGAAACAAATGACAAATTGTGAACAGAAAATACCAGCAAACACAGCGGCTGCAAATGCCTCAGTCTGGCCACAGCAAATGGTTATGTCAGTCTGAGGATCAATATCCAAATTATGCATTTCCTTCGTAGTTCTCGCCAAGTGGTCACAAAATCCTTGTACATGTCTTAATTTTTACAATAATTAAGCTCCATTAGTTCTAGTTGTAGAAAGAAAAAAAAAGGAAAGAAGCAAGCTCTGCTTAAAAAATTGTATATTCCACACATTAGGCTAGCAACCTGTACTGGTTGAAGTCAGAATTGATGGCGGAAACGGCAGCGGTTTTCAGATGTGATGGGGCGGGAAAGTCCGGAAAACCTTCGGCGAGGTTGATGGCGTTGCATCTCTGAGCTAAGTGAGAAAGTTCTTGAATGGGTGAAGGAGAAAAGGTCTTTGCAACTGAGGATAGCTTTGTCTCCATGGGACACTTCGCCTGTCCGCTGCTGCCTGTTCGTTGCCTTCTTTCTGTACAAATTATTACGTGCCTTCTTTTTTTTTTGTGCCCAATTTGTTGGTAGTTAAATACTTAAATTTATACATTCAATTTTATTTTGTTTATCTTATTTTCTTTCTTATTAAATTACAAAAAAAAAAAGTAAATTTATTTTACAATAAAAAGGTAAATCTGTTAAAGCTTTCTAATCGATTTATTTTTTGAAAAATTATAACAAAAAATCTCATTTTTATATACTTTTTCAATTGAAATCATATTTTTTATATAATTCAAAAATATTTCTTAAATAATTTTAACAATAAGCTTTACAACTCCTCTCAATTCAATTTTTATTGGATTCTCATTTTTAAATTAAAACATGACTTGGAAATATTATTATGCACATTTCAAAGTATTTTTCTCTTTTTTTTCTCTCTATATCTATTTTGTTCATAAAAAATGTAGATGCTAGCAATATATTTACATGAAAAATACATTTTACCTATCTCAAAATGCTATTCTTTTCTTTGCTTTTTAGAAAATACATTTGTAGCTCCTAAATTTGTTGAAATTATTTATTTTGCTCCTACTTTGAATTTTTACTATTAAACTCTTCGACTTCTAATTTTATCCTATTAAGTTTTTTAACTTTTAAATTTGTAGCCATTGAAAACCTAATTAGCAAAAAAAAAAAAAGATATATATTAGCAAACAACTGTAACTAGTAATAGATTAGAAAATAAAAAAATGCAAAATTCAGCCAATTATGTTTTGTTTATTTCTCAATTTTCAAAAATTATTTTATCGAGTCATTCACGTTCTATTTGCTTGTCCAATATATACTAATATTTTTAATCAATATATGAAATATGTCTTTAATATAATAAATTTGGAAGTATATGAAATAATAAAAAAAATATTAAGGGTTTAATAGAATAAATTTTTGATCGAGTGATTTAATGAAACAATAATCTTAATAAATTCGAAGACCGAAAAATGTATTTCTTCATTTTTGTCTTGGCATTTATTTTTTTCATTATGATATCATATCATATTTTCAAGTTAAAAATACTTCTTATATATGTTAGGATTTGAGTGGTAGATTGTAGGGGTGAACGGTTTTGAGATGGCAATGAGTTTATTTGTCCCGAAATAAACCTTGGAGACTTGATTGAACTAATTTTCACCTTAAGGTGCAATATATTTTTGGGACTAAACCATAAGGTGTAATTTCCACCTCTTTTCTTTTTAATATTATAAGTAAGGAAGGACCTTGAATTTTAAATGAAAGCAATTATACAGTTATTAAGGGTTTTTATGTAATTAATTATAGCTGAGAAAAATTTTATAAATATTAGAGAAATGTTAAAATATTCTCTATTTTGAAAATTTTCCTAACATTTAATTTCTGATTAATTGATGAGAAAAAAATAAAAATATTTTTGAACAAAATGTACTATAAGGCCTTGTTTGGGATATTATTTTCCTTTATATTCATCATATTTGACAATTTTTCTTTGAGAAGGAAAATAAATTTTATTTTCTCTCTTTATTTTTTTATTAAAATAATATAAGTAAAATAACAAGATAGATGCAAAAGAAATATTTGGATAATTTTATTATGAGAAGCACATCATTTTATAAAATAATAAATAATTTACTATAACGATCAAGGATGAAAAAGTAATTTTATTAATAATAGTGATATTTTTTGTCAAATATTTCATATTTTATCTCCAAAATTGAGAAAAAAGTGAGGAGTTATTATTTTATCTTTTCTTCTTATTGTTTTATAAAATAATAAATAATTTATTATAATGATCAAAGATAAAAATAATAATTTTACTAATAACAGTGACATTTTTTTTCCAATATTTCATATTTTTTGTCCAAAATTGAGAGAAAGTGATGAGTTTTTTTTTCCAAAACAAAGTAAAATAAAAATATCTTTTTATTTTTTTTATATATTTTCTTTCTATCTAAATACTTAAAAGTAAAAAATTTATTTTTGTTCTCCACCTTATTTTTCTTTATTTCTTAATAGTGAAAATACCTCATTTATATTATCTTCCTATTTTTCTTCCCCCAATATATTATCCCATGCTGAAAGGCATTAAAACAATTATATTGGCTGTATGTTTCTGTAAATAAAAAATAATCCAGGCCTACTCGCATTAGTGTAGGTAGTTGATTTCTATTTTCCAACTCTTTTCCAATATTGGCTTTCTAATGTTTTAAAAAAATAAGACTATATTAGTTTTAGAAAATAATTTATTTTATTTTTTAAAAAAATATAATATTTTTTATATTTGACTGTAATACTAAAAAAATAAATTGATATTTTATTATATCTAATAAATTTTGAAAAATAACTTACTTTTTTAGAATAAAATTTTATTTTTTATTATTTTAAAAATATTTTCAATTAATGTAAAAAATATTTTTTTGATTTATTTTCTAAAAATAAACTAAATATAAAAAGATAAAAAAAAATATTTTCTCAAAACAAACCAACCTAAATTTTATCTCATGATGAAAAGGCATAAACAATTATAGCGGCTGTACGTTTCCAACTTCAAATTCAAAAATGACAGTGGCAAATTCCGTAAATAAAAAATAATCCAGGCCTACTCGCATAATAAGTCTGGGAAGTTGAGTGTCAAAACCCTCTATAACAAGGCCAAGTCCTTCTCCTCGTTTCCATCCCCACTCGATTAAAAATCCAAAAAACCCTTCCCTCCTCTGCCTCTCTCTCTCTCTCTCTCTCTCTCACATATTCCACTGCCTTGTTCAAATCCTCAACTCTCAAGCGCTAACAGCTCTCTCTTCTGTCAATATTAGTCTCGATCTCGCAATCATTTGGAGTTAGATTTGGATTTGATTAGATTGGCAACCATGTCTTTGAGGCCGAGCGCGAGGACGGAGGTGAGGAGGAACAAGTACAAGGTGGCAGTAGATGCCGATGAAGGGAGGAGGAGAAGAGAGGATAATATGGTTGAGATCCGCAAGAACAAGAGAGAGGAGAACTTGCTGAAGAAGCGACGGGAAGGGCTCTCCATCCCACAGCAGCAGCAACTTGCCTCCTCCTTTTCCAATTCCGCTACCGATAAGAAGGTGCTTGGATTATGTCATTACTTCACTGCTATTTTCCGATCTCTATTTTTGCTAGATTTCATTTCAATCTTTCATGTTATTAAACTGATTGGAAGGTCTACAGCTGCAAATGTTATATGGAACCTCGTGCTCTGATTGTGGATAGTTACTGTTCACTGTATAAGTCCCGGACACTTGTATGCTTATTAGTTATTATTGAATGTGATTAACCTTGACAGATTCTAATGGAGTTAGAATAGAAGACTGGATATGCCGAGGCCTTCATTTTCTACAACAGAATTTTCATCGCTGTTCAGAATGATAGTACTTTGAAGGCATATTGTCTTTTTCCATATTATCCTTGCTAATGCTGTTACTTTGTTTTAGAAAAATTAATTATGTATACTGTGTATCATGTGGGGGCATTTCAATCAATATACTTGAATTCTTTTATTTACAGCTTTACACAATTCCTTGAGTCGGTAGAACTGATGCTTTTTGTTACTCCTATTTCAGTTAGAGAGTCTTCCAGCAATGGTTGCTGGTGTTTGGTCACAGGATGGAAATTCGCAACTCGAGGCAACCACTCAATTTCGAAAGTTGCTCTCAATAGGTTAATTTTGGTTATATTTCCTGCTGCTATGCGTTTTTGGGTTGCTGCTGCATAATTTATGGATCATAGTTCTTACTTTGAATTGTTTGTATAGAACGCAGTCCTCCAATTAATGAAGTTGTCCAATCTGGTGTTGTCCCTCACTTCATTGAGTTCCTTGGAAGGGATGATTTTCCACTGCTTCAGGTTTGACTTTTGCTCTATGTTATTTTCTTTTGGCTCTAGGTATGTTATTAGCATTATTGCTAATTCATATTTCTTAATTATTCTTTGGTATTGTTTTTTGTTGTCAGTTTGAGGCAGCATGGGCACTGACAAATATTGCTTCTGGGACATCAGAAAATACCAAGGTTGTGATTGATCATGGGGCTGTTCCAATATTTGTTAAACTTTTAAGTTCACAAACTGATGATGTCAGGGAACAGGTAGATGACCTCTATTTTGTTTGTTCTTTATTTACAGCTGTCCTAATCTTTCTTTGTTCAAAACCATATTCTGTTGCAATCTAAATCTTATCTTGATTGTGCCAGTGCTGATATATAGCCTTCTATTTTTTCCTGTCATTATAGGCTGTTTGGGCATTAGGAAATATTGCTGGTGACTCACCTAAATGTCGTGACCTTGTCCTTGCTCATGGAGCCTTGATGCCACTGCTGGCACAGTTCAACGAACATGCAAAGCTTTCTTTGTTGAGGAATGCAACTTGGACATTATCAAACTTTTGCAGGGGCAAGCCGCAACCTTCATTTGAGCAGGTTTTGTACAAGATTGATTGTTGGCAAGTGTAATATATTTTTCCTCTATTGTTTCATAATTGTTTCTAATAGATGTGCTCTTGATATCCAATGAACAGACAAAGCCTGCTCTGCCAGCTCTTGAGCGCCTTATACATTCAAATGATGAAGAAGTTCTGACAGATGCATGCTGGGCATTGTCTTATCTCTCAGATGGAACCAATGACAAAATCCAAGCTGTTATTGAGGCAGGTGTATGCCCTAGGCTTGTTGACCTTTTACTGTGAGTATGTTTTTTCCATTTTTTGCTATTGATATGTTTGAGATGGAAATTTCTTCATGTAGTAGCTCTAAATGTGCTTGTTCCTCTGTAGTCATCCATCTCCAACAGTGCTCATTCCTGCATTACGTGCAGTTGGAAATATTGTTACTGGTGATGACATGCAGACTCAGGTACCAAAAATTGCTCTAGTTTTTTTTGCATCTTTCATTTTTAGTAATTTTTTTTCTTCATATGAATTTATGTTGTGCAATTTTTGCAGTGTATGAAAAGTGGAAAGGTGTTGAATGGGTTTAACTATATCATTATTATAGAATCACCGGATGAGATTTACTTGAACATGATATATATGGATGTATTTCTTATGTTTGGGTGTGTGGGAAGTGGGGGATGATTCAGGCATACCCTTGGCATTTGAGCGATATGTGGTAAATATAAAGGTTGCATCAACTGTTGCTAGTATTCTGTATGTATATGAAATTATTATCTATAGAATTACACGGTTTGAATCAATAGAAGTACCTGAGATTATAATACCCATTTTCTTGTCGTGGAACTGTATATTTGATTGATGAGAGAGACTCTTGGAGGATTATAACTTTTCAAATAAAATTGATCTGGTTGAAACTTCTATAGATCTAAATCTCACAATTGGATTCCACTTAAAAGATGAGACAGACTTTTGAGTGATTCTAAAGGAATAAAGGTTTGCAGACTTACAAAATTTGGAATTGTTTCCTTTCCTAGTTAAGATACACAGTCGTTCAAGCTTTCTGAGGAAAACTTTAGTATCAGACTTCTTGGAAAGTGGCTGTGCTTTCATTTTGTCAAAAGACATTCAATTCCCTAGGGTTAAGCCACAATGAATTTTGCCTTTGATTTGTGTGTGTGTATAAAATATATCAAAGCACACATGTATGTGTGTATGTATTAAAATCTTGCCTATTCTAAATAGTAAAATTTTTAGTTATATATTTAGAATAAATTATGCGAGCAAATGGCAATTGCTTGTATTGGGTTTACCTTGCTTAATCTTTTGGCAAAATTTTAGGATATTAGAGAATTATTTTTAGAAATAAATTTTGAAATGTATGTCAGCTTTCACCAAAGTCATATCTTATGCATGTGAAAAATAGGAGGTTATTTATTACATTTTCTAGGATTCTCAAATCAATCATATGAGAGCTTTTTTTGGCATGCCTCAAATATTGAAGGGTATTATTTGGTTTATGAAATATTCTTACTTGTTTGATCTGTTTGATCTTTGAACATTTATCATAAGGAGATGCATGTGTTATATTAATTTATTTTATTTGTGGGTTAAATTTCACTATGTTGTCTTTGTAAAAAATTTGTTATTTTTCCTTGTCATGTGAAAAATAGGAGTGGGGGGGGGGGGTGAATTGTTGCGAAGCTAGGGAAACAAAAATATCTGATACACTATATTTTAAAGGGTATTCATTACATTTTCTAGGATTCTCAAATCAATCATATGAGAGCTTTTTTTGGCATGCCTCAAATATTGAAGGGTATTATTTGGTTTATGAAATATTCTTACTTGTTTGATCTGTTTTATCTTTGAACATTTATCATAAGGAGATGGACGTGTTATATTAATTTATTGTATTTGTGGGTTAAATTTCACTATGTTGTCTTTGTAAAAATTTTGTAATTTTTCCTTGTCCTGAAGTGCTAAGTTTGTCCTCTTCTGGATTTATAAATTGACACATCATCTTACTATTGATCTCAGTATATAATAGATCATCAAGCACTTCCCTGCCTCTTGAATCTCCTGACAAATAATCATAAGAAGAGCATCATGAAGGAAGCATGCTGGACAATCTCAAACATCACGGCAGGAAATGTAAATCAAATACAGGTGAGTCTCTTTATCTATGTCAAATTTTTCAGCCCCTTGTTCATCTACTTCAAAATGCATAATAATCTTATACACCAGTGCACTGTTTCATATTCTTCATGTATTTAACATCTTTTGATTATTCATTAGTTGAGATATGGTCAGAGACTGTGAAATCTGCCTGTTACTAGTTTTACCATTTTTTTCATATGCTTGTTGTCCATCTTTTCTGGCAATCATTTTTTGAGGCTTATTGAAATGTTGCAGGCTATAATTGAAGCTGGTATCATTGGCCCCCTTGTCCAGCTGCTTCAGGTTGCTGAATTTGAGATCAAGAAAGAGGCTGTTTGGGCAATTTCAAATGCTACTTCTGGTGGTACTCATGATCAAATTAAGTATATTTTCTTTTTTTTCATGATTTTTCTTTTCATTTTACAAGTTTGATAGATATGTTGCACTAATTTTTTTTTCTTTTTTTAATTTATGTATTCTAGGTTTTTGGTGAGCCAGGGGTGTATCAAGCCACTGTGTGATCTCTTGATTTGCCCTGATCCCCGAATTGTTACAGTTTGTTTGGAAGGGCTTGAGAACATTCTAAAGGTTGGGGAAACTGAGAAAAATTTGGGCCACACTGGAGATGTAAATCTATATGCCCAAATGATTGATGAAGCGGAGGGGTTAGAAAAGATTGAGAACCTTCAGAGTCATGATAACAATGACATATATGAGAAAGCAGTAAAGCTTCTCGAGACATTTTGGTTGGAGGATGATGATGAAACACTCACTGCAGGTGATGCTTCCCAATCTGGATTTCATTTAGGAGACAGTGAAGTTTCTGTTCCTTCTGGTGGATTTAACTTCAGTTAAGGTATGCAACTTGTTATGCACGAACAGAGCTCGGGATAACGTTTCTATTTATGTATGATTATGGCAATGTGTCTAGCCAGTAGGTTTTGTCCCCTGTGGATGGGTAGTCTTGTGTTAAACAATTATTATTTGCTCCATATAGCTCGTCTTAGGTTTTACAGCGGATGCAAATGAGCTAGTTTGTGGATGTGGGTTAGGACCTAGGGGTGTTCGTAGCTGATCACTTGAATTTGTTGAATGTTAAGACCTTAAAGGGTGTTGATGAGGGTAAGAGGCCTAATTATTTTGGGACAGAGCACGTCATTGAATTATTTCCCATATCATGTCTTCTTGCCTCTTCATTTTGTTTGAATTTTAAATATTATGTAGAAAGACATCTTTTGTACTCAATAGCATGTCATGTGCTGGAAATTTGCAGCATGTTAGGTCACAGGTGGAATGAAGCTGAGAGTCCAGGTTCCTGTTTTCATTGGGTGGTGAAGGCGCTTGCCCTTTGTTCTTGTTTTGATCCACATTCAAATGTGAACAAAGCAGTTGTGTGAAGCCAAGAATTGCATTAAATGGTCAAAACTGGTCGCAGATCATTGGTCTTGCTGGTGGAAACTACAAAAAACATATATTGTACTCTTTTTTTTTGCCCCTTCTGTCAGGTTCTTTTTATTGCTTTATTTTTTCATTGCAAAGATGGACATTCAAGGTTGCCCATCATGATTCATAACCCTACAATCATCTCCTTGATTTATAGCTAGAGCAATTATAGGAAAGGGCCACAAATATTTTCTGCTTTTTAAATGTGAGATTGATATCTGCATGTTTTTGTTTTTCTTACTACAAAGGTGTATTGTATAACTTGGAGCAAATCTTTTAGTTGGTTCGAGTATTAATATTGAAATGCAATTATTTATCTGCTTCTTAAATGTAACTTCTTTTATGCTCTTAGTCGTCCTATCCATTTTTCTTATATCCAGAAGCTAAAATCCTCATATTTCCTGAGTTAGGTTCCTCGTGCAAATCCAATTGACTTCTAATAATAATGATAAAACTATATTTTAACTAAACAACTATTCGAGGAACAACAAAAATAAAAAATGATTTTTATGATAGGCCGTTTAATTATCAGTGACTAAAATAATCTTTTCCATTGATTTCTACTAATTATCAGTACAGGTGATTGTTAAAAAAAAAAAATAAAGTTTTCTGCTCTCGAAATCTTTGTGCAGTTTTCCTGATGTAATTAAAAAGTTCAAATCAAGCGACATACTTGTAGCTCATAATTACGCAAAATCTCATTTGCCGTAATTGTGAATTTGATTTATGGTTTTTATTTTTTGGGTCAAAAGTAGAATTTCATTAAGAGCAAATCATCCATAAGTCAAGTGTCAAGATCAGTCATTACAGTATGCATACATAGAAGATATAAAAGATTTCCACCCATAATAAGATGATCTAACCCATAGTAAAATGTTGAACTCTCACATAGGACGACAATCTTCATAGCAACAACCTCCTCCATCATCTCCGATTAAGGAGTGGCAGTAACACTCTCTATCAATGCCGGCCAAGGAGCTGAACCAAAACGAAATTTTTGTTGCAAAGGATTAACAACATCAATAAAGCTGAATAATATCAAAAGAGCAGCAAGAACCACTCCACCTAACATGATTCTTAGATTTTTTAACCATCACCAAGGCATATGAAAACATCCACTGCATATAAGGCTCCACGCAAGTGCCGAAACCGTAGTTGCAAGACCACTCACTGGATTTTATCGATATGGTTCAAATAATAACTCCACGTGGAAGATAAAAAAAAAATAAAAAAATAGAAATAAAATGGTTAATACTATGGTGGCAATTTTGTTGTAATGTCATATGGGTTGTATATAAACGTTGTGTCGAATATAAATGTGTTATTTAATTGTTTAAAATAAATAAATAAATAAATATATATATATATATATATATATATAATTATATAAGGCTAAAGTTAATATTTTATAATGTATTAATAATTTTACGTAGTATAATATGCATATAAATATATAAATGTGTATGTGAGCAAGAAATAATTTATTAGAATAATAAGATTTAAGTATCTGATTATTACTAATGCAAATTATATCACTAATTTACTAATTTTTATCCATCTATATTAATAGAATAAAATTTAATAGAATATATTATAAATTTATACATATATTTAAAAATATTAATAAATAATTAAATATTTTAACTATTAATTATTTTATATATTTTTAAATATATCAAATCGTATTATAATATATTAAACATATAAATATATATTGATACATATGTGATATATATAACTTTAAATCGTGTCATTTAATTCGTGATTAAAATCGACAGCTCTAATTATCACCAGTGAGACCAAAGGCACTGAAGATATAAATGGAACCCCAATTTGAGATTTATACTCTTTCTTGTACCCAAATTATATATATACATATATATATATATATATGGTAGAAAAGAAAATGTTTTAATATTTTCGGGGAATTTAACATATGCTTTTAGTGCGTAAAAGACAAAGGAAAGAAAGTGTTCAGAATATGTTTGATTTGACAAGAGAAGCCGCAAAACCGAATGACGCACTCCATAGGAACCTCTCTACTTACGTATTCTATTATGACGAGAATACCCTTCCTGTCACCGACATACTTTGCCAGCGACAAGAGTGTATTTTGGTCATAACACATACATTCAAAATACCAGTATGAAGTACGAAAGTAGCAGAACAGGAAAGAGCTTGGAAGTAGCCCTGTACCTGCAATTTTATCTATACAGCCCGTGAGCAACATGATACCCTACTATCTTTTGTCTTTTGTACAATCAATGCAAAGCTTCATTCTTCCTTTATTGTTATTTCTCCACAGTCGTAAATTTAACTGTTGAGGAGAAACACAATGATCAAATTTTGATTTTGACAGGGATTAGAAGAGCTTGAATGACAGAAATGAAAAGCCAATTATATTCCATTGATGAAGACGAGTACCCATCTTCAAGCAGAGTGTGTCGCTGGTGGAGATCAGCTACTAAGTTTGAAGAACTTGCAAGACTCAAACTTGGTCTTCCTAATATTGCAACCCTCACTCCAAGGCTTAGACTTCTTAGAGAATTGGAAAGATTGGCCTCGATTGCTGATGAAGGACTTAATGATCTGCGTTATAAACTACAAACGTACAAATCAGGTGATTTATGGGTACCCACAGGAGGTCCTAAGAAGGAAGAAATGGATATTCCATCAGTAATCACAATTCTATTAGTGGGTTTCTCCGCTTCTGGTAAAAGCTCGCTTGTTAACCTCATGTACAGTGTTCTTGGTCGAACTGGACTTGTACCTTTTGCTCAAACTTGGTCGGGTAAGTGCATTATAACCTTACTTGCCTTGCTCATATTTTCTTCTGCCAAATTAATTAAGTGGTTAATTATGTTGTAATTAATTGCAGGAAGTGATAAAAAATACACAACCATGTGCATGGAAGAGCACAATGTATTAAGATCAATGAAAAATGGGTTTTGTGTGTATGATTCAAGGGGTTTCAGTTATGACAAAATGGGAGATGCTCTAGATGAATTATCAAGTTGGATGAGTGATGGGGTGCACCATAACCAGCTGTGCTTGAGATCAAGAGATGATGCACAAGAAACTGAAGCTTTTTTAAGATCTTCGCCAAAGTTTGTCACAAGAAGAGTGAATTGTGCATTTGTGGTGGTAAATATAGCTGAAGTATACAAAGCTCTAAAATCTGGTGATCTCAAGCCTTTAGAAGCCACAAAAGACCTCTTCTCTTCCCCTGCGTTGAGAAAGTGCAGTAAGCTCTCCCTTCACAATTATTTATTTGTTCAAGTAGTAATCCTTAATTAATGGTACTTTCTTTCACTTTCTTTCACACAAATTGACCACCCACCTACTTATATCATTTTCTTAGTACTGTCATAACCACTTAAATGTAGCATCATGTCATATCTTTTTGTTTATGTAAGGACAATAAAGAAAATTAATCTATGAAAGTTAATGAAGAAAATTATGTTTTTTAATGTTGTAGATGAGAATCCCATCTTAATACTGACGCATGGGGACTTATTAAGCACAGAGGAGAGAATAGAGGGCAGGCTGAAGATATGTGCAGGACTAGGCACATCGGAGAGTAATGGGGTATACGACATTGTTTGCTTAACAGAATATGGATATCTTGCAGAAGAATCCGACCCTGTTACTGCCTATTCATTAGCTGAAGCACTATACAGGGCGTTGCTGATTTCAGACAGGGGACATTTTCCCAAGAAAAATTTCAAGGACTGGACACTTTTCATATTATCAGGACTAATGTCCTTCATGGGTTTTCTCTTTTCTTTCCTAGCTGAAATCTGCACTGCACTAGGACACAGCAATCTTAAATTGAAGAACCATTAACACCATTAATGGAAGGGAGCAGAAGTTACTAATGATACTGATCTTTCAGTTGTTCTTTATTCTAATGAATTTAGTTCCATAGTTCAACAGGAATTTGAATTTGAAATTCCTTGTCTGTTAATTACAATGGGACGAAGGCATAATTATCCTAATTTTCTGTCTTGCTTGCCATGGCCTCGACTGGTGTGTTCAATTTGCTGCAACCCCTTGTTTTCCATTTTTTTTTTTTATGAGTATAATAAGTATGATAACACAAAGAGTATTTAAACTTATTTTATTTGAAATATTTACAGTACCATCCAATCTAAAAATTAATGGTTGAAGGCCAGGCAGCTAGATTTCAAAAATATCTTATAATTTATATATAAGCTTATAAACAATTGGGTTGTTTTCTCTTTTAATTCAAGAATGAATCAGCATCTTAAAGATAGAGAAGCTCAACAATTTTTTTTTTCCTATTTCCCTGTTTTGGTTATAAAACTCGATACCCTTCCACTGTAAAGCTGAGAAAAAAGTTACATCAGATGCTCCCAATCAGAAAAGAAAAGGAAAACAAATCTTTGTTACGAGACAAAAAGAAATTATATTGACTTCCACCACATAACCAAAATGCTAAAAAATAATTTTTTAAACCCAATTAGTAAAATATTTACAGACATGATTTCCTGTTATCGAGGAGGATACAGCTTTCTGCCATGACCAAGCACCCCCACTTTTTTGAACTACTATTCCCAACGAAATGAATTATATTGTGGTTATTAGTATTATTAAAAGTGTGATTAGCACAACCACCACTGTGATTAGTGTGGCTGTTAAGGTTTTGGGGTTTGGGATTCTCGGCGTGTGTGTGGAGCTTTGTAAAGACAAAAATCATAAAGACGTGGATGCTGGACATGGCTGTTGGTTTCTGTGGACCAGAATCTATGGGCCGGGTTTTGTCTGTTATTGTATCGTTATCTCTTTATTTTTCACCACTTAGCTTTTTTATTTGCTGGAGTGCCGTTTTAGAAAATCTCAAATTAAACGACAAAAAAGCTACAAACACTCTCATTCACCGGTCTACCCCACCCACACTCACTCGCCTTTCTTTCAAACCATTTCCATTATGCTTTCTAATCTATAATTTCTAATCTATAAACTTTGATTAAGGTGGTTTGATATTGCGTTTGTAAAAAATGTTTTAAAAAAAAATTTTAATTTTTTGAATTTTGAAAACTGTTTTTGAAAAGAAACAAATAAATAAATGTTTTTCCAAAAGCAGATTTGAGAAAAGTAATTTATAAAAAATTAAAAAATTTAGTCAATTAAATCAAAAAAATTATAAACCTGCTTTTTGGACTTCCAACAGCAATCTCAAACACTCCTAATTGTTGAAACTACATTTCTTTTTTTCCAATTTGAGTAATAAATAAATATAAAATCATATTTTTATAAATTTATTTTCCAATTTGCCCCTAAAATATCATATTGATAACAATCTTAATATTTTATCAGAAATTGAAATGTTCCCGCAATATAAAGAGAACATTGAAAAGCTTGCTATTATCCTTTTTAATCCAAGTAATTATAAATCAATCCAATAATATATTTAAATAATTAATTTTTTATATAATAATATGATTAAATTAATTTATAAACTTATTTATTAATCCAAGAACACTGCAGGGATAGAAAAGTCGTTGGGAAGATCATAAACTTGTGTTCAGCCTCCAGCGGAATGAGATGATGGGTTTGGTTACTTTGGTATGGAGGGTATTTCGGTCAATTAGAAATTATTAGAATTAGGGTTTTTTGCGCCGCCTCAAGAAACCACACGACCAAAATTGGCCGAGTGCGGAATCTACATATTGGCCAAAAACCAAATGTTTTCTTTATTTCGTAGTATAAGCATCTTCCTGCTTCTTATTCCCCTGTTTTACTCTCTTCCCTTTTTCATTATCCATTGGTGCTCTGCCTCCGCTCATTAATTATCAATTCACCCTCTGCACTCAAATCTCAATCTTTCTCTTTCTTATTAAGTTTTTAGAATATTCTTTCCATTTTACTTCCGTGTTAGCCAACTTATATCATAGCCACATCTGTCTCTTCACCAAAATTTACCTAATTTCTTCAAGTATTTAATTTTCTTGTTATGACTGCAATTGTGATTATGGATTCAAATACAAATGTAAGTTTATATTACTCTTTCTTGAATGATTTCCTAATTAGGTAATTAATCATTGCATGATTTGCTTATTATTATTTTTTTTCATGTCATTAAGTAAAACAGGGTAAAGAATCAGAGGACATGAGTATGGATAATAATCCACCAAGTAATTTTAATGAGCTGAAGAAAAGCTGTACAGATTGCAACACCACAAAAACACCTTGCTGGAGAGGCGGTCCATCTGGTCCTAAGGTTTGTCTCATTCTTTTATTAAAAAATTTAGAATCCCATTAATGTTTTCCCATTTTTTTTCTCTAAATGTTCCAATGGTCGGTTTCTTTGTTCTGATGTTGTTGCTTGGGTTTGCAGACTTTGTGCAATGCCTGTGGAATCAGACACAGGAAGAGGATGAGAGCAGTTCTTGGTCTGGAAGAAGGCAGAGGACAGAGAAATAGAAGAAAGATTGGGAGAAGCAGCAGAAGTAAGGTAGGAGTTCCTTTCAAGTTGGGATTGAAGGAAGAATGGAGGAAGAAGCTTGGAGAAGAAGAACAAGCTGCTATTCTCTTAATGGCTTTGTCTTATGGCTGTGTCTCTGCTTAGAATCAAATGATTGAAGAAACAAAATGAAGAAAAAAAAACAGAAAGAAAGAAAGAAAAACAGTTTTTGATGGAGAATTGAAAGGTTGTAAAAGGAAAAAAGATCAAGAAGTTTATTGAACAGACAGAATGAGGATTTCCTTCGATTTTAAAATTCTCATTTCTTACTGATTTTTTGAATGCATGTATGAGTATTGCTACTAACTAATCGAAACTGCAAATTTGCTCTGGACTTGAGTTTGCTTTAATGGATGAAGTGCGGATTTCCCTTATTAATGTACTGAAATTATTAATTGTGCGCAACTTTCATTTTTCGATTATTCTGCTGAAGATGGAATTTCGAGCGTCACTGCGATAGAAATCTGCAAAAGGAACAAGGAGGATAGGAATTAGGAGCTGGTTTCAATATTCTGATACTTAACATAGCAAGTGGAAAAGAGAATTTTAGATGATTTAGAATGTCAAAGAGTTTTCTAGTGTTTCAGCGTGGACCAACCTGAAATTTGACCACCATTATTATTTTTTTTATATAGTTGATCTTTCTGTTGAAGTTTTGTTTTCAAATTAAAGAGTTCATAATCTAATATATATTAAAGCACATTCCCACTTTAGCAAGTACAATGAACTTTCGACAATACCCCTTCTGCGAACAATTTCAACAAAACGACGTCATATTCGAATGAAGAGCACCCCTACCAAAATGACATTGTGTTAGAACACAGGAGAATAGAAGAAAGAGAGATTAAGAATTCGAGACCCTAAAATATAATTTGTTTAAGAGTTGTTAGTTTGATCCGAGAAAGAAAGAGAGAAACTTGAAGCATGAGTTATTTTCTTGATTTAGGTCTTCGAAGCACAAGCGATGTACGTTCTTTGAGGAGTTAGAAAAAGAATCTCTTAATTTTATTTTTCAAAGATGATAATGGGTAAGAAATTGGTTGTCAAAGCGGAAGTTATCTGTCAACAGAGAAGACCTCCAGTTCTTAATGTGTAGTATCACCTCTAGAATTTGAATGTTTTGTCTTCCTTAATTTTCTTAAATTTTTCTCCATTTATGAAAGGGAATATGTTCTTGCATCGATGTTTTATCAACATCCAAACCTGATTGTGATTTTTTTTATCTAGATTTATCAACATCCAAAGATATTTTATCAACAAGTAAAATAGAAACATATTAAAGTGCATTCGTCTAATAGTATCTCCCACAATGTTGTATAGTTGATTTTTTTTATCTATATTTAGCTTAGAAGTTGGATCATAATATTCCATCTATACTTTAGATATATTACACAGCGAAATAATTATTTAGATGTTTCTATTTTATGTTGATAAGATTTTAACAGTCACAGTGTTGGTTTTGTTGCAGAAACATGAGGACTAAATCACTGCTCGCCTCTCTTTCATGCCGAGTTGTAGCATGCCCATATTAGCTGATATTATTAGTCTGAAGGTTGAAAAACCAAGAAATCAATATATTTTTCCATTTTCTTTCATCCGTTTCTTCTCCTTTCAATTTGATTATGACTCAAATTTATTAAAATTTAAACTTTTTGATTCAAATGCTTATTGATTTTTAATATTATTGGTTGGAATTTTGAAAAATTGGTGCCGAGTGGAAACAATCCTTTGTTGGTAAGTGATAGCTTAGAATTATACTTAGTATGAACTATTTGAAATCGGTTGTTTTAGGCACTGGACAAGATCACTGCTTGCCTTTTTTTTATACTGATTTGTAGCATGCTCATATCTATTGATATTATTGTATATATAATGTTTTCTATATTTTTTTCTACAAAGCAGTATGCCATTCTTCCAACCATGTCTGACTATCTTTTTTTTTTTTTTTTTTTGCTATATAGATATTTGTGCAAATGTTGCTATGTAAAAGGATGAATACTGGTCTTCCTCAACGCTACTTCCATTTAAAATTAGTTTTTCTGCAAGACAAAAGGCCAAGGAAGAATTTACGACATATATATGATTACCTGATATGATTACTCATGATGATTCGATTGCATATACGCTATGTGATAGAACTAGAAGATTTATTTGATGATGCTAATATACATGAGTTATTCATAGGCTTTACACTTCAGTTAAGGGCATATGTGTTTGCTTTCATATTTGATTGAATTCGTAATTTGTGAAGAACTTGAATAGTAATTGATGTTTCAAGAATAGTCCGTATGGTTGTTCCCAGCTTGATTGATGCTTACATATCTCTTTAATCCATCATTTGCTTTTCTCTCTATTCCTTCTTAGGAATGCATCTATTGAATTTGGTTTGTAAACCCTTCGGAATTTCAACTGAGAATCGACAAAACTATATGCAGCAGTGGAGATGTGGCCTCAATATCTTTGGACAGGATAATGGACTATTAAAACCCTCAGGAAAGAATTGTATATCTCTCATGACCGCATCTGGTGCTGAAAGTAGCAAGGTATTTTTTTATCTTTGATTCTGGCGATGCTCAATAATCCTTCTTATGCCAAAATTTACGATGGAAAGCTTTATTGCTTTGTTTTTATGCATATATGCGTGGATTTCTGCTATGCCTCTAGCGTACAAAATTGTATAGTAAGGTCTAATCCCTTTGCATAGGGAATATACTAGGATATAAGAAATCCAGTTCTTCAATTAGTTTATTTAGTGATCTTGATAAATTGTGATGCAATTATAATTTGGCTCAAATACAATTTTAACTACATTTTTTTATGAAGTTTTATTATATGTGCTACTTATGTTATATTTTTATATTATTTGCTCCATTTCCAATTAAATTTTTTTTCCTTTCGGAATTACTAATTGTTTTAATAAAATTTAGGATAGCTACCTCTGGAGATTACATACTATTGTAAATGTTTGAGATGGGACAGAATTTGGTCGTCCATATCATGTGATATGCTTGCACAATATAAGTTCAATAGGATTCCAAATAGAGAGATGAGATATCACTCATCCTTTTTTAGAGGTCTCAGTACTGAGACATTTCTAAAATTTTAGAGAAAAATTGTATCTACATATTGTAAAAGTTTATACCCAACAATTTTATATATATATTGTTCTAGAGTTACAATTTAAATTATGTGGTAGACATGATCTCAAGACTATTATCAAAGATCTTATATCATTTTTTTAATAAAATTATTTAAAAAAATACAAATTAATCATTTCAATCAAATTGAAGTGCTAAATTAATCGTTCAAAAAGTTGAAGTACCTTAATGACAAATCATTTGAAAACCCGATTAATGTACTAAGCCTAAAGAAAACTACTGAAATGAAAAACCTAGTAATTTTTGCAAGGATTTGAACTGAATTTATTGTTTACTGCACAATGCTAAATTATTGTAAAATGACCAGAGAATTTCAGTTGTTCTTTTTTTTTTTCCTTGGCAGTCTAGAAGCAGGAAAGCAGTTTCTGGACATCTCTTCAAAAATGACACGTGTACAATTGAAATAATGAAGAATTGACACGTACGTGACAGCAAAGCACGAAGTTATCGCCACGTCAATTAGATACACGGAACATCTTCTCCTTTCGAGAATGTCCTCACACACTATTTTCGTCGTTTACATTCGACTTGAGCTAGCAAATTGCAATCGTATCAGCTCTTCTTTTGATTTCCAAACTGATTCCCACATTTTAACAATGCAACAATATTCAAGAGTTGCCGCCACCGCTGCCAGATTCTATAGGGCCTCCTCTTTAGCTTCACGAGGATTTGGTGCCGGTTCTACTGGTCGCACCGCTGACCCTGCCGTTTCCTCCAGGAATCGCGATCATGAGGTGAAACCTGCTGCTCCCACTGGAAAACCTGAGGTAAGAATACATTAAACCATAATTTCTTTCGAATTTGATCAAGTGCATTTCGATTTTTTTTTTTGGCAGGAGATAAGAGATCATTACGAGCCTGAAACGGGCAAGCAAGAAACGGAAACAGAAACATCAACAGAAAACAGGGCGCCCAGTAAAGGAACCGAACCATTGGCGCCAACGAGACCGCCGTATGCTTCTTCTCATAGGCTGGAAACCGTTGGAGTGAATAATCCTGTAGAGCCTCAGACTCAACAAAGAAGGGAGAAATCAACGGCGACTAATCATCTGCAGGAAGTAATCTGCGCTGGGCTTGATGGCACGCCGTGGCCGAAGGCGCAGGAAAAGCAGCAAGTAGAAGACAATGACAATGAATATTATAAGCATCATAAGGCATCTCCTCTGTCGGAGATTGAGATAGCGGACACGAGGAAGCCCATAACAAGGGCAACTGATGGCACTGCCGATGCTGGAAAAGGGAGAGACGTAATTGGGTGGCTTCCGGAGCAGCTTGACACCGCTGAAGAATCACTGGAAAGGGCTAGCCGGATATGGAGGGAAAATGCTATGCGTGGTGATCCTGATTCTCCACATGGACAGGTTCTTAGAGTTCTTCGTGGGGAATGGTTCTGAGTCCTGATCGTATAATATAAATATATAGTTTGATGCGATCGGATTCGTTTTGTTTTTGTGGACTTGTTATTCGATAATTGTATGATACAGCTACACTTCAAATTAATTGCACAAGGAGTCATTCCATTCCAGGATGAGTATTTGAACTGGGTATTCTACTTATTGGTAAACCGCAATTCTCCATGTCCAAGATGGTGGTAAGAGCCTTTTGACCTTTCAGACCCCAATTAAAAAAAAATCTGATTTAAAAATAAATAAATTAGTTAAATTTAGGCCTATTTTTCTATTACGAAAATTGTTCGAAAAGAAGCAAATTTAAACCAAACTCTTACGTGTTTATTCCATTTAATTAACATGAAATAAATTGTTATGTTCATGGAATAATACACATTACATTAATATACCATTTTTGAAGTAACATATTCTACTACAATTTCATTTTCTACCACCACTCATCCACTTCACCATCCGCCACTACTACCCATTACCATCACTACTACATACATAATAATATAATATTATATTTAATTGTAATTTTAATAATATAATATTATATTTAATTGTAATTTTAATAATATAATATTATATTTAATTGTAATTTTAATAATATAATATTATATTTAATTGTAATTTTCTATAGAAATAGATTAAAAAATCAATATAATTAATAATATTATATTACATTTAATTGTAATTTTGTATAGGAATAGGTAAAAAATAAAAATATGAAATAAAAATTATTTTAGAATAGCTATTCTATTCTTATCTATTGTTATTCTATTCTATATTTATTTCATTAAACAAATTGGCTTTAATGGTGTAAAATTAGTGTCTCATTAGTGGATGCTAGCTGAACTGCTTAAGTGGTTGGACATGAGCGTAATCCCAAACAAAAATTTAAACTCAAAACTTAGATAATATATTCAAAAATTTTATCACTTAATTTATGTCTCACAAAATCTTTCATCTTAAAGACTAATGTTCGAGTAATACGTCAGAAGAGTAGTGAAGCCAGATTTCATCCTTTCATGGACAAAAATGTTACAATTTTAATGATAATTAACTTTTAATTTTAATTTAGAGGTATTAGGCTCTTTAATTTAGTGGTATTAGTGTAACCATATTAATTTGATGATAAGATAATAAGAACCGTAAAATTCAATTCGAATTAAAATTTAATAATATTAATTTGATTATATAAAGCTATGAGATACTTATAAAGACCTGACGATCAGGATACTGATTTTTCAATTCAAAATCAATTTAAGTTGGGCTCTTTATAAATAAATAAAAAATTATAATAGCATAATACATATCTGTTCTCCTGTATTTATCTCGTTTTGTCATTTTCTTCTAAATTTTTTTATAGTCCACTTTGCCCTCTAACTTTCTTTTTCGCTTAATAACTTAAAAATAAGTAATATTCTACCACCTAGTGTTGACATGGCAGTGAGAGTGGAATAAACCAATGTGTTTAGGTGCATGAAGATGGATTTATATTTTCTAATTTAATATTAAAAAAAAACTGCAAAGCAATTGTTGAAAATATTTCTCTGATCAGAAACCAACATCTGAGAAAAAGAAAAAAAATGTAGAAACCCAGATTTGAAAAACTCCTATCTATAGATCCAAAACAAATTAAATAAAGAAAAACATGTCTCCAAACACAAGGCAAAAAATTTAAGTAAGATCTTGACATCATTGTTCCGAGCTTTAATGTTTCTTGTTATTTACTTAGAACTATGGACATGACACAAAATCAATGCCTTGCCTTGAACTCAAACAAGATCTTGAAGACCTACAATAAAATATAGAGATTCAAATACCTGTAGGAACGGGGAAAACAATTTCAACAAAAATGTGACAAAAAATGTTGTCTTGAAATAAGAAATTAATGCAATGACTGAGAATGGTATGCAATTTTTTCCATGGACCATAAATATTTCATTTCTGGTGTGGTTACGTATCACAATCTTATACACAGAAAATCTTTATTACATGCATATCCTGAGTGTTTTTTCTTATTGCTCAATTCACAAATTATTTCTAATATAAACACATATATTGGCTCATTTAACAGAAACTTGAAATAAATAAATAAAAAAAAAGGAAAAGAAAGCTATCTCAGGATTTCCAAGCGAAATGGACGAGATTTTGGTGAGCGAAAAAGGAAAAGAAATCAATTAGAGGGAGTCCCCTCTAAAGAGTTCACCATATATTTCCAGCCAAATCTGAGAGATAATCAACTTTAACCAACATTGATCTCATTGAAATTTAAATTTCACCAAAAAATTTTAGAAGCAAAATAGCGAAATGATGTTTATCACCTGCCATATATTCAAAAGTTGGGTTAAAACGTTGAAAGCTAAGCACTCTCTTAATGAACTAATTAAATAGTAGATTTCATGCAAAAAAAAAAAAAAAACTATGCATAGTTATTGCTGGAAAACCTACTGGATCGGACCTTTAACTCTTATCCTTGAAATTTGTGTTTTTACCTGGTGATTGGAACCAGATACAGATACTGAACGTGAATCTTTTAATTCTGGAAGGAATAACGACATGCAACTTTAACTATGTAATATATACTTGCAAATTTTTATTTTTTGTCTTTGAGTTGAGATGATGGTACGTGAAAATGTTGGGGCCACCAATGCATCCACAAGTATATGCTTCCATGTTTTTCATGTTTGGCCTTTTCATCCTATATAATAATAATAATACAAATACTGAACCTCTTTTCTCATCCCCAACTCCTCATTCAATTCCCCTATCTACCAATGTCAATCGCCATGAAAATACTGCTCAGTCTTCTGACATTCACATTCTCATTAGCCATGTGAACAACAATAGCAACAGCAGCAGCTGTGTCTAAAGACCAAATCCCCAGCACAATGTGCTATTCATGTGATAATCCATGCCAACCACTGCCATCGCCGCCGCTGCCGCCACTACCTGAATGTCCCCCAACACCTCCCCCGCCTTCTCCACACCCAGCTCCAGGAGAAGAGTGCTTGCATGCCCACTTGCCCCATCAATTCCACCCCGGCCTCCTGCTCCCCCTTATGAAACTCCAGGCAGTGGCAGTGGTCAATTTTATGCACCTCCAGGTTCAGTTTATGGTTACAATCCGGTGCCTTACTTCCCCAATTACAACCTTTCACATTCTTCTGCCTTCGAAGAGCAGACTTGCTCTACGTTAATTAAGCTGCTTCTACTTATAAATTTGTATTTGGTTTTCAAAATTTGTAACTTAATTTCCACATATACTTAATTCGTATTTTATTTTTGTGTCCCTAATTAAATTCCTATTTTTTCTATTGCTATAGGCTAAATCCCAAACTTCTTGTTTGATTCCTATTTTAGTCTTTTTTTTCTCAATTTTGATGTAAATGTTCATGACATAAGTTTTAACAATTTCTAAAAAAATAATAATTAATGACAAAAGAAAGTAATATGAAAATTTCATTTAGATAAGAATCGTTTTCAATCAACAAAATATTGCAAAAAAAAAATAAAGATGACATATAACTAAGATTATAAATTGAAAAAAAAGTATATTACATAATTTTATTACTTATTTTTCCCTTTTTGATAAAAAAAAGGGTCTATTACTTCTTCTCATTTTCCTTTTTACTTCTTTTGATAATGGTGCCGTATAATATCAAACAGCGGAGGGTGCAGTCACCAATACATTTACACATGGCATGGGCACTCCTTTCCTAATACTAAAACCTTCATTTCTCATCTTCTTCCTCTGCCCCTTACTCTCCCCAATTCATTGATCAATCACCCAATTTGATTCACAATGCCTATCTTCAAAGCCCTATTCTCCTCATTCTTCTTCATTTTTCTTATCAATTTCTCATTAGCCAATTCAACAACAATAGCATCTGTCTCCAAAGATCAAACTTCATGCACTATGTGCTCTGCATGTGATAACCCATGTCAACCCTTGCTTTCTCCACCTCCACCGCCTCCTGTTTCCATTTGTCCTCCTCCGCCATCTCCTCCGCCACCAGCTATTGTCTCTGACTGCCCGCCGCCGCCAGCTACGTCAAGTTCCGGTACTTATTACTACTCGCCGCCGCCGCAGTCCACCTACATTTACTCACCTCCGCCTCCGCCTCCGCCTCCGCCTCCGCCACCAAACTATGGTAATTATCCAGGGGTGCCACCACCGCCGAACCCAATTCTTCCCTACTTTCCGTTCTATTATTACAATCCTCCACCACCGCCTGCTTCTTTTGTTTCTAATAATTCAATCCGCTTGGAGATCCATCATGCCATTTTATTTTGTATTATTCTTTTTGTTTCTTTGATTTTCTATTGCTGAAATGGTTTCGAGTAACTGTTCGATAGACAAGTTTTCCTTTTGATAGATAGTTAAATCAGAAGAAATAAGGCTTCTCGATGATCAAACAAATCACTCTTGAATGCCACGCATGAGATTTTGTCTTCATGCATATGTATTCTTCATTATCATTTGTGAAAATAAATACAAAATTTTATTTTTTTTCCATATCATATATAATCAGCTTATTTGCCTCCTTATTTTGCACACTATATTTCTTTTTATTCTAATTTCTTGCATGCACTCTAAAATTCATCCTCCACCAAATGATAAAATCTTCCGAAATAATAATCAAGCAATGGTTCTAATAGGATTTGTTACAAATTAAGTTGTTGAAGATAAATTGTCATTACTGGTTCTCTCAATTTTTTTTTTAAAAAAAACACTCATTTCTAGTAGTCAATCGAGTTATAAATTTGTATTAATTATTATTTAAATAAAATATACATAAATTTACTTTGAATAAATTAAAAGTTGGAGGCGATTTCTCAATAATTAAAAAAAAAAAAGGAGATGGGTACAGCGTTGCGTGAATAAATAGTAAGTGATCTCAAAAAGGGGTAGTAAAGTTGGTGTGGTGGAGGAAATGTGGGGGGAGGGATATAGCCGGGAACTGCGGTTCTGCATAGGTCATGCCCTATTGCCATGTGCATTTGACAATTAGCAAATTGAGGAACCATATTCTCAACATGATTATGGGATTTTACGTATAAATTACATCCTTCACATGATCTTATTGGTATACTTTATCATTCTATGTATTCTCCAAATTATAAAAGAGATCTGAAAATGAAAATTTTTTAAAAAATCATTAATTGAATGTGGGCTAAATTTGCTTTTCAACTTTTCTTTTTTACAAAAATTTGTCTTCCAATCAGTTATTTAATTATTATTAAATAAAACAATAATGTAAATCATATTAATTAGTTTTTTTAATATATGTGAAAATAAAAGTACATATACTTTTTTTTGTTGAAATGGTAAGGAGTATACCTTTGTGAGCAGTTGAAGGTTTATTTATTATTTATACAGTTGTGTTGGATGAACAAAGGATTTAGATCCCTTATAACGCCGCACCCTCATCTTCCACATCTTTATTGGCAACCTATTTATTCTGGAATAAAATGAGAGCTATTCAGAAAGTAGAACTCTAATTAAGTAATTCCATATCGATCTAGAAACAAGAAAAATGTTACAAAAGCTAGAGAAGAAATTCTGTAAATTGTATTGAATCTTTGGAACATTTGTACAAACTGAAACTGTGGGTTTTTTATGAGGAATGAAAGATGTGTCATTTGCCCTTGTCAATGGCCCTATTTATATTATATTACAGGTAATGGTTGTCCACTTAGGCAGTGGGTTGGAGATCATGCTCCAATGGCTGCCAATTTCCTATTTTTGTGTCCTTTCTGCAACTGCCCACTTACCCATTTTGCGCAACAGCCAGAGACATGTTTCGTGCAGATTTCCCACTTGTCGAGAAAGCTAGCAATACTGGACCTCTTCTAGGATTGGCCTTGTGTTCAACCAAACCATGTGACCCAACTTTTAGATGTAGTAAAATAATACTTTTTTTCCACATTTAATATATTTGACTCATTAGCTATAGCTTTACCAAAATATTCTTTATACTTTTTTCTTTATTTCTCCAAACCAAAAAAAAATTATTTAGTTAACTAACAAAAGATACTTTCAATATTCCTTTTTTATGCTTTATTTTTACACAAAATAATCTTATAAATTTAAGAATTACTCTATTTCGTTTACTTATTGAATTTTAATTAAAATTAAAATTTATAATTTTTCAATTTCACAAAAATAGCTTCTAAATTTTTCTTCTTTTCAAAAAAGATATTTCCATTCCTCTTTCATATATCCCAGAAAGATAATTTATTTTCACTATTATACTTCTATTTAACGTGTGTTATTAAATTGTTATTGATAAATATTAATTTCTAAATTTTTCAATAATATCTTTAATTAATATAAAAATATGCATAATTTCAATCTAATTAATTAATTTTTTTCAATATATGGAAAAGTAAAAATCTATATTTTAAGGCTGCAGAAAATAATTAATCAAAAACATATTCATATAAATCATGTTATTTTATTATAGCATGTAAGACTTTATATAAAAACCAAAATTGATTGGATGGGGTTGGTGAATCATGATGGGCTTAAGTGACTAAGCCCATTATCCAATCTTTCAAACACAGAGATGTACCGGAAATAACCGCCTAAACAAAATTTGAAATTGAAAATCATTTTCCCTTCATTTTACTCAAAAACACAAAGGCGAAATCATCATCAGAATCAGAAATGGCTAAAGGAACAATTGCTGTTTCAAAGAAGCAAACCAACAAGACAATGAATTCCCCTTCTTCCATCCATCACCCTCCTTACTTTGAGGTTCGCCGTTTTTCTCTCTTTTACATTTCTTTTTTTGATTTATCTGATTGTCCAAGTTTTTTTTTTTTATAATTTGCAGATGATAACTGAAGCCATATCAGCGTTGAAGGAAAGGAAGGGATCGAGTCAGCCTGCAATTGCAAAGTTCATAGAAGACAAGTATGAGACTGCGCTGCCTCCAAATTTCAAGAAACTTCTCTCTGTCCAATTGAAGAAATTGGTGAAAACCAATAGACTCGTCAAGATCAAAAACTCCTACAAGATTTCTTCCCCTAATAACAAGCTTAAATTGGCCATCAAAGTGTCACCTAAAGAGAAGATTGTCAGGAAAATATCAGAGAGGATGGGGAAGAAAACCGCCAAGATCAAGAGGCTTAGCCAGGTGAAGACCCCTGATCTTCTGAAGAAAGCAAACAAGGATGGAAAGAGTGCAAAGATGAAGAGATTGAGTCAGGTGAAGACACCAGATGGGCTGAAGAAGAAACACTATACCAAGGTTAAGTCCACTAGGAGGTGATGTATGATATTAATTACTTAGTGCTAGTTATTAATTTGAAGAAAATGTTGGGGTTGGTTTGGTTTCTTTTTGTTCTTCGCTTTTAAGTGTTAATTCGGATTTGTAAGGAAATGGGTAATCAGTAATTCTAACTTGCAATTGTTCAATTAAATTTGGGAAAATTATTTTTGCAGAAACAAAATTTATTTTTAATTTTTTTGAATTTGTAAAACTGTTTTTTCACAGAAACAGATAAATGTTTATTTTTCTAAAAATAGATTTAAAAAAACAGTTTATAAAAATTTTAAAAAATCAGTAAATTAAATTAAAAAAAAATTTAAATATATAATATACTTTTTTAGCACTATACAATAATTGTAAACATTCCCTTAAAATTTGGTCTATCTTTTTGTGTTATTAGTTATCACCATTGATGGATGACAATTGAACAGTTATGGTTGTTAATGACTAATTTAGATAAAGGATTACAAGAAAATTGCCTTTTTATTGTACTTATGATTGTTGCTAAAAGCAAAAAATTAAAAATCAACTTCATTTTTGAGTAATCATATTACATTTTGGTTTTAGACAATTTCCATTTCACAGCAAATGTAAATGGAATAGCCCACAGGGGCACCTTTTAAACATTTGTAAATCAATGTAGAGATTCTTGCGTTTGCTAACGTGATTGTGATTTCGCTTTTATTTGTTATGATAATGATGTTAGGTGTGAGGAAAAGAAGAAAATAAACTATGGGAGAAAATTAAGATTTTACGATTATCTAAACGTTTTTTTTTTAGAGATAAAAATGTTGGCGAATTATATCTTTAAAAGGAAGACTTCACTTGAACTGATTAAAAGATATAATAAGAATTCAAAAAACTAGGATTGATTAACAAAAATTTTCATTTTCTATCTTCATTTTGGAAAGAGTTCATTCATCTAATATTAGTAACCGAAATAATAATAATAATAAAAAAAAGGTTTTTCGCTCTTCAATTCCCTCCAAATAGAATCCTAATATAAAATTTTAATCCTAGTTAGATATGTTGATTAGTTAGAGAACAGCATAACTTGCCTTATTGGCTGTTACAATATATGGAGTTTCCGCAGAAATTATTCCTCTAAAAGCCATTGGGGTAATAATCTAAAATCAAACCTCTGTTTTATGGTGTAAACAATGGATTAAAATTTCATATCTTGATATTAATTATTGAAAAATGAACATTAAACTTAACTCATTCTTAAAAATTAATTCAAAGTAAGAGGATTACGTACCCAAACATTGTTATGAGTACTTACTGCTTAATCACCTCTAGAGGAATAATACAAAACATACTAATGCGTGCATCAACACATACTGATATGTATTTTTGGAAGAATAAGCGATGAACACGTGGAATTAATTAGTCAATCCACGTGGAATAATACTTTTAAATTTTTTCGTTCTTCTCTTTGTTCATCTTCTGCTCTGAAATTAGAGTTTTTTATACTCAATCTCTTCCATTTCCTTTTTTTTATTTTTCCTTAAATTCAACTATCTCCTTCCCTCAACAACCGAAAAAATGATTGTTGTTCTGCTTCTCCATTTCCAAGCAAGTCATTTACTATTTGTAACCATATAAATGACTGAGTATGAATAATAAATTGTTGCAGTCCCTTCCTCATTCCTAGTGGCCGATCGATACAAAACAGAGATGTTAATTGATGCAGAACAAAAGAGAGATATCTCTTAATAAAGAACAAATCATCTATTAAAATAAAGGACTTTGTCTGGTGAGCACCAATTTTTCTAGATTCAAAAAGATACAGTGGAAGAAGAGCGCTAAGAAGGGCGAAAATCCTTAAGCAAAGGCAGGGGCAAAGAATCCAGATTTGAGGGAAGTTCGGTGAGAATCCTTAAGCAAAGCCAGGGACAAATAATCCAGATGTAAGGGAAGCTCCTCATCTTCATTGAAAATCGACGTTTAGAAAGGGACTCTAGGGGAAAGAAAACCAAAGGTGCGAAATCATTTGACCTAGATAAGCACATCTTTGAAGCGACATTTCACTCATTTCAATTCTTAGATCTGTATTTTTCAACCGTTGATTATAGTTTATGGATATTTAGATTTTATTCTTTTAAAGGGTTTAGGGTATTGAATTTGTAGGAGAACATGAATTAGAATACACAAGAATTAGGCTCTCTTTTCTCCCCAATGATCCTTTAAGAGAAAATATTTTTTCTTCCTCCGTATTACTCTCAGTTTCATCTTCCTTATAAGAGTCAACTAGTACCTCGCTGCTTTTTTAAGTGGGTGTATAGATGTTTTTGGGCAATCGTGGTAATGGTGTCATCTCAGGTGAACCTAATAATTGAGAACAAATGGAGAAAGAGAGAGGGAGATGACTAAGGACAAAGAGAAAGGGAGGGTCGACCGCCGACATCGAGATTAGATTAGATGCAGTAGGAAGAAGATGAACTGAATTTTTATTTTTTTACTAAAATACATATTTAATCCTTATAATTTAGTAAATTTTTGAGTCCTAAAAATCTCTTTTAAAATTAAATATATTAATCTCACGCGTCTCAACTCTATCTGTGGTAATAATTTTCCTGTCATATTGCCAATAAAAGACGCAATGTAACTAAAATTTGAACTTTTAAAGGGCAGTATGTACCAAATATAAAGTAAATAAAACAAAATGGACCAAAGTAACTAAAATTTGAATTTTTAACGAGCAACATGTACCAAAAATAAATTAAATAAAACAAAATAAATTTCATAAAACAGAAAGCTTTTTATGGTTTAAGCCGAATAATAAAAAACTCATGAAATTACTGATAGTCCCTTTCTTTGAGGAACTCCATGACTAATATAAGAGCTTGAGACCTCCATGCTTTTTCTCATCCCTTTTTAAAATCAACTTTGTTTAAGAAACCACCCAAAAAAAAAAGGTACAGTTTAGGTATTGCAACAAATACGCCATAAATATCACCTAAAATTCGGTAGTTGTTTTGGTCGGTAACATTTGTAAATGAGGAGTTTGACTGTTAGACGCGCACTCTTGAGAATTTTGCGGTTCCCTGGGGGAATTAATTTTGCAGTTATTACGGTCACTTGTGGTTGCTAAAGCGCGTATTTCCTTTAGAAAATCTGCAGATGAATTTCCAGGGAAGCCGACAGCAATAGCTCTTTGCTCATATTTGCCCATTGATTCTGACGAATAAGTATCAAAAGTCTTTTTATCGGTGGTTGCATATTTTCATCAATTTTAGAATCCGATATTAATTATTTTCCGAGCGTAGTCACAATTAAAATTTTAATGAATAATAGAGATGCATTTTGTCTGATAATTGTGGTTTTTTGTTTCATTTTAAGTGTACTTTTAAGAAATTAAAAAAAATAATTATTATTTTCTTAAATTAAAGGCGCATTTTGTTTGCTAAAAAAAACTCAAAAATCAGAATGAAAATTAGTGATTTTCAATCCTACTGTTTGGTTGGTCAAAAAATATTTCAGCAAAGGAATTCCATGGTCTCATGAAGTGGAATTAGCCATTTCCCCCTCTCCCTAATGAATCAAATTTGATTATTGACCGGAATCAAACTAAAACGTATATAAAGTCTATTTATTGACAGAATTCATTTATTTGATTTTATATTCTATTGTAAATAAAATATTTTTTATTATTTTCTTAATAAATGTTTGAATTAATTTTCATAGGTAAATAATTATTTTTATAAAATAAAAAATAAAAAATATTTTTGTTGTTATTAATCACATTTTTAATTATTTACAGAATATAAATTTACTACATATATTTCGATAAGACTATCAAATTGATTGAAATTATTGCAAGATAATAAATAATATTAAAATTTACAGGTTTATAAATTAGATTAAAATTATTTGAATAGTGAAAATTGATAAATTAAAAAATATATAAAAATTATGATTTTTTTATCATGAGATCCTAAGAAGACAATTTAGAATTGTTTTTTTTTATCTTACTTCAATTTTTCTTATGGGTTTAAATATTTTAAATAAATTTTGATTTCAATTTTGTCCTAATCCAAATAGAATGAATGAATAACAATTTTATTTTCAATTCCGGTCCTTTTCAATTACGTTTACGGAGTTTGAATGGCCCCTTACTCCGTTATCTTTATTGTATTTTTTTTCTTATCTCATTTCTCCATCTAATTCAATCAATTACAAATATATTTTTATGAAAAAAAAAATTGTCTAATCTTTTTTCTTTAAAATCCTTGTATAATTACTTTAAAACACTTTAAACAAATAATATAAAGGGTACAATATTATACTTTTAACTCCTTAAAAATGTATTTATTACATTCAATCTTTCAAATTATTATATAATACATATTTAGTTTCAATTTGTTTATAAATATACACATTAAACCTCTAAATTTTTAAAAGGGAATGCATGAAACCTTTAGAATCTTATAAATTTATACATTAATCTTTATTTTTATTTATTGGGTATATTTATAAAAGATATATAATAAGCTTAATATGATACAATAATAATATGCATAATAATAATGTCTTTTCCAATTAAGAGGCCACTAATAAAAAGTTGCTGAATAAATACGGTTGAGCTCTGTCTCGAATGTTCAGTCGTTGCCCGTGGATAGCAACACCTTAATGGACTTGTGGCACGTGCCTTTGTGCATATGAATTAGTTTCGTTGAATTTGAAAAAAATATTTTTTTTAAAAAAAATTATTTTTAATATTTTTTTAGTTTTAAAAACTGTTATTGAATAAAAAAATGGTAAATAGATTTTTTTTAGGAAAACAATTTATAAAAAAATAAATTAATTAAGGGTTTATTCGGCATTGTATTTAGTAAAAGACATTTTGAAGAAAAAAAATATTTTTAAATTTTTTAGTTTTAAAAATTGTTTTTGAATAAAAGAAAATAAATATATATTTTTTTTGAAAAAATCAATTTATAAAAAATTAAAAAATCAGTCAATTAAATCAAAAAAAATTTAGATATATTTTTTATACAGCTAACAACAATTCCAAACACTTAATTAATAAATAAAAATTTTATTTTTATTTTTTAAATACCTAATAACAATCTCACACAACTCTTTAAAGTCCACTACCTTCAATCTTCATATCGCCCCACCTATATCTTATTAATTTTGCATTCTCCGTTCATATTAATTAAGAAAAGTAACGTTTGCTAATTGATTATATTTTGACTTGTCACCACCTTATAGTCGTTTACTTACTATACCAATTGACTGTATATCAAATCAATAATGAATATTGATAACAAAATTAATACTAGTGTTGACCTTCTCATATTCATTAAGAAAAAAAAAACATGTTTTGAGGTTTTTCATCAATTGTAAAAATTAATTATTTTTCATTTATTTTTTATTTTTTAAACAATTTTTAATGTTATAATACATGGCAAAAAAAGGGTTATGTATATAGAAAATTAAAAAAAGTAAAACAAACAATAATAAGTCAATTAGAGCCTCTTAATTATATATTCTTAACAATAGTTATAAGTTACAAAAGATAAATATTTAAACATTGTAATGTAGATTACCATTTAACTTTCTAATGAACAAAAGAGGTAAGCCAAATACATACATTTGAAATTTATAGAAAACCAAAAAAAATTAGAAAAGGTTAGGATGTGTTTAATTGTCAAAAATAATATTAGTTTTCCAGAAATTTACTCTAAAAAACTAGAAAATAAAATTTATTATTTAGTTGTATTATTTTCTAATTTGGAAAATTAAAAATACATTTTCAAAATTTTTTAATTCATATGCAGCAAGTGAAAAACTCAAAAAAATATTTTAAATATTAAAATATTTTATAATATATATATATATATATATATATATATATATATATATATATATATATTTATATATTTATATATAATTTTATAATATAATTTTATTAAAATTAAATGATCCAAAACTTTTTAATGTGAAATCAATTAATCAGTTTAATAAAATTAAATCGTAACTGATTAATTGATTTAATAATAAATCGGTTAGATTGGTTGATAATATTTTCAACCAATTAATTATAAATAATTTGACTGATTGATTAATAAATCAATCAGATTAGTTAATAATTAAATTGGTCAGACTAATTATATAATTAATAATATTTAATTATATTGACACGTTTAAAAATTGTTTGGTTGATAAATAAATTGATCATACTCTATTTTTTTATTAATTGATAATATAATTAATATAATTATTTATTATATATTATTTTTTAAATTAAAAATAATAATTGCCGGGAATAGAGATCTCCGTGGAGATATAAACGGAGCAAATCTGTCTCAGTTAGTGTAAGGATAGAAATGAAAATTTTCCGTTACTGCGGGGACGGGGACGGGGACAGGGATCAGTCCCCTGCCCCGCTCCGTTACTAAGTATAGCCCAAAACTTGCAACGCAATATAGCACGGCAACTCGCAAGCCACGCATTACCGATTACCGCACTAAGCTTCGCAGAAATTTAGTATATATTTTTTTTGATAAATATTGAATTCATGATCTATCATAAAATCTAGGAATTAAGCTTGTTCCAATTAGTTTAATAATATATATTTTTTAATTTTATCATATTGTGAATTAGAATCTCTAATATTTTTAATTTTATAAAATAATAATTGTGGAACCTTAAAACCAGGACACAGGTCCTAACAACAGTACTTGTGTTAATAAATAATTATTAACATGTCGAAATTATGAAAATAATCCATTTGTAATCAAATTTAGATTATAATAAATTATTCTTATAATTTTAATATAATGTATTATAATTTAAGTATAATAAATTAAAAAATGCATGACTAAAACAAAGTCTAATAATATATTAAATTAAATGAACAATGACTACAATTAAAATTAAAAAATAATTTTAAAATTTAAAATTTGCCCCGAAACTAAAAATGGTTAAATTGGATGAAAAAAATTAACAAATGGAACTAATTGACATTATAAAAAATATATATAGGTTTAATTAACATAAAATTTATTAAAATTTAAAATAAAAATTGAATTAAACATGAGAATTTTTTTTTTTTGTGATGACCTCTTAATTAGAAACTCATGTGCCATTGGGATGATGGTTTGGTAAGGTTATTATTAGTTCATATAAATAAGACGTAGTTTCCACTTCATCTTTAAATTTGTATCGTTGTTCAATCATTTTCAGTTTCCGTTAGCCACGTCATCCTTGATTTTTTTTTTTATTGTCCTTGTTTTTTTTATTGATCATTTATTCAAAATCTCAAATGCATTACTGTATACAATACTTTATGGTCTAAAAAAAAGGGCATGCTTTTATATTTACACAAATAATTAGCTCTATATCAATTAGAGCTATTTTTGAAAAATTTAAATAAATAATAATAAAAATTAAAAAGCATAATACTTAAGTATAACCAATAACTATATATATAAGACAGATAAAAATTAAAAGAATATATTTTAAATTTTAATTTTTCTAATTGTCATTTTAAATAATATTTTTATTAAAATACCGAAGATGCACTGTATATTTATTTCTATTTATAATTTATTAAATTTTACGTAATCTGTTCTAAAATTAATATAGCGTCAATTACCCTGACAAGCATGGTTTTAATCAATTTTAATTTGGATTAAAAATAGGAAAATTGCCACTGAGCTTTCATTAAACTATTCAACAAGTGGGACGTTCTGTTTTGATAATGAGATAAGATTAGAAGCAGGAGCGTGGAGGATGATGTTAGAATAAATAGCCGGAAACTTTGCGGTACACGTACACTCACTAATCCTAAACCTTAGCTTTATCATTACATTATTACATGAAAAGTGCATAGCATAGTTAGCCTTTGGACAAGCAACTCTGCTTTTTTTTTTTTTTTGCAGATTAAAGATTCAAAGATATCATCATGATTTGCTGAAGACAACATGAGTTGGTTCATGCTGTTTCATGCTTGCACATTCGTCCATAGGTCAAATCGCAAAAAAAAATTCAGAGAAGTATGCATAATAAGAAAACTCCAGCGACATTAAAAGACAGAATAAGCATAATTGGGAACCTGCCGGTTCTCCTTCTGCCAAGGATGAGAGTTGAACGAAAGCAAGAAATTTCCACTTATGATAGGAAAATATTATTTGTTATAATTATTTTTCCCTCAATTTTTTTTAAATATGTATTAAAATATTTATATTTTTTATATTATTCAATCTATATTAAAATACTAATATTTTAATACAGTTAGAATAAATTGGTAAAAAAAATTGAAACAAATAACACTGCTCTTTATTTTATATATATCTATTTTTTTTATATAGTAGGTTACACATAGCTTTTCCCTTACAAGACTCAAATGCCAAATATGGGAAATTTTAATGTCAAACTTTCTCATTTGGGCACATAAAATTATAGATCAAAATAACCTCTTCATCTCAAACTCTAAAGCCACACGTCATGCCTTTTCTTTCTCCAAACCAGCCTTCCTTTTCTCACCTACGTTCCTCGGATCCTATTCAACCCTTCCCGTTGCTGCTTTCTTAATCTATTACGATTTACGATCCCACACGGTCGAAATCACAATACTTTTTTTTCACCGATAAAATTTCACATCCTAAAAATAAAATGCATTTTTAATATCACTATAAATGTCAACTGTAGTTATGATTTAAAATTATCATTTAAGTCTTAGACCTAGTAATGAGAGAAAAAAATTTCAAAAATAACTAATCATTTATTTAATTATCATTAAATAATTTTTTTTAGTGTGAGATAAATAAAACTTTATAATTGTCAATACAATCTAGAATATTGCTAAATCTATTTGAAGTTCTAAAATCTAGCTATTTAAAACAAAAAAATCTTCTAATGGCCAAAAGCTAAAGAATAAAGAGCATGTGAGCTTTCTTCTTTTTTTTTTTTTTTTGGTTTAGTGAGTAAAGGTAAGTGATGAAAAAGAAAGATATTTTATGTGTAACACTTGCAATCCGCAATATATCCTGCCAAATATTAGGTATTATTTTTACATATTATTTTATTATTTTACTTTTTATTATTTTCAAACATAATTAATTATATTTTTTAATTTAAATACTAATTGATTTGTCATTTAAAAAATATAAAACATAACATGTAAAAGAGATTAAAATGTTCTTAAATTTATATAATAATTTAAATTATTTATTAATAAATAAAAAAATTAAAAAATGAAATGGAATGACTAAAATCATCTAACATAAAAGAATTTGAAGGAATGTCAATTCATATAAAAGTGGGAGACACCCCTCACATAATTAGAACAGTGGTTCAGCCGTAGATAAATGTAGGTATGTAGTCATTAATGATCAATTGATCATCACTCTTCCACTTTACATTTAATATATATATATACACACACACCTCTCTTTCTCTTCCATCCATACCTTCAACACTTTAAATTAATTTATTGTTTATACCCTTTCATTTATTGGCTTTTTATCTAAATACCAAATTTATCATTTCTCATCCACCCACCTATATCACCCATCTCTCGAACAAAATTTGCTACCAGGCAAGCCATTTATCCGTCCATGGAAGGCGTTTCTGCCAACATGTGCACTAAGGTCAGAAGGTACTGGCGGCGGAGAGGCTACCAGAGGATAAATGAGTCGTCCAGGCTGCGACGGAATCAGGTGGAGCTGGGTTCCGCTTCCTCCAGGAGGAGGAGATTCTGGCGGATCAAGATCAAGCCCAAGCTTAAAATTTTTAAGATGGCATCCCCTAAAAAGTTCTTTGTTTGGCTACGCGATGCCTATGTGAAGATGATGCTGGGATTCGCTAACTCTCGGGTGATTGGACCGGTCTATGGAGGCCCCGGGGCGGCGGATTTCGGCAGAGGGCCGCTCAAGGAGTATGATGAGAAGATGATCATCGAGATCTATAAATCATTGGTGATTGGGCAAGGCCAAATTGTGCCCCGCGATGCAGCCAGGTTTGGCTCTGTCTCTAGACTTGCTGCTATTGTAGAATAATTAAGTGGGGTTGTATTTTACGGGCAAAATAAATTTGGGTCGGCCATCCCCATCGGAGTCAATCAAATCCATGTGTTCTCTTTAGAAACCAGAAGGAGAATGGAAGAAGAGGGCCGATCAAGGCGGATTATTTTCTGATCTGCAGCTTAACGCCCTTTTTCTGTTCCTTTTTTTTTAATAATTAAGTCCTTGTAATTGTAATATTAATTAGATTAATGTTTCAGTTTGGTAACAAGTAGTTAATAGAAGTAGTTTCCCACTTGAAAAATAAATAAATAAATAAATTTCTAACTGTTTGAATGCATTTCAGTGGAAACAAATTTGAATGCTTCATCATGATGGTTATGGAAAAGAAGCACTCCAAAAAGGATAAAATTATAAGTATAAATCTTATCAATTGGGTCCCGAAGAGAAGTTGCCAGTTCAACTTTCTTTGAATTCTATACAAAAATGAATTCAATTTTGTCTTCTACTTGAGATA
This sequence comes from Triadica sebifera, assembly GCA_023653625.1. Classification (NCBI taxonomy): domain Eukaryota; kingdom Viridiplantae; phylum Streptophyta; class Magnoliopsida; order Malpighiales; family Euphorbiaceae; genus Triadica; species Triadica sebifera. Next base: position 5,235,427 of record CM042895.1, read on the forward strand.
TATTAAGTTGCATAATCCATTTTTTTTATTTCCTTCAAACCCAAAATTATTTAGGTTGATAGATCAATTTAGTGCAGAATTTATGGGGAATATTTCCATTATATTCCACCATGGGAAGCATGATGTGATGTTGCATAGCTTCTGCCGTTGGTTTAGCTTGCAAGAGTACTGCATTTCTATAGTCAATCTTGAATCTTTTGTGATTAAGTCAAAAGAAACATGCTGCTTAGCTTTAGCTTTGGAAGTTTGTTTTATTTATATATGTATTTATATGTTGGTGCATGTAATATCATGCTGCCAATTGCTATTGTTGTCTAAATTAAATTTATGGAGTTAATCATAGTGATAATATCAAAATATACTCATTTGTACTTCGCAAGTATATACGAATTACAATCCACTCCAAATATTTTGATGGTTGCAGTCATCGGTTTTTTATAATGTTATAATTTCTGATCCTATTAGATAAATTAAAAAAAAAAGGTAACTGTAAAAATTGTGATATTCATCATTTAAATATTTCACAAAAAAATTAAAAAATTATTATCTATTTTCTGAAATTTGACATATTATATTAATACTGTCTATAATGTAAAAATTATACAATTGGTCCTCTATATTTTATATTTATTAAACTATATAGTTACTATATTAAATTTTAATACATTTACTGTTATTATTTTATTCAAATAGATCAGTAAACTTTTATCATTTTACCATAATTTAACATTTTTTTATCAAAAAAATCTAATAAAATTATATATTAATAAAATTATAAATTTTAAATTGCATGTTAAATATCCAGAGTAAACAGTAATTTTTCCAAAATCAAATTATTGATAACATTTTGTAATGCGGATATAAGTAGGAAGTAGAAATGTTGGGAGTCAACCACCTCCTTTCCGCCGAAACAGCAGTTGCATTTTTCTTGCAGTGGAAGCTGCAAAGACCAGTAACAGAAAAATCTTTTTTACTCTTTATTTTTCTTTTTGTCACATCATTATCCGATTTTCTTCAGATATAATACAGACAATTGAGGATGCTCTATTGAAAAGGACGAGGCTGTAAGAAGTAAGAATTTAGTCGTTTTCGCACTTCTTTTAATTGATATACACAAACCAATTTTTTAAAAAATAAATAATAAATCACATTCACATATCACAATTTTGAGTTTACCCATCAATTGTGGAATAGGAAATTCACAACTGTTATTGACCTGAAAGGTTTACGCAACTGAGTTGATTCAACGGCCTTTTTTTTTATTAAATTAGAATTGAAAATGATTTCATTAGGCCACTGAGCAGAATAAAACAACAGATTAAGCACGTAACTGTGCAGGTGGGTGAAGAAGCCAGTTACAAGCAAAAAAAGAGGATTAGCATTCTTTCAGCTAACCAATCAGCAACTGAAATAGCACCTCGATGGCCTTTTGATGAATTTCAGGAGGGAACTTCTCTGAGGGTAATCAGGATGCTGCTCACAATCACTTGTTAAAACCATGCCATTTAGCATTTTAGCTAAAGTAGTTGTTCTCAACGGAGCCAAAGCCTCGACCATTATTAAGGCCAAACATTGATTCTGAGAATGACACCAATTTAGCTACCTTAATTACAGAAATTTAATACAGTGTTATTTTCAAGGATGTGATCAGCAAACTCTATAAATTTTGCTTATACAAGGGGGGAAATTTCTTGTCAATAATCCATCCGTCTACGAGTTTTTCTATGAGTCAAATCAATCAAAATATACTATGTAATATTTTATTTGCATATATGACAAAATATAAGTAGTTTGATTTATAATTTTTTTTTAGGGTTCCCGGCCATAGAAAAAGATTTATTATGTACACTCTTGCAAAGTCATCTCACAAAATTGTTTATTAAATAACTAGTAAATTCTTGACAAGTTTGATCCTAAATTTATTTACTCGGATGGGAGCAGTGTATGATCAAGAAAGTCCATGGCCTGAGGTAGTGACCTCCATTTCAGGTAGGAAGGGTGCTGGCCTAAGGTCTCCCCAAGTGGGGAAACCTACGTCATAAATAATTTGGGGTAAATAGGTCCTTGCTTGTGCAGCTTTCGGAGTGGGAATTCAAGGGTAACCGATGAATAAAAATATTATCATTATTAGAATCACAGCCCTAAATTTACAAGAAAATTCAAAAGGTAGTGCATCTCACCTGCGAAATCTATTACTAGCGTCCATAGAATATTTTCCTCTAATAAAATCTATTGAGCATGAAAAGGATTTTGACTCTTGTTAAGAGTTGCCTTGATTATTAGATAAATACGATATTTAATGGTGAAAGAAAACCAATAGCTTTCAATATCAGATCAATCACCAAAGATCCAAACCCCACAATCCCACCACTCCTTAAATTCCACCAAAACCATGGGAAAAAGGACTTTTGATGAACAAAACTCCAATTTGGATAGCAAATTCCCTCCACGAAAGGAGACTAAAGCGAAAAGAGGTAAAAAAAAAAAAAAAAAAAACAGATTTTGGGTTATCACCCACCAAAAGTCCGATGAAACCTCAAAACTAAATCTAGAAAGAGGAGTGTTAAGTTGAGAGAGTATCTAGAGAGAGTGTGGGCGTATGCTTATGCAGCTTATTAATTAAAGTTTAGTTAAATAGAGGATGTTTGAACCAGTGATTGATAATTAGTAGTTGGTAAAGTTCAAAGGCATGAAAAGCTTTTCATACATGGTAATTTTGTGAATACTAGCATTTCAAATTCGGATTATTCAAAAACAGCTTTCAATTACATAATTTCATTTTTATAGCTATACATAAACATATCAGGACCATTCAAGTAAATTTTTGCCATCATCAACAATCCATATGATGTGAATTACTTCGAGGAAAGAAAGTAACTTTTCTAAGCAATTTTCTATTTTTCAAAATACCCTTGATTGAAGTGCTTTTTTATTAAAAATTTGACCACTTAGTTTAATTTTGTTCTTTCTTAATAAATTAACTTTTAAAAAGTTGAAGGTGGCATTAATGATAATCTACGTATATCTAAAGTTGATTCTCTCCCATCCAGAACAAAGTTTTTGATTTTGATTGGCAAATTTTTGGCTAAATCCAAATTCGCCGCAAGTTTTTCCTCACTTTCCAGTGTTTTTTCCTATTTAATTGATGGAAGCGGTCTTCCACTAGAAAGCTCAAAAGAAAATAGAAGCTTAATTTTTCCACTGTTTGAAACACTTGTCACTAGAAACACATGTGCTTGTTTCATCTCAATGATTATGAGAGAAATTCTCTGAGTAATCCTAGTATATCACCGTTACCATAGACTAATCCAGTAGAATTAAAATATCTCAATTTAATTTTAAAATATTTTTTTCCACTCTTTTTCATTAAAGAGAATGGCAAATTGTTAGTGCAAATCACTTCAATAAAGTGGGTCCATAAGGAATTGCCAATTCCACTTTCTGATATGTATCAACTTAATTATTCACAAGTATATTTGATGGTCACTAAAAGCCTTCTATTTTCGGACAGACTAATCTGCAAAATTCATTTTTTGTTTCCTTCAACTCAAAATTATTTAGGTTGATATATTGATCAAGTTAGTGAAAATCTTATGGAAAATATTTTCACGTATTTCCGTTATTGTAACCATAATATATAAATATATATATATATACCTTAAATTGATTCCTTCTAGAATAAAGCTTTTAATTTAGACTGAAAATTTTAAATTCGATCTAAATTCATTCAAAAAATTAACTTAAATTCAATCTGAATACGAAAGAAATTCGAACAGATAAAAAAAATTAAATCAAATAATAATCCGTTCAAATTATATAAATATTTCAATTGCATGCTCATTTTATTATTATTTTAGAAAAAAAAAAGATTCAAAATTTTGCTAACCCGAGAACTCGTCAGAACCAACATAAAATCTAAAATGGCCAAACTCGAAAAATGATGACTAATAATGACCCGATCCAATTTCATCATCGGCAATCTAATTCTTGCACCATCTAAAATCTAGGATTGATAAGAAAGAGATCCTAACTATTAAATTTAAATTAGCTGATAATTAGTAAACAGATAAGTCCTTTTCCCCTTCACAAATTCACTCAGCATGAGAACGAGTTCTTGCTTTCAAATTCACCAGTAAACAAATGAAGTTTATTAATATAATTTTTTTTCGCAAGAAATTTATATAATCGTATATAAAGAGTAGATGTTATTATCAAATCACGATATCTTCTTCTTTTTTTTTTCTCCTATTTCCAACATATCAAAATAGAAAAACTAATATGAATAAAGTAAATATTAGTAGGTATTTCAACTTAATTAAGATTAGTGTAAGTGTTTAGCGCACTAACAATCTTTATTGTGAAACTATAGAACTTCATTACGAAGAGATAATGATAATTTTTTATAACCATTCAATATCTTGTAGTCCACTAAAAAATATGGTATTGAGAAATTTATTTTTATACAAAAATTAAAATATAATTATGGTATTGGGATTGTAGAAATATTGAATGTTAATTAGACCATACTATATAATAAACTAATCATGAGAAAAAGTCTGTATATTTTTATTATCGAAGTAGATAAAATTTTTTTTTTTTTTGTGCCCCTTCATACTTTAAAACTTTCTTGCCCATTAAGCACTGCAGTGTATTATGGTTTTCCTCACTTTCCAAGTCTTCTTTCCTTTTTCATGGATATATATGATGCCCATAAAGAAGCAATAAAAGAATAGCACGTTGCGAATATGATCCAAGGTGTTTATTCTTTATATATCCATAGTCACCCTATCATCTCCCAGATTCAATGTCTAGTGAATCCCTTTTCCTCCTTTTCCATTAAACATGTGAATCGTAAGGCGAATTATGCAGCGAACTATCTTTCTCATATGGCCTATGACTATTCTATTAGGGTTCATGTTTTGTCAAATCTTGATCCCTACATGATTCTTCACTGGTTGCATCATGATCTTGTTGACCCTTCGTATGTTCATTAAGTTTTGAGCATCTTCATATATAAAAATTTAAAAAAAAAAAAAGCAGTTTGACCTGCACATTTTCCTCCCAATTTAATTCATAATAAAGTTGTAATGGCCCAAATATCGGTTAGCCGTAAACTGTAATTTTCGAAATTGATCAGTATATCCGAGGTCAAAAATACATCAATTGGTGAAAAATAATTTATTTGATCATCGGAAATATAGATTATAACTAGTTTGGGGGTAAAATTGGAGTGAAATGAGGTTAAATAAATCCTCAAAAGCCAAAAATAAAAAAAGGGGACTCGATCTAATTAATAAATTGATTTGACTGTACTTTAATTGGGCTATTAAAAATAGTAAACAATATCTAAAATTTTATTTTAAGACATGGATAGATTCTAAATAATATTTAGAATTATTTAACAATGAAAAATGAATTTTACGGTAGCACTGAAATTTGACTAATCAGTCCGGTTTGAATGAACCGAACAAAAAACAAATTCTGATTGAGTTAAAAAATTTTATGCGGGCATATATATATATATAATGAATTATGGAATCAAATTTTAGTGAAACTAAGTTTGGGAAGTGAGAAATAATTTAGAGTGTTTAAATGAGGCTAAATGGGTTGGACTTTATTTGAGTACAAACCCACCCATTTAAGTCATTATATAAGAGTCCAAAAATCAGAATTTTCTGAAGAGAATTATGCAACTCCTTCTTCCTCTCATCCTCCCTCTTGACCAAACCACCCTCCTCTATTTTCTCCACCAAATTTCTCCCATTTTTCCTAATTTTTACACTAAAATCAAGCACCCTAACATTATTTCAGCCCCTCTATTTGCTAGTGTAAGTCTCTAATCTTCATTTGAAGGGTTAGAGTGAAAAAAATCAAAAAAGACAAGTTATGATACAAATTTGAAGTAAAAGAATTTGAGTGTTTTAAATTTATTTAAAGATTCAAATAGAGAGTTTAGGGTATATAGGTGATATTTTATGAAGTTAGATTATGGAAGCAAAATAATGATGTATATGTTTCAGCCATGATAGGTACTCAAGGAAGTGAATGTGTTTTAAAGGAAAAAAATAAGAAAAATGAAGTTTAGAAAGGTTAAAGAAAGGAAATAAAGTTAGTAGTTATAAAATCTATTTATTTTCATTATTTATGCTTGAATTATGGTTATGGAATTTGGAAAATTTGTGTGTTTTTCATGTAAATGGTAATAGAAACTTTACATATAATTAAGTGAATATAAAATGTGGATTAGAATGGTTAAATTTAATTAAAAAAATATTTAGTGGAACTTTGAAAAAAATGACATTATTATGTAAAAATGCAAATTAAGGTATAACTATGTTTTAGTGTAATATTATGGTATATATGTATTAATGGAAGTATAAATTAGTGAAATGAATTATTATAGAGTGAAAAAAATTAATGATGAAAAATAGTTGTAGACCGAAACATTGAAATGAATAAATTAATATTTTTTTTGCTAATTAAACGAAAACTAAACCATAAATTGCAAGAAAATATGATATTTGGTGTATGTTTGGATTGAAAATTTTTAGAATATATTGAATATTTATCTAGTTAGTAATTTCCTTGTGTATGAAATGGAACATAATGAATAAGTGTGACTAATATTGTTGATGACGTAATTGAAAATAATGGTGAATACTTAATATATTAGAATGGAAAGTTTGGAAAAATAACGGTGCAAAAAAGGATTTGGTTATGGATGAATAAAATTATGGGTAATTAATAATATGAAATAAATTAAAATTATGAATTTAATGGGAATTGAATCAAAAGAATAAGTTCATTGTCCTTAGTTGTTTTCTGATGGTCAAATATAATCCATGATATAATTAGCTAGCTATAAGGATATCATTATCACAGTGCGAGTCATGACGACTCGTTTAGATAGGCTAATGACGGTTTACTTCAGTGATAATGATTAAATGATCAGTATACAGTGTAATGCTTTGATGGTCTCTCGATGTCACTTTTCAATGTAGTGGACTTGCAGAGTCTACGTCTCATGTATCTGATCAAAAAATTTTCTATCAGATTAAAATTAGGGACAAATATGATAAAAATAATATAAGTAACAAATATGATAAAAATAATGAAAGTAATAAATATGATAAAAGTGACAAATATAATAAAAGTTATAAAAGTTATAAATATGATAAAAATATTATGATTGTAAATATGATAAAAGTGATCAATAATAATAATAATAATAAGGGCTAAATAATGATAAATATGACAAAAATGGCAAGATTAATAAGAATTGTAAGTGACATATTAGTAAATTGGAAAAAATGGCAAAAAGGGGTCAAATAAAATAATAAATAGTTATAAGATTAATTAAATAAAATTGTTAATTTAATAAAGGTATTGAATAGTAAATTAATGGTAAATAATAATAAAATATTAACTAAAATGATAATTATAATCATGAAATAGATATGTAGTTTTAAGTGTATTTTTAATTAATATATTGAAAATTAAATCTGGAATAGTATTGTGAATATGATTTTACATGAATGTGTATAATTTTTAGACTAATGGAAATTCTTAGATTTATAATTACCATTAGACATTTTTAATATCCAACACGTAATTATTTGATTGGATACAGGTCATAACTGGGAAGACACAGGAGCAAGTATACCACTTTTTTTTAGGGAGCAGCTGAAAAGATAAAATAAAAGTAGTATATTATTATTAATGACATGTATATATATGGACATGTATATAGAAGTGGAATTATGTATATGTTATGATAAAGAACGATTATGAACTATTATATATAAAGAATGATATGTTGAGTTTTATTGAATGGAGAATATTTTATATTATATTTGAATTGTTGTACCTAATATGAGTTGTGAATTGTTTGTAGTGCATGTGGAATAATTAGATTTATAACCGTAATACTATAATAATTTTTGGAAAATAAAAAGAATTAATAAAATGTTAATGATATTATGATTATTAAGTTAAAAAAAATTACACACATCCACTATAATTAATTTTAGAAAATATCAACAGACTCGATAATCGCATAAAACTATATAATATACGTATTAGAAAAATTACTATAAGGGTATCACAAAGGTAATAACTTTTATAATTTTGTTGATTTATTAAAAAAATAATATTCAGCCCGAATTCATATGAACACATTTATATTAGCTGATAATTCATATAGGATCTACGATATACACAAGTGAGATTCACCTAATTCGATGGCTAACCTAAATTCACGTAAAAAAACATTGTTGTTTTAGTAAAGACTTGTTTAATTGAACTATTAACAACATATTTACTGGTTGAAGTTTTAACTTATTTTATAATTAAATACAATAATTCATAAAATATATTTATATTATACGCACTAGAATTATATTAGTACAATATTTTATATTACTATTTGTATGCAATTTTTATGTTGAATTGATTGCAAAAAATAAAATTAAAATAAATGATTTTTTTTTTTCAAAATATTTGATGAGCAATTAGATAACCGCTCTTCACAATATATAATCCCCTGAAGAATGAAAATGTAAAATAGAATAATCCTCTCTATCGTAAACCGTAAGTGGAATATGCACAATCTCTTCAACAGGAAGAAAAATCCTTAATAGAAGGCTAGAAGCTCATACTTCCAAGCCCGCTTACTCGATTCGATTAGCTCATATATATCTTTCCTAATTCTTCTCCAATTTGCAATTTCACCTACTGTAAAATCAAATAATCCGATGAAATAATTGTCTCTGATTATTAATCAGATGCAAATCACCTGTTTGATTGGGATTGGATCGATTGATTCTCTAATTATTCGGCTGATTCATGTGAATTCTATGGATTTTTCCAAAAATGCATGCGATATGTAATGTAGACTAGCCATTCGTTTACTTGGACTTTTTGGTTCGGTCCAAGTATTAAATTGATTTTGATAGTTTGAGAAAAATTTAAATCAAACTAAATTATCCGAGATAGCCAAATTGGTCTAATCATAGATCGCAATTTCGAATCAAATGGTCATTTAAAGGTGGTTTGGGAGCAGTTTTAATTATTTTATTTGTTTGTAATACATTATATATTCGGGGATATTAAATAACAATGAGCTAAAAATTACATTTAATTAATGACAAACATGCAATTATTGAGTTAAACAAGACATTAATATTAAGATTTAGGTAAATCTGAACTGCAATTACCTTAATTTTGGCAGTTTAAACAACTACTGGTTTGGTTCAATATGCTCATTGTCTTCCCCGAAAATGATCCAAGTGTTTACTGACTCGAGATGGGCTCCAGCTCACTCACAATTCAAACCGATCCAATCTAAAAATGGCGACCGATAATGACGCTATCCATCTGGCTTATTAAATTCAAATATTTCCACATAAATGTTAATTGTGATAATTCTTTTTAGATTGATGAGTTGATCCATGTTTGTAGAGAACTCATTAATCGGGATTGGAAGATTCAAGTTAATCATATCTATAGAGAAAAGGATCGGATGACTGATTTTTTAATAGTTGAAGCGATTAAATCTAATTGGAGTTTGAGAGTTTTGCAGGAACCTCCTGCTGGTCTTGTCCAACTTCTTCGACATGATTCTACCGGTGTTGTTTGGCCGAGATGGATTCCCGGTGCTGTTGAGTAATTTTCGTTGGTGTTGTTTTTAGCTTTGTGGGTAATCCCCTCATCGGTAGCAAAAATATATATATATTTTTTTAAGTTGGTACAGTAGGGAAATTCTAACCCAGGGATTGATGATGGGCCCATCAAACAAATATTTGGAGCCTAATCGAGCCGTTTGGTTGTGGTGGGCTGCAAAATGCCCAATTTTGGGAGATAAAGGGATCCATGCGAAAATAACCAATAAAATCCAATCTCCTATTTTGTCTTGAATGGTAAATCCAACAACCCTAGTAACTATTAAGCTTAGCACATAAAAATCAGAAGAAAAAAAAAATAAAGGAAAGTCGCCAAGCAAATTAGAGATTAACAATCTCACATCTTGCCCAATATATATATATATATATATATATATATAAACCCAACAATAAATGCAACACAAAAATAAGAACAGAAAAAGACAGAAGTTAAAAGATTCAAATATAGACTGACCCGAAAATTATTCTGAGGAAAAAAAAAAGGTGAAGAAGTGACTGACTTCATTATTAAGAAACGGAAAGATGTTGATTATTGCAATTTTAATATACAATTGACCTTCAATCTTCATGATATAATGAATAACAACACTGAGTGAAAACATATATTTTTTATTTATTTTGAAACCTAAACATGACAATAGAGTGACTTCTTTTTATACAAAAATTAAAAGAAAATGATGGTATTGGAATTGATTGGAGAAATATTCAACGTGAGACCATATTGTAATTAACTAATAATGAGAAAAAGTCTGTGTAGTTTCATACATGTTTAATTCACACACATTTTCTTTGGTTGCCTTTTTAAGTTTACAACTTTCTTGTCCATTCAGCGCTGCAGTGGGATTATGCTTTTCTTAATTCACTTTTCAAGTCTCCTCTCCTTTTCCTTAGCTACGATGCCACCCCTTTTTCGGGGTGTGAATACTTCTTCTATGGTGCGTGTAGTACACTTGAGTTGACTTAGTCAATGAACAATTAAACATCAAAAATATTATTTCACTTAACAATTTTAAATTTTCAAAAATTAAATAAAAAAATTCCAAAACCCGGTTCATTCATCCCCAGCACTCCATACCCGGTTCTGCCACAAACCCAGTTCTTCATCTCCATTTTTTTTATTATTATTGTTGTTGTTATTTAAGGATGGTAATTTGGACCCAATTCAATGTGTATATTCCGAATGGGATAAATTTTTTTATTTTTTTTCTATTCCGATCTTGAAATTTTTTTGTTGGGGACGGAATGAAGATAATATATACATACTCCGTTCCAATATATATATATATATAATTATTTTATATTTTTAATATAATTAAATATTTTTTAAAAATAATAAAATAAAAATATAACACTCATTTAAAATAAAAAAATTTATGTTTTTGTTTAAATAATTATATATTTAACTAATTAATTAATTAAAATAAAATAAATATTTTTAATATTAAAATAAAATAAAATAAATTTAATAAAAATCAATATAACGTGTGGAGTGTGTGATCAGAGACTGGATGGGATCCAGGGTCAAGGTCGGAGAACTCCATCTCATTGTCATTTCAATTTTTATGTTATTGTTGAGAGGGGAGAGAGTGTTTAAATTTTGTATTTACTATTTTTCTCATTAAATATTGTAAATAATTGTTTAATTTGTCTTTCGAGCGTGTTTTACATTTATTATGTCATCTATATATCACATCAACTAAGAGAATTTAAAAAGAAAAATTTTTTTAGTTGGAGTTTCAAAATGATATTTAGAATTGACAATTTTTAATACGATACAGACTTAATTGTATATAGATTTTAGCTTATGTTATAAAAAAAAAATTTATCTGACACGTTTAAAAATACATAAAATATTTAATAATTTTAGTGATATTCAAAATATATAATTATAATAAATATTTATAACATATATATAATATATGAATAAATTTATAATACATTTTGATAAAATTAATTATATTAGTATATTGTGTATATAAATAAATATTGATAAATTATTTTTATTGAGTCTATATAATTTTAGTTAATTATTTTTATGTTATATATGATATTATATGCAATATGAACATGAACAAATGTTAGTATGAGTATTTTGTAATACAAAAATTGTTAATAATTATTTCATATAATTAGAATTAATTTTAACTAATATAAAAGTTTAGAAATATACAACTCTAAATCGGTAGAAAAATTTTATTTTCTATTATTATGTATTGATATTTTATGAGATGCAGACTTTTTAATATTTTTAATTAATTCTACATTGAATTATACTTTTTATTTTATTAATATTAATATAACATAAAGCAAATTGCTTTGCTTTGCAAATATATCAATGATTCAATTTTATATTATCATATGTTTCACACTTTATATCGTGTATAACTCTTTTTTTCATTTGCAATAATTAATTTTATATTGGTAAATATAATAAACTAACAAGCTAGGAAATTATATTAAATAACAGTTGAGAGCAGTCAAAACTTAATTTATTTTATCGAAACAATTAAAATTAGTCAATTAAATTGATTGACATGTAAATAAAAGATTGATTAATTTTTACATAAATTAATTATATAATCAATTTAATTAGATATGATTGATTAATTATGTGATACGACACGATTAATTAATTGTATCGTAATTATATTTTGTATAATCATATCATATCTAATTGAAACATAATACGATATGAATTATCATTTCTAATGATGTATTGCTATGTAGAATTGCCAAAATGATTAATATTGTCAAATTGGAGTGTCCTATATATATAACTGGGTATAATCATATTTTAATATATATATATATATATATTACAAATGCCTATTCAATTGTTTAAATAATAATGTCATTGAATAAACTTTTTATGTTTTTAAAAAATACATTTTTATTTTAGATTATATAATATAAAACATTCATGCATAGATGCTGTAAATTTGCTACAAGGGCGGCAAAGTACATGCACAGAAAAAATTAGGGTCAATGTGAAATTAAGTCAATGCTGTGTAGGTGATGAAAATGGCCCGCGACGACTAATCACCCAACGGCTAAACGGAAAGAAAATTGGTTTGGTTTTGAAAATTGGGCTCATCTTTACCAAGTCAATTAGGAACCACTCCACCAGTCCTAACGGCTACCCCAGTTAACGTCTATAATCTGACGCCACCCAATCGCCCATCACTAGCTCAAATCCCGTTATAATATTAATCAACTAAATCATTTTTTAATAACTATAATTTTTTTTGTTCAAATACTATTCTTAATTACCGTTATAACATTAATAAACTAAATCATTTTTTAATAACTGCAAAGTTTTTGTTTAAATACAATTCATGCATGAATCGTGCTGCCAGACATAATTTGTCATATATATATTATCTACAGCCGTACGATGAGATAGATTTCATCCGATCATATGGTCGTGGATGATTGATGTGAATTCTTATTAAATAATCCCTTCATGTATATATCTTAAAAATTTATACATTTTACTGTAACATCATATAAAAAGAAATACTTATTTAGACGAGATATAGTATGAATCAATCAAAAAATTATTATTTAACGCATTTATTGTGGATTAATTGAATAGCAATTATTAATTATTCTATATCCATAATAGGGTATAAATTGTATATTTCATGAAATTTTGGTCTGAAAAATACTCATAAAGAGAAAATTCTTACTTTACAAATTATTTTATTGACATAATATGGTCCATAAATAAATATAAATACCTTTAAGAATGTTTCTTAATTGATAAGCTACCTTAACCTCTTACGCAATTGGGCAAATGGAACATTCAGTTGGCAACCGGAATTCTAATACAAATTAAATCCCAATAGTTGACGACTACAAACAAAGCCAAGAAAATGGGAAAAAAGAAAAAAGAAATGCCATCAATCATTAGCGTAGTAAGATAAACAAAAAATGGCAAGAGTAATGAAGCCATAGTATGTCAGAAGTCGTCATTTACTTGGGGCTTAAGGAAGCACGACGCTTCCTAAACTCACGCAGATGCAGCGGCTACGTAGCTAATCTTTTAGCTCGGTAAATGATAATTTGATAATAGAGGCATCACTTTCTCAAGCTTATCCCCATGTACATTATTAGAATGAAGGTTTCTGCTCGCCTTTTTATTGATTAGTAATTAAAAAAAAAATTTTAAAAAAAAACAAAAGATTCGATTTGGTTAGCAAAGAATTTTCTCTTTTGTGGTTTTTCAATTAAAGTTTAAATCTTAAATTCAGATTATAAATTATAAATGAATGCATATATGTTTTTTTTAATATATTCGTAAAATTCAAATATCAGAACAAATTGAAATAAGCATAAAAATAATCTCATTAATGACATAGTAAATCATATTTTACATTTGATAGCACGGCAATTTGACCGTTTGTCTTTAAATTTTAGACTTTAGAGTAATTATTAATATTTATAATCTTTAATATTTTCCAATCACTTTTATTTTGATGAAATAATAATTCCAATGGGATTTTTAAATTATGAATTTTCATCTTTCGAAATTTTCTTTCTCTCCACTTGTTTAGATTACTTGCTTTATTTTTTTGTAAGTTCCTTTACCCTCCCAGTTACTGGAAGCTTATAGAAAGAATGTCTGAATGTGTATATATGAGTGATCAAAATAAAAAAGAACAAAATTTACATTTAAAAATGGTGAATAAATAATCAGTTCAAATTACCACCTTATCCAATTAAGGATGCACAAATCACAAGTAGACCATAAAGTAATTTCTGTGGTTCAAAAATTAAGATTAATGGGTTTTTTTTTTTGTTGAAAATTTCGAAACTATTAGAAAATGTAAGCTTCAAATAGGTTAAATTTGATAGACGGTATTTAAAATATATAATGTATAACAACTTAATATTATAATTATTATTTATAACTATAAAATAACTGAATTATTATTTTATAACAATAAAATATATTCACCATGTTCTTTTAATATATTCTAATTGCACGTTGAATTGTAATCATATGATAATATAAATTATCATTAATTAGAATACTTTATTTTTATATTATTATTAATTGGAGTGTATAGTTATATAAATATGATTATGATTGAACGTACTGCCATGATAATTTGTATTGTTACAAAATAATGATGGATATTATATAGCTGCATTTGGAACATTAATGAGAAATGATAAACATATTTTATTATTATAAAATAATAATTCAAAGTATTTTATAGTTAAAAAAATAATTGGGTTACAATGTTCATAGACTGCCCTGTAACTCACCAGTTTTAAATATGATGATGGGATAGGGGCGTATCTTTTGACCCCAATGGCTTTGAAAAATTTTCACTTTTTGCCTTGTAAATTTATTGTTTTTTATTTTGATCCTATTAAGAAATTACACATGATCCCACTCAAAATTAAAAATAAGAATAATGATACCATTATTTGTAAAAAACAATGACCTTAATAATTTTAATTATTGATCATATAAAATTTTAATTTCACCGACTCAAAATCCTGGATATGCCACTGCGTTAGAATTTAATCCATTAAAAGTTGAAGTTTTTATTTTTTATTAATTTAAGAATGTTTAATTAACACGACGAAAAAACAAACAAACACATGTTTTCAACATTTTTTTAGATATTTATTTTATAATTAGTTGACACCATTAAATTTAATTTAATAAATAAAATAGTAAATTTTATAAATTAAAATTTTAGTAATATAAAATAATTATAGAATAAATGTTTAAAAAATATTAAAAATAATGTAATTCTAGCATTTCTCAAACAAACAAATATAAATTAGTGCAGTTTTCATTTAATATACAAACATGAAACAACGGAGCAGTGGAAGCTGCTAAAGGTATGATGTAACTACTCCTACAAAATTAAAATATTATATTTTATATATACAAATTTTTTTTCTAAGTAAATTTTAATTGAATTCACTAGTTTTTTGAGAACTCGCTCAAATTTAGTTCAATTAATTAATAGATTATAGATTATTTTTAAATAAAATACTATATTAATCAATTAGAATTTTATTGAAATAGTTAAAATAACTTTTTAAATATCAAAAACACCTTTATTTATTTTAAGACATTTTTATTAACTTAAAAAGATGACAAATTTAATATTTTGGCATTAAAATAATTATATTAAAAAAAAATGGTATTTTTTAAAACAAGAAAGGTAGACTTAACATTTTTTTTTATCTATAACAGCGCAAAAATTAAATCAAATCTAAACAAGTTTATAATATATTTTTTAAAAATATATAAACCAACTAATATATTCAACTACAATAATTTACCATTTTATCTATTATATATTTACTATACATGGAAGACGTGGCATTATATTCACCAAGAAATGATCTTTTTTTTTGTTTGAACAATAGACCCAAAATTGGATTTTGTGCAGTATTTTATTTTGCATTTTTTTTTACATTTTAGGATTTATGATATTCTTGAATATAAGAAGGAAAATCAACAATAATTTACTGAATTTAATTTTGAACATATAATTAGTGGTTATTTACTGGAGATACAAATATTAATAAAATATATAATTTATTAATATTTCAATTATAATTTGCAGTTAAAGCCGAGTAAGAATGACAACGGAATAAGTTTAGGGTGAAGTTTTTAATCTCCAACTCCGAACTTCGTCCCAAACCTTGACGAAATTTTTTTTTAAAGTTTTCATCCCTGTACTACAGGAGGATGAGAATCACTTGCCCCATTCTGTTGCATCGTTTTTTATTAAATTAAATTATTTTTATTTTAATATTAAAATATTATTTTATTTTAATTAATTAGTTAAATATATAATTATTTAAGTATAAAAATATATTTTTTACTTTGTATAGGTATTATATTTTTATTTTATTATTTTAAAAAAATATTAATTATATTAAAATATAAATAATTATTTATATATATATATATATATATATATAAATATATAAATTGGGATGAGATTGGAGCGGAGTATATATTTACTATACTCGTCTCCCATAAAAAAAAATTTAAAGTCAGAATGAAAAAAAAGTATAAAAAATTCATTCCGTTCAAAAAAATATATCCAAATTGTCTTTTCTAAAGCTAAGGATGCAAGACAAACGGTTATTGAATGTAAAAATTGTCAATTGAAGGATATTATTCTCTAGAGATATTACTTAGTTGTAGTACGCACTGAATGGAGCTTCTCAAACTTGAGATATTGAAAATATTGTTGGTGATACTTTGGGATTTTGTTAACTATTTTGATGCAGTTTTCTTTGTTCATGTATCTACAAATAGCAAATTGATTTGTAGATTGTTTAACCAAATTTAATTAGACAATAATAAAGAGGACACAATAGATACAAAATTATTACAAAATTAGCAAAAAAATATTTAAATTTATAAAATTTGTGTTACAGCCATATTAATCTGATAAAAGTACAGTAATTTTTTTTTCTGATAAAAATGAAAAAAAAACAAACTTGGATCCATCGGAGATGATCCGCCCCCGGAAGAAATGGAGAGTGGAAGCCAGGCTGGAGCGTAAGGGAGAAGGAGTGTTCAAAAATGTACTCACCGAGGAACGCGTTTCACAAGGTATAAGCATGTAATTTACAACTGTAATGACCAGAAGTGCAGGTGCACCGTACATCTGCACTCTCTTATTGGGACATGACACCATTGGTAAATATGTAGCCACGTGGTTCTCTATTATTGGTTTTACTTGAACAGCTGGTCTACGCTCTCTCCCCTCATTCACTCGCTCTGTAGTAGAAACTGGAAACCCGAAGGCTGAGGCCTCTGATGTTTTCTGATCAGGTTTTTTCTTTTTTCATTTATTTGTTTAAATGTCTTGATATTTGTGCGAATTTGAATTTTTCCATTTATTTTATCGGATCATCCCCCACTATCCATGAATTATAATTTTAAGGATTTGAAGTAATAAATTTTATGATAGCTGAATATTAAATAATCGAATTCACAACATTCGGTTAAACTCACGCTATTTCATCTGAACTCTTTGTTACTTTTTTTTTGTGTCATTTTAATTTTGAGCTCCACTTCCGAATTGAATCAATTTTCATATTGTTCACATTCATGTTATTGAGTCTGATTATTTTAGATTTTATATTATTAAATCAATTAGTTTTGAATTAAATTTTTCATCAAATCGAATGTTTTTAATTATAATTATAATTTATTTACACTAAATATAAAACATTGAGTATCAAAATAAACTAAGCTAACTATCAAATTTAATTTTACCAAAGCACTGATATGTAAGATAGCAAATTCGGATAATATATCCTATAATGATTCTAATAATTAAAACATAATAATCAAATTTAATTTCAAGTTGCGTTTGACTTATCTAATCGAGTAAATTGTCCAATCAAATTCGAGCTATCCACCATGTTCTTATCACCTTCTGAATGTGAAATAAATAATTGCATTAAATAAAGCCATTTGTTTGTTTTTTTAACTTAATATAATATGAAATATTTCATTATTTTCCCTTCCAAAATAATAAATCTCAAACCAATCCCAATATATGATTTCCTATGATATAATTTTATATTTTTTTAATTATAGGGTACAAATCAACAATAACCTTATAATAGATAATTAATTTCTATGTGAATAATAATAAATAGCTGTATGAATATACATAATTATATAATTTATATATCAGTTCCAATATATATGTCTACATCAAATATTTTAAATATTTCGTACAATTAAAATATTTAAGACTTAATATCAGTAAAATAGATTAAATTACATTATATATTCCAGAACAAATGCATATTATAATATATATATTTTTTATAATTTTATTTGAATAAGGCATTCTTTCTTTATTTCTTTTCGGAACTTTGAATAAGGTATTCTAGATAGAAATTTACATAAAATTTTATTAAAAAATAAAATTGAGGGATTATATTGATTTTCTCAACATGGATTTAGCCACAACAGCTCAAATTCCACTACTGGTTTAAAGTATACTGAATTATCAATCTGTTTATTATTTATTTTTCCATTAGTTTATCTGTGTTACATATAAAAAAGAGACATTTTTTTTTTATGGAAAATATAAGAGAATGTGTGTAGCATTCATCAACTTTAAAAAAACTACGTTATATACAGACAAAAAAAAAGAGCTTGATAGTTGTGATTTATAAAATTTTATTGGGTAAAATTAGCTGATAATATATTTAGAACCTGATATTTTAGTTATAATTGATAATCTATTTAATTGAATTAAAAATATTTTTATAAAACTATCTAAAGAAATATAATTGATAAATGCAAACCGACATAAAATAATATGATTATATTAATTAAAAACTCTATATAAAATATATTTAAATATATAAGATAAACAAATTTTATAATATATATACATATTAAATAATATAAAATTATATTAATATTTCAGCCCAATATAATAAACACATACCTTTATCATATAACATTCAATTATTATATATAAATACATATTAAATAATTTAATAATTATATTATATATAATTATTCAAGAGTTTTGAATTAAGAATATATAATCTGTCATTTAGCCCCAAAAAAAAGTATGTTGAAAAATAAAAATCATAATTTATAGTTTATAAGTTGAACATTTGTGTTTATTGTACTTAACTTTTTTGGAGGAGATTATAATCTAATTTTTTTTAAATAATTTATTTTGACACTGTTTGGTGATACCAAATTAGAGTGATCATAAAAATAATATAGTTTGACCAATAATTTATATTTGATAAATTAACTTATTTGAAAAAAATTAAATTATAATCTCCAAAATAAAATGCTAATAGAACTAGCTTATAAGTTATTTTTTTACCCTTATTTTTAATCATTTTATAATAATAATGTAATTATTAAATTATTAAATATGTACATATAATAATAATAATAATAATAATAAATATTATAGGATAAAAATAAACGTATTTATTATATTGAGATGAAATATTTAACATAATATATATAATTAATTTGTATAATATATTTAAATATATTTTATATAATATTTTTTAATAATATAAATATATAATTTTATATAATTTTACATTTTTCAGATAGTTTACTAAATATTTTTAATTCAATTAACTAGATTATCAGTTACTAGATTTGTAGCTACTAAACTATCATTTTAAAACTAAATTATCAACTAACAGTTAGATTATCATATAACTTTATAAAACAAAATCTTTACCAAACAAATATTATTGATTAAATTATAATAAATTTATAATCAAACTAACTTATAATATAGTTTTGTATTATCAAACAATATCATTATAATACAGTTTTATATTACCAAACTGTATTATCTAAATGATGACAATTCCCAATGATGAAATAAATAGTAAGAAAATAAAATCATTATATTTAATTTTATCTATAAAAGATATTTCATATTTTTTTATTAAAAATAATTGAGCAATAGATAAAATAGTATTAAAAGAGAGTGTTGAAAAAGAGTGTTGCTAGCATTATTTAATATGTAATTATTAACCAATTTGAGTGAATTTATAACAAATAAACTTAAATATCATATTTATGATTTAATATTATATTTATGATTTAATCTTTAAATTGTATAGTTTTTATTTAAATAAGTGATTTATTATTTTTGACTTACAAATTAATTATGTCACATCCCAAGTTAGATTTCAACTGTATACGTATATTGCGGTCATTTATACTGCAGTATAGAGGCATACGATTGGAATCTAAATACAGATAAATATATAAAAATTTAATTATATTAATATGATAAAATGAATAGGAATTTTATCAAATGAAATAATATA
The DNA here is from genome assembly GCA_023653625.1 of Triadica sebifera. NCBI lineage: Eukaryota > Viridiplantae > Streptophyta > Magnoliopsida > Malpighiales > Euphorbiaceae > Triadica > Triadica sebifera. The sequence goes on from CM042895.1 coordinate 5,255,946, forward strand.
ATTTCGTGTTATGCACACAAATCGAGACAACATCCAGGGTCGGAAATTGAGTTTTTTGCTCAGTAGTGAAATTATAATTTAAGCATATCAAAATATGAAAAATATTATTTTAAAGTCATATGTAGAGTTATAACGTGAAATTTTAAGGTTAATGGTTTAAATTACGGAAAATTGATCATCAGTACAGGTTTACAGTCTGATTTTTCATATAAGGAGTTAGAGAAATGCGATCACAATCACAATGGAGTCGATGTGATCGAAATTTAATTTTAATATTTTTGAAGCTAATAAATTAGAAATCAGATTGCGGATGAATTTTTACGGGTCAAATTAAAAAAAATTATTAATCCGTAGAAACTCGATTTTTGTTCAAGTGATCGTTTTGCAAAATCGAAAAGACCGTTTTGAAGAAAAAATTATTTTATAATTTTTAAAATATTTAATTTGATGAAATTAAGTTATTTGGAGGTTGAATTTTTGAGAATTAAAATTAATTTTGAAGAAAATTGAATAAATTTTTTGATTTGTTGAAAATTGGTTAAGTCAAAATTAATTGAATCTTGATTGGACCATGTGTCAATATTAAGAGATAATTAATTGCGCTATTGGCCAATGAAAAGGTTGATTAATGAACTAAGTAGGATTAATTAATTTAATTGAGGTATATATAGGAAATTAATTAAAAATTCTTCAAAATAACAAATTTTCCATCTTCTTCTTTGCTCTCCTCCATGGCCGAACCACCAAGCTTCCAATCCCTGATTTTTTTCAATTTTCCTTCTTCAAAGCATATTATTCAATAATTAAAAAGAAATAAAGTTAGATTGGTGTGAAGAAAAATAGAAAAATGGGTGGAATTTTGCAAAAAAAAAGAAAATCAAGCTAGCCAAATACCCATTTGAAGAATGTGACATTTTGTTCATTTCTCCATGTGATTTTATTGGTTTAATTATTGTCATAATTATTTATTGAATTGTAGTGTGATTTTGTTGATATTTGGTTGATGAAAAAATTAGAATTAATGGCAAAAATCTTGAACAATTAGAGAAAAATAGGAAATGAAGAGAATAAGATTTGAGGATGATGGATTGAGTGAGGAATTAATGAAAATAAATTTTAGGAATTTTTGTAGAATTTTTAGAGAATTTCCATAATTATGGTTAAATTTTGGAAAAAATTATTTTGGAAGAATTTTGCCTTAAATTAAAGATAATGGAGTTAATTGGGATGTTTAGAGGTGCAAAATAATTTTTGGAATGGAAAAATAATTTTTGAAAATTTTTCAAAGTATGATTGAATTATTGAAGAATTAATTCTTGAATATTTGGACTTAATTAAGTGAAATTGGTAATTGAAAATTAAAAATATGGATTGAAATAATTATAGGAATTTATTTGGAGAATTTTAGAGAAATTGACAAATTAATGAATTTTTTTGAGTGAAAAATTGGAAATATAAATATATAAATAATAATAATAATTAAGAAGGAAAAAAATTATTGAGGAAAATTATAGAGAATGACAATAAGGAATTTTTGAAGATGAATAGTTGGAAAATGGATTAAGTATAGAAAAATATGACAAAAATGATGAGAAAATGAGACATTATTAAGAAATAAGTGGTTGAACTGTAATAAGAATTGGACGACTGAAAATGGTAAATTATACATTAAATGTGTGTGAGAACCGGAAAATTTTATTAGGCGATTTAATTTTGAAAATAAATATTTATTAACAAAAATAAGTAATTATAAATTTAATTATTGTCAGATACAGTAAAAAAGTCGGTGTCAATAGTAGATAAGGGTAAAGATCCGATAAATCAGAAAATGACATAAATAGATTTGTATAAGTTTTATGATAATAGTAATGATAATATATGGAATATAATATGACTTATATTAAATAATAATTAATATAGTATTGTGAATGCTAATATGGTAGTGAATTAATATAAATTATGAAATTGTTTATTTTTATTGATGTGGTGAATATATTTTATATAAATGCTACGCAGTGCATGAATATATATATATATATATATATATATATATATATATATATATATATATATAAGATATATGGTGGGTATACATAAGGTGTATGAATAATATATAAGTTGTATTGTTAAATGTCTATTTTGATATTATGTATGAGATAATCTGTACAACTGGATGTTATGTTAGCCTATAAATGAACTTGAACTATAATAGGGTAGACATGTTGACATGTCAATAGGGACATACGGATTATCATGCTTGGTTGAAATATACAGTTACATCCGATTCAGTCGGAATATACGGTTATATAGATATTTGACATGTACATACAAATAGATGTCTAATTCATATGGATACCTATTTTGTCTTTTTAGTACTGAGTCTAAGTGGTCAATTTATGGGCATAACAGGTAAGAAATTTGGAATATATGATAAAATAACGTGATATTAACATGTTATCATGATAAATATAAATATGACATTCATAAATATTTATTGAACTATTTTTGTTATTTAAATTTATAGTATACGAATATAATGTGAAATATATTAATTTTATTGATTTAAAACGACATATTCTAGTTGTTAAATTATGTATATATAAAGGTATATTGTAATATTAAATAAGTTGATATGAATGTTATGAAACTATCATTATAAAGTTTGTCCCATTGAGGATTATACTCAATGCGGAAGTGTTTTTTTCTCGCACAAATTGTAGATAGAATAATGCAGAGCGATAAAAGTTATATATAGCCCCGCATAACTAGTGAGTCCTACATCATAGCAAAGCAACAGTAACATGAGTATATGCATTTTGTTTCTAAACGGTTTATGTTGTATTTTATATTTTTAATTAGTATAAATGCATATATTAGTACATGGTTGTAAGTCCTGCCAAGATGTTTTAGTAAGTCAGCCGGAGTCATCTTTTAATCTAGCAGATATTCTGTTAGATAAACGGGTGTTACAAATTCATATATAAATTTTATTTTGAAAACTAAAAAAATTAAATTTCATACACAATAAATGTTATTTCATTTCTTTTAGCTTACAAATTAATTCATTATATAAATTTTATTTTTAAACAAAAAAAATTCAGATTTCACAAAATAATAGTAATAAATATGATTTCCTTTATTTGAACTTATAACTTAATTCATTATATAAATTTTATTTGTAAACATAAAAAGATTTAGATTTCACAAATATAATGAATATGCTATTATTTTTATTTAATTTTTAGAAAATTAATCATTAAAAATTTGGACATCTCCATGCTTTATTTTTTTCTTTTTAATTTTTTAGAAAATTTATACTTTCATCAATACAATTTATTTTTCTAGATATATAATTTAAATATAAAAAATTATAGTTTCTAATATATATGACATATAAGAAATTATAAATTTATTTATTTATCGATCAATAATTTATTTTTGTAAAAAAATATGGTATTTAAAAATATAATTTTTTTTATAAAAAAAAGTATGAGATGTCTTTTTATCTTTATTTGAAGCTTAATAAATCTATAATAATAGGTAATTTTAGTTTACATACTGAATTGATATATTCTCCTAAACTAATATATTATAGTTTTAGTATAATAGTATGTATATGGTGTTATAGTAAATTCAATATTTGAGATTCTATAATTTATTCTTTTATCTATGGAGAAATTGTTTTTCATATAATTTAATGTTTATATTTATAACTATTAATTTAATAAATAATATAATTAATAATTAATTTTTAAATATATTTTTATTTTTAATGTCAAAGTAGAAAATAATTTTTAAAAAACTAAATTATACCATATAATTATTTTTTAAAAAATTATCATCATTTAAAATGAAAATATAAATAATTAATTTCAACTTTATTTGTTATATATATATTGAATAATATGGATAACTTTAGTAAAGATCAAATTTAGAAAAATATTATACTAATAAATACTAAATTGATAATTTAGTTTAGAATTTTTTATTTATATTTTTATTTGTAAATAGTTAGTTAATAATATAAAATAAAATGATCATAATTATCAAATTAAATAAGAGATAACTTATTAAATAAGTTTACAATTTCAGCAGTTAACTAGTAATTTAATTCAACTGTTAAAGTAAAAAGTGATATAATAATAAAAAATTTAATATATATAAAAAAGATTAAGCGTATCAAGAACTTGAAAGTAAAAAAATAAAATAAAAATAAAAACTCAATTAAACATTAAATTAATTTTGGCAGAAATGACTCAGACTTCCGTGAACAACTTAGTTCCTTTTGGGTGTAATACAATAGTTGGAGATGGAAGAATACTCATTTGTTCAGTTAAATATGATGCTGATGCTTTATCCATCGGACTTTCTAAAATTGGAGAAAAAAATAATAAATTTGGGGAATTTATTAATTAAGATTCAGCTATGTAGCTATTTTTTTTTTATAAAAAAATTAAGTTAAATTTCTTAATTATTTATTGGGTCAAATATATAAATTGTCTGTTTTATATTGTATTTATTAAAAATATTTTATTTTAAAATTTTTTGAGTTTTAAAAACTGTTTTTAGAGAGAAACAATTAAATATATACTTTTTCTAAAAACAGATTTAAAAAAAATAATTTATAAAAATTTAAAAAATTAATCAATTAAATAAAAAAATTTTAAATCTATTTTTTTAAACACCTCTAATTCTAAACACCTAAAATTATTGCCATAAAGCAGCCAACTAGATGAGACAATAACTCATAATTAGTGAGGTGTTGCATTGATAAAGAAATTAATTAAAAAAGTAACATAGGAGAATGAGTGACGTGTACATGCCAACATGGATACAGTGAGAAAAAGGGTTCGTGCTGGCTTAGGGATGTCAGCGTCATTGTAATAGAGGACAGAGACAGCTGGTTCTGTCCTCTATAAAATACCCCCAAAAAAAATTTCCTATTTTTTTAGAAAATATTAAAATTACTACTAATTGTTTACTTCCTTATTTTTAAGAAATATATTTTTTTTTAAACATTTTTTTTAACTTAAATAAATTATAATTTCGTTTCGGCCGTGGATTTCTATGGTGGAAAACGCAAGGCTAGACTGGAAAAAGGATCAGAAAAACCCTTCTCTCTCTAGTCTCCACTTGTGTCTCTGTTCTGTTTTCGATTGCCTTCTTCAAGAGGCCACTAGCCAGAGATAGAGTGCAGGTGGCCAGAGAGAGAGAGAGAGAGAGAGAAGTGGAGTTGTAAAGAGCCCGGCGGCGTACGGTAGCACCAGAGGGATTGATTCTCCGCCCTGTTTTGGTTTAATGGATTCTTCTATTTTCTCTCTCCTCGAGGGTCGCTTCGTTCCTACGGCAATTCCACTTTGAAAGAGGGAGGAAAAAGATCGATTCGAAGTTTCTTTTTATTTTAAATCTCTGCATTTGCTCTCTCCATAACTCTGGCAGATCTTAAGGGAACCCTAGCTATCCTACGATCATCCCTCTTTTCTATCCTGGAAGATCGATTTGATTTCAAATCAAAGAAAAAGAAGAGGAGAGGGATTTACAGTGGGAAAATGCTCTGGATTATGAGATTCTCAGGATTTTTCACCGCTGCGATGGTCATGGTCATCCTATCTCCCTCTTTGCAATCATTTCCTCCCGCTGAGGCAATTCGATCTTTTCACCTCGAAGGATACTTGGGAAATCTAGCCGTCGATTCTCCGGACAGGTTGTCCTTCCGAAAAGCGACGATATTCCGCAATGCCGATAAATGTGGCTTCAATGACAACAGAAACTTGGGGATAACGGGTCTCTGCGATCCATCCTTGGTGCATGTTGCAATTACACTCGATGTTGAGTATCTACGGGGTTCAATTGCCGCTGTTCATTCCATATTACAGCATTCATTGTGTCCAGAGAGTGTTTTCTTTCACTTTTTGGTTTCTGAGACCAATCTGGAATCCCTAGTGCGCTCTACCTTCCCTCAATTGAAGTTGAAGGTGTATTATTTCGATCCAGAAATTGTACGGAACCTGATATCCACTTCTGTCAGGCAAGCTCTTGAGCAGCCACTTAATTACGCTAGGAATTACTTGGCTGATCTGTTGGAGCCCTGCGTTCGCAGGGTGATCTACTTAGATTCTGATTTAGTTGTGGTTGATGATATTGCAAAACTTTGGACTACAAACTTGGGTTCTAGAACAATCGGTGCCCCGGAATACTGCCACGCAAACTTCACCAAATATTTCACGGCGAGTTTCTGGTCGAATAGCCAGTTCGCCGGTACTTTCACCGGTCGGAAACCTTGCTACTTCAACACTGGAGTAATGGTGATAGATCTGGTGAAGTGGAGACGGGTCGGATACGCAAAACGAATAGAAAGGTGGATGGAGATCCAGAAGAGTGACCGGATCTATGAACTAGGGTCCTTACCGCCGTTCCTTTTGGTATTTTCGGGACACGTGGCGCCGATCGAGCACCGGTGGAACCAACACGGATTAGGTGGTGATAATGTGAGGGGCAGCTGTCGAGACCTGCATCCCGGTCCAGTTAGCCTCCTACATTGGTCCGGTAGCGGCAAACCTTGGCTGAGGATTGACTCCAAGCAACCGTGCCCGCTCGACGCTCTATGGGCACCATACGATTTGTACGGACATTCACAGTGAATAACAGTAGTGCTGGCCGGTAAATTCCCTGCAAGACTGTTTTGTGACTAAACTTTTTTTTTTTTCCTTCATTAATTTCTCATGTTGGCCTTTGTTCTTCATTATTTTTGTGCCTTCTCCTTACTAGACTTTACTATTTTTCTTTGATTTTTCATTCTTTTTAGTCATAGTATCAAATGATTTGTATTGTATTATATTGCATCTTGTTATTTCTGTCTGGAAATAAAAGGAAAAAAAACAATGAAAATATTCAATTTGCTTTCATGCAGTGTTTATCGAATTTGGCCTTTTAGTTACAGTAGCTACGAAAGCCAAAATAGAATGATAGCTATCCTTCAATGGCGGATGATGGTTACTTTGTGGCGAAATTATAAAAATGGCGTAATTGTAGTTGATAATTACATTATATTACTAGTGCAATACCAACCAAATGGCCACTGTAAATTATTAACAGGCTGGCAGGTGTCGGTCAACTTGTTTGGCTTTTAGGAATTTATTCCTTTTAATAGCTATTGTGCCCCGTATTAGGCTTCTATCTCTGAGTGGAAGGAGAGAGTCAGAGAGAGAATTATGTGCTACAATGCTTCTGTTTTGGCTTGGGACTTGAAAGAAGGGCAACTCTATTTTTCCAGTATTTTTGTACACCTTTTGCTTTTTTGCATGCCATTTTTTCTGAACATGTCAAATGAGGCGATAATCAAATTAGATAATAATAATAATAATAGAAAATTGAGTGATTGTGATAAAGTTATATATACGTTGTAGGTGGAGTGCAATGAGCAAAAGGTAGTGAAGTTGTCCATTTTGTTTAATGGCCCAAAAGGAACCTAGTGCGCGGCCTCCAAAACAGGGGAGTGGTGCCGACTGGAGTGAAAGCTTTGAGCTAGCAAAAGCATTGGAAGAATCTAATAGGGGGGCTGTAAGATGGTAGACACCAAAGTCTTACAGTTCATATAAATTTCATTTTTGGATAGTGTTTTGCTTGGGTTGCAGCGGCGGTACGCTTGTAAACAACCTCATATTCTGTCTCTTTGCGCAATTTGGTGGCAACCCTTTTTCGCTTTTTTAACCTTTGGATTTTGCAGCCTTGTTTATCTGGATAAATCTTATACTTTGCTTGCGTGATCTTATAATTATATGCATAATTATTGTTTATCCAGCTGAATAAATAAAGTTGTTAGACTATTAATTTATTAATTTTTTGGGTTAATAAAAGGGATGGAGGTTCATGATCATCAATCAAAACTTAATTGTTGGCATCAGAGAGGGACCCAGAATTCAATTGTTGCGGTTTGGAAGTGTCCAAAATAGGGACTGGGGAGTGGGGACCGATTCCTTTTGCCCTGGCATCACACGTGGCCAGATGCTTGGGCTCTCCTGGAATCTGCTGGCTACATGTATTGGATTGTATTTAATTATCCTTGCATATATTTATTTATTTTTTTTTGTAAATGGAGATTAATTATGTTATAATTCTTTCTTTTTTTTTTTCAAACTGTCCAGGTGATATATGTTCTTGTTCTATATTTTTGGCTGCTGGTATATCGTTTTGGTTGCTGTTTTCTTTTGAGCTGCAGATAAATTTAATTAATTGTGTTAGGAAAAGTGATTAGGACTTAGCAACAGCCTCTTATGGCTGGAATCGTAGAAAGATCAGCTTGACCTAGACAGATTTGTTGTCTCCAATTATTATAATCTTATACCAAAACAACCCTCGTTTAAATTTTAATCATTGGGTGGGATTGGATGGTTCTAGAATATAACAAAAGGATAGTAATCCAGTGTTTCACAACATTTTCATCTTATTGTTACACACCCATTTCTGGGGCCTGAGCATAGGACCCACACGAGATTTTCATTTCTGGGGCCTGAGGATAGAGTCGGTCGTTCATGTGGATGGAATAGCATTATGATATTTTATCAAATGAAATTTTCATCTTATTTCTACATGTTAAATGTGAGAGTGAATGAATGCTAAAAACCATAGGACTTGATAACTTTGATATAAATTGGTCCCAGAATAGATATGTATGTTTCCTCGGGTACCAAACTACTACTAGTTATTCTAAAACAAAGAAAACTGGCCCCATAGAATGAACTACAGATTTTGGACACCTTTCTAGGATGTCCAAGATGATTGCATCTTCACCACGGCCACATTTATTAAATGGGTGTGTAAAAATTCCCAACCTAGTTGCTTCATCTTCTTGCTCTTTTCTTCTCCGGTTCTCGGTATCCATACATTTAAATTTCGCTCCATTCCTGGAAATCAGTTCAGTTGGCTTGGAACCTTAGCTTATTTGAATCCTTGATGACTAGTTTAAATGAAAAATTAAAAAGAAAACGTTTTCAATTGGATTTTATTAGTTCCAATTCAGTCAGATTTTAGTGTATTACAGAAAAATTGGAAAGGATTTGGGAGTGGTTAATATCTCATAATTTGGAATTGCTGTTAGATATTTAAAAAATAGATTTATAATTTTTTTGATTTAATTGACTGTTTTTTTTAATTTTTTATAAACTGTTTTTTTTTTCAAATCTGTTTTTTGAAAAAACATATATTTACCTGTTTTTTTTAAAATAATTTTCAAAATTCAAAAAATTTAAGAATAAATTTTTTTTTCTAAAAATATTTTTGCGAAATGCAATAACAAACGGATTCTAATTCGTATTCATTTTGGGGTCTAAAACATCATGTGCCAAGTGGAGAAAGGAAGGAATAAAAAGAGAAAAAAAGAAGACAAAGAAAGAAACACATAAACAATAACCCATAAAAGGAGACTTGAGAACTTGATAACCTTTACAGCTAGAAACAGCCATCAGGTTGCCATAAGGATCAAAGTATCATTAACTATCCATTGTCCCACCACCATAAAGTTTTGTATAAATCAGGGTATGCTACAAATAAAACCTTGCTAAACCTAAACTTAAATCATAGGGCAGCTATTTGCTAATTGCTGCTATTGGATGGGCCGTGCCCAACTATGACCTTGCTATTTGTTAGTAACAAGAATCATATTATTGGAGAAACAAAAATCAGGAATGAGTTGAGCTATCAGTCGACATAATAAAGAGAAATAGTAAATTTTGTCTAGTTCTGATAAATGCTAAAATGCCAGCAGGATGGCGACGATGATGACAGACTTGTATGATTAGACACTATTAGGCTGGTCTAAAATCAATGTTGCTAGAATTTTTCTAAAGGCAAATCATTAAATATGAATTGTCAATATGTTGATGTATTAACAAACATAATAATCTTTAACCTCCGACCATTGATTTAACTTTGAATGTAACTCAGGAATGAACACTCATATTAATTAGAAGGCAGTAAAATTAGTTAATCAAAACTCTGTAGACATGAAAAACTAATCAATTGACAAGCACAAGCATGTGGCTATAGCAACAAGTAGGGGTAAGTGGGACACAGATTATAACATAAAGTCTAGATAAGGATTACGATATAAAATGCAGTGTTCAATGTTCCTTGTCATAATTGTAATCAATATGCTTAGGACCACATAAAATGCATAATTAAAGAATCCCTCCGAACTTACTTATTTAGGAAGGATAGCAAAAGAATCAGTTGCTTCTTTAGAGTGGACAGACTTCTGCTGTAACTATTATGTTTATTCTGCATAATATACTACATAGGGTAAGACGGGTGGGATGTGAAATGTCATCTATGGCATATGCTGACAATTCCAAATTCCTAATTTTCTTTAAACTTCACTTTTCAGGAACAATCTCTTACCAAACAGATTGCTACTAGTAAAAAACACTCTCCTACATTCAGCATTTACAGCAGCAACTCAGATGTTTGTGAAAGGTTTTAGGATAGAATAGCATTTACATTGACAAATGAAATATGAACTTGAAAACTACAAAGATGAAGTTGAGTCTGCTACCACTGCATACAAACCCTACATATTTATAAGTAAAAGAAATCAAGGAAAGTGACACTTCATGCAGTCTTCTCTTCCAGAAGGTAATGTAGACCCGAAGCAAGGAAATGATAATGGAAAACTATCCAGACCAGACATAGACAATGGTTGGGACCTTTTCTCTTCTTCCCATCAAGCCTTTAGCGAACGGGTAGAGAGATGGGACAAAACACAGAAGCTGAAGAACACCCCTCCTCCAAGCTTACTCCACTGTGGATAAGGACTGCACAATGTCCTAGCTACTCCTACGGCAACCACGATCAAATTCAACATCATTAATGTGATTGGAGGGATCATTAAGAAGCTCCACTTAACCACAGATAGTTCTGCAAATTCGTCATCTCCTTCTTCAGGTGTTGCAGATTTAGATGACAATGTGAATGAAGTGTCGACTCCTGCTATAACCTTCAGTAGTCCTCGTGAGACTGCTGCAAGATGAGCACTTGTTCCTCCAATCAACCAAAACTGCTCGTTTAGCCACCAATCATGGAGAGTGATTCCTGACAATTTGATTTTGAGGAGTGCAAGCAGGCATAGGGTCATTGTGATGGCTAGCAAGAACACTAGAAATGTCACACTCAAATATTGAACTATGAACTGCCCTGAAATAGAGATATTGCAGGTAGGATGCAGTAGACTATGAGAAACATAGAGGTAAAGGGTACATTCCTAAATTGAAATATGCAACCCTATGTAAGAATTTCATCTGAGGACTAGCAAATAATGCATTGTTTCTTGAGAAGAATATTTCCACCGATCCAGTTACCCATCAAAACACTTGGTGTAGCCTGTCTGTTAGATTGATGGGAGCTGTGCCGCGAAATGCATCCCTTTTGGTTACACAATAAACAGACCTCCATCCCTGGTTATGCATTCAATAACCAGTAACCACATCTTCTGTTACTGAACTGTATATCCATCCAACCCTTTTGCCCCACTCAGTTTTATCCTCATAGAAACAAGAGATAACACTAATTACCTCTGCAACAGTTGCAGGATCCAATGGTTCTCTAGGAACAGAAAGGGAGCCAGCTAGTATTACTTGATTTCCTTGCACATCTTGAAGTAGCCTTCCCTGGTATTCTGCTACTGGTATTGCTGCAGCTAAAGAAGTTGAGTTCAACTTTTGGATAGAAGCAAAGACTATATCTGCATCATCATAGTTGTGGTCTCCATTGATTGGCGATGCTATCTCATCCTCTTGTTTCTTTGTCACTTTGGGTTTCTTCCTTAAAAACAACTTAATTTTCTTTCTGCTGAACCGTCCATGGTGTTCTGTGGTTCTAGGATGACTGAACCCATAAAGAGCTGTTCCACGGAAAATGCAGCCTGTTCCTACATACATTGGACCCTGTAACCCATCAAGAGCCCTCATACTCAAATCAAAGAACACTGTGTTGTGGTTAGCATACTGATCGTTTGGATCAATCCCTTCAAACCTGTCACCACCTCTATCAAGCATAAAACACATTCCCCCTCTCAATGCGAAGGAGTTATAAATGTAGTGATCCCAGTCAAGATTTAAAATGAATGGACCAGTTGACATAATTGCAGTAGTTCTAACTAGAGTATTCATAGCTCCAGCTTTCTTGTTGTGATTATAACCTGGGCCTCTTCTCACGAGACACACACACCGGCATTTGCAATCTAATATCAACTTCTGTTGTGTCAATCAAGTTCTCTCCATCTGCTTCTGCCCCAAAACAGGTTCTGCATTTGGTGGGACTAGCACTGCCTGTAAAAGAAGCAGGATGTCAATACATACTCAAAGTTCAGTGCCATGGTAGGAAGTAAGTTTACAGGCTATGGCAGAAAGAAATTACCTGAATTATACCAGCATGGTCTCCTCTTGAGTGGTCACTCTCACCGGAAGACCAAGTTCCAGGACAATGAGAGCCATCAGCCATCCAAGTAGCCTTTGGAACCTTAATGGGTTCCAATAGATTGCCCCCAATTTCCATCTGTTTCTTCTTTGCTCGAAGTTCTTCAAGGGCATGGTAAGCATCTGATCTTCTTCTAATTGATTCAGGCAAAGAATTAATCCTCACCTTGAATTCATCATATTATCTCTTCACTCTTCTCCTCTCTCTAACAAAGTCAAGCCTCACTTTGTTCTTAAGAAAATCGCACTTCCCCCCAAAATAAGCCTCAGGGTGTCTGGGGTTCTATCTTGTGTTTTCTGCAGAAAGGAACCCAAATTCTTGCAAAACTAGCAGTCTCAGCTAGAGCTTCAAATGTTAAAAGAGATCCACCATCATCTGATAAGTAACATGCAAGCTTTTCCACTGGATAATCCACTGCAAGAATTGAAAGAACGGCGTTTGCAGTGACAAGAGGAGGCTCTTTCTCAGGTCTGCAGTTGAGACAAACACATCAATGCCTGGAAGGTCTTATCGGCCTTTTGGATTTCGAAGAGTGGGGATTCAATACGGTCTTTTAAAACAGAGAGGTCAGTGAATGTTTACAGGGCAGAGCTTAGGAATCAGATCAAGAAGTCATGAAATGACAAACCATATCTCACAAGTGATGGAAATCCCCCATAAACATATTGCCTCTTGATTGGGGTGTCAAATTCTCCACGTAAGAAACAAACCAAGGGCCGCAAGATGAATTGCAATAAGTAATCTGCATAGCAACAATATTCGTCTCATATGCAGATACTAACTGTTCCACTATATTAACTGAGTTACTCTATTCTAATATCAGCTAGATATGTACCTCAGGCCTATAAATTCAGTAATCAAATATATTATATAACTCAAGCACAGAGGAAACTATGAATTCAGAAGCAAGTAATGAATATATACATAAAATAAAATGAAAAAATTAAAGAGGAAAAAGAGCATTCTCTGTGAATGTCACCTGTAGGGGCTGAGAAATGCAGCTGATACTCCAACTTTCCTGTTCAATGGCCTCCTGCATTTCTCCCCAGAATCTGGAGGATGCTCAAATCCATTAGCTCTTGATCCAGCTCCATACTCATCTTTGGGCCACACAGCATTACCATACTCATAATTACCCTTCGTCTCAAACAACCACCGAGTGTGATCAAACTCAGGAGGATGATTTAGGGCCTTAAAGGACTTTACAAGAGAGAGTCGCTTATCCAATTTAGGCAAGGGCAGTGCCTGGTCGTATTCTTCACTCTTACCCTCGTAATCTTCATCAAATTCCTTATCATCAATATCTTTAAGTGGTTCTTTGCAATCAGGATAGTGTCTCCCTCCATTAGAACGCACGCAATCTAAATAACGATCTGTACAAATTTCGAACCCACACTCGCATTTTCCTGGAATTGCCTTCTCATCACAACCCTTCATCCCACAAAGAAACCCTGATTTTAGTGACTTGGCTGTTTCCAAGGAGCAGTCAATAACATGCCCACGGGTCACCGAATTGAAACCGCCAGTGAACATAGTACCCGAAATGAAACTCCTTTCAGGCTTTCCCGCATTGTTGATATCTACACAGAGGTTGGTCTGTGAGACTGACACCGACTGGTGATCCGGAGTCGGAGGTATGTGAACGGTGTATGAGACAAACTCTGAATTGTTTTCTCCATGGTGTCATCTTTAGACATTGAACAGTACCTGCCGCCGTTTGATGTGCGATTCTTACTGTTGCTGAGCGGGGAATTTGGGTTATGTGATATAGAAACTCTGAGTACTGGACTTGTTAAGTCCATGCTTATACTTACTGCTCCTTTGCTCCCTGATGACACCGTTATGGTCACCAGAGAAGAAGCAGAAGAAGTAGCCGTTTTCACCTCTCTCTCTCAAAATGGCATTCAAACATAGAGAAATTTTCAAAAACACAAAAACCAACGGAGCCCAAATCTGGAATCAAAGGGAAAGCGAGAAAGTTTTGAAATTTGAAGCAAGGAAGAATATAGGCGGAAGCAGATAACAGTCAACTCGCACGTTTGGTACACCTAAGTTACAAAAATCAAATTCTTGTTCCATATTTAGTATTTGAAAATAAGTTTATTATTCCATATAAAAATTCATAATAATTATTGTTATTTGAAATTCTTTTTCAAATAAAAATATTAAAATATTAAAATACTAATTTAGAAATAAAATTTTATTTTTTATGAAATCATAATTTTTGATATACCAAAAATGTCATTAGGGAATTTGTGTGGAAAATTGAACTAACATTATTTTAACTTTTTAAATAGTAATAATTCAGAGCTTTAATTAACATAATTTTTTTTAATTTGATTTTATAATACAAAACTCCTCATCGTGACATTTTCATTTCAATAAAAAATTAGATGAAATTTTTTCTTAAAAAAAATGAAATTAGTTTTTAAATAACAAAAAAGACAATAGTACCTCTTAACACCTTCTATTAAAAGTTAACTTTTCCACATTTTTTCTTAATTTCTTAGTAAACAAATACAATATTTTAGCAAACCACAATACATCATTTCATCCTTTCAACTTAAAATACAACCTAAACTAATTTATACTCAATTTCTTTTCAATACTCAAATTTCTGCCATTATTAGACCAAAATCCACTTTCTCCACCACAAAAACCTGTATACCCTCAACAAATAAGAAACTGTGCTAACCGTGAGCACATTTTGACCGTCCCACCACGCCCAACAACATTGGTAGCACAACCCACCACATTATCGCCCCACCATGTTGCATGATCATATGCTCTTTAGTTCAAAGAGAGAAACTTGCTTTAGATCGAAAAAGGATGATTTGTCGTTGTAGGAGAGAGAAACTAACACATCTCTATCAATTGTCAAAAATCTGCTGCCGGAAACGAGTTCAAAAGTAAATCTAGCATTAGATCAGGAAAATCTGAGGTTTTTATGGCGAAGAGGATAGTGAATTAATGCTCCGAATGCAAGAGAAGAGTAGACTTGACCTTTTCATCGATCAATTATTGTAGTTGTTCTTTTTGATTCCTTTGATTTTCATCCATAGGAGGACTATCACCTTTTACATTCCTAGCCCTAAACATGATAAATGTCATTTTTGAATTATAATCACTTAAAATTTCAATCACCTTTTTACGTAAATTTTCTTTTTTTGTTTTTATTCAAATATTATAATTTTGTATCTGTCAAAATTCTCAAATCGTGGTTATTTGGGTTCATATCTGTTAAATGGAAATTTCTGGTAGCTTTGTGTAAATTTGTAGTGACATCTATATTTTTGTTTAATTGCAATAAGCCAATATAAAAAAGGTTTAAAAACTTAGGTCATCTCCAATGGAGCATCAAAATGACGTTTATTTGGGATAAAATGACGTTCATATTTTCATCTCCAACCGATGCCATATTTTTCACCATAAATGACGTTTGCTACAGTTGAATGCCATATTTGGCGAGTTATTATAGCTATGCCATTTCACTATTCTTCTATTTTTTTATTTCATAAACACATTGACAGGAGAAGGGAAGAAACAGTGAGAGCAGAGGAGAAGAGAGGGAGAAAGAAGATGAAGGATCGGGAGGGAGAAGGGAAGAAAGGGATCGGGAGGAAGAAAAAGAATAAAGGGATCGGGACGAAGAAAGGTATCAGGAGGGAGAAAGGAAGAAATAGAGAGAGCAGAGGAGGAGAGGGAGAAAAATTGGGTTCACTGGCGTCAATGACAGTGACTGTAGAGTGTGGATGGAGGAAGAAGAGAGAAAATAACTGTTTTTGGTGTAAAAATTGGTGTTATTGGTTGGAGATTGTGACACTATTGCTACACCATTTTGGTGTAAAAATCACATTAAATTGATATTTATGGTTAGAGATGGCCTTAGAGGACTTGCTTGTAGATTTTTATTTCTACATTTCTGTGTTGAAGAATAATATGGAAAAAAACATCAGCTACCTTTTTTAGTTCAAATTTTTGATTCTTTTTCTTTTAATTACTAAAAAATTGCCCCTTGAACATTTTTGCAAAAACTATGATACTTTCACATGGTATTTGAGTCTAAGAAAAGAACACTGATTAGTGAATGTTGAAAGTGGTTTTCGAGTTTACCTTAAAATTTTCTTGTTTGGTTTGTGAGAAAGTGGAAGAAAGTTGTGTTTAGTAGAATTAATCTATGTGATTTTTTTAGTTGATTTGCTTGCAAAATCTTCCATTCATTTTATTAAAATTTTCAGTTTATTAATTTGTATGATTTTTTGGTTGTGTTTGGTTATGGAGAAAAAGAAGAAAAATAATATGAGAAAATGAGAAAAAAATTTGGTGGGACTCATTTTGATGACATGGAAATTTCACTAGTAAAATTATGAAATAAGGTGGAAATGTCCGAAAGAGTTTTGAGTTATAAAATTAAAATAAAAATTTTAATTTATTGTTTAAAGACTAAAACCGGTTTTGACGACAGTTTGATTTTGGTTAAAAGCACGAAATATACCATTAACGCTTTCTCTTTTTAACTTAATTCTCTGATTAAAAAATATTAGTATTGAAATCAAATAAGCTCAAGAAATCGGATGAGAATGGGCCAATCTTATAAGAATTAGTTCATTCATGAATATCATATCTAAATCTAACCAAACTATATTCCAAAAATGTCATGACATTTAGCCCCATTTTCCTTTCTCAATGAAATATATTTTAAATATCTATTATTTTTTTAATATGTAACATAATTAACTATAAAAAATAAAAAAGTAATTATTTTTACTTATGAATATTTTTTTATCATATACGACAATAACTATTATAAGCTATAACGAATTTAATTATTGTTTTTAATATTTTTAATTCATATTTATCATTTTATTATAATTATAAATAATATATTAATATAGAAAAAGTTAACTTAAAGAGCAAGGTATGTTTTAATTAATAAAATCATCTCAAAATTTATATTTAATAATAATTTTATATTTAACTATTGCTCAAATTGTTAAGTTATCGAATTGAAAGAAGTATCGTTGAGACTATTGGTCTTTGTCTCGATTGATAATTTGATGAATTGGCAGGTGATGTCCACCCGCTTGTGGTATGCTTTGCATTGTACCCTACTCCTTATTTCATCGACCGCATTTTGCTTTAACATGAAAATCATATTTCATTAAATTGAAACACAAAATTACACAAAGAAATATATATACACAAAAAACTGATTAAATCCAATCAAAAAACAAACTCTTTGACATAACAATCAACATAAATACTTAATATCTCTCTGTTTTTTTTTCCAGCTCTCACCAACTAATAAAATAATAATAATTGATAGCACTAGCTTTTCCATTAATTTTTAGAAATATATTATGAGATTTTTCAAGTTTCATTCTGTTAAGTAAAAAGATCTTCATTTATTTTTGAATTAAATATTTTATTAGTCTACTAGAATTTTACTAAAAAAGGTCAAAATTAACTTTAAAATATAAAAAATACCATTTGACAAATTTATTTTATGTCAGCTTAAAAAATACATTAAAAAATGATAAATTTAATATTTTGGTATGAAGTTGATGATATTATTTTTTTATATTTTTTAAAAAAATGGTAATTTTGATATTTTTTTTATATGTAATGGTAAAAATAAACAAATATATTCAACTAAATTTCAGAAATGTTATAATGTAATACATCAAACCCTGATCCATCCGGGTGCCTTCAACTCCAGCAGCAATAGCCAATTGGCAAGTGGCTAGTAACGTTAAATTCAAGGAGGTAAAGCACCTTATTTCGCTGGGGCAGAACCTTGGCTTTTTAAACATAGACAAACTCTCTGCCAACTCCCCTGAAAGAAGGTTTATAACACAGATATTTTCATACATAGATTAAAACATCAAACCGACCTGATCCAACTGGGTTGCCTTCACCTACAGCAGCAATAGCCAGTTGGCAAATGGTATGTGATGTTACATTCAAGGAGACAACCCCAAAATGCTGCGCATCGTTTTCATCTTTTTATAATGAATCTGTTGTCCCCTGTAACACTTTGTGCTTGTGGTTGCAACAATAACCCAACACAAACCTGCAATGCTAATGAAGCAGCCCTTCTTCTTCCTGCAGACGCTCTTCTTATCCCATTCGAGAACCGGACTAGTAAAGCCCTGGAATGGGCTGAATTGAAAAAAATGTCTGTGCCAAATGCACTTCCCTGCGGAGATAAGTGTGGAGTTAGCATTAATTGGCATTTACTCTCAGATTACAGAGGTGGGTGGACTGCATCTTCAACTGGGGTGAAACTGATTTACCAGATTGGTCTGCTGGAGTTCAACTCGATAACGCAATGCGCGGGTTCGAAAATTTATATTCCTTCTATGGAACTGTGCTTCCAAGTTCCAGCAATACAGAATTTATGCATGTTCTGAAAGACTTCAATTATCTTATAGCAGAAAGGGAAGGTAAAAACCCGAGAAAAGATTTCTAGGTTCCCGGATCGCAGCAGTCTGCGATCTCATTCACTAAGAAAACAACACCTGGTATTGGATGGATTCCGTACTAAAGTCTATTTCAATGGTGAAGAATGTTCACTCCCTGCAATTCTTCCAAATAGTGCTCTCACAAAACGACTACAGGTATTGCCGTTTTCACCTCTCTGTTAGCTCTAGCTCTATTGCTGATGCAGTGGCAGCTAGCTGTTATAGAGGCATTGACACTCCTTTTCCTGGTTTCTGATATTATTAATTTCTCCTGTAGCTATTTCAAGTTCCTGAGTAATCTAATTTTTGTTGGTTTTAGTTTGTGATTTGCCAAATTGCGTGTTTGGCAATTCGGGCAATGGCTGATTCAGGCAATTCGGACACTCTTTCTCTGTAGGTAGGATTTGTTGTGTTGCTATGCTTTTATATAAATAAAATGGTAATATAGTAATGACATTTTTAGTGGAAATTGAACATGTACTTAAGATTTTTTAAGCTGTTTTTATGATTAAATTTTCTGATTCTTCCCTGGTTCTCGAAAGAAATGAAATTTGTCCTTAAAATGCTTAGTTCAAACATGATGCACCGATTGTGGGCAGTAATATCTATGGCAGACAAATTGAAAGACTAAGAAAGTAATTCCAATTTTGTCGCTATTTATTCTCGTGTATTATGTTCATAATTCATATGAATTAAGTAAAAAAGATAAAATGATAGTATTAAAAAAATTGGTTTAGCAATTAATTTATAATTAAAATTTTTCATATAAGCAACTTTGAATCACCCTTCTCAATAAAGAGAGACAAGTCAGAAGTCCGATTATCATGAAAAATATTTAACAACCCTCAAACCAAATGGAATTCTAATCAAAATTGAATTATCAACTTCCTTGGTCCTACCTGTGTCGTTAATGCTTGTTTCCATCCTTTAAAAACTAAAAACAATAGCAAGAAATTAATATAATTGAGGACAAACAAAAAATGAAAAGAGGAGAAAGACGAGATTAAGTAATAAATACGAGTAGAAATTAACTTTATTTTTTCTGCTAGTCGAGTTTTGACTCTTTTTTTTTTTTTTTTTTTATGGTTTCTAACGAAGAAGATAGATATTTGGCTCACTTTTCGAAGCTTGTTTCTGGGGTTTTTAGAGTTTAACATTTTGCTATTTGATGGAGAAATTAATGGGACAACAGCTAAATTCGTTATCCCTTCTTTTTATGGAAGTATAGCTTTATTATTTATGGATAGTTATTAGTTAATGAGGGAATCCTCATTGAAAGCAAAATACTTGCTAAAAGCAGCTTCTTAATTTCCATACAGTTATGTCAATTAAACTATACTAAATTTAGGTTAATAAAACCTCTTTCGCTTACATTCCATTTTCAATTTTTGTTTCCGCTAAGGACTATGCTATTGGGTTTCTTGGATTAACACAAAGCTCATTCATTTTTGCATTTACAATCTGCGACTACCTTCGCATTTTTGGAAAGAAACTGTCATATAAATGCAGCCTTAGTCCTTATTGCTTGTAATCTTCACCAATACATGCTTGATTTTAGGAAGCAGAATAACCTTCAACCTCAAATTCAAAAGCTAACCAAAAAATCTCTGTTGAAACCGCGAT
Organism: Triadica sebifera; assembly: GCA_023653625.1. Taxonomy (NCBI): domain Eukaryota; kingdom Viridiplantae; phylum Streptophyta; class Magnoliopsida; order Malpighiales; family Euphorbiaceae; genus Triadica; species Triadica sebifera. Next base: position 5,276,501 of record CM042895.1, read on the forward strand.
CTATTGAAATATGCAGTATGCTTTCGCTAAATCAATATATTTGCAGGAAAGAATTGTTACAACAAAACTATCCTTAAACAAAAGGTCAAGGAGCCCAACTTCCAAGATCATAAGGCCAATGGAAACAGGAAAAGAAAGAGGAAGGAGAACACGAAGGAAAGAAAAATGAAGGAAGAAGAAGAAATAGAGAAAGGCAAGGTTACTGGCAAAACTGTAACAGAAATCTATATAATTTTACCCCGGACTTCTGTAAATAGATCACACAAGTCTGAAGCCATCTTCAAACACTACCCAGTCAGTTTGCCAACCTGACACAGAACGCTTACAACTAGCGAGCTAAGTGTCAGTAGAAATGCATAATACATTCACAAAATTAACTCCTTTAGGATCAAGAGGACTAGCATGATGAAACACATGATAACAAGCACAGTGGCACACATCACCATTCCTCCTTTCTTCTGTGATCTTTCCGCCTGCAATTCAAGAATACCCAACATAAATAGTTGAACCAACCCCTAATTGCTAGCGCAAGCAACTTTTATGCACCAATAACCTCATAGCCTATGTGGACTACTCAATCATAGACAGAAGAAAACCTCACAAAAATTATAATTTAATGATATAAATGGGTAAGTGCATGCCCGCTTAAGTGTTTGCATATGTGAAAGGTTAAGACAGAACCTTCTGCAGCTGTTTAAAGCCCTCCTCTATTGATGAAGCAACATTCTGGATGTTGTAGTCTATCCGATCAACAATTGTACCCTGCTCGATAACTTAAATATAATTAGTACCTGGAACTAATTGTAATCTGCATAACACACTATGAATTTGTAGATCAGACCTGGTCTATAACCAGGACAGATAGATCCTTCATGATTTGAGCAAGTTCATTTACTGATGCCACAACCTACAAAGAGGAGTTGTATATACTAAAACAAAATTCGGGGATGATCTTTCAAACATCAGCTAAGTACACTCCGATACCTGTTTAACCTCTCTCTCCCTTTCCACAGTAAATAGGTCACTGTTCTTTAGCTTAAGCATCTGATGCTCATCAAAGCCCTGGATTTGTCAAAAATTCAATCATCAAATTGAGTGCAAAAGCATTAAAAGCAATCATAAGGTTTCCAAACAGACCCGACCCAACCTTTTTTTGTAAAAGGAGTTGTGACTGCTGAAGGAAATCACTCAAGCAAACCACATACCCCCATAAGAGAAGGTTGGGACCGTTGGACCTAATCCTTAGGCTAAAATCAGAACATGAACTTTATGTACACGGAAAGATGAACTGTATTTTCAGGACATCTGCATACTGATTCCTGGAAGACTATTTAATGACTACTTCTTGATGCAGACAAATCCAGGAATTAAGTATATCCCATTATATCTAAAAGCTAGAAAAGGAAAATATCATACCATGCCACTAAATTCATTGTCCTCGCATCTAGATTTGTTCTCATTTAGGTTCATCTCAAAGTCAACCCCATCATCTCCCTGATCCGCAAAAAGTGTACATCTTATTAGCATATGCAAAGAATAATACTACTGCAAGGAGTATTTCAATATTATGGAATATGAATCCAAGGATGGCCAGGTATGAATACTACTGCCAATTCATAATTGAATTTTGATATGCTTGCTAGTAATATTTATTTAACCTTTTATAAGGATGTAAATATTTGAGAAGGTATATGCATATGCAAACCTCTTTTTGCTGCTGCAGGCGTTTAAGATACATTGACTGTCTTCTTCGTAGATCCACTGAAAGGTTCTGAAGGTCTGTTGCAAGAGAACGCTGTCAATAGAAGAGACATTCAAAATCAAGTAAACTCCTTCAGAAAATACACTGAGCACATATAGCAGAAGTACATGCACAAATTCAGGAGTTGCTCGTGAAAAAAATTATATATATATATATATATATACTTGTACCCCATCACCCAGTAGTCAAAAGTAATTAACAAGAAAATCATAGGAACCACCTATCTTCACCTGCAAAATAATTCCACAACCAAACACAGCAACACAGCAAGCAAACACAGAGATAAAAGGAAGAATGGAATTCAGTCAGAAATGAAACCAATGGAAATACAGTGGACAGGAGAATTTGAGAGTCTCCTGGCACTCCTCAAAATTCTTCACAAAACCTTTCATGCCTAAACCCCAAAACTGCCTTCCCCTTTTATTCTCAAAAAGCACTCCCTGAGGCATAACAAACTCTGCCCCCCTACTCACAACTCTGAAATCTCACTCCCCAAAGCACAAAATAACTAATTAATGCCACTTGGCACCTCTATACCAATCCTCCCTAGCATTGAGTCTATGTAACCTGGATAGGAGGTCTAACATTACCTGCTGCCCAAAGATCAACCTTGTCCTCAAGGTTGAAAGAAGGAAACTGAGTTGCAATAGTGTCTGAGGGCTCTATGGCATCTATGCTAAGCTTCCGGCATTCCAACAAGAATCCTTGCCCCTCATGAATAATAGTTTTGTGCATAGCATGAAGGGAGATTTGGGCCTTACAGAGTGAAGGGTCTCCTTGCAGTTGAACTCGCTGTCCCTCTACCACAAACTCCATAGATAATTCTGCCCAGTTCATACGTGTGATGCCTAGTAAGAGCAGCCATTCATAAACAAGAGTGATTTCGGTACTGCCCAACGGTAGTGGGAAAAAATCAGCCACAACATCTACTCCGGGGTAAGTGAAGGCAAAGCTGTCTATATAATCCCGTGGTTCTAGTTTGTTCTCCCGTGCCCAATGTTACCCCAGTTTGGAACATCAAAACAAGAAGTTACAATACAACCCAAAAATCCAAAATGCTATAAGGCCTAAAAACTAGCAGAACTCTAATGAATAGTTAATTTCAGAACACTAAGCTCTAAAACTACAAGCAACATGAAGCCTCACTGAAACAGAATATACAAAAAAAAAAAAAAAACAGAAGCACACCTGTACATTTTTTCTGATATTTGATTCTTCAGAAGATTCACTTGCAGAGAGGTTCCGCAATCTCTTCTCACATTTCCTCAATAAATCAGTAATCTCTAGAGTAAGAGCCTCAATCATTCTCTGATCTTCTCTGCCTTCTCCAAAAGAAGGCATCAAAGCTTTTGCATGAACCTTGACTAACTCGGCCATTTTTGTTCGGACATGTCCAATATTTGCGGTTATTTCTTCAAAATCATCCACCCAGGCCGGTGGCAAACCAATGGTAAAGGCATCACTACTGTACCAAGAAAAAATTATTCTCGAGAAGGAGACGAATTACAGTGGCAAAACTCGAACGTACGATGAGGGGGAAAATGCCGGAGCAAAGCCATGTCAAATTATGCAATTTCATAGGTAGAAACATTTGCTCAATGAAATTAAGATTTTCAAGATTCTCATTTTGCAACTGTATGTATAGGAACCAAGAAACCAGCCACCGAACAAAAGATTACGGAGTATATCTATCTCTATAATCCAAGATAGATGCATGGAGACTCCATGGATGCAAATAATGAGAATATTTTCCTCTCCTGATACTAGTGTAATTGAGTATGTTAATGCGAAAATACCAATTAAACGGTCAAAAAGAAACAAAGAAAGTTCTAATTTGATGAAAAAACATGGGATAAGCAGCAATTACAAAGAACCCTAAACTAAAAGCATGAAATGAATGGTAGGGAAGAGAGTATCTTAGACGAAAAAGGGTTACCTGGAAGGACCGGGGTCTTCAGTGCTAAGAGGAGCATATGAGGCATGATTGGAACGGAGAAAAGAAGTGCTAACCATTTCAATAACAGGACCACTCGAACCAGACGCCGATGAGGATAAAGGAGCACGCACGCTCTTCACTGCATCTCTGTGCTTTTTGTACAGCACCGTTCTGTTCCTCGTCGCCATTGATATCCCAAAAGAAAATCAGAATTTAGAATGAGTTTAGTGGTGGACGAGGGAAATTATTTCTTTAGAATTTAAATGGTGTAAGCGGGAGAGGAATTGAATATACGAAAATTAGAATTTTGTGGCTTTTGTGGATGGCAGGCTGCTTGGTACAGAAGGAGATTGGACTTTGATGTCGCCGGCGAATCCGAATGTTCTTTCTAATGTGAACTGAACAACGACGCTACTTTTGCGCGTTTTCGTACACCTAGTGCTAGTGGCTGTTTTCAAATACGACATTTCCATGTTGTCGTAGTTTCTTTCTATTCCTTTCCTCGGAATAATAATATATATGCTAGCAAAACTTGTCAAACTTGGAATAAATTAGCTATTAAATTTTTAATTGTTATATATTAATAACTAAAATTTTAAAAATGTTGATGTGTTTTTGGTAAGAAAAATATGATGTGTCAGTCATAATATATAGTTAATATTTTGTCAAATTATCTTTTTCTTATCCAAAAATTACTTATCCGGTTGTAATATTTTTAAAATTTTTAGTATTAATCTGTAATAATTAAAAAATTTATTATCAATTTATATTATATTATTAATCATCTTTCTTTTTATTTAGTATTTTTCTTTTTTTTTTAAAAAAAAAGTTTATGGGTTAATTTCATTTATAGTCACTAAATTTTACTTTTATTACAGTAAATTCACAAAAAAAAATTCATCCAAAAAAATAATTGAACTATATTTATATTTCATTAAAATCACTTATGACAATTTTTTCTTATAGAAAAATGACTTTAGTACCACATAATATTTTTAAAATTTTTAATATTAATATGCAACAATTAAAAAATTAAAAATTTTATTACCAATTTATAACAAAGTGATAAATTTGTGTACCATTTATATTATTAATCCTCTTTCCTCTTATTCAGTGTTTTTCTCTTTTAAATTTATGAATTAATTTTATCTATTATCACTAAACTTTACTCTTATTGCAGTAAAATTATAAAACTTTTCAAAACAATCACTAAACTATATTTATATTTCATTAAAATCACTTTTGATCATTTTTTTAATATGAATAACCGGAAATCTTATGTGGTAGTTGACATGTTATCTGATGTTGCAACTGACATATCACTGAAATTTGATGTGGCAGCTAACTTGTAATTGTAAACTTGTTATAAATGATTTTAGTAAAATGAAAATATAGTTAAGTGATATTTTTAGATTAAAAAAATTTATAATTTTACTGCAATAAGAGCAAAGTTCAGTAATTATAGGTAAAATTAACCCTCAAATTTATCCATCTCATCTCAATTTTTCAGTTAATTTGTATTATGTCCTTTCAACATATTAATCGTAGCATTTTTTTAACTATTAGATTAGTTAGGTTAATATAAATCATTGAATTAAATTTAAAGTAACATGTGATATTATTGAATATAGAATTTGGTCATCTCTTAAAATCTATAATATAAGTATATGACATAATGAGTTAGAAAAATATATGAATATGACGCAGTTATTTATTTTCTCTAATTGTTAGTTTGTATAGTTTCTTTCTATATATTTCACATGTCAATTTGTATTGCTTTTTCATAAGCCCATGACATGATGATACTGATTTTCGTTTCAATCTTGATCTTGGCTCGGAGGGTGTTTTTCTTCTTTGGAGATGTCATTTCCACTTGCTTTCTATGAGAAAAGTTTGGGAGATGTTATTAGAGTCAAATGATATTGGGGCATCTGTAGTTAGTGTGCTAGTAATATAATTTGCTACTTTCATATTTCAAGTGACCCTTTGTGTGTTGTACTATATTACTACTTATAATGTTCATTATTTGAACTAAATTTTTGAAAGGGTTAGAACCAAAGTTCATTACTTAACGAATTTTATAGATTGGCCAGGGGAGGACCGAGAATTTGATGACTAACAACGTTGTGACCGAGAAGAGAGGGAGAAGACACAATGGATGGTTGCGGCATGAGGGAGAATAGAGGAAACAGGGGAGTAAATGGCTCTTTCAAAGAAAAGAATTAATTTTCTTTTTTAAACAGAGAAAGAGGGAAAATGGATGAAGAATGGGAAAGAAGAATATCAGTGGTGTGATGGAAGATTGGAAGAGGGAAAAGAGAGAAGAAAAAGAGAGAGGAGAGAGAGAAAAAGTATAAAATAAAATAATATTTTTAATGGATTGACACATGTCAAATACAATTAATTCTTAAAAATTCAGTTAGAATATGATTTTAGTAGGGGTGAATGAGAGTAGACGAGATAAAATATTTTGTCCACTAAATAAATTATAAGTGTTTAAATGAGTCAAAATTAAATGTTATTTGTTTTTGGGCATATAATTTGCACTTTTTCTTATATATATATATATATATATATATATTACAAAATTTTGAGTTTGAATCAAAAAGTACATTATCATATGCATATAATTTCATGTCGACTCTTTTGCTTGTAATTTATAGATCGACCCATTCTTGTATCGTTCGGATTAAGGGGAGACTATATTAACTACATATCATATATTTATTTTGCCATTATTTTTAATTTATACAAAATAAAAATACAAAACACATAAACCTATTGCAGTAAGTAAAAGACGAAAAGTAGAGGAAAAATCCCCCGGTCGGTGGGCTGGGCCATTACCCAGAATGAACAATTCTCGAATATACGATACTTTTTGGGGGCATAAAAGTCATTTCAGATATATCTCAAAGGACCGGGTCGGTCTAAGGGGCAGTTAAGGTAGTTCAGGGTAATATGCGCGGGAGTTGAAGGTCATTTCCTAGTCAGGGTCCTTACCCACGAAGAATCCGTACCACCCCGAAATTCCTTCGATTCTTCCCCCTAATTTCATTTCCTGTTTATACTTATACTTATACTTCGCCGGCTTTACAGAGACAAGAGCTTTTCTATACTGAGAAATCTGTAAAGCACCCAAGAAATTGGTAGCTCAGAATCAGTCTATAGTAATGGAAGAAGATTCGTGGAACTTTAGGCGTTCTACATATTCCAGGAGCTACCAGCCTGCTCTTAGATCTCTTTCTGGTAAATTCATGGTCTTTTTTTAACTGTTTTTCTTTGGGGTCTTTTTCTTGTTCTAAGATGATTAGTATGTGGGTTTTTTTAGATCTTTGCCTGGATTTTGAAGAGGTGGATGAAGATGATGAGGATATAAAGGTTGAGTACCCATGTCCTTTTTGCTCGGATGATTTCGATTTGGTTGAATTGTGTAGCCATATCGATGATGAACATCCTTTTGAAGCTAAGCCTGGGGTATTTACTTTTCCTTCTAAAAATATATATTTTTTGTTTTGTTATATTTACTATTTAGCCATTATTGACTGCCGGTGGCAGCTGATTGACTTCAGCTATCATCACTATTTTCGTTTATCAATTTTATCTTTCTTATGATTTATGATTCTGGTTGGAGAAATGGGTTTATCTCTCGATTGTTTTCTCTGTTCAGCTTTTTTGTCTTTTTGTTATTTGGGTTGTTTTTATATCTGGAAGTGTTATTTTTAGTTATTTAATTGGATATGCTCTGCTACTATTGTTTTGTTCATTATAGAGTGAATAATCATTTAAAGTAAGGAGGCAGATCAATGTTTTAACCAGTCATCCGTCTTGTTTGGTTATGTGTTTCACATTTATCATGAATCATGATAATATCTTTTTAGATTCATTAGTAATTATCTTGGTATGTAGACGTCTATGATATTTTAGTGCTCCAGCAAACACAGAGTTTAAGCTGGCCTTTACTATTAATCTAAACTATTTAAAACAATTATTAGTATGCTATGCACTTTTGTAAGTCTAACCATCATTACAGACCACATTAAGAAGATCATAGTTACTTCATTTACATCACAAGAGCAACTAGGACCAAGACTTAGTTTCTTGAATCTAGTTATGGCTGGAGAGTATCCAGTTAGTTTTCACTGCATAACCATTTAAAAAAACGGAAAATGAGGTTGGGAGGACGAAGGAGGCATGAAGGAAAGAAAAAAAGACCTATGGCCATTTCAGAAGTAATGGATTATAGTAATAGAGAACTGAAGTATTAACATTAGGAACTTGTATAGATGAACTGTTGTCAAGGAGACATCAAGGGAAAGGAAAAAACAATTATGACCATATCACAAATAATGGATTATGGTAATAGAAAATTGAAGTATTAACATTTAGGAATTCTTGTAGATAAAATATTGTCAAACCTAACTTCATATAAATCAGTGTGTTAAGAGAATGTCAAGATATTTAAAGAATTATGTTCAACACTCAAGCTTTATGCAGTTGGCTTAATATGCATGTGCATCGTCAGTATAATTAGGGGATATATATATATATACATACATATATTAGTAGGGTGTAATGAGGTTCTAATAATGCCTTTTGGAGTCAATTTGCTTACAGTATGATATTTGATGATTGCAGATTTGTCCTGTCTGTGCCACAAGAGTGGGGATGAATATGGTTCGACATATCACAACCCAGCATGGAGCCATGTTCAAGATATCCTTCCTCTTCAATTAATTTTGGGAATTGTTTAATATTCGTATGCCCTTTTATTACATGATCACTTTTAATTTTTCAAAGATTCTATGTTCTTGTTCATGAGGTTTCCTTCTCTTCATCTTTTCTTGTTACGATCAGTTGAGTTGTGTGTGTCATTCTTCTTTTCATTGGAAGTCAAATTATGTTTCAGTATTCCTTGACTGGAGAATACAGCTTGCAAAAGTTAAAGCTCCAGAAAGGTGAGCGTTATTCAACTCTTTCCCTTCTAAAGAAGGAACTGGAAGATGATTATTTGCAATCCATACTTGATGCACCATCTCCTGTCGTTTCTTCCTCCAAGATGGCACCTGATCCTTTGTTGTCATTCCTTTTCAATGCTTCCACTCCTGATAAATCTGAAAGTGTACAGAATTGTTGTTCATCTGTTGTGACCTTAGAAGAGGAAAGCTCTGACAAAAGTATTTTAGAAAGGTTAGTTGTTTGGTTACATTTTATGACGTCACCTCTTATATTTTGGCTCATATTTACTTATCATATTCTGAGGTGTTAAGGATTTTCCTTTGAGGGGATTTTCAAGAAATGACTATTATTGAGTAATCCATATCAGTCCAAGCTTAGTGTGATGAACTGATGATCGAGGGGGATTTCTAATGCTTACAAATTTCCTTTGTGGTTTTAGCATACTGGTCCTCAAATCATTTAGTGATGAATGCACAATTTTATTTTCTGCTTGAATCATGCTTCGTAATGATTTTAATATTTGCATTGATATTATACATGCTTGTTGGTCGCAGGAATCATGCTTTGTAATGATTTTAATATTTGCATTGATATTATACATGCTTGTTGGTCGCAGGGGTGGTCAGTCTCCATTGTCCGACAAGGAACAAATTGAGAAGGGAAGGAGAAGCGAGTTTGTACAGGGACTGCTATTATCCACCATCTTTGATGATGGCTTGTGACTCACACTGACATAGTATAGCATTGTTGGTTGTCAGCTTCAGATTATAACGAAAAATTCCTTTGTCAATGTTTGTTTTGTTATACCTCGATATAATAGAGCTACATTAGACACATTATTGGAAAAAAATTGATCATACCAATCAAAATAAACAGTTAGCCAGATCTGAGCCAGAATTATGTGTAATCTGTTTTAGAAGAATTAATGGGAAGTCAGTGGACTGCTTATTTTCAAGTATCAATACAAGATAATATTAGAATACCATTTTGGCCTAATTTGTTATGCCATTAGTTCCAACTTCCAAGTAATGAAGTGTGGTACTCATTAGAGCTGACCAAGTCTATGCTGAATTTTGTCCACTTTTTTTTTTATTTTTAATCCAATTTTTTTTATGTATAATGGTTTTTTTTTTAAAAAAAAATCAATTCTTAATGGACAATTGTGCTTGCAATTTGTTTCTTGCTTCTAGATAAGGATTTGATTCTGAGGTTCTTTGAACTAAAAATTATATGATTTTGTCATTTTTCAATTGCATATCTACCCAAACGGATTCTTAGTCAATTTCCCCTTGATTTGATTGCTTAATACAAGTGGGGAAAGACACCTTTTTTGATTGATGGAAGTGATTTTAGACACTGAAAGCGATGATTGTTGATTTTGTAGATTTCTCCCGACCAGTCAACAAGAACTTGCGTACCAAAAACATCAAGAATGTTGTTGATTTGTCTTCTCATTACGAGTAAACGAAAAGATAGATTAAAGGAAAAAGGTAGAGAAACAGTTGGAGTAAAAAAAAAACACACAAACAAAAATAAATACTAGCACAAGTTTAAGAGAAGAGAAGAAAAAGAGGATCATTGACGTTTTAAAATAGAGAAATTTGCTCTATTCTGTCAATCCACGTATGAATTTACTACCAAAAATCCTTTATACCTGCTGTTACTTCATGATATCCAAAACTATCCTCTTGTGAGGGCATAAAAAATTTACATCTGCTGATGCCTAATATAAGGAAGTAAGCCTGTGCAGTCTATGAGAAAAGAAGTCTAATCATATGAACTGCAAAAGAATGAAGAATCTAGTTCATCCCTGAGGACCTATGACTCGGGACGAAGCTTCCTTAATAACCATTTCTTTCGTAGTTTGATATCCAAAGCCATGAATGTTTTAGCTTTCATTTCATCCTCTAAAAGATCGCATGCGTCTAATATAAGTTCTTCATCCATGTCCGGCAAATCTTGAACTGCTTTAATTACACTCTCAATTGAGACAGAATTTGAATTCTCATCCTTCCTTTTATCCGACAATGATGAAACTGCGGTTGCCATCTCACGAAGAGCAGTAGCCATGCCCTCCTCTTCGCCCTGTGCCTTTTTAGAGTGAGCAGAATTTGACTGGTTTTCTAATTGGCGTTTTCTCTTCTGCTTCAACACAAATGATTTTGAGCTTGTATGTGCAGACTCCAACATGTCCCCGACTTCCTCTTCGACAGAAGCTGATGCAACAGGTGATTGGGAACTCTGTGAATTTCTCGGAAACTTGACCTCTTGGAGATCATTTTGCGGCTCCAAGCACTGAGGAGAGAAGCAGTCACTTTCATCAAAGTTTTGATCACTGCATATCATACACAAATCTCTGTAGTATGGGACTGGACGGGTCATGAACTGCCGTGCATCAGTATGTGTCTGCATATCATCATGTTAAAGCTTTTAGATCGCGGTTATTGCACTCATGTATTTAATTTCCTAAAATTTAACAGTCAATTATTAGTTTCCAATCCTGAATAAAACAAGACAATTAGATGCGCTTTCACATGCTTTTCATCAAATTTATACAAACCATAAAATACCTTGATATAGTCTTGCCAGACATAGTCATCAGCTGTCACCATCTGACGAGTATCATCCCATGTAAAACCAGGCAATTCAAGAAGGTTCTTTATCACATTATACTGCCTTCTAAGAGTCTTATACCGATTTTTCAAAACATCCACATCATAGTTAAACCCAAATTTAGCATTAAATAAAGTAATCATATCCATCCATGCTTGCTTTCGGAACACCCCATCAATCTGATTCCCTTTCCGCATATGTTCCAGCATAAGGTCAATGAAATAACGGTCCATTGGCGGTTGCCAATATGTCCTAGTACGGTTGTTTGTTGTGCTTCCTTTTCCACTAGTTGTAGCTTGATGCACATCATCTATTAACTCTTTTGAAGCAGAATCATCAACAACCATATTAGACACAGAGATACTAAAATCTTCATCAACCATAATTTCTTGAAAGGTCTCAAAAGCTCCCTCAGTGCCTTGGATTGTTGCATTCTCAACTGAATCAAGCAATGGCTCTGGCTCTTGCACATTGTCACCTAATTACAATAACAACATATTCTAAAACTTCTAATACTTTTTGACTATACTTGATGCAGATATATGATTGTCAAAGGCAGCATCAAGAATTCAAGATTACACTCTTTCTTACCTTTTTCTTCAATGTTTGCATCTCCATATATCAAACACAAATCTCTGTAATAAGGGATAGTTTTGATTCTGTATGTGCGAGCATCTGGGTGTATCTGCAAGTACAAGTAATTAGACCTGCCAACACATATCAAAATCTTTAAAAACACTGAAAGCTTAAGCCTTTTCCACCTTGATATATTCGTCCCAAACATTATTATCAGCAGTCACCATTTGCCGATTTTCGTCCCAGCTGAACCCTTTCTGATCAAGGAGCTTCTTCACAGCTTTGTACAAATTCCTGAGAGTTTTGTGCCGATTTTTAAGAACGTCTTTTTCGTATTGAAATTTGAACTTTGAATTGAACAATGTGGTCATATGCTTCCACGCTCGTTTGCTGAATAAGTGATCATCAAACTTATTCCCTTTACTAACCTGCTCCAACAGAAGACCAATAAAAAATCTATCCATCTCTGGTGTCCAAATAGTCCTCAAACGATCATTGCCATTTCTGGCTCGGATACCCATTTCTTCCAAAAATTTATAAATTGCAACACTGCAAAAGTACAAAGTGCAAATTCACAAAAAAAAAAAAAACGCTTATAAGAATAAAAAAACAGACGTATAAATCCTAGTGAACTTGGTTTTTCTTCAAGGGGACAGTCACACTCATCTACTGGCTTCAGATTGCTGAATTTTTAATAGGTAACAATATTCCATTTTCTTCAACAATTAAGCAGTTCGGATCAAATATAGCAACTCACATGATCATTTCAGGAGATATTTGAAATATATGTTGATATAGACGCAGATACACCATCTAAGAGAGAATTTTTTTTTTTTTTGACAGTCACCATCTAAGAGAGATGAATCTAACATAGAATAAGAATTCCATGGACAGGAAGAATGGAGATGAGGATAAACAGAACCGTAAGGAGATAAATTAAAACGCACCTTGGAATCGATAGAACGGATCTGGGACAGGTACGGTTCGGTCTCTGACTCCTGCGAGTTTAGGGATAAGGCTTTCCTGGATGGGGCTCAAATAGATTCCTTGTTGGGATACAGCGATAATCCTGATTGTGACTGAGGATAATAAAAAAAATGTTTGTCACGGCTATTGTATGACAGGCCAATCAAACACGTCCTTTTCGATTTTTTTTTTGTGAATAGCACTATTTATTTACATACATAAATATGTTTGAAAAAAAAAAGAAGAAAAACGATTCAGATTTCAGTTTAGAATTAGATAATATTTATTTTTTTAGTTCCCGGACAAGATATATAACGTTATGTTATTTATACCTAATTAGAGCCAACACATAATTACAAATAAATAAATAAACAATAAAGGAATCACTTTTAGTCCAATTAATGACATGTTAAAAATATATGATTAGAAAATAAAATTTTATTTTTATATTGATATTTTAATATTTTAATATTTTATTTTGGTATATTTTTATAATAGAGATTAAAATTCTATTTTTATATTCAGTCTAATTTTGTTAAGAGTATTTTTAAAATATAAAATATTTTATTTAAAAAGATTAAAAAAAATTCAAATATCAATAAATTTGATATATTATGATTTCTTATATTATAATCAGAATTTTATTCTAAAATATTTTAGCAAATAAATTCAAATTTAGAATAAAAATTTTATTCTTATTTTAAAATGAGGCATACCAAACATATTCTAAAAGTCTTCCCACCAATTCAAATTTTAATTTCACCCTCTCCTTCTCTAATATATACTAGATAAAAAAAAAAAACTTACATGAAATTTCAAATATCTACATTTTCATTTTCTTTTTTAGACTAGATTTTGATAAAGTTCTTGTTTATATATCCTCCAACTAATTTTTAATATAACAAAACCGCTGTTCCATCCCGTGGCATAAAAACACTTGACACATAAAAGAAAGCTTAAGTTGGATATAATTATGAATGATTTTTTTTAATTATAAATATAAGAGTGCTAGCTACATTTTTTGGGATTACATTCTCTATTAACTTTTAACTTTTTATTAACACTTTCATTATTTGTGCTACACATAATTCAATAGATTACAAAGTATTAGCAATAGAAAAAATAATTAAAAAAAAAGGTATTTAGCATTTACCGAAAGAAAAATACTACTAATACTTTATAACCCTTTCTTAGACACTTGCCCCACATAATTTTAATTGACAAAATTTGTTACTTTATTTAATAAATTAATAATAAACTTGATAATGTGGATGAATAATATGACAAACGTGCAATATCTTTAGATGAATAGATGTTAATTTTATTTTTTTCAACTCCTTGATGCAAAATGTCCGAAGATAATACCAATAAAAATTTTAGATAAGAAATTTTTTTTACCATAAAATGGATTAAAATGCTAAATTATTGATCCCTTTTGTAACATTATTTGGACATAAATAGGAAAAAGAAGGGGGCAATAAAAGTTGACCCTGAGAATGTAAAGTTTCAACAATGCCTCCAAAAACTAAAATTTAGTAAACAGAAAATAAGGGACCACAACCTGATTACGGGTAATAATCCTTGATCACAAGTGATATCAAATAGTTTGTCATTAGTTATAATTTATAAATCCCCGTACTTCATATCTGTAATCTTGGGGATATCTTAGCAGCTACAGGCTAAAGAAAATCTGATCCCTCAAGAACTATATATATAACATAAAAATCATCAACTATGACGAGGATACCTCCAAACTAAGCAGCTGAAACAATTTATAGAGAAAAAAAGATCTGATAAATTAGAAGATATCCTGTGCTAATAGCTATGGTATGGGTGTAGGTGGGCAAAGAGAGGAAATTTCGGAAGAATTTAAGTTTGAGGAAGAAATCACAGGAATCAAACAAGCAGGCTCGGGGAGTGATTTATCGATAAGCGCAGCTAATCAGTTCTAGAAGTTCCCCTCACAGAATTTACGGCAACAATAGCATAACACCCAACTACATTCCCTTTTTCCTTCTCTAATGGATGCTACAGCCATGGAAAGAGTACTTGCAAACAGCAAAATGAGCTGTTTGGCATCAGAAAAAGGTCTTTATGCCAAGATAATTTTAATCCCACTCCTACAATCAATATTACGAATTATGTGAAACAAAAAACTGGAAATCAGGAAGATTAACTTCTAAAGATCGGAGCCAATTGTCAGCAGCCTGCAACAGAGAGTCTGCCTGCTGCCATTCATGGGCTCCGCCTGAAGTTAAAATTGAACCTTTCAACTTATAGGAAGCAAGGCCAAAAACAGGTAGAACAATCTTGGAAGAAGCAGCCGTGCCATATGTCTTCCTGACACTCAGCACATCATTGTGTACCTGATTCTTCCCTGTTGCAATTCCAGAAACATCACAAAATCAGATACATAGAAAGACACATGCTATCACTAATTGAGACCTGCACATCACTGGACACAGAAAGAGAGAAAGATGTACTTCTAGCACGTGTGGATAAAGAATGGAATGTCAAAAATGAAGCATCAAGATTTTGCAGCGTTGGACCTACAGGTATTCTATATATCGGGTACCTGTTTCCAAATTCCAATACACAAAAGCAACGTAAATTATAATCAGAATCAATCACCATTCAAATAAACAAAGCTTAGGAATCTGATATGGGAGGGACAAAATACCAAGCCACTGAAACCCAGCTAGATGCCAATAAGTCAGAGCTTCTATAGATTTTAATATCTGGAAACTGAGATGCAAGAGTTAAAACCTGAAAAATGGGTCAGGGAGGAGCAAGTGCATAAGTGACTGAGACAGGAAAGCAAAAATAAAAGAACAAACACAGCTTAAGATGACAGCATCCATAAGCATAGACTTGCCTTATCATATAACGGTTTTCGATTATGTGGCTGTTCCTGTTCCAAATATTCATAGACAAGACACCCTTGTGAATTGGAAATCTCTGGTTCTTCACTGGATGAACTATTACTAGATTTCTCTCTCAAGCTATGTCTATGCAATCCCTGTAAGTTTGAGCTCATGAGTTTACACCGACCTGACACTCCATCAACATCACCCTTAGTTCGCTTTTCTGCCTCACAATCACTACTACAAGCAGTGCTCATCTCCCTTGAAGAAGCAGCATTACTATCATCACTATGCCTCCTGAAAGAATACAAAAGTTAAATATTCACAAAAAAAGAGAAAGCATCTTACAAAGTTGTATATAAACACAATGCCACAGGAAGTAGGTGACAATTGAACCTGTGAAATAACTCATTGTCGTCTTTAACCTAAACACTAGTTTTAACACGACTCAAAGCATATCCCTATTTTGAAAGATTAATTTGTCTCAAGACAGACAGATAGCAGGGAACTCTCACCAACAAATTGCAGCTACATAAAGAAAAAAATTACAAAAAATGGGGACAATATTTCTGCTCAAGGTACAATGAATTTGATAAGGGTTTCCATGAAGCCCCTTTTAATTTTTCCAACCCTCATCTGGTTTCTACCTTCTATATTAAACGAATTGAGGATAAAGCTATTCCTCTAATTTTCTAACATTTTGAAACCAAACTGTGAAACATAAGGACTGGATTTGCAGGCATACAAAATGTTTCCCCACCCATGAGCCCTTTTTAACAGCCTTGTGAAACATGAACCCACCACAAAAATCTTGCATTGGGTAAGTCTGCTTTCATGATTTTTGAGCCACAAAAATAATTGAACATGGTTAGAAATTAGTGGTTGCTGTTCTGTTTCTACGACAGTAATCAATTAGGCATTTAAATTCCCTAGTACAATAGTAAATTGGTTTTGTATTGATTGCTCACAGATGCATGGTGACGTGAGATGGATGTAAACTCAATTTGGAGGAGTAACAAATTATAAGTAACAGCTAATTATAACAATACCTTGCCACTTTTTGGCACAAAAAACACAGTTCTCTTGGATACAAATTTGGTGAATCGGACTTGATGATCATTAGCTGTTTACACCAAGGTGCTTTACTACTTTGATTCCCAAAAATATAGTCATGGACATAACAGTGCAATTTCATTGCTCAATGTATTAGCTTTTGGCAACCTCTAAATACCAATGAAAATAGCCGGTAGCTGTCAAAAATACTCTGTTTGAACCAACTTTAGTATTTGTCAAGGTCTTGTATCTTGAAATGTAACCTCTGAATCTTGAAGATTTGTTGCCTGGCTCTAAAGGATGGTTTCTAAATGAAGAACAAAAATCTGCTATGCAACTAGACTAAAGCTCATATATGCTTATTGCAAGTGACTCACACATCACCAAACTCAAGATGTCTTATGCCAATAAAGTGGTTCAGAAGTCCTAAATAGTAAATAGATCACTCTAGCAAATCAAAATGATTTCTTGTGACTCAAAAAAAAAAAAAGTATGTGAGCTTTTAAAATAAATCACTTATCCAAATAAAACCAAAGAAAAAATTATTCAATATCAGAATCCACCAAGGCCCAACCTGCCAATGAATATTTGATAAATGTAAAGATACATAAGAATTTCGGTATAGAGGAACAATCTCTACAACAGCATCATTATAACATCATATAGATAGCATACAAAGAAAAATCAAACAACACAGCATAATCACAGAGTGTTAATGACAACAGTTGCAAAAGAAGAATGCCAAAGATTTAATGGGATTCAAGTGATGGCATATGAAGGGCACACGACAATAATACAATAGCTAAGCTTCCAAGGTGAGTTCAAATTTTAATTCAGGAATAAGCTTAGGGCTAACAAGGTTGCCATTCCAATTGAAGAAGAGAATTCCATTTACTTTTACTATAACCAATCCATCTTCAAGCATATTAATCTTTTCTTCTGCCACTAAGAATAGCTGATTTCAAGAATGAACAGCTACATGAAAACTTTTACATTCTCTCATCCTTAAAATAAAAGCCCAATAGAGCACTCGTGAGAGAAACAGTTGACCATAGGTCCTGAAAATTGTCTGAAAGGCCATGACCACGACAAGAATGTTGAAGGTAAACTAACAAGAGGAAGTGAAGCAAGGAACATGGAACAATGAGAATTTCAACAGTGCTAAGTAGAATAGGAAAAAGAGTACAAACATGCTCACCTCAACCTACTTGGTTCTACATACAATTGTATGCCTGACAAGGATGGAACATAGTACTGTTTAATGGTGTCACCCCCATTTAATAGGAGAGGAACTCCCACTCCATACACACTCCACTCTTTGAAGGATTCCCATAGATCCCCAAGACAAAAGAATTGTTGAATATCTGATACCCGAGTTCTGTGAGCCCATAGCATTGCCTGCGCACAAGAAATTGACAAATTAACACCATAACAAGCTCTCTTTGATTGTCACGCAAATGTAAGGAAAGTCGAAGACTAAACTATAAGAAAAATGTCGGTTAACTCTGAGGTCTTCAGAATTAATATCAAATTCAGAAAATAAAACAACCTGTACAGAGCCAAAATTTACTATTTGGTGTAGTTCATAAGATCTTTATATACAACAATAGAAAGAGCAGAAGTTTTCAGAGAAAACTTCATAGTTTATCCCTTATATCAGACAAAACTTCATAGTTTATACTTTGCTTTCCCCTCCTAAGCATTGAACGATAATATTTAAACCAACAATGAAGCCTGAAGAAAAAGCATGGCTCTTCGTACTTGTTTAGTTGATAAAAGAATAATGTATTGGGCAATCCATAAAAATTCTGCATAGAATAAACAAGGATGAAGCTCCGCCTCTATTTTTCTAGTTGATTTCTAAACGCAGCAGCTTTGACCACCGATTCAAGCTAAAATAGAACCGAAATAGGCCAAAAGCCCCTTCAAGACTCTCAAGATAAGCTGAAGTGCAGAGACAGGAGCCTTTTATACCTCAATAACAGATTCTTATCAACAGCGATCCATTCCCTACTAAAAATTACCTCGTCGAAGTACTGAGCTGGAACAGTAGGGGAAACCGATTCGACGAGGCGATCCAAATTAGTGAAATTAGAGTTCACAGAAGGAGAAGCCGACACCGAGTTGGACCTACACAATGTAGAATCGTCCGAGTCGGAACGAGTCTCCATTTGGGCAGAGTCGATTCGGATGTTGCTGTTCAACGCCATCTGGAGTTGTTTCTGCATCAGCAGCAGCTGGTTGTGGTGGCCCCTCACCTGCGGCGGATTATAGAATCGGTTGCCTGAGCGAGTCCTAGTCATGGCATTAGACATTGTGTTGACAATTACAGAAAAGGAATTTTAGAAGTCTTAGCATGTGGGGTTTTATTGGGGTTTTATGAGAGGAATTCTGAAGGCTGAGTGTAAATGTACATGCGTACGTGTATTTTATTAGAAGTAGTATATACTATCTTGCGTGTTTTACTAGATTTACAAGTAAATCAGATGTCCGTTGACAGCGGTGGTAGGCCTGGCACGGTTTTGAACCGGTTATTTTCGATTTTGTGGTCCTAAAAAATAGATATAGGATCAGAATTAGAGAGACGGTTCAGAATTAACCGATTTTGGCTCATGAATCGGCATTTCAATCAGTTTTTTTAATTAATAACTTAATAAATAAATATAATTAAAATTATTAATTTTTGTAAATTATAAATTTGTACTACTAATATGTTATAAAAAATAAAAATTTTGAAAAAAAAATAACTTATTGAATATTAATTTGTAATTTTGTGTAATTATTTAGATTGTTATAAAAAATTGATTTGTAATTTAGAAATGACTATATTTATTTGATAAATTAATAAATTATAAAAATCATAACTATACTAACAATTTAATTAATTTAATATTTTTATTTTAAATAATAATTTAATGATAAAAGTTTGAATTTATATTGAAAAAATTATAAAATTAATAATTGGATTTGAATTTAATTTTGTTAACATTAATTAAGTTGTCTACGTATTTTCTTAGGATTTAAAGAAATCAAAATTCATATAGTTCTCTTATCTTTTAAATTTTAATTGTTGATCTTTTTTATTTTGTTTTACTCGGAATCGCCGGTGCCAGATGTGTCAATTGTTCATTTGTTGATAAAGTCATATTGGTTATCAAATTGATCTTTCTCTATTTCTTATTGTCTTAATGTTGTTTTGATCTAATTATTAATACAAACTTGAGCTTCTAGAGATTCGAGAGTTAAGTTAGATCGCGTCTCATTAAAAATATTATATCCCGCACTAAAAACTTGTTCAATTGTAACAGTTAAGACTAAACTTGCAAAAAATTGTTTTACAATTTGGAAAAGTACCAGATAAATATTTTGATGTTGATTCTACCAATTAATGACTGAAAAATCTTTACTTGTTATATTGTCACCAAACTCAAATATAGTTGTTAAATAAATGTGAAATCTAGGTAAACCGGATGAAAATCTTAATGTTTTATATTTTTGCATTCTTAAACGATCAACTTTTTTAATTTTTATCGATTAACCCAAATTATGACTAATAATAGTAGTATAATGAATATTATAAATCAAACTAAATTTTATAAATAAATCACAATTTAATTTTTTACATCATTATTTATAATATGGTCACCTAAACCTAACAATGAATAATAAATATTCAAATAATTAAATAAGTTTTATATTTTACATTTAGTATAAAAAATACAACATACAAAATTAATCAAATGAATATATTTAAAATAATTCAACCATTTATTTTTTATAATACAAATATAATCATGCAGAATATGACCATTAATATAATTTTAAAATGTATTAACAATATTAATATATTCACACAATAATAAATGACATGTTGGATAATAAACAACACTTAAAATATATGTTGCATCATTAAAAAATTTTAAAATATCTAAAAATTATTAACAAACATCGTAATATTATCGATATAAATTAATTTATGACACATTATTAAAAATAAATATACACAATAATTTTTTATAATCATATAACTCATTGACTAATTTATATATTGAATTTTAGGCCTAGACGGTGGTTGTGACAATCCTTTAAGCGTTTCGTACTTGGCAAATTTTGCAAAAGAATTTGAATCTTAAATCTCTAACTTAAATTTAGGCATTGTTTGGTAACACCACTTATAATCTAATTCGAACACAAAAATAATCTAGTTTTATCAATAATTTATATTTGATAAAATAGTTTATTTGAATAAAAAATTTTATTATAATTTTCAAAATAAAACACTAGTATAATTAGTTTTTTTTAATAAACTAGTAAATTATAATTTTTTTTTTTATATTTTTTTATCATTTTATAATAATAATAATAAAATAATTATTAAATTATATATAATATAATTATAAAGTTATTTTATATGTACATATAATAATAATAATAATATAATGTTATATGATAAATATAGACATATATTATATTAGAATGAGATATTTAACATAATTTTTATGTTATTTAATATATATATATATATATATTATAATTTATTTATATTTTGTATTTAAATAAATTTTATATAATATTTTTGAATAATATAAACATATATTTTTATGTCATTTTATATTTTTCAGCTACCTATTCAACTATTTTTGAATCAGTTAAATTATCAACTACAAGATTTTCAACTACTAGATTATTAACTATAAATAGATTATCAACTAGTTTTAACAAACAAAATCTCAATATCAATATTGGATTTTCTTAGCAAAATTGGTGCAACCCAATTTAACTTATAGAATATTTAATCTTTATATAGTGGATTTTGCGGTTTAAATTCCTACATTTTTTTCCAAAAAGAAATCTCAATTTAATTTTGAATTAAAATAAATTACGATGATGAACTTGTTTGAATTCCATATGAAAAACATCTTATAGGTAAAATGAATTTTAATGATAGCGTATAATTGGGTTTGGTATTGTTTTTAAAATTGAACTTATCTTTATTTTCGCTAATTTTATATTCAAGTTATTAACAAGTTCTTGTAATGAACTTGGCATTTTATTGGATTTATATGCTTTTATTGTTAGTGGTCTTTTACGCCGCATAGTCTCAATACGCCCACTCATAATTTGGCTAAATTCACTAATGAATTTGTTGTGAATTGGGTTAGATTGAAGCATGTTCTTTTCTTTTATTTCAGCTTTGATTTTTAGCAGATGTACCTTCAACTTTCTCTTAAATGGTATATCTACACTTTCTATTAAAAAAACATGAATTTGTTTCTAAGAAAATGTTTTAACACTCTAATGATAATGTTTGGTAACAAAAATTTATATTATAATATAGTTTTACAATAAATTTAATATAATTTAACCAAGAATTTTTATTTTGTAAAGTAGATTGTTTGGAAAAAAAATAGATTATAATTTTATTGGCATGAATTATATATTGTTTCCTATCTAGTAATATTTTTTCTATATATAAATGTCATTAGCTGTAATTCTTGTGTAGGAAGGTTGTTAGGTAGCTTAGATTTAGTCTGATTTTTAGTTCTTGCTTAATTAATTATCTACCATCTCCGTGTAAGTAATTAACAGATTTTCCACAGAAGTAGTTTGTGACCAGTATTAAACAAGTTTCATATTTTGAGAAGAGATCAGGTTGCCAGATACGACCAAATATTGCCGGAGAAAGATGGAAATGTACAGTATCAACCCTTACTCGTTTTCCTCTAGAGCCCTTAGCTTAGAAATGGAAACGACACAGATTCAAGGCGGGATTCTTCGTTCCCGATCCTGAATCCTACTCCAATATTTGCCGAAAAAAATTTATGAGTTTCCGTTTCCACGCTACACATGAACAAAATCTCCCATACTACCTTATTCTCCTAATTTTATTAAATTTTAATGTTAAATTTTTTTATTTTAATTAATTAGTTAAATATATAATTATTTAAATAAAAAAAATATTTTTTTTTTATTTTAAACTAATATTATATTTTTATTTTATTATTTTTAAAAAATATTAATTATATTAAAATATAAATAATTGTTTATATATATATAAATATAAAAATATTTAAAGGATCGGAGTATGTAAATAGCCGATAAAAAAATTTCAGAATCGGTGCTAAAAAAAAATCTCTCGATTTGGACGGAAGCGGCGGCTCGAGTCCAAATTGACGTTCCTGCCTAGCTGTTTCAGCAGATGGAAAGGAGCTATTCGAAAATGCAAATGCCAAAGCTGAAATCCATATTGAGACGTCGTCCTCCTCTTTATCTTATTTTTCTAGCCCTAACCCGAAATCAAAGCATTTCCTGCACAGGGGCTCAAAATCCTGCAGTTGCAACCGTCATATTTAGATCGTTTTCTGAGTCTGGCGTTGTTAAAGGACTCTGATTGCGTGTCCGTCTCTATTTCCTCTTCGCGATTATCGCTTTCATCTTCATCTTCGAGCCATGAGCAGGAAGATATCCCTAGACTTTCTCTCGATTTGGAGAAACCAAACCCAAGTTTAAACGCCCTGCAAAACGCTAACCCAAATGAATTCTTCTCCCATTCATCTAAAGAGAAACCAATACCCAGATGAAATTAATACAAATTTATTAAGAGAGTGTGAGTCACCGAAGGCAAGAGTAATGACGGTAGGTCTAGCGAGAGATAGTGAGACCGCTGAGATGAGATTGAGGAGCGAGAGATAGAGAGAGATTTAACCA
Organism: Triadica sebifera; assembly: GCA_023653625.1. Classification (NCBI taxonomy): domain Eukaryota; kingdom Viridiplantae; phylum Streptophyta; class Magnoliopsida; order Malpighiales; family Euphorbiaceae; genus Triadica; species Triadica sebifera. The sequence continues at coordinate 5,299,935 of CM042895.1, forward strand.
TCTGCTCCACAAAAACCAAAATTTCTTGCAATCCTATGTCATTGCGAGACTATCTGCCTCAACCACAGATCCATTATTTTTCTTTCCCTCTCACATTTTTGCTCCTATCACTTGTTTTCGCACAAATATCAGCGTATCAATTGTAGCTAGGTTTTTCATTGCGAGGAGGGGAACAAGCATAAGCGGGATGAGGAGTGATGGAGCCAGAAATTGAATCAATGGAGAAGATGGCAAAGGGATGAGGGTGGGACAAAGAGGTGAAGATCAGCAAATAGGTAGAGACGGGGTTATTGTCGAGCTGGGTTTGTGGGTTCTCTAACTGGCAGAGATGGGTCTCAGCTAGCACGGCGCGATGAGGAAGGCAAACGGTTGGACTGCAAAGGAGATAGTGGTGGTGCCCATTTATATTAATAAAAAAAATTTAATGGTTAATGCTGAGCTGTTACATGGCATATTTGGTATTGATTTTAGAAAATAGCACTTAAAAAAATTATTTTTAAATTTTAAAATCTGTTTTAAAATGAAATAAATAAATATAATCAGATTTAAAAAATTAATTTATAAAAAATTAAAAAATGAATTAATTAAATAAAAATTATAAATATATTTTTTAAAATCCAATAAAAATTTTAAATATCTGTTAAATTTGTAATTCACGGTATAATTAAATTAATTTAATAAATTGAATGTATTATTGATAAAAAATAATAAAGAAAAATATATTGACAATTAAGAATATATCCTCAAAAACAGGTATGTACATGCACGTATGTAAGAATATGTGTTAACCGGTCATATAGATGGTTACTATTTTTGAAATAATTAGAGAAAATATTTGTTGAAAAAATTTAAAATTTTATGAAATTTTTGATGTTTTAATTGCAAAAAGCCCAAGAGAGTGGGTCATATTGTATTTAGTGATAAATATAGAAGGATTTATTTGGCATTTCATTTGAAAAAAATACATTTGAATAAAAAAATTTATTTTAAATTTTTTTAAATTTTAAAATTGATTTTTTTAGAGAAATAAATAAATAAATATTTTTTTTATAAATAAAATTTAAAAAATAATTTAAAAAATAAGCCAATTAAATTAAAAAATATCAAAATTTACTTTTTAAAATTCAAAACAATCCCAAGCCCGCTGAATAAAGCCAATCACTAGCCAACATTTTATAGGAATTAGAAAGTTTCGAACCCCAGACTTTTGCAAAGGGTTAAGGAAAAGTGGAGCACCGGCGAAGATTTTGATAATATGATTCCGGGTGGTTGTTGGCAGATCGGCATCAACAAGGGCAACGCTCTTCTTATTTCGCCTAAGTCGGCCATGCTTGAGATTAAAAAGCACCAGGTGGAAAATGAATTTCGAAAATAGCAGTGATATTAGTCTTTGGATTTCCTATTTTTAAATCAGTAACGGGGCCTGTACTTGTTGGGCTTGGGCCTACTCCACAAATTTTATTAACGTTATATACTTGTACAATAAGAACGTAACATTCTAACTCCTACCCCATAAAATTGTGATCCATGAATTGGATAACTTTATGAAAACATCCCATTTTTTATATTTAAATAAACTCATAAATAAATCATACCAAGTTACTGAAATTTTGATTACTGCCTAACCTAATTAGTGTGAGAACTTCAACTTTATTTTAGCTAGAAAAATATGTAAAAGAAAGTATATATTTGGGGTTCCCTGTAGGTGTTCATTGAATTTTTATTATTCATTGAGTTGTGAAACTTATTTGTTGGACCATTTCAGTTCAAAAACAAAACTATTTTGTCGAGTTGTAAAAATAAAAAACACTATATATATATAATGAATCATTTATTTTTTAATTCATGCAATAAATTTATAGGTTGCTAATCGATATCCATACTAATATTTACATCGAATTGTTAGAAATTTATTAATCGAATAATGTTGATAGAATTTAAATATGTATAACTAATAAATGAGTAATTCCATTCGATTTACAGCGGGTTTTAGTAACTTAAATTTTAAACATATTCAAATTTAGATATGATAATTTTTTTTCAAGTAATTTATTGTCATTTTGAAGTTTTTTATTAAATTATTAATTTAAGGGTAAATGTGCAAATTTCACAGCCTATATTGATTTATAAGGTAGAATTCAGTTTAATTGACACTAGGTCATTTTATAATCTTAATATTTAAAATTAAATTTAATTGATTTCCTAATTGCCTATTAATTTTGAACAATTTTGTACACCAAAATTTTAATATAAAAATTTATTTAGATTTCATTTGGTTTAATTGGTAATATATTGATAATTGTTGTTTATTAAAAATAATTACAATATTGTCGTCAAAATATAAAATTATCAATAAAAATATCATTTAATTTATCTTTCCCAATCCCACGAGAGATAGTTTATTAAGGGATATTTGGAATTGTTGTTGAATGTTAAAAAAATAGATTTAGAGTTTTTTGATTTAATTGAGTGATTTTTATTTTTTATAAATTATTTTTTCTAAATTTATTTTTGAAAAAAATATATATTTAACTGTTTTTGTCTAAAAATAGTATTTAAAACTAAAAAAATAAAGATAAATTATTCTATCAAAAAACGTTTTTTTCAAATGTAATGTCAAACGAACTCTAATAAAATGAGAGATAAGTAATTCAACTTATAAACATTGAGATCATGAATTTTTTGAATCCATCGTGCAAGAAAACATTTCTTTTGCTAATTTGAATTGAAAAATGATATAAAATCGCTCTATATCATATTTAATTCAAGTTAAAAAACACTATATCCTTAAATAAAGTTCTTCAATCGGTTGGAATTTGAAACTCCAAACTTGTTTAATAAAAATTTATTAAACTCTTACAATTAGATATTGGGAAAAAAAACTATAAGCGGCTACAAATAGCTTGTGTCTTATGCTGTATTAAACACTTTATAATTAAACACCCGTTAGATCAAATTTTTAATATAAACGGTCAATTAATAAAAATTAATATTTTTTTATTTCCACATTTTAGCCTTAATTTTAACCGTGGGATATTCATTTGGGACCCACGTGGTCGTATCTTCCGGCTGAGAGCTGACAGGTCCAATTAGATTGGACAGATGGAAATGAAACAAAAGCCTCACATTTTGGAATTTGGACTCAGGATATGAATATCCCCTATTCCCCTTGTTCACATTTACCGCTCCAACTAATCTTGTGCCTTATGCCGCATCTTACATTTCCTTCTCTCTATCTCGATCTCATCGACCTTTTCCTTTAGCTTCCTGCTTCCGCTTCCTCCTCTCAATCAATATCACCCTGATTTCTCCGCACTAGCAAATTAATCTAAACCCTAACTCGAAGCTATTTGACTCGCTGACGCATTCCGCACTCGCACACACACACGAGAACCATCTTCAGGCCATGCGACTCTGGTTCTCTGCAATCTCCCTCTCGAGAGAGGAATCCTTGTCTTTTGTTCGAATCTCTGCCTCTACTTGCAAACTGCTTGTTTGTACGAATTCTATAAGAAATGTCCGCCGATTCTCATGCCCCTAATCCCAGGGGTCTTCTCTGCAATGCCGGCGCTGGCGCCGCTGCCGGTATGTTATTCTTATCTTCTTTGTTTTGTCTTTATATATATATATATATATAAATTTCGTTCGGTTACCCAACAGTAGGAGGAAAGAAGCTGTAGCTGACCAGTGTTAATGTGCTGGTCAAACGATAGTGCTGATCGGGCATTTGGAATTATTATTTTGCTTTATTTCTTGATTTTCTTTGTGTTATAAGTTGGTTCGTTTGATCATTGTTTCGATTCATGGTTTATTAATTATGTTTTCTTTTGGATAATGTTGGTGCAGGAGTTATTGCTGCAACATTTGTGTGTCCTTTAGATGTCATCAAGACTAGGTTTCAGGTTCACGGCCTGCCGAAGCTCTATAATGGAAGTGTTAAAGGCATGCCTTTCTTCCCCTCACCTTATATGGACACATATTTTGATTTAATATGAGGTCGTTTTTGGCTCTGACAAAGCTTTTTCTTCCAAAATACATGTTGAAGATCTCATTTGGGTCAAACTCATGTATTGTTCTCCTTATTCCACCTGTGGCAAACTTGCTTGTTGGTTTTGGAATAATATATACTTCATAATTTTTCACTTCCAAAATGAAATGCTGCTTTATTTGTTTGATAGATTTATATTGTTGCTTATGAAGTTTTGCATTGATGAATAAAATGTGATGGAATATTAATTTTTCATGTATCAGGAAGTCTCATAGTTGGTAGTTTGGAACAAATTTTCCAGAAGGAAGGTCTGCGTGGCATGTACCGGGGCCTTGGTCCCACTGTGCTAGCGTTGCTTCCTAATTGGGCGGTAGGCCATGTGCCTTCATGAATTTAGTTTCGTATTCATGCTTCTTGCAATGCTTATTTTTTCAGAAAAAATGAAATAAAAAGTGAAACTCAGTGAATCATGCTTCTTGTAGATGCTTTATATAATACCGTTTCTTCTTTGGGGAAAAAATATTTGGAAAAGCAGGAAAATATTTTAGATTCCCTGCTATTTATAGTGATAATATAAATTTATCTGCAAGTATTTCTAATTAAAGTTGGGATTTTTTTGGTGAATTTTAAAAAATATTGCCTCGATAAATTGTTACTGTTAAACTTACTGGCTGCCTTGTGAAGCTTCCAGACTTGCTGTTTGAAATTTGATAATTTGCGATAAATTTTTAAATATGTATTATAATGTATCAGACTAGATGTATTGTTGCTCGCTTTTAGTGGACATTTTTGCTGCAAGTGTCAAAGTAAAATTATAAAACCTTGGAATTGATGGAACTAAGAGTTGTAAAGTATGATAATTTGATTATGTCACTGCTAGTTTATGCCTGCCTTAATTTGTTTATTATTACTTAAGTTAAAAAGATTGGATGTATGAGATATTTTCATGGTATGTGGACCTTTTTCTTGTCGCACTATGTAGGCATTGAAATGGATCTAAGTTTGGAGCTTCAAGAAATGATTAGTTATTAATTATTTTTGTCTTTGTGGTTATGTCATTCAAACCCCACATTTTTTTCTGTTGTAGATTTTGATAGATTGGAAATGTTTAGTATTGTTGATTACACTGATTGTTTTGATGTGCCTAAGCAATTGGAATGATTAAAACCAATTATTGGAGAAAGAAACGACTAAAGGAAGAAGGCAGTTCATTCATGAGGCCGAAGAAACTTTGTCTATTAATGATGTTGAATAAACAATGTTGACTCGTTTGAAGGTGTAGTTCGTTCATGAGGCCAAAGAAGCAATATCTAGTAATGATGTTGAATTAACAATATCAGCTCGGTTTACTTGTCAACATATTATTTATCTTGCCAAGTTTTGTTGGTTTTCAAAGGAAGGAAGGATGACTTAAACCTGAGAACTTGCGAAGTTAAAATATGCACTAACTGCCAGGCTTAACCTGTTGGTTGATGCTAATTCAATTTGCAGTTCTTAACCCATTATTTATTATAGGATGTAGGGAGATGAAAAAAAAAGAACCTAAAAACTGAATTGAAAAATTCGGTTGATCAGTCTGCTGGTATCGATTTCAGTTTTTATTTTTCAAGTTTTCAGTTTTGGTTATATAGACTGTCACACCCCTGGTATCGATATATTCTTTTTAATGGTTAAAAATTGACAATCAGTTAACCTAACTGAAATAACTGGTTAACTGGTTATTGGTTGACCTATTATAATGGTTAGGAGTTCTCAAAAACCAAGCTTAATAGTTCAGTTTATAAAAATGCTTCATGGACCTATTAACTGGTTCATTAGCACCCCTAACATGATGTTGTTTGAGAGGTGCAGATTTATTTTTTAGCTTCTGTATGTGGTGGTCTATTCTGAGGCATATCATGAGTGAGGCCACTGATTTAATTTTGTAGATTTTTGGATTTTGATAGATTCAGAATGAGACCCTGTTTCTGTTTTCTTGTTTTTTTCTCATTTTCAAATGGATTTATTGATCTTGTTATCATTTCATTTTAGTTTTCTTTTAATTGATCTGGTTTTGTAATTTTTGCAGGTTTATTTTACAATGTATGAACAGTTCAAAAGCCTTCTTTCCTCTGGTGGTTATTGCAAACCTTTTTTTTTCTTTCCAATTTGGATGATATAAAAACATGATTCAGAGTTCATTTCATTTGGTCCATAGATAGGCTTTTGTTACTGCCACCTTGCTTACCTTCTTGTTTCCAATTCCTAATGCTTCTGTAATTGTGGTATTGTACAGATGGGAAAAATCTTTCAGTAGGTGCTCATATGATAGCTGCTTCTAGTGCTGGAGCCGCAACAACTATTTTCACTAATCCACTTTGGGTTGTGAAGACAAGACTTCAGGTGCGTCCATATTTTCCATTTGAACTGTTGCTTATGTGGAAGATTTTAGGCAGTTTCCTATGTAATTCATCCATATAGCTTTGGCAGTGTACAGTTATTCTTTTCACTAATTGTACATTTTTTTTCTTGAATTTAATTTTTTTTTCTTTTGTACAATTCTTAGCACACCATGCTGCAGTCATAAGGTTTTAGGGTGTGTTTCTGTGGTGTAGGAAATTGAGTTTCTTTTCTGTTGTTATTCTTCTACTTGATAAAGTTGGAATAATCTGAATTTGTAAAAGTGATCTTAAAACATCCAAGCCTTGTGCAAGATAACCAAAAATAATTTTCTCTTATGTCATTAACATTTCTTGGTAAGAAACTACAAAAGTAGACGTAGAATAAGGAAGGGAGAATAATTTGTTTTGCCACTCTTGAAAGTGACGATAGTTGAATCTTTAAAGGATTGGAAGGACTGAGAATTCACTTTCCCCCCTCTTTTTGCTCTTCAGGTTCAAGGAATGAGAGCAGGTGTGGTCCCATATAAGGGTACGCTATCTGCTTTGAGGAAAATAGCTCATGAGGAGGGTATTCGTGGGTTATACAGGTATTATGTTCTATTGCCAAATTTTACTAGCCCAAGTGAGTGAATTATTTGTTCTAATTCCAAAGACAAAACATTGATTATGGTTAAGCTTTGTGTTGTGAGCAGTGGTCTTGTGCCTGCATTGGCTGGTATTAGTCACGTTGCCATTCAGTTTCCTACTTATGAGAGGATCAAATTTTATTTGGCCAATCGAGGTAAATTACTCACCAGTTTGAGTCTTTGCAAAATTGATCCACAAAAATTTAATTTTAAATTTAAGAGGTTGTTCCAGCCAATACTACAATGGATAAACTAAGTGCTCAAGATGTAGCGGTGGCGTCATCAGTCTCGAAAATATTTGCTTCCACATTGACATATCCCCATGAGGTATGTTGCTGAACAATTATTATTATTAATCAACTTGAAGAAAAAGTAGAAATCATGGTTGCCTGTTGCCAAATTTACCTTTCTCTCCTTACCACCCCTAAGTTCTGGTGCTTCTTGATCTTATCTCTGCAAACCTTAAATACTAAGAAATTGAAGTTGCGTATGTAGCCTTTCCAATGACATCCTTTGCAGATTATGCCATTTCTTTCAAGAGGAAAAGCCATAATTTTGACTTTATTTTTTTATGTTATTTCTTGTTCTACCTTCAGAAGAAAACTTGAGATTTACATCAAGTGCTTTGTTGCTGTAATTTACATCTCTGTAGGCTGTAGAACTTGCCTTTCCCTTGCCTAAAGAATTAAGCAGGCTGTACCATATTCCATATCTAACCGAGCTGCTTTTTAAAGGTTGCTTTATTGGGCAACTAGTGGCCACCTGTCAAAGAATTAGTTTCTCATATGATATTTGCAGGTGGTACGCTCAAGGCTTCAAGAACAAGGCCACCATTCTGAGAAGCGTTACACTGGAGTGGTTGACTGCATGAAGAAAGTATTTCAGCAAGATGGTCTCCCTGGTTTTTACCGTGGCTGTGCTACCAACCTTATCAGGACAACCCCTGCTGCTGTCATTACTTTCACCAGTTTTGAGATGATTCACAGGTTTCTTGTTACTGTTTTCCCTCCTGACTCACATCCTCACGCATTGTGAAGGTGGATGGATCTTCAAAATATTTGTATGGGTAGAAGACTTCATTTCTTCGGACAGGAAAATGTACGAATCTTTGGGGTTAGCTTTACATTGCTTGTTTATGGTATTTATTTCTGGTAGTTCTAGTAGCAACATCGTTTAGGTACTGAAATCTACATCCCTCATTCTCTCCTAGAACTTTTGTAACTAAAATTTGGAGGGGAAGGAAATTCATTTGATGCAGGTAGCGATAATGACGACAAAAAGAGAAATAATGAAATTGGAAGGAATTACAAATGTTGCGTCGAGTTGTAAATTGTGGAGTTGGTTTGCGTGGAAATTTCACGTCTTCTGTTTTGCTCAGGACTGTATTGACTATTATTCTGTTGATTTGTCAAACATATTCAGTAATTCCTCTGTGAATGAATGTTACGGATAAAGTTAGTCGGAGTTAATCAACAATGCCATATCCAAGGTTTTCTATGTTTCTGGGAAGCGACTCTAAAATTGTACGAATAAAGGATTTGATTTCGTGACAAAGTCCGAGGATAGTCCTGATTGTTATATATATAAAAAAAGCACGACAATGATTTTTTATAAAAAAACAACAACAATGTTGAATTGTTCATGTTCCTCATACAAGTAGGAGAAAAATATTAAATATTTCCCTCGCAAGAGTTGAGGGAAAAATGGGCTGAAGCCCAAACTATCTGATTTGATATTAGGCCTAGTACTGGACATTATGGGCTTGTTGGTAGAAAATCGGCCCAACAGTATCAGCCTCAACTTCAATTTGCCTTTTGAAAATGACCAACAACCTAATCTTGGACGGTTAGATCAAATCCATTGATTAAGTTAATTGTAGTTTGTCTTACAAATATAACATATTACAATTGGGCTTAGTTGGTGAGAAAATTAGTGAATTGTGGACTGGATATTGCTATAAATTAAAAAAAAAACATAATAATCCCTAAATCATTCAGCTCTATCAGGCTGGTCTATCCAAATCATGGGCGCTCAATTTATTTCTATCTGGAAAATGAAAAATGAAAAAAAAAAAAAAAGCAAAGAAGGCTTGGTTGGATAATCCATTAGTCTAATCAGTCGAAATATTTATAATCCTGATGGGATAGCCAATTAAATTAAGATTTAATAGTGATGAATTATGCTGTCCCTTGAACACCCCCACTCTAAAGCTTTTAGGGCTAAAATAATGAACTTTGATTTTGAAAAATATTCTTTTCTTTCTATGCCCAATGCCAGTTAAAAGTTTAATAATAAGGAGATAGTACCCATAATTTGACAACTCATTAATCAAAAAAGAGGATCCTATGACCTCCTTCTTCTTATTTTGAAGATTAACACTTTGTAGGGTTCAATTGAGAAATAAAATACGACCTTTATTCATTTTCCTTAATCAGTACAATTATATCCCCTCAGTAGTCAAGACAACTGGATTGTTAAGGTATATAAGTTGACAAAAGCTATTAATTATTCATCAAATCACTTTTGACCCATGAGTATTTGTTCAAAATGTTTGAGATAATTCTGATTTAAAAGATACGACAAATAATTATAAAACTAACTTTATATTAGTTTAAATTATTTTGGAACAATGATATATCTAGATGTATACAATTCTAATATGATATTAAGACCTAAGAAGTGAAAAAACTCATATTAAAAATTAGTATTAAAAAATAAAATGAAAAAACTTGTGACAAAGGAAATGTTAGAGACAATTCCACATATCAAAATTAAAAATGAGCCTTAAAAAAATGAAATAACCAAGTATGTAGTTAAAAGACGTTACATATTAAAATTTTAACTGATACAATAAGAATTTATAATTGTAGTAAAAGTAATTAAATATGATTTGAATTTAGTAATTATAATACAAAACAACAATCTCTATTTTAAGTATATATGAAAAAAGAAAGTAATAATTTGCAAGAAAGAATTGATTTTCATGTCCCTATTGATATTCTCTCTAATTTTTTTTTGTGGATGAAATATTACAAACAATATATTTCAACAAGTACCATCCCCAAAGTATAATTAGATCATGGCAAGGAATCCAGGGAGGGGAATTTTAAGTAGCAAAAAGGACTACTCATTCATCACCCATCACGGTGGGTTCAAAGGAATTGAGCCGCCACAAAAAAAAATCTGAGAGTGCTATGTTTTCATCATTTATTGGGAATGCTAGCTGCCCCACCCAAAGAATTAGGGAAAAAAAATAAAAAATAAAAACCAAGTTATGATGCTTCATTTTCTCTCTTCATTTCTTTATATTGATCCTCCTTTTTAATTATTATTATTATTATTATTGTTTTCTTTTTAAGGATGAATCAAATGCCCTAACAAGAACCGCTATTTAGTTACAAACCCATGAGCTAAAGTTAAAAGATTTACCTACTGGCAAGTTGGGTCTGTTAACAAACTGCACAAGGAAAATTAAAGTTAATGTCTTTGCATTCAAGAAACAACAACTCTCTATATATTATTTCTTTTCGCTGTGATTTCGCTGGTATTTGCTTTCCAGATGGGGCATGCATAAATATTTCTCTCTTTTTTAAGAGCCTTTTTTGACATTTTGGCCAGCCAAGAATAATAATTGCAATGATGGTTAGTGCTTTTTTCAACTTTGCCAATAACATGGGGGCACTGTTTTCATTCTTTTACTAAGTTGGCTTCGGCTTCGGCTTCCTAAAGTTACCCTTCAAAAGGGCACTGTTATTATTATGCTGAAGTTGCAGTTTCTTTATCATTTTGTCATAGCTTCAGCTTGGATGGTCACTATACACACACACACACACACACACACACATATATATATATATACACACATACACATAAAGTTATAAAAATATATAAGGAAACTTGTGTTGTTAGTATTTCCGTATATATCAAGAATCTCATGAAAAAAATACTGCAATGAAAATCACACAGAAAAGTTAATTAAAAGGATATCAAAATTATTAGGAGTCCTACTCAAGTAGCAATGGATTTGCTTTATAATATATAGGGTTTGATTCTCATGCAAACACAATAATTTATGTTGATTTTGTAAGAAAGAATTTATTTGAATCCCATATATATGATTATTATTTTATTAAATAAAATACAATGCAATATTTGGATTGATATATAGTTATTGTAATCCAATTTGTAAAAGATTAATTTGTTGCCAAGCACATAAATATTGATTAGATTTATTAATATTAAATTCATTATTGAGAATTCATGATCACATCTAATTTGGTCACCTATATATTATATGCAAATGCAATTGCAATTAATTGTTGCTACTTCAATTTCATTTGCAAAAGGCAAAAAAAGGACATTATGAAGTGTTTTCTTCATAAGAAAATAGCATTAAAATGGCAATAAGAAGTGTTTAATTTCCATCAACTTTGCCTGGACATTTTTCATGTTAGAAAATCTTTTTTTTTTTGGGTTTACCATAATTACCAACAGAAATCTATGGAATAATATCTAAGTTTACAAAGTAAAGCAATAGAGATAAAATAAAATATTAGTAATATGAAAGAAATAGAAAATGGGTTGAGTTAGCTGTGGATAAGATGACACATGTGCTTGTATTTTACGATGTGGCTTGCCATCTCCACAACATGAATCTGCACATTTCTGCAACAGAAAGGGATGTGCACCACACCGGCCATTATTTGCAAATTCATCAATTCTAATCATTTTAATTGTCAATTAGTCAAATTTTGTCACATGAAAACCAATTAATTACTTGTTTTGTAGCTTTAGCAGTTGAAATAGCATTGAGTTATTGTTACAAAATCTTTCCTTAAATTGTATGGAATTAGCAATGGATCAACAATTAATTTAGATTATTTATACAATTTAGGAATGATTAGCATAAGTGCAAAATTATTAAATCTTATAAGTATTGGGGTTAGTAGAATTTTATGCATGCATTGGCCAAATTAATTAACAAAACCGTTGGATTTACTTCTCTTTATGGATAATCAATTCATCATTTCTTTCCAGTCACATCATTCCATCCTTATGAGTTAAGGCCAATTTTAGTTTTGAGTTATTTTGGCACAAAACATGTTAAAGATATAAGTGGTTTAGATTCATTTCATTGAGGGGAAATTTTTTATAATTTTTCAGGAATGGTAAGGCTTGCTTGTATTTAGGGGAATGACATAAAATTAATAATTAGGAATTTCTCTTATTCTATTTAAATATTAAAATAAGGTCACAAAACGAAAAGAAAAAAAAAAACCAACCCACATTCTATTTTGTGAACACATAGATGGGAAATACGTTACTAATATATAAAAAAAGTAAATTTCGATCATAAATAATTCTAAATATTTAATTTTCATAACTCCTTTTCCTTCGTTACAATTTAATTTCACTTCCTTAGTAAGAAGAGGAGAATGTTCAATGTCCGCCGGCAGTGGAACAGAACCTCCCTCCATTCTCGCCTCATTCTTTCCAGTTTCTACAACTTTAGAACCATCCTTCAGCCGCTGATCCCGTGTTCCAATTATATTTAATTCACCAATAGAAGCACGACACGTTTTCTTCAAAACCAGGTGGCTCTTTTCAATTGATTCAGTATAAAATAATTTGGTGAAAGGCTGTCAAATGATCATAGCCCCTTGTGGAAAATAAAATAATCTATGGCCTGCCGAATGCCCGTGAAGTGGGTCCATGAAGCCCGCGCCACATGGGATCCCACAAGATTCCCAGCCTCCAGGTTCGGTACCGAACCATGGTTTTGAATTTTTTGAACGTTGAAGCCCACCCGCATCTATTTCCATTTGGACGAATGTACCCTTTCTTCAATTTTCAGATTTCTCGAGTCCTCCTCCTTTCCTTTACCTCTCATTCTCTGCTTGACTTTCTTTGCTCCATTTAATTTTTTTTTTTCAGTTAATTACCATGAACCTATGAAGTTTGATTGTATTTATTAATACATTCATATATTTCCAAAATTGAATTATAATAATTTAAATTTTTTTATCATATGGTATTTTTTTCTTATAATTAATTAATTAATTAAATCATTACTACTAACAAATGTAATATAATAATTAATGCAAAACAAGTTATTTAAGATAAAAAAGGACTAAACTCAGAAGATTATGTAACTTAGATCAGAAGATTAAGACATTTTTGGGATTTGGTCAAAAGGGGAGGTTGGTTGGTAACTGTTTCTAAAGTTTCAACAACCAAATTCAGCTATGTGAAAGATACACACTGCCAAACTGAGTAAGAAAATTAATGTGGTCCTTCTTTTCAAATTGTTACCTGTTGAAATAAAACTGGACATGTGGAATTTTTTTACTTGCTCGAAGATTTTGGCTATTTTTTTTACTACTTTAATTAAATATTAGGTTCTAACTTTTAGAAATCAATGATTGACTATTTGTACACTTAACAGTTTGTTTAGTAAAATTAAAAAAGAGTTAGCAGTTGAATGGGCTCTCTCCAGTTAACAGTATTCATTTATCATTTACTTTTTTTTGGTTACCCTCTAATAATTTGAATTCATATAGAATAAATATATTAAAAGAGTAAAAATTTTAAAAAATATTTCATATTCAGAATTCAAATTCGGTACTTTTAACTAAAATGAAAAAATAATTAGCAGTTTATTTCATATTTTGAAAGTATTAATAAGAATTTTTGGATGGTTAATTAAGTATGGTGGTTGAGATGATTAAAGATTATTAAGCATTTGATGGATGAGTTTGAGGATATATATTTGTAGTAGATTTTCTTATTTGTAAGCTTACACTATTTCACTGGATTTTTCGGTGTTCGATCATTCTTCTATATATCGATCATATTCATCTTATTATTGTTAGTTCTATTTTTTTAAAAGTTTTGCTTACCTTTTTTTTTTCAATTTAAATATTTAATATCTAAAATAATATATTTAAGATATTATTTTAAACTGAAACATTAAAAAATATTAATGGGAGTTGTAAAGCAAAAAAAATCCAACCTTTGAAAATTGAATAAAAAAAACCCCACATGTATTTCGAAAAGCAAAAAAAAAAATATTTAAAAAAATCAACTTACATAATCCAAATTTCATTACTAAACTTGCAACTTGCTTCAAAACAAAACCCTAACATCTCAAATTCGAACCTCCCCACTTGATGTAACAGCTACTTCTTTCTAATCCAAATCAAAAGGTTTTTGAAAAAGTAACAAACCTTCGATATTTCTTAAAAGTAGTGGTGGATTAAACCAATTTCACCAAAATTGGAAAAAAAGAAAAAAGGAAAATGGTTGGTGGCTAATTAATTTGATTTGCTAGCCAAATTAGTGTCAAATAATAAATTTGTTTTGCTGAGGCCGATGGCATGAATTTGTCAATTTTAGATACACTTAAATGCACTTTCTCAATACCAAAATCTCACCCACTGGCCTTCCATTTGATATTACTTTTGATTTGTATATAATTACATATAAAACACAATTTGCTTTTATGTATGGCTTTCAAAATTTGAAGCCTCCAAATAATGTGGACCCATTTAGCTCAGTGCTTCTCCATAAATTTTTAAAATTAAAGAAATTAATTATAAAAGGACCCACTTAATTCAACATTTGAATTTTTAGGGATGGAAAAAGGAATATCGAGCATAATATTACAAATTAAATATGACGTTTTTGATGTTACAAGTTAAATATGAAGCATACTGCAAAGTAATAGACAAACCCCACCGCCCATTTATGTGTTTGAATGTTTTTGAATTTCTTTTGGGAGGGAACACTTTAAATTTGGGTCTTAGAATGCCAATTTAATTCAGATAAAAATTGGTCACCTAAATAAATATTCTTTTTTATTATTTTAAAATTAAGGAAAGAAATTAGTGATTATTCTTATAATGATCATATTACATCAATAATTGATACATAAAAAAAGTAAGTGGGAGATTTTATTTCTAAATTTTATAAGCATTTGATAAATGCATAGAAGCCTCATATGTTCCCACAATTCTAACCGGCTCAATAGTGGTCGACAGAAGTAAAAAATAAAAAAGGGTCTTGTCACTTGAGTTATCTGCCTATCTTTTATTCTAAGGTCACAGGTTTAATCCAAAATTTAATTAGGCCGGTCTTAAAATAAGTCATTATTAACTACTTTCAGGAAAGAAAAACAAAAACATTATTATTGAACGGTGACAGTGAATTTGTAGCGATTTAACAAAGTAAAAGGTTAAATGTATATTTAGTAAAAAAAATTTAATATAATTTTTCATTAAATTTAATCACTAAAATGCCTTTTGCAAATGCTGTAACAACGAGTTGAACTAAATAGACTTTTAATTTATTTACTTTGCGCTCTAACATATAAATATATCATTAATTCTAAAGACAGGCTCCAACATATAAATATATCATTAATTCTAGAGACAAACACCCATTAATTGCATTTATAGCTCATGCCTTTTCTTACTTCTTATTTTCCATAAAGAAAAGCTCATGTTACCAAATCATATAATTTCTTTAATTTGCTATTTGAATAAATTAGACATTCTTATATTTTAATAAATTACAATTAAAAATAAATTTTTAAAAAATTAACAATTTATTTACTGTTATTTGATAAAATATTCATATTATTTGATACTATATGAATTTCAAATATTATAATACATAATTTTTCTATATTTGACATATTTTTATTTGAATTATTTAGAATTTTATGTATAATTTAATAATTTTTATAAGAATTTATAACTTTTATTTATTATCAATGATTGCAATGCAGAATAACTGTTATAATCAAGTCACGGTTTTTATAATAGTTATCTAAATAATATTTTTAATAAATGATAGAATAGTAAAATATTAATTTTTAAAAATTTATTTTTAATTGTAATTTATTAAAATTTTATAGATTAAACCGTAATTTATTAAATTTGCTAATTAAATTCTTTCAATAATCCAATATGGGAAGATGTCTAACTTGGTATATAGGGTGCAAATGTTTATTTTGCTACTTCTAGCTTGTTAATTAGCTTTTTTAGTACACAAAAAACAAAAATAGGTTAAAAATTTAAAGCCACACCATTAATTGAAGCGCAATTATACCTCACAACTGTTCAACTGACGAATACTGTAATTAGGTATATTAATTATTACGAATAGTAATGAAATTACCATTTAGTAATTCTTTTTTAATTTAGTAATAAATAGCCTTTATATTATTAGAGACATTTTCCAAATCAATTATCAAATAGACAGAGCTAAAATTTGTTCTTTGAGATTTTCAACATTGGATATTTACTTTATAATTGGTTTACATTATTAAAATTTTAATTTATAAAATATATTATTTTACTTAATAAATTAAATTTAATAATATAAATTACATAAATGTCTAAAAAATATTGAAAAGAAAGTATTGATAGCAATATATATATATATATATATATATAGTTAAGATTATCAAGATTTACATTATCCCATAGCTTAAAACCTACTATATTTAGTCAATGTGATAGAAAATAAAATGTGGAGCAATGAGTTACGTGCCTAATGGCTAGAAGAGCTAAATTATCATTATTGTATTTGGTAACAATAGAAGAGCTGAAGTACGTTGTTCTGCGCAGTCCAAAATAATAAAAATAAAAAACAAAGATCTGCTTTTTTTTTTTTTAATTTCCAGAATGATTAAAAAACAGTTGCGTGTTTTGATGTCGCAAGGTTCGGATAAGCAGGTTCGGAAAGGAGAAACGTAGCAGTGAGAGTATAAAGCAGAGAAAGAAAGAAAAGAGAGAGAGAGAGACAAGCTGTGTATACTTTGTAGAAGAAGAAAGGGAGAGAGAGGAAAAAAAAAAAAAAGCAAAAGCTCAATGGAGAATGTGAGTCTGTATTAGTATCATCACTTCACCAAACAAATGTTATACCTCTCTTTTCTTTCTCTCTCTAGTCTCCTTCTTGTCCGATCTTCCGTTTTCTTCCAAGATTGATTTCCTTGCTTGTAGAGATTGTAATTGAACCTGCTATTTTGCAGGACTTCGGTGATTGTACATTATAAAGATTCTTCTTTTTCTTTCTTCTGGTTTTGGACAAGTTGGGTTGAGGATTGATGGTGGAATTGTGAGCAAGAGAATAAAAATAATAGCGGTTGTTGTTTGGTAGGGGGGAAATGGCGGGGGAAGGAGCATTGTCATTTTCGGTGGCTTCGGTGGTGGAGGATGTACTGCAACAACACGGAAATAGGCTCAGAGATCTTGATTTGGAGTCTAGAAAAGCTGAAGAAGCTGGTACTTTTTTTCTTTCTATTTTATCTTTTGCTTTCCTTTATTTAGCTTCCTCTACTTGTCTCATTTAACTAATCATCCATATTCCGATTACATTTTGTGTTAATTCTGAGTTGGCGTTTAATAATTATATTTAATGAATTTAAATTTGTGGAAATTTGATGTTAAGTGATGCAAGTTGAGTAGAATGATCTTTCTTTATTTTCCTGCATCAAGAATTAATGAATTTAAGTTTGTGGAACTTTCATGTTAAAGAGATGCAAGTTGAGTAGAAATAATATTTCTTTATTTTCCAGCATCGAGAAGGTATGAAGCCGCCGGGTGGTTGAGAAAGATGGTTGGGGTGGTTGCGGCTAAAGATTTGCCAGCGGAGCCTTCGGAGGAGGAGTTTAGGCTTGGATTGAGAAGTGGAATCATTCTTTGCAACGTTCTCAATAAGGTTCAACCTGGAGCCGTGACAAAGGTGATTCTGATCTCTCTGTTCTAGTTTATTACAATTAGTTTCTCTACTTCCTTTTCTTTAAACGGATTGAATTGATATTTTGAGTAATTCATTGCTTTTAGGTGGTTGAAAGTCCATGTGATGCTGCTCTTATCCCCGATGGAGCTGCATTATCAGCATTTCAGTATTTTGAAAATGTGAGGAATTTTCTTGTCGCTGTGCAAGAGATTGGGCTTCCAACTTTTGAGGCATCCGATCTGGAACAAGTATGTGTTCTGATTCCTACATGGAAAATTGAGTGAGAGTGGGAGAGGGGGGGCAATCTTTGTTTTCAGAATTATATCTTACAGAATTTGATATGAAGACATTCTCTGCTCTTTTGACTAATATTATCTACTACAATTTCAGGGAGGAAAATCTGCCAGAATTATAAATAGTGTTTTGGCACTTAAGTCCTACAGTGAGTGGAAACAGACGGGAGGAAATGGAGTATGGAAATTTGGTGGAAATGTGAAACCTACCATTCCAGCAAAGTCTTTTGTAAGGAAAAACTCAGAGCCCTTCACGAATTCTTTGTCAAGGAATCCCTCAATGAATGAAAAATCTTTGAACGGTCTCTCCAATGACCTTGACTCCAATAAAATGGTTGGTAAGCTTAACTCTGTTAAAATTTACGACTTAACCACAAGTAAAGTAAATTTATGATTTATTTGTTCTTCTTCTATGCAGTCTACTTCGGGTTCCTTGAGTACACTGGTTCGTGCTGTTTTGTTAGATAAGAAGCCTGAAGAAGTTCCCATGGTAAGAAATTTATGCGCCTCCTGCTGTTAGTCATACTAACTCAGATTCGACTATCAGCAAAGTGCTGTTCTAGATAGGACTGGGAAAAATTGGATAACTTATATTGGTGGATGAATATGGCTTCTGTGTAAATTAATATTTAGCAACACCAACGTTGGAGATTTTAAAGTTACAATCCTGCTCATTATTCAATACTTATTCATCAAAGTGTTGATCTCATTTGCTCTTCCTAAGGAAGATACATAAATAGGAACCCCCTAATTTGTTGCCCTGTACCATTAAGATTGCTGCTGTTGCTACTACTTCTAGTTCTGTTGCTATTGCTTCTAACAAAAAATCATTCTGCCTTTTGTATGCAATAGTTGGTGGAATCAGTGCTAAGTAAGGTTGTGGAGGAGTTTGAGCATCGCATTGCAAGCCAATATGACCTGGTATTCTACTTGATCATCCAGAAATTTTATTTTTCTGTTCACTGAAGAAAATGGGCTTTGTTAAATCCTATTTATTTTGTTAATGGGTTGATGTTGAAATTTGATTCTTTGAAGGTAAAGCCAACTTCTAAAGAGGTGGCTGTTTCTCAGGGAAACAAATTTCATTTAAAATCTGCATCTGGTGATAAAAAGGTAATACCTGAATCATCAATTTCTGATCAACTATGACGTCTTTTAAAGTCCAAAGATACTAATAACAAACAAAAAAAACTCACACTTTTGAGGCCTATGACCTTCAAAGCTAGAATTATGGTCCTAATTAATGTTGTTTTAAAAAAATCATCTAGATTGAAGACAAAAACCTCAGAACAATAAAGAAAGAGGAGTGCTTTCACAATAACCACATTCCTGAAGAGGAACCTACAAGTCAAAACTTGAAAGGGAAGATTATCCTTGATCAGCAACAAAGAGAAATTCAGGTATCATTACTAGAGGCATATAACTACCATTCTTTCTTAATTCTCGCAAAAAATTAGATTGATCATGTTAATTATATTATGCATCCAGGAATTTAAGCATGCACTTCGCACAACAAAAGCTGGAATGCAGTTCATGCAAATGAAATTTCATGAGGAGTTTAACAATTTAGGTAATCATTTTGTAAAGGAATATATATATATATATATACCCTTTTTGTGGTAGATGAAGTCGGAAGTTGGTTAAGAAGAATTCTTATCCAAGATTTGAGTTTGTTTCCTCTTCATAGGCATGCATGTGCAAGGTCTAGCTCATGCCGCTTCTGGCTATCACAAAGTTCTTGAGGAAAACCGCAAGCTATATAATCAGGTGCAGGACCTCAAGGGTAAGTTACTGACTTTCTAAAGTCTGTTGTTATGGTTTTCTTTTATATGGCACTCGATCCCTTACGATCTCCTTAATTCACTAGGAAGTATTCGGGTTTATTGTCGTGTGAGGCCATTTCTGTCGGCTCACTCGAACTTTTTGAGCACTGTATATCACATAGAAGATGGAAATATCGCTATTAGTACCCCATCAAAACATGGGAAAGGATGCAAGTCCTTCAGCTTCAACAAGGTCTTTGGGCCTTCTGCAACCCAAGGTAGTTATTGTTTTGCTCAAAAATTATTCAGATTAATGCAAATTGATCATTAATTTTAAAGCATTGTGCTCCACTGAATTGCAGCCGAGGTCTTCTCTGATATGCAGCCATTGATTCGCTCTGTTCTTGATGGATACAATGTTTGCATATTTGCATATGGTCAAACAGGATCAGGAAAAACTTATACCATGGTAAAATGATTTTATAAACTTTGACAGAAGTGTGATAATTTATTGGTTTCTGGCATGTTGATAAAAAATGCAAAATTGTTGAACTTTTTTGTTCATGTTTCCAGACAGGACCTAAAGATCTTACAGAGAAAAGCCTGGGTGTGAATTATAGGGCATTGAGTGATTTGTTTCTTCTAGCCCATCAAAGAAAGGATGTCTTCCGCTACAATGTTGCAGTTCAAATGATTGAGATTTACAATGAGCAAGTGAGGGATCTCCTTGTCACTGATGGAAGTAACAAAAGATATCCTTAGAAATGCTTTTCCTCAAGTTTATGAACTGAAACAAACACTTATTATTATTTCTTTTGAAATATTCACTTGTTCCTTTTTACTATAATTATTTAACAAATCCATGCCTTTCTAAGTCATTTAACGATATTAAATTTCCATTTGGAAACGGACTTTAAGAGTTGTCCTTAATTTTTCGACACATTAGAAATTCGGAATAGCTCTCAGACAGGACTGAATGTACCAGATGCTAGTCTTGTTTCCGTTTCATCAACATCTGATGTAATTGATCTGATGAACCTTGGACAAAGGAATCGTGCAGTTGGTGCAACAGCTTTAAATGACCGTAGCAGTCGCTCTCATAGGTAGGTTGTTTGTTGTCTTCTTCTTCTTCTTCTTCTTCACCTTCTTCAGGATGCTTCTTTATGCATGATTCTAAAGCGACTTCCCCATTATTGTGAAATTGCAGTTGCTTGACTGTTCATGTTCAAGGAAGAGACTTGATATCTGGGACTCTACTTCGGGGTTGCATGCATCTGGTTGATTTGGCCGGAAGTGAGAGGGTAAACAAATCTGAAGTGACAGGAGATAGACTAAAAGAGGCACAACATATTAACAAATCTCTGTCAGCTTTAGGTGATGTTATTGCTTCACTTGCCCAAAATAATCCGCATGTCCCATACAGAAACAGCAAACTTACACAACTGCTCCAAGACTCACTTGGTAAGGTCAAAGTAACCAAGTTTTAAAATTTTTTATCAAATTTTTTTTTCCATTTCCCCCATCACAAAGGATTATGATGTGGGCTTGTGCATCTTATCTCAGGAGGGCAGGCCAAGACATTAATGTTTGTTCACATAAGCCCTGAGCCTGATGCAATTGGAGAAACAATAAGTACACTTAAATTTGCAGAGCGTGTAGCCACTGTTGAACTTGGTGCAGCTCGAGTGAACAAAGACAGCGCAGATGTTAAGGAGCTCAAAGAACAAGTTATTACATCTTCCATATCTTCTTTTAACATTCTTCTTTTTAGTTGCTATGATACTTCAAATTTAATATATGCTGTATGAAATATTTGATTTGGTTCCCTTTTTCTGCATCTCTTTCTAGATTGCTAGCCTTAAGGCTGCCTTAGCAAGGAAAGAAGGAGATTCAGAACATTTCCAACCTTCTGTGGCTGGAAACTCTGAAAAGTATGGAAGAAAAGAGAATGAGTTGTTGCCATTTAATTCTAACCAGTGGCTCGGAGATGTGAGTGACAACAATAGCTTCCGCCAACCCATGGGTGATGTGGGCAATATAGAGGTGAATCTTGCTATTCCATCTTCAATGGATATGATTTTTCTTCAATCTTGTTCATTCCACTTGTATATATATTGATTATTGGCGCCTTAATTTAATCACATTGCAATGACTTAATTCTTCCAAGACAAACATTACACTATACAAGCAATCAATTGGAATTAATTTAACCACATTGCAATGACTTGATTCTTTCAATTAATTCAATGGGATGCATGTCGATCTGATGGCAGGGACAGCAGCAACTAGTTCACTCGGTTTCATTTTGCATGATATCAATAGTGTATTGGAATTTTTGAGTGTTATGAGATCTTTGAATAGGAATTTCATATCTTGATTCTGGTTTGGGTGTTCCAGTTCAGGCGAGTGAATGAATTTGATATTTAGGCTTCATGGATTGGGATGAAAGCATTTCTTTCATCACATTATAGATATGCTTCATAAATGTAGAAACCTCCCTTAGTTTATTATGCATTAAAGTCAAAAAGATTATTAAGAGGCGGTACTGGATTTGGTTTATTTTTCTTTAGTATGATAATATCATTAATTACTCTCTAATTGATTGAAGTGATAGATTCCCACGTATACTTTACCTTCAGGTTCATACAAACTCTACACTAAGGCAAAAAAGGCCAAGTTTTGATCTTGATGAGCTTTTGGCAAATTCACCTCCATGGCCTCCCCTTATTAGCCCCAGCAAAAAATATGGAGAGGATGAGAAGGAAATGGGCTCAGGTGAATGGGTAGATAAAGTAATGGTGAACAAGCAAGAGGCTGTGGACAGAGTTGAAAACCCTATCGGCTGCTGGGAAGCAGACAATGGCAATTTACCTGATGTTCTTTGCCAGAAATATCTTTCGGACTCTTCCAAAATTTACCCTGACCAATCCTATAATATGTTCATGGGTACAAATCGGTTCAACATGAGTAGTACCGATGACATGGATGATCTTGATGCTGCCACTAGTGATTCATCAGAGGCTGATTTGCTGTGGCAATTCAACCAGTCGAAACTTTCAGGTGTAGCCAATGGGATTGAGCCGAAAGCCAAGAAGCCAAGTTCAAAAGCAGCGAAGAATCCGGACTTGAGGTACTTAATTGTCATCTTTCATATTGTGCCAAAATTATGCTTACAAAGTCTGTTAACTTTTTCTTATTTTTTGCAGCAGGAACTTAAATCCTACGCTAGGCCCTTCGCCATCACGGAAATTACCAAATGGAGCTGGTGCCCCCTTCCACCGGAGCGGAAGGCAGCCAGCTCCTGTTGACATGAAACGCAGAACTGGAAATAGAAAGTAGGAATGTTAATCACGTTGAAGGGGAGATTTCACTTTTTTTTTTCTTTTTCCCTCCTTATATATAATTCATTAATTTTTTTTTTCTGAGAGAGAAAAAGAGAGGTTTTCCATTTTATTTTTATTTCTTTCCATGTATTGTTTATAATACAGTAAAATGGAGCAATAATTCTAGTTGCTTGTTATTGTCCACTGGAACTCATCCGATGTGTTCAGACTTCAGACTTGGTTTTGACGATGGGTATATTTGTTTGCACATTCTATATTATAATCTCTCTTTATGTAAAATATTTCAGACTCAAATTTGAATTGTAACTTCTTTCATTTCTTTTTTAAGCAGTTTATAACAGACAAAAAAAAAAAGTTAGCCAGAGTTGCATGTGTATTGTTTGCTGTTTTCGTCCCTTCTACATTCTCCTGATCAATTCGATTGAAATAACTTGTAAAACAAATTATTAATTAGCATGGTAAACATAAATTTATATCAAAGGCAATCCCCAAATTTCAGCTGATCGATACTAAATTTTAAAATTTCAAGTTTAAACTCTTAATTTGAGTCTATAAACCCAAAAAATAACATAAATGCAATAAATGTCAGCCGTTTTGGCCTTTAATGCATAAATGTTTTTTTTTTCAAGAAAGAAAGAATTTCATTTGTAATTTAATTTCAAATTTTTTGTAGTATATGATCAAAAAGGATATTCTTCTCATATTTGTGAAAGTTGCACCTGCATTGTTTACTGTTTTTGCCTCTTCTAAACCATTCTAGACTAACAGTCAATACGGTTAAAATCACTTGTAAAACAAATCATTAGCATAATAAACATAAATATAAATTAAGGCATGCAATCAGTCAGTTTCAGCTGAGTGATACTAAATTATAAGATTACGAGCTTGAACTCTTAATCCTATGAGTCTAACACTCTGAATGGGATTATTTAAAATGGAACCTTGGATGAACTTTGTTAAATCTTTACTTTTTTTGCAGGAGTATGCATAGCACGTGCTTGTGCTGCCCATTTGAACCTTTCAAGCCACATACTCATCTCCTCCCACGCACCACCACAAATTTCTTTAAGTTGCATGGATGCCAAATTTGTGGCCATTAACTTGTACTTGTAAGAAAGCTACTATTGGCAATACTCTACACAATTTCCAAAGCAAAATTCTTCTTATATTATACATGGGCACTAAATTCATCAGGAATAAACAATTATTTTTTATTATATATAAATAAATTAAACCACTAATTGATTAATAATTCATTTGAATTTCATACATTTTTATCACGATTCCCTTTCAAACATCTTTAACAGCTGATAAAAGAAAGAAATCTCTGGAACCTTCTTTTTAGTTTGCTTTCACCTGTGCTACCTTGTTCCTTGTCCATAAAACCCACAACTTTTCATTGCTTATAAACTTGCTTGCACACACCAATCAGCCAGAAAAAAATCACCAAATTCAAGCAAATTGGTGAATATATGGCTGACTGCGAGCCTTGTTATTATTCAGTGCTTGGATTACGTAAACAAGCCTCTGCAGCAGAGATTCGTGATGCCTATAGAAAGCTAGCTCTGGTAAATTTGTTGATTTTTTTTTATATTTTAATTTTGGGTTCATTTCACAAGATGTGTTGAGAATGTTTTTGATATTTGGATGCGGGCATGTTTTGAAGAAATGGCATCCAGATCGGTGGATGAAAGACCCTGGAGTTTCTGGCCAAGCCAAAATACGGTTTCAGCAAATTCAAGAGGCTTATTCGGGTACAAATTTATAAATTATTATGAATATATTTCAAATTTATTATCCATTTTATTAATTATAGTTAGCTTATTTTAATTTTCAGTTTTATCAGATAAGAAAAAGAGAAAACTTTACGACGCGGGAATGTTGGGTTTTCTTGGAGACGATGACGATGAAGTGAGTTCTTTGTTCTCTTACGTACAAGTTTTCCTTTTAGATTTTAATTTTCTTTTTTTACTTTTTACCCTCCTAATTCTTGAATGTATTGATTACTGAAATTTCTGAAACAGGAATTCTGTGATTTCATGCAAGAAATGGTTTTGCTGATGGAAAATGCTAGATCACAGGTGATGGACATTTTTCTTTTTCCCTTTTCAGTTTAACAATTCCTCCACTGATTATTTTAAAATTAATTCAAATATTTATATTCTCTAATTGTTATTTTGGTTGGTTGATGTTGTTGTAAATAGGAGAGTAAGAGTTTGGAAGATCTTCAAGGATTGTTAATGGAGATGATTGCAGAGGATGAAAGAATCAAATTTGGGTTCGATTCACATACTGCTAAGAAGAGGACCCGCTTCAACAACATATGATAATTATTTGCTTAACCCACAATTGTTTGATCTATATAGTTGCCATTTTTATGCAGTGAAAATAAATAAATAAATAAATAAATAAAAACATAGTAGTTGGCCCTCATATTCCTTTTCTATGGATGCTGTTATTCTTTTATTTATTGCATATTGTCCATTTTTACCATTTTAGAGGATTTCTTTTAGACTTAAAATTTCTAAAATCCATATATTCAAAATTTTAATGGTAATTAACTATATAATTAAATTGGTCGTATTTATTTAATTTTCAGATTAAAGTTGCAAGAAAGACAAGGTTAATATCTTATTGGCAAAGACAAAGATTGAAGATAGAAGTAAAGCACATGAAGTATTTAAGGTAGGAAAATTGATGTAAAGCCAATATATAGGTTTATATATCTGTTGAAGCTTGCATTGCATTGCACTTATAAAATTATAGTAATTAAGATCTCATCAAAAACTGGTTTCACCATAAAAACATTTACATAAAAGAGTTAATTTCAAAATATATTAAATGTAAAAGTGCTTCAAGAGAAGAAAAAATCGTAAAAACCATTATAAAAAGAATACTTTCACCATAGAAACAATTGAAAAATTTCTAAATAAATTTAGTCTACTATATTATCCATAAACTATATATATATATACAGATTTATTAACTATTATATTTATATTAAAAAAATATAAATAAAATAATTAAATATATTATTATATAATTGAATTAGTTTATAAATGAATAAATATCATGCGAATCTTTTTATTAGAAAAAGTTGTGGCTATAAGTGATCCATTCAAATTTTACGAAAGTAACAAAAAGAAAAATCAAAGAAAACGTTGGTTGATTTTTCTTTGTCTATTTCATGAACCTATTCCTGAAAAGAAATGATTGCAATCCCTCTTACTTGGGCAAGTATCATCTCATGAAACATTAATGGCATAGAACTACAAACTTCGGCAAATTTTGAGGTTCCTATTTGAGGGTGTTTCGACCATTGCATGAAATCGTATGTGTAAGAAATTTCTGGAGCAAGCAATATATATTATAATTTATAAATATATCTTATACATACATGTCCTAATGCACTAAACCGGACACTCAAATACATATATGACTTTAATAAAGGTATATTAAAAATAAATCTAGTTATTCTAGTAAAAGTACACGTAAATATTTTTATTTTTGGCAAATCATAAAAACGATATTAATTAGTTTATATAATTATAAAATGTATTGAATTATATAATTTATATTTATAATAATATGGTAATATGTAATAATCTTCTTTAAAGCCGACCCATTTATTTTTTACTCGTAATTCCCTTCTTCATAATGTGATTTTACTACATTATACATGAGTTATTTACATAAAGTCAAGAAAATAATCAAAATAATATTTTTTGATTCCTAAAATTATATAGTTTTTTTATTTAATGTGGTTAATTTTGTTTGTATTGTTATAAATATTTTTTTTACCAAATTGATTATTTTGACTATTAATTTCCTTATAAGTTTTTAAATTATTTATTTTACAGAAATTTTTTTATATGGTTGATCTCCCCTTCGTGCTTTTTTATTATATATTTTTTTGCTTCTTTGTTAATATGAGGTTGAATATGTCATTTTCTGTTTTTTATTTAAAAATTATTAACATTATTTATTGTTACATACAAAATTTCACCAATTGTCAAATATGTTAAGGGTAAGATTTAGCCTTGATTTCTTCATCTATCTCCTTCAAGAGATAATTAAGTTTTGCTCGTTACTCTTCTTTTTTTGTTGTGTTTGCATGAAAAGTTTTTAGTTAGATCTCTTCTTTATTGTCTTAGTTGAAATTGTTTAGTTGAAATTATTTATGAATGTGATTACAAATTAAGAATCTAAGTTGATCAATGAATGTAATAAATTTGAGAAATTTAAGTGATACAATTTCATGCTTTATATCCAAAGTCAAGTTTAATTACCTCTATAGCTAAGCGGAAAATTGTTTTGTTGTATGAGTGCAAACAAACATCTCAACAAATTTTCAATTACAATTATGTATTATTAACATTTCATAATTAAAAAAAACAAAGATAAACAAATATATAAAATTAGCTTTTATTAGAAATCCAAATTCTAATAAAGATCTAACAAAATTTTAGTTAAAACAACTTATATATTGAAATTTTTTAAATTATAACTATAAATATATTTAAAAAAAAAATATTTTATATTCATGTTGTTTGAAATAATACTTATTTATTTTATAATGTATGAATTTAAAATATTATTATGCAATATATCATATTATTTTTTTACATTTAAAATATTTTTATATAATTTTTTTAATATTTTATGTACAATTTAATAAATTTTTATAATTTAGAGTTTGTTTCTGTTATCATCTATTGTAACTTCAATATATTTATTACATTCAAGATTTAGTTTTTTAATTTTAACATTTTAATGAAATGATAAAATAAAAAATACTAATTTTTAAAAATTTATTTACACCTATAATTTATTAAAATTTATGAGTAAACAGGAAACCGCCGTAATTGACCCTAGCGCAGCCATGCCAAATTAGACGCCCAAATTTAATAGAAGTAACCAAAAGAATCTCACCACGCCTGCGTCACGTGGCATTCGTTATTCGCACTCCATAATTGTTGTGGGCACTATTTCTTTTACGATGAATTTTCCATTCTACCCTTCCAGCGGAAAGAGAGAGGACTGGCAGAACCGTGGTTTGCTCTTTTTGCTCCACTGAATTATCCAAACAAATGCGTGTTAATCAAATTCCAATTATTGGAGGCTCGGATTAATTGTAATTGAAAGAATTTATTAGTACATGTAAAATTTAAAATTAACAATTTTTTAAGTGTTAATTTATTTTTTGTTATATATTCACTTAAATATTTTATTAACATGGAACAACTGAAGAATTATGAATAATTCTTCTTTAGAATGAATTTATCAATAATTTATGATGAATTGCATTCCATAAATGGTAAAGGGCATATCTCTTTAATCAAATATTCAAAATTAAACAAATCAATTTTCTTAAATTAAAAACAGGCCCAAACTAATTTAATATAAAAAATAAATCAAAATAATTTTATTTTATTCAATATATTCGATCTTGGATCCATTTTAAAACATTAGTATAATTGTGTTTGATTTTAGTTGATTTTATGCCGCTTTTTGGGGCAGATTTTTATTGAAGGGAAATAATAAGTATTTTTTAATATTATTTAATACTCATTTACTGATTGCAGAAAAAAGAGAAAAAAAAATATTTTTAAAACTTTATCTAATATGAAGATAAGTGGTGAAGAGTATTACAATTCCTCTTAATTGAATTCACCATCAACTTGATTTAATCGTGAAAAATTCAGGATTATTGCGGGGTTTGATTCCGTTGAATGTTGATCTGCTTTAGGAAAAGAAACGGTTTAAAAATAAAATGAGGATACAATGGTCATTTTAAAAATATAGAACAAAATGAATAGAGCGCCGATTATGAATTTTGGAGTACGAATAGCATTTTCCTTTTAGTTTTGGAGTTTTGACCCAACTTCTGACGTAGTACTCTGTGTATCTCGCATCAGTAAGGCAAGCTCCTCGACCCTCGCATCGCATCCTCGAACTTTAATCATTTCAGCTCAAATTCCATTTAGGCTCGATTTCTCCGTTATCCTTAAAGAAAATGGCGATAGGGATTGTAGCTCGGCGCCTCTCGAGTGGATCGACGACTTCACAGATTGTAGGGTCTTTGCGTTATGCAAGCTGGAGATGGTATTCTACTGGCTTCAGAGAAGAGAAAGATACTTTCGGTTCTATTCAAGTTCCCGCTGATAAGTTCGTCTTTCTCCCTTCTCTGCTACGAATTTAATGGAGTAAATTCTCTGTTGATATCTTGCTGTTTTTTGTCTGCTTTAGGTTATGGGGTGCTCAGACTCAAAGATCATTGCAAAATTTTGAAATAGGCGGCGACCGTGAGCGGATGCCCGAACCGATTATTCGTGCCTTTGGCATTCTGAAGAAATGCGCTGCCAAGGTTCATTGATTTACCTACTTCTTCCGAGTTCATGCTTCTTTGTTATCATCATCATCATCATCATTATTATTATTATTATTATTATCATCATCATCATCTTCTCGCTGATTGTTGATTATGGTGGCTTATGAATTTCTACTTTAGTGTGTAATGGCGTGTTGATTTTTTGTTTTGAATAAGTAAAATGTTGATTTGTACTATTGCAGGTGAATATGGAGTATGGTCTTGATCCATCCATAGGGAAGGCGATTATGCAAGCTGCCCAAGAGGTTGCTGAAGGAAAGCTAAATGATCATTTTCCGCTTGTTGTATGGCAGACTGGCAGTGGCACACAGAGTAACATGAATGCCAATGAGGTCAGCACTTGCATTTGTTAGTTTCTTCTTTCTTTAATCGCGTTATACTCATTAAAAGAAAAAAAAATAAATAAAACGAAGAAAAAAAGAGAACTGGATATATTGCCTTCTGCCTCTATAAATTTGCGTAGAATAAAGTTGCAATCTGCAATGCGATTGATGCATTTGTAAGATTTTGTGGATTGTTGAAAGTAATATCTTGCGTTGTCTCCTTGTTTAGGTATAGGATAGTCATCTAGGCATTTACATTAGTTTTCACTCTGGGATTCGGCAGAAGTCGAGGGTTCTTTATTGGTATCATCCTCCCATCTGTTCAACTGATTTAATTTCTGTAAACTGTTTCCATTGTCATGGCTTACATAAAAAAACTTTTAGTGAGTTGGATGGAAATGACTTC
Organism: Triadica sebifera; assembly: GCA_023653625.1. Taxonomy (NCBI): domain Eukaryota; kingdom Viridiplantae; phylum Streptophyta; class Magnoliopsida; order Malpighiales; family Euphorbiaceae; genus Triadica; species Triadica sebifera. The sequence goes on from CM042895.1 coordinate 5,330,196, forward strand.
CATCTATACGTTCTAACTTAGGAATTCTCTCAGATGGTGTTGCATTTGATGCTATGAATTGAGGACCTGAATCAACTGTTGTGCAAATGTTGTAATTGGAGCTCTCTAATTAAATTGGTGCACATCCTTGGCTTGGCATAAGTAATATATTGATTCATTTATAATTTGATTACATACTTAAAATTAAACCAAAGGTCTTCCTTCCTAATATTTAGCCATTTCATTGATGTAGTGCCCGGTAGCGGATTTGAATTAAAGGGTCTATGACATCTATAATCCCTTTTATCGTCCAAGTATACATGATTTTCTCCATAATCTAATCTTTATGTATCATTTTTGAGAAAATATGAATACGTTACATGATGATGCAGCAATTGAGGACATCAAGTTTCTCTTCATATAGGTCTGGCAAATGCAGACCATTTATTGACGTGCCCACCACCAAATATGCTCTTATTGATAATTGAAGATGATTGTTCTCTTTGATGATTTGTTGCTCGCCAACAATGCTTCTCCAGAAATTTGAAGTTAACCAAGTGAATTATGAAATTAAATTTCAATAGAACACCCCACACCTGGATCCTGTATGTTTTGAACATATGTTTTTTTACACAAAATTAGAGTTCCTCTAATTTATCAGATTTGTGGTATAAAGCAGTCCTACTTTACCATGATATCTCATATGGAGTTGTTACATATCATGGACTTTCCAGGTTATTGCCAATAGAGCAGCTGAGATCCTTGGCCGGAAGCGTGGTGAAAAGTTCGTGCACCCAAATGATCATGTGAATAGATCACAGTCTTCTAATGATACCTTCCCTACTGTAAGTGCAACTTACTTTGAGACTTGCAGATGACTCATAAGTCTTATTTGTTGAATTTTTGTTTTTGAATAGAATATGCAACTTACTTTATTTTGCTTTAAACTGAGCTATTAGATGCATTTTTCTTGTGGAAATTGAAATTACTGTTTCTTTTTATTATTATTATTTTTGGTAGCCTTTATCAGTAATATCTTGTTCTTTCCAGGTAATGCACATTGCAGCTGCTACAGAAATAAACTCAAGATTAATACCAAATTTGAGAAATTTGCACACTACACTACATTCTAAGGTCTGATGTTTTTACTCTTCCAAAAGCTAATGGAAACAAAGTAGCCTGGATTGGTCTTGAATACAAATGCTGCTATATGTCCTGAATCTAGTCTTTGAGATATATGATTGGACAGAAACATATATGTATTCTGCAACAGCATCTGTGACATATTCATTTGCTGGACATGGGAGGTCAATAACCCATTAGAGTATGATGTTCATTCATACATAAAACAATCTAGAGCATCACTTAATGGCATATGTATATATATATATATATATATATATATTTATTTATTACTCTGATCTCTCCTACTAGCCATGACATTGAGCAATGGTCAGACATTTAACTCCTATTGCCTTATTGTCAGGGAATATCTATGACTCTCCTAGATATATACTGCTATCTCTGGCTTGGCTTACATGAATGATCCTGTGATTTGTTGATGTGGCTTCATTAGTATTTCTAGTGCATCTTTGGTTTGGTATTTTGCTTTTGCACTTGATGCATAGATGTTCTTGCATTTCTATGAGTATAAATCAGCATTAATGTTGCTCATTCTTTTGTGATCAGTCTATTGAATTCAAAGATATCGTCAAAATTGGGCGCACACACACTCAAGATGCAACACCTTTGACACTTGGGCAAGAGTTTAGTGGCTACACCACACAAGTCAGATATCTTTCTTGTGACATCCTGTGGCTCCCTACATGCCCCCCTTTTTTCAAATTAATGTTTATTTCAGTTGATTTTGTGATTGTTGGCAGGTGAAGTATGGAATTGATAGGATAATGTGTACTCTACCTCGCATGTATCAGGTTGGCCACACAGATAGTTATCTACTTTTCCTATTTCCATCCTTTTATTGTCGTATTCTTTTCCCCTTAACAGTTTTGAGAAGACTTAATACGATATTTGTGCAGCTTGCACAAGGTGGGACTGCTGTTGGAACTGGATTGAACACAAAGAAGGGGTATGTGATGAATTAAGTGTTAGCTCCTTTGTTTTGTTGTTTTTGCTCGTTTTACTTTTGCCTCTATTGGTGATTGTATTCATATCAACATTCCAAAGGCATGAACAATGATGGCTCGTTTTGTCAGTTCTTTCTTAGTTTTCACCAATGAGTGAAAGTTTGATGTAACCCAAAAAGGGGAAAAGATTATGATGAAAAATTAATTTTCTTGTGTACTATGTTTACCACGATTATGCAGAACATAATCCTTGTTGCAACTTTCTATAGGTGTTATTAGCCATTTGCTAACTTATATTAGATATCTTTGTAAAATATATTTAAATGTATGCTAATTAATGTTTGATGCCTGCATATATTTAGATCCCGATAGGCAACCAAGGAAGATATCTAGGTGTCATTTTTTTATGCACCTGAATAGGAGAAAAGTTGCATGCGTGTATATTTAAGATCTGGTCTATGGACAAACTGGTTCGAGCAGGAACACTAATTCATCTCTCATCTTGGTATATGACATGAAAATTTACAGCATTTATATTAATTGTTATTGAAACAACAGATGCATTACTGATCCTTATGAGATTTAACAGTTACAAATTTTTTATAATCATCTAGGTTTGATGTCAAAATAGCTGCAGCAGTGGCTGAGGAAACAAACCTACCATTTGTCACAGCAGAGAATAAGTTTGAAGCTTTGGTTAGATCCCAACTTTGCTGTGATTGTGCCTTTCTTTTTGTTCATACATTTTGTTTTAAGGTTGCAAGTTTTCATTTGATTGTATTGCGGAACCATGACAGGCTGCGCATGATGCATTTGTTGAAAGTAGTGGGGCCCTTAACACTGTTGCTACCTCTCTGATGAAGGTTGCAAATGACATACGCCTATTGGGAAGGTTGGTACACTACTTGGATAGTCCTTTCCTACCTCCACTAGGTCAGTATTTGGTCTAACTTTTGTGGGTTTCACACTCTTTTCCTTGTTCAGTGGTCCACGATGTGGCCTTGGTGAGCTCATACTTCCTGAAAATGAACCAGGAAGCAGTATTATGCCGGTATATTCTCTTTCTTGTTTCAGTATGTCTCAGAAGTTGGTTGCCTGACATAATAGCTAATTGGAAGATTCTCACCAATTTTTCTCGGGTTTCAGGGTAAGGTTAATCCTACCCAGTGTGAGGCAATCACTATGGTTTGTGCTCAGGTAAATTTTGATGTGATCAGTTCTGTTTCATAAAATCATTTGAAAACCTGCAGAATCATCTACAAGCAGTTTTTCATAATAGTCCTTTCTTAATTTTCCAGGTTATGGGAAATCATGTGGCTGTTACAGTGGGCGGATCCAATGGTCATTTTGAACTAAATGTTTTCAAGCCTATGATTGCTAGTAATCTCTTACATGTATGTTGCATTTCCAAACGATTTTTATCAAATGGTTATTACCCATTTATTTGCTGTGCAATTCTTGTATTTTAGAGTTGAAAAGTTCCAATATGTTGTAGAATATGTGTTGCTCCACACCAGGGCTTGGCCTGATTCGACAGGCGAAATTTGATCTGAGATTATATAATGGTGCTTTATGCAAAGTTCAGCAGTTTGACTTTAAACATAATTGGATTAAGGATTTGATGTGAAATTTGATTTTGATTAAGATGCCTTAAAGGACAGTATTTGCCTGTATTTCTTTATTCAATTGGTGACCATAAGTTGACAGTCTCTGAGAACATTTGGGCTGATTTACCAAACTAGTGTATTTTACTTTCTGGTGGCAGTCAGTAAGATTGCTTGGAGATGCATCTGCTTCCTTTGAGAAGAACTGCGTGAGAGGAATTCAAGCTAACAGGGAAAGAATTTCGAAATTACTTAATGAGGTTAGTTTCTTGCTAAATACAGAATGTTTATGTCTGTTTATTTGTTTGATAGATTCCAAACCTAATTGATCATGTGACGATTGCAGTCATTAATGCTTGTCACATCCTTGAATCCTGTAAGATCTCACACCATATCTGTTGTTGCTTTCTTATTATCTTCTGTGCCTTGAATAATCACTTAGATGACTGCTTTTAATCCAGAAAATTGGGTATGACAATGCCGCAGCTGTTGCCAAGCTTGCTCACAAGGAGGGAAGTACTCTAAAGGTGATATTTTATTCTTATCCGTGGTTCTATAAACATTTCATGTTCATGTGCTCTATGATATTTTATATTGTCTTAATTTCTACTCTAGTTAGATTCATGAAACTTCCTGTTTTATGCGAGACAATTATTTGTTAAATGTTCTCTCCCCATTAGCTATGAATGACATAGAATGCTCCTAAAATAATTTTATCGTTGCAGCTGGAACTGCTGAAAGAAAATTATAATTATAATGTGGTACACACTCATCATCGTAATCTGTGGAGCGATTATTGCTTTATCCTTCTGGCGTTGCTGAATTATTGTATCTTGCAACATTTGATTATGTAGGAAGCTGCATTGAAGCTTGGAGTGCTCACCAGTGAAGAATTTGATAGGCTTGTGGTGCCTGAAAAAATGATTGGTCCATCTGACTGATAAACCTACAAGGAGTTCCATGCTCTTAGAATCGTTTTCCTAATACTTCCTGCTTCACATGTCCAAATTGTTGCATTCTGGTTTTTGCAACGGATCATTGATAGGGAATAATTATTAAGCAGTGACTCAATTTTTTCACACCATATTCTTGGAGGTTTTCCTTCAGCTAGCTTAATAATAGAAGGCCTCCCTCATTTTGTAAGGTCGGTTCACTGTAATTGAGAAAATCACTTGCGGCAATGAAAAATGCTATTAACGAAAAGCATTTTTAAATTTTAAGTGTATGATTGGTTAAACATTTATTTGCTATTATATTAGGACATTTTATTGTGTATCCTGCCCCGGTCTGTATTTCTGCTTATTCTCTCCATGATCTTATTTGTATTTGCGTGATTAGGTCCCCTGCCCTCTATGCTATCTTGAAGGAAACGTGAACTTAGCAAACACTATGGTGTGGATTTCATTACTCAAAGGGTGCACATTTCGATTATAATGGCCAACGATGATGCACCCTATCTATGGAGGAATTTCATGCTAAGTAGCAACAATATGATGAGGTTTATGCATGCTGTTTAATCTAGAGCCTGCGTTAGACTTTGCCCCCTTCTGGTCTGCTTCAAGATTAATATGCAAGGCATCTTCACATTAATAATTAACGAGGCACGAAAAATCAAACTTATCCTTGCAGAAGAAGATTAGTCAATTGGCTTCAAATGATATTGGACTCCAATAAATTTATGATAGTACATTGACAAAATACATAAAAAAATACTTCACTCAACCATTCAAAACAATCCTGACGTGTGGCAATACTGATGCATTTAGTTATATATATTGCATATGTGCTCTTCCTGTTAACACCAAGGAAAAGAAGAATAAACTTTTTATTTGGATTTGTATTATCTTCATAGTAAATAAATACAACAGTATCTTCTCTTACTCCAACTTTTCAAGTCTAGTCATATCAATTTCTAGTTGTACGAAACCTTCCTGTTTAATTCTATATCAAGCAACAACCTTGCAATTTGAGCTTGTAAGGTTCCAAATGGCTGGAAGGAGAAATTTCTTGCCACCAGCACCATAAACATTATAACTTGCCTTAGTAACATTATCCAGCATCAAATTTCCAGGATAACCTGGATAAGCTCCAGCACCAAATATCCCAGGACAAGCGGTGACAGCCTCAAGTGGTGCCAAAGCATCACCTTGATAGTACCCATTCATATAAGGATTAGCAGCAGCTCCCGTAAGTAGAGTTGCAATATTTATCACCATCCCATCAGCCGCAACCCCATTGGGTGCCACCAGCGCCGCCTGCCCGGGTGGACCATATGCCGGAACTGCAAAAGGCCATGCACATAAACCACCACACTGAGATGAATCTCCTACATGTGCATATACCAATTTTCTTGTCAACCAATCCAAAATATCATGAAAGCCACAAGAACTCGTGCAAAATTTCTCCACCAGCACATCCTTTGCCGTCAAAACTAAATATATACCATCAAAGTCCAGTGGTAATTTGTTTAGCTTTATGTTGTCAATAACAAGGTTACCTATTTCGCCACGCTTCACATTTTTGCCCAGAGAATAAACATCACCAACTTGTTTAACCAGTTTAACAGTCCCTGAGACAGGATTAGAAGCCTTGTCCTTGTATGAACTAGTTGTTCTCCACCATGTTAAGACAGTTGGCTCTTGCTCTTTATGAGTAAAAGAAGAGAAGAAATTGGTTATGGAGGTTCTGTCTTCTGCAGAGAAGGTTCCATACCAAATAATATAGACATTGATACCCCTTGGTTCTGTCAGGAGACGGCCTCCATGGTAAGTGAGTGCAGTGGATTTTGAGGCTAAAGAAGAAGTTTGGTTGATCTTACCATTTAATGGCGGTGTTAAGGCCAGGAGACTGATGATAATCAGAGGGGAAAGCAGAAACTTGGCTAACATTTTGAACTCTCCTTGGATATTAGATAATTGGTTTTTGTCAATGATAAGATTTTTGTGTTTCCATAGAATTATAGTAGCCCTTTTTATAAGGAGCTGCTTCAACTTGGCCTCCATGGTAAGCTGTTATTTTTAAGCTTGATGATCTGACGTTTTTAACGCTTCAATCTGACTGAGGTTAACTTAACTTGCTCATTTACCTTTACTTTTGTGGATTAACTTTTTGACTTTAAATTGAGTTGATATTCAGTTCATGACTAATTAAACAGAACTTTCTACACGCAAATTTGTCAAATTTGCAAATAGGTTTGATGCATGAAACCACGTAGATACTGATTATTGAGTCGAATGTCATTATATAATTAGAAAAATGAATCTTGGTTTAGGATAATCTAAGTGTAAAATATTTGGATTAGAGTCATATGCCTTAAATTGTATTTAGTTCAATGAATCTTGATCCAATAATGCTATAATCATCATCATCATTTCATATTATATAACTTTTAATTTATAATTTCTATTTGAATTCTAAAAAAGAGGCAAAACACTTATTAAGTTTTTGCATAATTGAGCACAATGGATTCATGACATGAAGTTATGGTTCCTGACTGACTTAAGTAGAGTCTTATAGAAGAATTGACCCAAAAAAAATGTTTGGATAATGACAAAGTGTTAGCAAAGTATGCAGTCAAAGCAAAGGGCTGTTAAAATAATTTGCTATTGGACGTGATAGCTGCAGATAACACAACACAGGTGATAAATATAGAAATTAAAAGTTATGTTGGATATAAATAAATTCCGCAAAATTACAAGAATTTGTAAATCATTTTTAATTTTAGTTTAGAATTTAATATATTTGTTCTTTTTTTATCATTGAGCTTTTTTTTCCAGAAAATGTGGATGCAAAAAAGGAATAGATATATTCATTTTTATATAATATTGGTAAAAATTATCATTTGCTCATATATTTTTCTAACATTTTTTTTTAAATTTGATCTGGCTACTTTACTATTATTTTTTAATAATTGAGTCATTTTTTGTAACATTTTCTAAAAATTTGCCGTTAACATAGAACTGTCTTTTTATTCAGTTTGAAATTGGATATCATGTGAATTGAAATATATAATTGAATTGTATTTACAGTTCAACTAATAATAATATGTAATTTACAAAATTGGATTCATATCAAATAATAATTTTATATTAGTAGATTAATGATATTAATCGAAATTTCAAAATGCTACTAAAAAGAACTTAATTGTTAATAAAATAATGGTACATAGGCTCAAATCATCAAAATAAAAGTACAAAGATCAAATTATGTAAAATATTTTAATTTTTTATAAATAAGTTCCACCAATTTCATGAAATTTATTTGCACCTAAAAGAGAAATTAGAGTGCAATCCGCTGAATGGTAAAGATATCTCACTCCTTATGGATGCAAATGAAAGATTTTTCCCTCCATAATTTTAGGTATTGCTAACTCTTTTAGGAAATGAATTTTATAAAGAAAAACCAGAAATATAAGATGGCTGATATACATTTTTTCTTCCTGTCAATAGATGAACTTTAATTGAAGTGGATTTACCTCGTTTGAAATTCTTTTCATCAGACAATTCGTCCCAAAGTTCACATCTTGCAGGCTTATAATATAATTACCAGCAAAAAATTATTAATATCCGAAAGAAAATAAAGGATGAGACTGCTACCTGCATAACTAATATTCATGACTATTTTCCAATTGGGTACAGTCGTATTCAGGCATTTTCAGTTAAAATTAGGCTTGATTGGGCAACCATAACAATCCGATGCACATGCCCTGGCAGGTCTTTCCTAGACAGTTTCTCTTTTATTAAAATTTCTCCAATTTCACTCCAGCATGAGCTCTCATGTTAGAATTGATATTAACCATTCATCCTTAAACAAACCGAAAAAAAGTTATTTAATGAAATTTAATTTTAACCGTTTATTTATAGATGAATAATTAAGATCACTCTAACAGGATACGTGACGTTAGAATGAACTTGGGAGAATGCTAATCCGTTTCTTTTACATAAATATTGAAGTTATACCGCATTATCATGGCTAATTTAGATTCTGACATTTAAGGATATTGCGTTTGACAAAAACGCTTTTGGAGAGAAACAAGTAGATAAATACTTTTTCCAGAAGTAGATTGAAAAAAAACAATTTATAAAAAATTAAAAAAATCAGTCAATTAAATTAAAAAAATTTTAAATTTGTTTTTTGAACACCTAACATCAATCCCAAACACCCCTTAATATTCAAAATTAGTGGAATCTAATTAAAATAGTCCATCACAATTATTGAAAAATTATTAAATTGTTTTGATGGTTCGTATAAATTCCATGCATGGGATGATATAGAAATATTAATTACGTGGGCTCCATATAATTAAAGTTATAGATAAGTATAATTAGCTGCTGATTAGTATGAAGTAATTAATCAATGTACAGGAGTACTTGGAATCAGGTTCTGTAACTTCAAGTGAAAAGGATGGAGAAACTACTCGCTTTCTGCTCTTGTCTTCTTCTTGGTTTTTCATGCTTATGCTGATACTTCACCCACCAATTCTTCAATTAATTTAGATTGGCCGACATTAGAATTTTCTTTCGTGATCTTGCAATTTTTAATTGCTTTAAAGAATTAGGGTTCAGGCTTCATTTTCTCAAAACAAGTCGGCCAAAATGTTATAACAGAAAATCACTTCTGAGATTTTTTCTTTTTTGGTTTTACTTTGTATTTAATAAATTAATAAATCTTTTATTTGTATTGAGGATTGCATTCGAATTCTTAATAGTACCTCCTGCCCAAAAGCGTTTTCGAATAATTAATTTCAAAAATTAAAATAACAGAAAAAAATATCTTTGAATAAAAAATTAAAATGTTAAACCCTCTGGTGATTTGTGAATGATAACTTAACATACAAATCGTATCATAAATGTGTGTCATTTATTTAAACGATAAAAAATTTTATTTATTAAAAAATATATATATAACTTGTGTAAGAGATTAGATTTAAAATGTAACATGAACTTATATCCATGATATAAGAATTGAACCTGATAAATGTAATAATTCTTATATCATGGACTTATGTTTATATTGCATTATGAACTCAATTTCCTTTACAAGTGCAAAAATATTTTTATTATTGTATATATATATATTTTAAAAAATAAATTCTTTCATCATTTAAATAAATAACACACAATATATTATAGACAAAAATTCGTAATATAATTTGCTCAAATATAAGCTTGGGCCTTCGACATATACGTTTTGGGGGCATGAAGTTAAGTACCTGTTGCGTCTTAAGCCCAATTATGGGCCTACGGGAGACACATCTTGCTCTTAGGGCATTCACTATGGGGCTTAAAGGACTAAGGGCTACTGGCCCAATTTCAGTTCAGCCCTAATTTTTTTTCCTCCATATTTTTTTGTACTACGGCGACTGCCCCTTATTCAATCGCTTAAACTCGGTCGCGCTCTTCTCTCTGCGGAGCATTGAACAGTGACGTCCCTCTAGCGGCCTATATTCTCTTCAGCAACGTCAATGTATAATTAGAGAGAGTTAATAAAGCATTAGTTCATCTGTATAAGAGAGAGGACCTGCAGCTGTTGGTAACTTTGAAGCAAAATTTTCATCGACCACGTTTTCTATTTGAGTATAGAGAGGCAACATGGAACTGTATATGGAAAATTCTGGGTAACATATTTTATCTTTTTTCCATTAATTTTTCAGTCCCTTTGTCTTTGTTTGGTTGATGAGAAAATGTAGAAAGAACAGAATTTCTTGTCTTAAAAAAAATTGAAAAAAAAAAAACAAACGAAAATGGCGTATTTGACTTTTTATTTGAAGAGGATATACAGCTATAGGTCCATACTCAATTTGGGTTGTTTGGTAAAACCTTTCAACAAATAGTAACACAGCAAATTTCTAATATGCGATAAAGTAGCTACGGAAGTGTACACGTCTATCAGAAGGACATATTCCTTACTAATGTGGGGGTTGATTAATGAATTCTTTTTCGTTATGCATTTGTCACGTTTAATTTACTTTATTACTTGCATTCGACAGTTTGGAAGGTGATAGCAATGCATTGATCTTACCCGCAAAGAATCGGAATAAGAGGAAACGCCTGAATCAGGTATATGTAGCAGAATAATTTCCTCTTTGTTTGTGTTGTTCTATTTGGTACATATGATTGTTGAAAAATAAGTTTTTATTCTACAGGAGAATGAAGGGTTCCAACAGAATACAATTCCAAAACTGAGCAAATTTCAGAAAAGAAAGTTGAAGAAGTTGGAGGTGTGTGCTTGCGTAAAACCTACGAGTTGCTTAGTTTCATTTTGTATTGCTTGAAGTTAAGAAGTTTGATTATTGCAGGAGGAGAAAGAGAAAGCACTTCTACTTGAGAAAAGCATTGAGGCCTTTGAGTAAGTGACATTTTATGCCCAGGTTCTCATATTAGTTTTGTCAGTTTTCTTTCCAAGAAGCTTTGACAATGTCTAAAAACTACTGTATTTTTTTTTCCAGGAAATACAAGATACCAGAGAATGCTTTTTCTCTCATGCGATCATCAAAAAATATATGTCGAGTTTGTATCATAGGATTAATCCGAATTTTTCAAAGTTACAGTGAAATCCTAATATATGTCAGATTATTCATCAGGTTTTACTTTCAAGCAGGTTGAAACTATGAGAGAAAAACGCAGGATGGAAGTACAATTTTCCAAGGCAGGTCTAGAAGTTCCACATCGTGATCAATCTTTCAAGATGGGTGTTGCTTCCTCTGAGGCTGAATACGAATCAGAAAAGATTTACTTTGGGCATGATATGAACAAAGAGGACCGTTTATTGCAGCCAAGGATAACAGAAACAGAAGCTGCAAATAATGTATCCAACCCTTTGTCTACCTATCAAGAGCTAGGTAGTGGTGACGAATTTGGCTTGAATGCACGATCTGTTTCTATCTTCCCAGCTGAAGCAGCTTCCTGTCAGGTAAGTTGCAGACCTGTTCAAGTAGAGACAAAGAATTCTTCACTGGATTTATGTGGTCATGACACTGGAAAAACCTCTCATTTGAAGGTACGTTACTTGTGTATTTAGCTTTGGTATCATAGATATTGTAAACTTGTCTGAAGTTTTTTAAAATGCTTTAGATTTTAAATTAACATTGAAAGCTATATGAAAGAACATATAATGTTTGTGCATGCGTGAACAAATCTTTTCAAGAGATCTAGCATCTGATATGGCAGTTTATTTTGTGAGTACCATACTACATCAGCATCAATTAACAACAGAAGAATTTATTTGTACATGCATCCTGCAAACAGTGTGCTGCACATGCTAAATGTCCAATGTGGTTTCTCTCAAAAAAAAAAAAAAAGAAGTCCAATGTGGTGTAAACGTGATATACACTATAATGTGATAAGATAGTGATATTCCATGCAATATATGATTAAATGACCAGAAATTTCAGATTGTAGATTGTTTGTCTATAAAGTATTGGAAGACTTGGTTGTATGTAAAGATCTTTTTGGAATAGAAGAGAAAATAAATATTTATTTGAATTTTGTGGTTAATGCGGTAGATTAGTTCTGAATGCCAGGTGTTCTGTGTTAGTCTCGCTATTGGAATAATATGACACTGGGGCCTGGTTAGAAGTTATATATGTTTCTGGATTGAATTTCCAAAAGATACAGAATTGATTAGTCATGGCATGCTTTTACTTTTATGCAATGTACAAGACTTGTATGCAAAACACATGGTGAAGTGTAGAAGAATTGGATGCAGTCAGTGCTGTTATATTGCTAGGAGACATACTGTATCATGTTTTTGTGTGAGAATTGTGACAGGTTTTACTTCTTTATATGTTGCTATATCATTGTTTGATGTTGATTAACCAGAGATTTGGTTTACATGGAGTAGGATAAATCAGATGAGAGCATAACTATAGGTCTGTGCAAAGACAGCAATTTACCAGATTGTCCTTTGCAAAAATCTATTTCAACTCCAATAGTGGTTCATGTTGTGAGGCCAAATGAGGTGGAAGAGAAAAGGAGGAATCTTCCAATAGTTATGATGGAACAGGAGATCATGGAAGCAATAAATGAGCATTCTGGTATTATTATTTGTGGAGAAACTGGATGTGGCAAAACCACTCAAGTTCCTCAGGTGGATTTATTTGATGCTTTCTTTTCATTAACCTTGTACGATTCAAACTACTTTTTTGTGCAAGAGTTGTCCTAATTTCATTATGGATGTATCTTTTAGTTCCTTTATGAAGCAGGCTTTGGTTCAAACCAGTCTGTTCCTCAAGGTGGTGTTGTTGGAGTTACTCAACCACGTCGTGTTGCCGTCCTCGCCACAGCTAGGCGTGTAGCATATGAGCTTGGTCTACGTCTTGGAAAGGAAGTTGGTTTTCAAGTGAGACATGACAAGAAGATCGGACTCAGAAGTGCAATCAAATTTATGACCGATGGAATTTTACTACGAGAAGTACAGGTCTGGCCTCCACTGCATATTATATCTTGCGTGTAGTGGCGAATTTATGTGATAATAATCTTATGTTCTCCTTAAGTTGTTACATGGTGTTTGTTGTATTGATATGTTATTCTGTTTTAGATTCTCTTTTTCTGATGTAAGAAAATGGATTCTATGGATATTTACTGGAAATAAAGTAATACGAGGAGGAAAAAAATAAGAAAAAGGATTCTATGGGTATTTACTTCTGAGAGCTACTCTGCAATAAAATTCTAGTGCTTTGCATGTCTATTATTTTCTAACAAAATTCTATTTTCTGGAATTTGTCCAGCAAATTTAAATTTTTTTCCATATGTACATTATGTAAATTAAGGATTAAAAATCTGATATGTTCTGGTCTCCATTTATTGATGGATTCTGCCTGCTGATGCCTATTTGTTATTATTTGCAAAGTAATCTATTTGACGTATCCTTATTGTTCCTAGTAAAATCTATAATGCTGCAGAGTGATATTTTATTGAGGCGTTACTCTGTCATAGTACTGGATGAGGCTCATGAGAGAAGTGTGAACACAGACATACTCATTGGAATGCTTTCTCGTACCATTCGACTTCGCCAGGTAATACTTGAAAGAAACAATTTATATTGAGCAGTGAAACAATGTTTATGGCTCATGTGCCTCAGCTTTCTATTAACTGTAGACAACCTTCTGCTAATTGACAGAAGATATACGAGGAACAGCAACAGATGCTGCTTTCAGGACAAAGAATAAGACCTGAAAGTATGATATTTCCACTAAAATTTGTTCTGATGAGTGCCACCTTGCGTGTGGAAGATTTCATTTCTGGGAGACGGTTATTTCGTGATCCTCCTCCTGTTATTGAAGTTCCAACCAGACAGTTTCCTGTAACTGTACATTTCTCGAAGAAAACAGAAATTGTGGATTATATTGGCCAAGCCTATAAAAAGGTCTTGTCGATCCACAAGAGGCTGCCACAAGGGGGCATACTCGTTTTTGTCACAGGGCAGAGAGAGGTGGAGTACTTGTGCCAGAAATTATGTAAAGCTTCAAAGAAGTTTTTTGCTAATACTGCCGAAAGGAATATAGGGAATGAAGGCTCTGCCACATCTGAAATAAATTCTATTGAAGGAATTAGCATGAAGGACATCAATGAGGCATTTGATATTCAAGGGAATTCAACTCATCAGCAAACTGATAGATTTAGTCCTTATGATGAAGATTTGCCATATCCTAATGGTGATGAATCAGATGTCTCTTATAATTCAGAAACAGAGAGTGATCTAGAATTTGTTGGTGATGATGGTAACTTAGGGAACCAGAGCATGCCAGGTAATGAGAGTAATCTCTTTGGCGTTTTAGGAGAGGAAGGGAGTCTTGCCTCGCTAAAGGCTTCTTTTGAAGCATTGTCTGGAAAGACTGCATCAGACATTAATTCTGAGGGAAAACAGAAAGCTTTTCTGCAAGAAGACTGCTTAGATCAATCCAATCACAAGACATGGAAAAACGGGGAAGAAGATAAAGGTGTGTCTGTTGGTGCTTTGCACGTTCTTCCTCTTTATGCCATGCTTCCAGCAGCGGCACAGCTCCGTGTATTTGAAGAGGTCAAGGAAGGGGAGCGGCTTGTTGTTATTGCCACTAATGTTGCTGAAACCTCTTTAACCATCCCTGGGATAAAATATGTTGTTGATACAGGAAGGGAAAAAGTGAAGAACTATAATCAATCTAATGGTATGGAAACATACGAAATAATGTGGATAAGTAAGGCATCAGCTGCTCAACGTGCAGGAAGAGCTGGGAGAACTGGGCCTGGCCACTGTTACCGCCTCTATTCATCTGCAGTCTTTAACAACATTTTTCCGGATTTCTCTTGTCCAGAAATCTCTAAAGTGCCTGTTGATACCATTGTTCTTGTCTTGAAATCCATGAATATTGATAAGGTGGGTTTTCACATGCTTTCCCGGTGCTGTAACCAGTTTACTATTGAATGTGGTGGGTGATTTCATAATGCTATCTATTTAATTCACATGGTCAATTGGCCTATGTGACCTTGATCTGTAGAAGAATACATATGGGGTTCTTTTGTGTTGATTTTAGGACCAATTATTTTTCCAGTATGCATTTTGCGTTTTCTTTCTTTCTTTTTTGGGTGGGATTTTTGAGTTGGAGTAGGAGAGTGAGGTTTGAAAGGGAGGTGATGCTCTTGTTTCATGTACCAACTAGTTAGTTGGAAGCAATGAAGCGTAACTAAAGACATGAGAAGGTTGAAGCCTGTTGATTTGCTGATCTTGTGTTCTAACATGAGCATTTTGTAAATTGCTAGCCTTTTGGTTTTAGACCTGCAGTTCCCAGACGCTAAGTTTTCTTAATGTCTTTGACTTCAGAAAAGATATTTTCAGAACTTGGGTCTATCCACTGAATTAAACCTTGTAAATTTAAATTTTTGTTAATTTTTGTTATTTTGCGCGTTCAGGTGGCAAATTTCCCGTTTCCAACTCCACCTGAGACCACAGCCTTGAAAGCAGCCATAAAATGCTTGCGAACTCTTGAAGCACTGGATGAAAGTGGAAGATTGACACCCCTTGGGAAGGCAATGGCTTATTATCCCATGAGTCCTCGCCACTCTCGGATGCTTCTTACTGTCATCCAAATTATGATGAAGGTAAAAAATTATGCAAGAGTGAATCTGGTTCTTGGATATGCTGTTGCAGTAGCTGCTGCATTGAGCTTGTCTAATCCTTTTCTGATGCATTTTGAAGGAAGTCATGATAATAGTAATAGTTTAGAGCAGGACGGGATCTCTGGTAGCATAGACAACACGAAAAACTTGGACAAGAAGGAAAAATTAAGGAAAAAGAAACTTAAAGAAAAAGCTAAAGTGTCTCGTGCAAAATTTTCTAACCCAAGCAGCGATGCTCTGACTATAGCTTATGCATTGCATTGTTTTGAACTTTCTGATAACCCAGTGGAATTCTGCTGTGAAAATACCCTAAACCTTAAAACGATGGAAGAAATGTCCAACCTGAGAAAGCAGCTTCTTCGATTAGTCTATAATCAAAATGTTAATCATGGCTTCAAGCAGGATTTCTCATGGGCTCATGGAACCATTGAGGATGTAGAACAAACTTGGAGGGCTTCCTCTGGTAGGACCCCTCTCTTTCTAAATGAGGAAGAGCTCTTGGGTCAAGCTATTTGTGCTGGCTGGGCTGATAGAGTTGCCAAACGAATCAGAGGGGATTCAAGGTCATCTGAAGGAGATAGAAATGTAAATTCCGTACGGTATCAAGCCTACAACATTAAAGAAACTGTATACCTCCATCGTATGTCATCTCTTTGCAATTCAGCTCCTGAGTTTTTGGTGTATAGTGAATTGTTACATACAAAACGGCCATATATGTATGGAGCAACAAGTGTGAAATCAGAATGGCTTGTCAAGTATGCTGGGTCTTTATGTAATCTTTCTACTGTTGTGGACCCCAAACCTTATTATGACCCTCAAACTGACGAAGTGTACTGTTGGAAATCCCCAACTTTTGGGGAACTCTGGCAGCTTCCCTTGTTCAGTCAGCCAGTTTACAATGTTAACGATCGCGTGAAGGTGTTTGCTTGTGCCCTACTCAATGGCCATGTTTTGCCATGCTTGAAATCTGTCCGCAGTTATATGGCAAACCGTCCTAGTATCATTTTGGAACCAGAAGGAGCAGGTATAAAGCGGGTTGGGAACCTTTTAGATAAGTTAGACGCAAACAAGATTGATAGCTGTGCCTCGTTACGAGAAGTGTGGAAAGAGAATCCTGAAGAATTGTATTCGGAAATCCTGCACTGGTTTAAGAAGAGTTATCGCAGTAATTTTGGGGAACTTTGGTCACAAATGCATGTTGAAGTTCAATTAGAACCTCATGAGCGCTTTCATAAGACGGTGGAGTAGAAAAGGAGAAAGGATTAGCTTGTGAGCAAGAATGGACACACTGGTTCAAAATGTTGTGGCTATCTTTTTGCCCAAAAAATTTCCTTGGTTTGTCCCAAGTAGAATGAATTCAAAAATATCGTCAAAATTTGGCGCGCACACACTCAAGATGCAACACGCTTGACACTCGGGCAAGAGTTTAGTGGCTACACCACACAAGTCAGATATCTTTCTTGTGACATCCTGCGATTCCCTACATGCCCCCATTTTTTTTTTTAAATTAATGTTTATTTCAGTTGATTTTGTGATTGTTGGCAGGTGAAGTATGGAATTGATACGATAATGTGTACTCTACCTTACATGTATCTGGTTGGCCACACAGATAGTTATCTACTTTTCCTATTTCCATCCTTTTATTGTCCTATTCTTTTCCCCTTGACAGTTTTGAGAAGACTTCAGACGATATTTGTGCAGCTTGCACAAGGTGGGACTGCTGTTGGAACTGGATTGAACACAAAGAAGGGGTATGTGATTACTTAGGTGTTAGCTCCTTTGTTTTGTTGTTTTTGTTTGTTTTACTTTTGCCTCTATTGGTGATTGTATTCATATCAACATTCCAATGGCATGAACACTGATGGCTCTTTTTGTCAGTTCTTTCTTAGTTTTCACCAATGAGTGAAAGTTTGATGTAACCCAAAAAGAAGAAAAGATTATGATGAAAAATTAATTTTCTTGTGTACTATGTTTACCATGACTGCGTACCCAAAAAGGGGAAAAGATTATGATGAAAAAATAATTTTCTTGTGTACTATGTTTACCGTGATTACTTTGAACATAATCCTTCTTGCAACTTTCTATAGGTGTTAGTAGCCATTTGCTAACTTATATTAGATATCTTTGTAAAATATGTTTAAATGTATGCTAATTAGTGTTTGTTGCCTGCATATATTTAGATCCAGATAGGCAACTAAGGAAGATATCTAGTTCTAGGTTTGCCCTCTTTTTTTTTTTTTTTTTAATCCACCTGAATAGGAGAAAATTTGCATGCGTGTATGTTTAAGATCTGGTCTATGGACAAACTGGTTCTAGCAGGAACACTAATTTATCTCTCATCTTCTTGGGATATGACATGAAAATTTACAGCATTTATATTAATTGTTATTGAAACAACAGATGCATTACTGACCCTTATGAGATTTGGTAATATTTGTCTTATTCAAAATTGATTTTCTTTAAGATAAAAATGTGATTTGGCAATATTTTTCATATTCAAGAATTGATTTTCTTTTAAGATAAAAAATGTGATTTGGCAATATTTGTCATATTCAAGAATTGATTTTCTTTATTTTCTGTGAGAACTGAGAAAAAATTCTTTTTAATAATTAAGTTTTAAATTAATGATCTAAATTTGACCAAATCGCATTTTTATCTTAAATCGGATGAAATAACTAATCAATTTTAGATTAAACCGGTCTTTTCAATTTTTTTGAAGATTTTGCGTTCTAAGCTTGCATACATAATATAGTTTTCTATGGCATTTTGAATTATAATTACATTTTAGGTATTTCAGCTATTAGTAACTCACATCTCAAATATATAGTTGATGTTATGAATTTAGCTATGCCTAAAAATTTTTATTATGAACAAAAAGAAAACTTTATTTTATATTTTATTCAGATTTCTATTTACCAAGCTTGAATTTCTCAATATACTAATATAATAATTAATCATATTTCTAGCATGTTAGATAGAAAAATATTATCTTGTTTGAATAGTTAATATTATTTATTTATTTTTTATTGAAAAACCTCAATTCGGCGATCATATGAAGATCATTCAACACCTTCACAAAGTTCACACATATCATCTTTTATATATATATATTAAAAATTCACTTCATTTGGACTTTTAATTCATGTGATGGTATATACAAATCTCCCAAATCATTTTCAATACATCTAATCTGTCAAATAAAAAAAATAGTGATTTTGTCTATTTTGAGACATTGTTTCTATTAAAGAAACTCCTCAAAAAAATATTTATCTAAGTCAGATTTATAAATAAATTAATGAATTAATTTAAAGTTTTATAATTATTAATTTATATAAATATATTATAATTAATATGAAATTAATCTAGACGAGAAAATTTATTAATTTATTATGTTGGCCAATGGGCCCCTTTCTTACCTAAAGCACATGCACGCCATCTATCAACTCCTTACCAAACAAAAAGACTGCTCAATAAATTATGTAATTTTTATGGGTAAATTAATATGACCCTCAGATTTGGTTAGCCTCTCCATTTTTTAAAATACACTGTCAAGAATCTCAAAGTTTTATTTAATATACTATTTAATTTTTTTTTTATTTTTATCATTATAAATGAATAAAATATTAAATTTATATATTTTTTAAAAAATATCAATTTTTTTTAATATCATTAAATTGATACTAAAATTTAAATTTATCTTATTTTTTAAGTTAATAAAATGTCAAATTTAAACAAAAAATAAATAAAGATATTTTTGATATTTATCAAATAGAATATTTCATTTAAAAATAACGTAATATTTTTTAGTTAATAAAATTAAATCTAAAAAATTTCAAAATATATTTAAAAAAAATGTAGGATTAACTAGTGAATTTAATTAAATCCTTTTATTTTTTTATTTACTGTTATTTATGATTCAAATCAATAATAATTTATTATAAAAATAATTTTTTACTTTACTTAATAAAAAATTATTATCTTTGACATATCAATAAATAATTATAAATTAATTTAATTTTGAATTAGAAAAATAACTGCTAATTGGTTTACAAAGGAAGACATGCGCAAGAATTTTCTTAAATTATTGATTGTAAACTGGAAATTTGTACTTTTAAAAAAAAAAAAAAAGAAAAGAAGAGAAGTCCGAATTCGCACGTGCAAAAGTCACTTTTTATGACTAGGTGTCAACTACACTGTCCGTGACGGCTGGCTGCCTGGTTTCACTTTACTCATATTTGCCCTTTGTTCCACTTGCTTCTCTTACGGCTTTTGCTTCCTTCCATTGACATTAGGCTCTCATATTCACACCCTTTTCTGGTTATTAAGAAAACAGTCTCAGCATTTTCTTTGGAAAAATGAACGATTCAGATCAAACGCTCTTTCCTCTGATCCTCATCTCTGGCCATCCACTTTTGCTTCCTTACATCTGGTGAAGATAGTTTTCTTTTCTCCTTTTTCTGCTCACTGCTTATGATTTCATTTTCTTCTCTTGCTTTTAGTTTGGGTTCGTTTCTGGGCATCGATGGTTTTTGCTGTGAATATGGAAAATCTGCATATTCCTTCTCTCTCTCTCTCTCTCTCTCTCTCACTCACTCTTCTTTTTTTTTTGGGAAACGTTGTGAATTTTTGCAGTCGTGTTTTTGTTATAATTAGCTTTGGTTATGAGCATCATCAGCTTGCCACTGTGAATTTGTTCACTTATTAATTATTCCTTTTCTGATGATTTCTGGATTGAATGTTGTTCTGACCGAGTCGGTGTGGTTGATTGCATTTCAATGTTGTAGTTCTTGATAAGTTTCTAGCTCTTTTTCGACACTTTCTGGAGCTTTTGGCCCCTTATCAAAAATTTGATTTTGCAAATCCATGATCCAAATAAAATTGAGAAAATTCGAGTTACCTGTGGAAGTTATGTTATAGAATTGGGTTGAACACAAATTAATGAGACATTTCTAAGCATTGATTAGGAAACGAAATTATAACAGAGGAAACAGTGAAAATAAAGCAATTTGTGCTGTACATTTGTAGCAACAAAGTCTTTTTTTTCTGACAAAAAAAAAGCAAGAATTGAAATTTTATCCTATGAAGATGTGTATTTTTCTAATGATAATTATAGTCATATTCTGAAATGTTATTGTGACATCTTTATCTATTTATTTGTTTAATTTTCCTTTGCTATGATCTCAGATCTGTTTGAGCAGTTATGGGAATAACACAGTCCTGCGATTGCATTGACACACAATGGCACCATGAGGAGCTTCTTGAGAAATATCAGTATATATCGGATGTCTTAATTGCCTTTGCATACTTCTCTATTCCCATTGAGCTCATATATTTTGTGCAAAAATCTACTTTCTTCCCATATAAATGGGTGCTCATGCAATTTGGTGCTTTCATTGTTCTTTGTGGAGCAACCCACTTCATAAACTTGTGGACGTTCAATATGCATTCTAAAGCTGTTGAAATTGTGATGACTATCGCCAAAATTTCTTGTGCCATTGTATCATGTGCAACTGCATTGATGCTAGTTCACATTATTCCTGATCTTTTGAGTGTTAAAACTCGGGAATTAATTCTGAAGAACAAGGCTGAAGAACTTGACAGGGAGATGGGGCTTATTCTTACACAGGAGGAAACTGGAAGGCATGTAAGAATGCTGACTCATGAAATTAGAAGCACACTTGATAGACATACTATATTAAAAACCACTCTTGTTGAGTTGGGTAGAACTTTAGGCCTGGAGGAATGTGCATTGTGGATGCCATCACGGTCTGATTTGACTCTTCATCTTTCTCATACTTTAAACTACCATACACAACTTGGAACTACCGTGCCAATAGACCTTCCTCAAGTCAATGATGTCTTCAACAGTGCTCGAGCAATGCGTATACCTTATACGTGCCCACTGGCTAGGGTTAGACCTCTTATAGGCAGATACACGCTGCCAGAGGTTGTTGCTGTTCGTGTACCTCTTTTACATCTTTCAAAT
This sequence comes from Triadica sebifera, assembly GCA_023653625.1. NCBI lineage: Eukaryota > Viridiplantae > Streptophyta > Magnoliopsida > Malpighiales > Euphorbiaceae > Triadica > Triadica sebifera. The sequence continues at coordinate 5,351,947 of CM042895.1, forward strand.
TTCCAGATCAATGATTGGCCCGATCTCTCTGCAAAAAGCTATGCAGTCATGGTTCTGATTCTCCCTTCAGACAGTGCTAGAAAATGGCGGGACCATGAGTTGGAACTTGTTGAAGTTGTTGCAGATCAGGTCTTTTTATGATTTAATTTTATTAAGGCTGCCATAAGAATTGTGATATATATTCTGTTCCAGTTCCTTTTCTGATATAAAGATCTAATTAATTATTCATGTCTCTTGCTACCAGCAAGAATGTGACCACGGTTGCAAGAATGTGTTGCATCGCAGATGCCTTTCTTCAATATTCATGCCTTTTTTTTCTGATATATATATGATTCCTTGTTTTCCTTTTGCATGTGAGACATATAATCCATTGTCATTGTAAAAAATTGGAGGAGAATTGTACTCAGAACATGTTTTTCAATTTTGAAAATATTTTGGATGTTCCTATAGGTTGCTGTTGCTCTTTCGCATGCCGCTATTCTGGAAGAATCTATGCGAGCACGGGACCAGCTCATGGAACAAAATATTGCTCTAAAATCTGCTCGTCGGGAGGCAGAAATGGCAATTCATGCGCGTAATGATTTCCTTGCTGTCATGAACCATGAGATGAGGACACCAATGCATGCAATCATTGCATTGTCCTCACTTCTTTTAGAGACTGAGCTAAGTTCAGAACAAAGAGCAATGATAGAAACTGTACTGAAGAGTAGCAATCTTTTGGCAACACTTACTAATGATGTTTTAGATCTATCTAGACTTGAAGATGGCAGTCTAGAGTTAGAAAACAGGATGTTTAATCTTCATGAGATTTTTAGAGAGGTGAGAGACACATACTTCTTTTCTGTAATGTTGACTATAATAATTTTATATATTTTGTAACAAGTTACCATTACATGGAGGCAGCATGGTTATTGATTTTCTCATCTGGATGTTGTAGGTTGTTCATTTGATAAAGCCCATTGCATCATTGAAGAGGTTGTCTTTGACTTTGATCATGACCCCGGATTTGCCTGTGTGTGTCATTGGCGATGAGAAGCGTCTTATGCAAACTATTTTAAATGTAGTAGGTAATGCCGTCAAGTTCACAAAGGAGGGCTATGCTTCAATTATAGCTTCTGTTGCAAAGCCTGATTCTTTAAGGGACTGGCGACCTCCTGAATTTTTCCCAATGTCAAGTGATGGCCACTTCTACCTGCGAGTACAGGTTATTGACAATGCGATTGAAATTTTCTCAAGTTTAGTTTTTTTTTTTTTTTTTTGTATAACCTTAGGCTTATATCCAAGGCATTTCTTGATATGATATAATTACTATTTTGGCAATTCTGTAGACAGTTAGTCAGACTATTAACCTTTTATAATTGTCAACTTCTGTTGAAGCCAACATCTACATCTCAGTCTTTGGATATATGGTGATGTGCATACTGCTGGTATTGCTTCACCTGTTTTATCCTTAACCTATCACGTTGTTCTTGCAGGTAAAAGACTCTGGCTGTGGTATTCTTCCACAAGATATCCCAAACCTCTTCACTAAATTCACTCAGCCCCAAAGTGGATCCAGCCGAAATAATGGTGGTGCAGGACTTGGACTTGCTATCTGTAAACGGTAGAGCTAGAAAACAATATGCAAATACATTTCCTGGAAAACTTCTGATGTTTTCGACCATTGTAACTTGTGAAATTTTTTTGAAATATGATGTTTAACCCATATTTTGAGCATTATCCCTTCATCAATTAAGTGGCAGAATATTACTTAGCAACCCCCTAGTATGAAAACATCTGTGTGGATTTATGCTTCTTGTTTATGGCTACATAGTATAAATTACTTGGCCTGTTTGGTAATTTGTCTTTATCTTTTCAACTTACCTTACTCTGTTTCAAATATTTGAATCAGGTTTGTGGGTCTAATGAAAGGCCATATATGGATTGAGAGTGAAGGACTTGACAAAGGTACCAATGCTACATTCATTGTCAGACTTGGGCTTTGCAACAATACAGGTGATTCATCTATTCACCCAGCTGCATCCAGAGGTCGAGCAAACCATGGAAGTGCAGATTTTACTGGACATAAACCATTATTCAGAGATAATAATGGGGTGGTTTTTACAAATCCACGCTACCAGAGAAGTCTTTAAATACTAGCTCAAACATATGCGGTATGAAGAAGTTTATACCCAGCTAACGAAAATTACTACCTTTGTTTTTTCTATTACTGTTTGGAGCTGAAACTGATAGGGAAGCTTAATAAAATGAATGCGAAGTTGTTTGATTTCCAAACCAAAAAGGGTAAACTTTAACTATTACGAGTATATTTGTATGTGATTATGGATATAGAACGATAATAAGGTTTCAGGTTCAAAGATTTGGTGCTAGGTTTATGTTACTGGTCCTGAATGAAATAACTCACAAATGCTTGCTTGCATAGAATGGACTAAAAGATGCTTGCACCTATTCTGATAAAATCCTGAAGGGATATTCGGTGAATGGGAACGTGGCTGCATAAGGGCTGAATTTTAAACGGTCAACTGACTGTTCCCTTAACAGTGATAGGTTGGTTGCCTTGTGCTAGGACTTGGTAGTCCATCTCACGAGGAGCTTATACAGTTCATCATTGTCTTTTACATTGCCTTCATACTAATTATCTATTATTTTTAACAGATGATAATTATGCGGATAAAGTTCTTAAAGATCTTAAAGATCTCCCAACTTGATATCTGCATTTGGTGTTTAGAAGTTCAAAACATTTTTCGATATAAAAGTCCCAATTTAATGTTCATTTAAAAGATAATTCACTTAAAATTAAGAATAAAGGCTTGCTCACTAGCAAAGTTGATATTTTCGCCTAAAATTAAATGTTGTCAGATAAGGGTGGCGATCAGCTACAAATTACCAATACTTATTTCAACTTATTAGAACGCTAGTAGCTAAATTAACTATTAACTATTCAACTTATTAGTACGCTAATAGCTAAATTAACTAAGTAATTTATTTGTTAGACTGCCAAAATTTAAAAACTATAAAAACTAAACTAAATAAACACTTTAAAGTTAGACCGCCAAAATTTAAGAACTATAAAAACTATACTAAACTAAACAAACACTAGATGTCCCCAATTTATGCAATCTAATTAATATGAAGACCTTAAACACCCTTTTTAGCTCTATTAAAAAATAACAAATAAAAAATTAGGGTTTAAAAGGTTACAATTTTCCTTTTGTTATTATTCTATTAGGGTTGTCTTACAGCAGAGGCAGTACCTACGAATAACATAAAGGATGCCAGATTTTGACTATCCAAACCTGCTGTAATAGCCGTCGGTAGAAAAATAATTTAGAATGCTACACGAAAGATATAAAAAAACAGCCAACATGGAAGCCTCACACCACCCGTTCAAGATACGAAATACATAAGGATGGACCGGATCGGAGGGTCAAATAATAGAAGATTGAAGCTATATAGTGCAAATATTAAAGACTTCCTTCCATATAAACATAAAGGAACATGTCTAAATCAACAAAAAAGCAAACTGGCTGAACAAAACTACTCTGCCACAATAACAGAATCTTTGGAGCTCCAAATTGTGGTCTTATTTTTTGGATTTCTTAGCTCCCCTGCAAGAAAAGTAAAAGCAAAACAGTGAGATATTAGACAGATTGTTGGCTTCAATCACAGAAGTGCAAAATTTTTCATTTCTGATTACTCAGTTGGTTGAGATGCAGCAGCAGGTGGAGCAGCTACCGGTTTTTCTCCCCCTGGTCCCTGTACAGAACATAAAACACAACAATATCACAACTCCATATAATCCAGAATGAAACTCAGCAATAGCTCGACAATGCATAAAGATTGTTTGTAACAACAATCATACCTGGGCCAATCGTTCTTCCCTCCTAGCAATTTTTCTTTCCCTGCTTGCCTTGTTCTTTGCCCTCTTAGCCTCAAACTGGTCAGAAAGAGTCTTCTCTCTTGCTTTCTCAGCCTTTGACTTGTGAATGCTTTCCATAAGAACTCGCTTGTTCTTGAATACATTACCCTTCACCTTCATGTACATGTCATGATACATGTGCTTGTCAATCTTCTTGGCTTCTCGGTACTTGCGGAGCAAACGCCTGAGAACACGCATTCTTCTCATCCAGAGGATTTTTGTCGGCAGCCTAGCCTCCCTTGTACCCTTGCGCTTACCTGGAATTATTCAGGCAGTATTTTAGTGAATAAGAATTTATCCACATGAAAACCATATGTGCAACATCTATTAACTAAAAATATACAAGAAAAAATTAACTGGTCATTTTAAAACAGATTCCCTAAATGCATATTTATCTTAATTTATTAATCTTAAATCACATCTATTTCAGAAGTTCCTCGAGTAAAAAACACAAATATGATCCATGGATAGCTTGCAACTTACAAAAACCACTAATTAGATTAATAATGATGTTTTCAAACTTCTAAAATACAGTTAACTCAAAAAGAATCCTCCACAGCTATTTAATAGTCAGTGAAAAAATATACCATATCCAGAGTGGCGTCCTTTTCTTTTGGCTTCCTTCATACGGCGCGCACGAGATCGCGAGTGAATCTTTGTTGGCTTCCTAATGATGAAACCATCCTTGACCAACTTCCTTACGTTCTGGCCTGTATTTTGCAAAACACATTCATGAGATAAAAAACCTCCATCATAGCCATTGAGAACCCTTTTATATTCTACAATTATAGTGTTATAAATAATAACAACAAAAATGGCAATTTTAATTAGGACAGTATGGCCAAAAAAACACCTAATATAGAAGATAAGTCAGGTATATCCAGTAAAATATATATGCCGCTGCCAAATACAGTAGTAAAATTTTCACATAGTATAACCAAACAAAAAGTTTGTTCTTCATTTCAGAAATCAAATATCATATCCAAGATGAAATAATTAGACAATATTAAAGTACTAAAATGCATGAAATTCAATGTTCAACTTCAGACGAGACTGAATATAGCCAAATACATCCTATGAAGCTTATTATGCCAATATGTTACTATAACAAAAAAGCAGGAAACATAAAACTGAAAATTTAACAACCACCCAGTAACGATAAAAAATGACAGATCAACTAACATGTCAATAAGACTTTTCCTCCAACACAGATTTTCTAAAACTTCAGCGACAACCTCAATGACCATTGCCATCTCAACAGTATCTCCAGATGAAATTTAGAAATTTGATTAAATATTAATGGGGCGAGGAAAATATCAATTATTTGTTTATACTCAAAGAAGACATAGACGTTAAAACTTAAAGTAACCAAATTAATTAGGTTCAATTCATCGAATCTAAGGTCATCAACTGGCAACATAAGAAAGTTATATAGCATCACTTCTTTATGAGAACACATTTCACATTCTTGCCTTAATAATACACATGAAAATTAAAACCCACAAAAATTCTATAAAAAATTCTTCAAACATTAAACTGGAGATCTAATAACCCTCGCCATCAAAACTAGGACTGGACCAAAGTAACAGCAGGCACACAAAACACTATGTATCAAATAACTCAAAAATAGAAATCCAATTACCGAGAAAAATAATAAGAATAAAACAGAAAGAGAACGTACGAGAGTTGGCCATGGAGATTTCATTAACTTCATTGGGATCAAGCCACACTTTCCCTTTCCCGCACTTGAGCACGCTGGCGGCGAGCCGCTTTTGGAGCTTCAGCGATACCATTTCTCTCTCCCTCTTCCTCCGCTCGAAGCTATTATTCCAGAGAGATAAGAACAAGTAATCTCAGGTGGCTCTATATACCACAGGATAATATATCTTCGCTTCATCCCTAGGGTTTTCTCAGAGAGCTAGCTCACTGCAGGCCTCTCTGGGCTTTAGGTTGGCTACATTTAATGGGCCTCATAACTCCTTATCTAAATGGGCCTGTATTAAGATTTCAGCAGGGCATGGTCCCTCATATATGGGCCTGGTGGTCTGACTACTACCGGTACCGGAAGAGGAGGTGGAAGAATCAAGAAACTCTTAATTTATTGCAATCCAACTTATTTTGCACTTGAATTTAAAAAAATAAGATAGCTAAGATGTATGTATAAATTATATGTTCAGTAAAAAACTATGAGTAAATTCAAATCAAAATTTAATAATAGTGTAATAAAATATAAAAAAATTAATTAATTTAAAATTTAACAATTTCAAGACAAATACCCTATCAACTTGAATTTTATTTAAACCCACTTCTCTATACATATATATGGCGTATGATTTTTGTATAATTATTTTACATTCCAATTCATTATTAAGGGTGAAGTAATGTTGTGTTTTCCATCTGTCGAGATAAGTTGCCCAAATTCAGTAGTTTGAGTGGTTTGGTTACCCGCCTCTAGCAATTGCAGGGATGATTGATTTTTGTAGTGATTAAAGAACATTATAGCCCAATTAAAACTATAATTCATTTGGATAATAATTTGGATTGATTGGATTGCCCCCATCTTTAATCAACATTATTGTCCAGCATTCATATAAAACAACAAAAATAATAGAATAGACTCTTAAAAATACTGAAGAAATTTTATGTAATACCTTTTTTTTAACTTTTTATTTCAAAAATGTTTGCAACTATCAAATTTACCCTTTTTCTGATTTTTGAATTTCAAAAATATCATTTTTTTTTATCTTATCTCTTGATATTTTAAAAAAATTGATTTTGATTTTTTTTAAATGTTTGGTAAATTTGAAAATTTGTTAGTATTTTTATTTTAATTTTTGTAAAAATTCCTAAAATATTTTAAGGTTATAATAAGTTGTTCTTAACGTTGCATGGATCGATTTATATGCATGGAATGGGCTAGCAGCACGACATTCCCTATTAAGAACACACGAACTGCGAAGTGTCTTAGTTGTTGACGAGTAGGAGTATGACCTGTGATTGCATACGTTAACTAGCGTGTTATAATTCCCTTCTGGTTACAAAATTACGAATGTACGAGAAGCAACAAAATTAAAAGGAAGAAACATCCAAGTACAAGTTTTCTACAGAAGAAGCTATGGGCGCCCACAAGTGCCTGATTCCGCCACAGCAACCCAATTAGAAACAAGCAGCGTTGCTGTAAGTTTTAGATTTGGTTTTGTCCCTGCCCCACACTCCTCCTTTATTCCAACTTTTTTTTTTAAATTTCGCAAATCGCCGCATAATTTTCAAAATTGACATTTGGCCCTCTCTTAGTGGAATTCTACATTCTTCCTCAGCTTTCTCTTTCTCTTATCTTTTGTTGCTTGGTCATTGTTACAGAAGAATGCAAAATTCTTCCTTATCTAAATTAAATTATTGCCTCTGCTACGTCCATTGACCTTGAAAAACTACATTAATTAAAATTTTCCTCAAAGGATTAAGGAATAGTGTTCAGTTATTTGGCATGAATACTGTTTATATTAAATAGCCACTGACCACTACCTTACAAACACCAAATATGAAAAATTTTTACTGTTTATTTTCCGTTAACAATCTTTATAAAATTGCGAAGATAGCCGCCGATTCAATTCTGGGTTTTCTTTTTCCTACATAATTACATTCCTCGGAAGAATGATAAAAGCCCCTACCAGCATACAAGAAAGTCTTAATGCAATTTTCTTTGGTTTAAACAAAAAATTACACTTGGAAAATAACTCCTAAAAATACAGAAAACATGATGTTTCCAAGTACACCAATTCCCCCAGCCCACCCAAACAGACAAATACCAGAAAATTAAGAATAAAAATTAAACAATAATACGAAAAAAAATCCACCGTCATTGTTACAGTGCGGCAGAGGTGACCGGAGCAGCAACACCATCATCATCAAAGTTCCAGAGATTCCCAACTACACTTTCCTGAGAAGAGTTATTAGGAGCCGTGGATTGTCCATCCAGATAAGGAATCTGGTAGAATTTCATGAAATTCTCATAAGCCATCAGCTCCTCCGATAGTTTCTGTACCTCAATCTCTTGCGGCTCAGATTCCAAGTTTAATATCACCACTTCGCCCTGGTTCGCCTTCTCCACCTCCATTTTCTCCTCTTCATGTTTCACTTTCACCTGACTAAAGTTGATGATGTTGTTTCCAATTTGATTGTTGCCCACTAACCCAGTTACTGTGTACTCTTCCTCTGAACCAGACGCAGAATTCTCCTCGCCGGAAACAACAACTGGATCGGTATTGTAACCATTCGAAGCATATGATCCGATTTGGTTTAGATCGTAAGCGAACCCAAAATCATAAGTTTTGGGGAGATTTGTGAAATTACAAGTGAGAGGTTGGTACAAAGGAGGACTGGGATTACGATGAGCAGTTTGTTTGCGGTTATTTTGGGAAGTGGAATAGTCGTCATCTTCATTGGGGAAGTTCACTTTGGCTTTCTTCCCGCGAATTTTGCGCGCTTCTCTGTCGTAGGCACGAGCCGCATCCTCAGCGGTGTTGAAGGTGCCAAGCCAAACACGGACACCTTTCCTTGGGTCACGAATCTCAGCTGCCCATTTACCCCAGGGGCGTTGCCTGATCCCTCTGTACAAGTTTTTCCTCTGCCTTTTAACAGGTGTTTTCTCCTCTTGCCCACAACCTGTTTGCATAAATTCCAGACAGGACTCAAGACCAATTTATTCAACAACTAAATAAAATGGAAAAGCAATCTCACTAGACAAACTGTTACCTGAAGCAGGCTGAGACCTTTTGAGAGAGAACGAATCATGGTTGCCGAATGAGCTTGCACATGAGTCGAAGAGGTTGAGTTTAGAGAAGGATGAATTAGGCCAGAGGTCAGAAGCGGCGACGCTGCGGTCACGGTTGCGCGGTATAAGATCAGCTATAATGGCACCGCCACACATCTTTAGCTAAACAAAGTATGAGATTTTGCTCTTTATCCAAAAAGAAAGTGTGAAAAGGCAAATAAAACTGTTTTAGAGGTTTTAGAGGAATTGAGGAAATGATAATTAAGAAGACGTCGATTGGGTTTAAGAAGGATTTGAAAGAACGAGTGAGTAAAAAAAGGGACGAGTGGGGTTTATTTATCGCGTGGAAAAGAGATGGGAGTGGGTACCAGCAGTACAAAGTTGGGCTTGTGGAAGTTTCCTCGGATACCGCCTTGCTCTTTTTGGATTTCTTACAATCTTTTGCTTGCTTTGGTCATTTTGCGTGGATGACAAGCCTTGGCTGTTTTAACTTTGACCATATTTTAAATCTGCAAATGCCCAGCTAGAAAAATAAAATAAAATAAAATAAACTGAGGAAAAAACAGGATAATTATAGATATATAAACGCATTCACTAACTTGATTTGTTTTTGTAATATTGAATTTTTTGGATGGGAGGTCTAATTACTTGACTTCCTTTTGCTTTTTTCTTTTTTTGGGTTAGTTTTTTTAACTTTTATTGGAGGAGTACTAATTTTGAATGGTGTAAATCTAAATTCTAAAATATTATATAAATGCATTGATTTTCTTAAAAAAATGCGTATCATGCCAAACAAATCTTAATGAGAGATTTTCACCTAGCCGACTTGGTGATTTTTCTTCTAAAATAGAAATATTATTTAACTTGCTTAGAATTTTCAAAATCGACCCATGCCAACTTGCCTCAAAATTAATTTAGCCATATGCACCTTTAGTAGACAGGTAGCGACAATTTTAGAATGAAGGTCAACAATATTGCGTAAAAAAATAATTAATAGTACTCAAAGACAAGTTCATGTCCAATAACAGAAAGTATAAACCACTTCGCACCTTGTATGACTATCTCGTGGGCATATCAAAATAATAAGTTGGAGAAAACCTGCATTGAAACACATGTAGTGGTGGTTGGATTAGAATTATTTTGACTTATTGTTTAAATTTTTATAAACGGTTTTTTTCAAATCTTTTTTTTAAAAAAAAAATATCTATTTACCTGCTTATTTCCAAAAACAGTTTTTAAAACTATAATTGTAAACACAATATCAAATGAATTTTTATTGTCAATAGTTAGTTGAAGCATGATTAATTAGAGTCTATATAACTTTGGAGACCGGTTGATAATGCACCCAAAAAAAATTGATTGTGAATCAGATCATCTAATGTATACTAACCGGGTGTATTGCTGCTAATTGATCATTTGGCTACAGAACTGGATTTTATCAATGCACAAGACTTCATCTCATATTGCGTGCATAAATATCAAACAATTGGATATATTGAAGGCAAAATGCATAATTTAGTATGAAATTTTTACTTTTTAATGTAATTCTATATGTCATTCAATAATTATTTTTGTTTTATTCAGTCTCTAAAATTTTCACACATAAAAAGAATAATTATACTAAATTGAGAGCGGAAAAATACTGAACTGACCACAGTGTAAAACATAAATATTTTAGGTTATTATCTTATCTAAATTTATGTGGAAATCTTACCTTAATAGGTTATGTATTTTATGAGTTATGACCATAATAATAGACACAAGTCTAGTTATTATTTGGTGTTAAATCAATTATAGATTCTCTATTGTTTGAGTACCTTAGAGATCGAATTTGAAAAAGTGGTAAATATGAAAAATAGTTCAAATTGCCTTATCTAGGTGTAAAAAAATTCATAATAATTAAATATACATGTTGAAATATATAAATTTTTAAATATAGTATCTTAAAACTGTCTAAGAGCAGAAAACTATTATATACACCATCTGTAATTTAATTTAAAAATTGGGTTAAATACTAGTTAATTCATTAGCATGATTAATTAGTATTTAAAGACGAGAGCTATAAAATATAAATTCATTAGTTTTTAATTTGTTAAGGAGCACATATGCTAGAGGTTGTGAACTAAAAATTCTTGTTCTCTCTCATTGATTATTTTTATTACTTTCTATTGCAATTTTAGTTACTAAATTGATTGTTTCTAATTTTATAGGATATTGTAACTGAGTTTGTGCTTATTAATTAATCGATTAAGGTAAAATTATATTGATTTTGATCCAGCTCCAAGTGAAATTATTTTCATAAATCTCCATAGTACTTAACCCAAAATTGGAAAAAATTACTCCGAAACTTGGAGCACAGTAAGAGAGTATCTACATTAATTCTCAGCAACAATGTAATCACAATATTCTAGGGTGCTATAGTGGATTACATATGTCCACCGTTGATTAAAATGTTGACTTTAAACAATATTCAACGAGAGATCAATTTTAGTTTTATTTTCTATTAAATATCGTCATTTGATATGTTAATTCACTTACACTTACATTTTATGAGCTCTTTACTTTATTTATTCTCCCACTTTTTTGTTTTCTATTTCACTTTGTTTTACATATGAATTTTAAGAAAATGTGAATGTGCCTTTTTCTGATTTATCGATCTTTTTTTCCTCTATACGTGAGAAAATAATTAATTATTTTGAGCTTAATAGAATAAAAATAATAGTTTAGAAATTCAATACATAGAGGAAATAAATTATGCAATTTTCTAATTTTAATGATATATCTAAACCTTTTAAGAAATAATTAAATAATTAATTAAGTCACACTGTCAGTATGTAAAATGTGCAAGTTATAATGCCTTATTTTATCAAAGTTAATTAATTAAATCTTATCAATTGATCAACATAATATCATTCACATGCACTGAAACTAAGAAATACTTCCAAAGAAAAAGTGTACGTATTTTATGGTCCTAAATCCGAATTAAAATTCGAACTTAGCCAACAAAGTGGCGTTAGTATTATTCTATTTTTTTTTCTATTTTTAATTACAAAAAACTTTGATAATAGCTAAATGTAGGAATAATTTTTGTAATTCCTTGTCCTTATTTGTGTAATTTTAGATTTAATGTTGTTAGACATTTCTTCTTCACCAATCAACAACCTGTAGCTACTCTCTTCCATAACGACAATGGTTATTAAAAATTAATTTTATTATTATTATTTTGCTTTTGGAAGGGAAATGGATTGATTTTAATTTAATTCAAGTTTTTTTTTTCAGGTTTATAAGTATTATTTACGGATGTAATAGGAAATTCCATTCCGTGCATCCTCTCATATATATTTGACAAAGAGAACTGATCAAAATTTTGGCTTTTATTTATTATTAGGCCTGCGGTTGGCTATTCTTGAGAAATCTAAATGTATATTGTGATATTTTTTTGGGGACATGATTTTAAATGTAATTATATAATACAAACACAAGTGTATTATGAAATTTAAGTATATATGATTTTAAATAGAAAAATGCATCTCAAAATAAAATATCACTTAAATTAAATTCATAAGTGAATCGTATATTTTATCTGTAATTATAAGAAATTTTTTTAAAAATTTCTTATCAATCTCCTTTCAAATATATATTTCGAAAATCCAAAGAAATACAAGGAAAAAAATTATTAAGCTTGCTAGGAAAAACTGAATCAAAATTCATTGAAGAAGAAAGAAACCTTTACAGCTTAATTATATAGTACAACTATAAACTAATTCCTAGAAATCCAGTAACTAATTAACTATAAAAGAAGTAATAAGCTAAAACTACAGTGAAATACATAACTTGTCAAAGATACATGCATGAAGAAGCAAATAACAGCACAATCAGCTAAGCAAATCTCCTATTCACGTGTGCTTAAATAAATGCAGGCTTTGTACTTCACTTGATGAGCTGGATCTTTGAAGTTCGACTGCTGGATATTACTGCATAGGATTACTTCTGCTAGATAAGTTGAAGTCATGACTGTTAGCATTGGCAGTTGGGGGTATAGACATTTGAGTTGGAGAGCTCGAGCTTGTTGGTGGCAGAGAAATCTGACTCATTACCCCCCTCAAGCTAGGAGTGAAGATGTTCTGAACTCCAATCTTGGATTTGAGATAGTTAAATTGAGGTCCTTGATTCTGAATTTGTTCATGAAGGAAGTGCTTAATGGCATTGATTTGTTCTTTTTATTGTTGCCAATATGATATCATCCACATACATACATAATGCAATGAAATGAGAATAATCTGACTTTGTAAATAATGAATAATCAGCTGCAACTTGATGAAATCCTTGAGAGAGCAAAGCTTTTGATGGCTTGTGGTGCCATTGCCTAACTTATTAAGGCCATATAAAGACTTTGTAAGCTTGCAAACTAATGAAGGAGTAGATCTAGAAAAGCCTGATGGCAGCTGCATGTATACCTCCTCAATAAGATCACCATAGATAAAAACATTGCTAATATCTAATTATTCTGGATACCAACCTTTTGCAACTAAGACAATCAATAGAACTTTGATTGTTGCCATTTTTGCAACAGGAGAAAATGTATCTAGGTAGTCTATCACGAGCTTTTCGGTAAAAAAAACTTTACTACCTTAGCATGAAACTTGGTTTTAAACACACATTTGCAACCTATATTCTATTTCCAACTAGTAGAGGAGTAAGTAGCTAGGTGTTGTTCATTTCCAAGGCATCTAGTTCTACCTTCATAGCAACTCTCTACTTTGAAAGCTTAGTTGTGGAGTTGATTAACACCTTTAAGGTAAAAGATTATTCTAAGTGTTTTCTAGTTTTACTTTGTAGAAATTTGGTTTTGATTATTTAGCACAATTGAAATAAAAGTTAATCAATTGTTTTCAAGTTTTACTTGGTAAAAATTTGTGATTGGATTTAAGAGTGAAAAGTTTAGGACTGCATTTAGTTTGATTATTGCCCTTAAAAAAATATTAATGAAGATAAAACTCTTAAAATTGTATCTTAAGAAATTTATGTATGCAAGATAACTGAAACACTGTAAATTCAAATTGTCAAACTATTATTAATTCTCTTAATTTCAAGTTTTATGTTATGATTTGCTAGAAAAATTTGAAAACATTTGGGATAAATGCTAATAAAATATTTTTAAGTTTTATTTTGTAAAAACTTGAAATTGAGTTTAAGAGTATAGACCAGAAAAGTCTACGGTTGTATTTAGATTGATTCTTATTTTTGAAAAGAATCATTAATGGTGATAAACTCTTAAAATTATATCTTGAGGAGTTAATATATATAAGAGAGTCAAACCACTATAAATCTAAGTATATTAAGTTATTCTCTCTTTTCTTAATTTCAAGTTTAATATTTTGGTTTGCTGAAAAAAATTTAGATATGATTTTTAAATGGAAAAAATATTTAAAAGTGTTTTTCCAAAAATTTATTTATGTTTAAATTTGTTTACAAATAAAAAAGGTAATTTATTAGACAAAAACTGATTTTAGAGATTAAGAATTATTTTTTATTATAAACTTTGATTTTATTAAAAAAAATTCAAATTATTTTTGTGTATGTATTTTGGCTATATTAAAATACTATCAAACGTGAATAATTTTTATAAGAACCAAAAATCTTTAAAATCTTAATTCACTCTCTCTCTCTAGCTATTTTGGAACCTACAATTTTTTTAACATGGTAATCTACCATTACCGCCAGCAAAGTCACCCTGGCAGAAGTTTTGGTCGGCACGACGCACATGACATGCACAGACCTTATCTGGGTATGTTTTCACATTCTTTTAAATGCCAATTAATTGACCATATATTCCTATCTGTAGTCAAGTTTCCTTTTTTAATTTTTTTTATTGCTATATATTTCATAGCATAATTGAGCTTTCTCATATAAAGAACACGCTATTACCCTCTTTCACACCAACAATACATTGTTCAGTTCTTCTCACTTTTGAGAGCATATTGCTAACTAAATTGCACAATTAACAGCAATGGCAACAAACTGTTGCTTCTTTTCTGCCTCTATTCTCCTTTTCTCATTGCTAGTCATTGCCTCTGCTGCCGATTATGGCTACACCCCTAATCCAGAAACTGCAAAACCCAACAATGCTTATAGCTCAACACCAAAATTTCAAGTGCCCCTAGTCTTCATTTACCAAAAATAATCCGCTTCAGATTGGAAAATTCAATTGGAATACAGAACAGTAACAATAAAGGAAAATGAAGAAAAACGTAAGCAACGGTTGGAATTCACTCTAATATGGAATTTAACATGGTAATCTGTTATTATATTGATAGATATATATTATCTATATTTAAGATATAGGACTAATTTAAGTATGAATTTTTTTTTGAAACAAAACGATTAATTAATCCTTAACGTAGATAAACCACGTTGTAATTTTCAAAAAAATAATAATAATAAATTGCGTACATTGCTTAATTAATGTATTTAACTTATTGCACAAGCTATATAGAAATTGTAGTACTACAGAGCCTTGCCATTTTTTTATCAACTTAATAATTTAATCGGTTTTATACCAAGTTTAAATCAACGTTCCTTGATTAAAACATGTTAATCAATCTTGAGATAAACAAGAAATTGGAATAATTCTTATGAGAAATATTAAAAAGAGAGAGAGAACAGTCAAAACAGCTATGCCAATTCTATCATTTTTCTAATTTTAATTTAATCAACCTGACTAGCCAATTAAAGCTGAGATTTGAAAATCGAATAGTTATATGCACTGTTATAGGAATTAGATTCGATTTAAAGGATATTATCAAGGCAAAATGCACCCTTTGATCTCTAAATTCTTTTACTTTTTTCCTTTAATTAATTAATCCCTCAACTAAAATTTTGTTCTGTAAGTACTCATTTAGCTAATTAATATTGAGAACTTTTGAGAGTTGAGTTAATTATAAAATAAAATTATATATAAAAATAAGTTATATATAGGATGTAATAAATTAAAAACGCAGTCGAATGATCTAATTTAACAAAAAAAAAAAAAGGAAAAAACATTAATTGTAAGTGTTGAAAAATGCATTATGGCTGTCAGTAGAGCCGAATGCATGCACCTGGACGACTTGATCCATAATTTTTCAACTAATTAATTAAATAATAGGATTTCGAAATTTAATAAAGCAAAATCATTATCTTACATTAACCATTAACGAAACGTGCAGTATGGTGAGAAAACATGAAGCAAATTCCATCAGCCGTGCCATGCACCAAATCCTCCATCTATCATCTATCTTCATTACGCAAATAATCTTCCTATGCTAATTAATTGAATCATCGATCCTTATAAAAGGATAGGATTGCTTCTTTCCTTAATATTCAGTCGTTTCTACTTTACTTGGCATTATTTTCTATCATTCTGTCATTAGCTGTTATGTCTTGTGGTGCTGATGTTGCTGAGTATGGCCTCAATCCCAAACTTGATAAACCCATGCTGGAAAAGGAAAATCTACTCTCCTCAATATTTGCTGTTCAAGGCCTTATTTACTGTAAATCACCCTCCAAACTCATTCCTCTTCAAGGTATTTCATGCCTAGCTCTCACCAGTGTTTATATCTGCTTTATTACGATTTAGAGCAAATAAAAAACATATTTCGGTTCGTAAATTTTACAAACTTACGTAATTAAGTCGCAAACATTAAAAAATTGTTCAATTTGTTCAGTTGACTATGCTAGACTATCATTTTAATTAGAACTAATTTAGTCCTTAATTATCAATTTAAATTTAATTTTCAGTCCCTATTTTTACAATTAGCATCTAACTAATGGTAGTTAATTAAGGGAGTTTGTTTGCATATATTTTTAATTAGTCTCTATTTATGAAATTAACACCAGCTAATCATTGATCATTAATTGAATAAATTTCTATTTAAGTGACTAAATTAGTTCAAAATTAATTGTTAAAACAGTTGATAGAGCAAATTTAATTTTCATTGAGCAACTTAATTTTAAGAACCAAAATATGGATTTTTCCTATAATTTATAATCACCCATGCATGGGACGATATAATTTACAAACACAATTAATTGAGTTAATGACTAACTAATTTTTTTTTTAATTTTTTGTGATTAATGATAATTTATGTGCAGGAGCTGTGGCAAGAATAACATGTGTAGGAGTAGATGAGAATGGATATGAAACAGAAGCAGCCTCCATCTTAAGTGGAGCAACAGACGAAAATGGCTATTTCTTGGCTACACTGTCACCAAATGAGGTTGAAGATAAGTTGAAGATTGAGGAATGCAAGGCTTTCCTGGAGGCATCTCCTTCATTCAAGACTTGTAATTTGCCCACAGACGTCAACAAGGCCATCACAGGTGCTCTTCTCAATTCTTATCATTTCCTTTCTGAGAAGAAGATGAAGTTGTTCACTGTGGGGCCTTTCTTCTTCAACTCTGAACCTAAATCTGTCTCTAATAATGGCTATTAATGAATTATTTCTTTTTTTTATCCAAAACAATAATTTCATTATTGGTCATGGGGATCATTGCTATCTTTTGTATTATTGAGGACAAATTGTTTTTGTTGTTGAACTTACCGTCCCCTTCCCTTGTCATAATTTTTTTCTTTTTTAATTTTTCTGAGTTTGGGATTAACTTTTCTGTGTAACTGTGTTATGCATCAAGACTTTTTTATATACCCTCCTATAGTTAAGATTAATTTGGACATGGCTTGATTAAACATATAGAAATTGAAAATTCAGGCAATATATAGTTGATTTAATAAATCTTGTCCCGTATGGAAACAGGAGAAAATTTTAACTACAGATATTATTATATGTAACATTAAATTTTAATTTAGTAATAATAATCAAGTAATTAATTAGAACGGTGTGATCTTAAATTTAGGACCGTGAGATCTCTTCTAAAAAAATTATTACATGTGATTGAAAAATATGATAATTCACTATAATATGGATTGTTTGCAATATCAAAATTTATACAATACTCAATTGTACTACTCCTCAACTTAATATTAATGGACAATAATATTTTTAAACTTTAATTTATAATACTAATATTCTTCAACTTTCATCCATGTAACAAAAATAACTTTTTATCCAATTTTGTAAATTTACATGTTATTTTTTATTATTAAACGGCACGTCATTACTTATATAAAATACATTTGATAATTATGTATCACATTATTGCCTACATGAAATACACAATTTTTAAAAAGAATTGTGTATTTTTTTTTTCCTTTTGAATTGTATTTAAATGATTTTTAGAAAAAAAAAATCATTATAAAATGTGATTATCATAGTATCACCTTATTAAAATTATTGAAGTACAAAAAAAATTCATTTAAGCATAATTCTATTAAAAAATATATGTATTTCACATATGGTATGATTTGACGTCTAGTCATCAAGTATATTTTATATAAACAGTGATATAATGTCTAACTATTAAAAATAACTTGTAAATTTGTAAAACATGTTAGGAAAATATTTTTATTACATGAATTAAAATTGAAAGATATTAATATTACAAATTAAAGTTAGAAAATATTATTGTGCATTAGTGCTAAGTTGAAAGACCGTTTATAAAATTTACCCCTAAATTGGTTGGATAAAAAAAAAAGAGAAATATTTAGAGAGAGCAACCCATATTAATAATTTAATTTGTCTTTTAATAAAGAATAAATTACAAAAAACTCCCCTAAAATTTTAACAGTCAGAAATAAATTTTTAAAATATTAATAGTTTATCTCACTGTCATTTGAAATAATTTTTACTTATTTGATATTATATGAATTTAAAACATTGCAATTCAATTTACTATATGATTTTTGTACATTTAAAATGTTTTGTATAAATTATTTTAGATTTCATATATAGTTTAACGATATTTATAAAGGTTTAAAATTTCTAATTGTTACCAATGACTATAAATGCATAGAAAACAATACATTTAAATCACATTTTTTCTAATTGTTATTTCAAATAATATTTTTATTAAATAACAATAAAAATAACAATGGGGTAAATAGTTAATTTTTCTAAAAATATATTTTTTGTTATAATTTGTTAAAATTTAGAGAATTTTTTGTAATTTATTCTTTAATAAATTTAGGGAATTTTTTATAATTTATTTTTTAATAAAATGAATGAATTGAAGGTGAAATACTCTCATTTTCTGAAGAGACCATACGAGTCTACATGATAAATCATTAAATAGTAGATGATCCGTTTCATTTTTAACAAGCACAAAGTTTTTTAGGTCTGTTTAGTATTGCGTTCACCAAAAGTACTTTTGAAAAAAAATTTATTTTAAAATTTTTGAGTTTTGAAAACTGCTTTTGAAGAAAAACAGGTAAATAGATATTTTTCTTAAAAGCAGTTTTGAAAAAAAATCAGTCAATTAAATTAAAAAAATTTTAAATATACTTTTTAGACAATTAACAGCAATTCCAAACACCGCTTAGTCTAATTTGATTTGCGTTTGGGGGTGATCCAAATATTCCATCACAGACGGTGTTATTAACAGAATCATCAAAGGGAAAGAGTGGAAAGTAAAATAAAAAGATGCCATGTTAGAACTGTCCAAACGATGTCCTCTTCAAACTCCGAAATTGATACTTCACTCCTTCCAAAGTCAAAATTAGCCCAATCCCCTTTTCTATCTCCATTCTCATTTTCTCATCATTAATTTGTATCTTCTACTCTTAAATTCACTGCTACAAATGAAAAACATTCAAAAACGACCCAGAACAAAACAACAGCGTTAGACATGGAGAAGGGAACCAACGTTAAAGAAGCTAAAAGAAAGGCACAACTTGGCTCTTGTGGTGGTGGAAATGGTAATATTGGTGGGCTGGTTCTATTGGGTGGAGCATTGGCTGTTGCAGGTTTGGCGGCGACTTTTACTGTCCACAAAGGTAATAGGCGAAGAGATTCCAATGATAACAGCATCCGTCGCAGGCCGCGGAAAGAAGAGCAACCAACTCAAGGGCTGCGTTTCGTCCTTCAAGCTTCATCTCATAGTCCTACTTTTCATATCAATCCATGGTCAGGATTAATGATAAACAAACTAACAAATTCAATCTCTGTGTTTTGATTTTATTTTATCATATATGCTACTTTATGTGAATATATAATCAAGAGAACCATCAATATTCAGCTGCGCAAGCAATGGATCAACGGAGATGGTTAAAGCCCAGATTGATTCTTCCACGTTGATCTCTACTAACTGCTCGATCATGGTAATTTATCCCTTCCGTACTGTTGTTTCTCTGTGATCGATTGGAATTTACATCTAAATGTCATTACACTGTAGCAGCAGTCTAGGATGCGAATGAAGATGGATTTGGTGTTTTACTGATAACTTTGGCTGATTTGGTTCAGGAAGAAAATGATCCTCCTGCAATCAACAGCAGAGATGAGAATTCTAATAATGATGATCACAAGATCCTTCTCACCGATGGTTCAAAACAAGATAGCATTAAATTGTGCGACAATCATAGCAAGATCGAAGAGTTTTCATTGCCAGAGCTCAATAGCCTCTCCATGTATGAGTCGGAAAAAATGATCAAGAATACTTTGGCTGAGGAGACATCCCTAATGGACGCAATAGAAGTTGCAGAGGAGGTAGCAATGGATGCTGTAAAAATGAGTATAGAGAAGATTTCATCAGTCCAATCAGTTGAAGAAGAAGAAGAAAAAGATAACAATAATGATTGCAATGAGGAGGAGAAAGAGGAAGAAACAAAAGAGGTGGAAGAAAAAATAGAAGTTATAGAAGAGGAAGAACCAGTTGATGCTGCGAAGATATGCGAGGAAAATACTTCATTGCATTCCGCCGAAGAAGATGATGACGATGGCAACTTCAGAAAG
The DNA here is from genome assembly GCA_023653625.1 of Triadica sebifera. Lineage (NCBI taxonomy): Eukaryota > Viridiplantae > Streptophyta > Magnoliopsida > Malpighiales > Euphorbiaceae > Triadica > Triadica sebifera. Next base: position 5,372,519 of record CM042895.1, read on the forward strand.
GAATCGCCCTTGACAGAAATAAATGAAGTCAGAAAAGAACAAGAAGCAGTTGATGATGCTCCACAGATGAGTAGTGCAAGCATAAAGTTATCAGAGAATTCAGTTGAGGAAGAAGAAGAGGATGATAATGATGGCGGTGGTGGTGATGAAGGGAGTAATGAAGAATATGGCATGAAGAAAACTGAAGAAAATTCGGAAGGAACAGGGAGCTCTTCTGCTGGATCCGACGCTGATAAAATTTGGCCAGCAGAATCAGTGGAGGCACTGTCACAGGAGCTGAAGAACATGATAAATCTGCAACATTACATGGCAAAGACTTCAGAGGAAGAACAAAACAACAAAACTGAAGAGTGTACTCACTTGGACAACAGCAAAATTGGTGTTCTCAACAGTTGCAGAGATATTAGCCAGACTATCCAAAATTCCACGTTTCTGAAGAAAGAAAATAGCCAAGAGTTGATAGTCGAGGACAATCAACCAGCATACTTGAGGAAATGGAGAATCTGGGTTAGGCATGTGTTAGTGCTGGCATTTGCAGTGCTCCTTTTATTTACCTATCGCAAGTCATTATCTTATTTACCTTCTTAATAATGATGTATAGAAAATGAAACAAAAGTAACTTTTCACTCAGTTGACAAGTATAATAAAATCGACAACGTTTCATTACATGTTGAGTCTCTAATGCATTTACAATTTAACAATCTGCATTCCCAAGAAGCAAACACTAGACCACTTAATAGTAATTTCTCAAATATTTAGTGATATTGAAGGCAATGCTGAACTCTTTAACAAGCTGAATGGCAATGAACTAATAGACAGTCACTCGTCATTCAATTACATATTAAGACTATATTTGGCAGAAATTGAATTCCACAAATTTATAAATTTCTTCTGCAAATCATAATTTGATAAAAAAAAAAAAAAAACTTGTCTATCCTTTCTCATCTTTCTCCTTTTTAAAGATATGGATACACACACACAAAACACCAAATTTAAAAAAGAAAATACAAATGAATTCCACTAATTTTGTAAAATTAATTTATATCAAACATATCCTTACTATGCAATTCACTGCAGATACCACTCCCCTAACAAAAAATATCTCAGTGGCATGACATATCACGTTATCATCACTGCTGTCCCATCAGATCAACTATGAATGCTGTAATTAGGTTACTGCCAATCTCTCACTAACGTCAAATGGTTAATGATGAGGACGAAGGAAAGTAAAACAGGGAAAATCACGAGCTACCTATTAAGACATGCAATAAAATTAGTCCACATTCATTCTTAGTGGAAGCGTACCACCCAGAAGAAGCAAACTCATCACGTAATTGTTGAACAAACAAACCTACGTGTCTAAGTGATGTGCTATTGATAATGATAGACACTTTAGTAGAAGAGAAAAAGAAAGAAGGATATTTATTTGGCAAGAATAATTACAACCCTTCTGTATAAGTGTTACCTTACCCTCTCTAAACAAGTATCTTTACGTGTGTATACTCTATCACTCTTTTCTCTATATACAATGCCCTGAATTTCCAGAGACAGATTTTGCTCAATTTTCTGTTGCTGGTTTATTTTGCTATGATTGTCCAACAAATAGATGAAAAGAAAACTATTCAGCTAATTATCCAAAATGTAAGAACACCAGAATCTCAGTTTCGTGGGCTGCAAAACTTCTTACCCAAGCTTGCAACAGCTGGGTGAACTATTTGGGCTCACATGCTAACCAACGATTTAGCATTCAAGAAATTGGGAGTTTTCCAATGAGCTTGGCCAGCTGCAACCCGTAGACCATCCCAGAACACCCAAAATCAGATCCACGCTCGAGCAGGCCTTAACCTAAAATATAGGGAAGCAGCCAAATCAGGACCAAATAATGTTATAAATATGTACGCTTATGAGAGAAAATAATTTCTTGGCACAATACCAAACTATCAAGATTCCCTTCAATATGAAATAACATCACAGCCATTCCCCTTCCTCTATCAATCTCAGCCTGGTAAATGAAAGTAAATACGTCGTGCAAGTCAAGTAATTGAGAAAAGTTATTAACAAATAAATAGATCTTCCAGTTCAATGAGAAATGACAACTCACCACACAGGAACATATGGCAATGCCTACAGCTGCCAATGCTGTCGTAACATCTGCCATCATGCCTGACATTTTGTTTAAGCAACCACATAGTTAGACAGAGAATCAGGACAGCTGATACATCATCACAAAAAACTAGCAGCAGTATGAGGTTACCATTTCATTGGTATTAAACTAAAAGAAAATATTTCTCAGAGCATAACTTGCTATTTCACATTCCATTAATTGTTTATTTGTAATATTAAACCAAGTTGATTGGGAAATGATTCAAAAGCGTATGAACTAGTTCCTTAGCCTATGCTTGGTTGGCAGGAAGGAAAGTAGAGAGGATATGCATCTAGCCAATAATGTGCACATATTTTTTCCCATAATGTACCTAGTCAATGTTATAGCCTACATACATTTCCTCCTAAATTTCTATCCTCCCAACCATACATAGCCTATCAATATTTCATGAGTGCGAGTGGTATGATGTATCTCTTGTTGGCTTTACCCTACTCAGACCTTGCAGTTGCAGGTGCACCAGTATCAATAGCTCACTAATTTTTTCAAAACTCGAGTCTTGAGAAAAGAATATGGAAACTAGTTATTGCTGTTCTGAGTTAACAAATATTACCTTTTCGATCTATGCATACCACACAAAACCACTGGATCGAATGCCCTTCAACACTGTGCCAGGAGGCAATCTTGTTTGCATGCCAACTTTCTAAACCAGGCAAGACTTCCTTGTACATTGGAATGATAGATTGCATAATCCTTGCAACTCCAATTCCCTGCGATAATAACTCCTCCTTAGCTTCCAAATTCACAAGCCGCAAGTGCTTATTATGTTTTCCATTGACCCTGGGCAACCAAACACTTCCATTATTACGAGGCAAGGGATCTTCAGAACACTTCCCTTGAGATGGAGGTTTTCCATTTTCCACAACATTCATAAAGATCTTCTCCCACAGGGGTCTTTTCCATTCAGTATTATCTGCAAGCTCTTCTACCTCACTCTCCTCTTCAGAATCAGCTATAAAATCATTTACTGTATCTGCTGTTATTTCAGCTGCTGATAGTGCAGCTTGCTCCCTCAAGAACTGACCAGATGATACATTTTTGTTTTAGTTCTTGAAAGCAATTACAAAAAAATAAATTAATAATTTTCTGTCTATAATTACAACATACTTTCATGATTTTATGTCTGGCACTGTGTGTTTTTGCATGTTGCAGCCATTGCTTATGCCTCTGAAAAGCTGATTTACTAGAAAGTGCCTGAGAAAATGAAATAGCAGGAACTAACACTAAAGTTTTGAGATATAAAATAAAAGTGAAAAATGCATTTTGCAGGAAAAAATACAACGCTGCTTTTTGAGGTTAAACTCCATAATTTAATAATGCTCAGGTCACTACCATATGAACAAAAGAAAGATCATCTGACACAAAAAATCGTATCAAGTTTCCACATGTTTTAAAAATCACTCAGCAGAAAATATAGCACGCTTATTATCTACACCACCAGACAATTCAAATATAAATGGAAGAATAGTAGAGGTTCTCCTTAAATATTACGGAAGTGACAAACACTAACATTGTAGGTGATTATCTCCACGACTTCTGCATTAGCAAGTACATGCGCTGGGTAGACAAGATTACCATTGACCTGAAAACAAAATAACAACATTCTCATTCAGACCATATAAAGACATAAGAAGTATGTTTACGGGGTTTTTTTTAAAACTGTTTTCTAGAATTACAAAAGCTTTCTCCAGTTTTTCATCAAGAATTCAGAAAATCAAATCCCTTTTTCCAACCACTGTACTAGAAAGAACCTAATGAAACCAGTGTTTTCAGACCCGGCCCAGTCAATGAACTGGGATATGCAAAGGGTCAAGGGTCAGCGGTTCAAACGAGGCCGAACCGGGATTGAACCGGTCAAGTGAAATGCTATTGAAATATAACTTTTAACATGACCATAAATAATAAAATATGTAAAAAATTCTTATACTAAACTCATTTTAAGCACAATAATATGTTTAAACATAAAGTATATGTACTAATATTCATAATTCAAATTAATACATAATTATATTAAAAAATATTTTAAATATAATAAAAACTACACTAAAAATATTGCAGTATTAATTTTATCAATTAAATAATATTCTTTGATAGAACTCAAAATAATTTTCAAAATAAATTTCATAAATATTTTGAAATATTGTATACTAATAATAAAAATACAAATAATTCAATTCAATCTTTTTAAATATATATAACTCTTGAATAATGTGAATATTTTTTATGATATATATATTACTAATTTTACTAATAGTAAAACTTTTTGGCAAGAAACACCATTACTTATATATAAATATATATAAATATATATAATTCATTTTTAAATTAATTTCTTGCAAAAATAAACGAATTTTTTTTAATAATTTACATTATTAATAAAAATAATCGTATATATTTATTGAATAATAATTTTTTTTAAGAATATAAATAATAATTTGTTAATTATTATATATATGACTGTTGGTAAGCTGTTTAAAGTTCATCTGAAGGTCACAGGTTCGAGGCACAGGAATAGCAGCGAATTTGTGTCATTTTTGTTGAAACTTTCTAACCGGTCACGGGTGACTGGTTCGACTGGTTCCCAGTTCAACCGGCCAGGTGACTGGTTTTACCACCAGTTCACAGTGCATCTGGGTTGATGATCAGAACCCAACCGGCTTGAAGGCTGGTTGCCAGTTGAACTGGCCAGGCCTGTCTAGGTTTAATAACCATGAATGAAACTACCACTTTTGAAAAAGCAAAACTAGAAGTGAAAGGAAAAAAAACACCTTTATCTAGCTAACCAAATAATGCCTAAAGACGATACGTTTCTTTTCTGATTGATAAACACATTTTCTAATAGTTCTTATTTCCTTGAGGAAATAAGCTCTTAGACTTTAGATTTTAATGTTTTCAGGTTCACAATTAGCAAATGGACATAAAAACAAATTAAACTGGAAAGAATACCTTAGCAGCCACCATCTTGTTGCCAATTTCAGTGTGTATCATATAAGCATAGTCAATCACAGTTGCTCCATTTGGCAAATTTTTTATCTGTAAATGATTTATCAATAAATAAAGAACTATGAAATGAAAATTTTCCAAATATGTTAATTCATCAAGTGATTGAATCCACTATCCTACCTCTCCCCTTGGGGTAAATACAAAGACACGGCTACCTAACAGATCTCTTGTGATGGTATCCACAAATTCTCTAGAGCTCATATTACCAACAAACTCCTCTTGCCATTCTCTAATTGCATTGAGCCAGCCAATCTGGAGGAAAGAAAGGACTTAATCCATGAAATTAGCATAAAAGTCAGGGAACTTTAAAAATAGTATCCACAGAAGTTCCTCAAGGATGTATGCCGATTCATATTGATCAGTAGGAAAAATCAAAATACCCTCAGAGCAATGTTTGCATTGTTAAGACAGACAGTCTTCCCTCTTGAACTTCTACCATTTGGCATTGCATGTCCAACTAAACCTGTTACAAATATTCTTCCACTGTAATGAGCAGCAATGCCTCTCTCAGCTATCAGATCCATCTCTTCAGTTCTGATCTGTTTAAAATAGTTTGTATTGTTTCATGTAACTAAATTATCCAGAAAATGACCAAATAAATATTTAAAAATAAAAGATACAGAAGTTACAAGGAACTTGCTGCAAGCATTTATAACATTTTGCACTATTTGAGCCAGTAGAGCTCAGAATTAAACATGACTCAGCTAAAGAAAATGAATATTCTAAAAAAAGGAAATCAGAAAAGATTAACCAAAAACATTTACAATACTTTATTTCCCTAATAGCAGCAGATAAATGAAATTAAACTTAGGAGAAATAACATTTCATGGTACCTGAACCTCTAGTCTGAACATGCTCTCATACAGAAATGGAATTACAGTTGTATGAAGACTTTGATAACCATTAGGCTTTGGAGTTGCAATGTAGTCCTTCATCTGTTACAAAAGCAAAAGCATACCAATATGATATATCCACTGTGTACTTTTTGGGGGGAGGGGGCAAGAAGAATAAGAATACATACAGCTCTAGGAACAGGAGTCCAGATTCCATGGACTAAGCCAAGAACATGGTAGCATATCTGCATAATCTCCAGTCATGAGAATAGGCCATATTGCAAACCCAAACATATTTCATGAAAAATAGGACATGGATTCACCTGCTGTGGGGTGCACAGTGGCCCAACTCCAACACATGGTTTTGGCTTTATGATAATCCGCAGCTGGTACAGCCAAAAGGAGCAATATGTCAACAGGATAATACAGTGCTTGAGAAAAGATTCAACATTAAATGTGTCTAATGATGGTTCAAGGAATATATCAGAAACCTGTGCAATTTGGTTAACCTCATTGATTGAACCTTTGGACTTGAGCACTGCTTTATATATGCTGAAAGCAAATAACAAATCTCCAATTACAATCATACGAATGGGGAAAATCTAGGTAGATGCATTTCTGTAGCAATTACAATCTCCAGGAATTTCATGAAACCCTCATCATGGATTACTGAACTTAGCACCAATCTACAGGAGCTAGGGGTCATCTTCCACAACCAACTATGACCCAAAAAGAATAATTTAAGGTAACAAGCTTTTTTCACAAACAATCACACATGTTCATGACTGTAAGGAGTTAATTTATAGTTGCACTTGAGCCTCTGTACAGTGTAGCTAACATCTTTTACTGCTATTTACTTATCACAAATAGTTATATAACATTCAGTGAAAAAACACCAAATCTTGCTTCAAGTAGTGATAAAATATCATTTCGCTCATAACATGTTTAGAAAAAGGGGTGACAAGCCAAATATGTAACTAAACAAAAATAAAATACATTAAAAGTATAATTCATGGCTCCACCTGTAAGACTCTTTGCATGCAGAGCGAACTTCAGTCTTCACAGTCATAAGGTCTAGGAACTGGTCCTCCTCAATCTTTTTCTTCAAAATTTTGTTTGCCTAAGCAAAATATATAATCTTGATAAGCAACAGCCATATTGATGCAAGACTACCTACAGAACCATGCAACTTTAGACTCCCCACACCTTGAAGCTAAAAGTCACACTTCAGAATAGTAAAGGTAACCTTTCTTGGGCTCTGTCAAAGGAAGTGCGTGATATAATTAATTGCAAAAAGACATTACCTCCAGAAGCTCTTTCTCATGTTCTTTGTAGAGGTCTGCAAGCCTCATCTTGACCTTAACATAATCTCCCGGATTTGTGTACATGAATGATAGATTTTCAAGCTCAGACTGCAATAAATTATCAGGTGATGATCAGTAAGATAACCAAAAGATGAAGATCAAGAAATGCACCAAAACCATCCCAAATACTTGGAGCTTTGAGCTTAAGAGAAGTACACTATTATTGCCATTGTTGACTGACCATAGACAAAAATGGATCTGCTACGCATGCAAGTAAATCTACTCAAAAGGACAAAGTCACAACCTCAAATAAGTGCAATTCACAATATATTGGAATTACAGATGTGATAATTGGACAACTTATTTTCAATAAGGACTTGGACTAGAAGAAGACAGACCTTAATGACTTTGAGTTCAAGCATGCTTATTCTCAATGTAAAATTAAAATGTAGAAGGAACTTTATAATCAAAATTGGATGTTTAAGTAGAACTCAACGTAAACTCTGACCATTCAACATAATGAATTATCATTCTATAAAATGAATTCAGAAGTTTAAGCAGAAAATAGTTGTTCCCAGCTTGATCTAAGAGAATATAACAGAATTTGACATCTGAAGTGGCAGCATATGTTTTACCTTGATTTGATACATTCCTAGCAGTTTTGCAAGAGGAGCAAAGACCTGAAGTGTTTCCATTGCAATGCTGGACTGTAGACAAAGTAGTAGTTTCAAGAATCATAACTAAAATGATTAATGAACAACTTTAGCTTTTTATTTTTTTCCCTTTTTTTTCATTTGAATTTACCTGCTTGTGTTGTGGCATATATGAAAGGGTACGCATGTTATGTAACCTGTCGGCTAATTTGACAATAATAACGCGAACCTGAAACATCATAATTTTAATTGCAAATTAGCTATTATAATAGATAGCAGGGCATTGGAAAAAATAAAATAAAAAAGAAAGAAAGAAATAAAGAAAAAGGAAAAAAAAGCAAGGGAATGAATCACCTCTTCTGTCATCGCAAGAAACATTTGTCGCAGGTCATCAGCTTTTACATCTTGTGCTGAATCACTTTCGTTCTTACACTTTAATTTTCCCAATTTGGACACCTAGCAGCAGAGAGAAGGAACTGATATCAATATATCCTCAAACAATGTAAATTTAAGTCTGAGATGACATGTAAGCCACTAATGAAAACCATTGTACCCATATAAGTATAGCACCTTAGTCTCCCCTTCCACAATGTGTCGTACAGTAAGACCAAATTCCTCCTCTATTCTTTCAAAAGTAACAACGTTTGTATCTTCCACAGTATCATGCAATAATCCAGCAGCAATCGACTCCCAATCCAATTCCTAACAGAACAGGCAAGTTACAGTCTCTTAGATTGTACAGTGCAAGTTAAAATAGATTTTAAATATGGACATACTTCTAAGTTTTGAGTAACTCACAAGTTCTCCTAGAATGCGTGCAACTTCAACCGGATGAATGATGAATGGCTCCCCACTACGTCGTTTCTGACCATCATGAGCCTCAAAAGCTAGCTGTACCAACAAAAATACTAAATTGTCAGTGATCATACTTAAAGAAAATGTTTGCCAAAATGCTCTACTAAAACTTTTCAAAGCAAAGGGCTACCTTAAGAGCATGCTGAACCAATTCCAATTCTTTTGGTGACAGGTATGAGACACTAGGCTTAAGATCCTGAAGCAACCACAGTTATCATAAGCAAACTATAAAGGAAGCACTCCCTGTTTCACAGATTAAGAAAACTATCATGATTGCCAGGGACACTTGCAATTTACCTCCCACAAGCTTTCAGGAGTAACCTCATGTAAGTCTCTTGAGTAAATGGATGAGGAACAAAACAATTTCCATTTTTGACCAGCAACATCAACCAATCTAGATTTAAGAAGTCTCCCAACAAGTGCAGATCCAAAAGCATCAATAGAATGACAACTTCTTATATCAATGGTTTCACATTTCTGGAAAAAACAAAAAAATGAATTGGCAATAACATTAATGAAAATGAGACACTTGTTCGCGAAATAAATTTTGCAATAAGACAGCAGAATTGTGGTATAAATAGTATATGCTAATGAAGGGATAAGAAGAGTTGCATTTGCCTTCGATAGTATGCCAAAAAATAAGTTTAACATGAGCACAAATTCTTTTTCGTTCTCTGATTTCTAGATTACAGCAATCACTGGGATAAAGAAATACTTCAATTATTTTTCATGACACCTCAATTGGATGGAGTATAAGGATTAAAAGAAAATAAAGAAGGGACATTCAGAAATAGACTGTCTAGGTAAGAAATAACTGCTGACATGCTGAACTTATTTTATTTACCTAAAAACATGTACTTGTTTAATATGGAGAAAGACTAAAGGAAATTCATCTGGTGTGGCTGCTTTTGCTTTGAAATAATAATGAGCTTACTCAAATTATTTTTGTATCCACATTGATGATTTTACACAACTTTCTTTTCAATCTTTTGCATTGGCTAACCATTACCAATATGTCAAAATAAGAAAAGTAAAAAATCAATTTGTTTCTCTTTCTTCTCAATCCTAAGGGATATCCAACTAATTCTTTTCAGAACTCTTATAGGAAAAACCGAAGAAGTCTGCCCAATAACTAAAGTATGCTACGACATTTAATTAACTCTTGCATTAGTATAATCGAGGCAAAAACATGAAAGCAATTTAAGAAACTTACATATTTTAACTGATTCCTTCTTCCATTTCGCCCAGACGACAGTGAGGAACACTGAGCAGGATGAGCAGTGCTTGCAAGAAATCCTGTCAAGACTCTAGGAGCTTTCCACGCACAAGAGAGCGCGCTACAGTCAGATCTTCCACTACCATCTCCTTTCGATAACTTACATATGTTCACGCATTCCAAGGATACTACAAAGTGAACAAACACAGTTGAACCAAAAATAATTAATAATGATAATAATCAAAATCATATGAAAACTGGAAATTTCGTCAAATTTTATCAGCTTAGTTTAATATAAAACATGGAAAATAAGATATAAAAAAACATTGGAAATAAATTAAAAGAAATGGCCTAAACTAGGATATTAAATTGAACTGAGCTAAATTCAATAAGTCACTAGTAAACTGGAACGATAAATAATACAAATGTTGGCGTTCAAAAAGAAAATTTCCCTACATTTGTCCACATTTTCTCAGTATCGTAACAAGGGGTTAACAGAATTAAAAAGCGCAGATGCCAAGCGCTAAAGAAAAAAGGAATTGCAAAATAATTCTAAGAGAAATTTCTTATCAGAATTCAAATTTTCCATTGATAAAACGGAGTTACCTGACAAGGAAGAAACGGAAGCCATATCTACAGCGAAGCATCGGAGCAAAGCAAACTCATTGAATTAAGCTTGAAGCATTTAAGACGAAAAACACAAGCAAAAGTCACAGAACTCAATAGCGCAAATCAACGCCTCATTTACTGAAATTAACCAGAGGGAAGAAGACAAGAAGAGAAATAGAGAGCTACAGGTTGAGCAAAGAATCTTTGAGGACTCCCCTGTAGAGCTGATAAGCTTTACGTTGAAGGTATGGCGAAGCTTTAGATTGGACAAATAAGCGATGGATTTGAACGCCGGAGCTGGAGCTGGAGCTGGAGAGATAATCTAGAGAGAGAGGAAGAAGATATATGGAGTCGTTTAGCCCAGGCCACACAAAATGAATGCCGTTCGATAAAAAGATATTTCCTCTATTTGAATTTGTTTTTATTATAAAAATTTGTGGGCTTGTGCTGCGCAAAGCTTTTAGACTTTTTTTTAAGTGTTGTTGGTTTCCGAATTTCCCTTGGTAAAGGACCGCCGAATAATGGAAATTCACGCCATCAAGGTTTCATTTTACTCGTCACGCTCTTATTCTCTTTATTATACTAGAAGTTAAAAATTAAAATTATGTTATTTGAATTTATCTTACTTACAATTTATAAATATAAAATTAATTACTTTAAAATTCAAAATAAATTTATTATTTTCAATAAATATTTATTTTTAATTTTTAATTAATGTATTAAATAAAATATATTGTTTTAGTCTATTTATTTATTTTAAATATGTGTAAAGATAAAATATTATTCAATTGTTATTTATTAAGATAGTATGAATTTCACACGTGTATTATTTCTCTTCTAAATTTGAATGCAATTATAGTCAAGCACAGTCATTATTATTATAATATATATGTTTTTATATATGGGATTGTAGTAAATTAATTAATTCTTATTTAAGAAATATAAAACTAATAAATCATTGATCAAGCTATATGGTGCACAATTATATTGAGGACTCCTCGTGGCGAATATATCAACCGACCCACTAATATCCTTTTCGGAGAAAGGGAGTATTATACAATTGTTATTAATTTAAGCTCATAGGTTCACTAAATTTTGTCACTACACGTTAATTTTTTTCTTTTTCTTTTTAATTGTTTCGAAGTTAACAGCAACAAGTACAGTTAGGTTTTATTTAACAAAAAATACTATTCAACAAAAATTATTCTTAATTTTTTAAATTTTGAAAACGGTTTTTGTAAATAAATAAATAATTTTCGTAAAAAATATGTTTAAAAAATTAATTCATAAAAAATTTTAAAAAATTAATTAATTAATTTTAAAAAATTATAAATATATTTTTTTACACCTAATAACAACTTCAAACACCCTCTTACTATAATTGTTATATTTTATATAAAAATAAATTAAATCTTACTTAATAAATATAAAATCAATTACAAAAATAATGTATTTTATGATAATAAATTGTTGGTCAATTATAGGGAGTAAGCCAACTGAACCATAATATCTTTTTTTATAAATTTGATGGAATATTATATAATTACTATTAGTTAAGATCATATATTCACTTAATTGTATTAGTGCATGTGTTGTATGTGTATTTTCTCCATTTTTTTTTTTAGTTTTCAAGAGTTTACTATGTATATTCATAATTATTATTTTATATATTTAAATATATTTTGAAAATTAAATAAGTATTTTATGTTATTTTAGTATAATATTTAATGGATCTTATTTTAAAGATTTCATTTTGTTATAAAAAAAGATAGTTAGATATTATATGAAATAATTCAAGACTATATCAAAAGAATATCATATTTGAATTGTTGAAAAACACTAAGAATATACTACTACAATATTTTTAAAATTTTAAAATCATATTTAAATTATAAATTTATATAAAATTTAATTTATTTATAATTAACATATATATTTTCAAAAGACATACACTGAAATTATAATGCATAAGTAGGAGTATATATTATAATAATTAATAGTAATTAATGAAATTTGGTGCAAAATGAAATATCTATAAAAACTTGAAAATAGTCATGTTTCATAGCTTATTAATTGTATATCCCCAACATTAACAGTGGCTGGCTAACGACCATCTATCATGTGTTTTTAGTATGTGCAATTTGTTTGTTTCTAGTTTTAATTAAAGCAAATGTGTACGCATTCTCTACTAAGTATCCATATACTCCTTTTTTTTTTTTTTAATTTGCTCTAAAAATAATTTTTTTATAGAAAATATAGTTCTAAGTTATATTTTTATTTAATATATCTTATTAATTGCTATTAATAAATATAAATATTATTTTAATTTTTTTATAATATTTTAAATCAGTGTATATATGCAATATTTTTCAAATAAAATGTATATTTTAACCATATTAATTACATTTATATATCAAAATACAAATAAATATATGAAATTCAAATAAAATAGGTACTTCTTATATCGTGGTTAGAAATTTTTCTGAAATTGTAGTGTTCTCCATTATAAAGATACCAATAAAAATTATATTTCCTTCATTCCTAAATAGATATTTTTAAATTTTTTATTTTTATTTTAAAATAGTTGATATTTTACTGTTATCAATAAATATTAATTATTTTTTACTTATTATAACTTTATTTAATAATTTAAAAAATTGTTTCTTTTTAGGAATATACAATAATAATAAGGAAAAATTACTATTTATCTCCTCAAATTTGACCAATTGTACTAATATCTCCTAAAGTTTAAAATTTATACTATTTGTCATATTTTTTTTATCATATTCTACTAATATTTCATTTTGTTAGATTTTCTATTATATAGACATTAAATTATGGTGAAATATAAAAATAAAATATTTATTTACGTTATGAAATTTGATTTACTGTACTCATACCCCTACAAATTTGATTTATTATATTAGTTTCTTTTAAAGTTTTACCTCTTGTACTAGTATCGTTTAAATAAAAGAGAATAATTCATCTAACTAATGGTAAATGACTTAAAATTTAATAGAAAAACTATATAGTTTAACAGAAATAAAACATAATAGATTAATGATATAAATTTTAAATTTTAACAGAATACTAATACAATATGTTAAATTTGAAAAGTAAATAGTAAAATTTTCTAATAATAATTGGTGAAATTTTAAGTGTAACATAGTATTTAACCTATGTTTTAAATACATTCTTTAATTGGTGTGCAAAAATTTTAAACAGTATTTATGTAGGAACAGAAAAAGTATTTTGTGAAAGTAGGTCATATATCCACCTAAACAAGATAATATCCAGATAAGCAATCGATCCGAGTTAGTTATAATATACATGGCAATTGAAATTGTGCATTTAGATATAAAAACAGCGAAACGGTTGACAAAATAACAATAGATCGCGGTTGCGATAAGCGACAGTCATTTAAAGACTAAAAGATAAGAAACATAAATAACTTAATGAAAGTAAATGCTGAAAAATGTAGGAAGACTTACTTATTGAAAAATAAAATAATTATAAATAAATATAACTAATGTATAAATATCAAAATGGGAAAAAAAAAAGATATTCAACTAATAAATGTATTTCTATTTATAGTGTCATGAGAGAGAAATATAACCAATTATAAACATTAACAACTTCTTTTGCCAATCAAAATAATATAGAATATAATATTTACATAATCATACATATCTATCAAAATACCACCATATTTTAGGGAATGATGAGCTTGAATTTGTTTTATGAGAAGGTACAATATAAAATGGATTTTGACATGAGTTAGCACCGTAGATCTACACCCTCATTGGACCCGTATAGACATGTAGTTAGTGGAATTACAAGCTAATTATATGCATTGAACTAAAATGTATAAGATAAAAAATAGTATAATCATTTCATTTTCATATTTATTGATAAAATTAAACTACCTATTTGCCACTTTTCAATCTTTCTACACTAAGAAATCGGATTTGAAATAAATATTTTCAAAAAGAAAAACAGATAGATCAAACCAATCGATGAACCTTCTGTCCGATAGAACCGTTAAAACGAATCGATGAACCGGATTTTCTTTAGAGCAAGAAGCCAAGAAATCGATGAAATACTTTCGTTTTTTTTTTTTCCTTTTATGGCAAGAGTCAAAAAGGGCCATGCGAGTATGGGACCTCGTTTTATCATTGCTGGGTTTATAAAGATTTTATTGCTAAATCATTCATGACTTGATTTCTAAGGACGAAGGAGCCATCATTGATACTGTTTTTTATTAAAAGAAAACATGGACTTTTATTTTTAAATACAACTAACAAGTTAAAATTTAACATAAACGAAATCGTTGACTAGACATTGAGAATCAAGGATAGAAGCAAGAAAATTCTTTATTTATGAAGAAAAGACTTCACAAAGCTCTTCTCCTTTTACTTTTCTTGGCTATTGGCTAATACAATGAGAATATACCCATGGTTTAGAAAGGGCATCTACTAACTTTTATGCATCTATTGACCATAAAGTTATATATAATACATTATTTCTGCAAAAAAAAAAAAAAGAATTACATATATTTTGCTATTGCAAATAGTATGAACGTAAAATGTACTGGATTGCAGGTTCCTAATTTTGACAGGGTAGTATTCAAAATATTTAGATCATTGCTTAGATCTTTTTTTTTTTTTATGGATACTAATAATGCAGCTGATGTTAGAGATTTTAGAAGAAAGAAAAGAAAATTTAGAAAGTCATGATTTATCATATAATAGAGTCACCGTTTACCAAAAGGATTTTTTTTTTACTCTAATAAGTCTACAAGTGACCTCATACAATGAGAGTTTGGTGGGTTAATGTTGAATTTGAAATTATTTACCAAATTAATATTGTTTTTTAAAATAATTTACAATTTTAATCTATCAAAAAATTGGAGATGGAAAACGCCAAGGCAAAAATGTAATTTCGGTTAGGATAAAACATCTCAATCAAATGACAGACGTTCTCTTTGGCAACTAATAATAATATTAACCTTTCTATCCATACATACAACACATCATACTAATTATGAATCCGATATGGCATCAATCACAAATTACATATAATTATTATATTATCACAAAGTGGGATAATAATTGTCTAAACATGATTTATATGAATAATTTAATTATAAAAATTGTTGAAGAACACTAAGAATATACTATTACAATCTTTTTTAAAATTAAAATCGTATTTAAATTATAAATTTATATAAAATTTAATTTATTTACAATTAACATATATATTTTCAAAAGACATACACTGAAATTATAATGCATAAACTGGAGTATATATTATAATAATTAGTAGTAATTAATGAAATTTGGTGCAAAATGAAATATCTATAAAATTTAAAATAGTCGTGTGTTTTGTATATCTTCGACATTAACACTGGCTAACGACCAACGTGTGATTTTAGCATGTGCAATTTGTTTGTTTCTAGTTTTAATTTAAAGCAAATGCGTGGGCATTCTCTACTTGTATCCATATACTTTTTTTTTAATTTGCTATAAAAAGAATAATTTTTTTTTTTAGAAAATATAGTTGTAAGTTATATTTTTATTTAATATATCTTATTAATTACTACTAATAAATATAAATGTTATTTTAAGTTTTTATAATATTTTTAATTAATGTATATATGCAGAATTATTTCGATAAAATGTATATTTTAATCATATTAATTACATTTTATCTTATAAATGTAAAATGTCTTCCATTTTGTCTCACGTCATTACAAATATAGCAAATTTAGGGCATGCATGATGCAAATCAAACTAATTTTTCATCCAAATTTTAGAAATTTATTTTTATTTAGAAATGAACATTAGAATAGCTCTAAAACTTAGCTATTAATTTTGAAAATGTTCTAGGCCTGAGTTGCTTGGAGGTATGCCTTTTGAGAAAATCTGGACAACAGTACTAGCCTCAATGCATTGCCAAAACAAACAGAAGACTATGATCAACTGTTGGTTGACCACAATGAGTACCCAGAAAAGGCAATTTGAACACAAACCCGACCTTCAATAACTTTCTCGTCCATTTTAGCTTTCCATTAGTAACAACAAAATAAAATAAAACAAGCATCTGTCAAAATCTTTTATCCTTTGATTAGGCATAATTTCTTTGATAATTTATCTATCATTCCAAGATCAGCATTTGGCAATAATCAAGATGAAGATCAAAGACAAAAAAGGAAGCAGAAGAGTACCACCAGAATGCAATGGATCATCTTTATAGTTATCTACTATTCCAGGAAGGGTCACAGCAGAGTTGTGCAAAGGCAATTAAGCTAGGATAAAAAGAAAAGGTACTAACCACCTGATCAAGTGTAACAGCACCTAATCCATTGTCGCCTCTGGCAATTACATGTTCTTGGACTCATCAAACCAAAAACCTGACCAAGGAAAAATTGGTAGATTCCATAACAAAGCGTAGATCCAGGAAAAGATCAGTTAGTGGCAAAGCAGAATATAACAAGTACCTTATGCATTGCTGTGACAGCAGAGACTGGCGCCCTATGGGGAATATCCACGTATGAACAAGTTCTAATTTTCCATCTTATATACAAAAGACCAGAATTAAATAGGTCTTTCTTCTCCCTGATCCTCCACTGAGGTTTATCTGTCAATCAGTAACCGAGGATATCTTAGTATCTTACAAATTATGTCAAATATAAGAAATGTGTTTACAGCAGCATCTTCCAACATTCAGAGAGAAGCTCTACCACTTGAGCCCAATACTAAGGGCTATAAACACGTTACTGTAACCAGCAAAATAAATATATAATCAACCTAGCAATGGCTTCATTTGGTGCACATATATAAAGAAAATAAAGCCAGCAAAGTTGTCAACAAATTTTTGGAGGAAGAAAACACCCTGTCACACACACAAACGCAGAATATAACAAGTACCTTAGGCATTGCTGTGACAGCAGAGACTGGCGCCCTATGGAGATCATCCACGTACGAGGAACAAGCTCTAATTTTCCATTTTATATACAAAACACCAGAATTAAATAGGTCTTTCTTCTCCCTGATCCTCCACTGAGGTTTATCTGTCAATCAGTAACCGACGATATCTTAGTATCTTACAAATTATGTCAAATATAAGAAATGGAACAGCAGCATCTTCCAACATTCAGAGAGAAGCTCTACCACTTGAGCCCAATACCAAGGGCTATAAACACGTTACTGTAACCAGCAAAATAAATATATAATCAACCTAGCAATGGCTTCATTTGGTGCACATATACAAAGAAAATAAAGCCAGCAAACTTGTCAACAAATTTTTGGAGGAAGAAAACACCATGCCACACACGCGCGCACACGAAGGAAGTGAGAGAGTTATTTTAGGATATTTGTACTTACACGTTCAGGTAAAATGAAAGGTAACTTCACAAAAACTTGTTTCTGCATAATCCGCAGTTTCCTTTATATTAACTTCAAGGACATAAACAGAAAGACTACTGTCAACATCAACAGTCTGAATCCACTGAGCCTGATAAATATAACTCCAAGCAGGAGGAAGAAAGAACAGAAAATCTTTAGCCCTCCCATTTGTACGAAAATTTTGTTTTAAATTAAAAATAAATAACCATCTTAACTTCTAAAATTTGGTCAACTAAAATGCTTTAGAAAACTGGGAAATTTTTTACAGTTTGCTCAACTAAAATGCTTCAGAACAAACAAGTGGATGATAAGGGCTCATTTACTGAATAGAAAACTGAGAAATTATTTACAGGAAGTGGAAAACTAGAGTTTTTTGTTCAAATCCAATTTCTAGAAAATGGAAAACTTCTAAATCTGCATTAGAGCAGGAAAATGCAAAAAATTATTTTTCACAGTTTTTGAACATAAAAATTCATTTGTTCACCACTTATTTTCTAATAGAAAAAGGGAAAAAAAAAGCCATGTTCATTTTTACCACACTGCCATTGACAATCCAATGGCCAACATCATCCAACCACACTCTGCACCAAAATTATACTTAATCTGCAACTACCAGAACAACTATCTCCACGACCAGTCACTTGTCGCCATCTCCACATATCACCTTTAAACAATAAATCCTTCTGCCACTGTCATGACCCAAACCATCAGCACACAGCTCTAAACTGTTGAACCCCACTACAGCTGCAACCAATATTATCACTGCTCACTTTGAAATAATTAGCCAGCAAACTATATATACCTTGAAAGGTGATTCTATTAATTTTACTTTGCTTCATTACCCCCAATAACAGTTAAATGGTAAAAGGTAATGCAAAAATCAGACTGAAGTGAATGGTTTAACAAAGGAAAATGAAATTGAACGCAAAAGAAATTTTTTCAAAAAGTAAGCAGGCACACTTTTTCAACAAAAATATAGAACAGAAAGATTGTTTTGAGGAAACTAGAGCCAAAACTAATGTAAAAAATCACAGAATATAACACCTGCAGTGGAACAGACAAATGTATATTCATCATAAATAGCAAAACAAGTAAACCATAATACATAACAATTTCAAGGATATTTTCACATGGCATCACCAAAATAAAAATGTGAAGATAGGCACCAGATAAGAGCAATGGTCTTAGGCACCAGGTGCCAAAATTGAGGTATAGAAGACATCCGTAAACTAGTTTGCAGGGAATTGTAAACAATCCTGGAAATTCTCAGAGTTTCCAAATTATGATGCATGATTAGAGGGATTTAGTGATTGTAATATTTCAATGTTTCACATCAGAACTTGATTCATCCACATCTGTATATATATTGGGTTCAATCCCATTATTAGATTAAGAAAATACAGTAATATTTTTCTTCAAAAAACAAGAAACATTAATATTGTATTCAAATAAGCCACAAATGCAGAATAATCTGAGTCAGGTAATTGAGTCCTTTCCATCCATCCCTCATCACAGGCAACTTCTAACAACTACCAGCCTATCAAAATACCGAATCATGTTTACAACTTGGTCAGTATCATTTTAGGTCTGTTTCCGCATTCTTCTCCAGCTCCTCTACTTTATAAATTCTACTCGACTATATACTGCAATAGATGCTCCAATTTCAGGACTGCTATGGGCAGAGAAGGAAAACTGACATTTGGAACACAGAGATAGCAAGTGACAAATGGCCTTTAAAAATATAAGAATATATCTTTGGAAGAAACATGTATTAGGCTTAACATTTGAGTCCATTTAAATAAAGTGAAGGGCTATAACACATGGAAAAAACACCTAAATAGGATATAAAAGTAAAGCATACCTGCTGGATATCTCGATCAGAGGTTTTGGAACTAACGGATGCTTGGTAGAAGTCAATTCTTAATACAAACATTACTTGAAATTTGCCATATTCCGATAGAAAAGGAGTTACCACAGGAAGATTAGAGGAAGGAGGAGATTTCAGGAAACATGAAGTATAAAATAGTTTTATATTGGTAGACTACTGTAATAATGTAGCAAAAATAGTATTAAACTATACTCATTCTTTGTGAAGATTATCCAGCTTCAGACTCTTTATAATGCATGCAGAGAATCCAAAATCTCCTGAAATATCTCAGAGAAAGATGCTCCTTCTCAACTTTGTTTACCTCCTCTACCTGCTCCTGAAGAGCCCATTTTTCCCACATCAAGTGACATTCTAGAGATAAATTTTAGTAATGAAGTTAAGTTTTAAGTAGTTCTTATGTGATTTGCTGTTAAGAAGGAACTCCCAGCATGAAAATGCTGATGAATTCAAATGCTTCTGCCATTGCTGCGATACAATCATTCACCAAAAAGGATGGAGGACTTCTTTCCAGTGCACATTGAAACATCAAGGAAAATAACAATAAAATGAGTCAAAGGATCATAAGATAAGTGAATAACCAGAAATGTATTTTTTGTGTTATAGCATCCATTATCAACTAGACAATAAGATAAACACAACAGAGGAAATTACCAATTACCAATACCAAATGCAGATAAGATGCAAAAAAAATGGAAAAAGGCATAGTGCTCAAAATGACAGAATTGAAATGGAAATATCACTGATTTTGCAAGAGCATACCATGGAGATTAAAATAATACAAGAAGAAAATTAACTTTTAAAGCAAGAAAAGAAAAACCTAACGTGCTAAACCTCAGCATCATCTAGGGGGTGGTGCATAACCAAGCAATAACAAAAGGGAACTTTTTATACTTTTGGTTGGGGGGGGGGGGGGGGGGAGGGGAGATGCAGGAAACTCAATGACCTTCAATATCAAAAAGCGTAACAATTTATCTTGCAATGCCATCATACCAACTGAAAAAAAAAAAAAAAAGCTTTATTCTTTTTGTCCAATTCACAAAAACAAAATTTAATGCTGGTATTATTCATGGTTTTACAATGCAAAGCAGTCACCTACAAACACCCATGCTACAAGCATCTGAGAAACATACAAGAAACTCAAAATATTTATAAACATTAAAAGCATTTTACAAATAAGACGATCACTTTTTACAAATACCAAAGAGTATTGATCAATGAGGAACAATCATAGACCAAATATCTATATGAAAATATCTCAACAGACTATTGCATAATAAACAAATAATATTTGATGTTCTAAATTGTTAATAAATACATATGCAACAGATAAATTTCAGTTACTATCCAGTGCATTGAAATTGAAACTGAAATGATGTTCACATCTATGAAGTACGGACACTCCAACTATGTAACTGAAATTGAAATTGAAATGATGTTCACATCTATGAAGCACGGACACTCCAACTATATAGCGTGTTGCGATTGCAACACGTTTCCAACACCGACACGAAATGTCCATTGTGCGTTTTGTAATTTTCTAAAAATTAGAAATAAATTTCTTGAAGTTAAAAACATATTTTTCCCTTTCAAAAAGCTTAAAAACCTTTGTGTGACACCAATAATTGCTCAATATAAATGATTGTATGTCATTTTTTTTTAATTTTATATAAAAATAATAACTTATAATTGTATTTCTTGAATTTAATTATTTATAAATTTACCTCTATATTTTTAATATTTGCATGTTTCCCCTGCATATTTGTGTCTTATACTTTTTATAAATGTCGTTCCCAGTATCTGTGTCCGTGTCCATTCACAGCATCAAGAAGGGAAAAAATGCCAGCAGAATTTGCATTGATTGTGGATGAATTGATCCATCATAAAGAAGCCCAACAGATACATATGCTACTGATTGGGAGACCAAAAGAAGACAGCACAAGGTCAACCCCTTGGACTGCTACAAAAAACAGCATTAGGTTTCGATGTAGCATGATCTAATTCAAATATTTCAGCTAATCGCAAATTTTGAATCCCATCAATCCCAATAACTACCTTTTGCCTTTCTTTCATTAGTATGCCAATTCTTCATTTAGGAAACAACGTTAACCCGACAGAAGTCAACTCATTAAGATCACCAAAAGTCATGACTCCATCAAACAAACAAACAGGCAGCTGAAAGCTTATTGATTCATGTAAACAGTACAGAATATGGATTCTGCACCATACCAAATCAAGGGAAAATATGAGCAGATGCATTCTAATAGTCATTACATGCCAGCTGATACATCAATGAGAATATTAAAAGTGATTTTGAGTGAAAAGTTGAACTTTGACGTTCTGATCCAAGAATTATATACATAAACAAAAACATTCTAAAAAGCCCGATGACAAATACCTGCAGAAGTGTTGGTAATTCCAACACTGGAAACGAAGAAGAATACCATGCGGGTATGTGCACATAAAGTGACTAACAGAGAACAAACTAATTTAGTTATGCGAATCAAGGAATGTAGGTGAACCTAATAATTTGCCAAATATTTCGAAAGAGAAAAAGCCAATAAGGATTTCATTTAAAACAATCACACTGGTTGACGGAAAAGAAGAATCAGGTGCCTTGCGAGTTACCTTTGATATTGCTGGTTGCATTGTTCCCCTGTAAGAAGCAGCCAGGCCAAGCATTAATCCTACAGTTGTGCTCTCATGTTGCTATTAAAATGGAAAGTCAAGACAGCCGGAGATCAACAAACAAGGAAATATAAGAACGGTTCCATAGAATAAGATAAAGCAAAGGTGCACCCATTAGTTAGTAGTCACTGTTTTATGTCTCTTTCTCTCTCTTCCAAATTGCATCTATAAGGCATTATTAAGGTGACAGAAAAGCTTGCCGATTACAATACAATCATACAAAAAACTAGTTCTAAAGGAAAAAAAAACCTTTTTCCTACAAGAGAGAGCATGGAAAATAATGGTCAGACTGATGTGAAACAGTTATATATGTCGTAAAAATAAAAATACACAAACATATGTCAAAAAAAAATTAACAGATGCATTCAAATATACATTATAATACATTAGAAGTGAATTTGAGTCCAGTGTGAAACAGTTGCATAAGTCAGTAATAATCAAAATACACAAATATATGTTGGAAAAAAAAAGAGAAGATGCATTCAAATATTCATTACGTATCAGTTGATACACCAATGCATATATTAAAAGTAATTTTGAGTGAAAAGTTGTACTATGATGTGCTGATCCAAGAATTATACACATACACAAAAAACATACTGAAAAGCTAGATGATAAATACATGCAGAAGCATTGGTAATTCCAACTCTGGAAATGAAGAAGAATGCTGGTATGGGCACAAAAAATTGTACATAGAGAAAAACTAGTTCGGTTACGTGAATAACGGGATGTGGGTGATCCAAAAAATACGGTTATATCCTTAAAAATTGATGATACAGTTGCATTTTGTTGGGCAGGCAACAATTTAAAATGATAAAACCCAAAATAATATGTAAAAAGCAGTTATATATAAAGAAGGAACAACTCTGTTAACAGAGTAGATACTGTTGCCAACCCAGAGTAAGAGCACTGGTCCTAGGCACCAGGTGCCACAATTGAGCCTTTACAAGTAAAAAAAAAAAAGGAAACAAATGAATGACAAGATGATGACTAAGCACTCAAATGACTAACCAAAAGACATCCAAACTAAAGGTTTATCCCAGGAAATCACAAGCAAGAGAGGAATGGAAGACATCCAGTCACTCGCTTGAGGGGAATTGATGACAATCCTGGAAATTCTCACTATTTCCAAATTATGATGCATGATTAGAGGGCTTTAGTTATTGTAATATTTCAATATGTTTATCTCAGGAAATCACAAGCAAGAGAGGAGTGGAAGACATACGCCCACTAGTTTTAGGGAAATTGTTAACAATCCTGGAAATTCTCACTATTTCCAAATTATGATGCATGATTAGAGGGATTAAGAGATTGTAATATTTCAATATGTTTCGCATCAGAATTTGATTCATCCTCATATCTGTATATATATTAGGATCAATCCCGTTATTTGATTAAGAAAATACAGTCATATTTTTCTTCATAAAACAAGAAACATTAATGTTGTATTCAAATAAGCCACAAATGCAGAATACTCTGAGTCAAGTATATGAGTCTATGAGTCCTCCCCATCCATCCTCGATCACAGGCAACTTATAGCAAATACCACATTATCAAAATACCAAATCATGTTTACCACTTGGTCAGTATCATTTTAGGTCTATTTCTCAATTCCTCACCAGATCCTCTACTTTTTAAATTCTACTTGACTATATATTTCAATAGATTCTCCAATTTCAAGAGTGCTATGGGCAGAGAAGGAAAACTGACGTTTGAAATGCAGATATAGCAAGTGATAAATGTCCATTAAAAACATATGCATATATCCTTGGAATAAACATGTAAGGATTAACATTTCAGTCCACTTAAATAAAGTGAAGGGCTATAACTATAAGACACGAAAACCACACCCAAATAGGATATAAAAATAAAACATATCTGCTGGATATCTCGAAATTAATGGATGGTTGGTAGAAGTCAATTCTTAATGCAAACTTTACTTAAAATTTGCCAAACAAAACGGATTCCAATAGAAAAAGATTTACCACAGGAAGATCAAAGAGAGAAAGGAGGATATTTCAGGAAACATGAAGTATAAAATAGTTTTATATTTGTAGACTACTGTAATAATTTAGCAAAAATAGTATCAAACTATACTCACTCTTTGTGAAGATTATCTAGCTTCAGACTTCTTTATAATGCACGCAGAGAATCCAAATTCTCCTGGAATATCTCAGAGCAAGATGCCTCTTCTGAACTTTGTTTACCTCCTATAGCTGGTCCCGAAGAACCTGTTTTTCCCACATCAAGTGACATTCCAGAATGAAATTTTAGTAGTGAAGTTAAAGTTTTGAGTAGTTCTTATGCAATTTGCCATTAAGAAGGAACCCCCATTTAAATGCTTCTGCCATAGCTGCGATACATCAAGGAAAATGAAGGACTTCTTTCCAGTGCACATTGAAACATCAAGGAAAATAACAATAAAAAGATAGTCAGAGGTAAGAAAACTAGACAACCAAAAACGTATTTTTTATGGGAAGAAGACAAATAAATAATGCTAGATACTGATAAATTTTTTAACTAACAAATAATAGAATTTCACCACCTAAATTTGAGTTTTCATGAAAGCATTAAGCTGTTCGAAATATTTTCAATGCTGAACATAACCAAGCCAAATCCTGAGATACCTGGGAAGAAGTCAATGAATCATTTTCCTCCAATCCATCCTGTCTAGGGCTGCATGTAACTATAGCCAGGAAATGTGAAGCTCAACTATAGAATGAAGGTATGCAATAATAAAGATGTTACATATTAACTAAAAGGAATGGCAACCAGGCAAGATAGTCCCAGATCAACCCAACTGGAAAATGACCATGAAAACCAAAAATAAAAAATCAATAAAAACAACAATACAAGAAATATAGCAATTAATATACAATGATTTGCTCAAAAGAAACTTTCAGAATATGCGAATTTATGTACCTGCCCATTATTTGCTATGAAATTAACAAGCCCCTCCACTGCATCAGCCAAAGGGGAATGGAAACAGCCTCTGAAAATTCTGTACTTTGAAAAGAATGACCTTTATCCAAAGAAAATGGCAACAAGTCTATTAACAATGACTAATGAAGATACAAGTCAATACAGCTTACATAAAGAAAAAGCATGTTTCCTGAAGCCAAAACACTGATATGGCAACACTCCTGCATTAACTCTGAGAAGGAAAAGAGGTGCGGAGAAGGCAACCCCACCACTGGTGCAGCTACAATTGCAAGTATACTCCAGTAGTCCAATTCATGTCAGGTTTAATATCAAATAATAATCTCATAAGTAATTTCAAGATTTTGAGGCCTTAAGGACAAAAAAAAATGTTCTTGAAGAAGAAAACAAATAGCAGAAGCTGCATCAACATCGGCATCAAGAAACACCAGGTAAAACATGGAAAAGAATAGATAGCGTTATAGCACCGCATTAACAACTAAACAATAAGATACACAATTGAGGATACTACCAAAACCAATTTGATCAAATGCAGATAAGATGCACAAAAAAGGAAAAAAGCATAGTGCTCAATATGACAGAAAAGAAAAGGAAATAACACTGATTTTGCAATAGCAGACCATGGAGATTAAAATAATACAAGAAAGAAATTGACTTTTGAAGCAAGAAAAGAAAAGGCTAAGGTGCTAAACCTCAGGCATCATCTGCGAATAAAAGATGAACAAATTATCTTGCAATGCCATCATGCATATTGAAAAATAAGCAAGCTTTTTTCATTTTAATCCAATCCACAAAAACAAAGTTTAATGGTTGTATTATTCATGGTTTTACAATGCAAAGTAGTCACCTACAAACAACCTATGCTACAAGCATCTGACAAACATACAAGAAACTCAAAAAAATTATGTACATTAAAAGCATTATACAAATAAAACAATCACTTTTTACAAAGACCAATGAGTATTGATCAATGAGGAACAATCAAAGACCGAATATCAATATGAAATATCTAAACAGACTATGTATAATAGAGAAATAATAATTGATGTTCTAAATTATTAAATACATATGCAACAGATAAACTTCAGTTACTATCCAGTGCATTGAAATTGAAATTAAAATGATGTTCACAACATCAAGAAGGGAAAAAATACTAATAGAATTTGCATTGTTTGCGGATGAATTGATCCTTCATAAAGAAGCCCAACAAATACAAATGCTGCTGACTAGGAAACCAAAAGAAGACAGCACAAGGTCAACCCCTTGGACAGCTACAAAAAACATCATCAGGTTTCAAAGTAGCATGATCAAATTCAAAAATTTCAGCTAATTGCAAATTTTGAATCCCATCAATCTCAATGAAAACCTTTTGCCTTTATTGTAACTAACTACAGTAGTCAACTCATTAAGGTCACCAAAAATTACGACTCCATCAAACAAACAAATAGGAAGATTAGGCAGCTGAAAATTGATTTCATCATGAAAATAGTACAAAATACGGATTCTGTGCAATACCAAATCAAGGAAAAAAAAAATGAGCAGATGCATTCTAATACTCATTACATATCAGCTGATACATCAATGCCCATATTAAAAGTGATTTTGAGTGAAAAGTTGAACTTTGAGGTACTGATCCAAGAATTATGCGCATAGACAAAAACATTCTAAAAAGCCAGTTGACAAAAACCTGCAGAAGTGTTGGCAATTCCAACTCTGGAAACGAAGAAGCATATGTGCAAATGAAGTGACCGACAAAGAGAACAAACTAGTTCAGTTACGTGAATCAAGGGATGTGGGTGAACCTAATAATTTGCCAAATATTTCAAAAGAGAAAAAGCCAATAAAGATTTCATTAAAACAATAACACTGGTGGATGGAAAAGAAGAATCGGGTATCTTGCGAGTTAACTTTGATATTGCTGGTTGCATTGTTCCCCTGTAAGAAGCAGCCAGGCCAAGCATTAATCCAACATTTGTGCTCTCATATTGCTATTAAAATGCAAATTCAAGACAGCGGGAGATCAACAAACAAAGAAATACAAGAAAGGATTATATAGAATAAGATAAAGAAAAAGTGCACCCATTAGTTCTTCCAAATTGCATCTATGAGGCATTAAGCTGACAGAAAAGCTTGTCCAGTACAATACAATCATACAAAAAACTAGACCTAAAGAGGAAAAAAATAACTATTTCCAAAAAAAAAAAAAGAAAGGATGGAAAATAATGGTCAGACCTGTGTGAAACATTTATATATGTCAGTAAAATAAAAATACACAAACATATGTCAGAAAAAATGGACAGATGCATTCAAATACATCAGAAGTAAATTTACCCAAAAAACAAAATGACTAATGACCTTTACCCAAAAAACAAGGCAACAATACTATTAACAATGACTAATGAGGATACAGGTGGATACAACTTCTATAAAGATGACGCATGTTTTCTGGAGCCAAAACACTGATGTCTGTATATGGCAACACTCCTACTTCAACTCTGAGAAGGAAAAGAGGGGGGAGAAAATAAATTATCAAGATAAAATATTGATTTTCTAAAAAAGAAAAAAAAAAGGAAAAAGAAAAAGGTAGCTCTACCACTGGTGCAGCTGCAATTGCAGGTATGCTACAGTAGTCCAGTTCATGTCAGGCTAAATATCAAACATAATTTCATTATTAACTTAAAGATTGAAGCCCTAATGGCAACAATATTTTCTGTTCTTGAAGAAGAAAACAAATAACAGAAGCCGCATCAACATCTGCAGCAAGAAAAACTGAGTAAAACATGGAAAAGAACAAATTGCGTTACAGCACACTCCTACACAATAAGACAAACACAACAGAGGAAATTACCAAAACCAATTTGACCAAATGCAGATAAGATGCACAAAAATGGAAAAAAAGCATAGTGCTCAAAATGACAGAATAGAAAAGGAAATAACACTGATTTTGCAAGAGCATACCATGGAGGTTAATACAAAAAAGAAATTAGCTTTTGAAGCAAGAAAAGAAAAGGCTAAGGCAATAAACCTCAGGCATCATCTAACACAAGGGAACCTTTTATATTTGGGGGGGAAGGAAGGTGTAGACATCAAAAGGGATGCAGGAAACTCAATGACCTTCAATATAAAAAAGATGAACAAATTATCTTGCAATGCCATCAGGCATATTGAAATAAGCAAGCTTTTTTCATTTTGATCCAATTCACAAAAACAAAGTTTAATGGTTGTATTATTCATGGTTTTACAATGCAAAAGCAGCCACCTACAAACAACCTATGCTACAAGCATCTGACAAACATACAAGAAACTCAAAAAAATTATGTAATTAAAAGCATTATACAAATAAAACAATCACTTTTTACAAAGACCAACGAGTATTGATCAATGGGGAACAATCAAAGACCGAATATCAATATGAAAATATCTAAACAGACTATGCATAATAGACAAATAATATTCGATGTTCTAAATTGTTAATAAATACATATGCAACAGAGAAACTTCAGTTACAATCCAGTGCATTGAAATTGAAATTAAAATGATGTTCACAGCATCAAGAAGGGAAAAAAATACCAACAGAATTTGCATTGTTTATGGATGAATTGATCCTTCATAAAGAAGCCCAATAGATACAAATGCTGCTGACTGGGAGACCATAAGAAGAGAGCACAAGGTCAATCCCTGGGACTGCTACAAAGAGAAGCATCAGGTTTCAAAGTAGCATGATCTAATTCAAAAATCTCAGCTAATTGCAAATTTTGAATCCCATCAATCTCAATGACAACCTTTTTCCTTTTTTTCATTAGTAAGCCAATTCCTCATTTAGGAAACAATGCTAACCCAACAAAAGTCAGCAAATATTGTAACACGACTCCATCAAACAAACAAATAGAAAGATTAGGAAGCTGAAAGCTGATTGCTTCATGTAAACAGTACAGAATATGGATTCTGCGCCATAGCAAATCAAGAAAAAATTGAGCATAGAACTGTGCATTGAAATTGAAATTAAAACGATGTTCACAGCATCAAGAAGGGAAAAAAATACCAATAGAATTTGCATTGTTTGTGGATGAATTGATCCTTCAAAAAGAAGCCCAACAGATACAAATGCTGCTGACTGGGAGACCATAAGAAGACAGCACAAGGTCAATCCCTGGGACTGCTACAAAAAGAGGCATCAGGTTTCAAAATAGCATGATCTAATTCAAAATTTTCAGCTAATCGCAAATTTTGATTCCCATCAATCTCAAGGACTACCTTTTTCCTTTTTTTCATTAGTAAACCAATTCCTCATTTAGGAAACAACGCTAACCCAAAAAAGTCAGGAAATATTGTAACTTACTACAGAAGTAAACTCATTAGTTGACTCAATCAAACAAACAAATAGAAAGATTAGGAAGCTGAAAGCTGATTGTTTCATGTAAGCAGTACAGAATATGGATTCTACGCCATACCAAATCAAGAAAAAATTGAGCACATGCATTCTAATATTCAGTACATGCCATCTGATACATCAACGTTCATATTAAAAATGATTTTGAGTGAAAAAAGTTGAACTTTGATATGGCGCCTTTTATTTTCCAAAGAAGTGGTTGCAATTCCAACTGTGGAAACGAAGAAGAATACCATGCAGGTATGTGCACATGAAGTGACCGACACAGAAACAAACTAGTTCAGTTACATGAATCAAGGGATGTGGGAAAAACCAATGAAGATTTCATTAAAATAATCACACTGGTTGATGGAAAAGAAGAATAGGATTGGACATTAAACTGACTTCACAGAAATGAAAGACAAAGAAGTACTAAAAGTGAAGTACTAAAAGTGCGCAATTAACCAAAAAAACTGTTCATTTATTGGACAAATTGAGTATATCAATCAACATAATAAGCCAAGCAAACAATATAATTTTGTCCATGATGAAGCATTGCATAATACACCAAAATATACACATCACCAGGTTACAAGTATGATCTGACCTGAGCAACAGCATTGTGAAACACCAGCCAAGATTTAAGTTCTTGTATATTCCTTATACGGTCCAGGTCAACCTATCCAATGAAGAAAGAAGCAATAGAAGATCTAAAAAATGTAAAAAGAGAATATTTGAGTAAATGATCCATCCAAATGGGGCAAAGAAGATGGAAAACTTCTAAATCTGCATCAGGGCAGGAAAATGCTAAAATTAGTTTTTCATAATTTTAGAACATAAAAACTCTCTATAGAAAAGAGAAAAAGAAAAGAAGATGTTCTTTTTTGCCACACAGCCATTGATAATTCAATTGCCAACATCATCCAGCCACACACTGCAACAAAATTATAATTAAAGTGCAACTACCAGAACAACTATCTCCACCACCAGTCAACCTATGACCATCTCCACATATCACTTTTAAACAATAAATTGTTCTGTTAGTCACTGACCGAAACCATCAGCACCCAGTTCTTGACTGTAACACCCCACCACAGCTGCTACCAGTCTTCTCACTTCTAACTTTTAAAAAATTAGCCAGGCAAATACTTATACACCTTCAAATGCAATTCTTAGAACATTTTATCATTACCCCAATTGCAGTTAAATTACAAAAAATAATGCAAAATCAGACTGAACCAAATGGTTTAACAAAGGAAAATGAAATTAAAAGAAAAGGAAAATTTTTCTAAAAGAAAGGGTTATGCCTTTTCTACCAAAATATGGAACAGAAAATATTGTTTTATGAAAACTAAATCTAAAATCAATGTAAAAAAAATACATGATATAGCACCTGCAGAAAATATTCTCTATTCATCATCAGTGGAGCAAAAAAATGCATGTTCATCATAAGTAGTGGTACAAGTAGACCCTAATACATAACAATTTCAAGGACATCTTCACATGATATGACCAAAATAAAAGCGTGAAGATAAAGTCACAAGTGCATTACTATAACTGAATATATGTACCAAAGAAAAAAAATGAAGGAATGAACCTAACATGATGACGAATTAACACTCAAATGACCAACCAAAAGGCATCTGAACTAAAAGATTTATCTCAGGAAATCACAAGCAAGAGAAGAATGGAAGACATCCGCTCACTAGCTTGAGGGGAATTGTTGGAAATTCTCATTATTTCCAAATTATGATGCATGATCACAGGCAACTTTCAG
Source organism: Triadica sebifera (assembly GCA_023653625.1). NCBI lineage: Eukaryota > Viridiplantae > Streptophyta > Magnoliopsida > Malpighiales > Euphorbiaceae > Triadica > Triadica sebifera. The sequence continues at coordinate 5,404,218 of CM042895.1, forward strand.
TAACTACCAGCCTATCAAAATACCAAATCATGTTGACCACTTGGTCAGAATCACTTTATGTTTGTTTCTCCATTCCACTCTGGCTCCTCTAATTTGTAGATATCTTTGATTTTCCTCCATTCTACTCAAGTAAATATTTCAATAGATGCTCCAATTTCAAGAGTGCTATGGGCAGAGAAAAAAAAAGTGACATTTGAAACACAGAGAAAAGCAAATGTTGTACAAATGGCCTCTAAAAACTATGAATATATCTTTGGAATAAACATGTAGTAGGATTTAACATTTCAGTACATTTAAATAAAGTGAAGAGCTATAATACATGGAAACAAAATGTGATAACAACACTCAAATAGGATAGAAAATAAAGCATACCAGTTGGATATCCCGATCACAGGTTTTGGGATTAACGGATGCTTAGTAGAAATCAATTTTTAATGCAAACTTTATTTGTAATTTGTAGTACAGCACAGATTTCAAAAGAAAAATATTTACCACAAGAAGATCAAAGAGAGGAAGGAGAAGATTTCAGGAAACTTGAACTTGTTATAAAATATTGGTAGACTACTGTAATGCAGAAAAAATAGTATCAAACTATACTCACTGTTTGTGAAGATTATCCAGCTTCAGACTTCTTTATAATGCACACAGATGCCAAATTCTCCTGTAATATCTCAGAGCAAGATGCTTCTTCTAAACTTTGTTTACCTCCTATACCTGGTCCTGAATAATCCATTTTCCCCACATCAAGTGACATTCCAGAAAGAAATTTTAGCAATGAAGTTTTGAGCAGTTCTTATGAAATTTGGTGTTAAGAAGGAACTCCCAGGGTGAAAATGGTGGTGAATTCAAATGCTTCTCTGCCATTGCTGTGATGCAATCATTCACCAATGAAGATGAAGGATTTCTTTGTAATACACATTGAAACATCTAGGAAAATAATAATAAACAGATAGTCAGAGGATCATAAGATAAGCAGATAACCAAAAAGTATTTTTGATGGGAAGAAAACAAGTAAATAATGCTAGATACTGATAAATTTTTTTAACAAACAAATAACAGAATTTCACCACTTAAATTGAGTTTTCATGAAAGCATTGAGTTGTTAGAAATATTTTCTATACTAAACACAACAAAGCCAAATCCCAAGAAAGCTGGGGTGAAGTCAATGAAACATTTTCCTCCAAGCCATCCTGCCTAGGGCTGTATGTAACTACAGGCATAAAATATGAAGCTAAAACATGGATTGAAGTTCTGCAATAATAAAGAGGTTACAGATTAACTAATAGAAATGGCAACTAGGCGAAAAAAGTTTCAGATCAACCCAACTGGAAAATGGCCATGAAAACCATAAAAAATATAAAAATATATATAAAAAAACAAATCAATAAAAATAACAGTTCAAGAAATATTGCAATGAATATACAATGATTTGCTCAATAGAAACTTTCCAAATGTACAAATTTATGTACCGGCATTTGTTATTAGATTGATACGACCCTCCACCACAGCATCAGCCAATCCTAAAGCTTTTAAGTCACGGGGCATGGAAACAGCCTCTGAAAATTTCTGTAGTATGCAAAGAATAAGGTAACAAGACTACTAACAATGACTTGTGAAGATACTAGCGGATACAGCTTACACAAAGAAGAAGTTTGTTTTCTGGAGCCAAAACACTGATGTCTGTATACAACAACAATCCTGCTTTCCTTCTGAGAAAGAAAAGAGGTTGGAAAGAAATGGATAGATGAAGCTCTTCCAGTTAATCAATTATGAAGATAAACATTAAAAGTCCAAAAACGCAAAGGAAAAAAAATGTTGCTCCACCACTGGTGCTGCTGCAATTGCAGGTATGCTCCAGCAGTCCAGTTCATGTCAGGTTTAACATCAAAGATAATCTAATTACTAATTTCAAGACTTTGACGCATTAATGACAACAATTCTTTCTGTTTTTGAAGAAGAAAACAAATAACAGACGCTGCATCAAAATCAGCTGCAAGAAAAACAAGCTAAAACATGGAAAAGAACAAATTGCACTATAGCACCACATCAATAACTAGACAATAAGACAAACACAAAAGAGGAAATAACCAAAACCAATACCAAATGCAGATAGGATGCACAAAAATGGAAAAAAGCATAGTGCTCAAAATGACAGAATAGCAATGGAAATAACACGGAAAATTAAACAGTCCCATATTCATAAATAAACTTTCGACTAGGAAGGTGAGAAAGAAATCATTTTCTTTAAAATTTAAAAGAAGGGAATGAAAATATCACCCCAAAAAAAAATCTGACAAAAACAGGGAAATAAATAACTTCATCTTTTCAAAGCTAATTTGGGCAGAGAAAACAACCGATATATCATCACTGGATAAAGCACATTATGCAATCTTAATTTTTCACTTGATTATACGAAGATCTTCAATGGAAATGTAATTCGATATAGGATAGAAGTTTAAATTACTTGCTACATTTTAATAAAAACAAACGTAACATACAATTTTGCCTCACTAGACTAGCAATTTAAGCTTAGTAAAAACTTTTCATTTTCAAAATCTCCGTTAAAAGAAATTAGTAAAGAAAACACTTAGCTGAGCATATCAGTAAAATTTACCTGTTTCCTCTAATTAAGAGCTCACAGTCGCAGCGCGCGCTGAATGGGCATCGTTTTTGCCAATTTCCTCTCTGTAGAAGACTATTTCGGCGGCAAAAAGGAAGTAGCCGTTATCAGGAGGCTTGTCCCGTCAAAAGCTTCGGCTATTAAGCCAAATGGCCTGAACTCGCGACGCCAGAGGGCATTTGCAAAGTAGAATGGCTAGCTCTGAACAACTGTGTTTAACCCCTAGAATGAAACCCTAATTTCTACAGTGTTCCTTTTATAGGTGTAACCCTATTCCGACCGTTGCCGGAAAGGAGAAAGAAAACGTTGCTTTTGACCAAGTCAATGCAGTATTGGTAACGTATACTTTTGATAACGTATACTTCCGTTTGAAAATTAAAATATATAATAATTAATAATTAAATAAATTGATTATTTAAATGAAATACCTAATAAACACTCATAAATAATAAAATATGAAAAAATAGATTGCAAAAATTGCTTCTTAATTTGAAAAAATAAATTATTATATATGACAAAATAAATACATAATAATTCACAAATTTTACTTTTAAATTTGACAAAAAAATTATGACGCAATATATATTTACATAAAAGGGAAAACATATATAAATAATATATTATTTGGCAACATATAATTTATTATTATTTCAAATTTCTTTATTGTTGGGAAATTTTTGCCATATGTTATTTATTTTTATTGTAAGTTTAATTTATTGTTTGCCCTCGTAATTATTTTTTGCTATTTTTGACTTCTTTTCTTGAGTAATTTTTATTCACTGATGTTGAATTTTTTTTTCAAATCATTTATAGTAATTCTAATATCTTCAGTTGTTCCCTCAGTTACTCTGTATAATTCCTTATATGCTAATGATAAGTTTCTTACTCAAATTAATTTATTACACTTTTAATTTTACTAAATACTAATTGAAGTCAAGAGCAAACAATTCATTAATGTGATGAATAATTTATTAAATATTTACATAGATTGAGAGACATTTTGCAATCATTCCTCTTTAATAAATATGATAAGGTCGTGTAATATAAAATGTGTAAGCACAAACTGTAATAATTTTTAGAAATGTAACGCACGATATATTATTTACTGAAATTTATGATTTTTAAGTTCCATTAATTATGCAAGAAAGTAAGGAGGATTCGACCAAATACATGGACTCAATAAAGAAGATGTGAAGTTTTTGCATAAAAAAGCACAACCTTTGCCTAATTGATCTTTATGTTGTTAACAAAATTTCCGTACTTGATTGATTTTTTATTTAAGAATTTAAAACTGAAAAATTCAAAACCTGATTTGTAGTTTTATTTAGTAAGAGGAAAATAACTGGATTTTTTTTCCACACCCATCTTTGTTCTATATAGTTCGTCGATGCTTTCCACCAAGAAAAGTAAAATGAATGTCACAATGTCCCATTCTTATTCAAGTTGCAATTCGGAATATTTATCAATTTAGTATATATGAAAAAAAATTACCAATTTAAAGTATTTTTCATAAAATTCCAAATTTAAAATAATTTATTATTTAAATGGGTATGCCAGTTAGAATAGCGCACATGTTTCAAACCACTAATTTAAAAATATTTATAAAGTGAATCACAGATAATAAAATAATTTTTAAAAAATTGCGGCTCTATACACAAAGAATAAAAATAATTAATTTTTTTTTTATCTCTATGCACCACTTAAATAAAATAATTTTGAAAAAAAATTGATTATATACCTTAGTCCAATTGGGGCACAGCTTGCCTACTACGCAAACTTAGCAAAATTACCCTAAAATGATACATTATTTAATAAAATATTTTAAATCTAGAATTTTATGAAATTTTACCATAAATTTGTAAATTATTTTCTAATTTAGAGCAAACTAAGAATTTTCCCTTGCAATTGTATCCATGAGCAAATAGTTGTTTTCTCATGCTTCGTTCGATATGCCTTCCTCAACTATGACATTAATAGAAAATCATTAATAATTAGCAGTCTTTCACCTGCTGGATCCAATATAGAGTAGGAATGACAATTTTCACCCGATCCGTAGTGTCCCGCCCCGAATAGGGCGGATTTTTGAAAATTTTTTTCCCTCCGTCCTGACCCCAAATTTTTTTTGTCCAGGACGGTATATATATCATCCACCCAAACCCGACCCGAAAATTATATTTATATTATTTATATATATAATAATTATTTATATTTTAATATAATTAATATTTTAAAAATAATAATAAAATAAAAATATAACACTTATTTTAAGTAAAAAATATTTTTTTTATTTAAAAAATTATATAATTAACTAATTAATTAAAATAAAAAAAAATAAATTTAACATTAAAAAAATAAAAAAATTTAATAAAATTCGGGGGATCGGGTCGAGATCGGGGATCCCCGTCCCCGTGTGGTGTGGGAATGGGGATTTAAAAAAAATTTCCGGCAGGGTTCGGGACGGGGTCGGGGTTAGGAGGTGGGAATTGGGGTTGAGGACGGGGACAAAAAAATATAGAAAATTTTGGGATTTAATTGCAAAAAATAGAAATTTTTGGGGAAAAAGTATAAATTTGGTAAAATTAAGGGACTAAAGTAATATTTTCTGAAGAAATACATAGACCTGTATGTTATAAATTATCTTAATTATTTTTCTGTTATTCCTTTCTTCTTCATTTTAAACATAAATTTTCTACAAAACACCAGTCATACATATTCACAAATCCATCTCTCTATAGTTAAAGTTTCATTTTAGAGAGAGAATGTGAAAATAGTGAGAGAAAGTGCAAGAAAATAATGGATTATGCTCCTAGAAACCAAGAGAAACCTAAAGAGATAAGAAAGAATGGGAGAAAGAGCTTGAAAATAAGCTAGAGAAAACTCAAAAGGATGACTATGGAAGTAGTCAAGTGAAAGTAAGTTGTTCCTTAATTTCTTCTTACTTCTTTCTTGAGAAAAAGTGGTGAAAGAACTTTTTAAGGGTTTTACATTATAAGATATGATCTAAAAAGTAAGAGAGGATTAGAAGAGTTTTATGATGGTAAAAAAAAATAATTTATGAGGTATTTAAGGACTTTAAAAATATATAATAAAAGAAGAGTTTAAGTTAAAAAGGTTAAAATGAGGCACACCTATAATATATATAAATAGAGAGAGATGACATTAGATTTATGATGGAAGGATTTTTATTTATTTTAGGTGCACATTTGGGAGAGAAATATATAAAAAAAATAAGAGAAGACAAAGGAAATGAGAAGAAGGTCTAAAGGTCTAAAGGCCAAAAGAGAGAAAAATGTTTGTACATACTTTAAGATAATAAACCATAAATTTATTATTTTAGGTTATAAAAAAATATAATATGATTTGCATAAAAATCTTGCTTAAATTAAATTAGTTTGTGTTAATATTAGATTTATATGGATAATTTAATTATAAAAATGATACATAAATAAAGTAATTTTTACAATTATTATATAATCTTTTATTATTTATCTAATTTATTATATATGAATCCACTCTAAAAAAAATAAATTTTTAAGTAGTGTAAGAAGAGGTTGTTGTTGACTGCAGAGTAGACTTAGAGTTCGTTTGATGGAAAAAATATTTTTAGAGAAAAATTTTTTATTTTTAATTTATTTGAGTTTTTAAAACTGTTTTTGAAAAGAATCGGATAAATAGATAGTTTTTCTAAAAATAAATTTGAAAAAAATAATTTATAAAAAATTAAAAAAAATATCAGTCAATTAAATAAAAAAATTATAAATCTATTTTTTTTTTTTTTTTACAACATTCAAAACACTCGCCCAAAGCTAGAATGAAGGAGTTGTTTGCCGAGCTAGTCTCCTTATGAAAGTCGAAAGATAGCGCAGGTTATGTGTCTAGCAAATGGGCTCAAGTCCTCTCCAAAAATTTCGATTCCGAGACTCTCTAAAAAAAAGTCAAACATATCTTATTATATACAAAAAGCGAAGGGAAGGAAATTTACTGTTGACTTATTGACTTTGTAGGAGCAATAGCAGCTTATAATTAAGTGGAATATTCACTAGGAATAATATTGCATTTAATCGAGATATCGTTTTTTAATTATTATTAAAAATTTATACAGTTATTGGCTCTTTAGTGCTTAATAAATTATTGATATAGGCTTAATGCATATTCAACTTTATATGTTTGAAAATTTTGTTGCTTTATCTTTATATTTATTTTTGAATCTTATAGCATTTAGACTTAAATTTTGATATATATATATATATATTCACTATTTGATATATATATATATTGATGAAGACTAAAATGTCGTTCATATCAAACATTCAAATACTAAAAAATAATAAAAATAAATATTTAATCATGCTAGAAATTCAAATACAGTGACTATATAAGGTAAACTAATGCATCGCACTAAGTATATAGAGATGTATATGCCTTAAGCATTAATATATTCTGCTATTAAATATTTTAACCTACATATTTATAAATTTATTTTTTAATAAAAGGTCCGACTAGAAATTTAAATTGGAAAACTCTCGGATATAGTTTCCTAATACAAATACCACAATTGAATTGTAAATTACAGTTCTCGAACTAACTCTTTTCTTTCTTAGAGCTGTTTTTAAATGAATTGTTGGCTTAACCATTACCACTACTTTTCCTTTTTATTATTTTATTCAATAAGCAAAGCAAATCAACATGACTCATACCAATTCTCATTTAATGGGAAATAGCAATTTTGCAACATCCAAACGTAATATATCAATATGTCACTCTGTTTCTAAATGTGATTTAGACAACTTGCGATATCGAAATTAATGTATTTACAAGATGGAGATTGAAAAGTTGCCCTCCTCTCTCTCTGTTTCTCTCACCATTCTTGCGGCCTCTTCTTCATCCTTGGACATAGGAACTAACTATAGAATGTTAATCTTATCCTCCTTATATACTATTCTCTGATGGAGATGATTGTATAGTGCAAAAGTTTTCTCCTTTAAGAATAGAGATTACCTGAAAAGAATTTGATAGATAGATATCAGAAAAGTTACACAACAACGGTTGTGGCAAATTGGATTTTGTTGCTTGAATAAACACTATTTAGTATTTCCATTTGTTAATTAACAAGAGCAATATTCACCTCGCTTATAGAGGAACGTGAAATTGGCTTGCTCATAGTGCACATTCTTGCAGCAGCCATCACCCTAAACATCTCGTGCACGTCCAAATCATCTGAGTTTTCATCATCCAATAACATATGGAATGCTCTGTCCAACAGGAGTGGCCGAGCCTGCCATTGTCCCACATCAGACACCTTTATGGCTTTATCAATTTCAACTTAATTTGGACAATATTTTTTATTTTATTTTTTCAATGGGACAACATTAATAGACATTTTTATTTTTTATTTTATTTTCTATTCGTTCCAAAAGCCTAGCTAGGCGATTTCAGGCTTGCCATTATTGTCTATGCCCAATCCCCAGCTCCAGGCCCGAGGATCAAGTCTTTCATTTTGATCAAGTTCAACCCAAATACAAATATACCCAAAAGAGGGGGAAAATGCATGTAAAAAGGTCGCAGGCTAGATGGGTAAGACAAGCCTCAAAGAAATATAATGTCTAGGTAACACTATGCACATTGAACCTAGAATCTCCCCCTGCTACAATTAGATGATTAAATGATTCGATGGAAATATTAGCCTAGCTACTAACCCATTCAATCAAGCTTTGGTCATCCTGAGGCACTGATTTTCTGCAAAAGAGCCTTAGAAGCAGAACCCCGAAGGAAAAGATGTCAGATTTTATTAGCACCATTGATTCATGGTCTAGAGAATCCTCAAGTTGAAGTTGGTACCTTTAAAATCAAAAGTACTACTTCAGACCTATTAACTTGAAAATTACAGGTAGTTGCACAAATTCTAGAAATGCATACCTCTTGCAGAAAGCTGGTATATCATGTCTAAATTGAAGCCATGTAGCATGCTCAAATCCAGAGATCTATTAAATCAAAAGTTGGAAAGAGAGAAATTCTACATCAGAGTTCTCATAAAATGGCAATGGCTTATTATAAATTTGGTTGTGGCATACTCACCATTGGCTGCAAATCAGATGTGAGAAAAATGTTGTTGGGTTGCATCCTGCAATGAGCGACGGGGCCGACCGCGCATTCTTCATGCATATAACGGATGGCATTGGCAATGCCTGTTGCTATCTTCAATTTATCTTGGAATGTCAATTCTCCTTTTTCTAATGAAAAGAAAATTTTCAGAATTCACTTGCAATAATCTCAAAAAAAGACATGATGAAACTCACCCCAAATGTATTTGTCTAAAGTTCCCCCTCTTTCCAAGGGAAAAATTAGGATAATCCCACGCTCACTTCTGTGGTAACCTATCAAAGGGAGTATATTTTTATGGTGCAAGGACAGGGCTGCCTTCTTTTCAGCTTCAAGAATGCTGCTGGAATCTCCCGGGTATCTCTTTACCCAAACAAAGGATTGATGTTCTTTAACGTACCCATAATAGGACGTAAAGTTCCTGTTCTGGCTACCGCAAATCCTTGATTTAAAACCTTCGGTTATTTCCTCAATCAGTTCCCACGTTAGCTGCATAGGCTGTCCTATTATAATTTCGACCTTTGTTGAGATATTATCTTGTTTTTTCTGCTCAACCTGTATTGCCTCTGCGGTTGGCTCACTGTCCGTACGAGGCTGATATATGGCTTGATCTCCACTTTCTTGATCTATGGTTGGTGAAAGGGAATCAATAACATGGCTAACCTCTTCTGTTATTGATCCCTTTCTTAGCTTTGGGGATTTGGGATTGCTAGCTGTGTCCCTAGCAGATGAGCTTTCTGGTGGTTCATAAGGAAGGAGGCTTACATGTTCCTCATCATCACTCGCTAAAGATAAATTGCAATTTGTGCCACTCAGCCTAAAATTCAAGTATCTGGCAAAACAACTGAAACAACATAAAAAATGACTTAGGATATAACTTTTTTTCAACTGTCAAAAAAAAAAAAAACCCTTAGCTCAGTAGTGGTTTTGCTGACCAGGATTTCCAGATCTCGAATCTGAACTCCTTAATTACAAAATAAAATTTATTGTATGCTGATTAAGATTTTGAGGTCGATCTAGAGTTCCAAACTCTTAAAAAATAAAATAAAAGAAGAAGAAGGATTATGATGATGATGAAGAAGAAAGGGAGAGGACAGAACTCACCTATCCACTACAATCCAGGTGGCTCTAACATTGTTTGCCTCCTCAATTATTATATCTTTTGGTCGGAATCCTGCAGCAATTTTCACCTGAAATTTTACCTGAAAATATATATAGCACATTATCATGTTATTAAACCAAATCAAGTTATTCCCACCAAAATCAGACTTTGTAAAAGAACTTACTCTATTGCTTTTACAACTATTGTAAAAGGGCCGAAAAATCCTCAAATAAACCTCCTTTTTCCGGCTTATCTCTTCTTGGAGGAACCTCATATATTCACACGATTGATTACAGTGACGGCCAACTTCTCTGCCGCTTGCAGTCTTTATCTTTACATGGAGAAGTGTAAGAGCTACAATTTCATCTTCGGGGTTAACCACTTCACGCACAGCCCTAGATAGCGGAGCCAAACCTGTATTCTCCGTCGAAACCTTTATACCTTCGAGGACAACAATAGCAGTTTGCTTGCTCTGATCTCTTCTTTTCCTTGTCGTCATGGTTATGGTGATCAGTCCTTGAGGTCTAGTTTTCTGCTGATATATAAGTTCCTATTCATAAGATAATTGAAATATAAGCTGCTTTGTTGAAGAGGAAGCCAATGTTAATTTGAGGATACTCTCTCTTTGGAAATACCGTTTGGCTTGGGTTCGACCGAAAAATTCTGTTTTTTCTATAACCAGTTCGCCACATATATAGAAGAGTAGCAGTTTTCAAGATTTTCATTGGTTTCTACAATTTCTCAATCCAAAATAAAGAATTCTAAGGCATCCAATACCTTGTGTTCTGCCAAAATTGTGCTCTGGATTTTACCATAAAAACATTGCAAGTGAGGGAAAGTTACCTACAAATTAATCCCTAATTAACATAATAAGGTCAAATAGGATATCTACAATTCCTACAAAGCTGAGCCGATATAATGTGATCAAATAGGATCATGTAATTACATAATTAATTAAGCTTAAACTGATATTTGGTAAAAAAAAAAAAATCAGATCAATTGGTAGAATAAAATTGTAAATTTGTTCAAATAAAATTAGGTATAAAATTTAATATATATTTTTTAAATTTAGTTCTTTAAAAGGAAGAAAATGAAAGTGCAGGTGCATGAAAAACAGAAATATATTATTTTTTAAACTAATTTTTTTCTTTTTTGATTTACATATAATTTCGCTCAAGAATTTGTTTATACGTTAAGTGACAAAAAATAAAAATAAAAAGGCCAAAATGAAACAATATATTTGCAAGTAATAGTAAAATGGGCTTTTATAAAAAAAATAAAAAATAAAAAATAAAAAAAATGTAAAATGGGCTGTGATTTTAATATCAGAACATTTCAACTTTTCATTTCACGTAATCTTATCTCACGTAACCCACAATGTTGACACTTGATCAGCAAGCTGCCGCTGTATTTTCTTTCCTCGGATATTGTTGAGAAGAGTATAATCTTTTTTTTTTTGGAAACATCGAGAAGAGTATATATAATTAAAACAAGGAAAAACAAAAACTACTAGTAGTTGAACTTTTAATAAAATTCCGAAATTATTTTATACTTATCTTTAAATTATAAAAAAATCAATGTAGTATTTTATTTTTAATGGAATACTATAACCATATTTATAGTTTATTTTTTATGGAAGAGCATCAAAGCTCGATTTGATGTGAATGAGACTGGTGCATTTTGGTAACAGTAAGAATTAAAAAAAAATAACAGTAGTGTCTATATATAGCACCAAGAAATCATATGCAATTGAACTATTCAGCAAGCTTACATAGGGTAAGACCAGCTTTATCTAATTTCTGTATTGATTTTTAATTTATATATATATATATGTTATATAAATGGGTGATACCCATTATCATATACTTCTCCTATGAGTACAGGCGGGAGCAAATTCTATATCAAACCAAGTGGACCAACTAGATTTTCAACCAACAACAAAGGGCCGGTTGTGAAATTTAGTCTCCAATATGATGAGATGTTGAACAAGATTTTTTCTTTTAAAATTTTTTTTAGCATGTCATAGTGATGGAGAATGTTGCCTATTGCTTGAATATGCAACTAAATTTTCAAACATTAATTCCCCTATTTAGTTTCTTTTTTTTTTCTTTAATTCACTTTGGAACAATTAATGCCTTTTAATGTTTGGAGATATTAAAATTTATACGATTTATTTTCACATATTTTTTTAGATATTAATAACTGAAATTATAATTCCTACATTTCAATGTGGTTATATATAGCTCTATTATTTATATTGCTTATTCAATGTAAATTGATAGATATATTACGGGTTATCATTAATAAATGTAAATTGATAGATATACTGCTGGCTATTTATAGGTGGTGGTGGTGAAAAAGAATTAAAAATAAATAAATAAATCAGAGTTTGTATTGTGGTATAATTTGTCAATTTTCGTCCTCCAAACAAACTTCCCAAACCAGTACTAAAACTGATTATTATTATTTAAGGACTGGTGAATGAGGTGATCATGTTACCTTACAAGCTACAGCAGATTCGGTATGAAAAACAGCTTAATATTTCCATATTCTCTCTTCTTTTTCTTGCTTGCCCCCTCCTTATTTTGATGTTGGTAATTGGCCGTTCTATCACAAAGCAGCATAACCTATAATGAAGAGAATGCTACTTTACATCTGATTTTAGAATCACTTGCATGCTTACCATATTGCATAATGGCACAGTTGCTAAACATTATCTTAACTTCCTTCTAAGTTGCCATTTTATAATGGGATTTTAAGCTCCACTTATTTGTTAAAATGGGACTGAGGAGCTGTTTGATGGCCTTTTTCTTATAATTATAATAATATAAAAAAATGTGAACAGTCCTTCAGCAATAGCCATTTCTCAAGAAAAACTTAAGAAGAAGAGAGAAGGAGAGGTGGGTGGGAGAGAAACAGATTGTGTGCCCGTTTCGCTGAACAGAAATAAATGTATGCTCCTAATTATATTTTCGCGTTTGCTTTCTAAAACGACCCCATCCAAATTCCTTCATTTTCTCAAACCATATAATGCACAGACAACCAATAATCCCATTCGATGTTTTATAGACTGTAACTTCAAGCTTCATGAATTTTTTTTTTGGTCAAGCAACCAAATGAGAACATATTGCAACCAGCAAAAGAAGAAACAAGCCAATTCAGAGTATGCCCCTGTACACCAACAGGACACTAAGCTAAGTTTTGAAAGATATTGACAATAGAATTGACATTTGAGCTATTTACATGATTAGCAAGTGAGAATGCACAAACGAACTTGCTGCAGAATTTTGGCAGCAGAAGGAGCTTCATCCTGGAAATCTTCATATTCCTCACAATCCAAATAGCATACAACATGGAAGAAAGCGATGTTCTTCGAATACCAGCAAGGCTAGATCTGTCCGAGTCATGTCTGCAAAGATAACTGATCAGTCTCCTCCATCTGCAGATACTAGGATTGATCTTGCAATCTTGAAGAATTCTAGTCCAGATAGGCTTGACAAACATGCAATCAGAGAACAAGTGGTCAATAGATTCACTGCTAGTACCACACATGATACATGTATCATCTTGAATAATGCCCTATACTGTTTCAGCTTGTCACGGGTTTGAAGCTTATTCAAAATGGCAAACTAGCAAATGAAAGAATGTCTGGGAACTTGATCTCTCCTCCAAAGAAGCTTAGCCCACTTCTTCTTAAGAAGGTCCTGCAGCAAACTATTCCATGCGCTGGCGATGGAAAAACGACCATTTTTGCTACCCCTCCAAACAATAGAATCAGACTGATTAGTAGGGGTAACGGTGTTGTTTAGAATCCAATTCCAAGCAGTTAAAGTGATGTTATCAAGGGGATCAGAAAGGTGTAATTGGCTCTCTTTCCAAACATTACATACTCTAGCATTTTTCTGAATACCTGCGTCCTCGATATTAATGCCCTGAAATTTCTCCACAATAGCCCCACCAGAGAGCCAAAGATCAAACCAGAATGAAAGGCTAGCACCAGAACCAAGGCGGTAATGAAACAAATTGCACGAAAATTTTATCGACCAAATCCCGATAAAAATTATTAACTCGCAAAAGTTCCAATAAGAAAAAAACAATGGCATTACACTTGATATTCGGGTAACAAATAATAAAAATTCAAATTAGTAAAAAATATAAAAAAATTATGAAAACATAGATACATGATTAATATAAAATTTTATAAAAATTGATATATCTTTAAAATTTTAAAAGATAAGAAAAATTTATGCATCAAAATTTGATAATGTTAGTATTGTATAATAGTTATCAAGTTATTTCATTAAATTTGAATCTTTTTACTAGAGTTTAATTTGAATAAAATTTTAACACAATATTAATAGAATTCCCATAATAGAAAATATAATAAAATCTATACAAAATTGTATGAATGCAATATTATTATTTTATTTTCTACTTAGAATATAGATAGCATAGATAATTGCAACCTATTTACCATCTGCAAACCATTCAACTTCGAATTTCTGTGGCATTTCTTCATATCTGGACATATATCTAACATAAAGTATATAAAATAAGTATACTATTTACATCAAAAATAAAAAATAATAAAAATAAATTTTAAATTTTTTAATATTATCTTATAATATTAAAAAAATAACTTAAATCAACTTTAAAAATAATTTTCTAAATTGTTTTTGACAATAATAATAGAATTTAACACTAAACTACTTATTATAATAAATACAACTATAGTTGCAATATAAATGAACATTTTTTAAATAGTGTGAAAATATGCACTCGAGGCACCTCTTTTAAAAGGCTGTATCATATGTCTGGTAGCTATTTATAGATATATTTATCAAGTATAATTTTTCTGAGAGGCTAGATTAATATTAAGTTAGAATTACTTTTAAGTATTCTTATTTGCAAGAGTTGTCCATATTCTTTAATATTATTCTGTTTAGCTTTATCAATTTGAAATTTCTTAGTTAAATATTGGTTAATATGGATAGTGGATATTTATTTTGATCAGATCCTTACTGAATTCTATATAAGCACAATTAATGAAATGCATATAGTTTCTTTTTATGATTAATCACCTTACTTTAATTATAAAATAACATTTTTCTTATGATGCAAAAATTATTTAATCCTAGATCAAAATTTCATTTTTATTTATATATTAATTTTCTTTTTTTTAAAAAAAATTAATACTTTAACTACAAATAAGAATTTTACCCAAAAAATTAAAATTATTTTTCTTTTTGCGTGCAAAGGTCCGAAACATGACTAATATGACTAATAAACCATATTATTCTTATTTTCCTTAGACAATGTTATTAATTATTATTATTATTGTATTCATAAAATAAATATATTAATTATTTTAATATTATTATTTCTGTATTTGTCTCACATCTGCTATTCGAACAAATTATCGAATCTATCCAATTTTCAAAAGCCCAATTCAAAAGATTTTTAGATTTCAGTTAATTTTAGATTGATTCATTCGAGTTTTAGTATATCTTAGGTAGGGTCGAAAATTATCAAGTCCATTGATCACTATTAGAGGAATATGTTTTTAAACTAAAGTAATTAAATTATTTATTTATAGTTGATCTCATTTAAAAAAAATAAAAAAAAAACTAAAATGCGTAAGAAATATGAAACAGATAGAAAAGAATTGAATGAATGTATAATTCAAAAAGTAGCCGGTAATTCGGTTGACTAAACCATGAATACCTATATATATATAATTATATATAGATCTGACTTTGTATACTACAAGTGTACAAGATACAGAAAGATGATGGTTAAATAAAAGTTCGAATATCCGTCACCACCTTCTTTTTTCCACCGGCAATAACACTTGTGTTAATAGGGGAAAAAAAACAAATTTTACTTGCAGTAAGGTTTATTTCCGCCTGAAGATTGAACTTTGGCATTCGAACTTGAAGATAATATGGTGGTGTTCTTTGGATTATCGCCCTTATATGTCAACTGAATGCCAGACATCTGAATGCCTTGACACGGGAAAGCTGCGCTGCATTCAAAATCCACTGCAACATTTGAAGCTGAGGTTCCCTTAATGTTCCTATACTGAATATTGGATATCGCTACACGTGATGGCTGCATTGCACCAGGTAATACTTTTAATTATGCACAATTTTGTGAAACTTAATTAATTACACATAATAATAATAACAAATTATCCATATATGATTACCGATTTAATGCCTTTGGATCCGTAAGTTTGATCAATAATGATGGGATTGTAAACGTGGTTCATAATTATATCTTGGAAAATGATGTTTGAGGCTTTGCTTGGTGGACTTCCAGGCCAAGATTTGATCCTTGCGCCATTTGTTGTGTTACTTAAAGTACAATTAATAAATGAAATCCCCGAAACATCCTGCTCGTTCTGATATCTCCCAAGACTTCCAACACTGATAGAAAAATAATTGTTGAAATTAGGTAACGTAAATGACATTAGAACCAATTCATTCCGAAAGCTAACTAGCTAAGGATGGAGAATATATCCACCCATGTCATTAAATGTAATTCATTCAAATTATAGCTGGCTGATATAAAATAATCCACCAGAAATAGAAATCAAATTAATAATTAACAGAAATATTCAAATATTGTATATGAAGATAATTATATATACATATACCTAAGGCCGTGACCGGGGCCGCACTTGATTCCAGTGAAGGCAGAATTAGTGACGCCATCACCGATGGAAATGCAGTCATCACCGGTTCTGATGATGGTGTTAGAGACACTGACTTTGTCGGATCTGCTAAAATGCATGCCGTCGGTGTTAGGGCTTTCTTCGGGGGCTATTATTGTGAGATCGTGGGCTGTAAAATTTTTGCAGAATGTGACAAGATAGTGGAAAAATTTGGCATTGACTGAAGTGATTCCAGAAACAACAGCATTCTGCACATCTCCAAACTTAATTGACTGCATTTTCAAAAAAGCACAAAATCAATTCAATTAACTTGATTTCATAAGTATATTATTTAAAAAAAATTAATAAAAAAAGGAAAAAAATGAAGAAGAAGGATGAGATCTTACGGTTGGAAGAGGGGTGCACTTAGGATTTTTCTTACAATCGTTATATTTCCAGACACTAGGACCTTGGCCGTCGAAGGTTCCTCCTCCATTAACAATCAAACCATTGATTCTATGAAAACCCACCCAATAACCTTCAGCATATTGACTTAAATCATTGGTTCCTAAGACAGTGCCTTGAATTTGGGCATAAATAGGCGAGGTTTTGCATGGGCCTTCGAAGAGGAGAGGCCCTGTTACATATGTCCCTTTTGGTACTAGAAATGTGGCCTTTCCTCCAGCTTGGCATGCAGCCACCCATGCCTTCATGAATCCCTGCATGCATGCATGTCCACATTATTCAAATAATTCACAGAAAAAGAAAATAGTTTATCATAATCTTATATAATGGAAAATGAATCATCCTCTAATTGAAAACAATGTCTAATTAAGCTTATTATTGTTGTATATATAGTAATTAATGTGTACAAACGTGAAACTCACCTGTGTGCTGTCACTCTTACCATCAGCCTTAGCACCGTATTTTGTAACATCAAAAACACCACCACCACCACCGGGTGCAATTGCAAGTTGACCGACACCAGAAGCGGCTCCTTTCCCACCGGAAACAGTTTTAACACCACCAGAAGCAGCTCCCACATGTTTACCGCGGCCACCGCCCGACCTTTTTCCGGAACCACGAGAAGCAAGTTGACCCCCACCGGAAGAAGCAGATTGCCCCTTTCTTTTATTGTTATTTAAAAGGAGGCGACGGCTAACACCACCACCAATATCATCATCATAGTCGTGGGTGAATGCAGCTGCGATGGCCAGAAAAGCCAAACCTAGGACAAGAATTATCCTGGCATCTCTTGATGATTTTAAATTGCCCACGGTTGACATTTTCCTGACCCTTCAGCTGCACTCTTTTTTTTTTATTATTATTAAAAAAAGGTATATGTTCTAAAAGCTCGCAAGTTCAGAAATTTATAGATGGCAGATCATCTAACTTCTTTTTTTTTTTAATTTAATTTTTATGCATGGATAAATATAGTAACTGATTTTGTGGTTAGGTTCCACTAAACAAGTATTATGTTAATAATTGCCAACTTCTTTCCTTTTTAGGTTAATCATGTTCGGTAGTAATTTTGTGGAATAAACAAACTCACTTTTTTTTAGCCCTTTTTTTCTCCATAAAAATAAATAAATAAACAAATTAAGAAAATTAATACACTAAAATGGGATATGAAAGCTACGATTATTGCGGTATTAACAGCATTTCTGCCCAAATATATCGATTCTGAATGGTTCGTTATTTTACAAATTAATCTAAGCATCTCTGATAAAGAAAAAAAAAGATCTGAGCATCAAAACTATTTGCATATCCACTGCTTAATAAAACCCATATGCATGTGCACTAGTTTTACAAAATCAAAATATATTTCCACTTTTTCGCTTGTCATCTACCATTTTTAGATCAAATTAATGACTAAACTGACAAACTTAGTCCTGAATTATAGATTTCAATCATCTCAATTTAGTTGAATTCTTGAATATATTTTCATATATACGGACTCAACTTAATTAATACCGATTTCTTACCTTTCTAATAATCATAAAATATTATTTTGTATTTTAATAATTTTTCCACTGTAGAAAAGTTAAATATTTTTAAAACGACAAGTGAAACTTTGCATGTCTTTTTTTTTCTTACTAAATATGAAAGCTCTTTGAGAAAATTTTAAATATTTTGTCAAGTGACTAAATACTAAAAAATTAAATATTTAGAAAATTTAAATATTTTAAAAACGACAGGTGAAACTTTAAGAAAAATTGAACACTAGCCTTCAATCAAACTAACTCTTTCTCTAACATCACATGAAATAGTCATAAAGAGTGACTGATCAATGAAAAGGTAAAGATTTTGTCATTTTGATATATTAGAAAGTCAAGTAATTTCCCATTGTTTTAGAAATTTTAAAAAAGTTAAAATGTTGGTTTTGATTTACAGCAGGTTTAGATTGTGATTTGATATAGTTTTATAAGGTATGGTATGATATTCAATTATGTTTGGGAAGATTGGCATCTCATAGCTTGAAAAATTAAAATCATGAATTTGTAGCAAATTTTCAACCCATCAAATTGGTGGGTATTGGCATTTTTCAAAATTTCCTTTGCAGTTTTGCCCTTTTAATCTTGTATTGTTGTAAAATTTTCCTGGAATTAATATTCAACTTTTTTCAGAGATTGATTTCTTCTTCTTTTTTTATAACAGTCTGTATTTTGGCAAAAATCAACAATAGCTGCGAGAGGACAAATTAGGGCTGCAACATATCTGCCTTTGCCCTCTCCAAACATATATATTCAGAGTCTTAGTTTAGATTAATTGAGTTTAGTACTATCTAATTTAGATTTATCGATACTGGTATACATCCACAGACAAAATACATATATATACATACACACACAAATTTTATTGATACCCCTAATTTTACTTGTTTTTCTCCCCTTTCTCAACCGAAACCAATAATCCCTTTGATGTATAATGAAGTCGAATAATTTTTTATTTTATAATTTGCATGAAATTAATAATATTAAAATTAAATTAAATTTTAAGGCTTGATCAGTAATTATTCAAGAAAAAAATAAAATGTGTCTTTAATTATTATAATGATTAATTATTTATAAATTATATTAGCTTTTAAGTCATATTTTACGATTTTGTTAACAAAAACTCGCAATTTGCCATACATTTCTCCCAAGTCCCAAATAAGTCAAGGATAATTCCCGTACCATAATTTATTAAATCATTATATTCGATCCAAATGAAGGAACACAATCAAAATACAAATTTAACGGAGCTTTGAATTAAGGTCAATAGAATTCAACTGAATTTGTTAAAAAGTATATAGAATTAGGGTCAAAATTATAGTTTGATTTTGAATATATAAAATGGACCCAATTTAGATAGTTTATTTTTTCATATAGTAAACTACAGCTGTATTTTCAACTTTAAAGGATATATATTAATTTTGGTAATTCTTTTATTAATTATTCAAAACTATTATATAATAATAAATATCATGTTATTTATAGTTTACTAATGTTTTTGAATTTTGTATTTTTTGCACTTTCTTTTATTTGGAGAAGATGATGGGATTTGAACATTGGTCACTCAAGAGATTTCTAAAATTTTCAATCAATTGAACCGAAAATGATTTTTATTTCCCAGCTAATCAAAATTTTAAATATATATATATATATATATTACTTTATATATATACTCTCTTTGTTTCACTTTAAATAATCATTTTTTTTATTTTGTCCTACTTTTAGTGTCTTTTTAATAAATTAATGGACTATTAATTATTTATTTCAATTTTTTCCTTATTTATTGAGTTCCATTATATTAATATCTCCACTAACAATTTCTCTCCTTTTTAGTCCCATTTCTATATATTTGATAAATATTAAATATTTACAACACAAAATGAAGTTATGAAACTATTTAGAGAATTGATTGAATGCTAATTTAGTTAATTAAAAATATTTTTATATAAAAATAAGATTATTTAATTATTTCCTTAATTTTTGTTAAAAAAAAATCATTTCAAGTGTGACAGAATGAGCAATTATTACTCCCTCTCAATTCAATAGATTTGTTTTATTTTCATATACACTAGTAAGAAAACATAGTTAATATGGTCTATATATACATATTGTCTAATATAATCCTACGTTTATTAATTAATTTTTTAAGGGTGTTATTGTAAAAGTCAGACTCATATTTGTTCTTAAAAAGGTAAATTAAATATGAACATAATATAAAATTAACAAATAACTATATTTTTCTAAAATGAATAAAAAATAAAACTATCAAATATATTGAGATGGAAGAAGTAATTTTTTTTAGAGCATGTATAGTTGAGCAACTGCAATTAAGTACTTTTGAATTCGCAATCAATAAGACTCCATCATTTTCGGACTTTCGCCTCATAAGTTTGAGCTGTGCTGAACAGTTGTGTTATTCATTCTTATATTTCGTCACTTTATCATAACTATTCATGAAAATGCTTCGGGAAAGCAATCCCATGATCAGTGCCAGTGGGGTGAGGATAAGAAATAACTACTTTTCATTATTACTTAGAACGGTTTAATGCGTAATAAGATGAAGGGAAAATGAGTTGTATTTTTGCAGAAGCATAAACTATAGCAAGCAAGCACATAGATTCATTTTACAAGTTGAGAGAACAGTGGGCAATCTAAAACCAAAACAATGGTCTAACAAAAAAGAACATTAATTAATTGTTCAAAATGTCGGACAAGAGAAGTGGCGGAGTGGGTTCTAAGCACCCAACTGTGTTCCATAATTGGCCAACAAGGATATATCCACAATCATCCAATCGGGAAATACAAAAAAATTCAATTCCATATTATTAAAAAAAATTCAAGAATTTAATTATTAGATATAAATAATTTTCATAATTGTATTGTCTTAAATTCGGTACAGTATAATATAGGGATTCTGATTTTTTAATTATAATATAATTCTTCCTAATTATGAAAAATAATAATCATGGTTTACCATAATTATTAAGTCAACTTAAATCCTTGCATGTCTAATATCCCAAAAAAAAAATCTTAGATTAAAAATGAAAGCTGAAACTTTCAACAAACATAATGACCGTAGAATTAATCTTAGAATGTATTTAGCTACTCCCTCTGGTACACTTTGAATATTGATTTAGAGATTTTATTTTATTCATTTCAAATATTTATTTCAAATATCAATGAAGTATTAAACATGCATATGGTTTTTATTTTACCTTTATTTATTAAAATTTATACTCAATTTTTATATAATTTCATGAAAGAGTAAAAAAGTATTGAAGTATACTCCCATGAAAAGTTTATAAAATTAATAATAATTAATAATTTTTTTAATCTATGGGAAAAATTCAAAAGACGTTTGCTGTAAAATCGATAAGGGGTATTTTGTGGTTCAAAAATATTTTTAAGTTCAAGAACTGAAAGAATGCATTTTAAACTCCAGTCGAATCACTTATAAAAAAAATAAAAAATAAAAACGAAGGAATGCATTTTAAAGGAGATGGTGAGACTGATAATACAATGCTCATAGACGTCAAAAAGAGCTGTAATAAATTATTTAAATTAAGATTCTTATATATAATCTAATTTAGAAATAACATTTTAGATTAGAGAAACAATAAATGATTTAATATACTTTCTCGAATTGCAATTTTTTTTAATTACACATATAGGATCAATTCAAAAGTTACTGAGAAAAAATTTATAAGAAAAGTGTTTTTATTATTTGTTAAGTTACGTGCAGCAATTACTTGAAATTCAGTCTCTCTCAAACCCTAAAAGTTTCTTTCTTTTCTCAGTTTCTTCTCTTGTCAATCCCGTCTTTCTTTCGTTTTTATGTATTTTTCTTACAATAAATTTTGAATCGGTGTAGATCTGAACCTTTAAATTTTGTTTTTTTTTTCTTCCTAGTCTTCTTATTATTGTATTCCATTGATGGTTGAGTTTTTGCCTTTTTTTTAATTGTTTAATTTAAATTTTTTTTGGAGCATTGTATTATCAGTCTTCACCATCTCGCTTGTGTTTTGTGAACATAATTTGTTCTTTTTAAATTTGTATTTCTCATATCCATTTTCTGGGTTTTAATTTCATATTTCCTATTAAAATTAAATTTAACCTATAATTTGAACTTAAGGCTCCACGTTAAGAGAGAAGTAAGCTTTACCATACTATCTCCCATCTTAGAGTTATATGATTGTCTTTTTTAAATGTAAGGTTTTTTTTATCTATTTGTGTAGAAAGTGTTGTTTTTTGTATGAAAGATGGTTCGAATCTTTTATTACATCTAGCCAGTAGATTGAGTGAATATTATGCATAAAACTAAATTACTTGTTGCATGTTATCATTATACATTATTTTTATTAAAAAATTAATAATTTTATTTTTTTAGACATTTTATATATTTTAAAATTATATAATCCCTATCTATACATTACCAGATATTTTTTAATTATTAATAAAAACATGATTTGCATTCAAAAGAAATTCCATAATTATAACCATTCTATGTTAGTACATAAAATGCCCCATAGTTTCATATATATATATATATATTAGCCATTTATAAAAAGTAATATATATTATTAATATAATTCTTAAATAAATTTATAAATTTGAAGTAAACAATGAGGATTCAAAATATAAAAACAGAGAGGAAAGTTGGAAAGCCCAATATGTTACGAGAAAAGAGCAAAGTTTTCAATGAAGAGAGTTACAACTTGCACAGTATTCAGCAAGATACACCCCGTCGGAAACAGCCGTTTTATCGACTGCCATGGTCATGTTAAATAGCATTTCTCCTTCAACTTTGAGAGAAGCCATAGCTGGAGCCTGACAGCTTCCTTCTGTCCATGTATACAAAGGTTAATACTGATGGGTGTCTCTTTTGCCTGACGGACGTAGTGTTGGGGAGGTTTAATCAGATATTTTCGAGGCCAGCGGATCATATGTTATGTTTTTCATATAAGACAAGTGTTGCATCCTTTAAAGCCGGGTCTTGGGACAAGACTGTGAATTTCAAGAAGCTTAATTATGGTGGAATATGATAACAAACTTGCAGTAGATATATTTTAGCATATCATGTGTTCAGAGGGGGGAATTTTTCGGCTTAATTTTTTTCCCCAAGATGGCTCACAGTTATCCCTTGGGTACAATCGTGTTTAGATGATCCTTCTGTAGGCATTAGGAGCTGGTTGTTGCTGTTGGAAATAAAATACTCACACAAACAATTTTTATTCAAATTCAAGCAAATATTACAAAAATACTTTCACTCAATAAATAAGAAACTACAACTCACTCTTATAAAATTTTGCTTCTTCGCTCAATTAGAAGCTTTTAATTTTTTTTGATGTCTAAACTAAAATGGGGAGAAATATTTATACTACTTAAAAATAATTCTACACCACACAAATAAATTAATCCAAAATTATAATAACCATATATCTCATTCTTCTTCATCCTTCTCCGTCATTCTAATAATATTTTAAGTTACCAAATGATTCACATGCATAATTACTACACTCTAGAAAATTCTAGGTAGATGACTTGCAATTTTGGACTTGTATTATGGATTTGGACTCCAATTTGATTAGGTTTAGGTTTGGGCTCCCATAATAGATCAAGTTTATGATCAAACACCCCCTCTTAAACTTGATCTTGTGACCCCTAGTAAGTTTCTTAATCTTATGGAGTATTCACTTGTTAGTGGCTTGGTAAAAATATCGGCAACTTAATCTTGTGACTTCACATATTCAACTTGCACATCCTTTCTTGCAACACACTCTCTTATATAGTGGTAGTGAATATCAATGTATTTGCTTCGATTATGGAATATTGGATTCTTTGCTAAGGCAATGACTGACTTGTTGTCGATACAAACATTAGTCGGCTCTTCTTGTATTAAACTTATCTCTTTCAGTAGATTTCTAGGCCAAATTGCATGAAAAACGCATGAGGTAGTAGCAACGTATTTCACTTCACAAGTGGACAATGTGATAATAGATTGTTTCTTTGACATCCATGTGAAAGCAGTATCTCCCATGAAAAATACGAATCCAGTAGTACTCCTTCGATCATCTATGTCTCCACCCCAATCATTATCGCTATATCCAACCAGATTATAATTATTAGAAACTGAATAGAACAAGCCAAAATCAATTATACCTTTCAGATAGCGAAGAATTCTCTTTGCAGCTTTAAGATGGGTGGTTGTTGGAGATTCCATGTAGCGACTAACCAATCCAACTTCATGAAGAATATTAGGCCTCGTGCAAGTTAGATAACGTAGACTTCCCACCAAACTTTTGAAGAATGTTGTATCTACACTTTCGCCTTCTTCATGTTTGGACATATTGATTCCGTATTCTGTTGGTGTGCTTATCGGCTTACAGTTCTCCATCTTGAACTTCTTCAGGATCTCTTTTGCATAACTTTCCCATGAAATGAAGATTTCATCCTTTTGTTACTTAACTTCAATGCCAAAGTAGTACGCCAAAAGCCACATGTCTGTCATCTCGAATTCTTTCATCATCACTTCCTTGAATTCATTGAACATGCTTAGGTTGTTTCCGGTGAAGATCAAATCATTCACGTAGAGGCACACAATCAATATATCTCCATATTTGATCTTGATATATAAGCATGCTCGTAGGGACATTTGTTGAAGTTATTCTCTTGGAAGTACTTGTCGATTCGGCTATTCCAAGCACTTTGTGCTTGTTTTAGCCCGTAAAGAGCCTTCTTCAACTTTAACACCTTGTCTTCGTGACCTTTGACTTCATAGCCTAATGGTTGCTGAATGTAGACTTCCTCTTCAAGAACTCCATTTAGGAAGGCAAACTTTACATCCATTTGATGTATCTTCCACTTGTTTTGAGCTACCAAAGAAATGATTAGTCTAATAGTCTCCAATTGAGCAATAGGAGAAAATACCTTATCATAATCAATTCCAGCCTTTTGACTATATCCTTTAGCAACTAGCCTCGCCTTGTGTCTTTCAATCTCTCTTTTATTGTTTTGCTTTGTTTTGTACACCCATTTGACACTTATCGCCTTATGTCCCTTGGGAAGTGAGGTGAGTTCCCATGTGTCATTCTTTTCAATGGCCTTGATTTCTTTGTCCATCTCATCTCTCAACTTCTTCTCTTGTACTGCTTCTTGAAAGCTCACTGGTTCACAATCAGCAAACAAACAAAATAATGTAAGGTTATCTTGTCGTTCGGTTACCTCATAGAGATCTCTAAGACTTCGTGTGCGTGACACAACTTTTTCACTTGATGATGACGAAAGTGATGAGTCTTCTTGAGTGGTTGGTGAAGTGGATGGAGTTGTTGGCTCTTATTGGGCTTCTCCAGGTTGTTCTATTGGTGTTAGCTCATCTTCTTCAAACCAAGAAAAGAAATTGAAGTCATCTGTATGAGAGCTAAAATCCCATTCTCCTTTTTCATTGAATACCACATCTCGACTAATCACAATTTTCTTATTGTCTAGATTGTACAGCTTGTAGCCCTTCGAATTAGCATCATAGTCAATGAAGATAAAACTCTCGCTTTTATCATCAAGCTTTGTTCTTCTCTCATCTGGTACATGAACATGGGCTATACTTCCTAAGATTCTTCGGTGGAAAATCAGGATTTCTTTCACTCCTTGCCTCTTGTGGTGTCTTTCCCCATATATTTCTTGTTGGAGATCGGTTTAACGAATAAACTGCACACGCCATTACTTCTGCCCAAAATTTCTTGGGCAATTTCTTGCTTTTGAGCATGCTTCGTGTCATGTCGATGATTGTTCTGTTCTTTCTTTCTGCCATGCCATTTTGCTGGGGGATCTAGGAACTGTCATTGGTCGCCGAATTCCATTTGCTTCACAAAACTCTTGAAACTCCCTGGAAGTAAATTCTCCACCTCGGTAGAATCTCATGACTTTGATTTTTCTACCGCTTTCTCTCTCCACTTAGCTTTGAACTTCTTAAAAACTTCAAAAACTTTTGACTTCTGTTTCAAGAAATATACCCAGGTTTTTCTTGAAAAGTCATCAATGAAGAGAAGAAAATAGCTACTGTTACCGAGAGAGCTTGGCTTGATCGTTGATCGGACCACACACATCGGTATAGATGAGCTCGAGTGGCTTCTTGGCTCTTGACTCTAACTCCTTTGGAAAACTTTTCCTGAATTGCTTCCCGACTAGACACCCTTCACATAGCTGGTCAGGATGGTTAATGCGAGGTAGTCCTTTTACCTTATCCTTCTTAGATAGCAGCTTCAGACCTCCAAAATTTAGATGCCCAAATCGAAGATGCCAAAGTCATGATGCATCTTTGTAGCAAGCTTTCAGACACTTTGCAACATCATTTTGTATGTTGATCAAGAACATTCTATTCTTTGACATCGGCATTTTAGCAATGAAGTTATTATTATCATCTTTATAAAAAGATTATAATCTTTCATATGAATATCATAACTTTTCTCTAACAGTTGTCCTAAACTCAAGATGTTACTTTTCATATTGGGCACATAGTAGACATTGGAAATAAACTGATGTCTCTCATCTTTTAAACGGATAAGGATGTTACATATCCCTTTCACTGTTATTGTGGAGTCATCTCCAAATGAAACATTTATGTTTACTGACTCGTCTAGCTCCACGAATATGTCTTTCCTTCCACACATATGATTGCTTGCACCACTGTCAAGATATTAGGAATTTGCTTGACCACCATCAGTTTCCTTTCGTGCTAAAAGAAGAGTTTCTTTTCCATCTATCTTCTCCTCCACATAGTTGGCCTTCTCCTCAATTTTACTGTTGGGAGCTCTACATTCTGAAGCATAATGCCCAAACTTCTGACAATTATAACATCAAACTTGAGATTTGTCATACCTTGAGTTCGGATTGATTCTTCCACGGCCTCGTGTTGAGCTTTCTCCTTTTTCACAGTTGTTGTTGGAATTGTTGTTATGATAATTCCAACCTCATCCACGACCGCGACTTCCACCTCGTCCATGGCCTCTACCTCTGCCTCGGCCAAGTTGGTTTCTATCATTGCCTTGACTTTCATGCATATCCTTGAGTTGAAGCTTGAGGAGTTGTTTAGTAAATCCTTGCTTCTTCGTATGCTTCTCTCCGTATGCTTACAATGATCCTTGGAGTTGCTCGATCGTCATTTCTTCCAAGTCTTTAGTTTCTTCAATCGTCACGATAATGTGCTCAAATTTGGGATCCAACGAACGAAGTATCTTCTCTATTATCCTCACATCTTCTAACTTTTCACCATTTCTTTTTAATTGATTATAAACAACTACTACTCTTGAGAAATAATCCGAAATAGACTTAAATACTTTCATGTGTAAAAATTCAAATTCACCTCTTAATGTTTGAAGACGGACCTTCTTCACTTGCTCAGATCCTTTGTAAGAGGTTTGTAGTTTCTCCCACGCTTCCTTAGTAGAGCTTGCACTTGAAATCTTTTCAAAGCCATCATCATCTAATGCTTGATAGATGAGGTAGAGAGCCTTCTTGTCTCTCTTTCTTGAATCCTTCAAAATTGTCTTTTGATCTGGTGTAAGAGTAGCAAAAGCAGCAGCATCCGCAGACTCGTTATAGTCTTTCTCTACGATATTCTACACATTTTGTGATCCAAGAAGTGCCTTAATTTTGATACTCCAATTGTCGTAGTAGTTGTTGTTAAGTGACGGGACTTGGAATGATGTCATACCATTTGTCATATCTCTCAATATAATAAGAATTTGAAAAATTCAATTGCACGGATGAATCCAGAACGTCGAAAAACTTTGGAAGGGACAGCTCGGTCAACTTGGCTCAACTTTGTAAGTCAACTTAGTTTTCTAGTAGCACTGTTTCGGCAGTGTGTTTGAAATTCGATCGGGGTAATTCTGACGGTGTCAAATTCCTTTTGTTGAGACATTCGATTTGATATGCAATAGTGTATATTTTTCAACTAGCTCTGATACCACTTTGTTGGAAATAAAATACTTACACAAATAATTTTTATTCAAACTCAAGTAAATATTACAAAAACACTCTCACTCAACAAACAAGAAATTACAACTCACTCTTATAAAACTTTGCTTCTTCACTCACTTAGAAACTTTTAATTTTTCTTGATTTCTAAACTAAAATGGGGAGAGATATTTATATTACTTAAGAACAATTTTATACCACACAAATAAATTAATCCAAAATTATAATAACCATACACATCATTCTTCTCCATCCTTTTTCATCCTTCTAATAATATTTTAAGTTACCAAATGATTTATACACATAATTACTACACTCTAGAAAATTCTAGGTAGATGACTTGCAGTTTTGGACCTTTATTATGAATTTGAACTCCAATTTGATTAGGTTTAGGTTTGGGCTCCCATAATGGATCAAGTTTATGATCCAACAGTTGCATGATGTTTTGGATGTTAATTATTTTCGGTAGATGTTTGTTTTGGGGCTTAGCTCTCCTTTTTTTCCAAAGAAAACAAGAAAGAAAAGATTGCTATGGCTGTGAAAGTAAAGAGTAATGCACAAGCAGTAGTAATCTAGCTGAAGTTCTTGTCCCAGAAGGAACATTTGTGACAAGAGGTTCCATCGTATTTCAAGGGCCATGCAAAACCTCAGTGATCCCTGTAATTATTGGTTCTTATTTAAAATAAATTGGGGGTTGAATTCTGAGTGTGGTAGAGGAACCTTTGATGGACAAGGCTCCACTGACTGGAAATTAATACCATGTAACAAAAACATAGACTGCCCTAGGCTTCCCACTGTAAGCGTTATCAATCATATATATGGTTCTGGAATCTTGAGATTTCTTAATTGATTTGTTTTTTTTTTTTTGGGGGGTCAATAAAGAATTTTATTGCCAAGGAAACAAACAGTATACAACCTGCATCAACAATGAAATGCCATCAGTTCCATCTACACCATCTATAATTATTTGGACTATTGCTTTCTCAACTGTATACAAACATGTTTTTAACACTTGTAGAAATGTTTCCTATAACTCTTTTTTTAGTAACGGCTTCATTCTTAATGATAGCACTATTCCCACTGTGAGCCTTCTAAATGGTTCCAGTTAATTGCACAAAAATGTAACACTTCTTGCCAGATTTCTGTTAATTGATTAGTTTTTTCATTTTTCTTGGTGCAGGCAATCGCAGTTCATGCTGGTTAACAGTGGAGTTGAATTAGTAGACACTGATTTGGATTACCGAGGTACAAATGCTGCGAGCGCAGCTACTTTGCTCCATATATATGCATGTTCTGATACAAAAGTTTCATTTAAGGGAAATAAAAAAAGAAATTTCTTTTCTACACTTTTTTTCTTTCATTGAAAAGCAAAATCTAAGAATAAATACGTTTAAATTAGTGCTCTTATCACACTTTGTGAATTGGGTTAATTTGTCGCTCTAAAATAAATCCATATAATATCGTTAATCCATTGCACAAAAGCTAATGAAAAAAGAGTTGTAGCATGCATGGAAATCAATTAGCTGCCAATAGCCGCAATAAGACGCACATTTTCTGCAAAAATTAATTCTTTATAACTAACTTTATAACTTAATTCTTTATTAAAAAATTGTAATCATACTTAAAAAAACCAATGATTTTATTTTTGTCACTGTCCACGTCACAAAAATGTTAAAGGGTTTTTCTTTTTTTTTCCCTAGGCCGCAACCTATTACAGTAAGGTTGAGACCGTTTGCTGAGTTTGAAAGCAATGATAATAATGAATAATAACATAAGTTCAAAAAAATAGGTCCGCTGTTGGATCAACTAAGCCTCTAGACTAGAGTTATATATACGGAAAGAGTTTGCTGGCCTCCCCCTCCTTATAATATATAAATATATATATATATTCATTCCACTGCCAGCCAGTGCCAGGGCTTGCTCGTGTTTGAAAATTTACTTACAAGCCGGTAGAGATGGGCCAGTAGATGTGGTTTTCGCATTCTTGCATGTAGCAGTTCCGCTCAAGTTGATATTTGACAGCTCAACTCCTTCACATGGCACCCCTGGGCTGCAATCTAACATGATCGAAACTGGTGTCTTTGATGTTCCCTTAATGTTCTTGAAGTGAACATCAGATATCTTGACCTTGGATGTTCCGTGAGTGTTGTAATTTTGATCTATGATGATAGGATTCTCCACATTGTTCATTGTTATATCTGAAAATGTGATTCCTGAAGCTTCTCCTGGTGGAGAATTGCCGTAGGATTTGATCCTAGCTCCATTTGTTGCGCCCGAGATTGTGCAGCTTTGGAATGTAATTCCTTTTACGGGCTTCTCACCTTTATACTTTCCAAGACTGCCAACACTGCAAGTTGCCACAACCAAAATATTTTAAATATATGACATTCAATCAACAGTTTAGTCAATGAAAATAGTCATGGGCCGCTAATAACTTCTGAAATATATATAATACCTGAGACCGTGTCCAGGGCCACAAGTGATTCCAGTGAAGGTAGCATCAGTGACACCAGCTCCGATGGAGATGCAGTCATCACCGGTTCCAATTTTAGTTTTAGTGACGGTGATGCCGGAGGTGTCGCTAAGATGCATGCCGTCGGTGTTAGGGCTGTTTCCTGGAGCAGTAATTGTGAGACCATCAGCTTTAATGTTGGAGGAATCTGTGATATGGAAGTGGAAATGTTTGGAATTGAGGGAAGTGATTCCACTGATAACTCCGTTGCTCACTCTTTGGAACTTGATTGACTGGATCAATTCAAAACCAAATATTAGTTTCATCCTTTTGATCAGAAACAAAAAGGGATTTGATCAAATGGGAGATCAAAAGCTTACAGATGGAAGTTTTCCGCAATCGCTGCTCTGTTTGCAATCGTTGTAAGGCCAAGCAGAAGCACCTTGACCGTCGAAGGTTCCACCACCATTGATCGTTAGACCATTAACCTTTTGGAACAAGAGCCAAGTAGCGTCAACGTATGCGCTCAAATCAGTAGAGGCGATTACAGTGCCTTGATTTGTGAAAGTAATTGGGCCTTTGCAAGGCCCACTAAAAATTACAGGGCTTGTCATAAACGAGCCCTTCGGTACGAGTACTGTGGCCTTAGAGGCTGCGCATGCGGCTTGCCATGCTTTTTGGAATGCTTGCGCACTGTCAGTTTTCCCATCTGCCTTCGCACCATAAGCCGTAATAACAAAAGCTCCATTAGCGCCTGCCGCACCTGCGGAGAGGCCTGCAGCTTCTCCACTCCCACCTCCTGAAGCAACTCCACCGCTCTTTTTTTTACCACCACTGCCACCAAGGAGGCGACGGCCACTAATAAGAGTAAAATTATGATTTGCTATTGAAAATCCACCTGCTCAGGGAAAAAATATGTATATATAAAAAGGTAAGCCCAACACAATAAGAGCAATAAACAGTCGTGAAGATGACCTTAACAGAGACCTTATAGCTACATTAATAAACTGATACCTTCTGCGCCATTGAGACTAGTCTGGTAGTGGACTTCACCACTGGCCAAACAAGAGAACAAAGCTAAGCCTAACAAAAGAAAAGCTGTAACCTCGAATCTACCTGTAATGGCCATGGCGACATAGAACTCAGCTTTTTTTTTTTGGTGGAGGGGGTTTATTTGAATGATAACTTCTCGCGAAGCTGGTCAATTTATACCCAGTTTGAATCTATTTTTGGTTAATTCACAGATAAAAGCTGTGACTGATTTAGAATATCCCATTTTTTCTATGAAATTTGTTCAAATTTAGCACTAAATTTAGCCAACTCGAATAACCTTCGCAAAATTAGTTATGCTTCTGCTTATTTTGTAGCATTCACCCATTGATAGTTAGAACTTGTATCTTAATTTAATAACCAGTAAATGGTTAATGGAGCAACATAAGGAAAACAACATGCACCCTTTCCTACTTGACAAGTGGCTTCATATATAACAAAATCCTAATTTTTTTTAATATTGGAAGAAATCAGTATCTATATAAACAATGTTGTACTCATTTGATTTCAAAATATTTTTTTTATTTCAAACTATTTAAACTTTAAAGCACTTTAGATTAATTTGAATTTATGATATTCAACCCATTAATAATAATATGAAAGTACACATTTAGAAAATTTTAAAATGGAAAATTCATTAAACATAGTCATCAGTTAAAGTTGTTAACAAACAAAAAAAAAGAGTTAGCAACCCAAAAGTTGTAGCTCATCGAAAACATAAATTAAGTTTGTAGGGAACAGTTATCGAATTTGAATTTCACTAAATACATGCTTAGAGAAAAGCAAAGAAATTTAACTGTCAATATATTTCGAGTAAAATTAGTCTCCGAACCAAAAACGGATAATGATATATGAGTTAACACCTTAAAAAGAAGAATTGGTAACTCAAAATAAAATAAAATAAAGTACAATAGCCAATAAGTGATTTTTACATATTATTTCAAAATCAAAGTTTCTCTTACGGTTATAAATAAACCAAACTGCTTATGAACTATTCAAATATCGATTCAGAAAAAACACATTTGAAATCGTTTGTTATTATTAATGAGTTAAACTCGAGCTCAAATTTGAATTTGAAAACTTTTTCAAGTAAATATTATTTGAGTCGTTAATTCGCAAATATGTTTGTTTAAAAATTTACGAATATTTTTATTTAAAAGTTCGAAAATATGTTTATTTAAAAATTTATGAATGTATTCATTTAAAACTCGTTTATATTATATTTTGTTATCGAATTTAAACTCAAATTTTTGTCATTATTAGTTAATGAACTGAATTCGAATTTATGTTATTATTAGTTAATAAATCAAATTCGAGAATTAAACTCGTTAAATATAATAAACGAATTTTTTACGGTTTGAACTCAGAAATATTTGAGTTGTTTATTGTACTAATTTTCCTTTCGAGTTCGTGATTTGTTTCCCGTAATTCTTAAGCCAACACTGGAAAAAAAAAAAAAAAAAAAAAAAAAAAAAAAAAAAGACTTTCATAAACGACGACTATGCCCATTTAGAAGGAAAATTAAAAAAAATCACATAAAGCTATATTCCGGAAACAATAAGCACTGCAAATACTAAGAAATATATGTACACATATATAATTCACATTATTGCAGAAACTAGGGCAGCAACCACAACAATATATAGAGAGCAGAGGTGTTCATATATAGTTAAATATATAAAAGGGCAGCTAGCGCTAATAAAAATATGGCGGTGGTAGCGCAGCTGCCGATGGGGCTGTTGCTGGTTTCTTGGGACGATATTCGGCTATCACCACGCTGCCATACTTTAAGGCAGCCTGAGCGCAGTCAATGGTTTCTCTGTTATGAAAATGAAGTGGTGGAGTTGATATTGCAGCAGGGTGAAGTTGATATAATTGCTGGCTATGATAAGGGGGGCCTGTGCTTTCGGCCTATGATCTCCTCCAGAAAAATGAAGCCTTCAATTCCAAATTTCTTTAATATTGCCTGAGAAAGCCATGTATTTCTGGCTCTTCTATATTATCTAGCTACACAAGCTAACTTGTGCTTGTTTATGATACACAGGGCCACACTTTTACCTTTTATACAAGAAACAAAAAGAATATAAAAAAAAATCACTCCCTTTTATTCCATGTTGATGCGGTGGCAACTTTCGATAATGTTAAGGACAAATTCAAGAAACTCATCGTTTTATTTTCTTATCCGAAATGAATAATTTAATTGCTTTAGTAGAAAGCTCAAGGTGGATGCATATGAACCAATTGCTTCTGTTGTTGTTCGGCCACAGCAATCCCCGGGATTGGTGGAGAGAAAAGAATAAGCATCAAGGATTTGGACTATACAGGCTATATGTGGATGAAGGAATATTTTGAAAAGAGATACCTATTTCTACAATTTCAATAAGAAATCTTTGCATCAGATATAGTTAAGAACTGTAAAAGGTATACATGTCCGAAGATATGGAGGAATTTCTGAAGAGTATCTACATTTATGAGAGTTCTGTCCGAGATATGTTTGGATAGCTGAGAAAAAGCATTTTATTTTTATTATTTTTATTATTTTTAGGGAATTTGAATGAGTTTTTAATCAAACCAATACCACGACAAAAAAAAAATCTTTGATGAAAGCCATTGATACATAGAAAACATCTATATTACTTGATAAAATCAAGAAACTTGGTATAAATTAAACTAAGATTGATAAAAAGATCCCTAGCTAACCTCCTTATAAGTACTTCTACAATAATTTGAATAATCTCTCTCTTAGATTATTTTTTGAAATGAGTTAAATTTAAGATGAAAATTAAATTTAAATTTCATTTTTAACAAAAGTCATCAAACAAAGAAGACGGGAAAAACAATATTATTAGTTTAGAAGCATTACGGTCTTTTAATTGATTGAGAAAGAATTTTGTCAAAATTAGTTGTACATATATAGATAGAATATTTGCACCGATTTTGGTTTTGCTAACACAATGTATTGAAAGAAAGGGGAAGTATAGAAAGTAAACGAATGAAATATTATATAATTTTATATTGTTTGAAGTTTTAAATGAAATTGGAAATGGTATCTTCCAGTTTAATTAGATATCTCGAATTCAAACTCTGAGCTTAGAAATGACAATTGGATCTGCTCTCATGGTGTTCCTCTCTAACCCTGTCCCGAACGAGACAGATTTTTTTATAATTTTTCTTCTCCGACCCTAAATTTTTTGTGATGGAGTAAGATGGTATATACATTCTCCGCCCAAAAAAATATATTTATATATTATTTATATATATAATAATTATTTATATTTTAATGTAATTAATATTTTAAAAAATAATAAAATAAAAATATAACACTTATTTAAAGTAAAAAATATTTTTTATTTAAAAAATTATATAATTAACTAATTAATTAATTAAAATAAAAAAATATTTTTAAATATTAACATAAAATTAAAAAAAAAATTAATTAAAATTGGGGAGTAGGGCGGAGTTGGGGATCCCATAATTTTTTCAATGGGGTATGGGGCGAGGTTGGAGAACGGGTAAGGATTTTGAGATCAGAGACAGGGATGGAGAACTCCGCCCCGAATCTGCTAGTCTTCATTCCTATTTTAGTATGCAGTTACCTTAAAACTCATAAAAATATTTTGTTGTCCTTAAGATCCTACCTTGCACAAGTAGAATTAATTTGAGTATGTGATTTTAGTTAATTAACTGAAAATATTTATGGTATGACATTAAAAAAAATTGAAATCGGAAGTAAAAAATTTAATGTCATTCATCCATTTATATTAAAATTAAACAAGTTCTTTTAGAACAATGGTTTTAATCTTTTTTTTTTGTAAATGATCAAATAGAAAAAAAAATTATTAATTATTATTTGTATTCCACAAATTAATGACTTCAACAAAATCAACATTTTTATTATTTTTATTTTTTTTTGGTAAGAATGACCTAAAATTTATCCGGCGAGACTTCTTCAACTTGGATCGCCAATGAGCTACTATTTTACGAAGGGACGAAAATGGGCTTGAGTGGCCGAGCCCATAATTCCAATTGCAGTTTGGAACTCTGGATTATAGGCTTATGGCCACTAATATTCAAGACCTGAATGCAGGAGAAATTTTTGAGGTCAACTTACATGCATTATAAACGCAAATTAATTATAATAAATTCTTATTATTGCTATTTGAATTTTAGAAATTAATTAAATAATATCATACCATAAAAACTTGATGTACATATCCATGTGATAATATTTCAATGGCAAGTTTATTAATTTATTCCATCTAATAAAATTTCCTCATTGGATGTGAAAATATGGGTGCAATTATTCAATATTATCAATAATGTTTAATATACTACTAAAATCAATAAACAGGTAGCAATTAATCTATTCGAATATTAGAGTCGAGCAATTCTTTTTTTTTTAAAAAAAAAAAAGCAAGAGTTGCACAATTTAAAATTTGAATAAAAAAATCAATAAAAGAAATTAAAAAAAGAAAAACAAACTCTAGTTGAGAAAGAGGTATGCATGCATCTCGAAATAATTCCTACACTAAGATACTCTGTGTTTGTTCATATCCAATTATTCATATTGAAATATGAATATTTCCCTTAAGGACTTCCAGTCTCGTGAAAGAGACATCGGCCCAACTACTAGTCTCATTCCCTGGCTTATTCGGCCACCAATAATGTTTTCAACCGGTATTGCTTGAATGCAAATCAACTAATATTTTTTACTTTTTCACTATTTCCATTGAATCGCTGAAATTTTCAAATTATTAAATAAAAATTCAACCCGATTCAATAAATACTTGTGCTCGAAATCATGGGAGCCGACCTATCTGGCAATAAGACTCCAATACGGCATCACCACAAAACTCCACGACACAATGACAATGCCGTTTTAGGGTCCAAAAGTTAATTTCACTTTGCGTGGATGAGATGAGGAAATAAAGAGGGAATCTAGAAAAACAATAGGTGGGCCCAAGAGCATATCCCTTTTGGATTTTAGATAATTCTTATTATTATTATTTTGTGATTGGGATAAGATCATAAGAACATTCATTTTATCATAACTATTCATTGAAATGCTTTGGGGAAAACAATATTATCCCACCCACCAAACCATCATTGCTGTCCCTGCTGTGGATAAGAAAATAACTACTTTTCAATATTATTTAGGAAATATTATCACTTAACTTTTTTTTTTTTTTTTATAAAAACCATCAAAGATTTATTTGAATATCAAAAAAATAATTGTACTTTCATAAGCATATTTAATATTCTAAATTTAAAAATAGAAATAGATTTTTTATTTTAAATTTAAATTTTAATAATTTAAAAAATTTATAATATCTTGAATTTATTGATATCTGATTTTTTTTGTATTTTTTTAAATAAAATATTTTATATTTTTAAAAATATATTCAATAAAATTAAATTGAATATAAAAATAAAATTTCAATTCGAAGATATCAAAAAATATTAAAATCTCAAAAATTCCGAGATATAATTTTTAAATGGATAATCATTTTGAACAACACGTGTAGTTATTTACTTAAAATCAAAAGTTTTTTTTTTATCACACACAAAAATCTTTTCAATTTGTGTGAGATACACAAGCTTGTGTTAAACTTAAACACTCTTGGTTAGTGAAAACTGAAAAGACGACAATTATGTTTTATGGAAGACAAAATGTATATTGGGGATTCTGAATCATAAAGGTTCTTTTAAGTTTTAAGGGAGTCTTTATCTTTTTTATTTTATTTATTAAGTTTTTTCGTTTTTAATTTTACGATTATTAAGTTTTTTTTTAAAAAATACATATAATTAAAGAAACGGAACGACGAAATAAAAATTAAAAAGCACGGAATGATGCATAAAAAGCGTAACTGAAAAGCATAATGACAGCATTCATGCAACGAGTCAAGATTTACATCCTATCTGATGTTCGGCAATTTGGTGAGAAATTTTGTTATTAAAATATTATAATTTTAATGCCATTTGTATCAAATAGTATTACCGTATTAATTTTATATTAAAAAAAGAATCTAAATAAACATAAAATACTCAATAAAACATTATACAATACTCAAATTAAACCAAAAAAAACCCACTATAATTCCTGACCTGTGGAACCATATGCTTATGGCACATAGATTCATTTTACAGGTTTAGAGAACTGGGACCCAAATTAATAAAATAAGCCACCAAAGGCATCCAAGTCCAACTATTATAAACTCCAAGTCCATTGGCCAAGTTGGATATATAATGCAACAACCACCTTTTCTTCAGCTCTGGTAGGGTTCGCTCATATGAGATTTCTGCAAAAAAAATCAAGTTGCCTCCTACGAACAGTCTATCTCCTTTCAATTCTTTAGCAAAATGCGACAAAATAAAAAATATATATATATAGACCGATCCATTGCCCCCATCCTATAAAAACTAGGAGATCACCCTATGAACATATATTTATTATGAAATAGTCATATGAAAAATGTAAAATTGAGTTTTTGTAATATATATATAGTCAGTCAACCAGTTTTTCACAACGTAACAATATATAATGTGACTTTTATTTTTTTTTTATCAATAAAGGATGGACTCATTTTTACTTTGTAACTCAAAATTCTCCTTTTTTTTTTATTTCAATATTTGGCATTTTAAAACTTTCAAACTAATTTGAAGTTCTCTTCTTTCTTATAGATAAGGATTTTGTTTTTGTATATAATCCTCTAAATTTATTCAATTTGCAATTTATTTAATTATCTCTTACATCATATTATATTTAAATCAATCCCAATTAAAATAAATCTTACGAAATAAATAGGTTAAATGATTAAATTTTTTGAATATATTATCCGATAAAAAAATGAAAAACTTTGGAGAAATGGTTAATATTCTTTGAAAATAACCTTTTATTGTAATAGTAAAAAGTAGTACCAACTGTAGAAATTAAACATTAATGTTCCATCCTTTACATGAGACAGTGAATTCCACCCATCGGCTCCTGTTGACGACTGAAGTTGATTATCTCCTTTAGTTCAATAAAGACACTGAGCAGTATTGAACTAATAAGCATCCCTTGACCATATGAGATTTTCACAGATGAAAAAAATGAGAAGTATGAGGAAGAAACTCACCCATTTACTTTCCATCAGTACTAATTTATGATGGAATTATCAGAACTACTAGATTTGTGACATGGAAAAAACAATCCATATCTACACAATATACACAAGCAAAATTCTTTTTTTTTTTGGGACAAAACCACATACAATTAAAAAAAATACAAAAAATACCACAAAGGAGAAAAATTCCATAAAAAAGGGAGAACTTTTGTACCATTTGGAAAATGGTTAATTTTCTCTTACTTGGTATAATTCCTTTTTTGAATTCAAATTACAATAAAAAATAAAATTTTAAAAAATTAGTAGTTTATCTCATGTTGTTTGAGATAATATTCATTCATTTAATATTGTATAAATTTTCAAATATTGAAGTGCAATATATTATATGATTTTTTTATATTTGAGATATTTTGTGCAAATTTTTTAGAGTTTAATGTAAAATTTAATAATATTTTATAAGAATTTAAAATTTATGCTCATTATTAAAAATTGTAACTGTAGGGCAACCAATATATTTAAGTCTTAGTATTCCTAATTGTTATTTTAAATAATATTTTTATCAAATGACAAGAAAATAAACTGTTAATTTTTTAAAAATTTATTTATGATTGTAATTTATTAAAATTTTAGGGATGTGTTATATAATAATTTGTTATTTTGAATATATAGAATGTGATTCACAAAAAGGAGGTCGCTAAATCTACAACTAGTGTTTCATGGTACTTAACATGAGGTGAAACCTAGCTATTTATCCTTAAGTTCAATTTAGACGTGGCTTTTGATCATAAATCTATAATTGCTTACTAGGTTGTTTTATATATGTAAGGCTATGAGGATTGTCTTAAAGTGGGCAATAATGTTGGATGCTTTTCAAAGCCTTAGCCTCGAGGGAGGCTGTTAATCTTGTTTAGATGTGTATGCCTTTTGTTATTTTTAAGTACAATATGAGATCTTAATCAATGCATTGTCTAAAAAATATATTATACATTGGGAAGTTTTAACTATTATAAACGATCCTTTAATTTTGTTAAAAGGGAGGCTAATAAGGCCGCTGATTGTGTATCTAAGCTTGTCAAAATTCATAATTGCCCTCTTAATTCAGTTGTTAATCCTTCGATTCTCTTATTTCTTTGTTTGTTATCTTTCGAGGATCCTTACCCTCTTTAATAATATTATTCTTATTAAAAACAATACTATTCATATATTATATAATCTTTAAAGGCATTTTTAAAAAAAATAAATAAAAGGCATATATATATATATATATATATATATATATATATAATCTCATCCCTATGGGATATATAATAAGAGAAAGAAAAAAAATTATTCACACGTATCTTAACTTTTTACCTTATTTTCTATTATAGCATCTCCTATGATACTTTTTATTTTAAAGAATATCTCAAATAATATTCTTTATTTTAAAAAATATTTTTAGTAGAATAAATAGTATCTTAAATAATCTTTAAATATAAAGAGTAATTTCTTTTTACAAATCTAATAAACTCTTTATATTTTACTTTATCTCATACAAATTAATATTTAATAAAAAAAGTAGTTGATTTTATTGTGATAGAAAAATATTTTAAAGAAATATATCAATAAAAAGATTGAATATACATAAAACATTAATGTGAATTAATTATAATTAAATAGATAGTGAAATTTGATTTTTTAGTCTCTATTCTAAATTTTAAAGATAGAAAATTTATTAGAGATTTTTTATAAATTGAATTTTTAAAATAAAAAATATAACCTAAATAAATAGTTTGTTAGAGATGATCTTTCGTATTTTTCCATTAATGCAAATATTACACAATTAATAACATAAAATGTGTAATAACTAATTTTTTAAATTTAAAAAGTGCTAGCATTTTTTTCTGCAAATTCATAATGTGTTTATATATATATATATATATATATATATATATATAATTAATTTTTTAATATTTTAAAGAGAATTGTTAACTACTTTTTTTTATCTTTTAAGGATATAATCTCATTTTGCTTTATGTTATATGTGGGTTTTATAATATTTAAATATATATATATATATATATATATATATATATATATATATAGAAAATGTAAATAACATTTATTTTATTTCAAATAATTTTTAACTAACAGTTGAAGCTATAAACCAGACACTCGAAATAATAGGCCAAAAAAAAAAAGAAACAATTAGACGCCGACGGAATCGCTGCAAGTATTGGGTTCACTGGTTTTTTTATTTTCCCCACTGCCACTTGCCATAATAATCACAGTCAAGTTTTGTCAGTTTTCCATGGTGGTATCCAAACACGGTTGTACAGTTCAAACACGCAATTTTTCTTTATTCAGTCTTCCTTTCCCTATAAATTGATCTCTCTTTCTCTTCTGCTTCTT
Organism: Triadica sebifera; assembly: GCA_023653625.1. Taxonomy (NCBI): domain Eukaryota; kingdom Viridiplantae; phylum Streptophyta; class Magnoliopsida; order Malpighiales; family Euphorbiaceae; genus Triadica; species Triadica sebifera. Next base: position 5,445,659 of record CM042895.1, read on the forward strand.
TTTCTATTAACAAGCAAATTACCTAGTTCCCTCACTTTCGCCATCACACTTGTACTACACAAACTTCACGCATTTCTTTCATTTCTTCCTGAAATTCGATCATGGCTACTCCCAAGTTAACTCGAATTCCCAGTATGAGAGATCGTGTGGAAGACACTCTCTCTGCTCACCGCAACGAACTCGTTGCTCTCCTTTGCAGGTTTTTCTCTCAATACTCCGTTTTTCCCCTGTTTGGTTCCTGAGCAAACAGAGTATATATTATTATTATTATTATTAGAGAAAATTCTTTACATCATGCAACTGCTACTCTACTCATATGTTGTTGTCGCGATCGTTTGTGTTTCTTTTTAATTTCTCTTTTTCACCGGCAAGAAAAATGAGAGTAGGATTTTGTGCATTTATTGGCAATTATTTTGGGATTTGAAGGTATGTGGATCAAGGAAAAGGAATTTTGCAACCACATACTTTGATTGATGAACTTGATAATGTTGTCGGCGATGATGAAGCAAGGCAGGCGCTACGAGATGGTCCTTTTGGCGAAATCCTCAAAGCTGCTCAGGTGAGTCTTTGTTTCGCTGTTGTTTATTTTAACCGGAATAATCTTTTTGAAAGGAAATTCACTTCGTTTCTTTTTTTTTTTTTTTGAACATTCATTTTTGGAAACTCCTGTACGCAATGGGCTTGTTAACCAGTGTGCTATTGATTGTTAGTAAAAAAGAAAGTCGTGATCAATCAACAAATCTTCAATCAAAGCCAGATGTCATTTTATTGTTGCGAAAAGGATAGAGAGAAAACATTAGCATTTCCTTTAAGAGGGAATTTACGAAGTGGATGCTATACCTTCTTTAACAAATAATTTATGTCTAAAATACTGATCTTCATAATACGTGAAGGAAAAACGGCCTCAAATATATATTTATAAAAATTGATAACGGCGTGCTTGAAGTAGCTTTATATGATAGTATCCCGCAAAAATTGTATGATCACCAAAATTGGCAAAACTTGCTTATTATAAGTGATTAGAAAAGAAAAAGAAAAAAAAAGGAAAAGAAAAAAAAAGAAAAGAAAGAAGAACACTTATCACATTTGGATGTTACCACAATAAGAAGCTGCTATTCTATACTTAGGCATGTTTTCATGTTAATGTAATGGTTCATCCAAACAAATGGAATGTTCATATTTCTGCAAATGTAATTATGTCTTGACCTTTGATTTTTATGTGTGTTGGTCATAGGAAGCTATTGTTCTGCCTCCATTTGTGGCACTGGCCATTCGTCCAAGACCAGGTGTTTGGGAATATGTCCGTGTCAATGTCCATGAACTAAGTGTGGAGCAATTGGATGTTTCTGCATATCTTCGCTTTAAAGAAGAACTTGTCGATGGGCCGTAAGCAATTTCTTTGTTCCTTGAAATATTGTTTCTGTTTCTAGTAATATTTTGGGGCCACACGGGGTAGCACATAACTCCTTTGGTTCTCTATAATTTATTGTTTTATGTTATTTTCCAAAATGTTTCTTTAGGTCCAATGATCCCTATGTACTGGAGCTTGATTTTGAGCCATTCAATGCGGCCTTTCCTCGCCCCAACCGGTCTTCATCTATTGGCAATGGTGTTCAATTCCTCAATCGTCATCTTTCTTCAATCATGTTTCGTAACAAGGACTGTTTGGAACCTTTAAATGATTTCCTTCGAGCACACAAATATAAGGGACATGTAAGTTTACAATGAAAGGAACTCACTTTAAGAATGCGTTTTACTTGTAAAAATTAACCTTGAACCATGCTTATTTATGAATTTATCATGCATTGGTTATATTCAGAATTTATCACTGGTATTCACATGGCATGAGTTTTAGCATATTTGGAAGAGTGATGATTGAAATAATAGCATTGAGGATTTTTTCGGAGCTAAATGATTGAATTATGGAAATATGTGCAGGCCTTGATGTTGAATGATCGGGTGCAAAGCATATCCCGACTTCAGTCTGTGCTTGCTAAGGCAGAAGAATATCTTTCTAAGCTTCCACCCGATGCACCATATTCTGAGTTTGAATATACGTAAGTTTCTTTGCTGATAATTTTGTGGTAAGCATTATATAATAGGACACATTTGTGGAACATTATTTTTTCTTGACCTGAGTTTTTCTGGATTTCATTGTTTTATTTATCCAGATTGCAAGGATTGGGTTTTGAGAGAGGTTGGGGTGATACTGCAGCAAGAGTTCTGGAGACAATGCATCTTCTCTTGGACATTTTGCAGGCTCCTGATCCCTCAACTTTGGAGAGATTCCTTGGGAGAATACCCATGGTGTTTAACGTTGTGATTTTATCTCCCCATGGATACTTTGGGCAAGCAAATGTTCTAGGTTTGCCTGACACTGGTGGACAGGTACTTTTGACTTGTCTTTTGTCTTCAACCAAAATATCTAATAGAACATTGTTAACATGGACATTTTTTTTTTTATGAACAACAGCTTTGGCCTGGCCAAGGTTTTTGAATTCTTACATCTGCAGACCTATCATGTCTGTCACTTCTTAATGTACTTGTGTCAATTTTCCTAAGTCCTTTGTACTCTCAACCCTTCAAAATAGAAAAGAAGGAGAAGAAGAAGAAAATAAAAGAAAAGTGATGTATAATTGATATTCTCTTCAATATTCTTCCTTTCCATTGGATGATAGGTGGTTTATATACTGGACCAAGTGCGTGCTCTAGAAAATGAAATGCTTCTTAGAATACAGCGGCAGGGCCTGGATGTCAAGCCTAGGATTCTTATTGTAAGTATATATATGCTTAGCTTAGGTCAGTTTCTCCAAATTTCGGTTCTTTGAGTAATGTTGAATTATTGATTGTTTTCTCCATGTAATGCATTTTCCATTCATCTTCAAGGTGACCAGGTTAATTCCTGACGCAAAAGGGACCTCTTGCAATCAACGGATGGAGAGAGTCAGTGGAACAGAACACACACATATCCTGCGAGTTCCATTTAGATCAGAGAAAGGAATTCTTCGAAAGTGGATTTCAAGATTTGATGTATGGCCATATCTGGAGATTTTTGCCGAGGTAGGACATGCATGTGTATGGACATGGAATTATTTGAATTATTTTTTCTTCAGTATTAAGCTTAAAATTTAAAAATGACTTAGAATTGAAAAAGTTTTTAGACATCTATTTTGCTGGCGATACATATTTTAATTGGACATGTCAAGACAATTTTTATACTGACCATGATAATCAGCATAAAATTTCAACCGTGGACCACTGACCACCTTCTTTAGCTCTATAATATGCTTTTGCTCAATTATATAGTTAAAGTTATTTTATATCTATTACAATTTTTTTCTTTGCTCTCTCAATTCAGGATGTGGCCAGTGAAATTGTAGCTGAGTTACAAGGAATTCCTGATTTTATTATAGGGAACTACAGTGATGGGAACCTTGTTGCATCTTTACTGGCTTCAAAAATGGGTGTCACACGGGTTTTTTCATATTCTGCTTATGCAAGTGCTAGGTCAATCAAATTATCTAGTAAGAAGGGAAGATTTACATTCTAAACTTTTGAATGTGCAGTGCACCATTGCGCATGCCCTGGAGAAAACCAAGTATCCAGATTCAGATATATATTGGAAAAAATTTGATGATAAATATCACTTCTCATGTCAATTCACCGCTGATTTATTGGCCATGAACAATGCAGATTTTATCATCACTAGTACTTATCAAGAGATTGCAGGAACGTAAGTGTGCCCCTCTTATTACATTTTAATTTATGTGCAAGCCCAGTGCAATGTTGTGCAACTTTGATGAGATCGGACATTATGAGTTGCTAGACTAAGTGCTGCTCGTTATCTCAAGTCCTCAAGTTGGTGCTCTTTCTGCAGAAAGAATACTGTTGGTCAGTATGAGAGCCACACTGCTTTCACTCTTCCAGGGTTGTATCGAGTTGTTCATGGAATTGATGTTTTTGATCCGAAGTTCAATATTGTCTCTCCTGGGGCGGATATGTCCATTTACTTCCCATACTCTGAAAAGCAAAAAAGACTCACAGCCCTACATGGTTCGATTGAGAAGATGCTATATGATCCTGAGCCAACTGATGAATGGATGTGAGTGTCTTTTTTATTTTACAGTTTTCGTTTCCTATATATTTAAGATATTAGCTTGAAAACAATCCTTATGATCGGTATTACTATATTAGTTTTGATTGTAAAAGTTTTGTGTCATTCAGTGAGCACACTATGTAAGAAGATTGTTGAAACTCTGGAATAAGATGAATCAAATCTCAAGGTGTCAGTTTATTAAATCTGATATCTTTTTTTTATCATTTCAGTGGCACACTGAACGATAGGTCGAAGCCCTTAATCTTTTCCATGGCAAGGCTGGACCGGGTGAAAAACATAACTGGCTTGGTAGAGATGTATGGTAAGAGTACCAAACTGAGGGAGCTGGCGAACCTTGTGGTAGTAGCTGGTTACATTGATGTAAAGAAGTCCAAAGACCGGGAAGAAATTGCTGAAATTGAGAAGCTGCATAACCTTATAAAACAATACAAATTGGATGGGCAATTCCGATGGATAACAGCCCAGACAAATCGAGCACGTAATGGTGAGCTCTATCGCTATATAGCGGACACAAAGGGAGTTTTTGTGCAGGTATGTGATAGCATTTTTTGCTTTTTTGTAGAAGAAAAGTTTTATCAGGCACTTGAATAAAGGCACTTGATTTTATTTTTCTTTTATGCAGCCAGCTTTCTATGAAGCTTTTGGACTGACAGTTGTTGAGGCCATGACTTGCGGTCTTCCAACATTTGCCACTTGCCATGGTGGTCCTGCAGAAATTATTGAGCATGGTATATCAGGATTGCATATTGATCCATATCACCCTGATCAAGCTGCTGCAACTTTGGCAGATTTCTTTAAACAGTGCAATGAGGATCCAAGCCACTGGAATAAGATCTCTGACGCAGGGCTCCAGAGGATTTATGAAAGGTTAGTATCTGTAGATAGCTTGAGATTATTTAGCACAGGATATGTGAGGCTCACTCAAATCTTTTGAATAGATATACATGGAAGATTTACTCTGAGAGGCTGTTAACATTGGCTGGGGTATATGGTTTCTGGAAATATGTTTCCAAACTCGATAGGCGTGAAACCCGAAGATATCTTGAAATGTTCTACATTCTCAAGTTCCGTGATTTGGTGAGTGCTTATTAACCTTTCAGTTTTTATGTTTCTCAAAGTATTATTGTTCACATTTTTAGCTCATGTCTCCTTCCATAATATGACATGAATCCTGATTGAAATTAGGCGATATGTTTAGTCTATGTTACCAGTGGTGGAGAAACATGGGGGCTAGGCGGGCCAAGCACCCTTAGCTTTCTCTCAAATTCATTTTATAATCTTATTAACTTGTATCCGTATTTATTATAAGATATTGTAATGAGCCTTCATTGTTAGATTTGTATAGATCATTTCTGTATTTTTTATTAACTCAGCAAAGTTTTTACATAGAAACCTTAGAAATTCAGTCTATTATATGCTTTAGTAGGGCAAGAATATTCAGAATCAAATCCAAGTTGATGAATTGTAAGTTGTTATAATATCATGCATGTGTATGCATTTGTGGGTTTATCACCACTGCTTGACATTGTTGATGATTATTATTGTTGAGGAAGCAGAGTTGCATAAGAATGAGTTCTGCTCTTGAAGCACAATCTTGGACAGTGCTTAAATCGAAGATTTCATAACGATGGCATCTGTATTCCAAGTGCTGAGCAGAAGTTACTATATGATAGCTGCGTGATGTTTGGATATGTTGCATCAGAATTCATTTGGTGTTTTGTTTCAGGTGACAACTGTTCCTTTGGCAATTGACGAACAACACTAAGCCAGAGTTGCATAGGTAGCGGCGTATCCCGCGAGCCGGTGGCAGCTAAAAATGATACAATAATAATAATAATATGTAAATAAATTCCTGTTGTCGCATCCGGCATGTATGAAGTTTGTTTTGCAAAGAATTTATGCTTGAAAATGCTTTCAAGGATGACCGATGTACTATTGCTGTCGTGAATAAATTGAGCTTCCTGAACGGGTCCTTTAATATGAATTGGACTGCCAATGGAGTAAAGCCCACCGGTTAATATTTGGATTGGACGTTTAGGAATGCTTCCTTCATTTTTTTTTCCTTCCCCGATTGCGAGTTGCATTACTATTTGGTCTCTTTTACGTTCCTTCTTAACTAGAAGCTACAACGTGTCGTTGGAACTCACTTCCCCCTCTGTCAAAATGTAACCAAAGTAGTAACTGACAGTCCAGTCAAGCCTGTAACGTTTCAGCTTTTTTCACTATAGGAACCACAAACCTGACAGTGTCACGTGTCTCTATAAAATCTCTTCATCTGCCCTAAGTTCCTTCACTTTCAACCGTCAATTACTCGTGCCCCCACTCCCATCGAACGGTAAAATATTTAATTTGGAATTTAAAACGTGAGGAATATTTATTTATTAATTAATTTTTTATTTTATGAATAATATATATTCTAGTTTTTAATGCTATAGAATCCATGTAAAAAAATAGAAATATATATCATTTAAAAAATAAAAAAATAGTAATCTCTTATAACATCCTACGCCATATTTAATTACTCATGTTTCAGTGGTCCAACCAATTTATATCCTCCCCTTTTTTTTTTCCTACTCGCACTTTATCTAATTGTTCCTCATAGCTAAAAACTAAAAGATCCCTTTTTTTTTTTGGAATTATTTTTCAAGGGAAATTAAAGTATATTTTACTAATCGAAGTTCTTGTAGGTTGAAACACTAGTGGACACATCACAAGTTCCTAAAACGGACTTATACAGTGATAAAAGCTACTGCTAGTACTAGCCATATATTTTACATTCATAATTATAAACACCGTTCTTGGCACGACACTTGCTGTATTGCATTCATCATAATGTTAACAATAAGATGGAAAACTGAAAAGGGTTGTCTATCTTTTTGCCCATGGTGGTTTGGGCTCGAGCCTTACGTCTCGACCCCATAACGCCACAACGTATTCAAAAGAAAACAGGGGAAAAAAAGCCATTAATTAAAAACTAAAATGGACAAATCCAGCCCCTAATCTAAAATGCTGGAGATTGATTTAGAGCTGGCCGAATGAATGAGCAAGATAAGCCAATGCTCCCACTAAAGGTGCGTTGATATATGTGGCTGGCTCTGACTGCTCATAGTCTGATCTTTGATCTGGGAACCTATCATGCTGGTCTGGCCCCCCAACTACTGCACCCACAAGAATGTTTGGATTAGGAGATCGAGAGTTCATTATGGCGAAGCCCGAGGAACATTGGATCTTGGCCGGATGCACAGCAATTGATGGTAGAGATGAGCCCCTGTGGTGTATTCTTTGGGGGTATCTTGGACCATATCCCACCATGTAGGACATCCTCAGTGGGTTGTCACCTAGCAAATAGTCCACCTAATCACACACCAATTTCAGAGTTCAACAACATTAAAACAGATAAAAATAGTATGAAATTGGAATCAAAGTTTCAAGATAAGCAGAAAGTGTGCGCCTTTTACCTGTTTCTTCGCAATATTTCGTAGCCTGTTTGGAGTGATAAAAGTTCCACCACAGTTGACAACCTTGCGGGCAGAGATTAAGTACTTGGCATAGGTCAGGAGCAAGAACGAAGTGGAGGTCACATATTGCATGTTACCATCACTCATCTTGAACAGAAGTCCACCTGATTATTATCATCCATAATTAGCCATTAAAGAAAATAACAAATGCACAGAGTTAGAGTAGACATTAGAGAGTTTGGGGAATTGATAAGGGGGACCTGGGGTATATTGGGCAGAAGAGAAAGGGGCCCCTGGAATCAGGTAACAAATAAAATTATCTGCATGGTTCTTGTAGTCATGGAGAGATTGCACTTTTTGAACAAGAAATGCCTGAAATTTAAGGGCAAAATTATAAATTAACACCAAGAAATAAATATTGGACCTAAAAAATTAACATTATGAAAATTAAAACAACCTTGGATAGAAGAATTCTAGCTCCAACATGTTTGTTATCCCAACCAAAGGTGTTATCGAACTGTGCAGCGCCAAGGCTCTGCCCATTAATTTGAATGTAGTTGAGATAACTTGGGTTCTGAGTCGCCTTATGCAGCCAAGCAGCACCCCATAATAACTCATCCTGCCCATTTTTAAGGATCTCATGAGACAAATGAAGCTTTCTAAGACTTCAACTAATTAACCAATAGCGATAAAAAAAACTTCACCTCATATCCAGAGTAGGAACAATAGAAGGGGCAAACATATTTCTTCAACCCATTGCTGTATGCTCCTCTGTACTTGTCAGCAAATTGAAACACCTAGACAGAAAATAAATTAATAAATAAATAAACCCACATTTTGTTTTCAGATTTTGTTCCTGAAAAACATTTTTCTATATGTATAATTTTAGTTCTAACCAGTGATTTACCCTGATAGCCCTCCTGACCAAAAGTTTGGAGTAAGTGGGATCAGTTTTTTTAAACACCAAAGAAGCAGCAGCAAGAGCAGCAGCAGTTTCAGCAGCAACTTCGGAACCAGGAGAATTTTTATCTATTTTGAGAACAGTTCTTGGTGTATCCATATCTTCTGGTCTTTCCCAACAAGCATGGTCTTTTTTAGCATCACCAACCTGTAAACAGGTAAAAAGTTTAAACCCAAATGACCAAAGGAGGAAATGGGCATGAAAATACAAATTAAGAATGCAGGGGGTGAATATTGAAGAATATATATGAACCTGAACGTAAATGGTGTCTGGATGAGCAGTAGCTTTAAGAAGATAATCAGTAGCCCAACGAATGGCTTCTTTAGCATTTTGCAACTCTCCTTTCATAAGCCCACCAAACTCAATCACACTCCATGAAAGCATTGTAGTAGTGAAAGCCATAGGGAAACCAAACTTCACATTATCCCCTGCATCGTAGTACCCACCAACCAAATCCACCTGCATTTTCGTTTCCAAACCCAAGTCGACTAAGCCTAAGAAAAAGCAAACATAAAAACAGAGGTAAACAGAGAAAAGATTGTAAATTTACATGCATGGCAGAGCCATCAGAGAGACCAGAGTCCCTCCTCCATTTGATCCTCCGGTTAGGGGGAAGCCTGCCTGATCTCTGGCCCTCAAAGAAGAGGATGGATTTGGTAAGGGCATCTCTGTAGTTGTGAGCAGCAAAGCGAGGGTGGTGGTGATGGTGGTGAAGTCGGTTTCCCCGGTGATGGACAGGAAAGGGAAAGCTATAGCAGAGAAGAAGAGAAGAAGCAAAACAAGAGAGCAGAAGAAGAAGTGTGGAATGGGAAACAGAGCAAAAGTCCATTTTGTTCTGCTGCCCAAAGCGAAACCAACCACCAACCAACCTGCAAAGCGCTGTGAGTAGACAGAGTTCCCCCTTCCTATCTATATATAAAGTAAAAGCTGCACCCCGCCCTTGATATTAAGTATTAAGCAAAAGAACGTCATATAATTAAAATTATTTTTTTACCTTATTTAGATTTGTTAATAAATTCATTCAATGATCACTTTGTATACAAATAAATTACAAATTTATTTATGAACTTAGTAAATTTTATCCATTTATTAGCTGTTCAATTTAGGAATAAAAAGATAAACAGGATATAAGCCAGCAAAATCCTCTACTCCATAGACCATTCCCTATTTTTAGCCTTAATTAGCCCATCATCAACTTAATTTACTAACAATGGGATGTTTGGTAATATCACAAAGAATGAAATTGCTATATAAGTGCACATTTCTGTTCGATTCTACACATTTTTTCTTTTTATGGTTAATGGAGCTTGATTGTGAAACTTACATTCTTATATTGCAGAAATAATTCCAATGTAAATACCTCAAAATTGTATTTACCAGTTTTGAAGTTACCCAATGTCCATTCATGATTCCTCTCTTACCTTTAAACAAGGGAATTTCTGGCATTTAAGAAGAAAGAAAGATAGAAAGTAGAGTATACCCGTATGGTCAATTACATCCAGAGGAGGATCCACATGGGGCAGTGGGGACACTTGCCCATTCACCAATTAAAATTTTAAAAAAACTATATATTATATATTTCTTGACCCTGTACTCAAATTTATTATTTTCTCCGCATATTTAATATATCAAATATTTTATTCAATTAACTAATTAAAGTGCAATTAATAATTAATATAATTAATTAATTAAGTTTATATATTAATTTAAAATATAAAATTAAATTTATATAATTAATTATATAATTTTTACTATATTTCTTATATAATTACTAATAATTATATGTTATTTATATATTTATATATATAATTATTAGTAATTATATAATTTTTTTATATTTTTTCATATAATTGCTAGCAACTATATGTCATATTTCATACATTAATCATATAATTGCTAACAATTTTATAATTTTTACTATATTTTTCATATAGTTATCAACAATTATATATTACTTTTATATTCTTTTATATAATTGCTGATAATTGAACAATTTTTGTTGTGTTTCTTTTGCTAGTAGATATATGTCATATTTTATATATAATCATTAATTTTTATTATGTTCATAATATAATTATTGACAACTATATGTTATTTCTTATGTATTATCATATAATTATTAACATTTTTATTATTAATAATGAATATAATATATTAAAATATAAATCAAGTCTCATAAATTGAAATTGAATGTCAATTGTAATTGTATAGATAAATATATTTGAAAATATAATTAAAATTTTGTTAATGTTACAGTCGAAACCACACTTTGCCCCATTTGAAATTAGTTCCTGGATTTGCCCTCTAGGCTTGGCAAGAGGGTGGGGGGTGGGAGATGATCCTCATCTCCATTCCAACTATAAACAGAGAATTTTTGTTCTCGTCCCCGTCATATTAATATGGATAAATTTGTTCCCACTCCTGCCCCACCTGGAGATCTCCACTCTATTGATTTTTTTAAGTTAAAAAATAATAGATTAATACTACAATTTTATATAATAAAATAACTAATTTAGCATACACAAAATATGATAGTACTTAATAAAATTATTGTCATATAAATCTAAAAGATCACAAATTAAAACTAGCATGAATAATACATAAACATTTATAGATAATTCACTATGTATATATAATGAGTTATATTTTGTAATATATTATTTTCATTAAAGTTAAAAAAGTTATTATAATTATTAGATCCTACGGGACTAGGGCAGAGAGTATCCTCCCCATCCCCTCTCCACTTTGTTTAATGGGGAATTCTCGCGTTGGAGTAAATTCGTTCGGAGAACAGGAATTCTCTACCCCATTACCAAGCCTAATTATACCAATATTATCAAAACTTAACACTTCATCATTTATATTTTTCTAAAATTCAATTTTTTACTTAAATATCATCTAAATTTACTTGAGCCTATCAGTCTAGTTCTCATGACCTGCAATTACAAATTTTACAGGTTTTTAATGGATAATATATTAATATATGCTAAGTTGGAAAAACAAAAATACTCTCTCTTCTATTCATAAATTGAAAATAATTATTCATATGACATTTATTCAGAGAAATATCTCTTTTTATCTATCATTATCACCTTGTCTATGTATTTTTTATCTTTAAAAAATATTATTTTTCTCATCACTAACTCTTCTTCTCCTCCTTTTTGTCAGTACCCATATATGATTTTCCTCTCCCACGCTGCATTAAAATAAATGAAATTCCAAAATTATTATAATGTAATTCACAATATTTTGAGCTGAAAACTATGTATACAATTAGGTAGACATAAAAATTAATTTGGGAGTAAACTGAGAATGCTACAAAGTTTGAAGACTTAGAGGTGTGCAAAATGGAACTAAAATGAAAATCAAACTAAACTGATCATAGTTGGTCCCATTTTGATTTTTAAGAGATCAATGATATAATTTCAGTACAATTCGATAGATTAATAATTTATTATTATTATTATTCGATTGAACCAAACTAAATTAAAATGTTGTTTCTTTCATTTGATTGTTATTTTTTTGAATTGATTTGGGATGGCTGGAATTGAATGCATACCTTAATCGGTGGAGAGTCACATGGGAATTTAGATTAGATTAACAATTGAGGCATGGCATGTGTCAATGGCAGAGAAACATGGAACTGGAAGCAGTTGAAGTTGCTTCTACAGTTGAGGGAAAGAGACGTGATATGGATTATATATGCAGGATATGTACCTGCAACGCAGTCTGTCAACTTGGTGTTTGAGTTTAATATATAGGATGGAGCAGAACTGAAAGCATCATTTCATCTCTAAGTTAATAACTGAAGATATATAAAACGTGCTTCTAGATTTATTTTTCCCCATTTTGTCAGCTCAATATGTTGCAGAATCTGCAGATTGCTTGATAGGATAAGAAATTTGTGGATGTTGAAATTAATCTTCATCATTACAATTAGCTCATTTTATAAATCATGGGTTTGAGTTTATAATAAGATGCAGGAGTAATTAATATCTTTATGTTTATGCAAATGCAACTACTCTTTAATGGCAACTAATATTATTTTGAATTTTATTGCTAAGGTAAGGAGGTGAATAAATTTTTATTTTTATTTTTATAGACAAATATATTTTATAACAAATAATCATTGTGGAGTGTAAACCCCTCAAACCCATATTAAATTTAAATATAGGATCAGAAAGTTTTTAGGTCATATAATTATATTCTTGTGATGGGTTAGAGCATGCTAAACAATTAATTATTTCATAAATAAAAAAGGGTAAAGCAGGATATATTTATTCTTGTACTCTGTAACATTTGCAGAAGTACTAGGTTAAAATAATACTAAATTAACGTTCTTGTATATTATATTAGGATTATCCTCTGAATGCTGTAAATTTCAGGATTAAATGTATGTGCTCCCACTGCCTTGGAACAAAGATTGAATAGGCGAATGATGCCCATAACCAAAAAAAGGTATAATTGTCAGACAATAGGGGATGAGCATAAACATGGAGTCAAATACTTAACCGAAGAATTTATGTCGGAGAAAGGTAGAGAAGACAGAGATGGGGAGTTTATAGAGTGAAGAAAAACCCATAGAAATGAAGCTTTTGAGAGATGGAAGCTTATAAATCAACCAATTTGGATGCGCCAAAGAATTTTTGGTACCCATTCCCCCAATTCACGTAACACCAACTGCAAATCAAAATCCAAAAATGGAGCACTGGATACTGCCATCTCAACTGCATCAACCAGTACTTTGGATGCAAAACTGGATCGATCATGGATTGACTGGATCAACCAGTACCTTTTTTTTTGTACTTTGGATGCAAATTCATTTCTTTGTCAATTTTAATCTATTATTTGTACTTCTTAAATATAATCTTTTGTTAAGTATGAGCTTGATTCTATATTTGACGGCTGAGCAACTTAACTTCGCGTTTATAAACCATAATTAATAGATTAATGCGTTATAAATACTATATATCAGCAATATTTTATTTTTCAAATTATTAACATTTATGTTATATTGGAAATCTGACATATTTAAAAACAACAAAAATAAATAAATAAATAAATCCATAAAAATTTTAAAAGCTCTTTATTAGAGAAAAAGAAGTGTAAATTCAATATTACTATATTTACTTTAATTCAAATGAAAAACATCAAAATGTAAAGCTAAGATAATAAAATAGACATATATAACATACCATAAAATATACGAATAGCATTTACATTTGAAGCATAAGGGATACAATCATTTTGAGCCCAATAATTTGGTAGGTTAAAAATCATCGAATGTGTGACAACTGAAAGCAAATGACCAATAATCTAACAGTTGAACTGCCATGAATATTCGGAAGTGGAGCACCAAAGAAGCAGTATTGCAAAATTTGCACCAAGGACTAAATGAGAATACATGCAGCTGTATAGAATGAGAACTCTAAGTATGACCTCAGAAGGTTTCTCAAAAACAAAAATATATTAAGAAAAAATGTAAGTGAATAAGTATATTGAAGTTATTAAACTTCAGTCATCACCTCATTTAATTATCTTTTCTCATTGCCTCCTTCTCTCAAATCTCCTATGAATAATTAACATATCCAATAACTTTCCTAACACTTTAAATAAAAAAACCCACTCTCTTATTGGATTTATTAGTTTCATTCTTGCCATTTTCCCACATGCTATAATGCAATTTCTGGACCTCTTTTCTAAAGGAAACAAGAAGAGATAACTCAGTTAAAGCTGCAACTCAGTCAAGTTGAAAAAGATTTACAGGTTAAAACACCTTTTGATCCTTTCTCTTTTACTGTTTCAACACAGGATTAAGCAACATTAAATAAATTCACAATATAAGCACAAAACTTAATGATCTCAAATTAAACACTTAAGCAATCTCAAGCTCTAGGAAAAGATGAACTCCGAGTTCAATCTAGCAGTACATTTTGTGGTTGCATTTCAATGATAGTTAATGCAATGAAACAAACCAAATGACCAGCTGGACATGCTTTTGTTGGTTGCAAACATTCATCAATATTAAGTAATTAATGAATAGTAAAGTTCATTAATACTTTTTTATAGTCAGTATGTATATGTAGAATGATAGTAAATCACAAAATAGTTGTAACACAAACCTTTGCACTGGAATACTACCTGCAGAATTGATGATTATTAATTAAGTACACAACTAGAATATAAAATTACTAATAAAAACAGGAACGAGAGCAATTAGAATATAAGAGTCAACTTATCGTCCTTTGACACCTATCTCCTCCATAATTTATGATTTTTTAATATACATTGTCCCCACATAATTCAATAATCTTTTGTTGATAGCTTCCCATTAGGAGACACTCAACATCTAGAGGCTAGGCACCCTTTCCCTTTTTCCCAGTCTCTCTATATTTTAAGGATAATATTTTTTTAAAATTAATTTAATTGAAATATGTTATAAGATAGGATGCCTTAGTTCACAGTACATGACTTATTTGTTATTACCTCCATAAGTTTGAGCAAATTCAGCCAAACACAAAAGTTATTAGATTATACTTTTGAGAGATTCTTTTGTGCCTACACAAATAGACCAAAATTTGCACTACTACTTAAATAATTGAAATGTTTCTATAAAAAGAAAAAAAAAAATTATTGGAATCAATGCTTAGAAATAAATAATGACCAAAGAGAGTAATACAGTGTCCAAAGCCAATTCAACAATTGTAATAAAGCAGCAATTTTTGAAAAATTATAGAAACACCCTATCAAATTTTGCCAAATGGTAGTCACTAGGGATGTAAACGAGTCAAGCTACTCGTTAGATACTCGAGATTGACTCGAAAAATACTCGAATTCGACTCAGAGTTAATCGAGTCGAGCTTGAACTCGAGTAGTTAGTCGAGTCGAGTATCATAATACTTAGCTCGTAAGACTCGCGAGCTTAATCGAGTTTAATTAAATTACATTTATACCCTTATATTCGAGCTTATTCGAGATTAATCGAGCTTAATCGAGCTTATTCAAGTTTATTCGAGCTTAATCAAGTTTATTTGAGCTTAATCAAGTTTATTCGAGCTTAATCGAGTATATTATTTATTAATTTTTTATTGATTCGAGTTTTATCAAATCGAGTTCGAGTAGTTCGAATTTTTGTCAAGTCGAGTTTCAAACATTTAAAGAAAAACTCGATCGAGCTCGAGTTGAGTTTTGAGTATTTTAATCGAGTCGAGCTCGAACCTGACAGTGTGTCAACTCGATTCGATTACACCCCTATTAGTCACCATAAACCATATATTATTATTTTAATTATATAGTATTTTTATTTATTAAATTAGTTTTATATTCTCTTAAATATATTTAAATTTAATCAAATCGAATTAATTTAAATTTATTTCAATTCAAACTAAAAAAAATACTATTTATTAAAATTTTTAATTAATTTAAATTTAAGCAAAACCAAATATAATAGGTCAAATATTTTTCAAATTAAATTTTGAACAAATAAAAATAAAATCAATCAAGCTTCCAATTTTTTAATTGAGTCAAACTCGATTACACTCCTCGTCCGATGAATAGTGCATTTAACCTCACGCTTCTTCTGGTTGCAGCTTTTCTTAAAATCAAAATCCGAGTCACTGCTGCTTCCTCCTCCTTCTTCAAGATCGGACGGTGTCGGGGCATTGGGCAATTTGAGACCGAGTGATGTATAATGGAAATTACGATTGGAGGAGCAAACTGTAGAGAAAGCAAGATAATGAGATGTGGTATTTGAGGATAATAACGATAAGGATAGAGTTAGGAGATGGTGAAATGCAGGGTGAGAGCAGCAGTGGTGCTGTAGCAACGATCATTGCCTAAGAGAACGTATCGGCCTAGCCATTGCCACTAGAGGAAGAGAAGGAGAGCAGAAAAGGGAAAGGGAGGGGCAGAGGCGGCTGATGAAACAAAGGGAAACAATAACGAGAGTTAGATTTTAATTTTTGCGGCTTTTTGTTCAGTGCCAAATGACACCGTTTTGTTGGTGTGCCATAGGTAGTATTTATAAATTTGAACGATATCATTTTGTTAAAGGCTTGAAGGGAGAAGCAAGGGGTATTAAAGTAAAACCATAAATAAATATTGTTCATATATCAGTGCTCCTTATTATGAGTTATATATATACATATAATAGATACTATAGTTCGTATGGTCATTATAATAATTTGATTTATCATTTCTTATATTTTATACAAAATAGACCTAAAAGTCAAGTTGGATTGGACAGAGTCGAAGGCGAATTATCTTAAAAATTAGATTTAAGATTTTCAAATTCAAATTGATATGTTCGGATTTTAATTTTGAACCGACTCAAAATTTACCACTCTAATTACAAATATATACATTTATTGTATCTTTGGCTAATGTAAAATTATATGGATTTTTTTTTACATAAAATTCAACTAAACAAACACAGAATTCTTTAATATTCCAAGTTTCTTTGATTTTTTAAACATAATTTAAATATGAAACAAGTTTATTTATATAAATTTATAGAGTACTAATATATAAATTTATATTTATATTTTTTGAAGAGTTCTTAATTCAATTTCGGTTCGACGTTTTTATGTTGGTCTGTTTTTTTTATCGGACAGGATCCCAAAACCATAGTTTATATACGCAGTTTGATACGTCCAGAGGCTGAGTAGCAAAAGAAAATGGAAAGAAGCACCAAACAAAATTGGCCACGAATACCCCAGCTATGCATCATTGAATGGGATATTCTCTTATAATAATTAATAACAAATACAAAAAAAATGATGATATTTTGGATAAAGGGGAATTTATCTTTAGGGGAAAAAAAAGTGAAGATGGCCCAGGATTTGACTATTCAGAATGCATGTTTATTGGCTTACTCATAGCATCATGTGGTTCTCTGGCATCATCCCACATGCAAAAGCATGCCTTCATGTTCTTCTTCAATCTGCTTTGCTTCTCTGTAAAAGAGAGAGACACTCTTTCAATTACAACTTCAACTGATTAAAAGCTGACACACCTTACAATTTTGCAACTTGAGAATCCAATCCTTGCGTGTGGCTACACTTGTTTATACATATATCCAACGCTTCAATATCTTGCAAATGAATTCAATCTTATAAAATACTTTTTTTTGGGTAGAATAAAATACTTTATTTTTAATGCGTCATATTACAATTTTAAAATATTCACAAAATTTAACAATTTAAAAGTGCAAAAGAGAATTGATTTGAGCAATAAAAATGGGTTGAAAATGAGGGGTCTTGGACTCTTAGTTGGGGCGAGCCAGAGGGCAGAGAATTGCATGTGGTCGTAGTCTCTAATGATTTCATATCTCAGCTTCAGCCTTCGACATATGTCTCATCAGTTATTATTTATGGTTTACATCCCGTGATTTCCGGTTTCCTTTGCAGATAACGTTATTATATTTATGGAGCAGTACATAGTATACTACATGTTGGTGTTAGTGTCACCATCCCCACCAAATTAATCCGTTGCTAATTTTCTTTTTTAATAAATTAATCTATAAACATCGAATTTTAAAAAATTATTAACCATAAATATAATTGTAATTATAAAAATGGATTAACCAATTCATCAATTAGATTTACCTTTTTTTATTTCAAAAACATTAATTTTTAATCTTATCAAATATTTTATAATATTACAGTGTTTTTTTTTACAATACGTGATTTGATATATTTTTTAATTTAAAGTACGTAGTTGTTTTTTTTAATAAAAAGGAAGTTTAATCTGTTAGGGAAAAAAAGTATTTTTCATTAGGTCGTTAAGTCAAATTGGAATGACGCTCATATGGTATTTTTGTAATGTAACATTGATATGGTGTTGATATGAACATCATATTATAATGCATCACGCTAATGTACGTAATGCTAGAATCATGTCACAAAAATATCATATTAACGCCACATCAGATGAACTTAACACCATATCAAATGAACTTAATGCGGTAACGAGAAAATACTGTTTTTTGGTAACATACTAAACCACATGCTCTTTTTGTTAAAAATATATAATATTCCCAAAAAAGATATATATTTTTTTAAACAGTTAGTAAAAAATAATAATATAAACAATGATATAACTAAAGATTTAAAAAATATTCTTCAATGAGAATATTATTGTTTCATAAGTATAATCTATGTACGCAAAATCAACAATTACTTCACATAGATTATAATTGGAATGCTTCTTGAATTGATCAATAGATCTTTCCGATAGAAATAAGAAAAATCCTAAAACTTGTTTCCTCGTAGAAGCGACTCTTGATTCATTAGCGGGCTTGGCATGGGCTTGTCAATATCAGAACGTTGAAAGTGTGTCGAATGATTTCTGTCCAGACAGAGCCTTTTTAAACTCAGCCTAATTTAACATCTTAAGACCAAATTGGCGAACTTGGGGTCGGGTTTCCTTTTATTCATAGATAGAACGCAACCACAGAGGGCTTAGTGGGCTAATAATAGTTGGGGAGATAAATTCCCATTTACATTAAATCAGTTAGTAGAGATTTTTTTTATGGAAATTTCTTAAGATTTCTTATTAATAAAAAAAATCTTCATATTTAGCTCATACTTGCTAATTATAAAACCATCTCTCATTTATTTGAGGTAGATTAATTTTCAATGGAGTAATGGGGGCATTTTCAATAGAAAAAATTGTTTTATTTCATTCTTTATTTTTATTTTGCACTCTATACCAATAACAATATTTGTAAAATACGAAACTGGAAGAAAATATATTGTTATATTTTTCTTTTCAGAAATTAGTCATTAATGGTTTTTATATTTATTTTTTATGCTTAAGATATTAAGTTTATTATATTTATTTTACATACTTAACAAATATAATTTTTATCGATTAAATTTTCACGATATCTCACTATGATAAAATATGTGTTTATAAGATAATTAATAAAGCTATAATGTTTAACACAAAGATAAAGAAATATAAATAAAAAAGAACCGAAAAAAAGCAAAAAAAGTCCAAATTAATAATATTATTATAATTCTTGTGCATTTTAAAGAAATGTCCCCTCCCCATTACAATTAATTAATTTTTAGTACAAAAGGGAATCGATCCAGTGGCTTCTATTCAATAGCTTAAGTAGTTAAACCACTAAAGAAAGGAATGCCAGTAGAATTCAGCCACAAATTTCCTTGTATAAATTGCCCAACACTAAATTGACTAGCCTCAGCAGTAGTATTAATAACCCTAAAACCAGGCCAATTAACTCTAGAGCTAGTATTAGACCCAGGGCCTCTATTCATATACTCCCCATAATAAAGGGTACTTAATGCAAATGACCCATTCCACTCCAACCACCCAGCAGGATCAACCACATTATCGATATAAGAACGAAGGTAGACTGTTCTAGAATATTCCTTCCATGGACGGCCAAGATAAGTTTTGAAGGAGGATTTAACTGGGATTAAATCAGCAGCAGCAGTGACCTTGGAGTTGAGGATCGAGATTCCAGTATTCTGGTTAGGGTCTTCTCTACCCTGGGCAGTGAATATGTTACGCTGGTTTGGATTGGGCTTACGGGCGTATAAGTTGCAGTTCTGGAATACTACAGCTGCGTTGCCAAATATGAAGTCTATGGTTCCGTATATATCGCACTCTCGATAAAATTGTCGAAGGGAATGCACGTAGAGCGTGTCTTGGTAGCCAACAAAACTGCATAGGTAGAATGCCGACAGATCTGAGCCGGTCCTTAATGCTACAGCTTGGTGCATGCTTGGCCCTGCTGTATTCTCGAAGGTTATTCCTTTTGCTATGAACTCGTTCCCCACTACGGCTGCAATTAACTAAAGCATTAACTCCCGGATTTCAAAAACACATTGAAATTTATATGAATGTTATCAGTAACTATAAAGGTTAATTAAATTGAAAACCCAATTAATTAGCCTTGTAATCCTTGGACAACACAAAAAAAAAAAAAGGTCGAAGTCGTCAATTGGGTTATGGATTGGACACATAAAATGGAAGCTCTAAGGTTGTGTTTTCAAACAGGCCCATTGCAAAAGCTAGCGACTGTAGGATCAAGGCCCGACTCATGAGTAAATTGGGCTATAATAATGTAATGATTGATTTTCAAAAGCTTAGAAAAGGGAAGTATTTTTCCAACGCTAAAAGGTCGATAATAAAAGGCGCCGCTGTTTGTACTCCGACAATATGCAATGGCCAACGCGTTTCGATGATTCATAAAACACGGGGAACAACAGACATGGGTTTTTTTTTTTATAATCATTACTCCTTAAACAATTAAAGTACATCATTTCTCCAATTTCTCTACTTCTAGGATGTAAATCCCTTATCTTCTCCTAGTATATTAGCTTTGTTCGTCGGTGATCATGTACATTCATTTCCCCATGCACCCACTCTCTCTTACGCCAATATAAATATGAATATATATCAATCTCACTCAATATTTTGTTTTGGTGGGATCAATCTCAGTTAATTTGTCTCTTCTAAACCTAGGCAAAGCACCTTCAAACAAATCCAAGTTCCCATAACAATAAAATTAGGGATATCAATTTGCATTCTATGATATTCCATTCCGTAAATTTTTTATATTTTTTTCTGTCTTAAATCCGAAATTTTTATATCGGAGATGAGCTGGAGATAGTATATATATATATCCGCTCCGATTCCCGTCACAACTCCAATTTATATATTTATATATATAAAAACAATTATTTATATTTTAATATAATTAATATTTTTAAAAATAATAAAATAAAAATATAACACTTATTTAAAATAAAAAATATTTTTTTACTTAAATAATTATAAATTTAACTAATTAATTAAAATAAAAAATATTTTAATATTAAAATAAAATAAAAAAATTTAATAAAAATTTGGAAAATATGAGGTGACCGAAGATCCCAGTCACCTATAGTACAGAAATAGAGACTCTAAAATTTTCTCCTACGAGGTTCGGAGTCGAAAGCAAAGATGAAAAATCCCGCTCCATTACCATTCCTAAATAAAATTTAAGTATATTATATATGTTAATAGTATAATTATAAAAATTTAATCAGCAGCTGCAAAAAAAAAAAAACTCACCAACTGTAGCTGACCGGAAAGTAGTCCATCCGCCGACCACACTCCTGTTTGCTTTCACCACCGTCTTTCCGATCCCGTCCCCGACGAACATTAGTTTCGTCTTCTTCTTACCTACATCCACATTCTCAAAATACGCCCCCGCCTTTATATATATCACAAACCTATAAGCATAAAATCCATTTAATTAATTTCAAAAACACAGTGTCCGTTTCAAACTGAGAATTTATAGAATGCCAAAAATATATAAAGAATATTAAACAAACCTTGTGGCGCTAGAGTTTGGAGCTGCATCCACCGCCTGGCTAATAGTAGTGAAGTTTCCGGTTCCATCTTTAGCCACTATTAGATTAAATGTGGTTTGATTCAGTGGAGCTTGCAACAATTTACGATCTTTCGACGATAGCCATGAGGGGAACCCTTTCTTCATCTTACCATATTCAGGGAAAGCCTCAGACTTGGATGTATTAACGCCGGGGATTTTCTTCAGCAAGAAGAGAGAGTTGCTAACGTGATGGGATATGTTATGCAAGCTATTCTTGATTGCTGTCCTCACACTTCCATTACTGTAAGCAAACCCATCAAGGCAAGTGTACTGATTGGTCATAGCGGCGCTTAACAGAGTTTGCAAATCGTGGTAATGTTTCGAAGCTGATTTATTGGGCGAGAGATCAGACATTGCTAGTGTTAGCTCATCAATGGTTTCCCCAAACAGTTCTAGACAGTCATTCAGAGCGATCCTTTCAATCCTGTCTAACTTTCTGATCTTGCTTCTAATGCCAGTGCAGTTGGAAGAGGAGAATCTAACTTCATACATTGTGGTGTTTATGGTTGAGGAGATTAATTCGGGCAATGACTTGGAGGCAAGATCTGGGATAGTTGAAAGAGCTGAGACGCAGAGGTGAGGGTAGAGTGAGCCTTCACATGTAGAGTGGGCAATTTGGATGTGCTTGTGGGCATGTAAATGTGGGATTTTTGAGGTGTTTTTGAGATGAATTGTTAGTAAGATTAAGCTAAAAAGTGAAATTGGCAAGAGGGAAACAAATAGTTTAGTGTACATAGTGGAGAGTGTAGTAGAAAAATAGAAGTTGGAAGAGACAAAGGATATGACCAGTTTAGATAATTAGGAACAAATTTAGAAGTTATATATATAGGACAGGACAGCATGAAAAGCAAAAATGGGCCTGCAGAAATTTGGGAATTGCACGCCAAGCAAGTTCTGGACCAGCAGCCTAATTTGGCTACTTCTATTTGGGATTATGCCCTGATTTGCCCTTCTATTACAATTAATTGTGCTTGTCGATTCCCAGGTTTTCTTTAATCAATCCTGTCTACAGAGCAAAGTATTAGTTTATTACATTGTCTAAATCCAATCAGTGAAAAAAAAAGCTAGTTATTGGCTCGGAGTTCACTGCTATAATTGAAAATTTACCTGTCAAATCCGATCTAAATAGAAGGGGAAAAAATGAAGTTATCCCATTTAGAAATGATGCAGAATGTGGAAAGTGCATGAGCTTCGTGATCCGTTTGCTTGATACTGTTCTTATTAAGAAAGCATAAAAAGAAATGACAAGTATTAATTGCATATATAAGATATGCTTTATCTTCAATCCAATTAATATTGGGGGGGGGGGGGGATTGTATGAAACTTAAATCATTCAATGTATCTTATCAAGTGCACCCACCTTTTCCTTATTTATTTATATTTTTAATAGGAAATGAGATTAATTTTGCAAATGGACCCCCAATATAAATATGAGAGAGATTGATCTATCAATGAAATGCATTGCAGGATTGCACTAAATTAATTATTTCATTGATTTTTTTTTTTTTAAAAAAAATGAAAGAATGCTGAACTCTTGCATTGTTTTTCTTGGTTGAAGCTCTAGCTGCTGATGTGCTTGATTAATGCATTTCCAGGTTTCTTTCCAAAAAATGCTAGCTGGAATATTTCCTCGATAAGCATATAATTGGTCCTTTTATTTGTGAAAGCCACAAAATTATTTAAATCAAATAAATTAATTTATAAATTAATTCAATTACAATATATCATATATACATAGTAGTAGTAATAATAATAATAATAATAATTTTATTATTATTATTATCAAAAATTTGTATGACTCTAGGTAAGAATTAATTAGAGATCTTTTAATATTAATTATAATATCTTTTCCTAAATTTTTATGATATTTTTGACTAGTATTTGGTGTGTCTCAATTGTTATCTTCATCAATTTCTTCACAATTTTTAAATAATTCTTTACTTGGTTTTT
Source organism: Triadica sebifera (assembly GCA_023653625.1). NCBI lineage: Eukaryota > Viridiplantae > Streptophyta > Magnoliopsida > Malpighiales > Euphorbiaceae > Triadica > Triadica sebifera. The sequence goes on from CM042895.1 coordinate 5,469,553, forward strand.
CTAGTATTTGTTGTTTCTACAGATTATAAATATTAAATGCACCTTTTTGGGATCGACTTAGTTTTTCTTTATTTCTTTTTCTCTTACTTTTTCACATCCATATTCATACTTTTTATTAGATATTATTAAAAAAATATTGAAATCCTTAAATCCTTAATATAATTTTGCTAAAATGAAAATAAAATGCAATAGCAACTGATTTACATTATTCTGATTGCACTTTCTGATAATACTCTACAATCTTATATTATTACCTGCATTAAAAATAATTAGAAAAATAAATTTATATGTTGTAATTACACAAAGTACATTTAGAAAAATAAAAAAGAAACAAACATTAAATAGATGAGTTATACAAGATTAAAAGGTAAAAATAAAAAAAAATATGCAAGTTAAAAGATATAGAAACTATTCAAAGAGAAAAATAGAGTCATGAAATGAGAAAAAA